>CM067330.1:94132500-98932500 GCA_034376525.1 Nicotiana benthamiana
ATATATCAGGATGGGTGTGCACCTGATACAAGCCACAAGTGATAAAAAAAGAACAATTCATTGTTTATCAAGTGGGTTTTTCTTTAGTGGAGGGTTATTATACAAAAGAACGCTAGATCTTGGGTTGTGAAGATGCATAGATGCTAGACAGGCCACGACCTTCATGACTGAGGTACATTCCGAAGTTTGCAGACCTCATATGAGCAGGTATGTTTTGGCAAAGAAGATTCTTCGAGCAAGTTATTATTGGCTCACCATGGAGCGAGATTGTATCAGTTTCGTGTGCAAATGTCATCAATGCCAGGTGCATGGAGATTTGATCCACTCCCAGCCGTCAGAATTACATTGCACCATGGCTCTTCATTGCCTGGGGCATGGATGTCATCAGGCCGATTGAGCCAGCAGCGACCAATGGGCAAATGTTTTTCATGGTGGCTATTGATTATTTCACCAAGTGGGTCGAAGCTAAAACTTTCAAGTCAGTGACCAAGAAAGCCGTGGTCAACTTTGTGCATTCAAATATCATTTGCCGGTTCGGAATCCCGAAGATAATGATCACTGACAATGGAGAAAATCTCAATAGTCATTTAATGAAAGAGGTATGTCAGCAGTTTAAGATTACACATCGCAATTCCACCCCATACTTCCCCAAGGTGAATGGAGCAGTTGAGGCAGCCAACAAGAACATAAAGAAGATATTTCAAAAAATTATGGAAGGATAGGCAATGGCATGAGAAGTTACCCTTCGCATTGTTAGGCTATCGCACTACTGCTCGCACCTCAGTAGGGGCGACTCCGAATTTGTACATGTATAGCACAGAAGCAGTAATACCGGCAGAAATTGAAATCACATCCCTTCGGATTGTTGCCGAGGCAAAAATTGATGATGACGAGTGGGTCAAACCCGCCTGGAGCAATTGATTTTGATTGATGAGAAAAGATTAGCAGCAGTATGTCACGGTCAGTTGTATCAATATAGAATGGCCGGAGCATATAACAAGAAGGTGCTCCCAAGAAGGTTTGAAGTGTTGGTATTGAAGCGCATCCTCCCTCACCAGGCGGAGGCAAAGGGAAAATTCGCCCCAAATTGGCAAGGGCCATTCATTGTGTCAAGCGTATTGTCCAACGGGGCATTATATTTAACAGATGTGGAAGGCAAGTGTATATAAATGGCCATCAATTCCGATGCAGTTAAGAGATACTATGTATGATTTTCTTTGATCAAATAATATTTATTTGTACTTGGCATGTTTTGGAGATTTGAATGACGAAGACATCTTATTCAGCTATCTAAACACTTTATTCTTTGTTACCCCTTTGAGCCTTATTCATTTTCTTCCATACCCCTCTTTCGTAATCAGTAGTAAAGATCAGAAACCCAATAAGTAAAAGGGAAAATAGAAAGAAACAAGAATTAAAAGAGAGAGGAAAAAGAATGAAAAAAAGAGAAAGAAAAAGAGAAAAAACAAACAAACAAAACAACAAAAAGAGAAAAGGAAGAAAGAAAAGAAAAGAAAAGAAAAGAAAGAAGAAGAAAAAGTAAAGAGAAAATCACAACAAAAACAAAGATTCTTGTTCATGAACTATGTTCGACCTGATTCCTTATAAGGATACGTAGGCAGCCTCACGGTTTGGTCCCTTCAAAATAAAAATCCAAAAGGCCCCCAATAAACAAACTAGGGCAGGAGTTGTGGTTGTTGTAAGAAGCACGATTCTGGAAGTTGTAACTTTAACCCATTTGAACTGTTTTGAGAGTTAAGAGAAAATCAAATAAGGGAGTCTTATCGGTGAAAACCCTCACGGGCACCATAAGGCGATGGGAGCTGAGAGAAATGAAAAATGAGAAAGTCTTATTGGGGAAAACCCTCACGGGCACCTTAAGGCGAAGGCAAGTCGAGAAATGAACAATCGAAAGAGGTCTATTGGTGAAAATCTATTCAGAACACCGCAAGACGAGCAAGGTCAGGGTTTGGTTAAAGAAATTGGGTTAAGGAAGGTCACAACAACAAAGCATGGCAACTGAAATCCGGTCGTTTGGACAGATGGGGCCGACTAAGCTGAAGTTCATGTCATGATCGTTGGAACCAGCTGTCCCCCACAGATAAGTCTCTTTTCTTCCCTTTAGTAGTCACCCAATTCTGAATTCTTTTGTTCTAGAAAAAAACTCAGAGTCATTGCATTTCATTTTCTTTCGGGTCTCCACTCCTCTAAGATGTTTTCAAAGTCAATTTCGTTTAAGCAAAAAGGAGAGAGATTTTAAGGCTTACTACCAGCTCCCAAATGGCAAAGCACATTGCAGCTAAAACATAACAAAGACATCAAAGATTCATCAGTGAAATGATTCGGTAATGTCAGGAAAGATGCAAAAATTTTGGCATGAGTGTAACACAATATTGGGGTACAAGACACTCGGTTCATCTATGGCCTTAGGGTTCAAGGGCCAGCCAACAAATCAGACAGCTCATAGTCAGTTCGGGAAAGTTGGCCCCAACAGAGCATGACAGCGGGGAGGCTATTTTTTAAAAAGAATTCCGCAAGTTAACCACCACATTTCAAACTGCCAAGATTTTCTTTTATTGAAAGGGGAAGGCAATTCCCGATGTCTCGGGGAATTCTTCCATAGGAAAAGCAAGCACTTAGCAGGTATGACTGTGAACTTCAGGACCCCCCTAGAAAATGGGACCTAGTTAAAGTTCAAAATAATCATGAATAGAAAAGAGCATAAAGTGACTCCAGGGCTTGAGTGTTGAAATAGGATTCAGCTAGGAGTTGTCAGGACCTTACTGGAAAATGGGATTTTGTTTAAAATACAAAACAACCAGGGGTAGCATAATTTAGCATAAATGTTCCTCGAAGAATACAAGCCTGTTTCAATTTCGCTCAAGAGATAGGATTCATGTAAGAGTTTTCAGGACCCTCCTGAAGAATTGGACCCAGTTTGAAAATAATTAGCAAAGCACAAATGAACCCCAAAGGAGTATAAGTTGGTCTTAAATTTCACACATTTCAAAATAGGATTCAGTCAGAGTTTTCAAGACCCTTCTGAATAATGAGACCTAGATTTAAGAGCTCCATTAGATAACAATATTTAGCATAAGTTCTGTTGTAGGGTAGTAAGTCAGCCGTAAAGGACTGCCACTTTTAGGATGAAATTTAACTTGGGATTGTCAGGACCCTCCTGGAGAATGGGATGCAGCTTTAAATTGCTGGTCCCTAGTAGATATAACTTGGATTTAAAATTGGCTTTAATTAAGAATTGTTAGGACCCTCCTGGATAATGGGATCTAGCTTTAAAATTCTTAGAATATTTGATAACATGCTTCAGTTTAACACTCACATATGTACCCAACTACCAAACTGGGGCAGAAAATTTTCTTTGCTTTATCTATTGCAGTTGCAATCAGGCATCCATCCGGAGAACAAGGGAATATAGTTCATGTTTTTGGTAATCAGGGGCTCGCCTGGAGAACAAGGGAATACAATTCAAGTTTTGGCAATCAGGTGCCCACCTGGAGAACAAGGAAATACAGTTCAAGCTTTTGGCAATCAGACGCTCACCTAGAGAACAAGCGAATATAATTCAAGCTTTTGGCAATCGGGCACCCACCTGGTGAACAAGGGAATACAGTTCAAGTTTTTGCAATCAGGCGCCGACCTGGAGAACAAGGGAATACAATTCAAGTTTTTGGCAATCAGGCGCCCACCCAGAGAACAAGGAAATACAATTCAAGTTTTGGTAATCAGGCTCCCATCTGGAGAACAAGGGAACACAGTTCAAGTTTTGGTAATCGGGCGCCAACCTGGAAAACAAGGGAATATCGTACAAGTTTTTGTCCATCAGGCGCCCACCTGGAGAACGAAGGAATACAATTCATGTTGATGGAAATCAGGCGCCCCACCTGGAGAACAAGGGAATACAGTTCATGTTTTGGCAATCAGACGCCTACCTAGAGAACAAGGGAATACAATTCAAGTTTTTGTAATCAGGAGCCTACCTGGAGAATAAAGGAATACAATTCAAATTTTGGTAATCAGGCGCCCACTTGGAGAATAAGGGAATACAGTTCAAGTTTTGACAATCAGGCGCCCACTTGGAGAACAAGGGAATACAATTCAAGTTATGATAATCAGGCGCCCACCTGGAGAATAAGGGAGTATAGTTCAAGTTTTTAGTAATTAGGTCCCACCTGGAGAATAAAGGAGTATAGTTCAGGTTTTTAGTAATCAGGCGCCCACCTAGAGAAAAAGGGAATAAAATTCAAGTTTTGGCAGTCAGGCACCCACCTGGAGAACAAAGGAATACACTCTGATTTTTTGGTAATCAAGCCCCCACTTGGAAAACAAAGGAATACAATTAACGTTTTTGTAATCAGGCGCCCGCCTGGAGAACAAGGGAACACAATCCAAATTTTGGTACTCAGGCACCCACCTGGAGAACAAGGGAATATAGTTCAAGTTTTAGTAAGCAGGCGCCCACCTAGAGAACAAGGGAATACAATTCAAGTTTTGGCAGTCAGGCGCCCAACTAGAGAAAAAGAGAATTCAATCTGAGTTGTTGGTAATCAGGCGTCCACCTAGAGAACAAGGTAATACAATTCAAGTTTTGGTAATCAGGCGCCCACCTGGAGAACAAAGAAATACAACCCAAGTTTTGGTAATCAGGCGCCTACCTGGAGAACGAGGGAATACAATTCAAGTTTTTGGCAATCAGGCACCCACCTGGAGAACAAGGAAATAAAATTCAAGCTTTGGAAATCAGGCATCTACCTAGAGAACAAGGGAATACAGTTCAAGTTTTTGGCAATCAGGCACCCACCTAGAGAAGAAGGGAATATAGTTCAAGTTTTGGTAATCAGGCACCCACCTGGAGAATAGGGGAACACAATTCAAGTTCAGCAATCAGGCATCCACCTGGAGAAAGGGAAACATAGCAACCAGGCAACAAGGAGTTTCACAAGAAAAAATACAAGTCAACAAGGAAACAAGGATCGAGAGCAAGTTTGAAGACATAGATAGGTTCTTTTGTAATCCATAGGTCATAGCTTAGTCTAGCTTCTTTTTATTTTGACTCGGTGTAATAATTTGATAATTATTATTTAGAATTAATTAGCATTTTTGATAGGTTAATTTAGTTTTATAATTTAAATTAGATTTTTATTTTAATTTGAAAGGAATAGGAGTTTTTAATTTGAAAAGAAAAGAAAAAGAAATTTAAAAGAATGTGGTCTTTTAATAAGAGACCCAATTTGCGCCAATCTTAAAGTCAGGCCCAAACCCATGTTACCCTTTTCGACCCACCCCTGACCCAGCCCAGACCCAATCCATTTCCCCCAGTCATAAAATGACCTCGTTTTGAATAGGATCTAATCTGATCCGTCGATGTTGTTTGATTAGACGGCTCCGAACTAAGGGTCCATAAGTATATAAATGTCCAATCGCACCCCAAGACCTTCTTTACCTCCTCTTCCCAAATATATAACCTGTATCCCTCGAATCCCACTGGAACTCGTCAAATTTTTAAACCCTAGGGACAGCCGCCCCAAATCCCTCAGCGCTCCTCATGGAGACGCCACTACCTTTTCCTACCAAATCAACACCAAATGACTACCATGACCTCCTCAGCGCTTCGAAATCGAGATTTTACGGACGATGTCAGTCCAAAATGACCTTATTGCTTGTTCTCTATGAGAACATATAATTAATGTTATTTTGGACCAGGAATCCAATGATTTGAAGATTCGACTTTTTTTCCTCTTTGTTCTAATTGTAGAAGGTATTTCCTTTCTTTTGCGTCTTGGTTAATCCTCTTTTCTTTCTTCTTTCAGTTCGTGTTTGTCCACTTCACCTCTTACCCCCCCTTCTTTAATAAGTTTTCTGAATTAGAGCAAGATTTTGAACCTAGGTGTTCCTCTAGATTAAATTTTGTGATCGTGTTGTTGTTCATTTTTATTTTCGAGATCCATTTTCTGTTAGCGAACATAATTGAATTTCTGTTTTTTGATTTTTGTTTAGCCTCACAGGTTATATTAATTAGGTCGTTTCAATTTAGTAACCTAATTCAAGCTATGGTAGTATAAGGTTAACTAGTTGTTTATTTGTTAAAATCATTTTTCAGACTTCTCAGAAAAGTCCTTTTGTTTATGTTGAAATCAGTAAATCGGTCCGTCTTTTCAAATTTTCTTCAGAGCTTTTGGTTTGGACTGCCTTTACTAGCTCATTAGTCTGGGAACAAGCGTGGATTTAATTCAGTATTTGGGATCACTCTTGACCCATTTTAGTTTTGATTTCAGGGGGGTAAATAACAAGGGTAAGGGTAGTAATAATTGGTTGGACAAAGGGTAACTTAGGGATTCCAAGTTGGGACAGAATCATTTCTATTAAAAAGAATGTTCTAAAGGATAAGATTACAACTGATTTGTTAAGGGGAGAGGACTTATTAATAAATTGATAAATAAATAAGACTAGCTAGGCAACAAACAAAATTTGAAAAAGGATCTATATGCAAAACTAAAAACCTGAGGCTGCCCTATGTTGCCTTGCCTATAAAGGCATACATTGAAAAATTGGATTATGAAATTGCGAAACATAATTTTGGAATTGGATCAATACTTCCAATTGAGGAGTACGGTAGGGGCAGAGGGAATTTCCGGTGGAGCAGTGAAATGCGTAGAGATCGGAAAGAACACTTTCTTGCCTTCCAAGGCAAGACTTAGAGATAAAAAGAGCTAAAAACTCAGAAAAATAGAACGGCTAAAAATTATCAAGAAATCATTGTTCCAATAGAAAGTTCTAAGACTATTGATATTTCCGCGTCTGAAAAAATTCTTGAATAATCAGAGTTCGAAAATGATTTGAATATTGTTGGGTTTCAAAGCTGTGGTTGGAGGTTTTGGTTGCATTTTGATAACTGAGCATCATTTGATCTTTCTGTTGGTTTGAAACTGGCTCAAAATATGTTTTTCCCTCGATTATTTTTGGGTTGGTTTTGCTGTTGTGGTTGATCTTCTGCTGTTACCTCATTTTCTGCTTTGTTTTACTCTCCAGGTACACACTTTGACCTTAAATATGTAACGAATGACTTATAAAGTGCCTTTGTTGAAGAGAAATGAAGAATTGTGTGTTTGTCTTATCTGATGTTATTTCCTTTTTTCTCAGCATGTTGCTCATTCTCAGTTTCATTTGAAGTTCTATAGCAAAATTGTAATAAGACTATTATGTAACAATTGTTGATTGTTGCTCTTTTAGTGTTTGAAATCTGCTCTTGTTTGAAGTGGTTGTCAGTTTTGAAATCCAATACATAATACTGTGCAGCGTTAGTTCATTTAAATGTTCACCGTAGTCAGCCTGTTATTTAATATGCTATGAAATGAAGTTCAGATCTGGTAGACTGAAGTCGATATACTACTATGGATGAAGGGCTTAAATTTATGTTGCGTGTTTCTGAGACTTGATCTCGAGTCACTTACCCCAGAAATAGCCTGTTAAAGTTTGACCTGAATCCTTCTGGGCCTTTTGTTAATAGCTTTGTGCTAACATATTTCTTTCCAAGTGGTCCTGTGATAGTTCAGCTCTCTATTAGTTCTATTTTGGTCATTTGTTGTAAACAGAATGGGTTGTTTCTCTAATAATAGTAGGTATATGTTTAATTCCAGTCAATTCTCCTATTTTGCATTTTTGCATCACTATAATCTGGATATTCTATGGTTTGGATCTACTGCATCACTATTTGAGCGTATATTTTCTTCAGTTAGTATTATTTCATTGGTATGGTGAATGTTTGGAAATAGGCTTTGTCAAAAGCTTTATTGTTGAATCTCACCAAGTAAATGGGCATAAGTGTCCTAAGTCTAATCTTTTAATGCACATTACTCTAACCAGCCTAATCGTTAAGTATTCTTGGGTTAGCTTACATTTTCATAAACAATTTACTATATTTCTTTCACAAATAAATTTCATAATCACATGCCTTTCACACTATTGTCAAAGTGGTTTAGTAAAATAATTCATAAACCTTGTAGTTTGCTTCAGTTAAGTATAATCCTTTGATCCTTAGAATTCAAGGCGTGCTGCTTAGCTAAATTTCATGGCACTCGCAAATTGCCAACGCATAGTCATTTTAGGCACGTTATTTTAATAAGTGATTTCCTTAAACTCGTGTGCACATTTATGTGACTCAAATTCAAATCACAACAATGTTAAAATATGTCGAAGACCGCAGGTTCATTTATGTGACGCGATTCGAGATTAAAGTTAAAATTTGCACATAGGTTCATATTTGTAAAAAAATCAGATAGTTAAGCCGAATATAACAGTTGATCGATCGTGCCAGAACCACGAAACTCGAGAATGCCTAACGCCGTCTTCCGGGTTAACAGAATTCCTTACCTCGATTTCTGTCTTGTAGACAGTGTTACAGAGTCAAACCTTCCTCGATTTGGGATTTTAAATTGATGACTTGGGACACCATAAATTATCCCAAGTGGGGACTGTGAAATTATTAAATAAATGAATCTTGTTTCGATTGTCCTTTAATTGGAAAACCTCCCTTATCTACTAGCTTCACGGGGTGTACAGGAAAAGAAGGTGTGACACTTTCATCTTCTAGATGTGTGAGTTCTTAACCAGCCAACACTCGGTCTCATACAACATGGCAGGCCTAACCACTGCTCTATGAAACTTACATTTTAGTAACGGTGGCACTTTCTTGTTACACAAGACTCCCGTCGTTAACATCCACTTCATCTACCCCACCCCTAGACGGTGTGTGACATCCTTGCCAATCTCCCCGATCCCCTGAATAACTGACCCAAGGTACTTGAAACTACCCCTCTTAGGGATGACTTGAGAGTCAAGCCTCAATTCCACTCCCGCTTCCGCCGGCTCGGCCCCAAATTTGCACTCGAGGTATTCCGTCATCGTCCTGCTCAACCTGAAACCATTAGACTCAAGGGCATGTCTCCAAACCTCTAGCCTCTAGTTGACATTGCATCCTGTCTTGTCAATTAGGACTATGTCATTAGCAAATAGCATGCACCATGGCACCTCCCCTTGAATATGATGTGTTATGGCATCCATCACCAGGGCAAATAGGAAAAGGTTGAACGTAGACCATTGCTGCAACCCCGTATCAACCAAAAATAATGCTCGGAATCGCCTCCTACTGTCCTAACCCGAGCCTTAGCTCTATCATACATGTCTTTAATCACCCTAATATAGGCAACCGGGACCCTTTTAACCTCTAAGCAGCTCCATAAAACCTCCTTAGAAACCCTGTCATATGCTTTCTCTAGATCGATAAACACCATGTGACGATCCTTCTTCTTATCCATGTATTGTTCCACCATCCTACTAATAAGATGGATAGCTTTTGTGGTAGATCACCTTGACACGAACCCGAACTGGTTGTCTGAAATAGAGACCGTCCTTTGTACTCTCATTTCTATCACTCTCTCCTACACTTTTATGGTATGACTTAGTAATTTGATACCCCTATAATTGTTACCACTCTGGATATCGCCTTTATTCTTATACAACGGAACCATTGTACTCCACCTCCACTCTTCAAGCATCCTATTAGGCTTGAATATAATATTAAACAACCCAGTAAGCCATTCCAAGCCTGCTCTACCCATACACCTCTTATGTTAAACCGGAATTTCGTTTGGCCCGGTAGCTCTGCCCCTCCTCATCTTACGCATTGCTCTCATGACCTCATGGACCTCAATGTCCCTACAATAACTTAATTCATGGGGGTTGTCGGCATTTCGCATTTCACCTAGTACAATATTCTGATCCCCTTCTTCATTTAAAAGTTTATGAAAGTAAGCCTGCCATCTCCTTCTAATCTGGTCATATCCCATCAAAACCTTTCCGTCCTTATCTCTTATACACCGCACTTGGTACAGATCCCAAGCCGTCCTCTCTCTTACCTTAGCGAGTCGGAATAACTTCTTCTCCCCACCTTTGATCCCTAGTTCCTCATACAGATGAGCAAAAGCTACTATTTTAGCCTCTGTTACTGCCTTTTTCGCCTCCTTCCTAGCAACCTTATATCTTTCACTGTTCGCTCTATTCTCCCCCTCGACAGTGCTCCCTAGTAACCGCAGGTAAGCTGCCATCTTTGCTTCCACTTTACCTTGGACAACTGCATTCTACCAGCAGTCTCCTTTGTTGCTACCGGTACGGTCAGAACATAACCCTAACACCTCTCTCGCCACTTTCCTTATACAGTCTGCCGTCATCGACCACATAGTGTTCGCATCCCCACTGCTTCTCCAAGCTCCCATTGCCGATAACCTTCCTTCCAACACTTAAGCTTTATCCTTAGTCAAAGCGCCCCACCTAAACCTCGAGCCGCCTCGTACTGGCCTCTTCTTCCTCCTTATCCTAGTACCAATGTCCATCACCAAGAGCCTATGTTGCGTTGCAAGGGTCTCACCTAGGATAACTTTGCAATCCTCACACAACCTTTTGTCGCCTCTCCTAAGGAGGAGGCAGTCAATCTGAGTCTTCGCCACCGAACTTTAGTAAGTAACAAAATGCTCCTCATGCTTCGGTAAACTTGAGTTCGCAATCACTAGATCAAATGCCTTGGCAAAGTCCAACAACAAAGTTCCCCCTTCGTTTCGCTCCCCAAAACCAAAGCCGCCATGCACCTCAGTATAACCACCTGCAAACAAGCCAATATGACCATTGAAATCTCCTCCTATGAATAACCTCTCGGAAGGCAGAATACTATGAACGATGTCATCCAATCCCTCCCAAAGGCTCCTTTTAATCTCCTCATCCAATCCTACTTGCGGCACGTACGCGCTAATGAAATTATAAGTACACTCACCCACCACAAATTTAATAGTCATTAGTCTATCATTCACCAGCCTAACCTCTACCGCCGAGTCTCTAAGATGGATATCTACCAGGATACCCACCCTATTCTTATCTCTAAATACTCCAGAGTACCACAACTTACACTCATCCGTGTTTCTCGCCCTCGATCCGACCTACCTAGTCTCCTAGACACACGTTATATTAATCTTCCTCTTCTGAAGTATCTTCACCAACTCTATAGACTTACTCGTTAGCGAACATATGTTCCATGACCCGATTCTCAACCTATGGGCTCCCTTGCCCCCTTTACCTCGCCTTCCTCCCGTCCCCATACTATGCCCCACACGAGGACATGCCCTTAATCTGTCATCCAAGACTGTAGCCACTACACCTACGACAAATCTAATGAAGACTCGCTAGTGCACAACGTATAACGAATCAAACTAGAAGGAAATAAGTGACTATAAGTACACTAGTTGAATGATTGAACTATTATGAACTAAAGTAACATCAATTTAGCTAACACCAAAAGGGAAACAGTAGAGCAGGGGGTGCCAACTCCTGAGAACCAAACCTGTGTTGATTTGTTGTACTCGATGTAGTTGTACGCACACGCACCGCTTCCCACCGCCCTTTGTTGACGCTCGTCCAGGTTGCTCTCCTTTGCTAGTGATCTGCGCCTAATTTATCTCCAACAACTTCGAGAATTTTCCTGAAAGCACAAAAAATACCACGACCCAAAAACCAAAAAGGGTTGTCACCGCTACCATTGGTGTAGCCCTGAGAGTAGTAGGGTAAATATAGGGATAAAGCAAGGAACTACACCCAAAAGCCTGAAGTACCTTAAATGTTAATTAAAACAAAGAGGGAAAATGTTGGTTAAGAGATTAAAGGCAAAAAATTTGCTTCAACAAACACAAGGAGGAGGAACAAATAGAAATTGCAGGCCCCAATTTTATGCTCGTTTTAGGCTTCAAAGAACAAAATTTTTGCTTAGACAAAACACAAAATCCTAGAAATGGAAAAAATAAATACTATATTGAATTAGTTTACCCGTGTCCTGGCGGAAAAGAACCAAACGCAACAACAAATGGGTTTCTTTCTAGGTTAATATAAGAACGATCCAAACCCAGCAACGGTTCATAAAATAGGAAAAGACAAAGTGTTGAATTCCATGACACTAGAGTTAGCTATATATATATATATATATATATATATATATATATATATATATATATATATATATATATATATATATATATATATATATATATATATATCCTCAATGTCCTTGGTTGACTATAGTATATCCTCCACACCATTGACATCCTCAACATCTTGTTGGATAGATTGTTGGTGTTCTACTATGACCTCCTCTATTTGGACCTCAATTTCAACGTCTACTATTTCTGGCTACTATCCATAATATTAGCTTGTTAAGCATAAAATGCTTCAGCTAGTTGACTCACTTGAGCCTCTAAGTTACGAATAGTAGGCACTTGCCTTTGTATGTGCAGTTGTTTATCATTATTTTGTTCCATAAGGCACCTTAGCATATCCTTGATCTCTTTCAGGTCATCATCCTCGGGTTCTGTGTTCCTATTAACATTACAAGAAAAAGAGGAACCATCATAGTAAGGGGTTGGGAGAGGATAAGAAATATAAGAACAGTCATGACCACCACACATATCACACATATTCCACACATAAGATTGAGTTGGTGCACATAACCCGCTCTCAGGAATATTTTGATAATTATTCCATGGGTGGTTTCCTCCACAATATGCATAAGGAGGATCAAAAGCAGAAGTACCAACATCAAAGCTCTCATAATTCCAAGATGGCATATTTCTTAAATCAACAACTAAAACAAAAAAAATCAAATACTAGAAAACAAAATAAAAGTTCAAACTTGAAACTTAGCAATATGTACACCTATAGCTACACCATTAGTTCCTCGACAACGATGTCAAAATTTGATGATGCCTAACTTTGATCCTAAAAAGGATAAGCAGCCGCTGCAAATATAATCCGATCTAATAGTGTATAGTCGAATCTCACAGAGAACTAAGCTTAGCTACAACTATTCAATATTACTAAGAAAGACAAGTCCAAACAACTTCCTAATTATTAAGATTGTAGTGTTTATTTCTAACTAATTAACTAAAAATACAAGAAAGCAGTAAAATCATCAACTAACGAGGATAAAGTTAGAGACATGATAAAGGAGGCCTGAGTTATGATTTCTCCAATTGTCAAAATCATTCCCTCTATGCCTCCTATAATTTCGTATAAGTATTCTCTACTATTCGTGAATAGTTCGGGTGTCGTAATTCTTTTCCGAGAAACTACCACAATTTACTAGGCATATGTTTCCGAATTATGCTAGCCTATATAATCCGATCTAATAGTCTATAGTCGAATCTCACAGAGAACTAAGCTTAGCTACAACTATTCAATATTACTAAGAAAGACAAGTCCAAACAACTTCCTAATTATTAAGATTGTAGTGTTTATTTCTAACTAATTAACTAAAAATACAAGAAAGCAGTAAAATCATCAACTAACGAGGATAAAGTTAGAGACATGATAAAGGAGGCCTGAGTTATGATTTCTCCAATTGTCAAAATCATTCCCTCTATGCCTCCTATAATTTCGTATAAGTATTCTCTACTATTCGTGAATAGTTCGGGTGTCGTAATTCTTTTCCGAGAAACTACCACAATTTACTAGGCATATGTTTCTGAATTATGCTAGCCGGTACTAATTCACCGCTCACTAAGATTGCACAAAGGTTTCGTTATTCCTACACCTTTAAACCCTCTATATTGATTTCTGACATACGTCATGAGTAATGTTTTTCAACAACTATCTAAATATGTACCTTCTTCCAAGCAATACATACTAAATAGGCACAGTCAATTCAGAGCTCTTCAATCAACTGAAATAAGCACGTAGGTAAACAACTAGAGAAATTCAAAGGCTCAATCATATAAAACATAACAAGAATTCATCCTCCAAAATAATCCATCAAAAGCCTAAAAAATAAATTAGCTACTCATAGTAATGTGAAACTACAATACTAAAATTTATAACCGACGATAAAAATAGGAAGAAGAAGAAAGGAAAAGCTCGTGGTTGAATCTTCCTCCTTGCTCCTAGTATATTCTTGCCTCTAAAGGTGTTGTGTAACCTTAAAGTAGTGTCTCCTCCTCCAAAATTATGTAAAAATCATGTTTAGCGTGTATTTGTATGACCTTGGTAAGGTAGAGGTCCGTCTAATACAATCCTATCTAGGATAAGAGAAAAATAGAATTCATGTCTGCCTTTGCGCGTCGCGCACCCTTGGATGCGTACTCAACTTTTACAATTTTTTAATTCGCGAAGCGATTCGTGCCTTTGGTTCGCTTTGCTGTTTTGTGCATTAAGTTTTCTCCCTTTTCACATCCATTTTGGTGCCACGTACGAGATCGGACGAGCTCCCAATTTTTTTCATCTCTTCCTCTTTGTGTCAAACTGTCATCTCTTGATCATTTATAATTCAAACTCATTACTACACATAAGAAACACATAATGGACATATTTTACTTCAAAAACCATATAATCTCCCACGACTCACACATGAATTAATATACAAATATACAAAAAGTATGCATTTTTCATCAATCATCAATTAATAATTAAGAAATAATTACGAAAGAAATTATCAAATAAGTAATAATCTAACCCAAGCATGGATATCATAATAAAGTGTCACGCCTCAAACCAGAGGAGACGTGCCTGGCACCCGGTGTCGTGCTAGCTCGAGTGAACCACTTTGTCACTTCATGATAGTTCGAATAAAACTAGAACATACATAGGTCGAGTTAGCTAGACTCATTCCTTTTGTAACTATCATGGTCCCGTATGGGCACAACTCATAATGTACAATTGTAAGTTGGAAAACACTGTATCAATGAACCATTTTTCTTGAAACATGAATACATATGGACCGTCAAGGCCTCTGACATGCTATACAAAATAAACCTCTGTCTACAAAGCCTCTAAGATTACTTGACGTCAATCGGGACTGGGTACCAGCATACCCGTAAGTCTGTAACAAAACTCTAACATGATGACTCATAGACTCGGCTGTACTCCGAATGAGGTATTGTCTTACCGATCCTTTATTAAATGCCAGCCTTGTCTACTATAATGGCATGTCAAACTGATTCCTATACCTGCAGGCACGAATGAGACGTCCCCAACAAATGACGTTGGTAGGAATAATGTACTAAGTATGTAAGGCAGAACTAAAACATGTTAATAAGTCAACATTAATTGAAGACATATAAGAATCAACCTGAATCTCTAATGTTCCAACGTATATGCATACTTATTATACTTACATATATAATGCTTCTCTATTGAGACTATTTCTATTATCCATATCGTATGATGCATGACTACCCAACTAATCAGTGGTAACTGCTCGACCGGCCGTCACACGGTGGTAAATGTACAATTTCCCAACTGGTGGTAAATAATGATCCATAGTAACTGATCGCTGCCAACTCCGCACTACTAAAGAGTAGCAAGAGAGGATCGCAATAGCTTTTACCTAACTTTGGGTCGAGATCGAATCCACAGAGAGCTAGGATTGGAGTTAAGTATCTATCTAGCTTAGAATTGTGAGTGTGTTCTTAATTGGACTTCTTATCATTTTTGGGTTTTCAATTATAAACTATTGTTATCAAACTACTAATTGAAACTAGATAATGCTACGAGATAATTGGTAAAGTTATATCTAATGGATTAAAAATGTACTAGGGTTGTGACTTTCACCTAGGTGGATAATTAACAGGTAATTGCTTGTAAGGCATGCTTGACGTGATTGGGAAAATATGCTAAAAACGTTACACGATTTTACACACTCTCACACCTCTAGGTAGAGAGAGTGATTTTGCCCAATTGACTTTCTCAAGACCAAATGGGTAGGAAAATTTGCTCAAGCAACTACGGTTCAAGTCGGTTAGTTACTCTCTTGAGGTTTAACCCTTTAATTGGAACTATCTATTCTCTTGAGTCCATCTCAATTTTGGAGGCTAAGGCTCTCTTTCTCAAGAAGAACCAAGACAACTAAGCACAAACCAATATTTGCAACACCCAATTCATAAATTAAACCATACAATTGACCAAAATAACAAACACCTAAAGTCAATCTAGCCTTAAATTGCAACACCCATCAATTACCCAATCTAGGGTTGAGCCACAACCCCAGCTAATGGGTTTAACTACTCATGCTTGAACAAGAAAACATAGAAATAGATGAAGAACATGACATATTATTTAATTACTAAAATAAAATACAAGAATCTATTGTTAAAACCAAGCTAAGACACCAAAAATGGCTACAAATGAAGTTCCCATGAGCGCAACTAGGCGGGCCGCAAAAAATGGATCGTGGCCACACTAGCCTCTTGGAATTCAAAATCTGGGCTCTCTGAACTTGGTCTCCGGGGACCGTGTAGATTGGAGCACGACCGCGGAGGTCTCTAATGCGCTCCGCAAAAGTATGACCACGGACCACGCAGCTTGAACCATGGCAAATTTTAACTCTCTGAATCTCTGCGCGAACCACACAAAATGGTAGTGCGGCCGCGGAGCCTTCACCGCGGACCTCACAATGTGTACTGGGTCGCATTGCCTGAAGCTTGGTGTTTCCATCTCTCTGAATCTACCTAGTTTGGACTGCACAAAGTCGAATATGGACGCACTACGCCTTTTTCCCTTAGTTTGCCTTGTCTTTGTACTTGAGCAGGTTTTATTCCCTTTGAGCCGATCATTGATATTTTGTCATTTTGTCGATCAAACCTATAATCAAGCACACTTATGTGCCTTTTGGGACTATTTTGTAATAATTTATAACCGAAGCATAAGTAAGAAGGAGCATAAAACATGACCAAATCCCTAGTTATCAACTCCCCAAAACTTAAACTTTTGCTTGTCCTCAAGCAAACAAAATAAGACTCACCCCTTAAGGGAAAATCTAAATATTTTCAGCTATCCTAAAGTAACCTCAACAAGAATCAATTGGGACTAACAATTGCCCTCAATACAAATGAATCATTAACAACATTTGAACCTTGCGAAACTATGGATCAAGTGTGACACAAGAGCATCAAGAGTTGACTCATTACATCAAAGAACTCTTTTAATTACTTTGGTCATTGTAGAATCCAAACTCACACATTCTCAACTTTTCCTAAGCAAACCCCACCATTTTAGAGTATTGGCATACAAATCGAGGTTAATGTGATTTCACTCATCTCTCTCAAGAAAAGGTCACAAGGCCGGCTCTAAGTACCTTATGCTTTCCCCTTATATAAGTATCCACTAATGTAAGCTTCATTCAACTGAAGATCATATAGGTCTTTTGTGTAGTCATTGTGAAGGCTTTTGGGTTAGGGAAGGA
Organism: Nicotiana benthamiana; assembly: GCA_034376525.1. Classification (NCBI taxonomy): domain Eukaryota; kingdom Viridiplantae; phylum Streptophyta; class Magnoliopsida; order Solanales; family Solanaceae; genus Nicotiana; species Nicotiana benthamiana. Next base: position 94,149,782 of record CM067330.1, read on the forward strand.
CATGTTCTTTCCATTGCTCAAGGAAAGAACATGTGCCAAGAGAGGGTATACTTTAGAACGGGTATAGGCATATAGCATTTGTTCTTGAAAGAAAAAGGTTTAAGGCTCAAAACGGTTAATTGGGGATTATATCATTGGGAGGCTGTGGAATTGTTTAATTATCATTTGGATCAAGGAGAGCCTATAATCAACTCTCAAGCCTAATTTGACTTAAGATTTCGCCTCAACATACATTCAGGGAAAATTCTCGACCAATGGCTCGGGACTTGGACTCACAATTCGATATCTCACCACACACTCTAAAGGATTGCTAAAGATATGGAGTCGGGGGCCCACAACAACCTTAGATACGATTTGAGCATACAATGGTCCCAAAAGACCACATGATGATTGTTGGTCAATACAAGAGCCTCAAGGTAATGACTTTCACCATCCTAAACACAACATTTTGTCTTTGACCATGGGATCAAAGACAAATGTGCTAGGCCAAAGTGAAACTCTGCTTGAGGTACCCTTAACTACAAACTACCAAAAACAAAGAAAACAAAAACGGACTCAAACCCTTAAGAAGGTTGTCACGCCATCCTTCATCGGGAAGAGTCACCCGGTTCAAACAATACTCCACCTTTGAAAAGAACCGTGGTATTAAGAAAAACAAAGGCTTATTAAAAGTGCCAAAAATGAAACAAAAAGCTACGAGCCTATATAAGAACCTAAAAACAAAAAAAAATTACGAAAAAATAAAAAATAGAATGATTAAGTACAATAGGGGATTTTAATATACAACGGGGATGAATATATACAATAGTATAACTTTTTATACACACCAAAGAGAAGATAAAAAGTACGATAAAGTAACTAAATGAAAAGTTATATACAGAGCAATAGAAAATCAGAGAAAAGCATAAACTAAACCTATATATACAATCATCATAAAATAGAAAATAAGGCGCTCCACCTCAAATAAAAGCTGGTATTGTCCCTAATGCCAACTTAGCAAATAAGTACAAAAAAATCTAAGAAGAGAAAGGACATAACGACTCCCTAGTCCGTATCCGTCTGTATGGGATCATCAGTGGTACCCAGGTCCTCTGTATGTGCGGGAACCTTAGACTGGTTCCCGGTCTCGTGCTGCTCAGGTGCTGGGCCTAGGGCCTGGGCCTGAATGTGCTGAATATCAAGAACATCCTATGGTTGACTGGAGGAAACCTCCGGTGGGTCCGTCAACTGGATGATCACCTCATCTGCACTAGGGAGCTTCCTCTTCTTCTTTAGAAGCCTCTGCTCCTGCTCCTGCTGTGGCACTGCTACTGGAGCTGGATCCTCAAATAGAAAATCTAGAGGCAGATGGTCTGCCTTCAGCTTGTCCACATCCGCTCTGAGCTCCTTCAAGACTCCTTGGAATCCCGTGTTTTGTGCAACTTCTTGTGCTCCCTGCCAAGCTCCTTTAGAGCCTTGCCCTGTGAATCCACTGCCTTAGCTAAGGGAGCTTGAGAATCAAGTATCTTCTTCTGGTTTGAAAGAATCTCCTTAAGTGAATCCTCTATAGACTGGGGCATCTGTACTGGCTATGGTGCCGACTGAGCCTCAATAGTGGAGGTCAATGTAGACAACTTGGATGAAGCAGTCACCATCCAGTTGTTCACGCTATGAAGTATCTGGCTCAGCTGGTAGAAGTGATAAGATGGGCCCGGGAAGATGGAAATCCCTGGGCCAGGTGAAGTAGAGGGATCAGCAGTAGTGAAGGGTGCGGGAGGCAAGTCAGCTACTATAGAGGCAGGCTCAATAAAAGGCTCTACCTCTACCGGCTCATTAGACTGCCAACTCCGTACTACTAAAAAGTAGCAAGAGAGGGTTGCAATAGCTTTTACCTAACTAGACAAAAAGAAAAGTAACTTGGACCAAAAAAGAAGTGACTTGGAAAAAAGAAACGAAATGGCTTAGACAAATCTTTTTTGTCGATAACCTCAGACCAATCAATCGAATATTGATTAATACGTACTTTGGGTCGGGATAAAATCCACAAAGATCTAGGATTAGAGTTAAGTATCTATCTAGATTAGAATTGTGAGTTTGTTCTTAATTGATTTTCTTATAATTTTTTGGGTTTTCAATTATAAACTACTATTATCAAACTACTAATTAAAACTATATTATGCTATGAGATAATTTCAAAAGTTATATCTAATGGTTTAAAAAGGCACTAGGGTTGTGACTTTCACCTAGGTGGCTAATTAATAGGTAATTGCTTGTATGGTATGCTTGACGTGATAAGAAAATATGCTATAACTATTACACGATTTTACCCACACTCACACCTCTCGGTAGAGAGTGATTTTGCCCAAATGACTTTCTCAAGACCAAATGGGTAGGCAAATTTGCTCAAGCAACTAGGGTTAAAGTCGGTTAGTTACTCTCTAGAGGTTTAACCCTTTAATTGGGACAATTAATTCTCTTGAGTCCATCCCAATTCCTTGTTGGGTCAATTTTGGAGACTTAGGCTCTCTTTCTCAAGAAGAACCAAGTCAACTAAGCACAAACCAGTGTTTGCAACCATCAATTCATAAATTAAACCAGAAAATTGACCTAAATAATAAACAAACATAGTCAATCTAGCCTTAAATTGCAACATTCATCAATTACCCACTCTAGGATGAAGCCACAACCCTAGCTAATGGGTTTAGTTATGCTTGAACAAGAAAATAGAGAAATAGATGAAGAACATGGCATATTAATTAATTACTAAAATAAAATACAAGAATCTACTGTTAAAACCAAGTTAAGATGCTAAAAATGACTACAAATGAAGTTCCCACGAGTGCAACTATATTCTGGAGTTAACAGATAACCTAAAAATGGAAAAATGTTCTATTTCTACTAAGCTGGAAAAACTGAACAAAAATACCCATGCAGGGTCATTGCTGGCCGCACAAAATGAACTGCGGTCGCACTAGGCTCTTGGACTTTAAAATTTGGGCTCTCTAAGCTTAGGTTCCGCGGATTGCGTAGAATGGATAGTGGCTGCGGAGGTCTCTAATTCGGTCCACACAAGTATGACCGCTGACCGCGCAGCTTGAACCATGGAAAATTTTAACTCTCGGAATCTCTTTTTCGCGGACCGCACAAAATGGTAGTGCGGCCGTGGAGCCTTCACCACATACCGTGCAATGTGTACTGTGGCCACGTTGCCTGAAGCCTAGTTTTACCATCTATCTGCCTAGTGCGGACTGCACAAATTCGAATGCGGCTACACTAGGCCTTTTTGCCCTCAGTTTGCCTTGTCTTTGATACTTGAGAAGGTTTCACTCTGTTTGAGCCAATCTTTGACATTTCATCACTTTGTCGATCAAACCTGCAATCAAGCACACTTATCAGCGATCATGTACACTTATGAGCCTTTTGGGACTATTTTGTAATAATTTATAACCAAAGCGTAAGCAAGAAGGAGCATAAAACATGACTAAATCCCTAGTTATCAGCAACTGCCTGACCGGCCATAGCCTGGTGGCAAATGTATGTATTCACGATTGGCTGTAGCACGATGGTAAATGAACATGCAAGACTACCCAACTGGCCGTAGCACAGTGGTAAATGAATATGCATGACTACCCAACCGGCCGTAGCACGGTGGTAAATGCATGAAGATGAATGTATCACTATATTATAACATTAACATATTTAACATATACCTCAATAGAGACTTAGGAACATACTTAGACATGCTTGAATATCATTTTACAGGAATAAATAACATAGACATCCTTAACTGTTAAGAGTAGAACCACTTATAGAATAACATTATATTTACATATCGTTACTTAGATCATGACAAAAGAAAGAAGGGATAACCTTAACATACCTGAGCTGATTCTCTTGACAATCTCTTTAATACATGTCTTTTGCGAAAAACACATAACGGTGGATCAAAGTAAGAAAAAATTCATATTATTTAAAAAGATTACACCGTATTCCTATAAAATTACAAAAATTCTATTACTATTATTCTAAAAAGTATCGTGTGAATTTGTTGTAGCTTCATCCATAACTTAGCAAATCTTAGAATCCTACTCAAAAACTCATGAAGAATAATACTAATAATCAATTGGACTTTGCTTACTATAAGAAAAGGAGTCCATAATGTCGTTCAATAGTTTTTCCTTCTTAATAACCTTCTCCAACAAAATGAGATAAGGTGCAAATCTCTTTAAATTTTGCCACCACATTCTTAAGGTTATGATAGATGGCAATCTGCTGTCAAGTTTCCATAAAGCCACGTGAAGGTTGTCCCTTACTAATTTTTAAAAATCTTCATTCAAATAATTATTCAAAAAATCCAATTTACAGGTTAATCTCTTACTTAAAATTTTATAATTATCCAACTACTTACATAATTAAGAATTATCTTAAATTATTTAAAATACTATTCACTTTTAATTTACTTTATACACCTTACTATCATGGTCATATAGTACCATATATGGCACTAGTCCATAATACCGGGTATTATAGCTTGGACCGTATTTTATCCCATATTGTCAAACTCTGACGAAACTCATTTTCTTAGATTCGCTTACCCTCCCACCTTCTCGAATTTACTTATCACTTACTTGAAATAGCATAATGCTTATAATCTCCAAATAATCTTGCCTTTAAATTGATGTCCATTATATTATGACAAATTCATCGTATAATACTACAGGATGTAACATCGTCGTAATATAATACTGTGGAGCATAACACATCGAGCATAACATCATCGTAACACTGTAGAGCGTAACATCATTACCCCTTTTGGAATATTCATCCTCAAATGTTGACTGACGCACTTATTATTTTCATAACCTATGTCTTCCGAATACTTTAGTACTCTCCCTGCCATTTAGGAAACTGTTCTGTGAATAATTTCAAAGTCCAGGAAGACGCAATAAATTACAAGGAAACAAGTTTCACCCGCATTCTTTATCCCACAACAACGCATAAATACTTGTCGCCTCACATATATTTTACCCACACATTAATCACATAGAAAATAAGCAAAACAAGTTGTAATCCCTCAGGCCAGAGTTAACCACGACACTTTCCTCGCACTGCAATTAAATCAAATCTTAATCAGGAACTTTCTTCTAATATCCACCTCCAAACAAATCGAATCTAAAAAATATCGTCAAACAATCCAAAATAAGCTTTAGAAATTACCCATGAATGAAAGAGGTTCAATTTAGATGATTATCAAAAATTTCAACAAAAGTCAATCTCCGGGACGCTTGGTCAAAATCAAAGTTCGTACCAAAATTCGAAAACCTATTCACCCCCAAGCCCGGTTATGTAATTTATTTTGAAATCTGACCTCAATTAAATGTCTAAATTTCAAATTTTAAAAATTCTTAATTTCTACCAGGAAAATCCTAGATTTGATATTGAAAACATATGAAATGTAGGGCAAATGAAAAGAAATAGATTAATGTAACTTACAAATGAATTTAGGAAGAAAATCTCTTGGGAAAATCACCTCTAGGGTGTTTAGGGTTGAGAATTTGAAAAAAATGAGATAAATTCCATTTTTCTTAGCTTTTGTCCAGGTGCAGATGTCGCAATTGTGACCTGGGGTTCGCAAAAATTTTGAACCGCGCAAATGCGAGAAAACAATTGCAATTGCGAAGGACTCCCATCTCTGCTTTCATCGCATTTGTGATGTATTGTTCGCAAATGCGAACTTGGACATGTATAGTAATCGCAATAGCGATCAACTCATAGGCTAGGCCATTATCGCAAATGCGGGCATGAAGCTCGCAAATGCGGTTATCGCAAGTGTGACCAATGTCTCGCAAATTCAAGACCTAAGCACCAACAAAATCCTAATCTCTCCTAAACTCTCTAAAACGCGTCTGAATCTCATTGAACCCTCAGGTCTCCAAACCAAACATGCACACAAGTTTAATAACATCATATGAACTCACTCGTTCAATTAAAACATCAAAAATAACAGATAGAAATAAGAATCGGACACCAAAACATATAAAATTGTAAAAGAAACTTAAGAACTTTCAATTTTTCCAACCGGACGTCCGAATCACGTTAAATTAACTCCTTTTCACATCAAATTTTGCAGACAAGTCATAAATACTGTAATGTATCTTAACCAAGTTTCAAGACTAAAATTCAAACCCGGTAGAAAAAAGTCAACTTACGGTCAAACTTAAGAATTCTTTAAATCTTTAGGTTTCTAGTTTTCGACAAATTGCGTTAATTCAAGCTGGGGACTTCCAAATTCGATTCCAAGCATATGACCAAGTGCCAAATCATTATGCGGACTCAGCGAGACCGTCAAAATTCTTATCCGGATCCATTTACTTAAACTGTTGACCGGAGTCGACTCAAATGAGTTTTAAGGCACGATTTCACATTTTTATCAATTTTATCATGGAAACCTTCTGGAGAAAGGACAAACTATGCATGCAATTCAAGAAAGGTTAAATAGAGCTATTTGAGGTCTCAAAATACATAAACGAAGGGTAAAACTACAAATGACCTATCGGGCATCACATTCTCTACCACTAAAACAAACTTTCATCCTCGAATCATAGAAATGTACCTGGGCTGGTGAAAAGGTATGGGTATCTACTCCGCATGTCCGACTTGGACTCCCATATGGCTGTGTCGATCGGCTGACATCTCCACTGCACTCGAACTGAAGGATAGCTGTTAGCCTCAACTGACAGACCTGTCGTCCTAGAATAGCCTCCGACTCCTCCTCATAAGTCAAATCCTTGTCTAATTGGACTGAGATTAAATCTACCACATGGGATGGATCACCGTGATACTTCCGAAGAAAAGACATATGGAACACTGGATGGACTATTGATAAACTAGGTGGCAATGCGAGCTTGCAGGCCACCTCACCCACTCTCTCAAGAATCTCAAAGGGTCTGATGTACCTAGGGCTCAACTTGCCCTTCTTTCTGAACCTCATCACACCCTTCATGGGTGAAATCCGAAGCAACACCCTCTCTCCAACCATGAATGCAACATAAGGAACTCTACAGTCGGCATAACTCTTCTGCCTAGACTGAGCAGTGTAAAGTCAATCCTGAATGATCTGGACCTTATCCAAGGCATCCTGTACTAAATTTGTACCCAATAACCGAGCCTCCCCTGGCTTGAACCATCCAACTGGAAAATAGCATCGTCTCTCGTAAAATGCCTTGGGAGCTATCTAAATGATTCATTGGTAGATGTTTTTGCCGGCAAATTTTGCAAGTGGCAAGAATTGATCCCAAGAACCTCTGAAATCCGTAAAACAAGAGCAAAACATATCCTCGAATATATGAATAGTGAGCTTGAACTGTCTGTCCCTCCATGGATGAAATGTTGTGCTGAACTCAATAGTAGAAATAGGCACACTGTGAAGACTGACGATCTCAGGAATGTAGATCTCAACTAAGCACTCTGAAGAATAGGTAACTGCTACTGGAATGAAATGTGCCGACTTGGTCAACCTTTGCACAATGAGCCATACAATGTCGAACATTTTCTGAATCTGTGGGAGTCCAACAACAAAATCCATAGTGATACACTCCCACTTCCACTTAAGGATCTCTAACCTTTGAAGCAAGCCACCAGGTCTCTGATGCTCGTACTTTACTTGCTAAAAATTTAGACACTGAGATATATATACAACTATAACCTTCTTCACTCTCCTCCACCAATAATCCTGCTGCAAGTTTTGATTCTTCTTGGTGGCACCTGGATAAATAGAATACCAAGAACTATGGGCCTCCTCAAGAATTAACTCACAAAGTCCATACATATTGGGCACACAAATACGACCCTGTATCCTCAAAACCTCATCATATCCAAAAGTAACCTGCTTGGCATCACCATGCTGTACTATGTCCTTAAGGACAAGCAAATGGAGATCATTATATTGATGCTCTTTGATGCCCTATTACAAGGAAATCGAGTAACTATGCAAGATAGTACACGACTGGGCTCTAATACTTCTAACCTCACAAGCTGATTGTCAAAGCCCGAATATCTGCTGCACACGGTCTCTCACTAACTAGGATATATGTAAGGCTACCTATACTCACTGCATGTCTACTCAAAGAATCGGCTACCACGTTTTTGCCTTCCCGAGATGAAACAAAATGATGATATCATATTCTTTCAACAGCTCCAACCACCTCATCTGCCTCAAGTTGAGATCCTTTTCTTGAACAAATATTGTAGACTCCAATGATCTGTGAATATCTCACATGAAAATTCATAAAGATAGTGCCTCCAAATCTTCAACGCATGAACAATGGCTTCCAACTCTAAGTCATATACATGGTAATTCTTCTCGTGAACCTTCAACTGTCGTGACGCGTATGCAGTCACGTTGCCATTTTGCATCAATACTGCACCAAGACTAACACGAGATGCATCACAATACATCATGAGAATCCTGAACCTATGGGCAACACCAACACTAGTGTCTTTGTCAAAGTAGTCTTAAGCTTCTGAAAGCTTAACTCAGACTCATACACTATTACAATGGGGCACCTTTCTGGGTCAATCTGGTCAATAGGGCTACTATAGAGGAAAATCCCTCCACGAACCAGCGATAATAACCCACTAAGCCTAGGAATCTCCGGATCTCTATAGCTGAAGTAGGTCTAGGCCAGTTATGAACTACCTCAATCTTCTTCGGATACACTTTTATGCCATCTGCCAATATAACATGCCCCAAAAAGGAGACTGATTCAAATGAACACTCACACTTTTACAACTTACTATATAACTAGCTATCTCTCAGAGTCTGAAGTACAATCCAAAGATATTGCTCATGCTCCTCTCGATTGCGGGAGTAGATCAAGATATCATAAATGAATACAACCATATAAGAATCCAAATAGGTCTTGAGCACCCGGTTCATCAAATCCATAATTGTTGTTAGTGTATTTGTCAACCCCAATGACATCACTAGGAACTCATAATGCCTATACCGAGTCCCAAAAGTTGTCTTAGGGACATCGGATGCCCTAATATTCACAAATGGTAGCCAGACCTCAAATCAATATTCAAACCCACTTTTTCACCCTAAAGCTGATAAAAAAACTCATCAATCCTCGGAAACAGATACTTTTTTTATAGTGATTTTGTTCAACTACCGATAATCTATACACATCCTTATCAGCAAATGGATACTTGTTCTTGATAGTGACTTTGTTCGACTACTGATAGTCTATACACATCCTTATCGATCCATCTTTATTCTTCACAAACACTACGGGTCCACATTGGGGTGAGACACTAGGTCTAATAAAGACCTTATCAAGCAACTCTTGCAACTATTCCTTAAATTCTCTCAACTCCAGTGGGGCCATTTGGCATAGAGAAATAGAAATTGGCTGAGTGCCTAGAGCCAAATCAATACAAAAGTCAATATTCCTGTCAGGTAGAACCCCAGCAGGTCTACAAGAAATACCTCTGTTAACTCACAAACAACTAGCAGTGAATCCATGAAAGGAACCTTCGCACTAAAATAGCAGACATAGGCCAAATAAGCTAGACATCCCTTCTTGACTATACGGTGAGCCTTCACATAATAATGAACTATGCTGGTAGAGTGGTCAGGAGTCCCTCTCTACTATAATCGAGGCAATCTCGGCATGGCTAAGGTCATTGACTTGGCGTGACAATCCAATATAGCATGATAAGGTGAAAGCCAGTTCATAGCCAAGACAACATCAAATTCTACCATATCACGAAGTGGAAGATCTACGCTAGTCTCAAGACTCCCAACAGTAATCCCATACGAGCGATAGACACGATCTACAACAATAGAATCTCCCATGGGCATAGACAGATACATAAGAGCACTTAAAGAATCACGAGGCAGGATGACACGTAGGAGTAAGTAGATCACGGGTCAAATAGAGCTGAATCATATTTATGGAAAACTGGAACAATACCTATGATAAAAGCGTTAGATGACTCAGCATCAGGCCTAGCAAATAAAGCATAACATTAGGACTAGGGCCCACCACTCTGAACTACATCTCTAGGACAGCCTCTGCCTAGATGGACTCCACCTCTAATGACCTTACCTCCACCACTCATGGCCTAACCTCCACATTTGGCTAGCTACCCCTGCCTCTGGCTTGCTATCCCCTACCTTTGGTTGGCTTAGCAAGCGGTGGAGAGACCAGTGCCTGAATCCTGGCACGAGAATGCTACTATTGCATGCAACCCTGTGACAGGGGGAAAATCTAGAATTGTGCCTCGGATCACCATAAGTATAACAATCCCTCAGTTGTTGTGACTGCTGACCCTGGAACTGGTCTTGTCGACCTGGGTAACCAATCTGATAACTCTTGATTGGAGGTGCATTAATTGGAGCTGCTGGTGCACTGTAGGCTAGCTGGTCAAGATGAGACACATAAGGACCACGGCTCCCTAAAGCATTGTGAGATGCCTGAAGCGCTTGATGAAATTGTCTAGGAGGATGGCCTCTTCCAAAAGTACCCTTACCTATAGACGAGACACCAATGAAACTACTGGAATGATAACGCCTCTTATGTGACATCAGTACCTTTCCTGAGCACGAACCAACTCGATTCGTCTAGTAATATCTATGGTTGTTAAGAAATATCACTCCTGGTCTCATTGGCCATCTCTAGCCTGAGAGTGAAAGTGAGCCCATCAATAAATCTCCTCACACACTCTCTCTCAGTAAGAAGCAACATAGTGGCATGTCGAGCTAGGTCCACAAATTGAGTCTAATACAGGGTAACAGTCATACAGCCCTACTGCAGACGCTCAAACTGCCTGCAATACTCCTCTCTCAGGGTAACAGGAATGAACTTCTCTAGAAATAACTGTGAGAACTGATCTCAAGTAAGTGCAGGCGACCTAGCTGGCTAGTGAATATATAATCTCTCCACCATCTCTGAGCGAAACCAGTCATCTAAAATGCTATAAAATCTATCTTGTTGGCATTAACTATGCTCATGTTGCACAATACCTCGTGGAAACAGTGCAGAAAATCATGTAGGTCCTCAAAGGATGCACCACTAAAATGAATAAGAAAGAGCTTGGTAAACTTGTCCAACCTCAACATAGCCTTAGAAGACAAAGCGGGCCTATCACTGGCATATACCGCAATAATTGGCTGCACTATCCAAACCAGCAGGGTTGCTAGAGTCTGATACCGCATAGCCACATGCTCGTGGTGCGAGTAGAGGGAGTATGTACTCCTTCCCTAGCCCAAAAGACAGCTGGTGCCACCGGAAAAGTACAGATCTAGTCCACACTCTCTATAAGGCCTACCAAACGAACTAGAGCTTCCTAAAGTACTGGGAGTGGCTATGAACCCCTCTGGAACCTAAGCTGGTCCGATGGGTACAATCTGAGCTGGAACCTCCTGCTCAAAATATAACCGAGGCTCTACTGCGGGTGCTACTGCTCGAGCTCTAGGCTAAGCTCTTGATCGGCCTCGGCCTCAACCCCTGGTTGTAGATGCCACATGGGGCTTTGGCTCCTATCCGATGATTGATGTCATCCGTATTCTCACCATCTACGAGAGAATAAGAAAGAATAGTTCAATCATCAATGATAGAATAACATCGCATGATAGAGTATGAAAGAAGGGATATTTTTTCTTAAACTCCATAGCCTCAAGCAGCCCCCTTTGTAGGGATATTTTCATATCTATGGTTTACTTTACTTTCTTGGAGTCTCTTGCTTTGTTCCCTGTACTGTGGGATCAGAGCCAGCCTATCCTTTCGGATGGAGGAATAGTTTACTTGATATATCTGAGACATTTCCATCATCCTCTTTCCTTGATAAAATGAATATGTCCCCTGCTCTATATAAAACTTTGTCCAAAAATTATGATTACCTCTATGAAGTAGATATACTACCGGATGAACACAAAGTATCCTCCACTGAACCACCCCTCATAAACCCTTACTCAGCTTTTGCCAAAAAATATTTTTCACCATGGACCCAAATTCGTTCTGTAGTCCAACACAGACCAAAAGGAGTTAAAAAATATGTTGTTGTCTCAAAACTTGACCAGCATCATATTCTTGCCACTCGAGAGGAACACTTTATCACCCTTCAAATACCATATGATTTTCCTAGACAATGGAGACGCCATGGTTTTACCCATATCCATTTTGGTGCAATCCGAGCTTTAATATATCATGGAAGAAAAGGTCAACCTTTCGTAGCTCGACTTTCTCTTCTAGATACAAGATACTTGGAATATCAACGTGCAGATTTAGGTAATGCTGAAGTTACCCTAAATGTCGAAACTGTCTTCGTAACCATCTTTCCAAATTTCAACATGTCCCTTTATGACCCGTACCTAACCGAAGCCCTAAAAATCCAAGTCCAAATCCAAGGAGCCTCACAAGCTAAAGATTCAATCAAAGCTACCCTTCACCACCAAACGGTGTGGCGAGTCCAAAATCATGCCATGGATCTTTGCCTACCCAGAGGAGAAAATGCCTTGCTCATAAAATATTGATGCTACCGAAGGAAACACCATGTGCACCCAAATACCCAGACAGATTTTCAGAGATGAGCTTGTATAAATCCTTCCTGATTCCAGGATCACAAATCACGAGAAGCTAAGAGAATCGGAGGAATCTCTGTAATCTGGTGAACCAACCTTTACCAAAAGAGGTGACAAAACCGTTTCCATAAGCTTTGACCGTTCACATATCAAAAAACCAAATAAAACCATCTTCTCTTGCCAAATGATTCAACCTAAAGGTACAACAGATACATACCCTAATCTTCATGGAGAGTTTTTCTTGAATATACAAAGCATCATGGAAGAACATGACTGGTGTCAACATTTTGACAAAGAAGTATAAAGAGTTAGGTGGTTCAAATGTCCCTTTACGGACACTGCCCTTGGTATCTTGGTTGCATCTGCCAAGACTGTTTGGAAGATCCAATTGGAGAATATGATGAACATCGCCAGCGTCATTGAGAAAGGTTCGGCCTCAACAAAACCAAACCAAAATCCAAGAAAAAGGGAAAACCCGCGGAAAAACAATTTTGGGCCAAATATGAAAATAAAGATCCTTCAATTGGCTCATTAACCCGTCCAGGTAATTACGAATTTCTTGTCAGTTACAAACCCCAAGAATGGCCAAAATTACCAAAAAAATTCACTCCATGTTGGGAGGATAGTGAAACCATGCCCAAATCTAAACAAACATCACGTCATACCCCAGAATCCAAAGAGCCACCTGAACCTAAAAATCTATCAACCCAAAAGTTCACACACTTACAAATATTCATGTTGAGCCCTTCAAGCTCCAGCCACCCCCAAGATTTTCATCCATTTCAACTTTTTGAAAAAGAGGGTATCAGCCATGCTAAAAAAATCCCCAAGAAAAACATAGTACTACCATCTGGAGAAAAAACCCCTATCGAGTGACATCGAAGCAACAATGAACTGGAAATCTGAATGCTCTATCCTCCAAAATAAAGTGTTGAACAACATTGGAAATACCATAAAAACATAGTTCCTACACACAAAAAAATGATGAGCAAAGTGGAAACAATTGAGAAGAAGATGGAGCAGACATCATCTCACCATGCAGGACTAATCAAAGCCTTGGAACTAAGGTTGGCAAATTTACAATATGAGATTTGTCTGCCGGGAACTTTACTTTTCTAATTTTTCCAACAACAATAAAAAGAGACGATTTCTATCAAGGAACAAATTCAACTTTTGAGAAATGACCACTTTGAGCCGCAAAAAACCCCAATTTTCCGTACAAAACCTACCTTCTTCCTTATGTCTCCACAAGCATATTCCCCGCCTAAATTAGACTACACCCTTTCTACATTTCTATCTACCTCACAAAATCCAATCTCTTTTACCCAACCATCAAAATAAGAAAATGATTTTGATATCACAAAAATGATTTGGGAAAGGAAAGATTCCCTTGCAGCAAAGAAACAAACCAAGATAATGCGAGACCAAGAAGAAAGTTCAAAAGGGTCGAACCCCAAAAATCTGATGATTTCTTATCGGAAGGCTCCAGACCTTTATGTCTCCCAGCCAAGATACATATCAAAAGACGACACCCCATGGTCAAAATCTCTAAACTCCTCAGAAGATGAGACAATGGAAGATAGCTCTAAATCAAGTGATGAATCCACAACAAACTCTTCCAAAGACGAAACCCCCCAATATTTTTAAACCAACCAAGAGATCTAGAAATATCTGAAGTAGATGAGGAATAAGAAGGTATGACAGATGAACTAATCCCAGAAAGAAGATATGAGCCCATGGCGTCAAAACCAGTTAGAACTAGTTTCCACACTTTCACCTTAGATGATGTTAAGGTTTCAAAATAGCCTCAAAGAATCCAAGACTTCTATACTTGGATGGTGACCAAAAATATGGTGGAAGGAGAAACGTATTTCATCCTTTCAGAACTCACTTCACAGTTCTCAGAAATTCTCAAAGACTGGTGAAACTCACTTGGAGATCAAGACAAAAATACTTTTCTTACTTCCCAAGATTTTGCCTTCAACATTAGGATCCTGCATGGCGTTTTCTGCGTGCCAAAGACAAGAAAAAATACGAAGACAACTCTTCGAGATGAAGTGTGTCATTCGATAGAAATGACATTGATAGACATTTTCAAAAAATGGGAAAGATATGCTTCGAGATCGGTGGAGATATCAATCTAATGCAAGCCTTTGTCTCTTCCCTTCCAAAGTTATTGGCAAGCCGAACCATGACCATCATTGAAGAAATATTTCAATCCATAACAAGTCCAATAATTGTTTTACATCATGCAAGCTATTTTCGTCGCATTAGATGATATTTGTACAAAGCGCTCTACCCTAAAACAAATTATCCAACACAATCCAGTGCTTGTAAAGCATGCTGCAAATCTGATCTATTCACTGGATCACGATGTTCCTGCCACAAATCTAGGCGAAGGAGAGAATTCAGAAGATTCAAATGGCCAAGAATTCCAGACACGAAATCAAGCTCCAAGAGACACACAAAATATTTCAGACAAAGAAGGCCATGAAATTTTCACAAGAAAAACAGATATTTTATTTTTCATAAGATTAGACATTTCGCTAAAAAATTTCCACAATCAAGAAGATCTGTCAAACTCATTGAAGATATTGAAGATTCCACTGGCATCATCTTGGAAAAGAGGAGGACCTTGATCCATATTCTCTGTGGATGATGGACTTAATGAAGAAACTTTATTCTCTCTTGATATCTTTGAAGATCAAGGCAATGATCACTACCAAATTTCAGAACCAGTGATCGAAGCTCGAGAGTAGATCAATGCTCTCACAGTCATTCCTGGAGTAGAACTCAAAGTCTATTCCTCCAAATGAGATAAACCAACTTGAGTTATTGCTTTCATCGACACCGGAGCTTCTTCCTCACTCAAAAATCATGTTGATCTCCCTGAAGATCAATGAATTCTAAGGATTTCAACGTTGCACCAAATGCAATCTTGACCACAACTATCATTACAAAGCACCTGATCACAATTGAGTTCTTTCCAGGATTGAAGTATAGAACGAATCTGCTAGGATATGATGTACCAGGAAAGGATCTTATAATTGAATTCGATATTTATAGACAACTTAGAGATCAAATCCAAATCATGGCTAACATAATAGCTTTTAAAAAGCAGTTCAGACCGTATTCATATATTCCAAGACTATTCCAAATCACCAACGACGAACAAATCAAAGAGATTGAGCAAAATCTCATTGAACATTCATGTGTTGAATCTCATAAGGATTTTATGAAGAAAGGGAAACACCCGTTATGGAAAAATAAAGATTTTTTATCAAGCTCCCTTTCAAGAAGAATGAAAATATCAATCCGACAAAAGCCAGTCATTAAGGGATGAATCCATATCATCTTCAGCTTGCAAAGAAAGAATGTGAAGAGCTTTTAGAATTTGATCTGATAGAGTCATCAGAGTCATAATGAGCATGCAAAGAATTTTATGTCAACAAAAGAGCTGAACAAACAAGATGAAAACATAGGTTAATCATCAACTACCAGCCACTTAACCATTTCCTCCAAGATGATAAATTTTCTATCCCAAATAAACTCACTCTTTTCTCCCACTTAGCCAAGGCCAAATATTTTTCCAAGTTTGATTTAAAGTTTGGATTTTGGCAATTGGGAATCCACCCTAAATAAAGACCCAAAATGGGATTTTGCATCCTTGATCATCACTTCCAATGGAAAGTCATGCAATTCGGGTTGAAAACTGCAACTTTCCTTGTTCCAAAAGTCCATGATAAAAATATTCCAACACATCCTCCATACCTCTTTAGTTTACATTGATGCAATCCTATTATTTAGTGATACATTGGAGGAACATGTCAACTTGCTTTGTCAATTTGAGGCACTGGTAACACAGTACGAAATCATGCTCTGAGCAAAAAAGATGGTTCTTGCTCAAAAGGAGATTGATTTTCTTGGAATGCATTTTTGTACAAGGTGAATACATTCCAGGACTACATATATGTCAAGAATTACTCAAATTGACTGATACCAACATCACAATAAGGCTGATCCAACAATTGTTGGGTATAGTAAATTATGTGAGAGATTTCATCCCCAAATATCTCTACATACATTGCTCCACTCACAGAGATGCTCAAGAAAAATGCTCCACCGTGGGAAAAGAAGCAAGATAATGCAGCCAAGGAAATAAAGGAGATTTTTAAAAGTGTCAAGTTTCTCTATATCCCTTCGGACGGCAAGAAGATATTGCAAACTGGCGCCAGTAATGAATGTTGGAGCGCTGTTCTATTTGAAGAAAAAGATGGCAAAAAGAAAATAGGCGTATACGCCAGTGGAAAGTTCGAAGATATCGAGCAACATTATCACTCCACTTTCAAGGAAATTCTTGCAGTATGGAATCAAGAAATTCAAGTTCTTCCTTATTCATACAGAATTTTTTGATAGAAATGGATATGAAGGCCTTCCCGAAGATGATCCAGCTAAATGCAAAAATTATTCCCAATCCTCAGATTCTCGGGTGGGCTCAATGGTTCTCTCCATATAAGTTTCGAGTCAGGCACCTGAAAGGAAAGGATAATATTCTTGCAGATTTTCTGTCTCGACCAGAAGAATTCTCAAAGAGATTTTCCCCAGCAAAACTGAAGTCAAAGCAAAATCTAATCAGTCACATATTCATGCTCTCAACTATGCCAGGAAAAAGTTTATCACAGCAAACAGATCATCCACCGGAGTTGTTCAACCTCATGGATCCATTTGATCCGTCAATTATTATGGAAAGAAGAACTTATTATGAGATCCAAGTTTTCCGGCAACATGGAGGATCCCTTCTCAATCTCAATCCAGAATATCCATTCTTCCATATATTCATAGCTCAAGCGAAGGATTTTTCATATGAACTATTATAGTTTTCTAGCACCTATGCCATCAATATTATATTTTCATGAAAATCAAATGCAACATCTTTAAGGATTTTGATAACATTGCACCAGATCTTAAGGTATATTTTATATGGTTCAAGCCTAGAAGATATTGGATAAAATGCTTCAATGATTCGTACACATCAAAGGTATTCATGTTTCATAGACCAGTAAAGTTTATCAATGGAAAAGTCCAGGCACAAGCAGAGGCATCATTCTGGTAAAAATTTCCCATGTCAATTTTATCAATGGAAGAAGAATATAGCGAGGCACAAAGAATCCTTTTTTAATAAAATAGATACATCCCGAGAGAGAGATGGCCAAAAGATTGGGCAAGCTGGAATTATACAAGCAATCATCCTCACTTTGAAAGAGTCCGGGAAGCAGCAAAAGAGTATCAAACCCCACTGAAAGTTATTTGAGAAAAGATCACTCAAGACATTTCCAGATTAAGGTTACAGTTTACATCGCTCAATCTAAAGGAGAAAGAACACATCAAAGAAGGAAAATTAAATTCCAACCGTTACTACACAAGGTCTTTGAAAAGTTTCCTACAAGACAACCCTAGAATCAATGAAGGATAATTAGCTAAATCCCTGCTAATCCCACCATAATCCTATATTAGCCATCATAACCCCATGGAAAATATCCTACCCATTCCAAGAAAATTTTCACATCTTTCCATACTATCTGGGGCCCACTTCTACTTGTATTCACATGTCTCCACATGCTTCGACACATGAAACACCCTACTTTCACATGGCATTACATGCTCCCACACACTTTCACATGCTTCACAATGTATATTTCACCCCTTTCACATGTTTTCAGGTATTGTTTATTTGTTTTGCCTAAAGTGCTTCACATGCTTAGAAGGACCCACTAGTAAGATAAGTTTGCCATGTAAGATAGGTTTATGTTATCATGTAAAGTCTATTGTAATAACCTCCTAACCCTATATAAAGGAGGTCTTGTAGTAGTTCGAGGATCATCTG
The DNA here is from genome assembly GCA_034376525.1 of Nicotiana benthamiana. Taxonomy (NCBI): domain Eukaryota; kingdom Viridiplantae; phylum Streptophyta; class Magnoliopsida; order Solanales; family Solanaceae; genus Nicotiana; species Nicotiana benthamiana. The sequence continues at coordinate 94,168,231 of CM067330.1, forward strand.
GAAATCATCTTGTAATCTTTGTAAATATTTTGTGATATATTACATATGAGTGCTTTCCAAATTTCCCTCTTATTCTTACTTTCAAATGCAAGGAAAGGTTGGTCCATGTATGAAAATAGAGTAAGAATACTCTGAGAAAGTTAGCTCATTATACTACGAAAATTTTCTAAGTTATAAACAGCTAAAGTTTGTTATAGTACAAAAGTTTTCTGAGTTGTCTAGCTTGGCAAGTCGTCCCCTATGGGTTATTGAAGCCAGCCCCTTTTGGAGGAAAACTTTTGTGACTATAAAAAAATTAACTGTTTGTATAGCTTGGCAATCCGTCCCTTATGGGTTGTAAAAGTCGGCCCCCTTTGTAGGAAAGCTTTTGTAATATAGTTTAGTTTGCTTTCTTAGAGTCTCTTGCTCTATTTCCTTATACTGTTGTATTAGAGCCAGCCCATCCTTTTAGAGGGAGGAACAATTTACTACATATGTCTGAGTCATTTCCATCATGCTCTTCCCTTACAAAAATGAATATGTCCCATACTCTATATAAAACCTTTTCCAAAAAATATAATTACCTCTATGAAGTAGATATACTACCTGATGAACATAAAGTATCCTCCACTAAACTACCCCACATAAACCCTTACACAGCTTTTGCCAAAAGATCTTTTGCATCATGGACCCAAATCTGTTCCCTAGTCCAACACAGACCAAAAGGAGTTAAAGAATATGTTGTTGCCTCAAAACTTGACCAGCATCATATTCTTGCCACTCGAAAGGAACAATTTATCACCCTTCAAATACCAGATGATTTTCCTAGACAGTGGAGAAACCATGATTTTACCCATATCTATTTTGGTGCGATCCGAATCACTTTAACATATCATGGAACAAAAGGTCAACCTGTTGTAGCTCGATTTTCTCTTCTACATACGAGATATTTAGAGTACCAACATGCAAATTTAGGTACTACCGAAGTTACCCTAAATGTCAGGACAATCTTCATAACTATCTTTCCAAATTTCGACATGTCCATTTATGACCCGTACCTAACCGAAGCCCTAATAATCCAAGTCTAAATCTAGGGAGCCCCACAAGCCAAAGATTCCATCCAAGCAACCCTTCACCACCAAATGGTGTGGCGAGTCCAAAATCATGCCATGGATCTATGCCTACCCGGAGGAGAAAATGTCTTACTCTTAAATATTGATGCTACCAAAGGAAACACCATGTGCACCCAATACCCTGACGGATTTCTAGATATGAGCTTGTCCAAATCCTTCCTGATTCCTAAATCACAAATTACGAGAAGCTAAGAGAATTAGAGGAATCTCTGCAATCTGGTGAACCGACTTTTACCAAAAGAAGTGACAAAAACGTTTCCATAAGCTTTGATCATTTCCATTTCAAAAAATCCAATAAAACCATGTTCTCTTGCCAAATGATTCAACCCAAAGATACAACAGACACATACCCTGAATCTAACGGAGTGTTTTTCTGGAATACACAAAGCATCATGGAAGAACATGACTAGTGTCAACATTTTGACAAAGAAGGAAAAAGGGTTTGGTAGTTCAAATGCCCCTTTACAGGACACTTCCCTTGGGATCTTGGTTGCAACTTACAAGATTGTTTGGAAGATCCAATTGGAGAATATGACAAAAACCACCAGCGTCATTGGGAAAGTTTCGGCCTCACCAAAACCAAACCAAAATCCAAGAAAAAGGGGAAAACCACTGAAAAACAGTTTCTAGCCAAATATTAAAATAAAGATCCTCCAATTGGCTCATTAAGCCGTTCAGGTAAATATGAATTTTTTGTCAGTTACAAACCCCAAGAATGGCCAAAATTACAAGATAAATTCACTCCAAGTCGGGAGGATAGTGAAACCACGCCCAAATCCAAACCAACATCACCTCATACCTTAGAATCCAAAAGGCCACCTGAACCTAAAACTCTATCAACCCAACACACCCACAAATATTCATGTTAAGAGCTTCAAGTTCCAGCCACTCACAATATTGTCCTCCACTTCAACCTTTTGAAAAAGAGTGTATCAGCCATACTCCAAAAATCCCCGAGAAAATATAGTACTACCATCTGGAGAAAAACCCCCAATGAGTGACATCGAAGCAATAATGAACTGGCAATCTGAAAACCCCATCTGCCAAAACAAAGTGTTGATAATATTGGGAACATCATAAAAACGTGGCTCATACACAAAACAAAATGATGAGCAAAGTGGAAACAGTTGAGAAGAAGATGGAGCAAACATCGTCTTACCATATCGGGCTAATCAAAGCCTTGGAACGAAGGTTGGCCAATTTACAATATGAGATTTGTCCGCCAAGAACTTCACTTTTCCAATTTTTTCAACAACGACAAAAGGAAACGATTCGTATCAAGGAACAAATTCAACTTTTGAGAAATGACCACTTTGAGCCGCAAAAAACCTCAGCTTTTCCATCAAAACCTACCTTCTTCCCTATGTCTCCACAAGCATATTCCCCGCTTAAATTGGACTACACATTATCTATCTTTCCATCTACCTCACAAAATCCAATCTCTTTCACCCAACCATCAAAAGAAGAAAATGATTTTGATATCGCAAAAATGGTTTGGGAGAGAAAGGATGCCCTTGCAGCAAAGAACAAACGAAGAAAAGGAGAGACCAAGGAGAATGTTCAAAAGGGTCGAACCTCGAAAATCTGATGATTTCTGACCAGAAAGCTCCAAACCTCTATGTCTCCCAGAAAAAATACATATCAAAAGAAGATATTCCACGGTAGGAATCTAAACTCATCAGAAGATGAAACAATGGAAGATAGATCTCAATCAAGCAATGAATCCACAACGAACTCTTCTGAAGATGACAACCTCCCAATATTTGTAAGCCAGTAAAGAGACCTAGAAATATCTGAAGAACAAGAATGTATGATAGATGAACCAATTCCAGAAAGAAGATATGAGGCCATGGCATCAAAATGAGTTGGAACCGGTTTCCACACTTTCACCTTAGATGATTTTAATGTTTCAAAATGGCCTCAAATAATCCAAGACTTCTATACTTGGATGGTGACCAAAAATTTAGTGGAATGAGAAAAGTATATCTTCCTTTCAGAACTCACTTCACGGTTTTCAAGAATCCTCAGAGACGGGTGGAACTCAGTTGGAATTCAAGAAAATATACTTTTCTTACTTCCCAAGATTTTGCCTTTAACATAAGGATCCTATATGAAGCTTTCTGCGGAGATACTGGCCAAAGACAGGAGAAAATGAAAAAACAACTCTTCGAGATGAAGTGTGTACCATTAGATAGAAATGACATTAATAGACATTTTCAAAAAATGGCAAAAATATACTTCGAGATCGGTGGAGACATCAATCTAAACCAATCCTTTGTTTCTTCCATTCCAAAGTTACTAACAAGTCGAACCATGACCATTATTGAAGAAAGGTTTCAGTCCATAAAAATTTCACAAATTGGTTACATCAGGCAAGCTATTTTAATCCCATTGAATGACATTAGTATAAAGTGCTCTGCCCTAAAACAAATTATGCAACACAATCCAGCGCTTGACAAAGCATGCCGCAAATCTGATCTAATCATCGGATCAGGATGTTCCTGCCACACATCTAGGCGAAGGAGAGAATTCAGAAGGTTCAAATGCCCGAGAATTCCAGACAAGAAATCAAGGTCCAAGAGACGCACAAAATATTTGAGACGATGAAGGCCGGGAAATTTTCACAAGAAAAACAAATGTTTTATTTATCATAAGATTGGACATTTCTCTAAAAATTTTCCTCGGTCAAGAAGATCTGTCAAACTCATTGAGGAGATTGAAGATTACACTGGCATACATCTTGGAAAAGAGGAGGACCTTGAATCCATATTCTCTATGGATGATGAAACTAATGAAGAAACTTTATTCGCTCTTGATATCTATGAAGATCAAGGCAGTGATCACTACCCAATTTCAAAACCAGTGATTGAAGCTCAAGAAGAGATCAACACTCTCACAGTCGCTCCTCAAGTAGAACTCAAAGCCCATTCATCCAAATAGGATAAACCAACTCGATTTTTTGCTTTCATCGACACCGGAGTTGCTTTCTAACTCATAAATCTTGTTGTTATCCCTGTAATTACAAAGTACCCGGTCACAATTGAGTTCTTTCCAGGATTGAAGTACAGAATGAAGCAGCTAGGATTTGATGTACCAGGAAAGGATATTATTATTGGATTCGAAATTTATAGACAACTTAGAGATCAACTCCAGATCAAGGCTAACGGGATAGCTTTTAAAAGCAGTCCAGACATTATTTTGAGATTCCAAGGCTATTCCAAATCACCAACGACAAACAAATCAAATAGATTGAGCAAAATCTCATTAAAAATTCATGTGTTGAATCTCATATGGATTTCATGAAGAAAGGGAAATGACCGTTATGGAAAAGCAGAGTTTTTTATCAAGCTCCCTTAAAATAAGAATGAAAATATCAATCCAACAAAAGCCAATCATTCAGGGATGAATCCAGATCATCTTCAGCTTTCAAAGAAAGAATGTGAAGAACTTTTGGAATTTGATCTGATAGAGCCAATAGATTCACAACGGGCATGCGAAGCATTTTATGTCAACAAAAGAGCTGAGCAGACAAGAGGAAAACTCAGGTTCGTCATCAACTACTAGCCACTTAACCATTTCCTCCAAGATGATAAATTTCTTATCCAAAATAAACTCACACTTTTCTCCCACATAGCCAAGGCCAAATATTTTTCCATGTTTGATTTAAAGTCCGTATTTTGGTAATTGGGAATCCACCCTGAAGAAAGACCCAAAACGGGATTTTGCATCCTCGATCATCACTTGCAATGGAAAGCCATGCCCTTCAGGTTGAAAACTGCACCATCCATGTTCCAAAAGGCCATTATAAAAATATTCCAACCCATTTTCCATACCTCTTTAATTTACATTGATGACATCCTGTTATTTCGTTATGTTAGAATATACGCTTAACGCTAGAGGGGGGGTGAAGAGCGTTATAATAAAAACAGCGTAAACTTGCGGAATTTAAAAATTGTAGGAATGAAATAAGTGCGATAAGTAAATAATAAGGAACGAACGCACCGATGTTATCCTGGTTCACCACAACCCGTGGCTAGTCCAGTCCCTAAGAGACTCTCTCGAAATTTCCACTAACTTCGTTAAGCTTACGGGTGCTTAACAAACCGTTACAAACTGAGAACTTGAGTCACACAAGCCTCAACAACCTTTGCTCGAAGGTACCACACTTCAAGACTTCAACCAAAGGAATCACAACGTTCCTTCTTACAATACAAGGGATTAACACTTCCCTTCAAGTGTATAAAAACACTTTGCACTCAAAACAAGACTCTCCTCAAGAGTAGATATGAGTAAAATAAATACGCTCAAGAACGCAACAACTTTCGTCAAGAATTTGGCTCTCAAAAACTTATGTAATGAATAGAAAATGATGAATAAGAGAGTGTGCAAGCTTTAGCAATAATATGACCAGTTGTTGTACTTAAAAGACTGATTTTAAGATGTATTTATAGTGTTGAAAACATGCACAACCGTTGCCTAATTGCCAATTAAGAGTTGCTGATTTTGTGCTAAAACAATCGATTGTCTAAGTTGCATAATCGATTGTTTTCCAATCGTCCAAAAATCATTCCCAGATTTTACGCATAATAATCGATTATCTAAATCGTATAATCAATTATCTGGCAACGTTCAAAAATTTTTTTCAGATTTTACTTAAAACAATCGATTATCAAAATCATATAATCGATTACTTGGCAACGTCCAAAAAACATATTCAGATTTTACTTAAAACAATCGATTATCAAAATCATATAATCGATTACTTGGCAATGTTCAAAAAATCATATTCAGATTTTACTTAGGATAATCGATTATCAGAATCATACAATCGATTACCAGACAGAGTTTGAAAATATTTTGGCAATGGTCATTTACATAATCGATTATGCTATATGTATAATCAATTATATTACAGTCTTGAAAAATCGAATAGACACTGCCTCAACACAATCGATTGTCATAAGGTGCACAATCGATTAATTTGTAGCTTTGAAAAATCTGATGGACACTGCCTCAACACAATCGATTATCATAAGGTACACAATCGATTGTCTTGCAGCTTTGAAAAATCTGGTGGACACTGCCTCAACACAATCGATTATCATAAGGTACACAATCAATTGTCTTGCAGCTGCCTTAACATAATCGATTATCATAAGTACATAATCGATTATCTTTGTCCTGATTTTAGAGGCATGTTTAAAAATCATTTTGGTTAAAATAAATATGCATGATTTAAAATCATTTTGCTTTAAATTAAATATGCATGATTTGATAAAAATGATTTTACGAGAGAAGCCAAGAATTGAGTCAATTGTCGGTTCAAGATCACAATTAAAGAACGACTCATGTATAACTTTATTTCTTTGCTTAATCTTGATCTTTGTTTGTCTTGTGCTTGAATCTCGTTATGTATCAATTGCGCGCTTGTGCTTGGACCTCGTCATATGTCAATTTTGCATCGTTTGTCATTTATCAAAACCTACAAATATGAACACACGTTTAGTTTAGTGCCTTGTAAGAACGTGTTTCAACAATTTCCCCCTTTTTGATAATGGCAAACCTTAATCAGGATATGCATAATAATTCATAATGACGATCCAAGACAAGTAAATAGATATGCAAATTAATTCCCCCTCAACATATGAATTCCCCCTCAATTTATGCCAATAAATATTAAGTCATAGCCCTTATTCTTCCCCCTTTTGACATTAGCAAAAAAAGAATAATCAAATAACTTGTTTATTGATTAACTAGAATTGCAATTTCATAAAAGGGATGATAAAACAAATAATGTCAACATAATCGATTAGTGATACTTGATAATCGATTATATATTAAAGAGAAATCGATTATTCTGAAGAGGAATCGATTATTCTGCACCAATTTTTTATAATTCCCCCTGCCTTTAGGGCGATACCTGCAAAAATAAGTTAGGCTCCTCCGACGCTCAAGTTAGTAATTATGTGAAAGGGAAAATGCAACGCATGACTTAGATCAACGTGGAGTCAAGAATCCCGAGTTCACTACGAATTCGGAAGAAGGACTCTTTCTCTAAAGGCTTTGTAAAGATGTCGGCCAATTGATGTTTGGTTTCAACAAATTCAATTTCGACATCACCTTTGAGAACGTGATCTCTTATAAAATGATGCCTAATTTCAATGTGTTTTGTTCTTGAATGAAGAACGGGGTTCTTCGTCAAGCATATGGCACTAGCATTATCACATCTAAGAGGGATATGATCGATACTTACGCCATAGTCCAAGAGTTGCTGTTTCATCCAAAGGATTTGAGCGCAACAACTCCCCCCGGCTACATATTCAGCCTCGGTTGTGGACAACGCTACACTTACTTGTTTCTTGCTAAACCAAGAAACTAGAGAGCTACCGAGAAAATGGCAAGTGCCACTAGTGCTCTTGCGGTCCAATTTGCATCCAGCAAAATCGGAATCGGAATAGCCAACAAGTTGGCGTGAAGAACCTTTGGGGTACCATAGACCCACATTTACAGTACCAACAAGATACTTCAATATCCGTTTCACCGCAGTTAGGTGAGACTCCTTAGGACATGATTGATAACGAGCGCATAAGCACACGCTAAACATGATGTCCGGTCTACTAGCAGTAAGATAAAGGAGAGATCCAATCATACCTCGATACTTCTTGGTGTCGACTTCCTTACCTTTCTCATCTTTGTCTAGATGGTCGGATGTGCTCATGGGAGTGGCCATTGCTTTTGCGTTGCTCATTCCAAATCATTTTAGCAATTCTTTGCAATATTTAGCTTGACAAATGAAGGTTCCTTCTTCCATTTGCTTTACTTGCAGCCCCAAAAAGAAGGTTAGCTCACCCATCATAGACATCTCAAATTCGCTTGTCATTAAATCAGAAAATTCCTTGCACAAAGCATTGTTAGTAGCACCAAAAATAATATCATCCACATAGATTTGAACTAATAAAATATCATTATTTTTATGCTTAACAAATAGAGTGGTGTCAACTTTTCCCCTAATGAATTCATTTTCCAAAAAAAATTTGCTCAATCGTTCATACCAAGCTCGGGGAGCTTGTTTAAGACCATAAAGTGCCTTTTTAAGCTTGAAAACATGATCGGGAGATTTAAAATCTTCAAAGCCCGGGGGTTGTTCAACATAAACTTCTTCTTGAATGACACCATTTAGAAAAGCGCTTTTTACATCCATTTGATATAAATTGAAATTCATAGAAGAGGCAAAAGCAAGTAATAAACGAATAGCTTCTAACCTTGCTACGGGTGCATATGTTTCTTCATAGTCAATTCCCTCTTCTTGATTATAGCCTTTTGCTACAAGGCTAGATTTGTTTCTAGCGATTACACCATTTTCATCTAATTTATTTCGAAAAACTCATTTCGTACCAATTATGGTATAATTTTCGGGTCTTGGGACTAAATCCCAAACGTCATTTCGTTTGAATTGGTTAAGCTCCTCTTGCATTGCCAAGGTCCAAAATTCATCCCCAATTACTCCGGAGATGGTTGAGGGTTCAATTTGAGAGACGAAAGCAGTATGACCTAAGGTGTTCTTAAGAGCGTTTCGAGTACTTACCTGTTGTTCAATGTCGCCAATTACCTGGTCGAGAGGATGGTCTTTGATTGTCCTCCACGCGTTAGGCAGTTTTGTTTCTTTTTCCAGTTGTGGCGCTTCCTCCGATAATTGTTTCAAGATTTCATCTTGAATTTCCTTAGGAGTTTCCTCTTGTACTTTGTCTTGAGGACTTATTGAGTTCAAAATACCTGCAAGATCAAAACCAGAATCCTTTCTCGCCAAGCGAGCATTATTTTCGGAAAACACGGTATGAGGGGATTCCTCCACAGTTTCGGTTCTATTATTGAATACTCTATATGCTTTGCTACGTGAAGAGTAACCAATAAAAATTCCTTCATCGGATTTTGCATCAAATTTTCCCAAATTGTCTTTTCCATTGTTATGAATAAAACATTTACAACCGAATACTCTAAGATGGGAAATATTTGGTTTCCTTCCCTTGTAGAGTTCATAGGGAGTTTTCATGAGTATTGGCCTTATGACTACTCTGTTTAAAACGTAGCATGCGGTACTCACGGCATCCGCCCAAAATGTTTGGGAATCTTAGCCTCATCGAGCATGGTTCTAGCCATCTCTTCGAGACACCTATTATTCCTTTCCACCACTCCATTTTGTTGTGGTGTACGTGGAGCAGAGAAGGTGTGCTCGATACCGAGTTCGTCACAAAAGTCCGCGAAGAGATTGTCATCGAACTCTCCCCCATGATCACTTCTTATTGAAGTGACGGTTGTGTCCTTTTCATTTTGAACATGTTTAAGAAAGCATTTAAAATTATGAAAAGCCTCACTTTTGTGAGCAAGAAATAGTGTCCATGTAAATCTAGAATAATCATCAACAATAACAAAAGCATAACGATTTCTACCAAGACTTTCAATGCGAGATGGTCCAAAGAGATCCATGTGGAGAAGTTGCAAAGGTCTAGTAGTTGAAACAATATTTTTCGATTTAAAAGATGCTTTTGTTTGCTTCCCTTTTTGACAAGAATCACAGATAGAGTCTTTTTCAAATTTCAAATTTGGAAGACCAATAACTAAATTTTGTGAAACTAATTTGTTTAAAAGATGCATGTTGATGTGAGCTACTCTATGATGACATAACCACATATCATCTTCTTTGCTCATAAGACAATTCACATATTCAGATGAAGAATTTTCGAGATCAACCATATAGATGTTATCCATTCTAAAACCACGAAGAATAATTTTAAAATCGCTACGGCGAAAAACTAAGCATTCATCCGAATCAAATAAAACAAGATTTCCCTTGTCACATAATTGACTTATGCTCAAGAGGTTATGTTTTAGACCTTTAACTAGCAAAATATGCTTAATGGAAGAAGGTTCATCCTTACCGACCGCTCCAATGCCGATAATTTTTCCTTTGTTGTTATCTCCAAAAATAACGCTTCCTCCTTCCTTGTGTTCTAGTTGAAGGAACTTGGATTCGTCTCCGGTCATGTGTTTGGAGCATCCACTATCAAGGTACCAAAGTACACTTGATCCCTTCAAACATACTTACAAGACAAATTAATGAGTCTTTGGTACCCAAGCTGTTTTGGGTCCTTGAGAGTTAGGTGTAACATGCTGTTATGCTTGACATGCAGTTAAGTGTCTATGTCTAGTGAAACAAGCAGGAGCAATATGTCCAATTCGATTGCAATAATGACAAATGACATTAGGATTATGCATTCGTCTAGGTTGATAGTAGTTGGACGGACGAAATTTGTTTACTCTATTTTCGACAATATGACTATTGCGCATTTCATGAAAACCATTTCTCCTACTATTTTTTCTAGGATATGTAGCATTTCTAGAATAGTTATTTCTAGGTTGAAAGCCATTTCTAGGTGTCCTGAAAAGTTCAAAGTTTCTTCTAGTGTTTGGTCTAGGATATGCATCATTTCTAGAATAGTTATTTCTAGGTTGAAGGCCATTTCTAGGTGTCCTAAAATGTTCAAAGTTTCTTCTAGTGTTTGGTCTAGCATGCATGTTGATTCTAGGATTGTTATCTCTAGGATGAACATTTGTTTTATTTATCCTAGGTTGAGCCTTAGGTGGTTGGGGTTTGGCTTCAACTTTTTCTTTAGGCTCGTTTTTAAAACCTATCCCATGTTTGGTCGATTTCAAATTAACAAGAACTTCATTCAAATTTTTATGAGAAGAATTGAACTTATCTAGGGTTCCCTTAAGTCTTTCTACCTCAATTTTTAGATGCATGCAAGAAATACAATTTTTACTAGAGCTCTCGGGTTTGTCGGCGCTTCTCTTGCCGAAAAATTTGTTTTCTTCTTTCAACTTCTCATTTTCCAAAATCAATTTTTCCAAATCTTTTTCTTTCAAAGAGAGTTGTCTTTCAAAATCTTTTTCTTTCAAAGAAGCATTTTCCTTAGTGTTTTTAACAGTTTTGGAAGCTTTAATGAATTCACTATACAACTCATCAAAGGCATTTTGCATTTCCTCAAGAGAATAGAAGTTTTTGGAAGAAATTTGACATACCTCTTCTTGATTGTCTTCGTGTGCCATAAGACAAAGATTTGCGGTTTCGTCTTCTTCTTCCTCACTTGACTCGTCTCCGGAGTCGCCTCCACAAGATATGTATGCTCGTTGTTTCTTGAAGGGTTTCTTCTCCTTTTGACATTTGGGCAATTTGATTTAATGTGCCCGATTTCTCCGCATCCATACCACTTTACTTGATCTCCTTGTTGTTTGCCTTTTCGTTCAGACTCTTTTCGCATGAACTTTTGAAATCTCTTAATAACGAGTCCGAACTCGTTATCTCTGTCCTCATCATTTTGAGGTTGACTTGTGCTTGCCTTGAGGGCGATTCTTTGTTTCCTTTGATCATTAACAAGAGGGTTAAGTATAGTAGATTCATAAGTTTTAAGATTACCTCTTAATCCGTCGATGGTGACATTTGAAATGCCAATAGACTCTTGAATCGCGTCGGCCTTGGAGCGCCATTCCGGAGTGAGACTTCGGAGAATTTTTCGGACAAGTTCCTTATCCGTGAAGGTCTTCTTAAGAGCATGTCAGTCATTAACGATTTTTGAAAATCGTTCGAACATGTCATCTACCCTTTCGCCTTCCTTCATGTGAAACAGTTCATATGCATGGGTTAGAAAATCAACTTTAGCCTCTCTTACCTGGTCCGTACCTTCATACGTGATTTCCAGCTTATCACACATTTGCTTCGCCGTTGTGCAACATGATATTTTTCTGTAATCATCAGCGTTTATAGCACAATACAATAAGTTGATGGCATTAGCGTTGTTCTGCACTTTTCGGATATCATCCGCATCGTATTCATCTTCGGATTTTGGAACCCATTCATTTTCAACCTTTTTGGTTGGAATTTGTTCTCCCTTCATTATAACCTTCCACAGATGAAAATTATTCGATTGAATGAATATTCTAATCCTCTCCTTCCAGTACGTATAGTTTGTGCCATCGAATAGTGGTGGTCGGGTGGAGCATTGTCCTTCACCTATTCCTGCAAAAGAATCACGAGTAGAAGCCATGGATTGTTTCTCTAAAACGGTTAAATTTTTCAGAGAGTTGGGCTCTGATACCAATAGTTAGAATATACGCTTAACGCTAGAGGGGGGGGGGGGTGAATAGCATTATAATAAAAAACAGCGTAAACTTGCGGAATTTAAAAATTGCAGGAATGAAATAAGTGCGATAAGTAAATAATAAGGAACGAACGCACCAAGTTATCCTGGTTCACCACAACCCGTGGCTAGTCCAATCCCCGAGAGACTCTCTCGAGATTTCCACTAACTTCGTTAAGCTTATAGGTGCTTAACAAACCGTTACAAACTGAGAACTTGAGTCACACAAGCCTCAACAACCTTTGCTCGAAGATACCACACTTCAAGACTTCAACCAAAGGAATCACAATGTTCCTTCTTACAATACAAGGGATTAACACTTCCCTTCAAGTGTATAAAAACACTTTGCACTCAAAACAAGACTCTCCTCAAGAGTAGATATGAGTAAATAAATACGCTCAAGAACGCAACAACTTTCGTCAAGAATTTGGCTCTCAAAAACTTATGTAATGAATAGAAAATGATGAATAAGAGAGTGTGCAAGCATTAGCAATAATATGATCAGTTGTTGTACTTAAAAGACTGATTTTAAGATGTATTTATAGTGTTGAAAACATGCACAACCGTTGCCTAATTGCCAATTAAGAATTGCTGATTTTGTGCTAAAACAATCGATTGTCTAAGTTGCATAATCGATTGTTTTCCAATCGTCCAAATATCATTCCCAGATTTTACGCATAATAATCGATTATCTAAATCGTATAATCGATTATCTGGCAACGTTCAAAAAATCTTTTTCAGATTTTACTTAAAACAATCGATTATCAAAATCATATAATCGACTACTTGGGAACGTTCAAAAAATCATATTCAGATTTTACTTAAAGCAATCGATTATCAAAATCATATAATCGATTACTTGGCAACGTTCAAAAAATCATATTCAGATTTTACTTTGGATAATTGATTATCAGAATCATACAATCGATTACCTTTTTGAAAATATTTTGGCAACGGTCATTTACATAGTCGATTATGCTATATGTATAATCGATTATATTACAGTCCTGAAAAATCGAATAGACACTGCCTCAACACAATCGATTGTCATAAGGTGCACAATTGATTATTTTGTAGCTTTGAAAAATCTGATGGACACTGCCTCAACACAATCGATTATCATAAGGTACACAATCGATTGTCTTGCAGCTTTGAAAAATCGGATGGACACTGCCTCAACACAATCGATTATCATAAGGTACACAATCGACAGTCTTGCACCTGCCTTAACATAATCGATTATCATAAGTACATAATCGATTATCTTTGTCCAGATTTTAGAGGCATGTTTAAAAATCATTTTGGTTAAAATAAATATGCATGATTTAAAATCATTTTGCTTTAAATTAAATATGCATGATTTGATAAAAATGATTTTACGAGAGAAGCCAAGTCTTGAGTCAATTGTCGGATCAAGATCACAATTAAAGAACGACTCATGTATAACTTTATTTCTTTGCTTAATCTTGATCTTTGTTTGTCTTGTGCTTGAATCTCGTTATGTATCAATTGCGCGCTTGTGCTTGGACCTCGTCATATGTCAATTGCGCATCGTTTGTCATTTATCAAAACCTACAAATATGAACACACGTTTAGTTTAGTGCCTTGTGAGAACGTGTTTCAACACGTTATACATTGAAGGAACATATCAATTGCTTCATCAATTTGAGTCATTGGTAACACAATACGGAATCATGATCTCAGCAACAAAGATGGTTCTTGCTCAAAAAGAGATACCAACCTCACAACAAAGCAGATCCAACAATTCTTGGGTCCTTCTAAGCATGTGAAGCACTTTAGGCCCACTTGTAAGATAAGTTTGCCATGTAATATATGTTTATTTTATCATGTAAGTTTGTATTGTAATAACCTTCTAGCCCTATATAAAGGAGGCCTTGTAGTAGTTGTAGGATCATCTTGCAATCATATTGTATTCTTTGTAAATCTTTTGTGATATATTCTATATGAGTGCTTTCTAAATTTCCCTCTTGTTCTTTCTTTCCAATGGATGGAAAGGTTGGTCCATGTATGAAAGTAGAGTAAGAATACTCCGAGAAAATTAGCTTATTGTAGTACGAAAATTTTCTGAGTTATAAACAACTAAAGTTGATTGTAGTACAAAAGTTTTCTGAGTTGTGTAGCTTGGAAAGCTGTCCCTTACGGGTTGTTGAAGCCAGCCCCTTTTGTAGGAAACCTTTTGTGACTATAAACAAATTTAACTGTTTGTGTAGCTTGGCAAGACGTCCCTTATAGGTTGTTGAAGCCAGCCCCCTTTGTAGGGGAACTTTCGTATCTATGGTTTAGTTTGCTTTCTTAGCTACTCTTGCCATGTTCCTTGTACTGTGGTCCTCCAAAATCTACTAAGCTTGCTCGTGACTCATGGGACCTAGGAAACATAGTGCTCTGATACCAACTTTTCACAATCCTAAATCCTAGCCTTGGGGTCGTGATAGCGCCTAACATCCACTTGCTAGGAAAACCGACATTAGATATTTAAATAGCCAAATTTGAGCAGTTTAAACAAGGTGATGATAAATAACGAGAGATAGGGACTCAAACCAATACAACACCAACATAAGTCATGTAATAATATATACTGCCAAAGATCCAGAGTCACGAGTACACGAGCTACTAGAAGTTCTACAAATGGAGTTTGAAATAAATACAACTGTTTTGAATGAAATGCACAGTAAGAGGGAAAAAGAAGGGAACTCGAAGGTCTATGGGTACCAGCAGATCTACCTCAAGTCTCTGTGTGCGATAATCCAAGCTGACGCACCTCATGTATCGCTGGGACCAATAACAAACTCGACATAAGAAGTGCAGAAGTGTAGTACGAGTACAATCGACCCAATGTACTCCATAAGTGACGAGCCTAACCTCGACAAAATAGTAACGAGGCTATGACAGGACACTGACGTAATTAAACTTGTACAAACATGTTTATAGGTACAACAACAACAACAACAAAAACAAAAACAAAGATTTAACAATGTACAATCGGGAGGGGAAATGCAGAAGGGGGAAATACACAATAACTACAACAGCAATAATAACACAAAAAAGCCAAATAAATCATCAACAAATGAGGAAAAATAATCATACTGTATAAAGATGACATGGAATCACCCTTCGTACTTTTACTCTCATCCTTACCATAAAATGATGACATAAGCAAAAATGAAATGGCACGGCATCACACTTCGTACTTTACTCTCAACTTTCCCATGTAACAATGAATAATTGATATAGATGTCACACCATAAGCCTTCATGCTTTAACATTCAATCTCATCATGTAACATGAATAAATGATATAGATGGCACGGCATCACTCTTTGTGCTTTAATTCTCTTCTTCACTATGTATTAATCAATAAATGAGATAATGAAATGGCACGGCATCACCCTTCGTGCATTAACACTCTCCCTTACCTAGTAGTAAAGACAATATAAATTCAGGAGATAAATAGTACGGAGAATGTGATTTATATCGAATATGATTCCAAGATACTAAACCTCACCTTCCAAAAATAATCAACCATTAACAACTAAGAAATAGTTATGGAAGGAATGATCAAATAAGTAATAATCTATTCTAAGCATGGATGTCATAAACAAAGAGGAAACAAATCACAAGGAAACAATTTTCATCTGCATGCTTTATCCCACAACAACGCATAAATGCTCGTCGACTCACATATACGTTGTACGCACACGTTAATCACATAGAAAATAGGCAAAACAAGTCCTAACCCCTCAAGTCAAGGTTAACCACAATACTTACCTCACTCCACAATCAAATCAAAGCTTAATGGGGCCTTTCTTCTAAAATATGCCTCCAAACCAATCAAATCAAACCAAATATTGTTCAAACAATCTAAAATAACATTTAGTAACTACCCATGAGTGAAAGAGGTTCAATTTAGATCATTATTACAAAAGTCAATAAAAGTCAACCCTTGGCCCGCTTGGTCAAAATTGAAATTCATACCAAAAAAAAAATATATAGTCAGCCCTGAGCCCGATTACGTAACTTGTTTCGAATCCGACCTTAATTCAATGTCTAAATTCCAAATCTACAAGCATACTTAATTCTACCCAAATCCCTAAGTTCTACCATTAAAATCCTAGTTTTGATGTTGAAAACTTATGAAATGTAAGGGGTAACTGAAAAAGAAATAGATTAAAGTCACTTACAATGAATTTAGGAAGAAAATCTCTTACTAAAATCCATTCTAGGGTGTTTAGGGTTGAGAATTAGAAAGAAATGAGTTAAATCCCACTTTTCTCACCTTTTGTCCAGGCAGGTGTCGCAATTGTGATCTGGGGTTCACAAATGCGAGAGAACAATCACAATTGTGAAGGACTCCCATCTTTGCTTTCATCACATTTCTGATGAAATGTTTGCATATGCGAATTTGGACATGTCACAAAAGCGACCCAATGATCGCAATTGCGACCAGCTCCCAGGCTAGGCCACCATCACAAATATGATGGGGAGTTTGAAAACGCGAACTCTTCAGTCCACTATGCTCTTCGCAAATGCAGGCATGAAGCTCGCAAATGCAGCTATCGCAAATGTGACCAATGATCAACAACAAAAATCTGAACTCTTCCAAACATGTCAAAAACTCAGCTAAAACCTTGGAGCTCCAAATCAAATATGCACACACAAGTATAAAAACATCATGCGAACTCGCTTGCACGATCAAAAAACCAAAATAACACCTAGAACTACAATTCGGACACAAAAACAAATGAAATTTTTAAAGAAACTTAAGAACTTTCAATTTTTCTACCGGACGTCTAAGTCACATCAAATAAACTCCATTTCACACTAAATTTTATAGACATGTCATAAATACTTTAATGGACTTATACCAAATTCCGGAACCAAAATACGATTCCAGCAGCAATAAAGTCAGCTTACGGTCAAACTTAATAATTCTTTAAACCTTTAGGTTTCTAGTTTTCAACAACTTGCCCTAATTCAAGGTGGGGACTTCCGAATTCGATTTCGGAAGTATGCCCAAGTCTCAAACAGAACTGGATCAATACCGTCAAAGTATTGATCCAGTTCTGTTTGCTCTAAACGTTGACTAAAGTGAACTCAAATGATTTTTAAGGCACAGTTTCATATTTTTATCAATTTCATCATTAAAACCTTCCAAAGAAAGTAAATAGAATGCATACACAATTTGAGGAAGGCTAAAAAGAGCTATTCGAAGTCTCAAAACACAGAAACGAAGGGTAAAACTATAAATGACATATCAGGTCATCACAGTCTCCACCTCTAAAACAAACTTTTGTCCTCAAACTGACATAAAAATGTACCTAGACTGGTGAAAAGGTGTAGGTATCTACTCCGAATGTCTAACTCGGACTCCTACGTGGCTACCTTGATCTACTAACCTATCCACTACACTCGAACTGAAGGATAACTCTTGGACCTCAACTGTCGGTCCTGCCGGGCTAGACTAGCCACCGACTCCTCCTTATAAGTCAAATTCTTGTCCAATTGGACTGAGCTAAAATCAAACACATGATACGGACCACCATGGTACTTCAATAGAATGGACACATGGAAAATTGGAAGGACTGCTGATAAACTAGGTGACAGTGCAAGCTTGTAGGCAAGCTCACCTACTCTCTTAAGAATCTCAAAGGGTCCGATGTACCTAGGGCTCAATTTGCCCTTATTTCTAAACCTCATCACACCATTCATGGGTGAAAACCAGAGCAATACCCTCTCTCCAACCATGAACACAACATACAGAACTCTACGGTCGATATAACTCTTCAGTCTAGACAGAGAGGTGTGAAGCCGATCCCGAATAATCTTGACCTTATGCAAGGCAACCTATACTAAATATGTACCCAACAACAGAGCCTCCCCTGGCTCGAACTACCCAACTAGAAAATGACACCTCCTCTCATATAATACCTCATAGGGTACCATCTGAATGCTCAAGTTGTAGATATTGTTATAAGAAAACTCCGCAAGCGGAAAGAACTAATCCCAAGAACCCTCAAAATCTATAACACAAGAGTGAAGCATATCCTTTAATATCTTAATAGTGCGATCATATTGTCCATCCGTCTAGGGATAAAATATTTTACTCAACTCAACCCACGTTGTACGGACCTCCAGAAATGTAATATGAACTATATACCTCGATCATAAATGATAAGCACGAGCACACCGTGAAGATGAACAATCTTGAAGATATAGATCTCAGCTAATCGCTCTGGAGTATAGGTACTACCAATGGAATAAAATGTGCCGACTTGGTTAACCTATCCACAATGATCCATACCGCATTGAACTTCTTCTAAGTCTGTGGAAGTCCACAAAAAATCCATACTGATACCCTCCCACTTCCACCCAAGGATCTCTAACTTTTGAAGCAAACCACTAGGTCTCTGATGCTCACACTTTACTCGCTGACAATTTAGACACCGAGCTACATATGCAACTATATCCTTCTTCATTCTCCTCCATCAACAATGTTGCTGCAAGTCATGATACATCTTGGTGGCACCCGAATGAACAGAATACTAGGAACTGTGGGCCTTCTCAAGAATCAACTCACGAAATCCATCCATATTGGGCATACAAATATGACCTTGCATCCCCAAAACCCCATCATCTCCAACAGTAACTTGCTTGGCATCACCGTGATGTGCCGTGTACTTAAGGAAAAGTAAATGGGGATCATCATACTAACGTTCTCTGATACATTCATACAAGGGAGACCGTGCAACTGTGAAAGCTAGCACACGACTGAGCTTTGAAACATCTAACCTCACAAACTAATTAGTCAAAGCATGAACATCTCCTACAAGCAGTCTCTCACCAACTGTGATTCATGCAAAGCTACCCATAATCACTTCCTTTCTACTCAAAGCATCACCCACCACGTTAGCCTTGTTGGGATGAAGAAAATGGTGATATTATTCTTTCCACAACATCAACCACCTCTTTATCTTAAGCTGAGATCCTTTTGCTTGACCAAATATTGTAGGCTCTGATGATCCGTGAATACCTCACACAACACACCGTAAAGATAGTGCCTCTAAATCTTCAGCACATGGACAATGTCTACCAACTCTAAGTCATGAACAGGGTAATTCTTCTTGTAAGCCTTCAACTGCCGCGATGCGCATGCAATCACCCTGCCATGCTGCATCAATACTGCATTGAGCCCAATACGAGATGATTCACAATACACCGTTTAGGATCCTAAACCTGTGGGCAACATCAACACCGATGTCGTAGTCAAAGCAGTCTTAAGCTTCTGAAAGCTCAACCACACTCATCCGACCATCTAAATGGAGCACCCTTCTGGATCAATCAGGTCAATAGGGCTGCTATACAGGTAAACCTCTCCACGAACCGGCGATAATAACCCGCCAACCCCAAGAAACTCCGAATTTGTAGCTAAAGTAGGTCAAGGCTAGTTCTAAACTGCCTCAATATTCTTAGGATCTACCTTTATGCCTTCTGTCGATACAACATGCCCAAAAAGGCAACTGAGTCTAACCAAAACTCCACTTTTAAAACTTGGCATATAACTAGCTATCTCTCAAAGTCTAAAATACAATCTGAAGATGTTGCTCATGCTCCTCGACTGCGGGAGTAGATTAAGATATCATCAATGAATACAATAACAAAAGAATCCAAATAGGGCTTAAACACTTGGTTTATCAAATCTATAAATATTGTCGGGGCATTTGCCAACCCAAATGACATCACTAGGAACTCATAATGCCCATATTGAGTCCAAAACGTCATCTTAGGGACATCAGATGCCCTAATCTTCAAGTTATGGTAGCCAAACCTCAAATCAATCTTTGAAAACACTTTGGCACCATCAAGCTGATGAAATAAGTCATTAATCTTCGTCAACAAATACTTGTTCTTGATCTTATTTTGTTCAACTACCAAAAGTTTATACACATCCTCATCAATCCATCTTTCTTCTGCAAGAACAATATGGTTGCACACCAGGGTGATACACTAGGTATAATGAAGCCCTTATCAAGCAAGTCTTGCAACTGCTCCTTCAATTACTTCAACTCCGACTGGGCCATATGGTATGGCAGAATAGAAATGGGTTGAGTGCTCGGAGCCAAATCAATACAGAAGTCAATATCCCTATCGGGTGGCATCCCCGGCGGTCTGCAGGAAACACCTCTTGAAACTCATGAACAGCTGGCTTCGAATCCATGGAAGGAACCTCCACAGTTGAATCGCAGACATAGGCCAAATAAGTTAGACATTCATTCTCGACCATACGACAAGCTTTCACATAATAAATAACTCTGCAAGTAGAGTGGCCAGGAATATCTATGCACTCTAATCAAGGCAATATCGGCATGGCTAAGGTCACCGTCTTAGCATAACATTCCAATATAGCATTATAAAGGGACAGGCAATCCATACCTAAGACAACATCAAAATCTACCATATCAAGAAGTAGAAGCTCTATGCTAGTCTCAAGATTCCCAATAGTAATCACACACGAGCGATAAACGCGATCTACAATAATAGAATCTCTCACAGGCGTGGACACATATATAGGAGCACTCAAAGAATCACGAGGCTCAGCCAGATATAAAGCAAAATAGGATGACACATAGGAGTAAGTAGATCTCGGATCATAGAACTGAAGCATCTCTATGGAAAACTGGAAACATAGTTGTGATAACAATATTAAATAACTCAGCCTCAAGCCTAGATGGGAAAGCATAACATCGGGGATGGTCCCCACCACTCTGAACTACGTCTCTCGGACGGCCTTTAGCTGGCTGGCCTCCACCTCTAACGGCCTGACCTCTATCTCTCACATCCTGACCTCCACATCTCGCTGCCTGCCCCCAACCTCTAGCTGGATGAGCGAGCGGTGGAGAAAATGGTGCCAGAATCATGGCACAAGAATGTTGATGTTGCACGCTGCCCTGTAACTGGGGAAAAATCTATCAATGTGCCTTAGATCACCACAAATATAACAAGCCCTCAGCTGTTGTGACTGGTGACCTTGAAATTGGCCCTCTCGACCTGGGTAACCACTCTGATAACTCTAAATTGGAGGTTCACAAATAGGAGCTGGTGGTGTATCGTAGGCTAGCTTCTCAGGATAAGACACATAAGGACCACGGCTCCATAAAGTACTGTGAGATGCTTGAAGCACTGAATTAAATGGCATGGGAGGACAACCTATACTAAAAGAACCCATACCTCCAGATGAGGCACCACTAAAACTACTAGAATCTCGAGGTCTCGTATCTGAAATCAGCTCACTCTCCTGATCACGAACCAACTCGATCCATCTGGAAATATCTATAGTCGTTTGGAAAGAAACATCACTCCCGATCTTCTTGGCTATCTGTAGCCTGAGAGTGAAAGTGCACCATTCAATAAATCTCCTCACTCTCTCCCTCTCGGTAGGAAGAACATAGTGGCATGGCGAGCTAGGTCCACAAATCGAGTCTCATACTAGGTAACAGTCATAACTATCTTGCTGGAGACGCTCAAACTATCTACGATACTCCTCTCTCAAGGTGGCAGGGATGAAGTTCTCTTGAAATAACTGTGAGAAATGATCTCAAGTAAGTGCAGGAGACCCGGCTGGTCTAGTCAACATATAATATCTCCACCATCTCTAGGCGGAACCAGTCATATGAAATGCTACAAAATTGACCTCTAAAGTATGCCCATGTTTCGCAATACCTCGTGGCAATAGTCTAGAAAATCATGTGGGTTCTCAAAAGATGCACCACTGAAATGAATAGGAAAGAGCTTGGTAAACTTGTCCAACCTCAAGATAGTCTTATAAGACAAAGCGGGCATATCACCGGCCTGTGCCGTAATAACCAGCTGCACTACCCCAACTCGAGGGGCTACTAGAGTCTGATACTGAGGAGCCACCTGCTCTAGGGTATGAATAGCAAGAGGTTTGTGCACCTCTCCAAACCCGAGAGACGGGTGGTTCCACCGAAAAAGTACCAGTCTGGGCCATACTCTCCATAAGGACCACCAAACTAACTAGAGTGTTCTGAACCACTAGAGTGGCTATGAACCCTCCCGGATCTGAGCTGGTTCGATGAGTACAGTCAGAGCTGGAATCTCTTCCTCAAAATCTACCTGAGGCTCCACAAACACATACAAACACACACACACATATATATACACACACACATAACAACAATAAAGACGACATGACATCACCCTTCGTGCTTTTACTCACCTCCTTACCATGATGTAATGAATAAATGATAAAAATATCACGACATCACCCTCCGTGCTTTTACTCTCCTCCTTACCATGATGTAATGAAAAAATGATAAAAATATCACGACATCACCCATCACGCTTTAATATCTTCCTCACTATGTATTAATTAATAAATGAGATAATAAAATGACACGAATTCACCCTTCGTGCTATAACACTCTCCCTTACCATGTAGTAAAGACAATATAAACTCAGGAGATAAATAGTTCGAAGAATGTGCTTTACGTCCAATATGATTCCAAGATACCAAACCTCAACTTCCAAAAATACTCGACCATTAATAACTAAGTAATAATTACGGAATGAATAATCAAATAAGTAATAATCTATTCTAAGCATGAATATCATAGATAAAGAGGCAATAAATCACAAGGAAATAAGTTCCACCGGCATGCTTTATCCCATAAAGACGCACAAATGCTCGTCACCTCACATATATGTTGTACCCACACGTTAATCACGTAGCAAATAGGCAAAACAAGTCCTAACCCCTCAAGTCAAGGTTAACCATAATACTTACCTCGCTCCGCAGTCAAATCAAATCTTAGCCGAGACCTTTCCTCTAAAATCCGCCTCCAAATAATCGAATCTAACCAAATATCATTCAAACAACCAAAAAAAAGCTTTAGAAACTACTCATAAGTGAATGAGGTTCGATTTAGATCATCATTGAAAAAGTCAACAAAAGTCAACTTGTTTGTTTCGAGCCAAAGACCGAATACCCATTCACCCCTGATCCCAATTATGTAATTTGTTTCGAAATCCGACCTCGATTCGAGGTCTAAAACCTAAATTTACAGAAGCCCCTAATTCTGCCCAAAGCTCTAATTTCTACCATAAAAATCTTAGAGTTGTTGTTGAAAACTTATTACATGTAATGGGTAGTTGAAAGAAATAGACTAAAGTCATTTATCAATGAATTTAAGAAGAAAATCTCTTAGAAAAATCTCCTCTAGGGTGTTTAGGGTTGAGAGTTTAAAAGAAATAAGCTAAATCTCGTTTTTCTCAGCATTTGTTCAGGCGTAGATATCGCAATTGCAGCCTGGGGTTCACAATTGTGATTCCCGCTAATGCGAGAAAAAAATTGCAATTGCGAAGGACTCACACGCTGCTTTCATCACATTTTCGATGAAGTGTTTGCAAATGGGAACTTGGAAATGTCACAAAAGCGGCCCAATGATCGCAATTGCGACCAACTACTAGGCCAGGCCATCATCGCAAATGCAATGGGGAGTTTGCGAATGCAAACTCTTCGGTCCATTGTGCTCTTCGCAAATGCGGGCATGAAGCTCGCCTATGCGACCAATGTCTCCCAAATGCGAGACCTGAGCACCAGCAAAAATCTCATCTTTCCTATACTCTCTAAAACACATCTGAAGCTCATCCGAGCCTTCGAGGCTCCAAATCAAACATGCATACAAGTGTAAAAACATCATACGAACTTATTCACGTGATCAAAACATCCAGATAATACTTAGAACTACCAATTAGGCATCAAAACAAATGAAATTTTCAAAGAAACTTAAGAACTTTTAATTTTTCGAACCGAATGTCCAAATCACTTCAAATCAACTCTATTTTGTGCAGAATTTTGAAAACAAGTCATAAATATTGTAATGGACTTATACCAAGGTCCAAAACGAAAATCTGAATTCGGCAGCAATAAAATCAACTTACAGTCAAACTTAGGATTTTTTTAATCTTTTAGTTTTCTAGTTTACAACAAATTGCGTTAATTCACCTTGGGGACTTCCGAATTCGATTCCATACATATGCTCAAGTCACAAATCACGATACCGACCCACCGAGATATCAAAATACTGATCCGGGTCCATTTACTCAAAATGTTGACCGAAGTCAACTCAAATAAGTTTTAAGGCAAGATTTCATATTTTTATCAATTTTCTCATAAAACCCTTCCTGAGAAAGGCCACGGACTGTGCATGCAATTCGAGAAAGTCTAAATAGAGCTTTTCAAGGACTCGGAACACAGAAACAAAGGGTAAAACTATAAATGACATATCGGGTCATCACATTTAAAGCTCCCCTCCTCAACGATTATATATATATATATATATATATATATATATATATATATATATATATATATATATATATATATATATATATATATATATATATTATAAAAGATATTATCTTTGAAATGTCTTTGGTATTTTATTGGTAAATTCAAAAAAATTGACAAAAAATAGAAAGATTAGTAATAATATTTAATATTTGTTGAAGCAAGTAATATAAAGTTAAAAATTAAGATAATTATCACATAAATAACTTCCATCTATAAGCTAGGTGATATAATCTTAAAACCAGATACTATTAGAGAATAATTTTCTGATATATAGGAAACATTTTCATGAAAAAATTAATTCAGCCATACCAAATACTCTGATATTTTGATCTCCAAATCCCCTCCTTTTCTGAGTGATTATATACTATCATTATAGTGCGTTTTCTGGGTATAACCTCTATGCAAGGGAAAACTACAGTAGCTACGTACGGGTTCGATTAAATTCAATAATATTTGCTTAAATATTATATTTGTATTAGCTAAAAATATTTAAAACAAATTCAATAACCAAATACGTTATGAATATCTAATAAGTTCAAAACCCATTGTTAGAGCCGTCAATATGACAGACACGGGCCGGCCTGTTTCAATCTTGGTCAAGCCTCATGAGCCACGAACTTATTTAGGCTGTCTAAGAAGCCTTATTTTTAAATGAACGCCAAAAACTTATAAAAATAGCACGGGCTAGCCAGTCTTTGAACTGGTAATTGCAAAATAGCCAGTATTTGTAAAATTATTAAAAAATAGCTAGTATTTTGCTGCAATACGGAAAGTTCCAGCATAATATACTGGAGATCAGTGCACATGTGTATGAACTCCATCATATTATGCTGGAACTCCAACACGCAATAAGTTCCTGCATAATATACTAGAGATTGAAGCATGTGCGTATGAACTTCCAGCATATTATGCTAGACCGATATATGATACTGGAACTCCAGTATATTATATTGAAAGTCCAGTATATTATACTGGAGCTCCAGTATACTAATGTTGGAGTATTTTCTGGATTTTGGGTAATGTTTTCGTTCAGATTTATTTTAACATAAAAAATAACTAAATTTTAATTATTTTTAAAATTATGACCACTTATAAATTTAACTATTTTTTAATTTCTCCCAAAATAACGAGCTAATGTGCTAACTAAAATCTATCACCTAACCTAACACATGAAATGTTAATATTTAACCACAAGGTTTAATATATATATATAACTTTTTTTTGCCGCACCATGTATGCAGGACTACAACTAAAAGCTTTGTCTGAATTTTCTTTAAACACCGAATTTGACGGCTATTTGTGTAATAATCCGTAATATATAACCAATTGCTGATATATATATATATATATATACACTCCAACATTTTAGTGTAAGCAGCTAAACAGCTAAGCAGCTATTTAGGTTATGGTATTATTACACAAAAGCCGGCCAAATTTAGTATTTGATTTTTCTAGCCAATATACATAAATTATATATTAATTATACATAATTAAATATTTATTATATATAAATTATATATGTTATATATTTACTAATTATTTTTTAATTTAGTAAATTAAGTGGACAGCTAGTTGAATTAATCCTTCTATATATTATTAGTATGTGCCTAGACGGGCCAATTGCAAACTATTAGTCTTAGTCCAAGTCCATTTTTTTTTCTTCCTTTTTTGTTCTACTATCTCTATGACATTATTTAATTTAAGATACTTTTTCCTTCCTATATTATATATGAAACCTTATTATTAAAATTGTGCATAGTTTCATATTACTTACCATGTTCATAATTATTCCACAAAATATATACCATTCATTAAATACCAATTATTAGGAGTTGATTCCTTCCTAATTAAGTGCGCTACAAATCTGGAATTAAATATTCTTCCAACCTATTTAGACGCGCTAATATTATGAAAGTAAATATTTTTCAAATATTTTTCACCATTGACAATCATTAAAAAGCTTGAAAGCTTTGAATTCAAATCTAGATTTTCAAAAATCATTATTTTTTTGGATTTGGTGTTGTTGAAAATAATCGAGAATATAGTTTGGAGTTCATATCTATATTTTGAGGGGTTTTGATGAAGATTAGACTTGCTTTTGACTAAATTTCATATTGAAACTTGAAAAAGAAGACATATTGCAGAAATTATAGATAAATTGCAAATTATTTGTATATTGACTGTAGATGCTTTATTTTCTGTTTCACAAATAAAAAACAGCTAAACTTCTACAAATCTTCTGAAAAAATGCAATTATGTCAAAAATCATAATTATGCTATAATTGAATGACAATTGGCATATAAAAATTTAATATACCTAGTTTGTTGATATTTTGTAGCTAAATTTTAAATTATTTACATTCTAATTGTAGATGTTTTGTTTTCTGTTTTCACAAATCAAAAAACGACTAAAACTTCTATAAATCTTCTGCAAAAAATGTAATTATGTCGAAAATCCTAATTACACTACAATCGAATGGGAATTGGAATATTAAAATTCAATATACCCAGTTTGTAGATATTTTGTAGATGAATTGTAGATTATTCCAAAACGACTAAAACTTCTACAAAATCTTCTACAAAAAAAAATGATATTGAAAATACCAATTAAGCTACATAAACGTGTTTTGGGGGAAATCATTGTTATTTAGTGTTTTGGGTGATTTCTTTTGTAGATTACGACTGTTGACGAGGCTAAGAGATTCTATTCTTTGTTTGGACTTGGTGCAAATGTTGCTCTGACTTTCTCAGGTCGCACCGTGAAGTACTTTTCTAGCCTGAGAAGCTCTCTGGGTCCTGGTGGTTGGGCCATCTCTCCGAAAGCGATGATGAATATTGTAGAGTTGATGGGTGGGGCAATCTCTTCTTTTATTGGTGGGTGAATAGAAATGTTCCTCTTTTACTGATGGTAGAAGAAACTTATTATCTTTTGCTTGACTAGTAGAAAGCATTCTCTTTCATCAATTTATTTTTGAGAAGCAGATGCACCACCTTTTGTCCCTCGTCTGTTATTTCTACTAAAATGATGATTCATTGCTAGGTGAGAGTGAGGGTTTGGGAGAGAGAAACGTAGGAATGGTAGGATATAAGGTACCTTGAATTAAGGAGGATATACGCTGCATTAATTATACCCTTAAAACACATTATGGTATAGAATTGGTAATTTGGTATACTAAGTGTAATTAAGTCAAATCTTAAACATTGAGGGTAAAAAGGTTTCCTACATAAACACGTTTATGTAGCTTAATTGATATTTTCGACATAATTATATTTTTTGCAAAAGATTTTGTAGAAGCTTTAGTCTTTTTGACATAATTGCATTTTTCAGAAGATTTATAGAAGTTTTAATCGTTTTTTATTTGTAAAAACAGAAAATAAAGCATCTACAATTAGAATACAAATAATCTATAATTTATCAACAATTTCTGCAATATGTCTTCTTCTTCTACGAGTTTCAATCCGAAATTCAGTCAAAATCAAGTCTAATATTCACCAAAACCCCTCAAAATTGAGATATAAACTCCAAACCATATTCCCGATTATTTTCAATAACACACAATTCAAACAAATAATGATTTTTGAAAATCCAAATTTGAATTCAAAGTTTTCAAGCTTTTTAATGGCTGTTAATGGTGGAAAATATCTGGAAGAATATTTACTTTCATAATTGAAGCACGTCTAAATAGGAATATTTGAAAGAATATTTAGTTCCAGATTTGTAGTGCGCCTAATTAGGAAGGAATCAGCTCCTAATAATTGGTATTTAAAGAATGATATATATTTTGTAGAATAACTTTTGGTAGTAAGGTTTCATATATGACATAGGTATTAGAATATATTGTACAGTCCTATAGTTGGTAGGATTTGCTTTTCTTTATTATTGTACAGTCCTATAGTTAGTAGGATTTCGTTTATTGTACAGTCCTATAGTTGGTAGGATTTGGTTTCTCTCTGTACTCTATATATACCTTTGTAAGTAATATATACAGAGAGAAACCAAATCCTACCAACTATAGGATTGTACAATAAACCAAATCCTACCAATTATAGGACTGTACAATAATAAAGAAAAGCAAATCCTACCAACTATAGGATTGTACAATATATTCTAATAATAGGAAGAAAAAAATCTCATTTGTTTAACTGTATATCTGCAGGCCCATGTTAAATAATCTTGTATATTTTTCTTTTAACCCAATGAACATCTACTAATAATAGTATATTCATTAAATCATCTCGTCCGTATTTAATTCTAATATTATGATTCTCATATTATATTCCGGGTATAACTTGTTTGCAAATCAGACGAACCTTGATGAGTTACACGTTAAAGTCAATTATACAATGAATTGACTGCTTATAATGTTAACATATTAATTCACGGATTAAAGAAAAATCAAGGAAGAAGAAGAACAGTAGACGATGAGAGAGAAGAGAGGAAAATTGAAGAGCATTTCTGATTGAAATGAATTAATGACCGTGTCTCGAAGGTTTCCCATCTAACTCTGTATATACAATTAAAATGAAAATTGTAAAGTGTAGTGTGTGTAATTACAATTGTGTCCTTTTCTTCTATACAGAATTATACACTCAAATAAATATACAAATGCCCTTGGGCTCTTGGATTGTGCAGCTAACTTGGGCCAGCAGTTGTAGTATTGGGCTGGTGCCAATGCTGAAGTCCAACACCCCCCTTCAAGCTGGAGGGTGAACAAACACCCAGCTTGGACAAGAAATGATGGTGTAAAATCCCTGTCAGTGGCTTGGTAAAAATATCAGCCAATTGCTTACCAGTTGCAACATGATGTAAGGAAATGAGTCCATCTTGAAGCTTGGTACGAATGAAATGACAATCAATTTCTATATGCTTAGTCCGCTCGTGAAACACTGGATTTTTGGCTATATGAAGAGCAGCCAGGTTGTCACAATACACAGGAACAGCAGAACCAATGGGAAAACCAAAGTCAGAAAATAACCTGACCAACCAGGTAAGCTCACCAACAGCCTTACCAATGGCCCTATACTCAGCTTCAGCTGAAGACAAGGAAACTACAGGTTGTTTCTTAGTCTTCCAACCAATCAAGGAACCCCCCAAGAAGATGCAGAAACCAGAAACAGACCTCCTAGTGTCAGGGCAAGATGCCCAGTCACTATCACAGAACACAGACAAAGATAGATCAGGAGTGTTGTTCAGGAAAACACCCAGGTCAGAAGTACCCTTAAGGTATCTAAGAGTGTGTAAGGCAGCATCCATATGGGCTGAAGTGGGCTTTTGAAGAAATTGGCTAAGGTGTTGCACAGCAAAAGCCAAATCAGGCCTAGTGTGAGTGAGAAAGTTGAGCTTGCCAACTAGACTTCTATAAGATACAGGAGAGGAAAGGGGAGTACCCATGTCAAGCTGCAGTTTAACAGAAAGATTGAGAGGGGAGGTGACAGGAGTAACATCAGAACAATTGTGGGAGATGAGAAGATCATTGATGAACTTCTTCTGATGAAGAAGAAGGCCATCTGGAAAATAGGCAACTTCAATACCAAGGAAATATTTAAGAATACCAAGATCCTTTATCCTAAAAGTAGAATCCAAGAAAGACTTCAAAGAAGTTATCTCCTCAAGATCATTGCCAGTGAGGATTATATCATCAACATAGACAGCCAGAAGTACTACAGAATGAGCAGATTTCTTGTGAAAGAGGGAGTAATCATTAAGGGAGGAGGAGTAGCCTTTAGAATAAAGAGCCTGAGAAAGTTTGGCATACCATTGCCTAGAGGCCTGCTTGAGGCCATATAAGGATTTTTGAAGGAGGCACACAAGAGAAGAGGAAGAAGAAGAAGGTGAAGAAGAATAAGAAGAAGAGCAGACAGAAGAAGGAGAAGAAGGAAGAGAGATACCAGGGGGCAGCTTCATATAAACCTCCTCATTGAGGTCACCATGGAGAAAGGCATTATTAACATCCAATTGAAAAAGAGGCCAAGACTGCTTTACAGCAACTGCCACCAAGGTTTTTATAGTGGAGAACTTCACAACAGGTGAAAAAGTTTCATTGTAATCCACACCTTCAATTTGAGTATCACCTCTCACCACCAACCTTGCCTTATATCTTTCTACACTCCCATCAGCCCTGTATTTTATCTTGTATACCCATTTACACCCAATAGGCTTTTTGCCAGGAGGAAGAGGAACCAAAGACCAGGTGTCATTGGCTGCCAAGGCCTCAAATTCCTTGGCCATGGCATCCTGCCAGGAAGGATCAGAAGCAGCCTGTTTGTAGGATGTAGGTTCAACCAATGCAGTGTTAACAGTGTTATTGCAGCAAGAGGAAAAAGAGCTGGTGCCAGAGATTGAAGGAGGAAGGTCACAAATGTATTGAGAGAGGTGAGCAGGGGTAGAATGGGGCCTGCTAGACCTCCTTGGAGCAGGCAGAAGGTTAGGAGGAGAAGGAGCAGGAAAAGGATTGTGCAAAGGCATACTAGGGGAAAGAGGAATAGGAGAAGATTGTGATGGACTGATGAAAGAAGGAGTAGGAGAAGAAGAGTGGACAGGGCTGGGAGGAGGAAGAGGAGAAGGAACAGGTACAGAAGGATTGTCATCAGGAGGAGGGGGGATAGAAGATGGGACAGTGGAAGTACACCAAGGATAAGCAAAAGGGAAGATATCTTCATGGAAGGCAACATCCCTGGAGAAGAAAGTAAGCTTAGTTTGGAGGTTGTATAGTTTGTAACCCTTTTTACCCAGTGGATATCCAATGAAAACACAGGGATCAGCCCTTGGTTGGAACTTATCCTTATGTTGCTTTGGGACAGTGACAAAACAAAGGCAACCAAAAGTTCTGAGATGTAGATAGGAAGGACTCCTTCCAAACAGAAGCTCATAAGGGGAAGCATTGTTAAGAAGTTTGGAAGGGAATCTATTGATAAGGTATGTGGCAGTAAGGACACAATCCCCCCAAAATCTGAGAGGTAACTTGGACTGAAAGAGCAAAGACCTGGCTGTTTCTAAAAGGTGTCTGTGTTTTCTCTCAACAACTCCATTTTGTTGTGGAGTGTGAGGGCATGTTGTTTGGTGAAGAATACCATTATCAGTGAAGAATTTTGTACCAGCATGGCTGGACCCAAGTTCAAGAGCATTGTCACTTCTAATAGATTGGACAACACTCTGAAATTGAGTTTTAACCATAGCAACAAAAGCTTGGATAATTGGAAAAGCATTGCTCTTGGACCCCATAAGGTGAGTCCAAGTAGACCTTGTGTAGTCATCAACTATGGTCAAGAAGTATTTGGAACCATTGTGAGTAGGGGTGGCATAAGGCCCCCAAGTATCCAAATGGATAAGCTGAAAGGGATGAGAGGATTTAATGGAACTTTCAGGAAAAGACAGCCTGGATTGTCTAGCCAGTGGACAAATAGTACATACAAAGGGTTGTTTATTTGCAAATTTACAGGAATAGAAGAGATATCTTTCATTCTAACAAAAGGAATGTGTCCAAGTCTATTATGCCACAGTATTTCCATTTTATTCAATGCAGTATGAAAAGTACAATGAGAAGTAGAGTTAGTATCTAATGGGAAATGGGAAGGTGGAGGAGAAAAAGAAAGAGATGATTGTACAAGCCTGTAAAGACCATCATCCAATTTACCAATTTCCAGTGGCCTCTTCAGAGAAGGGGCCTGTATTAAACAAGAAAATTTAGTAAATGAGACAATGGAATTCAGTTGTTGAACAAGCTTGGCAACAGATATCAGATTGTATTGAAAACTAGGAATGTATAGAACATGATGTAAAGTGAAGCAAAGAAATTTAAGGGACCCAGTACATGTAACTTTAACTTTATACCCATTGGGAAGTGTAACTAGATAAGGGACAATTAAAGGTTTGATGTCAAACAGAAGGGATTTATTTGAAGTCATGTGATCAGTGGCACCAGAATCAATGATCCAAATACATGCACTAACTCTAGTTAACATGCAAGCACCATAAGAAACATCCTTTAAAGGTTGAATAGAGGAAGAGATTGTACCAGCAAAGTTGGCAGACCCCATCACAGTTGGTTGATATTGAGATTCAGACACTTGAGTTTGTTGAAGAAGAAGCAACAGCTGAGAAAATTGTTCCTTGGTCAACCCAGGAATCCCAGAGTCTAAAGGTGCAGAATGTTGAGCATCCTCACCCACATTAGTATTTTCCACAGAAACCACACCTTTGTGTACATCAGCAGTAGTAGCAGCTCTCTTGTCCCTGGTAAACTTAAAATCTGGAGGAAACCCATGCAACTTATAGCACTTTTCAATGGAGTGACCTGGTTTTTTGCAATATCTGCAAACTATGTCTGGCTTGTTTGCATCAAATCTAGCTTTGTGAGAAAATTGTCTGGGATTTGATTGGGCTCCATAAGGTTTTTTCATAAACTGAGTACTGAAGGCACTAGACTCAGTGTGAAATTGAGAAGGTGTATGAGTAACTTGTCTTTGCCTTTCATCCTGAAGAAGAATGTTATAGGCAGTATCTAGAGAAGGTGGTGGCTTCATCATAAGGATGTTACTCCTAACTCCTATGTATATCTCATTCAACCCCATTAGGAACTGATGCAATTTATTTTCATCATCCTCCTTCTGAATTTCAACCCTAGCACTACATGTAGCACTACAACCAGATATAACACATCTTGAGGTTCTCATAAAAGCCAATTCATCCCATAACTTCTTCAACTTATTGAAATAGGAAGCTATGTCTAGAGAGCCCTGGGTGGTCGATGCAAGTTGTTGTTTCACCTCAAAAATCTTAGTACCATCGACTGACCCATATCTATGATTGAGTTGGATCCAGATACTATGAGCAGTGTCGGAATATTGAACACTCTCTGCTATTTCAGGAGTAAGAGAGTTGGTGAGCCATGATATAACCATATTGTTACACCTGTCCCACTGTCTAAACTGTGGGGAATCCTCAGGGGGTTTGGGCACTGAGCCATCTATGAAACCTATTTTGTTCCTAGCAGACAAGGAAACCATCACACTTCTTCTCCAACCCCCAAAACCAATACCAGAGAAGGGATTGGCAACCAAAGAAATACCAGGAACATCAGACGACATGAGGAATAAAGGGTTCGAGGGACTAGGAACAAAACTAGGAGGAACAGAAGGAATATCATCAACTACATCGGCCATTTTTGACTGCTAATGGCGTTTAAACACAGAAATACAACAAATCGCAACTACACCAAACGATTAGCACATGAATCAACTGAAACACCAAAAAATATACAATTTCTGATATCCAAAAAATACATGCAAACCATTATAATCAACCAAATACAAGAGATTTTGAAAGAAAACTAAACAATCGAAGAAACCCTAATTTGTGAACCAACAGAAACCTCAACGAAACTTGACGAGGGTAACATCGATCGAAAGGTCTTGACGAGTAGAGTCGGAATATACCCGCTCTGATACCATGTTAACATATTAATTCACGGATTAAAGAAAAATCAAGGAAGAAGAAGAACAGTAGACGATGAGAGAGAAGAGAGGAAAATTGAAGAGCATTTCTGATTGAAATGAATTAATGACCGTGTCTCGAAGGTTCCCCATCTAACTCTGTATATACAATTAAAATGAAAATTGTAAAGTGTAGTGTGTGTAATTACAATTGTGTCCTTTTCTTCTATACAGAATTATACACTCAAATAAATATACAAATGCCCTTGGGCTCTTGGATTGTGCAGCTAACTTGGGCCAGCAGTTGTAGTATTGGGCTGGTGCCAATGCTGAAGTCCAACATATAACCTAAAAACATTGAGATTTTGATTATTACCATCTTAAAAGCATTAGTAACTTTCTCGCTTACTAGCATTTAATTTTTTCGATCCTAATAATTCACATTTTGAACCAATGTATTATTTGCTCCTCATCTCCTTATTGATCAATTTTTTTTGTTAAAGAAAATAATTTTGTTCATGAATGTTTGTGGGTATATAGTTGTGTTTTCTTCCTTAATTATTTTTCCGTATTGATTTCCGTGATTCAAGGCCTTAAATAATATATTTCTTGAATATAGGATATGCAGACTTCCCCGAAATATATTTGATCTCCATAAAAAGAAAGAACATGTCTTGATCGCGTTGACGGCTTTGAGAAAGATATGTCTTTAATCTCTAAGCAACAACCAATGATACCTTAATACTAGTATTGGCCGCAACGAGTTCTTAATTCTTCTCTACTCATATATTTTCTCTGTCCCAATTAATGTGATGATGTTCAAATTTCAAGAGTCAAATAAATTATAGTTTGATCGTAATTTTTTCATACGCCTTTAATTTTAAATATTTGAATTATTAATTATTATGACTTATAATACTTTTTAGGTAATTTTTAAATATATAAATTTTATTTTCAAAAATTTAAAAATTTTATGTCTAAATGCACGATTAAATTAAGATACTTGAGTCTCAAAAAATAACGATATCGCATAAATTAGCATAGAGAGTATTGTTTTATTATGGTAACAAGGTGGGGATATGATTGATATGTAAGTTTCTTGGCCACTTTAGCAGAACGATATAATTAGGGGAGATATTTGAACCCCAAAAGTAGGGATGGCAATGGGACAGAGCGGATGCGAGACGGGGCGTATTTACTCTTATGTAGGTGCAGGTTAAAATGATTTTTAAAAATTTTAAAGCGGGAGGGGTTGCGGGTTTAATGCGGGATAACTTTGAATTTTATTATTTCTCAAAACAAAGTAATTATTCAGCTACAATTTCACATTCTTCTTCACTAGCACAAATATTATTTTGATTTATAATTAATCAAATTGCATAAGTCTCACCAAAATAATATTACATGAGCCAAGATATCGTATTAGTAATAAGAAATTATAGTAACCCATTTATTTGAGAAGATCAGCATAATACTCTCTCATTTTTATGTGTATGTGATTCAATTAAACTCTCCCATTTTATACAATAATAAAATGTCAAAACTAGTTTATTTTAGAAAAAAATTAAAGAAAAAAAATTAAGTGGAGCGGGGAGGGGGAGGGGGAGGGGAAAGGCTGATTGAAAACTAAAAAAATAACTATGCATGCGGGTTGAAATTTTTGTGTGTTTTTTCAAATCTTCCATGTATCCGCTCTACCCCATTGCCATTCCTAGCCAATAGTGAAGGAATTTAGCAATTACGCAATATCATTGTACTACAAATAGTTTTACACAAACGAAAATATTTACGTGTATTATATGTCATTTACATCAAACCAAATAATTCAACCTTACCAATTATCAATTAAAAATATGTTGCTATGTGTACAAAAATCGCATATCTTGTATTCATTAGTTTAGTTTGAGAATATAAATTGTTTCAATAATACATTTCTTCAACTTTTCCACACCCAAAGATCTTTTCCATTTTGCCAACTTAAACGACAATTTGATCCTTCTTCTGCACCCATCAAGCAAGCATAAAGCTCATCAAATTGCAAATTAGAGTCACTATTATTTTTTATCAATAAACAACTCACATCTTCTTGGTAGTTTGAACTCACTACTCCTTCCTCACAACCACTAGAAATGGGATTAGTTGCATTTAAAGGAACAAATCCTTGTGTTTCTTCATGTCCTTGTGCTTTTTTACAAGCAACTAACATCCCGTTTACCTTCTTCAACTCGCCTCGAAGACGTTCGTTTTCTTTCTCAATCTTCCTCTTCTCAGCTAATGCAGTGTCAAGCTGAAGCTGAAGAGCATTGTAGTCCAGCTCGAGGCTCTGGTTCTTCCATCTAGCTCGTCTGTTCTGGTACCTGTCAAAGACATAATTAAGTAAATAAAAGTATACCCTTTCCGACAGCTTAAGTGATTGTATAATTTAACAGAACATACGTACCAGATAGCAATTTGTCGCGGAGGAACACCTAACTCTTTAGCAAGTTGGATTTTTTGCTCTGGCTCAAGCTTCTTAGTTGAATCAAAACTTTCCTCTAACCTCTTGACTTGTTCTTGATTTAGCCTCTTTTTGTTGTGGTTCAATATAGATTGATGTTTATGTAGGTATTGAGAATTCAAGAAATTATTCATGTTAGAGAAATGAGATAAAGTTTGGAATTTGTGATGAAACGATGTAATATGTTTTTATGTTGTTGCATTTATACAAAAAAATTCAAGTCTTGAAAATAGTTTAAAAGTATTCTTTTGAATTGTTTAATATACATAGGGAAGGTTCAAAATATTTGTGTAGGGATAGGGCTGACTTCTCATGCAGTGAGTTTGATGTTCACGTGAAGTTGGTCCTACTATGTTATTAAAAAACATTAAATTAACACTTAGATTATTTAACTTTATTATCCGATACAGATTAAGGAGTTGATAATCAAATAAAGTAACAATATCTTTCTATTTTTTAAGAAAAAAAATAATAATACCAAAATAGTTTCAATGTCCGTATCATGTACTTGGTCATCTTTTTGTTGCTCCACTACAACAATATTTCATTTAAAAAGACAAAAAAATATTGAAGAGAATAGAAAGAAAACATATCCAAATTAATGTCACCCAATTTTTTTTGTTGATCAAAGCTAAATTTTAAGAGAGCATAGCTGTATGCAATAATATATATTCCTTTTTGAAAAGAATATTCAGTTCTTTGATAAATGTATAATTATTTGGTTGAGTTTATACATAGGCCCATCAAGTTTTTGTTGTGCCGTTGTGGCAAGACATTTGTTAAGAGGAAAGTTGTTTCAATACAAGAAAGAAAGATACGGGCAACGATAACTTTTAGCTCGCGATTAAAATTATTTATATTTGATAGCGGTAAAAATATATATTTATATATATATATATATATATATATATATATATATATATATATATATATATATATATATGTATATATATATATATTCACTATTATTTAAAAGCAGATATACCATATCATTTTTTCAGAGATATTTGAAGTAGTACACCAATAATTTCTAAATTAACTTTGTTTAATCATCTTATTTACAATCATTTAAATATTTATTTTGACAATTTCTAAATACATGTATATCATCTAGTGCTTTCCAATTATGGTCATCACCAATCGGAAATCAATAATCTTGAAGTTCTTTTGGTACCCAATCATCAAAATGTTAGAAATAAATTATTAAGCCAGGTTCATTCATAAGACATGCTAATTAGCGCATTAGCTCATTATTTTGGGAGAAATTTAAAAATAATTAAATTTATAATTAGCCGTTTAAAAATAGCTCAATTTTAAAAATAATCGAAATTTAATCACTTTTATGTAAAGATAAATTTGAACGAAAACATTGTTCAAAACCCGAAAAATACTCCAGTATATTATGCTGGAGTTCTAGCGTAAATATACTTGAACTCCAGCATATTATACTGGAGTTTCAGGATAAGTATGTTGAAACTCCAGTTAATATGATGGAGTTCCAGCATAAGTATATCAGAACTCCAGCATAATATACTGGAGTTCCAGCAGGTATATTGGTCCAATATAATATACTAGAGTTTAAAGCTCCGGTGCTCCAGTTTTCAGTATATTATACTGGAGGCAACGAAGTATACTGGTTCAGCATAATATGCTGGAGTTCATACACAGTTGCACCGAACTCCGGTATATTACGTTGAACCGGTCTCTATTGCAGCAAAATAGTAGCTATTTTTTATTGACTTGGTAAACATTGACTATTTTTGATTGACCAATCCGAAAAATGGTTATACCGTGCTATTTTTACCATTATCTTGCCATCCTCCTAAATCCAATTTATAATTCATAAATACAATATAAGTTATTTATTGAAAAAAAAACGACATTTAAGGATTAGCTGCACAAAAATATTCTTGCATCACTAAAAAATATTTATGTTGTGATAATAAGGGATTTATCCCTCTTGTGAGGATTATCAACGACCAATAACTTAAGCCATAGTTGCTGCAAATCTCCTTCCGTAAGGAGAAATTCTTAAGTCTTAAAAAAAGTACGATCCAGTACAATACCACTCAGTGGTGTCTGGGGAGGGTAGTGTGTACGCAGCCTTACCCCTACCTTGGGGTAGAGAGGCTGTTTCCAAATAGAAACCCGGCATAAATCCCCAGAATTTGCTCCTGGGGAGACTCGAACTCACAACCTCTCGGTTGTAAGTGAGGGTTGGTTACCATCAGACCAAGCCCCTCTTGTCTTAGTAGAAGTATTTATCTCAAAATACTATACACACAAAAAAAAAAGTAATAAAAAAAACATTTCTTCTTTAGGTAAAGTTGAACTAATGTGTGTCAAAAAATGTAGGCTATTGGAAAGGCATAATATTCCCCACAAATTAAATAATGGTAGTTGGAATCTTTGTTCATGCACCTGAGGGTTTATGTAATATTGACATGACTACTGATTTCTATTTGATTTAAATTTGAGATCTTGATCAAGATTTTGGACCTGACCCCCTTTACTTAACTAGCCCCACCTAGCCCCATCAGAGACGAATGCAGTGTGATAGTTACGGATTTAATTGAATTCATAACTTTCGATACGAAGTAAAAAGTTTATGTGTAAAAATTCATTAAAATTGCAAAAATTATAAATGTGGACCAATAACTTTAAATATATAATAGATTTAATATTAGAAAATCTTAAATATTGAACCATAAAATTTAAATCCTAAATCCGCCTCTGGAACATCACCCTCCTCAACCCCTCCCCCCAAAACCACCTTGTCCAGCTTGTTTCTCATTGCCTCCAAAATTGTTTTTGGTTTAAGTATATATATAGAATGTCTTTTCGCGCGCATTGTAAAATACATATATTACAATGCGGGCGCACATTGAAAATAGGTGATTTTTTCTTACAATGAATGTTTTTTCGGGTATGATAGAATACATATTGGTTCCTCCCTGTTTTTATGTAAAGATAAATTTAAGCAAAAATACTGTTCAAACCCCGAAAAATACTCCAGTATATTATGTTGGAGTTCCAGCATAAGTATACTTGAACTCCAGCATATTATACTGGAGCTTCAGGATAAGTATGTTAGAACTCCAGCATAATATGATAGAGTTCCAGCATAAATACACTAGAACTCCAGCATAATATACTGGAGTTCCAGCAAGTATAATGGTCCAGTATAATATACTGAAATTTGAAGCACTGGTGCTCCAGTCTCTAGTATATTATACTGGAGCCAACAAAGTATATCGATCAAACATAATATACTGGAGTTCATACACAGGTGCATCGAACTCTTGTATATTATGTTGGACTGGCCTCTATTGCAGCAAAATAATAATTATTTTTTATTGACTTAATAAATACGGACTATTTTTGAATAATTAATCCGAAAACTGACTATACCATTCTATTTTTACAAGAACTTTGCTACTTTCCCCCCACTTCAATCTGGCCCAACTCTCTGTATTTTTGTCAATATAAAATAGTAAACTATAAGAAATGCAATATTTCTAACCTATAGTGAGAGACATCTTTCACTTTGTGTTTCAAGAGCTCCAATTATCATAAAAATTTTACTTATAATAACTTTATAAGTGACTAATTGTGCAAACATTTTCTATGGAGTCATTACATAAAATTAAACTCAATTATTTTTTGCTAACTATTTTTATAATAATCTCGTTTTTTTATATTTTTTTTATTTTTATAGTGAATGATTATTATACACCTATAACAACTTTTGACGTTTAAATATTTTTTTGCTGTAATAAATAAAAAATTCGAAAAATTGATTATTTTTTCTTTTTTAATGTTCATATAAAAGACAAGAAATTATTCAAATTTAAAATCTCAAAGAATATGCATATTTTACCAGTTAAAATATTGAGTAGAGCTAATACATTATTAATAAATTTTTAGCAAATGTATAAAGATTTAAACTTTAAGGCATATATTTTAAAGCTACCTAGAAAAATATATTCGTTTAAGATTGATGGAAGAACTTTATAATTATAACTTGTTTCGCAGATTTCATTCTCGCACTAGTGATTGTGTCCAAATTTTAAGCA
The DNA here is from genome assembly GCA_034376525.1 of Nicotiana benthamiana. Taxonomy (NCBI): domain Eukaryota; kingdom Viridiplantae; phylum Streptophyta; class Magnoliopsida; order Solanales; family Solanaceae; genus Nicotiana; species Nicotiana benthamiana. The sequence continues at coordinate 94,208,930 of CM067330.1, forward strand.
AAAAGGTATCCAATAATTTTTCCTTGAAGACAATCTAAGAGCTAATTATTTGAAATTTGTCCAATGAACAAGATATCCTGTACAATCTTCAAATTATATGAAAACTTTGTTTAACCGAAAGATTGTGGGCATATTTTTAGAATTATTATAAATAATTTTAAAGATTCTCTACAGTTGTTATAGAGGAGTAATTTTAAAAACAGTGTTATAAATATAGTTATTATTATTATAGGTTAGAAAAAACTATTAAAGAAAGGAAAAATATGATTGAAAACATTAATTTTGAGAAAAAATTAATTTTTATATAGAATGACTGATGTATAAAAATTAATTGGTTTGATGAATGTGAATAAGATGATGGACATCCCATTATTAGTTTAAAATGGTTCAAAGAACTAACGTTGGTTTTATGTTTGTCCGTGGAATCAATCATTTATAAGAAACATTTAACAAACTTATCTGTCACATGACTTGCTAGCATGACTAATAAATGATAATCTCCTTCATATTGTTTGACCATTCCATTTTTGGAAACTTTATTATTCAAATATAAACACTCGATTATTTTTTCTCATAAATCAGGCGATATAGTTTACTGGTTTTTATCTAGATGATTAGGTTTCTAACTAAATTCTAACGCGATAATCATGCTATATTTATCATCTCACCTATCTAGGTATCGTGGTATAGATATATAATACACTCTCTGCCTCAATTTATGTGGTACTTTTAATTCCATAAAATTCAAGCTATGTGAACTTTAACCAATATTTTAAAATGCATCTATTCACTATATTAACATGAGAAGAATTGTAAAGTACAGTGCTTTTCTTATAGCTTTTGAATATGTTGATTTAAAATTTAAAACATTGAGTTACATCTAATTCAATTCACCTTTAAAAACTAATCAAATTAGGGGTGTTCAAAACCGATCCGAAACCGAAAACCGATCCAAACCGAAGCGTAACGGCTTATTGGTAACGGCTTAACGGCTTAATGGATGGGGAACGGATTGAATTTTTTTTATTAACGGCTTATCGGTTTGGGGATGGATTATTCAATTTTCTTAACGGCTAATCCGTTAACCCGTTAAGAATAAAAAAAAATATATATATATATAAATATATATATATATATATATATATATATATATATATATATATATATATATATTTATATATATATATATGTATATATATATATATATATATATATATATATATATATATATATATATGTCTATATATATATATATATATATATATATATATATATACATATATGGTTCTATGTGTGTCATGGAAAAAGAAGAATTGAAAGGTTGGTTATGACTAGAGGAACGACACCCCATGAAATAAATTTGTGCATTTTGGATGATTGCTTGTGGAAAATGGAGAACGATAGTTATTTATAGAAGAGGAGTGTAGAGAGTAGAATTTACCAGAGCACTTCAGTTTTTAAAAGTTCATTGTGGGAGCTGAATGAAAATTTGCGCGACAGATTTTTTTGGTTATATCCGAAGCTTATGAGTACACATGTAGTGTGGCCTCTAACAGAAGATAAGTTCTGTTTTATTTTTCTCGATACTGAACTAGTAGTGAATTTATCTATTTTATAATCTACATGCTGATGGCGATTGTTTCATTAGCTACATTATATTGCCTCTAAAATATTATTTTTTATGGCAATTCATTATTTCTAAGACGAGGAGAATAAGAGATATTTAGTGAACATGTATGTTAGGCCGACCGCCCATTAACCGCCCTATAAGAGCTAACCCGATACCAATCCGCCCGATATCTTATCGGGTGGCTAACGGATTAATACATTTAAAAGCCGATAACCGTTAAGCCAAACCGTTAAGAGTAAAAGCAGCCCAATCCGCCCGATGAACACCCCTAAATCAAATTGACTCTCTATAACCTAAAAAATACCACAAAAACTGGGAAGGAAGGAATATTTAACAACAAAAACTTTTAAGCAGAGTGAGCCGATTTAAAAAGAGCAGTCCGGTGCACAAGGTGGAGTCTGAAGAAGGCCGCATCCCAAAGTAGGACAGTCAACCCTAATATAAGCATTAGTGACTGCTTTCACTGCTCTAATCCGGTGCACAAAGCATCCTACAGTTAGGCAGGATTCAGGGAAGGCCGCATTCCAAAGTAGACAGTCTACCCTAATGTAAGTATTAATGACTGCTTCTACTGCTCTAACACGTGACCTATAGGTTTTGTGAATGAACCTACGAGGAAATAAAAAGCTACCATACTTTGAAATCAGATTTATATATAAAGTTAAAAATATCGATACGCTTCGGAAAAGATTTCTTCTTTTTACACCTTCAGAAAAGAGTTGCTGAGCTTCCACCTACCAAAATAATGAGCCATCCAACTACTAAACAGTCTAATTTATCATTCTTCAAATATGATGTTTTCCCATCCCAAAGGAAACAACTATAACAAAATAGAGGGGAGAATAGTATTACTTGGTACTAAGTCTAAAACTATGACTTTAACTAGTTAGCTGATATCAAAGGATCCTTGTTACTCCTCCATATTCACAAGCTCATACTCAACAAGGGAGAGATTGTTACCCTGTTTCACTTCAAATCCAGCAGGTTCAGTAACTTCGATACGGCCCCATTTGTCGACAGCTAGTCTCATTGTGTTCTTGAACATGTCAATCTTGGCATTCCGAAGAATGACAGTTGTATCAGGCTTCATCAGATCAACTGACCACATATCAAAGTTAAGCGTCACACAAATTTTTGTTAACACAAGAAGAAACGATGTCAAATATGTAAAGCTAAAAGAGAATTGATGGATGCCTTTGCAGTTTACAGTAAGTTATATGCAAATAAGCCTCAAGGATAGGATGTTTTCCAAAATTACAGAACAATCTTCAACTAACATTTTCAAGTTATTAATACGTGAGGATACAAAGAAAACACACAGTTTTTTCCAGCCAAATTGTCCCACTTCACATTTAAAAAAGGCAGTGCGAGTCTGGTAAAGAGCAATGATCAACCGGAAATATCATAATACCAAAGAAGTTGCAGAGCTGACTCCGTACTGTCCCTAACAACTTTTTTTTACACCTTCTAGAAAATAAAAACTAGTGATCCTAGGAGTTTTTTCATGCAAATACATAAGATTCCAACTTTCTTATGAAGCAATTACTATTCAGCAAAGAACTTTTCCTCTTTCAAACATTTAAAGCCCTATAGTTAATATTAGCATACATAAACTACTATGTTAATTGTTAAATTTATTTGTCCCACAGTTAGAGCCCTATAATAAACTTTTTAAGTGTAATATCGAAGTAAGATATTAGACATAAAACAGAAATTCGCCATACAATACAGCAGCATCTATCATTCTTTTGAAGTGGCCAAACACATCAAGGATATTACAATAGATGAGCATCACCTTTTTCCTTTTTCTTTGATCCCGCATCAGAAATCAAATACTTACCTAGAGCAGGTAATCCTCCAGTAAATGCCATATTATATTTCTAACTAGTCCAAACGCTATAATCTTCTACTACTACAAAGGATAGCTGCTTGTCTCCAACTTGTTTGAGGGTTAATGACCATACTACATGCCTCTCTTTCGACCACCTACTACATCTCTGTCTCTTCTTCCTTAGAAACATCAATTCTCTGGTTCAGGCCTTTGGAAATAAGTAAAAGACAACTAACTTGAATTTGACAACCTTAGGACTATTATAGTTATGCTGCTATTTGTTGGGGGCTTCAGTCACCATGTCACAAGAGGCATTTACTAGATTCTAGGGCATCATTAACTACAGCTATCATTCAGAAAGAGAGATGGAATACAGAAAAGTGTCTGAGCATTCCGTAGTAAGAGGACAAAGTGAAAGTTATGGACAAGAGATTTGAAGCTCTGGCTCATGAAATTCTTTTGTACATTTGTGTCCAGGAGATAGGAGGATCAAATAAGTTAAATGTTGTCAACTTCAGCTTGCATATGATGAAGAAATCAGAAGTACTACTACCATCATCCCATTTTATAAGAGTGAGTTCACTATGAGGCCATATTTATCCTCTGGAAAAGATTATACATTTAAAGCTAAGATGAAATACATCACCAATTTCAACTAAAAGAACAGCCATGTGAAGAAAGTAGGGGACTTCTCAAATATCAACTAAGTAAAACAAAATGGGACCAAGGAATTACTAGTCATTAAAAGGTGTTTTTTCTACCCCTTTTAATCATACATAAGAAAAAATGGAACAAAGGAGCTACCCTCGCACGAGCTCCTCCTTCCTCACTATTATAAGACATTAAAGAGAATATATGATTGAATCTACAATCACAAAAAGGTTGTAACCATTAGCCCATTTTATCAAGCAGGAGACACGATCAAGGAAGCTGTACATAATTGTTCGCTTCCATTGATAAATGCAGATACATCACAGCGATAAACCCACTAAAACAAAAAGATTACTCTCATCCTTCCCATTCAACACACACATTTCTCAATTTGAAACCAAGAACAAGATCCTCTAATCGCGAGAAAATGTTACTCTACTCTACTATCATGTGACATATTATAAATTCTAAATTTCAGCACAAAATTTAATGCTAGGAACAGATGAAAGTAAGTGTCAATTCAGTAACCACTCAAAACCGGCACCCTAGGGTTTCATAACGGAATTGACAAAATTATTAGCGTTCCAAAACGTTTCAGTAATAAACAATGATGAAAACTAAAAGAATAAAGCAGCGAACCTTACATGCTAGATACATTACGTCTCTTTTGCACGTAATTTTTAAAAATACTACTACATGTAACCATAGCCATTAGGTCTCTCTTGCATGTAATATTTTAAAAATACAACCATAGCCATATCGAGGAGGTCTAATTTATCACGGTATTAGAACGTAGAGGCGGGGCAGAATTTTAACCTTATGGTTTCTAAATTTAATATTAGTATATATTTAATGAATTTGAAACAATAAATACAATGTTTGAGCAAGAGCTACTGGTTCGGCACCGAACCAGTACATTTCCTGATTTCTGGGTACATTTCCTGATTTCTGAGTCTTACAATCACCTATTTTAAAAAAAATCGTTTCTTTGGCCCTAAAAAAAAGAACAAATCTTAACGCATACATCTGTTCGTACCTTGACCGTTACGAGCAGTGAAGAGGATAGTGGCGGTCTCATCGCCGATCAGGCATTCAGAAATACGAGTATTCCGTAGATGCGGAGACACTGAACGCCCCTTCTGCAACACAGTATTCGATTCTAGAACTTTCACGATCAGCGTATGGCCGTTAGTACCAGGCGTTAAATTCTCCACTTTTACGAAAACCGGTTTCCTTAAACCCGGTTTAGGTTTGTCCTGTGTTGAGTTTTCAGCCATTGATTTGATCTGAGCTTCACTGTAAATGCAGCTTAAAGAAAAACTGAACCTTTCTCTTTAATGGAGAAAATGTGAATGGGTATTTTGTAGCGTTTTTTTTTTAAAATTCGATTCGAATTCCTTTTCGAATTTTCTATTGTTGGGATGTGTTCGACTTCTGATTCTCTGTTTCGTAGGTTCACGAGAAGTTTTACCTCGTATGTCACACAATTTATATTAATTGTATAAGATTTTTATTTGTCTTATAAATTATATAGATCTTAATCTTATAATTTTTAGGTTCATAAAATTTTGAATTTATAAATTATGAGACAAAAAAAATTCTATACAACTAATAAATATTTCATACAATTAACATTAATTGTACGAGATACGAAATAAAATTTTTGATAGGTTCACGCAGTGGCGGATCTAGAAATTCAAGTTTATGGGCGCTGAATTTTTTTATACATAAAATTAATAGGTATTTTTGTAAATTTTTATTTATTTTCTCAAAATTTTTATATAATTATACATAATCTGCGTCAAGGTTAATGGTGCTTGAGCATCCAAATTTCACGTGTATATCCTGGTTCAATTGTGCAGTCAAACTTGTCGATTGACCAAAGAGCATTACCATTCACCACGTGGCTTTAGCTGATTGTGTCTTCTAATTTTGGGAAATTTTCTACTTTTTTTTCTTAAAGTACTTTTTGGAATTTTCCCACTATTGTCTATATGTTATGAAATAGAAAATTCTTACACTTCTATTTAAGGTGAATGTCTTTAATGTATCTAATTAGAGAGATTTTAGAGTTCTATTAGTGGTAGCTAAATCTTCCTCTCCCCTATAAATAGAGGTGCCCCCTACCATTGTAAATCATCCCTTGAGACCCCTCTCAACTCAATAAGAAGAACTCTCTCTACTCTTCTCTCTATTGCTATTGTTCTTGTTCTATTGTTCTTGTCTTTTGCTTTAGTTTATAACACGTTATCAGCACGAGACTCTACCGTCTCAAGTATCATTGTCGAAAATCCAAGGTATTTCCCTCTTCCTAATTTAATTTTCGATTGTCTTAACTTTTACTTGTGTAGGGTTTTTCTTCAAAGAAAGAATGAAGAAAGAAAAAGAAAAAAAAAAAAGGAGGAGGCAGAAAGAAACGAAAAGTTGAAAAGAAAAAGGAAAGAAAGAAAGGAAAGGAAGAAAGGAAGAAAATATTAAAAATATATTTGGTATACCTTAAAGGTAAGTAATTTACTTTTTCTTTTCAAATTCTTGGAATTCTATAAATTTTATATACAAAGTTTGATTATAACTCTAATGGAGTTTGTGAAAAATTATAACCACACGAAGTGGTAAAATCTCTATGTCCTGCTATGATTAAATTCATGTATGATTGTGGACGTGACAAAGAATTCCGTCCAATTGAATTTGCTCCATTCCCTTTAGAGAATGTGGTAGCAGCTTGTGTAAAGCACATGATTTTGATCCATTCCCTGAAGTGAATGTGATAATTGTAATAGAGCCCGTAAGTATGAACACGCTCTTGATGTAATTGTGTCATATGAAAAGAAAGTTCGTTGCCCTCGAAATTTCGGGCAAGAACTATGGTGTTGGATGATGAAATCCACTTTGATGCTATGGGTCTCGAAGACGCCATTAAAAACAGAAATAGTGCATCCACCCAAAACTATGCTAAGGCCTTGATTTTCTTGCGCCATCACCTTGATGAAGGTTTGAACCTATGCTAAGGCCTTGATTTCCTTGCGCCATTACCTTAAGGAAGGTTTGAAACTGTATGAAGGCCTTGATTTTCTTGCGCCATCACCTTGATGAAAGTTTGAAGATTGAATATCTCAACATCAAGGATTCACCCATCTTGTGGAAAGGCTTAAAGAAGAGAGATGACAACATGAAGTTGGTCACTCTGCCACAAGCACGATACGATAAGAATCCAAAAGCAAATAGTTCATAAACTATATATTATCGTTGCGGTGAAAACGGGCACTGGTCCAAGTCTTGCCGTATACCAAGACATTTGGTTGACCTTTATTAAGCATCTCGAAAGAGTAAACGCCCCATAACGAATTTTGTCTCTGACGACAACTTGAATATGGCAGACTTCTTTAAGCAACCCGATGGGAAGATAGACCACCTAATCGATGATGGATCGGTGATGAAAGAAGATGGAGCTGTTTGATTTATTTGTATTAGTTAATGAATAAACTAATAGTCATTAGTATTAGCTCGTATTAGCTAGTTCATGATATGATATTTGTATTAGTTCTCAATATGCTCAAATATCAATAAAACTTTTATTTTCCAGTGGGGGTAATCGACTAGCCTGAAAAACTAGTCGATTATCAACTATTTTCGCATTAAAGTTGAAAAACAATTGATCAACAATCGATTGTCTTTGGCTAACAATCGATTGTCTTGAAACAGTGTGTTCTGGAATTTTTCAAAAATAGCCAACAATCGATTGTCTTTGTCTAACAATCGATTGTCTTGAAACAGTGAGGTCTGGAATTTTTCAAAAATCACCCACAATCGATTGTCTATATCTAACAATCGATTGTCGTTAGGCAGTGTAATCTGGAATTTTTCAAAAATCATCCACAATCGATTGTCTATGTATAACAATCGATTGTCTATGTTCCAACAATCGATTGTGTGGGTTTAATAATCGATTGTCTTATGAAAAACGCTGAAATTTTCAAACTGCAAAGTAATTGATTATGGACAACATATCTGATTTTGCTTGTCAATTGTTAGTAGCAGATTTTGAAAATATTATGTGACACAAAAAGAATTGAACTTGCTTATTCTTATGTTCCTGTATTTCTTTTGTATGTCATACCATGGAAAGTAAATTGATCGAAGGCTCCGGAAGAGCCAATGTAACTCTGCCCAAGGGCACGACGTTAATCATAGAGAATGCTATGTTCTCCTCCAAGTCTATGAGAAACTTGTTGAGTTTTAAAGATGTACGCCGGAATGGCTACAATATTGAGACAATGGATGAAGATAATCTTGAATATCTCGTCCTCACTTTAAAGAATGTCTCCGGCCAAAAGAGGGTTATTGAGAAATTCCCGTCTTTATCTTGTGGCCTGTATTGGACAAGAATTAGTGCAATTGAGGCACATTCAACAGTAAATCTAAAGAATACTGAGTCCAATACATTTGTACTTTGGCATGATCGACTGGGTCACCCAGGATCAACCATGATGAGACGGATTATAGAAAGCTCATATGGGCATCCGTTAAAGAATTTCAAAATTCTTTCAAGTAATGAATATCCTTGCACTTCGTGTTATCAAGGCAAGCTGATTATCAGACCATCCCCAACAAAGGTTGGGACTGAGTCACCCCAGTTTCTGGAACGTATACAAGGGGACATTTGTGGACCTGTTCACCCACCTAGTGGGTAGTTTAGGAATTTCATGGTCTTGATAGACGCATCCTGTAGATGGTCTAATGTGTGCTTGTTGCCATCACGCAACCTTGCATTTGCAAAGTTAATGGATAATAGATGAGAATAATCTTGAATTCTCCATGAAAACGAGGCTGCCCATTTCGGTTTGGGTTCACGCCATTTTGCATGCAACAATACTAGTTTGTCGGCTGCCCACTTCGGTTTGGGGTCACGCCATTTTGCATGAAGCAATACTAGTTCGTCGGCTGCCCACTTCGGTTTGGGGTCACGCCATGTTGCATGCAGCAATGCTAGTTCGTCTCTGACTGACGAATTGACACAAATATTCCCCATTGCAATTGGTTTTGGGTCATGAACCCAATATATCCCATTTAAGAAGCTTTGGATGCGCAGTATAGGTGCCTGTAGCACCACCATCCCGCACCAAAAATGGGTTTGCAAAGAAGGTTAGGAATATATGTTGAGTATGAATCGTCCTCCATTATTCGCTACCTCGAAACATTGACAGGAGATTTGTTCACTGCACTATTTGCAGACTGTCAATTTAATGAGACACTTTTCCCAAAATTAGGGGGAGAAGTCGGTGAAACCAAATGGGAAATTTTGTGGAAAAATGTATCATTATCTCATCTTGATCCACATACCTCTATTTGAAAGAAAGAGGTACAAAAGACTATCCATTTGCAAAGAATAGCAAATCAAATGCCTGACGCATTTACGGACTTGAAGAGGATAACGAAATCCCACATTCACGCGGAAAATGTTCCGATCCGTATTGAAGTCCCTATTGGACAAATATCTAGTGTCATATCCAATGAGTCAAATGCACGCCAGAAGCGTGGCAGACCATTAGGTTCCAAAGATCGAAATCCTAGAAAGAGGAAAAAGAACGATCTAAATGACACTATGAAAGAATCACATGAGGACGCTCATGATTTGATTAATTCCGAGATTCACGAAGAATCTATTGAGCCTGAGACTCTTGAAAATACGGAATGCAAGAATGTGAGGATCTCGAACCTCAGTCTGTGGTAGTACAAAATTAATTGAGAGCTCTCGAAGAGCCAATTATTACTATGTTGGAGAAACACAATTGAGTATTGTGCTGTAGTAAGTCTCAAAGAAACTTATCCAGTTTCCAAAAGTACACGCGAAGGCGATTGATGATATTGAGACTATAAATAAAGGAAGGCTTTGATTCTCCTATTACTACAACTTGTAGCGGGGTAATTTGTATATGAAAAGCTACCCGCTTTGTTCTCCAGTTTGTACTACACAAAAGAAAGAATGCCACAATAAAGTGGATATCTATTGGTATAAAACCCATGTCATAATAAACCCGAAGTTTATTGATAAGTGCACATGTCATGGTGTAAATTTGAAGTTTACCAATATTGATAATTTATTCAGTTGACATTCGTGTTAGCCATCTCATTTGAAGTATGATGTGCAAATTCACATAGGTGAATATCAAAGAACTAGAAGTTCTTGTTCTCAGTAATGAACTGACCAACTAAAGAGTTCGGGTTGAAGCCCCTTGATTCTGGAAATATCAAAGGTGAATATGGGCCCATTCACCTGCCATGTAAACCACATATGATGCATCTATGATATGGTTACATGCGCCATTGTTATTAACCCGCAGCCTGGCAGTGCTTGCGAGGTAAATCGCTCAGTAATCTAACTTCGAGCATAGTTTCCAGATTCTCTACTCAAGACAGTTCATCTTGATAAGTTGGTTTATATCAAAGTTGGTTTAGCAAGATAATTATTGAGTGCTTCCACTTAATAGCTAAACTGTTCCTTATGAGAACGAAGTTGTATATATCAGTTTGATATAAGTTGTATACAAGAGTATATTCTCCCCTCAAAAGTGGTTCAGGGTCAGGAACCAAATAATTTCATCTTATTATTAATGTGCTGTGTATATTGACATGATAATGCACAAAGATGATTTTCCAAAGTTGAGGAAACATGTTAGCTTTACTAACATGAGGGGGAGACATGATAAACACTTGAGAAAAGGTTACATGGGATGAATTATCATTTGTATATGTATATCCCCGAATATCATGATATGAACTTGTAGTTCATAAAAAGGGAAATGCAATTGCAACATATTGCAAAGCATGCTATACGCATTTGCTGACTCAAAGAAAGTAACTAAATGGAAGAGATACAATTCAAGAAGAATTGATTCCATATGAAAGACATGTAGTTTTGAACCTATAGTTCAAATGCTTGAAAGATAAAAGTCAAAGGTATGTATAGTCAGTTTTCGATATCTTATTTATTTAGTATCACTAATGAAAGCTTGATATGCAGCTAAAGTTTATTATGTGACTTACATGACTTAACTTGAAAGATTTAAGTTGCTTGAAGCATATGCAATTCGTGGTCCTGAAGTACCACATCCTAAGTACAATTTGTGTACATATGTATCTTGCTATAACTATAAGCATGATGGCATTGAGAATGCATCTATGGAGATATTGAAGAGCTATTCCACGACATTATATGAAGATGTTCATATCTATCAAGAGTGATGATTTCAAGGTGCGGAATATTTATTCAAGTCAATATGGTTGATTTATTCATCAAGCATCTACCAAAGATCGTTTTGAAGATGATGCACAAGATTGGAATGCAAATGCTCAAGGATATAAATCGATGTACTCATTAGGGGGAGTCAATGCGCGTTGCACTCTTTTTCCCTTACAAGGTTTTGTCCCACTGGGTTTTCCTTGCAAGGTTTTTAACGAGGCAACCAATAGGCGCATATTCAAACATGTGTACTCTTTTTCCTTACTTTAATTTTTCCCATTGGGTTTTGGTTTTAAGGTTTTATGAGGCACATCATTGAATAGACATTCAAGGGGGAGTGTTATGAAATAGAAGATTCTTACACTTCTATTTAAGGTGAATGTCTTTAATGTATCTAATTAGAGAGATTTTAGAGTTCTATTAGTGGTAGCTAAATCTTCCTCTCCCCTATAAATAGAGGTGCCCCCTACCATTGTAAATCATCCCTTGAGACCCCTCTCAACTCAATAAGAAGAACTCTCTCTACTCTTCTCTCTATTGCTATTGTTCTTGTTCTATTGTTCTTGTCTTTTGCTTTAGTTTATAACACTATATTCGTTTTCTTCTGAGCTTGTTTGGATTGTTGTTATGGGTTGCTTGATAATGTCTCGTATTCTATTATGATATATTATATTGTATTGTATTATTTAATAAATTTAATATTTAGATAAATTATATTGTTTGTCGTCGTTTTTTAATGTCAACAATATGAAGAATAAATTTATAACATTATTAAGAAAATATAGGATACGAGGTAGAATTATTATATAAAAAATAGGATAAAGGATAAAATCTAATTATTTAATAATAAGGAAGAGCAATATGAGAGGAAAAAAATAAAAAAATGACGCCACCATACCAAATCTGTCGTTCCATAAAGTGATACATTTGATCGCTTTGTGACGGTTAATTTAACGATACGATACAATAAAATTTAAGTAACAATCAAAACAAACATTATTTAAATTAACAATATGATACAATATCATAAGTATCAACCATCTAAACAAGCTGTTAATCTTAATATATGAAAACAATTAGATCAAGCATAGTTATAGGTATGCTTGTATTGGGCTTTGCTGAAGAGGCGGACCCAAGATTTAGAGGTAGCAGGTGCATATTTATATGAAAAATTAACATAAATAGTTGTGCATTCAACCACTTAAACTAAGCCGGTAGATTATATGCATAGTTTATGTATTATATGTGTATAATTAAATATGATTAATGCATAATCTACATATAGTTAGAAAAAGTAAACTATGAATATGACCGGCTGCTTGTGTAAAAATCTCTATTTACATTGTATCAACATTTGCTTTGTATATAGGGCTTTTTTCTCTTTTAGTCCGTGCCAGTAACTATATATATTTATTAACCAAAAGTGTTTAAAATTTATATAATTTTTATATAACATACAACATATATATATATATATATATATATATATATATATACACATACATATATATATATATCTTTATGAGCCATTTTGCGACGGATTTTTAAGACCTCCATGATGACGACAACCATAAAATAAATTTCTAATTTGTGACGGTTTCTAAAGGCAAGTAGTTGAAGTTTATAACCTTCACGATAATATTTTAATGCTTAAAAAAAATTAACTTGTGGGGATTCATAACCTCCGCAATATAATCTCAATTGCTAAAAAAAATAATTGATAGTAAATATGTCAGTACCCGAGTTCATCCTCCATGAACATGTCATGATAGTACCTACTTCCTACAACTAGGTAACCCTAACAATGCGGAAACTAATATAACTGGAGGAATTATTTAATTAAATTAAGCAAAAACGGAAGAAAAGCGGTATACAAGTGCCATTTGGCATAACAACCCAAAAATAAATGCGAAAGTCTACATCTTAATCCCAAAACCCGGAAACTAACGGGAACACAAGCTAAAAGAAAATACTGTAAATGCTCAAATCTCCAGAATGTCTACATCAAATGTATGATAGAATCTAAACACTACAGGTAGAATAAGGAAGAAAACTCTTCGGTCTGCGGACGCTGCAGATATACCTCAAGTCTCCGCTAGATCTCTCCACCTCGATGGTAGTGCGCCTGAGATGAATACCTGGATCTGCACATGAAAAACATGCGCAGAAGTGGCATGAGTACACCACAACGGTACTCAGTAAGTGCCAAGCCTAACCTCGATCGGGTAGTGACGAGGAAGGTCAGGGCCCTATTGGGATTAAACAATATAACAAGAATGATGACAATAGTACATAGTAAGAAGACATAATGGAATACAACCGTGGAGTAAGTCAGACTATACAAACAATAATCAATACACCGAGGATAAAATAACCAGAGTAAAAACAGCTCAATACCAGTATCAATTTACTAGGATCTCCCAGAATACCGTCCTGTAGTCCACTTCCGTGTCAATACCAATAATGAGGATCTCCCGTGATACCGTCCTGTAGTCCATTCCCATATCAATACCAATAACGAAGATCTCCCTGGATACCGTTATGTAGTCCATTTCCATATTATTACCAATAACGGGAATCTCCCAAGATACCATCTTGTAGTCCATTTCCATATCAATACCAATAACGGGGATCTCCCAGGATACCGTCCTATAGTCTATTTCCATATCAATACCAATAACTAGGATCTCCCAGGATACCGTCCTGTAGTCCATTTCAATATAAATACCAATAACGAGGATCTCCCAGGATATTATTCTGTAGTCCATAATATAAATGTGTAGGGGAATCTCCCGGGAATCTAACCCGTAGTCCCAAAGTAAATATTGAGGGGGGATCTCCCAGGAATCTAACTCGAAAGTAAATATGCAGAGGGATCTACCGAGAATCAAACACGTAGTCCCAAAGTAAATATGCAGGGGGATTTCCCGAGAATCACACACATGGTCCCAAAGTAAATATATAGGGGGGATCTCCCAGGAATCAAACCCGTAGTCCAAAAGTAAATATGCAGCCACAACTAGATAAATATTCATAAATGAAGTACAACAATACAAGCAACAGATAGTTATAGCCGAACATGTCACACGCAGTGCAGACAAGGCAATTAAGCAAATAGGCAAGTCAAATCAACTAAACATGTCTTTCTAATCTAATACATGCTATAATTGCAAGTAAGATAACGTAAGTACGAAAGAAAACTCAGTCTCAACGTCTTAAGTAAAATTTGGATTTTCAACGATTAGCTCAAGTACGCGCTCGCCACCTCGCGTGAAAGGCACTCAATTACCAATAACATATCCTAAGGGGAAGGTCCCCCACATAAGGTTAGACAAGTCATTTGCCTCAATCGGCTCCAAAATCAACTTAAAATCACTTTTTTTTGCAACGAGTATCCGACTCTAAATGGGTCAAATCTATTTATTTAAATTACATCTCGTAAATAACAGCTCAAGCAACTAATTCTACTGTTAAATTTACAGCTAAGCCCAAATTTTAGGTAAAATGACCAAAACACCCCTCGGGCCAACATGGTTAAAACTCGAAGTTCCAACTAAAATCTGATTACCCATTCCCCCATGAATCCAATATGTGATTAGTTTTGAAATCAGACCTCGAATTGAGGTCCAACCCCTAATTTAGTAAAACCCTAGGTCCTACCCAATAATTTACCCATTAAAACCTTCGATTTGATGTTGAAATTATGCTAAAAGGTGATAAGAAGTGAAGAAAATGAGTTAGAAACCACTTACCAATCGTTTTGAAGAAGAAGTATTGCTTAGAAAATCGCCTCTTACGTTTTAGGTTTTTGAAAAGTGAGAAATAACTGAAATATCTCATGTATTTATACTCCCTGAGCCTCCAATACGGACCGCGCGAGGATGACCGCGGCCGCGCGGCTCCCACCGCGGACCGCGCTAAGGCGGTTGTAGCCGCGCTGGTTGAGATGAAAGTTGCAGGTCCTCTGAAGTTGGCAGGGAGGACCGCGCGAGGGTGACCGCGGCCGCGTGGCTCACGCCGCGGACCGCCAAAAGCGGATGCGACCGTGCTAAAGGAATTAAAGGATGCGGGTTCTCTAAAGCTAGCAGCGCGGACCGCGCGATCGCGACCACGGACGCACTGGGACCTACAGCTTGCACCTGACCTACAACATCTATATTTTAAGTCTAAGACCTCCTGGAACCTACTCGAAACTCATCCGAGCCCTCGGGGCTCCAAACAAAACATACACATCACTTCAAAAATATCCTACGGACTTGTCCGTGCGATCAAATCGCCAAAATAATATTATATACATCGGATCGAGTCTCAAAACTCATGATTTCTTCCAAATTTTTCATAAGACATAAAATTCTCATTTCGGGTCTGAAACACGTCAAACGACGTCCGTTTTCAACCAAACTTTTCAGGAAGAGCTCCTATGATATATATGACTTGTACCGGGCACCGGAACCAAAATATGTGCCTGATACCCCAGTCTTCTAACCAAATCTCCTTTCCATTTTCTTTAATTATTTCCAGAAAATAATGTCACATAAAAAATTTATTTCTCGAACTTGGTACCTCGGAATCCGATTCCAGGCATACGCTCAAGTCCCATATTTTCCTACGGACCCTTCGGAACCATCAAATCACGGGTCCTGGTCCATTTATCCAAACGTTGACCAAAATCAAATTTGCTCAATTTAATATAAAAAATTAGCATTTTTTTCCTCACAAAATCCATCTTTAAGCTTTCCGGCTACGCGTCGGGACTGCACATGCAAATCGAGGCAACAGAGTGGAGGTTTTTAGGCCTCAAAAGTACATAACGAAAAATAAATAAGTGATGACCCTATTAGGTCGTCACAAAATACTTTCTATTGTTGAAAATTATTTTTTTTCTATATGAAAATTTAAATACAAAAAATTCAATGAATAATTTATATGCTTACATGACGTTAATCAAATTTTAATGGGACGTTTATGAACAAACATTGAAAATCCAAAATCATACCAAACTAAAGTAGTAATACAATACCCAAACATTGCACAATTTAGTGCGGTTCCACACACACACACAAAAGAAAAAAAATTAAAATTAAAAATTTTAAGTATTTGTTTGGTGATTGGTACTGCAGCCATCTAAGGATACTCTGCATCCAGGAGCGAAGTAAGGATAAACATTTTTAGCAATACAAGAAAGAAGTAAACTAGATTGAACACAAATATGAGAAATACTTTCGATCGACGCTGGAGATGTGTAGATAGGAAGGTACAGAAGATCGCTATACGAGTAAAACGAATTAACAACAACTATAGTAAAACGAATCTTCGTTGTACCTTTTGCCTTGGATTTGGTCAGATTCAATTTATAAGGATTCTTATAGTTAGAAACATTACATAAAAAAATAAAATGATAGTGGAAATCATTACATCAATTAGATATAATGTGTTCAAAAAAATAAGAAATTATTTTTTATGATTATTATTTAATTGAGTGACGGTTATTGTAAGTTCAAAAGCACAAGATAAATTTTAAAGAATGTAGTTGTGATGACCCTAAAGGTCATCTCTTGTTTTACAAGTCAAAATCGTGTTTTGCGGCCTTAAAAATCTTTTTTTATCTCACATCGATTTGCGTGTGCAGTCCGAGTGCATTTTCGAAAAGCTTTTATGTGAAGTTTTAGAAAAATAATAAATTTGGCCTTTAAAATGGGTTAATATTGACTTTAGTCAATATTCTTGGTAAACGGAATCGGACCGCGATTTGATGGTCCCGTAGGGTTCGTAGTAAAATATGGGACTTGGACGTATGCTTGGAATCGAATTTCGAGGTCCCAAGCCCTAGAAAAAAAATTTAAAAAAAAATTATTTGCTGAAACATATAAAGACTTTTTGAAATGAAATGATGCGTGTTCTTGATGGTATCAGGACTGTATGCTGGATCCGGGACCGGTACATGTTTAAAATAATAATTAAGTTGAATCTATGAAATTTGATAAGAATCAGAGTTGGTTTGATATAAATTAGACCTTTAGTTGAGAAAATAAAATTTAAGTGATTTCACGAATTTGGGGTTAAATTCATACTTGTTGATGTTATGTTGATGATTTAATTGCATGAATAAGTCCATATGATGTTTTTAGACTTGCATGTATATTTGGTTTGGAGCCATAAGGGGTAAGTATTTGGCCTAACTTTAGCTTGCGGGAATAGGAACTCGGGTCTATCTGATATGTGTTTGTATCGAGTACGACATATAGATGTGGTGAAGAGTATCTATACGTTGGTGTTAAGCATGCACGTGAGTCTTATGTCATAATTTTATGAACCTATTATATATCAATCATGCTCAATTGACGACTAGTAATGTTGAACAAAGCTTATGAATTTTTTTTGTAATTGACTATTGTTGAGTATTGACTCAAATTGAAGTTTCATTTTGTAAAGAAATTGTTGAAACGACATTAGTTATAGCCGATTTTCTTACCGGGATATTATTATTGATATTGTTGATTCCCTTGAGAGGACATATTATTTTCTATTGTTTGGGCGAGGAAGAGTGTAAAACACGATGGGTGATGTCGTGCATGATACTGTGAGAGAGTGTAAAGCACGAAGGGTGATGCCGTGTCGATATTATGAGTGTTAATTCATGAAGGGTAATATCGTGCCATGATTTGAGAGTTAATACACGAAGGGCTATGCCGTGCCAATATTGTGAGGAATAATGCATGAAGGGTGATGATGTGCCATGCTTATGTGAGGTGATGCACGAAGGGTGATGCCGTGTCGTTTCTATTGATTCATATGGTGAGAACGAGAGTAAAAGCACGAAGGATGATACCGTGCATGTGTTACCGTTCATTATTTTTGTTTATTTAGATATGATGTTCATTATGCTCATTTATTAATGCTTATTTATTGACCTATTGTTAGAATCTATGGTTCCCCGCAGCATATCCCTTTCCCACCTTATTCTATTGATTCATGTTATTATGATTCTGGCTGTATATAATTTATCTGCACAGGTATATATGATTGTCATGTCCTAGTCTTGTCACTACTTCACCGAGGTTAGGCTCGACACTTACTCAGTACATAGGGTCGGTTGTACTGGTACTATACTCTATACTCTCTTGTGCAGATTTTGCTACCGGACCTGTTGAGTAGCTGAGGTAGCTGCCTTCAGTCCAGTGAGACCAAAGTAAATCTGTTGGTGTCCGCAGAGCCTGAAGTCCCCCTTCCCTATTTTAGTTTTATGTTGTCTCTTTTCCTTCCGAGAATAGTTGTACTTTCTTTTCAGACAAGTATTTGTAGTAACTCGTAGATGTTCATGAAGTTATGACACCATATCCGTGGGTAGACTTGTATTGAATTATTTGATCATGTTATAACCCTTCCGCATTTATCATCTGTTTAACTTTAGTTTCTATCTATAACTATTTGGATTGAATGTTAATGTGTAGAACACTAATAGTTAGCTTGCCTAGCTTTCACGAATAGGCGCCATCACTACTCCTATGGGTGGGAAATTCGGGTCGCGACAGCAGTCCGATTTAATAAATAGAGAAAATAAGACTTAGAATTTGAGATGAATTTTTTCATTTTTGAAATATGATAAGAAAAATCATGTTACGACCCAAAATCCACTAAGGTTCGTGATGGCACCGGACTCACTGTCAGGCAATCCAATACTAAGGAATTAATTAAATTTTCATTTTAGTAATTGTTGAAATCATTGTCTTTATCCATTAAATAATAAATAATTAAATTCACAGAAATAACCATAAAGTCTTTAACAAACTTAATTTTATATAATTCCATAATTATCCCAGGATCCGGTGTCACAAGGGCATAAACTATCTCCAGGAAGCAATATAACAATAAAATCGTCCGTAATACAAATTGGATAGAAAATAAATACAATAATCTAAAATAGACTGCTGGTTGCGAGTTGTCCCGAGAAGTGAAGCTAACCTAATTCTTCGTATCAACCATGTCGCTATGCGCACTAGGCCACTAGAGATACATGTGCATGTGCAATAAAAATGCATAGCAAGTGTAGCATGACTACGAAAACAACATGTACTCAGTAAGTATCCCGCCTAATCTCGAAAAAGTAGAGACGAGAGGTCTACTTCGACACTTACTAGTGGTCCAATAATGATACGCAAATTATTGTGACGATCCAAAGGGGTCATCACCTATTTTTAATCAAATTTTGTATCTTGGAGGCCTTGAAAACCTCATCTAGGATTGCCTCGATTTGTACGCACAGTCTGAGCGCGTAGGCGGAAAGCTTATATGTGAAACTCTGTGCAAAATGTTAAATTTTGACATTAAAATGAATAGATTTGACTTTGGTCAATATATTGGGAAAACAAACCCAGACCCGTGATTTGACGGTCTCGGAGGGTCCGTAGGAAAATATAGGGCTTGGACACATGCCCGGAATCGAATTTCGAGGTCCCAAGCCCGAGATATGAATTTTTAAGTAAAATTGCTTTTTGAAAATGTTTGAAGAAAATTAAAGTGAAATCTAATTTGAAAGTAATGGTATCGGGCCCATATTTTGGTTCTGGCACCTGGTACAAGTCACATATATGTTTTTAATCACTCTTGTAAAGTTTGGTTAAAAACGGACGTTGCTTGACATGATCCGACCCTAATTGGGAAATTTATGCTTAAAAGGGAGTTTTGAGAAATTTTAATGATCTTGAGGTTCAATTCGATGTTTATGATGTTATATTGGTGAGTTGATCACACGAATATATTCGTAAGATGTTTTTGAGGTTGTGTGTATACTTGGATTAGAGATTGGAAGGCTCGGGTGAGCTTCCAGTAGGTTCCGAGATGCCTTGGGCTTAAAAAAATCAGATGTTGCAGGTTCAGGAAATTGACAGGTCTCTGAACCCTCTAGCGCCGCCCGCGAGAAAACGCATGTGGCCACGGAGGGGCAACGCAACCGCGGTCACCTTTGCACGATCTGCGGTGGATACTGTGCGGCCGCGATCGGTTTGGTGCGGTCCGCGCTGGGCAATAATCCGCAGTTCTTCAGAAAGCAAGTGCGACGGTGGAACTTTTTGCGCGATCCGCACAGGGAACTTCAGAGGGGTATAAATACGTGTGAATTTAAGTTATTTTATACTTTTCAAAACCCCAAAACATAAGAGGCGGTTTTCCAAATAACTCTTCATCTCCAAAACGATTGGTAAGTGATTTCTAACTTATTTTCTTTACTCCTTAACATGTTTTAACATGATTTCCACTTCAAATCAAATATTTTCATGGGAAAATTGGGTGTTTTGAATAGAACCTAAATTTTCTAAAAATTGGGGAGTTGGACCTCAATTTGAGGTCCGATTTCAAAACAAATCATATATTTGAATTCGTGGGGAAATGGGTAATCGGGTTTTGGTTCGAACCTCGAGTTTCGACCACATGGGCCCGGAGGGCATTTTTTCACCATTTGGGGTAAAACCTTGTAAAACTTATTTCATGTATTGGGGTTGATTCATTTAGCCTTTATTAATATGATTAAGTAACTTATGACTAGATTCAAGTGAATTGATAGTGGAATTGAGGTGGTAAAGCTATAATTGAGGCTTGAGTTGAATTCAAGGCATTGAGGTATGTGTTTGGTCTAACCCTAGCTTGAGGGATTAGAAGTTGAGACTTATGTGCTAATTTCTCTTTGTTGAGTAAGACGTATAGGCATGGTGACGAGTATCCATAGGTTGGTGTCAAGCATGTCCGTGAGTCATAATTTGGGAGTTGTTGTATTCTTAAATGATATCATGTATGCCTTAACCAATGATTTACCGCATCGAGAAAAGATTTGTTTATCCTTGTAGATTTTATTTATGATTGGGCATCTCCTTTAATCAAACTGAGTTAAGATATGTTATAGCTAATTCTCCCTTGCCGGGATTATTGTTTCTATATTGTTGTTCCCTTGCCGGGAAGTTATTATGTTACTTTGTTCTGTTTCCAGAATTTCTTGTGATTTTTTGATAACATGAAATGGGATCGGGTGGTACGCCTACCACAAGATATTGAAATAGGAGCGGGTGGTACGCCATAAGATGTAATGAAATGGGATCGGGTGGTACACCTAACACAAGATATTGAAATAAGAGCGGGTGGTACGCCTACCACAAGATGTAATGAAATGAGATCGGGTGGTACGCCTACTACAAGATATTGAAATGGGAACAAGTGGTATGCCTACCATGAGATGTAATGAAATGGGATCGGGTGGTACGCCTACCACGAGGTATGATAAAATGGGATCGGGTGGTATGCCTACCACGAGGTACGATAAAATGGGATCGGGTGGTACGCCTACCACGAGACTTGATGAAATGGGAGCGGGTGTTACGCCTACCACGAGACTTGATGAAATGGGAGCAGGTGGTACGCTACCACGAGATATGAGAAAGAGGATCAGGTTGAACACCTGCAACAAGATTGAAACTGAAAGTGAAAGTTGTCTTTACTTCTCTTTACCTGCGTTAGAAGTTAAATTACAGTTTTTCCTTATTGTTCTTGATATTCTGTTTATCTGTCATCCTCAAAGCATGTTCCCCTTCCCCAGCTTCAAGTGCTTATTACTTGTTTACTTTGCCGCCATATATTATAATTGAACCGGCTTATCTGGAAACTTTTCCTAGCCTCATCACTACTTCGCCGAAGTTAGGCCAGACACTTACCAGCACATGGGGTCGGTTGTGCTGATGCTAAACTCTATGCTCTTTTGCACAGATCCAGGTGCCGTAGTAGCATTTGAGCATCAGTATTAGATCGAGAGCCAGCCTTCAATCCACTGAGACGCCGAGGTAGCCTTGCAGACGTCTGCCAAGCCGGAGTCTCCCTGTCTTGATTTTCATTTTTTTTATCTCATGTATTCCGAGACAAACAATGTTATTTTCTTTTCAAACGGTTGTGTGTTGTACTCTTAGTGGTTCGTGAGTATGTGACACAAGTTTTTGGGTAGAGAATATGTTAATTTTTCTGCATTATTGCTCAGATTCTTTAATTTAATACTCCCACTTATTTACTTTATTCCGTTGTTTCATGATATTATTGATTATTGCTAAAATGAGTAATTCAGTTATGAAAAAGGTAGTTAAAGGTTGGCTAGCCTAGCTCTCATTAGTAGGCGCCATCACGACTCCCGAGGGTGGAAATTCCAGGTCGTGACAAGTTAGTATCAGAGCTCTAGGTTGCATAGGTCTCACAACTCACGGACAAGCTTAGTAGAGTCAGAAGGATCGGTACGGAGAAGTGTATATTTATCCCCCAGAGGCTACAGAGTTAGGAAAATTTCACATCTGTTCTTTCTTGTCGTGCGGATTGGTTTCTCAGTGCTAATTGAAATTCTACTCTATTCTATCGCAGATGGCAAGGACACGTGCTTCCTCATCTTATGAGCAGCAGTCCGAGCCCCTGATAGCTCCCACTAGGGGTAGAGGGCGAGGCTGAGGTCGTGCTAGAGGCTGAGGTAGGGGTAGAGCTCAGCCCCGAGCAGCAGCACCAGTGGGGAGCCTCAATTTGACTTTGACGAGGAAGTTCTGGCCCCATCCTTAGATGGGTTTATTGCTTTCCCAGTTCTTTAGGACGCTCTGGTCCAATTGGTGGGTCTCATGGAGGGTGTTACCCAAGCAGGTTTACTTCCAGTAGCACCAGCCATCTCTCAGGCCGCAGAAGGAGCCCAGACTCCTGCTACTCGTACTCTGGAGCAGGTAGCTCCTCAGACTCAGACTCCAACAGTTCAACCAGTTGCAACAGCTCAACCGGGTATGGTAGCCCATGCTGGTGATGGGACAGTTATGACTGTCAATGCTTTATGGAGGTTGGATAGGTTCACCAAGCTCTTCACTACTACCTTCAATGGTGCATCGGCCGAGGATCATCTGGATTATTTGGACAGCTGCCACGTGGTTATTTGAAACATGGGTATTATTGAGACCAATGGGGTTGATTTTACTACATTTCGGTTGTCTGGGTCTGCCAAGACTTGGTGGAGGGATTATTGCCTAGCTAGACTAGCAGGGTCACCAGCCTTGGCCTGGGAGCAGTTCACTCACTTGTTTTTGGAGAAGTTTCTCCGTATTACTTAGCGGGAGGCCTATAAGAGGCAGTTCGAGTGTCTCCATTAGGGATCCATGACAGTCACCCAGTACGAGACCAGGTTTCTTGATTTGGCTCGCCATGCTCTTGTTATATTTCCCACTAAGAGTGAGAGAGTGAGACGATTTATTAATGGACTCATTCAGCCTATTCGTCTCCAGATGACTAGAGAGGCTGGGAGCGAGATATCCTTTTAGGAGGCGGCCAATATGGCCCGGAGGATTGAGATTATATTATCACAAGGGGGTAGTCATAGAGCAGACAAGAGACCCCGTCAGTCTGGTCGATTCACTGGTGCCTCGTTTGGAGGTAGAGATTCATATGATAGGGGCCAGCCTTCTAGGCCTTTCCAGTCAGCCCTCTAGGTTTCTCACGGTGCTTCTAGTAGTTGGCCCTATCATACGAATCTCTACCTCCAAACGAGGCACCAGTGAATCAGATGCAGTATTCCGATCTGCAGTCTTTTAGTGCACCACCAGCACCTATTAGTGCACCATCGCTTTAGAGTTTACAGGGTCGCCAGTCCCAGCAACCAAGAGCTTGTTTTACTCTTGGTGACACGAGCCATATTTCTAGGTATTGCGCTCCCGCGCCAGGTGGCTCTCAGCATCAGAATTCTCGTGCCATGGTTCAGGCACCAGGTGTTCCACAGCCTTCCAGTCTGCTAGAGGTGGGGGTAGAGGTGCCAAAGGTGGAGGTAGATGTCATAGAGGTTGAGGTCAGACCGCCAGAGGAGAAGGCCAGCCAGCAGCATGCCTTCCTAGAGAGGTAGATCAGAGTGGTGGGGCCCAGCCCCGATGTTATGCTCTTCAGGCTAGACCCGAGGGGGAGGTTTTAGATACGATTATTACAGGTATGGTGTTAGTATGTGATAGAGATGCTTCAGTTTTATTTGATCCGGGGTCTACATATTCATATGTGTCATAATGTTTTGCCTCGTATTTGGTCATGCCTAGTGATGCATCAGGTATTTCTGTCTATGTGTCTACAGCGGTGGGTGATTCTATCGTGGTCAATCAAGTCCATCATTCTTGTGTTGTAGTGATTGGGGGTCTGGAGACTCGTGTAGATTTATTGCTTTTAGATATGGTCGACTTTGATATTATATTGGGGATGGACTGGTTATCACCCTATTATGCTATCTTGGACCGTCATGCAAAAATTGTGACCTTAGCTTTACTGGGTATGCCTCGTTTATAGTTGAGAGGGACTCCTAGTCATTCTACTTACAATATTATATCATATGTGAGGGCTCGACGTATGGTCGAGAAGGGGTGTTTGGCCTATTTAGCCTATGTTCGGGATCCAGTGCTGGTGTTTCGTCTATTGATTATATGCCTGTTGTTTTTGAGTACCCCAATGTTTTTCCTTCAGACCTGCCGGGTATACCGCCTGACAAGGACATTTACTTTTGCATAGATATAGTCCGGGGCACCCAGCCTATTTCTATCCCGCCATATCGTATGCCCCCGAGAGTTGAAGGAGCTAAAAGAATAGTTGGAAGATCTGCTTATGAAGGGTTTCATCAGATCCAGTGTCTCACCTTGGGGTGCGCCGATATTATTTGTAAAGAAAAAGGATGGGACAATGAGAATGTGTATTGATTACCAGCAATTAAACAAGGTAACGATCAAGAATAAGTATCTAATTCCAAGGATGGATGATTTGTTCGACCAACTTTAGGGTGCCAGGATATTTTCCAAGATTTACATGTGATATGGCTACCATCAGTTGTGGATTAGGGCATTCGATATCCCTAAAACAGTCTTCCGCACTCGGTACGGGAATTACGAGTTCTTGGTTATGTCATTCGGGTTGACAAATTCCCCAGCAACTTTCATGGACTTGATGAATCCAGTGTTTAGGCCTTATTTGGATTCATTTGTGATTGTTTTCATTGATGACATATTGGTATACTGCCGCATCCAGGAGGAGCACGAACAACATCTTAGAGTGGTTCTTTAGACATTGAAGGATAGTCGGTTATATGCTAAGTTCTCGAAGTCTAAGTTCTGGCTAAGTTTAGTTGGGTTTCTAGGTCATGTTGTATCAACAGAGGGTATTCAGGTAGACCCAAAGAACATCGAGGCAGTCAAGAACTGGACTAGACCAGCATCAACTATAGAGATCTGGAGTTTCCTGGGATTGGCAGGCTACTATCGTCGGTTTGTAGAGGGGTTCACATCTAGCGTTGCTCCAATGACCAGATTGACCCAGAAAGGTGCCCATTTCAGATGGTCGGATGAGTGTTAGGCGAGCTTCCAAAAGCTCAAGATAGCTTTGTTTACGGCACCAATGTTGGTTTTGCCCACAGGTTCAGGGCCTTATATAGTCTACTATGATGCTTCCCGTATTGGGCTTGGTGCAGTGTTGATGCAGGATGGCAAGGTCATTGCCTATGCTTCGAGGCAGTTGAAGATTCACGAAAAGAACTATCCAGTTCATGATCTAGAGTGGCATCCATTGTTCATGCATTGAAGATATGGAGACATTATCTATACTGCGTGGCATGTGAGGTGTACACTGATCACAAGAGTCTTCATTATTTGTTCATGCAGAAGGAGTTGAATTTGAGGCAGAGAAGGTGGTTGGAGTTGTTGAAGGATTATGATGTTATATCACTGGGGGAAGGCCAATTTGGTGGCTGATGCTTTGAGTAAGAATTCAGCCAGCATTGGCAGTCTTGCTTATATTCCGGCCAGTCAGAGGTCGCTTGTTTTGGGATGTTCATGCTTCGGCAAATTGATTTGTGAGGTTGTATATTTTTTAGCCTAGTCAGTTGTTATCTTGCACAATCACTCGTTCTTCATTATTGGAGTGTATCCGTGATCGGCAATTTGATAATCCCTACATGTGTGTCCTTAGATACACGTGCAGCAAGGAGGTGCCAAGTAGGTTGCGTTAGATGCCGATGGAGTCTTGAAATTGCAGGGGCGAGTTTGTGTGCCAAATGTGGATGGGCTTAGAGAGTTGATTCTACAGGAGGCCTATAGTTCCCGGTACTCTATTCATCCGGGCACCGCGAAGATGTATCAAGATTTGCGGCAGCAGTATTTGTAGCGTAGAATGAAGAAGGACATTGTGGCATATGTGGCGCGGTATTTGAATTGTCAGCAGGTTAAGTATGAGCTTCTGAGGCCTGGTCGTGTACATTAGAGGATTGAGCTTCCTTAGTGAAAGTGGGAGCAGATCACTATGGACTTCATTACTAGACTTCCACTGACTCGGATGAAGTTCGATACAGTATGGGTCATTGTTGATCGGCTGACCAAGTCAGTGCATTTCATTCTTGTGGCAGTCTCTTATTCTTCTGAGAGGTTAGCTGAGATCTATATCCGGGATATTGTTCGCCTTCATAGTGTGCCAGTATCTATCATTTCTGACTGAGGTACACAGTTTACCTCCTGTTTCTGGAGAGCAGTTCAGCGAGAGTTAGGCACCCAGGTGGAGTTGAGTACATCATTTCATCCTCAGATGGACGGGCAGTCCGAGCGCACTATTCAGATGTTGGAGAATATGCTCCAAGCTTGTTTTATTGACTTTGGAGGTTCATGGGATCAGTTTTTGCCTTTAGCTGAGTTTGCCTACAACAACAGCTGCCAGTCGAGCATCCAGATGGCTCCTTATGAGGCTTTATATGGTAGGCGGTGTCGATCTCCAGTTGGATGGTTTGAGCCGGGAGAGGATCAATTGTTGGGTACGGATCTGGTCCAGGAGGCCTTAGACAAGGTGAGAATCATTCATGATAGGCTTCGCACAGCTCAGTACAGGCAAAAGAGCTATGGAGATCGTAAGGCTCGAGATGTGGCTTTCATGGTCGGCGAGCGGGAATTGCTCCGAGTGTCGCTTATGAAGGGCATGATGATATTTGGGAAGAAGGAAAAGCTTAGCCCTAGGTTCATTAGCCCGTTTGATATTCTTGACCGAGTGGGAGAGGTGGCTTGTAGACTTGAATTGTCGCGTAGCTTATCAGTCGTACATCCAGTTTTTAACGTGTCCAAGCTTTGGAGGTATCAGGGCGATCCAGCCCACGTCTTAGATTTCAGCACCGTTCAATTGGACAAGGACTTGTCTTATGAGGAAGAGCTGGTAGCTATTCTGGACCGGCAGGTTCGTTAGTTGAGATCAAAGAGTTTCCCTTCTGTCTGTGTTCCGTGGAGAGGTCAGCCTCCTGAGGCGTCGACCTGGGAGTCTGAGTTCGATATAAGGAGCTATTATCCCCATCTTTTCCTCGACTCAGGTACTTCCTTCTTCTGTCCGTTTGAGGATGAACAGTTGTTTTAGAGGTGGAGAATGTGACCCAAAGGGTTCATCACCTATTTTTAATCAAACTTTGTATCATCGAGGCCTTGAAAACCTCATTAAGGGTTGCCTCGATTTACGTGCATAGTCGGGACACGTAGTCAGAAAGCTTATATGTGAAATTCTTTGAAAATTCTTAAAGTTTGATATTAAAATGAATAGATTTGACTTTGGTCAATATTTTGGGTAAACGGACCCGGACCCGTGATTTGACGGTCCCGGAGGGCCCATAGGAAAATATGGGACTTGGGCACATGCCTGGAATCAAATTCCGAAGTCCCAAGCCCAAGATATGAATTTTTCATTGAATGCTTTCTAAAAATGTTTGAAGAGAATTGAAGTGAAATTTAATTTGAATGTAATGGTATCTGGCCTGTATATTGGTTCCTTCTCCGGTACAAGTCTCATATATGTTTCGAATCACTCCTGCAAAGTTTGGTTAAAAACGGGCGCTGTTTGACACGATCCAGACCCTAATTTGGAAATTTATGCTTAAAAGGGAGCTTTGAGAAATTTCATTGATCTTGAGGTTCAATTCGATGTTCATGATGTTATATTGGTGATTTGATCACACGAATATGTTCGTAAGATGTTTTTGAGGTTGTGTGTATACTTGGATTAGAGTTTGGATGACCCGGGTGAGCTTCGAGTAGTTTGGGGATGCCTTAGTCTTAAAAAGATCAGATGTTGCAGGTTCAAGAAATTGACAGGTCTCTAAACCCTCTTGCACGGCCTGCAAGAAATCGCGTGCGGCCGCTGTCCGCAGTGGGTGTTGTCTGGCCGCGGTCGATTTGGTGCGTTACGCACTGGGCAATGATCCGCAATTCTTCAGAAATCCTGTGCAGCCACGATCTTTTTTGCGCGGTCCGTACAGGGAACTTCAGAGGGGTAGAAATACACGTGAATTTAAGTTATTTTACACTTCTCAGAACCCCAAAACATAAGAGGCGATTTCCAAACAACTCTTCTTCTCTAAAACGATTGGAAAGTGATTTCTAACTCATTTTCTTCACTCTTTAACATCTTTTGACATTATTTCAACTTCAAATCAAAGATTTCTTAGGGAAATTGGGTATTTTTGGTAGAACCTAGGTTTTCTAAAAATTGGGGAGTTGGACCTCAATTTGAGGTTCGATTTCAAAACAAATCATATATTTGGATTCATGAGAGAATGAGTAACCGGGTTTTGGTCCGAACCTTGAGTTTCGACCATGTGGACTTGGGGGGGAATTTTTGACCTTTTAGGGTAAAACCTTGTAAAACTTATTTTCATGCTTTGCGGTTGATTCATTTAGCATTTATTAATGTAATTAAGTAACTTATAACTAGATTCGAGCTAATTGGTTGTGGAATCGAGGGGTAAAGATGTAATTGAGTCTTGAGTTGAATTCAAGGCATTGAGGTAAGTGTTTGGTCTAACCCTATCTTGAGGGATTAGGAGTTGAGTCTTATGTGCTAATTGCTCTTTGTTGAGTACGACGTACATGCATGGTGACGAGTATCTATATGTTGGTTTTAAGCATGATTGTGCATCCTAAGTTTGGAGTTGTATTCTTAAATGACATCATGTATGCCTTACCAATGATTTACCGTATCGGGCAAAGATTTGTTTATCCTTGTAGATCATATTTATAATTGAGCCTCTCCATTAATCAAACTGACTTAAGATTGGTTATAGCTAATTCTCCTGTGTCGGGATGATTGTTTCTATATTATTGTTCTCTTGTGGGGAAGTTATTATGTTACTTTGTTCCCTTGCTGGGATTTCTTGTGATTATGTGATAACATGAAATAGGATCGGGTGGTACGCCTACCACAAGATATTGAAATGGGAGCGGATGGTACGCCTATTACAAGATGTAATGAAATGGGATCGGGTGGTACGCCTACCACAAGATATTGAAATGGGAGCAGGTGGTACCCCTACAATAAGATGTAATGAAATGGGATCGGGTGGTATGCCTACCACAAGATATAAAAATGGGAGCGGGTGGTACGCCTACCACGAGATTTAATGAAATGGGATCGAGTGGTACGCCTACCACGAGGTATGATGAAATGGGATCGGGTGGTACACCTACCACGAGATATAATGAAATGGGAGCGGGTGGTACACCTACCACGAGATATGAGAAATGGGATCAGGTTGCACACCTGCAACAAGATTGAAACTGAAAGTGAATGTTTTCTTTACTTCTCTTTACCTGTGTTAGAAGTTAAATTACAGTTTTTCCTTATTGTTCTTGATATTTGTTTTATCTATCATCCCCATAGCATGTTCCCATTCTCCAACTTTAAGTGCTTATTACTTGTTTACTCTTTTGCCATATAATATGTAATTGCACCGGATTATCTGGAGTATGGTCCGAGCCTCGTCACTACTTCATCGGGGTTAGGCCAGACACTTACCATCACATGGGTTGGTTGTGCCGATGCAACGCTCTTTGCTCTTTTTCACAGATCCAGGTGCCGGAGTAGCATTTGAGCAACAGTATTAGATCGGGAGCCAGCCTTCAGTCCACCGAGATACCGAGGTATCCTTGAAGACGTCCGCAGGCCCGGAGTCTCCTCTATCTTGCTTTTCATTTTGTTATATCATGTATTCCGAGACAAACAATTTTATATTCTTTTCAAAGGGTTGTGTGTAGTACTCTTAGTGGTTCGTAAGTATGTGACACCAGTTCTTAGGTAGAGATTATGTTGATTTTCTCGTGTTATTATTCAGATTCTTTAATTTAAGACTTCTGCTTCTTTACTTTATTCCGTTGTTTCATGATATTACCGATAATTGCTAAAAGGAGTAAATCAGTTATGAAAAAGGTAGTTAAAGGTTGGCTTGTCTAGCTCTCATTAGTAGGCGACATCACGACTCCGAATTCCGGGTCGTGACAATAATATAATAAATAAAAGATTTTATAAACATGGTTGCAGCTCAAAATAATAAAGCAAATAAATAATTCAATTTTATAGGAAATTTCCAATAATAATTTCATTATTTATATATTTATCTCAGGCCAGGGAGAACAAATATCAGCATTCATAAATCTCAAGGCAAACATTAAAAGCATGGGAAAATCATGTCGAGGTCGTGCGATCCAATCCAATAATGTTTAAACTGTACACTAGTAGAGGGTCGAATGGCGCGAACATTTGATACATCTATTCAATCTACCGAGGTGTTCGTCCCGTTCCACAATAGATAAATACATTCAAACAGTCAAATCAAGAATTTATCAAGGAGCAATTATTCAAGAAAAGGCAGGTTTCTCTTTTAGAAGTTAAGAAATAATATATAGCCTTTTAGAAATTCACTTACACGTTCGATATGTTTTAAGCATTTTATAAAATTTGTCAACAAGGTTGTAAATATTACAAGTAAAGCATGCTTTTGGATCCTAGACCACCTAGGCATAAGCATAATATTAGCTACACAAGGATTCTCATCACCTCGTGCGTACGTAGCCCCCACAAATAGCAGCACATATTCAATTAATTCACCTATAAGGATAATTCCTTCTTACAAGGTTAGAAAGGAGACTCACCTTGCTTCGAAGTTACATAATTTTCATTCCACGCAAGAAAAGAGACTCACCTCACTTCGAAGTTCCATAACTGTCACTCCACACCTTTCTGAATACTCAAATTTATGCACCACGTTTCAAAACTAGCTAATGATTATGTAAACCTATTAATACATGTTCAATTACTCATAATAATCTAATTTATAACCTTGATCGAAAATTTAACAAAAAGGTCCTCGGGACCACGTGCCCAGATTCTGAAATTTTTCGAAGATAAAGTTTACCTATAACCTCACGAACTCAAATATGCAATTTACTCTTAATTTCATGCCCAAAGTCGTGGTCAAAATCCAAGAATACCAATTTTCTAGGTTTTCCTCAAACTCCTAAATTTCTACCACTTTTTATGTTAAAATCCATACATGGTCAATATATTTAACTCAAGATAGGTGGGGTTAGCTTACCTTATCGTTGATGATGAAAAACCCCCAGTTGAAGCTCTACAAAAATCGTCCAAATAAGAGAAAGATGAAAGAATATGGCCAATCCCGACTATAAAACAACTCACTACCTCCAGCTTTTTCCGCACCTGCGGTTACTTGATCGCTTTTGTGGTACGGGGGTGCGGCCCCACTAGCGCATCCGCGATTGTCACGACCCGAATTTTCCACCCTAGGGAGTCGTGATGGCGTCTACTAATGAGAGCTAGGCAAGCCAACCCTTAACTAACTTTTTCATTAAAATTTTACTTTTTTTAACAAATACCAGTGGTAACATGAAAACAACGGAAATGTAAATACTTAAGCGGAAGGCAACAATGAAATATCTAAAAGCAGCATTTATTACAACTTTTCAAATCCTCTAATACCCAAAATTTGGTTTCACGGTATCACCGACTATCCAAGATTACTGCATACGGGGTCTGAGAAATCAACAATACACTGTCTCTGAATAAAATTAGAGGAAACATGAAATAGAGATGGAGGGAGACGCCAGGGCCTGTTGACGCCTTCAGGTCTACCTCGGGTCTCCGAGTGGACTGAAGGAAGCCCTCCAACTATTGTCCGAAAGCTGCTCTTGTATCTGCACACAGTGTAGAGTGTAGTATCAGCACAACCGACCCCATATACTGGTAAGTGTCTGGCCTAACCTCGACGAAGTAGTGACAAGGTCAGACTACCAAATAAACATGTGCAGTTCAAATATATATATATATATATATATATATATATATATATATATATATATATATATATATATATATATATATATAACAAATTTTTAAGCAGGACCTTTTTAGGGCTGTAGGACCTTTTAGGAAGTATGGGATTTATATAGTTTAATTTGTTTTATGCAAACCACGGAACTATTCGTTATAAACCCGACCGGGAACATCCATAGGCGATTTAACCAGCCATACAGGACTTACCAACGGAATCACAAGGTTTATACCCGATATAATCCCTCACTAACCATGCCGGGAACACCCCTCTTAGGGCTTACCAACGCCATGATTTAAGCTTAGTTTGCTATAAAATTATTTAAACTAACATCCATACCATAACCTTTACCCCTTCAAGGCAAGCTATTCATAAAGGTTGTGGTATGGGTGTTAGTTTAAATAATTTTATAGCAAACTAAGCTTAAATCATGGCGTTGGTAAGCCCTAAGAGGGGTGTTCCCGGCATGGTTAGTGAGGGATTATATCGGGTATAAACCTTGTGATTCCGTTGGTAAGTCCTGTATGGCTGGTTAAATCGCCTATGGATGTTCCCGGTCGGGTTTATAACGAATAGTTCCGTGGTTTGCATAAAACAAATTAAACTATATAAATCTCATACTTCCTAAAAGGTCCTACAGCCCTAAAAAGGTCCTGCTTAAAAATTTGGTAACACTTATGAATTTAGCCCATCATTGGGCAAATAAACAAATAAAACACAATTATAATATAGAAAATATGATATAACTAAAGAAATGGAAAGTACCTGATTACCAGAACTTCTTGATTTATTTATTCACAATAGCTATTACAAGTAGTATTACAAAGGGAAATTTTAGAGAGAAGGGAGAGGAAAATCTTAGAAAGAGAGAGAGGAGTTCCGGAAAAACCTACCTCCTCTAAATGAAATCTACCCTATTTATAGAAAATATTGTGCATAGTAAAAGTGCACAGTAACCGACATAAAAGTCAATAATCCTACAGTAAACTGAATAAAATTACATAATAGCCCCTTCTAGAAACTTAAGTGGCTTTTTTGATTTTCAAAATCTCTTCTTCAGCTTTCTTGAGTAGATCCGGTAAATCTTCTGAAGTTATACTATTTACACTTTGAGAATCTTCAAAATTATCCCCCATTAAAACATCATCATCAGTAATTTGCTTCTGAATATCTTTTTTAATCTGCTCCATGTAAGCTGCAATTAGCTCTTCTTTAGATAATGTTCCTCCTTTCTTTATTTGAATCTTCTTAGTAATTTTTCTAAAATGACTTTCTTCCATTTCTGCATCATCTGGGATTTCTTTGTCATATTTGGTAATTGTAGTTTTAATAGTATCCAATAGCTCTTGCCCAACCATCTTTCCATCAGATCCTTTTGAGATTAGCTTAGGCCAAAATTTTGTATAATGTCTTCTAAATAAACAAGGTACTTCATCTGAATCTTTCCCTAATTCAATGGTCCATTTGTAAATCCAAGGAACAGAAAATTCCATAAAAAAATTCATAATCGGAGTCTTTGGGTATAATCTGTCCTCTTTGTCCAAATCCATAATCCTTGGCGAAATCTCTACCCATTGATGATATAACTCTTTAAACTGTACTGGTAGTATTCCTTGGGAAGGCCCGAAAAAGGACCACCATTTAATGAACCAACTTGGAATCTGGGTACTTTTAAAAACTCGAGCACAAATTTTTATAAACCAAGAGTGCTTATGATCATCATTTTCATAAAATAAAGTCTTTGAAAATGCCTCCACATAATCCCAATAATTATAATTAATTGACATCTTTTGAATTGGATGTATATACTGGCAATCTTTTAAAGTACTTAGTCCCCATTCGTCTGGTAAAATAATTTTCTTAATAATCATTTTGGAAAAAGAAAAATATGATTTATTAGAGTTACTAGTATTGTTATGACAAATTTCTACTGATCCAGTAGATGTTAAAATCATTTCATAGTGCAATCTATTCTTGTAAGTTTGCATTGGAAATAATGCATTGTTTAAATACCTTTTCATAACAATCCAAGGATTGTGTTTCCATTGAAAATCTTTGTTATCAACATAAATTATAATCTCTTTTATAGGATTTATATCAAAAATCTCATTGTCAGTTTTCCCAATTATAACTGCATAAGAGTCTTCATTAGGGGTTTCAAAATCTTTATGATCCTCAATAGAGGTGGGTTGAATAGTAGCATTGCTACCCCCAGCAGTTCCAGCATTGCTGGCAATAAAATCTAGATATTTCTGGTAATCTGCAAAAGAAGGTCTTATATTTGATGATGAAGATGACCCTTCTTCAAGAAATCTTTTCTGGGCTGGAATATGCCCTAGGGTCTGAAATCTATTCTGATTTGCTCCTCTTCCCCTTCCAGAGGAAGGTCTTGGCCAATTTGGCCTCATCCTACAAAACTGAAAATTAATCATTAGTAAGATATTCTCGGGTAAGAAAATCTGGTAAACTGTTATCAATTCCTTTTTTATAAACAATTTCAAAATCAAAAGGAGCCAATAATGCTTGCCATCTAGCAAACATCTGTTTAGAAACATTGTGCTTAAAATCCTTATTAAATAAGAACTTAGCAGCTTGACAATCTGTTTTGATTACAAATTTCTGATTATATAAATCCGTCTGAAATTTTAAAACACTCTTAACAATAGCTAAAATCTCTTTTGCTACTGTTGCATAATTTCTTTGACTATCATTCCATTTTCCTGAATAAAATTGTATAACATAATCTCTTTTTTCAACAGGAGAAAATTGAGTCAAAATACCCGCATATCCAATATCTGAAGCATCAGTTTCAACAGTTTTTTCCCAATTTGGGTTAGCCAAAGTTAAACAAGGGAGTT
Source organism: Nicotiana benthamiana (assembly GCA_034376525.1). Classification (NCBI taxonomy): domain Eukaryota; kingdom Viridiplantae; phylum Streptophyta; class Magnoliopsida; order Solanales; family Solanaceae; genus Nicotiana; species Nicotiana benthamiana. The sequence goes on from CM067330.1 coordinate 94,244,300, forward strand.
CTTTTATTTTGGATTTTATTTTCTTAACAGCATCAGTGTGAGAATCATTCCAAGCAGGAGGGTTCTTTTTTAGCCTTTCATATAAAATAGCAGTATCTTTTGATAAGTCTTTTATGAACGGAGAAATATAATTTAAACTACCCAAAAATCTTTGTAATTGAGTCTTATTAGTAATAATATCAGGAGATTTTGATCCGAATTCAATCGTCCTATTAATAGGCGTAATTGTTCCTTTTCCAATATTATGACCAAGAAATCTAATGTTACTTTGAAAAAGACACATTTTTGGTTTAGAAATAACTAATCCATTTTGAATAACTATTTTTTGAAATAATTCTAAATGTTTGAAATGTAATTCAATATTTTTGGAAAATACTAAAATATCATCTATGTAAACAATAATGAAATCTGTAAAAGGAATAAATATATTATTCATAATCTTTTGAAATTCTGAAGGCGCATTCTTCAATCCAAAAGGCATAACATTCCATTCAAATTGTCCTATTGGAACATTAAAAGCAGTTTTATATCTGTCTTGTTCAGCAATCTGAATTTGCCAATATCCCGATTTTAAATCAAATTTAAAAAAATGATTGCATCATGTAACCTATTCAATAAATCTTTTTTATTAGGGATAGGATACCTAATCCATTTCAAAACTTTATTAAGAGGTTTATAATTAATAACTAATCTAGGTACACCTCTTTCTTGTTCTGCATGTTTATTAACATAAAAAGCAGTACATGACCAAGCAGAACTAGATTGTCTAATCAAATTCTTTTTCAATAAATTATCAATCTCTTTTTTACACAAATCCAAATATGCAGAATTCATTTGACAAGGTCTTGCCTTAGTAGGAATATTATTCTCATCAAAACAATCTTCATAAGGTAATGTCACAACATGCTTTTTTCTATCCCAAAAAGCACTGGGATGATCATTACAAATATTAGCAATAAACTGGTTTTTTAATAAATTCACTTTTCCTTGTAATTTTGAATTTTTTAGTAAAATATCTATTTCTAATAAAGAAATTTCTTGTTTTATAAAATTGACTTGTTGATTTTTTAAAATTAATTTTTCAACAATTTGATTTATAGACTTAGTAAATGGTTTAGTGATAAAATCTAATTGAAAATCTTTATCATTATAAGTTCCTATTATTTTAGTATGATCCCACCTTTTCAAAGGAAATATCGCATGCATGAATGGGACCCCTAAAATAATTGGACAAGATATATCTTCCACAATCATAAAACTTTGAGGTAAACAAATACCATTGTTACATAAAAAAGCTTTTGGTAATTTATAATTCAATTTCATTTGACTACCATTAGCAGATCTTAAACAATGAGTTGTTTTATGAAAATATCTTGAAGGTATAAGTCCTTCCTGAACACAATTTACATCTGCTCCACTGTCAAATAAGGCAATGAATTCCTTTCTAAAATTGTAATCAATTTGTAAAGTAATTTTAGTATAAAACTTTTGAGATGTAATAATACTCATTTTTTGTAAAAATTCATTTCTATCGTCACTGACGATATTTGTCAAAAAAGAATCTTTTGTATGATCTTGGCGAATTTTCTCAGTATTACTTTTTTTAGAAATCTCAGTCTCAGAAATCTCAGTTTCATTTGCTTTAGAATTCTCAACCTTGTTTGCTTGTAAATCAAAAGTCCTATTATCTTCTAGGCTAGAAATTCTTCTATCATGAATTTTTGACTGATTTTTCAAATAAATAATTTCTTCTTTTAAAATAACAAGTTCTTGTTTTAAATCAGAAATAGTAGTTTCTTTTTCTGGAAAATTTCTTTGGACCAAAATCCTTTTTAACTCGGCAGTTGAATAATAATCAGGTTGCTTCAAGATAGGAGTATTAGAAGATATATTGTTTTGGTTGTCAATATCAAAATCATCATTTAAAATTGTATCCAGAATTTTATTTCTTAAGTCTTTATCATCTATTTTCTTTAAAATCTTCATAATTTTTTCATCATTAATCATATTCACATTCAAATCCTGAAAATTTGAAATTAAATCATATAGACTATCATCTTTCTTGCAAGCACAAATATCTTCTGAAGAAGATCTATCAGAATCAGAATATAATTCTTCATTATGAAGAATTCTTAAATCATCCGAACTATAATCAGTAGAAGAATAATCAGATATTTCAGAATTAGAATCAGAATCAGAATTTAATAAAATCTTAATCAAAGAATCTTTTATTTTTTCATCCAAATCCAAACTCTTAATCTTTTCTTGAGTTTTGCACTCATTCGCATAATGCCCAAATTTACCACATTTATGACATCTAATCCTTCTTTTATAATCTTTCTTACCCTTCTTTTTGTAAACTTTCTTTTCTTTCTTATCCCAAGAGGACTTATCACGAGAAGTAAACTTTTTCTTATACTTTCTTTTCTTGTCATCTTTAGAAAATTTAGAAAACTTCTTTTTCTTTTTTGAAGAACCAGGAATATCAAAAGCAAATTGATCACAAAATTCTCCAAATTGCTTCCTTTCATTTAATCTATTCTTTTTGATATGATAATTCATCTTTATATCATTACAAACAGCTAAGCCTTCCTGAGTACAAACACTAATAATTTTCCCATAAGTCAAGGAATCATAAGGAATTTTATTATGCGAACCACGTAAATGTTTTCTAACTCTTTCCGCAAAAATCGAAGGTAAACCATCAATAAATTTAGACTTCCAATGCTCATGACTACAATCATGCAATTCCATAACACGACTTAAGAATACATCTTTATACCATCTAAAATCAGATAGTTGTCTACAACGTAAATTTTGTAATGTTGTTCTAATAGTTTCTGCTTCATCAGTCCATCTACCACAAAAATGTTCAACCATAGTAGTAATCAAAGTATAAACAGCATTTTGTTGTACTTGAGAAGTACTTGTTTGATCAGTAGTCTGATAGGCTAATTGCCCTTCAATTTTAATAACACTAGTAGTATTCATGATAGTATTCTTTTGTTCTTGATTTAAAAAATTATCCCACCAACCTTTAAGTTGGCCAGTGAAACCAGCAACAATCATAGCAGCAATATCACGATCTTGATTTTTATTAATCTTACAAATAGTACTATACATCAACATTCTATGCACAGTAGTAAAAATTTGTTTATCATTAAAACCATCAATATTCCATTCATAAATTTCCTTGCTACTGTAACTATTATTAAAAATCTGATCTCTTTCTTTATTTAAAACATCCATCGGAGTTGGTCTATTGTAATAAAACATCCTTTCAATAGGCTTATCAGCCCATTTTGTATTGATTTTATTAACAAAATCATTTTCTGAAACATTCTGCGTAATAAAATTTTCTTGTTTTGTAGATAAAACAGGTTGAGGCTGTAAATCAATTCCAGTAATATTGGAATCAAAAACAATATTCTTTAGTTTCTCTTTTAAAAGCTCTTCAATTTCTTCAGTAGAATCAGTTTTGAAACTTTTTATTTCCGGAGGAGGTTGTAAAGTATTTTTGACAATTTTTAATTCTTGTTTTGGTTTATGAAAAGCTTCTATTTTTTCTTGTAAAATCTGTGTTTGTTTTAAATAATTATCTAAATTCTTATGCAATGCCATGACATGCTCTCCTAATACATTCAAATAATAATTAGCATAATTCTGCTGTTTAAGAATCAAATTGACATGTTCACATGTAGTTACAGCAACTTTGTTTTCAAATAATTTTGCAAAAGCAGTAAAATTAATAGTTTTACCATCTCTATTGATATCAAAAGACTGAGTTGGAGGTAAAGAAGAAATCATTATATCTCCATTAGACAAATGATACTCATGTTCAATGACTGACAAATGATATCCCACATATTTAATCATGAACCATGGGACAAATGGCAATGAAATATTATTTCCTTCTAACTCTTTGTAAAATTCTTTAGAAAAATACTCTGTCTCATCTTTATTAAATGAAGAGAAAAACCAATTCCTAAATTCTTCCCATTTTGGACTATAAAATTCTAAAGAAATCTTTTTTCGTGCCAGAGAACCTGGACTAAAATCAATTTTTTTCTATCCATGTAAACCAGTTGGAAAATTCATGTCAGAATCTGTAGGATCACTTAAACGATCTTCACCTTTAGCAATATTATTATTATCTAAAATAATTTTATCAAAATTTGTACCTCTAATTTGAGAAGTTGAAGCCCTTAATGGAATATCTACAATATAATCTACTGGAGAAATATAAGAAGATACAGATCGGGTTAATCTTGAAGAGGAATCTGTTAGTCTTGGGATATCCTGGGTTTTAAAACTCAAAGTTACACTACATCTTTACTTGTCTGATATCAGAAATCTCCTCACTAGTAATCTCACGAGGTACTGCAGCTTCTTCAATAATCCATTCAGTAGGAATTTATTTCTTCCCACTTAATTAATCTACGAGTAATAATTTTTGATTTAGAAAAATTATTTTCAAACAAAACAGTCTCATGATTTTGTTCAGCAATTTTACATCTAGGAGATAAAGTATAAAGAGGTCTATAAACAATTCTAGTACAAATACACATAACTTCTGTTCCGGGTAAATAATCATATCCATTAATCTTAATATTCAAAATTAATGATTGTAATATATTCACATCAGTTAGAGCAATATTTAAATTCGGATAAGCATTAAAATAGATTGCACCATAAGCCAAGGTTGATTGTATAGAACCAATCAAAGAATTTTTCCAATTTAAATTTCTACCATCTCGTAATGCAGCAACAAAACTTTCAGGTAAGCCTTTCAATGTTAATGGCTTAAAAGCAACTTGAACTAAACCAATATGTAAATAATTGAAATCTTTAGATTTGTAATAATCTATGTCATTTTGAGATAATAGATGGAAAACTCCACTATCTTTGTCCATAGTAAAACTTAATTCTGTAGTTTTCACAGTAGTTTTTCCAGCAAATTTTTCAAAAGTTCCCAATTTATAAATAGCCTCTATATTTACTTTAGGAATCACCCAAGTATTTAATAAATCTTGTTGGACAGGAAAATCTACTTGTTCCTTAATCATATTTTTAATAAATTTAGGAAGTATGGGATTTATATAGTTTAATTTGTTTTATGCAAACCACGGAACTATTCGTTATAAACCCGACTGGGAACATCCATAGGCGATTTAACCAGCCATACAGGACTTACCAACGGAATCACAAGGTTTATACCCGATATAATCCCTCACTAACCATGCCGGGAACACCCCTCTTAGGGCTTACCAACGCCATGATTTAAGCTTAGTTTGCTATAAAATTATTTAAACTAACACCCATACCACAACCTTTACCCCTTCAAGGCAAGCTATTCATTAAGAGTCATTACCTTTTCCGATCATACTTAAGCTATATCAGTATATATATATATATATATATATATATATATATATATATATATATATATATATATATATATATATATATACAGCAGAAAAGAAATAGAGAAAATAACCAGTCAAGGTGGGAGGGGGAAACACAGTTCCGAATAGAGAACATCAAGTAAGGAAAGAAAAACAAAACTAGAATATCATCAAGAATTGGAAATCAACAATTTGCACGGCAGTGCTTTTACTCTCGTCCTCACCAAAATAATATTTTATAATAAAAGTGTGTGTGACATCACCTTTCTTGTTTTTACTCTCAGTTTCACCAAATCAATCATATAATAACAATGTGCATGGCATCACCCTTCGTGCTTTTACTCTCTTTCCTTACCATATAAACAATGAAAATCCGTACGAAATGGTACATCGTACGGCACAACATCACCCTTCGTGCTTTACACTCTTTCCTCACAATAGCAATAATGCACGACATCACCCTTCGTGTTTTAACGCTCTTCCTCACCCAGACAACAATCACAAACAAAGGGGCGGTGGAGTAAACAAATAATAATAGAAATTCTGGCAAGGGAACACAATTAAACAGTAAAATCCCGGTAAGGGAACAAAATCAATAATCTCAGCATCCCCGCAAAGGAGATAATCAACAAAGACACAAACATCCCGGCAAGAGCATAATTTAATAACTCTTTTTCTTTCTTTCACTTTTACTTCACAACTCACTTTACCACTTGAGAAAATGCTCCATATGGTTGAATCGTCTCATATACTTCCACAATTTGTAATATAACTCAAGCCAATGCTCCTCGATGTTCAAAGGTCACAATTTCTTTCGCAAGCTTTTCACAACATATAGAAATCATCACGAAGGTATGAAAGAAACAATGAAATGATGATATTCACAATATAAAGACTTACGGTCATGCTAGACACCAACGTATAGATACTCGTCACCATGCCTGTACATCATACTCAACAATTATCACATAGAAAATAGGACTCAATTCCTAATCCCTCTAGCTATGGTTAGACCAAACACATACCTCAAACTTCCATGGCCAAGTCAATCCTCAATTACCGCTTTTCCTCTCGAATTTGGCTCCAAATCGATTGTATCTATACATAAATGACTTCATAACATCAATAAATGCTAAACAATTTGAATGACATGCCTAATTATAGCTTTTCAATCATTTTTCACAAAATCCAAAAAATCGACACCTGGCGCGCTCGGTCAAAACACGAGGTTCGGAACAGAACTCTATCACCCATTCACCCACGAGCCCCAATATATAATTTGTTTTGAAATTCGAACCCAAAACGAGGTCAAATTCCCAAATAATCAAAAAGTCCTAACTCTACCCAAATACCCAATTTTCTACCTTAAATTCCATATTTTTAGGCCTATAATCTAATAGATGTTGATGAAAGTGGAAGAAAACAATTTAAAGATTACTAGCCCAAGAGATCATGGTGAATAATTGCTTCAAGGATTCTAAGAGCTTGGGAGAAGAAGAGGTTTTGTGAAGTTTTGATAAATCCCGTAAGGCTACTGTTCTGAAGTTTAAAACTTAACTGGGCAAAAATGGTATGTGCGATCGCGAAGAATGTAATGTGATTGCATAGAGTAAGGGAAAATGATTGCGATCGCGAACAGAGCACTGCGATCGCATAGAAGAAACAGACTGGGCATCATGATCGCGAATAACACTATGCGATCGCATAGAAAACAATATAGGACCTCTCAGACTTAACACTATGCGATCGTGGGAGACTCTATACGATTTCATAGAATAAAACAGAACCCCTGAAAATTACTCTATGCGATCGCGAGCCTACGTATGCGATCGCATAGTACAAATCAATGGACACCAAAAATCTGCAGAAAAATCAAATTTTTCTAAGTTCAAAACACTCCGACACCTATCCAAAACGCACCCGAGCCCTCGGGGCTCCTAACCAAATGTATGTACTAATTTATAAACATCATACAAACTTATCCATGTGATCAAATCGCCCAAATAACATTATTATCAACAAATTAAACCTCAAAATCAAAGCATTTTTCTCAATCTTCTTAAAGCATCAACTTTAGCAATTTAGGTTCGAATCACGTCAAACGACGTCCGTTATTTACCAAATTTTACAAGAATGACATAAACCATATATAAGACTTGTACCAGGTACTGGAACCAAAATACGGGCTTGATACTAGCGCTTTATAATCAGATTTAATTTTAGTTTTCCTTAAATATTTCCAGAAAATAATGCTTCTTAAAAATTCATTTCTTGGGCTTGGGACCTCGGAGATCGATTCCGGGCATACGCTCATGTCCCATATTTTCCTACAGACCTCCAGGACAGTCAAATTACGGGTCCGAGTCCGTTTACCCAAAATGTTGACTGAAGTCAAATTTATTCATTTTAAAATCAAAACTTAGCATTTTTCACAGAATTTCATATTTAAGCTTTCCGACTACGTGCTCGGACTACGCACATAAATCGAGGCAACTCTAAATGACGTTTTTAAGGTCTTAAAAGCACAGAATTCAATTTAAAACAAAGGTCATCACTTTCTCCCCCTCTAAAACAACAGTTCGTCCTCGAACTGACAGAAGAAGGAAGTACCTGAGTCGCGGAAAAGATGGGGATAACGGCTCTGCATATCAGACTCGGACTCCTAGGTCGATGCCTCAGGAGGCTGACCTCTCCATTAAACATGAACGGAAGGGAAACTCTTCTACCTCAACTAACGAACCTACCGGTCTAGAATAGCCACCGGCTTCTCCTCATAGGACAAGTCCTTGTCCAACTAGATAGTGCTGAAATTTAAGACGTGGGATGGATCGCAGTGATATTTCCAGAGCATGGACACATGAAACATTGGATGCATGACTGATAAGCTTTCCGACAATGCAAGTCTATAAGTAACCTTTCCCACTCGATCAAGGATCTCTAATGGACCAATGAACCTAGGGCTAAGCTTGCCCATCTTCCCAAATCTTATCACGCCCTAATAGGCCACACTCGGAGCAATACCCTTTCACCAACCATAAAAGCCACATGTCGAACCTTGCGGTCTGCATAACTCTTTTGCTTGGACTAAGCTGAGTCTATCCTGAATGATCCTGACCTTGTCCAAGGTCTCCTAAACCAGATTTGTACCCAAAAGCCGAGCCTCTCCCTTCTCAAACCATCTGACCGAAGATCGACAATGCCTACCATATAAAGCCTCATAAGGAGCTATCTAAATACTTGACTGGTAGCTGTTGTTGTAGGAAAGCTTTGCTAAAGGCAAAAACTGATCCCACAAACCTCCAAAGTCAATGACACAAGCAAGAGCATATCCTGCAAAATCTGAATAGTCCACTTGGACTAACCGTCCGTCTGGGGATGAAATGTTATGCTCAACTCAACCTGTGTACCCAACTTCTCGTTGAACTACTCTCCAGAAGCACGAGGTAAATTGCATATCCTATTTCGAAATGATAGATACGGGTACACCATGAAGGCAAACAATCTCCCGAATATAGATCTCAGCTAACCTCTCAGATGAATAGAAGACTGCCATATAAATGAAATGTGCTGACTTGGTCAGCCTATCAACAATGAGCCAAACTGTGTCAAACTTCTTCCGAGTCTGCGCGAGTCTAGTAACAAAGTCCATAGTGATCCGCTCCCACTTCCACTCAGGAAGCTCAATCCTCTGAAATAAACCACCAAGCCTTTGATGCTTATACTTAACATGCTAACAATTCAAACATCGAACCACATATGCAACAATATCCTTCTTTCATTCTATGCCACCAGTAATGTTTCCACAAGACTTGATACATCTTTGCGGTGCTCGGATGAATAGAGTACCGGGAGCTATGTGTCTTCTCTAAAATCAACTTCCGAAGTCCGTCCACATTAGGCACACAAACTCGCCACTGCAATCTCAAAACTCCATCATCATCTAAGGTAACCTACTTCGCATCTCCACGATGCATCGTATCTCTAAGGATACACAAATAGGTATCATCATACTCCCGACCACGGTTATGCTACAATAATGAAGAACGAGCGAACGTGCAAGCTAATACCTGACTAGGCTCAGAAATATCCAACCTCACAAACCGATTGGCCAAAGACTGAACATCCAAAGTAAGTGATCTCTCATCAATTGAAATATAAGAAAGACTGCCAATACTTTCCGACTTCCTACTCAAAGCGTCGGTCACCACATTGGATTTTCCTGGATGATATAAAATGGTGATATCATAATCTTTTAGCAACTCCAACCACCTCCTCTGCTTCAAATTTAACTCCTTTTTCTTGAACAAATACTGATGACTATTATGATCCGTGAGTACCTCACATGCCATGCCATACAGATAATGCCTCCAAATCTTCAGTGCATGAACAATGGTTGCCAACTCCAAATCATGAACCAAATAGTTCTTCTCATAAATCTTCAACTGCCACAAAGCATAGGCAATGACTTTGAAATCCTGCATCAACACTATTTTAAGCCCAATACGAGAAGCATCACAATAAACTGTATAAAGCCCTAAACCTGTAGGCAAAACCAACACCGATGCTTTAGTTAGAGCTGTCTTGAGCTTCTGAAAACTCGCATCACACTCGTCCAACCACCTGAACTGGGCACCCTTTTGGGTCAACCTAGTCATCGGGGCTGAAATAGATGAAAACCCCTCCACGAACCGACGATAGTATCCTGCCAATCCCAAGAAACTCTGAGTCTTTGTAGCTGATGCTGGTCTAGGACAATTCTTGACTGCCTCAATCTTCTTTGGATCAACCTAAATACCCTTTGTCGATATAACATGACCCAGGAATGAAACTGAACTCAACCATAAGTCATACTTTGAGAACTTGGCATATAACTGACCATTCTTTAGAGTCTGAAGAACCACTCTGAGATGCTGCTCGTGCTCCTCCTGGCTGCGGGAATATATCAAAATATCATCAATGAAGACTATCACGAACGAGTCTAAATAACGCTTGAACACTCGATTCATCAAATCCATAAAAATTGTTGGGGTATTTTTCAACTCGAATGACATTACCAAGAACTCATAATGCCCGTACCACGTGCAGAAAGCTGTCTTAGGGACATCGGATGCCCTAATCCTCAATTGATGGTAGACAGATTTCAAGTCCATCTTGGAAAATACCTTAGCACCCTGAAGGTGATCGAACAAATCATCAATCCTTGGCAGCAGATATTTATTCTTGATTGTTACCTTGTTCAATTGCCGATAATAAATTCACATTATCATTGACCCATCATTCTTTTTAACAAACAACACTGGCTCACCCCAAAGCGAAACACTAGGTCTAATGAAACCCTTCTCAACCAAGTCCTGCAACTTCACCTTCAACTCTTTCAATCTGGTGGGGCCATACGATATGGCGGGATATAAAAGGGCTGGGTGCCCGGAGCCAAATCAATGCAAAATTTAATATCCTTGCCGGTCGGCATACCCGGCAGGTCTGAAGGGAAAACATCAGGGAACTCAAGAACAATGGGCATAGAATCAGTATTGGGGACCTCAACACTATAATCACGAACATATTACAACTAGGCCAAACACCCCTTCTCGACCATACGCGGATCCTTCACATATGAGATAACACTGTGAGTAGAAAGACCAGGAGTCCATCTCCACCCAAACAAGGCATACCCAGTAAAGCTAAAGTCACCATCTTGGTATGACAGTCCAAGATAGCGTGGTAAGGTGATAAACAATCCATCCCCAATATCACATCTAAATCGACCACGTCTAGAAGCAACAAATCCACATGAGTCTGCAGACCCTCAATCACAACCACACAAGAAGGATGGACTAGATCTACCATAATAGAATCACCCATCAGTGCAGACACATAAACAGAAACACTCAATGAATCACTAGGCAGGACCAGATAGGGGGCAAAATAAGATGACACATATGAGTATGTAGACCCTGGATCAAATAACACTGAAGCACCTCTAGCACAAACTAGAACAGTACCTGTGATCACCGCATCTGAAGCCTCAGCCTCGGGCATAGGTGGAAGAGCATAGCATCGAGGCTGAGCCCCACCACCCTAAACTGCGTCATTAGGACAACCTACTATTGGCTGGCCTCCACCTCTAGTGGCCTGAGCTCCACCTCTAAATCATCTACCTCCACCTATAGCACATCTACCCCCGCCTCTAGCTAGATGGGCAATCTGTAGGACACCTGGTGCTAGAACCATAGCACGGGAACTCTGATGTTGTGAGCTACTCGGTGCTCGAGGGTAAGACCTAGCAATGTGACCCGGATCACCACAAGTTTTACAAGCCCTCGGCTGTTGAGACTGCTGGCCTTGTTGACCTGAATGATCCCCTCAGAAACTCTGAAGCGGCGGTGCACTGATGGGAGCTGGTAGTGCACTCTAAAGCTGCTGACCAGAATACTGCATGTGAGAACCACGACCACCTAAAGCACCGTGAGAAACCTAGAGAGCTGACTGAAAGGGCCAATGAGGATGACCCCTATCATACGAATCTCTGCCTCCAGACGAAGCACCACTGAATCTGCTTGGTTGTCGGGGTCTCTTATATGCCCTGTTACCACCACCCCCCTCGTGATAATACGATCTCAGCCCTCCGGGCCACATTGGCCGCCTCTTGGAAGGATGTCTCGCTCCCAGCCTCTCTACTATCTGAAGACGAATCAGCTGGATGAGCCTATCAATAAACCTCCTCACCCTCTCTCTCTTGGTAGGAAGTATAATATTGGCATGGCGAGCCAAATTAATGAACCTGGTCTTGTACTAGGTGACTGTCATGGATCCCTGCTGGAGATGCTCGAACTACCTCCGATAGGCCTCTCGTTGTGTAATAGGGAGAAACTTCTCAAGAAATAGCTGCATGAACTGCTCCCAGGTCAAGGCTGGCGATCCTGTTAGTCTAGCTAAGCAATAATCCCTCTACCAAGTCTTGGCGGATCCAAACAAGCGAAATGTAGCATAATCAACCATATTGGTCTCAACAATACCCATGTTTTGAAGAACCTCATGGCAGCTGTCCAGATAATCCCAGGGATCCTCACTAGATGCACCACTGAAGGTAGTCGTGAAGAACTTGGTGAACTTGTCTAATCTCCAAAAGGCATCGGCGGACATGGCTGCACCATTCCCGGTCTGAGCTACCGCAACTGGCTGAACTGCCCCAACTGGCTGAGCCGCTGGAGTCTGAAGCTGAGGAGTTACCTGCTCCGGAGTGCGAGTAGCAGAAGTCTGGGCTTCTCCTCCAGCCTGAGAGATGGTTAGTGCTATAGGAAGTAAATATGCTCTAGTGACACTCTCCATAAGGCCCACTAGACGGACCAGAGCATCTTGAAGAACTGGGGTGGCAATAAACCCCTCTAGGACCTGAGTTGGGCGCACTGAAACTACAGGGGCTGGAACCCCGTTATCAAAATCGACCTGAGGCTCCGCTATGGGTGTTGCTGTATTGGGCTGAGCTCCGCCTTTGCCTCGGCCTCTAGCATGGCCCCGGCCTCGCCCTTTGTCCTTTGTGGAAGCTGCTGGGGTCTCAGAATATTGATCACTAGATGAGGAACCACGTGTTCTCCCCATCTACAAAAGAACAGAGTAGAAATTCAATTAGCATTGAGAAACCAAATCGCACGATAAGAAAGAACAAATGTGAAACTTTTCCTAACTCTGTAGCCTATAGGGGATAAGTACATACGTCTCCATACCGATCCCTTAGACTCTACTAAGCTTGTCTGTGAACTGTGAGACTCATGTAACCTAGAGCTCTAATACCAACTTGTCACAACCCGGATTTCCCACCCTCATGAGTCGTGATGGCGCTTGCTAATGAGATCAAGGCAAGCCAACCCTTAACTAACTTTTTCATTAACAAATTATTTCTTTTTAAAAAATACTAGTGATAATGAAAATAACAAAAATGTAAATACTTAAGCGGAAAGTAACAATGAAATATCTAAAAGCAGCGTCAATTATGACTTTTCAAATCATCTAATACCCAAATCTGGTGTCACGGTATCACAAACTAACTAATATTACTACATACAGGGTCTGAAGAATCAACAATACACTGTCTCTGATTAAAAATAGAGGAAATAGGAAATAGAGATAGAGGGAGATGTCAGGGCTTGCGGACGCTTGCAGGTCTACCTTGGGTCTCCGAGTGGACAAAAGGAATCCCTCCAACTATTGTCCGAAAGCTGCTCCGTATCTGCACACAGCATAGAGTGTAGTATCAGCACAACCGACCCCATGCTGGTAAGTGTCTGGCCTAACCTCGGCGAAGTAGTGACGAGGCTAGGACTAGACTACCAAATAAACTTGTGCAGTTCAAATATATATATATATATATATATATATATATATATATATATATATATATATATATATATATATATATACAATGGAAAAGAAATAGATAAAATAACCAGTCAAGGTGGGAGGGGGAAACATACTGTGGGAGAGGTAGCAGTTTCGAATGGAAAATATCAAGTAAGGAAAGAAAAAACATAACTAGAATATCATCAAGAATCAGAAATCAACAACTTGCACGGCATCACCCTTTGTGCTTTTACTCTCGTCCTCACCAAAATAATATTTTATAATAAAAGTGTGCGCGACATCACCTTTCGTGTTTTTACTCTCGTTCTCAGCAAATCAATCATATAATAACAATGTGCACGGCATCACCCTTCGCGCTTTTACTCTCTTTCCTCACCATACAATCAATGCAAATTGGTACGGAGTGGTACATCATACGGCATGGCATCACCCTTCATGATTTACACTCTTTCCTCACAATAGCAAACAATGCACGGCATCACCCTTCGTGCTTTAACGCTCTTCCTCACCGAAACGACAACCACAAATAAAGGGGCAAGGGAGTAAACAAATAATAATAGAAATTGCGGCAAGGGAACACAATTAAACAGTTAAATCCCGTCAAGGGAACGATATCAATAATCTCACCATCCCGGCAAGGGAGATAATCAACAAATCCACAAACATCCCGGTAAGGGAACAATTTAATAACTCTTTCTCTTTCTTTCACTTTTACTTCACAACTCGCTTTACCACTTGAGTCAATGCTCCGAAGGGTTCAATCATCTTATATACTTTCACAATTTGTAATATAACTCGAGCCTATGCTCCTCGATGTTCAAAGGTCATAATTTCTTTCACAAGCTTTTCACAACATATAAAAATCATCACCAATGCATGAAAGAAACAATGAAATCATAATATTCACAATATAAATACTCACAGTCATGCTAGACACCAACGTAAAGTTAATCGTCACAATGCTTATACGTCGTACTCAACAATTATCACATAGCAAATAGGACTCTACTTGTAATCCCTCAAGCTAAGGTTAGACCAAACACTTACCTCAAACTTCCACGGCCAACTCAATCCTCAATTACCGCTTTTCCTCTTGAATTTGGCTCCAAATTGATTGTATCTATACATAAATGACTTCATAACTCAATAAATGCTAAACAATTCGAATCTCATGCCTAATTATAACTTTTCAATCATTCTTTCAAAAAACCCCAAAATCGACCTCGGGACCGCTTGTCAAAATACGAGATTCTGACTAAAACTCGATCACGCATTCACCCACGAGCTCGAGTATATAATTTGTTTTGAAATCCTCCCAAAACAAGGTCAAATTTCCAAATAATCAAAAAGCTCTAACTCTACCCAAATACCCAATTTTCTACAGATGTTGATCAAAATGGAAGAAAATAAGTTAAAGATTACTAACCCAAGAGATTATGGTGAAAAATCGCTTCAAAGATCGCCTAAAAGCTTGGGAGAAGAAGAGGTTTTGTGAAATTTTGATAAATCCCTTAAGGCTACTGTTCTGAATTTATAAAAATTTAACTGGCCAAAAATGGTCTATGCGATTGTGAAGAATGTAATGCGATCGCATAGAGTAAGGGGAAAATGGTTGTTACGATCGCGAACAAAGAACTGTGATCACATTGATGAAACAGGTTGGGCATTGCAATTACGAATAGCACTATGCGATCGCATAGAGGAAAATATAGGACCTCTCAAACTTAACACTATGCGATCGTAGGAGACACTATACGATCGTATAGAACAAAACTAAACCCCTGAAAATTACTCTATGCGATTGCGAGCCTACTTATACGATCGCATAGCACAAATCACTAGACACCAAAAAGATGCAGAAAAACCAGAGTTTTCTAAGTTCAAAACACTTTGACACCTATCCAAAACTCACCTGAGCCCTCGGAGCTTCTAACTAAATGCACGTACTAACTCAATAACATCAAAAAAACTTATCTGTGCGATCGAATCGCCAAAATAATATCATTATCAACAAATTAAACCTCAAAATCAAAGCATTTTTCTCAAACATCTTAAAGCATCAACTTTAGCAATTTCGTTCTGAATCACGTCAAACGACCTAAATTTCTAAAGTTGGTTAAAAACGGATGTCGTTTTGCGGCTCCGCACCTGTGGCTAAGACCTCACAGGTGCGGTTACACCATATGACAGCAAGCTTCAACTCTTCCTCCTAACTCCAATTCGATTTGTTAACCACCTGAAATCCTCGAGGTCCCGAAGAATCCGTCCAATCATACCAATCAGTCAAATAACATAACGGACCTACTCGAGGCCTCAAATCACATCAAACAATGCTAAAATCATCAATCGCACTCCAATTCAAGTTTAATGAACTTTAAATTTTCAAACTTCTTTATTCAATGCCGAAACCTATCAAATCACATCCGATTGACCTTACATTTTCCACACAAGTCATATTTGTCGTTACGGGCCTACTCTAACTTCCAGAATCAGAATCCGACCTCAATATCAAAAATTTCTCTTCCAATCAAACTTCTCAACACCTTCAAATTTCTATCTTTAGCCAGATGACTCCAAAATGACCTACGGAGTTACGAATACACTTCCGATCGCGCTCCCAATATCAAAATCACCATACGGAGCTAGTCCTAGACTCAGAATTCCAAAAAGACATTGATAGAATTGAAATGCACTTCAACCCAAATTTATGAAATTCTTCCAAAAAGACTAACTTTCACAATAGGCGCCAAAACGCTCACAGGTCACCAAAACACATTTTGGGCATATTTCCAAGTCCAAAATTATTATACGAACCCGCTGAAATTTTCAAATCCCAATTCTGAAATCGTTTACTCAAAAATTCAGTCTTCAATTTTTTAAACGTAATACTTCAGAAATGAGAATTCTCTTTCCAAATCAACTCTGAACTTCCTGGAATTCAATTCCAACTATGCGTACAAGTCATAATATCTGAAGTCAAGCTACTCATAGCCTCAAATTGTTGAACGGCACGCTAGAGCTCGAAACGACCGATCGGATCGTTACAAATTATATTTTGGAATATGAGAAATAGAGTCAAAGATACTATTAAAATAATTTTTAATTGTTATCTTTATTATAAAAAAAAAGTATGGTAGAGGTGGATATTAAATTTAAACAGGCTAATAAAAAGTCACATGATAATATAATACCATTAAGTATCAAATAATGTTATAGCCAAAACAAAAAGCAAATAAAGAAAATAAAAAATTTAAAAATTCATCATAAAAAAAAAAGAATGATAAACCTTATTTAAATTTGAGTTGAGAATGTTTTTTCCTATTATGCTAAAAGGATCATATTTTGAATACAACTACATAACTCAAGTCTAATAGATAAAATAAAAATAAAAAATATTAAATAATAAATATAAATTAGAGATAATGTGAGAATATTTATACAGAGAATTAGTTTAGAAAATAAAATAAAGTATAAATGTACACTACTTCTAAATACTATTGATAAATTTAAATAATCTAACAATTTTGATCTATACTGTAAATAAAAGAAATTTTTATTTATTAATTTAAAATATATAAATATGTATCTATATTACAGTAGTGGATAGTCATATTAAATAAGTGCCAGTTAATAAAAGCAAAATGTGATAATACTGTATATTAGATAACGTAAAATTAATAAAATTAACTAAAAATTCAATATTAGAAATGGAGAGGAATGACTATTGAAGCTTAAAATTAAAAAGTTCTTAACTTATAGATGAGAACGCTCAAGATGATAGCACCACGAAATTAAAGTGTTACTAGACAAAAATTAATTAAAAAAATATAAAATAAATGTCAAATGTAAATAATTTTATTTATAAATTAAAGTCAAATTTTATAATGAAACTAAAAACGAAAGAAAATATAATTGAATGTAATACAAAAATTAATTTTGAGACAACTCAACAGATTTGAAACATAATAATCAAAGAACTTATGCATTAATAATTTAGACTAACTCAAGGATATAGTTTAAAATAAAATATGATATTATTTCAATTGTAGGTAAAATATTAATGTAAAAAAATTTTAATTTTCATAGTTGGAGAATGTAGAAAGAGGAAATAGAGATTTTATGAGGAATCTCGTACTTTAAACTAATTTTAAAATAAATTAATTAAATAATATTTAAAAATATTATTTTGGTGAAACCAAAACGACTTTTATATAGAAGAAGGCGATCCTTATTCAAAAAGATTCTATCTAGTTTGGCCCAAATATAATAGATTTAAATGATAAAAGAGTTCCAGAGGATAAAAACGTAAAAATATATTGAATTTTAAAAATAAAACATTAATATTTATTAATGGTTATGCAAAAGGGTAGTAAGCAACACATTAAGTCGGTCGGTAAGCTAATAAAAGATAACATGATAATATAATAGTAATAAGTAATGAATAGTACAATAATTATAAGCAAAGAACAAAAAGAAAAGAATTATATAAAAATATAGAAGAATAAGATTTATTTGAATTTGAGATAACAAATAAATTGATAGTAAGATTTTATCATTATAATATGATCTAATTTGCTCACATGCACAAGACAGATCACAGCATAATAAATTAAGTATTTTTGTCACGACCCATTTTCGTAATAGGTCATGAAGACGCCCGACATCATTGCTAGGCAAGCCAACGTGGAAATATTTTAAAGAAATCTTATGTTAGTTTTATCAGGAAAGAAGAAAAATAGCTACTCAAAATTTTGAATTAAAACTAGATGCGATCAATAATGTAAATAACGTGAGTATACAACCTAATATATAAGTCTACTAATGTGTGTGCCAAGACCTAGAGTCACAAGTATGGGCATCTATTAGAATATACAAAAGAATATCTCTATCCTACTGTCTGAGGTAGAAAAGACAGCAAAAATAAAGAAAGACTCCATCCGGCTGCTGAATAACATAGGAAGGAAGCAGCTCACTGTGGAAGTCTTAGTAAGTAGCTTAGGGGCACGCCAGATTGGTAATCAGATGTACCTGCCTCAGATCCTACACAATTAAGTACAGAAGTATAGTATGAGTACATAAACAATATGTACCCAGTAAGTATCTCGTCTAATCTCAAAGAAGTATAGACGAGAGGTCGACTTGATACTTACTAAGGTCAAAATAATATAATGAAGTGCTATTCTAAGCATGAGAATCAACAATAATCAACAATATATAACGAAAAGCAATAATCATGTTCTTGGCCATGTTCATGTTAACCATTTACACATTTCAAATAATTAGCAAGAAAACATGGCATGTATGAGCTCCAATAAAGATATCATGCACAATCATGACGAGGCCGACAGTCCACTCCAACAGAAAATAAACTGCGCACTGTCGAGGTTCGAAAAACGCGAACCATAGATGCATCTATTTACACCAAGGTGATCGATCCAATCCAAAAATATCAAGAAAACATCAAAGATACACACGAAGGTGCATTTATATACAAATAAATTCTTTCAAGGGTTTAACAAGTTCACATGTTCACTTTTATTTTTCTCAAGTCTCTAGCATATCGTAAATGATCATATTAGAAAGTTAATATAAAGGTAATCACAAATTAGGTATGATGTGGGTCCTAAACTACCCAAGCAATTAGTATCATAGCAGCTATGCACGGACACGCGTCACCTAGTACGTACGTAGCCCCCACATTTAGTAGCAAATTCTCAATTATTATACATATGGGGACAATTCCCTCTTACAAGGTTAAAAAAGAGACTCGCCTCACTCCAAAGTGCACTTCCAATTATCAAGTACAAGCCCAAGCCCTCAATTCGGAGTCGAACAATTCTAAACTAGTTAAATGAAGTAAGAACTAGTCAATATAGACTTACACGATCGAATCCTAAATACTTAACCAAATTCCCAACCTTTTTTCACAAGCTTCCTAAATTCAGACCCCGGGCCCACGTGCTCGAATTCTGAGATTTTTCTAAGGAAGTTGTTCTCTACACCCTAAGGATCAATAATATATAATTTCTAGTTTATTTCATAACAAATTTCGTGGTTAAATATTAGTTTTATTAAAATCTTAGGTCTAACTTTAACCCTTTGATTTTACCTAATTTTTTAGTGTTTAATCTATCTAAAATACAAGTATGTAAACTAAATATGAGTGAAACTAACTTACCTAACAATTCTAAGTGGAGACTTTCTCTCATGAGCTCCCAAATCATCGAAAGGCTGAATGAAAATATGATAAAAATGGTCTTTAGCTCGAATTAAATGAACTTCACTGCCTAGTGATTTCTGCATCTGCGGCTAGTGGACCGCACCTTGGTGACTTCGTTGTATTATTCATGCCTTGGTGAGCATTTCTATTTGTTGTGTAAAGTTGCGAAAAGAATTGTGACTTATGAACATTGAGGAGCGCTGGCTCCAGTTGTAGAACGAATTGTGAAAGTATAAGTGATAATACAACCTATAGAGCATTGGCTCAAGTCGTGAAGTGAATTGTGAAGTAAAAGTGAGAAAGAGAAGAGATCATTATGTTGCACCCTTGGCGGACTATTGTTGAGTTGTGGTTCTCTTGTATTGTGTTCTTAATTGATATTATGGATGCTTAGGATACTGATCCTTTGTGTTGAGTAAGGACTATAGTTATAGCTGAGGTAGTTAGGTGTTGTAATAGGTTGGGTTATAGCTGAAGTAGTTTGGCGTAGTAACAAGTTTGGTTATAATTGTGGTAGATAAATATTGTAACAGGTTGGTTATAGTTGTGGTAGTTAGACGTTGAACAAGTTTGGTTATAACTGTGGTAATTAGATGCAGTAATGAGTGTGGTTATAGTTGTTTCTCCCTTGCCAGAACGTAATTACTTATGCTATCGAATCCCTTGTTGGGTAGTGTGGACCTTATTGATTCCTTTGTTGGGACTCTCGTTATAATTATAAATATTATACATGGATCGGGTTGCACGCCATAAAAATATTATATATGAATCAGGATGCACGCCGCAACAATGTTGTATATGATCAGGTTGCACGCTGCAAAAATATTATGCACGGATCGGGTTGCACACCGCAATAATATTATGTATGGATCGGGTTGCACGCCGTAACAATATTATATACGGATCGGGTTGCACGCCGCAACAAAGATATTATAAAATGGGAGCGGGTGGTACGCCTACCACAAGATGTTAAAAGAAAGTGAAATCTGCCTTGTTTTCCTTACTTTTGCTAGGGGTTGCATTTTGATTCATTTATAATTCTTTGATATTCTGTTTTTACTTGTTTTTTTTTCGAAGCATGTTTCCCCCTCGTATCTCTACTTACTTATTTCTGCTTTACTTTCCGTTGTATAGTGTATAACTGCACAGGTTTATTTGGTAGTCTGATTCTAGCCTCGTCACTACTTCACCGAGGTTAGGCTACGCACTTACCAGCACATGGGGTCGATTGTGCTGATACTACACTCTACATATTTTGTGTAGACCCCACTGGAGTAGACTTTGGACCGCTGTGAGATTTCTAACTCTAGCTCATCAGGCGACCCGAGGTAGTCCTGCAGGCGTCCGCAGGCCTTGGCGTCATCTTCTATCTACTATTTCTGTTTCTTTCATGCATTTCCAGAGACAGTGTTGTATTTATTTTGTTTCAGACCTTTACTTGTCGTATTTTTAGACCGTCTGTGAAACTGTAACACCAGTTCTGGGTAGTTGAGACTCAAGTAATTGTTTGGATTCATGTTCAATTAGCTTATTGACTTTCTTCCGCTTATGTTAAACTATGTTGTTTAAATGATATTATTTCGTAATTGTTAATAAATATAAAATGGGGTAAGTTGTTCAAATAATTGGCTTGCCTAGCTCACATTAGTAGGCACTATCATGACTCCCGAGGGGAGAAAATCGGGGTCGTGACAATAAAGAAAAACATTTCCCACAAAAATTACTATGGGTTCAATGTAATTAGTTTATAAGTAGAAAAATAACTGAATAAATAACTATAAATAATTTTATTTTTACGGGTAACTGTGTCAAAACCCATTAATTTATTCCATCAATACATGACTATTAAGATCGCGAGGGTAAAAATTAGATGTCTATTATTACTAAATATAAATATGTCTTTGTAAATCAAACTTTGCACTTATGCCGAGGGTTTATAAAATGAAAAATTATTTGCAGGACATGTCAAACCTGATATCTGTTGAAAAGATGTAACTCACAGTATAAATTAATAAGTAGAAATATTTCCATCATATATAAGTATAAGATGAATGTAATAAAATTGTGGGAGTTAATAGCCGCCACAAATTGTACAAATTGTGGAAGTTTTGTAAACCTTCACAATAAAATCGCCACAAAATAAATTATTTTGTGTTGGTTGAGAAAAACGTTAGAAAATAAATTAATGGTGGAAGTTTTTATAACCGTCACAATTTAACATATTTTTTATAGTGCTCATAGATGCCGTTAACCCCTAATTTTATAAGAAAATAGAACACATTAATTAAAGATTGGTTAGAGTTGGCATAGAAAGGGAGCCTTGGCGTAACTGGTAAAATTATTGTCATGTGACCAGGAGGTCATGGGTTCAAGCCATAAAAACGGCCTCTTGTAAAAATGCAGGGTAAAGCTGTGTACTATAGACCCTTGTGGTCTGGCCCTTCCCCGGACTCCTCGCATACAGAGGCGGACCCAAAATTGAGCGTGACAGGGGCACCATTATATGCTAATTACTAGCGATAAAATTCGGGGCGCAACTCTTTGAAAACAAATATTATGATGACTTATCATTCAAGTATAAACAAAAAGAAGTTCGAAAGAAAAAGAAAGCACCAAACAAAGAGAGATTTTTTCGCAAAATGAATATTTTATGAAAGGAAAGTGTTTGATTAAGCATATTTCACACTTTAAATTTATAGTATTTTAATAATAAAAGAAAGGGGGCGAGTAATCAAAAGGGTTGTTCAAACTTTGAAATATCAAAATTTACTAAAGAAATCAAGATTATAAGTATGTTAATAGTCAAAGAATTGAAAAAGATTTTCAAACTTGTAGTTGTTGTCGAGTCGAAGTCAAAGTAATGGTTGAAGAAGGTTGTGGTAGAAGGATTTGTATTTTTCTATTTGTGAAGCAATAAGTTGCAATCTGAACCTTTTAACTTTAAGGTAGGTATTTAAAAAAGAATAAAACTAACTAAGTTAACTATTATGTATTAGTACCAAGCCATAGTTGAATTCAAAAAGAAGATAAAAGTTGAAAATAAAGCAATTTGCTAAGTATTAAGTATAAAAACGGTTGTATTCCAAGAACCAAAACAAAAAGGATAAAAGGCTGAAGAAAGGTTCGAACCACCGTCATACAGCAAAGGAGCGAGCATAAATGCCAAACGGGCCATTTCTTCATCCGTTTTTTTGTGTTTGGGGGCACACTTTAAATATTTAACAGGTTCCACATATATATATATATATATATATATATATATATATATATAACACACATATATACAGTATTTTTTCCGAGGCTAACGGGGTCCTATGACCCCTCAAGCCACTACGTAAGCCCGCCTTTGTTCGCATAACGGAAGCTTAGTGCATTAGACTGCTCTTTTTGTTAAGAGCTGGGCGGATTAAGCTACGATCCAATATTAACCCATCTTGATCCAATTCATCTTAGCTCAAATAACATTTTGACGGATCAAATAACCACTCAATCTAATTTAACCCCCTCAAAATCAACCCAACCGCTTATTTGACACCCCTTATCTAGGCTATGAGTACTAGACTCATGGAAAATTAATGGAAATGTTGGGTGAAGGTGTGGCCCAACCTTTTTCTTATTCATAAGCCACTAAAAGCATGTGGGAAGTTGGAAGATATTAAGAGAGGGAAAGTTATCCATTCCTCCTTACCGGTAAATGCTCCTTCCAATGTGTTTGTGGGGTAGCTTTAGGTAGTTCAGTAGCTGTAATAGTATATCTTTTTATGGTATATTATAGGGGTGTTCAAATTCGATCCGAAACCGAAACCGATCCGAACCAAAGCTTAACGGCTAACTGGTAACGGCTTAACGGACGGGGAACGGATTGAATTTTTTTTATTAACGGCTTATCGGTTTGGGGACGGATTATTCAATTGTCCTAACGGTTAATCCGTCAAACCGCTAAGAATATATATATATATATATATATATATATATATATATATATTAAATATAAAAAATTAAAATCCTTGAAAATGATTAGCAAAAATGTATTTCTACTTCTAATCATTTTTAATCTCGGATCTAGAAAATTTTTGGTTCTATTTTTACTTTTTTTTTGGTTGTAATCCTCCTGTTCAGCAACATGCCGGAGATGGTAAAGCTAATTTCCTAATCACGGTAATCAAATTGAGTGACTCTGGTAAAGAAAATTGAATGCATCATATTGCCTCGAAATGTTATTTTTTATGGCAATTCATTATTTCTATGACGAGGAGAATGAGAGATATTTAGTGAATATGTATGTTAGGCCGACAAACCGCCCGATAAGAGCTAAACTGATACCAATCCGCCCGATATCTTATCGGATGGCTAATGGATTAATACATTTAAAAGCCGATAACCGTTAAGCCAAACCATTAAGAGTAAAAAGCCGCCCAATTCGCCCGATAAGCACCCCTAGTATATTATAGGAAAATTTTCGTATATATATTATATATGAAACTATATTATATGTTGATGGTTTGCAATTGCATATTACCTTTTATGCTAATAGTATTTTTTAAAATATAGATCATGTATTAAATAAGAAATTATTATAGTTGTAGGCTTCCTTATTTAGATGCTAAAATTGGGGGATTAAATATTCTTCCAGATCTTCCTAACGCAAATCACGCACATTAATCTTTTTCGTCCGTTTCGTTTTAAATTTAGCGTCTCTACATCAAACTCAATTATTCTTCTACAATTCAAAAACGAATTGATTATTCTTCTACAATTCACAAACAAAAATGACTAAATCTTCTACAATTCTTCTACATCAAATGCAACTATGTCCAAATTTCAGTAATACAAAGTAAAGGAAACGAAAGCAACAATTCCACCATTGACAGCCATTAAAAAGCTTGAAAGTTTTAAATTCAAATTTGAGTTTTCAAAAATCATTATTTGTTTGGATTGGGTGTTATTGAAAATAATTAGGAATATTATTTTGAGTTTATATCTCAATTTTGATGGTTTTTGATGAAGATTAGACATGGTTTCGACTGAATTTCAAATTGAAACTCGAAGAAGAAGAAGAAGAAGAAGAAGAAGAAGAAGAAGAAGAAGAAGAAGAAGAAGAAGAAGAAGAAGAAGAAGAAGAAGAAGAAGAAGAGGTATATTGCAGAAATTGTAGACTGTTGTTTATTTATTTTCCTTTTATTCATTTACTTATTGTATGAAAGTTGAACAATATTATATAAAAATTATATTTAAGTGGATGATTTAGTACTGTTTTGGACAAAAATATATATCAAAAATGTGAAACATACATTTCAGGGAAGCATGTTGAGTCCAAATATGTACCCAGTTTGTAGATATTTTGTACATAAATTGTAAATTATTTATATTCTGATTGTAGATATTTTATTTTCTGTTTTCACAAATAAATAAATAACTAAAACTTCTACAAATCTTCTGAAAAAAAATGCAATTGTGTTGAAAATCCCAATTATGCTACAATTGAACGGGAATTGGGATTAAAATTCAATATATCCAGTTTGTAGATAATTTGTAGAAACATTAAAATTCTGTATTTTTATATTAATTTTTCAAATGATATGTAGTTTTGTTGTAGATTAAATGTAGAAAACAAGACATTGTAAGTCTTATCTGACTCATTCCTCACATTTAACCTATTATACAAATTCATGCCTCTTTAAATACAATATAACCACACTTTCTTGAATTTAAAGGTATAACAATATATATATATATATATATATATATATATATATATATATATATATATATATATATATATATATATATATATATATATATATATATATATAACTTACAAAATATCTTCTCCTCTGTTAGCTCCAAAACAGACAAAGTGGAATAACATGCTCTCGTCAACACTTTTAACACAAAAATACAAAGCTCAAAAATAAATAAACAACAGTCTATAACTTTTTTGCAATTTTTCTATAATTTATCTACAATTTCTGCAATATAATGTATGTAATGTCTTCTTCTTCTTCTTCTTCTTCTTCTTCTTCTTCTTCTTCTTCTTCTTCTTCTTCGAATTTCAATCTGAAATTTAGCCAAAAACAAGTCTAATCTTCACCAAAACCCCTCAAATTGGAGATATAAACTCCAAATCATATTCCCAATTATTTACAATAACACCCAATCCAAACAAATAATGATTTTTGAAAACCCAAATTTGAATTCAAAGCTTCAAAACTTTTTAACGCTGTCAATGGTGGAATTACTGCTCTCTTCTCCTTTCCACTGAAGAAACCTGAAATCATAACCATAAAAAGTTATTGTTGTGTATAAAATTTTGAAAACTTGACTTCAATTTTGACTGGTTGTAGAAGAAAAAACCTTGATTTTGGACGTTAATGGTAGAGGGTTTCAATTGTTTTCCTGGATTTAGCAGAGGGTTTCAATTGTTTTTTTTTGTTTTTATGGGTGTGTAGTGATACGTGGTGGGGAATTAGAGGAATATACTGTATCATAAATTTAGGAGTAATATAAGGTATAATTAATGTACACTTAAAATACCTTATGATATAGAATTGGTAATTAGGCATGTTAAATGTAATTATATCAAACCTTAAACATTTAGGCTAATATAATTTTCTATATGGCATAGGAATGTGAAAATTCCTATATTATATGCAATTAGGTGATCAAAATATTCATGCATCTTAGGCTTTTGCTTTGAAGAGGCTTTGACAAAGAACTCGGCATTCTCGTTCATGTTATTAAGTTGGCGTTTGAACGTAAGAATTGTAAAAATTGCGAAAAATGTGGGGGGGAAAATTCAAGTGAAAATAATATTTGAAAGTTAGAGTTGTGCTTGAACATGAATATAATTTCGAGTTGTTTTTGAATTTTTGTGAGTGAATTGAAGTGAAAATTTTGAAAAATAACCTTTTAGAATTTTTTAATTTTTTGAAAAATTCTGAATTTCATCTTCAAGTGAAAGTTTAAAATTTCATGGCCAAACGCTAATTTTGAAAAAAATCTTGAAAAAAAGTGAAAATATTTGTTGGCCAAATGGTTAGTCCCCGTTTGGCCACGAGTTTTTCCAAAATAAAATTGGGATTTATTTTCAAAACTTATGATTGGCCATAAATTTTGCCCACATTTTGGTAAAATCCCAAATCCCAAACCTCAAATCCCAAAATCACCCCAATTGATGATTTTGAACCAAAACCTCAAAACTTGGCGATTATATACATATTTTTTCCAAAATAAAAATAAAGCTGGGAAATATGATTTAAAAATGTATGTCCAAACACATTTTTATTTTCAAACCAAACTTTACCAAAATCAAATCTTTCAAAATAAATTTGAGATCCTTAATCAAACGCTAGCTTACATGTCTTCCGAGGCTTGAGCCTATCCTGGAGAAAAGGCTATGCCGAATAGGGTAAGACTGCGGTAAAAGGATGTCCGTCTTTCTCAGTATCTTTAATAAGTAAAAAGGGCAACCAGTCATGTATAAGTTTTAGAAGCAGAATTCATGTATGCAATGCATGAGATCCCACAACCAGTCAAGTACAATCTCAAAATCAATAGTAATTACATATTTCATTTATGATATGTATAATTCAGGTTTTTCTTACACAAATTAGTACGTACATCGAGAGCTATATACACAGTTGAGAGTATTTGTAACTTGCCGTGCAATCATCCTATAAAATTATGTTCATAAATCAATAAATTGCTGTTACTTACACAGTAACACTAACATTATATTGTAACTAAGCAATCCAACTGTAGCTGTAGGTGCTCAGCAGAGAAGATGATCGATTACAAGGATCGCTTACTAAGTAGAATCAACAATGACCATTTTGTTGAATTGAATGCCTTTGACAGAATGACTTGAGCCGTTCTAGTGCTTCTTCAAGAGAAGATGGATCCGTCGCGAAGGTTATTCTAATCCAGTTTTTGAGACCAACAGCAAGTCCTGCAAATGTTTTGTTCAAAGAAAGAAGAAGAATTAACCTAAGTAGTCGCTCACTCAGCCTCTTAAACTACAAATAGTCCACAAATGTATAATATGTGTATAATCGTATATAATCAGATATCAGTGTATAATCTATGTATAACGGCTAGGAAAAGTAAACAACGAATCCAGCCAACTGTTTTGTAAAGATCCAAGTACGAAATCATCTTGATATTTTAATAATTGCATGCTCATTTATATCTCCAAAAGCCTTGGAGTAATGATAATTAGCCACTAATGGCTGCCTACATCACACTCCCTTGGGTTGCGGAGCCCTTCCCTGGACCCTGCATAAACACAGGATGTTTCGTGCACTGCGCTGCCCTTTTTTTTATTTATATCTCCAAACAAGTATTTCCTGAACTATTAGACTTCCTCTAATTTTTGTTCTCTTCATGTTTGTGGTTTACTTTTTCGCTACTACGACCGTCATTCTTACTCGATTGTTAGTTCTTACCTGGAAGGAGTATAACAGATTCTTCTTTCGCCAGTTTGAAACAGAAATCAATATCATCGCTAACGTCTGTTAAAAGCGATAGATTCAGCTTTACCTGCATATATTAGAGAAATTGTTTTAAGAAGGAGAGCATGCCGCGGATAAATTTATAGGTGTTTGATTTCTCTTACTGCTTACCATTACAGCCATTGAGCCTTCTGGTTTATGCGGGCAACTGATACAAGGAATCTCCTTTATCTTTTCGCAACAAATGTCAGCTGTCCACTTCAACAAGTTAATGGTCTTCCTGAAGAAAACTTCTTCGGTTTGCTGAATTATGCGAGGGACCGCCGCCTTCAAGATCAACGGTTGTTAGTATCGGGTTATTAGTGCAGATATTAAATGACTTGCCTAAAATTCCGATATGGGATAGCTATTACAACCAAATATCTGATAATTATAATCCCAAATTTTATCCTGGAATTAATATCCTTACCCTGCTAACCAAACGACCCCTAATTGTATTTATGATTTATCATATAAATAGCTAAAACTCTATGACCCTTTAGACATATAATAACAATATGAAGGATTAAATGCAAACCTGTATAAAGGTAGCTGGACCTCCGCAAATGTCACAATACTTCTTAATGCGCTCAACAAACTGATAAATCATATCCATAGAAAACTCGTGTTATTGCCGATAATACTATCATAATTCCAGAACTGAGATACCATAATTAATCCCTAAGTCTTGATTATGCTGTGTTTAGTACAAACCTTTGGATTTTTGAAGGTGCTATTGGGATCATTTGTGACAAGCCAACCGAGACGCCAGCCAGGAACTAGCCATCGCTTAGATAAAGAACCAAGAGTAAGCACGGGAGCAATGGCTCCAAAAACTCCCATCGACACAAATGGTTTAGCTCCAAAAGCAAGGTGCCCGTATACTTCATCCGCAATCACTATGGTCCTAAGCTTCTTAGCGGTTTCTGCAATCTGATATTAACACACAAAACAAATTCTTAGAACTAATGCAAACTGCAAAAAGAAAGGAAAAGAATAGTATTCCACACGTTTTAATTTCTATGTCTTACTTTCCTTTTTTAATCTGTTTCAAAAGGAATGTCGCCTTTCTATATTTAGTAGACTCTTAATTTCAACATTCTCATTTTACCCTAATGACACTACTATGTCTAAGACCACAAAATTCAAAGGGTATTTTGGTATGTTATACACACCTTTAGTTTAAGACGATAAGCTGCAGAAAATTTCTTTGCATTCTTAAACTTCATGCTCGGGCAAACTAAGGCATGAAATAAAACTGAGGAAGTAATCGTTGCATTTAAAAAGAGTACTAAGAGTAACCTCTTGAAGATGCTGGTAACTATAAACGTTTCCACAAGGATTCCCCGGATTTATAACAACTATGCCAATAGTGTTACGATCAGCTAGAGCTTCGACAGCATTGAGATCAATCTCCCAGCCTTTGTCCGGAACAAGATCAAAGTATCGAACTTCGATGTGTCTAAAGGCAGCACAAAGTGCATAAATTGGGAAACCAGGCCTTGGTAGTAATATGTTAGCAGAGGGGCGAGCCAGAATTGACAAGGCTATTTCAATGGCTTGAGTGCAACCAGCTGTGACATAAACATCATCTGCACATAATTTTTCTGGAAGGTCACGCGACAAATAATCTGCAATTGCCCTGTTTGGAATATGACATGCAACAACGAACTAAAATTAAGGAACCAAGTGGTAAAAGATAAAAATAAAGCAACTTCATTGAACGTTCAAAACTTCAATTGAAGAAGAAGAAAAGGAAAGGAAAAGGGAAAAGAAGTTTCTACCTCCTATCCATATTTGTCGCGATCTTTTAAGGTTTTTGCACATAAGACAGACAGTTAATAACATTAATCATAAGAGTGTTTTCTAAACTACCATCTATCTCTTATTAAACGTCGCATTTAATTAACACTTCACTAATTAGAACAATATAGGTGGAGAAAGAAACATTATGACTTCTTGTTTTTCTAAAACATCAAATATTTTGAAACACATTCAGATTGCACAAATATTTTGGGACCAAAGGGAGTAACAAATATGGAGTGCCTACACAGTAATAACAAGAAAAGCTCATATTTTTCCTAATTGTATATATTTGCAGTATAATTGAAGGCGAATTAAGGTTGTGGCCTAGTGGTCAATCAATTAAGTGAATTGAGACATGAAGTCTCATGTGAAAATACATTGACCAAAAATATTAGGTGATTTCTTCTCATCTGTCCATACCTTGATGGACAGAGTTACTCGGTACTTGATGCGAGATATTAGTTACCTCGTGGAATTAATTGAGAACGTGCAAGCTAGCCAAGAACATCACGGTAATAATTTAAAAAAACGAAGAAGAATTAAGGTGAGTGCACATTACTGAAACATCTAATATTTTGAAACAAATTCATATTGTCAAAAACGACTAATATTTTGGAGCGGAAGTAGTAACAACTATGGAAAGCCTACAGAGTAACATGAAAAGCTCATATTTTGCTTATATATAAGTGAAGGAGAATTCTGTCCAAGCCTTGGTTGACAGAGTTATTTTGTGCTGGCGGAAGATAGCATGCAGGGGTAAAATTACAGAGTGTATATAGGCAAATTATTAGATTTTAGAGGTATATAATATATATCGAACACCCTTTGTCGGGAGCATTTTTTTATTTCTTTTAAGTTTGAATATAGAAAGGGACCTTGGCGTAACTGGTAAAGTTGTTGCCATGTGACGAGGAGGTCAGCGGTTTAACCCGTGGAAACAGCCTCTTGCAGACGCTTCCCCGGACCCATGCATGGCGGGAGCTTGGCACACCAGGTTGCCCTTTTCTAAAATTGAAATATTGGGGAATTTTTTGGCTTAGCCACAATTAGCAAATAGCAGGTCCGACTGAAATTAGTGGGGAGGTGCACGCAAACTGACGCGACGAAAAAGGTAAAACTGAAAAACAATGGAGGTGAAAACATTACCTTCTGGTTTGAGGAAGGCCAACAGTAGGAGAATAACCATTAAATTTGTGAGAAGCCAGAGTTTCAAGAACAGCATTTTGTGCAACATCAGGAGAATGGAAACAAGAATAAGCTGTAGGATCACCCATTCCTAATGATATAACCTTCTTCTTCCTCTTATTTTTCTTGAAATTTCCAACATTTTCTTCATCTTCATCTTCAGTTGTTTCTACATTAGCCATTAACAATCCAAGAATGCCTTTGATTGTAATATTATTTGGGGTTTCAATTTCTTGGTTGTTAACTCCGTCACTCAAATTTGCTTTCACTTTCACTCCATTGGTCTCCATTTCTTTTTTCAGTTGAAATTTCAGCTCAATTTGGAATTACTCTTCAGCTCTGAAATTGTAAAATTTGGTTCGTTAAATAGAGAGACAAAAATGATAGTCTAAATGATAGCCACTCGTTTTAGACTTCTCGAGCTTCACGCTCTATTTTTAGTTTTAATTCAATTAATTCACACTCGAAGCATTTAATAATTTAATATACGAAATTCACTAGTTCTAACTAATTCATATTCGAACCGCGTCAATCTATTATGGGGTAAAATATCTTTTACCGAAAATAACAATAACAATAATAAATATCCGGTAAAATCTCACCAATTAAAGTTTGAGGAGTGTAACATGTATGCAGAACTTACCCCTATCCCGATAGGGCAGGGAGGATGTTTCCGATAGACCCTCGGCTCAGAAAGAAGGAAAAAAAAGATAATTCATTAGTAACTCAAGTAGAAATCGTAATAGTAACAGAAGCATAACAACCAAAAAATTAATAACATGCAATAACAGTAACCAGTATCTAAGGCCCCGGGCTAAAATAAATAGCAAGGAAAATTTCTATTTTAAAGGCTAAAATTTCTAGACTTTTTAATTAAAGTCAACAATCTCAACTATCCCATCGCACCTCTCCTGATTTCAGTAGAGCATACGTAATCAATCCGTTCAAATTTGAACTGTATTCCCACAAGTGAGGTTTGGAGAAGATAGTGTGTACGCATACCATATCCCTATTTTATGAAGATAAAGAAATTATTTCTGATCCTCGACTTAAGGGATAGAGACATGAAAGCAACCAACTATAATATAACAAGAAAAGAAAGAAAATAAGGACTCGCGTATACTAACATATATCTAGAGCTAAGAAAATATTACTAATATTATCAATAAGAAAAAATATTACTAGTACTACCGATAACACTTTGAAAATATCCTCGACTCCCTATCAATCTTCAACTTTAATTATTGACCTTCACGTTTTTCTATCTAGAATCATATTTTCGATAAGCTAAAGTTACCTATAAACCTACTATATGATTAAATGCTTCTTATCGACAAGCTCTTCAATGTTAAAGCTCTAAGTGACGAGGATCTCAACTATCTCATCATATTATTCAGTAGAGTGAACACACAAGAAAATTAATATTATATAGTTGCTTTTAAAATAATTACGAAAAAAATATTTTTTTAAATTTTTTATTGTTATATATTATATTCAAAAAAATATAAAGTTTGTTATGAAATCTCATATTTAAGGTGAATGTCTATAATTAGAGATATTCTAGAGTTCTATTCTTGGTAGATAAATCATCCCCCTCTCTATAAATAAAGGGGTCTTCTACCATTGTAAATCACTCCTAACATTCTCTAAGTATCAATAAGAAGAACTCTCTCTACTCTTCTCTCTATTTGCTCTTGTTCTTGAGTTATTGTTCTTGTCTTTTATATTATTTCATAACACGTTATCAGCACGAGTCTCTAACCAATTGAAATTTTCGATTGTCTTAACTTTTGCTTGTGTAAGGTTTTGCTTCAAAGAAAGAATAAAGAAAGAAGGAAAAAAAAAGAAAAAAAAAAGAGGAACGAGAAACAGAAAGCAAAAACGTTGAAAAGAGAAAGAAAGAAAGGAAAGGAAGAAAGGAGAAAACATTGAAAATAGAATTGGTATACCTTAAAGGTAAGTATTTTATTTTTCCCTTTCAAATTCTTGAAATTCTATAATTTGATTTTATATACAAACATAGACAACAAAGTTTGATTATAACTCTAAAGGAGTTTGTAAGAAATTATAACCACACGAAGTGG
This sequence comes from Nicotiana benthamiana, assembly GCA_034376525.1. Classification (NCBI taxonomy): domain Eukaryota; kingdom Viridiplantae; phylum Streptophyta; class Magnoliopsida; order Solanales; family Solanaceae; genus Nicotiana; species Nicotiana benthamiana. The sequence continues at coordinate 94,277,847 of CM067330.1, forward strand.
TAAAATCTCTATGTCCTGCCATGATTAAATTCATGTATGATTGTGGGCAAATAATTGAAAATCCGTCCCATTGAATTTGCTCCATCCCCTTTAGAGAATGTGGAAGCAGTATATGATAAGTCTGAAAGAAGACTAAAATATTACCATGAAGGTATCAATGAATATGGACGTGGCAAAGAATTCCGTCCAATTGAATTAGCTCCATTCCCTTTAGAGAATATGGTAGCAGCATGTGGTAAGTCTGAAAGAAGACAAAATTATTACCATGGACGTGGCAATAGACGAAATTATAATCGTCATTATGGTGATGATGAGAATAATAAAGATTCTCAAAATAATCTTTCACTTTATGAAAGTAATATTTGACATGAGATTGTGTAAGCACATGATTATGATCCATTCCCTGAAGTGAATGTGATAATTGTAATAGAGCTCGTAAGTATGAACACGCTCTTTATGTAAATTTGTTTTATGTCTGACATTATGAAAAGAAAGTTCGTTGCCCTTGAAATTTCGGGCAAGAACTATATGACATGGGTGTTGGATGCTGAAATCCACTTAGATGCTATGGGTCTCGGAGACACCATTAAAGATAGAGAAAAAGCATCCACCCAAGACTGTGCGAAGGCCTTGATTTACTTGCGCCATCACCTTGATGAAGGTTTGAAAATTGAACACAGTCAAAGATCCACCTATCTTGTGGAATGGCTTAAAGAAGAGATATGACAACCTGAAGTTGGTCACTCTGCCACAAGCACGATACGATAAGAACCCAAAAGCAAATAGTTTATAAACTATATATTATCGTTGCGGTGAAAACGGGCACTGGTCAAAGGCTTGCCGTATACCATGACATTTGGTTGACCTTTATCAAGCATCTCAAAAGAGTAAACGCCCTGAAACGAATTTTATCTCTGACGACAACTTTGACATCACCCACTTGGATGTGGCAGACTTCTTTGAGCAACCCGAGTGGAAGATAGACCACCTAATCGGTGATGGACCCGTGATGAGAGAAGATGGAGCTATTTGATTTTATTTTACTTGTTTGTATTAGTGAATGAATAAACTAATAGCCATTAGTATTAGCTCGTATTAGTTAGTTCATGATGCAATGTTAGTATTAGTTCTTTAGAATGTATCAATATGCTCAAATATCAATAATATTTTTACTTTCCAGTAGAGGTAATCGACTAACCTGAAAAACTAGTCGGTTATCTCATATTTCGCATAAAAACTGCAAAACAATCGATTGTCAATGATCAACAATCGATTGTCTTTAAAACAGTGATCTGGAATTTTTCAAAAACAGTCAACAATCGATTGTCTATGTCTAACAATCGATTGTCGTTAGACAGTGTAATCTGAAATTTTTCAAAAATCATCCACAATCGATTGTCTATGTCTAACAATCGATTGTCGTTATACAGTAAGGTCTGGAATTTTTCAAAAATAACCAACAATCGATTGTCTATGTCTAACAATCGATTGTCTTAAGACAGTGTGATCTGAAGTTTTTCAAAAATAGCAAATAATCGATTGTCTATGTTTAATAATCGATTGTCTTATGAAAAACGCTGAAAATTTTCAAACTGCAAAGTAATCAATTATGGATAACATATCTGATTTTGTTAGTCAACTGTTAACAACAGATTTTGAAAATATTATGTGACACAAACGATTTGAAGTTGTTTATTCTCATGTTCGTATATTTCTTTTATATGTCAAACCATGGGAAGTAAATTGATTGAAGGCTCCGGAATAGCAACTGTAACTCTGCCCAAAGGCACGACGTTTATCTTAGAGAATGCAATATTCTCCTCCAAGTCTAAGAAGAACTTGTTGAGTTTTAAAGATATCATTCAAAATGGATATCATATTGAGACAATAGATGAGAATAATCTTGAATTCTTCATGAAAACGAGGCTGCCCATTTTGGTTTGGGTTCACGCCATTTTGCATGTAGCAATGCTAGTTCGTCGGCTGCCCACTTTGGTTTGGGTTCATGCCATTTTGCATGCAGCATTTTAGCTTGTCGGCTGCCCACTTCGGTTTGGGGACACGCCATTTTACATACAGCAATGCTAGTTCGTCTCTGACTGACGAATTGACACAAATATTCCCCGTTGCAATTGGTTTTGGGTCATGGACCCAATATATCCCATTCAAGAATTTTTGGATGCGCAGTATATGTGCCTTTAGCACCGCCATCCCACACCAAAATGGGTCTGCAAAGAAGGTTAGGAATATATGTTGAGGTTGAATCGCCCTCCATTATTCGCTACCTCGAAACATTGACAGGAGATTTGTTCACTGCACGATTTGCAGACTGTCAATTTGATGAGACACTTTTCCCAAAATTAGGGGGAGAAGTTGGTGAAACCAAACGGGAAATTTTGTGGAAAAATGCATCATTATCTCATCTTGATCCACATACCTCTATTTGTGAAAGAGGCACAAAAGATTATCCATTTGCAAAGAATAGCAAATCAAATGCCTGACGCATTTATAGATTTGAAAAGGATAACAAAATCACATATCCCCGAAGTGAATGTGACAACACCTGATTCACCAATACATATTCATTATTGGAAGAATATGAACATGAAATTGGTATTAAATATACCACACTCACCCCTAGAAGGAGGTTTGAGATGATATATGGCATGAATGATCGTTGGTCATGTACCTATTGTACGCCAAAGTATTTTGGAAATATGACTATTAAAGGACAACGATAATGCAAGAAACATATCTTGCATATAAGTTTGACATGACCATAATGGTATAACTTTCTCTTTAAGAAAGATATTCACCACATGGATGTTGATGAATCTGTGGTAGTACAAAATTAATTGAGAGCTCTAGAAGAGCCAATTATTACTATGTTGGAGAAACACAATTGAGTATTGTGCTGTAGTAAGTCTCAAAGAAACTTATTCAGTTTCCAAAGTACACGCGAAAGCGATTGATTATATTGAGACTATAAATAAAGGAAGGCTTTGATATCTCCTATTACTACAACTTGTAGCGGGGTAATTTGCATATGAAAAGCTACCCGCTTTGTTCTCCAGTTTGTACTACACAAAAGAAAGAATGCCACAATAAAGTGGATATATATTGGTATAAAAACCCATGTCATAATAAACCTGAAGTTTATTGATAAGTGCACATGTCATGGTGTAAATTTGAAGTTTACCAATATTGATAATTTATTCAGTTGGCATTCGTGTTAGCCATATCATTTTATGTTTGATGTGCAAATTCACATAGGTGAATATCAAAGAACTAGAAAGTTCTTTACAAATTCTCTTGTATCACTTATTCTCATTAATGAACTGACCAACTAAAGAGTTCGGGTTGAAGCCCATAAATTCTGGAAATATCAAAGGTGAATATGGGCCCATTCACCTGCCATGTATACCACATATGATGCATCTATGATATGGTTACATGCGCAATTGTTATTAACCCGCAGCCTGGCCGGTGCTTGCGAGGTAAATTGCTCAGTAATCTAACTTCGAGCATAATTTCCAGATTCTCTACTCAAGATAGTTCATCTTGATAAGTTGGTTTATATCAAAGTTGGTTTAGCAAGATAATTATTGAGTGCTTCCACTTAATAGCTAAACTGTTTCTTATGAGAACAAAGTTATATATATCAGTTTGATATACGTTATATACGAGAGTATATTATATTCTCCCCTCATAAGTGGTTCAGGGTCAGGAACCAAATAATTTCATCTTATTATTAATGTGCTGTGTATATTGACATAATAATGCACAAAGATGATTTCCCAAAGTTGAGGAAACAAGTTAGCTTTTCTAACATGAGGGGGAGACATGATAAACACTTGAGAAAAGGTTACATGGGATGAATTATCATTTGTATATGTATATCCCCGAATATCATGATATGAACCTGAAGTTCATAAAAGGATAATTCAATTGCAACATATTGCAAAGCATGCTATACGCATTTGCTGACCCAAAGAAAGTAACTAAATGGAAGAGATTCAATTCAAGAAGAATTGATTCCATATGAAAGACATGTAGTTTTGAACCTATAGTTCAAATGCTTGAAAGTATAAAGTCAAAGGTATGTATAGTCAGTTTTCGATATCTTATTTGTCTAGCATGACATGGAAAACTTGATATGCATCTAAAGTCTATTATATAGCTTATATGACTTAACTTGAAAGATTTAAGTTGCTTGAAGCATATGCAATTCTTGGTCTTGAAGTACCACATCCTAAGTACAATTTGTGTACATATGAATCTTGCTATAACTATAAGCATGATGGCATTGAGAATGCATCTATGGAGATATTGAAGAGTTATTCCATGACATTATATGAAGATGTTCATATCTATCAAGAATGATGATTTCAAGGTGCGGAATATTTATTCAAGTCAATATGGTTGATTTATTTATCAAATCTCTATCAAAGATCGTTTTGAAGATGATGCACAAGATTGGAATGCAAATGCTCAAGGATATAAATTGATGTACTCATTAGGGGGAGTTAATGCGCGTTGCACTCTTTTTCCCTTTCAAGGTTTTGTCCCACTGGGTTTTCCTTGCAAGGTTTTTAACGAGGCAACCAATAGGCGCATATTCAAACATGTGTACTCTTTTTCCTTTCTTTAATTTTTCCCATTGGGTTTTGGTTTTAAGGTTTTAACGAGGCACATTGTTGAATAGACATTCAAGGGGGAGTGTTATGAAATCTCCTATTTAAGGTGAATGTCTATAATTAGAGAGATTCTAGAGTTCTATTCTTGGTAGATAAATCATCCCCCTCCCTATAAATAAAGGGGTCTTCTACCATTGTAAATCACTCCTAACATTCTCTAAGTATCAATAAGAAGAACTCTCTCTATTCTTCTCTCTATTTGCTCTTGTTCTTGAGTTATTGTTCTTGTCTTTTATATTATTTCATAACATTATATACTTGTGTGATTATTAAATATAAATAATTTCAATCACGGACTAAACGTACATTTTCCCGAACATTAAGAGATAAAATTTAACCAAACATTTTCAGGTTTGCATTGGTGGATGAAATTAAACAAAAATTATGATTATAATAAAACTCTGCCAAAATTGCTTGAACTGAAAAAATATCCGTGTTCTAAGTGGGTCCCAGTTGGGATTTGTTGGATCTCTGTATGTTGGACACATAGGATACTAGGAAACTGTCCGTATGCTCTGACGCTGTGTGGTTAAAAGTTCCCCACGCGCCCGGATGTGAGCTCTATACTTTCGTGGTGTTGAAAAATTATTTCGATTTTTAGAATTACATAAATTTGGTGATTTTAGAAAACTTTTCCAGCGTGTATTGTTTTGCCTAGATAGTTATACTGATTTTCTTACTTTTTCTTTTGAATTTTAAACAGTTTATAATATATATTTTTTATTTATAAATGCTGCCTTATTTATATAAAAATTAAATTTTGTGGAGCTTAAGCCCTGGCCCAAGCCTTTTAGACCAAACTTTAGCTACTTTTTTGGGTCATAATAACACGGGCTAGCCAAATTTCGAACTCATTCAAAAATAATCAGTGTTTATCGAATCACTGGAAAATAGTTATTATTTTACTGCAATAAAGACCGATCAAGTATAATATACTGAAATTTCGGTATACTTTGCTGGAACTCCAATATACTATACTGGAATTCCAATATATTATGCTGGAGTATTTTTCGAATTTTGAATAGTATTTTCGTTCAAATTTATCTTTATATGAAAAATGGTTAAATTTCGATGGCTTGAAATTGTGACTATTTTTGAATGACCACTTGTAAATTCATTTATTTTTTAATTTCCCCCACTTTTTTGAAAATCTAAAAATAAAGCTAAAGCGGGTAAATATTGTCCCGGTTTTGTATATATAGAAAAATATTTCATGTTTAAAGTAGATAGAATATGAATACATTGTGTATAGTACACCAAAAATGGTATAAAATGGTAATCGGTAAAATCAATTTAAATACTTAGGCACCATAACATATGTGCAAAATAATTTATTAAATTAAACATAAGATACAAGCATATTACAAAAGGTACTATCACATATTAAAAAAGCTAAATTAAAGAAGAATAATTTTTAGTTTTAGACACAGAGTAAACAGCTTAATGTTTTAAATAAAGATACTTGCATGAACGTATCAATATTTATTCCTTAACCATGATCAAATAATATGTATTACCACTTTAATTTTTCTTTACGGAACCAATTTTGTATCTTACAACATATTTTTCTCCCTCAAAATTAATGAATTAGGCTATCTAATAGTGCACTATATTTTTTTTTAAAATGATGTGAGAGTATTTTAGGGCTGAAACTCATTTAAGTTGTATACGTAACAATTACTGCCACTATATAGATGATTTTGGCTTCTAATATGTGCTAAGTTGAACGAGTAAAAATGACAGAATGGAATTGAAGCCGCGTTTTACATGCAAAACACTAAATAGGCGAGATCAAAATTGTATGAGTTCGATCTTTAAGATTATTAGTATTAAATATATTATATTTTTAAAAAATTATAGGTTCATATCTACTATTTATTAAAATTTTAATAAATTTTTATATAGAAATTTATAATCCACATTCAAATGAATGAGTTTAGATGAATCTGATACGACAAAGCTTCATTTGCTCGTGTTGCGTAGCGTAAGCTTAACCAAAAGAAATATTTCTGGTCAAGAAAAAGAAAAAAGAACTAATCCTACATCAAGCAATCGAAATACACCCACATAAAAATTTTAATAAATCCCTAACCTAAAGATTGGGTTTTTTCTTTTTCTTGGGAACATTTGAAGAGAAATTATTTTCTTGGTAAAAGTCATTTGGTACTAAAATATTATACTTCTATGTTTGGAACATAAGAAAATTTCTTTAAAAGAACAACTATTCGAATACATCTTTGTTTTGTTTTCTTTCCAATTTCAGAAACCTGTCCAAGGTCGAAGCAAGATTTTACACGCAAAAGGAAAGAGTTCATTATAATTGGGACACCATATGAAATCATGAACTTCAATTAAAGATAAGCATTGCAAGTGTCGATGAACGCTATACGTGGGGGTGTCAATTAATATTCAAAAATCGATTAAATCGATCGAATTGTACCGTATTAAATTAATTTTTAGGTTTTTTAAGAGATCATAGATTTTTATATAAATTTATAACTACACCAATAATTAAGTAAGTTTTTTATTTTATAAAAAAATATCGAATAAATTTTACATGTGAAAAATATATTTATATAGTAAATTTAAAAATCTAATGAGTTTAAAAATAATAAACTACTACAAGCCAACAAGTAACTAAACTCAAAATACTAATTCCTAAAATTTATTATGCTACTTCTATTTAAACTAAGTATTTCAAGTATCTTTATTAGCAAGACATAAGTATTCTAACAATTATGAGTAGCAAACTACATGTATTTAATATATTTTCTTTCATATAATTTAGATTTATCTTTTTGAATATTTCATCTTCTATAGACTTTATTCTGGGTCCCAACTTGGTTAATATCTTTTCACTCGTATGATTTATATTTTCTTGCCTTTATTTGGTTTCTTTTATGTTGTTGTAGAATAGTTGATGGATCTATACTCTAGCTATATTTTATTGTTTATTTTAATTCATCACCCTTTAAATAGTAAAAATATCTAGAGAGTTTCGTAAAATTTTATAAAAGAACATATGTTATTGCATCCAATTTCTACTGGTAAATTTTACATGATATTTAAGAAAATACTGAAAATTAATTGAATTGTACCGATATCGAAGAGAAAGCGACATGATTGGGACGATTTCAAAAAGTCTAATTTTAGTTATACATAATAATAACCAAAAATTTGGTATAGTATAAATTTTTTAAAATAACCGGTGAACCAAACCATTGACACCACTAGCTATATTTACTAATAAACTATATTGTGCAAACTCTCTAATATATTATTATATTCGTAATATTGGATTCTCCATAAAATACATTATTTTTGATGGATATGACGCGCACACGACGATATTTCGAGGGAGAAATTAAAAAATAACCAGATTTACAAGTGGTCAATAAAATTATCACAGTTTCAAAAGTAACCAAAATTTGGCCACTCTTCATGTAAAAATAAATCTGAACGAAAACACAATTCAAAATCCGAAAAATGTTCTAGTATGCACTACAAAAAAACTGGAGTTAACTACAAACGTCGTCGCTAATCTGTCGCTAAAACGTTCAAAGCTAACAGAATTAACTTGATAATCCGTTGCCAATCCATCGATAAATGAGATTAGTGATGGATTTTTCTGTTGAGCTACATAATTTATCCTTCGCTAAAACCTAAATTTTTAATAGTTATAATATTCTGGAACTCCAGTATAAAATATAGGTGCTTTAATCTCTAGTATATTATGATAAAATTTTCCGTGTGTTAGAGTTTCAGCATAATATGCTAGAAGTTCATACACAAGTGCACAGATCTCCAATATATTATGCTGGAACTTTCCGTATTACGGCAAAATAACTGTTATTTTTTAATGATTTTACAAACGTTGACTATTTTGAATAACCAGTCCAAAAACTGACTAGCCCGTATTACTTTTATTATTTTGTAAGAGTGTGAACAACATAACTAACACGCGACAACATAAAGATAGTACACTATCAAAATAGTTTGAACATATTATAGTTATGTGTGTCAAAATATTTTATAAACTCAATCAAATCGAACTTAACTGAATCAATTTTTACGTAACACTTCGTAAATACATAAATATTTGTACGTGCCAATAATCGTATCAAATAACTAGGATAAGTTTGTATATTCATATAAAAATCGAAAAAATGCAAAATCAAATCTACTTAATAATGTGTACAATAATTTTATGTGTAAGATAACATATAAAGTACTACTAGTATTTGAACCTTTGGAATTATCAAGATACTTCAGCTGTCCATCGTTATACGAGGGAAAGTAAAAGGGAAATTGATATGACTTATAATAGGACTTGATAAATATTTTGGTCTTAAATTACGTAGTACATTATTATTTGATATGTAAAGGTGTTAAATTCAGCCAATTAACAAGTTGAGCTGATACACGAGGCCAGATTCCTCAATTGTTTTTTTGGGGCGAAATTCAAAAATAATCAGATGTTTAAATGGTTATTTAAAAATAGTTATAGTTTCAAAAGTAATTAAAATTTAGTCATTTTTTATATAAAATAAATTTGAACGAAAACACTGTTCAAAATTCGAAAAAAATACTCTAATATAATATACTTGAGTTCCAGCATAAGTATACTGGAACTCTGGTATATTATATTGGAATTCCAGTATAATATGCCAGTCCAACATAATATACTGGAAAGTGGATCACTATATTATGCTGGAGAATGATCATGACTCAAAATAGCATAGGCTAGCCAGGTCTTGGACTGATCATTAAAAAATAGCAAGCGTTTGCAAAGTCATTAAAAATAGTCACTATTTACTGTAACAAAAAGTTCCAGCATGATACTGGATATTGGAGCAACTGTGTATGAATTTTCAGCATATTATGTTGGAACTCCAGCACAAGAAAAGTTTCAACATACATTGTAGCACGTGTGTATGAACTACCAACATATTATATTTGAACTCCAGCAGACAGAAAGTTCTAAAATAATATACTAGAGATTGGAGCACCTTTATGGATTTTCAGTATATTGTGTTGGAATTCCAGTGCATTATGAAATTCCAACATGTTATACTGGAAGTTCATATGTAAAAAATTTAAACTCCAGCATATTACATATTATGCTGAAATAATTCCGGATTTTGAACAATGTTTTTGTTGAGATTTATCTTTTACATGAAAAGTAGCTAAATTTCGATTATTTATGAAATTGTAGCTATTTTTTAATTACCACTTATAAATCTAGCTATTTCTGAATTTCTCCTAATTAGACGCCCAAATGGCGGAGTTACCTAGCTTATCATTTCCGAAATAGTCAGCTGAATTTATTATTTATTTTTTTAACATATATAGAGTATATATATATATATATATAGTCAGCTGAATTTATTATTTATGTTTTTAACATACATGGTGTGTGTATATATATAAATCAATTAGGTGGACTATTATTTGGGTTAATTCTTCAATCTTCTTCCCTTAGTTATTTAGCTTTCCTGTCTCGTTTTTGTATTTATAAGATCTCGAAATCGGTTTCTCTATTCATTTATTTTTTAACTTTTTTCAATTCAACAGTTTTTTTAATATATATGTGGTATTTGGGCGCATGTACCTTGACTAATTTCATGATATATCTGTCACCTTTTACTAATAGATACTAGGTAATTCTATCCACCACAATAATTATAATGGAATTATTCTTGAAAACATTCCTGTAAGTAGAAGTAGATGAAACTTTGTCGAGAAAGGCAACTGTAGCAACCTTAGCAGTAGTTATAGAAAATTGGGACTGCTAAGTTCTATATATAGAGAGCGCTAAGTGATGGCAGAGACGGATCCTAAATTTAAAGGTCGGGAATATATTGTTTGGGTTCAATCAAAATTTATTTTGTATATAGAATGCAAATTATTTATATATCACTAATTTTTAAAGATATGTATATATATAGATGAAATATTTGTCCAACTTTACAAGTGCTTGTAACTCCTTCTGGTATAATATGGGTCCGCCTCTAAGTGATAGAGCTTCGAGGGAATGAATTCAGCTGAATCCTAACTTTTTTTTTATAATTTAAAAAAATAGTTAATTTAAATTAAATAACATTAAAAATTAAACTTATAAAAATTTAAATTTTAGATCCGTATGTAAATAAGCTTTTTTTTTTTATAATCGAGACGCATGCATAGGATTAGAAGGATACATAGCAATGTGAATCAGCAGTAATGCAGATGAGGATGAGAAATCTCACATGAAGACGTCTCTGTTGGAAAATCGGGAGGGTGTTTGCATTCATTTTTAAGTTGATCAAATTAATTTTTAAATCGTTTTAGTTTTTTTAGTGTATAACAAAATTAAAAACTGCTTAATATAAGGTAAAAGTGAGGAAAAATTTAAAAATAATTAGATTTATAAATGATTATTCAAAAATAGTTATAATTTTAAAAATAATTAAAATTTAATTATTTTTCATGTAAAGATAAATTTAAATGAAAATACTGTTCAAAATCTGAAAAAAATATTCCAGCATAATAAATTGGAACTTATATTGAAGTTCCAACATAAGTATACTAGAACTCCAATATATTAGTATATTGGCTTCCAGCATAATATACTGGAGTTCCAATATAATATACCCATCCATCATAATATGCTGGAAGATATACACAAGTGTTCCAATTTCCAGTATATTATGTTGGAACTTTCCGCGTGTTGGAGTTACAGTATAATATGCTAAAAGTTCATACGCATGTGCACCAATCTCCCGTATATTATACTGGAACTTTTTGTATTTTAGCAAAATAGTGATTATTTTTTAATGACTTTACAAACGCTGACTACTTTTTAATGACCAATTCGAAAACTAACTAACTAGTGCTATTTTTACCTAAAAGTATTAAACAAAACAATCCTAATTTATAATTACTTTTTAGTTTAAAAGAGTTCATGACACAGAGAACAATTCCCTCACAATTAAAGATGATTCATAAAACAATATTGATAACTTAAAATTCTAGTACCAACTTAACTAAAGAGTTGGATACCAACTTAGAATGGCCAATGAGTTAATAGAGGCGATCTTTTCATAAAGCAAATAAAATAATTATTTTAGATTTTATATTTGTAGGAAGTCATTTTTTGTTACATCTAATAGGTTATGCATAAATTTAGAAAAAAATTTTGTGAAGTGAAAAAGTTTGATTTCTTTCTTTAATACATATAGAGAAGAAGGATTTGCAACTAATATGATTTCTGCTAAGAAAATTGCACTTGAAATGAATATCGAATTCGAATTTCGTAAAAAAATTTGTGATATATAGGAAGTAACAATTTGATGGAATGTCGAAAGTAAAATCTCAAAATCTTTCGAAGAGTCCTATGGAGTTGATTACTTTATATATAGTAGATAAAGCTATTTTTTCACTTCAAAATAAATTTGTACAATTCAAAGCATATGAAAATATTTTTAGTTTTCTATTAGTGGGAAAAATTAAGAGTACTACATGATAGAAATTTGAAATTTTTTTTGTCTTAATCATGAATATTCTTTAAAGCATAATAATCAATTTGATATTGATGGTTTAGATTTATTTTCGAATTAAAAATATTTAAAAGAATAGTACCATTAGAAGATAGCAATTTAATTGATACACTCGGTCAAATAAAAAGATTTGATTCTTTTTTCAATGCCTATATTGCTTATATAATAATGTTAATAACTCTTATTACTGTCGCTTCAGTGGAAAGAAGTTCTAAAAATTAAAAGTGATAAAATCTTACCTAAGATCATCAATATCTCAAGAAGTTAAATAGATTAGCTATATACAATTAAGAAAAACTTATTAGGAGTTATTGATTATAAAAAAATTATTAATAACTTCATATCTAAAAAATGCTAGAAAAATAGATTTTAAATAAATAAATAATTTAAAAAATAAAATAAAAGTTAAAATTTCTTATAAAATTTAGCTTTAGACCATAAAAATTGTTGGACCGCCCATATGAGTTAACCTAGTACCAAGTGTTTAAAACCAAATCATTAAACATAACTCACTAAAGATGTTTTAACAATGGCTCATTGGTTATTTAATATATTTCTCCAAACATACGTGAAGGTACAAATATTTGTGATCGAGTATTGCTCTCTGCGATTAATACTTGGTCTTTCACTTGCTTATCACACAGATCAACAATATTAATTAGTCACAAATCATTGGTCTCTTCCTGATTAAGAATTTCTCCCGCATTCAAAGATCGTGCCAGAATTTGAAATTTACCAAGCAACATTACGGGATACTAAACTAATAGTCTTTTTATAATATTAGATATTATATATATATATATATATATATATATATATATATATATATATATATATATATATATAATATTAACGGTTAATTTCTATATTCCAAAAGGGTTGGATAATACATGGTAGCCTTTTAGCTTGATTGATCGAACACGGCATAGGCGCTGTAGAGAGTTTTGGGAGAAGCAAGTTTCTTGTATTGCTCACCAAAGTATATATAGAGTACAGGGAAATCAAAACCTACCAACTATAGGATTGCACAATAACGAAGGAAAATCAAAACCTACCAACAATAGGATTGTACAATTAATGAGAGAATATTCTACCAATAATAAAAAGATACACAAAAGATATTTACAATATTTCCTAATACGCCCCCTCAAGATGGAGGCCGGAGGACACGCCAATCTTGGACATCAGCAGAAGAAGCCGAGGACGAGATAAGTGCTTGGTGAGAGCATCAGCAAGCTGATCACCAGAGGATACATGAGCAACACGAAGGGACCCATTCTGGACCAATTGACGAACAAAGTGATAATCAATGGAGATGTGTTTCATGCGAGAATGAAACACAGGGTTGGCACAGAGATAAGTGGCGCCAATGTTGTCACTGTAAATGACAGGAGCAGCCGGAAGAGAGACATGAAGCTCGCGCAGCAGGGAATGAAGCCAACGTACTTCAGCGGAAGCAGAAATAATGGCACGATACTCAGCCTCAGTAGATGATCGCGCAACGGAACGCTGCTTTTTGGAGCTCCAGGAAATAGGATTTGGCCCTAGAAAAACAACATAGGCACCAGTTGAGGAGCAGTCATCACAGTTTCCACCCCAATCAGCATCAGAGAAACAATGCAGAGGTATAGCAGATGAAGGACGCAGCCAGACGCCAAAGTCACGCGTCCCATTCAGATACCGGAATAGGCGCTTAACTGCACCCCAATGAGTGACAGTAGGAGCATGCATGAACTATGAGAGTTTATTAACAGCAAAGGAGATATCAGGACGAGTGAAGGAGAGATACTGGAGGCCCCCAAGGGCCTGGCGATAGGCAGATGCGTCGGCAGGGGCCGAGCCGTCGGCCAGATGAAGGCGAGTTGACGTCGCTGTTGGCGTCTGAACAGGATTTGACTCCAGCATATTATGACGAGTCAAAAGATCAACAACATATTTCCGCTGAGAAAGAAAACACCCCTTGGAGCTGCGCAGAACTTCAACACCAAGAAAGTAGCTTAGATCACCCATGTCTTTAAGAGAAAACTGAGACCCAAGAGAGTCAATCACACGGTTCAAGAAAGCAGAATCATTACCAGTCAATATAAGATCATCAACATACACCAAAAAATAGGCCGTAATACCAGAGTGATGAAAGACGAAGAGCAAAGTGTCAGAGGTAGTGTTGACGAAACCCATGGTCAGAAGGCTTTGGGGTGCCTGTTTGAGACCATAAATAGCTTTCTGTAACTTACAGACATAGGATGGATAGGCTTTGTCAATAAAGCCCGGTGGTTGTGCCATATACACATCCTCTGTAATCCTCCCGTGGAGAAAGGCATTGTTCACATCCATTAGACAAAGAGGCCAGCCCTTGGATACAACTATATTGAGAACCAAACGCACAGTTGCCGGCTTAACAACCGGACTGAAAGTCTCCTGGAAATCCACACCTGAACGCTGATGAAAGCCCTTTGCAACAAGCCGTGCTTTGAACTTATCCACAGTACCGTCAGGCTTGTGTTTGATGCGATAAACCCACTTGCAACCCACAACATTCTGCGAGGAATCAGGCTGGACAAGATCCCTGTTGGAAATCATGTATATCTATGATATGTGCGCTTTGGTTGTATGAGCATGATTTTCAGGTATAGGTTTTGATGAATGACAAACAATGAAGTCAAGAGTCAAACAACGATATAATATGACAATCAATCAAATGGCGAGAAGCATACTGATGACGGAATTGCATGAACGAGCCAAAGAGTTCAAGACCGAAGACCCAAGACGTAGGTCGTTTGGTAGAACCAATGTAAGGACAACGTTTAAGTTATCTTATCCTTTGGCTCAACATTAGGTCATCATAAACATGCATAAAATATTTTATTAAATCATATTTATCATAAACATGCATAAAACATTTTTATCATAAATATGCATCTTTGTGCTAAACCAAAATGATTTGTATTTAGTCAAAATGATTTTTAAACATGCCTCTAAAATCTGGACTAAGATAATCGATTATGTGCTTATGATAATCGATTATGTTAAGTCAGCTGCATGACAATCGATTGTGAACTTATGACAATCGATTGTGTTAAGGCAGTGTGCATCAGATTTCTCAAATCTGCATGACAAACGATTGTGAACCTTATGACAATCGATTGTGTTGAGCCAGTGTACATCAAAGTTTTTCAAAATAGCAAACAATCGATTGTCTACTTTTAACAATCGATTATTTTGAGACAGTGTGCAACCGAAGTTTTTAAACATCAAAACAATCGATTGTTGTTATCATACAATCGATTATATCTACAAACAATCGATTGTCAGTTTCATACAATCGATTATATTTTGACCGTTCCCACAGAATCCTAAATTGATTTTTGAACGTTGAATACAATCGATTATTTAGAGTTAACAATCGATTGTTTAGCCTAAAATCAGGAATCTGTTTTTTGAACGTTGGTCAAACAATCGATTGTCTACTCCAAACAATCGATTGTCTGAGCACAGAATCAGGGGTTTTATTTATCAATTAAGCAACGGTCAGCACCACTTTTTCATCTATAAAAAGAGGTCTTTTGAGCTGATTTTAAAAATACAACTCCTGCATATATTGATATACATATTGGTCATTTTCAAGCATCATTTTAGAGCTTTTGTTGAGCCATTTGATAGACAACTTTGTGTTGTTCATAAAGCTTATTTTGTTTCTCTCTATCCACTCTATTGAGAGAGTATTTGTTGTAAAAGAGAGTTGTTTTGAGAAGAACATATCTTCTCATTTGTCGGGTTTGCTAAGTACCCAAAGTCTTAGTGGTTGAAGTCTTGGGGTGAGGTATCCTCAAACAAGTGAAGTCTTAAGGTGTGGTATCCTTGAGCAACTGTAATGGTTTGTTAAGCACCTGTAAGCTTGACGAAGATAGTGGAAATCTCGAGAGAGTCTCTCGGGGACTGGACTAGCCACGGGTTGTGGTGAACCAGGATACATCGGTGCGTTCGTTCTTTATTGCATTTAATTTCCGCACTTATTTTTCCTGCAATTTTTAAATTCCGCAAGTTTACGCTAATTTTTATTATAACGCTATTCACCCCCCCTCTCTAGCGTTAAGCGTATTATCTAACAATTGGTATCAGAGCCTAACTCTCTGAAAGCCTTAACCGGTTGAGAGCAATATATATTTTTCTGTTGAGAATATTGATCGCAGGAACGATGGATGAAGGACAGTCCACCACTTGCCCTCCACTATTTGACGGAACAAACTATACATATTGGAAAGAGCGGATGAGCATCTTTCTCAAAGCAAACAGTTTTCGGTTGTGGCAAATCATCAAAAATGGTGAACCAATGCCAACAAAGAAAGTTGGAGAGACCACGGTTCCAAAGAAGGAAGATGAATATGATGCCGAGGATATCAAGAAAGTTGAAAATAATGCAAGGGCCATCCATGTATTATATTGTGTGGTGAATCCAGATGATTATCGAAAAATCTCTTGTTGCACAACCGCCAAGGAGATGTGGGATAAGCTCGAGATCATTTATGAAGGTACGCCTCAAGTCCGAGAAGCCAAAATTGATTTTCTAACACATAAATATGAAATCATTAAAATGGAGAAGGAACCCATTGGTGTTATGTTTGAACGATTTTTAAGAATCGTCAATGATCTCCATGCTCTCGGGAAAGTTTACACGAACAAAGATCTTGTTCGAAAAGTTCTACGGAGTCTCACTCCAGAATGGCGCTCTAAAGCCAATGCCATCCAAGAGTCGATGGAATTCACGGATATCACGATTGATGGACTAAGAGTCTTGTAAGTCTATGAAGAAGGACAAGAAAAGGAAGAAACACCATAGGCGCGTATCACGGGATTCGGACAGCTCAGGCGATGGAACCGCCGCATTGTGTCTCGTGGCAAACGAAGAAGAGGTAAGCCTATGATGAATTGTTTGGTGAATTTATTAATGCTTCCAAAATGATAAAAGATTTGAAGAAAACACTTTCTTTGCAGAAAATACTTTCTTTGCAAGAAACAGATTTTCAGAAAACACTTTCTTTACAAGAAAAAGATTTTGAAAAATCCTCTTCTTTGAAAGAAATAGATTTTGAAAAATTGACTAATGAAAATGGTGTTCTTAAAAATAAAATTGAAGTTTTAGAAAAAGAAAATAAATTTTTGGAAAATGACATTGTTGATTTCAAAAATAAAATCAAGGAATTGAATGAAGCCTCTTCTATTGATAAATGTTCTAATTGCTCCTCTTGTAGTTCTTTAAAATTAGAGAACATAGAACTTAGGAACGCACTAGAAAAACGTAGAGTTGATAGTCCTAAAATTGAAGAGAATAAAAAGGATATAAGTAATGAGGTTGGTCCATCTAGAAAGAATTCTAGGAACCTCACAAATGAGTCTAAGATTAATTATTATAGACAACCTAGAAACAACTCTAGGACTTTTGCTAATGAGTCTAGAATGAATAATTTTAGACCACCTAGACACAATTCCAGGATTTTTGTAAATGAGTCTAGAATGAATAATTTTAGACCACCTAGACATGACTCTAGGAAATTCAACGCTTCTAGGGGGAACAACTTTAGATCACCTAGAACGCATTTGGCTCAACCTAGACATATGCACAATCCTAATGTTATATGTCACTATTGTAATCGGGTAGGACACATTGCACCCGTTTGTTTTGCTAAACATAGAGATTTATGTGTTGATTATAATTGTTATTATCCTAACCCCCAAGGACCCAAAAGAAGTTGGGTACCAAAAACCTATTTTTAGGTTCTTTTTGCAGGTGTGCTTGAAGACTACAATATTATAGTGGATGCACCAAGCACGAAACCTTAATGCATTAAGGGGGAACGTCGGTTAGTTATCATATTTTGAATAAAAACGCAATTAGTTGATATGTGCAAATAATCTATATCAGTTTTGGTTGATACATGCTTTAACAAGTTTTTTTTTGCATCAATTGGTTTTATAATAAATGATTGATTCATGTTTTGATGAATATTTTTAGTTTAAATAACAATTTGCATGATTGAGAAAAATGATCGTTATTATTAGAATGCCACTTACTAACTTTTTATATGATCTCATCTATAACGATTGGTATCGTTAATGGTTTAGATAACTTTTGGTATACTCTTTTTGCTAATGCCAAAAGGGGGAAGAATATGGGCGATATGCATGCTTTAATTGAGGGGGAATATTTAATTAAGGGGGAATTACATTGAATTGAATTGGTTGCATAAATTGTATGTTGAGATATAGCATGAATTTAGGGGTAATTCAATATGCATATCTTCCGTTGTTTGTCATTATCAAAAAGGGGGAAATTGTTGGAAATCATGTATATCTATGATATGTGCGCTTTGGTTGTATGAGCATGATTTTCAGGTATAGGTTTTGATGAATGACAAATAATGAAGTCAAGTGTCAAACAACGATATAATATCACAATCAATCAAATGGCGAGAAGCATACTGATGACGGAATTGCATGAATGAGCCAAAGAGTTCAAGACCGAAGTTCCAAGACGTAGGTCGTTTGGTAGAAGCAATGTAAGGACAACGTTTAAGTTATCTTATCCTTTGGCTCAACATTAGGTCATCATAAACATGCATAAAATATTTTATTAAATCATATTTATCATAAACATGCATAAAACATTTTTATCATAAATATGCATCTTTGTGCTAAACCAAAGTGATTTAATTTTTAGTCAAAATGATTTTTAAACATGCCTCTAAAATCTGGACTAAGATAATCGATTATGTACTTATGATAATCGATTATGTTAAGTCAGCTGCATGACAATCGATTGTGAACTTATGACAATCGATTGTGTTAAGGCAGTGTGCATCAGATTTCTCAAATCTGCATGACAATCGATTGTGAACCTTATGACAATCGATTGTGTTGAGCCAGTGTACATCAAAGTTTTTCAAAATAGCAAACAATCGATTGTCTACTTTTAACAATCGATTATTTTGAGACAGTGTGCAACCGAAGTTTTTAAACATCAAAACAATCGATTGTTGTTATCATACAATCGATTATATGTATAAACAATCGATTGTCAGTTTCATACAATCGATTATATTTTGACCGTTCCCACAGAATCCTAAATTGATTTTTGAACGCTGAATACAATCGATTATTTAGAGTTAACAATCGATTGTTTAGCCTAAAATCAGGAATCTGTTTTTTGAATGTTGGTCAAACAATCGATTGTCTACTCCAAACAATCGATTGTCTGAGCACAGAATCAGGGGTTTTATTTATCAATTAAGCAACGGTCAGCACCATTTTTTGACCTATAAAAAGAGGTCTTTTGAGCTGATTTTAAAAATACAACTCCTGCATATATTGATATACATATTGATCATTTTCAAGCATCATTTTAGAGCTTTTGTTGAGCCATTAGATAGACAACTTTGTGTTGTTCATAGAGCTTATTTTGTTTCTCTCTATCCACTCTGTTGAGAGAGTATTTGTTGTAAAAGAGAGTTGTTTTGAGAAGAACATATCTTCTCATTTGTCGGGTTTGCTAAGTACCCAAAGTCTTAGTGTTTGAAGTCTTGGGGTAAGGTATCCTCAAGCAAGTGAAGTCTTAAGGTGTGGTATCCTTGAGCAACTGTAACGGTTTGTTAAGCACCCGTAAGCTTGACGAAGATAGTGGAAATCTCGAGAGAGTCTCTCGGGGACTGGACTAGCCACGGGTTGTGGTGAACCAGGATACATCGGTGCGTTCGTTCTTTATTGCATTTAATTTCCGCACTTATTTTTCCTGCAATTTTTAAATTCCGCAAGTTTACGCTAATTTTTATTATAACGCTATTCACCCCCCCCCCTCTGGCGTTAAGCGTATTATCTAACAATCCCAAGTGCCATTCCGTAGCAGAGCATCAAACTCTGATGATATAGCAGCGCGCCAGCGCTCATCAGACATAGCACTGGACAGGGTCTGACGTTCAGTAACAGCAGGAGAGGTGACAGCTGACATACCAAACTTCCTGTTGGGCATAAAGATGTTATTTTTCCTGCGAGTCTGCATTTGATGACCACCCTGAGAGGATGCAGGAGGCGGCATAATGGGTGTAGCAGCGGCACGGGCCGCTGGCGGTGCCGGAAGGGGCGCTGGTGGCGCGGACGGTGGCGCCGGGAGTGCGTCCGGTGAAGGATCGCTAGTGGGAGCAACGGCAGGTACTGGTGGCGGCAGCGGAAGGACTTCTAGGGAGACCGGAATGGGTACAAGGGGAGACTCGGGGTTAGACATTTTGGAGAACGGGAAGACATCTTCAGGAAGGTGACATGACGCGAGACGAAGATTTTAGACGTTGAGGGATCAAAGCAGAGATAGGCGCTTTGAGTAGTAGAGTAGCCGAAGAGGACACGGGCACGAGATCTGGGTTCCATTTTGTGTGAGGTGTAGGGCCGAAGCCAAGGGAAGCATTGACAGCCGAAGACACGTAATTTGGCAAGGTTGGGGCGTTTCTGGAAGAGAGATTCAAAGGAGGAGCGCATCGAGAGATTTGTCTTGGGAAGACGATTAATGAGGTAGACTGCTGTAGCAAAGGCATAAGGCCAGTAAATGAGAGGTATAGAGGCATGATGAAGGAGAGTGAGACCAGTATCGACAATATAACGGTGACGGCGTTCAGCATAGCCATTGTGCTGAGGAGTATGAGGAGGTGACGTAAGATGGGAGATGCCATGAGAGGCAAGAAAAGAGCGTAAAGCGAGAAATTCACCCCATTGTCAGTATACAGAGTAATGATTTTAGTAGAGAAATATTTCTCTATAATGGATTTAAAAATGGGGAAGGTTTGTGAGACATCAGATTTCGTCGTAAAGGAAAAAACCAAACATACTTAGAGAAATGATCAACAAAGATGACATAATATTTAAACCCTTCATTAGAAATAATCAGAGAGGTCCATACATCAGAGAAAATAAGCTCCAGGGGAGCAGTAGAAGATAGACTTGACTCAGAAAAAGGTAACTTATGACACTTATGAAGCTTGCAAGATACACAGGCAAGATCAGACACATTACTGGACTCTATACTGCTAGACGACACTAAATGACGCAGGGTTATAGCTGATGGGTGACCAAACCGAGAATGCCACAATGACGCAGAGAGCTTTTGTGCCGTGAGGGCAGATGGGAGAGTGGAAGCCGCCGGCCAGTAGTAGGTGTTGCCCCTAAGTGGGCAGCGAACGAGCGTTGCCCACGTGCGACGATCCTTCACCTGAAAATCAATATAAGAAAGAACAACATTAACATTATTGTGACGACATAATTGGGCAACAGAGATCAAATTTTTACGCATATGTGGAACACAGAGAGACCCAGGTAATAAAAGAGAGGAATGACTGTTAAGTTGTCCAGTATGAGTAATTGTCAAACCTTCACCGTTACCAATAACCACATTGTCGAAGCCAGTGTAAGGACTGTGAAGAGACATGTTGGCAAGGTCAGAGGTTATGTGATGAGAGGCACCAGAGTCCAGGATCCAATCGGATGCAGAGGGAATCGCCGGAGAGTGATGGGCTGTGTGAGCAGCTGGATAGGGCGGCGAAGCATAAGCTGGCCGCGGCAATGGTCCACCGTAAGGGGGCTGGTTGGCGCCGGAGACGAGATAGGATGGGCAGCAGCGCGCGGAGCGACCAAATTCACTGCAGAGTTGGCAATTCCCATTGTACCCGCGAGATTGGCCATTGCTGGAGTAACCACTGCGACCGGAGACTGACCCGCGGCTGATGCGGCCGCGCCCGCGGCTACCGAATCGGTGACGGACTGGCTGCTGTCCGGCGACAAAGGAAGCCGACGGAGCCGAGTCAGATGTGAGGGAGTTGGCCGGCACACGAGCAGTAATCTGAGCCTCCATGCTTAACAGCTTGTCATGTAATTCAGCAAAAGAGATGGGAGACTCACGGGCTTGGATGGAATGAGAGAGTTCCATATACGGGTCATCAAGACCATTTAGAACCTTTATGACAAGATCCTCAGAATCAACGGCAACACCCAGGAGAGATAATTCATCCACAATCACGCGAATACCGTGCATAAAGTCGGTAATAGATTTAGAACCTTTTACCGGATTATGGAGCTGCTGTTTGAGAGCCATGATACGACCATGAGAAGCGGTGCCGTATGTGCGCGCGAGGATGTCCCAGGCCTCTTTAGAGGTTTCCGCAGCGGCAATGAAGGAGATGATCGTCGGTGTGATCGACGAAATGATGACACTGAGAATAAGGTTGTCCTGGCGAATCCAGTAAGCATATGCTGGATTGGGGGAAGTCACGTCGTTGTCGACGATAGTGGCCAGTTGGCATGGCTTCGATCCGTCCAAGAAGCCGAGGAGATCGTAACCCGTAAGGAGGGTTCGAAACTGAAATTTTCACGCCAGGTAATTAGTGGAGTCCAATTTGAGTGGGATTTGAGCCGATGCATTGATGGCAATCGGCTGGAGAGGCGCGGTTGACGTCGTGGCGGCCATGAGCGCGAGGCAAGGAGAGGAGGCGCTGAATGACGTCGAGAAGAAGAGGGCTGCCGATTAGTGCAGCGGCGGCGGCGACGGGCTCCGATGAGAGGAGCTACGGTGGCGGCGGGTAGTATGTATTTAGAGTTTGTTTGGCGATAAGCCACTGGCGTATGATACCATATAGAGAGTTTTGGGAGAAGTAAGTTTCTTGTATTGCTCACCAAAGTATATATAGAGTACAGGGAAATCAAAACCTACCAACTATAGGATTGTACAATAATGAAGAAAAATCAAAACCTACCAACTATAGGATTGTACAATTAATGAGAGAATATTCTACCAATAATAAAAAGATACACAAAAGATATTTACAATATTTCCTAATAGGCGCGACGAGGAATTTACATGATGGACCTCGGCACGCCCCTATAATGACTGTGGCATTATGTTGACAAAGTTGTCCGACACCAGAAGGTGTTGATGGGCATGAACTGTGGTACGACGGCATGTGGCTAAGGTACCAAGGTATGACAAGATCATGACATTAGCGTGGCCACGCCAAGGCAAAGACAACGAGCATAAAAAGATAGCAAATGCTGAAAAAACTAAGGCAGGACATGTCAAGGCAGATGAATATGGCCAAGGTAGTGTCATGGGCGAGCTGGGCATGTGGCAGTGGCAAACATGCGAACAAGGCATGTTGCACGAGGGCTTAGCGCGAAGACATGACAGGGTTGGCTTGTTGGCGCAAAAATTCAAGGGCTGCGTCCATATGCCACGCACATGCATGGCAGTTGGTCAGTTGGGGCAGTTTTCTCTTTTTTCAGAAGAGTGGCTCTATAGGGTTGTGGGCAGCTGTCTGGTTTGAATTTTGAAATTCGAATTCCTTTGCAGCTGGGAATGTCAACTGCTATATTTTGGATTGGATTGCGAGCCAACAATATTGCCTATATATATTAGATAGGCAGACTTGTCAAGGTAGAGTGTTGGCTGCTTTGACTCCTTTTTGTAAGGTTGTTTTTATATGTTTTTTTGTGCTTTGTCTGATTTTTATATGCTGTTATAATTTAAGTGTTAAGCCAAAACATGAGGAAAAGAAAGGTGACCGAGTCAATATTATGTGATTGTTGTGCAGTGTTAAAACGAAACAATTGATCATGTAACAGTACACTTAATTGAAAGTTGAGTTATTTACTAAGAGGAATAAGGATCAATTCTAATTTAATATATTTTTTCTCCTTTTTTTAGTAATGCATTCATGTACTAAAAATTTTATATCCACCTTTTTTTATGGTTGTCATTAAGTTAATTAGAGTTGTACATATGGACAGGGCTGCGCTAGCCCGGCCCAAACCCACATGGGCTTTAGCAATTGACGGGCTGGATTGCGCTGGCCCACTATTTTGATGGGTCTTATAATGATCAGTCCACCCCAGTCATATGTGGGCTGCGAGCCCCCAAGGGCCGACCCACTATTTTTTAAAATATAATTTTATATTTTTCTTTAAGTTCTAACTAAAAACGATAAATATTTAAATGCTAAAAAAATTTATTGGAAAATTTTCAAAAAAACTTAATACTTATATTGTTCTAATATATCATAATAAACACTAAAAACATAAAAGATAAGAGTATATTTTATTCACTAAAAATCAAAAGTTAAAACAAACTATACAAGAGAACACCTATAACGCTTATGAAATATCTAACACATCATCTTCATCAATTACATTTGAATCCGTTTGTGAGAAGGTTATTTTAATATCTTTATTTTCACTTACATCTACAATTTGTGTAAAATGTTAGTTAGTTAATATTAAAAATAACTAAAATTTTAAAACTAATTAATATTTTAAGACTTTGATCTTTTAATATGATGAGCTTAATAAACTTTGAGCTTGGAATACTCTTCTTGATATTTTTTATATCATATAATTTTAATTTTGTATTTTATATATTTTAAATATATATTTTTATTAAGTCTACGAGTCGGTCCAGCCTAACATCAATCACGCCTTATGGGTTATGTACTTTTTCGAGCCGAGCTTAAAAGTCTCGTTTATAAATGAGCTCCAATAATTCTAAGCCAATCTTACTAAATTACAGGTTAAATTAGACTGATTCAACGGAGGATGTAAAGTTAATATTAGGATAGCGATTGTTAGTAACCTGTCCGCGTACCATACACGTGTTAGATGTTAGAACTCATTTGCGTCAAGAAGCAAAAGTTTTATTATGTGAGGTTCTTCAAGTCCCAATATCCAAGGTATTGTAGTTAAAAGACTTTATAAAATGCAAGTTCATTATTATTTTCTTTTTTAAATAAACATTTGTCGACTTCCATATTATTAAAGATCTCTTAAGTATGTGGAAACTTTGTTTTTTTGAATCTCTTTATTATCTAATTTGTCGACTTTCCTTGTATATTTTTAGAAGCTATAAGAATAAACCTCAAATAAAATTCATATAAATTTAGTAAAAGAAAATTCAAGGCCTCTTATTAAATTTTTGTTTTAGGTCACATATTTAATTGAGCCACTCGTGCTTATTTCCAAACCAAACAAGCTTTAATTGTCTAATAATTTATTTGGCCAAGCTTCTAAATTTTTTTTTTGTTTCTCCACAATCGCTTTACTCAAAAACACTTATTTTAAAAAAATAAGAGTGTGGTCAAACACTCAACTTTTATAAAAACACAGTTTTTATTAAAAAAGTATTTTAATTTTGGAAAACCTTAACGTAATGACAGGCGAGAGTAATATATAACAGTAAAAGCAGCGGAAGCTTTTGTAGTAGTATATTAGGTATAGTTTGCGGTGCAATAAATTCAAGTTGACCAAACAATGCAAGCTAATAAATTAGCCACATGTACTCAACTTTCTTGCTTTTCACATGTTTTATAATTTGAACAAAAAATAGTCTGATCTCGTTCCATTTTAGTTCTAAAAAAGATAAGTAGTTATTGTAAATATAATTTGATTTAAAAGTTCGGAGTCGAATTTTACAGAGTATTAAAAATTAGCTGTATTTGTTTAATTTTATTAAGAAGACATGACTGAACAATTTTCTAAATTATAAAGATTGAGATTTATATTTCTAACTAATTAACTAGCAAATATTAAAAAATATTAAAATTACCAACTAACTAGACTAAGGGTTGGAGACTAAATTAAGGAGGTCTAGAGTTATGATTTTCTCA
This sequence comes from Nicotiana benthamiana, assembly GCA_034376525.1. Taxonomy (NCBI): domain Eukaryota; kingdom Viridiplantae; phylum Streptophyta; class Magnoliopsida; order Solanales; family Solanaceae; genus Nicotiana; species Nicotiana benthamiana. The sequence goes on from CM067330.1 coordinate 94,303,764, forward strand.
ATTGTCGGAATCCTACTAGCTATGTTTCCTACAATTTTTGCCAATGTATTCTCTACTGATCGTGAGCACTTGAGATGTCGTAATTCTCTTTTGAGCAATTACAATAATTTACTAGACATATTCTCTTGAACCACGCTAGTTGGCTTTATCTAGCCGCTCATTATAACCACGTCAAGGCTTTGTTATTTCTAAACATGCCTTTAAACCCAATATATTGATTTCTCACATACATTAGGAGTGACGTTGTTCAACAACTACCTAAATATGTACTCCCTCTCAAGCAGTATATACTAAATAGACACAGTCAGTTGATGGCCATTCTTTCACAACAAATATGTAGTTGAACAAGTAAAGAAATCTAATGACTCAATTGTATAAAAACATAAAAAGAATTTATCTTACAAAAGGTTCTATCAAAACCCTAGAAAACGAATTAGCTATTCATAATAGTATGTAAAACTACAATACTAAAAATCATAACTAATAATGAGAAATAGGAAGAGGAAGGAAAAGCTCGTTGAAGAATTCCTCACCTTGATCTTATTGTGTTCTTGACTCCTTAGGTCGAATCCTCGGTCTCCTTAGCCTCCTTATGTTTAAATTATGTCAAAAATGTGTTCAACTCCTCAAAAATATTATTTTTTCATGTATATATACCAAGTAGGGTCGGGCTCAAATAATTATATCTTCTCCTACCCGTAAAAGGACAACATTTCACGTCTGGACTGCCGCGGCTGCAGTAGACCGCAGTATATGGCAGGTATACCGCCTCAAGTCTGCCTCAGGTCTGCGGTCGCGGTTTCGACCGTATTTTTCACCCTGTTCCATTTGGAATTTGAAAAAGTGTAAAACATAAAAGTTGTATCCATTTGAGTTATCTTTACAACTATATATTTTGGATCCCAAATTGAGTTCTGAGAAAAATGTTATGTGTATTTTACTAGACAGTACGCAATATACTTACTCGATTCTTTGTTTTGTTGCTCTATCATCCGTTGATCCCCGAATATGATCCCGGATTAATTCCTTGGGCTTTTACTCAGAATTCAAATCTCCAAATCACTTAAATTCATTCCATAACATCTAGATAGCTCGAAATCACTCCTACAAGGCATAACACACATAATCAGTGCAAAACACTAACGATTAAAATGCAAACTCAACTAAAGTGCAGTAAATTAGAGTGTAATAATCGACTAAAATATGTGATTATATCCTATCATCAACATCCCACACTTAAATTATTGCTGGTCCTCTAGTAATCACGTTATAATTTTTCATAAATACGACCTTTTTAAACAATTCTCGTAACTCATCACACCAAGAGTATTTAAAATAGACTAAGCACAAAAGCGTAATATCTTCACCTCAAGATTTGACTCAAAATTACCACACAATATTCATAACTCACCCACTTACTCTAACATAGAGATCACTGACATATGTTTTCTTCATGAATCAAGTGCCCTCAAAAAACAAAAGAGAGTAGTTCCACACAATTAAATATAAGAACACTTAAGGAACTCAAGATAGAAAGAATTCACTCACTCTCAAAAATAACATTCATATGCCACAAAAGATGCACCATAAGCTTGCCCGTAGTGTATTACTCCACTAATCGAGCTCATTCAATCTAGGATCAATTAGGACTTTATTTGGTTGTTATGTAGGCTATGAGACGTGCAGGATACATTTAGATATAAGAGTGACTACACCTCCCTAAGCACTTTAATACATATACTTTAATATTCAAACCTCATGCTTATTTCAAATCAAAACTCCACATTCACATCAATGTATATTATCCTATTCTTCTTTAAGCACACTTACATCAAGAGCCACTACTTATCAAGGAATTTTTTTTTCACAGCAATACAATTATATTTTTTTCAATTCAAGTGGCTCTTGATTATTAAAAATAGTGCATCTTTCTCTTGATTTCATTAGTTCCACTCAAAAGCCAAACGAACCACCCCACACTTTAACATTTACATAAATCATCACAATTCAAGCGCTCATGAGAGGTTAGAAGGTTCAAATAAATGGTTAATTCAAACAAAGGAGTAAGGCTTACAATATGATTTCCAAAGAAACAGGATTACTGTCTCAAAGGGTTAACTACGATACATAACAATTAGGTTGGTAAATATACATATCTGGCTCAACAAAGAAATGCCTATATCACTTCCAAGATTGAACAAAACTACTAGTTCGCTTTGCAAACACATGGGGAAAGTTCTAGGCATCAAATTCAATGCACAAAATATAATAAACCGTTACACACACATGGCACATAACTCACTCAAGATTGGTTTCATCAAGACACTCTAGCCAAAGCAATTAAGTAAAGTTAAGATCATAAAATTTAAGGTGCTTATACTAGAGTCAAAAGTTGAACCTAAGCGTCACAACCAAAATACTCATTATTCTCAAGGCATAACAAAGTCAAGAGATATTGCTTCAATTCAAAATACTACATAATGGCTCCTACTCCAAAAAAACTAACTACACCCGGTTCAAACAAAACCCTTGGAAAAGAGGCTCGGTTTAAAGAAAACCCAAGGGGTAATTGCTACACTACCTAACAAAATAAATTTATTTTATTTTTTTCTTTAGACTTAAATCCCCCAAGAAAATTGTCTAATAGATCCATCGTCTGGAAAAGTCCAATCTTTTCTATTTAAAAAAATTATTCAATTAAACTAACCCAACTAAAATAGCATAGAAAGTCACCCAGACAATTTCCTCACCCCACACTTAAAATTATGCATTGTTCCCAATGCAAACCATAACTAATAAAAGTGTAAAAGAGACTCTCTAGTAGGCCAAAGGCCGAAGCACTAACAGCTCATGGGGTACTCAGACTTCTCCCAAGCTTGGTCCTTCATGCGGGTACCTCACACTTAGTTCCAACCATTTGGTTTGTTATTGCATCCTTCCAATACCTTTGATTTCTATGCTCCTAGAAAATAAAAAAATTGACACTACAAAAATAATATAATAATAAAATAAACTAAACTAAAAAAATAAATAATAAATAAAGTTGGGTTGCCTCCCAACAAGTGCTTGATCACGACGTGAATCACTTTTTGCCTTCACCTTGAGCTTATGAATTGAACCCAATATTTTGAGCTTATGATTATGATCATGGGACGGTGGAACGAATCTAACTGGCCCAAGGAAATAATTAGTATTCTGCACTTCTTGGCCTTTGTATGAGGTATGTAATCCTGACTTTCTGGCAAGAAGAATTCCAGAATATATGCACCTTGTTCCCCATTCCTTGACTCTTCGATTGGTTCAGATGACTCTATTTCCATATCATCCTCCAAATATAATGTGGAAAAATGTTTGGAGTGAGGGCCAATCCGCTCAAACACATGAACTTCAGGACTTTCAACATCCTCAACATCAATGATACTAAAGTCAACAAAATTTGTATCCTCAATGTCCATGGCTGACTCTAATCTCACTTCTTCAACGTTGACATCCTCAAATTGTAGTTGGCTAGGTTGATGGTGTTCTACTCTGACCTCCCCAATTAATACCTCAAGTTCCTGCTCTTCTTCTCTACTATCCTCAATATTGGCTTGTCAAGCATTAAAAGCTGCAACCACTTGACTCAATTGAGCCTCGAACTTGCGAATAGTTGCCTCTTGCCTTTCTATCTGCAATTGTTTCTCATTGTTTTATTCCAGAAGGTACTTTAGCATATCCTTGATCTCCTTCGGGTCTACATTCCCAGGTTCTTTGTTCCTATTAACTTCACAAGAAAAGGTAGAACCATCATAGTAAGGGGTTGGGAGAAAATAAAAAATATAAGCACAACCATGAAGGTGACAATTTTTTACCACCACACACATCATACATATTCCACAAATAAGATTGAGTTGGTGCACATAACTCACTCTTAGGAACGTTTTGAAAATTTTGTCACGAGTGATTTCCTTCACAATATGTATGGAGATCAATAGTAGAATTATCTACACCTAAATTCTCATAATTCCAAGATTCCATGTTTCTCAAATCACCAATTATAATAAAATAAAAATAAAATACAAAAAAAAAAAAGTCAAACTCGAAACCTAGCAATATATACATCTACAACTACACTGTTAGTTCCCCGGCAACGGCGCCAAAATTTGATCACGCCCAACTCTAGTCCTAAAAAGGATAAGTGGTCACTGCAAATATAATCCGGTCTAAAAGTCCGAAGTCGAATCCCACAGAGAACTAAGGCTTAGTTGTATCTATTTAATATCACTAAGAAGACAAGATTGAACAATTTTCTAAATTATAAAGATTGAGATTTATATTTCTAACTAATTAACTAGAAAATACTAAAAAATGATAATATTATCAACTAACTAGACTAAGGGTTGGAGACTAAATTAAGGAGGCCTAAAGTTATGATTTCCCCAATTGTCAGAATCCTTCTAGCTATGTTCCCTATAATTTTTCCCAATGTATTCTCTACTGATCGTGAGCACTTCAGATGTCATAATTCTCTCTCGAGCAACTACAATAATTTACTAGATATATTCTCTCGAACTATGCTAGTTGGCTTTATCTAACCGCTCATTATGACCACGTCAATGCGTTGTTATTTCTAAACATGCCTTTAAACCCAATATATTGATTTCTCACATACATTAGGAGTGACGTTGTTCAACAACTACCTAAATATGTGCTCTCTCTCAAGCAGTACACACTAAATAGGCACAGTCAATTGGTGGCCATTCAATCAACAACAACAAACACATAGTTGAACAAGTAGAGAAATTCAATGGCTTAATTATATAAAAACATAACAAGAATTTATCTTACAAAAGGTTCTATCGAAATCCTAAAAAACGAATTAGCTATTAATAATAGTTTGTAAAACTACAATACTAAAAATCATAACCAATAATTAGAAATAGGAAGAGGAGGAAAAACTCGTTGAAGAATTCCCAGCCTTGCTCCTATTGTGTTCTTAACTCCTTAGGTCTAATCCTTGGTCTCCTTAGCCTCCTTAGGTCAAAATTATGTCAAAAGTGTATCCAACTCCTCCAAAATACCATTTTTTCATGTATATATATCAATTAGGGTTGGGCAGAAATAATTATACCTTCTCCTACCCGAAACATGATAATATTTCACGTCTGGACTGCCGCGCCCACGGTATACCGTGGTATACTGCCTCAAGTCTGCGGTTGTGGTTTCGACCACATTTTTCATCCTGTTCGGTTTGAAATTTGAAAAATGTAAACCATGAAAGTTGTGTCCCTTTGAGTTAGCTTTCCAACCATATATTGTAGAGCCCAAATAGAGTTCTGAACAAAAAGTTGTGTATATTTTACTAGACAGTATGCAATATACCTACGCGATTCTTCGTTTTGTTGCTCTATCATCCGTTGATTCCCGAATACAATCCCAGATTAATTCCTTGGGATTTTACTCATACGTCAAAGCTCCAAATCACTTGAATTCATTCCATATCACCTATGTATCTCGAAATCACTCCTACAAGGCATAAAGCACACAATCAATGCAAACCACTAACGATTAAAGCGCAAACTCAACTAAAGTGCAGTAAATTAGAATGTAATAATCGACTAATATATATAATTATATCCTATCATCAAATACCTTTTAAAAATATGGAAAAAATAAGGCCACATTACACAATACTTGGGCAAGTCCGATGGGGTGTGTGTATATATATATATTGTCTCTCCTTCACCTTAACACACTTAACACTATACATATAACATCTATAACAAATTAAAGGCTCATATCTAAGCTAAGGGAAAGAAAAATGTTTGATTATAATAGCAAAAAATTACACATAGCCATGTTCCCATGGTTTGTATTTGGCCATTTCACCCTATTTCTTCACCTTGAAAATGAACTAGCTAAAAGAGGGCATAAAAATTAAGATCCCCTTTTTATTGCCCAAAAAAGCTCAAATTCAATTACAAAACATCAATCTTCATCCAATAATCAGATTTCACTCTCTTAATATTCCTCATGTTAGAAGGCCTTCCTCTAGGCACAGAAACCGCATCAGACATGCTTATATTCCTAACATGTCATCTTACCACAGCCTTAGATCAAATGCGCGATCAAATCAAATATTTACTCGCAAAATTAAAACCCCACTTTATATTTACGATTTTGCTTATTGAATACCTGATTTTGCCCCTGAAATTGACTATAAGACGATATGTTACAATGTCGTTTGTGATGCATCTATAGCAATTGTGTTAGTACCCACGAGAAAATCATGTCCTTCTAGTGCACCCCCTATTGCTGAAGAAATGATGAACCTACCAAAAAGGTATCCTTCTTCAGCAATAGTGCTCAGGGAGCACGTATATCGTGCTCTCTCTCCTTTATGTTTCACGAATATGGTCGTGGTGTAACGTTTTATGATTGTATCACAACATCTTTGAAAAAAATATGATGCTATATCAATTAGGATATGTAGAGAATTAGAAGGACCTTTATGTGACTATTTGTCTAGCCAATATAATAAACCTCTGTTTCTAACTGGACCTATATTTCCCGAACCAACATCTAAAGTGCCCCTAGAGGAAAAAATGGGCTAATTGGATCAAACAATTCAAGAACTTGGTTTAGGAATTGAATGGACGGGTTTCATTTTTTAATTGCTTTAAAACCTCCATCAACCCAAACCTGATCATTCATAGTTCGATTGACTTTCCTTCGATAGAAATACAATACAAAATCTCTTAATCATGCTCTGAGAAAACCTCCTTCCAAGTTATACACAGCTTCCATGACAAGCATTCCACCATCACCTTAATACCGTACGATAACCATTCATGAGCATCATAGCAATCTGTGCATAACCTCAAAGCTCACAGAAGTGCAGCAATCGAGCTGAAGTGATCGAATATCCTTCAGAAAGGCGACGACAATAGCCCAATCAACTATGCCGGGAGAACATCTCGCACCACATTTGTAGTTTCATTACAGCTACTCAGTTCCCAATTTGATAACAAGTGCTTCACATCGCATAGGAATGAATAGGAAAGAAATAAGGGAATAACACTCAAAGGAATCAAACCGCACGATGGGGAATCAAGATGGAAAGTGCTCCTAACAGCCTATACCCTCTCGAAGATAAGTATAGACTCCTTTGTACTTATTCACAAGACTCTACTAGACTTGCTCATCACTTGTGAGACCTAAGGGAACCTAGTGCTCCGATACCATATTTTTACGACCCCAAATCTACTAAGGATCATGGTGCCGGACACCACTGTTAGGCAAGCCAACACCACTACACGACCCAATCATACTCAAAAGAAGAGTTTGATTCAGGCTCAGAAGGAACGCTAGCATTACCACCTTTACCACAACCAAATAACTAGAAATTTCTCGTTTTACTATTTTGAAATCATTCCTTTTTAAAAATTAAATAATTAATAAGGAATTCCACTGAATAAATAATGATGTCTGTAACAAACTTAAATACTGAATAATCCCTTAATCATCCCAGAAAACTGGTGTCACAAGTGCATGAATGATTTCTAGGGAACAATGTAACACACTAACCGTCTGGAATACAAATTGGATAATAAATGAAATACAATACACTACTCTGAAGGAGACACTACTGGCTACGGGCCGTCTCGAGAAATGCATCTCACCCCGGTATCCGTATCAACCATGTCCTTGCGCCAAACTAAGTCACAAGACAAACATGTGCATGTGCAACAAAAATGCACAACAAGTGCAGTATGAGTACAAAAACAATATGTACCCGGTAAGTATCCCGCCTAACCTCGAATAGGAAGTGACGAGAGGTCGACTTCGATACTTACTAGTGATCCAATGATATTGAATATAATAAAAAAGTGAATAAATATGAAGTATTGTAAACATATTAAACAAAAATCTATAAAATACGTGAAACGAATCCCTTCTTTACGACTATGCTCAAGCCCTCAACTAGCATGTTCCCTCTGTAACCGGAACATATACAAAGATATAGTGGCTTTCATAAAATGGTTTTTATAATTTCAAATGATGGAAAGATCCTCATATACACTAGCTTCTAGTCAAATGTTAAGCACGAGTCCCATAAGAATGATGTAAATACATATATAGGAAATGCTGAGGCGTACGGCCCGATCCAATATAAAAGTAAAATGTGCAATGCCGAGGGTAGAATGGAGCGAACCATAGATGCATCTATTTCTCTGCTCGCAAATCATACATGCGACGTAGTCCTCGCTCGCGAGTCATGCATGTGACGCAGTCAAATATAAACTTAAGGAAATACCCCGCTCGCGAATCATACCTGCGACACGGTCACATACATATTTAATAATTAAAATCAAATCTCTTTCTTAATTCTTTTCAAAATAATCGAAATTTAACTTGGAACTCTTTAAGGAATATACCCCGCTCGCGACGCGGTTACACATAGATTTCTTGAGTTATTATAATATTCCTCAATCTTTTGTTTTGAAAGTACTAAGTTTAATGGAGACACTCAAATTCTTAAATTCCTCAATTAGAATACCTTTCAATACAATTATTTTGCAGTCTCAATCTTATCTCTTCTCAAAGCGACAATAACCTCAATCAACAACAATATATCAACAAAGTATGATGTAACCTAGGACTACTTGGACATAGGTATAATAGTAGCTATTGTGATGATCCGGCAGGTCGTCTCAAGAATTAACGCTTCGATCACCTATTAACTGCTTTCCCCAAGTTTGATCACTTATTAACTGCTTTCCCCAAGTTTGATCACTTATTAACTGCTGCTAATTTAAATTGTCGGGATGTTCGGTTTTGAGTTTCTGAGAGTTTTGGAACACTTAGTCCTTAAATGAGAGCTTAAGTGTTGGAAAATTGACCATAGTTGGAATAGTATGAAGACATCTTTGGAATGGAAATTTGATGGTTCCGTTAGCTCCTTAGGTGATTTCGGGGTTGGGAGCATATTTAAAATTTATTTTGGAGGCCGGTGTAGATTTAGGCTTGAAATACCGAAGTTTGAATTTTTGAAGTTTCCGATCAGATAGTGAGTTTTTGATCCGAGGGCCAGAATAGAATTCCAGAAGTTACGGTAGCTCTGCCATGTCATTTGGGATGTCTGTGCAAAATTTCAGGTCATTCGAACGTATTTTGGTTAAGTTTTTTATCGAAAGTGTATTATGATGAAATTTGAAGTTCTTAGGCTCAAATCCTTGGTTATTTCGAGTTTCCGACATTGTTTTAGGCAGTTTAAGGACTCTACTAGTTTGAACAATGTTATGGGATATGTCTGTAGGTTTGGTTGAGGTCCCAGGGGCCTCGGGTGTGTTTCGGATGCTCAACGGAGCAGTTAGGAGTTGTGAAAAATTGTAGAAAATCCTTTAGCAATTGCAGGTCCAATTCCTTCTTTGCATTCACGACGTTCCTCTCATGTTTGCGTAGTTCTGACCTTCTTCTTCTATGCGTTTGCGTCCTCCTTCATGTGTTCACGTAGAGTAATTTTTGAGGAGGATCAGTTTCCTCATCGAGTTCGCGTGTAGTCTTCGCGTTGGCGAAGCTTCACGTTTTCCTCAATCGAAGATCACGTTTAAGACATCGTGTTCGCATAGCTTTATTTGAATCCGAGGGATGATCCTATATTTACTCATTGTGTTTGCAGTACCCTTGTCGCGTTCCCATAGCTTCACTAGTCCAGATCTTCGCATTCGCGGACTCTTCCTCGCGTTCGTGAAGGGCATTTTTGGCAGACTTCATTTTTCCTTCTTCGCGAACACGAGACTTCCTCTGCGTTCGCTATGCTTTAAATACTTGAACAAATATAAACATTTCAAGATCCGAGGGTTAGCCAATTTGTTTATCAAAACACAAGCTTGGGGGCTCGGATTTGGGAGATATTTCGAGGGATTTTCGAGGGCAACTAACAATTCTCTACTCTCCTATGCTTAAAACCCATTAATCTAATCACGAATTCCTCCTTAATTTTGGATTTTTGAATGAAAATGGGTAAAACTTGATAGACCAAATTATTGAGTTTGAGTGGGTGTTTGACCTCCGATTTGAGAGATTTTTATATGGTTAGACTCGTGAGAGTATGAGGGCTCTGAAAATGTGAAAATTATTCGATTCCGAGACGTTGGACTAAGGGGCGTTTTTATCATTTTACCTAATTTCGCGCCTTAGCTTTGAATTAAATAGTAGAATTAGTTGCTTGCGATGTTAATTACGATATGTAATTGATAATTGAATAGATTTGGTCCATTTGGAGTCGGATACTCGTGGAAAAGGCGTGGTTTCTAGTTGAATTTTGATCCAGTTCGAGGTAAGTGACTTGTCTAACCTTGTGTGGGGGGGGGGGGGGGGGGGCTTTCCCCTTAGGACATGATGTTTGGTAATTGAACGCCATGTACATGAGGTGACAAGCGCATACTTGAGCTTATATTTAAATCCGGTTTTTACTTAAATATTTAGATCGAGTTTCTTTCTTACCTGCTTTATTCTATTTGCAGTTATAGCCTGTGTTAGTTTAGAAAATTATGCTTAGTTGATCTAAATTGCCTATTTTCATAAGTTTCTTTGTTTGTAATACGTGAAGCATGTTAGGTTGGAACTACCTGTTGCCTTGTATTTCTTTGAACTTCATTGCTGAATATCTTCTTGTTGTGGCTGCGTATTTATATTGGGACTATGGATGTAGGATTCCAGTTGCTCCCCCTTGTTTTTTTACTTTGTAACTGCGGGTTCGATTCCCGATAGATCATCCATGCATATTCACTTTTGGACAACAAATTCGATTCCCGATAGATCCCCCCTACATATTTACTTTGGGACTGTGGTTTAGATTCCCGATAGAACCCCTTGCACATTTACTTGGGACTGCAGGTTCGATTCCTGATAGATCCCCTTGCACAGTAATATGGATCAACTGGGTATTTACATTTGAGACTACAGACCGGGGTTCCGGTAGATCCCCGGCACATGTATTTATATATAATGAGGATACCAAGAGATCCCCAGTTTACCTATTGAGGATACCAAGATATCCTCGGGATACCAAGAGATCCCTCGTGTATATGGTGAGGATACCAAGAGATCCTCGGGATACCAAGAGATCCCCGATTATTATTTCTTGTTCTAGCGGCATTTCCTTGTATTGTCTTATTTTTGCTTTCTACTACCATATTCTTTAATTATCCTGTTTATATTCTCGTTGTAGACCTTATTTATATTTTTTCTTTATCCTATCATTTATTATATTTTACCTCAGTAGGGCCCTGACCTTCCTCGTCACTACCCGACCAAGGTTAGGTTTGGCACTTACTGAGTACCGATGTGGTATACTCATGCCCCTTTCTGTGCATGTTTTTCATGTGTAGATCCAGGTACCTCTACCCAAGCGTATTATTCTTGAGGTTAAGAGATCTAGCAAAGACTTCGAGGTACATCTGTCATGTCCGCAGACCAGGAGTCTCTATCTTATTCTAGCTTTAGCAGTTAGCTTTCCTTTCATACTGTTGTTTTAGAATTTAGACATTCTGGAGTTAGAGCTGTGTATTACATTCTGTTAGCTTGTGTTCCCCTGAGTTTCCGGGTTTTGGGTTAGTATTGTAGTAGTTGAGCTATTGTGTTGTATGTTCCGAATGGCATTTTACATTTCGCTTTCCATTTTGTTAAATTTGGATTTGAGCTATAATTACCGCAAATTATTTGTTTTTCCGAATTGTTAGTCTTACCTAGTTGTAGGGACTAGGTACCGTCATGAAATGTTCACAGAGGGCGAACTGGGATCGTGACAAGTTGGTATTAGAGCTCTAGGTTCATAGGAGTCACGAAACATAAGCCAGTTTATTAGAGTCTCACTGATCGGTACGAAGACATATGTACTTATCTACGAGAGGCTATGTAACCATTAGGAGAATTTCACTTCATTTGATCCCTTTCGTGCGAGATTTTTGACATCACAATCCTAAACTCCCGCCTTCTATTCTCTCACAGATGGTGAGGACACGTGCTACTCGAGATGCAGACACCTGCACCCCCTACTGTAGCTGGCCTCTGACAGGGATGGGGTAAATGCCGAGGACACGTGCGTGGTGCAGCCAGAGCACCTGTGTGAGCTGCCACCAAGGTACCACCAGCAGACCCAACCGGAGTTCAGGAACTCGACACACTTATTGCCACTACTACTTCAGCCTTTCAGGAGACTTTGGCTCAATTCCTGAGCATGTTTGGTGCGTTGATTTAGGCAGGATTTATTTAAGTTGTACCGACTACTTCACAGGCCGGGGGAGGGACTCAAACTCCCGCCGCTCCCACTCCAGAGCAGCAAGTTCCCATTGGTCAGGTTCCAGGTATCATGGCGACACGGCCTGTGGTCCCATTTCAGCGGGTGGTGAGGCCCCTTGCCGAGTAGGAAATAGGTGGGTCTAGGAGAGAGAGGACAATGAGGTCAGGAGGGAGAGCATAGAGGAGTGAGTAAGCCTCGTAAATTGGGGAGACCCACTGGTCCTTATTTTGTAGGAAGAGTACGACATGGTAGAGGTTTCGTGGGTCAGCCAGCTCAGTTTGCATCCCAGATTTCACACAGGGTTTCAGGTGTTCATGGGTTTTGGAGTACCCGTATTACATAGCTTCCACCCCCACCTCGGCGTGAGGTTGATTTGAGTGTGGCGACATATGCCATGTGGTGAGGTATTTCCCTAGACTTGGGAGAAGTGCACCTCCACAGACCTCTCAGTCATAGTGTGCCCCGCAGAGTTCTCAAACTATGGTTACAGTCCCAGTTGCTACCCCACCTGCCCGTACCGAGGCTGTTGCCTCCAATTCTGTCATCACATGTATTTTTAGTATACCAATTCTATTCGGTCTAGGCTTCACTTATTTTTATGTGTCTTCTTATTTTTCTCCGCATTTGGGTGTACCTCGAGATTTCCTTGAGTTTTCTTGTTTATGTTTCTACTCTTGTGGGAGATTCTCTTATTGTGGATTGCATTTATTGGTCGTGTTTTGTTACTATTCGTGGTTTTGAGACCAGAGCCGATTTATTGTTACTCAACATGGTTGACCTTGATATTATCTTGGGCATGGACTGGTTGTCGCCTCATTATGCTATTGTTGATTGTCACGCCAAAAACGTGACACTGGCTATGCCAGGTGTACCGCGTGTTGGGTGGAGTGGTACTCTAGACCATAATCCCAACAGAGTTATCTCTTTTCTTAAAGCCCAGCATATGGTTGAGAGGAGGTGTGCCGCGTATTTAGCTTATGTAGTGTTGATACCCCTTCTATTGATTCAGTCCCAATGGTGCGGGATTATCCCGATGTATTTTCAGCTGATCTTCCGGGCATGCCACCTGATAGAGACATTGATTTTGGTATTGATTTGTTGCAGGGCACTCAGCCCATGTCTATCCCTCCATATCGTATGGCTCCCCCTGAGTTGAAGAAGTTGAAGGAGTTGAAGGATTAGTTACAGGAATTGCTTTATAAGGGCTTTATTCGGCCCAGTATTTTACCTTGGGATGCTCCTGTGTTGTATGTGAAGAAGAATGATGGTTCCATACATAGGTATATCGATTATCGCCAGTGAACAAGGTTACAGTGAAGAACTGTTATCATTTGCCTTGTATTGATGATCTGTTTGACTAGCTTCAGGGCGCACAAGTGTTTTCTAAGATTGATGTGCGCTCTGGTTACCATCAGTTTAAGATTCGGGAGTTAGATATCCCAAAGACTGCCTTCAGGACTCGGTATGGTCATTACGAGTTCCTTGTTATGTCATTTGGGCTGACCAATGCCCCAGCAGCTTTTATGCATTTGGTGCACAGTGTGTTCAGGCCGATATCGATTCTTTTGTCATTTTCTTTATTGATGATATTTTGGTATATTCCTAAAGTCGGGAAGATCATGAGCAATACTTGAGGACCGTGCTTTAGACCTTGAGAGAGAAGAAGTTATATGCAAGTTCTCAAAATGTGAGTTTGGTTGGATTCTGTGGCATTCTTAGGACAGTGGTTTCGAGTGAGGGCATTCGGGTGGATCCAAAGGAGGTAGAGGCAGGGCAGAGTTGGCCTAGACCATCCTCAGCTACAAGGAATCGCAGTTTCCTTGTCTTAGCGGGTTATTATCGTTGATTTATTGAGGGGTTTTCTTCTATTGTAGCACCTAGGGGTGTCAACCGGGCCGGGTTGACCCGGGACCGGCACGGACCGGCCCGGTCAAAACCGGCCCGGACCGGACCGGTTAAGGGCGGGGGGGGCCGGGCTGGGTTGGGGGGGGAAGGGGGTTTGGACGGACAGCCTTACCGGGCAAATAACCCGGACCGGACCGGCCCGGGAAGCGAATTACCGGGCGAACCGGCCAACCCGGACCGGCCCGGACCGGTTTTAACGGTCAAATTTTTTTTTTTTTTTAAAAAAAAAAAATTTTTTATACTTGTGGGGCCCACTTGCCCGTTGGCAACGGTCCAGAAGACCAGATCCGTTGGCCAACGGGTAAATTTTGCAAATTTGGCCATTTTTTGATTTTTTTTAGTTTTTATTTAATTACATTAATAACCCTTCTAAAAATCTATAAATACCCTCCCCCTCTTCTTCATTTCCTCACTCAAAATTATCTATCTCTCTCTCAATTCTCAAATTATCTATCTCTCTCTCAATTCAAGAATTCATATTCTACTTTCATAATTTTATTGTCTTTATTTTCCCGAATTAAATTTATCGTAATTTCTTATTTGGAAATCAGCAATTCGGCATTCGAAGCTTGATTCTTGAAGTTCAAGTGTTCAACATTCTTGAAGTTCACCTGTTCAAGTGCTCAATTTATTGTCGAATTCGGTGCACTCTCTCCAACTCTTTCTCTTATTTAATATTTTAATTGCATATTTGATTTTAGTTTAGCTTATATATTAAATTTTCCAATATGTTGAATGCTGCTAAAAGAGCGTGTAGAAAAGTTACTGGTAGGAGTGGAAGTGGAAGTGGAAGTAGTAAAAAAAGTCCTATAGCTTCTGGTAGTAATAGTAATAATGAACCAATAACACATGTTTCTGAATCATCGCCTAATTTGCAAGATGTAAATATTGATTATGAACAATTACACCAAGATTTCGGAATAGAAGATAACGAAATTGGAATAGAAGATGAGATACCATCTACACCTACTAGTGCAAATGTTGGTAGTGTTGGAGTTGGAGTTGCTAGTGCAACAAGGGGTAGAAGACCACCAGTCGCTCCAAAATCTAAATCTAATCGTAGAAAAAGAAGTGCTGTTTGGAAATTTTTTGATGAGATAGAAGATAGTGATAGAGTTAAGTGCAGACTTTGTAACGACACGTATCAACATTTGACCGGAGGTAATTTAGGGGGGACTGGCACACTTATTAGACATATGCAAAAGGATCATCCTATAGAATGGGGAAATAATGGGGATGGAAGTGAAACAACACCTAACACTACTACTGGAGGTCTGCGAAAATATGATAAAATGAGGGATCGAGAGGAATTAGCGAAAATGATTGCTTTGGGTTGTCTACCTTTTTCTTTTGCTTCTTCCTCTTATCTTGTTACGTATATTCAAAGGATATACAACCCTATGTTTAAAGGTATCCCTAGAAGTACCTGTAGATCTGACATCTTTAGACTTCACGGCCAATATCAAACGTACATACGTTATTTGTTTAGTCACCTTCCTTCTAGAGTATGTCTAACTTCTGATATTGGCCATGCTGTAAATGGAAATGATTATTTAACAATTACATGTCATTGGATAGATGACAATACTTGTATGCAAAAACGTATAATTGCTTTTAAATATGATGAAGATCAGAGTCATACTGCAACATTTATTAGTACTACAATTGTTGAAGTTGTCGAATTTTATAATCTAAACCAAAAAGTTTTGTGTATGTCTTTTGATAATGCTTCAAACAACAATGCTGCAGTTTCAATTTTAAAATTGAATTTACATCCACCTCTTGATGATATTTTTCATGTTAGATGTGCATGTCATGTATACAATTTAATTGTTAAAAGTGGGCTAGATTTATTTTTACATGAGATTACTCTAGTTAGAAGAGCTGTTGGAGTAATTCAGGGAAATAATAGACAATCTAGAATAAGAGAATTTAAGAACAAGTGTCAACAATATAACCTTAGACCTAGATTCATGCCCGACGAAGTAGTTACTAGATGGAACTATACGTATATATTTTTAAAATGTTGCTACAAATATAGATTTCCAATAACAGAAGTTGCTAATGCACATTGTACTAATCCTAGTCGTATGTTAACCGGTGATACCTGGGAGGTCATTAGTGATGTCATTAAATTTTTACATAAGTTTTATACTGCTACTGTTGTGTTTTCTGGGGCATATTACCCAACTATTACTTTGGCTTTAGTACATATAGCTGAAATTTCTTTGCTACTATTTGAATTTAAGAAGAACGATAGATATACGGATGCTATTGCAAGTATGCAAGCAAAATTTAAAAAATATTTCTTTCCAATTCCTCCTATTTACTTAATTGGTGCAGTTTTAAATCCTTCAATTAAAATGTCTGATTGTCAACAATTAATGAATGCTTTATACAATTATATGGAGATTGGGCCCACTGAAAGCCCAAATTTGTATGAATCTATGAACCAACTAAATGAACACTTACAATATCTATATACTTATTATGCAACTCAATGTGATATTGCTCGTGCATCATCTGCTGCAAATCCCACTATGGAATGTAGCACTTCTAATGTAGTCGGAGATGATGATGAAGGGTTTGATAGTTTTAATATTTTTTCAACTTTTGCTAACACTCAATCTAGTAGCAGGAATATAGATGAATTGCAATTTTACTTGCAGAAGCAAAAGGAGCCTCGCACCAAGGAATTTTCACCGTTAGGCTGGTGGCAGGAAAATTCAAAGCAATTTCCCGTTCTTTACGCTATGGCGCGGGATGTCCTGAATGTCCCAATTTCCACTGTTGCATCCGAGAGTGCATTTAGCCAAGCAAGACAACAACTTGGAGACACGCGGCACTCATTGGGAAGCAATGCTTTGGAAGTCTTAGTGTGTCTAAGAGATTGGATAAGATCTGAAAGAAGAAATCAAGGAAAGGAAGATCTGGATAGCCCGGAAGACGAAGAACTTGGAGATATCTTAACGCACGGAAACCCATCCGAATTTAACACTCCAGAAGAAGGTCCAGAGGTTCATATTAATATGGAAGAACTTGCTATTGCAATGCAAGCCATTTGATGTAAAATTGTAAATTGTAAACTAGTTATGATACATTTTAGTTTTTCAATTTGAAATTTTCAATTTAAGAAATAAAGTAGCACTTGCAATAAGTGCAATTTTTTCCCATCTTTTGTTGTGTTCATTCAATTATTACAAAGTATTAATATAACTTAATATTTAAACTATACGAAATACAAAAAAAAAAAAAAAAAAAGTAAAACCCGGTCCGGCCCGACCCGGACCGGATCGAACCCGGCCCAATTCAACCCGCCCCCAATTGAACCCGGACCGGACCGGCCCGGACCCGGACGGGTCAAAAAATCCGGACCCGTAACCGGCCCGGCCCACCCGCTGGTCAGCTATAGTAGCACCTATGACTAGACTGACCCCGAAGGGTGCTCCATTTCAGTGGACAAAGGAGTGTGAGGCGAGCTTTTAGAAGCTCAAGACGGCTTTGACAATAACCCCAATTTTGATATTGCCTACTGGTTTGAGGTCTTATACTGTTTATTGTGATGCCTCATGGGTTGGCCTTGGAGCGGTGTTGATGCATGACGGTAGGGTGATTGCCTACGCATCCAGACAATTGAAGATACACAAGAAGAATTATTTAGTCCATGATCTTGAGTTAGCTACTATTGTTCACGCCCTGAAGATTTAACACTATTATCTATACAGTGTGCCTTGTGAGATTTATATTGATCAAAGGAGTTTTCAGCATTCGTTCAAGCAGAAGAATCTAAATTTGTGCCAAAAGAGGTGGTTAGAGTTGCTGAAGGACTATGACATCACTATTTTATATCACTCGAGCAAGGCCAATGTAGCGTTTCATGCCTTGAGTCGTCGGGCAGAGAGTTTGGGTAGTTTGGCATATCTACAATTATCGGAGAGGCCCATGGCGATGGATGTTCAGGCCTTAGCCAGCTAGTTTGTGAGATTGGATCTTTCGAAGCCCATATGGGTTCTAGCTTGCGTGGTTTCTCGGTCTTCATTATTTGATCGTATCAGGAAGTGACAGTATGATAACCCTCACTTGCTTGTCCTTAAGGACAGGGTTCAGCATGGTGATGCTAGAGATGTGACCACTGGCGAGGATAGAGTATAGAGGATGCAGGGCCGGGTTTGTGTACCCAATGTCGATAGGCTACGGGAGCTGATTCTAGAGGAGACCCACAGTTCACGGTATTCCATCCATCCGGGTAAAGGGAAAATGTATCAGGATTTGAGACATCACTATAGGTCGAAACGGATGAAGAAGGATGTAGTTGGATATGTAGCTAGATGCCTCCACTGTCAGCAGGTGAAGTATGAGCACCAGAGACCGGGTGGGTTGCTTCAGCAGATAGAGATTCCGGAGGGGAAGTGGGAGCGGGTCACCATGGACTTCGTAGTTGGACTCCCATGGACTTTGAGGAAGTTTGATACTATTTGGGTGATTGTGGATCAGCTGACCAAGTCCGCCCATTTTATTCCTATGCGTACTACTTATTCATCGGAGCGGCTGGCGGATATTTACATCCGGGAGATCGTTTGTCTGCATGGTATTCCAATTTCTATTATTTCAGACAGAGGTACTCAGTGTACATCATGATTCAGGAGGACCGTTCAGCAGGAGTTGGGTACTCGGGTAGAGTTGATCACGACATTTCACCCCTAAACTGACTGACAGTCCGAGGGTACCATTCAGATTCTTAAGGATATTTCAGCTTTGTGCATGCGTGATTGAGTTTTGAGGGTCTTGGGATCAGTTCTTGCTAGTGGCAGAGTTTGCTTACAACAACAGCTATCAGTCCTGTCCAGACAGAAGAGCTATGTGGACTAGAAAGTCCGTGATGTTTCCTTTATGGTTGGAGAGTGGGTTCTGCTCCGAGTTTCGCCTATGAAGAGTGTCATGAGATTTGGGAAGAAAGGAAAGTTGAGTCTGAGGTCCATTGACCCATTTGAGATATTGAGGCGTGTTGGGGAGGTTTCTTATGAGCTTGCCATACCTCCCTACCTGGCAGGAGTTCATCCGGTATTTCATGTTTTGATGCTCCGGAGGTACCACGGTGACCCGTCCGCACGTGTTGGATTTCAGTTCAGTCCAATTGGACAAAGATCTGTCCTTTATTGAGGAGCCAGTGTCTATATTGGGCCGTTAGGTTAGAAAGTTGAGGTCAAAGAACATTGCTTCAGTACAGTTCAGCGGCAGGGTCAGCTGGCTGGGGAGGTGACCTAGAAGACCGACCAGGATATGTGCACCTGTTACCCTCACCTTTTCCCTACTTCAGGTATGTCTTTATGCTCGTTCGAGGACGAACGAAGGTTTAAGTGTAGGAGGATGTGACGAGCCGGCCGGTTGTCTTTATAATTAACACCT
This sequence comes from Nicotiana benthamiana, assembly GCA_034376525.1. Classification (NCBI taxonomy): domain Eukaryota; kingdom Viridiplantae; phylum Streptophyta; class Magnoliopsida; order Solanales; family Solanaceae; genus Nicotiana; species Nicotiana benthamiana. Next base: position 94,323,361 of record CM067330.1, read on the forward strand.
TGATCCCCTATTAACTACTTTTTCCAAGTTTAATTCTACTAATTTGAATTACCAGGATGTTCGGTTTTGAGTTTCAGAGAGTTTTGGGACACTTAGTCCTTAAATGAGAGCTTAAGTGTTGGAAAATTACCATAGTCAGAACAGTGCGAAGACGGACTCAGAATGGAAATTCAATGGTTTTGTTAGCTCCGTTAGGTGATTTCGGGGTTGGGAGCATGTTCGAAATGTATTTTGGAGGTCCGGTGTAGATTTAGGCTTGAAATGACGAAGTTTGAATTTTTGAAATTTTCGGTCCGATAGTAAATTTTTTATCTGAGTGTGGGAATGGATTCTAAAAGTTGCAGTAGCTCTGCCATATAATTTGGGATGTGTGTGCAACATTTCAGGTAATCCGAACGTGTTTTGGTTAAGTTTTTGATCGAAAGCGTATTTTGATGAAATTTGAAGTTCTTAGGCTCAAACCCTTGGTTATTTCGAGTTTCTGGCGTTGTTTTAGGTGGTTTGAGGATTGGTACAAGTTTGAACAATGTTACGGGATATGTCCGTAGGTTTGGCTGAGGTCCCGAGGCCTCGGGTGTGTTTTGGATGCTCAACGGAGCATTTAGTAGTTGTGAAAAATTGCAGAAAATCCTTCTGCAGTTGCAGGTCTAATTACTTCTTCGCGTTAGCAACGTTCCTCTCGCGTTCGCGTAGTTCTGAACTTCTGCTTCTACGCAATTGCATCCTCCTCCACGCGTTCGCGTCCTCCTCCACGCGTTCGCGTAGAGTAATTCTGGAGGAGGACCAGTTTCCTCATCGCGTTTGCAATTAGTACTTTGCGTTCGCAAAGCTTCACGTTTTCCTCAATGGAGATCGCGTCTAAGACATCGTGTTCACATAGCTTTATTTGACTCTGACGGCTGATCCAATTTATTCTCATCGCGTTCGCAGTACCCTTGTCGAGTTAGCATAGCTTCACCAGTCCAGGTCTTCGCATTCGCGGACTCTTCTTGGCGTTCGCGAAGGGCATTTTTGGCAGCCTTCATTTTTTCTTCTTCGCGAACACGAGACTTCCTCCACGTTCGCGATGTTTTAAATACCTGGATATATATAAACATTTCAAGATCTGAGGATTAGCCATTTTTTAATCAAAACACAAGCTTGGGGGCTCGGATTTGGAAGAAATTTTGAGGAATTTTCTAGGGCAACTACTGGGTAGCGATTCTCTATTCTGTTATGCTTAAAACCCACTAATCTAATCATGAATTCCTCCTTAATTTTGGATTTTTGAATGAAAAATGGGTAAAACTTCATAGACCAAATTATTGAGATTTGAATGGGTGTTTGACCTCTTTGAGAGATTTTTATATGGTTAGACTCGTGGGAGTACGAGGGTTATGAAAATATGAAAATTATCCGATTTCGAGATGTTTCTCTAAGGGGAATTTTGGTCATTTTACCTAATTTTGCGCCTTAGTTTTGAATTAAATAGTAGAATCAGTTTTTTGTGATGTTAACTGCGATATGTAATTGAATTAAATAGATTTGGTCCATTTGGAGTCGGATACTCGTGGCAAAAGAGTGGTTTCTAGTTGAATTTTGAGCCAATTCGAGGTAAGTAGCTTGTCTAACCTTGTGTGGGGGACTTTCCCCTTAGGACATGATGATTGGTAATTGAATGCCTTGTACGTGAGGTGACGAGTGCGTACTTGAGCTAATTGTTGAAAATCCGGTTTTTACTTAAATATTTAGATTGAGTTTTTTTCTTACATGCTTTATTCTATTTGCAGTTATAGCCTGTGTTAGTTTAGAAAATAATGCTTAGTTGATATAAATTTCCTATTTGCTTAAGTTGCTTTGTTTGTAATACGCGAAGCACGTTAGGCTAGAACTACCTGTCGCTTTGTATTTCTTTGAACTTCATTGCTGAATATCTTCTTGGTGTGGCTGCATATTTACATTGGGACTATAGATGTGGGATTACGGTAGCTCCTCCCCCCTTGTTTGTCTACTTTGGGACTGCGGATTCGATTCCCGATAGATCCTCCATGCACATTTACTTTAGGACTGCGGGTTCGATTCCTTATAGATCCTCCTGCATATTTACTTTGGGACTGCGAGTTCGATTCCCGATAGATCTCCAATACATATATACTTTGGGACTAAGGGTTAAATTACCCGATATATCCCCCCTGCATATTTACTTTGGAACATCGGGTTAGATTCCCGATAGATCCCCTTTCACATTTATTTTGGTACAGCATGTTCGATTTCTGATAGATCCCCTTGCACAGTTATATGGAACTACTGGGTATTTACATTTGAGACTATGGACCGGGGTTCTGGTATATCCCTGGCACATGTATTTACATATATTGAGGATACCAAGAGATCCTCGGGATACCAAAAGATCCCCAGCAAATGTATTTATATATATAAGGGATACCAAGAGATCCTCGGGATACCAAGAAATTCCCAATTTACCTATTGAGGATACCAAGAGATGCTCGCGATACCAAGAGATCCCCGATTATTATTTCCTGTTGTAATGGCATTTCCTTGTATTGTCTTATTTATGCTTTCTACTACTGTATTCTTTAATTATCCTATTTAGATTCTAGCTGCAGAACTTATTTGTATTGTTTCTTTATCCTATCATTTATTATGTTTTACCTCAGTAGGGCCTTGACCTTCCTCTTCACTACCCGACCGAGGTTAGGTTTGGTACTTACTGAGTACCGCTGTGGTGTACTCATGCCCCTTTCTGCTCATGTTTTTCATGTGCAGATCCAGTTACCTCCACCCAAACGTATTATTCTCGAGGGGGAGAGATCTAGCAGAGACTTCGAGATACATCTGTCGTGTCCGCAGACCTGGAGTCTCTATCTTATTCTAGCTTTAGCAGTTAGCTTTCCTTTCGTACTGTTATTTTAGACATTCTGGAGTTAGAGCTGTGTATTACATTCTGTTAGCTTGTATTCCCATGAGTTTCCAGGTTTTAAGTTAGTATTGTAGTAGTTGAGCTATTGTGCTGTATGTACCGAATGGAATTTTATATTCCACTTTCCATTTTGTTAAATTTGGATTTGAGTTACAGTTTCCGTATTGTTAGGCTTACCTAGTTGTAGGGACTAGGTGCCGTCACGACATGTTCACGGAGGGCGAACTAGGGCCGTCACCTCGTACGTACGTAGCCCCCCACAATTAGAAGCACATATCTAATTAATTCACTTACGGGAACAATTCCCTCTTACAATGTTAGAAAGGAGACTCACCTTGCTCCGAAGTTCCATAACCGGCATTCTACGCCTTTCCGAAGACTCAAACTAATGAACAACGTTCTAAAGCTAGACAATAATTATGTAAACCCATCAATATATATTCAATTACTCATAATAATTAAATTTATAACAATCCCTAATCCCGATCGAAAAGTTGACAAAAATGCCGTAGGACCCACATGCCCGGATTTCAAAAATTTTCAAAGATAAAGTTTACCCATAACCTCACTAACTCAAATATGTAATTTACTCTTGATTTCATGCCCAAAATAGTGGTCAAAATCCAAAAATATCAGTTTTATAGGTTTTCCCCTCAACCCCACGTTTCTACCAAATTTTCGTGCTAAAATTATATAAAATCAATGTATTTAACTCAAAACTTAACATAAACCACTTAAATCATTCTTGGTGGTGAAAATGGCACCTCAATGTTGCTCCAAAATCGGCTCCGGTGGAAAAAATGAGGTTGAAAGGAACCCATCCCTCGATTTAAAGGACCTCACTGCCTCCAGCATTTTCGCACCTGTGGTCACTTGACTGTCTCTGCGGTTCCACGGGTGCGACCCACAATCTGCTTCTACACTTCTCCTCCAGGCCCTCAACTTCTGCATCTGCACCCTTCCTTTCGCAGGTGTGGTCCCGCTTCAGCGGTAAGATGACCGCATCTGCAGTCCCAGCTTAGAACAGTCACTCCACCTTCTGCGGCACCAATGTCGCTTCTGCGCTCTGCACCTGCGGCCAATACATTGCAGGTGCGGTTACACCAGATGACAACAGGCTTCAGCTCTTCCTCCCAACTCCAATCCGATCCGCTAACCACCTGGAATCCACTCGAGACCTCCAGGGCCCCGTCCAATCACACCGACCAATCCCATAACGTAACACGGACCTGCCTGAGGCTTCAAATTATATCAAACAACTCTGAAATTACCAAACACACCCCAATTCGTGCTTTATGAACTTTAGAACTTCAAACTTTTACATCCAATGCCCGAACATATCAAATCACGTCCGATTGGCCTTAAACTTTGCACATAAATCATATTTGGTATTACGCTAGCTTCCGTAGTTTCCACTTATGAAATCATACTAGAATATTATTATTATAGTTGCTACTCTCATAGCACGTTGCTAAAATCTATTATGTGTAGGGTCCCAATAATTTTCGACATGTATCTGTCTTTCTGTCAAATAGTCATGATTCCTTTTGGCTTTCCGCAGTTCTATTTTATAAAGAAAGAAATAGTGTGTGATTATTCGTTGAGAAAATAAATATTAACCTGGAAACGTTTTGAAGGAGATTTTTGACCATTATACCCTTTGAAAAGACGGTAGGTCAAAAAGTAAATGAACCAAAATAATTGTATTGTGTTATGAAATATTAAATTATGGTGGATGTCCATAACTCCTATAACACCCACTACTTTTATCCATTATCTCCATAACTCCCACTACTCCAATACTTATGGTTGTAACTCCCACACCTCCATGATCTCCCCCATGATCTTCCTCCATGATCTCAAAAGCTTAATGGCATATTTATGGAATTCTTTTAGTATACCTCTATGTAGTACTATAAATAGAGGATGAGAAATCATTTTGTAATACACTTGGATACATAGAAGAAATATATTCTCTTCTCTATTTCTCTCTACTTTGTTGTCTATCTTTTTGTTTATTACTTTGAGCTAAGTTTTGTAACACGTTATCAGCACGAAGCTCTACTATCTCAAGAATCTCTTTGAGAAAATTAAGATATTTTTTCTCCTCCTAATTTTGTTTTAATTATGTCTGACATTATGAAAAGAAAGTTTGTTGCCCTTGAAATTTTGGGCAAGAACTACAAGACATGGGTGTTGGATGCTGAAATCCATTTGGATGCAATGGGTCTTGGAGACGCCATTAAAGACAGAAATAATGCATCCACCCAAGACTGTGCTAAGGCCTTGATTTTCTTGCGCCATCACCTTGATGAAGGTTTGAAAATTGAATATCTCACAGTCAAAGATCCACTTATCTTGTGGAATGGCTTAAAGGATAGATATGACAACTTAAAGTTGGTCACTCTGCCACAAGCACGATATGATTGGGCTCATCTAAGGCTCCAAGACTTTAAGTCTGTTTCTGAATATAATTCTGCAATGTTTAGAATTACTTCTAATTTGAAACTTTGTGGAGATACTATAACTGATTATGATATGCTTGAAAAAATGTTTACAACGTTTCATGCCTCCAATATGGTTCTGCAACAACAGTACAGAGAGAAAGGTTTCAAAAAGTACTCTGAGCTGATTTCTCTTCTCCTTGTGGCTGAGCGAAACAATGACCTGCTCATGAGAAATCACGAAAATCGACCCACTGGGTCTACACCATTGCCTGAAGTAGATAAGGTGTATTCCCATTATGCTAAGTGTGGAAAAGGCTATGGCTTTAATCATGGTCGAGGTCGTGGTCGGGGTCATGGCCGTGGACGTGGACAAGGAAGAAATTTTCCTGGTGTTAGTCACCCCCCAAAGAGATATAACCACCAAAAGTGGAAATGGAATTATGAGAATCCAAAAGCAAATAGTTCAGAAACTATATGTTATCGTTGCGGTGGAAAAGGGCACTGGGCAAATATTTACCGTGTACCAAGACATTTGGTTGAGCTTTATCAAGCATCTCTAAAGAGTAAAGGCCCTGAAACTAATTTTGTCTCTGACAATAATTTTGACATCACCCACTTGGATGTGGCAGACTTCTTTGAGCACCCTGAGGGGAAAATAGATCACTTGATCGGTGATGGATCCATGGTTAAATAAGATTGAGCAGTTTGATATTTTACTTTTACTTATTCGTATTGTTAATGAATAAACAATTATCATAGTTTACATAAGTTATCTATTATTGTGATATGGTTCAAATTTTATATTTTCTGCTTTAAGTCAAATATTGATATGTACCTTAAGAGTTTTATCAACTTGACAAATAATCTCTATTATGGTTTTAAAATATATAACTTTAGATTACGCATTCATCTTATGCTTTATTTGTAATGATTTTTCAGTAAGTTAATCGATTATCACTTTAGTTAATCGATTAACATAACAGATAATCGATTAACCAATATATTCTATTAAACTGGACCTTTTTCGCAAGGCATGTTAGTCGACTATCCGATTTAGTTAATCGACTAACCTAATGACCGTTGCCTAAGTTAATCGATTATCATTTTAGTTAATCGATTAACCTTATGTCCGTTGCATGTTCATCGACTAGTTTTTTAAATGTTGAAACAGGTTAGTCGATTATCTATTTGGTTAATCGACTAACCTCAGCAGATTTTGAAAATATTGTTTAATTATTAAGCAACGGATACAAGAGTATTAAAAGGAGAATAACTATGATAAAAGATTTTTTTTTTCATAATGACCGCATTGAAACTATTATGTTGAATCATAGACTTAAATTTGTTTATTCTTATATCTATAAAAAAAAAAAAAAAATATATATATATATATATATATATATATACTAATATTTTTCGTATATTTCTTTTGTATGTCAAACCATGGGAAGCAAATATGGATATCTCACAAAGCAAACTTGGATCAACGTCCAATTGTAAAAATATTTGTTTAATTGATTCATGTACCACACATACGATATTCAAAGAGAAGAATTATTTCTCTCATTTAAGTATGTGTAAGGCAGATATTACTACAATTTCTGGTAGTAGTAAATTGATTGAAGGCTCCGGAAGAGCAACTATAACTCTGCCTAAAGGAAACAATATTTATCATAGAGAATGCAATGTTCTCTTCCAAGTCCAAGAGGAACTTGTTGAGTTTTAAAGATATCCGTCAAAATGAATATCATATTGAGACAATAGATGAGAATAATCTTGAATACCTCATCATTACAAAGAATGTCTCTGGCCAGAGGGTTATTGAGAAGTTCCCATCTTTATCTTGTGGCCTGTATTGGACAAAAAATAGTGCAATTGAGGCACATTCCACAGTAAACCAAAAGGTTACTGATTCCAATACTTTTGTACTTTGGCATGATCGATTGGGACATCCTGGATCAATTATGATGAGACGGATTATAGAAAACTCATATGGGCATCCATTAAAGAATTTAAAGATTCTTTTAAATAATGAATTTTCTTGCACTTCTTGTTATCAAGGCAAGTTAATTATTAGACCATCACCAACAAAGGTTGGAACTGAGTCACCTACGTTTTTGGAACGTATACAAGGGGATATTTGTGGACCTATTCACCCACATAGTGGGTCCTTTAGATATTTTATGGTCTTAATAGATGCATCATCTAGATGGTCTCATGTGTTCCTATTGTCATCACGCAACCTTGCGTTTGCAAAATTAATGGCACAAATAATTATATTACGAGCACAATTTCCTGATAATCCAATTAAGTCTATTAGACTAGATAATGCTGCTGAGTTTTTATCCCAAGCATTTAATGATTATTGCTTATCAATTGGGATAAAAGTGGAACATCCTGTAGCTCATGTTCACACTCAAAATGGTCTTGCAGAATCTTTAATTAAACGTCTGCAGTTGATTGCAAGACCATTACTCATGAAAACGAGGCTGCCCACTTCGGTTTGGGGTCACGCCATTTTGCATGCAGCAATGCTAGTTCGTCTCAGACCGACGAATTATCACAAATATTCCCCATTGCAATTAGTTTTGGGTCATGAACCTAATATATCCCATTTAAGAATTTTTGGATGCGCAGTATATGTGCCTGTAGCACTGCCATATCGCACCTAAATGGGTCCGCAAAGAAGGTTAGGAATATATGTTGGGTTTGAATCACCCTCCATTATTTGCTACCTCGAAACATTGACAGGGGATTTGTTCACTGCACGATTTGCAGACTGTCGATTCGATGAGACACTTTTCCCAAAATTAGGGGGAGAAGTTGGTGAAACCAAACGGGAAATTTTCTGGAAAAATCCATCATTATCTCATCTTGATCCACATACCTCTATTTGTGAAAAAGAGGTGCAAAATATTATCCATTTGCAAAGAATAGCAAATCAAATGCCTGATGCATTCACGGACTTGAAAAGGATAACAAAATCTCACATCCACGCAGAGTGTTCCAATCCGTATTGATGTCCCTATTGGACAATCTTCCAGTGTCATATCTAATGAGTCGAAAGCACGCCTAAAACGTGGCAGGCCATTAGGTTCCAAAGATCGAAATCCTAGAAAAAGGAAAGCAAATGATCAAAATGACACTACGAAAGAATCTCATGAGGAAATTCACGATTTAATAAATTCTGAGATTCATGAAGAATCCATTGAGCACGAGACTCAAGAAAATAAGGAACTATCAATAAATCCAATCGATATTGAGACAAATTTTAATCGAGTGGATATAGTGGTGGATTATGTCTTTGCATATAATGTTGCATCTAGCATTATGCAAGAAAGTGAGGATCTTGAACCTCAATCTGTTGGAGAATGTCGACAAAGACCTGATTGGCCAAAATGGCAAGAAGCAATCCAATCAGAATTGAATTCACTTGCAAAACGTGAAGTTTTTGGGCCTATAGTTGAAACACCTAATGGTGGCCTTGTGAAGCATTGTCCTTCACCTAGTCCTACATAAACGTTACGAGTAGAAGCCATGGATTGTTTCTCTCAAACTGTTAAGTCTTTCGGAGAGTTAGGCTTTGATACCAATTTTTAGAATATAAGCTTAACGCTAGAGGGGGGGTGAATAGCGTTTTAATAAAATCCAATGTAAATTTGCGGAATTAAAATTGCAGGAATAACGTAAGTGCAGTAATTAAAATAGTAAGGAGAGAACACACCAAGTTTATCCTGGTTCACCACAACGTGTGGTTAGTCCAGTCCCCGAGAGACTCTCTCGAGTTTTACACTAACTTTGTTAAGCTTACGGGTGCCTAACAAACCGTTACACTTGCTCGTAGATATACACTCTACAGGACTTCAACCTGCTCGAGGATACCGCACCTCAAGACTTCAAACCAAGGAACTACCTTTCCTTCTTACAACAAGGGATTAGACTATCCCTTCAAGTGTGTACAAACACTTAGCACTCAAGACAAAACTCTCTTCATAGAGTAGATATGAGTAAAAACAATACGCTCAAGAACACAACAATTTATTCAAGAATTTGGCTCTCAAAAATTATGAAATAGATATGAAATGATGAGAGAAGAGTATGTAAGCTTTATGCAAGAATTATAATCAGTTGTTGTGTTTAAAAACGTGAATTAGAGGTGTATTTATAGTGCTCAAAGTCACCAAGACCGTTGCTTAATTGCCAATCACTGATTGCTGATTTTGTGCTTGCATAATCGATTATATGATCTGCATAATCGATTATCTGCAGATCGTTCAAAAATCATATGCGGATTTTGAGCAGAATAATCGATTATTCAAGTTGCATAATCGATTATCGGTTAACGTTACAAAATCGGATGCAGATTCTGTGCAAGCATAATCGATTATTGCCTTGTGTATAATCGATTATATTTCAGTGTTTTAAAAATACTTTGGCAACGGTCAGTGAATAATCGATTATGCTATCTCGTATAATCGATTATTTTGTTGCTTTGAAAATCCAGTTATACACTGTCTTAACATAATCGATTATAAGTAAGACATAATCGATTATATTGTTGTCTTGAAAATTTTCGGTTAACACTGCCTTAACATAACCGATTATAAGTAAGACATAATCGATTATATTGCTGTCTTGAAAATTTCGGTTAACACTGCCTTAACATAATCGATTATAAGTAAGACATAATCAATTATATTGCTGTCTTGAAAATTTCGGTTAACACTGTCTTAACATAATCGATTATAAGAAATACATAATCGATTATTTATGTCCAGATTTGAAAAACATGTTTGAAAATCATTTTGGCTAAAATGAAAATGTTTGGAAATCATTTTGGTTTAACTCAACGATGCATGAAAATGATTTTACGAGAGAAGCCAAGACTTGAATAAGTTGTCGGATCAAGATCACACTATAAAGTGACTCATTTATAACTCTGTTGTTATTCTTGATCTTGCTCTTTGTTTCTCATGTTCTTGGGCTTTGGCATATGTCAATGTTCCATGCGCGTCGGTTTGTCATTTATCAAAACCTACAGAGATGAACACACGTTTAGTTTTAGCGACTTGAGAACGTATTTCAACAATTTCCCCCTTTTTTACTAATGGCAAACCAATATCGGGATATGCATAAGATAAGTATAAGTTCCCCCTCAATTTATGCCAATATGTATTAGTGTGCATAGCCCTTATTCTTCCCCCTTTTGACATAAGCAAAAATAATGAACTTTCGTTAAAAATATTAAATATACATGAGAAGGCAAGAAAAATAGACAGAATATAATTCAAACGATACAAAGAAAATTCATTATTCATTATCATCATTAACATCTGGCTCGGCATCCGGCACTTCATCCGGAAGAACAATTTGGGCATATGGATAGTTGACATGATCAAAGTACCCATGAAGCTCATAAGTCAAACGAGTGACATTTTGATCAATACGAGTCACTGAGGTTGACAAAGAAGCAAGTTGGTCCGAAATGGTTTGAAGAGTAGGAGCTTGAGGACGACGTATTTGAGTAGGAGGAGGAGGAGGATGTTCACCAATATTGGGAAATGAAGATTCTTGAATTTCCCAATGCTTTGTTGCCTTTCTGTGAGGACCGACGGAGATGTCGATACCGGAGGCTTCAAAAATAGCCATTATGACAAAAGCATATGGAAGTGGCTTATCGTCCCCAATTGCATCATACATGTGAGTCATGATGAACTGGCACCAATTGATGCGAGCCCCGGTGATAATTGCATGTAAGAGTTTGAATCCTCATGAGAGAGGGTGGTATGATTGAATTTTCGGGGTTTGAGAACTCGGGTGATGAAATAAAATATTAGACGATATTCTAGGAGCATGTGCGTAATGGTTGGGCGACGATTTTCCGGACAGTCGCCAATACCAATTTGGTGGAAAAGAAGTTGTTCATCAAATAAAGCGCCTTGTTCTCTAGTGTAGAGAGAGATGTCTTCACCATTTCGTGGAAGGTTAGTGAGGAGTTGCAAGTTTTCCTCATTTACAAAAATTGGAACTCCATTGATGTTAGAGATAAGGTCACCATCTTCGTCCTTCTGTAGATTTGAATAGAATGCATGGATTAGAGCAGGGTGAATGTAAGGAGTTTGAAGATATAGAAAGTCAATGAGTTGGCTTTGTATAAGAATATTTTCTGTTGATGGGGGTGCGCTATTTCAAAGATATCGAGTAGTTGAGAAACGAGGCGGAAGGATTTCTCGATTCTCAAATTTTTCAATGAATCGAAGAAGTTCGGGTTGAGTATCAAAGCGCAAATAAGAGCCGTCTTTATAGTGGAAAACGGGTGGAGTAGCGGCGGAAGAGGAGGCAATATGTTTGCCGGAACGAGCGTGTTTGGAATTCTTGCCCGTCATTTTTATGGAGGAGGGAAAGCTGTTACAGAAAGTTTGAGGGCTTTTGAAGGTTGTTTGAAGCTAAGAGTGAAGTTTGAAGTGAGAAATTTGAAGGATGAACACACCTATTTATAGAATTGAAGAAGTGAGGCATTTATGGACCAAAAAAGCTGCAGATTTCATAAGCCAAACGGTCAAAAACGGTAACAAAATTAAAAGCACGGACCGTTGCTAATCGATTATGGAGGCTGAATAATCGATTATTGCCAATATTTTGAATTGTAGTCAGAGAAGAAATCGATTATGCGATAGGAGATAATCGATTATTTGAAGACAGAAAGTATTATGAGGGTCCAGACTCGGGGAATAATCGATTTTGGTTAATATGATAATCGATTAGTTCAGTCAAGTGATATTACGAAAAGCCGAGACGGTAAAAGGTAATCGATTATGCAGTACTAAATAATCGATTATTATAAAACCTGTAACACTGAATCTTAACTTAATCGATTAGTAATATATGATAATCGATTATTACCAAATTCCTGCAAACTGAGATGTTAGAAATAATCGATAGTTCTTAGTCAATAATCGATTATTTGTTACCAGTGCCCGAAAATTCCCCCTGTCTTTGGGGCGATACCTGCAAAAAAGAATTAGGCGCCTCCGACGCTCAAGTTAGTAATTATTTAATGAAAGATGCAATGCATGAATTAGATCATCGTGGAGTCAAGAATTCTGAGTTCAATACGAATGCGGAAAAAGGACTCTTTCTCTAAAGGCTTTGTGAAGATGTCGGCCAATTGATTTTTGGTTTCAACAAATTCAATTTCGACATCACCCTTGAGAACATGATCTCTTATAAAGTGATGTCTAATTTCTATGTGTTTCGTTCTTGAGTGAAGAATAGGATTCTTCGTCAAGCTTATGGCGCTAGTATTGTCACATCGAAGAGGAACATTATCAATACTAAGACCATAATCCGAGAGTTGTTTCTTCATCCAAAGGATTTGTGCAAAACAACTCCCCACGGCTATATATTCAGCCTCGGTTGTGGATAACGCAACACTAACTTGTTTCTTGCTAAACCAAGAAACTAAGGAGCTACCGAGCAAATGGCAAGTGCCACTAGTGCTCTTGCGGTCCAATTTGCAACCCGCAAAATCGGAATTAGAATAGCCAACAAGTTGGCATGAAGAACCTTTGGGATACCATAGTCCCACATTTATTGTTCCAACAAGATACTTCATAATCCGTTTTACCGCAGTTAAGTGTGCCTCCTTCGGACATGATTGATATCGAGCGCATAAACACACGCTAAACATGATGTCCGGTCTACTAGCAGTAAGATAGAGAAGGGATCCGATCATACCTCGATACTTCTTGGTGTCTATTTCTTTACCTTTCTCATCCTTGTCAAGATGGTTGGATGTGCTCACTGGAGTGGCCATTGCTTTGGCGTTGCTCATTTCAAAATGATTTAGCAACTCCTTGCAATACTTAGATTGACAAATGAAAGTTCCTTCTTTCATTTGTTTCACTTGCAACCCCAAGAAGAAGTTTAGCTCACCCATCATTGACATTTCGAACTCGCTAGTCATTAACTTAGAGAATTCCTCGCATAAAAAATCATTAGTAGCACCAAAAATAATATCATCGACATAAATTTGAACTAATAGAATGTCATTGTTTTTCTTTTTGATAAACAGTGTAGTGTCAACTTTCCCCCTTTCGAACTCATTGTCCAAAAGAAATTTGCTTAAGCGCTCGTACCAAGCTCGAGGAGCTTGTTTAAGTCCATATAGCGCTTTCTTAAGCTTGAAGACATGATCGGGAGATTTAAAGTCTTCAAAGCTCGGGGGTTGTTCAACGTACACTTCCTCTTGAATAAACCCATTGAGGAAGGCACTTTTGACATCCATTTGAAATAATTTGAAATTCATAGATGATGAAAAAACAAGTAATAAACGAATGGCTTCTAGGCGTGCAACATGTGCATAGGTTTCTTCATAATCAATGCATTCTTCTTGATTATATCCCTTAGCAACTAGCCTAGCTTTGTTTCTAGTGATTATACCATTTTCATCTAATTTATTTCGAAAAACCCATTTCGTACCAATTATGGTGCGATTATCGGGTCTTGGCACCAATTCCCAAACATCATTACGTTTGAATTGGTTAAGCTCCTCTTGCATTGCCAAGGTCCAATGCTCATCCCCAATTGCTTCGGAAATGGTTTTAGGTTCTATTTGAGAAACAAAAGCCATATGCCCTACGGTGTCTTTAAGAAGATTTCGTGTACTTACCCCTTTCTCGATGTTGCCAATTACCTTGTCAAGAGGATGGTCTTTAGACGTCCTCCAAGCCTTAGGCATCATCGATTCTTCTTCTTGTGGTGGTACTTCTTCCGAAGGTTGTTCCATGACTTCATCTTGAACTTCCTTTGGATCCTCCTTTTGTACCTCGTCTTGAAGATTGATTTTCTTTAAAGCATCTGCAAGATCAACACACGAATCCTTTCTCGCCAAGCGAGCATCATTTTCACAAAATACTACATGAGGAGATTCCTCAACAGTTTTGGTTAGATTATTGAAAACTCTATATGCTTTGCTACGCGATGAGTAACCAAGAAAAATTCCTTCATCAGATTTCGCGTCAAATTTTCCCAAGTTATCTTTTCCGTTGTTGTGAATAAAGCATTTACAAACGAAGACTCTAAGATGGGAAAGATTTGGTTTCCCTCCCTTATAGAGTTCATAGGGAGTTTTTATGAGTATCGGTCATATGACAGCTCTGTTTAAAACATAGCTTGCGGTACTCACGGCATCCGCCCAAAACTTTTTGGAAATCTTAGCCTCATCGAGCATGGTTCTAGCCATCTCTTCGAGACATCGATTTTTACGTTCCACCACTCCATTTTGTTGTGGTGTACGTGGAGCCGAAAAGGTATGTTCAATACCGAGTTCGTCACAAAAATCCGCAAAGATATTATGATCGAACTCTCCCCCATGATCACTTCTTATGGAAGTGACGGTTGTGTTCTTTTCATTTTGAACACGTTTAAAAAACTTTTAACATGAAAGGCATCACTTTTATGAGCAAGAAATAACGTCCATGTAAATCTAGAGTAGTCATCAACAATTACAAAAGCATAAAGATTTCCACCAAGACTTTCAACACGAGATGGTCCAAAAAGATCCATGTGTAGAAGTTGTAAGGGTCTAGTGGTTGAAACAACTTTTTTGGATTTAAAAGAGGCTTTTGTTTGTTTCCCTTTTTGACATGATCACAAATAGAATCTTTTTCAAATTTCATGTTTGAAAGACCAATTACTAAATCTTGTGAAACTAGTTTGTTTAAAAGATTCATATTTACATGAGCTACTATACGATGCCATAACCACATGTCGTCTTCTTTACTCAAAAGACAATTCACAAAACTTGATGAAGAATTTTCAAGATCAACCATATAGATATTATCCATTCTAATACCACGAAGAATAATTGTAAAATCACTACGACGGATAACTAAGCATTCTTCGGAGTCAAACAATACAAGATTTCCCTTGTCACATAATTGACTTATGCTCAAGAGATTATGTTTAAGACCTTTAACTAGCAAAATATGCTTAATGGAGGAGGATTCGTCCTTACCGACCGATCCAATACCGATAATTTTTCCTTTGTTATTGTCTCCAAAAATAACATTTCCTCCTTCCGTGGGTTTTAGTTGAAGGAATTTTGATGCATCTCCGGTCATATGTTTGGAGCATCCACTATCAAGGTACCAAAGTACACTTGGTCCCTTCCAACACACCTACAAAACAAATTAATGAGATTTTGGTACCCAAGCCATTTTGGGTCCTTGTGTGTTAGGTGCAAAATGGTGGTGTGATTGACCTGCGGTGAAATGTCTATGTCTAGTGAAGCATGCGGGAGCAATATGTCCAATTTTATTGCAATAATGACAAATGATATTCGGATTGTGCATTCTTCTAGGATGATAATAATTTGGAGGTCTAAATTTATTCACTCTATTTTTAGGAATATAGTTTTGATGTAGTTTTCGAAAATCTTGTCTAGGTGGTCTATACATGCCAATATTTTTTCTAGTATTCACTCTATTTTTAGGAATATAGTTTTGATGTGGTTTTCGAAAATCTTGTCTAGGTGGTCTATACATGCCAATATTTCTTCTAGCATTTGTTCTAGGATGAGTTGCACTTCTAGGATTAAAATTTCTAGGTTGAGTGTTGACATTTATTTTATTTTGCCTAAGTTGAGTCTTAGGTGGTTTAGGAATGGACTCAACTTTTTCTTTTGGCTCGTGTTTAAAGCCTATACCGTGCTTAGTGGATTTCAAATTTACAAGCACTTCATTGAGATTTTTGTGTGAAGAATTGAATTTGTGCAAAGTGCTTCTAAGACTTTCTACTTCTTCCTTTAGAGATTTGCAAGAAGTACAATCCTTATTTGAGCTTTCGGGTTTATCGGCGCTTCTTTTGCCATAAAACTTGTTTTCCTCTTTTAATTTCTCATTTTCAAGAGTTAGTTTTTCAAAATCCTTTTCTTTTGAAGAAATTTGTTTTCTTAAATCCTTTATAGATTTAGAAGCGCTAATAAACTCTTTATACAACTCATCAAATGCATCTTGCATTTCTTCTAAAGTGAAATAGTTCTTAGAAGTGGTACATACCTCATTTTGAGTTTCTTCGTGTGCCATAAGACACAAGTTTGCGGTCTTGTTTCCTTCTCCATCACTTGATTCGTCTCCGGAGTCGCCTCCCCAAGAGATGTATGCTCTTTGTTTCTTGACGGGTTTCTTCTCCTTTTTGGTATTTGGACAATTTGATTTGATATGCCCGATTTCTCCGCATCCATAGCACTTTAATTGGTCTCCTTGTTGCTTACCTTTACGTTCATACTTCTTTTGCATGAACTTGTGAAATTTCTTAATAACGAGTCCGAACTCGCTATCTTCGTCGCTTGAATCCTCATCATTTTGAGGTTGAGCCGTGCTTGCTTTAAGGGCGATTCTTCGTTTCCTTTGATCATCCAAAGGAGGGTTAAGAATAGTAGATTCATAGGTTTTGAGATTACCTCTAAGCCCGTCGATTGTGACATTTGTAATGCCGATTGACTCTTGAATAGCATCGGCTTTGGAGCGCCATTCCGGAGTGAGACTTCGAAGAATTTTACGGACAAGTTCCCTATCCGTGAAGGTCTTCTTAAGAGCATGAAGATCATTAACAATTTTTGAAAATCGTTCGAACATATCATCTATCTTCTCGTTTTCCTTCATATGAAAAAGTTCATATTCATGGGTTAGAAAATCTATTTTAGCTTCTCTTACCTGGTCCGTACCTTCGTAGGTAATTTCCAATTTATCCCACATTTGCTTAGCCGTGGTGCAACATGAGATTTTCCGATATTCATCAGGATTTACAGCACAGTACATCATGTTGATCGCTTTTGCGTTGTTCTCCACCTTTCTAATATCGTCTGCGTCATACTCATCTTCCGATTTTGGCACCATTTCATTTTCTACCTTTTTGGTTGGAATTTGCTCTCCATTCTTGATAATTTTCCACAGTAGAAAATTATTTGATTGGATAAATATTCTCATCCTTTCTTTCCAATAAGTATAGTTTGTGCCATCGAATAGTGGTGGCCTTGTGAAGCATTGTCCTTCACCTAGTCCTGCATAAACGTTACGAGTAGAAGCCATGGATTGTTTCTCTCAAACTGTTAAGTCTTTCAGAGAGTTAGGCTTTGATACCAATTGTTAGAATATAAGCTTAACGCTAGAGGGGGGGTGAATAGCGTTTTAATAAAAATCAATGTAAATTTGCGGAATTAAAATTGCAGGAATAACGTAAATGCAGTAATTAAAATAGTAAGGAGAGAACACACCAAGTTTATCCTGGTTCACCACAACGTGTGGTTATTCCAGTCCCCGAGAGACTCTCTCGAGTTTTACACTAACTTTGTTAAGCTTACGGGTGCCTAACAAACCGTTACACTTGCTCGTAGATATACACTCTACAGGACTTCAACCTGCTCGAGGATACCGCACCTCAAGACTTCAAACCAAGGAACTACCTTTCCTTCTTACAACAAGGGATTAGGCTATCCCTTCAAGTGTGTACAAACACTTAGCACTCAAGACAAGACTCTCTTTATAGAGTAGATATGAGTAAAAACAATACGCTCAAGAACACAACAATTTATTCAAGAATTTGGCTCTCAAAAATTATGAAATAAATATGAAATGATGAGAGAAGAGTATGTAAAAAGCTTTATGCAAGAATTATAATCAGTTGTTGTGTTTAAAAACGTGAATTAGAGGTGTATTTATAGTGCTCAAAGTCACCAAGACCGTTGCTTAATTGCTAATCACTGATTGCTGATTTTGTGCTTGCATAATCGATTATATGATCTGCATAATCGATTATCTGCAGATCGTATAAATTTCATATGCGGATTTTGAGCAGAATAATCGATTATTCAAGTTGCATAATCGATTATCGGTTAACGTTACAAAATCGGATGCAGATTCTGTGCAAGCATAATCGATTATTGCCTTGTGTATAATCGATTATATTTCAGCGTTTTAAAAATACTTTGGCAACGGTCAGTGAATAATCGATTATGCTATCTCGTATAATCGATTATTTTGTTGCTTTGAAAATCCGGTTATACACTGTCTTAACATAATCGATTATAAGTAAGACATAATCGATTATATTGCTATCTTGAAAATTTTCGGTTAACATTGCCTTAACATAACCAATTATAAGTATGACATAATCGATTATATTGCTGTCTTGAAAATTTCGGTTAACACTGCCTTAACATAATCGATTATAGTAAGACATAATCGATTATATTACTGTCTTAAAAATTTCGGTTAACACTGTCTTAACATATTCGATTATAAGAAATACATAATCGATTATTTATGTCCAGATTTGAAAAACATGTTTGAAAATCATTTTGGCCAAAATAAAAATGTTTGAAAATCATTTTGGTTTAACTCAACGATGCATGAAAATGATTTTACGAGAGAAGCCAAGACTTGAATAAGTTGTCGGATCAAGATCACACTATAAAGTGACTCATTTATAACTTTGTTGTTATTCTTGATCTTGCTCTTTGTTTCTCATGTTCTTGGGCTTTGGCATATGTCAATGCTCCATGCGTGTCGGTTTGTCATTTATCAAAACCTACAGAGATGAACACACGTTTAGTTTTAGCGACTTGAGAACGTGTTTCAACAGAAGCAAGTCGAGAGTGTGTATGGTTGAGGTCTATAATACATCATATTCGAGACAAATGTGGTTTGAAATGTGACAAACTACCCACGATTTTGTATGAAGACAATGCAGCATGCATAGGCCAATTGAAGGGAGGATTCATAAAAGGAGATAGAACAAAGCATATTTCACCAAAGTTATTTTTCACACATGATCTTCAAAAGAATGGTGATATCAATGTGCAACAGATTCGTTCAAGTGATAATATGGCTGATTTGATCACAAAATCTCTACCAACGTCAACCTTCAAGAAGCTGGTACACAAGATTGGAATGCGAAGGCTCAAGGATGTGAATTGATGCTCTTTTCAGGGGGAGTTAATGCGCGTTGCACTCTTTTTCCCTTACAAGGTTTTGTCCCACTGGATTTTCCTTGCAAGGTTTTTAACGAGGCAACAAAAATGCATTTTGTTAGATATGTGTACTCTTTTTCCTTTTCTAAAATTTTTTTCCCATTGGGCTTTATTTTAGTTAAGGTTTTAACGAGGCACATTATCTTTGGACATCCAAGGGGGAGTGCTATGAAATATTAAATTATGGTGGATGTCCATAACTCCTATAACACCCACTACTTTTATCCATTATCTCCATAACTCCCACTACTCCAATACTTATGGTTGTAACTCCCACACCTCCATGATCTCCCCCATGATCTTCCTCCATGATCTCAAAAGCTTAATGACATATTTATGGAATTCTTTTAGTATACCTCTATGTAGTACTATAAATAGAGGATAAAAAATCATTTTGTTATACACTTGGATACATAGAAGAAATATATTCTCTTCTCTATTTCTCTCTACTTTGTTGTCTATCTTTTTGTTTATTACTTTGAGCTAAGTTTTGTAACATATTGCTTAAACACCCGATAATTGTGGTGTTTAAGCACTTGTTTGAGCTTTAACCCACTAAAGGTATGAATGTCATGAATAGGTACTCTTGACCTTTTCTCAATAGATTTTCCAGTCGAGACTCTTTTTTGACACTTTTTAGTTGAGAGGCGGATTTAAAATTTCAGGCTTATGAATTTTTGTTGCAATTTCAACTTAATATACAATAATAACGGAATTTACAGTTAGATATTTATAAATTTTAATTAAATTTTTTTAATATAAATACAGAATCGACGCAAGAGTTACTGAATTCCCGAAAACCCATCGTCAATACTCTAGGTCCGCCTCCGACGTCGTGTCATATGCGGAGTCCTTGATCGATTAAAGTTGTAGGAGAATTAAGAGATATGAGAAAATGAAAGACAAGATTCTCCTTGTGCGTCTTCATTAATAATTGTAATTAACAATCAATAGAGATGGAGTCATAATTTGAAGCTTATGAGTACAAGATTTTAAAATTATTTAATTTGGTCGAACCCATAAAAGAAGAGCTAGCTCCGTTCTTGACCGCTAATGCCTAATAGCCTTTAGACTAGACGATTTGAATTTGTTTTCGTTTCTTCTTAAACTTTTTTTTAATTATTTATGCCTATAATATGGGTACGGCAAGGAGATTTTAATCTTTATCTTTTATGACGTGGCATATACATGCTGGCAAAATGATGACATGGCAATGGCATGTTATTTTTTTGGCACCAAAATTTGACTTTTTGGTGTTCTGTATTCTTGATAGCTAACACATAATATAGTGACTTTATTATTACGAAAATTAATTGTTTGACTTTGATATAACAAAGAACAATTCACCTTTGGCATAATTTTAAACTTTTATTTCTTTAATCTTAAGCAAGGAAATATGTTTTCAGGTAGTACATTTTTTCCACTATCATATTATACAGTTGAACACCTTACAACAACAACAACAATTACCCAGTATACTCCCATCAGATGGGGTCTGAAGAGGGTAATATGTAGACAAGCCTTACCCCTACCCGAAAGGGCAGAGAGGCTGTTTTCAATCGACCCCGACAATATAGTTGAACACCTTATGACAAATTAATACAGTAGTCCCTAGCTACTATTTTAAAATTAATGGTAAAAGCATACCATTATTTTCACCAAAGTAGACCAATTTATCATGGATGAGGTGAGAATACATGCTCCCTTATATTTCAATTTATATAATGTTGTTTGATTAGCTATAGAATTTAAAAAAGAAATAAATACTTTTGAAATTTATGACTTAAAACAAATCGGAACTATTTGTGTGAGTATAAATTAATCTCAAATAAAAGGTAATAGGAGAATTTTGGAGTTACTCCCTTCATTTTCTTTTAGTTGTAATCAAGCATTTATTTTACTAAATTATCCTTATTAATGGTACTTTAAAAACCTAAGGTTGACTGTAATATCCCAATTAATTTACTTAATTTGGAAAATAGTTACTTAATGATAAGCTTAAATAAAAAAAATCATCAATTCTCTCTTAATTTACTAAAATAAGCAAATAAAAAATCTATTATTTCCTCAATTTACTAAAATGAAAACAAAAGAAATAAATTATTTTTGTCATGAAACAATAAAAGAAGAAGAAGAGTATTGCAGAAAAAAGTAGAGGGAGATAATTTTTATTGATTTGGAATGAATTACAATGGAATAGAACCCTCTATTTATAGGGAGAGGATGATTAAGCCACCAAGTAATAAACCCTAGAATCTCTCTAAATATAGACATTCACCATAAATAAAATATTATTTATAATACCCTCCCCTCCCCCCTTTGAATGGCTATTCAACAGATAATGTGCCTCGTTAAAACCATAACTAAAATAAAAATCTAGTGAAAAAAATTCTAGAGAAGGAAAAAGAATACACATATCTAACAATACGCCTTTTGGTTTTCTCTTTAAAATCCTTGCAAGCAAAACCCATTGAGACAAAACCCTGTAAGGAAAAAGAGTACAACGTGTATTAATTCCCCGTGATGAGAGCATTAATTCACATCTTTAAGTATTTGCATTCCAATCTTGTGCACCATCTTCAAAATATCTCTGATAGAGATTTGACAAATAAATATGTCATATTAACTTGAACAAATTTCTTTCACCTTGAAATCATCGTCCCTTGTCACAACCCAAAATCTCTCTGAAGGAATCGTGATGGCACCTAGTCTCTAAATTAGGTAAGCCTAATATTTGCAGAAATAACTTTAATATTCAATAACTTCAAATTGAGTAACTCCCAATAAATCACAATTTCCAAAATCGATGGTACAATTCATAACCATTTCTAAGAGTAATTATACAAAATAAATACAATATTATTCCAGACGAGAAGAAATTAATGGAACATAAACACAAATGAAGGTGACTTTGGGGCCTGCGAACGCAACAATAGGTTACCGTGAGTCTTCACCACGACGATCCGCACATCTACTATCGATTAATACCTCGATCTGTACACAAAAATATACAGAAGTGTAGTATGAGCATACCACGACGATGTCCAGTAAGTATCAAGACTAACCTAGGTGGGATAGTGACGAGGAACAGACAAGATACCTACTAATCAAATCAAATGAACATGATATAATAATAAAACATCGAGATAAAGATAACGAGGTAATATAAAAAACGAAAAGAAATCAAGATACCAACAGTAAGAACCATAAACGGAGAACACAAGTAGTAACAAACAGTAACCAAGCAAATCATATACCGAGTAAATTAGATAACCGAGTAAATCAACACTGACATAACAGGAACAGATACAGGTAAGAACGTATTCAATTAAAGGAGGAGATTCCCACTCGCTCAATCACATCATTTCTAATACACAAATTCCGAGCATCTCAATCCTCGGTTTCTCATACCAAAATTTTAACTTTCGAACCTTCTGCACGCATGACACCTTGTGCCCCCAAATTTTCAATCTCACTTTTAACAACAGAATTCACATGCTATACAATACATAATGTCCGTACAATGTACTCAATATATCTAAGAAGTCCCATTTACCTAATATAAGTAAAATTACAATTTCTAAACTAACTGGAAAAGCCGGTGAGGGAAAGAAGAAATTGTTTCTTTTGAAATAATTTGAGTGAAGAAAGTACCCCTTTTAATTTAAAAATACAAAAATGAATGAATTATTATCCTTAATGTGAGATTTAATAACTTAAAACTTAGTAGAAATTCCCATTTAAGTAGAATACAATCTCAGACGGCTGGATATCATTGAGAAACTAATTGAATTATGGATGTAACAATTTTTGAAGTTGGAAGTATTGGAATGTGTGTGTCTATATATATATATATATGTAGTGAGGTATTGAAAACATTATAGGTTTTAACACAAAGGATCACGGGGAAAAAAATAATTTAAACAGTTTAAACACTTGAATTGATAACAACAAATAAACACAGTAGCAAAAACTGTATGGCACCACCCTTCGTGTTTTTACTTTCGTTCTCACCATAAGAGTCAATATTTACTTCTATTCTTTCTTGTTGTGCCATGAAACCCGATCCCAATCATATAGTACTATTTCAGCATGCAACTCGATCCAAATCATCTAATATTATTGCGACGTGCAATCCGATCCAAATAATATAATGATGTTGCAGCGTACAACCCGATCCATATATTATTATTCCAGCATGCAACCCGATCCATATATTATTTTTGCGGCATGCAACCCGATCCAAATCATATAATGATGGTGCGGCGTGAAACCCAATCCCGTTATACAAATCAAAAATCACAAAAGAATTTCAGCAAGGGAACTATAAGGAAACGACCATATCCGAGCAAGAAAACCAACAATAAGGATTAAATATGTCGCTGCAAGGGAATCAACTATAACCAAACTTGTACCAATAATTAACTTCATAATGAAACCTCAACTAAACAACAAGACATAATAAGCACGTGATAACTAAACCGGTAACCACAACAATTGGGCATGTAACCTATTTGCAAAGTCTAGAAGAACTCACAATCAACATATCAAAATAATAAGCAAGGCAATCACTTCAATTAAGGCAATTAAGGGTCAATGCAACATGTAGGAATTCGAGGAAAGCTACCAACATCATATGGAGCATATCGAGGCAATTAAAAAAGCAATTATTAAATCCAATCATAAGGAATACTCTCCACATATTGAACATAAGGATCTAATAACCCTAGAGCATTTTTCCACAAGTAAGTCTGAGCACACACTCATCACCTTGCATGCACGGACAACAAATAGCAAAGAAGATTCAATCCTAAAGGGAAGTCCCCTACACAAGGTTAGGAAAGATACTTACCTCAAAAACGACAAAGCGATACTCTAAAATGTATTTTTCGGGTGAAAAGACCTCCGGACAACTCAAATCTAACCAAATTAACTTCAAAGCACAAATACAACACAGAAGAAACTATTCCGAATCGTAAAGGCTCAATATTTAACAAAATTCAAAAATTGGTCCAAAATTTGTGTGACGACCCCAAGGAGTCATCACCTGTGTTCTTACTCATTCTGTGTCTCCGAGGCCTTAAAACCTTATTTAGGATTGTCTCGATTTAAGTGTGCAGTCTAGGCGCATAACCGCAAAGCTTAAATATGAATTTTGAGAGAAAATGGTGAATTTTGACATTAATATGATTAATATTGACTTCGGTCTACATTTTGGGTAAACAGACCCAGACCCATGAATTGACGGTCCTAGAGGGTCCGCGGGAAAATATGGGACTTGGGAATATGCCCGGAATTGAATTCCGAGGTCCCAAATCCGAGAAATAAATTTTTATGTGAAATTATTTCCCGAAAATAACTAAAGAAATTGGAAGATGAAATTGATTAAAAGATTGTGATATCGTGCTCGTATTTTGGTTTCGATGCCCGGTACAAGTCTTATATGTGATTTAAGCGCTTTCTATAAAGTTTGGTTGAAAACGGACGTCATTTAACATATTTCGGTCTTAAAATGGAAAATTGGTGTTTCATGAAAAATTGAAAGAAAATCTTAAGCTTTAGGGCTTGAATCTATGTATATGATGTTATTTTGGCGATTTGATCGCACGAGTAAGTCCGTAGGATATTTTTGAGGTGGTGTATATGTCTGGTTTGGAGCCCCGAGGGCTCGGGTGAGTTTAGAATAAGTTCCGGGAGGTCTTAGACTAAGAAATAGCAGTGTTCCAGGTTAACTGGCGTGGCCCCACTCCCTATTTGTGTGGTCCGTGCTGAAAAATTAGAGAGTTGTAATATTGCACGTCTCGGGACCCTCTAGCACGGTCCGCGTGAAAACGTGTGCATCCGCTGAGGGGCAAGCGCTGCCGCGGTCCGCGATGGAAGCTACGCGGCCGAGGTCATTAATACGCGATCCGCGTAGCTAGCCTCAGAGAGCTAGGAACCTCCAGATCTACCAGTGGGGCATGGTCCTTCTTGCGCGATCTGCGCTGGGACTGGGAGCATATAAAAATATGAGATTTTCAGTTATCTTACACTTTTCAAAACCCCAAAATATAAGAGGCAATTTTTCAAATAACTCTTCTTCTCCAAAACAATTGGTAAGCGATTTCTAAACTATTTTCCCACTCCCTAACATCTTTTAACATGATTTCAACTTC
The DNA here is from genome assembly GCA_034376525.1 of Nicotiana benthamiana. Classification (NCBI taxonomy): domain Eukaryota; kingdom Viridiplantae; phylum Streptophyta; class Magnoliopsida; order Solanales; family Solanaceae; genus Nicotiana; species Nicotiana benthamiana. Next base: position 94,348,915 of record CM067330.1, read on the forward strand.
AAATCAAAGATTTTAATGGGAAAATTTGGGAATTTCAGGTAGAACCTAGATTTTCTAAAATTGGGGGTTTTGGACCTCAATTCGAGGTCTGATTCCAAAATAAATCATATATTTGAGTTCATGGGGAATGTGTAATTGGGTTTTGGTTCGAACCTCGGGTTTTGACCATGTGGGCCCAGGGGCATTTTTTACCTTTTGGATAAAACCTTGTAAAAACTTATTTTCATGTTTTGGGGTTGATTTCAATAGTATTTATTAATGTAATAAAGTGATTTATGACTAGATTCGAGCGGTTTTGTGGTGGAATCAAGGGGTAAACCCATACTTGAGGTTTGAATTGAGTTTGAAGCATTGAGGTAAGTGTTCGGTTTAACCCTAGCTTGAGGGATTAGCAGTTGAGTCGTATTTGCTACGTTTTGTGTTATGTACGACGTATGGGCATGGTGACGGGTATCCATATGTTGGTGTTGAGCATGACCGTGGGTCTTAAATTGATAGTTGCGAACCCTTAATTGATCCTATAAAAGCCTCGATTTGGTGATCCTTGATACTGAGTATTGGCTTTAAATGTGGCGAGTAGAAATTGAATAGAATTGGTTATAGTTTACTCTCCCTTGCCGGGACATTTGAATTGTTGTTATTGTATTCCCTTACCGGGAAGTTATTACAATGTCTTTTTCCCTTGCCGGGATTTATTTTTGTATTGTGTTGGAAGAAATGGGATCAGGAGGTACTCCTACCACAAGATATTGATTGAAATGGGATCGGGTGGTACGCCTACCACAAGATATTGATTGAAATGGGATCGTGTGATACGCCTACCACAAGATATTGATGAAATGAGATTGGGTGGTACACTTACCACAAGATATTGATTGAAATGGAATCGGGGGGTATGCCTACTACAAGATACTGATTGAAATGGGAGAGGGTGGTATGCCTACCACGAGATATTGATTGAAATGTGAGCGGGTGGTACACCTACCACAAGTTATTATGAAATGGGATCGGGTGGTACGCCTACCACGAGATATTGAGAAATGGGATTAGGTTGCACACCTGCAACGAGAAGAGGATTTTGAATGAAAGTTGTTTTATATATTCTTATTCGTGTTAGTAGCTTTATAGTGGGTTCTTTGCCAGTTCTGATAATTCTGTTCATTTTGCTATCCCTAAAGCATGTTTCCCCTCCCCATTTTTACTTGTTATTTCCTGTTGTTTCCTTCGCCATATATTATGTAATTGTACAGGTTTATCTGGATTCTGGTCCTGGCCTCGTCACTTATTTTCCAGGGTTAGGCCAGACACTTACCAGCACACGGGGTCGGTTGTGCTGATGCTACACTCTACACTTACGTAAAGATACCATAGCAGCTTTTGAGCAGCAGCAATAGCCTGGGAGCGAGCCTTCATTCCAGTGAGACACCGAGGTAGCCTTGCAGGCGTCCGCAGGTATCGACATATCCTCTATTCCGTTTATATCTCATGTATTTCGAGACAAACAGCTTACACTTTCTATTAAACGTTGTATTTACTGAATCTTAGTAGTTCGTGAGTTATGTGACACCAGATTTTGGGTAGAGGCTAGGTTGAACTTCCGTATTGTTATTCGTTATCATTAATATTAAGTCTTACGCTTGTTTATTTAAATCGATTACTTTTATCTTATTGTTGATAAATATTAAAAAGGATTATATGGTTAAGGAGATGTAATTAATATTTGATTTGCCTAGCTCCCGTTAGTAGGCGCCATCACGATCCCCGAAGGTTGGAAATTCGGATCGTGACAAGTTGGTATCAGAGCTCTAGGTTGCATCGGTCTCACAACTTACGGAAAAACTTGGTAGAGTCTGAGGGATCGGCACAGAGACGTTTGTATTTATCCCCTAGAGGATACCGATTAGGAAAATTTCACATTTGTTCTTTCTTGTCGTGCAGTTCATTTTCTCGAATACTGATTGTCTTTCTACTATGTTCATCATAGATGGCGAGAACACACAATTCCTCATCTTCCGGTCAGCAATCCGAGCCCCAGGCGACCCCCGCTAGGGGTAGAGGTCAAGGTTGAGGATGTGCCAGAGGCTGAGGTAAAGGTCGAGCTCATCCTCGAGCAGCATCACTAGTGGCGGAGCCTCGGGTTGATTTCGATGAGGAGGTTCCGGCCCCATCTCCAGCAGTTCCAGTGGGCCCAGCTCAAGTCCCGGAGGGGTTCATTGCCACCCCAGCTCTTCAGGAAGCTCTAGTCTTGTTAGTGGGTCTTATGGAGAGCATTACCTGGGCAGGGTTTCTTCCTCTAGCACCAGGCGTATCTCAAGCTGGAGGAGGGGCCCAGACTCCTGCTACTCGCACTCTGAAGCAGGTAACTCCCCAGGTTGAAATTCCAGTGGTTCAGCCAGCTATGGAAGTTCAGCCGAGATGGTTGTTCAGACCGGCGGTAGAGCGGCAATGTCCGCAGATGCTTTGTAAAGGTTGGATAGGTTCACCAAGCTCTTCACTACTACCTTCTGCGGTGCACCCACCGAGGACCCTCAAGATTATTTGGGCAGCTGCCACGAGGTTCTTCGGAACATGGGTATAGTTGAGTCCAGTGGAGTTGATTTTGCTGCATTTCACCTATCTGGATCCACCAAGGCTTGGTGAAGGGATTTCTGTTTAGCTAGACCAATAGGGTCTCCAGCCTTGACCTGGGAGCAGTTCACGCATACATTCTGGAGAAGTTTCTCCCTTTCACACAGCATGAGGCCTATCGGAGGAAGTTCGAGTGTCTCTATCGGGGGTTTATGTCAGTCACCCAGTACGAGACTAGGTTTATTTAGTTAGCTCGCCATGCTATTGTCATACTCCCCACTGAGAGGGAGAGAGTGAGACGGTTTATTGATGGACTCATCCAGCCTATTCGTCTCCAGATGGCCAGAAAGGCGGGAAGTGATATCACTTTTCAAGAGGCGACCAATGTGGCCCGGAGGATTGAGATGGTATTGCCACAGGGGGGTGTTCATAGAGCAGACAAGAGACACCGTCAGTCAGACCGACTCATACGATAGGGGTCATCCTCCTAGACCCTTCCAGTCAGCACTCCAGGTTTCTCATGGTGCTTCAGGTGGTCGTGGTTCTCAGCCGCATCAGCAGCCTTATGGTGCACCATCAGCACCTATCATTGCACCACCGCTTCAGAGTTTCCAGGGTCGCCATTCCCAGCAGCCGATATCTTGTTTTACTTGTGGCGACACAAGGCACATCGCTAGGTATTGTCCTCGAGCTTTGAGCAGTTCTTCACAGCATGGTTCCCGTGCCATAGTATAGGTACCAAATGCTCCACAGCCTACCCAGCCGGCTAGAGGCAGGTGTAGAGGTGGAGGTAGAGGTCATAGAGGTGGAGCTTAGGCTGCCAGGGGTGGAGGACAGCCAGCAGCCAACCGTCCTAGAGATGTGGTTCAGGGAGGTGGGGACTAGCCCCGGTGTTATGCTCTTCCAGCTAGACCATAGGCTGAGTCTTCAAGTGCAATCATTATAGGTACTATTCTGGTTTGTGATAGAGATGATTCAGTGCCATTTGATCCAGGGTCTACGTATTCGTATGTGTTATCTTATTTTGCACCGTACTTGGTCATGCCTAGTGATGCTTTGGGTATTCCTGTATATGTGTCTACACCGATGGGTGATTCTATCATGGTCGACCGAGTTCATCGTTCCTGTGTTGTAGTGATTGGGAGTCTTGAGACCCGTATCGATTTGTTGCTTTTAGACTTGGTCGACTTTGATGTCATATTAGGGATGGATTTGTTGTCCCCTCATGCTATCTTGGTTTTCCATGCCAAGACCGTGACCTTAGCATTACCAGACTTGCCCCATTTATAGTGGAGAGGGACTCATAGTCATTCCACTCGCAGTGTTATCTCATATGTAAAGGCTCGACGTATGGTCGAGAAGGGGTGCTTGGCCTATTTGGCTGTCTGTGATTCCAGTGCTGAGCTCCCCTCTATCGATTCTGTTCCTATTGTTCGGGAGTTTCCCCAAGTTTTCCCTTCAGACCTGTTGGGCATGCCACCCGAAAAGTTCATTGATTTCTGAATTGATTTGGCTCCGGGCACCCAACCCATTTCTATCCCGCCATATCGTATAGCCCCGCTGGAGCTGAAAGAGTTAAAAGACCAGTTGCAGGAATTGCTGAAGAAGGGTTTCATTAGACCTAGTGTTTCGTCGTGGGGCGTGCCTGAGTTATTCGTCAAGAAGAAGGACGGATCGATGAGGATGTGCATAAATTACTGGCAATTAAACAAGGTAACGATTAAGAATAAGTATCCATTGCCGAGGATTGATGATTTGTTCAACCAGCTTCAGGATGCCAGTGTGTTTTCAAAGATTGACTAGAGATCTAGCTACCATCAGTTGAGGATTAGGGCATCTGATGTCCCTAAGACAGCTTTCCACACTCGGTATGGTTATTATAAGTTCTTGGTCATGTTATTTGGGTTGACCAATGCCTAGCAGCATTCATGGAGTTGATGAACTAAGTATTGAGGTCATATTTGGACATGTTCGTGATAGTCTTTATTGAATATATTTTGGTGTACTCCCGTAGCCAGGAGGAGCACGAGCAGCACCTCAGAGTGGTTCTTCGGACTCTGAATGATAGCTGGTTATATGCTAAGTTCTCGAAGTGTGAGTACTGGTTGACTTCAGTTGCATTTCTGGGTCTTTTTGTTTCAGCAGAGGGTATTCAGGTGGACCCCAAGATGATTGAGGCAGTCAAGAACTAGCCTCGACCAGCTTCAGCTACAGAGATTCGAAGTTACTTGGGGTTAGCAGGCTAGTACCGTCGGTTCGTGGAAGGGTTCTCGTCTATTGCAGCCCTGATGACCAGGTTGACCCAGAAGGGTGCTCTGTTCAGATGGTCAGATGAGTGTGAGGCGAGCTTTCAGAAGCTCAAGACAGCTCTAACTACACACCGGTATTGGTTTTGCCCACAGGTTCAGGGCCTTATACAGTTTATTGTGATGCTTCCCGTATTGGGCTTGGTCAATATTGATGCAGGATGGCAGAGTCATTGCCTATGATTCGAGGTAGTTGAAGATCCACGATAAGAATTATTTGCTTCATGATCTGGAGTTTACATCCATTGTTCATGCATTGAAGATTTGGAGGCATTATCTATATGGTGTGTGACGTGTGAGGTGTACCCTGATCACAAGAGTCTTCAGTATCTATTCAAGCAGAAGGACTTGAATTTGAGGTAGAAGAGGTAGTTGGAGTTGTTGAAAGATTATGATGTTACTATCTTGTATCACCGGGGGAAGGACAATATAGTGGACGATGCGTTGAGTAGGAAGTCAACCAACATGGGTAGTCTTGCTTGTATTCCGGTCAGCCAAAGACCGCTTGCTTTGGATGTTCAGGCCTTGGCCAATCGATTCGTGAGATTGTATATTTTTTAGCCTAGCCGAGTGTTAGCTTGCACGGTCACTCATTCTTTATTGTTGGAGCGTATCCGTGAGCAGCAGTTTAATGATTCCTATTTGTGCGTCCTGAGAGACACGGTACAACGTGGAGGTGCCAAGAAGGTGACGATGGTATCTTGATATTGCAGGGGCGAGTTCGTGTGCCCAATGTTGATGGAATTCAATAGTTGATCTTAGCGGAGGCCCACAATTCTCGATATTCTATTCACCCAGGCACCTCCAACATGTATCAGGATCTGAGAAAGCACTATTGGTGGCGCAGAATGAAGAAAGATATTGTTGCATATGTTGCTCGATGTTTAAATTGTCAGTAGGTTAAGTATGAGCATCAGAGTCCTGGTGGACTGTTTCAAAGGATTGAGCTTCTCGAGTGGAAGTGGGAGAGGATTACTATAGATTTTGTTATTAGACTCTCGTTGACCCGGAAGAAGTTTGATGCTATTTGGGTCATTGTTGATAGACTAACCAAGTCAGCACATTTTGTTCCTATTGCAGCCACTTATTCATCCGAGAGATTAGCCAAGGTCTATATCAGAGAGATTGTTTGCCTTAATGGGGTGCCAGTATCTACCATTTAGGACCGGGGTAGGCAGTTTACCTCGCGCTTCTGGAGATCCGTTCAGTGAGAGTTGGGCACCCAGGTTGAATTGAGCACAAGATTTCAACCTTAAAGGGACGATCAGCCTGAGGGGACCATTGAGATATTGGAGGATATGCTCTGAGCATGTGTCATTGATTTTGGAGACTCTTGGGATCAGTTTTTGCCATTAGCAGAGTTTGCCTACAACAACAGTTACCAGTCCAGCATTCAGATGGCTCCTTATGAGGCGTTGTACGGTAGGCGATGTCGGTCTCCAGTCGGATGGTTTGATTTGGGAAAGGCTCGGTTATTGGGTACAAATTTATCTCATGATGCCTTGGATAAGGTCAAGATCATTCAGGATAGGCTTCGGACGGCTCAGTCTAGGAAGAAGAGTTATGCAGATCACAAGGTTCGAGATGTGGCTATCATGGTTGGTGAGCTAGTATTGCTCCGAGTGTCGCCTATGAAGGGCGTGATGAGATTTGGGAAGAAGGGCAAGCTTAGCCCTAGGTTCATTAGACCATTTGAGATTCTCAATCGTGTGGTAGAGGTGGCTTATAGATTTGCCCTGCCGCCTAGCTTGTTAGTCATGCATCCAATGTTTCATGTTTCAATGCTCCAGAAGTATCACGGCGATCCATCCCACATGTTGGATTTCAGCACTGTCCAGTTGGACAAGGACCTGTCTAATGAGGAGAAGCCAATGGCTACTTTAGACTGCCAGGTTCGACAGTTGAGGTCAATGAGTTTTCCTTCTGTGAGTTTTCAGTGGAGAGGTTAGCCTCCTGAGGCATCGACCTGGAGTCTGAGTACAATATGCGAGGTCGTTATCCTCATCTATTTCCCGCCTCAGGTACTTCTTTCTTTTGTCCGTTCGAGGACGAACAGTTGTTTTAGAGGTGGAGAATGTAACAATCCAAAGGGGTCATCACCTGTGTTCTTACTCATTGTGTGTCTCCGAGGCCTTGAAAACCTCATTTAGGATTGTCTCGATTTGCGTGCACAATCCGGGCACGTAGCTAAAAATCTTAAATATGAATTCTGTGTGAAAATGATGAATTTTAATATTTATATGATTATTATGGACTTCGGTCCACCATTTAGATAAACGGACCCAGACTCGTGATTTGACAGTCCCGAGGGGTCCGCAGGAAAACATGGGACTTGAGAGCATGCCCGGAAATGAATTCCGAGGTCCCTAGTACGAGAAATAAATTTTTATGTGAAATTATTTCCTGAAAAATAACTTAAGAAACTGGAAAATGAAATTGATTAAAAGACTATGGTATCGGGCTCGTATATTGGTTTCGATGTCCGGTACAAGTCTTATATGTGATTTAAGCGCTTTCTGTAAAGTTTGGTGGAAAACGGACGTCATTTAACGTATTTCAGACTTAAAATGGAAAATTGGTGTTTCATGAAAAATTGAAAGAAAATTTTAAGCTTTAGGGCTTGATACTATGTATATGATGTTATTATGGCGATTTGATCGCACGAGTAAGTCCGTAGGATGTTTTTGAGGTGGTTTATATGTTTGGTATGGAGCCCCGAGGGCTCGGGTGAGTTTTGAATAGGTTCCACGAGGACTTAGACTAAAAAATAGCAGTGTTCAAGGTTAACCAACGCGGGCGCACTCCCTATTTGTGCGGTCCATGCTGAAGAATTAGAGAGTTGTAATATTGCAGGTCTCAGGACCCTCTGTCGCGGTCACGGTGAAAATGTGTGCAGTCACGGAGGTCAAGCGCGCTCGCGGTCCATTTAGCACGGTCCGCGATGGAAGCTGCACGGCCGCGGTCATTCATACGCGGTCCGCGTAGCTAGCCTCAGAGAGCTAGCAACCTCAAGATCTACCAGCGGGGCGCGATCCATCTTGCGTGGTCTGCGCTGGGACTTCTGGGAGCGTATAAAAAATGGAATTTTCAGTCATTTTACACTTTTCAAAATCCCAAAACATAAGAAGCAATTTTTCAAATAACTCTTCTTCTCCAAAACAATTGGTAAGAAATTTCTAGACTACTTTCTCCACTCCTCTAATCTTTTAACATGATTTCAACTTCATATCAAAGATTTTAATGGGAAATTTGGGAATTTTGGGTAGAACCTAGGTTTTCTAAAATTGGGGGTTATGGACCTCAATTCGAGGTCCGATTCCAAAATAAATTATATATTTGAGTTCATGGGAGAATGGGTACGGGTTTTGATTCGAACCTCGGGTTTTGACCATGTGGACCACGGGCATCTTTTACGTTTTGGATAAAACCTTGTAAAACTTATTTTCATGCTTTGGGGTTGATTTCAATAGTATTTATTAATGTAATAAAGTGATATGTGACTAGATTCGAGCGCTTTCGTCGCGGTCAATTTAGCACGGTCCGCGATGGAAGCTGCACAGCTGCGGTCATTCATGCGCGGACGTAGCCAGCCTCAGAGAGCTAGCAACCTCCAAATCTACCATCGGAGCGCGGTCCTTCTTGCGGGGTCTACGCTGGGACTTCTGGGAGCGTATAAAAAATGGGATTTTCAGTCATTTTACACTTGTCAAAACCCAAAAACATAAGAAGCAATTTTTCAAATAACTCTTCTTCTCCAAAACGATTGGTAAGTGATTTCTAAACTATTTTCCCCACTCCTATAATCTTTTAACATGATTTCAACTTCAAATCAAAGATTTTAATGGGAAATTTGGGAATTTCGGGTAGAACCTAGGTTTTCTAAAATTGGGGGTTATTGACCTCAATTCGAGGTCTGATTCCAAAATAAATCATATATTTGAGTTCATGGGGAATGGGTAATCGGGGTTTTCTTCGAACCTCGGGTTTTGACCATGTGGGCCAGGGGCATTTTTTACCTTTTGGATAAAACCATGTAAAACTTATTTTCATGCTTTGGGGTTGATTTCAATAGTATTTATTAATGTAATAAAGTGATATGTGACTAGATTCGAGCGATTTTGTGGTGGAATCAAGGGGTAAAACCATTTAACCCTAGCTTGAAGGATTAGGAGTTGAGTCATATTTGCTACATGTTTGTGTTGTGTACGACGTATGGGTATGGTGACGGGTATCCATATGTTGGTTTCGAGCATGACCATGGGTCTTAAATTGATAGTTGTGAATCCTTAATTGATCCTATTAAAGCCTCGATATGGTGATCCTTGATACTGAGTATTAGCTTTAGCTGTGCCGAGTAGAAATTGAATAGAATTGGTTATAGCTGACTCTCCCTTGCCGGGACATTTGAATTGTTGTTATTGTATTCCCTTACCGGGAAGTTATTACATTGTCTTGTTCCCTTGCCGGGATTTATTTTGTGTATTGTGTTGGAAGAAATGGGATCAGGTGGTACGCCTACCACAAGATATTGATTGAAATGGTATTGGGTGGTATGCCTACCATAAGATATTGATTAAAATGGGATGGGGTGGTACACCTACCACAAGATATTGATTGAAATGGGATCGGGTGGTACGCTTACCACAAGATATTGATGAAATAGGATTAGGTGGTACGCCTACCACAAGATATTGATGAAATGTGATCGGGTGGTACGCCTACCACAAGATATTGATTGAAATGGGATCGGGTGGTACTCATTCCACAAGATATTGAATGAAATGGGAGAGGATGGTATGCCTACCACGAGATATTGATTGAAATGGGAGCGGTTGGTACACCTACCACAAGTTATGATGAAATAGGATCGGGTGGTACGACTACCACAAGATATTAAGAAATGGGATCGGGTTGCATGCCTGCAACGAGATGAGCATTTAAATGAAAGTTATTTTATATATTCTTATTCGTGTTAATAGCTTTATAATGGGTTCTTTGTTAGTTCTGAGAAATTTGTTCATTTTGCTATCCGCAAAGCATGTTTCCCCTCCCCAGTTTTACTTGTTATTTCCTGTTGTTTCCTTTCGTCATATATTATGTAACTGAACAGGTTTATCTGGAGTCTGGTCCTAGCCTCGTCACTACTTCGCGAGGGTTAGGCCAGACACTTACCAGCACACGGGGTCGGTTGTGATGATGCTACACTCTGCACTCACGTGAAGATACTAGAGCAGCTTTTGAGCAGCATCAGTAGCCTGGGAGCGAGCCTTCATTCCAGTGAGACACCGAGGTAGCCTTGCAGGCGTCCGCAGGCATCGGCATCTCCTCCATCTTTATTTCCATCTGTATCTCATGAATTTCGAGACAAACAACTTACACTTTCTTTCAGACGTTGGATTTAGTGCATCTTAGTAGTTCGTGAGTTATGTGACACCAGATTTTGGGTAGAGGCTAGGTTGAACTTTCGTATTGTTATTCGTTTTCATTAATCTTAAGTCTTCTGCTTGTTTAGTTAAATCAGTTGTTTTTATCTTATTGTTAACAAAAATATTTAAAAGGATTATGTGGTTAAGGAGTTGTAATTAATATTTGGCTTGCCTAGCTCCCGTTAGTAGGCGCCATCACGATCCCCGTAGGTTGGGAAATTCGGGTCGTGACAAGTAGACCCCCGGGCCTCCGCCTCGGAAACCCGAAACTGTTTACAAAATATGAATGCCCATTCCAATATAAGTTTCAAAGTTTATTAAATTCTGATACCATTTGGCCCCTTAAATCATGATTTTTTATTTAAGAAATTTCCTTCAAAAACCAATATTTTCCTCAAATAAACTCACAAATTACATGATAAAATGAAGATACATTCATGGAATATAATCAATTCTAAATTAAGAACACTTACCCAATCGTTTTGCTTGAAAATACCCATAAGGAATCGCACAAAACCGAGCTCCAGAACTCCAAAAATGTTAGGCCTAACCCTCGATTTCGAGAACTTATATTTTGCCCAGATATTAAAGCATCGCGAACACGAAGAAGGGCTCGCGTTTGCGAAGAAGAGAAGAATGGGGCTGCTAAAAGGTCCCTATGCGATCGCGATAGAGGGGATGTGGACGCGAAGAAGGTGAAGGAAGGCCTTCACGAATGCGAGAGGTTGAACGCAAACGCGAAGAAGAAATAACTCACCTTCCAAAGTAACAATATACGAACGCGAAGGCAAGGATGTGAACGCGATGAAGATGAAGCAGAGCTTCGTGAATGCGCGGAGTGTTATGCGAACGCAAAGAAGAATTACATGTGGTCAGCAAAAAAGCTTAGTGAACAGCCTGCGAATGAGGATACCAGAAGCAGAAAACATCAGCTTAAGAACAAGGAAAAATGACTCGTAGCCCACCCGGAACACACCCGAGGCCCCCGGGACCTAGTCCAAACACACAAACAAGTCATATAACCTAATATGGACTCGCTCGAAATCTCAAATTATATCAAACATTGCCGAAATATTGAATCCACCAAGAATCGAACTTAGCAACTTTCAAACCTTCTAACTTCCAAAACTTGTGCCAAAACCTATCAATTCAACCCAGAATAACGCCAAATTTTGCAAACAAGTCCAAAATAACATAACGGAGTTGCTCCAACTCTCAGAATTATATTCTGACCCCGATATCACAAAAGCCAACTATGGGTCAAACTTCTCCATTCTCCAAACTTTAACTTTTCCAACTTTCGCCGAAATGCCTCAATTTACCCTACGGACCTCCAAATCCGAATTTGGACACGCACCTAAGTCCAAAATTGTCATACGAAATTGTTGAGATCATCCATAACCCATTCAAGTGTCGTTTACCCAAAAGTTCAATTTCGATCAAATTCTCACCGTTTAAACATCCAAAACTAGTTTTTTTTCTCCAAATTTGACTCTGAATCATCCGTTAACTGAATTCAACAGTGCACACAAGTCAACACACATGTTATGAAGATGCTCGAGACCTCAAACTGCCAAATCAGACGTAATTACTCAAAACAACATGTCGGATCGTTACATCCCTAATAGATGTATTTTCTTCATATGATCTTGTTGGAATCGTCAATTCAGTATCTTCACATAGAGGTGAAAACTCTTGCTATCATATTATCATGCCCATAATTATAGCAAGATATATTTATGCACAAATAGTAATGAGGAAGCGGTACTTCAAGATCAAGAATTGTATATGCTTCAAGCAACTTAAATCCTTCATGAATTGTCATATAAGTTAAGTCATATAATAGACTTTAATTAGATGCATATTAAGTATTCACGTCATGCTAGGCATATAAGATATCGAAAACTAATTACACATACCATTGACTTTATACTTTCAAGTGTTTGAACTACATGACTTTCATATGAAACCAATTCTATTCAAAATTGTTTCTCCAGACTTAAGAACCTCATATATATTTAGCGCCATTATATATGTCGTCGTTGAACATTTTATATCGGTTTCAACCTCTTTATTTTCAAATAGACATAACATAGAGATCTCTTCATTCATATATTTAGGTACCTGAATCTCTCATGAGATTTTATGAAGTGTTATGTCATGTGATCTTCTGATCACTTGCCTTCTTTATTATGATCATTTTGATCAGTTTCTCTTCTTCTTTATCAAGAAGTTTATTTGAAATCGATTTGTCTATACGCTTTAAATGTATCATAGACTTTGTCCTTCTAGGACTTATTCAAATAGGAGCATTTGCAATGAGAATATAGTTACTTTCTCTGGGTCAGCAAATGCGTTTGACATGCTTTGCAATATATTGTAGATGAATTGTCCTTTTTATGAACTTCAAGTTTATATTATCTTATTCGAGGATATAGATATACAAATGATAATTTGTTATACGTAAATCTTTATCAAATATTTATCATGTCTCCCCCCTAGTGTTAGAAAAACTAACTTGCTTCCTCAATTTTGAAAACTCATCTTTGTGTGTTATAGTGTTAATCAAAATATACATCGCAAATCAATAATAATAAGATAAAATTATTTGGTTCCTGACTCGAACCACTTGTGAAAGGAGAAAATATTATACTTTCACATATAACATATATCAAACTAATATACAAAATTTTGTTCTCATACGCAATTGTTTAGCTATTAAGTGGAGGCACTCAATAAATCATTTTGCTAAACCAACTGTGATGTAAACTAACTTATCAAGATGAGCTATCTTGAATAAAAAGATCTAGAAATTATGCTCTAAATCAAATTATTGAGCAGGTTACCTCGCAAACACCATGTTGCGGGTTAATAATAATTGCACATATAACAAGCTCATAGATGCATCTTAAGTGGTATACATGGCAGATGAATGGGTGCATATTCACCTTTGATATTTCCAGCATTCATGGGATTCAATCCCAATTTATTTGGTCTATTAATTAATAAGAACAAGCAACGTAAGAGAATTCGTAGTTCTTTAATATTTACTCATATGAACTCTCTTTTATTTTTGCGCATCATACTTAAATTTATATGGCTATAAAAATTATGCAACTGAATAAATTATCAATATTGATAAACATCATGTTTACACCATGACGAGTGCAAGTATGAATAAATTCTAAGTTTATTATGATATGAGTTTTTATATCAATAAACTTCTAATTTATTTTGGCATTTTTTTGTGTATTACAAATTGGAAAATAAAGCGGATAGCTTCTCACATATATATTACCATGCTACAAGTTGCAGTATTACAAGATATTAAATCTTTCCTTTATTTATGATCTCAATAAAGCCAACTGCTTCCGCGAATACTTTAGAAACTCAATTAAGTTTCTTTAAGACTTACTACAACACAATGCTTTATTGATAATTAATTTTATTCCTCCAAAATAGTAATAATTAGCTCTTCCAGAGCTCTTAACTAATTTTATACTACCACGGATTCATCAACATCTATGTGGTGAATATTTATTTTAGAGAGACAGTTATACTATTATGGTCATGGTCAAATTATATGCAAGATATGTTTCTTGCATTACCATTGTCTTTTAATAATCACATTGCTATAATATTTTGGCGTATAATAGGTACGTGACCAATGATCATTCTTGCCATAATAATGACATTATTTATTTTTTCATCTAAAACCCCTTCTAGAGGTGAGTATGGTATATTCACTACCATTAGCATGTTCATATGCTTCAAAGAATGAATATGTATTCATAAATCACATGTTGTCACATTCACATCATTAATGGATCATAATACAACAACAACAACAACAACTACCCAGTATACTCCCACCAGGTGGGGTCTGGGGAGGGTAATATGTAGGCAGTCTTACCCCTACCCAAAAGGGCAGTGAGGCTGCTTCCATGCGACCCTCGGCGCATAGGACAGAATGAAAAGCTGCATTGGAAAACAAAGACAAAATTAGTAACCAAGGCAAGACAAAACAAAATAACAAAACAAAGCATAAGTAATCCTGCAGAAATAACGTAAATGGTTATGTAAACATAAGGAACATAAATACCGTCGCAACCAAGAGGGGACCTAGGCTAAAACACTAGACATCGATGGGTAACCCTACTATCCCACACCCAACCCCAGGTAAGGCGAACGAAGGACTCTAAGGGCCCCTATCCTGCAACCCTGATTCTAGACCTCCAGACTCCCCTATCGAGGGTCATGTCCTCGGTAACCTGCATTTTAGTCATGTCCTGCCTAATCACCTCTCCCCAATGCTTCTTAGGCCTCCCTCTACCCCGCCGACCACCAGCAATCTCCAGCCGCTCGCAGCTCCTCACCGGGGCATCGGGACCCCTCCTCCGTACATGCCCGAACCACCTCAGCCTCGCTTCCCGCATCTTCTCGTCCACTGGGGTCACCTCTACCTTCTGTCGAATAACTTCATTCCTAATCTTATCCAGCCTGGTGTGCCCACACATCCACCTAAGCATCCTCATCTCAGCAACCTTCATTCTCTGGACATGGGAGTTCTTCACGGGCCAGCACTCTGCCCCGTACAACAGCCCCGGTCTAACCACGGCTCTGTAGAATTTCCCTTTGAGTTTGTGTGGGATTTTCTTGTCACACAGGACCCCAGAAGCAAGCCTCCACTTCGACCACCCTGCTCCTATCCGATGGGTGACGTCCCCGTCAATCTCTCCGTCCCCCTGAATCACAGACCCAAGATATCGGACACTGTCCCTCTTGGCGATGGCCTGAGAACCAAGCCTCACATCCCTGCCCACCCCACTCGGCTCGTCACTGAACTTGCACTCCAGATATTCTGTCTTAGATCTGCTTATCTTGAAACCTTTAGACTCGAGGGTCTGTCTCCATACCTCTAACTTCTCACTAACACCGGCCCTCGTCTCGTCTATCAATATTATATCATCAGCAAAGAGCATACACCAGGGCACATCCCCCTGGATATGACGGGTTAGAGCATCTATCACTAAGGCGAACAACATGGGACTCAGCGCCGATCCTTGATGGAGCCCCATTACCACAGGAAAATGGTCTGAATCGCCACCCACCGTCCTCACCCTAGTCTTAGCCCCATCGTACATGTCCTTGATAACTCTGATATAGGCTTCTGGCACACTCTTCGCCTCCAAGCACCTCCATAGCACCTCCTTCGGAACCTTGTCATACGCCTTCTCCAAGTCGATAAGCACCATATGCAGGTCCTTCTTCTTATCCCTGAATTGTTCCGCCAGCCGCCTGACTAGGTGAATAGCCTCAGTGGTGGAGCGGCCCGGCATGAAACCGAACTGGTTCCCCGATATATTCGTCGCCCCCCTCATTCGCGCCTCAATCACCCTCTCCCAAACCTTCATCGTGTGGCTCATTAGTTTAATACCCCTATAGTTGTTGCAGCACTGGATGTCCCCCTTGTTCTTGTACAAGGGCACCACTGTACTCCACCGCCACTCATCCGGCATCCTCTTAGTCTTGAATATCACGTTGAATAGCCTAGAGAGCCACTCCCCTCCAGGTTTACCCATGCACTTCCAAAACTCCACCGGGATCTCGTCAGGCCCGGTTGCTCGACCCCTACTCATCCTGCGCAACGCCCCTAAGACCTCCTCCACCCTAATGCGCCTGCAGTACCCAAGGTCTCTATGACGCTCTGAATGCCCCAGCTCCCCTAGCTCTATGCTCCGATCCCCCTCCTCGTTAAGAAGGTCCCGAAAGTACGCCTGCCACCTCTGTTTGACTTGCGATTCCGCCATCAAAACTCTGCCATCCTCGTCCTTGATACACCTGACCTGGTCTAGGTCACGGGCTTTCCTTTCCCTTGCTTTAGCCAGCCGAAATAGCTTCTTTTCCCCACTTTTCTCCCCTAGTTCCTCATACATGCGACCGAACACCGCGTTTTTAGCTTCCGTGACTGCCATCTTAGCTTCTCTTCTCGCCTCCCTGTAGGACAACCTGTTCACTCTCCGCTCCTCCTCGCTTGTGCTCCCTGCCAACCTTGCGAACGCCGCCTTCTTCGCCTCCACTTTTCCTTTGACTACATCGTTCCACCACCAATCACCCTGATGCCTACCTGAATATCCCTTAGAAACCCCGAGCACGTCCCGTGCTACCCCCCTAACCAAGTTAGCCGTCGCTGACCACATAGCGTCCGCTTCCCCATAACTTCTCCAAGCTCCGCCCTCCTCTAACCTCCTTTCCATCTCCTGAGCTTTCTCCTTGGACAAAGCTCCCCATCTAATCCTCGGTTGACCCCGGGCGCCCCTCCTCTTCTTCTTCACCCAGAGATCAACATCCATCACTAGGAGCCTATGAAGAGTTGAAAGAGACTCTCCCGGGATAACTTTGCAATCCTTGCACAGACCCCTGTCGCTCTTTCTGATGAGGATGTAATCAATTTGAGTCCTCGCCGCCGCACTCTTGAAGGTGACCAAATGCTCCTCCCTCTTCCGGAATGATGAGTTCGCAATCAGGAGCTCGGAAGCCCTGGCGAAATCAAGCAGCGAAGTGCCTCCTCCGTTCCTGGCCCCAAAGCCAAAGCCCCCGTGCACCTCATCGTAGCCACCAGCCTCGGCCCCAATATGCCCATTAAAGTCCCCTCCAATAACTAACTTCTCCAACTGGGGAATACTCCTCACCAGATCGTCCAAGTCCTCCCAGAAGCGCCTTTTAACCTCCTCGTCTAAGCCTGCGTGCGGCGCGTAAGCGCTGACCACATTGAGGACCCCACCCCCAATAACCAGCTTAATAGCCATTAACCTATCGTTCACTCGCCTCACCTCGACCACGGACTCCCTTAGGTCCCTATCAACCAAGATGCCTACTCCATTCTTACCCCTCTCGAGCCCAGAGTACCACAGCTTAAACCCATCAGCGTACCGCGCCCTAGTCCCTTTCCACCTAGTCTCCTGGACGCACGCTATGTTAACCCTTCTTTGTTGGAGAACCTTCGCTAACTCGATGGACTTACCCGTCAGAGTACCTATGTTCCAGGACCCAATCCTTAATCTACGGGCGACCGCCGCCCTCTTCCCACCCTTACCTCCTGCCCTGCCCGAAATGCCACCCCCTGCACCCCTACACACCCCCGCAACCACCACCCCCTCCTGAGGACATGACCTTACGCTATCATTACTCGTTGCGGCCACTATCCAGTGACACAGACGCACTAAGGCTAAAAACGCAAATGTAGCAAACTAGATAACAACAGAATAGACCACACTCGGAATGCTAGTAAAAATACGTAAAGAATGTGCACAAAATAAGCAAGAGAGCGGGAGGTACCAACTCCCGGTGGAAAAACCTGGAAGTGTGCTTTGCTGCGCCCGAGTTCTCCTGAATCTTAGCAAAGTGCGCGGCTCTATTGCGTCCTGCCGTGAGTCTGAATGAGAGCTTGGACGACAGTTGTCGGAGATCCTCGCCGTTGAAATAGGTACCTGTCCAAGAAAACAGAACACACCCACAAAAAGCAGGGGTAGAATAGAAGGAAAAGAGCAGTAGTTGCCGGTAAAATTTCCGGCGAAAAGAAAGGTGGCTAAATGAACAATGAAGAATGAAAGTGACCAATAAAAAATTCCGAGAGTACCAAGTGGGTCGGAAAAATGGGGTGAGAAAGCTGTCCAAAAGAAGCCGGCGAAAAAAGTGCCCGGAAGTGGGCTCACGCGCGCGGCGCGTGTGGGGAAGCGGCGGCGCGTGGGCGCGCGTGCTGTGGTTTCCGGCGACGAAATTTTCAGAAAATGTGCGCCAGACACTGTGTGTCACAATGGTGTGGGAGGTGAGTCCAAGAAACTCCCGAGGGATGTCGAAACACTGTCGGAACAGTGTTCCGGGCAGTGGGGGTAAGGGGGGAGAAGGTGGGGTAGTGGCACTTACCTGGTGGTTACCTGGGGGTGCCGGCGACCCGCCCGGTGGTGGTGGTGGAGCTGGTGGTGTGAGCTTAGAGAGAGAGAGAAGAGAAGAGAGAGAGGGGGAAAGAGCCGTTAGAGAGAGGGGGGGCATGTACATTCCATTAATGGATCATAATCTATATGTGTTTTACAAATCTCATGTCAAATCGATGGCAAATAGTACTTTCACAAAGTGAAAAATATTTTGAGAATCTTCATTGTTCTCGTTACCATAATGATGACGATTACAATTTCGTCTGTTGACACGCCCACATCCATTGATATATTCATAGTAATAATTTTATCTTATTTCAGACTTATGACATACTGTTATCACATTCTCTTAAGGAATGAGAATGGAGCAAGTTCAATGGAAAAAGTTTCCACTTCTTTGCTCATAATCATACATGAATTTGATCATGGCATAAAATTTTACCACATCATGTGGTTATAATTTCTTACAAGCTCCATTAGAGTTATAATCAAATTTTTTTGTCTTTGCTTGTATATAAAATCAAAGTATAGAATTTTAAGAACTTAAAAGAGAAAATAAAAGTAAAATACTTACCTTAAATCCAAAATTTAATCATGAATTAAGTTTATGAAATAATTGACAATCATTATGCTCAATTACAAAGCTTCTACTTAATTGGTTACGGTCTCGTGATGATAACGTATTATAAAAAATAAAGAATAAGAGTATTGCAGAGAAAAGTAGATGAAGAATTCTTATTGATTTGAAATGAATTACAATGGAAGAGAATTATCTATTTACCGCGGATAGTAACTTAGGCATCAAGTAATAAACCCTAACTTTTATCGTAAATAAAATATTATTTATAACAATTTTTAAATATAAACATATTTTGTACTCTTTCGGACAGACCGAAAATGAATAATACTACATTACATAAAACAAAATTAGAAATTCAACCATGAAAGATATTTCCTTACCAGAAATCCTGATATTATTATTATTCAATCCAAGATTCTTGATTTTTTTGAGTGCTCAAAACCATAACTCTTATCCTCTTCACCATTAACACAGCTCTAAAATTCTTCAAATGTTGCAGACACAATCCTTCATCTCATCCAACTACTTCTTCCCTCCTAACCCCAGCACTTCATTTCACAATTTTTCCTACAAACCCAATGCCACGCGCCGTTCAGTCTCAGCCAATAAATCCCACGCGCCGCCGTTACAGTCATGGCTTGCTGAGGCGCCAGATGAAACCGTTACCGTTACAAACGGCGTGCCACCGGAGGAGGGACCCATTGAGCTTCCATCTTCAGTAACGGATATATTTGCTACTTCTGATGACCCTTCTCCTCTTCAAACTGCCACTAGTCTTCTCCTCACCGGTGCTATTTCCGTTTTCCTCTTTCGCTCCCTCCGCCGCCGCGCTAAACGTGCGAAAGAACTGGTAAAGCTCTCGTCTTTACACTCTCCATTGTGTGAATTTTGCATATTTTCACTAACTCAAAGATATATTTGTGTGACCGTATTTAACTCGACGTGGAGTTGAAAGAAATAAAAAAAATTAAAACTTGTAAGTTAGAAGGTACTTGAGTATTGCCTTGCTCCAAACATTGTGTGACTAGCCAGGTAGGGTATTTGTCTGCCATAAGTAGTTGTAATATTGTGTCTTGCTATTTTGTTTATCGGTGCAAGACTTATTTTTTTGCTATCGCTTTTATTTTGCATCTTCCTTATGGATTTCAGGATGTCCCTTCTTTTTTATGATTACTGTGTGATACTAATATTATCTCCTTTTTATCTTTTTATTTTCTTTCAGAAATAGCCTCTCTATTCATGGAATAGGGGTAAGGTCTGCTCATACACTACCCTCCAAGACTCTATTAGTAAAATTTTACTGGGTTGTTGTAGTTTAAAACGAAACATAGATATTTGTTTGGCTCTATAGTCATGTTGTTAAAAGGTAAAATGAAAAGTTTATAGTTAATTTGTTAGAGTACTAAAAAATATATTCTTTTTGGCATGTACTAAAAAGTAAACTGTCTCATATAAAATGGGAAGAGAGAGTAATATTTATGTATTTGGTGTTGGATAAAGATATTACAAGCCCCATATTTTATTGTTAAAAATATTCAAAATGTTTGACAAATTAACAAAAAGATATCGAATTCTCAAGAAGTAATAGTATCATATAAAATGGAGCAGCACAAGGTTATTAGGCAATGGATAGATTGTACATGTGACGTAGCCAGAGATCTCGCCAAGGGTGTTCAAATTTTAAAGAAGCCAATAGTTTTTTTTCTCGATGAATGGGTGCACAACTTTTTCAAAATCAAAAGTTGGGTCTTGGAACATAGGCACTCTGACGGGTAAGTCTATTGAGTTGGCAAAGGTTCTTCAGCAGAGAAGGGTTAACATAGCGTGCGTCCAGGAGACTAGGTGGAAAAGGACAAAGGCGCGGGATGCTGATGGGTATAAGCTGTGGTACACTGGGCTCGAGAGGGGTAAGAATGGAGTGGGAATCTTGGTTGATAGGGACCTAAGGGAGTCCGTGGTTGAGGTTAGGTGAGTGAATGATAGGTTAATGTCTATTAAGCTGGTTATTGGGGGCGGAGTCCTCAACGTCGTCAGCGCTTACGCGCCGCACGCAGGCTTAGACGAGGAGGCTAAAAGGCGCTTTTGGGAGGACTTGGATGAGCTGGTGGGGAGTATCCCCCAGTCTGAGAAGTTAGTTATTGGAGGGGACTTTAATGGTCATATTGGGGCTGAGGCTGGTGGATATGATGAGGTGCACGGGGGCTTTGGCTTTGGTGCCAGGAACGGAGGAGGCACTTCACTGCTTGATTTCGCCAGGGCTTCCGAGCTCCTGATTGCGAACTCGACATTCCGGAAGAGGGAGGAGCATTTGGTCACCTTTAAGAGTTCGGCGGCGAGGACTCAGATTGACTACATTCTCATCCGTAGGAGCGATAGGAGCTTGTGCAAGGACTGCAAGGTTATTCCGGGAGAGTCTCTTTCGACTCTTCATAGACTTTTAGTGATGGATGTCGATCTCTGGGTGAAAAAGAAGCGGAGGGGCGCGCAGGGTCAACCGCGGATTAGATGGGGAGCTTTGTCTAAGGAGAATGCACAGGAGTTGGAGAAGAGGCTAGTGGAGGGCGGAGCTTGGAGTAGTTATGGGGAAGCGGACGCCATGTGGACAGTGACGGCGAACTTGGTTAGGGGGGCTGCACGGGACGTGCTCGGGGTAACTAAGGGATATTCAGGCAGACATCAGGGTGAGTGGTGGTGGAACGGGGTAGTCAAAGGAAAAGTGGAGGAGCGGAGAGCGAACAGGTTGGTTTACAGGGAGGCGAGAAGAGAAGCTAAGATGGCAGTCACGGAAGCTAAAAACG
This sequence comes from Nicotiana benthamiana, assembly GCA_034376525.1. Classification (NCBI taxonomy): domain Eukaryota; kingdom Viridiplantae; phylum Streptophyta; class Magnoliopsida; order Solanales; family Solanaceae; genus Nicotiana; species Nicotiana benthamiana. The sequence goes on from CM067330.1 coordinate 94,370,527, forward strand.
CGGCGTTCGGTCGCATGTACGAGGAACTAGGGGAGAGGGGTGGGGATAAGAAGCTATTCCGGTTGGCTAAAGCAAGGGAGAGGAAGGCCCGTGATCTAGACCGAGTCAGGTGTATCAAGGCCGAGGATGGTAGAGTTCTGACGGGGGAATCGCAAATCAAACAGAGGTGGCAGGCGTGCTTTCGGGATCTTCTTAACAAGGAGAGGGATAGGAGCATAGAGCTAGGGGAGTTGGGGCATTCAGAGCGTCATAGAGACCTTGGGTACTGCAGGCGCATTAGGGTGGAGGAGGTCTTAGGGGCGTTGCGTAGGATGAGTAGGGGTCGAGCGACTGGGCCTGACGAGATCCCGGTGGAGTTCTGGAAGTGCATGGGTAGAGCTGGAGGGGAATGGCTCTCTAGGCTGTTCAATGCGATCTTCAGGACTAAAAGGATGCCGGATGAGTGGAGGTGGAGTACAGTGGTGCCTTTGTACAAGAACAAAGGGGATATCCAGTGCTGCAACAACTATAGGGGCATCAAATTGATAAGTCACACGATGAAGGTTTGGGAGAGGGTGATTGAGGCGCGGGTGAGGGAGGCGACAACTATATCTGAGAACCAGTTCGGTTTCATGCCGGGTCGCTCTACCACAGAGGCGATTCACCTAGTCAGGCGGATGGCGGAACAATTCAGGGATAAGAAGAAGGACCTTCATATGGTGCTTATCGACTTGGAGAAGGCGTATGACAAGGTCCCGAGGGAGGTGCTATGGAGGTGCTTGGAGGCGAAGAGTGTTCCAGAAGCCTATATCAGAGTAATCAAGGACATGTACAATGGAGCTAAGACTAGGGTTAGGACGGTGGGGGGCGAATCAGACCATTTCCCTGTGGTAATGGGGCTCCATCAAGGATCGGCGCTGAGCCCCCTGTTGTTCGCCTTAGTGATGGATGCTCTAACCCGACATATCCAAGGGGATGTGCCTTGGTGTATGCTCTTTGCTGATGATGTAATATTGATAGACGAGACGAGGGCCGGTGTTAGTGAAAGGTTGGAGATATGGAGACAGACCCTCGAGTCTAAGGGTTTCAAAATAAGCAGATCTAAGACAGAATATCTGGAGTGCAAGTTTGGCGACGGGCCGAGTGGGGTAGGCGGGGAAGTGATGCTTGGTTATCAGGCCATCGCCAAGAGGGACAGTATTAGATACCTTGGGTCTGTGATTCAGGGGGACGGAGAGATTGACGGGGACGTCACCCATCGGATTGGAGCGGGATGGTCAAAGTGGAGGCTCGCTTCAGGGGTCCTGTGTGACAAGAAAATTCCACACAAACTCAAGGGGAAATTCTACAGAGCCGTGGTTAGGCCTGCGATGTTATATGGGGCGGAGTGCTGGCCCGTGAAGAACTCGCATGTTCAGAGAATGAAGGTTGCGGAGATGAGGATGCTTAGGTGGATGTGTGGGCACACCAGGCTGGATAAGATCAAGAATGAAGTTATTCGACAGAAGGTAGGGGTGGCCCCGGTGGACGAGAAGATGCGAGAAGCGCGACTGAGGTGGTTCGGGCATGTTCGGAGGAGGGCCCTCGATGCCCCGGTGAGGAGCTGCGAGCGGCTGGAGATTGTTGGTGGTCGGCGAGGGAGAGGGAGGCCTAAGAAGCATTGGGGAGAGGTGATTAGGCAGGACATGACCAGATTGCAGGTTACCGAGGGCATGACCCTTGATAGGGGCGTTTGGAGGTCTAGAATCAGGATTGTAGGCTAGGGGCTCCTAGAGTCCTTCGTTCGCATCTCTCGGGGTTGGGTGTGGGATAGTAGGGTTACCCATAGGTGATTAGTGTTTTAGCTTATGTCTCCATGTGGTTGTTAATATGGTAGTTACTGTTTGTTATTATTGCATTATTGCATGCGACTGTATTTATGTTGCTTATGTTTTCATGAGTACTTACATTATTATTGCAGGAGTACCTATGCTTTATTATTTTGTTTTGTTTTGCTTGTGTTTCTAATTTTACCTTTGTTTTCGTAATGCAGCTTTCCCTCTTTTTATCCTACACGCCGAGGGTCGTTTGGAAACAGCCTCTCTGCCCTTACGGGCAGGGGTAAGGCTCGTCTACATATTACCCTCCCCATACCCCACCTGGTGGGATAACTGGGTAGTTGTTGTTGTTGTTGTAAACTAAACTACATTTAGCTAAACAATAAAAATACTTGTAATCAAAACTAACATAAAAAAGATAACAATAGAAATTTACTGATAAAAGTAAGCATAAAACCAAAGGAAGAGTGAGTCGAAGTTATTTGTAGTATGTAGTGTTCAACAACAACAACTACTACCCAGTATAGTCCCACAAAGTGGGTAGTATGTAGTGTTCAAAAAGTAATATTTTAACTATGTAAAGTAATACTTGATCTTTCGGCGAATGGTGTTCGCGTGACCACCCTTACCATAGTGTAGCTACGCCACTGTACATGCTTTCATCTTCATGTTTTTCCATGTTTATTTTTAATTTCATTGATATGATTGTGGAAGTATGATTAAGTATGTCACTCCTTAGCTTCAGTTTTTGTTCAGTTGATTGGATATGCATAAGTATTTGACATGATAACATGTGATATGAGGAGGCATAATCTACTTGTAGGACTTTAATCCCAGTAATGACTTGAGGCATTAGGTGAGAATATATGTTTGTTTTGTGAAGCTTTAATGTAGTAATATGGGGCTTTCTTTTTGGTGGTATTAGAAACTTAGGTCAACAGGGGCGAAGAAAACGTTGAAGGAGGAGGCAATGGAGAGTTTGAAAGCTATGACGCCAACACCAGTTGACGCCAAAGCTCCACCTTCACCTGTTCAAGCACTGTTGGGAGGTTTAACAGCGGGTGTTATTGCACTTCTCCTCTACAAGTTCACTACCACCATTGAAGCTTCTCTCAACCGCCAGGCGCTTTCAGATAGTTTCTCGGTTTGCCTCTCATTTGCCTTTGAATTTGCTGTTTCTTTGCTCCCATTTTCCATTGTTACCCCCACTATGCATAGTAAGTTGAGTAAAGATTCAGACAACTCATTTAGAATAGGAAAAAGGGGAGCGGGAGAAAATCTATACCATACTTCTATTGTTTACCATTTCATAATCATTCGTTCGTTGTTTTTGTAACAGGTTCGCCAGATAACAATAACGATTAGGTAGTTTCTAATATCCTTCCATTATACTAATGCATGCATTACTGGTGAAAGATTATGAAACCTTCTTATTTGCAACTGTTTGCAGAACTATTATTAATGGAATATGCTACCTCGCAACATTTGTCTTTGCCATCAACTCTGTCGGTTTGTTCCTTTATTCGGGTCAACTTGCCTTAAACTCTATCATGGGAGATTCTGCTAGTGAAGACACTAACAATAAAGGTGAAGCACAGTTGAGTTTGAAGGATCCAACATCAGCACGTCCTGTAGATAGTACTGAAGCAAACAGAGACGACGGCAATAAAATATCTGAGGATACAAAATAGTGCAAGAATATGATTTAGAAATGAAGACCAGGTTTAGCACGCCACTTTTCCATTATTTTGCAATTTGTACATTACGATTCCATTAATTTTTGCAATTTCCAGTTAGGAAAAAACATAATAATAGGATGAGACAAATTTCTGTGAGTAGATTTCACTTTTTGTGGACATGTACAGAAGTAAAATTACTTGATGCTTTTTCTTGCTGCATGGCAGGAGAAAATAGGAAAACAACATTATTTTCTTTTATCATCATAACTAATGGCTTTCGTATATATACCTCCAATGGGGACCAACCATTTTGTGGGAGTTGTGAGCTCTGAGTTACAGTAGGGTTGCTAGATGGAGTAAGAAAACTGGCCTGATGTTTTGAAGTTAAGGCAAATAGGCACGTGATTTTAGGCTGAAACGGAAAATTGCTGGCCTTGTTGAGGGATTTCTTGTTCAATTTATATGCTTTCCGTCATTGTTTATGTTTGCTCTGCTATCCGTGGGCATATTCTGTAACACTAATAATACTATGGGCCCCTAAGGTATAAACATGCTGCCACCACGGAAACAATAGCCATTGCCAAGATATTCCTACTTGCAGTGGAATACATGCTCGTGTGTGCAGGGGCGGCAAATCTGTTCAAAATATAGGCGGCGTTTTTCTTGAAGTACGACATAAATAAGTTGTATTATATGCAATTGTAGTGTCAAAAGTTCCTGATCTCCTATCAAGAGCACAAATATAGGACAGAAATATCATTCTGATGGACAACATTCCCTTCTTGCAGCCAGACAGCAACAGAAGCAGATACTAGCCAGTTTTTGCGCAAGATTCCTGTAGGTGCATGAGCCTGTTCGGATCAGGCTATATAAAGGCCAGCAGTGCCAAATCAGGAGGTGTTGGATTGGTTAAGGCCAGAAGACCATATATGTTCGTTTTCATCTGTCTTCTTTTTGGCGAAGTCAAATGATTTAACGACCACATCCGTCCTCAATCAGTTTGTGAAGTATAGTGCGGTATGTAAATGTCAAACAGCAGTTGTAGGAGCAACTTGAAATATATTTGTTTCCAAGAAATAGGATCATTAAACAGTAGATAGTGAAGTTCTTGATGATCTTGTATGTTGTACACTTTGTATATTCTTCTGGCTGTGATACTTGTGAAATTTTCTTGTTGCTTTACCATAGTCTAGGGCAGTGGTTACCATTGGACTGTTCTGATTTGGTTCTCTTGTCTCTGAATGTAGTCTGCAGCTTGAATAAAAGTTATCACCTCTTGAATAATTTCCTTCAACTAGTGTTGGAGTTATGAGAAAGCCAAGGCATTTGATTGCGTCCAGGGAATGTAGTACTGCAAACTAGGGTTAAGCATAATTTGATAAATACCGAATTATCGTATCGAAATCGAAAATTTTTGCTATTTGCATTTGGTATGATATTTGGTTTAAATTTTTAAAAAAAAATTGGGCATTAGGTATGTTATTCGGTATTTAAAAATAAAATACCGAAATATCTACATTGTACCGAAATATTTATTAAATTACACAATACATATATTATTAATTCTAGCATAAATATTAAAGTTCTTAATTTTACTTCCCTTTATTTTTAAAATTTTCTTTAACCTTTACCACCTTTTTTTCCCACTATATTTATCTATCACCTTTTTCCGGGTTTCTACTAACCTTTCCCCGGTCTAGGTTTAGCATTTGGGTTTTCATCTTTTTCCTGTTATATTACAATATTTTTATTTTCATATTTGTGAGTACCTTGCTTAAGAATATTATATTCTATGATTTTATGTATTAGTCAATATTTGAGCCTGTCGAAGTTGTCAGACAGAATAAACCGAAAAAGGAGAAAAGTTGAACCATAACAAATTTAATTAGATATGGTATTGGTATAGTATATTTAGAAACCGAATATCCAACCGAAATGACTAAATATTGTTCTGTACTAACTGACGAACAACCTAACTACAACCATAATCAATGAAATAGAAAAAATTGCTATTTGGACCAAAGATCCATAGCAGGAAAGTATAGCATCCACTCACTACTTTAATGTTGTTGATCACTGACAAAACTCCTCGGTCTTTGGCTTCAACCTGCAAATTTTTCAGTAAGACGTTGGAATTCTTTATTACACTTTGATTACCAAAAAGATGTTCCGGTAAAGAGTATCGAATAACTTTTTAAGTCAAGAAATTTACAATTAAGAACAGGAATAAGGGCAGAAAAGGAACAAAGGCATATTAAAACTCATGTAGCAAGAAGAATACAGTAGTATCGGCTGATTGATGACACAAAAGATAAGAATCAGAATTCAGGTTACAAGGGCATATCTAAATTTTTTACAGGTCTAATGACTGACTGACTGGAGCTACTAGTAAAAGTCCCTTGTGCTATTCGTGCTTTCAACAACATAAGGGAAGGAGGAATCCGCAAGAATAAGTTTCTCTCCAGCCTCTCTAGGGCTTCTTTTTGCCTAGGCATCCTAACTTAGTAATATGCCTACACTGACAATGTTTATAACTTTTGGCGACAATGATTTGCTTATACGGATGCATCGTCGTGATCCATGGAAGCAGTGGTGGCTCCAGCATCAACATGCTCCTCTTCCTTAGGTTGCTCATCTGGTGCTTCGCCTAGCTTTGATGTTGAATCAGCTTGAGGCTTAAGAGTTGTTTCAGCAGAAGGCTGCTCTGGTTCTTCATCTGGCTTCGACGTTGAAGCAGCTGGAGGCTTAAGAGTTGTTTCAGCAGGAGGCTGCTCTGGTTCTTCATCTGGCTTCGACGTTGAAGCAGCTGGAGGCTTAAGAGGTGTTTCAGCAGGAGATTTCTCTGGTTCTTCATCTGGCTTCAACGTTGAAGCAGCCGGAGGCTTAAGAGGTGTTTCAGCAGGAGACTTCTCTGGTGCTTCATCTGACTTCGTTGTTGAAGCAGCCGGAGGCTTAAGAGTTGTTTCAGTAGGAGGCTCCTGTGGTGCTTCATCTGGCTTCGATGTTGAAGCAGCCGGAGGCTTAAGAGTTGTTTCAGCAGGAGACTTCTCTGCTGTCTCAGCTGGTGCTTCGTTCATTCTTTCTTCCAGCGGCATCTCTCTTTTTTCTTCCCGATGCACCTCAGTTGTTCCTGCTACAGGCTTCTCTTTCATTTCTTCCATACGCTGCGGTGTTGTTTCCGCCAAAGTATTTCCTGTTAGAGAATCAGTAAGCTGCATGGGAGTAACATTGGGTACTGGCTTAGTGGTGTCCTCCGGTGCAGGCTGCTTTTGTGTTGGTTCTGCTGGTTTTATCATTGATTCAGTTTGAGCTTTCTGTGTTGTTTCAGCTGGATGGTAGACCTTATTAGTGTTGCCTCTAGTGATGTCGTTACCTATTTTCTGCTGCTTCAGAGATTCAGCATTTAGTTGCTGCAACCTATAGTCAGTTTCTGGCCGACGACAAACCTTTCTTAGAGGAACAATTTCCTGGATACAAAAAGACAGTCAATTAAACCCAAGTGAAGACTATGCTGTGTCTATCCTTGACAAATTCTGTAAAACTACTAACACTCATGGATAAAAACTAGATGCCTCAAACATAAATGAACAACATTAAAGGTAGACAGTGTACCCCACTGCGCAGCACAAGGTCTATAAAAAACCGACTTACATGCAACAAGCATCAGATATTACACCTAAGCATTTTGAAGTCTCTTTTTAACTTCAAATTTAACATGGTCCTCTAAGTAGAAGGCTCAGATATATTCCAAAATAACCAGGGTTAGATAACAATGCAATAACATTCAGCTGCAGCAACTGTCGATAGTTGATACCACCATGTTTGAAAATGGCTCCCTGACTATTCAAAAACCACTTGGCTGCATTAGAATATAGTTGGCCTCCAAGTCATTATTCTATTTCTTCCAATGGATGGGCTATACGGCCACAGCCCAGTCCTAACCCCCTCCCTCCCTTTGCCTAGTTCCAAGTTTATCTTTGTTCTCCCTCATAAACTAGGCTTAGCCTAGGATAAAAACTATTAGAACCTCCCGTACTACACTTATGTTCAGTCTACTTGTAGCACCACATAATATCTGATCCATCATAATCACTGGCCTTTTCCTTAACCTGTTCCTGGTATTTTATTTCTTCAATATTTTATTTGATCAATTTCGTTTCCGTCTGCCTAACACTGAACCGATATTCCTGACGTCTCTCAGAGGGCAAGTGTTACCAACCATGCAAAGAAACAAGAGGTGATCTCTCTTCAGTTGCTGATTTCAGCCAAAGGACAACTGTAGAAACTAAAGTATCATAACAGATCAATGCAAGGCTAAAAACAGGAGGCTTGGCATCCGTTGGGCAAGCCCTAAGAAATTCAGGAATATATTAGAGTGATGGGAACCAGCATGTCCAGAAGCATCCTTAAAGAAGATTTACAGAGATATTCCTCTTAGCATAGCTTGGATGATATGGAAAGAAAGAAATAATAGGCGTTTTGAAGGCAAGAAGGAGCAGCTGCAATATGTGAAATACAATTGTTTACATTATTTGTACTATTGGAAAGATGGAAACGTTGTTATGAATTTTCATGATATGCTGGACATGCTAGACAGCTTAGGATTTTAATGTTTTCAAGCCAGCAGTATATCTGTTTTTTTACAGTATCAGCTTCATACTGTTTTTAATAAAATCTTCACCTTATTCAAAAAAAAAGGCTAAAAACAGGAGGCATGATAAAAAGATAGGAATAATACCAATCTGTAAACAGCAGTTGTCAAATTTAAAAGGAAGATGCAGTTTTAACGAGCGATCTGACTATTTGTGCGTATTTGCTGCTAAAGCTGTTTCTTCCTTATGAAATTTGTTTTTTTGTTAGTAACAAGCAACAAACAATTTTACCAGTAAAGAAGCACAAAGTAGTCAGAAATCTGAAATAAAATCAGGAAAGCTTATGCCAGAATATAGAGATAAAAGCAGAAAATTACAGAAATAAGGATTCATTGAATACCTCAGACTGATCATGATCATAACGAACCAGAAACCGACAACGGCAACCTCTCACATCATGTCTGCGTCTTTGAGCATCAAGGACATGCGCATCAAAGTACAGAGCCTGCTCTTTGCCTTCCTGAAAATTCTAAGAGCATTAGCTAAATGATGACAGTTTGGTAAGTTTAGCTTTAGCATTTGACCCATAATAAAATGCACCTGGAAGCAAAGAATCAGATCGCCAGGGAGAACTGCAACACATTCTGACGATTCGCATGGAAGGGATCGCTGTCTTACGTGCTTACGTACATTTACCCACTCATCCTCTTCTGCTCCAAACCCCGCAAATCGAACCAGAACTTCCTGAAATTAAAAGTTTATCACCATTAAGAGGAAAAAAGGGATAAGTTAAAATAGACTGGAAGAAGAAGATCTGCACAAGGTAAATGAAACAACTTCATGGAGATAGCCTCTAGTTTTGGAGCATGTTCCAGACAAAGACATAGTTTGCATTATGATCCTCAACATCAGACAAAAAGGCCACGCATGTTACAGAGGGGCTGGAAAACGTAACTAGAAAAGCACCCTCATGTATTTCCTGATCTCTGAAAATAAGAGGGCTAAACTTGCCACAACAGTCAATAGCAAACTCCATTGGGTAAAAAGAAAGAGCGGAAAGATAATTCTATGCATAATATACAAATTTAACCACCCGGCTAACAATAATATCTTTCATGGAACATAAGATAGGTATCTCTGAGAATTACCGGATCAGCAGTCTCCACAGATCTATGTGACAGGAAGCTTGCTACATCATACCTAAGGAAGGGTAATATCATTAAGAGCGGATCTAATGAGGATGGAAATGAAGCAAATGATAAAGCCAAGCATAAATGTGTAGAATGACTTAAAAGACAAACCATGCACCATCTCTTGCAGATTTAGCTTCAAACTCCATTTGAATGTTATCTGAAGCACTCCTGCCCAAATTTTGTGCTGCCACTAAAAAATAAGTAGAAAATACGTGGAGTTAGGTTATGACTTGAAAGAAATATAATTAGAGGAAAAAGTATTTCTTTTCAAGAGAGAAACAGGGGGAAAAGAGCAAAAGGAACCTGCAGATTTTTGCAGTATTATTTTTTATTACAGTACTTGAAATTTAGCCACATTTCTTATTCACCATTTGATCAACAAGGGTAGTGATTCAGGCACTATTTTCCTAAACATCATTGTTGAAGTATTTTCCTAGAGAGGGAAAGATTTCTAAAAATGTATCATCTAGTGAAACCACAAACAAAACTCCTATTTAATGAGATATGCCTTATTCATTCCAAAACAGCCAAATCTAATCACACATCTTCTGAAGATCAAAATCAATGGACTCTATGTTTCCAAGAGTCAATCTACTCTCATTAAACAACAGAGGAACCTCGTATTCGTGGATCTAGCTATTTGTTGTAATTAATTATCACCATTTTTTGTACTCCGAAATCATAGAGAGTATTCAGCTTCTTAACAATATGACGGCAGTTCACAGGTATCCTCCTCCAGTTAACATTTCATTGCAAGTTCTCATGAATACACTTTAATAAAATCCAGCTCAGGATCAAAAATCACATCATCTTTTTCAGCAGTTCAATAATTCTGCCGGCCTACAGAATTCAATTCTGAAAGCACCATATTCTCAGCTAGCCTGGATCAACAACCACCTACCCAGTGTATTCCCACAAGTGGCGTAGGTACGCAGTCCTTCCCCCTATCTTATCAATTCAAGATAAGGTGGATACCAAGAAGCTTGAGAAACAGCTTAAACACCATAATGTCTTTACCATACTTTTGGCACATTACACTATCAAAAGTATCAACAAAGATATTATTAAGTATGGCATACTTCTGCTCCCTCCAGCTCTAGTTAAGACTGATCAAATGTGCACACTGCCACATACGAGAAGGCCACAGAACAGGGTAACCAGACATATAGCAATCAGACATTTATCACATGGCAAAATATAGATCAGTAGAATGATGTAATCTTTTTTTTTTTGTGTGTGTGTGTGTGATAAGGTAATATATATTTGATATTGTGGGATTAAAAAACCCCGTACAAGTAGTATATAAAAAAGTAGAGAACCTACACAACAGTAGAATGAGGTAATATGCAACTAGCAATAAATGATAATCGTGATAGACAAACATAAGTTGGTAATCACATTGCAAGGATCACTAAGAAGACTCTTTGCAAAAGAACAAGAAACCATAAGAATATTGCTTAACAGTTCTACCTGATGGAGCAGGTAGAGGTTGAGGCGCTTGGGGCATTGATTTCACTGTAAGTAACAAAAGTCAGACAAGTTAAGGTCTTGGGGAAGAACAGTGAAAACCAAATATATAAGACTCTTGTTATTCATAAATAAAGCAAAAGAGAAATTTGCGACTGTTTTGAAACACGGTAGTAAATTTCAAATTCTACCTTGAGGAGAAGATATGGGTTGAGAAGCTTGGGGCATAATCCTTACTGCAGCTGGATCACTCTGAGCCACAGGTGACGCACTCAATTTTGCAGGAGTTCTTACCATAGCAGGGTCACTTTGAGGCACTGACGGGGTACTAAATTTACCAGGAACCTTAGCTGTTTTTGCTCTAATAGCATATCGTCTATTCTGGAACCAGTTCCAAACCTAAGACAATATTTTCATAATTTCAGGTACAAAATAAATAGTGAATGGTTATGAAAACATTTTTCATTCAATCATCAGAGGTTTAAAAAAGGAAAAGCATCTTACTTGTTTCATTTGAACCATAATTTTTCCAGATCTCTCCGCTGAAGAACTAAATAGAAGTAGGTACATTACTATCCAACCTTCATGAGCATATAAAATCAAAGGAACAACTCTAAATATATGGCTCATTAACAACCTACCTAAACTTCTCAGCAAGAGCTACGAGAACTTCACGAGCTGGCATTGTAGCATCATGTGCTTGCAATATAGCTTCCATCTCAGCGACCTGCAATGTTTGACAAATTACTAAAGCTTTAAACACGATTCTATATCTCACTGTGAAGTTACAAGATGCAACTACTGTACAAGTACAATTAAGCTGTCAGGCACATGCTATATTGCTCAGACTCGGGTGGGGTATACAAGGCGGGTGCGGATCTAGAGGTCGGACTCGCCATCATATAAACTTTAGGATTTGGTGGTATGGAACTGTGTGCGGATATGGATGCTGGGGTACGGACAATAAATATAAAGTATATAATTTGACTAGTTAAAGTTATTGAATTAAAACTAATAAAATATTATTCTTTATAAACACCTAATAATTTATTCATAAGATATCTGGCGTGATAGAAAAGCATTCTCACACTTCATATAACTATACTTTGACTAACTATATATATATATATATAAACCCAAATATCAAACCATATATCTCGGTCATAGAATGTAGTCAATGTACCAAAGGTAAGTTGACCAAATCCCGTATAGATCCAACACCCACACTCGTGACATGTTAACATGGGTGCTATAGGGATTTTGAAGAGTCCGTGTGTCGGCACAACATAGGTCGCATGTGTGGAGAAATGTTTTGGTATAACAGTTGAAAAAGGGAAGAATGTATGATAAGCGGGAAAGCTTCTACAGCGTACATTTTTCTCCACCGTTACTTCAAAATTAACAATAGCAGCTCATGAATTGATGAAAAACATCTTCATGTTGATAAGTGAAATCTATCATCGAATGAACTTAAATGAGTTAATACCCTAAAATTCCCCTAAGTATCATATTTTTTCTCATTTTCATATTTAAACTATTTAGTGTCTCCAAATCCCCCGAACTATATTGGCCTTCACGCTAAAAACCCCTCGTTCATTCTTAGTGGTGCGTCTAGTACACGCTCCTAATTATCTAAAACATATGCCATGTAATACTACATGTGGCTATTTAACCATGCCTAGCACCCCATAAACTATAATTTTTTTTGCCAATTACCTACTTAAACTATCTAGTACCTCAAAATCTTCTTGAACTATATTACTGTAAGTATATTAAAACCCCATGTTGAATTCTTAGATGTGCGTCTGTCTAACTATATTAACTTATAGTTTATACTGATTTTTATGTAGTTTACTCATGATGTATTACTCTCAGATGACTGATTAATTCTAGGACTTTTGGCCAAAATAGTATCTAATGTAATGGGTTAGTTTTAAGTTTAACGGTGGTTGTGCTTTATACTAGACCCAATTGAATAACTCCTTATTACATTCACTTTGCAGCACAATAAAAACTAAATAAAGGCATATAGTATTGCATTTATGAAAAATCATCTTATATTACATAAACAAGATTACACAAAGTAACATTTGGCAAATAACAAACTAATCGGCCAACAACTGTATTCTCTAATTCTAAATAACATAAATAAGGTTTAAGAGAAACAACTTTATTCTCTACAACAAGGTGTTGGTTTAATAAGAAGATTTAAATTGATGTTCTTTCAACAATACAGGTAAGAAGAAGACTAAAAAAAGAATAAATAAATAAATTATTTCAGAGGAAACAAGAGAAGGAGATTTTTTTCTCGAGGGAACCCGTATGGAAAGCCGAAGAATAAAGGTGAAAATGAAGAAGAATGTGAAAAAATAAAAAAGAAAGGTGAAAAAATAAATTTTAAAAAAAAGATGAAAAATAAGTAAGAATGGTGAAAAATGAGAAGGAAGGTGGATGGATATAAACGAAATAAAACAAAATAAAGAGGGTTAGGCTAATTAGCCATTACTTTCTATCAGGTGGGCCATTTTGATGGTTTTTTGAGCTGTCACGCGCTCCCAAGAAATTGTGTACACACGTTATACCAGGTAAGCAACAAGGGAGTTTAAACATGGGCCATTTTGATGGCTTTTTACAGCTTCCACGCGCTCCCAAGTGATTGTGTACACACGTTATACCAGGTAAGCAACGAGGGAGTTTAAATATGAAGTGCAATATAGTTCAAGAGGGTTTTTGGGACACCGAATAGTTTAAGTAGGAAACTGACAAAAACGTGATAGTTAGGATATTAACTCAACTTAAATAGCAAAGAATTGAGCACTTTTTGAAAGGATATGCATTAGTGTAAAGATAGGCAAGCAACTAGGGGCATAAATAAACATCTGGACTTTCCCGGAGCTTTATTTCTAGCCAACTTCATATTCCATATGCTTATTGGACGATTACCTCCATTTCTCCAGTATAAACACTTCATCAGGACAAAGTATGAGTAAGACATCCTTTGAGTGAGTAATGTCATCTATCTTACTCATGATGTTATTATTCCATAATTCATATCTCAATTTGCACAAGTTTTCAACCTAGAGCTTCGCTTGTAAGGAATATGCAATACTAAGAAATCATGAAAACTTTTGGAAACACCAAATAGTTGTAGGAGTTGATATTCTCAAATTTACTTTAGAGACAGTTCTACTGAGAAGGAATAGAGAATAAAGTACAGGATCAAGTCAAGCTTCAAACAAGAGGGAAGCTCTAATTGTAATTTCGAGCACTGGACATTCTGAAGTAGAATCAGGTAGGCTATATTTCTTCTATTGGTTGCATCCATCAGCTGTTGTGTTTTGTTTACGAGCAGATTCTTTGCAATTTAATGAATAAAACTTTACTCATGATTGCTACTCCCTTTATTCCAATTTACGTGGCATACTTTTCTGTTTACGTAGTCCCAAAAAGACCGACACCTTTCTACATTTAGAAACAATTTAAATTTAAAATTCTCATTGTCTTTTAGTGACATGATTTATAGCCATACAAACGTTTATGAATTGTTTCAAACCACAAGCTTCAAAAGTCCGTCTTTCTTACTTAAACTACGTGTCTAGTCAAACAAGGCCACATAAAATGAGATGGCGGATTAGTAATCATGGAGCTTAGTTTAATTTGGTTGCTCTGCGCATACACTACCCTCCCTAGTCCCTAGACTCCACTTGTAGGTATAGTGTTGTTGCTCCACGCACCGTAGTACCTTCACTTTGGTGAGGAAACGATAGAGAAGGCCGAAGGCCGAAGGCGAGGGCAGAACATTCCTGACACCTAATGGACATGAATTGTCAGGCTCCAGCTCAACCGCCTTCCCAGCGCAACCCTGCATTTTCTACATATTCTAATGATTTGACAGCAATATCTTCATGAAAATCCTTGATGCTTAGATAGAATGATGCTCATGCTGAAATTTAAGTTAAGGGCTTGCTTTCTTCCCTCTTCTTTTAAACCTTACTACGTTATCAATGTCAGACACAACACTCTTTTTCTCATGACTCTCTTCAAAGCCTAAAGTGCAGCATCACATGACCACACAAATATGCAGAAGACTGGCAACACATAGAGGCATCTTTAGCACACAGTTTCATACTTAATGATTAGTTTATTGTGTTAACAAATATTTCCTAGTCTTTTAAATATTTTTAAAGACATTTAAACTCCTTACAGGGACTCATACTTCATGAAGATACGCTACCTCAGGAAAATTCCGAAAATAACTCAACAAAAGCATGTCCTAACGGTCCATTAAGTAGAGAAAAACCACAAGGTCTCAAGTTTAAATCTCACTGGAGACAAAAATACTAGGTGATTTCTCCCCATCTACCTACCTGATGCATGTGTTGATGGGAGGTAGTAACATCATCGCTGTAACCCATCCAACGCGCTTCGGCTTAGCTGTTCCTGATTTTGAATAATTTAGCTTCACAGTATCACACTTTGCGCGTTCTTACATCACTCCCTACTTTTATGTTTTTTTGTGACTAATTTTACGTGTATTACCTAATTTTAATATTTTTCATTAACTTCTACGTGTTTTTATATTTTTTTATGTTACTTTTTTAATTGGTATCCAGTGGAGTGTGCACAAGCTGCCCAGACACCACATCATCAAAACTCAACAAAAGCATGAAGTAGTAAAATAGTCTCAATATATTAAAAGAGAATTAATTAATGTGAGATTCACAAGTCTGCAACTACAAATTACATAATGAAAGACAAATACCAAACAGGCAAAGAACAATCAGGAGAAAAATCTTTAAATAAACTCTACATAAAACATAAAAGCAGTATAATGAACCAGTTGAAGCTAACAAAATATGTAATATAGAGAAAACAATTGGTATTAACCTCAGTGGCGTTGAAACGGAAAGTAGGACCTCCGTTACTCGGCGGTCTTCCCATCTGTTAACGGCGTTAATGGAAAACAAAGCAATAGAAACTCTCAGAAAGCAATTGAAGCCTACCGTCGGCGGGAGGAAACGACGGGTAGAATTTGAGAAACGATTAAACGGCAGTCAGAGGGAAAGAGAAGAAATTGGGATTGGATTTGTTTTCACGTTAATATAAGTATCTTCGTTTTCCTTTTTCCTTTTATTTTCTTTTTTTCACGTTACTTTTTCTTTTTATCTTTGTTTTTCTTGATAAATCAATTTACTCTGTTTTTATTTCTTTTAGAATTTAAATAGTACTACAAACTTATTTTGTAATTTTATTTTACAATTAAAATCTCAAAGCTAGGCAAATACTCGAGTAAAAACTCACCCACATTGGTGTTGGGTACGGCTAATTTTTTATCAAATATCATTAGTCTGTTACGAATTACTCCGTCACTTCCTGTTATTGTCGATTTGCACTAAGTTTGAGAATGTAAAAAAGACACTTAAATCTTATGATCTTAAATCTTAATCTAAAAGAGTGTACAACATAACAAACCTAAACTCTGAATCTTGTGATTTTGAATATGTTATATCATTCCAAAAACAAACAAAAAATAAGAGTTCCTCAAAAATTATACTAATAAGATCTAGGAAGAGTAGTGTGTGCGCAGACCTTACCCCTATCCCAAAAGAGTAGAGAGATTATTTTCAAAAGACCCTCGGCTCAAGAAAATAAAAAGACAAAAGAAACAATATTAGTATCACCACTAAAAAGAAAAAAAAAGAATGTTGTATTAAAATACTAATATATATAAAAATTGGTATTCTTTTCTAAATAGGCTAAAAGAAGACATAGTATAATTTAGAACGGAGGGAATATCTTTTTCTTCGTGGAACAAATCTTATTAAATGAATATATTGGCTTTGGAAAGTACACATTTAACAGTAAAAACTATCAAGCTGACCATATTATGATTTGTGTTTCAAAATTACCTCAATTATAATTTCACTTTTGGTATTGATTCTTTTTTCTAGTAAAATAAGAATGAATTATTTTTATACCGTAGGAATATGAACATCAAATGTAGTGAGAAATCTGACAGTTGAGACCAATTGTTGGCTATGTTGTAAGCTCGTGAACGCGACCCTCCGTTGAATAATTCACCTCTCTTTATCTTTTTCAAGTAATGAAACAACAACAACAACAACCCAGTATAATCCCACTTAGTGAGGTCTGGGGAGGGTGTCAAAATATATAAAAGTAAACATACCAGAAAATTAAGGGAAATCAATTTTTTTTTTTTTACCTACATAGTGTATTTTTCCCGCGAAAGGGTGTCTGATTTGACCCATGCACATTCACAACAAATTTCAATGCTTTTCAGTTCACAAGTCCAAAAAAGTCTGCAAAGTTTCCATTAATACTATTAGGTAATACTACTTCATAACATATTTTACAAATTCCAGGAGGAACAACTAACTACATTTAGCCTGGAGGTAGCTTTCATCATAAGGTGGCTCCTATTTGGATGTGAGAAAAGCATGTTTTTGGAATCCTCCCCTTGAAATGGCTATCTAGTCTCCATAATCTTCGAGGTTATTGACACGTTCACATTCATCTATCCATTCGCTATATCTGCACCATAGATAGAATTCAGACTAGTTAGTTGATAATAATGGAGAAAAATGTTTTACAAATAGTCGACAATTTAGAACATAGCAGAATGATGTTTCAACATGCTTACATGTCTATAGGCTCAGTCAAAGCTGCCAAAGAAAAAAAACAATTGTCAGGTGGAAAAAATGCAAGAGAAACATAGTAGAAACGCATTGAACACCACAATTTCACACTAACAAAAACCAAAAGAATGCACAGGACTGTACACTGCTCTGTAAGTGTATTCATTACCACTTCGAGCTAAAGACTACCTATTCTGAAATGCCCGAAAAGCATTTTAGAAAACCAAAAGCACTATATGAAACTAACCTGTCACAGTGGTACTAAAGCTTTCCTGGCAAATCCTGCATATGGCCTCACCAATCAAGTTCTTCATATCACTGAAACAAACCCAGTATTACATCATAAGAACTAGGCAAAACTACTGCAACAGGTGCAAACGGAAACGATTACAAGACACGCAACACAAACAGTAAAACAACAGCGACAGCAGTAAATAATAATGACAGCAGTAATGAGTAATGGCGCGGTGAAGTGAAGAAGATTGATACGTGACAATTGGCATAAAAAGAATAGCTCCAAGCAAGTTTAACTACAGCAAGAAGTACTAGAAGTTCACTATATCTTCTACTGACACAACTCTTGGAAACACAACACCATTTTTTGGTCTCCATCGTTCTGAGCCAGGAAACAGGAAACAGAAATCTTCTTTCTCAGGACAAATATTTTCAGCCTATCAACTCTCATTGTAACCTCATTGTCCCTCCTTATCCAGATGTTAAGTTTCTAATTTCAGAAGTCCTACACTCAAGTTTTTAGGTTAAATTACATACAGGATGGTATGAGGTACTTTCAACAAATTCCATCTGAATGGCATAGTTACCCTCCTTTTGTTTTTACCAGTAAAATTAATATATCTAGTCTACTATTAAGGGACAGGAGATGGCAGCAAAGAGCTTTAACGTCGAGATACAAATATAAGGCTTCAAAATGGATAGTGACCAGACATACAGCATCAAAGAAACATGTCTAGGATTAAAAATTGATGAAGGACTCACATGCGACATTCTACGCTGCTTCCATGATTGCAAAAAGGACAACTGAAGATACTGTCAAGTTTGTCCATTCTCTTCTTTGGTGCTGGCTTTGCTCTTGACTTCCTCTTGCCCATTTTTCAACCAAATTTCACCCGATAATAGTGTATATATTTAATGATCCTAGATCAAAAGATACAAAAGTTGACCTTAAGATATGGCAGAACGAGAAATACAAACAGATAAAAAAGTTTTAATTCAAACTATTAATGACAACAGGATACAACATTGACACGTAGCACTAATAAAATGGGGATTTTCACCACTAAGTGCAATTAAAAGTAAACAGACACAATTATGCGAGAAGACAGAATTGAATAAGTATTAGTTAAGTGAAATATGTGAAGTAAAAGGTTCTCAATCTGATCAATTCAAAATTGTCTAAATTTCTAATTCAAATGTGAAAATGCAGTTCAACTTTCTAATTCAGATTTAGTGGCTATTTTCTTATAATAACTTCCAATTTATTAATCCTAATTACTAGCATATTCTTCTATATATTACATCCTTCTTCTGCTTACCTCCTCCTCAATAAGCTGATAATTTTCGTAGGTATTACTTCGCTCATAATCCTTAACGTCTTCTATATTTATAGGTTTCATCAAAATTTATTTCGTTAACTCATCTTCTCCTACACAAATATGTTGAGTTTGGGAGGTTTAAACTCAAAATTTTATAGTTCAATTGCTTGCTTGATATTCTTCTCTATCTCTACGTCCTTGTTTGTTTCCCAAGATATCAAAACTGCCATATTTCTGGATATATTTTTTTAATCAGGAAAAATAAAAAACTAACTTAAATCGAAATATTGGGAATATCGCAGAACAAAGCTGAGTTTTCCTCCTCAATATATATAAGTTTGCTGACTCTAAAAAAACATATATCAAACAAGGCAGAAATGGAATGAGAACAGATACAGGTAATTGAACTGATAGAAGAATTCATAAAAACCTAAAAATAAAATAAAAATCCGTTTAATGTAGCTATAGAAAACTAAAAGACCGTAAAAACGATCAAATAAGAAAATATATTCAGGAACAATTACACTACAAAAACCAAAACCTAGAGCAATCAAAAACGCTAGACAGGAGAATGGAAAAGAGAAAGAACAGAACGATAAAGGTGTGAACAATACCTGCAAAATCGTAATTGCGCTTCCTTCACAGAGTTTTCTCAGACAAAAAGAGGGAAATTTTTGTGGTGAAGGGTATTTATAGGCAGCGGAAAGAAGAAGATTCTAGTAATTAGGCCAATTTTTCAGAAAGCCCATTATATGAACTTGGGCTAAGCTTCTAGCCTGATATCCTTATATAGGCCTTATATGGGGAGAAATTCAAAAATAGTTAGATTCGTAATAGCTCGTTTAAAAATTGTTCAATTTTAAACTTTTTATATAAA
Source organism: Nicotiana benthamiana (assembly GCA_034376525.1). Classification (NCBI taxonomy): domain Eukaryota; kingdom Viridiplantae; phylum Streptophyta; class Magnoliopsida; order Solanales; family Solanaceae; genus Nicotiana; species Nicotiana benthamiana. The sequence goes on from CM067330.1 coordinate 94,390,340, forward strand.
GATAAATTTGAACAAAATATTTTTTAGAATCTGAAAACACTCCAATATATTATGCTGGAGTTCCAAGATAAGTATGTTGGAACTCCAGCATAATATGATGGAGTTCCAACATAAGTACATGGCCCTATCACGACCCAATTTCCAAATTAGATTGTTGTGACGCCCAGCGCTGAAGTTAGACAAGCAAACTCAACCAACTAATGGATTCCATTTATGTCACCTAAATATTTCCGACATTTTCTTAGATTAAATTTAAAATATTTAGTGATAATAAATAGTTCAGGCAAATTTAAAGCTGAAATGACCAAATTATGTCATAATTAAGTAATTACATCCCAAAAGAATAATCTACTAATGTGTGTGCCAAGACCTGGTGTCACAATTATATGCATCTAGTAGAATATACAAAAGAATACGTCTACCCTATTGTCTGAAATAGAATAGACAGTAAAAAACAAAAGAGAGACTTCATCATGCTGTTGAACTACATAGGAAGAGCGCAACTTACAATGGAACCTCGTCCAACTATCAAGAATGCGCACCAGACGAGTAGCTAAATGCACCTGCCTCAAAATCTGTACAATTAAGTACAGAAGCGTAGTATGAGTACATAACAATATGTACCCAATAAGTATCTAGTCTAACCTCGAAGAAGTAGTAATGAGAGGTCAGTTAGGCACTTATTAGGGTCAATAATATAATAATATGAGGTTCAATATTTCAAATCACAATGCACATAAATAGAAACAAGTCCAAATGAGAAACAATACTGAAACCTTCTCATCAATTAATAAGTCTAGGCATTTCCTTCTTTTAAAGCAAGTAGTCTTTTAACAATAAATCATCCGGATTAGAAGTGGTCCAGGTTCCATTATCACTTAATTTTCATCGAGGACGTTCGGCCCGATCTAAGATAAAAGTAAATTGTGCATTGCAGAGGGTCGAACGGCCTAAACCATATATATATATATATATATATATATATATATATATATATATATATATATATATATACATACAAAAAAAATACCAATATGTCGAGGCGGACGGCCAAATCCCATGAGAGTAGTGGAATAATCACCCCGCTCACGAAATATATTTGCGACGCGATTAAGTATAATTACAACTTAAATACTCCTTCAATTCTTTTTAAAATAATTATTTACTTGAAATCTTTGAAATCATAACATTCCCAAACACGGCTTAATACATACAAAAAAAATTACCAATATGTCGAGGCGAACGGCCAAATCCCATGAGAGTAGTGGAATAATCACCCCGCTCACGAAATATATTTGCGACGCGATTAAGTATAATTACAACTTAAATACTCCTTCAATTCTTTTTAAAATAATTATTTACTTGAAATCTTTGAAATCATAACATTCCCAAACACAACTTAATCAATACAATTCAATAATTTATAATCATATAACAATGCCCATATAGCGTGGTGTAAGCCTAGAGCTACCCGGACATAACAAGAGTAGTAGCCATGTATGTACTCTCGTCACTTTGTACGTAACCCCCCCCCCCTCCCTCCTCCCAATCAAATCACACATTAATTGTATTTACCTATGGGGAGATTTTCCTCTTACAATATTAGAAAAAAGACTTACCTCGCTTCACAGTCTACTTTCTAGTCCAAGCTTAAGCCCAAACCCTCAATTTGGTGTCAAACACTCCAAAACTATCCAAATAGCATAGAAACTAATTAATATAGGCTTAAAACTTTATATCCCAACCAATAGGGTGATTCCCAAATCCAAATTACAAGAGTCCTAAAATTCGACCCCGGGCACACATGCCCGAATTCCAAAAATTTTGGAAGAAAGTTGTTACTCATAGCCTAGAGATTGAGAATATATGATTTTTACTCAATTCCATAACAAATTTCATGGTTAAATCTTGCTTTATCAGAACCCTAGGTTTTACTCAAATTCTATGATTTTTACTAGGTGTATTAGTCTACCCAAAACCCAAGTATTAAACTCACATTAAATAGGAATAACTTACCTCGCAATGCTAGGTTGAAATCCACTCTTTGAAAGCTCCTAAATCACCTAAGTGTAGAAGTAAAATAAAATAAATAACCTAAGTCCCGTTTTAAAAAGATGTGTCCAGGCCTCTGATGTCGTATTCAGGCTCACAGATGCGAATTCGCTATTGCGACAAAACGTTCGCAAATGCGAACTGGGCCTTCCTCTGCCTTGATTGCAAATGTGATAGTAGGGTTGCAAATGCGGGCCCTGTTAGGTTCGCAAATGCGAAGAGAACATCGCGAATGTGATGCTTACCTCGCAAATGCAGGTTCGCAAATGCAAACAATTTCCTGGCATCTGCGAGACCTGCAACCTTGCCCAGAAATACCAGAAAACTATGGCGTTTTTCACCCCCAACCTATGTCTGAAACTCACATGAGCCCTAAGGGCTCCACTCTAAATAATCACACAAGTCCAACAACATTGAACTGACTTGATCAAGCGATCAAATCGCCGAAATAACAACTAAAACTATGGATTCAACACCAAAATGTATGAAATCCTTTAGAACATTCAAAATTTCTATTTTTAAAACCGGACGTCTGAATCAAGTCAAATCAGTCTTGTTTCTCACCAAATTTTATAGACAATACTTAAATATTATATTGGACCAGTACCGGTCTCCGGAACCAACATACGAGCCTGATACTAATATGATCAAACATTATTCAATTTCTTTAAATCCTTAGAATTTCAGTTTAACAAATTTTAATAAAAAGTTCATTACTCGGGCTAAGGACCTTTAAATTCGATTCGGACATACGCCCAGGTCCCATATTCTACTACGGACCCTCCAGGACCATCATAACACGAGTTCGGATCCGTTTACTAAAAATGTTTACCAAAGTCAAACTTGGCCTTTTAAGAAAATCTTAAGGAATCAAGTGTGCCGATTTCAACCCAAACTCTTCCAAATCCCAAACCAACCATCCCCGCAAGTTGTAAATCAGTTAAAGCAAGCACGGGAAATCTTATTTAGGGGAATATGGTTATAAAAAAGCAAAACGAAAAGTTGGTTTGTTACATTCTCCACCTCTTAAACTGATGTTCGTCCTCGACCGGACCCAGAAAAATACACGAGCTAGGAAAAAGATGGGGGTAGCTTCTCCACATGTCATCCTCGATCTCCCATGTGCCCTCATCGACTAGTTGGCCCCTCCACTGGACCTTTACTGTAGAAATCCTCTTAGATCTCAACTAGCGATCTTGCCTATCAATAGTGGCAACTGACTCCTCCTCATAACCCAGACTCTCATCCAACTGAACAGTGCTGAAGTCTAACATATGAGACAGGTCAGTGTGATACCTCTGAAGCATAGACACATGAAAAACTGGATGAACTCCCGATAGGCCGGGAGGTAAAGCAATCTCATAAGCAACCTCACTAACTTGCCTCAATACCTTAAATGGGCAAATAAACCTTAGGCTCACTTGCCCTTCTTCTCGAATCTCATGATATCCTTCCTCGGCGAAACTCCCAAGAGGAATTTCTCTCTAACCATGAATGATATATCACATGCCTTCTGATCCGCGTAACTCTTCTATCTAGACTGAGTTGTACGAAGTCTTTCCTGAATTAACTTTACCTTCTCTAAGGTATCCCTCACCAAATCTGTATTATACAACTCAACCTCTCCGGGCTCAAACCACCCAATAAAAGAATGACATTGTCGACCGTATAAGGCCTCAAATGGGGCCATCTCAATACTATTATTGTAAGAAAACTCGGCCAAAGATAATAACTGATCCCATTGTCCTCCAAAGTCAATCACACATGCTCTAAGCATGTCCTTCAAGTCTGATTCATCCGTTCTGACTGCCCATCAATCTGAAGATTATAAGGATGGAATGTAGTGCTGAGCTCCACACGGGTCCCTAAATCATGCTGAACGGCTCTCCGGAAATGCAAAGTAACTGAGGGCCTCTCTTTGATATGATGGTAATGGGTACACCGTACAACCGAACTATCTCCAGAATGTAGATCTGTGCCAACCTCTCTGAAGTATAAGTAGTCACTATCAGAATGAAGTGTGCTGACTTGGTCAACTTGTTAAAAATTGACCCACACTACATCAAACTCCCGCAATGTTCGTGGCAACCCAACTACACAGTCCATAGTAATGCGCTCCCACTCCTACTCTTGTATATGCATCTGCTATAGTAGGCCATCTGGCTTTTAGTGCTTATATTTAACCTATTGGCAATTCAAACACCTAGCCACATACTAAACAATGTCCTTCTTCATTCGTTGCCACCAATAATGTTGCCTCAAGTCGCGATACATCTTCGTAGTACGTGGATGGATAGAATACCGTGAACTGTATGCCTCTTCCAGAATTATCTCTCTCGAGAAATTTACATTAGGAACACATGGGAGACCCTGGAGTTGCAGAACACCATCCTCGCCCATAGAAACCTCCTTGGCACTACCATGTAGCATCGTCTCTCTGAAAACTGCCAAATGCGAATCATTGAACTGTCGGGCCTTGATCTGCTCCAACAATGAAGATTGAGCAACAACACAAGTAAGGACTCAGCCAGGCTCTGAAATGTCCAACCTCACAAGTCTATTAGCCAAGGACTGAATGTCCAAAGCTAGTGGCCTCTTCTCCGCTGAAATGAATGCCAAGCTACCCAAACTCTCTGCTTTCCTACTCGAGGCATATGCGACCACGTTTGCCTTGCCCGGATGATAATGAATGGTGATTTCATAATTCTTTAATAACTCAAGCCACCTAAGTTACCTCAATTTAAGATCTCTTTGCTTGAACAAATGCTGTAAGTTGCGATGATCAGTATAAACCTCCCACGACGCCCCATACAGATAATGCCTCCATATCTTAAGAATATGAACAATCGCTGCTAACTCTAGGTCATGCACAGGGTAATTATTCTCATGAATCTTCAGCTTACATGAAGCATATGTAATAACTCTCCCCTCCTGCATCAATACACATCCCAAGTCAACGCGTGAATCATCGCAATGTACCGTATACATCCCCGAACTGGAAGGAAACACTAGAACCGTTGTAGTCAAGGCCGTCTTGAGCTTCTGAAAGCTCACCTCACAATCATCGGACTAACATAAATGGGAGCCCTTCCAGGTCAATCTAGTTAGAGGTGACGCAATAGATTAAAATCCTTGTATAAATCTACGATAATAACTTGCTAACCCTAGGAAACTCCTTATCTCGGTCACTAAAGCAGGACGTGGCCAACTTTGAACTGCCTCAATCTTCTTGGGATCCACCTTAATATCCTTTCCTGGTACAATATGCCGCAAGATTGCCACTGACTCTAGCCAAAACTCACACTTGGAGAACTTAGCATATAACTTCTTCTCTCGTAAGGTCTAAAGCACTACTCTCAAATTATGCTCGTGCTCCCCTAGGCTACAGAAGTATATTAAGATGTCATCAATAAAGACGGTGAAAATGAATCAACATAAGGCCTGAACACGTTGTTCATCAAGTCCATAAATACCGCTAGAGCATTAGTCAAGCCAAAGGACAACACCACTAACTCGTAATGATCGTATTTGGTATGGAAGGCAGTCTTTGGGGCATCTAAGTCCCAAATCTTTAGCTGACAATTCCCTGATCTCAAATCGATCTTAGAAAATATCCTAGCACCTTGTAACTAGTCAAACAAATCATCAATGCGCAGCAACAATCAATACACATCCACATAGTCCTATCCTTCTTCTTTACAAACAACATTGGTGCACTCCAAGGTGACATGTTTGGTCTAACAAACCTATTTGCTAAAAACTCCTCAAGTTGCTCCTTCAACTCTTTCATATCCATACGGTATAGTGGAATAGATATAGGTTGGGTACCTGGAGCCAAATCAATATAAAAATCAATATCCCGATCTAGTGGCATGCCGGGTAGGTCATAAGGAACACATCGGCAAACTCCCGGATTACTGGAACTGAATCAATCGTCCGAGACTCTACGGTGGTGTCCTGAACATAATCTAGATAGGCCAAACAGTCCTTCTAGACCATATATCGAGCCTTCAAAAAAAGAGATAACCCGACTAGATGTATTTACTGAGAAAACCTTCCACTCCAACATTGGCAACTCTAGCATTGCTAATGTAATAGTTGTGGCATGGCAATCTAGGACGGCGTGATATGGGGATAACCAATCCATGCCAGGATAACCTTAAAGTTAGTCATATCAAGCAACATGATATCTTCTCTAGTCTCGAAACCATTGAATATGACCATACATGAATGGTAGATCTGACCCACAACCACATAATCGCCCATAAGAGTGGACACATAAACAGGAGTACCCAAGGGTTCACAAGAAATAACCAGGAAATGAGCAACCAGAGATGACACATATAAATAGGTAGACCCTAGACAAAATAGCACTGAAGCATCCATACCACAGACGGAAAAAATACCTATGATAACGGCATCTGAGGCCAATGCATCTGGTCTGGCCGGAATGGCATAGAATCTGGCTGAAGCATCGGCTGGCTGGAATCTACCTAACTGAGCAACAACTGGCTGACCTATCCTTGTATGGCCTTCAGCGCTACGACTACCTTTACCAGTCTTTCCCCTGCCTCTGGGAGGCTGGCAACTAGTGCTGCAATCATTGGCTGATAACCATATTTTACTACCTTGCCCCGAAGTCTAGGACCAAATCTGTTCATGTGACCTAGATCCCCACTCTCATAACAAACCCGTAGTGCCATGGACTTCTATCATGAAGCCTAAGTTAGCTGGCCTGAATACCTAGCAGATGAACCCTGAATGGCTAGTGGGTGATATGAACTCTCTAGCATATCACTGAAGTAAGCACTGGAAGAACCCGGATGACCAGAATACCCACCGGATAAACTTTGAATACCTGGTGGACGGTAAGAATTCTCCAGCATCGCACCGAAATAAGGCCTCACTGGAGCACCTCGAGGAGGTGGTGCTGCTGCTGAATATAGGAGCCTGCTGGGTTGACCCCTCCCGAAGTGACATATGCCCCTAGTTGGGGCACCTCTGAACTCTCCGGAAAATCGAGCCCTCTTGTCATGCTAAATCTGCTATCTACTCCTACGGCGATAGCCATCAATCCTACAAGCAATCTCTACCACTAGCTGATACTCAACTCCCATCTCCACCTCTATGGCCATGCTAGTACGAATACTAGGGTGCAACCCTGCACCAAATCTCTGCACTCTCTCAACGTCCAAAGGAAGTATCACAAATGCATGGTGGGACAACTCAGAAAACCTCGCCTCATAATTGGTCACGGACATCTGGTCCCGCTCGAGCTGCTCAAACTGACTCGCAAGTCTTTCCTCTGAGAGGGTGGGATATACCTGTCCAGTAGAAGCTGTGTAAACTGGTCCTAAATTAGGGGAGGAGAACTTACTGGTCTACCGAGAAGGTAAGACTGCCACCATCTACGGGCCCTGCCCTCCAGTTGAAATGTAGTGAAGTCAACCCCATGAGACTCCAATATCCTCATGTTGTGAAGTCTGTCCTTGCACCTATCAATGAAATCCTGAGCATCCTTATGGCGCTCACCTCCGAAGATAGGGGGATGTTGCCTAGACCATCTGTCCAGTAACTTCTGCGAATTGCCGTCCGTAGTCGGTCTGGGTAGGGTACCACTGGAGTAACTAGCTTAGCCTCATCCGCTGGTAGTGCACCCGGAGTCCGATACACTACCGTTGCATAACCAAAAGCCTGGGGCGGTAGGGGTATGTGCTCCCCTTCCTGCCTGAGATGTGGCTGGGTCCGCTGGAAATAAACCCGCCTAAGTCATAGTGTCCATGACGCAACATACAACCCATGACCTCATGTAAACACGTTGTTGCCATGAAATTTTCTCGGGTAGGCTCAGCTGCGGGCACCTCGCCCTTCTCCTTTATGATAGGATCCCCCACATGATCCACTGGTGGTGCAACTGGGGAAGCTTTGGGACTCCTTCGTCCCCTTTATCTGGTCGGTGCCCTCCCCGAACTCTGCCTCGGCCTCTAGCAATAGGGGGAGCAAGCAGCTCCTTTTGGGTCTGGAACATCTACCGTGCGAGTCCTCACCATCTGTGAGAGAATAAGAGAAGGGAATTTAGTATACCCTCAACTGCACGATAGGAGATGTATAAAGAGTAGTTTTCCTAACACCCTGTAGCCTCTTGAAGATAGATACATACGTCTCTGTACCGATCCGCAAGACTCTATTAGGTTTGCCCATGACTTGTGAGACCTATGCGAACCTAGTGCTCTGATACTATGTTGTCATGGTCCAATTTCCAATCTAGGTCGCGATGACGCCCACTACCGGGTTAGGCAAGCCAATCTTAACCAACTAATGGATTCCATTTATATCACTAAAACATTTCCGACATTTTCTTAGATTAAATTTAAAATATTCAGTGATAATAAATAGTTTAGGCAAATTTAAACCTGAAATGACCAAATGATATCATAATTAAGTAATTACATCCCAAAGGAACAATCTACTAATGTGTGTGCCAAGATCCAGTGTCACAAATATATGGGCATCTAGTAGAATATACAAAAGAATACATCTACTCTAATGTATGAAATTGAATAGACAGTCAAAAACAAAAGAGAGACTCCATCATGCTGTTAAACAACATAGGAAGGGCGCAGTTCACTGTGGAATCTCATCCAACTATCAAGAATGTGCCCCAGAGGGGTAGCCAGATGCACCTGCCTTAGAACCTGTACAATTAAGTACGAAAGCGTAGTATGAGTACATAAAAAATATGTACCCAGTAGTTATATAGTCTAACCTCGAATAAATAGTGACACTTGACACTTACTAGGGTCAATAATATGCTAATATGAGGTTCAATATTCCAATTCACAATGCACATAGATAGAAACAACTCCAAATAAGAAACAAATTGAAAACCTTCTCATCAATTAATAAGTCTAGGCATTTCCTTCTTTTAAAGCAAGTAGTCTTTCAACAATAAATCATACGGACTAGAAGAGGTCTTGGTTCCATAATCACTCAATTTTTGCCGAGGACGTTCGGCCCAATCCAACGTAAAAGTAAATTAGGCATTGTCCAAGGTCGAACAGCCCAGGACTATATACATACACACACACACATAATTACCAATATGCCTAGGCGAACGGCTCGGTCCCATGAGAGTAGTGGAATAATCACCCCGCTCGCGGAATATACTTGCGACGCGATTAAGTATAATTACAACTTAAATGCTCCTTCAATTCTTTTTAAAATAATTACTTACTTGAAATATTTGAAATCATAACATTCCCAAACACGACTTAATCAATACAATTCAATAATTTATGATCATATAATAATGCCCATATAGCATGGTGTAGGCCTAGAGCTACCCGGACGTAACAGGTATAGTAGCCACGTACGGACTGTTGTCAATTTTAAACATTCAGTGATAATAAATAGCTTATGCAAATTTAAAGCTAAAATGACCAAATGATGTCATAATTAAGTAATTACATCCCAAAAGAATAGTCTTCTAATGTGTGTGCCAAGATCCAGTGTCACAGATATGTGAGGATCTAATAAAATATACAAAAGAATACATCTACTCTATTGTCTGAAATAGAATAGATAGTCAAAAACAAAAGAGAGACTCCATCATGCTATTGAACAACATAGGAAGGGCGCTGCTCACCGTGGAATCTCGTCCAACTATCAAGAATGCGCACCAGACGAGTAGCCAGATGCACCTGCCTCAGAACCTGTACAATTATGTACAGAAGCGTAGTATGAGTACAGAAATAATGTGTACCCAATAAGTATCTAGTCTAACCTCGAAGAAGTAGTGACGATGAATCGACTTGGCTCTTACTAGAGTCAATAATATGATAATATGAGGTTCAATATTTCAAATCACAATGCACATAGATAGAAACAAGTTCAAATAAGAAACAATATTGAAAACCTTCTCATCAATTAATAGGTCTAGGCATTTCCTTTTTTTAAAAGCAAGTAGTCTTTTAACAATAATCATATGGATTAGAAGAGGTCTCGGTTCCATAATCACTTAATTTTCGCCGAGGCCGTTTGGCCCAATCCAACATAAAAGTAAATTGTGCAATGTCCAGGGTCGAACAACCAGGACTATATATATATATATATATATATATATATATATATATATATATATATATATACACACACACACACACACATACATATATATAATTACCAATCTGCCGAGACGAATGGCTTGCTCCCATGAAAGTAGTGGAATAATAACCTCGCTGGAATATACTCGTGACACGGTTAAGTATTATTACAACTTAAAAGCTCCTTCAATTCTTCTAAAAATAATTACTTAAAATCCTTAAAATCATAACATTCTAAACACGGCTCAATCAATACAATTCAACAATTTATGATCATATAATAATTCCCACATAGCATGGTGTAAGCCTAGAGCTACCCAGACATAACAAGAATAGTAGCCACGCACGGACTGTTGTCATTTCATGCGTATGCGGCCCCATACAATCAAATCACACATTAATTATGTTTACTTATGGGGAGATTTTCCTCTTACAAGGTTAGAAAAGAGACTTACCTCGCTTCACGGTCTACTTTTCGGTCCAACTTAAGCCCAAACCTTTACTTGGTGCCAAACACTCCAAAACTATCCAAATAGCATATAAATTAACCAATATAGGCTTAAAAGTTCATATCCCAACCATTAGGGACTAGGGTGATTCCCCAATCCGAATTACAAAATTCCTACAATTTGACCCCGGATTCCGAAAATTTTAGAAGAAAGTTGTTACCCATAACCTAAGGATCGAGAATATACGATTTTTTACTTCATTCCATAACAAGTTTCGTGGTTAAATCTTATTTTTATCAAAACCCCTCGTTTTACTCAAATCTCATGATTTTTACTAATTTTTGTGTGTTAATCTACCCAAAAACCCAAGTATTAAACTCAATTAAGTAGGAATAATTTACCTCGCAATTATACGTTGAAATCCCCTATTTGAAAGCTCCCAAATCGCCCAAGTGTAGAAGTGCAATGAAATAAATGGCCTAAATCCCGTTTTTAAAAGATGTGTTCAGGCTAATGCGACATTAGGCTCGCAATGCGAAGTTGCAATTGCGACAAAATGTTCGCAAATGAGAACTGGACCTTCCTTTGCCTTGATCGCAAACGCGATAGTGGGGTTGCAAATGCGGACCATGTTGGGTTCGCAAATGCAAAGAGAACGCCCAAATGCGACCACTGCCCCCAGCCAAGCTTCATCGCAAATGCGATACCTTGCAAATGCGAATAATTTTCTCGCATTTGCGAGACCTGCAACCTTGTCCAGAAATACGAGAGAAATTGGTGTGTTTTTCACCCTAACCTATGTCCAAAACTCACCTGAGCCTTCGGAGCTCCACTCCGAATACTCATACAAGTCCAACAACATTGTACAAACTTGTTCCAGCGATCAAATTGCCGAAATAACATCTAAAATTACAGATTCAACACCAAAACGCATGAAATCCTTAAGAACATTCAAAATTCCTATTTTTACAATCAGACGTCCGAATCATGTCAAATCAGTCCCGTTTCTCATCAAATTTCACATACAAGACTTAAATATATTGGACCTGTATCGGGCTCCGGAACCAATATACGAGCTCGATACCGACATGATCAAACATCATTCAATTTCTTTAAATCCTTATAATTTCAGTTTAATAATTTTTAACAAAAAATTCATTACTTGGGCTAGGAACCTCGGAATTCGATTCCAGGCATACGTCAATCTCCTATATTTTACTGTGGACCCTTTGGGACCGTCATAACACAAGTCCGGATCTGTTTACTAAAATATCGACCAAAGTCAAACTTGGCGTTTTATGCAAATATTAAGGAATCAAGTGTGCTGATTTCAACTCAAACTCTTCCAAACCCCGAATCAACGATCCCCCCAAGTTGTAAATAGTTAAAGCATGTACAGAAAGTATTATTTAGGGGAACGAAATTTTAGAAAACAAAACGGTCAGTGGGATCGTTACAGATCGAGGTCATTTTTGAAGTTCGTATTGACTAAAACTATTTAGGAATCAACAAAATAAGAAATTATTTGAAACATGGTTTTTTCACCTATTTTGTTTTATTTATTTAGTCTTTCGATTTGTGAGTGACAACATTCTTTAGGTGATATGAGTTTGTTTTGTTCACGTGCAAATTTATTGCTGTATTTTACAAATACAGTCGAGAATAATAAATTGTTATCTAATAATTGAGGTGTTAATGATATGGGTGTTATTAAATAATAAAAGAATAAGAGCAATATTGCAGAGAAAGAGAGATAAATTCTTATTGAATTTTGGGGTGGATTACAATGGGGTAAGACCCCTCTATTTATAGGAGGAAAAATAAGTTAGCCTCAAAGTAAAACTCTCTACAAGATAGACATTCACTCTAATTAGAATTCTATTCTTAACACTCCCCCTTGAATGTCTACTCAATAAATAATGTGCCTCGTTAAAACCTTAACTAAAATAAAACCCAATGGGAAAAAAAATTTTAGAAAAGGAAAAAGAGTACACATATTTAGAAATGCGCCTATTGGTTGCCTCGTTAAAAACCTTACAAGGAAAACCCAGTGGGACAAAACCTTGAAAGGGAAAAAGAGTGCAACGCGCATTAACTCCCCCTAATGAGAGCATCAATTCACATATTTGAGTCTTTGCATTCCAATCTTGTGCACCATCTTCAAAACGATCTTTGGTAGAGATTTGATAAATAAATCAGTCATATTAACTTGAATAAATATGTTGCACCTTGAAATCATCACTCGTGATAGATATATAATGTCTTCACAAATATCGTGGAATGGCTCTTCAATATCTCCATAGAGATATCCTCGCTATCACATTATCTGCTTATAGTTATAGCAAGATACATATGTGCACAAATTGCACTAAGAAAGTGGTACTTCAAGATCAAGAATTGTATATGCTTCAAGAAACTTAAATCCATCATAGATTGACATATAAGTTAAGTCATATAAGCCATATAATAGACTTTAGATGCATATCAAGTTTCATGTCATGTTAGAGAAATAAGATATCGAAAAATGATTGCACATACCATTGACTTTATACTTTCAAGTATTTGAACTACATGTCCAAAACGACATGTCTTTCATATGGAATCAATTCTACTTGAATTGTATCTCTTCCATTTGGACAATACTTTTGTGTCTATATTCGATAGACTTAAGATCTTCATCTATACTTAGCGCTATGATAAGTGTCGTCGACGAACATTTTATATCGGTTCCAATAAATTTTCATAAAGACATAACATATAGATCTCTTCATTCATATATTCAGGTACCTGAATCTCTCTTGAGATTTTATGAAGTGTTATATCACGTGACCTTCTAGATCACTTGCCTCATTTATTATGATCACTTTGATCATTTGCTCATCTTCTTTATCAAGAAGTTCTATTTGAAACCGATTTGTCATACGCTTTAAGCATACCATAGATTGTGTCCTTCTAGGACTTAATATGAGCATTTGCAATGAGAATATAGTTACTTTATTTGGGTCAACAAATGCGTATGACATGCTTTGCAATATGTTGCAACTGAATTATCTTTTTATGAACTTCAAGTTCATATTATCCTATTCGAGGATCTAGATATACAAATGATAATTCATTCTACATAACGTTTTCAACTGTTTATCATGTCTCCCCCTCATGTTAGAAAAACTAACTTGTTTCCTCAACTATGAGAATCCATCTTTGTACATTATGGTGTTAGTGAAAATACACACCGCATATCAATAATAATAAGATGGAGTTATTTGGTTCCTGACCCTGAACCATTTGTGAGGGGAGAATGTAATATACTTTCGTATATAACATATATCAAACGGATATAGATAACTATGTTCTCATAAGAAATAGTTTAGCTATTAAGTGGAGGCATTCAATAAACTATCTTGCTAAACCAACTATGATGTAAGCCAACTTATCAAGAAGAACTATCTTGAATAAAAACAATCTGGAAATTATGCTCTATATTATATTATTGAGCAAGTTACCTCGCAACACACCATGTTGCAGGTTAATAATAATCGCGCATGTAACCATCTCACAGATGCATCTTATGTGGTATACATGGCAGGTGAATGGACCCATATTCACCTTTGCTATTTCCAGCATTCATGGGATTCAATCCCAACTTTAGTTGGTTTATTAATTAATGAGAACAAGACAATATAAGAGAATTCATAAAGAACTTTCTAGTTCTTTAATATTTACCCATGTGAATTCTCTATTATTTTTGCACATCATACTTAAATTGATAAGGCTAAACTGATTATGCCAACTGAATAAATTATCAATATTGATAAACTTCATGTTTACACCATGACATGTGCAATTCTCAATAAACTTCAGGTTTATTATGACATGGGTTTTTATATCAATAAATATCCACTTTATTGTGACATTCTTTCATTTGTGTAATACAAACAGGAGAATAAAGCGGGTAGCTTTTCATATACAGATTATCCCGCTACAAGTTGTAGTAATAGAAGATATCAAATCTTTCCTTTATTTATAGTCTCAATACAATCAACCGCTTTCACATATACTTTGGAAACTGAATAAGTTTCTTTGAGACTTACTACAACACAATACCTTATTGTTAATCAATTGTGTTTCTCCAACATAGTAATAATTGGCTCTTCTAGAGCTCTCATTTAATTTTATACTACCACAAATCCATCAACATCCATGTGGTGAATATCTCTTTTAAAGAGAAAGTTATACCATTATGGTCATGGTCAAAATTATATGCAAGATATGTTTCTTGTATTATCGTTGTCCTTTAATAATCATATTTTCAAAATATTTTGGCGTGCAATAGGTACGTGACCAATGATCATTCATGCCATAATAATGACATTATTTTCATATATCATCTCAAACCTCCTTCTATAGGTAGTGTGGTATATTCACTACCACTAGCACGTTCATATTCTTCCAAGAACGAATATGTATTCATAAATTAGATGTTGTCACATTCACACCATGAATGGACCATAATAATCTGTATGTGCTATATAAAATCTCATGTCAAATCGATGACATATATTACTTTCACAAAGTGAATGATTATTTTGAGAATCCTTATTGTTCTCATTACCACAATAATGACGATAATAATTTCGTCTATTGCCACGTCCACATCCACTGATACCTTCACGGTAAAAATTTTGTCTTCTTTTAGACTTATCACATACTGCTATCACATTCTCTAAAGGGAATGAGAATGGAGCAAATTCAATTGGACGGGTTTTTAATTCTTTGCCCACAATCATACATGAATTTAATCATGGCAAGGCATAGAAATTTTACCACGTTGGGTGGTTATAATATCTTTCAAGCTACAAAATCAAATAACTGTAAAATAAATTTCCCAAAGAGATACCAGTTTCTAACAAAAATCTGATTTTTACCACAAATAAAAACAAAAGATTAGCTAAGTGATAAATCCAATAACTACTAGAGTAACATTCCCAACACAAAAAGTCTAACAAAAGAAGATCATATTTTCTATTTTCTTACGCTATATAAATTGAGCAACTGTTATATAAATACCAAAAAAAAAAAAACGGAATACATGTTTTCAAATAAAATTTATTTTTATCACATGTAAAAACTAGAGAGACAATTTAATTCACTAACCAAAAAGAACTGAAATCACCAAATTTGCTAAGCAATATAAATTGAATAACTGTTCATTAAAATTCCCAAATAAGAAAGCCTGAGTTTTATCAAATGTAAATACAAGAACAGCCCAATACACCTTATTTGCTAATCTATGCAAATCAAGTAACTTCAAAATAAAATACCCAAAACGAGTACAAAATTTTCAGATAAAAATCTGATTTATCACATGTAAAACCTATACAGTTTAATTCAACGCACAAAGAAAAACTCAAAACGCTATATTTGCTAAGCTATATAAATCGACCAACTATAAAATAAAATTCACAACAAGATACCAATTTTCACATAAAATTTTGATTTTTATCACATGTAAATCTGGAGACAGGTTAATTTAGCGGATCTGAAGATTATCAAGATAACAAACAAATAGGAATTGGAGATTACCTGATCCGAAAATTAGGGTTTGGAGAGATGGGAAAGGTCGTTAAAGAGCAAACCCTCCCGCATTCGGATAAGTCTTGAGCAAATCGAGAGAAGTAACTCCAGCAGAAATAACATAAATAGCGTAAATAATTATCTAAATATACGAAACATAAACGTCTGCAGTTGATTGCAAGACCATTTTGAGTATGAACATGAGCTACAGGATGTTCCACTTTTATCCCAATTGATAAGCGATAATCATTAAATGCTTGGGATGAAAACTCAGCAGCATTATCTAGTCTAATAGACTTAATTGGATTATCAGGAAATTGTGCTCGTAATCGAATTATTTGTGCCATTAATTTTACAAATGCAAGGTTGCATGATGACAATAGGCACACATGAGACCATCTAGAGGATGCGTCTATTAAGAACATAAAATATCTAAAGGACCCACTAGGTGGGTGAATAGGTCCACAAATATCCCCTTGTATACGTTCCAAAAACGTAGGTGACTCAGTTCCAACCTTTGTTGGTGATGGTCTAATAATTAACTTGCCTTGATAACAAGAAGTGCAAGAAAATTCATTATTTAAAAGAATCTTTAAATTCTTTAATGGATGCCCATATGAGTTTTCTATAATCCGTCTCATCATAATTGATCCATGATGTCCCAATCGATCATGCCAAAGTACAAAAATATTGGAATCAGTAACCTTTTGGTTTACTGTGGAATGTGCCTCAATTGCACTAATTTTTGTCCAATACAGGCCACAAGATAAAGATGGGAACTTCTCAATAACCCTCTTTTGGCCAGAGACATTCTTTGTAATGATGAGGTATTCAAGATTATTCTCATCTATTGTCTCAATATGATATCCATTTTGACGTATATCTTTAAAACTCAACAAGTTCCTCTTGGACTTGGAAGAGAACATCGCATTCTCTATGATAAATATTGTTCCTTTAGGCAGAGTTATAGTTGCTCTTCCAGAGCCTTCAATCAATTTACTACTACCAGAAATTGTAGTAACATCTGCCTTACACATACTTAAATGAGAGAAATATTTCTTCTCTTTGAATACCGTATGTGTGGTACATGAATCAATTAAACAATATTTTCAAAATCTGCTGAGGCTAGTCGATTAACTAAATCGGATAGTCGACTAACATGCCTTGCGAAAAAGGTCCAGTTTAATAGAATATATTGGTTAATCGATTATCTGTTATGTTAATCGATTAACTTACTGAAAAATCGTTACAAATAAAGCATAAGATGAATGTGTAATCTAAAGTTATATATTTCATAACAGACCAGATTATTTCATCATACTATTTCACATTCAATGATAATTATCCATAATTAATTCTATATCCAGTATACTTAATATTGGAGATTCGTAATTGGTAGTACAACATAAACTGATACTTTGTTTTCTTGCATCCTAATCTTATATCAATTCTTTACAAACTTTCAATTACTGCTTCATCATAGGAACCCCATTAACGTCTAGCTATTGAAAAGGAATAAATTCCAATTTATTTTTGATTAACTACACCGTAAGTAATGGAAAGATATGTGTGCCTGATTACTTGGATTGCTTCTACGAAATTTTACGCAGTCAAAAGCTATGTGCCTGATAGTCGTCGCCTCTCTCACACCGCCTACACTACCTTAATTTTCTCAAATAGATTCTTGAGATAGTAGAGCTTCGTGCTGATAACGTGTTATAAAATAATAAAAGAACAAGAGCAATATTGCAGAGAAAGAGAGATAAATTCTTATTGAATTTTGGGGTGGATTACAATAGGGTAAGACCCCTCTATTTATAGGAGGAAAAATAAGTTAGCCTCAAAGTAAAACTCTCTACAAGATAGACATTCACTCTAATTAGAATTCTATTCTTAACAATGGGTGATTAATGAGTTTTTCTTATTTTATTTTCCTTTCACCGTCGAGCTTAAAGATAAGCAAAATCTCATAGACATTTTCTGAATTCACTCTTCCCTGTTCTTGGTCTGAAAATAAAGAAAGGTCTTTCAAATTTAAACTCGATTTTGGTTCGTTACCAAATTCATTGATTAAGGTTAAGAACTCGTCCATTTCTGTTGATAATGGTTTTTTAGCAACCGTATCCACTTTTTGTTCAAATTCTTGGTAATCAGTATTCGGAAGAAAGATAGTATGAATCCTATTTATTCTAAACCTCTCTTTCCAATTTTCTAGCGAAGTATTGTTTATGATTGAAGGTGCAAACTTTTTTTTGATTGTTGCTGCAAAGGAAATACAAATTAAAACGAAAACTACTGTATTGATTAACTATAGGGAAATAATAATTTATTATTCCAAAGAGTACATTTCAAGAGCACCATTCATAGTAAAATTTTGTTTTTCCTTATCACACAGAGAAGCATTTTCAACAACACAAATTGGTGAATTACCGTTGAAATCTCCTTTCTTTTTATCTCTATTTTACTCTCTTCAATTTTCAGAAACTTCATATATGATATCCGTCTGTTATCTCTTCGTCGTATGACCAAATCTCACTCTGGTTAGTTTTTTCAATTAGAAGTTTCAGTTTTTATTTGTTCGTGTATATTTCTCTCTTGTTATACAGTCAAAATGCATGCATTAGGCTCTAAAATGAAGCATTTTTTGTGGATTTTGCTTGGATTTTACTTTGATCTCGATTTTTCATGTCTTACTTAAAATTGGGGTTTTTTCATTTTGAGCTTTATGTTTTTTTTAATATATAGTTGCAGGGATCAGTTACGGTTAATTTATCTCAACATTCATTTGCTTTGTAATTACTTGAAGGTAACATCTGGGAAAAGAACCGATTTTGAATGGTAAAAAGGTGCGGTTTTGAGTTTCTATATTTGGCATGTTTTTTGTGTATAACCTGCATTTTACTTCTGTAGTAATGATGATATATGTATTGATGAAGAGATAGCAAACAAGGGAAACCTCAAAAGAAAATAGAAGTAGAGGAGGAAGAATAGATAGAAAGATAGAAAATAAGAACTAAATTGATAGAGTTAGGCCACAGTTTGTATTTAACACTAATTACATTCTAATTTCGTAATAATTGATCCTAATATATCGAAGATAAAGGAAGGAGATTACCAAAGAAGATCCACACCTTTAATGGCAATCCAAGGAGTTCTTCAAGAATCCAAAAGGTATCCATAGAACCTAAGATAAGCATATCCAAAACCAGTTAAAAAATCTTGCACTACTCCAAATAATACTACTAGCTAAACAATGACCTTAGGCCCAAGTTCAACTATTCACAATTAATGGCAGTCCTAACATAACGAAAGGGGTCGCGAGGCCAGTGGGGTGTGTGGGACCATGCTTGAGTCATTCCGAAAGCTCAAATTGTGATTAAGTCTTGGTCAACTTGTGGTCAACGTTGGTCAAGCCCGTGGTCAATACCAGTCAAACTTGGTCAACTCTCGATCGGCCCTTCATAAAGTCTTCCAGTCCTCTTAATTACTAAAGTTCGTAGCCATGCTGCTGTCGTGTGTGTCCTCATAATAAGCTTTCTTTTCTGATTTCAGCAAAGAGAAAATCAAATGTAGACACTTTAGAAACATTTATTCAGAAAGGTAAAAACTTTATTCTCATAATTTATGTATCTACGACTGTCGCCTATAAGAATGTTAAAAATGTAGGTTTAAAACCGTTCACATGGTTTATTCATAGAGTTGTTTGGGAATATATTAAGCAAGTTTTAATTTGGTAATCTTGTTCCCTGGGCTGTCCCTTTATTAGAAGTTCCTTGAGTTGTACTATTAGGTTCAGAAGTCTGAGCATGTATGGTAAAGAATTTGATGCTTTTCTTATATCTTCATTTTTAAGAAATGTGTTTGGAACCAACCCTTAGGACCAACTGCGACCTCTGAAACCCGAGGATACTGGTCCATCCCTTTACTATCCACTTAAATACCGGGCTTAGCCTGTGACCTAAGTCACAAGTCCCTCAACCTTTGCCACTTGAACTTAGTCTTGGGGGCTTTAATAATTCTATTAATGATATTATGATTCTATGAAGGACACAATACAAATAGGACTTTCATGAGCGAACCAAAAAGAAACTAGAAATGAGAGCCTATAAATATACATAGTCATTCTCTATTCCTTCAAAAGCTCTCCTAGCTACACGGCCAACATGATTTCTAATGGTGCTACATCCCATGCTTATTGGCTTCTCTTCTTGCTTCTAACGTCAGAGGGCCTCCTTTACTGTGCCTGGATACCTCTTTTACTGTGCCTAGCATCACCCATTGCAGCCCAAACGAGCGCAAAATCTCACACCACAAGCAATTTACCCCTTGACAAGTAAAAGGAGGAGGTCCACATCCTACCTGAACTTTTGCACATAAAGCACCAGCTGACATATGTAATGCTCATTTTCTCAAATTCTCAGCTGTCAGGATTGTTCCATTGCTGCTACCTGCTAGCGAAGTAAAAAAGGACACCTTTTTTGGTGGCCTGGGGATCCGAACCAGTTCTTCCCTTGACAAGAGCTGATGACAATATGACTACACTGAAAAATCTCTATCTCTTTCCACCCTTCACCCTCCTCCAACTTCCATGAGTCATGACTAGCGGATGATAGAATTGGTTTGTACAGCATTTCAGCCAGAACTTGAATCAGCTACTTCCAGGTCATGAAGTATTTTATGCTATGTGGTTGAAGATGTTTACTGTGGAATTACACTCCTGTATTGATGGCTTAGTTTTGTCACAAACATGGTGTGTATGATTTTTGTTAATGGTTGAGAAATCCGTTGTTTCAGCTTGTAAACTAAGTGGCTAATTCCGGCTTTTTGCTGCCCTTCTCCACCCAAAATATTGCACTAGGTTTCACGCTCGTCATGTACTTGCCACACATCCAACCCGTACTACCTTTTTCGTTGTACCAATGCCCTGGGGCCTGGTTGTATTGATATTTCAGCTTTAGTTTTTTTAGATGCTGTAGATTTGTTTCTTTATCAGTGTCACTGTTTCTGTCGTATCTTCTGACAGAAATTTCTAGATTCAAAACTCTTCCGGATATTTGAACAAAGAAGTCAAGGTTTGCTTGACGCCTTTTCACTTTCATTTCATTAACTTACTTTGTTTGATTTTGTCTGGATGTTGTTATAAGATTGGGATATAGATTCAATTGGAATGCTTTTAGTCTTTACTCTACTGCGCATGGAAATGCCGATTCTCATTTCTGATTTGAACATTTGATAGTTTGGTTATTTTTACTGCTGTCCGCTGAAGCTACTTTTGAGCTATAAAGATCCATTCATTGGAGGCTATTCCTATTTAACTTATGTATCTTCTCTCAGCTAGATCACTTAGAAAGTTGATCTTAAACATGATTAGGTATACCCATGCCTGATCGATATACTCTTAATGCCGTTGCTAATTGTTCAACCTATTTTATTTTGTCGACTTTATGTTCAAGTTCTCATCTTCTTCAACATGGCATAATCATCAGAACAGATCAAGTGGATTGAATGAACTTACTGGTGCCTATGAAGCTTGTCATACGAAGCTCGTTTTGGTTTCCAAATGAGCAGTTATGCTCGTCAGTGATGTAATACTGCCTGTCAACTGAATCCAGGTCAAATTTGATAGTTGAGGGGGAGTCTTTAGAATTATGGTTGAGTTATGCTATTCAACATATGTACAGTTTTATGTACAAGTGTGAAATCTTCAGTTGTCATTTTATCCTACACCTATTCTGGTAGATGGTGTGACTAGTGGAAATCTTTGAGTGCATAGCTTCAGATGGGTGAGTCTAAAAGTGGGATTGTGGTCGAGAATTGCCCAAGACTTCATTGTATTGAAACCTCATATGTTGCTTGAGCAACTTTTCCCGATACGAACAAGTGTGCCTTGTTAGAGTGGCATGTTTGACTCCCAGGGAGAGGAAAGAGACAAATTGATTTGGAATCCTTTAGGCAACTTGTGCTTACTGAATTGCCAAAAAGGTCCTTCAGCCACTTGACTTTCAAATGAGTTGAACTTTTTGGCCATAATGCTTTATTATTGTCATGATTTTGTTTTGACAATTAACCAGAACCCGTTCTCCATCAAACTCTGTAGCTGTAATCCTCTCCGTTTTGCATGTTCTTTTGGATCTTTACTTGCCCATACTAAAGTGTTCAAGATGTGATCAGATTCGCGATGTGCATCACTTCCATCAATCATACCCTATATTATAACGGATTCGAAATTGCAATCCACAGTTACCCCTGAAACAATCAGGTCTGCCATCATAATAATATACCTTTCGCGAAGTCATATTGGAAATAGTAGTTTGAGGAAAATTTGAGTACAGGAAGAGTAGCTTGCTGTCTTTGCTTTAAATTCTTGTTTCTGTTCCATACAGTCTGGTTTGCTTTTTACCAAATATAATTGCTCTATTTTAAGCAGCAAGTCATGCATTGCACTGTTTTTTCTTATCAATATCTAGGTGATGTTTTGTGAGATAAGTTCAGATTTTTTACTCAAAGATCATGAATGTTAAAACTTTTGAACGGAAACTACTAATTTTTAGGTTTTATTGAACTGTACTTATTGAAATGAATATAGACAAAGATATCATAATAAAGTATCAGTTGACCTGAACATTATCTTCATTGAAATAAGTATCAGTTGGTACTCACTTAAGTTTGTGCAATTTCTTACAATGGATTTACGTGAAAGTTGTATTCTGATGCCTGTTTCTTCTCCAAGCAGGCATTCTCCACGAAATTTTACTGTATAAAATCGCGCAAAGGAATATGTCCTATAGTAATCAAATAACTGATTTGGAAGCAAACCAGCGAAGTCAAGATGTCCATCCGGAACCTTGTGCTTTTTACCGGAGCTTAACAACTTTTCCGCAGCCTAATGTCGATGCAATATTACCAGCTCGTGGAAATGCTGGTAATTTCTATTTGCACCATCCACAAGACTGTCAAGAGGGTGCATTAATTTATGGGATGTCGCAGTACAATGGGGTTCAATATCAACATCCTGCCTCCAATTTCGACCCAGCCATTGCTTCATCGACAATTCATTATAACCATTACATAGCTGCTCCATCTGCTTCTAGAGATCTCCAGGTTGCAGTAAACCATGGGCAACATGAGTGGCTTCCATTTTCAAGCACTCAAGGCACCTTTGGAATTAATGCAGACAGTTATGGAAGGAACAATATTTATGTTGACAGTGTCAGAGGCTTGTTTAAGAGAAAGAATGCTGAAGGGATTCCCGTGAATTTTCAGTATCAGCATGCCTTGGTAGGCTCCAGTTCTTCTCTTGCCCCAATGGGTGCTGCATCGTTTATACCACCTGAGTACAGAGGAAATGACTCATCATCGTTCATCGAAGATGGAGCACTGAGAAGTGTGAGGGACAGATCTGGTGCTAGTGGTCCAGATAATGTATTAGGACACAACAACAATGATCTGCTTCAAGTAAACTATGTCGGCCAAGCCTGTCAATTTCCTGGAAATTATTGGTCAGGCTTGCAGTTCAACAGCAGCACTAGCGAGACTGAATCTTGGGCCTGGAATCGTAGTACTCGTCTACCTTATCTGCCTGGTACTTCCTACTCATTTTTTATTTATGACTTTTATGGATCTGTTCCAGCCTACATTTTTGTTCAGTTGCTAAGGGATCCTGAGATGAGCTTCTATTTCTTTCTTTAATGAGAAATTCTTGCTTTTAACTTTCCATTTTATGTTATCTTTTCCTAATTTGTGGATAAATTGTTTCGTAGGATAGAAGAGTTCTTAACGTCTTCAATTGCATAAAATGAGAAATACTGACGTGAGAATTCAGTTATAGAGGGGGGGGGGGGGGCGAACTATTCATAATTAGGGCAGATATTTGGAGAGATTCGTGGATGGCGGCGAACTATTCATAATTAGGGCAGATATTTGGAGAGATTCGTGGATGCCTTCAATGTACCTAATTTACGAACAATAAAAGCCGTGTTTTTTGACAAGGAGAAAATAAGGAAAACACCCTCCAGCTCTCTCCTGAATTGATATAACTTTTTAGGAATTTCCACAGCTAATTTCTCCTGTTTCATGCATTAATTTCTTTCCCTATAATCCCCCCCCCCACCCCCACAACCAAAGAAAAAGGCTTCGATGTACCTAATTTACGAACAATCAAAGCAGTGTTTTTTTGACAAGGAGAAAATAAGGAAAACTCCCTCCAGCTCTCTCCTGAATTGATATAACTTTTTAGGAATTTCCACTACAAATTTCTCCTGTTTCATGCATTAATTTCTTTGCCTATTTCTCCCCCACCCACACCCCCCCCCCCCCCCCCCAAAAAAAAAAAAAGAAAGATAAAAACGGCTCAACTAAACACTACCTATTCCTCTCTTCATTTAATGTTCATCAAAGTCGGTGCTGTTTTATGTTCCATTCTAATAGTGCCACTACTATGTCACCCAGTTGAACAGTATCTGTATCTGAGCTTTCCTTCTGCATTCATGTATGTTTAAAAGGATATATTCACAGGAAACAAGTCTTACCCTTTTCATCCTTACATTATTTTTCCAAAACCTATTTCACACTTATTCAAAGTGAAAAAGTTAACTTTGGTTTATGCAGCATGATTATATAGGATTCATATAGCTGCCCAGTGAATTTTGAATCGAGGCATAGTTGATTTGATTGATTGAATGATTTAAGAGTTAACCTTAAGAAATCATTGCAACTCTCGCCTTTCTTTTTGTACTGCTCTAGGACAGTCTTCTTTTTTTGCCCTTCCCCAAATCTTCAAGGGAAACTCAAGGTCCTTGTTCGAAGTGCTAAAATTTTAACTTCCTAAACTAATTGCATGTCTCTTCTGCTTTTTTTTCTTCCCATTACTCTAGGTGATACTCGAGGTTGTGAAGATGGTGGAAACGTCAGTATGGGAGGCTATCAAGTAACAGCTGGCAATGGAGGTTTGGCTAGTTTTGTGCACCCATCCGTTCCTCAAGGGCACCCAAACCTTCGTCGTTTGCCCCCAAATGTCCAAGGAGTGAGACCCCACATTATCACCCTCCCTCCACAAATGACTGCTGCTTCACACAGACACCTCCCGAGTAGTTCGTCGAACAGCTCTATCAATCCATTTTCCCTTGTGGAAGCATGGCCTAGATATATTAGACCATTCCCACCGACTGGGTTTAGATTGTACAGGCCTCAACGAGGAGAATTTAT
The DNA here is from genome assembly GCA_034376525.1 of Nicotiana benthamiana. NCBI lineage: Eukaryota > Viridiplantae > Streptophyta > Magnoliopsida > Solanales > Solanaceae > Nicotiana > Nicotiana benthamiana. Next base: position 94,415,721 of record CM067330.1, read on the forward strand.
GCATGAAACAAATGTTAGGCATCACAACCTACCTAACATGAGAGTTCTTCCTGAAGATGTAAAATATGTTTCTGTTCGACCAGATTTCCAGATTTTTTGTCACATAATTGTCTAATTCCGGGGCAATAAAATTTATGGGGTTGAATGTAATGGGTTATTCTTTGTTGGTGGTTGTATGCAGGGAGTGGCAATGTTGGATATTCCTGGCTACCATGAAGTGCGTGATCCTGCTGATCAGCACGGAGAGATGCGTATGGACGTAGATCACATGTCTTATGAGGTAGGAAGATAGAAGGTTCTTCAACTGTATGTACCAGTTCATATTTATCATGATGGTTAATGAGTATTATACAACTTTTCCATTTTCCTTTTTTTGGGGGGTTAGGTATCTATACTACTTTAGTAATGTTCATTTTAACAGTTTATTTGCTGTAACTTCTGGAAACAAAATTTGAATCCACTTTAAAATCCTACGCCAGGAGCTTCTTGCATTGGGAGAGCAGATTGGAACTGTAAAAACCGGTTTATCAGAGGAGGTCATTGTTAGCCATTTGAAAACAAGATCATTTTCATCATCGGTAACTCCTTGCAATTTGGAAAGGGCTGCATGTTCGGATCACAAGACTGATTTCTGTGTCATATGCCAGGTATTATCCGTATGCTGATTTACAGTTGACATGGGAAGCATTTGTGTATAATTTTTTTGAGGGGTCATTACTCAATTTGTGAGGTGTTTTCAGGAACTTTTTGATGATTCCTGTAGCTTAATGAGTTAATTTTAGTTTTTCTGGATCATTCATGTCCACTGTCGATATTTCTTTTTATAAAGTAGTAATTTTAGTGATAGTTTGGGCACAAAAAAGGCCCTTATACAGGAAGTATACCAAAAAAGTAGAAAACCTACAAAATCATATGGTTCTATACAAACAACACCCAATCCTCTATACATAAAGGGGTCGTTTGGTTTGAATACGGCTTATGCCGGGATAAGTTATGCTGTGATAAGTTATGATGAGATTGTTTTTAATCCATTATTTGGTATGTTGTATTAAATATGACAATTGCATAATTTGTAAGAAGAATGAATAAGCGACCTTCACTTCCAAGAGGGGTTGCTCTGATGGTAAGCAACCTTCACTTCCAACCAAGAGGTTGTGAGTTTGAGTCTCCCCAAGAGCAAGGTGAGACGTTCTTGGAGGAAAGAATGCCGAGAGTCTATTTGGAAACAGCCTCTCTACTCAGGGTAAGGGTAATGTTTGCGTACACTCCTAAACCCTACTAAGTGGAATTATATTGGGTTGTTGTTGTTTGTTGTAATATATAGTTATACCGGTGCTAACTACCCCACCCTTTATAAGGTATAAGTTATTCCAGTGTTACTTTTAATCCTGGGATAACTAAGTATTAAGGTGGTTTTAAATTTTTATTCCACCACTATACCTTCTTATACCTCATACCAAACGACCCCAAAGGAATCTCACAGTTGCACCAAAAAGAAATGAAGGATAAAGAGGCTATTCGTCAATCGTATAAAGTTCATCTCAATATCTTCAAAAGCTCTCCTATTTGTTTCTTTCCAAATAACCCACATAACTGCTAGTGGAGCAACATTCCATGGCCTAAGTCTTCTCTTCCACCCACCACAATTCCAATTGAATATCAACACAGGATTTCCCACCATAACCTTGAGGATACCGACATTAAAGGAGGAGATGGTCGACGTCTTTACACTGCTGGTATTATGCTGTCATTGCCTTCCTAAATCTTTGCAAGGCTTCCATACCTTATAAGTTGGATAATTTACTAACTTTTAGTGTGTAGGGAACAATGTTGCCACGGCCTCTCGAAGTTTCTGAGCATCTTGTTTTATCCATTCCTTCATAAGTTGAGCGTCCTACTTATTACAATTCAATTGTGTGCTATTACTTGTTAGGTTACTAGCTTTGGTATTCATCGTAGTGCGTCTTTTATTGCTTTTTATTTTAAACTCTGATGGCCTGCATGTATGTAATATTATTTCAGTCTGATTACGATGATCAAGAGAGCATTGGGACACTCAAGTGCGGACATGAGTATCATGCAGATTGCGTAAAGAAATGGTTGATTATGAAGAACAATTGTCCCATCTGCAAGTCCACAGCATTGTTGACGGAAGGAAAGGATTTGTGAAAGCAAGTGATAGATGGTCACTGGATCTATCATTAAAAAGAACGATGATTTTTGTTTTCTTGCTAAGTATTTATTTGCGTTCCTGAAACTGTACTATATGTTTGTACATACTCTACAGGGTATGGCGAATGGTCAACCTGTCCAGAAACATCTTTATTGGCGCTATATCTATCGCCTGAAATTGTACAGAAACCTCTAACTTTTGTCTGTCGCCTGAAGTTGTACAGAAACCTCTAATGGGAATGTCATTTGATCTTCTTTTCTTCAACTACTCTTGGATGTTCTGTTAATGGGTTCTTATGTATCAAGGGATACAAGGATCTGCACAGTTTAATGCTGATGCAATATGGCAGAAAATTGAAGTTGATTTTGGTATAGTTCTTTGAAAAATTCTTTAAAACAATTTTAGATAAGACGCGCCTTCAGATTCATATTTGAGGTCATATTTTTGGAATTGTTCTTTGATTTTTAGTTTAATATAAGACGGTTTATAAGCAAGAAAAAAACATGTAAGAGTTGCTTTTTAACATGCAGCAAGAAGAATATATACTTACCAAAAATAGCAAAAATGGATATGCACAAGTATATAAATTATAACTATACTTGCCTTTTGTTATTTTGCTGTTTGGTTGGAAAACTATTTTGCAAGATTTACAAAACTATTCTTCAAGTTTTTGAAGCAAATGCCGACAGCTCATTTGCTATGGAACTATGACTAAATGGCAGATAAAATAGAAGGTGAAATTGTATTATTCCATGCTTAATTTATAACAGAAATGCAATTTTGATTACACGCTTTTGCTTGTGCACATAATACTTTAATTTTAAAGTCTGTACAAAAATTAGACTTCATGGATAGGCAATTGAACAAGGATAGGGATAACAAGACAAAATACAAAGTAAAATAGCGTAAATTTTTTTTTTGTTTTGGCACATAGGTTGCTGACACAGTGGAGGATAGAAGCCAAGTGTATGGCTCTACGACAAAGAGGAACCTGGTTCCTTCAAAAAGGCCAAGGTGAATGTGGCCAAGGATGAAGGAAGAGAAAACCCTAGAAAACAGAAGGTGCAGAATATTTGTTCCTGGTATTCGTGACATGACAGGGATGCATCAACTGGTGGATATTTGTGATGTTTCAACTAAGGGCGTTCAAAATCTAAAATCGAACCGCAAAAGTGACTTAATGGCATTGGTATGAGGTTATCAGTTTATCAGATGTGGAACAAACTGAAATTTTATTATTAACGGCTTATCGATTTGGTGGCGGATTATTCAATTTTCTTATTGAATAAACCGTTAACTCGTTAAGTATATATATATATATATATATATATATATATATATATATATATATATATATTAAATAATAAAAACCCCTTCCACAACTCTTTTCCTATCAACAAATTATTGATTTGGAAACTTCGTCGCTTACTGGTAATTGAATCATGATGGAGATAGCTCGTTTCTGTCTCTTAATGCTTACTAAGTGCATTTGTGTGTATGTACTTGTATACGCCACATTTGCTCAACAGTTGGGTACTATCTAAGCTGCAGGACAAAAATGAGATAAATTGTCAAGAATGCAGACTTTAGGTGAAGGTGGTGTTGGAAAATTTGGTAGATATTGGATTATGGAGAATAAACTTTTAGTTTGAGGTACAACAACAACAACTACCCAGTATATTCCCACCAGGTGGGGTCTGGGGAGGGTAATATGTAGACAAGCCTTACCCCTACCCGAAAGGGCAGAGAGGCTGTTTCCAATCGACCCCCGGCTCATAGGACAAAAGGAAAAACAGCAGTAAAACAAAAACAAAGACAAAAACAAAACAATAAAGCATTAGTAACTCCGGCAGAAATAGCGTAAATAGCGCAAATAATTATCTAAACATACGAAACATAAATACAATCGCATGCAATACTATCATACAGTAACTACCATAACTAACAGCCATAGGGGGGACATCAGCTAAAACACAAATCATCTATGGGTAACCCTGCTGACCCACACCCAACCACGGATGAGGTGTACGAAAAACTCTAGGAGCCCCTATCCTATAACCCTGATTGTAGACCTCCAGACTTTCCTATCAAGGGTCATGTCCTCGGAAACCTGCATTCTAGTCATGTCCTGCCTAATCACCTCACCCCAATACTTCTTAGGCCTCCCTCTGCCTCCGACCGCCAACAATCTCCAGCCGCTCGCAGCTCCTCACCGGGGCATCAGGACTTCTTCTCCGCACATGCCCAAACCACCTCAGCCTCGCTTCTCGCATCTTCTCATCCACCGGGGCCACCCCCACCTTCTCTCGAATAACTTCATTCTTAATCTTATCTAGCCTGGTGTGTCCGCACATCCACCTAAGCATCCTCATCTCCGCAACCTTCATCCTCTCAACATGCGAGTTCTTCACGGGCCAGCACTCCGCCCCATACAACATCGCAGGTCTAACCACGGCTCTATAGAATTTCCCCTTGAGTTTGTATGGAACTTTCTTGTCACACAGGACTCCTGATGCAAGCCTCCACTTAGACCACCCCGCTCCTATACGATGAGTGACGTCCCGTCAATCTCTCCGTCCCCCTGAATCACAGACCCCAGATACCGGACACTGTCCCTCTTGGCGATGGTCTGAGAACCAATCATCACGTCCCTGCCTACTTCGCTCGGCTCGGCGCTAAACTTGCACTTCAGGTACTCTGTCTTAGAATATTTCTTTCCTAATTAGTTTGAGGTATGTCAAGAATATTTCGCTCACACCGTAATAAATAAAATTAAGTGTATCCCTTATAATTCAATAAACTCTTCTAGTATAATTAGGAAAAAATAACGAAGATTAATCGAAGACAATCTAACATAACAAAAAGAAATTGAGAAGAAAAGTATTTTCTTTTTTCACTCTTTCACATACTTTTTTTATAATGAATACAATATATATGTATATAGTCCAAAAAATAGACATCAGATTGTTACCATTGTAAAAGCCAAAAATGTTAAACAATAAAAGGCCATTTAAGGCTTTGAAAGAAAACGGTGGTCATTAAGGCTATTCAAGAATAATTTTAGTTTTCAGTTACAAAATCATTATTATATTTAAAAATACATTCAAATTTATTATTGTAATAAATACCAATTAACATAATATTAAAAGAATGAATCTAAACATCAATTTAGATATTTTTTTGAGTTACTAAAATTATTTTTCTACTAATCCCCCGCATAACTCAAAAGAATATTATAATAAAATAGAAAGAATTCGCTGGGTTTCACAAATGAGCATAATCCGTCGAATCTGGTGTCTCTTGGACTATGAACCAGACTTAAATAAAATAAGAATAAACTTACAGAATAATTGGTGAAGTTTAAAACTTCTATGAACCAAGAATTTTTTTGTAAATTTAGTGTCTTATCTATCACACTATACTCGCACAAACTTTGTTGTTTGATGTAGTTTTGTGCTAATTGGTCATGCGCGCGCTTAATTTTCATAAGTGCTCTAGAAATTTCGCTACAAATTTCATAGGAGTGGCCCCACTCCATACTCATATAGGTGCATCCATCAAGTGTATTTTGCAGTGCAATACACCACCTACAAAAGGCTATAGATTATTGGATTAAGAGTTTAATAACTCAACCTCGCATTCCTTGCACTCTTGCACTATATAAACACACACTATTGGAAGAGACGTAATTTTAATAGTGCATATTTGATCTACTAATAACTTGTTATTACTCATATGAACCTACTTCATGGGATCTCTAATCACATAGATTGAGTTACCATCATTGTTGATACATCTCAAATTGGCAAAAGTCTCAACCCTTCGATGTTTTACTTATAAGTCAAAGGATCGGCCAAATCCTCTTTTGATTACATATAATATATATAAAAATTTCTCATCTTTAAGCAATTACGATATCACACTATGTCTTTAGAGAATGTATCTATTCGTCCCATTGAAAGATTTATTTTCTTACGATGGTTATTGTGTTGACAATCATAATTCATTGTCGGTTTAATTCACCAAGAGGTTGATTAATCAACCTTACTTCCAAGCAATTTTAATACCACAATACCCACGAAAAGGTGATTACACAACAAATAGCTAGTTTTTTCTCATCTGAATCAGAGATTCAATATCATCACTGTATATTTCAAATACAGTAGAAAATTCACATACAAAATACTAACATGTAGTATTTCTCAAATAAAGCATAAAATTATCTCAAATAAAATAAAACTTGATTTATATACACGTGCCTTTTGAAACATCTTTTAACACATAAGAATTTAGTTTTCCTTTTGTATCTTCCATACTATAATACCAAATTAATTTTTTTAAATATAGAAGAAACTTTAACTTCTATAGAAATATCTCAAATCAGTAGGAGACGAGCTATAATTCAACAACTTCTTTACCTAAATGACTAAGAGATCTGAAGCAACACAACTTTTCAAAGCATGAAATACAACATATTTTTTATTTTTCAATACAATTTTTGCCACAAAAAGCTCAATTTTGTAAGGCTTTATTAAAACATTAATAAACAATTTTTGTCTCCTTTTTCTTTCTTAGGATCATGCTATATAATTCTAGACATCACGGCCCCCCATCTTTTTGAAAATTTGGGATTAGAAAGATAATCTTTTCACAACTCATAAAAGGGTTCTACTTTATTATAATAAACTAATAATATAGCTTCAACCTGAAAATTATCATATTGACCAATAAGCATGCAATTTATTAATTAATTAAAAAGTCTCAATACTTAAGTAATAAAAGTGATAAATATTTAAATATTCCAAGATATAGAAATAAGGCTGTATCCGGTTCCGGTTCTGGGTCTATTTGGGTCTGCGGTTCCGGTTCTGGCGGTTCCAGTTCTGCGGTTCTGGCGGTTCCGGTTCCGGCGGTTCCGGAGCCGGAACCGCTAGCATACGGTTCCGGAACCGCCCGGTTCCGGTTCTGGCAGTTCCGGAACCGCGGTTCTGGCGGTTCCCGGCGGTTCCGAGTTATTTTTTTTTAAATCAATATCTTGTATAGTAGTGATTAGTATATTGTAGAATATATTTTTATATGGTGTACTATGTTATTAATTATAGTATATATTGTGTTTGGTAATTAGTATATATTGTGTATAAGTGGTGTATATATTGTTGTTAAGTAATGCATTATTGTATATAAATAGTGTATATTGTGTAGTAGTTAGTTATTAGTATAAATTTTATATAAGTAGTACATATTGATAAAAGAATGTTGTCATTAGTGTTGTGTGTTGTATGTTATATATTATATGTTATATAAATATTCAAGGATTGATATAGAAGTAAAGACAAAAAAATATTGAGACAAAGATATTCAAGGATATGATAAAAAGCATATCTATTGACCAAAATGGCATATCTTTCTTAGTCTTTCTTTCCCCAATGGAATGAGCACAACATGGTACTAATACCACCATTAAAAGAAAAAAAAACTAAAAGAAGACATGCCAATGTACAAGTTACATCATAATTTATGCATTATTTCTAACAAATCTCATAAAACCTTCAAGGTGTGGAGGTGGTTGTGTTGGCGGTGGTGGAAATGAAACTTGTTCATCTCCACTTCCGGGTGAAGTTGCTTCCTGAGCAAGTTCTGCTAGCATTTCTTCATAGCACTCATCTATTTCTGGTTGAGATTCAGGTAGCCCAATGTTCCTTCTTTCAGAGCGGATCCAATCTCGGAATAGCACTGATTTTTCCAAGCTGTCCAACATCGACGCTCTATGATCACCTATTTGTAGTCTTGCTTGACTAAAAACGCTCTCCGATGCAACAGATGACGCTTGAATCGACAGTACATCCCGAGCCATCCTTGCAAGAACGGGAAAATGCTTTTCCCTTGTCTTACACCAATCCAAAAGGTCGAAAGAGCCGTCTGGTCTCATTCTCTAATCCCTGCGATAAATAAACTTAAGCTCATTTAGATGGGAAATATCACATTTTCCCCTTGAGTACCCCTGAACTCAGTCCACGATTTAAGAGCTGTTAAGCCAGCAGCTCTTTTAGCGCCTGTGATGTGGACGAAGTTGGGGTTAGAATATTTGGCCTAGCATGCTCTAACGCCTGTTTATAAGCATTATAAATAATTTGAGCATTCACTTTAATTTATGCTTGCGCATCAGATAGTGTAGCCATTTCTTCTTCATCAAGATCTAAAGCTTGATAAATACTAGAATACCAAAAGTGAGGTCCTCCTAATTTCATAGTAGGATTTAGCATACCAGACTCACCATATATAGGAGGGATTGGAAAAAAATATTTTTTAAACTTCTTTTTCATTTCTGTTATTGCATATTCATAAATTTCCCCTCCCTCGTTAAAATCAACAAATAAATTAGCAAGTGCGGCAATATATACTAAACAGTTAGAAATAGTTGGATAGTATTGGCCAGATAAAGCATTTGTAGCCACATGAAAATGTTCTAAAAAATCTAACAGAATTTTAACGTTAGTCCAATCTTGATTAGTTAATATGTCATTATCTTCCTCTCCACAATCCCGAGAATTATAAGTAGCGTTAATTGGGTTTCTATATTCGTACGCCACTACTAAACTTTCGTACATGTAGTTCCACCTGGTCGGGCAAGGTTTAGGTACCTTTCTTTCTCTAAGGCCATATTCGTCACATTTTTTAAAATATTCTCTAAGTCTACTTCTACGGTTTGAATAAAAAAGCCAATTAAGAGCGAATTTAACCTTTTCAATTTCTATGTTTAAAATTCTCATACCATCACCAACAATTAAATGATAAATATGACATATACATCTAACATGGAAAATATTTGTAAAAGCAGGATTAAGTGTTCTAGTTAAAATACCTATTGCACTAGTGTTGCTACTAGCGTTATCCATGGAAATTGACATTATTTTATCACTAAAATAAAAATATCTACATACATCTGAAACAGTGCTAGCAGTAAACTTACCCGTGTGGCGTGAATTAATTATTCTATATGCTATTATGCGTTTTTGCATAGTCCAGTCTTCGTCTATCCAATGACTGGTTACGGTTAGATAATCACAGTCATTTCCATTTCTACCAATATCAGTTGTAATAGAGATGCGATTACTTATATGGGTAAATAAATAGCGCAAGTATTGTTCATATTCATGCTTATATTTATAAATGTCGGCCTTAACTGTGGCGCGAAGCCAACCTTTATACGTAGGATTAAATACTCGTCTAATATAATGAATCCAAGCAGGATTAGAAGCAAAAGAATAAGGCAAACACATAACAGTAATCATTTTAGCTAGTTCTTCACGATCCTTATTTGGATCGTAATACAATATACCCCCGTGACTGTGTTGATTCCTGGTTGAACTAAATTTGAACCAGTACTTGGGTTAACTGTTGTATCAACACTTGTCCTCCTCTTGTTGCGCTTTCAACTGAAAAAATCTAGCCTTATCGCCAGGGTGTAATTTTATATGTTTAACTAAACTACCTGTACCGCTACGATCACCCGTATACCTATGAACAAGTAATTTACCACAAGATTTACACTTAGCCTTATCTTGATCTCTTAGTTGAATAAAAAATTGCCAAACTAATGAAGTTTCTGAACGTTTAGGAGGTTGTCTACTAAAAGTGGGAGTTTGTACGGGTGGGTGTTCCGGTTCATTAGTAGCAGGACTAGTAGGTGTATCATCTAAATCTACCGGAGCTTGGGTTTCGTCATCATCATCATCCTCATTTCCCTCTAATATTGGTGCATTAGGATAAAGCATATTCATAATATCATCATCTATTCTATCACCGACTGCTACATCATGTGGAAAATCAACATCGCTAAATTGAAAACACGGGTGATTACTATCAAGTATTCCGAAGTTTTCATTAGTATTTCTAGGTTGGCTACTAGTTTCAACTTGTTTATCTTTTCTAGGTCGGGGAGCTGGGGGAGGGGTAGTATTTTTGCGACTACTTTCACCGATTTTATTTTTTCCTTTTCCGAACATATTTTTCAATGAAAATGCCATATTAATTATAATTAAGCAAAATAACAACACACAAAAATATTCTAATCACGTAAGAGTTGAAACGAGTTTAGCGGATTGACGAACAACTTCTTGAAAATTGAAAATCGTTAAAATCGAACACTTGAAAACTTCAATTCAACAACTTCACAATGTTTCACGAAATTGCAACAATAAATTAAGCACTTGCACTAGAAAGATTGAAAGAGAGCTTGAGAGAGATTGCGAGATATTGATGAATTGGTGAATTAAAATGAAAGAATGAGGGGGTATTTATAGTTGAGAAATGGGAAATTGTATAATTATATAAAGTTTGGGGGGGTTAAATGGCTATTTTTGAAAATTCCAAACGGCTAATTTTGAAAAAGAGCCGTTTGGAATTTTTAATTTTTTTTTCTTTTTTAAAATTTGGACCGTTGCGGAACCGGTTGGAACCGGATAGAACCGCCTGAACCGGTCCGGTTCCGTACGGTTCCAAATGGTTCCGCAACAGTCCTAATTTTAATTTTTTTTTTTTTTAGAAATTCCAACTGTTGCGGAACCGTTTGGAACCGGACGAAACCGCCTGAACCGGATCGGTTCCGGTTCTGGTTCTGGCGGTTCCGGTTCCGCGGTTCTAACGGGTGGAACCGCTCCATCACGGTTCCGGGGAACAGCCAGACCCGGAACCGCGGAACCGGAACCGTCAGAACCGCGGTTCCGGTCCGGTTCCGGTTCCGAACCGGGCCACTTCCATCCTTATATAGAAATGCATGTACACCAAATGCAATAACATGGTAAAGTAAAACTAAACTCATACCAAATTCTATACTATGTTGCACACAAAAGACATGACAAGAGAAAAAGGTTAAGGGCTACTATCTTTAAAATCCTTTGAACATTTGTCAGAAACATGTAAGTTAGGGAACGATAATACCTTGAAGTTCACCACTACAATGCTCATTGACTTGATTGACATATTGCAATCCACAAAAATCATTTGAATACAAAGTTATATTCTCCATGAGACCATTGTGCAAACTTGAATTGTAGATTCCATTATCAAAATTAGAACGATAACTTGGACGTCAAATTTGATTCTCCAAAACAAAAGAACACGAAAATATTCTTAAAATTGTTGAAAAATTTGGTAGATATTGGATTATGGAGAATGAAGTTTTAGTTTGGGGAGTGTCAAGGACATTGTTCGCCTGCATCCTAATGAATAAAATTAGGTGTATCCATCAGGATTTAACAAACTCTTCTAATATAACTAGGAATAGAAACGACAAAGGATAATCAAAGATAACCCAACATAATAAAAAAATTGAAAAGAAAAGTATTTTCTTTTTTCACTCTTTCACACACTTTTTTATAACGAATACAATATACATGTATACAGTCCAAAAAAATTGACATCAGATTGTTACCATCATAAAAGCCAAAATCGTTAGACAGTAATAGGCCATTTAAGGCTTTGAAAGAAAACATTGGCCATTAGGGCTATTCAAGAATAATTTTAATTTTCAGTTACAAAATCATTATTATATCTAAAAATACATTCAGATTTATTAGTATAATAAATACCCGTTAACAAAATATTAAAAAAATAAATCTAACCATCAATTGAATATTTCTTTTTGAGTTATTAAAATTATTTTTCTAACAGGTAGAGTATTCGATGATTTATTCATAAACAGTAAGCCTCTGAAAATGAGATTCTTGGGCAGGTTGTTGATATAGACATGGCAGGTTGGAAAGACAACTAGGTCGATAAATCGTCCAATAATAACTAATCGATACTGATCCATCCGATATCTTATCGGGTGCAGTGGCGTACGCAGAATTTTTTATAAGTGGTATCATTATTTCTAGTAAAAGGGACGTAATACTTGAAGTTAACAATCACTAGACTACTAAGATGTTTTGTTGCAAGTGGTGTCATTTTTAATGGTTTTATCTTGTACTTCTGTTTTACTTATTATTTTTATATATATAAATAGTAAAAAATTTCGGCGAAACGGTGTCCCGTGCACCGCTTGCCACCATATAAATCCGCCCCTGATCGGGTGGCCAGCAGATTAATATATTTAAAAATCGATAACCAATAAGCCAAGCCGTTAAGAGTAAAAACTCGCCTAATCTATCCGATAAGCAACCTTAGTTTCAATAGTGGACACATTTGTTCACAAATGAGAGCCTTAGAGTGTATGAGAAAGAGGTGCGTAGTTTTTATGCAGACATGTTCATAGTAGCATAGGACAACATATGCTTGAAGGTCAATGGTATACACTTTGTGGTAGACGAGGCTGTGTTAGGAAATATTTTAGGAGTACCTACTGAGGAATATCATCCATTGAGGGGATTTGTTCTCTCAATTTCAAAAGTGCCATTCTGAAGGATGATGTATTACAACACGAGGAACAGGTACACAAGAAGGCCCTCCTTCCAGTGTATCAACTGTTGTTCGAAATGGTGAACAAGTGTTGGCCCAAGATCAGGTGAAGTTTTGAAGAATGACAAATGAACTCACTCATGGACCAGGTCCATCATGTTAGGCACAGTATTTATCAACCTAAGCATGTGAGATGCATGTGAAGGAGATAAGTCTCAGTAATCAAGCAGCAATATCTCCTAAACTAATCGAAAAGGTTACATACTGGATGAGGAGAGAAAGTATCCTTATGGGAAGAGGACACAATCCGTATATAGGATAGGGTTGGAGTTTGTATTTTTAAAGGACTCAACTTCGATGGAAGATGAGTTATTGAGTCTCAATCAAACTCTGATTACTAACTAATTAAATAACAATGATTGTTCTCTTTTACAAGCATTGCACAAACACAGAAGTGAAACAAAATTGAGAGCAAAAAGCGAGGCAATTTTGTAAGCAATTTATGTGAGATTTGAGTGTGTATTCCTGAACGTACTTGGACGAGATAGAAGAACCAATTTCACTGTGTCTTTCTTTTATTCTAGTTCAATTGTAGTAGGTGGTTTAAAGGTGTACCTTTCCAGCTTTCATAGAAGCAATTATATTAGGTACTTTGAGTATTCAAGTCAGAGTTAACTTGAAGGTGTCACAACAGCTGAGGTTGTTTGCTACACTGGGATTAGAGTTAATCCTTAGGTTTACAAAGAGTTTTTGTAAATGCTATTTTGGCTCAGTGATTTTAGTGGAAGTTTGGAAAAATCCTACTGAGTAGTAGGTCGTGATTTTTTCATCTCTTGAGCCAGGTGTTTTCCACGTAAAAATCTCGGTATTCTTTATTTTTTGTACTTTTAATTTCACAAACAGTAGTAGTTAAAATACCTAGAAGAATCAGGTTCTTCTAGATCGAAAATTAGGAACTATATAAATCACCCCCTCTTGTATGATATTGACTTTTGGAACATCAATTAGTATCTGAGCGGGTTATCCTTTAAGAGGCTAACACCTTAGGAAAAGATCAACGTGGGTGCACCACCTGGGAACTGGGAAGGGCAATCCAATGCCAGACCTCCATTCTGCAATGGACAGTACTATTCTTGGTGGAAAAACATGATGAGAGATCGTATCATTGGAGAGGACTATGAACTCTGGGATATATCACTAATAGCCCCTTGGCAACTATAAAGAAGAATGAGGAAGGAATGAAAGTACCAAAGACAAGAGCTGACTGCACTGCTGAAGACCTAAAAAAGTGGGAGAAAAATGCTAAGGCCAAGGAATGGCTTGTGTGTGTACTAGGTCCAGATGAGTATAGTATGATCCAAAGTAGTACTGTTGCTAAGGAGATATGGGACAATTCGCAAGTGGCCTATGAGGGAACACCTCAAGTGAAAAGATCAAGAGGAACATTATTGTATTCTTAATATGAGAATTTTATTATGAAGGATGGAGAAACTATCCAAGAGATATATACTAGGTTCACTATACTGACAAATGAACTTAAGTCTCTTGGAAAGGTCATTGTTGAAGAAGACAAGGTTGAGAAAATTCTGACAAGGGTTCTGCCAGTCACATGGGAAAGCAAAATCACTGCCATTCAGGAATCCAAGAATATTGCTACTCTTAGACTGGATAAACTGATTGGAAATCTTACTACTTATAAAATGAGAAGGCAAAAATTGAATATGGATACACCTAAGAGGGAGAGAATCTTAGCTCTCAGAATTGCTGAAGGTTCAGATCTGGAAGATGATGAGATGGATATGATCACTAGAGATTTCAAAAAGTACCTGATGAGAGGAAAGAGTTCTTTAAGAAGTACAACCTTTAACAAGTCAAGAGCTCCTAAGAAACAGACAAATAAGGGTTGCTACAAGTGTGGTAAGACTGATCACATGATCAAGAATTTTCCTCAATAGGAAATTGAGTGGAAGAAAGAGAGGGCTGAACGAAGGAACATGAAGAAGGAACATGTTCAACCAAAAATGAACAAAGTTTCAACCAAGGCTGTGGTTGCTGCTTGGGGAGAAACCTCAAATGAAGACTCAGAAGATGAAGCTAAAGAAGAGCAAAGCACTGATGGCCATCGGAGAATCAAATGATGAACAAGAGGTAAGTATTCTTCATCTCAAAGACAAGATTAAATTTTTGTCTAAAGAAAGGTTGGATGAGCTATTACTAGACTTCATTAATGAGTCTGAGATAACTAACAATGAGAAGGAAGTTATGTCTAGGGAATGTGTGATCCTAAAAGGAAAATGCAAAAGTCTAAAGTCTAGGGCTGATGAGAGTGATAACACAAATGTTGAGTTGAAGAACCAGGTTCTTGAACTTGATAACAATGTCCTAGAACTTAGGTCTGAAAACTTAAAACTGAAACTGGGAACAGGAAAGAAGAAAGCTGATCACACATATCTCACTCTAGAAGAAAATTTGGGAAAAATGAAAGATGAACTCATCAAAGTCCTAAAGGAAGATCTAGGAAAGGTGAAACATGAACTAGACAGAACTTGCAAGTGGAACAAGGCTTCTGATGCACTCTCTTGGCTGCAAGAGCATCACAGTAGCAACATAAAAAACTTGGCTATGGGACTCAAGCACCAACGTGGGACCCTAAAAGCAAGTACCTCTTGCACACATCGTGGCATGACTGGCCATTACAAGAGTGAGTGTACTGCCAAAGAAAAGGTCAATTGAAAGGACAAAGCCTTTGTTCAAGAGGAAAGTAAGCTGCATGGGTGGGCAAGAAGGAATTTGATTCATCGTTTTGCCTATAGAAAGGGACCCAAACTTGTTTGGGTTCCTAAGACTAACCCCTGATTTCTTTTTGCAGGTCCAAGTGAAAAGAAGTAGCCAAATATGGTATATGGATAGTGGCTGCTCAAAACATACAACTGGGAGCAAGGACCAGTTCCTTTCACTTGAGGACTTAAAAGGAGGCAATGTATCCTTTGGGAATGGGAAGAAAGGTGAGATTATTGGGGTTGGAAAGGTAGGTAAGACAGACTACCACTCTATTTAGAATATCTACTGAATAGACGGCTTGAAATATAGCCTTATCAGTGTGTCACAACACTGTGACAGAGGAAACCTTGTGCCTTTTACCTCCACCAAATGCTTTGTGATTAACCTTACCACTGACAAGATTGTTTTGAAGGAAAGAGAGTTAACAATATTTACATTGTAGATTTGTCCACTCTCTCAGAAAATAAACTAACTTGTATAACTGTGCTGGATAATGATCCCCTCCTATGTCACAAAAGACTTGGTCATGCAAGTCTAAATCAGCTAAACAAACTAGTCTCTAAGGACTTGGTAATAGGTTTACCTAATATCAAGTTCAAGGAAGACAAAGTTTGTGAGACATGTGCAAGGGGGAAGCAGGTAAGATCATCCTTCAAAAGCAAAAAAATGGTAAGTACAACCAGGTCGTTGGAACTGGTCCATATGGATCTGTGTGGTCCAATGAGAATCATGAGCAGAGGTGGAAAGAAATATGTAATGGTGCTTGTTGATGATTACTCTAGATTACATGGATTCTATTTCTAACTTCCAAAGATGAAGCATTTGACATGTTTACCGCATTTGTTAGAAAAACTCAGAAACAATTAGGAAATCAACTAGCATCCATTAGGTCTGACCATGGAACTGAATTTGAAAATTCTAAGTTTGTTGAATTCTGTGATGAAAATGGTAAAGATCATAATTTGTCTGCCCCTAGGACTCATCAACAAAATGGAGTAGTTGAAAGGAAGAATATGACTCTTGAGGACATGGCTAGAACCATGCTGCTTTCTAGTAAATTTCCCGACAGCTTCTGGTCAGAGGCTGTAAACACTGCATGTTACATAATTAATAGATGCATGACTAGATCTCTGGTAGAGAAAACTCCCTATGAGTTACTTAAAGGGAGAAAACCAAACATAGCCTATATTAGGACATTTGGTTGTAAGTGCTATGTGCACAATAATGGAAAGGGATCCCTAGGTAAGTTTGATCCCAAAAGTGATGTGGGAGTATTCTTGGGATGTTCTTCACATAGCAAAGCATATAAAGTGTTTAGTAAAAGAACTCTGTGTGTAGAAGAAAGTGTACATGTTGTATTTGATGAAACTAACATTCTTTCTGAGAGACAGGAAATTGAAGATGAAGCCACTGGATTGGTTAAGGACTTAACTAAAGCCTCAGCTCAGGTCAAAGTAGCACCAACAAAAGGAACATAGGATGGAACAAAATCTTCCATCCAGGGCAACCTGACATGGGGAACTAATCAAAGGGAAATTGAAATAAATCCCTTGAATGAACCTATTCATGACCTTGTTCGTCAGCAACAGAACATGGGAGAAACATCTAGCAGAAACCAGTTGGTTGTGAAATCTCACAAGTATCAAAGTTCTCATCCCATTGAGAACATTATCACTGATCCAACATATGGAGTTAAAACTGGATCACAATTAAAGAATATGTGTGCTTTTGATACCTTTGTGTCTCTTATTGAACCTAAAAATATTGTTGAGGCCTTATGGCATGCAGAATGAGTGATTGTTATGCAATATGAACTCAATTAGTTTGAAAGAAGTCAAGTTTGGCAGCTAGTTCCAAGACCCAAGGAAAGATCAGTCATTGGTACAAAATGGGTCTTCAGAAACAAACTTGATGAAGATGGAACAGTTACAAGAAACATGGCAAGACTGGTGGTCCAAGGTTACAGCCAAGAGGAGGGCATAGACTATGATGAGACTTTTGCTTCTGTTGCAAGACTAGAGGCAATCAAACTTCTTATAGCTTTTGCAGCACACATGGAATTCACTCTACATCAAATGGATATCAAAAGTGCCTTCCTAAATGGCTTCCTGAAAGAGGAATTGTTTGTGAAACAACCATCGGGGTTTGAGAGCAAGGAATATCCTGAGCATGTGTACAAGTTAGACAAGGCCCTCTATAAACTCAAGCATGCTCCAAGAGCATGGTATGAACGATTTTCAAAATTCCTGTTGGAGCATGGTTACAAGTGAGGTAAAATTGACAGTACTTTATTCTTAAAGGAAAAAGGTAAGGATCTCCTTGTTGTACAAATATATGTTGATGACATAATCTTTGGGGCCACTACTGATAAGCTAAGTAAGGACTTTGCAAGATTAATGGGGGAGTGAGTTTGAAATGAGCATGATGGGTGAGCTTAACTTCTTCTTAGGCTTACAAATCAAATAAAGTCCAAATATAACCATGATCCACCATTAGAAGTATGCAAAAGAACTAATCAAAAAGTTTAAAATGGAAGAATCAAAGGAAATAGACACACCCATTGCAACTGCTACTAAATTAGATGTTTATGAACCTGGTTCATCTGCTGACTAAAAGTGGTATAGGGGTATGATTTGTTCACTCTTGTATCTTACTGAAAGTAGACCTGACATTGTTTTCAATGTAGGGCTTTGTGTTCGTTTTCAAGCAAATCCGAAAGAGTCCCACTTAACTGCAGTCAAGAGGATATTGAGATATCTTAAATGCACCACTGATCTGTGCCTTTGGTATCCTAAAGGTAGTAATTTTGATCTAGTAGGATATGTTGATGTTGATTATACATGTTTTTTGGTGGCCAGGAAAAGCACCGCAGGTATGGTACACTTCCTTGGTTCATGCCTTGTGTCATGGGCTACCAAATAGCAAAATTCCGTGGCCCTATCTACTACTGAAGCTGAGTATGTTGTTTCTGCTTCTTCTTGTCCTCAACTGCTATGAATCAAATAACAACTGGTAGATTTTGGAATTGAAGTGGGATGTATTCCATTATTCTGTGATAACACTAGTGCTATAAGTATGATAAAGAACCATGTTCATCATAAGAGTACTAAACACATAGATATTAGACACCACTTCTTAAGAGATAACTATGAGAAAAGATAGATTTCAATAAAATTCTATGTTACTGATAAACAAATAGATGACATTTTCACTAAAGCACTAAGTAGAGAAAACTTTGAGAGGAACAGGGTGGAATTAGGATAATTAAGATCACCTAATATGTCCAGTTCATAATGCACAATAAAAAAATAAAATAAATTTGGTTAGGAGTTCTAACTTTGTGTAAATATCTAGATAAATTCTTACCCAATCTCATACTTTAATTAGTATACTCCTATGACATGTGTGTGTGTGTGTGTGTGTGTGTGTATATATATATATATATATGATTCACTAATCTCTTGCAAAGTTTCTTCTATTTTGGCATTTGACGCATGTTCAAGAGAGTTCTATATGAAGAACTTGGTTCATTAGTATGTGTTCATATGAAAGGTCGGGTATGTTTTCTATGCTCTGCACAATTAGAAAGATTAATTTTCAATTATGAGCATAAGCCCTACATTCTTCAAATTCAAAGAAATTTTATTCGTTGAGCATTGAACCAGTTTCATTCTCCTATAACTCTAAAACTGGGATTTCTACCTAAAATCTAAGCGATGCCTAATAATCACTAAGAGACCAGAAATTATATCTTGACTAGGCTTCTCATTGACCCCCAAAAAAGATTCTTTAACTACATTTAACTCTAATCATCTTTAAACACACACCACACCTTTTCTTCATTAGTCCATAACCATCAAAACATTACTCCAGTTCTGATCGTCCTTTTCTTCTCCAGAAATCCCAAATCCTCTTTCTTCTCATAAATTCCCAAACCTCTTCTATAGATGAAGAAACATATCTAACCCCCAAGATAATCCTGGTACCCCCTACCAGCATCTCCCTCGAACACACCATCATCTACTCCTCTTATTGAACCCCCAAAACCTAGGGTTCGTAGGTTGAAAATATTGGCTAGAAAACTGTAGCATTTGGAGCTGAAAAGAAAACTCTAAAGGAGAAATTGAAGGCTAGACAAAAGAAAGAAAGCCATGTACATGAATCTGACTCCAGCTCTAAGTCTGAAGATTTTATTTCTGCCAGTGAAGAAGATGAGTCTTCTGACGCTGAAAAATTAAAGAAACTCCTGGTGAGGTAAGTTCTAAAGGAGAAAGTTCTACTGTGGTTGAAAGTACTAAAAATAGATTTGTTCTAGTTAGTCCTATTAGTGATATAAAAGTGGCTGAGTCAAGTAGGAGTGGAGGTAAAAAGAAAGGAAAAGAAAGAGAGGGAGCAAGTGGTGATGAGAGGGGTAATGGGAAAGAATAGGTTCTTGCTATCTGTGGAAGGGTTGAGAAGAGTGGTTTCAAGTCAGGGGGAAGTGGTTCTGGGGAAGCGGCTGAAGGACTTGTTCATCTTAGCAAGCAACAAGAAGAACCTGTTTCATGAGCTGAGGAAACTCTGGCTGATATTCGGAAAAAAGTTGGGGCAAGTTATGATCCAAAAAAGCGTAAGGCTTCTTCACAAAAGGCTCCACCTGCTTTCAAGCCAACCAAGAAAAGCAAAAATTCATCCCCAAAACCTACTGTCCCTTTAGTGACTAAGGGGAGAGCTACTAGGAGCAAGGTCAAACAAAGTGAAGTAGAGTTACATAAAGCCCTGGAAGAAAGCAGGAAGAAGAAGAATGAGAAGGGAAAAGCAAAGGTTGTAGAAAGTTCTGAGGTTGCAGAAGAAGAAGAAGAAGAAGGGGAGATGGAACTGGTCCATCAAAAAAGAGGAACAACTTAAGAGGTTCCAACACCCAAACCAAAAATTTCCAAGACTTCTTCCAAGAAGTCTTCCTCTGTACATGTACATGTACCTGCTGAATCTTCTTTAGCCAAAAGAAATGGGTATGCTGTGAAGGGTAAATAAAAGAAAATTGTTGAAAAGATAAAGAGTGGAGTGGTGAAGAAGAAAAAGAGGAATCTAAAAAGGAACAAAACAAGTTTGCCATCTTTGGCAGAAGAAAGATTTTGAAAGGAAGACTATTCAGAGACCGGGATGAGCCAGGTATGAGAATATTGGTGGATGCCCTAGCTGCACAAGGTTGGAAGGACATGGTCCTTGAGATGGATGAGAGGCTGCTAGGAACGAATTGATTGAGTTTATGGCCAATGCTACTGTGAAAAATGGGTAGTCTCCAGCTTGGTGAAGGGTGTAAAAGTGAAGTTTAATGCAAAAAAAGTGGGTGAGATTCTGGACATACCTAGTGAAATGTATGATGATTATACAAGTCAAAGGTGGCCATGTCTAGATACTCTCCTTATTCTTAAAATCACTAGGAATTTTTATGATGTTGCAACTGCTGAAGATGTACCTGAAGTCAGGGTTGTGCAGAAAAGTGAGATGAGACCTGAGCACGGGGTCTTTTTTAAATTTGTTAACAAGTGCCTACTGGCCAGACTGGAGAGGAGACATACTCCCAACTACATACACCCGG
This sequence comes from Nicotiana benthamiana, assembly GCA_034376525.1. Taxonomy (NCBI): domain Eukaryota; kingdom Viridiplantae; phylum Streptophyta; class Magnoliopsida; order Solanales; family Solanaceae; genus Nicotiana; species Nicotiana benthamiana. Next base: position 94,436,654 of record CM067330.1, read on the forward strand.
TTCTTATGGAGTTCCTTGTGATAGAAATGTAGTTGAATTGGCCTGCTTTTATTGTCAAATTACTAGACAAGGTCATTAAAGGCACCAAGGCACATGCAACTCCATATAGGTTCTTACTGACTACTGTGCTAGACAGGCTAAGGGTGCCTTTGAAGAAACGGGAGATAGTATCAATCAAGGAGCATGTTGGTGTTAAGACCTTATTGGCTTGTGACTATCATGTCAATTCCATCCCAGTTGAACTTGGTTCATCTCTGAAGACACCTGTGAATAGCAAGGTTAGGGCTCTAGTTTAAGAGTGTGAAACTGAGGATGCTGAAATTGCTAGGCTTCAGGCTTGAGTTGCAGAATTGGAAACTGAAAGAGATGGCCTTAGAGATGAACTAGCAAAAGAAAGGGAGAAAAGTGAGGGGATGCTTCAGAATATGCTCAACCTTCTCCAAACCCATCCCTCTAGTTCATGCAAGCCTTAGGTTCTCCATTGTTGTCTTTTGAACCAGTCTAGTACCCCCCCCCCCCCCAGTGACCCATATTATGGACTTTTTCTATTTTTTGCTCATATTGTGGAAGTTTTTCTTTCTTTTTGTGGTTTGTTGGGGGAAACATATCTTATCAATGACAACTGATGCTTCTCTTGTTTAATGAAGATTTTGTTCTTAATAGTTTGAACGTGTTTGTTGATTATTGACGATTAATCCATGTTTTCACTTTTATTTACCCAAGTAGCCATGAGTAATTACTAATATCTGTGATTCACAATGTGTGCAACTTTTCAATGATGCCAAAAAGGGAAGAGATATTGTGCTTTAATCTTTTTTCTGAATAATGTGATAATTATAACCTAATTAAACCTGGTCCTTGATGATAAGTTAAAACTCTAAGTTAAGTGTTGATTGTTCAGCTGAGTTCTTACAGATTTTTTTATCCATAAAAGCACAGAGTTTGTTATCATCAAAAAGGGGGAATTTGTTGGCCGAAGTTCAGTGAAGTTTTGAAGAATGACAAATGACCGCAGTCATGGACCATGTCCATCATGTGAGGCAATTTGCAATCAATTTATGTGAGACTTGAGTGTGCATTCCTAAAGCTACTTGGACAAGATAGAAGAAACAATTTTATTGTGTCTTTCTTTTATTCTATTTCAATTGTAGTAGGTGGTTTAAATTTGTACTGTTCCAGCTTTCATAGAAGCAATTGTATTAGGTACTTTGAGTATTCAAGTTAAAGTTAACTTGAAGGTGTCGCAATACTTGAGGTTGTATATTACATTGGGATTAGAGTTAATCCTTAGGTTTACAAAGAGTTTTTGTAAATTCTGTTTTGGCTCAGTGATTTTAGTGGAAGTTTGGGAAAATCCTACTGAGTAGTAGGTCATAGTTTTTTCACCTTTTGAGCCGGGTGTTTTTCACGTAAAAATATCTATGTTCTTTGTTTTCTGTACTTTTAATTTTGCAAACAGTAGTAGTTAGAACACCTAGAAGAACCAGGTTCTTCAAGATCAAAAATTGGGTACCACACAAATCACATATCCCCTCTCTTGTGTGGTATTGACATTTGGAACATAAACAAGGTTTTGCTTCAATGGGCAGAAAGGCGTTCTATTATGTCAATAGCAGACATGTTCTTAATGGAAACACTGGATACCTACACCATTATCAATCTGCATGGTCTTATGATAGAGCACATGAAGAAAGCTTCATATTTTAAGGATGGTAATCATGGGTTGCCTTACGGGTTCTTACTCACTAAGGTGTTTAACTTATTCAAAGTCACTTTGGAAATGCTACAGTGGTAACTCGCAAGCAGACCTTCTCCAAGACCACCTTAGAAGAGTGTGAGTGCATTGATACGAAAGGAGGGGTCGGCAATAATTCCACTATCTCTCAACTGATTGAGGCTCAGAATGTCGCCAATGAAGAGATAAGGAAGTTGAAGGCATAAAATGTTAATCTTGAGGGTTAGCTTAGTCAAGCCTAGGAGGCACCTAATTCCAGCAATGCCCAAAGCACAAAGGTTGCCCGTCTGACCAAGGAAAATGTTAATCTCAGGAAACAGGTTGAGGACCTAAAGGACATGCTGCTTAACGCGCAAGTGTTGGCAAATGCTCGAATGGATATCATCTTTTGAACCCTTGCCTATTCATCTGTGCCTCCCACTTCCAATGCTTCCTAAAATAGTGTCCAGCTAACAGTTGTATGTCCTATATCTCGGTTCAGGTGGAATACAGAAAATATTGTATGATAATCTGGCTCTCTGGGGAACATCAATTACAAGTTTTTCATCATCAAAAGGAAAAATTGATAGGTTATGTTTCTTATTATCTTTTGATGATCTGAAAAATATAATGATAAGAAATAGATCGAGAACTTGTTAATACATCCTCAAAGTGCTAAAAAAACAACAAGTCTCAAGTCGGGTACAAATTCCAACAGTTAAAGTCAAAGAGACGAAGAGGGAACATATAGACATCAGTTCCCTTGTTGACAGTAAAACTTCCCACATATGTAAAGTTGCCGCAATTTTTTCTCTGCACACATACAACAAGGCAAACAGTGCAACAGTCACTTTATAGGGAATGTCCTGTACTGGTTAATTGCTTAAATCATCCAAATGACATCGCTTGTATATTGTCAACATGATGCAAGGGAAAACGACTCACTAGAACACTTGGGAAATCATCAAGCTTCTCTCTCAAGGGTGTTGCAATCTTGCAAGTGACTTCAAGCCTTCAAAAACAAAGAACAACAGAACAAGGACCAGTTTCCAGCACTACATTGCCATATGTCCTCAGTTGTATTGTACCTTTGTTGAGCGATTTACTTGTAACTCCTACTTAGCTTAGTTAGAATCATTGTGTAGGAAACTAGTTGTAATACTATAAACCTTATATGTGTGTCTTGGATAGAGCTAGTCAAGTTGTGAGCTTTGTAATAGAATTATTACAAAGGGAGTAATAGAGTTATTACAAGTGAGTAAGTAATTAAGAGTTTAATTCCTATATTACAATAGTTTGTAATTTGAAGTTTGCTCAGTAGTGAAGCTAAAATCCTAAGAGTGTAGGTCGTGGTTTTTAATCCCGTGAGCTAGGAGTTTTTCATGTAAAGCTCTACTGCGTTATTTACTTATTGTTGTGTGTGTGTTCTGTGGCTTGAAGGGATCATCATGAATATTTGTGAGTGTGTGGACTTTTGGGTTGATAGAGCTGTAGGTTCATGTGACTTTTGGATTCTGTGGTATGAAGTAATGTTGGTTTGGATTTGGGCAATATTTCACTATCCTCCCAGCCTCGAGTGAATTTTTCTGGTAGTTTTGGCCATTCTTAGGGTTTGAAATTGATAAGAAATTCATATTTACCTGGACGGCTTAATGAGCCAATTGAAGGATCTTTATTTTCATTTTTGGCCCGAAATTGTTTTTCAAAATGTTGACACCAGTCATGTTCTTCCATGATGCTTTGTATATTCCAGAAAAACTCTCTGTCAAGTTTAGGGTATGCATATGTTGATTCTTTAGGTTGAATCATTTGGCAAGAGAAGATGGTTTTATTGGTTTTTTGAGATGGGAATGGTCAAAGCTTATGGAAACGGTTTTGTCACTTCTTTTGGTAAAAGTTGGTTCACCAGATTGCAGGGATTCCTCTGATTCTCTTAGCTTCTCGTAATTTGTAATCCAGGAATCAGGAAGGATTTTTACAAGCTCATATCTGGAAATCTGTCTGGGTATTTGGGTGCACATGGTGTTTCCATTAGTAGCATCAATATTTAAGAGTAAGTCATTTTCTACTCCGGGTAGGCAAAGATCCGTGGCATGATTTTGGACTCGCCACGCAATTTGGTGGTGAAGAGTAGCTTGAATGGAATCTTTGGCATGTGGGGCTCCCTGGATTTGAACTTGGATTTTAGTACGGGTGTGCATTCGAATCGATTTATCGATAAATCGAATCGATTATTTGTTATGTGTTTATCGATATCGGTTTATCGATTCGATTTCGCTTTCGAAAATTTTTCTTATCGAGTTATCGATTTTGATTTCGATTATAGCCATTCGTTTTATCGGTTTATCGATAAATCGATAAGATATATTAAAAAGATAAATATGCCCTTATTTTATAATACTACCATATCCCTTCGGATATAAGTTATGACTTAACTGTTAACTCTGCTAAGTGCTAACCCTATTTTCCAATTTCCAGCGTCGCTTCTCTTCAGTTCAGTCACCAAGCTCATATGCGAACCCTAAACCAAAATCAGAGAAATCATCAAAATCACCGAAAAATGGGAGTGGAGAAGCAAGTCGTGAGAGCAGGCAATGGGCCCAAACCACAACCTGGTCAAACTGTCACCGTCCACTGCACTAGTTTCGGGAAAAATAGAGACCTGAATTAGAAATTCTGGAGCACTAAGGATCCAGACCAGCAGCCTTTCTCTTTCAAGATCGGCCAAGGCAGAAATTCTGGAGCACTATGGGAAAAATAGAGACCTTTCTCATAAATGCTTTCTACCTTCTCTCTGGGTTATGGTCATTCTAAGATACCACTAATTTGCCTTTGAAGACAAAATTATTTACTACTGGAATAAAATCGATTTGAGTAAAAAAAAAAAGAAACTCATATGCGAATGGATAAGGTTCGTAAACCAAGCTCTGTTCTATCGCCACTCGCCAATCGTCACTGTCGCTGTTCTTCCATCGCCACTCACCGATGTCGCCATTGACTCAATCTTCACTTTCTGGCAGGTACCATGTAGAAATTAGTTGCTGTTTTTGGTTAAATCTGATATAAGAGTTGTTATAGTGTCATAGTGACACTTGTTAAATAATCTAGACCCATTAATCCATCTTCAATTGGTGATATGCGATGGATTATCTGATACATCTGAAAGCCAACAAAAAATTGACTAGACAAACCTAAATAAGAGCCATGTAATTTTTCATGTTAATACCTTTAAGTTGACAGAATTGCTCTTGGACCAGAATAACACTGTAAATATGTGTGACGGTTACATGTCATTGCTCTAATATACTCCATATATACTTGGTGTACAGAGAGCAGGGAGATGGTGCAAATGTGGTGAGAGTTGAAAATCTGAACAATCCATACAAAGGACAGTCCAATTTTAACTGGAGATTCAAGCTAACATTGAACAAACTTTACGCGTGGAGCCTAACAAATTATGAGAGGGTTGTGATGCTTGATTGTGATAACCTTTTCCTTCAGAAAACAGATGAACTGTTCCAATATGGTCAGTTTTGTGTAGTTTTCATCAATCCTTGCATCTTCCATACTGGTCTATTTGTATTGCAAGTCAGTTTTCTGCGCGAACAATTTATTTTATTAGTTTTTAGTTGCGATGGCATAAATGTTACTTACAAATTTTGAATTGCAGCCATCAACAATGGTATTCAACGACATGCTTCATCAGCTAAAGGTTGGAATGGACAATCTAGATGGCGCGGATCAAGGTTTTATAAGCGGCTATTTACCTGATTTACTTGATCAACCAATGTTCTATCCTTCCCTTAATGGTACCAGGCTCTAGGGAAATTATCGACTGCCTCTTGGTTATCAAATAGACGCCTCTTATTATTGTAAGTGTAAAGATCACGTGTTTTATTTGGACAACGCCTTGTGATATCTCACTAATACATATTTTTTAGGCAGAGACAAAATTTTAATGACTGTTACTTTTAATTCTTTTTCAGATCTCAGACTACGTTGGTCCGTACCATGTGGACCTAATAGTGTCATTACTTTCCCGGGTGCACCATGGTTAAAACCATGGTATTGGTGGTCTTGGCCTGTTCTTCCTTTGGGTATTCAGTGGCATGAACAACGACGTCAAACTCTTGGGTAAGACTAAAATCCTATCTTATAGTATGTCCGGACTATAAATAACTACGCGTCTCCTGTGGCATGGACATCATTAGTAAAAATAATGTCATGTTTACATGTTTCACTTGAGAGGGAAGGATTCTTGCCTAGGTTGAGTGAATCTCCTGCACCTGTTGGTTTTAACAAGCTGTATTGATTGATGAATAAGAAATTTGAAAATTGAAGATATCAATAAGGGAAAATTTTCAAGAAAAAAATGTTTGAATTATACACTGGGATGATTTTATGGAAGTGTGCTTGTGCTGTTTTAAGAGTCTGTGCTGTTACACAAACTAAAAGAATTCTTTGGTCTATTTCAAATTCTGATATGGACTACACACTGTAAAAATGGGATGAACTGGTGTATTATACTTGGAAATTGGATTTTTTTTATCAACTCTATTAGCTCTCTATGTTGTAATTCCAGAAACAGATGCATTTGTAAAGAAAATTAGACAATGTGGATTATTTTTTACAGTAATTTTCTTTGTACTGGATCACTTGGACTGGCCTGGATATAGTTTTAGTAACATTTATGCCGTCAGTTGACAAAAACTACAACAGCAATAACAAAAGACTTAATCTAATTTCACGCATGATGTCCGGAAAGGTTAGTATGTATGCAAACCTTATCCATACTTGGTAAGATAGAGAGACTGTTCCGGTAGACCCTCCGCTCATAATAGGTGAAAAAGAGAAAGAAAGAACTCTTTATGTTGCTAAAAAAAGTTAAGAAGAAGTCATGAACCAGCAAAAAGTTTTCTTGGTAGGCCTAATAAATTATATTTCTGCTAATTCCTAATTTATTCTAAAATTTGCAGATTGATACACTTCTAAGTAACATTATTGTTTTGTTTTGCTTCTTGATAGTGTATTAATTAGTCAATATATGATATATCTCCTAACAACTCATTATTCTCCTAACACTAGTTATCTTCAGTGTTATTCAGGTTCAAAAATAGAAGCAAGAAGTGTTTAATATTGAACCAAGAGGTGTGCAGTGTGCTACTCTGAAGGTTGGGCTTGTCTTTAAGACTGTAAGTTATATTCTTCATTCGTTTCACATGGCTGAAAATGATAATATTGATAAAGTGGCTGATGAATAACAACTAATCTATAGGGGTGTGCATTCGAATCGGTTTAATCTGCCTTATTGAAAATCGATAAATCGAATCGATAAGCCTCCAAAATCGATAAATCAAAATCGAAAAAATCAAAACCTTATTGAAACGATAACGATAAGAATATGTACAAATCGATAATCGATAAGTAATAATCGATAAGGGTCAAAATCGAATTGATAAATCGATTTCACACCCCTAATTTTTAGGGCTTCGGTTAGATATAAGTCATAAAAGGACATGTTGAAATTTGGAAATATAGTTATGAAGATAGTTCCAACATTCAGGGTAACTTCGGCAGTACCCAAATTTGCATGTTGGTACTCCAAAATATCTCGTATCTAGAAGACAAAGTCGAGCTACAACAGGTTGACATTTTCTTCCATGATATGTTAAAGCGATTCGGATACCACCAAAATGGATATGGGTAAAACCATGCAACAACATATTCCTTAACTCTTTTTGGTCCGTGTTGGACTAAGGAAGAGATTTGGGTCCATGGTGCAAAAGATTTTTTGGCAAAAACTGAGTAAGGGTTTATGAGGGGTAGTTCAGTGGAGGATACTTTCTGTTCATCAGGTAGTATATCTACTTCATAGAGGTAATCATATTTTTTGGACAAGGTATTATATAGAGTAGGGGACATATTTATTTTTGCAAGGGAAGAGGATGATGGAAATGACTCAAACATATTTAGTAAAATGTTCCTCCCTTTGAAAGGATGGTCTCGCTCTGATACCACAGTACAAAGGAACAAAGGAAAAGACTCCTAGAAAGCAAACGAAATCATAGATATGAAAAAGGCAGAGGTGCAGATGCACTGGTGAGGAAGTGTGAGAGGTTGGTCTTGGAGGGCCAATATAGAGGTAGAGGTAGGCTGATGACGTATTGGAGATAGGTGATTAGGCAAGATATGACATTGCTCCACCGTAGGGCATAACCATGGATAGGAAGATGTGGAAGTTGAAAACTAGAATAGAGGCTTTAGTACATCACTTAGTGTCTTTCGTGCATTTTTATATTTCTGGACTTGTGTTGTTACTTGTTATTGTCTTCGCTTCGTTTTCTAAATGCACTACCTAGTGTTAGTTTTGTATTTTCATTTGATTTTCTGATTGGATTGCTTATCATTACCCCTTTCATTTATTTGTCCTGAGTCGAAGGTCTACCGGAAACAACCTCTCGGTGGTTTTAAAGGTAGGGTAAGATCTGTGTATACACTACCATTCCCAAATCCTACTTATAGGAATACACTGAATATTTTTGTAATTGTTTTGTTGGTGTTAAGTTAAGGAAAATAATGTATAATGAAATATTTTTCGGTGAAAAAAATTTAGTAAATAGTTCTTGACATGTTACACGAGTATAGTTTACAGTGTCTGTTTCTAGTTTCGTGATTTTTTATCTACCTATAAAATTATTAACAATGCAATTTAATTTGTTGTAACATACTATTCAATATTTGGTCATCATCACAAAAGTTGTGTTGGTGCCATATTTATAGTACGAAAAAAATAGCAAAATGATGTGTTCACGCTCCTCTTATGAGGACTCAATAATCTCTAGTAAAAGCAGGGATGAAGTACACAAATAGTCCTAAAAATGAATGAATCTTGAATTTTTGTCCGGCATATCGCCTAGCAAAATTTTAAATTTAATAACTATTGCCCTTGCTAATACACCGCACTTTTAATATTTGACCTTGAAGTTCTGTTCATGGGATAAGTGGGGGTTAAAATTTAAAAACAACCCCAAAAATGTCATATTTCTGCATTTTTTTAAAGGTTGAGCATCTTCTAATAAGCTTTTCTTAATTTGTTGTAACCATATTAGTTGTCTTAATTTTAGCTTACTAAATTTCACTTATCAGAGATACAATCTAACCTAAACAACTCAGTGTATAGGCCAAAATCTCTCCTAAAGAAATTTAGCATAAAGTGGTATTAAGGAAAAAGATGCGGCCGAGGTCGACTAGGAAACAACGGGATACGTGGTCATCCAGAACAGAGTACGAACGATTAGTTTTTGTAATAAGATATTAAAGAGAATATTCCATTGAATATTCTCTACACTCGTACTATTAGGGTTGATTAGGGATATAGAAAAATAGATAAGGGGATAATGCATGTAATAGTCATTTGATAAGAACACGTTTTGAGAAGAAGAGTCTCTTTCTAGCAAAGATACAAACTCCACATTTTTACTAAGATTTCATCCTCTATTATTTCATACATTTCCATCATATCCGAGATTAGTTCCAATATTCTAGTATATATATGTCATTCATCACTCTCATCCACTTTATTAAATTTAGGGTGAATCATTCTCTTCGTTTACATAAATGTCATTTATTACTATTTATGACTTGATATTCCTCTATTATTGCTCAAATCCTTTGAAATATTAAATGTGCCCTATTTTAGTTCCCCACCATCACTATCTCACATTATTCATGCTAACTAGTTCTAAATGTAGAGATATTATCATTAACTAGGTTTAACCCTTTATTACATAAGATTTAATAGTTTAATCGAAAGCTTGTATTTTTTGGTCAAATAATTTGGGGCCGTCTGTGGGGATTTTCTAGTTAATTTTTTTTTTCTTCTAGATCTACAACTTGATAGATTGCTAATAAACACACACACAAAGAACAAAATCCTTGTACACACAGATCTGACATGGCATGTAACGAAGAGGAAAGAATGAAGGTAGTGACCGACCTCACCACCAATCTCTTGAACACCATCAACGAGGTTTCTGAGACAGAAGGCGAGGACATAATGCCAAATTACTCTCCAAAGTGAGGCGATTCACCTCTCCCTCAGGGAGTATCGTAATATCCTGCGGTAAAGGAGCCTCCACGTCCATGATGAAAGAGACACCACCAGCAGTGAAAAAGCTCCTTGAGGCTTGGCTAACTGACATGCTAACCAACATTCTCTACAAGCACGCTTAGGATAGAGTCATAAATAATGCAAAGGCTTACGTTACACCAACTACGGCCGAGCAGCACGGCCCTTGACCTCCTCCAGTAATAGGTACTACACACTGTTAATAATATAGGTGACAACACCCTCAAAACCATTTTGAAAAAGATGGAGTAAATGGAGGACAAGAACAAAGTGCGTTGGGACCAAATGAGATAGCACTGCGGATCGATAATATATCAGGTGCCCCAAAACTCTTTCCAAAGAGAGGTGACGATCGATCTGTCGAGCAACCATACAGTGATGAATCCACCCTACTTGCCATACCAAAGACCTTCAAAATGCCGTCCTATCTGAAAATATAAGATGGTACGATCGATACCGAAGATCATGTGACTCACTATGTCATCGATGTAATAGGCAATGACCTCGCCAAGGAACAAATATACTCCATCTTGCTGAAATAATTCGGAAAAACCCTTACAGGAGGAGCATTGACTTGGTATTCACAGTCTCCCATGCGTGTAAGGCCCCAAAAAATTTCACTAAGTAAACTAGGATTTCGTGGTACCACGTAGGCTTATTATAATATTATATGTGATATTAACATGGTGTACATCAATTAGACTTGGTAAATATGTGTATATGTCTTATGATAAGTAATTTGGGGTCTAAGAAAAGGCCTAAGTCTAAGGAAAAATTGAAAAAAGTTCATAATAGGCTAAGATTCCAAAGGTACTTGCACCAGTCCATACTTTATATAAACATATCTAAATATTTATAAGGTTTTTATGAGGTGAATAACCTATTAAATGAAAGTTCTTTGAGTCTAGTTTCCAACACTTCAAACCGTTTGTCATTTGGACATTCCTACACAAAGTTATGATCAAATTACAAAAGGTTGAAAAAATACGATCCTATGTCAGATATGTGATTGCAAAATCTATTATGCGGTCCGCATACTTGATTTGCGATCGCAAATCAGGTCGCAGACTGGACCAGCATAGTCCAGTTTTGGGCACCGAGCTTTGAGACCTATTTGCAGCCAGCATACCCATTCTACGGTCCATTATGCGATCACATACCTGCATTCGGAGGGTAAATCTTCCTATTTTCATAACATGGCCTCATTTTAATATATTGTCTTTGGGGCTTCATTTGGGGTCATTTTTCTATTGATTTTAGAGATAATTGATAGCATTTTAGAGAGAGAAGGAGGAACCCAACATTCAATCATCCAACCTTGCATCAACCTTCAAGAATCAAAGAACCCAATCACAAGTTCTTCATCTAAGAGGTAAGATTCTATACATTAGACTTTAATTTCGAGTTTGGGGTGCAAAATGGGGTATTGAGGTATAATTCTTGGGTGTAATACTATTATGTATACATGCATTTACCAATTAGGCTTATGGGAAGATTTTCTAATATAAAAAAGTAAAGATTGGGTTGGGGAATGAAGGAAATCTTGTAAAAAACATTTGGAATCAAGATGCACAACTAGTATTTGATAAAATGCTCAAAAGAGCTAAAACTATGAATACCTTCCTAAATAGTGTTCAGTTTTGTTATGTCTCAAAGTAGATTGGAATTGCTAGAATTTTTTTAACGTTGTAGTAACTTAAGGAAAGCTTAAACGAGGTATGTACGGCTAACCTTAATCTTTGTAGAATCATCCTGTTAGGGTCCGTGCATTTGAGATGAGTTCCTTGCTTGATCATACTTCAATTGTTTTTTCTAATGTACTGAGGTGAAAGATTATGTCCCCTAGTTGTCTTAGTTGTTTACCATTCACCAAATCACTTGAAGTTGTGAATCATCTTGTTTGTTCTCATCCTATTATGTGCATAATTCATCATATGTTGGAAATTATCAACATGAAAGATAATATTATATGAATGAATAAATAAGGGGAAGACTTGAATATTTGAATTATAACAATATATCCAAGTGCTAAGAAATAAGTTTATAAAGAGGTGTGTAGTGCCATGTAATGGGAAAGTGGAAATAAATGTGAACTAAGGAATAACTGAAAGAGGTTATGTCCCAAGTGAGATGGCTTAGCCGATCAGGCCGAGATCGGACACCATGTTTTACACATGGTGGCATTTATATTAGGTTCCGGAACATTATTGTGAATATGGATATGTCTCAATATGGATGGCTTAGCCGATCGGGCAGAGACCATACTCTGTGTTATAAACCCCACGGTGGCATTAAGAATTGTGGAACTTGACACTAACAGACTATAAATCAAAAGGACGAAAAGATAAAATAAGAAACTATGAAACTCTCACTTGTGTTCTCTGTATTTTAGTGCATCATTGTTTGGTTTCCATGATTGTCTTCTACTTGTATATTGTTTGATTCTACTTAGAATAATGTTTTTTCATACATACTAATTACTAGTGCTATTTGATGGAACTAACATCCCTTTTGCTGGGGGTGCTACGTCATTAATAAATGTAGGTATTTTTATAGCAGGCAGTGTTGGTCGCAGCTAGTGCTGCATCATCCTTTCAGTTGACTTAGTGATCCCCACTTCATTTCGGGGTCCTATTTAATCTGTTAATCATGTACTTTTTATTTGAGGTATAGACGGAGCCTTATTTTCGGCATTTCCATATTATTCTTTGGTTGTATTTAGAGGCTTCGTAGAGAGGTTGTCGGTAGTGTCGGGGATTGGAATTAAAGTAGAAATACTGATATTTGGCAATGATGTATAAACTTGTAATACCTTCAAAATTGTAGATGAAGTTGCTAATGAAAATGAAATGAAAATTGTTAACATGAATTAGTTTGGGTAGAATGAGACCTAACACGCTTGCTCAGTCAGGTTTACTCGATTGAGCGCCGGTTACGCTCCTCGGATTTTGGGGCATGAAAATGTGGTCCATCAAAACATTTGAAGAGATGGTCGACAAGTTTGTAAGGGTTCATGTTGAGGCCAAAAAGGCGGAGGTGAGAGTGAATGATACATTCGCTATCAAATAGTTGCCCGGAGAGGGACTAAGGGACTTCCTCGCCCCATTCAACCGAGTAAGAATGACCCTACCAAATGTATCGGAAAGAATGGCCATCGTAACTTTCCGGAATGAGCAGAATAGGAGTGGTTCAAGGGCGACAAAAAAGTTATTAAGTCGGCTTATGAAGTATCCCCCAACTACTTCGGATGAAATACACAATACCTATTATGTCGAGGTTAGAGCAAACAAGGACAGCCTCAATGGGTCGACTCACAGATTGACCTCAATACAAGCCGAGTCCAGGAAAGATCGAAGAAAGGATATTAGAAAGGACTTCGTGGCTCCACGACCTAACTGACAATGACATCTATCGTACGTTAGAGGCACCATTACACCTCATTCCCACAATGAAGAAGGCCCACCCAGACCAAGGACAGGGACTCACCGAAATAAGAGAGGTATGCCCTATTTGTTATCAGCTTACAATTTTTGTGTTCCTTCAAAAATAGTCTACGCGTTGGAGAAGCTCGGTCAAAGGTAAAATAGCGATAAAAGATGAGGTCAGATCAAAGTATCAGAAAGTCAAATGCACTTTACAAGTTCCACCAACAACGAGGGCATAAAACAAAGGAATGCATCGCCCTAAGTTAGGAGGTTGTAAACATGCCCCAACAACGACACCTCAAGGAGTTATTAAGCGATCGGAGAGTGACCAAATTTTCCAGAGGACGCGAACAACATCAGGGACCACGAAGCCGCCCTCACCAGCCCGCACCATCCAAATTATCATCGGCGGTGGCGATAGTGCTTCTATAAACAATCTAAAGTTCACCACAACCCATAAGCTCAAACGGTTGATCACTCATGAACGGTATGACAAACTCGAAGAGAGTATCATCTTCGATAAGTCAAATACAAACGATTCAGATTTCCCTCACTATGATGGGCTTGTTATCACTTTACAAACTTTAGACACAAATGTAAGACGCATTATAGTAGACAATGGGAGCGGCGTGTGCATTATCCACCCTCGGGTAATTGCACAAATTAAACTCAGGGATAAGATAATGTCGCTTTGTATCATGCGAACAGGTTTTGACAATGCATTTGAACGAACATCTAGAGAAATCACACTCTCTATCTTGGCTGTGGCGTCACTCTGGAAACCATATTCCACATTATGGATTAGGAAAATACATACAACGCCATAATAGGGCAACTATGGATGCATGCAATGAGGGCCATCCCCTCCAGCTTGTACCAAGTCATCAAATTTCCAACTACGTGGGGAATATTCAGTATATGAGGAGTGCAACGCACATCTCTGGAATGCTACCGCACTGCCCTAGAGTGTACGACCACTCAACTAATGAAGGGAAAAGCCGGAGAGGCATAGCAATTAAAAGGGCCGAGGTCAAGATGTGATGAGAGAGAAGTGTCACGACCCCAGTTCGCCCTCTGTAAACCATCATGACGGCACCTAGTCTCTATGACTAGGTAAGCCTGAATTGCGGAAGAAAAATCAATTTGCGAAAAATACAACAAATTAAAATAGGAATAAGGTGAATAACAACGTTTAAAAGTGTCGTTCGGCATGCACAATACTAAATTCTCAAAACCAATACATAAATCCAAGACCCAAAAACTCACGAATCACAAGCTAAGAATACTACGTAGCTCTAACTCCAGAATGTCTAACAAGAACGGAAATACAGAAGGGCTAATACTAAACAACAAGAATAGCAAGAGACTTCTCGATCTGCGGACGTGGCAGATATACCCCGAAGTCACTATAACACTCGCCTCTCCTCAGGGGTGGTAGGACTGAGTCGAAGTACCTAGACATGCACATGAAAAACATGCGCAGAAAGGGCATGAGTACACCACAACTGTACTCAGTAAGTACCAAGCGTAACCTTGGTTGGGTAATGACGAGAAAGGTCAGGGCCCTACTGAGATTAAATAAGATATAAGGGTTAACAATGTGGAATAAAACAGTAGAATTAATTACAACAGTAAGAAATAACCTAGTATTGAAGAACAATAACTAGAACAAAGACAAAATAAATCGCGGGAAAGAAATACAGCTCAACACAGAGATAACAATCAGAGCATCTTCCAGGATACCGTCCTGTAGTCCCAATTACAACTATCCAGTGGATCTCTCGGGATACCTTCCCAAAGTCCATCATGTTTATATATCCAAAGGAACTCCCAAGATCATATCTCGTATGGGGGATCTACCAGAATCCCAATCCATAGTCCCAAATATAAATACCAAGTACTGGGAAATCTACCGGGTGTAATCCCATAGTTCCATATAATTAATCTACCGGAATCCCACATCCGTAGTTCCAAAAATACAAACAAGGGAAATCTACCGGAATCCCACATCCGTAGTCCCAATGTAAACACATAGCAGCAACACGAAGAATAGTCATAAATTGTCAACTTCGTATCAAGGCGAAATAGGTATTTCTAACCTAGCATGCTGCGCATAATTCAAATTAGTGAATATGAGCAAATAGGCAATTAAGTCATTTAAACATGCTTTCCTAAGCTAACGACAAGCTTAAATTTCAAGTAGTAATGAAAGAAAGAAAGGAAACACATTTCTAATTATTAAAGGAAAACAGATTTTCACCAATTATCACAAGTACGCGCTCATTACCTTGCGCACGAGGCATTTCAAATATCACAATACCAAATCCTAAGGGGAAGTCCTCACACAAGGTTAGGCAAGTCACTTACCTCGAACTGGCTCAATAATCAATCTGAAACCACATTTTTGCCACGAGTACTCGACTCCAAATGGCCCAAATCTATTCAATTCAATTGCATATTGTAAATAATACTTCAAGTAACTGATTTTACAATAAAATTCTAAGCTAATACACGAAATTAGGTAAAAGAACCAAAATGCCCCTCGAGCCCACATCTCGGAATCGGGTTAAATTTATGTTCTCAGAATCCTCACACTCTCACGAGTTAAGCATACCAATCTACCAAAATCGGATCTCAAATGGTTCCCTTAAATCATCACTCAAAAGTCTTCAATAAGTCAAGCCCCAGCCCCCCAATTACCACTGATTTCCTTAATTTTTCATGCTTAAATTGATAAAAATCATTCTAATAACAAGTTTAGATACCAAGGACCTTATCCCAATGAACTCTTCTGAAAATCCCTCTTGAAAGGTGCTTCCCAAGCTTCTTCCTGTTTGAAAAAGATGAAAAATGGCTAAATTTCGTGAAGGTAAGATTGTATATGTTCTGCCCAACAATTTTCGCATCTGCGGCCTTGATTCGGTCCCGCATTTGCGAAACATTGGTCGCACCTACGACTTTTCAATTAAAGGCAGGATTCTGCACCTACGACTAAATTATTATAGGTGCAGTGCCGCTTCTGCGGTTACTTGACCGCATCTGCGGTCGACTCCCTTTTGCCTTAAAATCGCTTCTGCGGTCACTGAGCTGCTTCTCCGAACGCCGCACCTGTGGGACCCAAACCGCATGTGCAGTTATGACAGAACAAACAGTTGAAGCTGCAACTCTAACTCTAAAATCCTTTTGTCTACCATCTAAAATCATCCCAAGGCCCTCGGGACCTCAACCAAACTTACCAACATATCATATAACCTCATTCAAACCTGTTCCAACCTTCGGAAATGCTCAAAACAACATCAAAATACCAAATTCGCATCGAATTCAAGCCTAAAAATTTCAAATTCTTCTAAATTATGCTTTTGATCAAAAAACCCAACCAAACCACATCCGAATGACCTTAAATTTTGCACACATCCCAAATGACACAACGGAACTACAGCAACTCTCAAAATTCCATTCTGACCCTCAGATCAAAATCTCACTAGCGAACCAAAACTTCAAAAGCTCAACTTTCGGCATTTCAAGCCTAAATTAGCTACAGTCCTCTAAAACACAATCCGACCACGCCTCTAAGCCTAAAATCACCCAACGGAGATAACTGAACCATCATATTTTCATTCTGAGGGTGTTTTTGTACGGTTTTGACTGCGATCAATTTTCCAATACCTAAGCTTTTATTTAGGGACTAAGTGTCCTAAAACTCTTTAAAGCTCAAAATCGAACATCCCGACAAATCAAAATAGCAGAAATAAACTCGGGGGAAGTAGTTAATATGGGATCGGGGCGTAAATTCTTAAAATGACCGGCCGGTTCATCATAAGAAGACATCATCGGAGATCTTGATACTGCAAAAGCCACGAAATAAACAATAAAAGACCTCGACCCCGTTCAATTAGATGGAAAAAACCCCTGCAAAAAAGCTTACATTGGCTGTAAGCTTCAAGAACCATGTAAATTTCGTCAATTCTTAACTACTAACATAGATTTGTTTGCTTTTAGCCATGCAGATATGCCAGGTATCCTGAAGGAAATTGCTACACATAAATTAAACGTCAACCCATTCCACCCTCGGGTGAGGTAGGTTAGACGTAAGTTTAATTCTGCAATAAACGATGCAGTACGTAATGAAGTCGAAAGGTTATTGGAAAATGGCTCCATCAGAGAGTCAACATACCCTCAATGGATCGCCAATGTGGTCATGGTAAAGAAGAAAAATAGGAAGTGGCAAATATGTGTAGACTTTACCTATTTAAATAAAGCATGCCCTAAAGATTCATTCCCATTACCTCACATCGATCAACTCATCGATGCAACGGTCAGGCACGAACTGCTGAGTTTTTTGGACGCCTACTCAGGCTAAAATTAGATCCTCATGAAAGAGGATGATCAGGAAAAACCACTTTCATCACCCACCAACGAAATGTATTGCCATAGAGTCATGCCATTCGAACTAAAAAATGCAGGGGCATAGTAACAAGGTTGGTAACAAAGATGCTCAAGAACTAACTCAGCAAGACAATGGAAGTCTATATCGATGATATGTTGGTCAAGTCCAAAAGAAAAGAATATCACATCGACCACCTAAGAGAAACCTTCGACATACATAGGCAATTCAGAATGAAACTAAACCCCGAAAAGTGTGCATTCGGTGTGTCATTAGGAAATTCTTGGGTTTCTTAGGTATCACAACGAGGTATTAAGGTCAACCCCGACAAGATCAAAGCCATTGAAGGGATACCAGAGCACTTAACTACCAAAAAATAGGTCCAAAGGTTGAGTGGCCGCATTGCCACCCTTTCAAGGTTCATCTCGCGATCATATGGTAGGTACCACAAATTCATTGGTGTGCTAAATAAGGATAACAACCTCCAATAGATCTTCGAGTGCATCCAAGCCCTGAAGGATTTAAAGGCTTACTTATTGTTGCCCCTACTGCTTTCAAAACCATAACCTGGGAAACGCCTCGTCGTCTACCTCACTGTGTCAAGGTGGCTATGAGTGCATTCTTGGTCTGAGAAAATAAAGGTATGTAATCTCCCATCTATTACATTAGCAAAAAACTAGTCAACGTCAAGATATTAGCCCTGGCCTTGGTCGTAGCTTCACGAAAGCTTAGACCCTAGTTCCAGTGCCACCCCATCTCGGTAGTCATGACTTTTCCCTTAAGAAGTATTTTGCATAAACCCAAGCTATCAAGCAGGTTAGCCAAATGGGTCATAGAATTAGGCGAGCATGATATCATATATCAATTGCGAACGGCGATAAAGTCACAAGTCCTTGCAGACTTCATCAGAAAAATAATGTCTGAAGTCAAAAAAGAAGCCGCCTACGCTTCTCCCCAAATATAAGACTTATGGATTTTGTACGTCAATGGCGCTTCTAACGCGTCGGGGTCCGGACAGGGACTCGTGCTCTAAGTCCTAAAAGGCAAAGTGATTCGCCAGTCCATAAGGTGACCAGACATATCTAACAACAAGGCTGAGTATGAGGGCGTAATTGCAGTATTAAGGCTAGCACTCAAGAACATGGTGAGGCGGGTCAGACTACACTGCGACTCTCAACTCGTCGTGAACTAGGTCATAGGGACTTTCCATATCAAACAGCAATGGTTACAAAAATGCCAAGCCAGTATCTGTAAATTTTTGAGTTTGATAAATGTCAGCTCGATCAGATTCCAAAAGCACAAAACGTCGAATCAGATGGCCTCGCCAAATTAGCAGCATCTACCAAAAAGATAATCGAAGAAAGAAACATGGTCACCCTTCCCCACTCATCGATAGATCAATCGAGGTAAGGGCCATAAAATGTAACTTGGGACTTGCGTAGCCATATTGTAATATACTTGTAGGATGGCGTACTCCCAGATGAAAAAAATGAATCCAAGAAGCTTCGAATGCAAGTATCCAGGTACAATATCATTCATAACGACCTATACAAGTGGTCGTATGGAGTCACCCTAGTGAAATACTTAGGCTCGAATCAGACAAGGCGTATCCTTGAAGAAGTCCACTAAGGCCATCGTGAAGCTCATTTAGGCAATCGAGCTCTGATCAGATGTCTCATACAGGCAGGTTACTACTGGCTCACCATGAAAAAAAGGCTGCAGAATTTGTGAAAAAATGCGAACAATGCCAAAAATATGCCCTGATAATCCACCAAGCGGTCGAGCACCTCCATCCAGTCACTTCCTATCAAGTGTGAAATGGATATCGTCGACCCCCTCCCTGCAGGGCAAGGTAACGTACGATTTCTTTTGGTTTTAACTGTTATTTTTCTAAATGTGTAGAAGTAGGAGCATTCACCCAAATACGCAAATAGGAAGTGATCGACTTTATATGGAAAAACATTGTATGCCTCTTCGGCCTCTCCAAGGATATCAGTTGCAACAACGAACCCCAATTTACAGGGAAAAAGGGTCTCTGAGTTTTTCGATAAGAGGCATATCAAAAGAATACTCTCCACACCTTATCACCCCGCAGGCAATGGGTAAGCGGAATCCTCTAAGAAGTCAATATCAAACATCATGAAGAAAAAGCTTGAGAACGCTAAGGGACTAGGCCAGAGTTACTACTAGAAGTACTTTAGGCCTACCGAACAACGCCAAAGACGAGCCTAGGAGAGACGCCCTATGCATTAGTCTATTGGACATATGCGGTAATAGTAGTTGAAGTCGGAGACCTCAATTTGAGATATTCCTACGAGAGTGGGCCGAGGAACGATGAAAGAAGAAGCCTAGATCTCGATGAAGTCAAAGAACGGAGAGATATGGCCTACATAAAGATGATCACCCAAAAACAATAGGCAGAACATTATAATAAAAAAGCAAAGGTCAGACCACTCAAAGTTGGGGACTACGTGCTCAAAGTTAAAACACAAGAAAGCAAAGACCCCAGGGAGGCAAACTAGGAACAAATTAGGACAACCCATACAAAATCACAGCAAAAGCAAACAAAAGGTCATTCCAACTAGAAAAAATGGAAGGAAAACTACTACTGAACAATTGGAATGTCCCCTACCTCAAGTACTTCAACTTTTAAGAAAAATCATTCTCCAAGTCGTACTTTTTTCCCTCACTTGATTTCGGTCCCAATTGGGGTTTCTCAAGGAGGGTTTTAACGAGGCGACAAGGGGAACTTTTCTATTTGAAGTACGAACAGATGGAGGCACGGGATGATTAGTTCATTGCCCAACCTCTCAATACTTCTCCAAGTCAACCAATGAAGGGACTAAATAGATTGGGACTAGAAGCAGCCCGATAAATAGGTAAATTTCTCCAAGTATATGAACAAAGGACAAATGCATGACGTTCGCCCATATTTTCTCCAAACGCACAGCCAAAGTAACGTTGCTTCAATACTTACTCACCCCGACCATAATGAAGTAAAAGTTATATTTGACCTCATTCGAACTAACTAAGTACGGGTTACATTCGGCCCGTTTGAATTAGCACCTACTCGGCCCCCAGCCTTAATTAAGTAAAAGTAACAATCGACCTTGTTCAAATTAACTAAGTACATGTTACGTTTGACCTCGTTCGAATTAACACACACTCGGCCCCTGGCCGTAATTTGACATCGTTCAAATTAACTAACTACATGTTACATTCGACCTCGTTCGAATTAATACCTACTCGGACCCCCGACATAATTAAGTAAAATATACATTCGACCTCGTTCAAATTAACTAAGTACAAGTATCGACCCCATTCGAATTAACACTTGCTCAAGCCCCGACTGTAATTAAGTAAAAGTTATATCCGACCTCATTCGAATTAACTAAGTACATGTTACATTTGACCTCGTTCGAATTAACACTTACTCGTCTTTAATTAAGTAAAAGTTACATTTGACCTCGTTTGAATTAACTAAGTACATGTTACATTTGACCTCGTTCGAATTAACACTTACTCATCTGTAATTAAGTAAAAGTTACATTTGACCTCGTTTGAATTAATTAAGTACAGGTTACATTCGACCTTGTTCGAATTAACAACTACCCGGCCCTCGATCGTAACTAAGTAAAACTTACATTCGACCTCATTCAAATTAACTAAGTGCATGTTACATTCGACCTCATTCGTATTAATATCTACTCGGCCCCCAGCCGTAATTAAGTAAAAGTTCATTCGTCCTCGTTCAAATTAACTAAGTAAAAGTTACATTCAACCTTGTTCGAATTGACTATGTAAAAGTCACATTCGACTTTGTTCGAATTAACTAAGTAAAATTTACATTCAACCTCATTCGAATTAACTAAGTAAAATTACATTAGACCTCTTTCAAATTAACTAAGTAAAAGTTTACCTTCGACATTGTTCGAATTAACTAAGTAACAGTTACATTCGACCTCTTTCGAATTAACTAAGTGTAGGTTACATTCGACCCTTTTCAAATTAACACCTACTCGGCCCCCAATCGTAATTAAGTAAAATTTACATTTGGCATCGTTCCAATTAATTAGGTAAAGCTACGTTCGAATTAATTAAGTATAGGTTACCTTAGACCTTGTTCGGATTAACTATGGGTTATATTCAACCTCGCTCGAATTAACCAAGTATAGGTTACAATTCGACCTCATTCGAATTAATACCTACTGACATTCGGCCATGATCAAAACTGAGTTCTATTTTGACCTCGTTCAACCCACATGAACCAAGTTTTTATGACTAAAGTGACCAAAAAGCAAAACCAAATAAAGAGGCATACAAACCTGAACGGAAGGAAAATAATAAGGTACACGCAATAGAACTAGCATTTACACTTGGAATATTCTTTTTACAAAAGCTATAACAAATGCTCACAAAAATATGTACACAGAAGTCTAAAAACAAAAAGAAGAAAAAACAACTAATTGCCGCCTAACCCAACAGCGCCATCTGCCTCTCTACCATTGCCATCGGCATAGCCATAGTTATATTCATCCTCGTATTAGGCTTCATCTTCAATCCTATCAACAGTCACATCCTCCTCGTCATCACCGACCTCCGGTGTAGTAGGGTCATAGCCATAAAAGACACGAGCTGTACGCACCTTGGCACGAGCATCCTCGAAGTCGGCTTCAGAAACTTTCCCCGCCCCCATTAGATCTCTAAATATATCAAGTTGGACCTCGGCGTGTATCCACTTCTCATACATATCATGTGGAATATCATAGAAAACGGAAGTGCGAGAAGAAGATGACTGAGCCAATAACTGTGACTTCTCGACCTCGAAAACAACAACTTGGTCACCAAGGTCTGAAACCTCTTTTTCCAGCTCCCCTATCTGCTCATCAAGTCGTTCCTCTCTGGGCATGGCCGTCTCTAAAGTGCTCTTTCGCTCAGAATAAAGAACGCGGACCATGATCTCTAGTGCCTCCATTTTCCTCCCAGCCCCAACCAGGCCAACTTCGCCTTCTCTAAGCTCGTTGTCTTCTCGACGACCTTGCTATTGAGAATGTCTGCTTTGATTAGACACTCCTCGATCTCGTACCACAAAGACAACACTTGGGCTTGGATATTGGCATATTGGTCCTCGACCCCTTTGCTCACCTCGAGCTCTTTTTCTTTGTCTTTCAACGCCCCATCGAGGATGTTACATTTTTCGATGGCTCTCACCAACTCGTCATATTTCCTTTTCAGATCGTATCGGAGAGCTTGGAAGTTGCCACCCTCGCAAAATCGCTTGTAGATCTCGCGGTATATTGCGGTACTCGTGATACTTCCGCTCCATATTTTGAAAAATGGCCTTGCGCCTTTTCTGCCGGCAGGCACTCTCGATTTCCAAAATCATAGTCCGAAAACAAAGACAAACAAAAAGTAAGAATGAAGTACAAAGCACAAAATTTGAAAGGAAAATCGAAAAAGCTTACCCTACGGGCACGACGGGTAGTGAGGCGTAATTTTTGGCCTATGTAATTATTCCTACAAAATCAAAAAAAAATAAATAAAAGAGTTTCTAGTTATTTTTTGATTTTTTTTGTATAATTTTTAGGAATTTATCTTTATTTTTTTGTTTGCATTTAATTATATTTTTGTGCATAATGTCTTAAAATCATAGAAAATCCATAAAAAAATTCTCAAATCTTAATTCCATATTATTTTAGGTTTTAATTGTATTTTTAGGAATTAATTATATAATTAATACATGAAAATCACAACAAAAAATATGTTAGTCACTTTACATGCATATTTAGTTAAATAATTGGTTAAATGAAAGTTAACAGGCTAATTTTGCAAAAATAGGTTCAATTTAGGTGTTTTATCTAGAGTGGTTAATTTAGCAATTAAAACAAAAGAAAGACTGGATTGTTGACATTCTTAACTAGACCAAGCAAAATCAAAGGCCCACCAGCCCAAACCCACACTCAATCCGCCCTATAGCCTGGCCAATATCCTCCTCTTTCATCTATTAAAATAGAGAAAGTTTCATGAGTGGCTAATTTCTTAAACATAAATACAGAAGCCCAATAACACTATCTGAATATACAAATTACAATTTTCATATATGTTTGACAAAAAAATGTTAAGCTTTTTGCTAAATAAATTAATAAAAAAAATAAAAGATAAATCTTAGTCGCGGATAATAAATTCTAGATCTGAGCACATTGAATAAGAGGTACTTTCTCGGATCATATAAGATATTAAATATAAATGGTTAGACTTACATTCTTGATACACTATCCCGTTATGTGATGATAAAGATGGAAAAGATGAAATGCCATCTGTTTGACCAAAAATGTTAAGCTTTTTGCTAAACCAATTAATGAAGAAAATAAAGAATAAATCTTAGCCGGGGATAATTAACTCTATATCTGAGCATATTGAATAAGAAAATAAGATATAATCAAGTTTGTAAACTCTCTTAAATCATATAAGATATTAAATATAAATAGTAGGCTTACATTTTGACACATTATCACGTGGTGTGATGATAAAAATGAAAAAGATGGAATGCCATCGACAATAATGAGATCTAGCTTTGTTGGTTCGATAATCATGAATACAACTATTGGTATTCGCTATGGAAACCTTTTCTTGGTTTTCTTTACCTTTTCTCTCTCTTTCGGAAAATGAGCCTCATTTTTAATCTTTTTACCTCCTATATATATATATTATTAGTATTCCCCTATATCCAACGATCCTTAACCAGAATGCCTTTAGCCCTTGATTGCACTTCACGTCGCTTCCCTTAGTATCACGACGTTTACTTTACCATACGAGCTTTTTGACGGCTCGATCTCGGCAGTGGTCGAGGTGCTCGTTGTGATTACACCTTGTGAGTACGACCACAACTTAGTTGACCTTTTACCATTCTTTTTAGTGTTAATCCACGTATAATAAGATTTTGAACCATATAATATATACCCAATTTATATCTCAAATATATGTCTTATTAACACTGTTAAAAATTTATCACATATACATTAAATACATATGTGAAAATTTTAAAAATATAAATCTTACAATCATAAAAAATATGTCTTAGTATAATATTAATCCTTACAATAGATTTTAGTCATTTTAGGTTTTCCCAATTCTTGAACTTGATTAATAGTAATGGCACCTACAACCGTTAGTAGCCATAGATGAAAGCAAAAGGCTTCAAATATAAATTGATAGAAAAGAGGAAAGACTAGAATGAAAAGGCAAAAGTTTAAATACGAAAAGGAGAGAGGAAGTTCACTCACACACCACAGTACAGATTCCTCACTCATTCACTCTTCATTCCTCATTGAACCAAAAAAAAAAAAAAAACAGCCAAAAACGCCTTAAGAGAAGCCATGGATTACTGAGTTAGAATCTGGGTTTTTGGCAAGCCGATTTGGTCTTCAATTCTGCTGATAGCTGTTGGAATCGTTGCTGAGCTATAGTCGAGGCTATTTCTGACCTTTATTATGTTTGTTCCCTAGTGTTTTATCGGCTTTGAACTGGTAAGTTCGACATCTCTGTACTTACATGTTCCTTTGAAATGGCAGCCCCTATTCTCTATGAAATCTGGCATAACTTGTTAAACTCTCATGTTTGGACTGTAATATGATTATGGACATGAATGCATTTGTCACGTTGTTTAACTAAAGTAAATGCTAAAATTTGGTTAATTCAAGATATGAACACCAGCATAATTAATTTATGAAATGATCAATTAAATAATTTAATTAAGCCAAGTATAATTAGAGTAACCGTGCTAAAATCACGAAACCCGTGGTAAAAGAGACTCCACGTCCATGATGGAAGAGACGCCACCAACGGTGAAAAAGTTTCTTGAGACTTGGCTAACTGACACGCTAACCAGTCATATACGGTTGAACAACATGGCCCTTGCCCTCCTCCGATAACAGGTACTAACAACACCCTCACAACCATTTTGAAGGAGGAATCATTCTCCTTGTTTACGTAAATGTCAATTTATTGATATTTTATTGCTTGATGCTCCTCTATTATTGTCAAATCCGAGGAATCATTCTCCTTGTTTACGTAAATGTCATTTATTGATATTTTATTGCTTGATGCTCCTCTATTATTGCTCAAATCCTTTGGAATATTAAATATGCATTGTTTTCGATTTCCCACTAGCATTATCTCACGTTATTTATACTAACTAATTCTAAATCTAGAGATATCATCATTAACTAGGTTTAATCCTTTATTACATAAAATTTAATAATTTAATCGAAAATTTGTATGTTTTGGTCAAAACACTGAGCTCATAGTGTAAAGAAAGTTTACACAGTAAATCTATGTAATTTGTTAAATCCTAGGATTATTTAAATTCCATATTTGCTCTTCTTCTTTTTTTAAAACAAAAAAGGAAAATCTTCAGCCAAATTAACACTTGGCCCGCGGCTGGCAACAACTGCCCGCCGTTCTGTCTCCGGCCAATTCCAGTTGTAAGTTCCCCTCTTTCTGTCTCTCCGTCTCTCTCTAGCTCATATACGCATATCTCGTTTTCTCTCTCATATCTCTCTTATGTATGCCTTTTTAATGGTTTGACTATTGATAGTCTTTAGGTAAATTGGAGATATGGAAAATATAGTTAAAAAGTATCAGCAGAGATTCAGGAAGGTGAAGGAAGAGATGGACACGTGGAATGATCTTCAGTCTCGACTGCTTTCTCAGTTCGCCAATGCTTCTTCCATCATTCAGCGGTTACAGGTAATTAACTTTCCCAGCTTTTTTAACCATGTTCTAATGGATGGCTTCTAACAGTAAAGGGCTCTTGACATAGTTTACTTTTGTCCCTTATAAAAGATTGCATTTTTATGCAGATTCTTGAAGATTCTAAGAATTATGGTGCCCTGAGATGTGTTGAAGGCAATGAAGAAGCTGTTTTGCTTAAGCAAATGGATTCTCTTCAAACTATCTTGTTTTCTATGAATCAAACTCTGTAGGTCCTTTTTTTTGTCTTTGTATTTCATGATTTTTAGTTATGTCAATCAATCAACTATTTGTCAATCCGAACTAGTTGGGGTCGGCTATATGATTTCTTTTTCTATTCGGGCTCATTTCATTCTAATACCAAAAATTAGTCTTTTAAGTTAAACTAGAGGTTATTTGAAGCACTTATATGCAAGTCTCTAACTAGAGAATAAAATAACTAATGGCAAACACAAACCTTCCTCAGTTATAAAAGTCAAATATTTGTCATTGCCCTTTCGAATTTTTTGTTTTGTTCTTTTGTTGGTAATTGATTATGTTAGCAAAAGTAGCACTATTTTCCTTGTTTTTGACTTTCTTAAAACTGTGGGATGAGTTTTGTTGTATGCCAGTAAGTGAATTGCTTTTGCAGTTTACTTGTGCATTTAGTTATTGGAGCTAGATCTTGATTATCAACTAAGAGGGTTATTCTTTTTTTTTTCCCTCTTTCTGTTTGGTTCAAAATCTAGGGAAAAATTTCGTTCTGTCGTTTTATCGCTTGAGAAGATGGTTCGTGATGGTAGACAGCTCGTAAAAGGGGGATCCACTCAAGTAACTGTGAAACAGCTGCAGCAACGCGTTGGAGTAAAACCAAGCATTGCTGATTGCTTGGATGGGCTAAAACTTCTCTGTGAGATGCACCAATCAGAGTATGCATAGATAAGAAAATATATGTTTTTTCTGTTTCACTTTTCCTGCCTTATTTATCTTAAATTACGAAGTTTATTGTCTTTTAGTACTAGTAAATTCCATTGTTGAGCCTTTATTAGCAGATAATATGTTTTTTCCTAGTAATATAGTTGTATAATATGTTGTTTCCTAGTAATATAGCTGTACTTTGCTCTTTCTTCCTTTGAATTAGATTTTCAGATGTTATCCTTAAAAAGAAAAATGATATATAATCATGCTATCTACTATCACCTCCTTAGTATCACTTCCTGCATCAGGAGCTTTTCCTCTTTAACGTGAAAATGATATAGCTGTGCTATTTGCTATGGTAGGTTAACATGAACAAAATTTTGGTTTGAAATCAAGTTAAATCTTCCTTCTCTTTCTTTCTGTCACCTCGAATGGATTTGATATACTTTTCTTCTAAGTTGCCCGACATTGCAGTTTAGGTGCCGTACTCGTGTCGACACGACACTAGTATGGGTGTGGATATGGGATCCATACCGGATGTGGTCAAACAATTTTGGGTACTTTGACCACGTCAGACAAAAAAAATCGAGATGAGATACAATTTGATCCCCGAAATCAAAACCAAAACTAGGGTAAATCAAAAGAAAATAGCATACTTTATCTAGGAAATCAATTATTTACTTATCTACAACTTGAGAATAAAGAAGTTCACACTTTACAAGCTAAGTATTCCATAGAATTTCTCATAATTTAGAGATATTTTTATATTTTTATATTTTGAATTATTTTTAGCCGGATCCTTCCACCCGTATCCATACTAGGATCCATACCCCCGAATCTTAAAATTTACATCTCGAAGGATCCGATCTCTAGATCCACACCTGTGTCGGACACCCTCACCCGTGTCTGAGCAACTTAGGTTTTCTTTTTCCATACAAACTAGTTCTTATGCATTATTTTGCATTGAATACTTTACGTTGCTGATTCTCTCAGTACATTATTTCAGGTACCATCTTAAATTATCGGTCATATCAGCAGTTGCTTTAAAACCCAGGTATCATATGGCAGTTTTTTCCCACTTGTTTTCCTTTCTAGATCTCACTAGCAGAGCTAGGTATAGTGGTCAATGTCCTGTCAATTTATTTTTCTTTTCCTGTTTTGTTGGCTTGATATCTGTTATTGAGTTGAAAATCAAGCTCACGCTGTTTCGATTCGTGAAGAGCATTGGGATATTCTGGGATTTCATCCTAGTCTTGTCATTAGGTTCCATTTCTCTTTCTTTCTAAAACTCTATGCACATGTTGAAGCTTGATTTCCTTGCAGTGCAACTGATGATTCAGGCGCGCTTCAGCAACTGTTGGTTGATCAGCCTAACATCCCCAAAGAGGAAGGTGAGTATAAATCGATGTAGTAAAGCAATTCAAGTGACTTGCTAATCCATGTGGCTTATGGTGTGGGTTCGAATTTGTGCAAGTCGCATCAAGAACGAAATTATCCATCTTTATTCATCCTAAAAAAAAGAACAATAAAATCAGTGTCAGTATGAATCTAATAGTCCATAGACAGTTACTCTTTTCTGTTAAATGAACATCTTGTTGTCAAAACAAACTGTTATTGCCTGGCAGTTGTATCTTTGCACGTTTATGAAGAGAAGAACTGAATGTATTTTGGTTATGTCAAAATTTGGATGTGGTGATTACAAGTTCTCTTTCGTTAAGCAAGGAAAGAGAATTTTGTATTAGAGGTACCAATACGTGGATATGACTTTTGTCTGACATGAGTCTAGGACAACCTAAAATTCGAAGGCAAACACTCTTTGGTTGCAAGCCTGAACTAAAGATATGGATGTTGACTTGATAGTGCATGGAAAGTTTGTTATGGAAGAAGAAAAAAAAGATATATATTGTCTCTTAAACCTGGATTACCGGCCTCTATGCCCACAGTCAAACCTAGAATGTAGGAGTTAAATTAGAAGATTATAAAAACATTGAATTGCTTCAAAACTGTGAATTTTACAATTAGAGTCTCAGGCATGTAGTTTTTCATGATTCCTCTTCTCCTTCAGGGGTTGGAATCTGGAAATAGAGTAGACTCTTAATATAGATATTACTGTAAACTTTAGCTGCTTTGTATGTTTATTTCATTTATTTACATTTTCTATAAACAGCGTTTTGTTCTATTGGTCCTTAGTTGGTAACATACAACAACAACAACAACTACTACCCAGTATACTCCCACCAGGTGGGGTCTGGGGAGGGTAATATGTAGGCAGTCTTACCCCTACCCAAAAGGGCAGAGAGGCTGCTTCCATGCGACCCTCGGCGCATAGGACAGAATGAAAAGCTGCATTGGAAAACAAAGACAAAATTAGTAACCAAGGCAAGACAAAACAAAATAACAAAACAAAGCATAAGTAATCCTGCAGAAATAACGTAAATGGTTATGTAAACATAAGGAACATAAATACCGTCGCAACCAAGAGGGGATCTAGGCTAAAACACTAGACATCGATGGGTAACCCTACTATCCCACACCCAACCCCGAGTGAGGCGAACGAAGGACTCTAAGAGCCCCTATCCTGCAACCCTGATTCTAGACCTCCAGACTCCCCTATCGAGGGTCATGTCCTCGGTAACCTGCATTTTAGTCATGTCCTGCCTAATCACCTCTCCCCAATGCTTCTTAGGCCTCACTCTACCCCGCCGACCACCAGCAATCTCCAGCCGCTCGCAGCTCCTCACCGGGGTATCGGGACCCCTCCTCCGTACATGCCCGAACCACCTCAGCCTCGCTTCCCGCATCTTCTCGTCCACTGGGGCCACCTCTACCTTCTGTCGAATAACTTCATTCCTAATCTTATCCAGCCTGGTGTGCCCACACATCCACCTAAGCATCCTCATCTCAGCAACCTTCATTCTCTGGACATGGGAGTTCTTCACGGGCCAGCACTCTGCCCCGTACAACATCGCAGGTCTAACCACGGCTCTGTAGAATTTCCCTTTGAGTTTGTGTGGGATTTTCTTGTCACACAGGACCCCAGAAGCAAGCCTCCACTTCGACCACCCTGCTCCTATCCGATGGGTGACGTCCCCGTCAATCTCTCCGTCCCCCTGAATCACAGACCCAAGATATCGGACACTGTCCCTCTTGGCGATGGCCTGAGAACCAAGCATCACATCCCTGCCCACCCCACTCGGCTCGTCACTGAACTTGCACTCCAGATATTCTGTCTTAGATCTGCTTATCTTGAAACCTTTAGACTCGAGGGTCTGTCTCCATACCTCTAACTTCTCACTAACACCGGCCCTCGTCTCGTCTATCAATATTATATCATCAGCAAAGAGCATACACCAGGGCACATCCCCCTGGATATGACGGGTTAGAGCATCTATCACTAAGGCGAACAACATGGGACTCAGCGCCGATCCTTGATGGAGCCCCATTACCACAGGAAAATGGTCTGAATCGCCACCCACCGTCCTCACCCTAGTCTTAGCCCCATCGTACATGTCCTTGATAACTCTGATATAGGCTTCTGGCACACTCTTCGCCTCCAAGCACCTCCATAGCACCTCCTTCGGAACCTTGTCATACGCCTTCTCCAAGTCGATAAGCACCATATGCAGGTCCTTCTTCTTATCCCTGAATTGTTTCGCCAGCCGCCTGACTAGGTGAATAGCCTCAGTGGTGGAGCGGCCCGGCATGAAACCGAACTGGTTCCCCGATATATTCGTCGCCCCCCTCATTCGCGCCTCAATCACCCTCTCCCAAACCTTCATCGTGTGGCTCATTAGTTTAATACCCCTATAGTTGTTGCAGCACTGGATGTCCCCCTTGTTCTTGTACAAGGGCACCACTGTACTCCACCGCCACTCATCTGGCATCCTCTTAGTCTTGAATATCACGTTGAATTAGTTGGTAACATAGTTGTGTTCAAATATGAAACATCTTAACTAGTGATCTTTTTGGCAAGGGTATCCAAATTCTGATTGTTGAGATTAAAGTACATAAAGTCCTTTGATGAATGAACAATATGAATTTTGCTCAATTTCATCTTTGGACTTTGTTGCTGAGTTGATTTCATAGTCTTGACCGTTGAGCTAACAGAGTCTTTATCTTTAAAGGTATGAGCTTTTTTGGATAACTGATGTTTTTTTCCAATTCAATTCTAGTTTTTTAAACTGTCCTAAGTAAAGGGCGTTACCTTTTTTCCAATTGAAATTGGGGTACAACTAGTTTTCGTTTATATTGACTTCTTTTTGGTCATTGAACTTGATCAGTGAATTGTTAATTTTACTATGTTTAATTTGTTTGGATCATTATAATTTTGATCTTTGATTATAGGGCTACAAGTTAATTTTGATCGTTGTTATTGTAGTTGGATCATAGGAATTTTATTGGGTTGTTGTTGATGATGATTATAGGGTTACTAGTTGTATTCCACCACCAGTCATTTCTCTTTTGGGATCTTCTGTTACAAGTTCCTCTTGTTTAGTTTTGGATCTTCTGTTACAAGTTCCTCTTGTTTAGTTTTGGTCACATTTTCAAAGATGGAATTTTGTATATCATTAAAGCATAGCAATGGCAACAATTGAATAGAAGAGAAATGCTGATGGCTTGATTAAAACATAAGCTTGGTTAAAAGGATTCCTATAAGTGGACACTTCGAATTGTGCAGCATTCCGTGAAGCCTCTCCGTTTTCTCTTTCTTGTTTTATGTTTTGCTTTCACCTCTAGAATTGAAGTCTGGGAAAATGGACAAGGGATGATATTGCTTTACAAGTTTAGTTTTTCTTTTTTCATCACATCAGGGAAACAGTAGCATTTCATATTAGTGGGAGCAAACTCTTGCTCAAGAGGTCGGCTTACGTGTGAGCTACCATTTGTTTGAGATTTTTGTGTTAGGATTTGAAGTTATGTTAGATGCATTGACAGGTACAAAGCTTTAACGGCGGAAAGCTGGGATGGGAATCATGATCCTGGTAGCCTGTCCGAGGAGAGTTACCATCTTGAAAGACTGCACATAAAACCAATTTATGATGCATGTATATGTCCCTTGACAAAACAAGTAATGCAGGATCCTGTTACCCTGGAAAATGGCATGACTTTCTGAGAGAAGCTACGAAAAAAGTCGAAATGTTATTCGAAATGAGGAGCTCATACCCATGATTGTAGAAATGTTAAGAAGTTGCAGGGTTCGATGTAAAGCTCTTGAAACGCTTCTAGTTGTGGTAGAGGACGACATTGATAAGAAAGAGATTTCTTTGCTGGACGAGCTATCGAAATCTAAGACTATATGCGAAAAAATTGGTTCAGTTAATGGGGCATTTGTGATTCTGGTTGGAATTGCTAGCAGCAAAACGGAGAATCTTGCGACTGTTGAGAAGGCTGAGAATACTCTGGAGAACCTGGAAAAGTGTGAGATTAATGTAAAACAAATGGCTGAAAATGGTCGGCTGCAGCCCCTTTTAACTCTACTACTTGAAGGTACTTTATTTGATGTCTGAATCTCCATCTCTTGTGCTTCTCTGTATTACGATTAATGTTTATTTGTTCCGCTTGATAGCTTCAAAACTCTCTCTCTCTCTCTCCACCAACTACCTTCGCGATTCCTTACATTTAATAATAACCTAATCGTATAAATATTTTTTTATACTATCAATACATAAAACTTAAACTTTAGCGAACGTCATGATCCCCCATCAGATGGTTTTAGTGGGCCATGCCTAGTAGGAATACGAGGAGAAATTCAAAAATAGCTAAATTTATAATTGATCGTTCATAAATAGCTTAATTTTAAAGGTAATCAAAATTTAGTTTTTCAATTAATCAAACTACTAAAGTAAATAAAATAGTAATTAATTAGAAAACATAGCCCTAAGTCAAACACTTACCAAAAAGGGAAATAAACGAGCACAGAAGTCCACTCTATTTTCTTTGCAACGTCTCTCTCTCTCTCTCTCTCTCTCTCTCTCTCTCTCTCTCTCTCTCTCTCTCTCTCTCTCTCTCTCTCTCTCTCTCTCTCTCTCTCTCTCTCTCTCTCTCTCTCTCTCTCTCTCTCTCTCTCTCTCTCTCTCTCTCTCTCTCTCTCTCTCTCTCTCTCTCTCTCTCTCTCTCTCTCTCTCTCTCTCTCTCTCTCTCTCTCTCTCTCTCTCTCTCTCTCTCTCTCTCTCTCTCTCTCTCTCTCTCTCTCTCTCTCTCTCTCTCTCTCTCTCTCTCTCTCTCTCTCTCTCTCTCTCTCTCTCTCTCTCTCTCTCTCTCTCTCTCTCTCTCTCTCTCTCTCTCTCTCTCTCTCTCTCTCTCTCTCTCTCTCTCTCTCTCTCTCTCTATCTCTCTCTATCTCTCTATATCTATCTCTATCTCTCTCTCTCTCTCTCTCTCTCTCTCTCTCTCTCTCTCTCTCTCTCTCTCTCTCTCTCTCTCTCTCTCTCTCTCTCTCTCTCTCTCTCTCTCTCTCTATATATATATATATATATATATATATATATATATATATATATATATATATATATTGTTGAAACTTGAAAAAACAAAATCAAATTAATTAAGTCTAAAGAATAAACCATTTCAGTGTGGAGAGCAAGTTGTCATATGTAGGATAGTTAATAAAAAACTCTAAGCGCTTTTTTTCTTAGTCAGTACTCAGTATATTTTAGTCATTCGTATGATTTTACTAGATATGTATTGTATGACATACGCCATGAGGAGATCTGAATCCTGAGAGCATCAGCGTGGTAGGAAGTTCTTTACTTCAAAGTATGTTTAAGCCGTATTTTGTTGATAGAAAATCAAGGAACTTGCTCTAGAAGTTCAAGACAGAGATAAAAAGGCCAAAGGACAAAATATCGTTAATAGTAATGGTTGAATGGATTACAAAGTTGAAATACAGTTCTATTTATAGGAAAAAGGACTAACTATCCTCATCCTAAACAATCTAGGACTCCTAATTATTTTGAATCAAGAAATTGATTCAAAGGTAATAAAGATGACATTTTTAAGACAATGGAACATCTAATAAAAAGTTACTGAAAATAAATGACCTAACTAATGACCCCAATTCTAAAGAACTGCTACAAGACTTATCACAATAGCAAAAATTTTACGGTAACAATGAACAGCAAACTCTTCAAGTAAACTATGTAAAGTGCTTTCATGAAAGTTTCCTTCTTTATTTCTGCATCTGCTATACTTGGGTGGAGAAGAACTTGTCTCATGTTTGGCTTTCGTCGATCAGTAAGATCTCCATGCAACCGTTATATCCTTTTTTTTTCTTTCTTTTCATTTGCCCAGCCAACTGAAGTTTCTTCATGTGCAGTTCTCTCAGTTTGCATCGCTTTCCCTCCTTGTCATATAATTTACTTCTTATTTAGCACATAAGTTGATTCTGAAATAACATGTGTTGCAAGTGCAAGCTTTACCTCCGAAATTGTGTGATATTCATGGCAAGGAATTTCATGATGTTTCATTAGCATTTCAAATGAAATATTATTTGAGTTTCCATTCTGTTATAGATGAAGGATCAACTTTCAAAGCTTTAGCAGTTGAACAGTCAGGTTATTTGGATGCATTCTGGAATGCTTTATGATGCTCTCTGGAACTCTTCATAAACACATAGTCGTTATTGTTTTCCTCATTATATCATTCTGTGGACCATAGAAGGGTTAAGTCTAAGTATCTGGATGCTTCATCATAGATTGATGAGATCCCAAATCTGTGGAACAATCCTCCCATTTATCATCTTCAGGTTTTTTATAACGACTTTTCTTGGTCAGAAGTTTCATTGAAACTATCTTGATTATCATGTAGGATTTATTTTTCCTCCATATGCTGTTCATTTTTCTTTGGTTTCCTCCGACTCTTTCTCCAACAGTGTAGAGTGTCTCGTTTATACCTCTGTTCTTTTCTTTTTTGTATGTTTTTTTTTTTTTTTTTGGGGGGGGGGGGGGGGGGTATATCGTATCTGACTACATAGTCTTGATTTTACAAACAATACAAGTATCACTCCTCGCTTCACGCCCCCGCCTTTTAATATATTGGTTGTATTTAATTATGGCTTCCTGATTTTCATACTCATTAGATCTTCAATCTTCTTGATCTTTCTTAGGCTTATGGTCTGTGGGATGAACTTGTGGCCGCTAATGAAGCTGATGAAGTTTTTGCCAGGTTTTCAGACGTGACACTGAATCATCTTAGGACAGTTAAGCTTGAAGGAGTTCACAAGACAGCTTGAATTGCAGCTTATCAAGCTTCTACTGACCAAATCCCCGATGCTGGTGAGGATGCTAATTGATCCATCAACATCTGATGACTATGATGAAACAAGAGACACGAGACTAGCAGAGTTAACAAAATTTCAGCGAGCATCACGTAAAGCTGAAGTAGTCGTTCTTGATGAGTATGAATGTTATAGAGACAGGATGCAGTAATATATGGTTGTTTGTTGCCCTGGACAAGTTGGTTACACTTCTTGACCACACGAATGAAAAGGTTGAGGCATCACTTGCAGCTGTATGCACTTTGTTAGATGATGGAGTTGATATCGAAGAAGGTGTCCAGATATTGTGTGACACTGAAGGAATCAAACCTATTCTTTGATGTCTTACTTGAGAAGCATACTGAAAGTCTACGCAGACTACTGCGTACAGAGGATATAGCCCTTGAAGTTGCTGGTGATCCCAACGTGAGCACAGCTCTCGTTGATGCTTTCCAACATGGTGATTATAGGACACAACAGATTGCTGAGCGGGCGCTGAAGCATATTGACAGAATTCCAAACTTTTCACTGCTGAGTTTCTTCATCGAGGTGTTTACTTCACCATTGATGAAATTGTGGCCATTTTCACTGCTGAGTTTCTTAGATGAATCAGAGTGTTTTCTTGTTGTAACTTGTATTATGCAGGTACATAGTATTTTCTTTTTCTTTTTTTCTTCTTTATAGAGGGGTTTTGTATTCTTCCGTCTTCCCCTAGTCCACCTTTCTTGTGTTCATTCTTTTTCATGTCTATTCATTCTATTTTCTTCAGAACATTATTGTCCTCTTTACATGTTTTAAGATTTATTGTTGTAAAATGTATTTTTATTCAATTATTACAGAGTTTTGCTGAACCATAAAAACAAGTGCTCCATTTTCTGATTCAGTTGATTTGAAGCTTCTAAGGGTAATCCGGTATACTAAGCTCTCACAACGTGCGAGATTCAGGGAAGGGCTGGACCAGTACGCAACCTTATCTTGCATTTCTGCAAGAGGCTATTTTCACTCGTGACCTCCTAGTCACATGGTAGCAAGGCGTCCCTTCTTGAAAATCTTCAGTCGATTCCAAATACTTTTTTTGTCCCAAAATTGTTGTCAGCGAAGTTCACTGACTTGAATTATTTTAAAGTTCTTTTTCTCATTTATATGTAGAAAAAAAGATTGAAAGGGAAGAAAGATGCTAAATCATTAAAAAGCAGTTTATTATTCCTATACTCAAAAACAAATTACAGAACAAATGAATGACCTGCATCAACAGAACTAATTCGAATAAAAATGAAATAAACAAGAATATATAGATTGGTTAAACTCGCATCAAACGTCCAACAAATGGTAAAAACTGGCCATAACAAAAGAATAGGATCAACACTGCACATATTTTGACTAGTTGGCATTCAAAAGCTATGTTGCTCGGACTCTTCAAAAATGTTGACGTTGTGTGTCGGATCCTCCAAAAGTAGTGCATTTTTGGAGGATCCGACACGGGTGCAGCAACCTTTTTGGAGAGTCCGAACAATATAGTTCAAAAGATCTGAAGTTGAGGAAACAGATGTTATTGTAGGTTTCTTTGATCCGTCACAAGAGTAGCACTGCCATGGATTTAGTCAAGCAAGAAGCAGCATCCAATTCATGAGGTAGATGGTTCCTTGGGATATGGCACCAGCTTGTTCCAGCACCAGATACTTGTCCAACAGTCAAGAAGTCTAGCACCTACCCGAATATTTTGAACATTTCAACTCCAAATATAAAGTTTTTATGAGCAATAA
This sequence comes from Nicotiana benthamiana, assembly GCA_034376525.1. NCBI lineage: Eukaryota > Viridiplantae > Streptophyta > Magnoliopsida > Solanales > Solanaceae > Nicotiana > Nicotiana benthamiana. The sequence goes on from CM067330.1 coordinate 94,473,970, forward strand.
AAGTGGCGTTCCAATCCATTGGGGCATCAGGATGTGTTGAAACTTCTGTCCAAGTGAGATACATAAGATCAAGCTCCCAAAGCTTTCTTACTGCTTTGTTTCTCCTGCCAATCTGACCTTCTCCTTCACACCACGAGACAGAGCATAACAACCATCCATTGCAGCATATAAGTTTAGGGTGGTATTCATGAACTCGCGGAGAATGGACTGGTTTGGATTCTAACCCAATAGCCATTTTCAATGTCATATGCTGCTACCTTATCACTTTCTGAATAAAAATAAAACATCCCATTGCACACAACCCCCGGACAAGCTACTCAAAAATCTACAGGCAGCCTCTGGATCTCTGTCCATTGATTTGACATGGAATCATAAATTTCCCCAGAATCCAGAGGCTCGTCCCAGCATCCAAGACCCCCTACAGCAATCAAGAGAAAGCGGCTTTGATCTTTATTTGAATGTTCTCCTTTTTGTTTGACAAACGTGTACGGTTTCACACTTGGCAAGGACATAAGCTCTTTCTCATCCAGAGAATATCGAAATTGGCGTCTAACTGAAAGTCTATGAGGATCCTCATAAACTTCAGATACCCCACCAACTCTTATACGGTAAAATCTTCTGTCTCCTCGAGTTTGTTGATTGTTAATAATTAAACAATCTGAACTGATCTCATAAGCTCCTAAAATAAGGGATGATCTTGCCTGCTTCATTGGTGCAGCTTTACGCCACGTTCTCATCAAGGGACTAAAAACGAGCACGCTTTTATGTGTCTTGAATGAATTCTTATCAACTTCCCCAAGTTAGTAAGGCTAGAACAGCCTCCAATAACATAAACATCATCATGGATACCGTAACAGAAAATAAAAACCTTCCTTTCAGAATTTCAGAGTTAATTTTGTGCCATTTGTTGAAGGAAACATCCAATGCATGTATTTCTGCAGAACAACAACCGTCTTTTACAACCCCAGAGAGAAAAACCCATGGATTCTGAAAAGAACCTTCTTGCCTCATTCGCCAGAAACGAGGCGTCATTGTTAAGTTTCTCCATTTCTTGCACACCAGCCTAGCATTCATGACATTTGTAAAAGGAAGCCTTAATAAGCACATTTCAAGGATGTCGTCCTGTAAAAACACATTCATGCTTTTGTGCTGTAGTGCTGCTTCAAGTTCTAGAGATTTCCTATTAGTCCTCCTCCAGAATTTTTCCCTCATGCCATAACCGAAGCAATCTACTGTGGTTTCTTCATTTCCATATATTGGGACGTCGCCGTTGCCTTCCTCACTTGCATTTGACCTTCTTCTACCGCATGAATCCCATAACTCATCGCCAGTGTCAGCACCTACTTTGCAACCAGCCCCTCTCCTGTATAGCGTTAGACATCTCAAGGAGACGCCCCTGTCGTCATCCTCTTCTCCCCCTCCGCTTCTATGGTTCTTTTTCAATTTTTGGCTCACACTTCTAACTAGCTTTTTCGACACGCTTAAAGACTCCAAATCCTGTTGAGTAGATTCTTCTCCTGTTAACCTTTCTGATATCATCTTAGTATCCTACAATTGTGTTAAAAAAAGGAATTATCTTACTTGATCCCTTTCAATTGTATAATGACTATGTGGCATGTTTATCACATAAATCAAACAATTGTTGGAAAATCAAGTCTTAGATGTTTCAACGAGACCTGAAATGCCAATCCCCCCAATAATTAAACACCCTCCATCTTCTATCTCTTTTCAACAACAACAACTCAGTATAATCTCATTAGTAGGGTCTGGGGAGGTTAGTGTGTACGTAGACTTTACCCCTATCCTAGGTAGAGAGGTTGTTTCTCATAGACCCTCGGCTCCCTCCCTCCAAGAACTCTCCGCTTTGCTCTTAGGGTGACTCGAACTCACAACCTCTTAGTTGGAACTGAAGGGGTGCTCACCACTAGAGCAACACATCCTAGTCGATCTTCTATCTTGTTTTCGGACTAACCTTTTTCGACATCAATGACAATAATATTACTCCACAAACCTACATACTCAAATAAGAGAAGCACAAAGCCCAGACAAATGTGCCAATTAGCTAATAAACAAATGAATGCAGTTCACCCTTTCAAGGGTGATTGAGATATTTGACATATTCTTACACTAAAACCACTAGGAATCTAAAGGGTGTCTTCCACAACTCTTTAGGTAGAGAAATGAAGTTTATTTATTTTTCATTGAAAGCAAGATTCATATTTTTCTTCCTGAAATATCTTCAGATATACATCCCTATATCTAGAATGCGGGTTTCCGAGGACATGACCCTTGATAGGAAAGTCTGGAGGTCTAGTATCAGGGTTGTAGGATAGGAGTTCCTAGAGTTTTTCGTACTCCTCACCCGGGGTTGGGTGAGGTTTGGCAGGGCTATCCATAGATGATTTGTGTTTTGGCTTGTGTCTCCCTTATGGTAGTTATTTATGGTAGTCACTGTATGATATTATTGCATGCTATTTTATTTATGTTTCTTATGTTTAGATAATTATTTACGCTATTTCTGCTGGAGTTACTAATGCTCTCTTGTTTTTGTTTTTGTTTTTGTTTTTCCTTTCCTTCACTGAGCCGATGGTCGATTGGAAACAACATATCTGCCCTTTCGGGTGGGGGTAAGGCTCGTCAACATATTATCCTCCTCATACCCCACTTTGTGGGACTATACTGGGTAATTGTTGTTTGTTGTTGTTATATACATCCCTATACCTAAAAAAAATCAATTGAATCTCCAAAAAATCAGCTTAAATGAGCTAAAATAGAAAATACAAATGAAAAGCTTAGACAACACAAAGATAAAATAAGCTCAGGAACATTTAGGTTGACAAAATCATCCTGTTTATTTTACAGGATCAAAACTTTATCCCAAATAAATCTTGAAACAAGAGAAATAATTACATATCCAGATGGAATAAAAACATGTAAAATTCAAGAAATGAAAAAAAAAAAAAAAAGAAGAAGCAAACCTCATTAATCAAGTCAGCAGAGCTCAAAAAAATGAAGACTCTTATCTTTTTTTTTTCAAGCTGTTCTAAGATTTTGATAAGAAAAGCACAACCCCAAGTGAAAAGAAAGCATCTTTGAGTTCAGTGAAGAAAGAATCAATCAAAAAAAGTAATGGGGTATATGTTTTCTCATGTGAAAAAACAAGAAAGAAATTAAAAAAGAAAACCCCACAAAAAATAGGTATAATAACCTAATTTTATTTCCAAGTGAGTAGTAGTAGTATACTTTCTTTTCCACATTCACTGCTCTATCTGCCTTTTGTTTTTTTTCTTTATTGTTTTAATTATTACTAGTACTACTATTATATTATTTTTCTTTTTCTGATTTATTTTACAAATCTCAATAAAATGCAGTTCCAACATATCTCAATCTATAATTGTTGGCTCGAGATGCTATTTATAATGGAAAAAATAATACTATATGATCGCTTTCAAAATAATATATAAAAATAATACTTTTTTACATTATTATAATTATTAGATATAAATAGTTTAGCTCCCAGTTTAATTGCCCGTTATAAAGTCCCGTTTCATTAGAAAATATTTTTGAGGCACCTTTCTTAAGAAAAGAATTGAGGAATAGAAGTTGCTTAAAATAACAATAACCTATACCTTTTTCCTTGCATAAAATTTTCCGAATATTTTCTCAATTTTTTTTCCAAAACTCTCCTCAAATGGGGCCTAGAAATGGTGTACATCAATATAGTAATTACTAACTAACAGTGACTATTGACCATGACTTGGTACAAGTAATCAAAATTTCGAAGGGGGAGAAAATTGAGTTTTATTGGACAAGAGTAAGCAATAATTTTTTTTTGGTAATAGGGGAAACTCGCCGTTGTTACGATCTGTCGCAGCTTCTATTATAGTCCATGCCCTTCGAATAAACACTTAAGTCAAGTGGCATTCTAAAAAGAACGGGCAAAAGCCCTTTCACTAAGCCAAGTTGTAGTCTATAAAATAATCGCATGACATAAGTAGTTAGCAATTAGTTATTTAGTTAATAATTAGTTATTTTTTTAATTTAAAATATCTATAAAATAATAAATAAAATATTTTATAACAAAAACAAAAAAGATATAAAGAAAACAATCCATTCAAATTGAAAAGTTGTCTCAAGTTGGAGTTTTAAAATTATTTTTAAATATAAAACTACAATTATATGACAAGGTGGGTTGCTCTGATGGTAAGCATCATCCATGTTCAACCAAGAGCTTGTGAGTTCGAGTCACCTCAAGAGCAAGTGGGGAGTTCTTGGACGGAAGAATGTCGAGGGTGTATTGGAAACAATCTCTCTACCCTAGGATAAGGGTAAGGTCTGCGTTGACACTATCCTCCCAGACCCCACTTGTGAGATTATACTAGGTTGTTATTATTGTTGTATAAAACTACAATTATAAAAAATAAAAAACTGCCAACTTAAAAATTTCTTAACTTTCTAATATAATTTTTGTTATTTCTTTTACAAAAAGTTTTTTTATTCGGAATACATTATTAAGAATAATACAATACATTAAAAAATATGTATCTTCTATTATATTATAAAAATAGAGTACCTTACAAAAATTTAAATAAAATAAGATGCTAATAAAAGTTTCTATTAACAATGTAACGACTCGATCGGTCGTTTTGAGGAATAGCGCGTCATTTAACGGTTTGAGGCCTTGAGCAGCTTCACTTAAGGTATTATGACTTGTACATGTAGTCGGAATTGAATTTCAGGAGGTTCGGAGTTGATTTGCACAAATAAAATCTTATTTTGGAAGCTTTAAGTTGGAAGAATTGACTAAGGTTTGATTTTGAGTAAACGACTTCGGAATCAGAATTTGAAGGTTCCAAGTTCCAACATGATCGTATGATGATTTTAGACTTGGACGTATGTCCGGATCAGGTTTTGGATGATCTGAAAATATTTCGGCGCATATTGTGGAAAATTGACATTTTGGAAGAATTTCATAAATCTGGGTTGAAGTACATTTCAATGTTATCGATGTCCGTTTGAGATTCTTAGTGTGGGAATAGCTCATTATGGTAATTATGGTATTAGGAACGTGTCTGAATGTGGATTTGGAGGTTTATAAGTCATTTCAGGCCTATTTGGCGAAAGTTGAAGACTTGAAGGTTTTTGGAAAGTCTTGACCGGGAGTTGACTTTTTGATATCGGAGTGAAATTCTGATTCCAGGAGTTGAAATATGTCTGCAATATCGAATTTGACTTGTGTGCAAAATTTGCGATCAATCGAACGTGATTTGATAGGTTTCGGCATCGAATATAGAATGTTGAAGTTCTAAAGCTCATTATGCTTGAATTGGGGTGTGATTTGTGATTTCGATATTGTTTGATGTGATTCGAGGCCTCGAGCAGGTCAGCACTATGTTATGGAACTGGCTGGTTAGATTGCAGGGGGTTCCCCGGCGGGAAGGGGACCCAGTGTGCTTCGAGATGGTTTCGGATAAAGTTTGGCCGAGTTGCAGCTGATATTTGGTTCTGGTTTTGTTCTTCGCGAACGCGAAGGAGTTCACACGTTCGCGGAGAAGAATTTGTTGGCTGCTAGTCTTGTACTTCGCGTTTGAGGTTGGGTAATCGCGTTCACGAATGGGTAACTAGGCCTATGAATTTTTAGCCTTCGCGTTCACGAAGAGTGCAACGTGTTCGCAAAAGGGTCACTTGGTTAAGCAATGTCTTCGCGAGCTGGGGCTCGCATTCGTGAAGGTAATTTTGGAGTTGGAGCTAATATTGTTTTGCGAACACTAAGGGCTTGTGTGTTCGCGAAGAAGGCCGGACCGGGCAGTGTTTTTCTGAAAATCGGGAGTTCGACCTTTTTTATCTCATTTCCTCAATGGAAACCAACGTATGGGCAATTTTGGAGTGTCATTTTCATCATCAGGCATAAGGTAAAGTGATTACTACTAGTTGTGAGTTCTATACAAGGTTTATACATGGATTTAGGCATTAAAATTGGTAAAAATTTTGGATTTTAAGGAAAAACCTAGAAATTTTATATAATTTTTGAATTTGGACCACAAAATTAAACATGTAATTGGGAATAAATTATATATTTGAGTTCGTGGTGTTATGGGTAAAGTTTATCTTCGAAAATTTTCAGAATTCAACCACGTGGGCCTAGGGTGATTTTTATCGACTTTCCGAGCGGAGTTGAAAATTATTGTAAATTAGATTATAATGAGTATTAGAGTATATATTTATAGATTTGCACATTTATTGACTAGTTTTGGGGCGTTGGGCATTAGTTTGAGTTGTTAGAAAGGCTTGGGAGCCGGTTATGGAATTTCAGAGTGAGGTAAGTCTCTTTCCTAACCTTGTAAGAGGGAATTAACTCCACATGTGAATTGAATTCATGTGTGCTATTGTTTATGAGGGCTATGTGCGCACGAGGTGACGAGAGTCTGTATGTACCTACTAATTATGCCTATGTACCGATAGTTTTAGGTTTACACCATACCTTATTGATACTGTTATTTGATTATGTTTATTATTTGTCTTGAAAAAGTCGAGATTGAGTAGGCTTACTAATTGCCTTGAAAATAGTTGAAATTGAAGATTTCGAGTTTTGAAAGTTTTCATTTGAAATTTGTATTTTTGAAAATAATTGAGGAATATTATAATAATTTGATAAATTTATGTCCAACCACGTCGCAAATATATTTTCGCGATGGGGGTAAATTTTCAGTACTCTCATGGGAGGGGTTGTTTGCCTCGGCGTGTTAATAGATGTATCTATGGTTCGTGTCGTTCAACCTTAGCAGTGCACACTGTATATTTATATGTTGAATCGGACCGTACGACCTAGGAATGAGTTGCGCATGATAAATATTTGGAACTAATAATAATTGATATTGCTTCATTGACTTAAGATATAAATTGTTGAATGAAGAAAATAAATTTGAAAATTTTCTAAGAGTAAAAGGATTGTTTAGTTACTTATTGTTATTGAGTTCTAGCTGTTTTATATAATTCATGCGTAATTATAATAACGGTAATTTATTGATATCCCATAGTAAGTATCGAAGTCGACCCCTCGTCACTGCTTTTCCGAGGTTAGACTGCATACTTGCTGGGTAGGAATTGATTTACGTACTCATACTACACTTGCTGTACATTTTTGTGCATGTATATATATATGTCTAATGGTCTTGCCGGCGTAAAGGCATGGTTAATGCGGGGCATTAGGTAAGCTACATTTCATGTTACGATCCGCAACCAGCAGAGTCTCCTTCAGAGTTATTTCATATCTAACTTGTATTCCGGACATATGATGTATTTTATTTTACTCCCTAATTAATGCTCATGCACTTGTGACACTAGTTTTGAGAGTAGTTATTGATTGTTCAGTATTGTAGTTGTGAAAACATCTTCACTTATTGTGTAATTTTACCTCTTATTATTTAATTGAAGGAAATTATGATTTCAAAAAATAATAAAATGAGTAATTAAGCTAATCAAGTATTATTGGCTTGACTGACAGCGGTATTATCACCATTACGATCTTTAATAGATTTTGAGTTGCGACAAACAATACAATAATACTAAATATTTGTTGATATATTAACGAAAAATATAGAACCAAAAAGTTATTCGATGCCTATAAAAGCCTCATTAATTTAATGGAGATTTTGTTCATTAGATTTCAAATAATATTATTAATAACAATAGGATAAAATTTAAAAAAATATATTTAAAGAGTGATAAAATATATATCTTCTATTATATTATAAAAATAAAGTAATAGACAAACATATTAAACAAGGTAATATGCTAATAAAAAATTCTATTAATGATGCAATAATAATAAATATTCGATAATATAATGAAGAAAATCCAGGACAAAAAAGTTATTCAATGATTTTACAATTCTCTTTTTTTTGGGTAATTAAAATTTTTTATTAATCACCATAAGTGAAACATTGCATAGCAGAGCTTATCCCAGCTAGCTGTAAGTTCTCATGAGGTATACAAGGGAAAGACGATACTATCTTAGCATATTAAAGTTACTATCGGTGATCTATGCTAGAAATACAGCTTTTATACCTGTGTCTTTACATTCCCTGTGACCCTAAAATTACACATGGAAATCTCTCTTACCAAGCTTGTGTAGTCTCTGAATGTTTGTTGAAATATTCGCTGTTTCCTTTCTTCCCACAGTGCATGAGTATTTTCAGTATACAACATCTTGAGAAGTTTTGCAACAATTGATTTGCCTCTTGTGTGCTGACAAATGATTTGTAGTTGTAGCTCCCGTGTTGCACCACCATTATTCTGAATATTTGCCCATTGATTGAATCTGTACCACAGTCTTTTAGCATAGTCACATTAAGCAAACAAATGATTATTTGTCTCCAAATTGGCATGACATAACACACATGATTCATTTACCTTGAGTCCCTGTTTCTTAAGCCTATCTATAGTAAGTAATCTTCCTTGGCATTGAAGCCACATTGTGATTATAGCCTTAGGCTTGGCAACATTGTTACACATTAGAGTTCTCCATGTAGTTTTGGGTAACAATGGAATCAGTTGAAGGTATACCCGCTTAAGGATGCTTTTCTTAGTCTCTTATGGCCTTTGCAGTTGCATTATGGTCTTCCTTGCTTCCAATATCTTCCTTACCATCCAACTTGCATCCATATGGATAGGCATAGAGTATATGTTATGCTCATTGAGGTACACAATATGGATCCACTTAATCTACATTTTGTCTTCCTTGTGAGATAAGTCCCTGAAAGTTTTGGCAATGGCAGTAGTATTCCGGGTGTGCAGGTTGCTTGGGTTAAGCCCACCAACTATCTTAGGTAGACATACTTTATCTCAAGCAATGAGGGTTTTCTTTGTGATCTCATTCCCACCATACCACATGTAACTTCTACAATAAACTTCTATTAATTTTATCACTTTGCCTGGTAATGTAAATATTTGCGCCCAATATGATTGGATGCCAAACAACACAACCTGTATTAATTGGACCCTTCCAATATAAGACAACTTTTTTGCAGTCCATGAAGTAATCTTTGCTACAATTTTTGTGATGAGAGGTCGCCATTGTAACATATTCAGCTTCTTTGTGTCCAATGGAATTCTTAGGTACTTGAAAGGTAGTTGTCCTTGAGTATATCCCATATTTTGGCAGATTACATCTATAGTCCCTCTTTCCATACCATCATATTATATAGCACTTTTATTTAGGTTTGCTTGCAATCCCAAAGCTCTTGAGAATGTAGTGAAACATTCCTGTGACCTTTGAGTTGAGGATGTGTCTCCTCTAGCAAACAACAAGAAGTCATCAACATAGCTTAGGTGGGTTATGTTTAGTTTGCTGCATCTAGGATGGTATTTGAACCACTTATCTTGGTGTAGCTCGTTAAGAAGTCTGCTCAAGTATTCCATAGCTACGGCAAACAGGAAAGGGAGATTTTGCCTAGGGCCTTTAGCAGCATTAAATAGTTTTAGAGATTTTCCATTCAATAGGATGGTGTAATTGACTGTTTTCACACAAACCATTAGCTATTTGACAAACTTTTCTGGAAAATTCAAACCTTCAAGCACTTGTTCCAGGTAAACCCATTCAACAGAGTCGTAAGCCTTTTGCAAATCAACTTTGATCATACACTTAGGAGAGATGTGCTTTCTGCTATATGATTTACTAGTTCATGTGCAAGTATAATGTTGTCCACAATCCTTCTTCCTGGAATAAAAGCTGCCTGAGCTTCTGAGATGATACAACTCATGACATTTTGCATTCTCCCTGCAAAGATTTTTTGCAATCAACTTGTACGTCATTGTGCAACAAGCAATATGTTGATAGTCCTTCACAATATTAGGATTTACAATCTTTATAAGCAGGGTTATAGTGGTGCAATTAATAGCTTTAAACATGATTCCAGTGTTAAAGAACTCTCTAACAGGATCACATACCTCAGTTTTAGTGATATGCCAAACTTGTTTGAAGAAGGTAGCATTGAACCCATCAATCCCCGGAGCCTTGTGATCCCCAATTGAACTAAGTGCTTCCGAAATTTCAGCATCAATAACAATGGCACATAACTCAATCTGTTGGGAGAGGGACAATTGAGGTCCATTTCTCATCACCCTCGTATTAACTTTAGGAAGAGAGTTTGCAGCTGATCCCATCAATGACTTATGGAAATCTGTAAATTCCTCCTTGATTGCTGCAGGATCTTTCAGCTTCAGGCCTGATAGTGAAGTGATCTCCAAAATCTGTTTTTCCGGTGTAGTTTTTCTTTCAGTACATCTGAAAAATACCTTGTGTTTGAATAATATAATTTGATCCATGTAGCTCTGGATTTTTGCTGCACCACACTTTCTTCGACCATAGGCCATTTCTCCAATTGATTTAGGCTTGTTCAACCAAAGAGTCAGAGTACCTATGCTATATTTGTTTTTGAAGTTCTATCAACTCAATTATGGTATTTGTAATTTTCTCAGTGATCCCTTTAAACTCTTCATTGTTAAGTTGCTTGAAAATTGGTTTCAGTTGTTTCAGATTGAGTCATACATTTCTCATTTTCCCTTCTGCTTCCCTTATTTTCCACCCATCAACAACTAACTGTTTGAAACTTCTATGTTCAGCCAAACACCAAAGAATCTAAAGGGTATTTTCATGTCGTTCTTAGTGGCTCTGAGAGGTGTCATTATAGGTACATGATCAGAAATAAAAGGCTCTCCAAATTCTACTATCAGATGTCCATATTGCACCAACCATTCATCATTTGCTATAGCTCGATTAATTCTACTACAAACTCTGTCTACTCCTTATTGTTTATTTGTCCAGGTATAGTATTCTCCTCTCGAAAGTATTTCATTCAAAAGGAGACCATTGGAGCAATTTGAGACGTCCTGCAACTCTGCCATAGTAATAGGTAACCCTTGTCTATCCTGTGGGTATAGAACAACATTGAAGTCCCCACATAATAGCCAAGATTCATTACTCCTAGGAGCAATCCTTTGTATCCCATCCCATAGAGATTTCCTATGTTCAACTGTGTTATACCCATAAATGGTTGTAAGTAGGCATTTGATTCCATTTGCAGCCCAGTTGCCTGGCAGTGTATGAATTGAGCATCTTCTTGAACTAGCTGGATGTCATACTATTTAGGATCCCGTGTGATCCATATTATGTCATTTCTTTCTTCCTTATAGTTTGATAGTCTTTCTCAGTTAGTAGTAACTCCACCAGCAACATGCAATGCCTTATTTAGCTTAACTCTTGTTTATTTGATAGTAGCTAACTTTATATGATTGCTTATGAGATACTGCTTTAATTCCCTCTACTTGTACCTCTTATTTATTCCCTTAATATTCCAAAAGAGCTAGGTCATTGAGTAAACTTATTTCCTCCTAAATCTGGAGGTTTAGCTTTGATAGTTCTCTGTTCCTTTTCAGTCAACCTTTGGAATCCATTTTCTGTTACAATATCCTCAGGAGCTTGGTAATGTTGTGCTGTTGTTGCTTTGTACACCCGAGCTTGAAATTTTTGTTCTAATCTGTATCCAGCCTCCTTCAATACTCAATTGAACCGCATCCTTTCCTTTAATTTGGTTTCCTGTTCATTACATGTTCATTCTGATGTTGTTTAGGAACCAAAGTTGGAACTACTCTTGGTCTTTTGTACTTCTGATTTTGCATTAGTTTCCCTGTTTGTTTATGTTTTTCTATTTCATATAGTCATGACCAATCTTCAAGCATTCAGAGCAAAATTCTAGTTTCCATTCAAACTGAACGGGCTGCTGAAAGTGCATACCAGACGAATCTTTAACAATTATTTCAGTAGGAATCTTCTTTGTCGCATTTACCTCAATCAATATTCTAGCATAAGACACTCTAGTTTGCTTTGTGGTGCATTGATATGCTGACAGGGGATTACCTAGAGTACTGGCCATCCTGCTTAATGAGTTTATTTCCCAATAGTTCATCGGAAGTTTACGGAATTTCACCCATAGTTGAATCTCTGTCAGGAATTCAACATTGAAATCAAAATTCGGCGACTATTGCTTGAGAATCACATGCTTGCTATTGATGGTATAAGGCCCTCCATACAATATTTCCCGTAAATCATCTAGATGAGGAATTTGACGATGTAATACCCGTATTCATGTAAATACAGATCCGGTTCAGCTACATTATTCCAGTATTGGGAGATATAATGATGCATCTGATTGTAACCTGGCGTTTCACCAATTACATAACAATTAGGGCTTTCTTCCATTTTTTCATCTCATTTTATACCTCCACTTTATCCAAATTCACCACATATTGACCATCCAATACTTCTGGAGCAATATATGATAAGGTTATACCATTATATACAGATCTATTTCCCCCAGAGTTTCAACCAAGACGAACTTACTTTCTCCTCTGCAATTGACTCAATTCGAGACTGATTATTCTCAATCGGGCATGTGCATGTGCTGGTCTCTCTATTGATCGTCTTCTCCACAGAGTTACTTGAGTTTCCTTGAGTAATTGAGGGATTAGCACTTAGGTCCAGGTTTTTCAATATACCAGTATGAGCACTGATATTCCCCACTTTTAGAGATCTAGTCGTGAATGGTGGTCCATTTAGGGTTGTGATTTGTTGAGCATTACTACATTCTATGGTATCAGCGATGACAATATCACTGACAGAACTTTCAATCGTAACGAGCGGTGGGTTTTTGAACGGTCGACCTCTCTTCTTAGCCATCGCTGCCAAGGTCGGTGCAGGTTAGCATAACCTATGCCGGGAGCATGGCCGATTATTTATACAACTCTCTTTAGTTTTGTAGAGATTTTATTCATTAAAATTCAGATAATATTATTGATAACAATAAGATAAATTTTTTTTTTAAATATTCCAAGAGTAATAAAATATATATCTTCTATTATGTTAAAAAAAGTGGTAGACAAAAAAATTAAACAAAATAATATGCTATAAAAATTTATATCAACAAATGTAATTATATTAAATATTGGATAGAATAATAAAAAAACACATAACAAAAAAGTTATTCGATGACTATATAAGTCTTTTTAATTTATGAATATTTAGTGAATTACATGTTTAAAAAATAATAGCATTCGTCTTCTTCTTTGTATATCGTATTTTTTCATATAACATTTTATTATAAAAATTTATATTTAACATTTTTTCGCGCAACATACGGGTATAGATACTAATAACGGTTAAGGGTCAAATATATCCTTGTACTATTTAAAATAGGTCATATTTATCCTCCGTTTGAATTCTTTATCAAATATGTCCCCACCGTTATACATTAGGGCCATATATATCCCTCAGCCGTTAAAACACTCTCCCATATATTTAAATTACGGTTAAGGGTCAAATATATCCTTGTACTATTAAAAATATGCCATATTTATCCTCCGTTTGAATTTTTTATCAAATATGTTCCCACCGTTATATTTTTATCAAAACACCCTCCCATATATTTTTAGTAGCACGTGGCATCTTATGATTGGACTAAACGACCCGCCCCACTCCTTTAATTAAACCCTCCCCGAGCCAATGAAATTTAGTCTTCTTCTCCGTTCAATCCCTTTAATACTAGATAGTGATGGCCCATGTTAGCATGGGCCCAATAATACAAAGGCTAAAACTCTATTTTTATATAAAATTATAGCTATATAAATTGGCTCATGAAAATGACCCTCAAAATCGGATAAGACGAAAATGTATGCTAATTGTTGGATATTAACTACATGCATCAATGAATAAAATGTCCAATCTTGAATGTTGTGCGGTCACTCTTTAACGCCATGAGAGTACTATTTCTATATTGAAAACATAATTATTATTCTTCTAATGATATCTGGTGAATCTCACTCCCAACCCATGAAGCTGCAGATGGAAGTATGAAATTATATTTCTGTGCTAGCTTTCTTTTATTTTGTACTTTTCTTTTTCCAAATTGGCATCTTCATGTAGAGTTGCGGTCTGTTAAGTTTTTGGCTTCTAGACTTACAAAATTTCTCGCATATCGTATAGCTGCAAGTACATGAATTATAAAGGAAAAAATAGAATAGCAATAGTAGTACTAGTATCCGATAAGCATTCAAATGGATAATAGTTTAGAAATCAATATGGCGTTATACAACATAAGTTATGCAATGAACCAGACACAAAGCTACCCATTTAGTAAATAACATACTCAATTTCTTCTTTTTTTTCGGTCCATCTCATATGATGGCACATGATTGTTATCACTCCCTACTTTTTAAGGCACCCTCAAAAAATCTTTTCATCATATAGCAAAGAAGCATGCATTTTGCAGAAGCATAAGCATATTGAAGGGATTGAACAGAGAAGAAGACTAAATTTCATTGGGTCGGGGCGGGTTTAATTAAAGGAGTGGGGCAGGTCGTCTAGTCCAATCATAAGATGCCATGTGCCACTAAAAATATATGGGAGGGTGTTTTGATAAAAATATAACGGTGGGGACATATTTGATAAAAAATTCAACGGAGGATAAATATGGCCTATTTTTAATAGTACAAGGATATATTTGACCTTAACCGTAATTTAAATATATGGGAGAGTGTTTTAACGGCGGAGGGATATATATGACTCTAATGTATAACGGTGGGGACATATTTGTTAAAGAATTCAAACGGAGGATAAATATGACCTATTTTGAATAGTACAAGGATATATTTGACCCTTAACCGTACTAATAATTATACAAAGAAGTAGGGTCATATATAAAAAATAATTATTTAGATAACGAAGAAGCGAAAAGGAAAAAAAGAAGAAGATAACAACAACTAAGCGAAATGCACCTTCTCATAACTCACAACATGTAAAAGTTTACTCGCATCGGGTCGTTCAAACCAAAGATACATGATATGCGTGACTTTAATTATTTAACCATAATAAATTTTATGTATTTTTATTTAACTAAATTAATTAATTATGATGAATTAATATAATTTGGTGTAAATATTCGGTATGCGTAAGTATTTACTCTCAGGGGTCTGGTTGAAATATAATTTATAGGGTTAGTTATACTTGAATTGTCGTTTTAATATATTGTACTATTAAGAATATTAATTGTATAATTTTTCTAAAAAGTTTAAATTATATTAAGATATTTATTAATCAAACAAAATATTAAAAGTATTAAGGTAATATTAAATTATTATCGGCGATGCAACTTGTTATACCTCTTTCAGTATTACCTTCTCCCAGCTCTTCAAAAACCCCTATTCCCTCTCTTCATCTCTTAACCTCCGTTCACTTTTCCTAAACCCTAGCGCTCGCTCTCTCATTCGCTCCGCAACATTTCTCTTATAATATTATCTCATATTGTGTTTAACCTCCAATGGCGGAAGCTACTGATGATTCCAACGACATCGAGAAACTGTATGAGTTCGGCGAACGGCTCAACGAGGCCAAAGACAAGTCTCAAGTCAGTAATATCTTATCTTCAGTTTAATTTTCGCTTTTATTGTTTCTGCCACGGTTTCTGGAAGCTTTCATTACACATATTTTGATTATTTAGTTTTGTGAATTGCTTGAGTCTGTCTCAAGCCAGTAGCTTCTCAACTTCAGAGTTTATGTTTTGCTTTTGTCTTTTTCTGTTAGGGTTTCTGGAAGCTTCCGCTACACTTTATTTGATTATTTAGTTTTTGTGAATTGTTGGTGAAAACAGAATAGGCAGGAATATGAGGGCATTATTGCGGCAGCAAATGGCAGTGGAAAGTCCAAGCAGTTAGCTGCGCAGCTTATTCCGAAGTTCTTCAAGTTTTTTCCTCAGTTAGCGGAGCAAGCTATTGAGCAGCAATGGTATTTATGCGAAGATGAAGAGCTTGGGGTTAGTACTTACCATTAACCTGTTATAGAATGTTGCTTACCATTTATTTTAGGTTACTAATCAATGCTATTAAATGGAGTTGCATGCGATTACATTTTAAAGTGACCTTAAGTAATATTGAATTTAAACTCCTATGACATAGCCTTGAGGTGCCCAGACCCTTTAAATGTATAAAACCCTTTGGGGTGTTGAACTAATTTAAAAACGATTATTCATATCTCAAGTAGAAGTTGTTAGATGGAACTCTTTCATTTCTTAACTAGAAGATATTATTTACTCTGTTCCAAAATCAACTCCAAACCATGCGAGTAGTCATCAGATGTGACATAAGTGGCGTACATATTTAGCCAGCTTTGTTAGGTGGCTTGCCCAAGAACAATAACTATAATAAAGTGATAGTAAAACATAATTTGAAATCATAATTCAACATTCATCATCTTTCCAAATTTCATAAAACACTTCAAAATCAGTTTAGGTTCCTTAGGACATAACCATAATTGTAAATCCATTTTATTATATTGGGAGTACCATTAAGACACTGACATTTACCACCATTTGACCAACATGGTTTGCCCCGCTACACATTGTGTAAGTGGATAAAACATGATACATACCCAATATGTGTGGTTTTCAGAGATACTCACCCCTATCTATAATACGAACGCCCATCTCAGTAACCCAAGGTAACTCCCAAAGCATTTATAACTAAAAGTTAGTATAGGTTATTACATGGAACTCTTTGATTTCTAACTAGAATATACTAATTGCTCTGTTATAAATCAACTCCAAATCATCCGAGTAGCCATCAGATATATAAAGAGACATACCTAGCGTATGTATTTAGCCAGCTTTGTTCTGTGGCTTATTCAGAAAAATAACTGTGATAATGTGATGGCATTAATGTGGTTGTGTCCTCATTGTTATATGATAGAAATTGTCAAAAAATAGTTGTTATTGGTAGCTTATTAGTGAAGGAGTTGGAATATTTTAGAACTAGGTTTGACTTTTACTGTGTGTTGTCTAATAAATTTTGTATTTTCTTTATTGACTACCAGGTCCGTGTACAAGCGATCCGTGGACTTCCGCTTTTCTGCAAAGATACACCTGAGCATTTGTCTAAAATTGTTGACATTCTTGGCCCGCTCCTCGCGGCAGGTAAATATTGTGCTCAATGCCTTGTGGACTTGGTTGGTTTGTATCATTTGCTCATATTGATACAGTTTATACCAATTATGTCAGGTGAAAATGTAGAACGTGATGCTGTACACAAGGCTCTTATGACCTTGTTACGTCAGGATGTTAATAGTGAGTTTCTGCTCCTGAAGTTTAGCCATTAAATCACCTCTCCCGGAAACTATAGAAGTCCAAATTTTCATGGTCAATAATTTATCTTCCACTTACATCTGTTATTACTTTTTAGTAACATTATAAAGGTTTCTAGTGTGATTATTCATCACAACTATCCTTACTTTTGTATTAACTGGAATTCTCAATGTTGATGTCGTCGTTAACGAATTAACATTAGTAGTCATTACAATGTCTACTAGACCTACAATTACTTCTAATCTTACTACTTTACACCGGGAAAAAATGAGAAGCTACAATAACATCGATGGTTGTCTGAATGGAAAACTCCCTGGTCATAGGGTTTTCTTCAAATTGACACAAGATATCCTTAAAGGACAGAAGATGCCTGAACTGTGTGACTGAAACTGGTATTTGAAAAAAATAGGAAGTGCTGAATGTGTTGACAAGTCTAATAATCTCAGGAATGTCACTAACTATTGCTTGTTTCACTACTATGAAACCTAAAATATTTATTATCATATTTATTACTATCTTGACTTATGGAATCAATCAATCAATCAATCACCTCTACACATCAATCCTAAACTAGATTACATAGTTGGCGTCAAAAGTATGAATTTCTCTGACCATTTTACTATATTCAGGCCTTTATAAAACATATTTCATAAGTCATATCCACAAAAAATATAAAAGCTACTTTCGATGTTCTGAAATGGCTGTACTATTTTGTGTTTGTGGATTCTAGAGCCATCAATATGGGTTTGGCCCGTTGGGTCGGTCCAACCCAATGCGTGATTTAGCAGGTCTGGGCTAGAATTTGTGGAACCCATTTAAAAACGAAGTTTTTAAGCCTGGCCCGAGTATGCGCGTGGCCCATGAGGCTTCACTGAAGCTGTCCCGACCCAGCTTGTTGACCTAATAAAAATATTTATTTAAAATAAATAAAAAATAAAAATTATACTGCCTTTAGAGATGGAAAGTCAATATCGGATCTTCACTTAGAGAAAATACAATGATGGCGCGTGATATACTTAGTATTCCTATTACTATTGTAGCATCAGAATAAACCTTTAGCATTGGTGGCGTGTTCTTATAAAGTACATAAGTTTATTATGAAAATGTCCCAACACTTATTACTACTCGAAATTGGCTGCACAACTTTTCTCAAACTGGAAATATATTTTTATGTGAATTTGAATATTATTAGTTTTTAAAATTTAATTATTCTTAATATTTAACTCAGTAATATTGCATATGATTTGTAAATGTGGATGAAAGTGAAGATGTTAAGACAAGCTTGTCACAAGTGGATTCAAATGTGTGTGATGAAGATGATGTGTTGGATATCTCATGCGCGTTACGTACAACAACCCAGTATAATCCCACTTAGTAGGGTCTGGGGAGGGTAGTGTGTACGCAGACCTTACCCCTACCCTTGGGTAGAGAGACTGTTTCCAAATAGATCCCCGACATCCTTCCCTCCAAGAACTTCCCACCTTGCTCTTGGGGAGACTCGAACTCACAACCTCTCGGTTGGAAGTGGGGGTTGCTTACCATACGCATCACGTACATTATCTTGAATAGTTTATTTTGAGTTTTCACTTTTAGTAAATGAAATATAGTCTTGTCTTCTACTTTTTTAGTGTTTATTGTGATATGTTGGAACTATATAAAAAGTACTAAGTTTTGCGAAATTTTTTCAATAAGATTATTTTTCACTTTTAAATAAGTATCTTTTTTAGGTCAGAACTTAAAGAAAAAAATGTAAAATTATATTTTAAAAAATGATGGTTCGGGCCATGGGGGCCCGCGGCCCACATAGGACTGGGGTGGCTAACCATTACAAGGCCCATCAAAATGGTGGACTAGCCCAGCCAACCCAGTCCGTCAATTGCTAAAGCAGGGTTGTAAATAGCGCTCGCTACAGCGCTAAAAGCGTGTAGCGAGGCGAGGCGGAGCTTTAACGCCACAAAGGGCAGTGTGGCGACGCGATCCAGAATAGCGAGCGCAACAGTGGCTGTGGCGAGGCGAGGCGCTAGGCGTTGCGAAGCGTCGCTATTTTGATAATACAGCATAATTAAAACAAAGCAGCAAAATTAAAACAGATCAGTTTCTCCAGTCGACAATTTTAGGGTTTTTCACTCCATCTTCTTCTTCTTCCAGCCTCTGCGACAACAGCACCAGTTTGCCCAGGTATATTCTTCACTTCTTCTTTCTTTCTTCTTTCTTCCTTCTTCTTTTCTCTTTCTGGACTCGACATCACAGGCTCTGTTTTTCAATTTTTCTTTCTTTCTTCTTTCTTATTTCTTCTTTCTCCTTTTCTCTTTCACAGTCTCGACCAGACTCACTGTTTTTCTTTCTTTCTTCTTTCTTCCTTCTTCTTTTCTCTTTCTGGACTCGACATCACCAGGCTCTGTTTTTCACTTTTTTTTTCTTTCTTCTTTCTTTTTTTTTTTTCACAGTCAGCAGTCTCGACCAGAACCAGCACAGTGCTCTGTTTTAGAC
Source organism: Nicotiana benthamiana (assembly GCA_034376525.1). Lineage (NCBI taxonomy): Eukaryota > Viridiplantae > Streptophyta > Magnoliopsida > Solanales > Solanaceae > Nicotiana > Nicotiana benthamiana. The sequence continues at coordinate 94,493,646 of CM067330.1, forward strand.
ACCAGCACTGTCCAGTTGCTTAAATTAACCCGCACAGATAAAACAAGAAAAATTAATCTGCAATTCTGCTAAGTTGCTTAAATTTATTTGATTTATTGCTCTATTTTTCTATAAAACAACGCTGAAAATTGAAATGGCGTCATCCGATAATAGTAAACGAAGTGATATAGCTTGGAATTATGCTATACAAGGTCCGTCAAGAACTGCAATTAAATGTTTGTTCTGTGGAAAAACATATAATGGTGGGATAACTCGTCACAAGCAACATTTGATCGGTGGATTTAAAAATGTAATACAATGTCCCCTTTATGAGTTTATATGACTATCTATTGAGTTTTTAATTTTTAAATTGATATATTTATTATTAATATATTATTGTTATTGAGTTTTTAGTGTTATATATATATATTGTTTTTCTTTATAAATTGTCGCCTCACATCAAAAAGGCGAGCGTTTCGCTGCGCGCCTCTCGCCTCACTGAAGCAAGCCCTCATCGCTATTTGTCGCCGCGCGCTATCAAAAACACTGTGCTAAAGCGTACGTGGGTTGGGCTAGTCTGGCCCGACCCATATTGACCGCTCTAGTGGATTCACATAAGATCATGTAATGGAGATTTTTATGATATTATTTTTGTGAAAAAGAAGAAGAGGAGAACTGTTATATTTGGGTTGACTAACAATGTGGAAATGGACTCTTAAATAGGAATTTCGTGCCGTATACAACAACAACCCCCACTATAATCCCACTAGTGGGGTGGAATTTCATGCCGTATGAATAAGAAAAATCTAACTCTTGGAATTATTAATCATAGCATAATTATGTTTGATAAGTAATTATGGCATAATTATTAAGAGTATTCTATACAAAATTCTTAATTATTTTCTTGGCTAATAAAGTTTTTCTTTTTCACGAGTAAATAAATTTCCTCTTGGATATTATATTTATTAAGTATATTTTGTACAATATTCTCAATAGTTCACTTAACCTTTAACATGCTCCTTTTAAGTCAGGATGGTGAAACAAGTTATGTTTACTGAATACATAAAAAATGAACAGAATAATAAATAGACGTACCTGTGTAGTGAATAATCACCAAACGAAAACCACGAGGGAGTTCTTTCTGAATTGGGAAAAAACTGTGGGGCATTGGCATCTGTGAGGGTTGACGGATTTGATTAATATAACAGGCGCGGTCATTGTTGTCTTTTCCATTTTAGGGAATTATTGAGTTGCCCAGGTAGTGTGGTTGTGCTGGTGGATGACATTACTGTGAAGAAGTGTGGTTTGCATCATAAAGGCCTGTTTGTTATCTCTGTGTTAGCACTGGCAATCTTGGTGGCTCGTGCTGTGAGGGCAGACTTGATGGGGTGGCTGCCTTTTCTCATGAGTGACTTTCTTTGTTGTGTGCTGTGGGGGAGTGGGAAGATGTTATGCATTTTCAGTAGCTTAGTTGAGTTCTTAATGTTAAGATTAATATATTCTTGAACTGTTTTGCATGCAAAGGATTTCACTATTTTAGTCTGTCATATACCATACCCAGTGTTTTGAAGAGCGTGAAGCGAGAAAAAGCGACAACCCCCATTTCGCTTAAAGCGAGAAGCGAAGCGCTCGCTTGTTTGAAGTGAAGCGTTAAAAAGGAGATAAAAATTAGAGGTAAAAAAGTGAGCAGAGGAGAAAAAAACTGGCAATTTTTTCCTTCACTGTTAAAAATTGGCATCGATTCTGAGGAAGAACCGAAGGTAAAAAAAAATTTGCCTGTATTTTGCTGCTTTTTGGACGTTTAAACAATGAAAAAAAAAGAAAAAGAAGAAGAAGGAGAAAAATCAGAACATACCTGTTGTTTGAACTTGAAGTTGAAGAAGTTGATGCTTTCAGTCGATGAAGAAGAAGTCGACCAGTGTCTTTAAAACCCTAGTCACATTGCATTTGTTCGTTTAATGAAAGACCAGACCTCATTTTTAATAAAATAGCGTTGGGTCTGTTTTAAAACACAGAAGCGGTCGCTCTTCGCATCACATCGCTTTCCCGCTTCTCGCTTTTTAGTGGGAAGCGGTCTTTTTTCTACACCTGAGTCGCTTCAGCAGGGTGAAGCGTGCAGATTCTCGCTTCGCTTCTCGCTTAAAGCGAGCAAGAGGACGCTTTTTTAAACACTGACCTTACCAAAGAATGAGGAGAGTGCAATTATCTTGGGTGATTCTGAACACTGTTTGGTAATTTAATACACCTGCAAATTGGGTGCAGTACCCTTTTTCCTGGTTTCTTCTTGACATCGGCTTTTTTCACATATTTCCTTGCACAAGGATGATAGTCAGTGTGCTGCCTTGATACTAAGCTACCATGCTATGGAAAATGGTTATATTATTGGTTTCTGATACTCACATTATATTGATGAATGCTTTATAGATATTATGTTTGCATTTATTCTCTAGGTCAGGTGTTTGAAATCATGCAATTCACATTGGTTATCCTGCTTAAGATTTGGTTGCACTTATCTATTGCAGCCTCTTTAACTGCTTTGTTTAAGCATATTGGAAGCATCGAGGATCGGAGTGCTGAGGATCTTAGCACTTGGGAAAGCATTCGTGAAAAAACCCTGTTATTTCTTAGAGATAAGGTGTTTCTCTACTCTTGAAGTATTTTCTCAAGGAAAAGGAAAATGAACTCTTCCCATTTGATTTATGCTGGCAGTCAATTGACTAAGAAGGGATGAATTTAACACGGTGACTGGAAAATGTCTTTGTTGTCCACATGATCATGGATTTCCAGTTCATTTGACTTGGACTAACTGCATATATCTTTTCAGAAGTGTCTATTGATGAAATCCATAAGACCATAAGTTTGTTGTGGCTGATCATTGCTATAATGAATCCCATCATTTTGCAGGTGTTCCCTCTTAAGTTGGAGCTCCTAAAGCCAGAGGAGGTGCAGAAGCATATAACTACTTTGGTAAAGCAGGTATGAATTGGTTCCTGTTGAATTTTCTCAAAGAAGTTCTCCTTCAAATTCTCAGTTTCTTTTATATCAATTTTCTTTTTAAATTTTAGGGCTAAAGATACTAATCCACATCATATGATTCTATTATCCTTATCTGTGGGCTTCAACTGTCCTTGCTCTTGTTAACCAATCCAAATAATTGATGTTTTGTAGAATTTGCAAGATGTAACGGCTGCTGAATTTAAAATGTTCATGGACTTTTTGAAAAGCTTGAGCTTATTTGGCCGTGATGCTCCTGCAGAGCGTATTCAGGAGCTTGTTGAGATTATTGAAGGTCAGGCTGATCTTGATGCTCAATTTAATGTAAGTGATTTAGTTCCTTTCCTTTGTTGGGAGACAATCCTAGTTTTGTATGGTTGTTATATTATTGGTGGTAAGCAACACTTCATTACCATGGCTATGCTTTGTGTGATCACTGCTTTGACTAATGCAATCTTATAACTGCATTTTACTGATAATTTTTTTATAGCTGCACTACTGTTCCCCGTTAAGGCTCAGGATTTTACTCAGTTCGTGCTCAATTCTGAGTTCTGCTTGCTTTTGTGCATTTCCTCTTCAGAATCTTGAGGGTACACCCAGTCATTAAAGGTCAAAGCTTCTAGGATCTGAGAGAGTCTACTTGAATTTTGAACTGAAAATGTTTCCAGGCATTTTAGAAGGTAGAAGGAAAAGAGATTTGTATGGTTAAACAAAGAGTCTTTGTTAACTCTAATCCAAAATGCTTTCTAGGAAACTATTTGATCAGAAGGGTCAGTAGCGTACCATTTCTTTGAAGATCTCCAGTACAGGCGTATAGTCTTGGTACTACTTTACATAGTATTTACAGATAGTATTTCAGTGGTTTATGAAGACCTAAGGTTAGCTTTTGATCTCTTACTGCCATAGGTATCTGACGGAGTTCATGTCCACAGTTTCCTTTGCATTCGCTGCAACCTTCCCTTTTAACAAAACTCAGAAAAATTGATACCTGCTGCCTTTGGAATATGCATCTAAGTGCTTGTTTACCTTTCTGGTAGGTGTCAGATGCTGATCATATCGAGAGGTACATATTATGCCTTTCAATGGCACTTCCCTTCTTCAAGGTGTGTACTATTTTCCCTTAAGTTGTCCAATGTATAGTACTCTTGCAGTAGTCGTTGACTTCACATCCATTTATCTTTAGAGGGGTGCATCGGCCATTATGTTTCTCAACTATCTGAACAAGCAAATCGTGCCTGTTTTTGACAAGGTAACCCTTATGATTCCTATATTAGTTTCTTCATGCAGTGAGTGCATTTTAACATGCTATTACTTTATAGTACTAATGCAAACGTTTCTGCTGCAAGCTTTATTGTATGTTTTTTCCTGATTTTATGCATTGATGCACTATAAACATTTGTTTCTTGTTATTATTGTTAGAATGCATAAGATCCATTACTCTTCTGTATACGGCGAAGGGCTTATCAACAGTTACTAGGTTGGAGTTTGGACACATTATAGATTAAAGTAGCAAATTATGTTGTTTGCCTGCTAAGGAGGGCTTGTTTTGGATGAGAATTAAACAGTGTTTTGATGTGTCAAAATAGAAGAGACGAGTACCGGGGGGTCTATTTTTGGATTGAGGAGCAGTTATGATTTTTGAAGAGAAGGGAACTAGGCTAAAAGGAATCCCAGGAATCATGTAAATTTGTCGATTCCTGAGGCATCTTATTTATGTTTAGAATTTCATTATACAATTTTTGATTAGGCCAACTGCATCATACAATTTGAAACAGCAACTTGTACGAAAAAACCTGTATTGATTGGATTAATTGACTGAGGAGATTTGTTGCTGGTATCTACAGGTTGGAAACATCTGTTTCTTTCCAAAAAGCATAGAAATATCCGTAAGTGTCCCTATGAAGCTACTTTTAAACTTAATGCAATAGCTTGACCCGGTTACAGTAATGAAGTATAGTATTCTAGAAATTAATGAAGTACCACTACTGCTGGGAAGTTCCAGAATCACAATTGTCGGAGAAAAGAAAAGAAAAACACAACGGAATTAGGACTACAAAAGAATTTTTTTTGGACTAAAGTGACGAGGCTGGAATCAGTATATATTGTAAGTAGCCATTGCATGCATAATTTTAATTGTGCTTTGGTTATGAGTTGATGCAATTTCTTAGCATTAAGGATGGGGTGTTTTGAATAAGGAGAAAGCACAGGAGTTGGAGAGGAGGTTAGCTGAGGGCGAAGCTTGGAGAAGTTCTGGGAAGCGGATACTATGTGGTCAGTGACGGCGAACTTGGTTAGGGAGGTAGCACAGGATGTGCTCGGGGTAGCAAAGGGCTATTCAGGCAGACATCAGGGTGACTGGTGGTGGAACGATGTAGTCCAAGGAAAAGTGAAGGTGAAGAAGGCGGCGTTTGCTAAGATGGCAGGGAGCACAAGCGAGTAAGAATGGAGAGCGAACAGGGAGATCTACAAGGCGGCGAGGAAAGAAGCAAAGATGGCGGTTACGGAAGCCAAAAATGCGGCGTTAGGTCGCATGTACGAGGTATTAGGGGAGAAAGGTGGGGACACGAAGTTATTCCGGTTAGCTAAAAAAAGGGAAAGGAAGGCGCGTGATCTTGACCAAGTTAGGTGCATCAAGGGCGAGGATGGTTGAGTTCTGATGGGGGAGTCTCAAGTCAAGCAGAGGTGGCAGACATACTTTCGACACTTACTTAACGATGTGGGGGATCGTAACATAGAGCTAGGGGAGTTGGGGCATTCAGAACATAGAGACCTTGGATACTGCAGGCGCATTAGGGCGGAGGAGGTCATGGGGGTTTTGCGTAGGATGAGTAGGGGTCGAGCGACCGAGCCTGACGAGATCCCAGTAGAGTTCTGGAAATGCATGGGTAGGTCAGGAGTGGAGTGGCTCTCCAGGTTGTTCAATGCGATCTTCAGGACCAAAATGATGCCGGAGGAGTGGAAGTGGAGTACAGTGGTGCCTTTGTACAAGAACAAAGGTGACATCCAATGCTGCAACAAATATTGGGGTATCAAATTAATTAGTCATACCATGAAGGTCTGGGAGCGGGTGATCGAGGCGAGGGTGAGGGAGATGACATCTATATCTGTGAACCAGTTCGGTTTCATGCCGGGTCGCTCCACTACAGAAGCTATCCACCTTAGTAGGAGGCTGGTGGAGCAGTTCAGGGATAAGAAGAAGGACATGCACATGGTGTTTATCGACTTGGAGAAGGCGTATGACAAGGTCCCAAGGAGGTGCTATGGAGGAGCTTGGCGGCGAAAAGCGTGCCAGAAGCCTACATCAGAGTAATTAAGGACATGTACGATGGAGCTAAGACTAGGGTTAGGACGGTGGGTGGCGACTCAGACCATTTTCCAGTGGTTATGGGCTCCATCAAGGATCGGCGCTTAGCCCTCTTTTGTTTACCTTGGTGATGGATGCTCTTACCCGACATATTCAAGGGAATGTGCCTTGGTGTATGCTATTTGTTGATGACATAGTCTTGATAGACGAGACGAGGGTCGGTGTTAATGAGAGGTTAGAGGTATGGAGACAGGCTCTCGGGTCTAAGGGTTTCAAAATAAGCAGATCTAAGACAGAATACCTGGAGTGCAAGTTTAGCGCCGAGCCGAGCGAAGTAGGCATGGACGTGATGATTGGATCTCAGGTCATCGCCAAGAGGGACAGTGCAAGATATCTTGGGTCAGTGATTCAGGGGGACAGAGAGATTGACGGGGACGACACTCATCGTATAGGAGCGGGGTGGTCAAAGTGGAGGCTTGCATCAGGAGTCCTGTGTGACAAGAAAGTTCCACAGAAACTCAAGGGAAAATTTTATAGAGCTGTGGTTAAACCGGCCATGTTATATGGGGCGGAGTGTTGGCCAGTGAAGAACTCTCATGTTCAGATGATGAAGGTTGCGGAGATGAGGATGCTCAGGTGGATGTGCGGGTTCACCAGGTTAGATAAGATTAAGAATGAAGTTATTCGAGAGAAGGTGAGGGTGGCCCCGGTGGATGAGAAGATGCGAGAAGCGAGGCTGAGGTGGTTCAGGCATGTACGGAGGAGAAGTCCTGATGCCCCGGTGAGGAGTTGTGAGCGGCTGGCGATGGTCGCCGCACGGCGAGGCAGAGGGAGGCCTAAGAGGTATTGGGGAGAGGTGATTAGGCATGACATGGCTAGAATGCGGGTTTCTGAGGACATGACCCTTGATAGGAAAGTCTGGAGGTCTAGTATCGGGGTTGTAGGATAGAGGCCCCTAGAGTTTTTCGTACTCCTCACCCGGGGTTGGGTGAGGCTTGGCAGGGCTATCCATAGATGATTTGTGTATTGGATTGTGTCTCCGTTATGGTAGTTATTTATGGTAGTTACTGTCTGATATTATTGCATGCTATTTTATTTATTGTTCTTATGTTTAGATAATTATTTGCGCTATTTCTGCTGAAGCTACTAATGCTCTTTTGTTGTTTTTTTTTTTGTTTCTTTCCTTCACTGAGCCGAGGGTCGATTGGAAACAACCTCTCTGCCCTTCCGGGTAGGGGTAAGGCCCGTCTACATATTACCCTCCCCAGCCACCACTTTGTGGGACTATACTGGGTAGTTGTTGTTGTTGTTGTTGTCTGACTATTCTCGGATTTTTAATCTCAATATGATAATACACTTGAATCTTGGTTAAATTAAGTTTTGGCACTCCAAACTATTAATTATTTGATTTTGGTGCATACTAGCTTGTGCTATTGGTGCATACTAGCTTTTCCTAGACCATCTATGATATTATTTATTGGAGAAAATTTTGAATTCAATACTATACTAGCAGACGGCTTAGTTCATGACCCATGCTTTGTAAGGTGCAAATAAGCAACAAGGTCCATGAAATTCAAAGCGAAAAGCGAGAGGTGAAGCACACACTTCTTTTAAGTGAAGCACACTGTTTACGGAAAATAGAATTATAATACATATGTGAATTTAGTACTAATGTCGTCAATTTCAATTAAATTAACTAATCTCAAGTTCTCAACTAAATAATGCTGATGGTAGTCCAACTCAAAGCTGTTTTGAAGAATCGACTGTTTCTCATTAGAATAACTTTGTGCGTCATTTGAAGCTTGCATTCTTCTGAAGCGCAATGTATCATCCCTGAAACAGTGACCCTTAACTTCGCTTCGCTTCATTGCTTTAACAGACGAAGTGATAGCTTTTAATAACCCTGGTTTTGACTTGATCCGATAGAGTCAGCACGCAATTATATCTCAAAGAATTGGTGCTCGTAACGTGTTAAATATAACTATCCCGATTACAGAATCAGAGATTCAGAGTAGTCAAAAGCGAGAAGTGCTAAAAAGTGCTAAGGTCTTTTAGAGCTTTAAATGCAAAGCGCAAGTAAAGTGTGGGCTTTAGCCAAGAAAAGTGCCATTGAAGAAAAAACAGAAAATAGAAATGTAATGCAAGAAAAAGTAACTATAAACACAACAATGATTTTTTGGACAAAAGAATAGAAAAGGCTTATATATATATATAAATATAAATATAAATATAAAGCACTAAGCCCTTAGTGAAATGTTGTTAGTCTTTTTTACACTTTAAAAATAGAGTTCACACTAGATAAAATAGTCATTTAAGTATTTCCTAAGTAATATTTAAGACTCGAATGTTCATTGAAATTGGTTATTAAATCTTTCCTTATTTAAACAAATACCTAAAATTAGGACTTAAAATTTGATTAAAATTTTACCTTAACTAAACTTTTTAGAAGTCAATTATTTGGAATGTTAGTACAATAGTTTTAGATGTTCTTTGAAGTATTTCGGCAATTAAGTGAAATCCTAATGACACTCTAATTGTATTATGATGAACAAAATAAAATTTTAACATCAATGAGTAATTTTTTAATTATAATTTTACTTCATTTAGTATTTACAACAAACATTAATTTATTCTAATTATGTGCTAAGTTATGTGAGACTAAAATTAAAGACTACTAAATATATAAGAAAATAGTGTTTCACATTTCTATTAGTTTTGGCTTCTTTAATCACTCTAGGCTATTATAAAATCACGATACTTCAACACAAAATTGATCGACCTTTTTAATATTTAAAAATAAATTTCATATTGGACAATATCATCGTTTAGTTAGTACTTTCTAATATATAGGACGTTATCTACTAAAATTTTGACTATTAACTCTCTTTTATTTAAACTATATTGGAAATCCTAATACGTAGGAATGTAATCACAATAAGATAAATTATAAGTTGAGTAAGGTAATTTTCACAAGAATTCATAATTTTAGGAATTGTTATTTTACTCGGAACAACAATAATCCGGGTGATAATTATAAGTCTTCCACTTTAAAATACCAACATACGAAAACTTAAAGCAAATTGTACAGAAATCATACTTTGGAGCTCACGATTATTTTCAGATTGCTAAAATTTTAATATTTAAGGATGTTAATGTTGAAAATGTTAGCTATTTAAGCTATTCTTTTTTTAAGAAAATATTAGTAAAACATTTTTAGAAGTGTTATAGTAGTTTCTTTTAGTGTCGATAAATCCATCCAGCGGATAGATATTGCATGCAATGCAAAAAAATATCAAACTAGGAATATGTGGCTAACTGATATTACTAATTACTACTGAGTTAAAGGAAGTAACAACATATGTTAGCAAGTATAATCTCTTATCATGATAATAATCAAATCAACCTAGAAAGGATGGCATGAGAACCTAATCTATCCCTAACGAAAGTCCAAATAATAAGGTATTTGTAGAGAAGAGCGAGTATAAATGTGATTCATGTTCCTGATTTTTTCCCAGTAGTTTGGATTTTTAAATTTTTGTTGATAATTCCGACAAGAGGGGTTGCTCTGATGGTAAGCAACCCCCACTTCCAACCGAGAGGTTGTGAGTTCGAGTTTCCTCAAGAACAAGGTGGGAAGTTCTTGGAGGGAAGGATGCCAGGGTCTATTTGGAAACAACCTCTCTACCCAAGGATAGGGGTAAGGTCTGCGTACACGCTACCCTCCCCAGACCCTACTAAGTGGGATTATATTGGGTTGTTGTAATTCAAACACTTTTGTGCATAATATCTATGTAACTTTATTTATTGATATGAAATACACGCGCAACACGCCTGCTCGAAGACTACTCTATGTTCTACCCTTAAATACAGAAATCATGACTGAAGGTGAACACACTTTAGACAAGAGGGTGGAAAAACTATAACTAAGCTATATGTATGCTGTTGTGCCCTTAAAGACAACCCATTGGTGAAGGTGCACATGCCTTAGCACCTTGATGCCTAGTTGCCTACACTCCGAGCGAGGAGGAGCTCACAACCCGGCTTCAGGGCTTAGGCACGCTTTTAGTGAGCCTTTAACAACACTTTAACTACACTTCTCCGAGTTTGAGTTTCTCTCTCTCTCTCTCTTTAGTTTTTTACCACTCTTCGCTGGTCTATATTTTATGATTAGGGTTTTCAAGGGCAGTAATTTTTTTTTTCAGCTTCCAGAAGAACGGAGATTGGACTTGCTAAAGAACCTTTCTGAATGCTCACTTTATGCAACAACTCAGGCTTCTCGACAGCTGCTTCCATCATTAGTTCAGCTCTTAAAGGTTTAACTTTGAAGGTTTCATGAATATTGCATTTGGAACGTTGGGTAGATATGGAGATTCTATATGTGTTCCCATCACTTGCTGCTTATCCTTTTTATCTTAAACATCAATGCTTCCAACTTGAAAGTACAGGGAGAACACACATACATTTTTACTCTTGCCATGTCTAATTCATAATTCATGAAGTGCAAAAATTAGTGTAGTTTGTTTTTTGTGGTTGCTGTGACATAAGCTGTACTGCTGTTATTCAGCCTAGTTCATTGCATTTCCTATCAGCATTTGTTTTTTAGCATATTTTTGATCCTCTCTTCTAATTGACTCCTGTGCATACAACATAGTTTAGGTATGCTCTTACTAGTTTTGCTGTGTTTCCAGTCATTAGGATCCCCTATTGAAATGCTTTCAAAATCTTGCTGAAAATGACGTTTTCTCTCAGAAATACATGGTTCGAAGAAAGATTGAAGAAATTAACTACACGTGTATTGAGTTTTTGTTGTATACCTTTCACCATTTAGCTCACAAGGTAAGAAAGTTCCTTTTCACCCATGGATAATATACCTGATGCATGGAGCCAACCTGCTTAATACTTGTCGATTTGGAATTGTATAGGCTCCAAACGCCACAAACAGTCTCTGTGGCTACAAGATTGTCACTGGACAACCATCAGATAGACTGGGGGAGGACTTCTCGGAGCAATATAAGGACTTTACTGAGAGGTGCTTCTACTTGTTCTTCTGTTCGTTCATGTTACAATCAAACTGTATCAGTGTTTGCTATTTCCGAAGACATGATGCCAATTAATGATTAGATTATGCTTTTGATCAAGAATATTCATTTAGAACTAAAAATGGGATGCCGGCTTCAATATCAGTATTCTGGTTTAGTGGAAAACCATCTATTTTTAGTTCATACAACTGTATTCATCTAGCCGAGTAGCATCATTCCCAAGAGAGCATTTCATTACTTTTTGTTTAATGCAAGAAATATCACACCCCTTTCTTTTTTTCCCTTAAATATTGAATATGGTGAGTTGTGTGTGTAAGGTAATTTTCATGCATATTAAGTCTACTTTGCTAACCTGATGACAGCTGAATATCCTATGAGCACGACAAGTAGTCATGCAATAAGAGGGTTTACATCGCTTCCAGAATTGAGAGACCTGAGGGCTTCTCTCTTTCCTTTCTTCCCCTCTGAGTAATTGGTAAGAATAAAGGCCGAACATTTGTGGGGGGTGGGGTGGGGGGGAGGGGTTGTGTCTTTATTGGGTTAACAAGAGCTTAGGAAGAGGCTGTGGGTAGTATGGAGTATGTTTCTACTAGCCCAAGGAGAGGAGTTAAAGGAAAAGCTGGAGTTCTGTCATATTGTAATTGTTGCCGGTCTTTGCTTTTAATCTTTTCAGGCTGACGTCCTTCATGTTGATGAAACAGGTTGAGCACGGTTGAGGATTTGGCTAGGGCTATGATCAAGAAATTAACCCAAGGAATGTCAGATCAAAACAAAGCAATGGCTGCTGCTAAATCAGAAGATGAAAAGGATGCAATTGTGGGTTTAACCTTTTCTGTCTCTCTCTCGCCCTATCCTCCCTTGTAACCAACTTTTTTCTTCTGTTGGTGTGAACTTAGCTGTTTTCTGTGATCTGCAGAAGATGCAGAAGCAGAATGCTACCTTTACGCTTCGGGCTTGTAACAATATATTAGCAATGACCCAGGTAACGCCTGTTGATTTTGCACTTTTTGCTCTACAATCAGTATGCTAGATGTGTGACATCATATATATCACAGCCATTGCATACAAAAACACCAACTTTTATTGGAGATCAAAAAGTTAATTTATCATGGAAAGAAGTCGCGAAGCCATCGGGCCCTTCAACTGCTGCTGTTGCAGGGTATGTGGATTGTTGACTTTAGTCATCGGTAGTATTTCTCATTGATGAAGGTAGTAATATCTAATTATATAATATTTTGGTCACAGTCAGAAGCGACCAGCTGCTACTACAAATGTGTTGAGCAATAATGCAACAAAAAAGGGCCGTGGAGCCGGTGGTATGCAGCACCAGCTAGTTAACAAGGCATTTGCAGGTATATATGACGCTGGAAGAAGCAGTGGAAGAGGAGGTAGGAGTTGGCGCGGTCGTGGAAGAAGAGGGTCTTACCGCTAACGTTCATGCTCCACTGTAACATTAATTACTTTCAGAACGATCAGGTGATCTTTTCCTTCGGTAGGATTTGGATATATCTTATAGAGACCCAGATGAGTTGTTTAGGCATCTAAGGAGAAGGTAGGTTTATTGGCAGAGGTTCCGATTCTAGATTTCTTACTGATAGTGATTTATTTTCTTTATGTAACTTAAGTTTGTACTACGAACCTATAATAATGCAGTAGTATTTAGTTGGTATGAAATAATGGAATTTCCTATGTTCGTTTTTACCGCATTAGTTTGGTTGAATCAATGCATTTTCATTGTTGGTATGATTTGGCAGCTCATCAAGAGGCACTGAAGGAAATTGAAAAGACAGATTCATGAACTGATTATGCAAAAAATCTCAATGGTAAGATTCTTTCTTGTGTTCAGATTGGAGCAGAACCCTGAACATTTGACACAAAATCAGAACGAACGCTCTAAAAGGCAGCCCAGTAATAAAAAACATTCCACGTTTACACAGCAGGGAAAGGTCGGAACACCTAGGTTGTAGCGACAAAAACATCTGATAGATCAAAAGCAAAGTGTGTTGGGTGTGTGCTTTTGCTCGAGTGTTCTTATCTTTGCTGTGTTCTTCGCTAAGCTATTGATTCTTTGCTATGAGTGCCTAGGTTTTTGACTTACAGATAATAAGGAAAAAAAACTAAAGGAAAAAAAAACTCATTCGGGGTTCAGTAGAATTAGAATTTCTATCGTTGTAATTAAGCCTTTATTTTAAACGATATAAATATATTTATTGCAACTGTTAAGGGAACCTTATTAATCAATGGCAATGGTTCTATAGTCGAAAACTTGTTTAGGGAACCTTATTAATCAATGGCAATGGTTCTAATTCTATAGTCGAAAACTTGTTAAACATTATCCAGATCAACGAGTTTTCGACGGATGTTTACTGAAATTTCAGAAACAGATTCTAGTAAAATTCTTTACTATGTTGGCCTGTCGAAATAAAAATAATTCCTGGCAAAAGATCATCTGAGAAATCTGGAAGTTTAACCTTTTTTGTTGATAAATCCAAAGGCTATATTATTTTTTGGAAAAATGACTCTGCATAGTCAATCTCAAAATAATAGCTGAAAAAGTGTGTGTGTGTGTATATATATAGTGAGATCTGTTCAATAACTTTAATGAGATAAATTGTGACTTTACTATTATAGTTGCCGTCGGTAAAAGTTAATGACGATGCGTCAATTTACGCAGGCATTCCAAAAGGGATATTCTATGATTGCTGAGAATTAGGCAATGAAACAAAACGCCCAAGTCTCAGCAGCTTAATTCTGTGTTCTGTTTGCATTTACTGTAGGGGTACTTCAACAGCTGCATTTGCAATCTACGTTATTCGTCGAAAATCAAGAAGTAGCACTTACATTTGTATTGAGACAATGAATTCTCTAGTCATATATACACACACACACATCAGCATAGATCCAGCTCCCTCATGTTTCAGTTGATTACTTGTTGATCTATGTTACCACTCACCTAAGCGCGGTTACCACCCGCCTCCCTTCCAGAGAAAAAAAAAATAATTCGGTGTATGAAGCATCCCGTATTTACGAAGAGTCCGGAAAAAAGCCGCACCCCAAAATATGATGTAGGCATTCTACCCTTTCCAGAGACCTCAAAAAGAAAAAATGGTCACATGTCCCATGCATGTCATGTCCATATTATTTTAGTTTGTAAGTTTTGTAATTTATTATCACAAAAAATGATAACTGGTGGCAATATTTGTTTTAAAAGAAGGCACTTCAAATGAATTTGTTTATGCAGTCAGGTGGAAGAAATCTCAAATGGATTTGTTTAGAATTTCAGGTAGACTTATGAAATTGTAACTTGCAAGAAACCTCGTACTGTGTCAAATCATTATCTTTTGTTAGTTGCCTCTGGTTGGGTGTCCGAATAAAGTTACATAATTATACTTAAAAAGATTAGGAGTCTACATATAATTAGAGGCGGGTAGAAGGTCATCGGCCCTCGATAAATTCAGAAAAAAATATATGTATATATCTTAAATAATAGGTATATATTTTGATTAACGCCCTAAGATTCAAATCTTTGCCAGTTGCATTGGTCGATTTAGAGGGCACAACTTGATTTTTAGTGTGCTACCTTAGTTTGATACCAACTCCAACATTTGCTCAAATTTTTATTTGACAGTGGTGCCCCCACCACTTTTAAATGCTGGATTCGCCTCTGCATATAAGGTGTAAGGATGAGCATTGGTCGATTCATTTCGGTTGTAAATGTTATCGGTTTAGCATATCGGTTATCGATTTATAAATATGCTAAACCGATAATCGAATGGATAAGATATTGGTTATCTGATATCTGTTTGTCGGTTATTGATCCTTATCAGTTCGGTTATCGATTTACCCTATAAGCATAAAAAATATCCAAAAATTTCATGTTTGTAAATCATGGTCATACTGTATAGAGTAAGGAACCGACTTTTTGCTCGTAAGAAAAGATGGATTAAATTTCAACTTTAGCAAAGAAAACTTTTTTTGTATTTGAAAATCCCAATGAATGATCTCAATTTTCAAGGTTATAAGTTAGCAGGAATAAGGAATAAGATATTCAATAATATAATCTTACTAACTATCTCACTACAGACGAGCATTACTAATAGAAGAATAATAAAATCCTAATCTTGTAAATACTAAAGCATGTGCAACAAAAGAAACAAATAGAAAAACTAAAAATAAAAACAATTAATTCTTTAAAGAATAAAACTAAAAATCTTAACTGAAGAATTAAGACGAGAAATTCAGAAAAGTTTAACATTTACTCTTAGGATTAAGGTCTGAAGATGAAGAGTAATTGTCGAGAAAATTGAGAGGGTGAAATCATAAGGTGACTTTATATATACTTAGTAGGTAAACTTATAATTTTGTTAAAATTTATTTGGCTATCGGTAAAACCGTTTATAAAATTGGGCAAACCGAGACCAAACCGATAATTCAATAGTCAAATAACATTAAACCGTTATCGAACTATTTACCCAATAATCCGATATCCTTAACTCAATAGCATTTTATCGATTCGAGATATCGGTTATACCCGATATATGCCCAACCCTAATAAGGTATAAGGATCTTTCTTTATTTTTTAAACTTTGTGTCAAGTAGCTAAGACTCTCAGTTCAGCAGCTTACTTGTTTTTCTTAAAGAATTTATTTCAAATCATTCTATATAATCATTCTTCTGTTTACCCTTTTTGGCGGACTCGTTTATTAATGGCTAGAAGATTTTCGAGGATGTGTGTCAGACCCTTCAAAAGTTATTATATTTTCGAGGATCCATACAACATAGCTTCAAAGTCTATAATCCATGAATTTGTCATGCACGTAAGAGTGCACGTAACTTAATTACTTTGTTGCTCGGATTCTTCAAAAATGTCATCAGGCGTGTGTAGAATTACGCAAAAGTTATTCAATCTTGGAGGATCCAAGCAACATAACTTCAGAGTCTATAATCCACGAATAAATCATGCACCTACGAGTGCACGTTGCTTCATTATTATGTTGCTTAGATCCTTCAAAAATCCCACCGGATGTGTATTGGATCCTTCCAAAGTTGTTCATTTTTGGAGGATCTATGCAACTTAGCTTCAGAGTCCATGATTCATGAATATTCTTGCAATGCATGAATGACTAGCAGAGTCAGAAGCCTGGCTACGGATTTGGCCGAACCTAGTACATTTTCCTCAAACAATTTATTTGCTTTAAGAAATTTATTAAATATATATAAATATTAAATCTAGAACCCAATTATTTGCACTTGAAATCATTTTTTAAAATTTAGAACTCATAAAGTTAAAATTCTGGCTCCGCCTTTGCTAGAACGGGAATATGCATAATGAAGTAATTTGTATATGCAGAAGAATTGGGAAATCAACATTTCCTCCTACTTTAGTATTTCCGCGAGTTCCTTCTTGGCGAACTGATGTGCGTTGGCTTTAAGGCATCGTAGTCTCTGTGCCTGTTGATTAAATCCTAAAATATGTGGCATATAAATGGGTCTTATTCTATCAATGAGTGAGAGGTTCTCTTCACGTTTTCCCTAAGAAAACTCGCCCAGACGAGGTTTGCCCGTTGCAGGCATTATGTAGTTCATACAACAAAAGACTATGGAACTGGAAGATGACCTCATGAATAATTTTTGCTCATGCTTGGAAGCTCTTTTCGTGATCAGTCACGCTTCAAGAGATAAGTATCGATTTTATGTTTGATTAGAATTCGTAACTGTTGTCTGTATTACATGCAGGTGATCTTGACAATTTGCTTCCGCAGTATAAATCCGTATTCTCTCCTGATCAAATGATATATAGTCAAATAGCTCAAGATTTTGTGGGGCTAAATTAGTTAAAGAACACTGATTTACTGCTTCTAAATGTGGCAATGCTGTAGTAGGAGGAGCATATCTGAGAAGATCTCCATTGAGAACTTTAGTTTCTCTTACTTGAATTCAATGTCCTCTTTGCTCAAGCCATCTATGTTACATCATCAAAAAACCAAAAATATAGCTGTTAGAAAAATATAGGTGTCTCTGTGTTGTTTTAAAGGCCACCTTAGTACACAAAGTATTCTGCATGTACGCAAGCGGAGCCACATTCAACGGATGAGTGTCAATTGTATTGCTAGATAAATTTTTCTGTTATATATATATATTCACTATACCTTGACTCCCCTAAACCTTTTGATGTATCCATTTTTTTATATTTTGACACCCCTTGTTGAAAATTCTGGCTCTTCCAGTGCATGCATGGTCCAGGGAAGAGCCGCACCATGTAGTCAACCTACCATAATGCAAGCATTATTGGCCCCTAAGAGTGTGATGAAGAAAACCTGCCCTAATGCAAGCAATATTGGTTGCTTCCATGAGTCGAACCTGTGCCAATAGGCCACAACAGATAACTTTACCGTCACTCTAAAACTCTCCTTCTGTTGGCCCAAGAACATGTGTAATTTTGAAGAATGACAAGTGAACTCACTCATGGATCCATCAGGTGAAGCACAGTGTTTGTCAACCTATACATCTGAGATGCACGTGAAGGGGATAAGTCCCATTGATCAAGCAGCAATATCTCCTGAACTGATCGAAAATGTTGCATATGAGATAAAGAGGGAAAGTCTCCTCATGAGAAGAGAACACATATCCGGATAAAGGATAGAGTTGGAGTTTGTGTTGTTCAAGGACTCAAATTTGATGGAAGATCAGCAATTGAGTCTCAATCAAACTCTAATTACTAACTCATTAAATAACAATGATTGTTCTCTTTTACAGGTATTGCATAAACGCAGAAGTGAAACTAGATTAAGAGCAAAAAGCGAGGCAATTTTATAAGCAATTTATGTGAGATTTGAGTGTGCATTCCTGAATCTTCTTGGACAAGATAGAAGAACCAATTTCATTGTATCTTTCTTTTTTTTTCTAGTTCAATTGTAGTAGGTGGTTTAAAGTTCTACCTTTCAGCTTTCGTAGTAGCATTTGTACTAGGTACTTTGAGTATTCAAGTTAGAGTTAACTTGAAGGTGACGCAACAGTTGAGGTTGTGTGCTACACAGGGATTAGAGTTTAATCCTTAGGTTTAAAAGAGTTTTGTAAATGCTATTTTGGTTCAATGATTTTAGTAAAAGTTTGGGAAAATCCTACTGACTAGTTGGTCGTGATTTTTTCACCTTTTGAGCCAGGTGTTTTCCACGTAAAAATCGTTGTGTTCTTTATTTTATGTACTTTTAATTCCACAAACAGTAGTAGTAAGTACACCTAGAAGAACCAGGTTCTTCTAGAGCGAAAATTGGGTACCACACAAATCACCCCCCCTCTTGTGTGGTATTGTTGTTTAGAACATCAATTGGTATCAGAGCAGGTTATCCTTGAAGAGGCTAAAACTTTAGGAAAATATCAACATGAGTGCACCACCTGGCAACTGGAAAGGGCAATCCACTGCTAGGCCTCCACTTTTTAATGGACAATACTATTCTTGGTGGAAAAACATGATGAGAGTTCATATCATTGGAGAGGACTATGAACTTTGGGATATAGTCACTGATGGCCCTTTGGAAACTACAAAGAAGAATGAGGAAGGAGTGAAAGTACCAAAGACAAGAGCTGACTGCACTACTGAAGACCTGAAAAAGTGGGAGAAAAATGCTAAGGCTAAGAAAAGGCTTGTGTGTGGACTAGGTCCGGATGAGTACAGTAGGATCCAAAGGCGTGCCACTGCTAAGGAAATCTGGAACACCTTGCAAGTGGCTCATGAAGGAACACCTCAGTGAAAAGGTCCAGAGGAACACTAGTGTATTCTCAATATGATAATTTTACTATGAAGGAAGGAGAAACTATCCAGGAGATATATACTAGGTTCATTAGATTGATAAATAAACTTAAGCATCTTAGAAGGACTATTCTTGAAGAAGACAAGGTTGAGAAAATCTTGACAGGTTTATACCAGTCTCATGGGAGAGCAAAATTATTGATATTCAGGAATCTAAGAATATTTCTACCCTTAAGTAAGATGAACTAATTGGAAATCTTACTGCTTATGAACTGAGAAGGAAAACCATGAAGATGGACACACATAAGAAGGAAAGAAGTATGACTCTAGGAATTGATGAAGGTTCAGATCTGGAGGATGATGAAATGGTTATGATAACAAGGGATTTCAAAAGGTACATGATGAGAGGAAAGGGTTCTTCAAGAGGTACAAACTTCAACAAACCAAGGGCTCAAGAGAAACATATAAATGAGGGTTGTTACAAGTGTGGTAAGACTAATCAAATGATCAAGAACTGTCTTCAATGGGAAATTGAGTGGAAGAAAGAAAAGACTGAACAGAGAAACAGGAAGAAGGAACATGTTCAACCAAAAAGAAACAAAGGATCAACGAAGGCTATGGTTGATGCTGGGGGAGAAAAATCATATGAGGACTCAGAGGATGAACAAGCCCTATGGCCATCGGAGAATCAGATGATGAACAAGATATACATATTCTTAATATCAAAGACAAGATTAAATTTTTGTCTAAGGAAAGACTGGATGAGTTATTACTAGACTTCATTGATGAGTCTGAGATAATTAACAGTGAGAAGGAAGATCTGTCTAGGGAACGAGTGATACTAAAAGCAAAATTCAAAAGTCTAGAGTCTAGGTCTAAGAGAGTGATGGCAATGCTGAGTTGAAGAACCAGGTTCTTTAACTTGACACCATTGTCCTAGAACTTAGATCTAAAAACATAAAACTGAAACTAGGAATAGGAAAGAAGAAAGCTAATCACACATATATCACCTTAGAAGAAAACTTAGGAAAAATGAAGGATGAGTTGTATAAGAAGGATAAATTGATTAAAGTCCTATAAGAAGATCTAGGAAAGGTGAAACATGAACTAGATAGAAATTGCAAATGGAACAATGCTTTTGATGCACTTTCTTGGTTGCAAAAGCATCACAGTAGCAACAAAAGAGGACTTGGCTATGGGACTCAAGCACCAAAGTGGGACCCTAAAATCAAGTACCTCACACTTCCTGAAAATAAAATCTGCACACATTGTGGCAAGACTGGCCATTACAAGAGTGAGTGCAGCGCTAAATAAAAGGCCAGTCGAAAGAACAAAGTCTTTGTTCAAGAGAAAAGTAAGCTGCCTGGGTGGACAAGAAGGAATCTGATTCAACCTTTTGCCTATAGAAAGGGACCCAAACTAGTGTGGGTTCCTATGACTAACCTTTATTTTCTTTTTGCAGGTCCAAGTGAAGGGAAGTAGCCAAATATGGTATATAGATAGTGGCTTCTCAAAACATATGACTGGGAGCAAGGACTGGTTCCTTTCACTTGAGGACTTAAAAGGAGGCAACGTCTCCTTTGGGAATGGGAAGAAAGGTGAGATTATTGGGGTTGGAAAGGTAGGTAAGATAGACTCCCACTCCATTGAGAATGTATACTTAATAGATGGCTTGAAATATAGCCTGATCAGTGTATCACAACTATGTGAAAGAGGTGACCTTGTAGCATTCACCTCTACTAAATGCTTTGTGATTAATCTTACCACTGACAAGATTGTTTTACAGAAAAAGAGAGTTAACAATATTTACATTTTAGATTTGTCCACTCTCTCAAAAAATGAACTAGTCTAAGTGTGCTGGATAATGTCCCCCCCCCTTCCCCCCCTCCCCCCAATGGCATAAAAGACTTGGCCATGCAAGTCTAAATCAACTAAAAAAATTAGTCTCTAAGGAATTGGTGATAGGGTTACCTAATATCACGTTCAAGGAAGATAAAGTTTGTGAGGCCTGTGCAAGGGGGAAGTAGGTAAGATCATCCTTCAAAAGCAAGAAAATGGTAAGTACAACCAAGTCTTTGGAACTAGTCCATATGGATCTATGTGGTCCAATGAAACCATGAGCAGATGTGGGAAGAAATATGTAATGGTGCTTGTTGATCATTACTCTAGATTTACCTGGGTTCTATTTTTAACTTCCAAAGACGAAGCATTTGACATGTTATATTTCTAACTTCCAAAGACTAAACATTTGACATGTTTACTGCCTTTGTTAGAAAAACTTAGAAACAATTAGGAAATCAACTTGCATACATTAGGTTTGACCATGGAATTGAATTTGAAAATTTCAAGTTTGTTGAATTCTGTGATGAAAATGGTGTCGATCATAATTTCTCTGCCCCAAGGACTCCTCAACAAAATGGAGTAGTTGATAGGAAGAATAAGAATCTTGAGGACATGGCTAGAACCATGCTGCTTTCTAGTAAATGCCCCACAGCTTCTGGGCAGAAGATGTAAACACTAAATGTTACATAATCAATAGATGCATGACTAGACCTCTGGTAGAGAAGACTCCCTATGAGTTACTTAAAGGGAGAAAACCAAACATATCCCATCTTAGGGAATTCGGTTGCAAGTGCTACGTGCACAATAATGGAAAAGACTCCCTAGGTAAGTTTGATTCCAGAAGTGATGGGGGAGTATTCTTGAGATATTCTTCATATAGCAAATCATATATGGTGTTTAATAAAAGAACTTTGTGTGTAGAAGAAAGTGTACATATATTATTTGATGAAACTAACATTCTTTCCGAGAGACAGAAACCTGAAGATGAAGCCATTGGATTGGTAAAGGATTTAACTGAAGCCTCAGCTCAGGTCAAAGTGGCACCAACAGAAGGAACATGTGATAGAACATGTTCTTCCATCTAGGGCAACCTGACAGGGGAAATAATCAAAGGAATTGAAACAAATCCCTTGAAGGAACCTGTTCATGACCATATTCCTCAGCAACATAACATGGGAGAAACATCTAGTAGAAACGAGTTGGTTATGAAACCTCACAAGTATCAAAGTTATCATCCCATTGAGAACATTATCATTGATCCAACATCTGGAGTTAAAACTAGATCACATTTAATGAATTTGTGTGCTTTTGATGCCTTTATGTCTCTTATTGAACCTAAAAATATTGTTGAGGCTTTGCAGGATACAGACTGGGTGATTGATATGCAAGATGAACTCAATCAGTTTAAAGAAGTCAAGTTTGTCATCTAGTTCCAAGACCCAAGGACAGATCAGTCATTGGTACAAATGGGTCTTCAAAAACAAATTTGATGAAGATGGAACAGTTACAAGAATCAAGGCAAGACTGGTGGTCCAAAGTTACAGCCAAGAGGAGGGCATAAACTATGAGAAGACTTTTGCTCTTGTTGCAAGACTAGAGGCAATCAGACTCCTTATAGCTTTTGCAGTACACATGGAATTCACTCTGCATCAAATGGATGGCAAAAATGCCTTCCTGAATGGCTACTAGAAAAATGAAGTGTTTGTGAAACAACCATCAAGATTTGAGAGCAAGGAATATCCTGAGCATATGTACAAGTTAGACAAGGCCTTCTATGGACTCAAGCAGGCTCCAAGACATGGTATGAACGATTGTAAAAATACTTGCTGGAGCATGGTTATAAGAGAGGTAAAATTGATAGTACCTTATTCGTAAAGAAAAAAGATAAGGATCTCCTTGTTGTACAAATATATGTTGATGACATAATATTTGGGGCCACTACTGATAAACTAAGTAAGGACTTTGCAAAATTAATGGGGAGTGATTTTGAAATGAGCATGATGGGTGAGCTTAACTTCTTCTTGTTGGAAACACGTTTCAAATGCAATATTCTAAACGTGTGTTCTTTTGTAGGTTTTGATGAATGTCAAACAAAGCAATAAGCGATATATAGCAGTGCTCAAGGACAAGCACAAAATGGATGCATTACAAGAAGCTCAAGACAAAGTTTAGAAATGTTATAATTGAGTCAATATTAATTGTGATCTTGATTCCTCAATCTTGGCTCATAACATGGCTTCTCTACTAAAATTATTTTTCCAAAATCATGCATATCTAACTTAAGTGTCAAATGATTTTAAACTATGCATATTTATATTTGTTAAAATGTTTTTCAAACATGCCTCAAAAATCTGGGCTAAGATAATCGATTATGTACTTATGATAATCGAGTATCTCTAAGCCAAGACTGCATGACAATCGATTGTGAATTAATGATAATCGATTGTGAGTAAGTCAGTTAACATCAGATTTTTGCAAACTGCACAACAATCGATTGTGTACTTTTGATAATCGATTGTTAACTGAGGCAAAGTTTTCAAAACTCAGAAAAATCGATTATGAACTAATGGTAATCGATTAGAATGAGAAAAATGTCTCCCAGTGTTTTTAAATAAATTAATAATCGATTGTGGCTTTTTGATAATCGATTATATATGAGACAGAAAGTTTTGAAATTAATTAATAATCGATTATGGCTTTTGATAATTGATTATATATGAGACAGAAAGTTTTGAAATTAATTAATAATCGATTATGGCTTTTGATAATCGATTATATATGAGACAGTAAGTTTTGAAATTAATTTATAATCGATTGTTCTATTTGATAATCGATTGTTGGAACTAACCGTTGTCATACATTTTCAAATTACCTTCAGGTAATCGATTGTTGATATTTAACAATCGATGTTTTGCGTAAAATCTGGAAAAGATTTTCTGAACGTTGTTAAAATAATCGATTGTTGATTTCCTGATAATCGATGTTTTATGCCAAAAATTGGAAAGGATTTTTTAACGTTATAAATAATCGATTATTGATTTGAAGTAATCGATTGTTGACGTAAAATCTGGGATTGAATTTTTGATCTGATAGGCAAACAATCGATTGTTTAGTCTTGACAATCGATTGTCACTGAGTAATTTCAGCAATCCTTAATTGGCAATTAGACAACGGTAAGACTGAGTTTTTCACCTATAAATACAGGCTTAACTCAGTGTTTTCACAACAACAACATATACAATTTAAGTATTTTCATTGCTAAAAGCTTTCTTACATTGATCATCATTTTCATTCATCCATAAAGCTTTTTGAAGAGCCATTCTATTGAGCTAAGTTGTTGTGATCTTGAGCGTACTATTTCTACTCATATCTACTCATTGAGGAGTACTTTGTAAAGTGAGTTTGTTTTGTGTTTGTAAGAGAATTGCGATTCTCGTTTGTTGAGGAACTTGTGATTCCTCAGTTGAAGTCTTTGGGATTGTTATCCCCGAGCAGTTGAAGTCTTTGGGATTGTTATCCCCGAGCAGTTGAAGTCTTTGGGATTGTTATCCCCGAGCAATTGAAGTCTTTGGGATTGGTATCCCCGAGCAATTGAAGTCTTTGGGATTGTGATCCCCGAGCACCTAGATGAGGCTTGTGTCCTCAGCTGTAACGGTTTGTTAAGCACCCGTAAGCTTGACAAGTTTAGTGGAAATCTCGAGAGAGTCTCTCGGGGACTGGACTAACCACGTTTGTGGCCAACCAGGATACATCATTGTGTAAGTTTATTTTACTGCACTTGTTTTAATTTCTGCAAAGTTTTTAAATTCCGCACTAAAACGCTTAATATTTTTAAAACGCTATTCACCCCCCCCTCTAGCGTAAAGCGTTATTTCCAACAATTGGTATCAGAGCCATACTCTCTGAAAGACTTAACCGTTTGAGAGAATCTTTCCATGGCTTCTACTCTAGACTCTTTTGCAGGTATTGATGAAGGACAGTGCCCCACAAGACCTCCTTTGTTCAACGGGACTAATTATTCATATTGGAAAGAAAGGATGCAGATATTCGTCAGATCAAACAGCCCTTACTTGTGGAAGGTGTACACCAAAGGAAATGAGGTTCCTGTCAAACAGGTGGAAGGAATATGGGTGCCAAAAACAGAAGAGGAATTCAACGCCGAGGATAATCGAATGGTCCAAAATAATTTTAAAGCTATTAATTTATTACTCTGTGCTGTTAATGCTAATGATTACAGGAAGATCTCCTGCTGCAAAACAGCGAAAGAAATGTGGGACAAGCTTGAGGTCACTTACGAAGGGACTGACCAGGTAAGAGAAGCTAAAATTGATTTTTTAACTCATGCTTACGAATTGTTCCATATGAAGGAAGGCGAAAAGGTAGACGAGATGTTTGAGCGGTTCTCATCAATAGTGAATGATCTCCACGCACTCAAGAAGACGTTCACAGACAAAGAACTAGTTCGAAAAATCCTTAGGAGTCTAACACCGGCATGGCGATCAAAGGCCGATGCGATTCAAGAGTCAATTGGAATCACGAACGTCACCATAGACGCTCTTAGAGGTAATCTTAAGACTTATGAATCCACTATTCTTAACCCTGTTGTTGACGAACAAAGAAGGCAAAAGATTGCTCTAAAGGCGAGCACAAGTCAATCACCAATTGAAGAGGATGGAGATAGCGAATTTGGACTCATCATCAAAAAGTTCCAAAAATTCATGCGAAAAGAATATGACCGCAAAGGGAAAAAGCAAGGTGAGCAAGTTAAATGTTATGAATGTGGTGAAACAGGGCATATCAAAACAAACTGCCCAAATCTTAAAAAGGAGAAGAAACCCTTCAAGAAGCAACGAGCATACATATCTTGGGGAGGAGATTCCGGAGACGAATCCAGTGAAGAAGAA
The DNA here is from genome assembly GCA_034376525.1 of Nicotiana benthamiana. Lineage (NCBI taxonomy): Eukaryota > Viridiplantae > Streptophyta > Magnoliopsida > Solanales > Solanaceae > Nicotiana > Nicotiana benthamiana. The sequence continues at coordinate 94,519,458 of CM067330.1, forward strand.
AATGAAGAAGCGGCAAATCTCTGCCTCATGGCACAGGAAGAAAATCAAAGTGAGGTAAGTCAAATCTCTTCTCAAAATTTTTATACTCTTGATGACATGAGAAATGCCTTTGATGAATTGTATGCTGAATTTCTCAAAGTTACAAAAACCGTCACTAGTTTAAGAGAAAATGCTTCTCTAAAAGAACAAGATTTTCAAAAACAGTTTTCATTAAAAGAAAAAGAATTAGAAAAATTGGCTTTGGAAAATGAGAAGCTACTAGAACAAAACAAGTTTTATGGGAAAAGAAGTTCTGACAAGCCCGAGAGTTCTACAAAAAATTGTGCTTCTTGTGTAGACCTTAAGAATGAAGTAGGTAGATTAAAAGGCACACTAGATAAATTCAACTCCTCTCATAAAAACTTGAATGTGGTGCTTGATAACTTGAAATCAACCAAGCATGGAATAGGCTTCATAAATGAAGAAGAGGTTGATGCAAAAACCCAACCACCTAGAGCTCAACCTAGGATTAATAACAAAAATGCCTTTCCTAAAACAAACATGCATATTAGGAGACCTAGACATGACCTTCCGCCTAGCAATCGTCACCATAGACATGATGCATACTTTAGGCACAACAATGATCATGCTAGAAGATCCCGAAATGTTCAACCTAGAAATGACTATAGTGTTCTAATTAGGAGAAATGAAAATAGAGTAAACAATGTGCATTATTCTAGCTACTATGAGCCTAGACGCATGCATAATCCAAATGTGACATGTCATTATTGTAGACGAATTGGTCATATTGCTCCCGCATGCTTTACTAGACATAGACATGCTACTCAAACATATCATTATAGTATGCATAACCCTCAAGGACCCAAAATGGCATGGGTACCAAAAGAGCATTAATTTGTTTTGCAGGTGTGCTTGAAGGAATCAAGTGTAGTGGATGCTCCAAACACTTGACGAGAGACGAATTCAAAATTCCTTCAATTAAAGCACAAAGAAGGAGGAAGAGACGGAAAAGTCGACTTATGTTTTTTTAAATCGGAAGTATTTTCGAAAAATTCAAAAGGCAAAATTGTGGAAAAAGCTTTGTAAATTGGAGAATGAGCCAAAAGACCAAAATGAACGGAGGATGTTCAAAATCAGGTAATTGGCAAAGTCGAAGGGAAGGTAAGTACCCTAAACCCTCTTAAGAACATCCTAGGACAAAATTCTTAAGAGTTCATTTTTTTTTCACCCGACTACACGAGTTTCAAAGTTATTATTTCATTTATAGATTACTGACTTGAGCGTCGGAGATGTTTAATTCTATTTTGCAGGCATCCCCCAAAAGGTAAGAGGAAAGTATGAATTATCTTGATACAAGAAAAAAATTCGATCATAATCGATTATTTATGCTTACAATCGATTATCAGTATCAATAATCGATTATTTGTTGATTCAATTTTTTTTCCATGAAATCTTGTTAAATGTTTACATTGCCTGATAGAATTAAGTCTCATCATTTCAGCATCCCCCTTCCAAACAATCGATTATTTGTTCTGCCAATCGATTATTTGCCAAAATTCAAACTCTCTATGAGTAAAACAATCGACTACTATATATTGACAATCGATTATCTGTTTTAAACTTATGTTACCGTTTTGGCTCCATAATCGATTCCTGACAGGTCATAAATATGAAAAACAATCGATTACCAAGTTTGACAATCGACTATCTTTTTCAAATTTTCTTACCGTTCTGGCGTGTAATCGATGTGTCAGATCATTTTCATTAATGACAATCGATTATTCCATTCAAACAATCGATTGTTGAACGGTCAGTGAATTTATTTTTACCGTTTCAGACTTCAAATCTCTTCAAATCATTTCCAATAAATGTAAGATTCATTCCTTCTCTATATATAGGCTGCACATATGCTCTTGTATACTCACTCAAGCCTCCCTAGCATCAAATTCTCTTGTTTTCCTTGAAAAATCCTAGCACATCCTTTCAAAAAAAATATGTCAAGCCGCAACTCAAAACGTGCTCGTTCCAAACAAGGTGCTTCTTCTTCTCGCCATCCATATCAAGATGGATCGGTTCTATTCTTTGAATCCAATGAAGAGCTCACCCGTTTCTTAACCAAATTTGAGAAACGCCTTATTCTCCCTCCTCGCTTTTCAACAAACGCTCTTGTTGCACCATTCATTCCAGCCGCAAATATGCTAAGAGAGTGCAACCTTTTCAATTTCCTACTCCTTACTCACCCCTACTACAACATTTCTTTGGTTGAAGCTTTTTACTCCAACCTTCACAAAGATGATGAGGGTGAACTTGTTACCAATGTTAACGGCATTCCCATTCTAATTTCTGAAGATAACCTCCACCTCATTGCCGGCATTCCGCATGATGGTGAAGACATCTACCAGTACATAAATGATGCCGGGGTCATGATTGATGAAGCTAATCTCTTCCGCCAAGCCGGAGTAGCCTATGATGAGTCCTCTTCCCGTCGTCCCACCATAAAGGGTATGGACCCGAATTATCGTTTCATTCTCTATTTCATCACTCGTGTTCTCAAACCCCGTAAACTCAATCACACCACCATTTCCCAAGAGGATGCCAAATTTCTTCATGCCATTGTCACCGGTGTTAAAATAAATTGGTGCAAGCTTATTCTATCTCATATGTTCAATGCCACCAGAGATGACATACCTCTCCCCTATGCCCTCTTAATAATGAAATTTCTTGAGGCTTCCGGAGTCAATATTGCTAATGGTCCTCTCAAAAAGAGCACCAAAATCTGGGAAATTTCGGAGTCTTCCTTTCATCATGATGGTGATCATGCTCCCGCTCCTCCTCAAAATCGACAAGCCCGTCGTGCTCATCCTCCTCAGGAGCCTACCCTCCGGACCATTTCTGACCAAATTACTCAACTAACCCGTGAGGTCCATGGTTACTTTGATCACGTGCATTATGCCTATGCTCAGATGGTGCCATATCAAGCGCCTACCAATGATGATGAAGGGGATGGGGGTGATGAATGATGAAATTGTTGTTGTTATGAGATATTGTTGTTTTTGGTCTGCTTGTTCTTGATTGGTTAGTTATGTTTGGTTTCACCCTTGTAATGTTATCTTAATTTTCCAATAAATAAACTTGTGTTTATTTCACATTTTTTTCATATTCTTCCCTTGTGTAAATTTTTGCTAATGGCAAAAGGGGGAAGAAACGGGATATCAAGAAGTATGCTATATCACTCTCAACTTCATTCATGCTTAAAGTGAGGGGGAACATGAATTGAGGGGGAACATCAAATTGCATACTTTACTCTTGTCTTGGATTATCAAAATAATTATTGCATATATCCCGCTTATGTTTGCCATTATCAAAAAGGGGGAAATTGTTGGAAACACGTTTCAAATGCAATATTCTAAACGTGTGTTCTTTTGTAGGTTTTGATGAATGTCAAACAAAGCAATAAGCGATATATAGCAGTGCTCAAGGACAAGCACAAAATGGATGCATTACAAGAAGCTCAAGACAAAGTTTAGAAATGTTATAATTGAGTCAATATTAATTGTGATCTTGATTCCTCAATCTTGGCTCATAACATGGCTTCTCTACTAAAATTATTTTTCCAAAATCATGCATATCTAACTTAAGTGTCAAATGATTTTAAACTATGCATATTTATATTTGTTAAAATGTTTTTCAAACATGCCTCAAAAATCTGGGCTAAGATAATCGATTATGTACTTATGATAATCGAGTATCTCTAAGCCAAGACTGCATGACAATCGATTGTGAATTAATGATAATCGATTGTGAGTAAGTCAGTTAACATCAGGTTTTTGCAAACTGCACAACAATCGATTGTGTACTTTTGATAATCGATTGTTAACTGAGGCAAAGTTTTCAAAACTCAGAAAAATCGATTATGAACTAATGGTAATCGATTAGAATGAGAAAAATGTCTCCCAGTGTTTTTAAATAAATTAATAATCGATTGTGGCTTTTTGATAATCGATTATATATGAGACAGAAAGTTTTGAAATTAATTAATAATCGATTATGGCTTTTGATAATCGATTATATATGAGACAGAAAGTTTTGAAATTAATTAATAATCGATTATGGATTTTGATAATCGATTATATATGAGACAGTAAGTTTTGAAATTAATTTATAATCGATTGTTCTATTTGATAATCGATTGTTGGAACTAACCGTTGTCATACATTTTCAAATTACCTTCAGGTAATCGATTGTTGATATTTAACAATCGATGTTTTGCGTAAAATCTGGAAAAGATTTTCTGAACGTTGTTAAAATAATCGATTGTTGATTTCCTGATAATCGATGTTTTATGCCAAAAATTGGAAAGGATTTTTTAACGTTATAAATAATCGATTATTGATTTGAAGTAATCGATTGTTGACGTAAAATCTGGGATTGAATTTTTGATCTGATAGGCAAACAATCGATTGTTTAGTCTTGACAATCGATTGTCACTGAGTAATTTCAGCAATCCTTAATTGGCAATTAGACAACGGTAAGACTGAGTTTTTCACCTATAAATACAGGCTTAACTCAGTGTTTTCACAACAACAACATATACAATTTAAGTATTTTCATTGCTAAAAGCTTTCTTACATTGATCATCATTTTCATTCATCCATAAAGCTTTTTGAAGAGCCATTCTATTGAGCTAAGTTGTTGTGATCTTGAGCGTACTATTTCTACTCATATCTACTCATTGAGGAGTACTTTGTAAAGTGAGTTTGTTTTGTGTTTGTAAGAGAATTGCGATTCTCGTTTGTTGAGGAACTTGTGATTCCTCAGTTGAAGTCTTTGGGATTGTTATCCCCGAGCAGTTGAAGTCTTTGGGATTGTTATCCCCGAGCAGTTGAAGTCTTTGGGATTGTTATCCCCGAGCAATTGAAGTCTTTGGGATTGGTATCCCCGAGCAATTGAAGTCTTTGGGATTGTGATCCCCGAGCACCTAGGTGAGGCTTGTGTCCTCAGCTGTAACGGTTTGTTAAGCACCCGTAAGCTTGACAAGTTTAGTGGAAATCTCGAGAGAGTCTCTCGGGGACTGGACTAACCACGTTTGTGGCCAACCAGGATACATCATTGTGTAAGTTTATTTTACTGCACTTGTTTTAATTTCTGCAAAGTTTTTAAATTCCGCACTAAAACGCTTAATATTTTTAAAACGCTATTCACCCCCCCCCCTCTAGCGTAAAGCGTTATTTCCAACACTTCTTAGGCTTACAAATCAAACAAAGTCCAAATGGAACCGTGATCCACCAACAGAAGTATGCAAAGGAACTAATCAAAAAGTTTAAAATGGAAGAACCAAAGGAAATAGACACACCCATTGCAACTGCTACTAATTTAGATATTGATGAGCCTGGTTCATCTGTTGATCAAAAGTTGTATAGGGGTATGATTGGTTCAATTTTGTATCTTACTGCTAGTAGACCTAACATTATTTTCAGTGTAGGACTTTGTGCTCGCTTTCAGGAAAATCCAAAAGAGTCTCATCTCACTACTGTCAAAAGGATACTAAGATACTTAAAAGGCACTACTGGTATGTGTTTTTTGTATCCTAGAGGTAGCAATTTCGATCTAGTAGGATATGCTGATGCTGATTATGCATGTTTCTAGTGGATAGGAAGAGAAACTCAGGTATTCCACACTTCCTTGGTTCATGTCTTGTGTCATGGGCTACGAAAAAGCAAAACTCAGTGGCCTTATCTATTGCAGAAGCTGAGTATGTTGCTGCTGAATCTTGTGCTCAATTGCTATAGATTAAACAACAGCTGGTGGATTTTGGTATTGAAGTTGGTTGTTCCAATATTTTGTGATAACATTAGTGCTATAAGTATGCCAAAGAACATTGTTCATCATAAGAGGACTAAGCACATAGATGTTAGACAACACTTCTTAAATATAAGTATGAGAAACGACTGATCCCCATAGAATATAGTGCTTCTGATAAGCAAATTGATGACATTTTCACTAAAGCATTAAGTAGAGAAAGCTTTGAGAGCATTAGGTTGGAATTATGGATGATTAAGATCACCTAACAGGTCCAGTTCAGAATGCACAATGAAAACAAAAAACAAAAAAAAATTGATTTTTTTGGCTAGGAGTTCTATTCTTTGTGTAAATAACTAGATTAATTCTCACCCAGCTTCATACTTTAGTTATTATATTCATGTGACTTGTGTATACATGATTCACTGATCTCTTACAAAGTTTTTCTATTATGACATTTGAGGCGTGTTGAAGAGAGTTCTATATGAAGAACCTTGTTCATCAGTATGAGTTCATGTGAAAATACATGTATATTTTCCATACTTTGCATAATTAGAAAGATTAACAATTCAAACATGAGCAGAAGTCCGGTCATTGTCAAACTACTAGAAAATTTTATCCGTTGAGGCATTGAACCAATTTCATCCATTTAGAACTCTGAAACGTGATGTTTGCCTAAAATCTAGGGAAGCCAAATAAATCATTAAAGGGCTGGAATTACAGTCTGATTAGACTTCTCTTTAACCTCTGAAAAGCTGCTGTTACTAAGTAAATATCTAATTACTTTTAAATACACACCACATCTCTAATCTTCTTCATTATGCAATAACCGTAAAAAATTTCCCTAGTTCTAAAATCGCTTCTCCTCTCCAGAATTCCTTAAATTCTCTTCTTCAGAAATTCCCAAAGCTTCTCAAACAACGAAGAACCATATCTAACCCCCAAGATAATCCTGGTACTCCCCCACCACCAACTCCATCAAATACATCCTCATCTACTCCTCCCAGTGAGTCCCCAAAACCTGGATTTCGAAGGCAGAAAATATTGGCTAGAAAAACTGTAGCATCTGGATTTATGAGAAAGGTTTTAAATGAGAGATTGAAAGCTAGCCAAAGGAAAGAAAGCCAAGCATAAGAATCTGACTTCAGTTCTGAGTTAGAATCTTTTATATCTGCCAGTGAAGGTGAAGAACATAGGTCTTCTGACACTGAGAAAATTCAAGAATCCCCTATTGAGGTAAGTTGTTCTGTGGTTGAAAACATAGAAAATAGTTTTGTTCTAGTTGAACATATTAGAGATGTTAAGTTGGCTGAATCAAGTAGAAGTAGCAAAGAAATAGGAAAAGGAGAAGTTCTTGCTATATGTGGAGTTGAATAAAAGAGTGGCACAAAGTCAGGGGGAAGTGGATCCCTGGAAGCACCTAAAGGGTTGGTTCATCTAAGCAAACAAAGAGATGAACCTGGTTCATCTGCTGAGGAAGTTTTGACTGATCTTATAAAAAGGGTTGGGATGAGTTATGACCCAAAGAAACGTAAACCTACCTCACAACAGGTTCCCAACTATTCCCAATCCATCCAAGAAAATAAATACTTCATCCCCAAAATCTTCAGTACCTAGGGAAATGGCTACAAGAAGTAGGGTAAGACAAAGTGAAACTGACTTACCAGAAGATTTGGAAGAAAGAAAGAAGAAGAAAATGGAGAAGGGAAAGAAAAAGGTTGCAGAGTCCTCTAAGGTTGAAGAAGAAGAGGAGGTGGAACCGGTCCATCAAGAAAGGGGAACAACAGTGGAGGTTTCTACACCAAAACCTAAAAAAATCCAAGACTTCTACCAAGAAGTCTCCTTCTGTACCTGTGTCTGATGAACCCCCACTAGCCAAAAGGAGAAGATTGCAATGAAAGGCAAGCAAAAGAAAATTGTTGAAGAAGAAAAAGAGTGGAGTGTAGAAGAAGAAGAGGAATCTGAGAAGGAGCAGGATAGGTTTGCCATCTTTGGCAGAAGAAAAATTCTAAAAGGAAGATTGTTGAAGGACCTGGGTGAACCAGGAATGATGAGACTGTTGGATGCTCTAGATGCACAAGGTTGGAAGGACATGGTCCTTGAAATGGATAGGAGGCTGGCCAGGAATGGGCTAATTGAGTTTACGACCAATGTTGCTATGAAGGATAGAGTAGTCACTAGCCTGGTGAAAGGAGTGAAAGTGGAGTTTGATGCAATCAAACTGGGTGAGATTCTGGATATACCCACTGAAGGGTATGGTGATCATACAAGGAAAAGGTGGCCATGTATGGATTCTTTTCCCACTGTTTTTGAAATCACTAGAAGGTTTTGTGGTTCTGAAGATGTGTCTGAAGCCAGATTTGTGCAGAAGAGTGAAATGAGACCTGAGCGCAAGGTTTTTTTTGAATTTGTCAACAAGGTGCCTCTTGCCTGGACATGAGAGAAGACACACTGCAAATTACATGGACATGGTTCTTATGGAGTGCTTGGAGAGAGGAATGCAAGTCAACTTGCCTACTTTCATTGTCAAATTTCTAGACAGGGTCATCAATGGCTCTAAGGCATATGCTACTCCATATGGGTTCATACTGACTACTGTGCTGGACAGGCTGAACGTACTTTTGATGAAATGGGAAATGTCATTAAGTAAAGAACATTTTAGTGTTAAGACTCTGCTGGCTTGTGACTATCCAGTTAATGCTATCCCAGTTGAACCTGGTTCATCTTTGAAGACACCTATCAACAGCAAGGTTAGGGATTTGGTTCAGGAGTGTGGAACTAAGGATGATGAAATTGCTAGGCTCAAGGCATGCGTGGCTGAATTGGAAACTGAAAGAGATGGCCTTAGAACCGAGCTGGAAAAAGGAAAGGAGAAAAGTGATGGAATGCTTCAGAATATGCTAAACCTTCTCCAATCTCAACCCTCTAGTTTCTCCAAGCCCTAGGTCTCCCACCACTGGTCTTTTGAACCAATCTAGTAACCCCCAATGACCCAGATTAGGGATATTTCTGTTTTTTTGTGCTCATGTTTTGGAAGTTTTTCTTTCTTTTTATGGCCTGTTTGTGAAGGCATATCTCTATCAATGACAAACTATGGATTAAATATGTTTGTTGATTATTGATAATTGCACAATGTTTTCACTTGCAGTTGCCTTAGTGGCCATGAGTATTTATTCAATTCTGGGATTTACAGTGTATGCAACTTTTTGATGATGCAAAAAGGGGAAAGAGATATTGTGCATTACTCATTATTCTGTTATTCTAAATTAAGTGATATTTATAACCTAATTAACCTGGTCCTTGATGATATGTATAACTTTCTAAGTAAAGTGTAAATGGTTAAGATGAGTTCTTACAGGTCTTTGATTAGTAAAAATAACAGAGTTTGTCGTCATCAAAAATGGGAAATTTGTTGCCCCAAGAGCAGGTGTAGTTTTGAAGAATGACAAATAAACTCAGTCTTGGACCAGGTCCATCAGGTGAAACACAATGTTTGTCAACCTATATATGTGAGATGCTTGTGAAGGAGATAAGTACCATTGATCAAGCAGCAATATCTCCTGAACTGATCGAAAAAGTTGCATATGGGATAAGGAGGAAAAGTCTCCTTATGAGAAGAGAACACATATCTGGATAAAGGATAGGGTTGGAGTTTGTGTTGTTCAAGGACTCCACTTCGATGGAAGATCAGAAATTAGGTCTCAATCAAACTCGAATTACTAACTCATTGAATAATAGTGATTGTTCTCTTTACAGTTATTGCACAAACGCAGAAGTGAAACTAAATTAAGAGCAAAAAGCGAGGTAATTTTGCAAGAAATTTATGTGAGATTTGAGTGTGCAATCCTGAAGTTACTTGGACAAGATAGAAGAACCAATTTTATTATATCTTTCGTTTATTCTAGTTAAATTGTAGTAGGTGGTTTAAAGATGTACCTTTCAGCTTCCATAGAAGCATTTGTACTAGGTACTTTGAGTATTCAAATTAGGGTTAACTTAAAGATGTCGCAATAGTTGAGGCTGTGTGCTACACAGGGATTAGAGTTTAATCCTATGGTTTTACAAGAGTTTTGTAAATGCTGTTTTGGCTCAGTGATTTTAGTGGAAGTTTGGGAAAATCCTATTGAGTAGTAGGTCATGATTTTTTGACCTTTTGAGTCAAGTGTTTTTCACGTAAAAATCGCTATGTTTCTGAAAACAGTACTAGTAAGTACATAGAAGAAACAAGTTCTTCTAGAGAGAAAATTAGGTACCAGAAACCAGAAGCAAGGTGTGCAACTCAAGTTCTATTCTCTGGTGGTCAAAGATGGAATGAAAATCGCCAAACTGAACCCCAAGGAGATAGAAGCTCAGACGCAGAAATGGAAGCTTCTATAGGATATGTGCTAGGAAGTAATCTGAATTTCAAAGATATGTTAAAATTTGTATATGGTGTTTGGAATATTATAGCGGCACCGACTGTACTATTACATGATGACGGATATTTCATTTTTAAGTTCAAATTGACGGAGGATAAAAACCTAATAATTCAACAAGGGTCCTTACACCTTCAAAGCTAGACCTATGATATTGAAGGATTGAGATCCCAATTTCAAAATCCAAAATGAATCAATGAGAATTGTACCAATGTGGGTCAATTTCCCAGGACTACCAATCCAATGTTGGGCAGAAGAAAACTTAGGGAGAATAGCTAGCCTAATTGGCAAACCTATATGTACTGACAAGCTCAGTGCTGAATGTGAAAGGATCTCTTTTGCTAGAGTTCTTGTGGAAATGGATATCAGCCAGGCATACCCGATGAAGTACATATTGAAATCCCGGATGGAAGAAGCTGGGCTCAATCAGTGGAGTATGAATGGAAACCAGCTTTCTGCTTAGATTGAAATTCTTTTGGGCATAAAAATGGAGAATGTCAACAGAAAGAGAAACATGACCACATACCACAGAATCAGAGAAAGAGAAACAAAACGAAAAACACAATGAAATGGCAGCCAAAACCTGTAATGGAAGAGGATAATGCCAAGCAACATCAAGCAGAACAAATAGTTACACCTGAGGTGGAAATATCACTGAACAGTCGAGGGAAACAGGTAGCAACTGTAAAGGGACCTAAGGACAAATGGGAGATCAGTTATGAGGAATTGTCTATCAGGAATGCAGCTGCTGTCTTAACTATCCATGAACCTGCTGACCAACAACAGGAAAGCAGAAGAGAAACAACTATTAGGGATAAAGGGGGCAGTTCCAATAACCATCGATCATGATCATTGTGTCATGGAATATTAAAGGACTGAATAAGTCCTATAAACAAAGAGAACTAGTGAAGTTCCTGAGATTAAACAAAGTTGATATGATAGCTTTTCTTGAAACAAAAGTGAAATAGCAACACTCACATACAATCTACAAGAAGCTGGGAGATGAATGACATATAGAAAATAACTATGCTGCTGCCCCAAATGGGAGGATTTGGATATTGTGGAAAAAGCTAAACATCCAGGTTGTAATCCTAGAAACAACTTACCAGATGATACATTGCCACGTGACAGACAGAAACTCAACATTTGCAAGCTACATAACTTTTGTCTATGACTTACATTCAATCCAGCATAGAATACCCCTATGGAGAAGTTTGAGAACTGCCCAATACAGTGGTCCATAGCTGATATTTGGTGACTTTTATAGTGTACTGAAGATGGATGACAGGATCAATGGTCAACCTGTACACCAATCAGAGACAAATGATTTCTAGAGCTGCATTGACGACATTAGAATAGGGCAGATTACCAAAAGAGGAAACAGATTCTCTTGGAGTAACAAGAGAGATGCTGAGGACAGAATTTACAGCCATATTGACTGGGCTTTTGGCAATAATGAATGGTTCAAATCCTATACTCATGTGGAAGCAATGTACATGTTGCCCGGATGCTCAGATCATTCCCCCATACTGCTAGACACTGAAGTTGTAAAGACCAGGGTAAACAGGCCATACAGATTACTCAATGCAGTCATGAACCATCAAGAATACAGGACACCAGTTCATACAATCTGGAACCAGCAGATTCAAGGATGTGCTATGTACTCTATTTGGAGCAAACTGAAACAGGTTCAACAATCCACCAGACACATTCACAAGGAACACTCATCTGCTGAAAAAAAACTGCAACAATTGAGAGAGGAACTGGATGAAACACAATGCAAACTGAATGAAGACCAATTCAACAGGCAGGAGATTCAAAAAGAAAAACAACTCTTACAGAACATTGAAAAATGGGAAACAATTCAAGAACAATTTCTGAGACAGAGATCAAGAGCAAATTGGATCCAACTGGGGGATAATAATACCAAATACTTCCATGCTTACATGAAATCCAGACAAGCAAGAAATAAAGTGAGCTGTATCCCCACAGAGAACCAAGAGAAGCTTATTGATCCACAACAGATTCAGCAAGAATTCATCCACAACCTACTGGGTACAGCAGCAGATCAAAGTCCAGGCATTGACATCAATGTGGCCAGAGATGGCCCCTGCCTAAGTCTGTACCAACAGCAGCAAATGTTGACTCTAGTGACTGCAGAGGAAATCAAACAAACAGTACAGAATCTACCTCAAGATAAACTCTAGGTATTGACGGCTACCCTGCTAAATTTTATAGAGAATTCTGGCCAATTGTTGGGGGGGGGGGGGGGGAAGTTACCAGGGCAGTGAAGCGGTTCTTCCAAAATGGAAAAATCCTAAAACAGATTAACTGCACCACTGTTACTCTGATTCCAAAAGTTAAAAATCCTAGCTATGTCAAAGAGTTTCGTCTCATTGGCTGCTGCTCTACTCTGTACAAAATCATCTCAAAGCTCCTAACAAATAGACTAAAACTGGTTGTAGATCACTTAGTAGGGCGCGCCCAGTCAGTCTTCATAGAAGGGAGAAACATTCTGGATAATGTAATTATGGCCCATGAACTGATCAAAGGCTATACTCACAAGACAATATCTCCTAGATGCCTACGACTCTGTTGAATGAGATTTTCTGAAAGCAGTACTTCTAGAATTTGGAATTCCATACAAACTAGTCATGCTAATAATGAAATGTGTTTCCATTGTCAGCTACTCCGTTTTGATAAATGGAGGACTGACCAACACATTCGAAGCAAGGAATGGACTAAGACATGGAGATCCAATTTCCCCCTACTTATTTGTCCTAGTTATGGAATATCTAACTAGATCTCTAAAGAAACTAAACAGGAATCCAGATTTCAACTTCCATCCAAAATGCACCAACCTACAAATCACACACATATGCTTTGCAGACGATCTTCTGATGTGCTGTAGGGCTGATGAAACCTCCTTGAAATTACCTATGAAGGAATTTGAACAGTTCTCTAGTGTATCAGGACTTCAAGTCAATATGGATAAAAGTTCTTTATATATAGCAGGTGTTTCAACTGAATTCAAAAAAAAGATTTGTTCTGAGCTAAACCTCACGGAGGTCACCTTCCCCTTCAAATACCTAGGAGTTCCCTTATCTACAAAAAAACTCACTATATCACAGTGTATGCCCCTAGTGGAAAAGATAGTGGACAGAATCAGAAGCTGGACATCCAAACTCTTATCTTATGCTGGTCGAATATAACTCATCAAGAGTGTCCTATTTGAAATGCAAACTTACTGGGCCTAGATATTCCTCATACCAAAAAAATCATAAACCTGGTTAATTGAATTTGCAGGAATTATCTGTGGACTGGTAGTGATGAAAATAACCATAGGAACCCAATTGTCTGAGAAACAATGTGTAAACCAAAGGCAGCAGGAGGTTTGAACATTATTTCCTATGAAAGGTGGAATAAAGCAGCACTATCAAAACTCATATGGGCCTTAATGTCAAAGAAAGACAAGCTCTGGATCAAATGGATCCACTTTCACTACATAAAGAAGAAGGACCTAATACAATGGAAATTCCTAAACAAGCTAGCTGGCTCGATAGGAAACTGATTGGAGCAAGGGAATGGTGGGAAAATGATGGAACATGAATACAAACATGTACTCAAAATGGGCAATTTAGCATCAGAAAAGCATACATTCATACCACCCCGCAATACCCCAAGGTCCGATGGAAAAACTTAGTGATGGTGAATGGCATGCTCCCAAAGCAGAAATACATTTTATGGATAGCATTGCACCAGCGATTGGCAACAGTTGACAGATTGGTTAGATGGGGTCTTCAAATCAATACATCATGCATCCTATGTGGAAGAGATGTTGAAGAAATACATGATCATTTATATTTTGACTGCGTATATTCCAAAAACCTGTGGAAAGGTATGTTACATTGGTTGAAGTATCAAAGAACAATTGGCACACGGGAATCAGAAATGCAATGGTTATCGGATAATATCAATAGCAGGAATCCCAGAAAAGCCATCCTCGGGGTGGTGTTTGCAGCAGTAGTCTACACCATTTGGACGGAAAGAAACAACAGAAGTTTTCAACAACTGAACAGAAACAGCCAAGATCGAGCAAATGAGATTACAATTCAAGTGCACATTGCTGGAATGAAACACTCTAAATGGAATCCCATTCTGCAGACTATGAATCACTATCCCTTATGCGAATCTTCACAATCGTAACAATTTCTTTGTCTGTAATAAAAAACTAGTTTAACAACCATAGTTGTAGAGTTTACTATTTTGATTGTAACTTTGAGAACTGTTCTAGAGTCCAAATGAATAACTGATGTAAATTGCTAATGGTTGAAATAAAATTTCTTTTGACCAAAAAAAAAAAAAAGAAAATTTGGTACCACACAAATCACCCCCCTCTTGTATGATTTTGACGTTTAGAACATCACCTTCTGTCTCCTTAGTGTTTTGAATTAAAGAATCAACTTAAATAGTCGCCTACTCAATCAACCGATTAAACTAAAAATAACAGGTGAAAGTATAATACATATATAATATATATACAACCGTATACTATTAGTGTATAATCTAAGTGAACAGTGGATTCGACCGATCATTTGTGTAAAGATCACCCTTTTTGAATTATCAAGATTTTTATGTTTATATCTGGCTGATGACTTTTCATATATAACTTTTCAAGCAAACTGTATGGAATTGCATGTCTTCCTTTGCCATATCTATACAATATTTACATAATTATTCTGTCCAAAAAGCTAAGATGATCTTTAAATCCCATAAAAGGACAAGGAACAGTATTTTACCTTCACTTCTTCAGGCCAAAGAGGTAAGACATTACAACCATAATAATTTTGTTTTGAAGGGGGCTCCATTTGAAAATTTTATACAAAACAAAACTACATGTTAGTCCAAAACTTATAGAAAGGGTTGAAAATTATTTAATTAGCTGACTTACCATTGATGAAAAACTAGAAATTTGGTGATGATAATGTTATGATTTTTGCAACACATTGTGTAGGGGAAAAATGAGATTATGTGGTTCACTAGGAAACTTTAAATTATGGCAAAAAAAACTACACCATTTTGATTAACTTTTTTATTCACACATTCTAAACTTTACCTATTACTCCATAATTTAGGACGATTACCATCAAGAATTGGGGCAGATGAATTTGGTCTAAAGACACAATCTTTTGAAGGTATATTAATTGTTGGGGCAAAAATTAGAACAACCTGATGCACAAGATATTTTGTATTCACGTAGGGTTGGGGTAAAGTTGGGCTAAATAAATTGAGACAGTTTAATGTTTGCAATATTGCACTTTTTAATGTTTTTCCTCTAATCTAATCCTCTCAAGTTGAGCAACACCTAGTGCTCTTTGTGGGATTTTATTCAATCTCAACTTTTTTGAGGCTCTATTATTAGCACAGCTACACCTTTGTATATGTTCCTGTATATCCATTTCAGGTTCTTTGCCATCAAATGTGAAGAAAATGAGAAAAATGACATTAGATAATTGTTCTCTAAATAATAGTCAAAAATTGTGCTGATAGATCATTTAGAGTTTTAAACTCTAAATCTGTATTTTGAAGCCTCTAATAGCTTTTTAAACCTTTCTCAATTTGCACGCACATCCCGAGTATGTTTTTGGAAGGATTTTATATTGAAAAATTGATACAAATATGAAATTTTGCCTTATAAATCCATTTGAGTTGACTTCAGTCAACGTTCCGAGCAAATAAAGCCAAATCTATATTTTGATGGTCTTGGTGGGTAGGTAGTTATTTGGGACCTAGGCATAGTCCTGGAATCGAATTCAGAGGTCCTTAGCTTGAGTTATCGCTTTTTTGTCGAAAATTGAAGGTTTAAAGGTTTAATAAAACTAAAGACTTGACCAATGTTTGAGTTTGTTGATACTGAGTCTGTATTTTGATTTCGAAATTCAGTATAGGTCCATTACTATATTTCTGACTTGTCTACCAAATTTGGTGAGAAATGAGTTGGTTTGACGTAATTCGGACGTTCGGTTGTTATAATAGAAATTCTAAAGTTTTATTTGATTTGGTGTTCGATTCGTAGTTCTAGATATTATTTTGGTATTTTGATTGCACGAGTGCGGTCGTATAATATTTTTGGACATGTATACATGTTTGGTTTGGATCCCTGAGGGCTGTGAGTTTTGAAAAAGCTATGGAGTGGATTTGGATTTAGAGTCATAGCTGAAGCCTTTGTGCTTCTAGAGTCTGCTGCATATTTCACAATTGTGAGGTTTGGCTCGCAAATGCGAGCCTCGCATTTGTGAAGAAGACTTCGCATTTGCAATCAGGGGCTAGAGGGTGGTCTTTCGCATTTGCGAGATCTGGGGTCGCATTTGCGATCCCCTCAGCTTCGCATTTCCGAAGGTAGCAAGAATGTTAGACTTCGCGTTTGCTTGCAATTGCGACATCTGTGCCTGATAAAAATTTGAGCTAGAGGAGATTTTCTCTCATTCTTTTAAATTTTCAAACCTAGATACCTTAGAGGCAATATTTCCAAGAACTCTTCTTCCCCAATTCATTGGTAAGTGATTCTAAGCTACTTTCTTTCAATCACCCATTATATTTCATAAGATTTCAACCTAAAATCTATGATTTTCTTGGTAGAGATTGGGAATTTTTGTAGAATTAAGAATTTTTATAAAATTGGAATTTAGACCTCAAATTGAGGTCGTATTTCGAAACAAATTACATAAATTAACTCGGAGGTGAATAGGTAATTAGAGTTTGGTTCGAATTTCGGATTTGGACCATGCGGGACCGGGAGTTGACTTTTGTTGAATTGTTCAATAATGACCTAAATTGAACCTTTTTATTCATGAGATGTAGTCGAAGGCGGTGGTGCCCAGCCACGATGTTATGCTCTTCTATCCAGGACCGAGGCTGAGACTTCAGATGCGGTTATCACATGTACTGTTCTGGTTTGTGATAGAGATGTTTCAGTGTTATTCGATCCAGGGTCTACATACTCGTACGTGTCATCTTATTTTGCACCATATTTGTTCATGCCAGTGATTCCCTGAGTGTCTCTGTATATGTGTCGACACTAATAGGTGATTCAATTATGGTAGATCGAGTCCATCGTTCTTGCATTGTGGTGATTAGGGGTCTTGAGACTTGCGTAGATTTATTGCTTCTAGATATGGTTGACTTCGATATTATATTGGGGATGGACTGGTTATCACCTTACCACGCTATCTTGGACTGTCATGTCCAGACTGTGACCTTAGCTTTACTGCGTTTGCCTCGTTTAGAGTGGAGAGGGACTCCTGGTCATTCTACCCGCAGTGTTATCTCATATGTGAATGCTCGACGTATGGTCGAGAAGAGGTTTTTGGCCTATTTGGCAATATTTTCGTGATTCTAGTGCTGAGGTTCCCTCTATCGATTCTATGCCCATTGTTCGTGAGTTTCCTAAGGTATTTCCTTTAGATCTTCCGGGTATACCGCCCGATAGGGATATTGACTTTTGCATTGATGTGCCTTTGGGCACTCAACCCATTTCTATCATGCCGTATCATATGGAGCCACCTGAGTTGAAAAAGTTAAAGGAATAGTTGCAAGACTTTCTTGAAAAGAGTTTCATTAGACTCAGTGTTTCGCCTGGTGGTGCGCCGATGTTGTTTGTTAAAAAGAAGGATGGGTCAATGAGAATGCCCGACAATTGAACAAGGTTACAATCAAGAATAAGTATCCGCTACTGAGGATTGATGATGTGTTCTATCAGCTTCAGGGTGCCAAGATAGTTTCAAAGATTGATTTGAGATCTCTACCATCAGTTAAGGATTAGGGTATCCGATGTCCCTAAGACAACTTTCCAAACTCAGTACGGGAATTATGAGTTCTTGGTTATGTCATTCGTGTTGACAAATGCCCCAACATCTTTTATGAATTTGTTGAACCGAGTGTTCAGGCCTCATTTGGATTCGTTCCTATAGTCTTCATTGATGATATATTGATATATTCTCGCAGCTAGGAGGAGCACGAGTAGCATCTTAGAGTGGTTCTTCAGGCTCTGAGTGATAGTCAGTTATATGCTAAGTTCTCGAAGTGTGAGTTCTGGTTGAGTTCCGTTGTATTTCTGGATCATGTTATATTAGTAGAGGGTATTCAGGTTGATTTGAAGAAGATTGAGGCAGTCAATAACTGGCCTAGACCGACATCAACTATTGAGATTCGGAGTTTCTTGGGATTGGCAGGCTACTATCGTCGATTCGTGGAGGGTTTTTCTTATATTGTAGCCCCGATGACCAGGTTGACCCAGAAGGGTGCCTAGTTCAGGTGGTTAGATAAGTGTGAGACGAGCTTTCAGAAGCTCATGACAGCTCTAACTACGACACTAATATTGGTTTTGCCCACAGGTTCAGGGCCTTATATAGTTTATTGTGATGCTTCTCGTATTGGGTTTGGTGTAGTGTTGATGCAGGATGACGAGGTCATTGCCTATGCTTTGCTACAGCTTAAGATTCATGAGAAGAAATATACAGTTCATGATTGGGAGTTTGCAGCCATAGTTCACGCATTGAAGATTAAGAGGCATTATTTGTATGGCGTGGCCTGTGAGGTATTCACGGGTCACAAGAGTCTTCAATATCTGTTCAAGCAAAATGAGTTGAATTTGAGGCAGAGGAGGTGGTTGGGGTTGTTGAAGGATTATGACATCACCATTTTATATCATCCATGAAAGTCCAATGGTGATCGATGCTTTGAGTAGAAAGTTAGCCATTATGGGCAGTCTTGCTTATATTTGGATCGATGGGAGACCGCTTGCTTTGGATGTTCAGGCTTTAGCCAATCAGTTCGTGAGACTGGATGTTTTTGAGCCCAGTCTTATGTTAGCTTTCACGGTCGTTCGTTCTTCATTATTGGAGCGTATTCGTGATTGGCAATATGATG
This sequence comes from Nicotiana benthamiana, assembly GCA_034376525.1. NCBI lineage: Eukaryota > Viridiplantae > Streptophyta > Magnoliopsida > Solanales > Solanaceae > Nicotiana > Nicotiana benthamiana. The sequence continues at coordinate 94,538,600 of CM067330.1, forward strand.
ATCCCTATTTGTGTGTTCTTAGAGACACAGTGCCGCGAGGAGGTGTCAAGCAGGTTACCTTAGATAATGATGAACTATTGAGATTCCAGGGCCGAGTTTGTGTGCCTAATGTGGATGGACTGCAATAGTTTATTTTAGAGGAGGCCCATAACTCGCAGTACTCTATTCATCCGGGCGCCGCAAATATGTATCAGGATTTGCGGCAGTATTATTGGTGGCGCAGAATGAAGAAGGATATCGTAACATTGATGCTCGTTGTTTGAATTGTCAGCAGGTCAAGTACGAGTATCAGAGGCTTGGTGGTTTATTTTAGAGGATTGAGCTTCCCGAGTGGAAGTGGGAGCGGATCACCATTGACTTCATTACTGGACTCCCGTAGACTCGGAAGAAGTTCGACACAGCATGGGTCATTGTTGATAGGTTGACCAAGTCAGCATATTTCATTCTTGTGGTAGTCTCTTATTGATTTATGTATTAGATTATTTCTCCCTTATGTGGTAGTTATTTATGGTAGTTACTGTCTAATGTTATTGCATGCAATTTTATTTATGATTCTTATGTTTAGATAATTATTTAAGCTATTTCTGCTAGAGTTACTAATGCCCTTTTGTTTTTGTTTTTGTTTTTTCATTTCCTTCACTGAGCCGTGGGTCGATTGGAAACAGCCTCTCTGCCCTTTCGGGTAGGGGTACGGATCGTTTACATATTACCCTCCCCAGACCCCACTTTGTGGGACTATACTGGATAGTTGTTGTTGTTGTTGCTGTTATTGTTGTTGTGGTAGTCTCTTATTATTCTAAGAGGTTAGCTGAGATCTATATTTGGGAGATTGTTCTCCTTCATGGTGTGCCCGTGTCCATCCTTTCGGACGAAGTTATGCAGTTTACCTCGCATTTTTGGAGAGCCGTTCAGCGAGAGTTGGGCAGACATGTTGAGTTGAACACATCATTTCATCCCCAGACGGACGGATAGTCCGAGCGGACTATATAGATATTGGAGGATATGCTCCGAGCTTGCGTCATTGACTTTGGAGGCTCGCGGGACCAGTTTTTGCCTTAGCAAAGTTTTCCTATAACAACCGCTACCGGATGAGTATCCAGGTGGTTCCTTATGAGGCTTTATATGTTAGACGGTGTCGATCTCCGGTTGGTTGGTTTGAGCCGGGAGAGGCTCTGTTGCTGGGTATGGATCTGGTTTAGGAGGCCTTAGGCAAGGTCTGGATTATTCAGTATAGGCTTCGTACAGCTCAGTCCAGACAAAAGAGCTATGCTGACTTTAAGGTTTGAGATTTTGTTTTCATTGTCGGCGAGCGGGTACTGCTTTGAGTGTCTCCTATGAAGGGCATGATGAGATTAGGGAAGAAGGGCAAGCTTAGCCCTAGGTTTATTGGTTCATTTGAGATTCTTGATCGAGTGGGAGAGGTGGCTTATAGACTTGCATTGCCGACAAGATTATCAGCCGTGCATCTAGTGTTTCATGTGTCCATGCATCAGAAATATCATGGTGATCCATACTATGTGTTGGATTTTAGCACCTGTCCAGTTGGACAAGGACTTGTCTTATGAGGAAGAGCCGATGGCTATTCTAGACTGACAGGTTCGTCAGTTGAGGTCGAAGTGTTTTCATTCTTTTCGTGTTCCGTGGAGAGGTCAGCCTCCTGAGGGATCGTCCTGGGCGTCCGAGTCCGATATGCGAAGCCGTTATCCCCATCTTTTTTCCGACTCATGTACTTCCTTCTTATGTCCGTTTGAGGACGAACGCTTGTTTTAGAGGTGGAGGATATGATGACGGAAAAGGTCATCACTTATTTTTAAATTAAATTTTGTGTTTCTGAGGCCTTGTAAACCTCTTTTAGCCTTGCCTTGCTTTGCGTGCGTAGTCCAGGCGCATAGCCGGAAAGTTTATGTGTGAAACTCAAGGAAAAATGATAAAATTTGGCTAATAAATAAATTAATTTGACTTCGGTCAGCATTTATCCAGACCCGTGATTGACGGTCCCGGAGGGTCTGTAGGAAAATAAGGGACTTGGGCGTGTGCCCGGAATCGAAATTTTTAGGTCCCAAGCCCGATAAATGAATTTTTAAAGAAAATTATTTTCAGAAATTGTTTAGGGTATTTTGAATGATATTTGATTAGAACGTGTTAGTATCAGACCCGTATTTTGGTTCCGGTGCCCAGTACATGTCTTATATGTAATTTAAGATATTTTTGTGAAATTTGGTGAAAATCGGATATCATTTGACGTGATTCAGACCTAAATTTCTAAAGTTGATGTTTTATGAAGTTCTAGAAAAATCCTTTGATTTTAAGGTTTAATTCGTTGTTATTGAGGTTATTTTGGCGATTTGATCGCACGTATAAGTTCGTATGATGTTGTTGAGTTAGTACGTATGTTTGGTTAGGAGCCCAAGGGATCGGGTGTGTTTCAGAAGATTTCAGACTTAAGAAAAATTATAGGTTTTCAGTTGTTGGATTTATGGTATTTCCTTCTTTGCGTTCGCGAGAGTACCCACGTGAACGCGATGAGTTAATTGTTGCGGAAGGATTTTTCTTCTAAGTGAATGCATAGCTCAGGTCGCGAATTCGAGGATTTGGGGGGGGGGGGGAGATATCCCTTCGCGAACGTGTTCCTGGCCACAAGAAAGCAAAGGCCAAATGGGCCTGGGCAGGGGGTGGGGTAGTTGTCTTACGCGAACGCGACCATGTGGACGCGAACATGTGGAGGCGAACACGAGGGCTCGAGGGGCTAAAGCTTCGCGAATGCGAGGCCTATGTCGCGAAAGCGAGGGTGTTCAGGCCTGGCTCATCTCGAACATAATGAGTCTATCGCAAACGTGAAGGGTGATTTTACCAGTTATTTAAAAGTCCCAAAAATAGAATACTTACGGGATTTCACAAACCTCCTTTTCTCCAAAGGCTCCTAGGCGATTTTTGAAGCATTTCTTCACCATAATCTCTTTGGTAAGTAATCTTTAACTCGTTTTCTTCAATTTTTATCAACACTCACTAGATTTCTAAGCCTAAAACATGTGATTAAGGGTAGAAAATTGGAGATTTGAGTAGACCTAGGGCTTTTTGATTAATTGTGATTTAGGCCTCGTTTTGGGGTCATATTTTAAAATAAATTATATATTTGGGCTCATAGGTGAAATGGTAATTTGATTCTGGTATGAATCTCGTGTTTTGACCAAGCGGGTCTTGGGTCGATTTTTGAATTTTGGGAGAATGATTAAAAAGCTATAAATTAGCATTGGAATTGGATTGTGTAGCATTTGTTGATGTTGTTAAATTGATTATGTATAGATACGATTGTGTTGGAGCCAAATTCGAAAGGAAAGGCAGTTTTTGAGGATTGAGTTGGCCGTGGACATTTAAGGTAAGTGTTTGGTTTAACCTTAGCTTGAGGTATTACGAGTTGAGTCCTATTTGCTAATTGCTTCTTGTTGAGTACGATATATAGGCATGGTGACGAGTATCTATACGTTGGTTTCGAGCATGACCGTGAGTCCTAAATTAATACTTGTTGTGTTCTTAAATAAATCTACGAATGCTTTAGAGGGTTAATTCTTGATAATAAGTACTTAGTTTATTTTCGTGGAAGTTACTTACGATTGAGAATTGGTGATAACTGTGATAAGTAGAAGTTGAACTAAGACTGGTTATAACTGATTCTCTCTACGGGACATATATACTTGTACTGTTGAGTTTTCTTGCCGTGATAGTGTAGTTTATTGTTGATCCTTTATCGAGACGATTATTATGATGATTGCTGACTGTATATTTGGAACGGGTTGCACGCCGTAATATTATTTTTATATATATAGATCAGGTTGAGCGTCGCAACATTATTATATATATGTGGATCGGGTTGCACGTCGTAACAAATATTATATTGGATCGGATTGCACGCCGCAACAGATATTATATTCGATCGGATTGGACGCCGTAACAGATATTATATTGGAACGGGTTTCATGGGGCAACAGTTATATATATTGATCGGGTTGCATGCCGCAACAATGTTAAATGATAAGGATCGGGTTGCGCGGCGCAATAGTAGTATCATTGCTTTGTTGTAGATGTTGAACCGCCCTTCCGTATTTTATTAAGTTTCTGTTGGATTTAATATGTTCCCCGAAGCATGTATCCCCTCCCATTTAAACTGTTTATTCATGTATATTTTCTGCTATCTATTATAAAACTGTACAGGTTTATCTGGAGTCTAGTCCTAGCCTCATCACTACATCGCCAGATTTAGGCCAGACACTTACCAATACATGGGTCGGTTGTGCTGATACTACACTTTACACTCTATGCAGATACCGGAGCAGCACTTGGTCAGCATCAGCAGTTCGGGAGCCAGCCTTCTGTCAACCGAGATACCAAGGTAGCCCTGTAGGCGTCCGCAGGCCCATCGTCTCCTCTATCTTTTATTATGTTATGTTATCTCTTGTATTCGGAACATACATTGTTACTTTCTTTCAACTAGTTTTATATAGTCATCTTAGTAGTCCGTGAATGATGTGACACCAACTTCTTGGTAGAGGCATATGTGGATTTTCTTATCATTTTGGTTCATTTTGTCTAAGCTTTCCGCGAAATATAATGTTCCGTTATTATTTAAATATTTATCGCCTGTTAATATATGTTGTAAAAAGGATTAAAATCAAAGGAGTTAAGTACTTATAATTTCATGACTTGCCTAGCTTCTACGAGTAGGCACCATCACGACTCCCGAGAGTGAAAAATCTGGATCGTGATTGTCAAGTAGCACAAATATGTGGCGAAGATGAAACATGCCAATTAATTAGAGGCATTTGCATCTATACCCATTTTTTGTGCCACATTTTAACCTGTGCCCGCATTGTAAAAAAATTACAAGCGTTCATGCTTTTTTCACATAACTTCAGCGCACGGGGCTGAAGTAGCAAAGGCAATCACACAAAACTTCAGCATTTTAGTTGCCGGAGCTGAAGTTCAGCTCTAGAGCTGAAGTTTTTGTTTTGTAACTCGCGAACTTCAGCTCTAGAGCTGAAGTTTTATTTTATAAGTTTTTGTTTAGTAACTGGGAAACTTCGGCTCTAGAGCTGAAGTTTGTCAGTTATAAAATGAAAACTTTATCTCTACGATTGAATTTTTATTTTATAAGTTTTTGTTTAGTAGCCGAGAAACTTCAGCTCTAGAGCTGAAGTTTGCCAGTTATAAAATAAAACTTCAGCTCTAGAGCTGAAGTTTTATTTTATAAGTTTTTGTTTAGTAACCGGGAAACTTCAGCTTTTGCCAGTTATAAAATAAAAACTTCAGCTCTACAGCTGAAGTTTGCCAGTTATAAAATAAAAACTTCAACTCTAGAGCTTAAGTTTTTTGCACATAGAGATTTGCTTCCTTTATTTGGTTTTTCTTTTCCCCTAACCTTTACGCATACCCTGCAATATTTAGTCTAGTACGCAAACACTGTAAAGTTCCTCCCCAATTCTCATTTCAAAAAAAAAAAAAAAAGCTACGTACTCTTTATATTAATGTATGATAATATACTGTATTTTCGTGCTTAAGTTAATCCATTGATAATTTAAATAGATGTGCAGTTGAAACAACATGTAAATTCAAGTGATCATAATATAACATAGGCTTTGGTGAGTTTAAGAATCAGGTATGGATTCGATTGAATCAGATTGTAGAAGAAGAAAAAAGAAAATAAAGGAGGAGAAGGGAAAGAGAAAGGGAGCTGAAGTTTTTTAACAAGTATGTACAAGTTATAAGTTTTAAAAAAATAGATATAGATTAAATGAGGGCGACCAAACAGAACACCCTGTGCAATTTTTACACTTAATTAGGTCATCAATACTTCAAGTGGGTTGTCACACAAACGATCGTTCAAATTTAATTCTTATATTTTTTAGCTGATATACATAAATTATATACGTAATATATATATATATATATATATATATATATATATATATATATATATATATATATATATATTATATTTACTGGCTATTTATAGTTTAAAAAATTAAGACACTCATGATAATTTAAAAAATTAGGTAAACAATTATTTGGATTAATTCTTGTTTTTTTATTTTAAGTTGCTACGAAATCAAAAAGGCGAAGATGCAGTGACATTAGCTTAAGACAAAATTATAACTGTTATAAAATAGAAGTCTATTTAGAGTGAATGTCTAAGAGTTTTAGCTTGAAGCTAAGTCATTCCTCTTCCTATAAATAGAGGGGTCTTACCCCATTGTAAATCACCCCAAGTATTAATAAGAATACTTCTCTCTCTCCCTATTCTCTCTCTATATTGTTCTTATTCTTGCATTATTGTTCTTGTCTTTATATTATTTCATAACACGTTATCAGCACGAGACTCTACCGTCTCAAGAACCATTCTCGAGAAATCTAAGGTATTTCCCTCTTCCTAATTTAATTTTCGATTATGTCTGACATTACGAAAAGAAAGTTCGTTGCCCTTGAAATTTCGGGCAAGAACTATATGACATGGGTGTTGGATGCTGAAATCCACTTAGATGCTATGGGTCTCGGAGACACCATCAAAGATAGAGAAAAAGCATCCACCCAAGAATGTGCGAAGGCCTTGATTTTCTTGCGCCACCACCTTGATGAAGGTTTGAAGATTGAATATCTCACCGTCAAGGATCCACTCGTCTTGTGGAACGGCTTAAAGGAGAGATATGACAACCTGAAGTTGGTCACTCTGCCACAAGCACGACATGATTGGGCTCATCTGAGGCTCCAGGACTTTAAGTCCATTTCTGAATATAATTCTGCTATGTTCAGAATTACTTCTAAATTGAAGCTATGCGGGGATAATATCTCCGATTATGATATGCTTGAGAAAACGTTTACAACGTTTCATGCCTCCAATATAGTACTGCAACAACAGTACAGAGAGAAAGGCTTTACAAAGTACTCTGAACTGATTTCTCTTCTACTAGTGGCTGAGCGAAATAATGACCTGCTCATGAGAAATCATGAAAATCGACCCACTGGGTCTACACCACTGCCTGAAGCAGATAAGGTGCACTCTCATTATGCCAAACATGAAAAGGACCATGGTCATGGTCGTAAACGGGGTCATAGCCAGGGACGTAGACAAGGAAGAAATTCCAATGAAGTCCGTCAACCCCCAAGGAGAGATAACCGCCGAAAGCAGAAACGGGGTCATGAAGATCCTAAGGCAAATGGTTCAGAAACTATATGTTATCGTTGCGGTGGGAAAGGGCACTGGTCAAAGACTTGCCATATACCAAGACACTTGGTTGACCTTTATCAAGCATCTCGAAAGAGAAAAGGCCCTGAAACAAATTTCGTCTATGACGACGATGAAGACATCACCCACCTGGATGTGGCAGACTTCTTTGAGCAACCCGAAGGGAAAATAGACCACCTAATCGGCGATGGGTCCGTGATGAAAGAAGATGGAGTTATTTGATTTTATTCTACTTATTTGTATTAGTTAGTGAATAAACTAATAGTCATTAGTATTAGCTCGTATTAGTTAGTTCATGATGCAATGTTAGCAGTAGTTCTTTAGAATATCTTCAATATGCTCAAATATCAATAATATTTTTATTTTCAGAAGGGGTAATCGACTAGCCTGAAAAACTAGTCGATTATCTACTATTTTCGCATTAAAGCTGAAAAATAATTGATCAACAATCGATTGTCTTTGTCTAACAATCGATTGTCGTTAAGACAGTGTAATCTGGAATTTTTCAAAAATCATCCACAATCGATTGTCTATGCATAACAATCGATTGTCTTGAAACAGTGTGTTCTGGAATTTTTCAAAATAGCCAACAATCGATTGTCTATGCATAACAATCGATTGTCTTGAAACAGTGAGGTCTGGAATTTTTCAAAATAGCCAACAATCGATTGTCTATGCATAACAATCGATTGTCTTAAGACAGTACGATCTGAAGTTTTTCAAAATAGCAAATAATCGATTGTGTGTGTTTAACAATCGATTGTCAATGTTCAACAATCGATTGTTTGTAAGTAACAATCGATTGTTTGAAGAAAACGTTTAAACTGAAATTTCAAACTGCAAAGTAATGGATAGCATATCTGATTTTGTTAGTCAACTGTTAGCAGCAGATTTTGAAAATATTATGTGACACAAAAGAATTGAACTTGTTTATTCTTATGTTCTTGTATCTCTTTTGTATGTCAAACTATGGGATAGCAAATATGGATATCTCACAAAGCGAACTTGGATCAACATCCAACTGTAAAAGTATTTGCCTAGTTGATTCATGTACTACACATACAATACTCAAAGAAAGGAAGTATTTCTCTCAACTAAATATGTGTAAGGCAAACGTTACTACAATCTCTGGAAGTAGTAAATTGATTGAAGGCTCCGGAAGAGCAATTGTAACTCTGCCCAAGGGCACGACGTTAATCATAGAGAATGCAATGTTCTCCTCCAAGTCTAAGAGAAACTTGTTGAGTTTTAAAGATGTACGCCGGAATGGCTATCATATTGAGACAATGGATGAAGATAATCTTGAATATCTCGTCATCACAAAGAATGTCTCCGGCCAAAAGAGGGTTATTGAGAAATTCCCGTCTTTATCTTGTGGCCTGTATTGGACAAGAATTAGTGCAATTGAGGCACATTCAACAGTAAACCAAAGGGTTACTGATTCCAATACCTTTGTACTTTGGCATGATCGATTGGGACACCCAGGATCGGTCATGATGAGACGGATTATAGAAAGCTCATATGGGCATCCGTTAAAGAATTTCAAAATTCTTTCGAATAATGAATATCCTTGCACTTCGTGTTATCAAGGCAAGCTGATTATCAGGCCATCACCAACAAAGGTTGGGACTGAGTCACCCACATTTCTGGAACGTATACAAGGGGACATTTGTGGACCTATTCACCCACCTAGTGGGTCGTTTAGGTATTTCATGGTCTTGATAGACGCATCCTGTAGATGGTCTCATGTGTGCCTGTTGTCATCACGCAACCTTGCGTTTGCGAAATTAATGGCACAAATAATTCGACTACGAGCACAATTTCCAGATAATCCAATCAAGTCCATTAGACTGGATAATGCTGCTGAGTTTACATCCCAAGCATTTAATGATTATTGCTTATCAATCGGGATAAAAGTTGAACATTCTGTAGCTCATGTTCACACTCAAAATGGTCTTGCAGAATCGTTAATCAAACGCCTGCAGTTGATTGCAAGGCCATTACTTATGAGAACGAGGCTGCCCACTTCGGTATGGGGTCACGCCATCTTACATGCAGCAATGCTAATTCGTCTCAGACCGACGAATTACCACAAGTATTCCCCGTTGCAATTGGTTTTGGGTCATGAACCCAATATATCCCATTTAAGGATTTTTGGATGCGCAGTATATGTGCCTATTGCACCGCCATCCCGCACCAAAATGGGTCGGCAAAGAAGGTTAGGAATATATGTTGGGTTTGAATCGCCCTCCATCATTCGCTACCTCGAAACATTGACAGGCGACTTGTTTACTGCACGATTTGCAGACTGTCGATTTGATGAGTCACTTTTCCCAAAATTAGGGGGAGAAGTTGGTGAAACCAAACGGGAAATTTTGTGGAAAAATGCATCATTATCTCATCTTGATCCACATACCTCTATTTGTGAAAGAGAGGTACAAAAGATTATCCAATTGCAAAGAATAGCAAATCAAATGCCTGACGCATTTACAAACTTGAAAAGGATAACGAAATCCCACATTCCCGCGGAAAATGTTCCAATCCGTATTGATGTCCCTGTTGGACAATCATCTAGTGTCATATCCAATGAGTCGAATGCACGCCTGAAGCGTGGCAGACCATTAGGTTCCAAAGATCGAAATCCTAGAAAGAGGAAAAAGAACGATCAAAATGACACCACGAAAGAATCTCATGATTTAACAAATTCTGAGATTCATGAAGAATCCATTGAGCCCGAGACTCTGGAAAATACGGAACTATCCCTAAATCCAATTAATATTGAGGCAAATATTAATCGAGTGGATATTGTGGTGGATAATGCCTTTGCTTATAATGTAGCATCTAGCATTATGCAAGAATGTGAGGATCTCGAACCTCAATCTGTTGAAGAATGTCGAAAAAGACAGGATTGGCCAAAGTGGCAAGAAGCAATTCAATCAGAATTGAATTCGCTGGCAAAACGTGAAGTTTTTGGCCCTATAGTTGAAACACCTAATGGTGTTAAGCCTGTCGGCTATAAATGGGTCTTTGTACGCAAAAGAAATGAGAAAAACGAGGTACAAAGATATAAGGCACGCCTTGTTGCACAAGGTTTTTCTCAAAGGCCTGGTGTCGATTATGAAGAGACATATTCGCCTGTAATGGATGCGATAACCTTTCGTTATCTCATAAGTTTTGCTGTCCATGAAAAGCTTGACATGCACTTAATGGATGTGGTTACTGCCTATCTTTATGGCTCACTTGATAATGAGATATACATGAAAATTCCCGATGGACTCAAGGTGCCAAACGCGCACAACTCAAAATCTCGGGAAATGTTCTCAATTAAATTGCAAAGGTCCTTGTATGGTCTAAAGCAATCTGGACGAATGTGGTATAATCGTCTTAGTGAGTACTTGTTAAAAGAAGGCTATATAAATGACGCCATTTGCCCGTGTGTTTTTATAAAGAAAACAACATCGGAATTTGTTGTACTTGCTGTATATGTTGATGACATAAACCTTATTGGAACCCCTATAGAACTCCAAAAGGCAATTGATTATCTAAAGGATGAATTCGAGATGAAAGATCTCGGAAAGACTAAACTATGTCTTGGTTTGCAAATTGAATATTTGGCAAACGGAATTTTTGTTCATCAATCTACCTATACAGAAAAGGTATTGAAACGGTTTTACATGGATGAAGCACATCCTTTAAGTACACCGATGGTTGTTCGATCACTTGATGTGAACAAAGATCCATTCCGACCACAAGAAAGGAATGAAGAGCTACTTGGTCCTGAAGTACCATATCTTAGCGCAATTGGCGCACTAATATATCTTGCAAATACTACAAGACCTGACATATCCTTTTCAGTTAATGTCTTAGCAAGATTTAGCTCGGCTCCCACGAGGAGACACTGGAATGGGATCAAACACATATTGCGGTACCTAAAGGGAACTACCGATATGGGCTTATTTTATGGCAAGAATTGCAGCCCGGATCTTGTTGGTTATGCTGATGCTGGATATTTGTCCGACCCACACAAGGCTCGATCTCAAACGGGTTATGTGTTTACCTGTGGAGAAACCGCCATATCTTGGCGATCGACTAAGCAATCAATTGTGGCTACTTCATCTAATCATGCTGAGATAATTGCTATTCATGAAGCAAGTCGGGAGTGTGTGTGGTTAAGGTCGATAATACATCATATCCAAGACAAATGTGGTTTGAAGTGTGATAAACTACCCACAACTTTGTATGAAGACAATGCAGCATGTATAGCTCAATTGAAGGGAGGATTTATAAAAGGAGATAGAACGAAGCATATTTCACCAAAGTTATTCTTCACACATGATCTTCAAAAGAATGGTGATATCAATGTTCAACAGATTCGTTCAAGCGACAATATGGCTGATTTGTTTACAAAATCTCTACCAAAGTCAACCTTCAAGAAGCTAGTTCACAAGATCGGGATGCGAAGACTTAAGGACATAAATTGATGTTCTTATCAGGGGGAGTTAAGGCGGGTTGCACTCTTTTTCCCTTACAAGGTTTTGTCCCACCGGGTTTTCCTTGCAAGGTTTTTAACGAGGCAACCAATAGGCGCATATTCAAACATGTGTACTCTTTTTCCTTTCTTTAATTTTTCCCAATGGGTTTTGGTTTTAAGGTTTTATGAGGCACATTATTGAATAGACATTCAAGGGGGAGTGTTATAAAATAGAAGTCTATTTAGAGTGAATGTCTAAGAGTTTTAGCTTGAAGCTAAGTCATTCCTCTTCCTATAAATAGAGGGGTCTTACCCCATTGTAAATCACCCCAAATATTAATAAGAATACTTCTCTCTCTCCCTATTCTCTCTCTATATTGTTCTTATTCTTGCATTATTGTTCTTATCTTTATATTATTTCATAACAATAACTCAAATTTTACTTTTTTTTAAGGCCAGTTGACTCCAAAAAAAAAAAAAAGAAAAAGACTCAGCTGAACTTCAGCTGCCAAAGTGGATAAAGTTTCTAGCTTTATTAATCGGATAAGTAACAGCCGACTTTTAAGATTATTGTATACTTTTATTTTTAAAAGTGATTAAAATATTTATTTATTCCTCTAAAAAGTATGTATGCTTTACATATGCAAACTAAGCACGTACATCTAAACCCATCCAACTCCACTCACCTTGAGAGAGAAGTGGGTAAGTGTTGGAACATATATATTTTATTTATATATTTAGATACACCACACAAGATATATATATAGGCACAATAGTCTGTTTATCGAAAATTAAAAGGCTCGAGTCAATTACTCCTCAATTTCATTTAATGTAACATGCTTTTGCTTGTTAAATTTGTTTAAAAAAAATTTAAAACTAATTTAATTTAAAATTTATTTTATCCTTAATCTAATGATATAAGTATTGCCATTGAATTGTTATAGTATATTTTAGGCCACATTTTAAAAAAAAATATTATTTAAGTTTCGTGTCCAATCAAACAATATCTCACAAACTAGAATGGAGGAATACATATTTGAAAGAGTCATAACTGTATTTAATTGGAGGCAAGTTTAATTTTTTTTTTAAATTGAAAATTTGGCACGTCCTAAAAGTATCCTAGAATATATGTTCTTCAACATGTCATGATACTTCTATAATTACAAAAAAATAATATTATATTGAACCAAAACTTAAAACTAACTAGCCATTCTTTGAGATGAAGTTTTCAGAAAAAAGGATTTTATCTGTATGTAAATAGCTCTAAGCCCCTTGTAAGTGTAGATGTCTATTAGGATATTTGGAGTTTATATAGGCACTTGTGGTCGTAAATTTCATGATATTTAATTAATTAGGAGAGGCGTCAAGTATGCGGCGAAGATGAAACATGCCACTTAATAATTAGGTCATCAGAAATTCAAGTGGGAATTTATTTTAAGTTGCTAAGAAAAAATAATTCGGTGTCTTAAGTGTAGAGAGTTTTGGAGAAGTGACTTTCTTGTATTGCTCACCAAAGTATATATAGAATACAGAGAAATCAAAACCTACCAACTATAGGATTGTACAATAATGAAGGAAAATCAAAACCTACAAACTATAGGATTGTACAATTAATGAGAGAATATTCTACCAATAATAAAAAGATACACAAAAGATATTTACAATATTTCCTAATACGCCCCTTCAAGATGGAGGGCCAGAGGACACGCCAATCTTGGACATCAGCAGAAGAAGTCGAGGACGAGATAAGTGCTTGGTGAGAGCATCAGCAAGCTGATCAACAGAGGATACATGAGCAACACGAAGGGACCCATTCTGGACCAATTGACGAACAAAGTGATAATCAATGGAGATGTGTTTCATGCGAGAATGAAACATAGGGTTGGCACAGAGATAAGTGGCGCCAATGTTGTCACTGTAAATGAAAGGAGCAGCCGGAAGAGGGACATGAAGCTCGCGCAGCAGGGAATGAAGCCAACGTACTTCAGTGGCAGCAGAAGCAATGGCACGATACTCAGCCTCAGTCGATGATCGTGCAACGGAACGCTTGGAGCTCCATGATATAGGATTTGGCCCTAGAAAAACAACATAGGCACCAGTTGAGGAGCGGTCATCACAGTTTCCACCCCAATCAGCATCAGAGAAACAATGCAGAGGTATAGCAGATGAAGGACGCAGCCAGACGCCAAAGTCACGCGTCCCGTTCAGATACCGGAATAGGCGCTTAACTGCACCCCAATGAGTGACAGTAGGAGCATGCATGAACTGTGAGAGTTTATTCACAGCAAAGGAGATATCAGGACGAGTGAAGGAGAGATACTGGAGGCCCCCAAGGGCCTGTCGATAGGCGGATGGGTCGGCAGGGGCCGAGCCGTCGGCCAGATGAAGGCGAGTTGACGCCGCTGTTGGCGTCTGAACAAGATTTGATTCCAGCATATTATGACGAGTCAAAAGATCAACAACATATTTACGCTAAGAAAGAAAACACCCCTTGGAGCTGCGCAGAACTTCAACACAAAGAAAGTAGCTTAGATCACCCATGTCTTTAAGGGAAAACTGAGACCCAAGAGAGTCAATCACACGGTTCAAGAAAGCAGAATCATTACCAGTCAATATGAGATCATCAACATACACCAAAAAATAGGCCGTAATACCAGAGTGCTGAAAGACGAAGAGCGAAGTGTCAGAGGTAGTGTTGACGAAACCCATGGTCAGAAGGCTTTGGCGGAGCGCACTGTAGCATGCCCGGGGTGCCTGTTTGAGACCATAAATAGCTTTCTGTAACTTACAGACATAAGATGGATAGGCTTTGTCAACAAAGCCCGGTGGTTGTGCCATATAAACATCCTCTGTAAGCCTCCCGTGGAGAAAGGCATTGTTCACATCCATTTGACGAAGAGGCCAGCCCTTGGATACAGCTATACTGAGAACCAAATGCACAGTTGCCGGCTTAACAACCGGACTTAAAGTCTCTTTGAAATCCACACCTGGACGCTGATGAAAGCCCTTTGCAACAAGCCGGGCTTTGAACTTATCCACAGTGCCGTCAGGCTTGCGTTTGATGCGATTAACCCACTTGCAACCCACAACATTCTGCGAGGAATCAGGCTGGACAAGATCCCAAGTGCCATTCCGTAGCAGAGCATCAAACTCTGATGACATAGCAGCGCGCCAGCGCTCATCAGACATAGCACTGGACATGGTCTGAGGTTCAGTAACAGCAGGAGAGGTGACAGCAGACATACCAAACTTTTTGTTGGGCATAAAGATGTTATTTTTGCTGCATGTCTGCATATGATGACCACCCTGAGAGGATGCAGGTGGCGGCATAATGGGTGTAGCGGCGGCAGGGGACGCTGGCGGTGCCGGAAGGGGAACTGGTGGCGCGGGCGGTGGCGCCGGGAGTGCGTCCGGTGAAGGATCGCTGGTGGGAGCAACGGCAGGTACTGGTGGCGGCAGCGGAAGGACTTCTAGGGAGACCAGAATGGGTACAGGGGGAGACTCGGGGTTAGGCATTTTGGAGAACGGGAAGACATCTTCATGGAAGGTGACATGACGTGAGACGAAGATTTTAGACGTTGAGGGATCAAAGCAGAGACATGCGCTTTGATTAGTAGAGTAGCCGAAGAGGACACATGCACGAGATCTGGGTTCCATTTTGTGTGAGGTGTAGGGCCGAAGCCAAGGGAAGCATTGACAGCCGAAGACACGTAATTTGGCAAGGTTGGGGCGTTTCTGGAAGAGAGACTCAAAGGAGGAGCGCATCGAGAAATTTGTCTTGGGAAGACGATTAATGAGGTAGACTGCTGTAGCAAAGGCATAAGGCCAGTAGATGAGAGGTATAGAGGCATGATGAAGGTGAGTGAGACCAGTATCGACAATATGGCGGTGACGGCGTTCAGCATAGCCATTGTGCTGAGGAGTATGAGGAGGTGACGTAAGATGAGAGATGCCATGAGAGGCAAGAAAAGAGCATAAAGCGAGAAATTCACCCCCATTGTCAGTATACAGAGTAATGATTTTAGCAGAGAAATATTTCTCTACAATGGATTTAAAAATGGGGAAGGTTTGTGAGACATCCGATTTACGACGTAAAGGAAAAAACCAAACATACTTAGAGAAATGATCAACAAAGATGACATAATATTTAAACTCTTCATTAGAAATAATCGGAGAGGTCCATACATTGGAGAAAATAAGCTCCAGGGGAGCAGTAGAAGACAGACTTGACTCAGAAAAAGGTAACTTATGACACTTATGAAGTTTGCAAGATACACAGGCAAGATCAGACACATTGCTGGACGCTATACTGCTAGACGATACTAAATGACGCAGGGTTTTAGCTGACGGGTGACCAAACCGAGAATGCCACAATGACGCAGAGAGCTTTTGTGCCGTGAGGGTAGATGGGAGACTGGGAGCCGCCGGCCAGTAGTAGGTGTTGCCCCTAAGTGGGCCGCGAACGAGCGTTGCCCACGTGCGATGATCCTTCACCTGAAAATCAGTATCAGAAAGAACAACGTTAACATTATTGTGACAACATAATTGGGAAACAGAGATCAAATTTTTACGCATATGTGGAACACAAAGAGCCCCAGGTAATAAAAGAGAGGAATGACTGTTAAGTTGTCCAGTATGAGTAATTGTCAAACCTTCACCGTTACCAATAACCACATTGTCGAAGCCAGTGTAAGGACTGTGAAGAGACATGTTGGAAAGATCAGAGGTTATTGATGAGAGGCACCAGAGTCCAGGATCCAATCGGATGCAGAGGGAATCGTCGGAGAGTGATGGGCTGTGTGAGCAGCTGGATAGGGCGGCAAAGCATAAGCTGGCCGCGGCAATGGTCCACCGTAAGGGGGCTGGTTGGCGCCGGAGACGAGATAGGATGGGCAGCGGTGCGCGGAGTGGCCAAATTCACTGCAGAGTTGGCACTTCCCATTGTACCCGCGAGATTGACCATTGCTGGAGTAACCACCGCGACCGGAGACTGACCCGCGGCTGATGCGGCCGCGCCCCCGCCTACCGAATCGGTGACGGACTGGCTGCTGTCTGATGACGAAGGCAGCCGACGGAGCGAGTTGGATGTGACGGAGGTGGCCGGCACACGAGCAGTAATCTGAGCCTCCATGCTTAACAGCTTGTCATGTAATTCAGCAAAAGAGATGGGAGACTCACGGGCTTGGATGGCATGAGAGAGTTCCATATACGGGTCATCAAAACCATTTAGAACCTTTATGACAAGATCCTCAGAATCAACGGTAACACCCAGGAGAGATAATTCATCCACAATCACGAGAATACCGTGCATAAAGTCAGTAATAGATTTAGAACCTTTTACCGGATTGTGGAGCTGCTGTTTGAGAGCCATGATACGACCACGAGAAGCGGTGCCGTATGTGCGCGCGAGAATGTCCCAGGCCTCTTTAGAGGTTTCCGCAGCGGCAATGAAGGAGATGATCGTCGGTGTGATCGACGAGATGATGGCACTGAGAATAAGGTTGTCCTGGCGAATCCAGTAAGAATATGCTGGATTGGGGGAAGTCACGTCGTTGTCGACGATAGTGGCCGGTGGGCATGGCTTCGATCCGTCCAAGAAGCCGAGGAGATCGTAACTCTAAGGAGGGTTCGAAATTGAAATTTCCACGCCAGGTAATTAGTGGAGTCCAATTTGAGTGGGATTTGAGCCGATGCATTTATGGCAATCGGCTGGAGAGGCGCGGTTGACGTCTTGGCGGCCATGAGCGTGAGGCAAGGAGAGGAGGCGCTGAACGACGTCGAGAAAAAGAGGGCTGCCGATTAGTGCAGTGGCGGCGGCGACGGGCTCCGATGAGAGGAGCTACGGCGGCAGCGGGTAGTATGTCTTTAGGGTTTGTTTGGCGATAAGCCACTGGCGTATGATACTATATAGAGAGTTTTGGTGAAGTGACTTTCTTGTATTGCTCACCAAAGTATATATAGAATACAGAGAAATCAAAACCTACCAACTATAGGATTGTACAATAATGAAGGAAAATAAAACCTACCATCTATGAGATTGTACAATTAATGAAAGGATCTTCTACCAATAATAAAAATATACACAAAAGATATTTATAATATTTCCTAATATTAAGCTCCCGTAATGTACGAAATTCGAGAAAGAATCGCATCACAAAAGTTTATCGTACGTAATCTTATTTTGTATTTTTACAATAAACTATTTTTATGATTCGAATCCGTAACCTCTTGATCATATAATAACAATTTTATTAACTACATCAAGATTTTGCTACGAAATAAAAAAGGTGAAGATACAGTGACATTTGCTTAAGATAAAGCTGTAACTCAAATCTGTTATTTTATTCACTTCTTTTAGGCCATTTGACTCCCAAAAAATAAAAAAAGAATCAGCTGAGTATTTAAGCTGCCGAAGCGGATATATTCATGCGCCTTTTTATTCTTTGACATATATAATTTATATATACTTTCGTGCCGCCTCTAAAGTTTCTTAAAACGAAGTCACAAGTCATAATCACACGTTAAACCAATGCATCTCTAGATTTGTGATAATCTAATCATACCATATTGCCTAATGACAAAATATGCATAAGATAGTCCGGCAAAATCAGAACTTTCACTTAGAAAATTTAAAATATAAAGAAGTAAATACACTAAGGTATTAGTTTTAATATCTATGATATATACATTAAAAATAATTTTAATCTTGCAATGCAATGTAATTTAACAACGAAGAAATTCGGATAAACCATTTTATTTGTGATTGAATTGAAATATTAGATCTGTAGTGTAATTACAGAGTTATAACAACAAGACTAATCAAATTCTGATATTGTATGAGAGATTTATGCCTATTTTTGTATCGGGAAAGATTGTTGGTTTCTGGCGTGGACTATGTTCTTCGCGCACACGAAGAAGGAAATTTGAGTTGACCGGTCAACACGAAGAATTTCTCTTCACGAACACGAATGTTTTCCCGCGAAAGCGAAGAAGAAAAATCATCTGAACAGTGTTTTAAATAGAGAATTTTAGTATTTTGGGCATATCTTGAGTTATACGGCACCTTTTGAGGTGATTTTCATGGAGTTTTCTCGTCTGAACAAGGGAGTAAATATATGACCTTTATTTTGACGCTTATTCATGATATTTCCTATGGTTATTATTTTTATCCGTGTTTGGATTATAGAAATTAGAATTTTAAGCCACATAAATGAGAAATGGTAAATCCTTAATTTGAGGGTCGATTCATGGACGAAATTAGATGATTTTCTTTATATAGACCATATGAATTATGGGTAATATTTATTTTCAATAGTTTCATAATCCGAGCATGTGTGCCCGATGATTGACTTTATTGATTCAAGCAGAGTTGAAAATTATTATAAATTTATTTATTATGATTTTTAGAATATATTTTTATTGGTTGCATATTGCTTGACTAGTTTGGAGCGGCAGACATCAGTTTGAGGTGTTAGAGAGGCTTTGGAGCTAGTTATGGAACTTCAGATCAATGTAAGTCTCCTGAATAACTTTGTGAGGGAGAAACTACCCCTAGGTGATGTATTTATTATGTGTTACCTATTTTGGGGGACTACGTATGTACGAGGAGACGAGAATCCATGCGTAGCTAGATTCATGTTATGCCCAAGTAGATTTAGGTTCTCGCCATGTTATAGCTGTACTATTTAAGTTGTTCCTCGCCTATTAAACTCCTTTTTTTTCGTTACAGCTCGAGACTTGAATTGCGTAGAGTGATAGAGTTGCTATTGTAGGGATTTGATAAGTTTCATGATTAGCCGTGGAATAATTATGTTCCTCTTACGAATTTCTCCCGCGCTATGTGTTTTCTTCAAAAGGTCTTCCTTAAACATTATAACTCATACGTTTATTTGTGAGTCTGGTCAAGGACCCGTTAAAGCTTCTTATTCTAATGGGAGCGGGACGTTCACTTTAGCAGTATAATAGATGCATCTGTAGTTCGTGCCGTTTTATCCTTGCTAATGCACAAATTATGATGGTATTGGGCCGTACGCCAAGAAATTTCTATAAAATACTCTCATAGAATCGTGCATAATATTTGATAAGAAGTCAGTGTATCTATGAGTCTTCCTGATTTAAATTAACACGATCTATCTAGTGAGGTCCTATATATATATATATATATATATATATATATATATATATATATATATATATATATATATATATATATATATATATATATATATATATATATATATATATATAGTGAGGTAATTTCTGATTGAGAGCTTGAGTCTGTTGTAGGGAGGAGGGTTGTATCATGTATTTTCTCTTGCTCATTTTGTTTGTTTACTCTGCCTCATATCTGTTTACTTCTTATTGTAACTGTTTTATTGGACCATTAGTAAGTGTCTATGTCGACTCCTCGTCACTGCTTCTCTGGGGTTAGGCTAAATACTTACTAGGTACGCGTTGATTTATGTATTCATGCTACACTTGTTGCATATTTTTTTGCAGATACATTTATGTGTGGTGATCTTTTGGGTGTAGAGGCGCAGATGATTGCGGAAACTTACCGTGAGCTGCATTTCATGTTACTATCCGTAGCCTGCAAAGTCTACATCAGAGTTATTTATGTTCTCCGGTCTAATTATTATTCCAGACAGATGTTGTATTTTATAATATTTCCTAGTTGATACTCATGTACTTATGACATCGGATTTTGGGGGTGCTTACAGGTTGTTCATTGTTGTTGTTGTTAAAATATTATCATTAACTTTTCAAATTATATTTATTAATGTTTAATTGATGAAAATTGTGATTTTAGAATTAATAAAATGAATAATTAAGTTAATCGTGTTATAAAACAATAAAAGAATTAGAGCAATATTGCAGAGAAAGAGAGAGAAAATTCTTATTAAATTTTGGGGTGATTTATAATGGGGTAAAACCCCTCTATTTATAGGAGGAAAAATGACTTAGCCTCAAAGTAAAACTCTCTACAAGATTGACATTCACTCTAAATAGAATTCTAAACACTCCCCCTTGAATGTCTACTCAATAAGTAATGTGCCTCATTAAAACCTTAACTATAACAAAACCCAATGGGGAAAAAGTTCTAGAAAAGGAAAAATAGTACACATATTTAGAAATGCGCCTATTGGTTGCCTCGTTAAAAACCTTGCAAGGAAAATCCAGTGGGACAAAACCTTGTAAGAGAAAAAGAGTGCAACGCTCATTAACTCCCCCTGAAGAGAGCATCAATTCACATCCTTGAGCTTTCACATCCAAATCTTGTGCACTAGCTTCTTGAAGGTTGACGTCGGTAGAGTTTTGGTCAATAAATCAGACATATTAACTACAATGAATATATTGCACCTTGAAAATCCTCACTATCACATTATCACGCTTATAGTTATAGCAAGATACACTTGTGCATAAATTGCACTGAGGAAGTGGTACCTCAAGATCAAGAATTGTAGATGCTTCAAGCAACTTAAATCCTTCATGGATTGTTATATAAGTTAAGTCATATAAGCCATATTATAGACTTTAGATGCATATCAAGTTTTCATGTCATTCTAGAAAAATAAGATATCGAGAACTGATTACACATACCATTGACTTTATACTTTCAAGTATTTGAACTACATGTCAGAAATTACATGTCTTTCATATGGAATCAATTCTACTTGATTGTATCTCTTCCATTTGGCCAATATATTTTGTGTCTATATTCGATAGACATAAGATCCTCATCTATACTTAGCGCTACGATAGATATCAACGACAAATATTTTATATCGGTTCCAAAATTTTTCCATAAAGACATAATATAGAGATCTCTTCATTCATATATTGAGGTACCTAAATCTCTCATGAGATTTTATGAAGTGTTATGTCATGTGATCTTCTAGATCATTTACCTCCTTATTATGATCACTTTGATCATTTGCTCATCTTCTTTATCAAGAAGTTTATTTGAAATCGATTTATCTATACGCAGCGTACCACATATTTTGTCTTTCTAGGACTTAATATGAGCATTTGCAATGAGAATATGGTTACTTTCTTTGGGTCAAATGCGTATGACATGATTTGCAATATATTGCAAAAAAAATTATCTTTTTATAAACTTCAAGTTCATATTATGATATTCGAGGATCTATATATACAAATGATAATCCGTTCCATGTAACTTTTTCTCAAGTGTTTATCATGTCTCCCTCTCATGTTAGAAAAACTAACTTATTTCCTCAACTTTGAGGATCCATCTTTGTGAATTATGGTGTTAATGAAAATATACACCGCACATCAATAATAATAAGATGAAGTTATTTGGTTCCTGACCCTGAACCACTTGTGAGGAGAGAATATAATATACTCTCGTATATATCGTATATAAAGCATATCAAATTGATAAAGATAACTGTGTTCTCATAAGCAATAGTTTAGCTATTAAGTGGAGGCACTCAATAAATTATTTTTCTAAACGAGCTATGATGTAAACCACCTTATCAAGAAGAACTATCTTGAATAAAAAATCTGGAAATTATGCTCTATATTAAGTTATTGAGCAAGTTACCTCGTAAACACCGTTCAGGTTGCAGGTTAATAATAATCGCGCATGTAACCATCTCATAGATGCATCTTATGTGGTATACATGGCAGGTAAATGGACTCATATTCACCTTTGCTATTTCCAGCGTTCATGGGATTCGATCCCAATTTTAATTGGTCTATCAATTAACGAGAACAAGCAACCTAAGAGAATTCGTAAAGATTTTTGTAGTTCTTTAATATTTATCCATATAAATTCTCATTTATTTTTGCACATCATACTTTAATTAATATGACTAAAACCATCTGTGCCAACTGGATATTTATAAACTCCAAGTTTAGTATGATAGTTTTATGTCAATAAAGTTCTACTTTATTGTGACATTCTTTTATTTATGTAGTACAAACTGGAGAATAAAGCGGGTAGCTTTTCACATACATATTATTCCGCTACAAGTTGTAGTAATAGAAGATACCAAATCTTTCCTTTATTTATAGTCTCAATATAATCAACCGCTTTCGTATATACTTTGAAAACTGAATAAGTTTCTTTGAGACTTACTACAACACAATACCTTATTGGTAATCAATTGTGTTTATTTGAAAATAGTATAATTGGCTCTTGCAGAATTCTCAATTAATTTGGTACTGTTACATATTCATCAACATCCATATGGTGAATTTCTCTTTTAAAGAGAAAGTTATACCATTATGGTTATAGTCAAAATTATATGCAAGATATGTTTCTTGCATTATTATTGTCCTTTAATAATCACATTACCAAAATATTTTGACGTACAATATGTACATGATCAATGACCATTCATGCCATAATAATGACATTATTTTCTTATATCATCTCAAACCTCCTTCTAGAGGCGAGTGCTGTATATTCACTACCACTAGCACGTTCATATTCTTCCAAGATTGAATATGTATTCATAAATTAGATGTTGTCACACTCACATCATGAATGGACCATAATAATCTATATATGCTTTATAAAATCTCATATTGTCAAATTGATGACAAATATTACTTTCACAGAGTGAAGGATTATTTTGAGAATTCTTATTATTCTCATTATCACAATGATGACGATTATAATTTCGTCTATTGTCACGTCCAATCCATTGATACCTTCACGGTAATAATTTTGTCTTCTTTCAGACTTATCATATACTGCTATCACATTCTCTAAAGGGAATAAGAATGAAACAAATTCAATGGGACGGATTTTCAATTCTTTGCCCCCAATCATACATAAATTTGATCATGACAAGGCATAGAAATTTTACCACTTTGGATGGTTATAATTTCTTTTAAACTCCATTAGAGTTGCAATCAAAATTTATCTTCATTGCTTGTATTTAAAATTAAATTATAGAATAACAAGAATTTGAAAGAGAAAAGTAAAATACTTACCTTAAATCAATTTAATCATGAAGGAAGATCATAGAACATTTGACGATCATTATTCTCAATCCCAAAGCTTCTACTCAATTGGTTAGAGTCTCGTGCTAATAACATGTTATAAAATAATAAAAGAATAAGAGCAATATTGCAGAGAAAGAGAGAGAAAATTCTTATTGAATTTTGGGATGATTTACAATGGAGTAAGACCCCTCTATTTATAGGAGGAAAAATGACTTAGACTCAAAGTAAACTCTATACAAGATAGCCATTCACTCTAAATAGAATTCTATTCTTAACGAATCGTTCATTGTTGATTTACTTAACATTGATATCAGGCGTTATCATGACCTTCAGTAAATTTTGAGTCCTAACATAACTGTCCATAAAAAGAGCGCGATTAATAACCTTATAAATAAGTTTAGTTACATGCTATATATTACTACTAAGTTCTAGTATATTTTATTTTTAGAAGTGATTAAAATATATATTTCTCTAAAAACGTATATATACTTTACATATGCAAACTAAGCACATGCATCTTAACGTATACAACTCCACTCAGCTTGGGTGAGAAGTGGGTAAGTGAAGGAATATATACATTTTATTTATATATTTATATACATCACACAAGATATGACATCTGCAGAAGGTCCACTTGCTTTAACATTTATTACTTGAGGAATTATAATTCGAAAATAAAACGCTACAACTCAATATATTTATATTTGGAAAATCAAGTTCATATATAGAATTAACAGTAAGGTGACACGTCAATGATATGTGGAATGGTCAAAGGATAACAATTGGCAAAGAATAATTAAAGAGACACATGCTTCAACATGTACGGGCAAAGGTTCAAGAAAAACAGGAAGAATAGATGCTCGAACCTACTAATATTCGAAGGTCGTACTAAAAGAATGAATCGGGTTAGCAAAAAGGGGTATAGATATATATTGTCAGTAATTAAATGGCATTAAATACAGAAAACGTTAGAGAATCTGTATTGAATCAAATATGATTATAGATTATAACACAATATTAAATGCTATTAATTATCCATAATGGCTCTATTATGAAAGAAGCAAAACATATTACCTAGAGATAACTATAAAAGGAGAAGACTGGACATTTGTAAGGATACGAAAGACTATTGGAATATACTGATTTACTTTGCCTTATATTCAGCTGTTATTTGTATCAATTATTCTTATTCCTGTTTGATTATCAGTAACCCGAGTTCTTCTAAAATAAGGTTTGGTTGAAATCCCAATTTTTGATTATACAAACTGGTTTCGTTACCGGAAATTTGATAATCGTTCGCTTTCTTATTCAATTCTTTCATCAAAAACCACTATGTCGAATGTTAATGATTATAACCAACACAATTTACTACTCCAAGATCCAAAACATCAAGTGAACGATGCGGACGACATGACCCCGCCTCCCTCACCGCATGATTCACAATGACAGTTACAAGAGGAGACTTTAGATGGCTCTGAAGCAAACAACAGAGTTGCGAACCAATACGGATTTGAAGTTAATCAAAATGTGAGAGTTGCGGACGAACAAGCACTCGATGATGCTTTGAAGAAATTAATTGCTCAACAAGTAAATAATGCTCTCCGGGCTTTTACCAGCTAGTTACTGGTTGCACCACCAACACCATCTCCGAATCACAATACATTGAAAAACCCACGTTCTGGGCTCCTTAATTCCGGCAGTGGTGGAACTCTCAGTGAGTCTCGTGATGGCGAACCAACTAGCGTAGTTAATTCTGATTTACAAAATTTAGTATTACCCTTGTAGAAATAGCTCAAGGAGCAAAGTGATCGCATAGAGAAAATACTTGGAGTACCGCCTATAATCAAGGGAATAAATATGGATAAATATTCACGACAACCATGAAAGTCCAGTGCTGCTCCTGTGTCGATTCCGAAGAACTTCAAGATACCTGATATTCCAAAATATGATGGCACAACTGATTCGCGAGATCACGTGACTGCTTTCACAACTGACGTGAAGGGCAACAACTTAACCAAACAAGAAATTGAATAAGTATTTTCAAAAAGATCAGTAAAACGCTCACCATGGGAGCATTAACATGGTATTCTCTCTTACCCAAAAATTCTATAAATTTTTTTGCTGAGCTTGCAGATTCATTTATCAATGTGCTTTCGGGAGCTCAAAAAGTCGAAAGAAGAATGGAAGATATTTTGAAAATGAAGTGAGGAGATTCCGAGCTGCTTAAAGAATTCATAGATAGATTCCAACATGAAAGGATGACGTCACCACGCATACCTGATAATTGGGCAGCTATGGATTTTGCCAGTAATTGAATGAAAAAAGCTCAGAAGCCACGAGACGACTCAAGGAAATTCAACGTGAATTTCTAGCGACAACCTGGAATAATGTTTACAATTGATACAACACAAAGCCAAGGATAGATGAAGATACTATCTCCCGGTCTCAAAAAGAGGAGAAAGTGAGTTTGAGATGTGCTGAAACCCAAAAAAGGTCCGCTAAAAACAGATACGAACCTTACATGAGCCCAGGGGAAAGAGACTCATGTTCAAAGAAGGACAATTCAAAGTATGATCATAGATCGAGAGATAGAAAGTCCGGTTCATCATCAAGGTTTGAAAAATATCGAAAAGCACGAGAGATGTGAGATGCTGATAGAAGTTTGAAGGAAAGATTTGGCGGCTACAATTTTAATGTCAGCACTTCAGAGTTAGTAGTAGTATTAAGAAGCATGGGTGATAAGGTGCAGTGGCCAAAATAAATGAGATTAAATTCGAATAGGCATAATCTTGATCACTGGTATGAGTTTCACAACGATCATGGTCATAAAATGGGAGATTCTAGATTGCTACAAGGTGAAGTAGGCCATTTATTAAAGCAAGGGTATATTACTGAGCTATTTACTGAAAAAGGTAAGCAAGCATACATAAAGAACATACAGGAGCCCCCTAAACCTCCTTCTCTAAAGAGGAAAATTAATGTTATAAGCGAGGGCGAAGAAATTAACGGCGTGACATATACGGTGGCCTAGAAAATTTTAAAAGTTATAGTTACACATGGGAAGCAGGTCCTGCATGTTTTAGAGGAGTAAAGTATTATATTTGATGATGCAGATGCGGACTGCATGTTAACTCCACACAATGATACATTGGTAATACTTCTACTTGTATGTGATACTAATGTGAAAGGAGTTTTGATTGATCCAGGTAGTTCCGTAGACATCATTTTGCTAAGAGTATTAAATGGGATGTAAGCCGAAGATAAGCTAGTACCTTAGGCATATACTTTATATGGTTTTGACAATTCAAGCGTCGTGACAAAAAAGGAGGTAGTACTTACAACATTTGCAGAAGTAGTTGTCAAAGATACGAAATTTTAGGTGGTAGAGATGGAAAAAGCTTACAATATGATTCTTGGTAGACCGTGGATTCACGAGATGGATGTTGTGCCATCTACCCTACATCAAGTTATTATATTCCCATAACCATGGAGAATACATCAAATTTGTGAGTACAGACAAACATCGAGGAGCATCAACTCTGTAGTAGATTCAAGCAAAAAAAATGAAGAAAAGTAGCAATTATAGACTCCAGTTGAGGATACTACGACGCAAGCCTCAACTGAACATGGGTGAAAAGATGTGGACTTAATCCCTAATTCCATCCAAGAACTGGAAGAAAATTAAAATATCAAAACAACGTTGAAGAGTTGGAAGCCATAGAACTATTCACATAATAGCCTGAAAAGAAAGTTTACATTGGGGCCAACTTAAGCCACGAAATGAAAGGTAAGTTGATTGAATTTTGAAAGCTAATGTGAATTTCTTTGCTTGGTCCCATTCTTATATGACAGGCATACCCCGGGAAGTAATGACTCATAAGTTAAATGAAGATCTATCGTATCCACATATCAAACAAAAGAAAAGAATGCAGAGATCTTTCAAAAATCAGGTGATTCAAGATGAGGTCCAAAAACTTTTAAAAATTGGGTCTATACGTGAGGTACAGTATCCTAATTGGTTAGCTAATACTGTAGTAGTACCAAAAAAGAATGGAAATGGCAAGTTTGTGTATACTACATCGACCTTAACAAGCTTGTCCTAAAGATTCTTTTCTGTTACCACATATAGATTAACTAATTGATGCTACTGCAGGACATGAATTGTTAAGCTTTTTAGATGCATATTCAGGATATTATCAAATCAAAATGGAACCCCTAGATGAGGAAAAACCTTCATTTATAACAAACAAGGGGGGACTTACTGTTACAAAGTAATGCCATTTGGCCTCAAAAACACTGGTGCCACATATCAAAGGTTGGTGACCAAAATGTTCCAGGAACATTTAGGAAAAATTTTGAAAGTCTACATAGATGATATGCTTGTCAAATCTTAACAATCAGGAAATCATATATCATATTTTTCTGATACATTTCACATCTTACGAAAATTCAATATAATGCTAAATCTTGAGAAATGTACATTTGGCATTTTATCAGGTAGTTTTTGGGGTTTTTTGTTTCTAACCCTGGTATTGAAGTAAATCCCGCGTAGATTAAAGCCATTGAATAAATTCCTAACGTGCTTACAAATAAGAAAGAGGTGCAGAGACCGACGGGAAGAATTGGTGCCTTAGAAAGATTTATTTCCAAGTCATTAGAAAAATGCTTTAAGTTCTTTTCAGCTCTTAAAAAGCAAAGATAGTTCGAATAGTCTGAGAAATATCAAAGAGCACTCAAAACCTTGAAGGTATACCTGCCAAATCCACCGTTGCTCGCAAAACCAAAAGATGGGGAAAGGTTACTTATCTACCTTGCTGTTTTAGAAGTAGTAGTGAGTGCTGTTTTACTTCTTGAAGACCAAGGTAAACAATCTCCAGTTTATCATGTTAGCAAGTCTTTATTAGATGCTGAGACATGGTATCCTCAGCTAGAAAAACTTGTACTTGCATTAATCGTGTCATCTAGAAAGCTAAGGCCTTATTTTCAATGCCACCCTATCTCCGTAGTAACAACTTATCCACTGCGTAATATATTACACAAACACGAGTTATCAGGTAGGTTAGCCAAGTGGTCCATAAAATTGAGTGAGTATGACATTGCATATCGACATAGAACTGCAATAAAATTACAGGTGTTAGCAAATATTTTGGGCGATTTTAGCCAAATGATGCAATTAGAAGCAGAAAAAGAACTACAAGTATTCAACAGATCTAATCCAGGAACTTGGACCTTATTTACTGATGGCTTATCAAATGTGAAAGGGGCATGTCTAGGAATTGTTCTGGTACCACCCTCGGGTGAAACCATACGAAAAGCCATAAAATATCATCCTATAACTAACAATGAGGCAGAGTATAAAGCTGTGATTGCAGGTTTAGAACTGGCACGAGAACTTGGCATAGAGTGGATCGTAATCAAAAGTGATTCGCAGCTCGTAGTTAATTAAATGCTGGGGACTTATACAGCCAGGGAAGCACAAATGCAGTAATACTTAGGGAAGGCCCGTGATATGGTTAGGCAATTCCAAACCTGAAAAGTTGTGCAGATACCAAGAGAGAAAAACGTCGAGGCAGACGCCCTAGCTAATCTTGCATCTGCGGCAGACGTGACGAGTAACAAAAATGCTTTTGTAGTTCATTTGATTGATTCGGTACTTGATCATATAAAAAATGAGGTACATTTCAATGACTTAATGTGGGATTGGAGAAACGAAATTGTCTCTTTTTTGCAGTATGGAACCGTTCCTGAAGATACGAAAAAGGCTCATGCGCTTCGTAAAAAAGGCCGTTTGGTACTGTTTAAAGCAAGGCAGTCTTTATCAAAAAATGTTCGGTGGTCCCTTAGCAAGATACCTCGGGCCTTCTCAAACAAAGTATGTGATGAGATAAATACATGAGGGGCATTGTGGAAGTCACGCATGAGGAATATCTTTAGTAAAATCCATGATTAGAGCCATCTATTATTGGCCCAAAATGGAAGAAGAAGCAGAAAATTTTGCGGCTAAATGTGATAAGTGCCAAAGATATGGTAACAATATGCATAGACCTGCAGAGTTGTTACATCTGGTCATTATACCGTGGTCTTTTATGAAGTGGGGGATGGATATCGTGGGTCCACTACCACAAGCAAAATGCAAGGTAAAATTTCTGTTAGTACTCAGTAATTACTTTACTAAATAGGTAGAAGCAGGTGATTTTAAATAGGTACGAGAAAAAGAGGTCAAAGATTTCATTTGGTGAAGTATTATATGTCGACTCGGCATACCCAAGGAAATCGTACGTGATAACGGCCCGCAATTTATAAGCGTACAAATCGCAGAATTTTTTCAAAGTTAGCAGATCAAATGGATTACCTCAACACCTTACCATTCGGTAGGAAATGAACAAGCTGAATCGGCAAATAAAGTCATTATTAACAATTTGAAGAAACGATTGCAAGAATCCAAATGCAATTGGCCAGAGTTGCTACCTAGTGTTTTATGGGCGTGTTGCACAACAACAAAAATAAGTACGAGTGAAACACCATTTTCACTGGTATAGGGAGCTAAAGCACTGATCCCAGTTGAGATAGGGGACCAAACACGAGGTATACGTAAGCAATTGAGGAATCCAATGAAGAAGAAATGCGAATAAACCTAGATTTACTTGAAGAAAAAAGGAAAGCTGCATTAATAAGAATGACAGCACAAAAACAAGATATGGAACAATATTAGAATTGAAAAGCTTGCCTAGGATACTTAAAGATTGGGGACTTCGTACTCAAGAAGGTTTTTCAGTCCACGAGAGTAATTAATGCGGGAAAGTTAAGTCCAAATTGGGAAGGACCTTATAAGATTCAGGTTATCGCAGGAAAAGGAGCATACGAGCTGGAAACAATGGACGACAAGATATTATCTTCATATTAGAATGCCGTTCATTTGAAAAGAGATACTATTTCTAAGGAAAAGAAGTATCCACGATCAAGTATCTTCATATTAAAATTTTATTCTTGAATTGTTAAAATTTTTCTAATGATTTTAGATAATAGACAGAACGGTAACCTGTTCTAGGTGATGAATCACGAACTGCAAGACACATGGAAAAGTATAAATTCCCGATCTAGGATTACAACTATTCTGATAGCAATTCAAACGAGTTAAGCAGTCTTCATCTATAATCGTACCTCCGAGTATGTTTTTTCTTTTTCAAGAAAAGGACGGAATGAGAGGAGTAATTAAGTGCTCGAGATTTTATACTTCAAACCTATACATAGGGCATATGTATAAAGAAGGCAAAGAATAATGAAGAAGATAGTCGAAAGTAAAAACCAAAGCTCAATATCTACTCATCGAATGAGTTAAGTTCAGAGCAAAGTTATGATACAATAACATAAAGCCAGTCGAAAAACCTTGTGATATCCAGGTCAAAGGCAATGTATAGAAATGGGCTATAAAGGAAAACCTTGAATTTTATTTCCTCTTTTGAAATCGGTTGTAAAGAAAATAGTTACGAAAAAGTTGTAGAAGTTATTTAAACACATGTAAGATGTTATTTAAACTTGGCAAAGTTCAAATGAAGACTTTATCAAAGTTATTTCAAGAAAAATGTGGGTTCCTATTTCTTTTGTCATACATTTACACCATTATGAACTTGAGACGTCTTCTTCAGTAAGTGTCAAAAATAAAAGGGACCTTTTTTATAAAATTCACGTGTGATTCAAACATCCATGAAGTTAATAAAGCATTTTATGAAACAAAAATGAAAAAAGGGTACAACATAAGCCCACGAATTAATTAACAAGTCCTTAAGTATAAAGGCGAACAAGCAAAACAGAAGCTCAAAATAACTACGTTAGAACAGAAAACTTCTTAATATTAAAAAGTCCAGACTAAGTATGAACTTAGTCATAAACTATTTGTCATTTATACAAAAATGTCCCGAAAAGTTCTAGGGACTTATCATTTCCAAAAAAACTAAACCCCAAAATAGGATCGGGGGTTGTAACCATATTTCACCAAAAGAAAAAAAGAGAATTCACATTTCATAAACTTGTCACTGAGGAGCTGAAGAGGGGTCTAAAGCAGGATCACCAGCAACAGATGGTTCAAGTTGGCTTGAAGGAGTTAGAGAATTCACCATACTCATATCATCTTCAATATGCTCGGGAGTATCAACCATGGGAGAAGGAAAGTCTTGGCCTTGCTTAGTCTTTTCAATATTGTCTTTTATCTTAGCTAATTCAGCCTTCAAGTTAAAGCCCTCTTGGGTAGCTTCCACATGGGTGTCATGGCGAGTGTTTAAAATTTCCCAACTCACTTCAATTGCAGTCTTGTCCTCAAGAATCTCGTAAACTTTCTCCCATTGATCAGTTTTGATTTTGAGCTTTTTATTTTCAACCAAGGCAAAATCAAAAGAAGCTTGAAGAGAAGCACGTGAACTTTCTAAAGAACAGACCTTATCAGAAGACTCATGGAGATCTTCTTGAGTTTGACTCAAAGTTTGAACAAGTTCACCGGCATAAACTTCTTTCTCACTTAACAAAGCCCTTAAATGTCTGATCTCTTCACGGGCCTTGGAGAGTTGCTTAGAAAAAGATGTTTCGAGCAGATTCTTATCTTTTCCAGCTTGGTTCGAGGAAGCCTTCTCGAATGCTAACTCTGAAGTTAAAACCTTCAATTGTTGCTCCAAGGTGCACCTTCTCTCTTCTAACACGTCCATGTCAATTGAAGGCTTTCATACTGTTCTCTCCTGTTGTCTGGTTCAACTTGATAGTCATGCATTAATTGCTCCATGTGGGAAACCCTTTTCATCATCTATGTACCAACAAGGTTGATATAAAAAAGAGAGGAAGGTAAGAACCTTAATATAAGAAAGGAATAATAAAGAATAAAAAAGAATACCTTTAGTGATGATTGCACAATGTCATTTATCCAAGTCAAAGAGTTGTGATTCTCAAGATTGGATCTCTCAACTGGACTAATCAGAGGTTTCAACCACACACCAGCATGACCTGCTTTTCTCAAAAGATTACCATCGGCAAGAACCTCGATGATAACTTGCTTCATAGTTTCACTTCCACTTGAGGAACCAACCCCAGTATGATGGATAGTTGTAGGAGGAACTGTAGAAGGGTGCAAAATAGGCTGGGGCGGAGCAGCAATGGCAATGATCGCAACTGGTATAGAAGATGACATAGGAGCAGGCATGGAAAAAGAGTTAATGGTCACTTCATCAGAAACTGGACCCAAACTTTCACTATCAAACCCACAAGCAAAAAGCTGATCAATAGAATCACGAGCAACCGCAGGAGTGTCATCATCAAAAATCACCAAGGCTTCAACAGGCTCGGTTAAAACCCAAAATTATCTTTTGGGCTCTTTCTACAGAAACTTTGGAATCTATGACAACCTCAACACTTATGCCTCGAATGGGAAATCCTGATAAAAAGAAGGATCAATGTATGTTCTAAGAAAAGAAGTGAATGGAAATACGAAGGATAAAACGGAAAAAACACTTACCGTGAGTTTTCACTTTCCAACCAAATCGATGAGAAATATTTTTCCAGGATCTACCTTCCATCGGAGCAACACTTAACAACTTTTCTAGCCAACCACGGAAATTTAAAATCTCATCAACAGTTCCCATGGTTGCTAAAAAAGAAGAGGAAGTTACAATGACAACCATCAAAATTAAGAAAAAGGCATAAAAAAGTTATAAAAAGAAAACTAGCGTGCAAAATTCCACTTATCAGAAAATGGAACATTCTCTTCACCTATTAAACCAACAGTGGGGCAGTAACAAATTTGACATACCAACCACGGTCTTTATCGTCCTCTGGATGACCAAAACTCTCTTGCTTCTTGCTACTAAAGTGAAAATTCCCTTACAGAAGAGTTTAGGAGAATACAAGTGGATTAAATGGAAGAAAGTAAAAGGCAAGCCATCCATGTTGCCAAATGCCTCAAACAAGCAACCCTCCACACAATTGGGCCAATTTGTCCTAAGCAAACATCGAAAAAGCAACAGAATTTGATGATAACAGGGTTAATAAGAGGCTTAAAATTCAAGGTGAAAGGGTATGCATATACAAAAGAAAACCCACTCAAGTAAAAAGTGATTCTTTAGTTTGCATTAGAAATTATAATGGGAAAATCGTGATTCCAATGGCAATCTCTACGAACCATAGAAATCAAACCTTCACTGATCTGAGTTGGGTAAATGCCACCATGATCTAATGAGGACATAGAGAAAACTTGGTTTCTGATGGACTCTCTATCATTGTAAAAAGATAGTTCAGCAGGAACAATTTCATCTATCAGAGGTACACTAAGAGGTTCATTAGGTTCATTATTTCTAGATGATGAACTTTGAGAAAGAGAACCTCTGGTTCTTGAAGGTGGAGTAGAACTCGTTGAAGGAAGAGAAAGGCCTCGTGATGATGAAGATCATAAACTACAAAGTCTTCGTCCTCTCCTACTTCTAACAGGAGCAAGAGGAATGTTATCAATGATTGGGATTCTCTGAGGGTTAAGGTTTGAAGAAGACATAGTAGTACGAGTAAGAAGAAAACAAGAATTGAATATTCTAAAACTTTTATGAGAAAGATAAAGATGAAAAGTTATCTTTATACTTAGAAATAATCGTCAAAGGAAAAGGTGCAATGATAGAAACGTCATGATGGGAACTGTTGTTTCGTAATTGGTGAAGTCGTAAAAAAGCCCTAAAAGGTGCTGAAAAATTGCAGAACAAAACAAGGATGCCACGTGTCACGAACATTAAATGGTAGTGACGGATGAAGAGTCAGTTCCAGAGAAAAATTAATGGCAGAAAATATTCTCGCTTTAATGAGATCCACTTCCCAAATATTCTATTGATGAATAAATGGCAAGGGGAGGGGGGAGGGACTATCTGTATTAGAAAAAATCAAGTTCATATATAGAATTAATCGTAAGGTAACATGTCATGAAACATGGATTGGTCAAAGGATGACACTTGACAAAGAATAATTAAAGAGACATGAGCTTCAACAGGAACGGGCAAAGGTTCAAGAAAGACAGGAGGGATAGATGCTCGAATCTATTAATATTCGAAGGTCGCACTAAGAGAATGAATCTGGTTAGTAAAAAAGGGTATAGATACGTAGTGTCAAATAGGCACTAAATACGGAAAATGTTAGGGAATTTGTGTTGAATCAAATATGATTACCAATTATAACATAACATTAAATACCAGTAATTATCCATAATGGCTCTATTATGAGAGAAGAAAAACGTATTACCTAGAAATAGCTATAAAAGGAGAAGACTGAACATTTATAAGTACATGAAAGACTATTGAAATATACTAATTTGCTTTGCCTTATATTCTGCTATTATTTATATCAATTATTCATATTCATATTTGATTATCAGTGACTCGAATTCTTCTAATATAAGCTTTGACCGAAATCCTAAATTTTTATTAAACAATATCACATCAAGAACCATCACTATAAGAAAAAGAGAAGGAGAGTGCGGCAAGTAGTCCATATTAAATCGTATAATAATCTGTCCATCCAAAACTACAAATACAAAGGTTCGAGTCAATTATCCCCCCAGTTTCATTATATGTAACATTTTTTTCCTTTTTAATCTGTTAAAACTAATTCAAAAGTAATTTAATTTAAGATTTTTATTTTATCTTTAATGAAATAATTTAATTATTGATACAAAATTGTTATAGCATTAACTTCATGTTCAGTAGAACACTATCACACAAACCAGAATGGAGGAGTACATATCTTAAAATGCTTCACGGCTGCTGAAGGTACTAAAAATATTCTTAGAACATGTGTTTTAAAATATGTCACGACACTTATATGACCACAAAAATATATCACTAACTAATAAAATAAATTTTTTAAAGTTGGTGAATTTTCAAATATAAAATAGTGTCATTCCTTGCAGAACAGACTAAAAATAGAAGTGTCACTTATAACACATCATGGAGTGTGTATTTTCTAAAAGAGACAGTAAAAATTTAAAAATTAAAATATACATCCTCTATACCAATTTATTGACTCTTTAATCTTACATTCCACCTTTGTCAACTACCCTAATGATGTTTAGCGTCAGGTCCTCCGGGACTTAACCGGTTCACATCATACTTCATTATAGCATGTCTTAATCTTTCTCTTAATATTTTTTGGGCTGTTTCCATCATTGTCTCCCGTCTTCTTTGTGAAAATAATGGCTCGAGCGGACGACTTTTAAATGCAGGACATGAAAGCAAAATAAGAATGAAGCAGAACCAAAACTTAATATTAGACATTCTTGGGGCGGAGTTTTCAGAAAAAAGGATCTTATCTGTATCCGTCTCTCTTATTAATTTGCACCACCCCTTGAAAATCGTCTCAAGAAAACGTTGTAAATAGCTCTAAGCCCCTTGTAAATGTAGATGTCTATTAGGATGTTTGGAGTTTATATATGCACTTGTGATCGTAAATTTCATGATATTTAATCAAGGATAGGCGTCAAGTAGCACAAGTATGCGGCGAAGACGAGACATGCCACTTAATTAGGTCATCCTAAATTCAAGTGGGAGTTTATTTAAGTTGCTAAAAAAAGGATAATTCGATGTCCTAAGCTTCCGTATGTGCGGAGTTCGAAAAAGGACTGGATCACAAAAGTTAGCAGTCTTATTTTATATTTCTGCAATAGACCATATTTACGTCTCGAAGCTATGCTTTTTTGATAATATGATAACAATTTTATTAGTTACCCCAAGTTCTGCTCTCTTAAGTTGCTACGAAATCAAAAAGGTGAAGATGCAGTGACATTTGCTTAAGACAAAATTATAACTCAAATCTGTTATTTTATTCACTTCTTTTAGGCCATTTGACTCCCAAAAAAATTGAAAAAAGAATCAGCTGAAGTGGATATAGAGGGCATTTGGTTAAGCTTATAAGCGGGTCAAATTGGCTTATAAGTACTTTTTGATTTATTTACACGTTTGGTAAAATTTAAAGTGCTTGTAAGTTAAGTACTTATAAGCCAAAAATAAGCCAAAAGTCATAAGTAGGTCTCCCCTAGCTTATCAAATTTCAGTTTATAAGTACTTTAGGTTTGACCAAAATATTTATTATTCTATCCCTAAAATACTTCTTTTTAAAAAAACTCTTCGTATACCAATTCTTCAGCTGCTTATTACTAATTTCAGCAGTTTTATCCAAACATGTAACTGATTATTTTTTAAATCAGCTTCAACACTTAAAAGTGCTTTTCAGCACCTAATGCTTATCAGCTGCTCTAAATCAGCTAAACCAAACGGGCTATATATATATATATATATATATATATATATATATATATATATATATATATATATATATATATATATACTTGCTTACTTTTATGCTGCCTCTTAAGTTTCTTAAAACAAAGTCACAAGTCATAATCACACGTTAGACCAATGCATCTCTAGATTTGTGATGATCTAATCATACCATATTGCCAAAGGACAAAATATGCATAAGATAGTTCAGTTGTGACGAAATAAAAACTTTCACTAAAGAGCTTATAAATATAAAGAAATAAATACACTAAGACATTAATTTTAATATCCACGATATATACATAATTTTTTTGACCTTGCAAATGCAATTAATTTTACAATGAAGAAACTCGGATAAATCCAATTCATCAGAGGCGGACCTAATATTTTTACACGATGAGAACATAATATTCTGCTTAACTAATATCCTTTAAATACTTTTAATATTTAGAGTATCAAGTAATTTAAATTAACTATTTTTAAAGTATATATATAAAAGATTTATGTCGAAACTTACGGTATCTGAGAACCTCTTAATGTAACATATCTGTCTCTGGAATCCACCATTCCCCCACCCACCCCTCAGATAACTAATAAGATGAATATTCCTAGTCATAGAGGAGTGGACTTTAGCACAACAATAAGGTGTTTATTGATTTTTTTTCTTTTCTCTTTTCCCTTTATTCGCTTAAGACTATTGGAACTACGTCAATTGATCTGCATATAACTTTCCCCGTTGAGGTTCTGAAAGGTCAATCTTCTTAGCTTAGCTTTTTTTTTCTTCACCAATTATTTATATGGCATTGAATTAAGCTTTGCTAAACATGAATACCTTTAGAAATGGCGCTTTTTATTTTATGTAATATATAAATGATAAAATATCCTCCCCACCCATTAGGGTATGAGACCATGACTATGTAAAGAAAAGACATATATTTTGCAAATAAGCGGATTAAGTCAAACTTAGAAGGGTCAAAATATGTCAAAAATGAGTCAATTAAATATGTCAAAAATGAGTCATGAACCAACATGTTCAAAGTTTATTTAGTTAAAAATGAATTGAATCAAAATGGGTCAACTAACGAATCATAATCCAACCCAGCCAACATCATCACTCTCTCCTTTTTTCTTTTTCCTTTTGGAAAAAAAATTAATCATGTTACAAAACTTAGTTCAGAGTAATAATATGAACAAGAAAATAGACAAGAATACAAAGAGAAAGAGAGGAGAGATTCTTATTTCTTCAATGTATTCAAGTGTGTACAATGTGATGTCCCAATCCTCTATTTATAGGATGACTTTGAGGTACATAAAGGAATATCATAAAAATAGTATTAACTATTGAGATCATGGGGAAAGATCATGGGGAGGTCATGTAGGTGTGGGGGCTACAACTATAATGGTGAGAAGTAGTGGGAGTTATTCACTTAATGAAGAAGAGTAGTGAGAGCAACTTCTTTATGAGTTATAGACATCTACTACAAGATAATATTTCATAACACTCCCCCTTGGATATCTATAGATAATGTGCCTCGTTAAAATCTTACTAATAAAAAACTCTATGGGAAACAGTCTTAGTGAAGGAAAAAGAGTACACATATCTTGTAATACGCATTATTTACTGCCTTATTAATAACCTTGACAGAAAAAATCCAATGAGATAAAATCTTAGCTAAGGAAAAAAGAGTACAACACGTATTTGCCTCTCCCTGATAAAAACATCACTTTATTCTTTGGAGACGATGAATGCCAAGCTTGTATGAGATCGAAAATTCCTTGGTGAATTATTCTGCCAAATTATCACTTGAATGAATTTCTTGAACATCTGTTTCATCATTCTGTTGAAAATCGTCTCTACAAAGAAACTTTGGCTAAATGTGTTTTACTTTGTCTTCTTCTATATGGTCCTTTCAGTTGAGCTACACAAGCATCATCGTCTTCAATATTATTGTAATCGTCTCTTCAAATAAAAATCACATGTCCTCACATGGGAACAGATTGTTTGAACAACGAATTATGTCTTGCATCTGTATAACTTACAAAACCTTGACAGTATTTGTCAGAATAAATAAATCTATATCAAGGATTCATTTTGCAATATAATACTAATCATAGTTCAATATCTCCATATAGCCTTTGTACTTGAAGTTGTTGGGAATATTCGTCCAACTTCATAGTTTTCAGATGATGTTAATTTTTATTGCATATTTTTCATTTGGCCAGTCATTTATCTGTCCAAATTTCATGATATATTTGAGCGCAAGATCCTCGTCAATATTAATAATATTGAGCGCCACATGATAATAACAATATTGTCGACGATCATTTTATGTCGGTTCCATCATCAATCAATAAAGACATAACTTATTGAGATCTCATTATTTTCAGGTACCTGAGCCACTCATGTGAGGTCTTATAAAGTATTATGTCAAGGTGCTCTTATAAAATACTTGCCTCCTTATTATGACCATCTTTAACATTTGCTCCTCTCCTTCTTCAAGGAGATGTATCTTTGGAATCGATTAGTTTATTACGCTTCATGCGTGTCATACACTTTGTTCATCATGAACTTTATTCTATTTGGAGCATTAACAGCTGAAATATAATATTTAGCTTTGTGTCAGCAAATGCTCCTGGCAATATTTTCGAAATGAATTATCATTTGAACTTCAAGTTCACTTAAGTTCACATTTTCTTGTACGAGGATATAAATGTATTCATAATAATTCATTTCACGTATCATTGTTTCAGCTGCCCATTCCCCCCCCCCCCCCTAATGTTAGGATCGCCAACACATTTTTCAACATTATTTGGGAACGCATCTTTGTGCAATGTGGTGTCACAATTATATCATATAGCACATTTCAAGATAAAAATTATTTGGTTCCTGACCCTGAACCAATTGTGACAGGGATAATTTATCATAACTTGGCTAGATGCGTACAAGTGCTACTCTATATTAAATAATACATCTCATACCAAATTTATTTTGGTAATTTTATTCTCATAAACAATGGTTTAGCTATAATTGGAGGCATACAATTTCTGCTAAACCACCTTTGATTTAAACCAGCATTATCAAGATAAATTATCATAATATATATATTCTGGAACTGTACTCTAATAACTTGAGCAATCAATCTTGCAAAATCTAAAGTGCAAGTTGATAACAAACATACATGTGACCATACAATATATGCATCTACTATAATCATATAATAGTAAATGGTCCACATGGCAGGTGACTGGGTCATATATATTTCACCTTTTATTCGTTCCAGATTTTAAGAGATTCAATCTCAACCTTTACTATTATATCATGAGAATAAGCAACACAAGAGAATTCTTGAAAATTTTTCTATTTCATCAATTTATGCCAATGTGAATTCACAATCAATTTTAGCATCATAATTAAACTGGGATGGCC
Source organism: Nicotiana benthamiana (assembly GCA_034376525.1). Classification (NCBI taxonomy): domain Eukaryota; kingdom Viridiplantae; phylum Streptophyta; class Magnoliopsida; order Solanales; family Solanaceae; genus Nicotiana; species Nicotiana benthamiana. The sequence goes on from CM067330.1 coordinate 94,579,000, forward strand.
AACGGATCATGAAACTAATATTTACTTCAGTAAACCTCTTGTTTACTTGTGACATGTGATTCCATCATCATGCTTTTACATTTGTAGTTAAAATATAAAAAATCGGGTAATCTTTTATATTTACCCGATGTAATTATAGTAATATGAAGATATTCAATCTTACTTTCATTTATAGTCTCAATATGTCAACCACTTTGGATAATATATTTGAAACTCAAAAATTCCTTTTGAGACTTACAACCACAAATGCCATAAATAATTTTATTTATTCAGATAGTAATAAATTCGTCCTTTCGGAGCTCTCAATAATTTTGTACTACTAGATCTTTTATATCACCATCCAAGTGGTGAATTTTTCCTCCATAGAAAAAATTATCTTATCATTATCACAATCAAAAACATTATAGACAGGACTCATTTCTTGATTTACTTTTGCCTTTAATAACTTCGTATAAGGGATGGTAAAATACTTTTGGCGTACTACATGCACACGACCAATGACATATTCGTGTAACCACATAATAATGTTCATGATCTTTCTTTCTCTTAAACCTCCCATAGAGGTAAGTTATAGTATTTATCCAACCATACATAAATACCTTCTTGTGCATAATTTGTATTACATATATATTTTCACACTCACTTCAAAAATGAGTCTTCATTTACAATGCTTATCACAAGTCGCATTCTTTCAAAAAAATGAACTATAATCATCTGAGTGTGCCTCATATTTGGAGACCACATTGATACACAATTCCTTCACCTTTGAAGGATTATTTTGAGAACCCTTATTGTTCTCCTTTTTATAATTAGCATAATGATGACTATTATATTTTGATCTTTGGCATGCCCACGCTCATTTGTCAACCACTTGTCTTCATTTATACTTATTATATCGCTATCACATTCACTTCAAGAATGGAGCATATCAAGTGGGACACGCTTCATACTTTTTTTCAAGAAAAATATATTATTTTTCTTTAGTGATTATTGTATCATTAATATGGTGCATTAGAACTCAAACCCAATATCTTACCCATATAAAGGCATGTTAGACCATAATCAGTTGGGTTTCGAACCCAACTTTTATAATCATGGAGCATCAGAACTCAAAATTCGATGTCTTATCTTCATGGTGTGTTGGGACTTAAACTTACAATCTTACCCTTAACCAATGACATAATGGGCTAAGCGTGCTGAGGCTCATCCTCGAACATTTAAAATAACATATAACAGTTAAGTGAAACTCTCTAGATGTGAATTTATACCTCTGAATCCCATTCAAAGTCAATTGAGACTAGAAAAGAATTACTTCCCAAAAGATTTATATTCAATAATGGTCACTTATACAAGCAGTTAACTTAAAAATTAATTAAGTTATTCCATTAAGAGGGAATAACTCCTCATAGGCTTTATAAAACAAAATTATTTTGGTTATACAAAAGCTATTACGAAAGAACAATTAATTAGCCTTTTGATTCTCAATAAAAAATCTTTCGTACCGGTAATGTCTAACCTATGTAGTGGTTAGATTACAGTACTTTAGAATCTAAAAAGAGTACGAATGAATAAATTTTGTATATGTGAATCAAAATAGTTTAGTTGAAAATTGGTTGAAACTTTTTTCCAACATAAATAAATCCTAGCAGAAGCATACCTGATTATACCTTTTTGTTCTTGGTTCTCGTAATGAGATGAATTTAAAACATGGGATGAAGAAGAACCAAACTGAGTTTGAGATGATCTGAGAATCGTGCTGATAATATGTTACAAAACTTAGTTCAAAGTAATAATAATAAACAAGCAAATAGATAAGAATGTAGAGAAAAAGAGAGGAGAGATTCTTATTTCTTTAATATATTCAAGTATGTACAATGTGATGTCCAAACCCTCTATTTATAGGATGATATTGAGGTATATAAAGGAATATCATAAAAATAGTATTAACTATTGAGATCATGGGGAAAAATCATAGAAAAGTTATGGAGGTGTGAGAGTTACAACTATAATGATGAAAAATAATTGGAGTTAAGTAATGGGAGTAACTTCTTTAGGAGTTACAGACATCCACTACAAGATAATATTTCATAACGAATCATATATTATTCTTAAATTATTACATATACCCAGTGTGAGAATTTGACCTTATATGTCTAGGTGTAGATTGCATTTTGATCCGCTGTTACAGTCTTTAATCCATTTTGACCCAATAATTTGAATGGTTATTTCGAGTTCAACCCATTGAATCAAGTCTAACAAACAAGTCTTTTTCCATTCTGTTTAAACTTGACCAGATTATTCAAAAAAAATATTAAGTAATATACATTGATGGTCTAAAAAGTTTTTACACCGCCAGGTCATTTTTACTTTACCCAATTTGTCTTATTTTTAAAATTATAAATTTTATATTTTAAGAATAGTTACTTTAGATATTCATGGATGTTTTGATAGTACAAATTTTTTTCAAATTGACAATATATATAACAAAAATACAATGATTTTACCACCTCCACAAAATACTTCTGTTGTCCAATACCACGTTTTTTGGTATTGCTATTGGAAGTACTCATGTACAACCTTTTCCCTAAAGAAACCCTCATCTTTTTTTATTTTTTATTTTTTATTTTTTTATATTTTTTTCGGTTGTTGCTTTCATTATGGTTGTGCCTCTTCCTTTTGAATTCCCCTCCCCCTTGATGGGGATCTTTTTTACTTATTTCAAATTGAATATAATAAATGAAATTTCTGACTTTATCACTGATTGATACAAATGAAAATTTTAGGCTCATGCGCATTAATTCCTATGTTATTATATGTATATACTCGATAGATGCATAGCTTCATAATCAGTCTGCAAAGCTTCTATATACTTAATTGTCTTAGATTAATTAAGCTGACATCCGTTAATGTCATCATCGATCAAAAGAATCTTTCGTTAATTTCATGATAAACCCTCGCAAAAAATTGATATTAAAGCTGAAGAGATGGATTTAGCTAGCATGGAGATATGCTCTCATGTGCTAACTCTATGGTGGCTGTATATAGGTAGCATTTACTATCTTAATTAGAACGTTTCAAAGAACAAAAATGAAACTACTCATCTACAAGGATGGATAAGATATCTAGCAATTGTTTGAGGGAAAAAAGAAATTAAAGATGAGAGAATAAGAATAAGATCGATTAAGATTGTTGAGTACAACGCGCCTAAAGATTATCTTGTTAGTAATTTGTATTCGAAAACATATTCAAATATAAAAATAAAGTAAACCAGAAATGTAGAAAAACATAAATTAATCCGAGCTCACTGAATACATAGTGTTTCATTAAGGAACTTAATCCTCCTAATACCCGAGGTTTAGAATTATTTTCCTTCAGGATAAAAAGGTTTACCCTCACTAGTATAGCGGTACTTCAAACCTCAGTGACGAGCAAACTCAAAGAATAGTGGCAAATCACATTTACTGCTTTCTTTTAGGTTAAAACAATGCAGAAGGAAGAAGGAGAAATTAGAATTTTCGTAAGGAAAATCTAAGGGAGAATTCATGTATTTATAGCCAAAACATTGGGTATACGAAGAATTGCAAAGGCTGTAACTCAAAATGACTGTTTTATAAAACGGTCATTTATACAAACTGTCAAATTCAAATTATAATGGGAGAATTAAAATGAAGGAAAACTTAAATTATTGTTACGGAATCGATCTAATTTGGATCAAATAATATTGCTTTAATAATAAATAAATTTGTTCCAAAAAATTAATTAATTAAATCATTTGACCAAATCTAAATTCGAATCACCCGAAGCCGAAGCCGAAGCCGAAACCAGAAGCCAAGCCAATCGATGACAACAACGGCATAAGGCTTGCCTTCTTCTCAATTCTTTAAGATTTAGAAGAAGTTCAATTGTATATATACCCATCAAAACTCTTTTCCTTCTTCAATATCAGACAATATCCCTTTGTCAAAGAAGGAAATTCAAAATTTTTTAATTTTTCCTCCATTTCCCATTCACTATATTTTTAAAATCTAACAAGCTTAAAACCCAACAATCCGTCGCATGAATGCGAAATGGCTATATCATAGAAATATACATGAAAAACTATGTGATTTACAAGAAAGGATTAATCGCATCTGGATGAATAAGCTTCTTTTTAAACTTTTTGTAGTGAACTTATGTCGGATATACTCGATCAATTGGTAGATACACTCTTTATATATCCTGTATAAAATTTAGATATCATTAAAAAGCCTTAATATTTTATCCTTGGTATTGAACATTATCTCATCACAAGAATGGACCAAAATTTCAGTTGACAATGTTGAATCGTCACTAATGACTTTGTTTGTTCTTTTTGGACCTAGATTTTGGCATCTCTGGTCTTCTAGGTAGATTTACCGCTACAATAACTGGTTTTCGACCATAGTCCTATTCGCATCGATGATCTTTCAACAGCCTCTCTAGTTAGGCCTTTTGTAAGCGGATCCGACACATTATCGCTTGACTTTATGTAGTCAACTATGATGATCCCCCTAGAGGGTAGCTACCTAACAATTTTATGCCTTTTATCGTTACCGTTATACATAACGCTCCCAGCCCTTTCAATTACTGATTGACTATCGCAATGTACACATATTGGTGCTAACGGTTTAGGCCAAAAAGGAATATATTTCAAGAAAGTTTGGACCCATTCAACTTCTTCCTCAACTTTATCTAAGGCTATAAACTCAGCCTCCATCTTAGAGTGGACAATGCAAGTTTGTTTGGACGATTTCCAAGATACCGCTCCTCCATCAATAATGAATACATGTCCAGATGTGGATTTAGAATCAGTTGAACTAGTAATATAATTTGTATCACAATATCCCTCAGTCACTGTAGGATAATTATTGTAGTGCGATGCAAAGTCTGAAGTATGTTTTAAATATTCCAAAACTCGCTTCAGTCCGCCATCTAATGAGATTGACTTGGATTACTCGTGTATCGATTCAATTTACTTATAGCATAAGATATATCTTGTCGTGTACAATTCATGATATACATTAAACATCCCAAGACACGAGCATAATTCAATTGTGATATGCTTTGGCCTTTGTATTTCGCAAGTGCAAGATTCACTTCAATTGAAGTCTTTGCAACTTCAAAATTTAAGTACTTGAATTTTTCAAGTACTTTTTTTAATGTAATGAGATTGAGACAATGCCAGACCTTGAGGAGTTTTATGGATCTTAATACCAAGAATTAAATCGGCAACTCCCAAGTCATTCATATCAAACTTGCTAGTTAGCATACGCATGTCACATCTATGTTGGCAATGCCATTACTCATTATTAGCATATTATCCACATATAAGCAAACTATGACTATGTGATTTGTAATATTTTTAATGTATACACATTTATCACTTTCATTTATCTTAAAATCATTTACCAATATTATTTGGTCAAATTTTGCATGCCATTATTTGGGTGCTTGTTTTAGCCCGTAAAACGAATTAACAAGTCTACATATCTTCTTTTCTTTACTTGAAAGCACAAACCCTTCAGGTTGTTCCATGTGAATTTCTTCCTCCAAATCTCCATTTAAGAAGGCCATTTTAACGTCCATTTGATTAATTTCAAGACCATATACCACAACTACTAACATTTATATGGACTTAATTCTTATAACTAGAGAGTATGTATCGAAAAAGTCAAGACCTTCTCATTGTCTATACACTTTTACCACAAGTATTTCCTTATATTAGTCAAATAGTACCATCATCTTTCATTTTCCTCTTAAAAATCCATTTAGAATCTAATGGTTTATTGCTTGGAGGAAGATCAACCAATTCTCATGTATGGTTTTTCAGTATAGATTCTATTTCACTATTGAATGCCTCTTTCCAAAATAGGGATTCAGAAGAAGATATAACTTCTTTAAATGTTCGAGGCTCATTTTTTAATACGAAAGTTACAAAATCTAGTCCAAATGAAGTAAACGTTCTTTGGCGTTTACTACGCCTTGAATCCTCCTGATTACACATACTTTCTTTTGTTTCTTCTTAATGCCATTTAGATCCTTAAATAAGAGACTCATATTCCTTTTTATACGAATATTTTCAAAAAAATTAGCATTATCTAATTCTATAACCATATTGTTATGAATTTCGAGATTTTGTGATTTATGAACTAGAAATTGATATGCTTTACTGTTTGTTGCATATCCTATGAAAACACAATCATCGAGTATTAGGACATATCCTTACCCTTTTGGGTTTATGAACTTGCGCTCTTGCCAAACACCCCCACACTTTAAAATATTTCAAGTTGTGCTTCCTTCCTTTTCATTTTTCGTATGAAATAGATTGCATTTTTTATGGAGTATTCAGTTTAATATCCGGTTAGCCGTAAGAATGGCTTCTCCCAACAAGTTTTGTGGAAAACCAGAAGTTATCAACAAAGCGTTCATCATATCCTTTACTGGATGATTCTTTCTTTCCACAATCCCATTAGATTAGGGCGTGTAAGGAGCCGTTGTTTGATGAATAATTTCATATTCTAAACATATCTCTTCAAAATGAGATTCGTATTCACCACCCCTATCACTTCTTATCATTTTGATTTTCGTGTTAGGTTGAGTTTCAACTTTATTTTTGTATGGATTGAATGCATCTATTGCTCTATCTTTACTATTAAGTAAGTAAACATAGCAATATCGAGTACTGTCATCAATAAAACTTATGAAATACTTCTTTCCATCGGGAGATTGCATTGATTTGATATCGCAAATATCTGTATGAATTAAGTCTAAGGGATTTGAATTCATTTCAACTAACTTATAAGGTTGTTTAACATACTTAGATTCCACATATATTTGCTATTTTGATTTGTCACATTCAAACTTAGCTACTTCCAAATTAATCATTTTTCACAAGGTTTATAATTGACATGTCCCCGACGTATATGCCATAAATTATTTGACACAAGTAAGTAAGAAGAAGCTGAAGTTTTATTATTGTCAACAACCATTACATTTAGCTTGAAAAATTCCCACAGTAAGGTAACTTTTCCTAAGTACTTCTCGTTCTTACTTATTACAACTTTGTCTGAAACAAAACCACACTTAAGCCTATTCTTGACGAGAAGTAAAATAGAAATTAAGTTCTTCCTTATTTTCAGGAACATGACAAACATCGCTCAGAGTCACCATCTTGCCAGAGGTCATCTTCTAATATCTTTCCATAACCTTCAATTTTGACCATTGCAGAATTTCCCATAAAATTGGTCTCTTTTGGGTCCAGCTGGATCATATGAAGCAAATGTTTCTCTAACAATGAAAATATGGCGAGCGACTCCAAAATCGATCCACCACTCCTTAGGATTCCCCACTAAGTTGCATTCAGATAACATATCACACAAGTCATCAATATGATCATTTGTTTCAACCATATTTTCTCGATCTTTTTTCTTCTCTCTCTTCGAAACACGACATTCTGTAGCTTAATATCCAAGCTTTTCACAGTTGTAGCAGCTTCCTTGAATTTCTTCTTGCTGGTATAGTTGTTTGGTCAAGAATACTTCTTCCTCTTTTTTGGATTAGTTGGAGCTGTCTCAACAATATTTGCTCCCATAATTATTTTGTTCCCACGTATGTTCTTTTTTATAGCTTTATAGTCCTACTCAATCCTCAATCAAACAATGAGATCTTTGAGTTTCATTTCCATGTGCTTGTGTTTCAAATAGTTCTTAAATTTTCACCATAAAAGGAGGAAATTTCTCAATCATTGGTGCAACCTGAAATGTCTCATTATAGCCCATCCTTTAATGAAAAATTTATAATTAGTAACAAAATTAATACTTTCAATAAAAGCATTAATTAGGATTATAACTTCAACAAGGATATCATGAATTATACCTTGCAGCTCTTAAACTTGTGTAATGGCAGACTTGTTGTCTACCATCTTATAGTCCAAAAACTTGGCTGCAACCAAATTCTTCAAACTGACATCCTTGGTTTTATATTTCTTTTCTGACGTCTCCTATAGTTCTTTCAAAGTTTCCACATTATTATAGACGTTGTAAAGATCATCCTCCAGTCCGCTAAGAATGTGATTCTTGCATAAGAAATATGAGTGCTTCCATGTCTCGGTCACAATAAAACGTTCATTTTCAAGAGTTAATTCTGGCAGAACCAGAACGTCCTCTTTGATGAACTTCTGAAGACTCAAAGTAGTCAAATAGAAGAACATCTTTTGTTGTCAACGTTTGAAATCAATCCCAAAAATTTTTTGGGCTCTTCCTTCGGAGCCGGTGGTAGCACAGAACGACCGAAAGAAGCAATACTACTCATAGAGCCAACCACATGGGTTCTTGTTTATGTCATTTCTGTTAATCATAAAATAGAAACAAAATTAATTAATAGTGAAGTATTTAAAATCTTCAAAACGAATAACTTTAACAGAAACAAATTAAATACCACAGTGAAGATTTTATTTCTTCAAACCGAATACAAAAGGAGTAGAAAATTATAAAGATTTTAATCCCTTAATCTTAACCAAGAAGTAGAAAATTCGAAGATTTTAGTCTCCAAACTGTAAATAGAAATCACTAGGATTTAGTCTCCCACAAACATAATATAAGATGGATATAGAAAAATAAATTTAAGTTCCTTAAGCTTGTTACTAATCCATATTCAATATTCAAATATAAAAAGAAAGTAAAACAAGAAACGTAGAAGAACAAATATTAATTTGAGCCCCTGAATTCACAGTGTTTACTTAAGAAACTTAATTTAGTCCTAGTAGCTGAGGTTTAGAATTATTACCTCCTATGATAGAATGTGTTATTCTTACCGGTGTAGTGGTACTTCAAACCCCAGTGACGAACGAACTCAAAGAACAGTAGCAAATTACACTTACTACTTTCTTTTTTGTTAAAAATAATGCAGAAGGAAGAAGGAGAAGGAAGAAGGAGAAATCAGAATTTTCGTAAGGAAAATCTAAGGGAGAGTTCATGTATTTATAGCTAAAATATTTGGTAATACCGAAGAGTTGCAACTCTTCATGTAAGACTGCAACTCAAAATGGCTATTTTAATAAAATGATGATTCATACAAACTGCCAAATCTAAATTATAACGAAAAATTAAGACAGAGGATTAATTAAATTATCGTTACAGAAATGGTCTAATTTGGATTAAATAATATTGTATTAATATTAACAAATAAATTTGGTCCAAATAATTAATTAATATATTAGATTCACCAAATCCGAAATCGAGCGACGACGACGATGGCGCGAGGTTTGCCTTCTTCTCAACTTTTTAAGAATATACACACACGCGCGCGCACACACACTCTCTCCAAAACTCTTTTTCTCCTGTAATATAGGACAATATCTCTTTGTTAAAGAGGGAAATTCAAAATTTATTTTTCCCTCCATTTCCTATTCACTATATTTTTAAGCTCTAAAACACTTAAAACCCAATAAATTTTAACATGGTGATATATTGTCTGTATTGAGCCAAGCTCGTCCGGTATTTTTCAAAATATCTCACAGCATTAATAGATCTTGACACCTTATATGCAAGCTCCCAATCTTTGTAGCTATCAATGTGAAGCTTTTGTTCGCACACCCAACAATCTCCTCCCCCAAACTAAGTTCGACGTGATCCATTATTACTATCCACGAGTCTTCCCCCAGAACTAGTTCCATACAGCGTGCGTTTATATTAAACAAATAATTTTGGTCTATATAATTAATCAATCAATTAGACACTTTGGCTAAAGCCGAATTCGTAGCTGACCGAGCAATGATGACAATAACACGAGGCTTTCATTCTTCTCAATTCTCTAAGAGTTAGAAGAAGTGAAATTGTATATATGCCCATCAAAACTTTTTTGCTCCTCCAGTATGGGACAAAGTCACTTTGTCAAAGAGAGAAATTCAAAATTTTTACTTTCCCCGCCATTTCCCATTAACTATATTTTTAATCTCTAATAAGCTTAAATCCCAACAAATCTTAACCTGGTGTGATTTTGTCTGCTTTGAGCCAAGCATGTACGGTTTTTCCCAAAATGCCTCACAATATTAAGAGCTGTTGACACCTTATATGTAGGCTCTCAATATTTCAACTATTAATGTGGAACTTTTATTCACACACCCAACAATCTCCCTCTCGAACTAAGTTCCACGTGACCCATTATCACTATCCACGAGTCTGCCCCTCGAACTAAGTTCCATATGAATTATTACCACGATACATGCATGGATCAATTTCCGAGATTCACCGTGTGCCACCGTATTGTTAGAGTATTATGGCAACCAAGCCTGCAACTAGCTTCTTCTTGTGTGCGTGTCTGCAAGCTCGTCTGGATAAGCAAATCGAGCCCTGCATCATCACTCTGTAATCACCATACTTGTCCTGGCAAATCTGGGCTCTGATACCAATTGTTATGCCAAATCAACCCAAAAATACTTTTAACATAGTCTGATATTGTTCGTATGGCCAAGCTCATATAATTTTTCCCAAAAGGATTCACATTATTAAGAGATTTACACCTTATATGTATGCTTCTAATTTTTCGGCTACCAATATATAAAATTTACTCATACCTAACAAAGATGATTTGGTCATATCTTGTGTTAACCTCTTGCTCCGTAGGTGTAAGCCATAGTTTGAAGGGACGGATGTATTAATTTCCAAAGCCTAAGATATATAAACAATTGATCATTAAGATTTATAAATCATTGACATTATAGTTGAATTAATTGTGGCCCTTCAAACTACTGAATTGTGTCGTCGATGACTTCCATTTTGAAGTAAATTAAGAATATAGAAAAGACTCTCTTCCTATCCACTTATTTAAATATAAATTTAAGTTTTAAACATTAAAGGTATACACAAATATTTATATAAACAAGTCACTTATAAGGTAATTATAGGTATATGTTTATAATAATAAATATTAATTGATAATTTGATAATTAATATAATAATTGACCGATATCTATATTAAACTACACAGATAATTTTTTTTTACATTAATAAAGCTTACTTTATTAGTCCTTCTGGATTCCACAGGATTCCACTACGTTAAACAAAGAAACATTATTGAATTCCAAAGGAAAAATGACCCAACAAACTGAAAAGTGTTAATTTGGTATTAAATATATTAAAAGTTCACTTTGTTACTTTCTGCCTTATCTGGTGGATGATATTATTTACTCTTAATACATATATAAGTTGACATTAATTCTGGATAAGCTGTGTTAATTTGGTATTAAATATATTAAAAGTTCACTTTGTTACTTTCTGCCTTATCTGGTGGATGATATTATTTACTCTTAATACATATATAAGTTGACATTAATTCTGGATAAGCTGTGTTAATTTGGTATTAAATATATTAAAAGTTCACTTTGTTACTTTCTGCCTTATCTGGTGGATGATATTATTTACTCTTAATACATATATAAGTTGACATTAATTCTGGATAAGCTCTTTAATATTGCTTAAGTGGAAAAGAAGTGCAACAACATAGGATTTAGCCGAAAGAAGAATAATGGAAAATAGGGGTTTTGGGAGTACTATCATGAAGGAACTTATCCTCCAATTTTTTCATAATATGCAACTAAACGCTACTTTTATATATGTTTATATGTCTATCTAATTAATATTTCTGGCTTGTTATGGAGGAAATGGTTACGCTAACTATGTCTCGCATCCTTATTAACATAAAGGCAGAATACATAAAATCACACTTGAAGTTGTACCCCAAATCCATGTTACACATTCGTTGGTCACGGAAATATTTTCAAACACAACCTTTCAAAAGTGTATCAATTACACATCACCTTCATGCTTGGCCAGTTTCACAAAATGTATGTGTATCACACACCAATATGTTCGTGACATGTGTCATTAAATTTAAAAAAATAAAAACACACTTAAAATTACATGCATACCCCTTTCTTAATCTTCCCCACCTTGTCTTCCATTATCATTGTTCTTGAGAAAAGTTTCCAGCAAGACCCAAAAATAAAATAAAATAATAACTTAGAATCAAAGGACCAAAAAAAAAAAACTTTTAAAACATTTGTAATTACTATTCCTTTTTGGATCGAGTCACAAATGGGAAGAAATTATCAAGTAGCATCTTAATTGGATTTTTAACATTCTATCACAAATTGGAAGAGATTGCCAAGTAACTTTAACTAATCAATCAAAATCGAGTTACAATGTTCAGTTCAAAAATCCAAAATTAACAAGATCCAATTGAATTTTCAAGCTTTTTCAACAGCTCAACAATGGTGTTTTTTGAATTTTCACCCATCATTCGCAAAATATGTGATAAACTTTTAAATCTAGCACACTTAAATGATTTTAAAAAATTAGTAGGATATGGCTGTTGCATTACTTTGACGATGCTGAATCTCTGGTTTTTTTTATCCTTCTGTAATTCTTGGCAAATATATTTGATTGTATGGTGGCGTAAGAAGAAATGCTGCAATAATGAAAAAATATGAAAAAGAATAGTGAATTTTTTATTTTAAAAAATAAAGAAAAGGGTTCAGAAAAATGAAAAGGCTGGACAGTGCTGTCAAAATGCCTTTATACACAATATTTTGTTCGTTCACTCGCCTCTTATGTTTGAAAAATACGCGAGTGACACGTGGTAAAAAGGTGTGTTTTTGACACACTTTTAAAAGGTTGGGTACGTAAGCGATTACCCGTAAAGAAAAGGTGTGTAACAGGGATTTCGTTATAATTTTGATGGATAAAATTATGTATTTACAATAACCAACAAGATATGTGAGGTCTATGTATACACTATTTTCCCTATTATTAGGTATTGTTGTTGTTGTTGTTGTTGTCGTTGTTGTTGTTGTTGTTGTTGTAATAACTAATAACCAACAAGATAGGTGTACCTCAATTTTGGAAGGGATGTGTCACGAATTCGAGTTGTGGAGCAGCCATTAACAGAGGCAGATCCTAGATTTAGATTCTATCAGTTCAACTTTTAAGATTTTTAATATTTAATATGTTTAATTTTTAAGGTTATGGGTTCTGACCAATCATGTTGACTAATATGAGGGTAAATTAATTTTTTTTGGTTAAAAGCTATTAGTAACTAAGGTTAGAAAGCCATCTTGTTAGTTATAACTACATACTTAACTAATTACAGAAAACGCTGAAATAAACAATTTACTAACTCTATCTCTCTATCTCTCTATACAATTTACTAACTCTATCTCTCTATCTCTCTATACTTCTCTCCTCTATGCTTCAGTCTATCTTCTTCAATATCATCTTCGATTTCATCTACTTTACTTTCTCTTTGTATTACATGAATTACATCATGGTATCAGAGCCATACAAGCTCGTTCTTTAGATTCAATTCGTTCTTATATCCAGAATTCTATTTTTGTTCTTTGTTTTTCCTATTCGATTGTAAAAATTGGGTGTTAAAAATTCTTGAGCGATTGAGTCAACAAGAAAAAAATGGCAATTCCGAGTGAACAAGTAGGCAAAACAACTGAGAATCAAGTGAATGGTGGAATTCAAGCAAACCAAGCAACTGGAATTGACTACAATTATCCATTGTTTCTATCACATGCTGATATAAGTGGAATTCAAATAATCTCATTTCAATTAACTAGAATTGAGTATTACTCTATCTGGTTTAGATCCATGCATGTAGCTTTGCTAGAGAGAAAAAAGTTAGGGATGATTGATGGAACATGCGAGAAAGAAAAATTCCTAGAATCTATATGGAATCACTGGAAAAGGGTGAGTACAATCGTGTTCTTGGATTAGTGGCAAAGGGATTGCTTGGTGGAATTATATACGCGTTGAGTGTGTCGGAAAAATAAAAAACGTAGATGGGTCAAGAACCTATGATCTACACAAGGAAATTGCAACTTTGTCAAGGTACTACCTCAGTATCGGTCTACTTATCATGATTAAAGGATTCATGGGAAGAATTGGAGGCCGTAATGTCGGCACCTGGATGTGATAGCCCAAAGTCAAGAATGTTTGTGGTATTCTTACAGATGCTGAAGTTATACAAGTTTTTGATGGGACTGAATGATTCATACCCTTAAGCAAGGAGTCAAATATTGATGAGAAGTCATGTTCCTACAGTAAATCAAGCTTATACATTGATTGTGAGTGACGAGGTACAAAAATCTGTTGCGTGCAACCTCGGGGATTTTGGGGTCTAATCCTGCAAGTCAGATGGGAAACTATGAAGTTGCTATGTACTCAAGAACTGGTGGAAATCAAAACCAGAATCAGAGAGTTAGAAGAAATTATAATTTATAATGTTTACTGTGATCTTTTAAATGAAGGGACATAGTAAAGAAAATTGCTATAGGATTGTGGGTTACCCTGCAGATTTCAAGAACAAAAGAAGAGGAAATACTCGGTCAAATGCGGCCTAAAATGTGAATCTAATGCCAGAACGATGTCATTCTATTGATCGACAATCAATGCCACTGTTCAATCATGGACAAAATACAAATGTGCAAGATTATATGAAAAATGAGTGTAGTACTCAAGCTCAAGGACCTAATCTAAGTAAGGAGAAATAAGGCCTTGAAAACTATGCTCTCACAAAAAACATAGTACAGATAGATTCTATAAATGTTGAACGAAATAAGTGTATCAAGTTCAACTTCTACAGCTAATGTGGCAGGTATAGATACAACCTTATTAGTTTCGGATTGTTTTAGTCAATGGATTATAGATACAAGAGCAACAAACCATATGGTGGCTGACAAAAAATTACTAGATGAAAGAACAACAAATGAAACAAGCAATCCAAAGAAAATTTTACTTCCAAATGGAGATATTACAATTGTTACTCATACAGGAACAAGTTCTGTATTAGAGAATTGCACAATAAAAAGTGTGCTTTATGTTCCTCAATTCAAGTATAATTTGTGTCAGTTTCTAAGCTAACTAAACTCAGTAATATTTTTCGCTAATTTTTGTGTGTTTTAGGAACTCTTCACTGAGAAGGTGAAGGGGATTGGTAAAGAGGATGATGGACGATACGTTCTATATACTAATACACTTAAAGGAACAGAATGGTTGTTTTGACTGCATGAGAAAATGATACAAATAATGGTGGACCATCAAATATAATTCTTTGGCATTGAAGATATGGTCATATTTCCACTCAGATTCTTAGGAAGATACTAAATATAGATATTGATACTACCAAAAATAGAATAAATAAATTCCCTAAGTGTCCTTGTGCTAAACAGACTAGATTGCCATTCCCTACAAGCAGTATACAGAGTAACAAACTATTCTGATCTAATACACGTAGACTTGTAGGGGGCCTTATAGAGTTGCTACATTGAATGGTAACAAGTATTTTTGATTGTTGTAGATGAATTTTCAAGGACTTGGATATTTCTACTAAGTCAAAAATCTAATGCATGTATTTCAGTTCAATATTTCTTTAAATATGTCAAAACTCAGTACGGTATAACAGTAAAACCGACAATGGGTCAGAGTTTGTGAATTCTGTGTGTGAGCAAATGTCCAATGATTTAGGAACTATACACCAAAGAACTTGTGTGTATACTCCTCAACAGAATGGTGTAGCTAAAAGGAAACACAGGTATATATTGAAAGTTACAAGAGTTATTAGATATCAAGCTCAAATACCTATTAATTTTGGGATTATTGTATATTAGAAGCTGTCAATCTAATCAATAGAATGTCAAGTGCTGTCATTGGAAACATATCTCCCTTTGAAAGATTACGTAAATGAAAGCCATCCCTAATGCATCTTAGAATACTAGGATACATATGCTTTGCTAAACAGTACAAGAATATGATAAGCTAATGCCTAGAGTCAAGTTGTCTATTCACATGGGATGCTCAGAAATTCAAAAAGGATATATCTTATGTGATCCCTACTAATAAGACATTCTTCACAAGTAGAGATGTCATATTTAGAGAAGATGTGTTTCCTTTCACATAAAAGGGTAACAGTTCTCCACAAGTGCTTGTTGATACAACTCTAGCATTGGAATGCTATATGATCCTACAATATTGCCTCAGAAAAAAATTGCAAATACACCTACTAATGAGGGTGACAACATATAGCATAGTGGAGAAAATATGCAACATAATACAGAAGGAATCTATACAAGTATGATTAGAGATCATAATGAAACTGGTTTGCAACACAACATAGAAGAAAACTACATAGATATAGTCACAGATCATGCAGACATATAGTTTCATTCAGAAGCTACGCAGACTAATATTTCAAATGCCATATGCTACTGAGATACTGAATTTGCCTTTAGCTGAGAATAGAAGAAGATCCTGCATAGAAAAACATCCTCCAGTATGGTTGAAGGACGTTGTGTCTCTCAACATCCACCAGAATATTCCTTATGCTTTGAATAAGTATATAAGCTATGATCATATCTCCTCTAAATATCAATTCTATCTAGCTACAACATCTTTAGTTTTTAAACAAACTAAATACTTTGAAGCTATCTTAGATCTTAGATGGAGTCAAGCCATGTATGAAGAGATAAAGGCTCTTGAGAATAATCATACCTGGGAAATTGTGGTTTTACCAGAAGGTAAGAAGCTAATAGGACGCAAATGAATTTACAAAATCAAATACAAAGCTACATGGGAAATTAAAAAGGTTCAAAGCTAGATTAGTAGCCAAAGGGTACGGTCAGAAAGAAGGAATTAACTATTAAGAAATATTTTCACATGTGGTAAAAATGCTAACAGTAAGAACTATTCTTGCCCTAGCAGCTTCAAGAAAGCGGAATATACATCAAATGTATTTATACAATGTCTTTCTACAAGGGTATCTATTTAGTGAGATTTATATGGATCTACCACAGGGATTTCATGTTAGATAATACGCTTAACGCTAGAGGGGGGGGGGGGGTGAATAACGTTATAATAAAAATTAGCGTAAACTTGCGGAATTTAAAAATTGTAAGAAATAAATAAGTGCGATAAGTAAATAAATTAGAACAAACGCACCGATGTATCCTGGTTCACCACAACCCGTGGCTAGTCCAGTCCCCGAGAGACTCTCTCGAGATTTCCACTAACTTTTTAAGCTTACGGGTGCTCAACAAACCGTTACAATTTGAGGACACAAGCCTCAACAACCTTTGCTCGGAGATACAACACTCCAAGACTTCAACCAAGGAAACACAAGTTCCTTCTTACAACACAAGGGACTAACACTTCCCTTCAAGTGTACAAAAACACTTAGCACTCAAACAAGACACTCCTTTAAGAGTAGATATGAGTAAAAAGAATACGCTCAAGATCGCAACAACTTTCGACAAGAATTTGGCTCTCAAAAGCTTATATAATGAATATAAAATGAAGTATGCAAGCTTTAGCAATTGTATGATCAGTTGTTGTGTGTTGTTGTACTTAAAAGACTGATTGAAGCTGTATTTATAGTTGAAAAAACTTGTATTACCGTTGCCTAATTGCCAATTAAGAGTTGCTGATTTTACTCTGTGACAATCGAAAAATTACCACAATCGATTGTTTGCCAGTTCTTCCAAAAATCAATCCCAGATTTTACGCATAACAATCGATTATCTAAGATCAATAATCGATACTGGCAATGCTCAAAAAATCATTTACTTAAAACAATCGATTGTCAGAAATCTACAATCGATTACTCAGCAACGTTCAAAAAATCTTTTCCAGATTTTACTTAAAACAATCGTATATAGGAAATCAATAATCGATTACCTGACGATATTTGAAAACATTTTGGCAACGGTCAGTTATACAATCGATTATACTAAGTTAACAATCGATTATATATCAGTCTTGAATAATCAATTTAGACACTGCCTCTTGACAATCGATTGTCATAAGTTCACAATCGATTATTTAATAACTTTGAAAAAGTTTGGAAGACAATGCCTCAACACAATCAATTGCCATAAGTTCACAATCGATTATTTTGTGACTTTGAAAAATCTGATAGACACTGTCTCTTCACAATCGATTGTCATTAGCTTCACAATCGATTGTTTTGAGCTTTGAAAAACTTTGATGGTCACTGCCTCATCACAATCGATTGTCATAAGGTTCACAATCGATTGTCATGCAGATTTGAAAAATCTGATGCTCACTGCCTTAACACAATCGATTGTCATAAGTTCACAATCGATTGTCAAGCAGCTGACTTAAACATAATCGATTATCATAAGTACATAATCGATTATCTTAGTCCAGATTTTAGAGGCATGTTTAAAAATCATTTTGACTAAAGTAAATATGCATTATTTAAAATCATTTTGCTCTAAATTAAATATGCATGATTTGTTAAAAATATTTTTACGAGAGAAGCCAAGTCTTGAGTTTAAGTTGTCGGATCAAGATCACAATTAAATACCGACTCATATAAAACTTAATCTCGATCTTTGTCTTGTGCTTGAATCTCGTTATATATCAATTTTGCGCTTGTGCTTGGACCTCGTCATATGTCAATTTGCGCATAGTTTGTCATTCATCAAAACCTACAAATATGAACACACGTTCAGTATAATGCTTTGAGAACGTGTTTCCAACAATTTCCCCCTTTTTGATAATGGAACACTTTAAGCGGGATATGCATATGATTCAAGACAAGTAATGATATGCAACAAGTATATAGATATGCAATTAGTTCCCCCTCAATTTATGCCGATAAGTATTGAGAGTGCATACCCATTAATCTTCCCCCTTTTGCCATTAGCAAAAAAATATAGAATAACAAAAACTTGTTTATTTATTAAATCTGTAATTTTAGACATAATAACGCAAATAATGTCAAGACAATCGATTATTGATACTGGATAATCGATTATATAAAAGAGAAATCGATTGTTCGGTGCGTCAAGCTTTATAATTCCCCCTGCCTTTAGGGTGATACCTGCAAAAATACGTTAGACGTCTCCGACGCTCAAGTTAGAAAACATGTGAAAGGGAAAATGCAATGCATGACTTAGATCAACGTGGAGTCAAGGATCCCGAGTTCACTACGAATTCAGAAGAAGAACTCTTTCTCTAAGGGCTTTGTAAAGATGTCGGCCAGTTGATCTTTGGTTTCAACAAATTCAATTTCGACATCGCCCTTGAGAACATGATCTCTTATAAAATGATGTCTAATTTCAATGTGTTTTGTTCGCGAATGAAGAACGGGGTTCTTCGTCAAGCATATGGCACTAGTATTATCACATCTAAGAGGGATATGATCAAGACTTAGGCCATAGTCCAAGAGTTGTTGTTTCATCCAAAGGATTTGAGCGCAACAACTCCCCGCGGCTACATATTCAGCCTCGGTTGTGGACAACACAACACTTACTTGTTTCTTGCTAAACCAAGAAACGAGAGAGCTACCGAGCAAATGGCAAGTGCCACTGGTGCTCTTGCGGTCCAATTTGCATCCAGCAAAATCGGAATCGGAATAGCCAACAAGTTGGCATGAAGAACCTTTGGGGTACCATAGACCCACATTTATAGTACCAACAAGATACTTCAATATCCGTTTCACCGCAGTTAGGTGAGACTCCTTCGGACACGATTGATAACGAGCGCGTAAGCACACGCTAAACATGATGTCCGGACGACTAGCAGTAAGATAAAGGAGAGAGCCAATCATACCTCGATACTTTTTGATGTCGACTTCCTTACCTTTCTCATCTTTGTCTAGATGATCGGATGTGCTCATGGGGGTTGCCATTGCTTTTGCATTGGTCATTTCAAATCGTTTCAGCAATTCTTTGCAATATTTCGCTTGGCAAATGAACGTACCTTCTTTCATTTGCTTTACTTGTAATCCCAAAAATAATGTTAACTCACCCATCATAGACATCTCAAATTCGCTTGTCATTAAATCGAAAAATTCCTTGCACAAAGCATTGTTAGTAGCACCAAATATAATATCATCCACATAGATTTGAACTAATAAAATATCATTGTTTTTATGCTTAATAAAAAGAGTGGTGTCAACTTTCCCCTAATGAAATCATTTTCCAATAGAAATTTACTCAATCTTTCATACCAAGCTCGGGGAGCTTGTTTTAAACCATAAAGAGCCTTTTTGAGTTTGAAAACATGATCGGGAGATTTAAAATCTTTAAAACCGGGGGGTTGTTCAACATAAACTTCTTCTTGAATAACACCATTTAGATAAGCACTTTTCACATCCATTTGATATAAATTGAAATTCATAGAAGAGGCAAAAGCAAGCAATAAACGAATAGCTTCTAATCTAGCTACGGGAGCATATGTTTCTTCATAGTCAATACCCTCTTCTTGATTATAGCCTTTTGCTACAAGCCTAGCTTTGTTTCTAGTGATTACACCATTTTCATCTACTTTGTTTCGAAAAACCCATTTCGTACAAATTATGGTATGATTTTCGGGTCTTGGCACCAAATCCCAAACGTCATTCCGTTTGAATTGGTTAAGCTCCTCTTGCATTGCCAAGGTCCAAAATTCATCCCCAATTGCTTTGGAGATGGTTTTTGGTTCAATTTGAGAAACAAAAGCAGTATGTCCTAAGGTGTTCTTAATGGAGTTTCGGGTACTTACCTTTTTTCCGACGTCGCCAATTACCTGTTCTAGAAGGTGATCTTTGATTGTCCTCAACTCGTTAAGCATTTTCGTTTCTTTCTCCAATTGTGGCGCTTCCTCCGTTGATTGTTCCAAGATTTCATCTTGAATTTCCTTAGGAGTTTCCTCTTGTACTTTGTTTTGATGACTTAATGAGTTCAAAATACCTGCAAGATCAGAACAAGAATCCTTTCTCGCCAAGCGAGCATTATTTTCGAAAAACACAATATGAGGGGATTCCTCCACAGTTTGGGTTCTATTATTAAATACCCTATATGCTTTTCTACGTGAAGAATACCCAAAAAAAATTCCCTCATTGGATTTGGCATCAAATTTTCCCAATTGATCTTTTCCATTGTTATGAATAAAACATTTACAACCGAATACTCTAAAATGGGAGATATTCGGTTTCCTTCCCTTGTAGAGTTCATAAGGGGTTTTCATGAGTATTGGCCTTATGACTACTCTATTTAAAACGTAGCATGCGGTACTCACGGCATCTGCCCAAAAATGTTTGGGAATCTTAGCCTCTTCGAGCATGGTTCTAGCCATCTCTTTGAGACACCTATTTTTCCTTTCCACCACCCCATTTTGTTGTGGTGTTCGTGGAGCGGAAAAGGTATGCTCGATACCGAGTTCGTCACAAAAGTCCGCAAAGAGATTGTGATCAAACTCTCCCCCATGATCACTTCTAATTGAAGTGACGGTTGTTTCCTTTTCGTTTTGAACACGTTTAAGAAAATGTTTAAAATTATGAAAAGCATCACTTTTATGGGCAAGAAATAAAGTCCAAGTAAATCTGGAATAATCATCAACAATAACAAAAGCATAACGATTTCTACCAAGACTTTCAATGCGAGATGGTCCAAACAAATCCATGTGAAGCAATTGCAATGGTCTAGTAGTTGAAACAATATTTTTCGATTTAAAAGATGCTTTTGTTTGCTTCCCTTTTTGACAAGAATCACAAATAGAGTCATTTTCAAATTTCAAATTTGGAAGACCAACAACTAATTTTTGTGAAACCAATTTGTTCAAAAGATGCATGTTGATGTGAGCTACTCTACGATGCCATAACCAAGAATCATCCTCTTTGCTCATTAAACAATTCACATATTCGGGTGAAGAATTTGCAAGATCAACCATATAAATGTTATCCATTCTAAAACCACGAAGGATAATTTTAAAATCGCTACGTTTAAAAACTAAGCATTCATCCGAATCAAATAAAACAAGATTTCCCTTGTCACATAATTGACTTATGCTCAAGAGATTATGTTTTAAACCTTTCACAAGTAATATATGCTTAATGGAAGAAATTTCATCCTTACCGACCGATCCGATGCCGATAATCTTTCCTTTGTTGTTATCACCAAAAATAACACTTCCCCTTCCTTGTGTTCTAGTTGAAGGAATTTGGATTCGTCTCCCGTTATGTGCTTGGAGCATCCACTATCAAGGTACCATAGTACACTTGATCCCTTCAAACATACCTACAAAACAGATTAATGAGTTTTAGGTACCCATGCCATTTTGGGTCCTTGGGGGTTAGGCAAATCATAGTGATGTGATTGAGTGTTATGTCTATGTCGTGTAAAACAAGCAGGAGCAATATGTCCAATTCGTCTACAATAATGACAAGTCACGTTAGGATTATGCATCCTTCTAGGTTGATAGTAATTGGACGGACGAAATTCATTTACTCTATTCTTGACAATATGACTATTGCGCAAATCATTTCTCCTACCATTTGTTCTAGGATATGCATCATTTCTAGAATGGTTGTTTCTAGGTTGGAAGTCATTTCTAGGTGTTCTAAAAGGTTCAAAATTCCTTCTAGTGTTTGGCCTAGAATGTGCATTATTTCTAGCATGATTATTTCTAGGTTGCGATTGATGAAAACCATTTCTAGGTTTGTTGTATCTAGGATGAACATTTGTTTTATTTATCCTAGGTTGAGCCTTAGGTGGTTGGGGGTTGGCTTCAACTTTCTCTTTAGGCTCGTTTCTAAAACCTATGCCAAGCTTGGTCGACTTCAAATTAACAAGCACTTCATTCAAATTTTTATGAGAAGAGTTAAACTTATCTAAGGTGCCCTTAAGCCTTTCTACTTCATTTTTGAGATGCATGCAAGAAGTACAATTTCTAGAACTCTCGGGCTTGTCGGCGCTTCTCTTGCCAAAAAATTTGTTTTCCTCTTTCAACTTCTCATTTTCTAAAATCAGTTTTTCCAATTCCTTTTCTTTAAAAGAGAGTTGTTTTTGAAAATCTTTTTCTTTTAAAGAAGCATTTTCTTTTATACTCTTAACAGTTTTTGAAGCTTTAATAAATTCGCTATACAAGCCATCAAAAGCATTTTGCATTTCTTCAAGGGAAAAGAAATTTTTGGAAGAAATTTGACATACCTCTTCTTTGTTGTCTTCTTGTGCCATAAGACAAAGATTTGCAGCTTCGTCTTCTTCTTCCTCACTTGACTCGTCACTGGAGTCGCCTCCCCAAGATATGTATGCTCGTTGCTTCTTGAAGGGTTTCTTCTCCTTTTTAGCATTTGAGCAATTTGATTTAATGTGCCCGGTTTCTCCGCACTCACAGCACTTTATTTGATCTCCTTGCTTTTTGACCTTTCGTTCATACTCTTTTCGCATGAATTTTTGAAATCTCTTGATAACGAGTCCGAACTCGTTGTCTCCGTCCTCATCATTTTGAGGTTGGCTTGTGCTTGCCTTGAGAGCGATTCTTTGCTTCCTTTGATCATCAAGAAGAGGGTTAAGTATAGTAGATTCATAAGTTTTAAGATTACCTCTTAATGCGTCGATGGTGACATTTGAAATGCCAATGGATTCTTGAATCGCGTCGGCCTTGGATCGCCATTCCGGAGTGAGACTTCGGAGAATTTTTCGGACAAGTTCCTTATCCGTGAAGGTCTTCCTAAGAGCATGTAGATCATTTACGATTTTTGAAAATCGTTCAAACGTCTCATCGACCTTTTCGCCTTCCTTCATGTGAAACAATTCATATGCATGGGTTAGGAAATCAATTTTGGCTTTCCTTACCTGGTCCGTACCTTCGTACGTAATTTCCAGCTTGTCCCACATTTGCTTCGCCGTTGTGCAACAAGATATCTTCCTGTAATCATCAGCATTTACAGCACAATATAATAAATTAATAGCTTTAGCATTATTTTGCACCTTTCGGATATCATCCGCATCGTATTCATCTTCGGACTTTGGGACCCATTCATTTTCAACCTTCTTGGTTGGAATTTGTTCTCCATTCATTATGACCTTTCAAAGATAAAAACTATTTGATTGTACAAATATTCTCATCCTCTCCTTCCAGTATGTATAATTTGTACCATCGAATAGCGGTGGTCGGGTGGAGCATTGTCCTTCACCTATTCCTGCAAAAGAATCACGAGTAGAAGCCATGGATGTTTCTCTCAAACGGTTAAGTCTTCAGAGAGTTGGGCTCTGATACCAATTGTTAGATAATACGCTTAATGCTAGAGGGGGGGGGGGTGAATAGCGTTATAATATAAATTAGCGTAAACTTGCGGAATTTAAAAATTGCAGGAAATAAATAAGTGCGATAAGTAAATAAATTAGAACAAACGCACCGATGTATCCTGGTTCACCACAACCCGTGGCTAGTCCAGTCCCCGAGAGACTCTCTCGAGATTTCCACTAACTTGTTAAGCTTACGGGTGCTCAACAAACCGTTACAACTTGAGGACACAAGCCTCAACAACCTTTGCTCGGAGATACAACACTCCAAGACTTCAACCAAGGAAACACAAGTTCCTTCTTACAACACAAGGGACTAACACTTCCCTTCAAGTGTAAAAAAACACTTAGCAGTCAAACAAGACACTCCTTTAAGAGTAGATATGAGTAAAAAGAATACGCTCAAGATCGCAACAACTTTCGACAAGAATTTGGCTCTCAAAAGCTTATGTAATGAATATAAAATGATAAGCAATAAAGTATGCAAGCTTTAGCAATTGTATGATCAGTTGTTGTGTGTTGTTGTACTTAAAAGACTGATTTGAAGCTGTATTTATAGTTGAAAAAATTTTGTATTACCGTTGCCTAATTGCCAATTAAGAGTTGCTGATTTTACTCTGTGACAATCGATTGTCAAATTACCACAATCGATTGTTTGCCAGTTCTTCCAAAAATCAATCCCAGATTTTACGCATAACAATCGATTATCTAAGATCAATAATCGATTACTGGCAACGTTCAAAAAATCATTTACTTAAAACAATCGATTGTCAGAAATCTACAATCGATTACTCAGCAACGTTCAAAAAATCTTTTCCAGATTTTACTTAAAACAATCAATTATAGGAAATCAATAATCGATTACCTGACGGTATTTGAAAATATTTTGGCAACGGTCAGTTATACAATCGATTATACTAAGTTAACAATCGATTATATATCAGTCTTGAAAAATCAATTTAGACACTGCCTCTTGACAATCGATTGTCATAAGTTCACAATCGATTATTTAATGACTTTGAAAAAGTTTGGAAGACACTGTCTCAACACAATCGATTGTCATAAGTTCACAATCGATTATTTTGTGACTTTGAAAAATCTGATGGACACTGTCTCTTCACAATCGATTGTCATTAGCTTCACAATCGATTGTTTTGAGATTTGAAAAACTTTGATGGTCACTGCCTCATCACAATCGATTGTCATAAGGTTCACAATCGATTGTCATGCAGATTTGAAAAATCTGATGCTCACTGCCTTAACACAATCGATTGTCATAAGTTCACAATCGATTGTCAAGCAGCTGACTTAAACATAATCGATTATCATAAGTACATAATCGATTATCTTAGTCCAGATTTTAGAGGCATGTTTAAAAATCATTTTGACTAAAGTAAATATGCATTATTTAAAATCATTTTGCTCTAAATTAAATATGCATGATTTGTTAAAAATATTTTTACGAGAGAAGCCAAGTCTTGAGTTTAAGTTGTCGGATCAATATCACAATTAAATACCGACTCATATAAAACTTAATCTCGATCTTTGTCTTGTGCTTGAATCTCGTTATATATCAATTTTGCGCTTGTGCTTGGACCTCATCATATTTCAATTTGCGCATAGTTTGTCATTCATCAAAACCTACAAATATGAACAAACGTTTAGTATAATGCTTTGAGAACGTGTTTCCAACATTTCAAAGTCAGGGGGAGAACAATGTGTATAGACTTGTCAAATCTCTGTGGGTTTAAACATGCACCTACACAATGGAATGCAATATTTTGTGAAGCATTGCAAGGTTCAACTTCAAACAAAGTCAGTATGATTATTCTTTATTCATTAAAAAAAATCAACTGAAGGTACTACTATAATTCTAGTATATGTAGATGATATGTTAATCAGATGTGACAGTGTATATTTAATTGAAGAAACAAAGAATCTACTGCAAAATCCTTTCAAAATGAAAGATCTGGGAGAGCTCAAATACTTCTGAGGGATTGAGTTTGCCAGGTCTAATCAAGGAATAACTATGCATAAGAGGAAGTATGCTTTGGAGTTAATTTCAGAAGCTGGATCAGCTGTAGCCAAACCAGCAATAACTCCAATAGCTGTCAATATCAATTAACCTCCAAACAGTATAATGATCACATTGGTAAGACATAATGCTCAAGAAATAAAGATAGTACAATTGATCAAACTTCCTACCAAAGACTAATAGTAAAACTGTTATATTTAACTGTAACAAGGCCAAATATATCATTTGGACTTCAAACTCTTAGTCAATGTTTTCAATAGCCTAAAATATCTCACATGGAAGCTGCATTGAGAATAGTAAGATATTTGAAAAATCAACAAGGTCAAGGGATTTTATTATTAAGTTCTCAAAACAACACAATCACATCTTATTGTGATGTAGACTGGGCTTCTTCCCCTCTAACCAGAATATCAGTTACATGTTTCTTACTTAAAGTTGGTAACTCATTAGTCTCATGGAAATCCAAGAAACATATTACTGTGTCTAGAAATTTTGCAGAAGCAGAATATAGAAGTTTAGCCACAACAGTAGCTGAACTCATTTGGCCATATGATCTACTAATTGAAGTTGATACAAAGATATAATTGCTTATTGACATCTACAGTGATAGTAAAGCAACAAAATAGCTGCAAACCCATCATGAGAGAACCAAGAATATTGAAATTAATTGTCATTTTGTGAGAGAAAGAATTAAACAAGGGCTGGTCATCACAAAGTTCATAGCTACAACAGATCAATCTACAGATAATTTTACAAAAGGTTTAACCAAAGTTCAACATGAGTATTTAAAATCCAAACTAGGTATGATCAATATTTTTTCACCACCTAGTTTGAGGGGGAGTGTTGAATAATATGAGGGTAGACTACTCTTTTTAGTTAAAAGCTGTTCGTAACTAATTAACAGGGGTTAGGAAGTCAGCTTGTTAGTTAGTTAGTTAGAACTACATACTTAACTAAAACTGTATCAATACATGTATAGCACTCATTATAGAAAATACCGAAACAAACAATTTACTGACTCTATCTCTCTATCTCTCTATACTTCTCTCTCTATGCTTTAGTCTGTCTTCTTCATATCATCTTCGATTTCATCTACTTCACTTGCTCTTTGTATTGCATGATATTAAACTTGCAATTCTAATAAATTTCTACACACAAGTTTATGATCCGCGTTGAAAGTATTGGGTTCAGATGAACCCGACGATTAAAATGTTAGGACCAGAAAACTAGGTATTATGCGGAAGCTAGAAAAACAAACCTTCAACGGCGATAAATCAGACAAAAAAGGAGAAATCTACCGAAAGAGATACAAATATTTAACGTGGTTCGGTCAACCGACCTACGTCTACAGTGGAGATGAGCAATCCATTATAATATTAGATAGTACAAAATAACAAAAGAATAACCTCATAAAGAGGCAAACACAAGTGACACACCAACACTTGTCCCATAAAGTTCTCCCTCTAAATATGACTCTCAAACTCCATATGGCTACATTGCGAATGCTACTGAATAAGAAGGACGGGTCTTCAATTGATAAAACTCTAAACCTTTTCCTACAAGAAAAAGGACTAGCCAAATATGAAAAATTTATAATTTTCTTCTACAAGAAGGAAACCAATTAAGGTAAACATATTGCCTTTTCCTTCAACAAATAAGAACACCAAATATGGTAAGAAAATTATGGTAAACACCTAACAATTCTCCCCCTTGGCCAGATTTTTTTAACAAAATAAACTTGATCCACCTTCTTCGCATAGCCTTCAACAGGTTGTATCTCCAAATCTCTACCATAAAGTTTGTCTCAACGTGCGTAGCACACCGGTCAAATTTTTCTATCAAATATCACGATCATCGTCAAATATGTTACGGCTACTATTAAACCAACCAAGATGAACCCGTCTTCAACCTCGCTCTGATGCCACTTGTTAGGACAAAAAAATCAGGTGTCATGTGAAAGCTAGCAAAGAAAACCTTCAACGACGATAAAGCAGACAATAAATGAGAAATCTACCCAAAGAGACACAAACATTTAATGCGGTCCGGCCAACCGATCTACGTCCACATTGGAGATGAGCAATCCACTATAATAATAGAGAGTACAAAATAGCGAGAGAACCACCTCATGAAGAGGAAAATACAAATGACACACTAACACTTGTCCCGTAAAGTTGTCCCCCCATAAACACGACTCTCAAACCCCATTTGGCTACATTGTGGATGCTACTAAATGAAAAGGACGAAGCTTCAATTTATATAACTCCAACCTTTTCCTACAAGAAAAAGGACTAGCCAAATATGAAAAATTTGTAATTTCCTTCTATAAGAAGGAAAACCCAATTAAGGTAAACATGTTGTCCTTTCCTTCAACAACTAGGGAAACCAAATATGGTACGAAAATTATGGCAAACACCTAACAATCGATTGTTGGCTGTGCGGACAAAGTCTCAGTAGAGATCTCCTAATGGTGTGTGGCATTTTGGGGAAAACCGCACGGGTTTGGATCAAAGCAGACAATATCACACTATGTTAAGAGTATCTTCGGGCCTTTTTAGCCCAACACTAAACTCTACATCTGCCTCTTGCCATTAATGCATGTATTAGGATACAATGTCAATATTACACCCTTTGAGGTGCGGTTCTTCCTCGATCTTACGTAAATACGAAATACTTTATGTACCGAATTGCCTTTGCGCTTTAGTAACCAACACGAGTTGTCTAATACGACAGCTGTGAGGGAAATAGCGTTGAAACTTTAGTAGTACACTGTCTTGTCAAGGATTCGATCGAGATAATTAACTTCACAAGAATTATTAATATACTAGTTGAATTTCCTATCTTCTGAATATTGCCATCAACGACTATGCAGATTGGAGCAAACGATGGCATGTTAATCTTGTAGGTCTAGGTTGACTTGCAGTGGTAAAGTATTTTTCAATCTAAGGATACTAAAATTATTACTAATAGCTAGGGGTAATAAATATTACAAGCCGTAACTGTTCTTTAGTACATAGTAGCAATACAGTCATTTCCGAAAGAAAAATTACAAAAGCGCGTAGTAATGAGTAATTAAAGATAAGAAACCTAGATAGGGCAACGCTCTTTATTAAATATGCCAATTTAGGGGTGGCTATATATGTGTGATACGTCACATAAGATATTACTGAAAAAATCAAGTTTTAGTGACCAACAAATTTTATAGCTAAACAAAAAAATTCGTCGCAAAACTCATTTAGAGACGGAGTAGCGACAAAATATAAAAAAAAATTTCTAGCTACAAGAAATTTTGGAACGAAGTTCGTAACTAATTTTATTTTTTAAGAATTAAAAAAAAAGGATGTGACTTCTCCTTTATTACTTTTCAGAATTATAATAATACCAAACTAATGAGTTACATCTCAATCACATCAATAACGTTAACTAATGTGCAAGTAGTCCATTCTATATTGTAAAACAACTTACCCATTCAAAATTACAAGACTCGAGTCAATTATATCTCTGAAAGAGTTTCACGGTGCGATTGCATTCATTTTTTTTTGGTTCGAATTATATAGTTATATCAAAATAATTAAAGACAAACCTATGGTGAATCAAATTTATACGAATATCACTGACTCTATATGTTGCATCTGCCTCTGGCGGACTGGCCTCATCCGATTAAAAGTTATAAAATCATACCTTAGTGATGTATAGGGTCAGGTCCTCCGGGACTTCTCCTGTTCACATTATACTTAATTTAATTAGGGAGGGGCATCAAATAACAAATGTATCTGGCGAAGATGAAGAATACCACTTAATTAGGTCATCAACACTCCAAGTGGGAGTAGATGCATTAACAATTGTTTAAGTCGAAATAATAACTCAACTCATTTTCCTTATATATATATTTTTGGAACTTCAGGAAAATTTGCACCTGCTGTAGTCGCTGCCCTTCGAGTGAGCATTTTATGCATACTGGATAAATTTCTTATTGTGTATATAATAACCTGCAAACTATACAAATAATATAAATTGCACTAAGCAGTTTTGTGCGACAAATTCTAACCCAGAGAACATTAAAGGGAGAATAGAACCGTGTCGCCCGTATGGACAACCCCTCATTTTCTTTATCTCTTCCATTAAGGCCAATTGATTTCCAAAAAGGTAATAATAACAGAAACACAAAAAGAAACAAGGTGAATATTCAATAGCTGCCTAGGTGAATATATATTTATGCGCCTTTTTGGTCTTATTTCAATGCTGTGTGACATACTTTAGTGCCGCCTTTTGACGGGAACAGAACAAGAGTTTAGCTACGAGTTAGACATAATTCAGTAATTTTTGTGAATACTTTGTACTTGTGTTATATAAAGTATAATTTATTTAAAACCGAAGAAACTATTTTCTTTATATAATTCAGAATTAATAAAATTTAAATTTTGAATCTGTCTTTACCTATTAGGGACGAATCTAGTGAATTAGATGCGGGTTCCCGTGAACTCAATAACTTTTATCTGGAACCAATATTTGTATTGAAAAATTCATAAATATATAAAAATATTTAACTTGAAACCCAATTTATTAATTCAATTATTATTATATATTAACTTAATATTTATATAAAAACACATAAACTTAAAATTCTGGATCATTCTCTCTTGCCTATTGAATTGTATTTTGGGACAAAGTCATAAGTCATAATAATACGATGAACCAATGTATCTCTAGATTTGTGATTATATTGCCAAAGAACATATACATAAAAATATATATTAACCTACAGTGTACCCCTCGGTTAAGATGAACAGTCCAAGTCATTATTATTAAGTAATTGAATTTAAGAGCTGCAAATTAGGTATTGGCTAGCTTGACAATGGAACTACGTAAGTGTGTATATATATTAACCTAATAGAATATCCCCCTTGAGGTTCTGAAAGGTCAAAATCTTCTTAGGTTAGCTCCTTAATTTTATTTTCTTCACCAATTTATTTATTTGGTAGGCGAAAGTTAAGCTTTACTAAGCCTAGATTCTTTTAGAATTGGCGTTTCTTTTGTTTTTTCTGCAAAATAAACGATAAAATATACTCCCTACCCAACATACTATGAACGTATGACAGAGGTGAAAAGAGGTATCTATTTCGCTTACGACATCAACAACAACAATTTAATTTAGTCCAATTATAAATAAAGTTTGAGGAGAATAAATTGTACGCAAATTTTACCCTTATTTTTAAAAAGACAAAAAATTATTTTCGATAAATTCTTGGCTTGAAAAGGAATATCTATCCCGTTTGGACTGAAAATATGTACCTTGAATTAAACATACTTCAGTAGCTCATGAGAGGAGATTGTCCAACACTATATAATCAAACATCAACTCGGTCATTCAACCGATATGGTACGTAATAGGTGTGGATGCATGTTTATCGAAGCGGTGTCACGCGATATCGTTTCGTCGGATATTTTTACTATATATATATATATTAATATTGTACGAAAATAGATAAGTAGGAAAAAATAATTCCACTTGACAAAAATTGTGTTTTGGTGTGTTGGTTATATCTTTAATTTTGCTCTAAGAGGTCAAAGGTTCAAAACTTAACTAGCACATTTTTTTTTTGTTTTTGCAAATATTTGAGAGCCTTTGTGGTTAAAAATTATGATAAAGTAATTGAACTCTGGACCTTTTCTAATTCAAGACTTAACAAATCAATAAACTAAGGCTATTTCTTGTTTAAAAGTATGATACTCAAATTTATATTCCAGTTCTATAAATTGAAAACCTCTTACAAAAATTCCTGCATACGTCCCTAGTACGTAATACTTCCCATCACGCAGAGAAATAGAAAATAGAGAGTGAATAACATAACATGGGGGAACGAACTATAAAGACACATTAGAGATTGATCTAGGTGTGACCATAATTATAACGACCCAACTGGTTGTTTTGAGAATTTAAGCTTCGTTCGGCGGCGTAAGATATTGAACAACTTCATATTATGTGTATTGACTTGCGTGCATGAATGAGTTCAGTGACTGGATGAATCAGAGTCGAATTGGAAGAAGGAATCTAGTTTTGGAAGATTAAGCGGTGAGAATAACCGGAATTTGACTTTTGCATAAATGGCTCCAAAATGAGTTTTAGATGATATTAGTAGCTTTGTATGGTGATTTTGGACTTAGGTGTGCGTTCGGATTCGGACTTGGTGGTCCGTAGGGTAATTTAAGGAATTTCAGTGAAACTCGGAAAAGTTGAAGTTTGAAAAATGGAGAAGTGTGACCCATAGTTGACTTTCGTGATATTGGGTCGGAATACGACTTTGAGAGTTGGAGCAGCTCCGTTATGTCATTTGGGTTTTGTCTGCAAAATTTGGATTCATTACGGGTTGGTTTGATGGTTTCGGCACGAGTTTTCGAAGTTGGAAGATTTGGAAGTTCATAGTTCGATTCATGGTGCGATTTACATTTTCAGCGTTTTTTGATATGATTGAGTCCCTGAGTGAGTCCGTTTTTGGTTATAGAACTTGTTTTTGTATTTAAATAGGGTCTCGGGAGCCTCAAGTGTATTTTAGATGGGCTAGGGCCAATTTCTTTTATTTTTGATTGCTGGTTTCTGGCGTATGGTGTCCTCTTTCACGATCGCGTAGTTCCATTCGTGATTGCATAGTGTCCTGTTGACCTGCCCCATTTTTCTTTATTGCATTTGCATAATATGTTAGCGATCGCGAAAGTCTGCTTCTTTTTTCTTCGCATTCGCAGCCCCTCCTTCACGATCGTGTAGTAGGAATTAGGAGCTAGCAGTTGGTGGTTATTTCTTCTAAATGTCCCGTCATTCACCACATTCGTGAAAGCTTCTGTTTCTTTTTGCGCCCCGTAGCTCGAGCATTTCTTGACAGCCTCATTCTTTTTTGCGAACGCGATCTTTTCTTCGCGTTCGCGATGCCTATTCTCCTAGGCAGAATATAAATTTTCAAATGGAGGGTTAGGCCATTTTCACTACATTTTTGAGTTTTAGATCTCGGTTTTGAGAGCTTCGTTGTGGGTTTTCAAGAAAACAATTGGGTAAGTATTCTTCATATAGAATTTAATATATTCTATGATTTTATCTTTAGTTTTATCATTTAATTTATGTTTTGAGTTGAGGAAAATGGTGGTTTTTGAAGAAAGTTTTCAAAATAATAACATCATGATTTGAACGGTGAAATGGTATCGAATTTTGATAATTTTTTATGGTTTATTTCGTATCGGAGTTGGTGTTCAGGTTTTATAAAATTTGTCGTGTTCTGAGGTGCGGGCCCGGGGTAGACTTTTGGACCGATTTTTAGATTTTGTCAAAGATCGAGACTTTATGATCCAGAATAGATTGTTATGAGTTTTATTTTTGCTTTGAAGTTATTTTGGTTAGATTTGAGTCGTCCAGAGGTTTTTTTACCCGAGAAGTTCATTTTAGAGTATCAGTTGTCTTCTTTAAGGTAATTATCTTTTCTAAACTTGTATGGGGATATCCCCATAGGATTTGAGTCCTCTATGTTGATTGTAGTTCGTGTACGCGAAGTGACGAGCGCGTGCTCGGACGTATTTATCGAAAAGATGGCCTTTAGGGTTCTTAGGTCCTTATATTCACTGCGTATGAAGGTGTTCTCGATACGATCGAGTTTTTTATTTACTAGTTTCACCTCTACATGCTTATTTGCAATTAAATGCTTTACGATTCACTCTTAGTGCCTATTTGACTCTTATTTGACTTAATTGAAGATTTGCACATCTCTTATTCTCATGCTATCTTTTCATAGCTGCCTATCTTATCTGAAATTGTTATTATCTCATCCTATAACTTTTTTAGTCTTAATTGATTGCTATTATCTTTTTGCTACTTATCCTTAATTAATTTTTTGAATAACCTCCGTAATTTATCAACCTTAAAATAAATTGGATATCCTATATCCAGCTGACATAGCATTATTTGAAATTATTTGACTCGTGTTAGTTCCCTTGTTATTGAATCGTATATCATGGGATCGCTGCTACATTTTAGTTTTCCTTTGTTAAGCTGTTTCTTACGCCTACAATTCTTTACTGTGGTTATTCCTTGTGAATGAGTTCTACTGTTTCTTTGTGAATTATAGTTCTTGAGTTGATTTACTTGTCGTACTTTGTATTATCATAATTGTTGTTGTTGTACTAGTTGTGGTGATGTGTGAGGCTTTTGCCATGCTGTAACTGTTATCTATGTTGGTTGGCGCTGCATATTTACTTTGTGACCATGGAATGGTATTTCGGGAGATCCCTCTATTCTGCATATTTACTTTGGGACTACAAAAAGGTATTTCGGAAGACCCCCTGCATATTTACTTTGGGACTATGGAACGGTATTCTGGGAGATTCCCATGTTCTTCATATTTACTTTGGGACTACGAAACGGTATTCCAGAAGATCCCCCATATTCTGCAAACATTCTATGTGCTGTCCGTTCTTTTCCTTATGCTTACTAGCTGGTATAAATTGGGTTAGGACATTTGCACAAGCATATATGTAGATAAGCACCCTTATCGGATAAGAGGTTTTATTGATATTGGTGAATATAGATACACACACTTATTTACTTGCATTCTATATGAGAATGACTCTATTTGGCACATGAGTCGTCAGTGCGGTTATGAGGTGTGATTAGGGATCAGGATGCCAAGTGTAGGGTTCAGTTATTGTTGACTAACCGAGGTTCGATACTTTGTGAAGACTGTTGTTTAAAAATTTAAATGTGACAGTTATCGTAGTTGCTGAGTTATTATTTGTCCTTGCTATATCTGTGTATCAGATTTAGGTTGTGTTTCTGCTCACTGTTTTATGTCATTATTATGGTATTCTGCTGATACTTGTAGTTTTCCCTTTCTTATTAGAACTACTATATTATTAATCACATTGCGTAGTTTCCATGTAGAAATCATGCACTGTTCTTCCTATACATATACTTGTTCAATTTATTAGACCAGTAGGTGTCTTGACTGTTCCTCGTCACTACTCCACCGAGGTTAGTCTTGATACTTACTGGACACCATTGTGGTGTGCTCATACTATACTTTTGTATAGATTGAATTATTTGATTGTTAGTAGCTGTGTGGATTCTTGCTGAAGACTCAAGGTAAACTTGCTGCTGCATTTGTAGGCATTGGAGTCACCTTCCTATTTTATATTCACACTGTTCTACTTATTTCCAAGCAGTTGTATTTAGAAGTGTTAGTAAACTCTGTAGAGCTTATGACTTGTACTACCAGTTCTGGGAAATCGTAAGTTTTTACAAAGACTTCTCTATCGGGGCTGTTAAATTTTATTTCTTATTGTTGTTATTCCGTAAATGTTAGGTTTACCTAGTCCCTAAGACTAGATGCAATCATGATACCCAACAGAGGAAAAATTGTGTCATGACAATACTAGTCTAGAAATGGATTTTCCCCCTAACTTTACCCTAACAGCCAACTCATGAGGTGTGCGCTTTGATTTCATTTCCATGCCCCTCGATGTAACCACCTTGACGATTTTTTCATGTGCTACCACTCTGTTTCCCCTATTTTTGCTTCTTATTATCTTCTTTAGTTGTATTATGTGTTATCGGGTTGGTTGGCTCCGGTTCAGAGAGGTTTTTGGTAAAGTTTGAGACACTTAGTCTCTTTTGAGTAAGCTTAAGTTGAAAACATCAACTGAATATTGAATTATGTGAAAAATGATCGGGATGTGAATTCTGATGATTTGGATAGTGTCGGGAGGTGATTTGGGACTTAGGAGCATAATCAGATAGTGTTTTGGAGCTCCGGAGTAGATTTAGGCTTGAATTGGTGAAATTGGAAATTTGACGTTTTCCATTTGATAGGTGAGATTTTGATATATGTGTTGGAATGGAATTCCGGGGGTTGAAGTAGGTTCATTGTGTCATTTGGGAAGTGTGTGCAAAATTTCAGGTCATTCGGACATGGTTTGATAGACTTTTTCATCAAAAGCAGAATTCGAAAGATTTTTGGAACCTTATGTAGAAAATCATTCTATCTATGATATGTGCGCTTTGGTTGTATTAGCATGATTTTCAGGTATAGATTTTGATGAATAACAAACAATGAAGTCAAGTGTCAAACAACGTTATTATATGACAAACAATCAAGAGTGAATGCCAAGAAGCATATTGATGACGGAATTGCATAGACAAGCCAAAGACGAGTTCAAAAGTTCAAGACCAAAGACCCAAGGCGTAGATCGTTAGGTAGAACAAATGTAAGAGCAACATTTAAAGTTATCTCGTCTTTTGGCTCAACATAGGTCATCATAAATATGCATAAAGTCATTTTATCAAATCATATTTATCATAAACATATTTTAAATACTTCAAACAAAATGATTTTAACGTTTTCATTTTAACCAAAATGGTTTTTGAAGTAAGTTTTCAATTCTGGTATATTACATAAGTCATCATTAATATGCATAAAATCATTTTATTAAATCATATATATCATAAACATTTTTAATATACTTCAAACAAAATGATTTTAACGTATTCATTTTAACCAAAATGGTTTTTGAAGTAAGTTTTCGATTCTGGTATATTTTGGTATACTTCAGCTTTGATTCTGGTATACTCTGGTAAATTCCAGCTTTGCTGGAAATTTCGCAACGGTAAATAATCGATTTTAACTCACAAAATCGATTATTTACTGCCAGTAGCCTTCCCAACATTCCGATTTATGAACGTTGAGAAGATAATCGATTATGCAGATCATATAATCGATTATGTAAGCATAAAATCAACATAATTGATTGTCAATTAAGCAACGGACATACACCTTTTAACCCCTATAAATAAAGGTCTTTTCAGCTGATTTTAAACACACAACACCTCCCAATATTGATATACATATTGACATTATTTGAGCATCATTTTAGAGCTTTTGTTGAGCCATTTGAGAGACAACTTTGAGTTGTTCATAGAGCTAAATTTGTATCTCTTTATCTACTCTTTTGAGAGAGTTCTTGTTGTAAAAGAGAAAGGTGTTTGAGAAGAACATATCTTCTCATTGATTGTCGGGTTTGCTAAGTACCCTCAATCTAAGTGGTTGAAGTCTTGTGGTGCGGTATCCACGAGCAAGGTGAAGTCTTGAGGTGCGGTATCCTCAAGCAAGTTGAAGTCTTGTAGAGTGTACATCTACGAGCAAGTGTAACAGTTTGTTAGGCACCCGTAAGCTTAACGAAGTTAGTGGAATCTCGAGAGAGTCTCGCGGGGACTGGACTAACCACAGGTTATGGTGAACCAGGATAAATTCGGTGTGTGCTTTCCTTACTATTTTAATTACCGAATTTATTTTATTCCTGCAATTTTAATTCCGCAATATTTATCAATATTCTCGTGCCGCACTATTCACCCCCCCTCTAGTGACGGGCATAAATCCTAACACCTTAGGCTTGAAACAAATGTTATTTGGTCGATTTGATATTGTTTGAGGTGTTTTGAAGATTGTTATTACTTTGGATAGTAGTATATGACTTACTCGCACTTTAAGTTGAGGTCCTGGTGGCCTCAAGGTGATTCCAGGTGGTTAGGGGGAGATTTTATGTTGGATTTGGCAGATGACGTTTTTCTTCTGGTGTCATAACCGCACTTGCGGCTAGGGGACCGCATGTGCGGGCTCACAGAAGCACTCAGAGGGTTGCATATGCGGAATTGGCCATGGAGTGCTGGAACCGCAAAAGCGGCTATTCAAGCACACCTGCGATAACACATGTTCAGTTATTTGATTGTAGGTGCGAAATTGGGATTTTAAGTAAACACCGCAGATGCGGTGCTTTGGCCGCAGATGAGGTACCGCAAATGCGAAAAGCCTAGGCCAGAAAGTATATATTTGGTCCTTGGCGATTTTCATTCTTTCTTTACCAGTTTAAATCAACTTTTGGAGCTTGTTTGGGGAGTTTGAAGAGGGAATCCAAGGGAATTCATTGAGGTAAGATTTTTGAACATAAAACTCGTTCCTATGGTGTTATTTCATTGATTAGGTTTGAAATTTATGGAAATTTATGGGTAAGTATTGAGTTGGAAGACCTTTGATTAAGGTTTGAGGGGCCATTTGTTGTCGGATTTTGGTATTCTTGGTATGTATAGACTTGTAGGAGGATAAAAAGTTTATTGATGTAACTTTTATCAGATTCTGAGACGTGTGCCTGGGGTCGGGTTGGTTAATTTCGGGATTTGTATCGTAATTTGATTATTTTTGCATGGTTAATTTCAAATTGTTGTACTACTTTGAGGTTACAGACATGCTAGATGACAAGCATGGGGTCGTGCACCACTAGGGATTGTCACTTTGTCCGTCCCATATAACTGTTTAACCATGTATTTGATTAAAAAATGCTTGCTATTATTGTATTTTTGAAAGTATTATCATGGTTTGGAGTGAATGCCATATTTGGACTTCGTGCCAACTATTTTTACCCTCAGGGTATTTTTACTACTATTCCTCATAGTTTTGACTTCGTATTTGCACTCAATTATGTTATATTCTACTATTTTCACATCTCAGCTGTCTTTACTTGTTTTTTTATATTTTATGTGATCTTTTGGGCTGAGCATCATGTTTTACTATTGCCAGATCGGCTTGTGACATTTCTAACTGAGTGAGACCTAGGGCCTGTGTCGTGGGGGTTCATCAGGAGTCAGCCATCGGCTTCAGCACCAGTTAACTCATCCCCTGCCCAACTAGCTAGGGGTGGGGGATAGTCAACTAGGGGTCGCCCCGGAGGGTGAGGTGGATTAGGTGGTGGTTAGGCCCGTTTTTATGCACTCCCAGCCAGACTCGATGCTATTGCTTGAGATGTTGTGGTTACAGGTATTGTCTCAGTTTGCCACAAAGATGACACTATATTATTTGATCCCGATTCCACTTTTTCATATGTGTCGTCATATTTTTCTCATTATTTGGATATGCCCCGTGAGTCTCTTATTTCATCTGTTTGTGTACCTGTGCCGGTGGGCGATACTATTGTTATGGACCGTGTGTACCAGTCGTGTGTGGTGATTGTTGGGGGTTAGGAGACCCGAGTGGACCTTTTGTTCCTATGTACGGTGGACTTTTACTATTAGGCATGGATTGGCTATCTCAGTGTCATGCTATATTAGATTGTCATGCTAAGACAATGACGTTGGCTAGCCGGGTGTGCCACAGATTGAGTGGAGGGGTTCGACTGATTCTATTCCTAATTGGGTAATTTCATTCTTAAAAGCCCATCGTATGGTTGGGAAGAGTTGTATTTCTTACTTAGCCTTTGTGAGGGATGTCAGTGTAGAGCCTCCCAACATTGATTCTCTTCCAGTTGTGAGAGATTTTCCTTATGTGTTTCCTGCAGACCCTGTCAGGCATGCTACTGGACAGGGATATTGATTTTGGTATTGATATGGTGCCAGGCACTCAACCCATTTTTATTCCACTGTATGGCACCAACGGAGTTGAAGAAGTTGAAGGGGCAACTTCAGGAACTCTTTAATCAGTGGTTTATTCGGCCTATTGTGTCTCCTTGGGGTGCGCCTATTCTATTTGTGAGGAAGAAGGATGGCACGATGAGGATGTGCATTGATTACAGACAATTGAACAAAGTTACAATCAAGATTGATCTCCGTTCAGATTATCAAAAATTGAACACAAGTGACTCAGATATTCTTAAGATAGCTTTCAAGACCCGATATGGTCATTATGAGTTCTTGGTGATCTCTTTTGGGCTGACTAATGCCCCAACATCATTCATGTAGTTGATGAACAATGTGTTTCGGCCGTATCTCGACTCGTTTGTCATAGTTTTCACTGATGACATTCTGGTTTATTCACATAGTCAGGAGGAGCATGCAGAGCATTCGAGAATTGTGTTGCAGAGACTGAGGGAGAAGAAGCTTTATGCAAAGTTCTCCAAGTGTGAGTTTTGGATTGGTTTAGTCACTTTCTTTGGGCAAGTGGTGTCCAATAAGGGTATTCAGGTTGATCCGAAGAAGATAGAGGTGGTCCAGAGTTGGCCTAGACCATCCTCAGCC
Source organism: Nicotiana benthamiana (assembly GCA_034376525.1). Classification (NCBI taxonomy): domain Eukaryota; kingdom Viridiplantae; phylum Streptophyta; class Magnoliopsida; order Solanales; family Solanaceae; genus Nicotiana; species Nicotiana benthamiana. Next base: position 94,619,176 of record CM067330.1, read on the forward strand.
ATAGAGATTCGCAGCTTTCTTGGTTTGGAGGGTTATAACTGCCGGTTTGTTCAGGGATTTCTTCTATCGCATCGCCTTGACCAAGTTGACTCAAAAGTTTGCTCCATTTATGTGGTCAGATGATTGTGAGAAGAGCTTTCAGAAGCTCAAGACTGCCTTGACCACATCTCCAGTGTTAGTATTTCCATCAACTTTAGGTTCTTATACCGTGTATTGTGATGCTTCGAGAGTTGGTATTGGGTGTGTATTGATGCAGTAGGGTAGAGTTATTACTTATGCTTTTCGTCAGTTGAAGCCTAATGAGAAGAACTACCTTGTTCATGATTTGAAGTTGACTGCCATTGTTCACACGTTGAAAATTTGGAGGCATTATTTGTATGGTATGTCTTGTGAGGTGTTTACAGATCATCGTATCCTCCAACACTTGTTCAAGCTGAATGATCTCAATTTGAGGTAGCGAAGATGGTTAGAGTTGCTACAGGATAATTATATTACTATCTTGTACCATCTAGGGAAGGGCAATGTGGTGGACGATGCTTTGATCCGGAAGGTGGTGAGCATGGGAAGTTTGGAATATATTCCTGTTAGGGAGAAATCTCTTGCAATTGATGTCCAGGCCTTGCCCAATATTTTTCGTGAGGTTAGATATTTCAGAGCCCAGTCGGGTATTAGCTTGTGTAATTTCTCGGCCTTCCTTAATTGATCGCATAAGGAAGCGCCAATATGATGATCCTAATTGCTTGTCCTTAAGGATAGAGTTCAGCACAACAATATCAGAGATGTGACCATGGGTGATTATGGGGTATTGAGGATGCAGGGTCAGATATGCGTGCATAATATGGATAGACTTTAGGAGTTTATTCTAGAAGAGGCTCATAGCTCACGGTATTCTATTCATCCAGGTGTCGCACAAATGTATCAGGATCTGGGACAGCATTATTGGTGGAGGAGAATGAAGAAGAACATTATAGGATTTGTAGCTCGGTGTCTCAATTGTCAGCAGGGAAAATATGAGCATCAGAGACCAGGTAGCTTGCTTAATCGGATGGATATCCCAGAGTAAAACTGGGAGCGGATCACCATAGACTTCATAGTTGGGCTCCCACGGATTTTGATGAAGTTTGATGTTATTTGAGTGATTGTGGATTGGCTGACCAAGTCCGCACACTTTATTCCTGTGTGTACTAACTATTCTTCGAAGCAGTTCGCAGAGATATATATATCCGGGAGATTGTTTGTTTGCATGGTGTCCCAGTTCTTATCATTTCAGATAGAGGTAATCAGTTTACTTCACAGTTTTGGAGGTCGGTACATCGAGGATTGGGTATAAAAGTTGAGTTAAGAATAACGTTTAAACCTTAGACAGACGAGCAGTCCGAGCATACTATTTAGATATTGAAGGACATGTTGCACGCTGCTGTCATTGATTCTGGAGGGTCATAGGATCATCTTCTATCGCTCGCAGAGTTTGCTTATAATAACACTTATTAGTCAAGTATTCAGATGGCTCCATATGCGGCTTTGTCGGGGAGACGACGTAGACCTCTGGTCGGTTGGTTTAAGCCGGGTGAGGCTAGGCTATTGGGTACATACTTGGTGGAGGATGCTTTAGACAAGGTGAATGTGATTCTGGAGAGGCTTCATACAGCGCAGTCGAGACAAAAGAGTTATGATGACATGAAGGTTCGGGATGTGTCCTATATGATTGGTGAGAATGTTCTGTTGAAGGTTTTGCCCATGAAAGGTGTTATGATATTTGGGAAGAAAGGTAAATTGAGTCCTCAGTTCATGTGCCTTTTCCACCCAGCTTGTCGAGTGTGCATCTGATATTTCATGTTTCTATGCTTTGGATGTATATTGGCTATCCGTCTCATGTTTTGCATAAACGGTTCAGTTAGATGGTGATTTGACTTATGATGTGGAGCCAGTAGCGATTTTAGAGCGTTAGGTTCGAAAGTTGAGATCAAAAGGTATAGCTTCAGTGAAAGTGTAGTGGAGAGGTCGGCCCATGGAGGAGGCTACCTGGGAGACCAAGGGGGAGATGCAGAGCAGATATCCTCACCTATTCGAGGCTTCAGGTATGTTTCTTGACCCGTTCGAGGATGAATGTTTGTTTAAAAGGGGAGGATGTAACGACCCAGCCGGTTGTTTCATGTATTACCGCTCCTTTTCCCCCATTTCTTATTTTTACTGTATTGTTTAGCTGTATTGTGTGTTATCGGGTTGGTTGGCTAGGTTAGGAGATGTTTTTTGTATGGTTTGAGATACTTAGCCTCTTTTAAGTAAGCTTAAGTTGAAAAAGTCAATCGGATGTTGACTTATGTGAAAAAGGGCTCGGATGTGAATTTCGATGATTCGGATAGTTTGAGGAGGTAATTTGTGACTTTGGAGGGTGATCAAACTGTGTTTTGGAGGTTCGGAGTAGATTTAAACTTGAATAGGAGAAATTGGAATTTTAACATTTTCTGGTTGATAGGTGAGATTTTGATATAGGGGTCAGAATGAAATTTTGGGAGTTGTTTAGTCCATTGTGTTATTTGGGATGTGTGGGCAAAATTTCAGGTTATTCGGTCGTGGTTTGATAGACTTTTTGATCAAAAGCAGAATTCAGACAATTTTTGGAACCTTAGGTTTGAATCTGATGTTATTTGGTTGATTCGATGTTGTTTAAGTTGTTTTGAAGATTGATATCAATTTGGATAGTGGTATATGACTTACTCGTGCTTTTGGTTGAGTTCCCAGGTTCCTCGGGGTGATTTCGGGTGGTTAACGAGAGATTTTGAGTTGGGTTTGATAGCTGAAGTTTTCAATTGCTGTTATAACCGCACCTGCGACTAAGGGACCACAGGTGAGGGCTAGCACAAGCACCGAGAGAGTCGCAGATGCAAAATTGGCCATGTAGTGCTGGAATCGGAGAAGTGGCTATTCGAGCGCACATGTGATAGCGTAGGTGCAATTATTTGATCGTAGGCGTGGAATTTGAATTTTAAGTGAAAACTGCAGATGCGGTACCACAAGCGCGGTACAGTGACCGCATGTGCGAAAATTCTAGGTCAGAAAACATATATTTGGTCCTTCTTTATTTTTAGCCTTTATTCTCCATTTTAAATCGATTTTTGGAGCTTTGTGGGGATTTTGAAGAGGGAATCCAAGGGAATTTTGTTGAGGTAATATTTTTGAACCTTAAACACGTTCTTATGTTGTTATTTCATTGATTAGGCTTGAAATTTATTGAAATTTGTGGGTACGTATTGAAGAAACTAGGGCTTGAGATTGGAGACCTTTGATTAAGGATTTTAGGGGCCATTTATTGTCAGATTTTGGTATCTTGGTATGTAGGGACTCGTAGGAGGATAAGGAGTTTATTGATGTAATTTTTATCGAATTCTGTGATGTTGGATCGAGGACCGGGTTTGGTTAAATTCGAGATTTTTGTTATAATTTATTATATTTGCATGGGCTTTATTCTCTTAACATATTTTGACGTCATGATTCTGATTTTGGATAGATTCGACGTGAGTTGAGGCCGAGGTGAGAGGCAAAGGAATCGCGGGCTAGAGTTTCAGCCGGTTACAGGTAAGTAATGATTGTAAATACTGTCATGCGGGTATGAAATCCCAAATTTTACATCGTTGTGCCACTTTGAGGTGACACACACACTAGATGACGAGCTTGTGGTCGTGTACCGCTAGTGATTGTCACTTAGTCCGTCTCGTATAACCGTTTAACCGCGTATTTGAGTGAAAAATGCTTTCTATCATTGTGTTTGGGAAAGTATTATTATGTTTTGGGCTGAATGCTATATTGGGTCTCGTGCCAACTTTTTGGGACTCTTAGGGGATTTTACTATTATTCCTCATAGTTTTAACTTCGTATTTGCGCTCAGCCATGTTATATTTTACTATTTTAATAACTCAACCATCATTACTCGTTTTTGATATTTTAAATGATATTTTGGGCTAAGCATCTTGTTTTACTGTTGCCCGAGCGGCTTGTAAGATTTGTGACTGAGTGAGGCCGAGAGCCTGTGTTGTGAGGATACTATGGGATCGTGCTGAGCGCCGCAGTAGAGTTATACTGATTTATAATTATGAGGCTGAGGGCCTGATTGTTTAGGCCACGAGGTGGCTTGATATGAGGCCGGGAGCGTGTTTGATTATGCCACGAGATGACTTAATATTCTGTTTGAGCTGTAAGGAGCCCCTCCAGGAGTCTGTACACCCCCAATGAGCGCAGGTACCCAGTGTGAGATGTGATGTAGTCCGAGGGGCTGTTGTGGTTTTATGTTATTGGCCGAAAGGCTAATACGAGTGATTGTGAGATAGCTCGGTGGGCTGGTTCTGTTGGTATTTTTCCCGAGGGGTTGGTTTATGTTACGACCCTTTTCTTCCTGTTTTTCATCACTGGTTTGAACCACTGAAAGATTTTTTAAAGAAGTTTTCGCGAGCTAAGGTGTTTTTATGAGTTTTTACTATTTTATTGCATTGTTCTAGTTTATATTGCTTTGCTGTAGCATTATTCTTTATCTTACGTATTTTCTTATCCCTCAGTTGCCTTTACTTTTATTACTTACTGAGTTGGCATACTCACATTACTCCCTGCACTCTGTGTGCAGATTCAGTAGTCTCGAGTCAATTTGCTTTCCAGCAGGCTTGTTCGGAGTTGACTAGGTAGTTGCTCGGCATTCGCATCACAGTGCTTCTCATTCCTATCTTTATTTCACTTTGTTCTAGTTTGTATTAAACTATGTTATCTTTTCATACTCCTAGATAGATTTTAGATGCTCATGACTAGTGATACCTTGATGTCGGACTGTATTTGTTTTCGCATTGTTCTTTTTTACTCTTTATTTTGGAATTTATAGCTTATTAATGACTTAAAATAAATTATTTTAATTGTTTAATTAGTTTGAAGTTTGTGTCGATTGGCCTTGTTTCACGATAGACGTTCTCATGATTCGATTTAGAACCGTGACACTCGTTTAGTTAGTGGAATCTCCCATTCAACTTTTTGTCCAAAAGAAACCTTCCTTTACACATTATATTATAGTTTCCATTCTCGTGGTGCCCCTTTCTCTTGACCCCCCTCCCCCTCCCCCTCCCCCCATCCACCATGTACATCACACTGTGGTTTTTAAAACTAAAGGAAAGAGTACTTTAGAGTACGATTATCTTGGGGGTTTACTTATGGCTTGCTTGAGGGTAGACATGCAATATTTCCAAACAACACCTAAAGTATTTAACCGTAAGTGTTATACAAGCGTGTTGTTTTCAAATCCTTTATGATGTTTATACAACACAGTAGAAACGGTAAGGAGGAGGACTAGCTAATTGGCTAACATTTCAGACCTATTGCCAATATTAAATAGCAGTAATAAATTTGTATTCATTTTATATGATATTATGCATGGATCTGATATATTATGGTGAATTCTTTAAAAAAAATTGTGTCTCCCACAATGAAATTTGCTAAGTAAGATCTCGAGTAAGTGTTTACATAATTTTCTTTTGTCCAAAAAAATAGTTCATCGAAATATTGAGTCACCATTAATATCTAAAATATCTGAGATCGTCAAATGCTCGAGAGTTCCTCTGTTCAATCCTTTTCTTTCTAGTTGCTGAATATCTCTCGCTAATTAACACCACTTATGGATGGACCGGATCGATCCAATAATAACTTTCTAACAAGAACTCTGTCATTATCATGTTGAGTGGCGGATGTCACACTAGAGTTCGAACGTCCTAGTAGTATAAGTTCATTTAAACCTAGTCATGTTTTTTACACAGAACATTAATATGTATATAAAATATATTAAAATTTTTGATAAATATTTTATACCTGAAACTGTAATTTAACAAATATACAATAAATCAGTGCTATAAATTTAAAATCGAATATCTCAAATTTAAATTATGAATACACCCCGTCGAAGCTACTGGATTGTCTCATCTTCCTTCTGGACTCCACAAGAGTACTCCACTACATTAAATAACAAACGTTGCTTTCTAAAGAGAAAATGATCCAACTAACCTAAAAGTGTTAATTTGGTATTAATATATTTTGGTCAACGTATTACAACGGTAAAGTTGTCCCCGTATGATCTATAAAATATAAATTTGAACCGTAAAATCAACCACTAATGCATGCATTAAGATATACGGTCTACACTATACCCTCTTGAGATGCGTATCTTCCCCAAATCTTGTGTGAACACAAAATATTTCGTGTACCAAACTGCCCATATAAAAATTAATTTATTCACACAATATACTAAGGCTGTATCCGGTTCCGGTTCTGGGTCTATTTGGGTCTGGCGTTCCAGTTCTGGCGGTTTCGGGTCTGGCGGTTCTTATGGTGGAACCGGCCCGTGACGGTTCCAGGTACCATGCGTTTCCGGTTCTGACGGTTCTAAAATTTTTTTTTTTTTTAATTCAATATCTTGTATAGTAGTCATTAGTATAGTGTAGAATACATTTTATATGGTGTACTAAGTTATTAGTATAGTATATATTGTGTTGTAGTAACTAGTATATATTGTATATAAGTAGTATATTTTGTATATTAGTATATATTGTATGTAAGTAGTATATATTGTATATAAGTAGTGTATATTGTGTTGTAGTTAGTAATTAGTATAAATGGTATATAAGTAGTATATATTGATAAAAGAATGTTGTCATTAGTATATTGTGTTGTATGTTATATATTGTATGTTATATAAATATTCAAGGATTGATATCGAAGTAAAGACAAAGAAAGACTGAGAAAAAAGATGTTCAAGGATATGACAAAGAGCATATTTATTGACCAAAATGGCATATCTTTCTTAGTCTTCCTTCCCCCAATGGAATGAGCACAACATGGTACTAATACCACCATTAAAAGGAAAAAAAACTAAAAAAAGACGTGCCAATGTACAAGTTACATCATAATTTATGTTGTATTTCTAACAAATCTCATAAAACCGTCAAGGTTGGGAGGTGGTTGTGTTGGCGGTGGTGGAAATGAAGCTTGTTCATCACCACTTCCGGGTGAAGTTGCTTCCTCAGCAAGTTCTGCTATCATTTCTTCATATGCCTCATCTATTGCTGGTTGTGATTCTGCTATGCCAAAGTTCCTTCTTTCTGCGCGGATCCAATCTCGAAAAAGCACTGATTTTTCCAAGCTCCCCCCCATCGACGCTCTGTGATCACCTATTTGTAGTCTTGCTTGACTAAAAGCGCTCTCCGATGCAACAGTTGACGCTTGAATTGACAGAACATCCCGAGCCATCATTGCAAGAACGGGAAAATGCTTTTCCCTTGTCTCCACCATTAGTATATATTCTCCTTTTTCTAGTCCCTGTGACAAGTAAACTTGAAGCTCATTTAGATGGAAAATTTCATCAAAATTATCACCTTGAGTACCCCTGAACTCCGTCCACGATTTAAGAGCTGTTAAGCCAGCAGCTCTTTTAGACGATTGTGATGTAGACGAAGTAGGGGTTGGAATATTTGGCCTAGCATGCTCTAACGCCTGTTTATAAGCATTATAAACAGTTTGAGCATTAACTTTAATTGATGCTTTCGCATCAGCTAGTGTAGCAATTTCGTCTTCTGTAAGATCTAAAGATCGATAAATATTAGAATACCAAAAGTGAGGACCTCCTAATTTCATTGTTGGATTTAACATAGAAGCTACACCAAAAATAGGAGGGATTGGAAAAAAATATTTTTTAAACTTTTTTTTCATTTCATTTATTGCAAGTTCATAAATGTCCCCTACCTCGCTAAAATCAACAAACAAATCAGCAAGTGCGGCAATATAAACTAAACAGTTAGAAATAGTCGGATAATATTGTCCAGAAAAAGTATTTGTAGCCACTTGAAAATATTCTAAAAAATCGAAAAGAATTTTAACATTAGTCCAATCTTGGGTAGTTAGCATTTCATCATCATCCTCACCACCTACCCGAGAATTAAACGTAGCATTAATTGGATTTCTATATTCATACGCTACTACTAAACTTTCGTACATGTAATTCCACCTAGTCGGGCAAGGTTTAGGTGTATCATCTAAATCTGGTGCTTGGGTTTCATCATCATCATCATCATCATCATCCTCATTTCCCTCTAAGATAGGTTCATTAGGATAAAGAGCATTCGTAATATCATCGTCTAATCTATCACCTACTGTTACATCATGTAGAAATTCAATATCGCTAAATTGAAAACAAGGGTGATCACTATCAAGGATTACGAAGGGTTCATTAGGACATCTAGGTTGGCTACTACTTTCAACTTTCTTATCTTTTTTAGGTCGGGAAGCCGGGGGAGGGATAGTATTTTGGCCACTACTTTCACCGATTTTAGCGTTTCCTTTACCGAACATTTTTTTCAACGAAAATGCCATACTAATTAGAATTAAGCAAACTAAAAACACAAAAAAAAATACTATTAGCACGTAGGAGTTGAAACGAGTTTACCGGATTGACGAACAATTTCTTGAAAAATTGAAAATCGTTAAACTTGAACACTTGAAAACTTCAATTCAACAACTTCACAATTTTTCACGAATTTGCAACAATAAATTAAGCACTTGCACTAGAAAGATTGAAAGAGAGCTTGAGAGATATTGAGAGATATTGATGAATTGGTGAATAAAAATGAAAGAATGAGGGGGTATTTATAGTTGAGAAATGGGAAATAGTGTAATTATATAAAGTTTGGGGTTAAATTAAAGTTTGGGGGCAAAATTGCTATTTTTTAAACTTCCAAACGGCTACTTTTTGCAAAGATCCGTTACTGGAATTATTTAAAAATTTTTTTTTTTTTGAAAAATGTCTGTTGGAACCGCCAGAACCGGACCGGAACCGCCAGAATCGGTCCAGAACCGCCAGCCGGTTCCGGGTCTGGCGGGTCCGGTTCTAGCGATTCTAACGGATAGAACCGGCCCATAACTGTTCCTGAACCGGTAGAACCGGAACCGCCGGAACCGGGCCGCCGGAACCGACAGAACAGGCAGGGCCACGGTTCCGGTCCGGAACCGCGACAACCAACAGCCTTACAATATACCGAATTGCCCATATAAAAAATTAACTTATCCACACAGTATAATAATAGACACCTTAGATAAAAGTGGCATCATATATTTACACCAAATCAATGTGTCATAATTAATTTTGGTCACAACCCCAGAGGCAATTATGTTGACCACACCGTCATTAATCAAACTAATTGGAGAGTCAAAAACACTTTCATTCTCCACTTTTATGGTTTAAACGCCCACTCTTTGTTACATTTTAGCCAAAGTGGGATAGCGTATGATTTTATATAATGTGGTGGATGATATTCTTAATATATTACTATGGTGACAATTGTGGCTAAGCCCTTTATTATTGCTCAAGTAGAAAAGAAGTGTACCCCAATTTTTTTCTCTTAATGTACGACTAAGCATGGCTAGTTATTAATAAGATGTATGTTTAGTTATGATATGATGATTATCTAACTAACTCTTTGCTTGATATTGATAGACTGATTACACCGACTCTAATGTCCATAAATTAGTATAAACCGTAAAACGCATTATCTAACGTTACATTTGTGAAGGAAAAGAGAGAAAATTTAGCATTACTGTTTCAATCATGTTTCTTGTCGACAATTAACTCGAGATAAATTAAACTACGTAATTAAGAAGGTTGAAGATAATGGTCAGGCTCACAAACCTAACAAACCTAATAACTATGCGATCACATAGTCTTAGTTTATAAGAATTAGGTCTCTTTGTATTAGCTATCCTAGAAGACTCTTACTTTATGTTGTATACCCAAACTATAGGATCAATATTTTGTAACCTTCTTGATATTGTTTCTGTATCATGATTTCACATGGTATCATGGCTTCTTTGAAGCCAATGCCGCTGCCAAAATTCAGCTCTTACTACATAATATCAACTATATTCATATGGCTTCCAACACCTTTTCAACGGCCTCTTTTCATCATCTCATTGCTCTATGTCATGTGAAATTGAAGCAATTTCACCATTTGATATAGCGAGCACAAATGATGCAACTTATCCAAGTAATGAGGTTGACATATCTTATTGAAGGAAAACTAAAAATTATAAACATAGAAGGCACCAGCGAAAGCAGTGATAAGGACAATGACAAGGGAGTTGACAAAGCTAGTGACAAAAAGGCTGATATTGTTGATGACTGGGCTGAAAAAAATATGTTGTTAAGGACTTGGATATCTGGGATAATGTCAGAAGAGATCATATACCTCATTGTGGGATGCACGACTGCTAAACCGATGTAGGAATATTTGGAAGAAACCTATCTGCAGGCAACAAAGGACAATGAATTCCAATTGAAGCAACAACTTCAAACCATCAAGCTGGGCAGTAGAACCATCGATAAGTATCTAAAGGAACTCTGTAACACTATGTAAATTTGGACCATGCATGGATGTGTTAAATGAGTATTAATGTGACCTCTTAGACATATGAAGTCCTATCAGTATGAGTATGAGTGCAAATAGTTATTTTAGAATCAAGATGGAGAGAGAGGTTCATAAGATTCGATAAAATCGACTAAATTTATGGAAGGTCTGTCTCCTAGAAGGATTTAGTAAGATTTCGTTAGGAATTTGGGAAAACGTAAAATATAAAAGTTGTAGCCCTTAGCTTTCCAATGATATATTATGGAGCTTGAATGGATTTCTGAGTAAAAGGTTGTGTGTATTTTATTGGACATTGCATAGTATGCGCGTCCAGATAGTCCCTCACGCAGCCGCGCAGTTGTGACAATGCTACTGGCCTGCTGAGCGTCCAGGTGTGCAGTTGGGCCTTTAGGTGTGTGGGAGTGCACCCAGAGGGTTATTTTTAAATCCCTACTTTATGCCCTAGAACCCAAAACAAAAAGACTTGCTCTAGAAATGGAATGTCTCAAGAACCTTACTCTTCAAAGGTCCCTCTACCATACAAGATAAGTTCTAATGGTGATACTAAGTTTATTTCAATTCTGCAACACCTTATTAATATGGGTAAACCCTTCAAATTAGTATATATCTGATTGGGACATCATTTTTGAGAAATGAAATCCTAGAACTCGAATTCAAGAGGATTGAATGTCAAAAGGCAATATCTTCACTCTCTAATTGGTTATAGCATTAGATTGATGATTATAGACTCTAAGTTCATGATATATGACTTGATGGGTATAATAGAAAAACATGAATGATTATAAGCTTGGGTTATTGATTGTTGATTATTGATTAAGGATATTTTTTATCTTATGATAAAGAATGGTATTAACTATAGCAATTTGAGGTTTTAGAATATATCTAGGAGCAAGAGAATGAGTTGTTGGGTGTAGAAACACTATTAGTAAGGGATATGAAGCTTTATGCCCACCAAGTATTTGATAAAATGCCTAAATGACCAAAATATCAGTATTATTTCTAATATAGAATCCCTTTGACTTGTAATGTTATAGATTAAAGTTGAAATGATTGGTGAAAATTGTAGTACGATCAAGAGCAGGAAGTTAAGGTAGGTGAGGCTAACTCTCTATGTTGGAGAATGTTAATGATTCTCCCTAAACTACGTTCCTTCTACGATATTACTAATTACCTCGGAAATATATTTGAGTTTAGTTCCTTGAATAGTTACATAACTTCAATTCTCTAGCTTCGTATTTCATTCATGACTTACATTCTGAAGGGTGTGAGCTCAGTGTGTAATCAATATTGAATTGGTTTGATGCCCATGAGACCCGATCTAGATTTCTCAGCATCTCTTAAACAATTGAAGTTTCGGTTTTCATAAATTTTTCAAGAATCCATGTCTTATTCTAGTCGTATTTAGTATTCCAGTATCATGTAACTCAATATGCACATATTCCAATATGATTCTGTGTTATTGAATTTAAATCCCTTAATGCTGAACACTTATATTTGGGCCTGAGGCCGTAGTTTATGCTTTATGCATTTTTGGGCCTAAGGTCGTAGTTGATTCTTTATGTTTTTGGGCCTGAGGCCATACTTATGTATACGAATACTTGGGCTGAGGTTGTAGCTTGTGCATGTATATATATATATATATATATATATATATATATATATATATATATATATATATATATATATATATATATATATATATATATATATATATATATATATATGTATCGGACCCAAGGTCGTTGTTAAATAGGTTGTTCATCATTCAGAAGAGGTAGTATTCGTATCCTTACTTTATTTGTTCATTTTAGTTATTAGTTATCATTTCAGTTATCAATTATCATTTTAGTTATCATTTATCATTTCAGCTATCAGTTATAAACTATCAGCTATCATTTCAGTTTCAGTTTCAATAATTATCATTTCAATTATCAATTATCAATTCTCAGTTATTAGCTCAGTATCAATTTTAGCATTTGTAGTTCTTTCTTTCAGTTTCTTTACATACCAGTGCAATTCAAATGTACTAACGTCCCTTTTGCATGAAGCCTGCATCTCACGATGCAGGTATTGATTTATAGTTGATGATTCAGAGCACTAGGATTTTCGTACCAGCTATTTGGTGATCCCTAGTTCTTTTGGGGGTACTATAATTACCTTACAATCTTCAGCATTTTCAGACAATCAGTATTTTTAGTACTTCATTAGAGGCTTCATAGACTAGAGCAATAATTAGATAGAGTCGCATACTTTTTATGTTAAGCATTGTTGGCTTCAAATATGTTTCGGACTTATTAAAGTGATTTCACACTTTAATTTATATTATTCAGATTATCAGTGTATAAACATGTGTTGATTTATCTTTCGCTTTCAGTATATTATGATATCACATGTTGATTCAGCCAGCTAGTTGTTTCACTCGATCATAGTAGTCAGGCACCGGGCGCTGTGTTACATCCCAGCCCAGGTTTGGGGCATGACAAGTTCAAATGCATTTGTGATGGCTTGGCTGCCATACAAAAGTCTGTAGATGATGATAACAAGGTCATCAACTTTTCTAGAGGCTTGGGTCCTAAATATAAAACTTTTAGGACAGTGATACTTGGCAAAACACCTTATCCAATTGTGAGCCAGTTGGTCACTTCCCTAAATGGCATATCTCAGAGAGGATAAAGGAGATGATTCACAACAAGTGAATTACAATATGACATTTGCAGTACAAAGGACATACACAATAGATGTAGAGGAAGTTTCTTAAATAGAAGAGGTAATGCTGCTAAGTTTCTCAATAATCAAAATACTCAAAAATCTGCAAATTGTGTCTCTTGGTCATCAAGGAAGAGAACACTGTTGCAAGGTCAAATGCTGAAGTTGAGTATAGAGCACTGGCAGCAACTGCAGCTGAACTTACCTGGATAAGCTACATTCTACAACATAGTGGAATGTATATCAAGACTTCTCATATTTTATTTTGTGACAACTTGAGTGCTCTATACATGACTTCAAATCCAGTAATGTATGCTAGAACTAAGGATGTAGAACAACATTACCACTTTGTTAGAGAAAAGGTATCTCAAGGAAAATTGATTACTCAGTTTGTTAGGTCCAAGGGCCAACTAGCAGATATTCGTAAAAAGGCTCTTGTCAAAGACCAGTTCCAATTCTTCTGAGAAAAGCTAGGTGTAGTGAAGTCACCTCCCACTAGCTTGAGGGGAAGTATTGAAGATAATGATCAGGCCAACAAACCTGATAAACATGCTATCACTTAGTTTTAGTTTACAAGAATTAATACTCTTTGTATTAGCTATCCTAGAAGAATCCTACTCTATATTGTATAGCCAAAATATAGGATCAATATTCTGTATAAATACATAGAACTCATGCAGCTGAAAACATATCAATACATTGTCTTTTTGACATTATCTACTGTACCATAATTTCACAAAGAATAGTAGTGTGTACTTACACACAGTGGACACTTATTGAATACAATATCAAATATAATTAAAAAAATCAAGACAAAATCCAAACAACATGTGGATATTAATTCTTGAGTATATTTGAAGCTAATATCCTAAGTTATGAAATCTAACATGGAAATTGCCAACACCTTAACTCTATGTTTTTTCCTTTCTCTTTTTTGAATATCATTGAATGGTCTTTTGTCTGTTGGCGTAGCCAATTCAGATTACATAGACTTCCCACTAGTAGCTTTCAGTAGAGTAAAATTAGCTAACATTTTTATAATTACCATATTATTGTTCCGACTCAATTTCCATATAGGCTGTTCTGGCGCCCAACATTACCACTAGGCAAACCAACACTGAATCCAATGGGCCGGGAACAACTCAACACTAGGCCTTGGGATATCAGGGATGCACTCCGGTATGACCGCTAGATGCACCTGCCTCAGATCCTGCATGATTAGTACAGAAGTGTAGCGTGAGTACATAAACAATATGTATCAAGTAAGTATCTAGTCTAACCTCGAATAAGTAGTAACGAGGGATCGACATCAACACTTACTTTGGGCTAACAATATAAATACAACAATTCTAAATAAGTATGGACGAGGTAAGTAATAATAATAGTTCAATAACAAACAGTGAATAAATATTCCTTTCGCCAATAGTAGATTCCAAGTAAACTTCTGCCATTAATAATAATCTCACAAGCCACAAAGTAATATCAATTATAATTAGGCTCCGAGTATTGTTAAGCATGATTTATGCTGAAACGACCCAATCTAGATATAATGTATACACTGCCAAGGGTCGTGCGACACGAACCATAAATGCATCTATTCTACTACTAAAGCATTTGGCCCGCTTTACAATAAGAGAAGATACTTTATGAACATTCGATTCATAAGTTATTACGAGGCTAATATACAAAGAAGCACAAATTTCTTTTGAAGGTGAAGTAACCCGCCATAACTCAAGTACGTGAAATTCGGTCTTTTACAATTTCTTTATTAAATTGCAATATAATTTAAGCACTTTAATTAACAGTTAAGGAGCAAATATTACAAGTATTTTATAAATTAGGTCCTAAACTACCCGGATATAAGCATAATTAGTTGTTACACACGGTGCATACGTAGCCCCCACAATTAGAAGCAAATATTAATTTACATCACATATGGGATAAATTCCCACTTACAAGGTTTGGCAAGAGACTTACCTTGTTTCGAAGCTCGCTTTCCGGCCTCAACTTGGTGCCGAATAATACGAAACTAGTCAAATATTGTGTAAATTAGTCAATACAAATTCAAATTATCATATTCTAACTATTACAATGATTACCTAACCCCAATTGAAAGATTCCTAAAATTTATCCTGGGCCTACATGCCCAGATTTCAAAAATATTCGAAGATAAATGTTACCCATAACTTTTCGAACTCAAATATATAATTTTCACCCATTTCCATAATTATTTTCGTGGTTAAATCCCATTTTTATCAAAACCTAAGTTTTTCAACTAAACCCATAATTTTCACAATTGTAAATGTTTAAATTTACCTATAATATATGTATTAAACTAACATATGATAGAAATTACTTATCTTCAAAAGCTAGATGAAACCTCTCTTCAAAGAGCCCCAAAATTGCCCAAGAGACTGAAAAATGCGAGGAAATGGCCTATGTCACGTTTTTGAAAACAAGACACTGCCTAGCTACCATTTCTTCGCGAACGCAGAAAGGGTCTTGAATTCGCGAAGGAAAATGGTCAAGGCCCAAAAAATTTGGCCATCGCAAGAGCAGCAAGGGCATCACATACGCAGAGACTTACCTTTCCTTCCTCACCTGCGCAAACACGAGGGCACATTTGCAAACGCAAAGACCAACGATGCCATCCCACCCAACTTTCCTTGCACTCTGTGAACGAAAAGTTCAGTGTCCCAGAGCTTCACGATCGTGAGATTTTTTGTGTGAACTCATAGTACAAAAATTCACCAATGTTATACCTCATATTTCGTACGTGAGAGTATATCATAAGTCAATTGATGTAAGCTCAGAAATAAGATTGTCTTTGAAAGTACATAAATCAAGTTAATCGTGTTACCTTGGAGGTAACAAATATTTAATATCATAAATAACAAGTACCAAGAGTGTTGGAAGGCTTAAAAGCTAAACGAATTGAAGAAAATAAGTTTCATCGAAAGTCGACAAGCAGGAAATGTTATAACATATACTTTTAAGGTGAGACTAGGGTTCTTAATATGATAAGGAGTTTATGTTATAAGTTATTTTAGTTGTATGATAGTCATGTGTTATGTTTTTAATTCTAGCAAGTTGTGGAACAAAGGTTGACATAGGTCATCACAAGTTACATTTATAAATGTGTTGAAAATTAGGTCAACTATATCTGCAATTTTCTCCACATTTGCTTTGAATTATGGGGTGATCCGCCTACAAAATTGAATATCTACGATTCTAGTTTCTAATGCATTAAAGTGTTTGTCGATACGATAATCGAGTAGAGAGATATTTGTATTTTTGCGAGACTGCACCAAGCAATAATTTCCTAGGGGACTCTAGTATCAAAACTTCCCGGTATTTCGTCATGAAAGTGTCACATTTAGATTGTTCTTATGTAAGGAAAGAGCCAAATAGACAAAGGGTTTACATGACCGCTCGCTTTGGACAAGATGCCATAGTATAAGAAGAAGGCCTTTGTTTTTAAAGATGACTTTCCCGCTTTCCTTTGTGAGGTGTATAAGTAAGACGCGTCAACCCCATTTTAACTCTTCAGCATCTTCAGACCCTAGACACCTAAAAAACTCTCTCAAGATTCTCTTATGATCCAAGACCCAAACAAAGGGAACACAACACAAATCAAATGTCGGGAATCCCATCGCGCTAGAAAGCTTCTCGTTCTTCTTGTTATTGTTGATTTTTGAGTGGTTTCAGATCGTATGGGAGGTTGTTTTAAGTGGTTTATGTTCTGTATAATACTCTTCCAAGGTTTTGATATCAACCCTAGGTTTTTTCAAGTCTTTCAAATGGATTACACCATTTCAACATCAAATGTTAGTTCTGGTGAAGAACAATACCTCTTTGAGGTTGTGTTGTCATTGAGGATAGTTGTGGGCTGTGTTTGGCTGAAATTTCAGGTTGTTGCTACTGGATAAGGGATGTATAACATCCTAATAATTATGCTTAAGCTTGCTTGTATGTTGGTTATGTTGTTAGGATGATAAAATACAAGATGATACTTGGATTAGCTTAAGTCACTTCTATGGTATTGTATCGACATTTAATGTTGTTGTAAGCTAAATATAACTTGGGTTTTGGCTTGAAAATACTGTAGGAGATATTTTTATTGTGTTATTGCATGTTCTTAAGGTTATCTTGATGTATATTAAGTTAAATGGATGGACTAGACATGAATTAGTGAATAAAGTTGCTAATTGAAGATAATTGGAGTTGTTGATTATTTCCTTAGTTATAAATATATGGTACGATGATAGAATCATTGATGAATTATTTCATTATCATGTTAATTATGTTTTTAAGTTAATGTATGAAGTTTATAATGGGTGATATAGGTTATACGGATTCCAATCGGAGCTTTCCGCTAATTGTGAAGTAGTTGTGACTTGTTGTTGTTATATGATACTTTTTTATTGATATTTATATGTTGCTGGATTTCTCTGGTTGTTATTGTTGGTATATGGTATTGGAATTGGCCCTTGTTACAGGGGAGATGCTGCCCAAAACTACATAAACGGGATACTAGTTTAAATTGCGGACTTAGCCTTTTACTCAACACTGATTTTGAATATCGGTATGCTATGATAGATTGAGTTGAATTGTTTGAAGAATTTCTTGGAAGGTATTAAGGACTCAATAGAGTTAAGGTATGTTAAGCCACTTCCTTCATTCTTTTGGTAAGATCTAAAGTGAAACGAAGATAAATGATACGCTATTTTATAACGGATCAACTCCTAGCAATTAAAGTTGTCCATGTTGGTCTTTCCTTTTAAACTTATTCTAAGCATGTATGTAGAATTCTTGAATTCAATTGAGATTCATATTGATGGTATGATGTCCATAACGTTAATAGAAGGTGCAACTACTATACATCACTCCGAAAGGTTTAGAACGTGATTCCATGAGTCAAGCAAGCACTATATATTTATATCTATTTTACTCTACCGAGACGCGCTATAGTCGGTCGGGTACGGCACCTATTACGCAACCACTGATCACTTGAGTTTTACCGAGCTTCACACAGCCGGATATGATTCTACTGAACCTTATGATGGTTAAGTAAATTTTTACCGAGTCCTCCTCGAGGCTGGGTACGATATGATGATGATGCCCACAAGGGTGTATGTTTTTAAAAGTATAAGTGCGTGTGTGTGTGTGTGTGTATATATATATATATATACATATATATATATATATATATATATATATATATATATATATATATATATATATATATATCATGCATTTCATGTCAGTCTCCTTGTAACGACCCAGTCAGTCATTTTAAGAATTTATGTCCCGTTTGGTGGCATAAGGACTTGAGCAATTTTGCATTATGTGTTATGACTTGCGTGTGCGGTCGAGTTCAGTTACCAGATGATTCCGAGTCAAATTGGAAGAAGGATTCTAGTTTAGTAAGCTTAAGCGGTAAGAGTTTATCTGAATTTTATTTTTGTATAAACGGCTCCAGAATGGGTTTTGGGTAATTTCAATAGGCTTATATAGTGGTTTTGGACTTAGGCATGCGTCCGGATTTATAATTGGAGGTCCGTAAGGTAATTTGAAGCATTTCTATGAAAGTTTGAAAAGTTGAAGTTTGGAAGGTTAAGAGGTTTGACCAATAGTTGATTATGGTGTTATTGAGGTCGAAATACAATTCCAAGAGTTGGAAAAGTTCCGCTACATTATTTTGTACTTACCTGCAAAATTTGGCATCATTCCGGGTTAATTTGATAGGTTTCGGGCGGGTTTTAGAAGTTGGAAGATTTGAAAGTTCATAATGTTGATTCATGGTGTGATTCGTAGTTTCAACATTGTTTGATTTGATTTGAGACCTCGAGCGAGTCCATGTTTGGTTATGGAACTTGTTGGTGTGTAGAGGGGGTTCCGGGGGCCTTGGGTGTGTTTTGATGGGCTATGGACCATTTCCTTCTATTTATGGACAGTTGTTTTCTGTCATCTAGTTTCCTTCATTGCGTTCGCGTCCTTGCATCTGCAATCGCGTAGTGTTATTTTTGAGTATGAAATATTTCCTCTTCGCATTCTCAATCTTCTACTTGCGTTCGCAAAGTTCTTCCCCTCCATTATTCGTGCTCGCATTCTTCCGCTCGCATTCGCTAAGTTGTGCCATTCCATTCTTCGTGTTACCGTACCACTTCACATGTTCGTATCACTCAGTCATTGGGCCATTAGATTTTCCTCACCGCGTTCGCGAAGCACATCTTGGCATCCTTAATTTTTTCTTTTTCGAGAATGCGATCAGTCTTCCGCGTTCGCAACGCCTTGCTGTTTTGGTAGAATATAGTTCTCTATTCTGAGGGTTAGCCATTTTCACCATTTTTGAGTTCTAGAGCTCGGTTTTGAGTGATTCTTTGAGGGTTTTTTCAAACAATTTGATTAGGTAGGTGTTCTTCAGCTAGAATTTATTATATTCCATGATCTTATATTTATTTTTATCATCTAATGTGTGCTTTGAGTTAAGGAAAAATGGGGATTATGAAGAAGAACTTTCGATGTGTAAAATGGTGATTTGAGGGACGAAATGGTATCAGATTTGATAATTTTGGTATAGTTGAACTCATATGAGAATGGGTATTCCTATTTTGTAAAATTTATCGGGTTCTGAGGTGCGGGCTCGAGGTTGACTTTGGGTTGACTTTTAAATTTTAATTAAGATTGAGGCTTTATGATCCGGAATATTTTTTTTCTGACTTTTATTTATGCTTTGAAGTAAGTTTGGCTAGATTTGAGCCGTCCAAAGGTTATTTCACCCGAGAAGTTCATTTTTGAGTATCGGTCTTCTTTGAGGTAAGTATCTTGACTAACTTTGGGGGGGGGGGGGGATACCCCTTAGAATTTGAGTCTTCTATGCTAATTTTATCATGTAAAGTCCATGTACACAAGGTGATGAGTACGTGCTCGGGCTTATTTGTGAAAAATTGACCTTTTAGGGCTCTTTGGTCCTTATGTTCACTGAATATGAAATTGTTTTTGTTATGATTAGGCTTCCCATTTACTAGTTTCACCTCTATATGCTTTAATTAAAATTAATCGCTTCACGACTCTCTCTTTCTGCCTATTTGGCTCTTATATGACGTAACTAAAGTTGTTTCTCTTCTATTGCCATGCTTTCCCTCCCTAGTTTTTTCTCCTTAATTTAAAGTACAATTGTCTCTCATGTAATTGTTCGTCCTTAACTGAGGTTTTGATTATCTTTTCGATATTTACCCTTATTTGAATTGCTTTATCTCTTTCGTAATTGCTCAACCATAAAAGAAGTTTAGATATCCTATGTCTTAGTTGACTTGTCCTTATTTCGAATTATTTGACTCGTGTTATCTCATTGTTGTTGAATTGGACCTTGTGGGATCATTTTTACATATTATTTCTCCCATATTGAGTGATTCTTATTATGTCTAGTACTATGAATTGTGTTTATTCTTTGTGATCGAAAGCCTTGAGTTGATTAATTCTCGTATTCTTGATTTATTTTCATTGTTGATGTTGTGCTCAGTATTGTGATGCATGAGGTTTTTTCTGTGAGGTTGTTATTGTGACACACAAGATTTCTGTCGTACGGTTGTTATTATGATGCACGAGGTTTCTGTGGTGCGGATGTCGTTGCATGCACAAGGTTTCTACTGTGCTATTGTTACTATTAATATATTCATATGGGGGTGACAAGGTGGGCTATAAATATGTGGGTTAAGCATATGACGAGACAAGGTGGGAATGTTATTATGCACATATGGCGAGACAAGGCGGGCATTTATATTATTCTTGCGCACATGGCGAGACAACGTGGGTTATGTGAGGGATTGATTTCTGATGGCCTGGGGTCATTCTTGTTGTTGATATTTGTACATAGGCTCACCTACTTGTGTGAGTTTTATCTTGTGAAACATTGTGGGAAACCTTCTTACGTGCTTTCCACTTTCTCCATACTTGCTAGCTAGCATGAACTATGTTAGAACACTTGCATAAGCATACACATATTAATCACTCATATTGGCTTAGAGGATGGATCTTAATATTTTTGAGTATATATGCACACCCTTGTTTACTTTCCTTCTATTTAAGAATGGCTCTATTGGCACGTGAGACGTCAGTGCGATTATAAATCATAATGAGAGCACATGTGCCGAGTGTTTAGGTTTATGGAATTGGGACCTGTGAATTGTGAATATTCTGAGGTTTGGTACCTTGTGGAGCTTATTTGCTAGAACTTGTTTGAATGCAGTCATTTTTGTTGAGTTGCTACCTACCTTTCCTTATTTGTGAATCACCAGACTTAAATCAAGTTCCACTCATTCTATTGTGTCGTTATTATGGTGTTCCACTGTTAGTTTTTGTTTACCTTTTTCTTACTGCAATTACCATATTATTTTGTCATTATGTGTAGTCTTTATGTTGATATCATACTCTATTGTTTCTACACTTATACTTATCCAGGTTATCTAGTCTAGTAGGTTTCTTGATTGTCTCTCGTCACTACTTCACCGAGGTTTGTCTTGATACTTATTGGGTACCATTGTGGTGTACTCATACTATACTTCTGCAAAATTTTTGTACAAATCTAGGTATTTCGAAGTCACTTGTTCGTTAGCTAGATGTGCAGATTGTTGTTGTGAAGACTCAAGGTAAACCTGTTGCTACATTTGTAGGCTTCGAAGTCACCATTATACTATTTATCCTTATTCCAGAGCAGTTGTATTAGAGTTTTTCTAGTAAAAACTCTATAGAGCTTATGACTTGTACTGTCGGTGTTGGAATTTGTAAGTCTTGTATAGAGATTTCTACTTTGCATTTGTCAATTTTTATTTAATATCGTTATTATTTCAATAAATGTTAGTCTTACCTAATCGTAGATATTAGATGTCAACACAACATCTTACGGAGGAAAAATAGGGTCGTGACAAGTTGGTATAAGAGCTCTAGGTTAATAGGTGCTACAGGCATAAGCAATTTTAGTAGAGTATTGCTAGAGGAAGAGGCAGCGGTTGACAAGGAGCACGTGCCACCACTAGAGTACCTACCAAAGAAGTAGTTGACGAGTCGCCTGTAGCTCCAGTTGGGGTTCAGGTACCGGAGGCACCTGTTGTTACCCTCAAACTTCAGGAGTCTTTATCATAGTTCCTGGGCATGTTTGGTACATTAACTTAGGCGAGGTTGATTCCGATTGCACCAGCTACTTAACACATGGGGGGAGGAACTCAAACTCTTGCTGCCCACACTCTAGAGTAGTGAGTTCACTATGGTCAGGTTCCAAGTGTCATGGCGACATAACCTATGGTTCCAGTTCAGCATGTGGTCATGGCAGAAGCAATTGGGGAAGATCAGCCAAGACTTGCAAGGTTCAAGAAATATGACCCTCCTACTTTAAATGGTTTGGATTAAGAGGGTGCATAGGGCTTTCTAGAGGAGTGCCATCGCATTCTCTACACTATAGGTATTGTGGAAATGAGTGGGGTTGCTTTTACTATATTCAAACTTAAGGGAGTGGTTTAATCAGTGGTGGCAGGCGTGTGAGTTGGGTAGCCTAGCCGATGCAGCTGCACTTACATAGATTCAGTTTTCAAAAATGTTCCTGAGAGAGTTTTTACCTCAATCCCTTCGGGATGCATGGCACGCGGAGTTAGAGTAGCTACTCCCGGGCACTATGTTAGTGTCAGAGAATGTCGTTAGATTCAGTGATTTGGCCAGAACTGCACCTTCTTTGGTCACTACAGTTAGGGAGAGAGATCGTAGGTTCATTGAGGGGCTCATGCATGAAACTCGGTTTAGCATGACTCGAGAGTTGGAGTCGGATGTTTCCGTTTGAGCAGGTGGTAGGGATCACAAGCCGGTTAGAGGGCATATGGTACAAAGAGAGAGAGGATAGGTGGGGCCACCAAAAATAGTGCATGCAAGGTCAGGGGAAAGAGGATAGGGAGGCGAGGAGGCCTCATGTACCGGAGAGATCTGCTGGTCCTTATTTTTTGAGGCAAGGTATGGCATGGTAGAGGTTTTGTGGGCTAGTCAGTTTAGTTTGCACTTCACTCTTTGCATGGTGTTTTAGGTACTGATGGGTCTTAGAGAACCTATACCACACAGTTCTCACAGCCATATCAGTAGAAGGTTGCTTCGAGTGTGGAGATACCAACCACATGGTGAGAGATTGTCTCAGCCTCGGGACAGGTGTGTCACATCGGGGTATTCAGGCGAGTAGAGGGCACCCAAGAGGGGGAGTCCCAGCCCATTGATGTGTTTCATGCAGTAGGCTTCGGGGCATTGTGCTAGATGACGTCATACTAGTATGTTTTTGGTTTGTAATAGAGGAGCACCATCAGTAATTTGTTATAGTTCTGCTTATCGGGTTGAGTTCCCCTATTTGTCGCTCCACCTGTGGGTGAGTTTATGAATTTGTATTCTATTTATGTGTTTTCCCTTTTTGGCAGATTGTATGAGTTGTATCTCGTGTCTATCATTTATTTTTATTCATTATTAAGAGTTACGATGCTATAAGTGAATTCCTATTGTCCATTATGGTAGGTTTTGATGTGATTCCTCAGTAATTTTGCTACGATTTGTGATTTTGATGATCTACCGATGTGAAAGTTCAGTAAGTACTGTGATTTTATTGGCAGAATTGAGTTAGTGGAAGTTTTCGATTGGTATGATGTGTATTCTACTTGTGATTCAGAGTTTAGGGGGAGACCCTCACGATTTAATATGATTTGATATGCTTGAGCCGAGCTGCGTGTCGCAGTGGAAGTTATTTCAAGATGAGGTCCTTTTGATTTGTTCATATACCTTGATTTTTCCTTGTAAATTGAGTCGTAGAATAGTAGTGATAGAGAGTTGTGCCTATCGGGCTTGTATAATAATTCGCTTATGTGTTTTTCTTTACATATTAGTCATTTTTGTTCTGTACTTCCTGAGTTTTAGCTTGCAGGGGTTGTGCCCTATGGTGTTAGTTGTGACTTGTTGATTCGGGTGTATAGTTACGAGGAATTCATGTTCCTTCCATCACTGTCAGTGTTGTAGAGGTTTAAAATAGGGTTCTAACAGATATGAGGCTAATTGCCGATGCTGGATTTGATTTCTACTAGCTATTGTGATCAGAAATGTTATTATAGGCATATGTGTGATGTGCCATTTTGTGCAGTTGTACCTGTTGGTGTAGATATAAGTTATTGCAGCTGGTTAAGACTGATACCAAGTATGGATGTAAGAACCAGGTCTTTTGGAGATGAACAAAAGGTGATAATTTGACTCTAAAGCTTATTGGTATTGGTGGACATGGGGTCACTTGTGGGTGTATTTTTGATGAATGCATTCAGTTATTTGATGATTTTCGGGCAATTCTTGGCATGTTCGAGGACGAATGTTTGTTTAAGAGGGGGAGGATGTTATGATCTGACCGGCGATTTTGAGAATTTATGTCCCATTTAGTGTAATAAGGTCTTGAGCTGCTTCGTATTATGTATTATGACTTGCGTGCATGGTCGATTCAGTAACCAGATGATTCAGAGTCAAATTGGAAGAACGATTCTAGTTTTGGAAGCTTAAGCGGTAAGAGTTGACCGGAATTTGACCTTTGAATGAACGACTTCGGAATGGGTTTTGGGTGATTTCGACAGCTTTTTATGGTGGTTTTGGACTTAGGCGTGCATCCGTATTTGGATTTGGAGGTCCTTCGGGTAATTTAAAGCATTTCGGCGAAAGTTGGAAAAGTTAAAGTTTGGAAGGTTGAGAGGTTTGACTAATTGTTGACTTTTGTGTTATCGGGGCCAAAAAGTGATTCCAAAAGTTGGAACAACTTCACTATGTTACTTGGGTCTTGCCTACAAAATTTGGCATCATTCCGCGTTGATTTGATAGCTTTCGGCATGGGTTTTAGGATTTGGAAGATTTGAAAGTTCATAAGTTCGATTCGTGGTATGATTCATAGTCTTGACGTTATTTGATGTGATTTGAGACCTTGAATGAGTCCGTCTTAGGTTATGGAACTTTGTGGTTTGTTTAGATGGGGTCCCGGGGGCCTCGGGTGTGTTTTGGATGGTCTACGGGCCATTTCCTTCTATTTTTGGGCTGTTATTTTCTATCATCTGGTTTCCTTCATTCTGTTCGTGTCCTTGTATCTGTGTTTGTGTAGTATTATTTTGGATGATGAAATATTTCCTCTTTATTTTCGCAATCTTCTGCTCCCGTTCGCAAAGTTTGCCCCTCCATTCTTCGAGTTTGCGTTCTTCTGCTCCCATTTGCGAAGGTTACCATTCCATTCTTTGCGTGCGCGTTGCTAAGTCGTTGGGCTATCAGATTTTCTCTCCACATTTGTGAGAGATCTATCACGTTCGCGAAGCACATCTTGACAGTCTTCATTTTATTCTTCTTCACAAACATGATCAGTCTTTCGCATTCACGATGCATTGATTACTGGGCAGAATATAATACTTTATTCCGAGGGTTAGCTATTTTCACCATTTTTGAAGTTCGAGAGCTCGATTTTGAGCTATTCTTTGTGTGTGTTTTTAACCAATTCAATTGGGTAAGTGTTGTTTACCTAGAATTTATTATATTTCGTGATTTTATCTTTATTTTTTACATCTAGTTTGTGCTTTGAGTTGAGGAAAAATGGGGATTCTGGAGAAAACCGTTCAATGTGTAAAATGAAGATTTGAAGGACGAAATAGTATCAGAATTTGATAATTTTGGTATGGTTGAACTCATATCGGAATGGGTGTTGGTTGTGAATTTATCGGGTTATGAGGTGCGGGCTCGGGGTCGAATTTTGGGTTGAATTTTAGTTGTTGATAAAGTTTGAGGCTTTATGATCCAGAATAGTTTCTTATAAGTTTTATTTATGCTTTGATGTTATTTTTACTAGATTTGAGCCGTTCGGAGGTTATTTCATTTTTGAGTATCGGTCTATCTTCTTTGAGATAAGTATCTTGCCTAACTTTGTATGGGGGAACTACCCCTTAGGATTTGAGTCTTCTATGCTAATTGTATCATATAAAGTCCGTGTGTGCGAGATGACGAGTACATGGTTGGGCTTATTTGTGGAAAATTGACCTTTTAGGGCTCTTAGGTCCTTATGTTCACTAAATATGAAGTGAACGTATTTGCCTCTACGTGCTTTAATTAGAATAATTGCTTTATGACTCACTCTTTTTGTATATTTGACTCATATATGACTTAACTAAAGTTGTTGCCTCTTCTATTGCCATGTCATCCCTCCCTAGTCGCTTCTCCTTAATTGAAAGTATAATTATCTCTCATGTAATTGTTCATCCTTAACTAAGGTTTTGATTATCTTTATGATATTTTCCCTTATTTGAATTGTTATATCTCTTTCGTAATTGCTCAACGTTAAAAGAAGTGTAGATATCCTCTGTCTTACTTGACTTATCCTTCTTTCGAATTATTTGACTCGTGTTATCTCCTTTTTGTTGAAATATACCTTGTGGGAAGTTGTTGCATATTATGTCTCGTATTCTCTATTGTATTTATTCTTTGTGAACTAGTGCTACTGTTTCTTTGTGATAGAAATCCTTGAGTTTATTACTTGTTTTACTCATGAGTTATTGTCATTGTTGTTGTTGTACTCAATGTTATGATGCACCAGGTTTTTGCCGTGCGGTTGTTATTGTGATGCATGAGGTTTCTGTCGTACGGTTGTTATTGTGATGCTAGAGGTTTCTACCGTGAGAGTGTGGTTGTGTTGCACGAGGTTTCTATCGTGCTATTGTTACTATTGATATGTGTGCATGCGGGTGAAAATGAGGGCTATAAGTATGTGGTTTGTGCATGTGGTGAGACAAGGTGGGAATGTTATTATGCACGTGTGGCGAGACAAGGAAGGCATTTATTTTATTTTTGCGAACGTGGCGAGAAAAGGTGGGTTA
This sequence comes from Nicotiana benthamiana, assembly GCA_034376525.1. Classification (NCBI taxonomy): domain Eukaryota; kingdom Viridiplantae; phylum Streptophyta; class Magnoliopsida; order Solanales; family Solanaceae; genus Nicotiana; species Nicotiana benthamiana. The sequence continues at coordinate 94,646,222 of CM067330.1, forward strand.
TGTCAGCTATTGATTTGTGATAACTTGTGATGGCCTGCGGGCATTCTTATTGTTGATATTTCTATAATGGCCCACCTGTGAGTTTTATCTTGTAAAACATTGTGGTAAACCTTCTTATGTGATGTCCATTTTCTCCATACTTGCTATCTAGCATGAACTATGTTAGGACACTTTCACAAGCATATATGTATTGATCACTCCTATTAGCTTAGATAATGGATCTTAATATTTTTGAGTATAGATGCACACCCTTGTTTACTTGCTTTCTATGTAATAATGGCTCTATTGGATTGTGAGTCGTCAGTGCGGTCATAAATTGTAATGAGAGCACAAGATGTTGAGTGTTTTGGGTTCCGAAATTGGGACCCGTGAATTGTGAATATTTTGAGGTTTGGTACCTCATGGTGCTTATTGGCTAAAATGTGGTGTGAAAGTGGTCGTTTTTGTTGAGTTGCTACTTGCCCTTCCTTTATCTGTAAATCACCAGACTTATATTGTGTTCTGAACATTCTAATGTAATCAATTTGGGTCGCGACAAAAGTGGTATCAAAATAGTTTTATCCTAGGGACTGTATAAGCCATGTCTAATAGAGTCTTGTCTATGGGTGTGTTGTACACCACACTTATAAGCATGAGGATACCGAGCATTTAGGATTGTCACTCTTTCTTCTTACTATAGACCGTGTGGTAGATCTCAGTTTTTTCAAACTCCTAAATTCTATTATTCATAATACAACGATACCTTCATCTAGAGAGACAGTTAGTAAGAGATTGAATGTGTCTGTGGAAGAGTTGAGTCAGAGGAACTCGATTTTGCATCATTTATGATGATTAAATGTGAGGTCTTCTGTAGATCATATTTATACTAAGACATGTAAGCTTCTTCATAAAGATCTCTGTGGCATGAATATCTATCCACCCATATGGTAAAAAGCAACGAGAGAATCAGAAAGTAGAAACAAGTTTCAACAAATAAAAAAGCAAGGTGAAGAAGGGCACGAGGTACCAGTTAATGAAAATTATCAGGATTTAAAATTCATCCAGATAAATATAATCATTTTGAGTTATCTTGAACAGTAACAGAGGTATGTACAATTAACCACATATATCTCAATTATGCCCAATGGTAGGTATCAAATATAGTTTAAGAGAATGATAGGATACCAGGATCCAGCTGGGATTAGAATAACCTAAAATGGTGGATGGATTGTTATCATTAGCTAACATTTTCGAATGATAGTGTAAACATGGTAACAGATCTCCTTGTGAGACACCCAGATGGTGCACAATAGAATAGTACAGTCAGATATGAATACCAGAATGTTCAAAATTTTTAGAAGATAAACAGTGGAATCCCATAAGGGATAATTATTTACCTTAGTATGACTCTCTCCCCTAGTAAAAAAGAGAATATTAGGCATCCCGGAGATCGAATGAGATGAAGCAAGGGGGGATAAAAGTAGAAGAATGTTTTCTTGAAGTTATCATAATAAAGTGATAGACAGAAATATTAGCCGGAGAATAAGAAGAGAGTAATTGAAGCATTATGAGTAAGATGTGATAAATGGATGATAATGGTAAATCAAAATATGACAAATGACAGAGTCTATAGTCAAGTAAAAGAAAAGAAAAGAGATGATAGGCCTTGAGACAATAAAAGAGTATAAGCCAGAGGTTATATCCTAATTTCGAGAAATGAGTTGGTGACTCGAACGTGATTACCATAAGGCTGAGTTAGACATGATGTTATTGATAAAAAAGTGCGAATGGACACTTGATACATTAGGATCCAGTGCGATAGGTAATTTAAGACAAAAGACATAATCCATGAGAGTTTATGCAAAATATAGATATGAACATGGGATGACAACTAATTAGTAGTTGATTCAGGAGGGGCCTAGTCTTGTCTCACATAAAGTAGCAGATTGTACAAGATAAACATAGTGAATCCCAATATAGTAAATTCAGTATCACGTTATGTCATTATGATCCTTGAGAAATATATAGATAGGAGTTGGGTAGTTAAAGGTACCGTATAAATGTTATGGAAATAAAAGAAAGTGCCACTGGGGAGACAGTCAAGAATTTGAGATCATACGAGTTACAGGGAATTCCAGTATTTGTAGGGACTATGATAGGCCAAGTTTCCATGCATCAAGTGGTAGACCGACCAGGAAAAGTAATTGTTAACATTTAAAGACACCTGAGAAGGCACGAAAGGAAATATATGGTACTAGCAATTTAATGAAAGGTTATAAGTAGTATAAATAGATATGTATAGGTTGCAAGACAAAATATCGTAGAGCGACAGCGTTTAGGTAGATAGGACTAAGGACAAGAAAAGGTGACGAGAATAGGTACGTCCTCGGGATTAAGCCCATCAAAACAGAGAGCTGATAGATTCGGTAAGTTATAGAAAGCTTAGTATAGCTTGAATTAACTTGAGGAGTCTGAGATTAGGAGCAACCAGAAGAAATGAAGTGATGCCCTGGTAGTAGAATAAAGGTGTAATAGTAATAGATCAGTGGATGACGTTTATGCCTTTTATTTAGTAATGATTTTAAGAAAAGGTATTTCATGAATTGAAATCACCTATGATATACGGTTATTGAAGTATATTATCGTCCCTAGGTGGATCAACAAAATCACTTCAAATGCTCCCGAGTGAGACGTGAGCCCTAGTGACAATGTATTACATGAGAGGTTTCAAGTTATCAGTAGTAGATATGAATCAACTTTAAGGTGAATCACCAATAGATGGATAAAAGTTCCAAAGTGTGAGAGGAGATTAAGATGTCATTCTTTAGATGGATAAGGAAGCATTAAAGGACTTATATTTATACATACATGATAAGCAGCAAGAGCATAACCAAGAGTTGGGTAGCAAACCTCGGTAATAATAAACTGATGTAAGTGTTATGGTATAGTATAAGCTACCTAGATGTAGTAAATCCATAAGCATAGATAACTGAGGCTATGAAACAAGATATAGCAATAGTCGAAAGTTAGACAACTACCAAGTGAAAAACTTCAGTATACCTATAGATACCCAGAGGGACAACTTTTCAAAGTTTGGCGTATGTTCCCAAAATGAGGCCTAGATATTGGCTAAAAGCTGGAGGGGAAAGGAGAGAAGAGACACATAGACGCACATTAAAAACAAATTTGTACAGGCTGCATGACAAAAGGTAATAACAGTTATGAGATTGGAGGAATTCTGGCAACAAGTCATGGTGTGAGAAAGAGGCCTAAAGGGGGGAATGCCATGGAATTTGGATTTCTCATGGAATATTTGCCTAGATGGCAAGGATAGTATATAATATTGAACCTTCATCCTTTTCAAACACTCTTCCGTATCTTCTTCAGTGACTGACTTCTTTATTGGCATTTGGCCTTCTCTGATTTTCTTGGCTTTCTATGATCTATACCTCCTCGATTGAGTTAAACCTCTAGTTTCCCCCACTTCTTCAATAAAGTCATTGCCTTTATAGGTCACCATAGTTTTGTTGTAGTTCCAAGGAATGGTTTTCGTGTTTGTCACACGGGGTTGCACGACAGGTTTGATTATGATCATCTTTGTTATACCTTTTGTACTACCTTGACTCTGCTTTGTGATGGGGCATCCCCCATAAACATATAACCTTGGGTTTCAAATAGTGGAGCGCACTTCCAACATCGAGACTTTTGGAGCAAATAAAGTTGCTTTCTCTGAGCACTGGGAGCCTTTCACAATCAATGGCATATCTCGTCTTGGACTTACTTCCAGTCATGTTACTTCTTGAATCATTCCTACTATCGTTCCTGCGCAACTAACCCACTTGAATTCTTGATCTTGGCCAATCATTCCTACAATATAAACATCATTGTATGATGTCAACGGGTTGTTTGTCATATTATAAGGGTCCTCCTTGCCATTTGTCTTCAAAATGAAAATTTCAGCGATTAGTCTTTCTATGGCTTTCTTCATAGTCCAAGAATCATCAGTGATGTGCCTCTGGGAACCTGAATGATATTCATATCTAGTATTTTCTTAAAATCCATGTGAATTGGGATGCATATGGTAGGGAGCGATGGGTCAAATAATGCCCATCTGCTTCAACTTTTGGAACATGTTAGAGTATGATTCAGCTAAAAGAGTCAACTTTTCCATCGGCCTATGCTCTCAACCATAATCCCTTCTAGGAAGAGCATTGTTGGGTGACCAAAAAAATTTCTATTGAGATCGGGGGATCCTTGGAGCTGGTGCCCGTACCTATTGATTGGGAGGCCAAACATAAGATTAGATATTAAATACCGTATAGTGTGGTAGGACCACAGAGAATTGAGTAATTGGTGGGGGATAATAATGTTGAGAGTACCTGGATTGCCCCTTCTGAACTTCCCCATAAGGGTGAGATGCCCCTCTTTGGACTTCCTAGATCCCAAAGTCATCATGGACCCTTCATCTCTCTTCATTCTATTTGCAAAACTTCTCGACCCATTTTGGATTGCTTGGGTGGTGGCTTTGAGAGCATCTTGACTTACAATTCTGCCATTTGCAAAGGCCATTTTTGTCCATATCCCCTATTTTGATTGCTTCTGCAAAAGGCCTACCAATCGCAGACATCATGTTCTGAAAGTAATCAGGCTCGTGAGCCTCTAGAAAAATGGTGATCAATTTGTGGTTATCCATAAATAGCATAACTTGAGACGTTTGCTCCTTTCACCTGATGCATACTCCCTAAAGCTTTCACTCGGCTTTTTCTTCATATTGGACAGGGAAGAGCAATTGGGGTGCAATATCAATATTATACTGAAACTATTTGACAAAGGCTTGTGCCATGTCATACCAAACATGCCAGTGGGAAATATCATGGTCAATGAACCATTTAGAGGATACTCCCACTAGACCTTCCCCAAAATAAACCATCATCAACTCTTCTTTTTCTCATGCACTACTCAGCTAGTAGCAGTACCTTTTAAAATGGATGTTAGGGTCACCATGTCCATTATATTTCTTAAATTTTGGAATCTTGAACCCTGGTGGCAAATGGATGTAAGGTTTCATGCATAGATCACTAAAGAAAACACTTTTATGACCACCTAGGCCTTGTATGTTATTTATGTTTTGCTCTAGACTTTTCTTTTTCTGGCCATCTCATCTGGCTTACCAGTCTTGGCTACCCATTCAGTATCTATTGGTGAGTTGTACTGAGGAGTTTTATTGTATGGAGCCGAGACCTGTTAAGTCATATTTGGAGACTAGCATTGGCCATCATAAGACTGAGGTGGTGTCTCGTTGTTTGGCCTTGTCACAGGAGGTGGTGATGGGATTGTATATACTGGCATACCAGACATGACAAGAGGGATATTCCTGGTCGGTGCGGTTGGAGGTCGCACATTAGAGGTACCAGGGGCGGCATGGAAGCTATAGTTTGGCACATACCTTGGTGGTAAAATGTGATAGCTCATTGCAAGGAGTGGTGGTTGAGTAGCCAGAGGTACGGTGGACGTTCCCTTTGAGGGACCCTGAGGTGGAGGCTAACTGAAGACCTAAGCTTGATATACATCAGACAATTGATATTTCAATCTTCTTACTTCCTCTGACTCTTGCTCGATTGACTGACTCTGGGGGTTGTCACAGACCAACTTGATTTCATCATTGTTAGTCACATCTAACTTTCTCTTAGATCTTGTGAAGTAATGGTGTTTCCAGTTTCACCACAAACCAACCACCTTAAGTTACTATATAGAGAACAACAAATGTGTTAGGGTTACACATTTTATAAAAATGAATCACATGTAATATGCTATGCTCCTAACATTATAACCATTTCTAACATGCTTTTAGAAGGCTTCATGTTTCATTCCGGCTTATCAAGTTGCTTCTTATAACGCTCTTATTTTGTTCTTTTTTTTTTGTTTTTTCTTTCCACTCGCCTCATTTTGAGCCCTCATTTAGAGACATTGAAAAACATTTTGATCGAACCTTTTGTGGGTTGCCTACGTATCAAGGCGCCGCGTGAATTGGATCATTACGTAATTCAAGGATATGACCGATTTCTTTTTTTCCCTCTTTATTTAGTAAAATAAGAATCTTTTTGGTTCATTTCCCTAAAACAATATCTTTTAAATTGATTCATTTTAACAAAAATTAAGAAACATTTAAACAAAAACAGACTCGACTCAAACAGAAAAAAGGCAACAAGACTCAAAACACCAAAATACTCTTGTAGACTCAAAGACAATAAAAGAATAATCAAAGTGGACTACCAACAAAAAGGTAGACTTTGATATTTTGCAGGAGAATCCACCGACATCACTGTAGTCGAGGAACTTATTCATGTGGCTGACCCCCAGCATTGCGGTACATCCTCTCTAAATCTGCCGATATGTGACAGACAACGTTCAATGATACTTCTGCAAAACGCTCAAACGTCATTCCATGGCAACTCCTACATTCTTAGGAGGTATATGTGGCTACCTCGAGGTTTTTCCCTTAATGTGTTCCTTAGCCAAATGCAACTCTTGATTTTGCTGACCATGGGTCTCAGCTAGATCCAGCACATCATGCCCGCGCTCCAAGGCCATATCTCTCTGGCACTGAGCTTCCATTAACTTCCTCTCTAACTGATCTACTACCTTTTGGTAGTGATGTCTTTCTATTTCAATATCCACTCTTTAGCTTTCCTAATTGACTTAACACCTTCTAACCTATCCCTTAAACTTTAGATTAGTAGAGCAAAACTTCTACGCTCATGATCATGAACTACCCTAAATTGGATTCTCTTTCTTTTTGTTGTTGAACAGTCATGATCGTGTTATTTTATTGATTTTGGTCCTTGAGTGTTGGTCTCTGTTGTTCCCCCTAAGCTTTCTCTTTCTCAAAAGCCTTATACTTTAGATCCCGATCAAAAATGTTGTTCTTTTTTTTGTGCTTCCAAGGCAGTTTCATAATTTCTTTTCATCTCTTCTGCAGTCAGCCCAACTCTATTTCGAATCTAGGCCACCCACTCTATGGTGATCTTCACAATTGTCCCTAGTATATTCACAAGAGCATCTTAATTATGGAACCACACACCATAAGAAGGATTGAGTTCACCCCACTCTTGATTTACCACCATTGTGCCTCGATGAGCATAGTTTCGACATCAGTTATGGAAATTCGAAGTTCCAAGTTCAATAAGTTTTGATTGGAGGGTGATTTGTGTTTTTGGCATTGTTTGATACGGTTTGAGGGCTTGACTAATGTCACGACCCCAGAACTAGCCCAACCATGATGGTGCCATTATGGAACTAGGACATCACACATACCCAAAATAACTCAACATTTCATTGAAATTTAGATAATAGTCATTTACACAATGAAATCTCCATCAAAGATATAAAGTCCAAACCAAATTGCGGAAATAAAAGTTCGACTTCGGGTTTCACGAAGTCATGAGCACATACTACAACTGTTCCGAACATAACAAGACTAAATAGTCTGGAAATAAACTACTAATAACTATAGGGATATAGGAGGGAGAAGAGCAAGGTTGCGATCGCATGCAGCTACCTTGCCAACTCCAAATATCCAAAGTGGATGAAGATCAACGCTTGCTAGCACGTCCAGCAACCCCTAAATCTGCACAAGGAGTAATGTGAGTACGCCAACTCAATCGGTAATAAAGGTAAATAAAGATTGAGCAGTAGAAAACACATAAAATCCACATCACAAAACTCAATAAGTTCAACATGCTTTCAAATCAGTATAAGAGTCGAATCCTTTCGTTTAGAAACCCATCTTTTCAGTAAAAAAACATTTGAAGATGTTTTCAACAGTTTTCAATAGAAGCTCAATGCAATTTAGAGTAGAAATGATGAAAATCATAGCAGCTCCTCGGGCAAAACATTGTTGTAAACTACCCATAGGGTAACATAAATCTTAAACTGCCCTCGGGCATAACATAACTCAGAATCAGCCCCTCGGGAAAACCACACAGAAACTCACAAATAGCCCATCGGGCACAACATAAATCAAGAACAGCCCCTCAGGCATAACATCATATCACTCATACAGGGCACTTACGCTCACTGGGGGTGTGTAGACTCCGAAGGGGCTCCTTCAGCTCAAGCGTTATAACAAGCAACCTCATCACATAATAAATCAATACCTTGGCCTCTCATGATCACAAATCTGTAACATCATGTTGTGGTGTGTATCCCAATCCCATAATATCCTCACAACACAGGCCCTCGGCATTCAGCAACTCTCAAGCCACTCGAGCTATATGTAAAATGGATTGCTCAGCCCAAAATATCATTTTTATGGATCATAATGGAGTAATACATATTGAGTTATGAAATCAGTAAAACATAGCATGACTGGCATAGATCTTAAGTCAAAAGAGTGAGGAAATAATCAGAAAAGGTCCATAAGGATCCAAACATCTTGGCACGAGGCCCAAATATGGCATTTAGCCCCAATTATAGACATTCTTTCTAAAACACCTAAGTATCATATACTTCCATTAAAATATGCAACTTAATATTTGCTATGGGACGGACCAAGTCACAATCCCCAATAGTGAACGCCTACACGCTCATCATCTAGCATGTGTGTCACTTCAAAATAGTGAAACGATGTCAAATCCGGGGCTTCAAATTCATCAACATCCAACCTCAAATGGTCCCTCAAATGCCCAAATCAAGATCTCCAAAACTCAATCCCTAACCCTTCGACTTCACCCCAAATTCCCCTAATTTCATGATTAAACAGTGGAATAATCATCACGAACATAAGTAATAGAGCCCAAGTAACTTACCTCACTGATATCCCCCGATTTCCTCTTGAAAATCTTTGCCCAAAGCTCAAAAACCAGCCAACAATGGTGAAGAATGGGCAAAACTTTGCAAAGTATGGCTTTTATACATTCCGCCCAGAAGTCTTGCACCTGCGGTCAACATACGCGCACCTGTGCTACCGCATCTGCGGTCCAAAGAGTGCACCTGCGGATTCCATTTATCTGCCCACTTCCATATTTGCGACTCTCCCCTCGCACATATGGCCTCACAGGTGCGACAACACCTCCACACTTGCATTCAAGCTACATCTAGCCAAATCCAAACCTGCAATCCCCATTTTGCATCTCCAACATCGCACCTACGGTCCCCAGTCCGTAAGTGTGGAAATAACAGAAGCAACAACTTCAACTGCACAACCTAAATTCCAACTCTTCTAATAATCATTCAAATTCATCCCAAGGGCTTCAGAAGCTCAACCAAAAATACCAACAAGTCACATGTCACCATTCAAACTTATTCAAACCTTTGAAACACTCAAAACAATATAAAAATACCAAATCACCCTACGCATTAAAGCATAAGAACCTCTAAACTTTTGAATCCCGCAAACGATGCTGAAACCTATCAAACCTCGTCCGAATGAACTGATATTTTACGCACATCCCAAATGATACTACATACCTACTCCAATTTCTAGAATTTTATTTCGACCCCGATATCAAAATTTCCCCTGCCGACCGAGAAACGCCAAATTTCTAATTCCACCAATTCAAGCCTAAATCTACCACGGACCTCCAAATCACAATTTGAACGCGTTCCGAAGTCCAAAATCACCTAATGAAGCTAACCTAACCATCGAAATCCACTCAGAATAATTTACACATAAGCGAACATCCAGTTGACTTTTTCCAACTTAAGACTACTCAAAAGAGAGCAAGTGTCTCAATTTACTCCAAAATCACTCTGAACCTGAACCAACCAAGACGATACGATTATATACAGCTGAGGAACACATAAAGAAGCGTAAAATTGGGGAAGGAGGGCTATAGCGCATGAAACGACCAGCAGGGTCGTTACATCCTCGCCCTCTTAAACAAGCATTCGTACTCGAACGAGTCTAGGAATATACTTGAAGCCTCCAGGTGTGGATATCTACTCCGCATCTCCCGCTCGGTCTCCCAAGTAGCCTCTTCCATGGGTCAACCTTTCCATTGCACTTTCCTGAAGCGATATCCTTTGATCTCAACTTTTGGACATGCCGCTCCAAAATAGCCATGGGCTCCACATCATAAGTAAAATCACCATTTAACTGCACCGTGAGCATAAAACACATGAAATACCAGATGCACACTCGACAAGCTAAGTGGCAAGGCAAGCTCATAAGCCACTTCTTCAATCCTCTGAAGCACCTCGAAAGGAAAATGAATTGAGGGCTTAACTTGCACTTCTTCCCAAATATCATAACACCCTTCATGGGTAGAACCTTCTCCCCGAACATGTAAGACACATCCCAAACTTTTCTGTCAGCATAACTCTTTTATCTTGACTGCACTGTACAAAGACACTCCTGAATCACTTTTACCTTATCCAAAGTATCATGTACCAAGTCTATACCCAAAGGTCTAGCCTCGCCTGGCTCAAACCAACCCACTGGAGATCTACACCGCCTACCATATAAATCTTCATATAAAGCCCTCTGAATACTCGACTAATAACTGTTATTATATGCAAACTTTGCGAGCGGTAGAATCTGGTCCCATGAACCCCCAAAATCAATAACACAAGTGCTCAACATGTCCTCCAGTATCTGAATAGTGTGCTCGGACTGCCCATCCATCTAAGGGTGAAAAGTTATGCTCAACTCCACCTAAGTACCCAACTCTCACTGCAAGACCCTCCAAAACTACAATGTAAACTGAGTACCTCTATCTAAAATGATGGAAACCGGGACACCATGCAGGCGAACAATCTCTCAGATATAAATTTCAGCTAACTGCTCTAAAGAATAAGTAGTACACACAGGAATGAAGTGCACGAACTTGGTTAGCCGATCCACAATCACCCAAATGGCATCGAACTTCATCAAAATCCGTGGGAGTCCAACTACAAAATCCACGATGATACGATCTCACTTTCACTCTGGAATATCCATCTACTGAAGCAACCCACCCGGTCTCTGATGCTCATATTTCATCTACTGACAATTGAGACCCTCACTATATCCTTCTTCATCCTCCTCCACTAATAGTGTTGTCTAAAATCCTGGTACATCTTCACGGAACCTACTGAATGGAATACTACGAGATGTGGGCCTCCTATAGAATTAACTCTCAAAGCCTATCTACATTGGAAACACATATCTGTCCTTGCATACTCAATACCCTGTCATCAGCAATGGTCACATCTCTGGCATCGCCGTGATGAACTCTGTCCTTGAGGACAAGCAAATGAGGGTCATAATACTAGCTCTCTTTGATATGATCAAACAAGGAAGATCGAGAAACCACACAAGCTAAGATCTGACTGGGCTCCGAGATATCCAACCTCACAAACCAATTGGTCGAGGCTTAAACATCAACTGCAAGAGGTCTCTCTCCAACAAGAATATATTCCAAACTTTCCATACTCATCGCCTTCCTACTCAAGGTATCAGCCACTACATTGGCCTTTCTCGGATGGTACAAGATAGTAATATCATTGTCCTTTAGAAGCTCTAGCCATCTCTGTGTCTCAAATTAAGATCCTTCTATTTTTTTTTTAGAAAGCAGTTGAGGCTTTGATTACATACAACTTGAGAATCAGGAAACCAGAAAGCCAGTACTTAAACTGCAAAACATAGCAGAACAAAGGAAACATACACACACACACATAAATATATAGCACTGAATTTTGACCAATTACTTTTGAGCAGAGTTGCAGGAATTGGTAGTAGAAGGGCCTCTCTTATGATAGATTCCCCTTCCTGGATTAGGTTTTTTGGTATTTTTATTGTTTCCGGTATTTTCCGGTGCCGCAGTTTTAGTTGTCGTGGATGAAGAATGACAAAACCATGGCGGAATTGCATTCCAAATATCGCGTGAAATTGAAGCCACAACATTCACTGTATTTGCAATCTCACGTATCATCTCCACCGTCTTCTTCATCTCCGTCTCATTAGTAGTACTACTCTTACTCGAATTACTATTTTCTGCACCACTACCACTACTACTGAAATTGGCAGACTCCGTCTCATACTTGTAAAGCATGGAACAAGATTCTTCAAAAGTGGGGAGAGGAAATCGAGATGAGATTGTATTTTTGAGGAGCAAGTATTGAGATGGTAAACTGGAAGGAAGTTGAACAACCATGTCTGGATCTGATATAGGATTGTCAATCGCTGCTAGAGAATCGGCTGTGGACTTCAATTGTTTGATATAGACCTCTATGGTTTCATCCTCTCCCTTTCTCGTGCCATGAAATTGCATCTTCAGTTGAGCTTGCCTGACTTGATCTTGAGCTGAAACAGTTTTCATCTTTTTTCTCCGCCTTAGTCTTGGGTATAGTTTTGAAGGAACTATCACCTTTCTCTTTTGGAAAACTCATTGTTGGTTCTTAGCGACTGAACTCTCTAGTCTCACTGGAGGCTACAATAATCAGTAAATACCTCACAAGACACACCATAGAGATAATCCCTCTAAATCTTTAATGCGTGAACAATGGCAGCCAACTCCAAATCATGAACAGGGTAGTTCTTCTCATGGGGCTTCAATTGACGAGAAGCATAAGCAATCACTCTACCCTCTTGCATCAACATACACCCGATGAAAATCTGAGAAGCATCACAATATACTATATAAGATCCTAAAGTTGATGGCAAAACTAACGCTGGAGTTTTGGTCAAGGTAGCCTTGAGCTTCTGAAATCTCGCCTCACACTCATCTGACCACCTGAAAGGAGAACCCTTTCGAGTCAATTTGGTCAAGGGTGATGCAATATATGAAAATACCTGAACGAACCGACGGTAGTAACCCGATAAACCCAGAAAGCTACGAATCTCTATGGCTGAACGGTCTAGGCCAACTATGAACCTCCTATATCTTCTTTGGATCAACCTGAATACTCTTACTAGACACCACGTGCCCTAAGAGCGCAACTGAACCGAGCCAAACTCACACTTGGAGAACTTTGCATAAAGTTTATTGTCCTTTAACCTCTACAATAAAACTCTCAAATGCTTAGTGTGGTCCGTCTGGCTATGGGAGTACACCAGAATATCATCAATGAATATAATAACAAACGAGTTGAGATAAGGCCGAAACATGATGTTCATCAAATGCATGAGCATTGTTGGGTCATTGGTCTGCCAAAAAGACATCATATAGAACCCATAATGACCATCACAGTTCCTGATAGCTATCTTATGAATGTCTGAGTCCCTAATCTTCAACTGGTGATACCCTGACCTGAGATCAATCTTGGAGGACACTCTCGCTCCCTGATGCTGGTCAAATAAATTATCAATACGGGGCAAATGATACTTGATCTTGATTGTAACTTTTTTCAAATACACGTAATTAATGCACACCCGCTACCATCCTTCTTGTTCACAAATAGAACAGGCGTACCCCAAGGTGACACACTAGGTCAAATAAACCCCTTATCAAGGAGTTTCTGAAGTTGCTCCTTCAACTCTATTAACTCCACCAGTGCCATATGATGCGGTGGAATAGAAATGGGCTGAGTTCCCATCACCAAATCAATATCAAAGTCAATATCCTTGTCCGATGGCATGCCCCACAAGTCTGCAGCAAACACATTCGAAAAATCCCACACTACCGAAACTGAATATATGGGAGGGGTCTCTGGACGAACATCCCAAACAAAGGCCAAATAAGAAAGGCAACCTTCCCAATCATTCGATGAGACTTCAAAAATGAAATCACTCTATTGGGAACATAATCTTCAAACCTCGCCACTCAATCTGTGACACCCATGGCATAGCCAACGTCATTGTCTTAGCATGATAGTCCAAGTTAGCACGACATGGAGTCAACCAATCCATGATCATACCAAAATCAACTATACTAAGCAATAGAAGGTCCACTTGGGTATTCAAACCCCTAATATTAATCATACATGATCGATATATTCGGTCCACAACAATAGTATTACCAATTAGAGTAGATACATGAACAGACGAAGCAAGAGACTTGCGGAGTATATCTGAATAATGAGAAAAATATGATAATACATATGAAAAAGTGGAACCAGGATCAAATAATACAGAGGCATCCCTATGTCAAACTGAAACAATACATGTGATCACATCATCTGAAGCAATAGAATTTGGTCTCGCTGGAAGTGCATAGAATCGGGCCTAACCACCAGCTGATCAACCTTACCCTCTATGAAAACCTCTAGCTGGCTATCATCCAGCTCTAGCTGACTTGGTAGGTGGTGAAGTAACTGGTTCCAAAGCCGGTGGTTGACTCCTCTATTGAGGCAGACCCCATTGATGATGAGGATCGTGATGACCCAGCCAGTCATCTCATGAATTACCACTCCATTTCCCCCATTTCTACTTCTTTATACTTTGTTATCCGTGTTTTGAGGTATCAGGTTGATTGGATCGAATCCAGAATGATTTTGGTAAGATTTGAGACACTTAGTCTCTCTTAAGGAAGTTTAAGTTGGAAAAGTTAATCGGATATTGACTTATGTGTTAGAGGGATTGAATGTGATTTTCGATGGTTGGGTTAGCTTTGGGAGGTGATTTATGACTTAGGAGTGTGATCGGAATGGGTTTTGGAGATTTGGAGTAGTTTTAGTTTTGAATTGGCAAATTTCAAAATTTCGCAATTTCCGGTTGGTAGGTGAGAATTTGATATAGGGGTCAGAATGGAATTCCCAGTGTTTCAGTAGCTTTTTGGTGTCATTTGGGATGTGTATGCAATATTTTAGGATATTCAAATGTGTTTTGGTTGGGTTTTTTATCAAAAGCGGAATTCGGAAGATTATAAAAAATTAGGCTTGAATCAGAGGTGTTTTGGTTGATTTGATGTTGGTTGAAGTGTTCTGATATTGGATCAAGTTTGAAAAAGTTATTAGGATATGTCTGAGATTTTGGTTGAGCTCCGAGGGGCCTCAAGGTGATTTCAGGTGGTTAACGGAGAGTTTGAGGTGTTATTGCATTTGTTGAGATTGTTGCTTCTAGTGTTTTCGCACTGCAGTTTGGGACCGTAGGTTCGGCACCGCATGTATGGGAAGGGAGCCGCAGAAGAGGACTTGAGGGGGAGATTCAGAAACCCTAGATACAGTGGATTGACCGCACCTGCGAAGGTGCAGATGCGGAGAGGTGACCGCAGATGCGGTATTTTGCCCGTTAAGCGATTTTCGCAGATGCGGAGGTGAGGGAGAATATGTGGTACCGTAGAAGTGGCTATTGTCTTGTAGATACGGAACAACTGGACAGAAGAATTAAAAGGAGTCCTTTATGAATTTTGGGTTATTTCACCATTGTTGACTTCGGCCTTGGAGCTTTTGGGCGATATAAGAGGGCGATTTCAAGGAAACTTCATTGAGGTAAGGATTTTTGACCTAAAACTCCTTCCTATGCTAGTATTACATTGGATAGAGCTAGAATTTATTGATATTAAGGGTGAAATTTGGGGAAAGCTAGGGTTTAGGATTGGAGACCTATGATTGAGGTTTTGATAGGCCATTTGGGGTCGGATTTGAGAACTTTTGGTATGTATGAACTCGTGAGAAGATAAGGAATCTATTGGTGTACAAATTTCTGAATTTTGAGATTTGGGCCTAGGGTTAGGGTTTTGGTCATTTCAGGATTTTTTCCCTTTATTGATTGTTTTGCTTGGGCTTCGTTCCCTTAGCATATTTTGACATCCTCGTTCTGATTTTGGACAGATTCGACATGTGTGGAGGCTAATTCAAGGGGCTAGGGTGTCATGAGCAAGAGATTTAGCCGGTTTGAGGTAAGTAACGATTGTAAATGATGTTCTGAGGGTTTGAAACCTCGGATTACACATCGTAGTGCTATATTGAGATGAGGCACATGCTTAATGACGAGCGTTGGGTCGTGCACTATTGGGGATTGTGACTTGGTCCATCTCGATTGATGATTTTACCGCGTATTTTATTGAAACCTATTTGCTATCATCATTATTTAGGTTAAATCCCATATTTGGGCTTAATGCTAACTATTTGAACCCTTCAAGGCTTTTTATTGATATTTCCTCACTGTTTTGACTTATTACTTGGACTCAGTCATGTTATTTTCCGTTGTTTTCATACTCAGCCATGTTTACTCAGTTGTAAGACTTAAATTGTATTTTAATTGATGTTTGGGCTGAGAAATAATGTTTTACTATTGCCCGAAGGGCTTGTGATGATTTTGCTTGATTTGAGGCCGAGGGCCTGAGGTATGTACTCCACGAGGTGGCTTGATTGATGTGAGGCCGAGGGCCTAGTTTTAATGTCACGATATGGCTTGTTATTTATCTTGGGCTGTAAGGGACCCCTCTAGGAGTCTGCACACCCCCAGTGAGCGCGAGTACCCATTGTGATGTGAGATTGAGCCTGTGGGGCTCATGTTGCCCGATAGGGCGCATGTGGTGATACTGTGCCCGAGGGGAGAACTTTTATTTGTTTACTCTACCTTAATTACCTCTCCATTTACTTGTTGAAGGGGAATTTTACTTGAATTTTCACTACCTTACTATTTTAAATGGCTTTACTGCTTTTTTATAGAATGCCTTGTACATTACGTGTTTTCTTACTTTCAGTCATTATTTATAATCATTAATCACTGAGTTGGAGTACTCACTTTACTCCCTGCATCATGTATGCAGATTCAGGTGTAGCTGGTTCCGCTCCTGAGTGCTAATTCCTCTGGCTTCAGGCAGTCTGTTGAAGAGTACAAGGTAGTTGTTGACGTTTGCAACCCCGTGTCTCCACTCCTCTATTGCTTCTATTCCTTTTTAGACATTTGTATTAGTTTATGGTTCTTAGCGGGATTGTATTCTGACTCATGGATGCTCATAACTAGTGACACCCTGGTTAGGGCTGTATATGGGTGTTCTTCGGCGTATTTATGTTATCATTGGTTATTTCAAATTTATTCTTACCATGTTTAGACTATTCTTAAATGCTTATGTATTAATACTTGGAAAACAGAAAGTGTCATCTGGCCTTGTCTTCACGAGAAACGCCATCACGATTGAATCCACGGTTAGGGTCATGACAAGTTTATATTAGAGTCTAGGTTACATAGGTCTCACGAGTCATGAGCAGGTTTAGTAGAGTCTCGCGAATCGGTACAAAGACCTCTGTATTTATCCTCGAGAGGTTGCATAACCATTAGGAAAAGCTTCATATTTTTGGAATTCTTGTCATGCGAATTTGTTGATCCAAGTACTAAACTTCTATTATTCTATTCTCTCACAGATGGTGAGGACACGTGCTATCAGACAGGGTAGACGACCACCAGTGCCACCAGCTACGGCCACCAGAGGCCGAAGACGCGGTCGTGGTCATGGTAGAGGCAGAGCAGTGAGGGCAACACCTATTGATCCACCAACTACTCCAGTTCAGGACTAGGTCCCAGCTGTGGACACTCCAGTAGCACCAGCTCAGCCACCAGTTGTGCCCATTGTGCTTCTAGGTCTTCGAGAGGCCTTAGCTC
Source organism: Nicotiana benthamiana (assembly GCA_034376525.1). NCBI lineage: Eukaryota > Viridiplantae > Streptophyta > Magnoliopsida > Solanales > Solanaceae > Nicotiana > Nicotiana benthamiana. The sequence continues at coordinate 94,663,668 of CM067330.1, forward strand.
AGATCATGTCACTTTGCACTAGCCGAGCTCAGGCGGTTTCAGCCACTACGACTACAACTACTTCAGACGCCTGGGGCACACCCCTCCCAACTGGTTGTAGCTGCTCCGGATTATGTAGTTCCTGCTATGCTAAAGGTCGAGCAGCATAGATTAGAGAGATTTGGTAGGCTTCAGCCTCCGATATCAGTGGTGTAGAGGCGAGGATGCCCAGGGCTTTTTGGACAAGTGTTAGAAGATGCTCCATATCGCGGGTATTCTGGAGACCAACGGGGTTGCTTTCACTACCTATCAGTTTTCTGGACCTAATTTCACTTGGTGGGAGGATTTTGAGAGGCGTAGGCCTATTGGTGCAGCACCCGTTACCCGGTAGCAGTTCTCCATTCTCTTTCTAGAGAAGTATGTGCCGCAGTCTCATAAAGAGGGGCTGCATAGGCAATTTTAGTGGTTCCATTATGGGGAGATGACCGTTTCACAGTATGAGTTGAGGTTTTTTTGAGTGGGATCGTCATGCCATATGTTTGGTTCCGACAGATCGAGAGAGGATCAGGAGGTTTGTTGATGGTAATTAGCTCCGTATTCTTATGACTAGGGAGAGGGTATCTAGTCCTATATTGGAGGAGGTTGTGGATATTGCCTGAGAGATCGAGTCTCTTTGTTGCCAGGAGCGAGAGAAGAGGGAGGCCAATAAGCCTTGAGGATTTGGTAGTTACAGTGGTGCTCCTTCGAGGGGCCAGTTTCAGCACAACTGAGGCCATCCATTTAGGCTTGCTCAGCCAAATCACCCAGGTTATCATGATGCGTCATCAGATCATGGTTCTCACAGTATATATCAGGCCAGTCATCACTTAGTGCCCTTCCAACTCAGAGTTCATCCTGTGCTCCCTCAATTCAGCGCTCTTTTATGCCGAGTGAATCTTCTATTCATTCCAGTGCAAGGGGTTCCCTTCATTCCTCTTCTCTAGCACCTGTGAGTTTTTATTAGTGTGGTGAGATGGGCCACATGTGGAGGCAGTGTCCTTGTCATTTTGCTAGTTCATCTCAGTAGATGGGTCAGTCATCGACATTAGTGCTAGTTGCTTCCCCACCACCCGCCCATCCATCTCTGGTTGGAGGTTAGTCAACCAAGGGTCACCCTAGAGAAGGAGGTCGATTAGGGAGTGGTCGGGCCTATTTCTATGCTCTTCCAGGCAGACCCAATTCTATTGCTTCAGATGTTGTTATTATAGGTGTTGTTTCAGTCTGCCACATAGATGCCTCTATATTATTTGATCTCGAATCCACATTTTCTTATGTGTCATCATACTTTGCTCGTTATTTTGGGTACGCCCCGTGAGATTTTTGCTTTACTTGTTCATGTATCTACCCCAATGGCCGATACTGTTATAATAGACCATGTGTATCGGTCGTGTGTGGTGACTATTGGGGGTCTGGATGTTAGATAATACGATTAACGCTAGAGGGGGGGGTGAATAGCGTTATAACAAAATTAGCGTAAACTTGCGGAATTTAAAAATTGCAGGAAATAAATAAGTGCGATAAGTAAATAAATTAGAATAAACGCACCGATGTATCCTGGTTCACCACAACCTGTGGCTAGTCCAGTCCCCGAGAGACTCTCTCGAGATTTCCACTAACTTGTTAAGCTTACGGGTGCTCAACAAACCGTTAAAACTTGAGGACACAAGCCTCAACAACCTTTGCTCGGAGATACAACACTCCAAGACTTCAACCAAGGAAACACAAGTTCCTTCTTACAACACAAGGGACACACTTCCCTTCAAGTGCACAAAAACACTTAGCACTCAAACAAGACACTTCTTTAAGAGTAGATATGAGTAAAAAGTATACGCTCAAGATCGCAACAACTTTCGACAAGAATTTGGCTCTCAAAAGCTTATGTAATGAATATAAAATGATAAGCAATAAAGTATGCAAGCTTTAGCAATTGTATGATCAGTTGTTGTGTGTTGTTGTACTTAAAAGACTGATTTGAAGCTGTATTTATAGTTGAAAAACTTTGTATTACCGTTGCCTAATTGCCAATTAAGAATTGCTGATTTTACTCTGTGACAATCGATTGTCAAATTACCACAATCGATTGTTTGCCAGTTCTTCCAAAAATCAATCCCAGATTTTACGCTTAACAATCGATTATCTAAGATCAATAATCGATTACTGGCAACGTTCAAAAAATCATTTCCGGATTTTACTTAAAACAATCGATTATAGCAAATCAATAATCGATTACTCAGCAACGTTCAAAAAATCCTTTCCAGATTTTAATTAAAACAATCGATTATAAGAAATCAATAATCGATTACCTGACGGTATTTGAATACATTTTGGCAACGGTCAGTTATACAATCGATTATACTAAGTTAACAATCGATTATATATCAGTCTTGAAAAATCAATTTAGACACTGCCTCTTGACAATCGATTGTCATAAGTTCACAATCGATTATTTAATAACTTTGAAAAAGTTTGGAAGACACTGCCTCAACACAATCGATTATTTTGTGACTTTGAAAAATCTGATGGACACTGTCTCTTCACAATCGATTGTAATTAGCTTCACAATCGATTATTTTGAGCTTTGAAAAACTTTGATGGACACTGCCTCATCACAATCGATTGTCATAAGGTTCACAATCGATTGTCATGCAGATTTGAAAAATCTGATGCTCACTACCTTAACACAATCGATTGTCATAAGTTCACAATTGATTGTCAAGCAGCTGACTTAAACATAATCGATTACCATAAGTACATAATCGATTATCTTAGTCCAGATTTTAGAGGCATGTTTAAAAATCATTTTGACTAAAGTAAATATGCATTATTTAAAATCATTTTGCTCTAAATTAAATATGCATGATTTGTTAAAAATATTTTTGCGAAAGAAGCCAAGTCTTGAGTTTAAGTTGTCGGATCAAGATCGCAATTAAATAGCGACTCATATAAAACTTAATCTCGATCTTTGTCTTGTGCTTGAATCTCGTTATATATCAATTTTGCGCTTGTGCTTGGACCTCGTCATATGTCAATTTTCGCATAGTTTGTCATTCATCAACACCTACAAATATGAACACACGTTTAGTATAATGCCTTGAGAACGTGTTTCCAACAATTTCTCCCTTTTTGATAATGGCAAGCTTTAAGCGGGATATGCATATTAGGCAATTCATAATGACGATTCAAGACAAGTGAAGATATACAACAAGTATATAGATATGCAATTTGTTCCCAATATATGAATTCCCCCTCAATTTATGCCGATAAGTATTGAGAGTGCATACCCGTTATCTTCCCCCTTTTTCCATTAGCAAAAAATATAGAATAATTAAAAACTTGTTTATTTATTAATAAAAAATGGTTACATAACGGGAACAATAAAAACATAGAACAATAAAATAGAAAAACAAATAAAGAAATTATTCATCATCATTTCCCGCCTCATCATCCGGCACTGCTTCATAGTGAACAAGACCGGCATATGGATAATGAACATGGTCAAAATATCCATGGATCTCATGTTTCAATTGACCGACAGAGGTGGTCAATGAAGCAATTTGGTCGGAAATGGATTGAAGAGTAGGTTCTTGAGGCTGACGCGATCGACGAGTTGGAGGAGGAGCAGGAGCTACATGATCGCCGTCATGGGGAAAGGAGGATTCGGAAATTTCCCATTTCTTGGTGCTCTTTTTGAGCGAGCCGATAGAGGTGTTTAACCCGGACGCTTCAAGAAAATTCATAATTAGGAGGGCATAGGGAAGTGGTCTATCGTCCCCGATGGCATCACGCATATGAATTTTGACGAACTTACACCAATTGATTGTGAGCTCCGATTATAATGGCATGCATGAGCTTAGCGTCCTCTTGGGAAAGAGTGGTATGATTATGCTTCTGAGGCTTGAGGACTCGGGTGATGAAATAGAAAATCAAACGGTACTCGGGGAGCATTCCCGTGATAGTAGGACGCCGAGTGGATAGATTAGGATCATAAGATGTAAGACCTATTTGGTTTAGGAGAGTTTTCTCATCAAATAAGGCGCCGGCCTCTCTAATGTAGCGAGTAATGTTTTCGCCATTTCGAGGAAGATGGGCAATGGAATGCAAGTTTTCATTGGACAAAAGAATTTGAACACCATTAATATTTGACACAAGCTCACCATCGTCATCCTCATGAAGGTTTGAGTAAAACGCTTGAATCAATGGAGGATTAATATAAGGATAGGTAAGATATAAGAAGTCAAGAAGTTGACATTCCTTAAGCATGTTTGCAGCGGGGGCTCATGATTCAAGATATTTGCTTGTAGAAAAGCGAGGAGGAAGAATGTCACGCTTTTCGAATTTTGTCAAAAATCTAGTAAGCTCGGTTTCAGTATTGAATTGTAAAATAGACCCATCTTGATAAGGGAAATTTGGAGGTGGAGGAGCAGAAGAAGATGCACCTTGTCTACCTGAACGGGAACGTTTAGAGTGTCTGCCCGACATTTTCAAAAAGTAGTAATGAACTTTGTAAGAAACTTTGGAAGATTTTTGAAGGTTTGGGAGCAAAGATTGATGCTTGAGTGAATAAAATTGAAGACTTGTGATGCCTATTTATAATGGGAAGAATGGCATTTCATTTATGATGAAAATCTGCAGAAATTTATGAGCCAAAACAGTCAGAAACGGTATAAATAAATTGCACTGACCGTTAGACAATCGATTGTTGAAACGAAATAATCGATTGTTGAGCAGATTTTGACTTGAACTCGGAACTCACACAAAATCGATTGCAGGACCCAAACGTTAACAAATATTTAAATTACTGACAAAAAATAATCGATTGTTGAATTATGGTAATCGATTGTTGTGACACAGTGTGCACAATGATTTTCTGACTCGGAAAATAATCGATTATATTTTTGAAACAATCGATTGTATTAGGAAAGCAGTACTGAATGGCTGAGACGGCAATCGATTATACAGTTAAAAAATCGATTATTAAACCCAAATGCATAATAAGCATCAAACCTAAATAATCGATTAGTGATACTTGCCAATCGATTGTCCGCACAGTAAAATAATCGATTATTTGCTGTAACAATCGATTGTTCTATGCCATTTCTTTATAATTCCCCCTGCCTTTAGGGCGATACCTGCAAAAGAGAATTAGACGTCTCCGACGCTCAAGTTAGTAATTAGTAACGAAATAATGCAATGAGAACGTGATCTCTTAAGAAGTGTGTCCTAAGGTGTTCTTAAGAGAGTTTCGGGTACATACCTTTTCTCCGACGTCGCCAATTACCTGATCGAGAGGGTGATCTTTGATTGTCCTCCACTCGTTAGGCATTTTCGTTTCTTTCTCCAATTGTGGCGTTTCCTCCGTTGATTGTTCCAAGATTTCATCTTGAATTTCCTTAGGAGTTTCCTCTTGTACTTTGTCTTTTAAACTATTTAAAATACCTGCAAGATCAGAACAAGAATCCTTTCTTGCCAAGCGAGCATTATTTTCGGAAAACACAATATGAGGGGATTCCTCCACAGTTTGGGTTCTATTATTAAATACCCTATATGCTTTGCTACGTGAAGAATACCCAATAAATTCCTTCATCGGATTTGGCATCAAATTTTCCCAATTGATCTTTTCCATTGTTATGAATAAAAACTTTACAACCGAATACTCTAAGATGGGAGATATTTGGTTTCCTTCCCTTGTAGAGTTCATATGGGGTTTTCATGAGTATTGGCCTTATGACTACTCTATTTAAAACGTAGCATGCGGTACTCACGGCATCTGCCCAAAAATGTTTGGGAATCTTAGCCTCTTCGAGCATGGTTCTAGCCATCTCTTTGAGACACCTATTTTTCCTTTCCACCACCCCATTTTGTTGTGGTGTTCGTGGAGCGGAAAAGGTATGCTCGATACCGAGTTCGTCACAAAAGTCCGCAAAGAGATTGTGATCAAACTCTCCCCCATGATCACTTCTAATTGAAGTGACGGTTGTTTCCTTTTCGTTTTGAACACGTTTAAGAAAATGTTTAAAATTATGAAAAGCATCACTTTTATGGGCAAGAAATAAAGTCCAAGTAAATCTGGAATAATCATCAACAATAACAAAAGCATAACGATTTCTACCAAGACTTTCAATGCGAGATGGTCCAAACAAATCCATGTGAAGCAATTGCAATGGTCTAGTAGTTGAAACAATATTTTTCGATTTAAAAGATGCTTTTGTTTGCTTCCCTTTTTGACAAGAATCACAAATAGAGTCATTTTCAAATTTCATATTTGGAAGACCAACAACTAATTTTTGTGAAACCAATTTGTTCAAAAGATGCATGTTGATGTGAGCTACTCTACGATGCCATAACCAAGAATCATCCTCTTTGCTCATTAAACAATTCACATATTCGGGTGAAGAATTTGCAAGATCAACCATATAAATGTTATCCATTCTAAAACCACGAAGGATAATTTTAAAATCGCTACGTCTAAAAACTAGGCATTCATCCGAATCAAATAAAACAAGATTTCCCTTGTCACATAATTGACTTATGCTCAAGAGATTATGTTTTAAACCTTTCACAAGTAATATATGCTTAATGGAAGAAATTTCATCCTTACCGACCGATCCGATGCCGATAATCTTTCCTTTGTTGTTATCACCAAAAATAACACTTCCCCCTTCCTTGTATTCTAGTTGAAGGAATTTGTATTCGTCTCCCGTCATGTGCTTGGAGCATCCACTATCAAGGTACCATAGTACACTTGATCCCTTCAAACATACCTACAAAACAGATTAATGATTTTTAGGTACCCATGCCATTTTGGGTCCTTGGGGGTTAGGCAAATCATAGTGATGTGATTGAGTGTTATGTCTATGTCGTGTAAAACAAACAGGAGCAATATGTCCAATTCGTCTACAATAATGACAAGTCACGTTAGGATTATGCATCCTTCTAGGTTGATAGTAATTGGACGGACGAAATTCATTTACTCTATTCTTGACAATATAACTATTGCGCAAATCATGAAAATCATTTCTCCTACCATTTGTTCTAGGATATGCATCATTTCTAGAATAGTTGTTTCTGGGTTGGGAGTCATTTCTAGGTGTTCTAAAAGGTTCAAAATTCCTTCTAGTGTTTGGCCTAGAATGTGCATTATTTCTAGCATGATTATTTCTAGGTTTCGATTGATGAAAACCATTTCTAGGTTTGTTGTATCTAGGATGAACATTTGTTTTATTTATCCTAGGTTGAGCCTTAGGTGGTTGGGGGTTGGCTTCAACTTTCTCTTTAGGCTCGTTTCTAAAACCTATGCCATGCTTGGTCGACTTCAAATTAACAAGCACTTCATTCAAATTTTTATGAGAAGAGTTAAACTTATCTAAGGTGCCCTTAAGCCTTTCTACTTCATTTTTGAGATGCATGCAAGAAGTACAATTTCTAGAACTTTCGGGCTTGTCGGCGCTTCTCTTGCCAAAAAATTTGTTTTCCTCTTTCAACTTCTCATTTTCTAAAATCAGTTTTTCCAATTCCTTTTCTTTAAAAGAGAGTTGTTTTTGAAAATCTTTTTCTTTTAAGGAAGCATTTTCTTTTATACTCTTAACAGTTTTTGAAGCTTTAATAAATTCGCTATACAACTCATCAAAAGCATTTTGCATTTCTTCAAGGGAAAAGAAATTTTTGGAAGAAATTTGACATACCTCTTCTTTGTTGTCTTCTTGTGCCATAAGACAAAGATTTGTGGCTTCGTCTTCTTCTTCCTCACTTGACTCGTCACCGGAGTCGCCTCCCCAAGATATGTATGCTCGTTGCTTCTTGAAGGGTTTCTTCTCCTTTTTAGCATTTGGGCAATTTGATTTAATGTGCCCGGTTTCTCCGCACTCGTAGCACTTTATTTGATCTCCTTGCTTTTTGCCCTTTCGTTCATACTCTTTTCGCATGAACTTTTGAAATCTCTTGATAACGAGTCCGAACTCGTTGTCTCCATCCTCATCATTTTGAGGTTGGCTTGTGCTTGCCTTGAGAGCGATTCTTTGCTTCCTTTGATAATCAACAAGAGGGTTAAGTATAGTAGATTCATAAGTTTTAAGATTACCTCTTAATGCGTCGATGGTGACATTTGAAATGCCAATGGATTCTTGAATCGCGTCGGCCTTGGATCGCCATTCCGGAGTGAGACTTCGGAGAATTTTTCGGACAAGTTCCTTATCCGTGAAGGTCTTCTTAAGAGCATGTAAATCATTTATGATTTTTGAAAATCGTTCAAACATCTCATCGACCTTTTCGCCTTCCTTCATGTGAAACAATTCATATGCATGGGTTAGGAAATCAATTTTGGCTTCCCTTACCTGGTCCGTACCTTCGTACGTAATTTCCAACTTGTCCCACATTTGCTTCGCCGTTGTGCAACAAGATATCTTCCTGTAGTCATCAGCATTTACAGCACAATATAATAAATTAATAGCTTTAGCATTATTTTGCACCTTTCGGATATCATCCGCATCGTATTCATCTTCGGACTTTGGGACCTATTCATTTTCAACCTTCTTGGTTGGAATTTGTTCTCCATTCATTATGACCTTTCAAAGATGAAAACTATTTGATTGTACAAATATTCTCATCCTCTCCTTCCAGTATGTATAATTTGTACCATCGAATAGCGGTGGTCGGGTGGAGCATTGTCCTTCACCTATTCCTGCAAAAGAATCACGAGTAGAAGCGATGGATGTTTCTCTCAAACGGTTAAGTCTTCAGAGAGTTGGGCTCTGATACCAATTGTTAGATGATACGCTTAACGCTAGAGGGGGGGTGAATAGCGTTATAATAAAAATTAGCGTAAACTTGCGGAATTTAAAAATTGCAGGAAATAAATAAGTGCGATAAGTAAATAAATTAGAACGAACGCACCGATGTATCCTGGTTCACCACAACCCGTGGCTAGTCCAGTCCCCGAGAGAGTCTCTCGAGATTTCCACTAACTTGTTAAGCTTACGGGTGCTCAACAAACCGTTACAACTTGAGGACACAAGCCTTAACAACCTTTGCTCGGAGATACAACACTCCAAGACTTCAACCAAGGAAACACAAGTTCCTTCTTACAACACAAGGGACTAACACTTCCCTTCAAGTGCACAAAAACACTTAGCACTCAAACAAGACACTCCTTTAAGAGTAGATATGATTAAAAAGAATACGCTCAAGATCGCAACAACTTTCGACAAGAATTTGGCTCTCAAAAGCTTATGTAATGAATATAAAATGATAAGCAATAAAGTATGCAAGCTTTAGCAATTGTATGATCAGTTGTTGTGTGTTGTTGTACTTAAAAGACTGATTTGAAGCTGTATTTATAGTTGAAAAACTTTGTATTACCGTTGCCTAATTGCTGATTTTACTCTGTGACAATCGATTGTCAAATTACCACAATCGATTGTTTGCCAGTTCTTCCAAAAATCAATCCCAGATTTTACGTTTAACAATCGATTATCTAAGATCAATAATCGATTACTGGCAACGTTCAAAAAATCATTTCCGGATTTTACTTAAAACAATCGATTATAGCAAATCAATAATCGATTACTCAGCAACGTTCAAAAAATCCTTTCCAGATTTTAATTAAAACAATCGATTATAAGAAATCAATAATCGATTACCTGACGGTATTTGAAAACATTTTGGCAACGGTCAGTTATACAATCGATTATACTAAGTTAACAATCGATTATATATCAGTCTTGAAAAATCAATTTAGACACTGCCTCTTGACAATCGATTGTCATAAGTTCACAATCGATTATTTAATAACTTTGAAAAAGTTTGGAAGACACTGCCTCAACACAATCGATTGTCATATGTTCACAATCGATTATTTTGTGACTTTGAAAAATCTGATGGACACTGTCTCTTCACAATCGATTGTAATTAGCTTCACAATCGATTATTTTGAGCTTTGAAAAACTTTGATGGACACTGCCTCATCACAATCGATTGTCATAAGGTTCACAATCGATTGTCATGCATATTTGAAAAATCTGATGCTCACTGCCTTAACACAATCGATTGTCATAAGTTCACAATCGATTGTCAAGCAGCTGACTGAAACATAATCGATTACCATAAGTACATAATCGATTATCTTAGTCCAGATTTTAGAGGCATGTTTAAAAATCATTTTGACTAAAGTAAATATGCATTATTTAAAATCATTTTGCTCTAAATTAAATATGCATGATTTGTTAAAAATAATTTTGCGAGAGAAGCCAAGTCTTGAGTTTAAGTTGTCGGATCAAGATCGCAATTAAATAGCGACTCATATAAAACTTAATCTCGATATTTGTCTTGTGCTTGAATCTCGTTATATATCAATTTTGCGCTTGTGCTTGGACCTCGTCATATGTCAATTTGCGCATAGTTTGTCATTCATCAAAACCTACAAATATGAACACACGTTTAGTATAATGCCTTGAGAACGTGTTTCCAACACTGGAGACCCGAATTGATCTTTTACTATTGAGTATGATGCACTTCGATGTCAGGGTATGGATTGGCTATCTCCATATTGTGCTATTCTGGATCATCATGCTAAGACAGTCACATTGTCTATACCGGGTGTGTCGCGAATCAAGTAGCAAGGTTTGACTGATTATGTTCCTAATAGAGTAATCTCTTTCTTGAAGGCCCAGCGTATGGTTGAGAAGGGTTATCTTTTATATCTTGACTTCGTGACAGATGTCGAAGCTGAGACTCCCAGTATTGATTGTGTTCCAATTATAAGGGATTTCCCTTGTGTATTTCCTGTAGACCTGCCGGGCATGCCACCAAATAGGGATATTAATTTTGGTATTGACCTGGTGTGAGGCACTCAGCCCATTTATATTCTGTCATATCGTTTGGCACCAGCGGAGTTGAAAGAGTTGAAGGAGCAGCTTCAGAAACCCCTTGATAAGGGGTTCATTCAGCCTAGTGTGTCACCTTGGGGTGCTTTGGTTCTGTTGGTGAAGAAGAAGGATGGCACAATGAGAATTTGCATTAATTATAGGCAATTGAACAAGGTAACAAATAAGAACAAGTATCCTTTGCCTCGTGTTGATGATTTATTTGACCAGCTTCAGGGAGCGAGAGTGTTCTCCAAGATTGATCTCCGTTCAGGTCATCACCAGTTGAAGATCAGGGATTTAGATATTCTTAAGACGGCCTTCAGGACAAGATATGGTCATTATAAGTTCCTGGTTATGTCTTTTGGGTTGACCAAAGCCCCAGCAGCATTCGTGTATTTGATGAACAGCGTGTTCTGGCCCTATCTTGACTCGTTTGTCATAGTCTTCATTGATGATATTTTGGTGTATTCCGTAGTAAGGAGAAAAATGCGAAGCATTTCAGGGTTATGTTGCATTGATTAAGGGAGGAGAAGCTTTATGCAAAGTTCTCCAAGTGTGATTTTTGGCTCGGTTCAGTGGCATTTTTGGGACACGTGGTGTCCCAGAGGGTATTTAGGTTGACTCAAAGAAGATAGAGGTTGTTTCAGATTTGGCCCAAACCATTCTCAGCTACTAAGGTTTGTAGTTTTCTTAGTTTGGCAGTTATTATCGCCGATTTGTTTAGGTATTTCATCTATCTCATCTCCCTTGACCAAGTTGACTCAGAAGGGTGCTTTATGTTTATTGTCAGACGAGTGTGAGGGGAGCTTTTGGAAGCTCAAGACAGCTTTAACCACAACTCGTGTTGGTTTTTCCATCAGCTTCAAGTTCATATATTGTGTATTGTGATGCTTCAATAGTAGGGATTGGTTGTGTGTTGATGCAGGAGGGTAGAGTTATTGCTTATGCTTCTTGTCAGTTGAAGCCCTATGAGAAGAACTACCACGTTCATGATTTGGAGTTGGCCGCCATAGTTCACGCATTAAATATTTGGAGGCATTACTTGTATGGTGTATCTTGTGAGGTGTTCACCGATCATCACAGTCTTCAGTATTTGTTCAAGCAAAAGGATCTTAATTTGAGGCAGCGAAGAGAGTTGGAGTTGCTTAAGGATTATGAGATCACTATACTGTACCATCCGGGAAAGGCCAATGTGTTGGCCGATGCCTTGAGCCGAAAGACAGTCAGTATGGGGAGTTCGGCATATATTCCAGTTGGGGGAGATCACTTGCAATGGATGTTCAGGCCTTGGCCAATCGATTTGTGAGGTTGGATATTTTGAAGCCCAGTCGGTTATTGACTTGTGTAGTGTCTTGGTCTTCTTTATGTGATATCATCCGAGAGCACTAGTATAATGATCCACATTTGCTCATCCTAAGGGATAGAGCTCGGCATGATGATGCTAAAGATGTGACCATTGGTGATAATGGGGTGTTGAGGATGTAGGGCCGGATTTGTGTGCCCAATGTGGATGGGCTTCGAGAGGTTATTCTAGAGGAGGCCCATAGCTCGTGGTATCCCATTCATCTAGGTGCCATGAAGATGTATCAGGATTTGAGGCAGCACTATTCGAGGAGGAGAATGAAGAAAGACATTGTGGGATTAGTAGCTCGGTGTCTCAATTGTCAGCAGGTGAAATTTGAGCATGAGAGACTGGGTGGCTTGCTCCAGCAGATGGATATTGCAAAGTGGAAGTGGGAGAGGATCACTATGGACTTTGTTGTTGGACTTCCACGGAATTTGAGAAACTTAGATGTTATTTGGGTGATCGTGGATTGACTGACCAAGTCCGCACACTTCATTCCTATATGTGCTACTTATTCTTCAGAATGGTTAGCAGAGATATCTATCTGGGAGATTGTTCGATTGCATAATGTCCCAGTTTCTATCATTTCAAATCGAGGCACTCAGTTTACTTCCCAGTTTTGGAAGTCTGTTCAGCGAGAGTTGGGTACTCAAGTGGAGTTGAGCACAACTTTTCACCCTCAGACGGATGGGTAGTCCGAGCGCACCATTCATATATTGTAGGATATGCTACGCGCTTGCGTTATTGATTTCATAAGGTCATAGGATTAGTTCCTACCACTTTCTTAGTCTACTTATAACACCAGCTACCAGTCGAGTAATCAGATGGCTCCACATGAGGCTTTGTATGGGAGGCGGTGTAGATCTTCGGTTGGTTGGTTCAAGCCTAGTGAGGCTAGGCCATTGGGGACAGATTTGGTACAGGATGCGTTGGAGAAGGTGAAGGTGATTCAGGAGAGGCTCCGTACCGTGCAGTCGAGGCAAAATAGTTAGGCTGACAGGCTGGTGCGAGATGTGTCATGCATGGTTGGTGAGAAGGTTTTGTTGAAGGTTTCACCCATAAAGGGTGTTAAGAGATTTGGGAAGAAAGAGAAGTTGAGTCCGCAGTTCATTAGACCTTTTGAGGTACTTCGGAGAATTAGGAGGTGGCTTATGAGCTTTCTTTGCACCCAGCTTGTCGAGTATGCATCCGGTGTTCCATGTTTCTATGCTCCCAAAGCATATTGGACCTGTTTCATGTTCTGGATTAAAGCACAGTTCAGTTAGAGGGCGATTTGACTTATGATGTGGAGCCAGCAGCTATTTTGGAGCATCAAGTTCGGAGGTTGAGGTCAAAGGATATAGCTTCAGTGAAAGTGTGGTGGAGAGGTTGGCCTGTGGAGGAGGCTACCTGGGAGACAGAGCGGAAGATGCGGAGTAGATATCCTCAACTGTTTGAGGCTTCAGGTATGTTTCTTGACTCATCCGAGGATGAATGTTTAGTTAAGTCATCTTATGAATTATCGCTCTATTTCCCCAATTTCTGCTTCTTCATGCTTTGTTATCCGTATTTTGAGGTATCGGGTTGGTCGAGTCGAATCCGGAATGATTTTTGTAAGGTTTGAGACACTTAGTCTCTCTTAAGGAAGTTTAAGCTGGAAAAGTCAACTGGATTTTGACTTGTGTTAGAGGGCTCGGATGTGAGTTCGGATGGTTCGGTTAGCTTCAAGAGGTGATTTATGACTTAGGAGTGTGATCGAAATGAGTTGTGGAGGTTTGGAGTAGTTTTAGGCTTGAATTTGTGAAGTTGATAATTTGGTAATTTCCGATTGGTAAGAGAGTTTTGATATAGGGGTCGGAATGAAATCCGAGAGTTGTAGTAGCTTCATAGTGTCATTTGGGATATGTGTGCAAAATTTTACGTTATTCGTACGTGGCTTGGTTGGGTTTTTTTCTCAAAAGCGGAATTCGAAAGATTTTAGAAATGTAGGCTTGAATCCGAGGTGTTTTGGTTGATTTAATGTTGTTTGAAATATTTTGATGATTGGATCAAGTTTGAATAAGGTATTAGGATATGTATGTGCTAATAGTTGAGGTCCCGAGGGCCTCAGGGTAATTTCAGGTGGTTAACGGAGAGTTTGAGGTCTTATTGTAGCTGCTGAGATTGTTGCTTCTGGTGTTTTCACACCTGCGGTTTGGGAACCGCAGGTGCGGCGCCGCACGTGCGGGAAGGGAGCCGCAGGAGCAGACTTGAGGGGGAGAGTCAGGAACCGCATATGCGGTGGATTGACTGCACCTGAGAAGGCGCAAATGCTGAAAGATGATCGCAGATGTGGTATTTTTCCTGTTAAGTGATTTCCGCAAATGTGGAGGTAAAACCACATATGCAGTACCGCAGTAGAGGCTATAGTGTCACAGATGCTGAACAACTGGACAGAAGAATTAAAAGGAGTCCTTTGCGAATTATGGGTTATTTCACCATTTTTTACTTTGGCCTTGGAGCTTTTTGGGCGATTTGAGAGAGGGATTTTAAGGTTACTTTATTGAGGTAAGGATTTTAGACCTAAAACTCCTTCCTATGCTATTATTTCATGGGTTCGAGCTAGAATTTATGTAAATTAAGGGTGAAATTTGGGGAAAGCTGGGGTTTAGGATTGGAGACCTATGATTGAGGTTTTGATGGACCATTTGGGGGCAGATTTTAGAACTTTTGGTATGTACGAACTCGTGGGAAGATAAGGAATCTAATTATGTAAAAAATTTCGAATTTCGATACGTGGACTGGGGGTAGGGTTTTGGTAATTTCAGGATTTGTGCCCTTTATTGATTGTTTTCGCTTAGGCTTTATTCCCTTAGCATATTTTTATGCCCTCGTTCTGATTTTGGATAGATTCGACACAGATGGAGGCCGACTCGAGGGGAAAAGGCGTCGCGAGCTACAGATTTAGTTGGTTCAACGTGAGTAATGATTGTAAATGATGTTCTGAGGGTTTGAATCCCCGAATTGCACATCATAGTGCTATACAAAGGTGAGGCACACACTTGATGACAAGCGTGGGGTCATGCACTATTGATGATTGTGACTTGGTCAGTCCTGATTGATGATTTTACCACGTATTTGATTGAAAACTATTTGCTATCATCATTATTTGAGCTTAATGCCATATTTGGGCCTAGTGCCAACTATTGAACTCTTCGGGGTTTTTATTCATATTTCCTTACTGTTTTGACTTATTACTTGAATTCAGTCATGTTATTTTCTATTATTTTCATACTCAGCCATATTTACTCAGTTTTAAGACTTAAATGATATTTTAATTGATGTTTGGGCTGAGAAACACTTATTTACTATTGCCCGAGGGGCTTGTGATGTTTTTGCCTGAGTGAGGCTGAGGACCTATATTGTGAGGAGATACTGATAATGATTTGAGGCCGAGGGCCTGAGGTATGTACGCCACGAGGTGACTTGATTGATGTGAGGCTGAGGACCTAGTTTTGATGTCATGAGATGGCTTGTTATTGCACTTGGGCTGTAAGGGGACCCTCTAGGTGTATGCACACCCCTAGTGAGCGCGGGTACCCATTTTGATGTGAGATTGAGCCCGAGGGGCTGTTATTATTCTTAAATGTTGCCCGAGCGGCGGATGTGGCGATACTGTGGCCGAGGGGCAAACTTTTGTTTGGTTACTCTACCTTAATTATGTGTCCATTACTTGTTGAAAGGGGATTTTACTTGACTTTTCACTGCCTTACTTTTTTTAGATGGCTTTACTGCTTCTTTATAGAATGCCTTGTACATTACATGTTTTTCGTACTTTGTCATTATTTATATTCATTACTCACTGCGTTGTAGTGCTCACTTTACTCCCTGCACCCTGTATGCAAATTCAAGCATAGCTGGTTCCGCTCCCGAGTGTTGATTCCTCTAGCTTCAGGCGGGCTTTCGGAGATTACGAGGTAGTTGTTGACGTTCGCAGCCCTGTGTCTCTACTCTTCTGTTGCTTCTGTTCCTTTTTAGACATTTGTATTAGTTTATGGTTCTTAACACGATTGTATTCTGACTCATAGATGCTCATGACTAGTGACACCCTGGTTAGGGCTGTGTATATGTGTTCTTCCGCATATTTATGTTATTATCATTTATTTCAGATTTATTCTTATCATGTTTTGACTATTATTAAATGATTATCTGATAATAATTGGAAAATAGAAAGTGTCGGTTGGCTTTGTTTTCACGAGAGCGCCATAACGAGCAGGTTCGGGGTTAGGGTCATGACAAGGACATTGCCTCCACATGTACCCCAACTCTTCGTACTCATAACAACCTCCTGGTGCTGGTGACAGGTACTGAAGGGTACCCCTAGCACCAGGATGACTAGTAGAATAACCTGGAATAGATGAGTCCTGAATTGATGGAGCACGGGACGAATCTGGGCTGGGAGGCGCTAAGTGATGAATAGCCCTGATGAGAACTGTGAAAACTTTCAGAACCATGGCCCGATGATGCGTCATGGTGAACAAGATGATTCCCCTCTACCGTAGTAAAATTGACCCTCAAGAGGAACACCACCAAAACTACCGGATCCCCGAGGCCTCAGGGCCTCCCTCTCAACACGTTACTGGCAGTGAACTAACTCTATCTCTTGAGAAATGTTAATTAAATCCTTAAAAGAAGTACCATATACCCTTTCTCTAGTCATAAGGATCCGTAACTAGTATGAAAGGCCATCCACGAATATTCTGATCCTCTCCGTGTCTGTGAGAACCAGCCAGATAGCATAACGGTCTAACATAGAGAACCTCATCTCATACTGCATCACATTCATATCATCCTGACGCAAATACTCGAACTGCTTGTGCAGCTCCTCTCTATGAGACTGTGGTACATACTTCTCCAGAAAGAGAACAGAGAATTGTTGCCATGTAAGAGGCGCTGCACCAACTAGCCTACACCTCTCATAAGCCTCCCACCATGTAAAGGCAGCTCCAGATAACTGAAATGTAGTGAATGAGACCCCATTGGTCTCCATAATACTCGACTTATGAAGCATCATCCAACACTTATCCAAGAAACCCTGGGCATCCTTGCCCTCTATACCACCAAAAGTCGGAGGCTGGAGTCTACCAAACCTCTCCAGTTGAAGTTCAGGGTAAGCTGATCATATATGTTATATAGAATAGGAACTGAAGCATCTTAGTTGAGAAAAAGATGGCCAAGATGCAAGTATCAAAGCAGAAGTATACTGAGACAGATAGCACATAGGAGATATTATGGCAACAGAAATAAGGGCATACCAGTTAGGAGAAAATAGGAAGGTGAAGGCAAGTTGAATCTAATAGCCTAGCCTTGGCTTTCATCCGGCTAGACAGTGCAACAAACACAAGTAATAGAAAGAGTTACAATGGAGATTGAGTGTGTGAATAAGAGTTTATGTGTGTTTCTGTATCTTTCTGAGTGTGTGCATGTGTCAGAACAATGAAAGGCGTTTATAGAATACAATAGAGCAAAAAATTAAGGTAGGAGATCAATTGCACACAAATATGGCAAAGAGATTAGTTAATCGATCAATTAGGGATAACACGAATGAATTAATAAGCAGAATTAGGTAAGTATCCCTTAAATTAAGGAAAATCTCATATGGAGTAAATCAGCAGACAAGATTAAGTTTAAATAAGGTAAGTAGTAAGTCCTGAGATCAATCAAAATATAGAAATCAAACCAGTAGAGGAACTAAGGGAGGTAGTACCAATTATTAATCACATAAGGAAAGAACGAATAAAAATCCTCTAAGGAAATATCAGTTTTAAAGGGAAGCACAATTTCAAATCCTAATTAGGCAGGTAAATCAATTAAAACGTTAATTGACATAGCTAGGTATGCGGGCAAAACATTATGACAAATAGTCAGATAATTGAAAATCCTAAGGCGTAAATCCATAGAGATGAAACTCCAGTAAAATCAGTTGAAAAAGCAAAGAAGAAAATCAGAGTTGAAAAATGCCTAAACGTTAAAATGTTTTGAAGAAATCTCTTTGAAAAATTGAAACCCTAGCCTTTAGAGAAAAATGAAATTGGTTGACAATTATAGTAAAAACAGAAAAATCAAAAGAAAAATACCAGACAAAAACCCTTCAGATCTATAGAGATCTAGCGGATTCAACCATAACTAACTAAGTTTATATTTAAAAAAATGAACAGAGGTGGAAAATATGGTTTGAACCAGAGATTTGACGTCATGAAAACACGAAAGTAATAGTACTCACATACATAGTGTTGAATATAGGCGGAATAATAAAAAAAGATGAGATTTTGAACTAAATCTGGTTTGAATCCCTTGATATCCCCCCAAGTAACATGAAAATCGAACAACCAGTAGAGGTGGGAGGTCGGATAAGTCGGTAAGTCACCAAATGATTCCATATCTGGTTGGGAATCAAAGGGATTTGGGAGAAATTTTGAGTGACAGCGCTCTAGGGTTTGAGAGAGTTTGAGAGAAAAGAGAGGAAGAGAGGATTCAAAGGCGGAGCAATTGGATAAATGAGTAGGGTTTTGGGTGCTAGGGTAATAAAAAAAGAAAGAGAGTCTTGGACCATTGATCTTTTGAGATGAACGACCAGGATTGATTCAGTGTTAGGGCAGGTTATTTAGAGATTGGATAGGTTATATTTAAGTGGTCTAGGGTATATTGGCTAGGTTTTAATTGGGCTGAGGTAGGCTAAAGTCTGAAATTGATTAAAAAAAGGGGCTATTATTTAAATACTCAATTAACTTAATAATATAATTTTAGATCATAACTTATAAATGATAAAAATATTCTTTGTGCATAAAAATGATTCAAAATAACTACTTAGTTAATATAAATATATAAAAGATCGTTTTCATATGAAATAATGTAATTATGCACACATGGGCTATTATTGAAAGTCGTTGCAATTACAATCATAACATGTACATATGGCTATTCATGAAATAATCAAGGCTTAATATACATATAAGATAATACAATGTGCATTAAAATTATCACAAAAGAATTTGTGATGCAATTAGTAATTATTTGGATAATAAAATACTAGAATAAATTAGTTAAAATCCTCTTAAAATTACAGAAAATTATGAAAACATGCTTGTTGATGCTCATGTACTATTTTGAAAGTATATATGTATTATATATATATATATATATATATATATATATATATGTATATATATATATATATATATATATATATATATATATATATATATATATATATATATAGGGTATCAACAGTTGCCCCTCTTTATCCAGGAAGGATGGAAGAGTTTTTGGGTAAAGAAATGATGACCGATTTTGACCGAATGGGGTATTTTGAAAAATAGAGGCCGAACCTTGGTCTCTAAGCTGCCTACATATCCCTGGTTTTATAGGAATCGGGCCATGTGTAGTTCTGGACCCAACGGTGAACGAGGCCGATGGATTTTTAGAGGAATGGTAGCAAGTTTCGGAACAGGTTCTTTTGTGAAGTGTAGTATCAGATGGGTTTATGCGGAATTATGATTATGAGTCTGAAGTATAATAGATGTATCATATGGTAGGTATCCGATCGGTCATGGGGTAAAGGCGAGTAATTGATGCGAGTCGATTACGTTTGAAATAATGGTAAGGCACAACTAGAAACCAGAAGGGTATGAGCAGACACCGGAGTGAGGGTTGATCCTCTTTGAAGAACGGTTACTTCCTGGATTACCTACAAAACTTAAAACACAATGCATACGAGTAAATAGAGTATGGCGAGAACTTAAACATGATGCAAGTTCCCTTTTGACCATGAAGGATTATCTTTGGAAAGTGAAGATGACATCCTCACACCATGATGTCTTGGGCCATAAATCATGAAACAAGAAATTCGTAGGCCATGAATTATGTTCTTAGCCCATGAGAATGGTTCCTTTAAACCATGATGCCTTTGAATAATGATGCATAGCATTGAGCGATCCTCGCGCCATGACATAGTGTCTTCAGGCGATGAGGATGATGCGTTTGGGCTACGACGCCTTTGGACAAGTTGGCTATACATCAGCCCATGAAGTGTAGAGACATGATATCAAAGGTAATAACAAGGCATTGCTTAGCCTCGTGCAGAGTTTGGAGATAGATCTTAGCCCCAAGAGAATAAGATAATGCAAACTGAAAGTGGAGAAACACATATACAGAGGGAGACAATGCTTAGTCTCATGAGAAGGCGGTACTTAGCCTTATGTAAATATGGAGGCAGGGCTTAGCCTCATGCGAGCTTTGAAACATGGCTTAGTCTCATGTAGAGAAAAGGTAGTGCTTACCCTTATGTAAATACGAAGGCAGGGCTTAGCCTCATGCAAGGTTTGAGACAAGGCTTAATCTCATGCAAAGATAAGGAAATGCTTAGCCTTATGGAAATATGGAGGCAGGGCTTAGCCTCATGCAAGGTTTGAGACAAAGTTTAGTCTTATGCAAAGAGAATGTAGTGCATAGCCTTATCCAAATGCGGAGTCAGGGCTTAGCCTCATGCAAGGTTTGATAAAACGCTAAGTCTCATGCAAATAGAAGGAAATGTTTAGCCTTATGCAAATGTGGAGGCAGGGCTTAACCTCACGCAGGATTTGAGACAAGGCTTAAGTCTCATGCAAAAAGAAAGCAATGTTTACCCTTATGCAAATGTGGAGGCAGAACTTAGCCTCATACAAGATTTGAGACAAGGCTTAGTCTCAAGCAATGGTTCGCCATATGCAGTAAAACAGTAACAAACAGGAGTAGAATATTTCTTAGCTGGAGGTATATTTGCATCTCGTGGCCTGATTGTTATGAGGATAGTGACTTTGATATGTGTATATTTGTGAATACTCCTGATATGTTCATTGTGCCTACATCCAAAACAAATTGTGAGTTTTGTATGGGGAGGTTGGTTCGTGCCATTTCCTGCTTGTTTTGCTTTGCTTTACTCTGGAGACCCTGCTCGAGTTACCCTGATGACACCTTGCTGTCACAGGAATAAGATTTTTGAAAACTATGTATTTATTGATGAATGAGAATTATTTTAGAAAACATGGTTGTATATGACAACAAGTAAATTAGATGAACTAATGACTGTGAAACTTTTAGAGACATTGTGGTTTCCTTGCATTAGAATTTTGAGGGTCCTCCTCAAAATTCTGCCCAGTTTGATCTTTCGAGTATCCTATGTGTAACAAAGTTTGTTGGATCTACTCCGAAATTTTGAGAATCCTTCTCAAAATTTTGTCTAAGTTACGTAATCGATTTCTGACTATCTGGCATATGATGGCATCGGCTGGACCTGCTCTGTAGTTTTGAGGGTCCTCCTCAAAATTCTTCCCTAGTTTCTAGTTCTAGGGGAAATGAAAATTTTATTAAGATATGACCGAACACACAGGGATTCCTACTTATCCCCTCTTAAACGGAAATCAGGTCAAGCCTAGTTGAGTTACATTAGATAAATGAATGCAAACAATCTAAGCATAGTATCTTTTGGCTGCATCTGAATTGATAGGCTTTGGCCAAACTTCTCCGTCTATTTCTGTGAGTATGAGTGACCCTCCTGTTAGCACCTGATGAACCACGTAAGGACCTTTCCAGTTGGGTGAAAATTTCCATTTGGTTTCATCCTGATGAGGGAAGATCTATTTCAACACCAGCTGCCCCGATGCAAATTGTCTTGTTCTAACCTTTTTGTTGAAAGCTCTACACATTCTATTCTGATTAAGTTGACTATGACATACTGCATTCATTTTTTTCCTTCTATGAGGTCTAGTTG
This sequence comes from Nicotiana benthamiana, assembly GCA_034376525.1. Taxonomy (NCBI): domain Eukaryota; kingdom Viridiplantae; phylum Streptophyta; class Magnoliopsida; order Solanales; family Solanaceae; genus Nicotiana; species Nicotiana benthamiana. The sequence continues at coordinate 94,685,656 of CM067330.1, forward strand.
CTCGTAGAAACTCCTTATCCATTCTGCATCACTGAGTTCGATTTCTTGTATGATTCCTTAAAGAAGGAATTTGTACCCCAGCTAAAATGATAGCTTCGGTACCATAAACCGGTAAATAGGGAGCTGCCCTAGTGATGTGCAGATCATAGTGTGCTACCCCAATAGGATAAAGAGTAACTTCTCGTGCCATTGTTTGTAATTTTATACCATCTTCCTTAGTATCTTCTTAATGTTCTTGTTGGTATCTTCCACAGCTTCATTTATTTGAGGATTGTCTGATATAGAGATTTTGTGCTTGATTTTGAAGATTTCACACATGGATTTCATCAGATAACTATTGAGATTAGCGGCATTATCAGTTATACTGGACTCGAGAAATCCGAATCGGCAAACAATACGATCCTTGACAAAGTCTACGACGACTTTCTTGGTTACAACTTTGTATGATGCGGCCTCTACCCATTTTGTGAAATAGTCGATGGCCACTAATATAAATCGGTGCCCATTAGAAGCGGTGGTCTTGATTAGACCGATGACATACATTTCTCAAGCAGCGAAAGTCCAAGGTGCACTTTTTGTGTTGAGCTTATTTGGTGGTACCTTTATCATGTCTGCATGTACCTGGTATTGGTGATATTTCTGGATGTATCTAATGCAATCTGCTTCCATGGTCATCCAAAAATATCCAATTCGGAGTATCTTTTTGGCTAGAACAAAACCATGCACATGTGGTCCGCAAGTTCCGGCATGCATATCCTCAAGTAATTTGGAAGCCTACTTTGCGTCAACACACCTTAATTATCCCAGATCGGGAGTTCTTCTATACATGGTCCCTTCATTTTGGAAGAGGTGATTGGACATCCTCCACAGTGTGCATTTCTGGGTATGGTTTACCTGTTACGGATATTCTCCTTTCGCCAAATATTCTTTGATGTCGTGGAACCAAGGTTTTCTATCTATTTCTTCTTCAACATGAGCATAGTAAACCGATTGATTATGGATCCTCACTGGGATGGGATCGATGAAACTCTTATCCGAATGTTGTACTATTGATGACAAGGTGGCCAATGCATCAGTGAACTCATTTTGAATTCTAGGAACATGTTTAAATTCTATCTTTGTGAATCTCTACATCTACTCCTACACTTAATACAAGTATGGAAGTATCTTGGTATTCTTCGTAGCCCATTCTCCTTGAACCTGATGTACCAGAAGATCTGAATCACCAATTACTAGAAACTCTTGTATATTCATATTGACGGCTAAATAGAGCCCCATAATGCAAGCCTCGTATTCTGCCATATTATTGGTGCATGGAAACCTAAGCTTCGCGGATACCGGGTAATGTTGACCTATTTTTAATACCAGAACTACTCTGATGCCCACTCCATTGAAGTTTTCATCCCCATCGAAGAACATTCTCCAATCATCGTAGGCTTCAGCAATGTCCTCTCTAATGAATGACACTTCTTCGTCAGTAAAATACGTTTTTAGTGGTTCGTACTCTCCTCCTATAGAATTTTTAGCAAGATAGTCTGCCAACGTTTGTCCTTTGACTGCCTTCTGAGTTACATAGATTATATCGAACTCACTTAGCAATATCTGCCACTTGGATAACTTCCTGGTTAACATGGGCTTCTAAAAGATATACTTCAGAGGATCCATCCTAGATATGAGGTATATAGTATAGGCATAGAAGTAATGCCTCAATTTCTGAGCTGGCCGTATCAAAGCACAACAAGTTCGTTCCAGCAGAGAGTATTGTTCTTCATAAGGTGTGAACTTCTTACTCAAGTAGTATATGACTTGCTTCTTTCTTCTCATCTCGTTATATTGTCCCAAAACACATTTGAAAGATCCATATAATATAAATAGATAGATTAGCAACGGTCGGCCAGGTTCTGGGGGATTAGGACTGGCAGTGTAGACAGGTGTTCCTTGATTTTGTCAAAAGCCATCTGACAATCCTTGGTCCAACTATTTTCATCATCTTTCCTCCACATTTTGAAGATGGATTCATATATTACCATGGAATGTACTATGAAGCGGCTGTTATAGTTGAGGTATCCTAGGAAGCTCCTCACGTCCTTTTTACTCTTTGGTGGTGGTAATTCTTAGATAGCCTTAACTTTGGATGAATCCAACACGATTCATCAGTAGTTGACGATGAATCCCAATAGCTTTCCTGTGGGAACCCCGAATGCATATTTTCCAAGGTTCAGCTTTAGATTGTACCTCTTTAACCTATCACAGAACTTTCTCAAGTCTGCTATGTGATCTGTAGCCCTCTTGGATGTGATGATGGCGTCGTCAACATACACATATATTTCCTTGTGTATCATATCATGGAAGATGGTTGTCATGGCTCTCATGTATGTAGCCCTAGCATTCTTTAGACCAAATGGCATGATGTTGTAGCAATATAATCCTCATTATGTAATGAAAGTTGTTTTCTTGCGTCTTCATGTTCGATCCAAATCTAGTGATAATCCTCGAAACAATCTACAAAGTATTGGAGTTCATGCTTGGCGTAATTATCGATCAGGATGTGTATCTTTGGTAGTGGGAAATCATCCTTGGGACTTGATCTATTTAAATCCCGATAGTCAACACACACCCTGACTTTTCCATCTTTTTTTTGAACTGGTACAATGTTGGGTAACTAGGTTGGGTGTTCAAATACCCTGAGGACTTTGGATTTGATCTGCTTAGTGACTTCCTCCTTGATTCTCAAGATCATATCTCGTTTGAACTTTCTGAGTTTTTGCTTTACTGGCGGACACATTGGATTGGTAGGAAACTTGTGAGCCACTATGGATGTGCTCAGACCGGCCATATCATCATATGACCATGCAACAATATCCGCATATTCCTTCAGGAAATGAATTTACTATTCCTTCTCTGACGGTGATAAGTGAATGCTTATGCGACTCTCCTTGACGGTTTCGGTGTCTCCTAAACTGATTGCTTCGGTTTTTTCTAGGTTGGACTTATGTTTATTCTCAAAGTTCTCAACCTCTCTGACAATTTGCTCATGTATTTCATCCTCTTCTTCTGAGCCACTATCCTTACGTTGCATTTTTTCCTAACATGTCATAGTCGTCGGTTCATCAAAAAAAGTAATAATAACATTGTAGAAAGAAAATATGAAAGATAATAATAAATAATAAATAATAATGCATTGATTAAATTTGAATATATCCAAAAACAAGTACGGCTTGATGACTCGAGCGATATTCAAAACAAAATACATCTTTTAAACAAAAATTAATGAAAATATCTTAAATGCTTACGATGGCTATAAAATGAATCAGGAACTCGACAGGCCCGGGATTTTGTGGCAATCCAATTCTTGAGAATAGCTCCCTTCTCCACAGTCTGAATGGTGAGGCCTTCTTCCTCCTCCTCCTCAATTATCACATTACAATCCATATTCTCATCGTCTAGGAACAGGTTTCTCAACCCAACCGAAGCTTCTTCCTATTCAAATCCCCACATTGTATTGGTCTAGTGAAAAATCTTACTTAAGTGTGGTACTGGCTGCTTGAGAGGGTAATAAGGACCACACCATGAAGGCGACCAATCATCATACTCTTCCCAGGTGTTTGAATATCCCAACCCGAAAGTTGTGCCGTGACTTTTCAACTATATTGACTTGGTAATGCCTTGGAGATCCTTCCCAAGTCCTTTGTTTGGTTCATACCCAGGCCATGCCAGTATGCTTTCTATTTTGTTGCTCCACTATGTGTCCTTCTCAATTGCGTTGACATGTTCAATGTGGTGATAAGTTTCTCCACCCATCCTTCATCCATTCTCGATAACTAGGATAGTTTGACTAGTGTAAATGGGGTTACTTCCATCTCCGTGAATGATTACCTCATGATGGTTCCATGCGAACTTCAAGGCCTGGTGTAGTGTGGATGCTACGGCCCCAGCGGCATATATCCAAGTTGACCCAATAGAAGATTGTAAGTAGATGATATGTCTAGTACTTAGAAATCAACATCGAACCAAGTTGGCCCCATCTGTAGACAAAGGCTAATCTACCCAATCGTGGCCCTTTGAGACCCATCAAATCCTTTCACATTCATAATTCCTGCGCATATGTCATAGAAATCTTTGCTCGATATTTTCATAGTAGTCAATGGATAAATGTTGAGGCTTGAACCTCCATCTATTAGGACCCCAGCTATGAATTTGTCTTCATATTGTACCGTAATATACAATGCCGTGTTGTGACTTAACCCATCAAGCAGTAGTTCATCCTCGTGGAAGTTGATCTTATGACTCTCTAATACTTCCCCTACCATGTTGGCCATCTCTCCACTGATGATATTATTGGGCACATAAGCTTCATTCAGCACCTTTATTAGAGCGCTCTTATGCGCCTCTGAATTTTGAAATAATGATATAATGGATATCTGGGTGGGGGTCTTATTTAAATAATCGATAGCAGAGTATTCCCTCGCCCGTACTTTTCTCGAAAGATCGTTCGGTCCAGTATCAATGATAGGTTGTTTTGTAGCAACATCCTTTCTTGATCCTCCTAAATTTCCGGGTGTATAGATCCTTCCCATTATGGTCACTCCCTGTGCGACACCAGCCTTTTCCATCTTTGCTTTTCCTTTTCACCTAGCTTCAGCAATGTAATCCCAAGGTATTATGTTAGACTTGAAAGGAGGCATGGCTGCTACTATCACTGTGAAAGGTGGCCACTTTTGCCTTAAATGGAATAGGCATGGCTGCAAGTGGTGTTACTTCTACCTCAAATAGAACCGATGCGATTACCTCAAACTCAACTGCCAGTTCTACCTGAACCACAATAGGATTGAGCATGGCTGCGAGCTTCTTAAGATCGTCTCTCTCTTTGATAAGTCCAATTGATCCCTTGGGATCCCACTCCCCATCATTTTATATCACATTGAGCTATTCGCCCCTATGATTTGGAAGAGGATTGTTACCAACGTTGTGTGCAGCTTCATTCGCTTGTATGACCTTGTTATCAATCAATATCTGAACCTTATCTTTCAATGTCTGGCATTTGTCAATAGTATGCCCATTCTTACCGGAATGATATGCACAGGTTTTATTTGGGTTGACCCGTTGATATGAATTCTCCATTGCCATAACGGGAATACGGGTGACATAACTAGCGGCCTTCAATATTTCGTACAGCTGGTCGATGGTTTCAGCAATGGCGGTGTATTTTTTAGGTGGTTTGTGCTCAAAATCACGTCAGGGTTTCTTGTAATTTTGGTGATTTGGAGGTGAATGATAGTACGCTAGCTGGATGTTATAAGTATTATAGGCGGTGGCGGATTGAGTGTATCTGGAAGGTGAGGGTTGATATGTAGGTGGATATGTTTGGTATGTGAGTGGAGATTTTGGGACTTGGGAGACCATTACTGCCCCTGCTTCTTTCTTCTTTGATATGACACCTGATTGTAATGCTTTTTTCGTGTCCTGTAGTGCCTTAAAATTTGTCCCATTCCGCTCTTAATATCCTCTTCAATTATTTCTTCGGGTTTGATGATATCGGAGAACTTATGATTCTCAATAACCATTAGCCTTTCATAATAATGTGGGTCATGTGCCCGGACAAAGAACTTGTTCATCTATTCCTTGTCTATTAATGGCCTGACCTTGGTTGCTTCTGGCCTCTACCTAGTAGCATACTTGCAGAAAGTCTCAGTTAGCTTCTTCTTTAGTTTTGGATATAGAGAACATTTGGTGCATTCTCCGTATCGAACCTGAACCAGTCCATAAAGTCTGATGCCATGATCACTCGATTGGCCCATTTCTTAGGATTCTGGCTTATGTACCAAGACAACTCATCTCCGGTAAGACTTCTCTTGAAGAGCTTCATTCAAATATTTTCATCCTTTTCGACCCCACTAGCTTGTCACAATAAGTTCTCAAATGAACTTTGGGATCACCTATTCCGTCAAACATTTCGAACTTGGGAGTTTTGTAACCCTCCGGCAGTTTCACATCTGGTTGTATGCATAACTCCTTGTAGTTCAGGCTTTCTATCCATTTAACTCTTTCAACACCCTGAACTCAACTTGTCAAGTTTGTGAGTTCCTCGGCCATGTCCTTGAAGATTGGGACCTTCTTAGTGGATTTTGGTGTATAGGATATTAGTTGAGTGGAGTGAGGTAGCATTTCTAAATATATGGGGTTGTTTTTGTGAGTGCCAAGGATTTGGGTGGAGTGGTGGTTGTTTGTTGAGTTTTGAGTATTGGTAATGGGTTGTGGTGTGTTCTGAGAAGTGTGATAGGTAGTAGTTTGTGGGTACTGGGTTGGTTGATGATGGTGTTGTGGAGGAGTTAGTATCGATAGAGGATTGGGGTTTTGAGGTGGTGTGGTGTACTAATGTGGTGCGAGAGGATTTTGTAGATGTTGGTTTGGGGTATTTTTAGGAGGTGCTGGGTTTGGAACATTTTGTTGGTTAATGTTTTGGACATTTAGAGTGAGGGAGATGTTTGCCAAGTTGCGTACCTGCTCAATTTCTCCTTGTAACTCTAGTATTTTATGCTTTAATCATAGGACCAAATACTTTTGGGTTGGAGTACTTCGACCGTCCGAAGTTTCAATATTCTCAGCATTTTCTTTTTGTATACCACTCAAGTCACCCATCTTTGATTTTCCTCTACTTTTTGGATTACTAGGAGGAAGAGGAGGAGGTGGAAGGCTTCTGGATCTGGTATGATACGATGATGATGCCAGTATGGGTGAGAACCAACCTTAGGGGATGGGAATAATAAAAAATAAAGAAAACAAAAGGTAAACAAGACAGTAAGGATTCTAAAACGTTTGTGGTATTTAAACACATATTGCGAGAATGTAAATTTGAGTCCTAATTTGGGAACCTCATTGTGCTTAAGGTTGGCCTAGTGACAAATAGATTTGGAGAATTTCGGTGCCAATAATTGCCTCATTTCATTTATGTAAAAATAAATAAATCTAAAATGACACTAAATAAGATAAGTCACTAATGGAAGTTGGCCTTATTACATTTGAAAAAAGCAAATAAATCTAATCTACTTGGACCCAAAAGGACCTTCTCCAAGCTAGATGCTCTTGTCGATTAGATTCCCCAGTTCTCGTAGTATTAGCAGTAGGGATGCCCTTGCTAAATGTACTCCTTCGCTTCATTCAGTGTTCTGGCAATTGGTGACTCTCTCCTCATTTTTCCCTCCAATTCCATCAGACTGTACTCCAGATATTCCAATCATTCACTATGTTTAACAACCCTCTCTCTTCATTTGTTGATTAGTTCCATATTGGTCTTGTGTCGCTCCAGGTACTCGGCCTCGGACTCATGAACTCTTTTGCGCAGTTTGTTATATTTCACATGTGCTTCGGCAACTTCATCTATGACCCTATTTCCTGGACCAACCCTTTAGCTCGAATATTCCTACTATATTATCCTCTAACCATGATGGTAAAAGCACACATGACCAGCATGATATCGATCCGGCTCGATGGTGTCCTTTTCCACAGTAAATTTCAAATGCCACATGTGCGGAGATTCAAATATGTATGGGACGTCGTCATCCTAAAAATTTGCCCTATAGTGACTCATTGTAGCAACCCGTTGTATGACTTGCTTCCTGCCTGTCTATCTCATAACCCTAAGGGGAGCATAAGGGTATATTCCCCTTAACTCGATCAGTACCAAGTGTGGAACATCTCTAGATCTAATGATGAACCCGTCGATTATTCAAAGATCCATTGAACATCTCTAGATCTAATGATGGAAAGATATGTGATCATTCCACGGCCTTCGCAGAAGTTCTTGACGATATTGACCTTTTTGGAGATGCTCTAACAACCAAACCTATAACAGCAGATTACAACCTTCGAAGTATTTGTACCCCTTCTGACAGCGCTCTAAGGCATGGTATATGTCTTCTATGATCATAGGGACAATGGTATGTGTTTGCCTCTCGATCCCATCCATCAAGGTTTTGACTACCATGGCCGGTATGGTGTGGATTCTACCCCATTAGATTCGGAATACTAACATACCCAAGAAACAAACAATGAACATAAAAACCCTGTGGTGGATCATACCCAAGGAAGTAATGGAAAATTCATCATCAAAGATATGATAAGATCTGTTATGACGTATTATTCATAGAGGAAGTTGAAGGGTATGTAGGAATTATTCACGCACTCCAAGTCATCATTCTTCTTTAATCCCATCATCTTCAGAAATCCCCTAGTAGAGCGGTTTTTTGGTACTAATAAACCAGGGCTATGTAAGGTCCTGTGAGAATTTCTACTCAAAACCCGAAAGCTCATTGTGCCAAGTTAGGTATATATGTTAGAGATTTGTTAAAATATAAGGAATAATGTTTTCCAAAAAAGTGCATTTCTGCGGTCCAGTATGCGATCGCAGAATAGCTATGCGGATCGTATAGTCACAACATAGTTTGACAGTTTGATGGTTAATTTGAGGTCAACTATGCAGCCAATTATGCGATCGCATAATCAATTTGTGGGCCGCATAGTCATCGCATAATCCCTTTGGAATTTTTGTGAGAAGCAGTTCTGCAGTCCATTATGCGACCACAGAACAAGTATACAGACCGCACTTCTGTCGCATACCTAGACAGTTTGTTCAGGTTTTATCACCATTTTTGCAGTCTATTTTGTGAGCCGCATGTCCATTATACGATCGCATATGCGTTCGTAAATTTTGTCGGAGCTCCTATTTTCTAACTTTTAAAACCCGACCCTATCCCATTAAAAACACCTATTAGACCTCTTTTATGTTATTTTTACTGCATATAGAGTGAGAGAGGAAGTTCTAGAGAGATAGGGAATGATCTTCATCAAGTCCCCACTCAATTCTTACCCCTAATCCTTGAATATTGTCAAGTAAAATTACTAGGTATTCACCTTAAGAGGTAAGAACTTGTGCCCTAATCTATAATTTCGAAATTTCTATTAAAATAAGTGATTAGCAAGTGAGTTCACAGGTATAAGGGCTGCTAATATTGCATGCATAAAAGATAATGGGGTATGGGGAGGTCGTGAACTAAAAAAGGATTGCAATTGGAGTATAAGATTGAAGAAATCTCTCACAAAAGGGACCTAAGATCACAATGCACACTTAGTGCTCGTTAATATGGTCAAATGAGCTAGAATCTTAATTATATCTCTAATTCTTGGTTCAATTTGTAATTTACATAAAAAAGATCGAAGTTGCTAGGATCTTCCGGAATTTATTATGAGGATTTAAGGAAAGCTCTATGGAGGTATGTATGGCAAAAACCTCCTCCTCTTATAGATTGAGCCTCTATGCTGCCCTGTGCAAATGTTGTAAGTCTGAAATTTTGATTGATGTAGTTCTTATTATGTCAAATGAATTGATGTCGTGGAAATGTATGTGGAAGGTACTTCTCCATGTGTTTGATATGTTATTCCTTGTAAATTGAGGATTTGTGGAAAACATGATATATGTGCTAAATTCCTAAATGTCGAGTCAAGGTTACATTGCAATTAATATGTCGAACAAGATGAATTCCTTTCTGTGCTTATAACTTAAATTGCTTTTGTATGTGCATATGATCTTAAATGACAAGGATAATGTTGAAAATGGGAATAATGTGAAACATGAGTTATGGAATGTGGTAGTTGTGTCCCCAATGTCAATGAACTAATACATGTATAACCAAAGAATGAAGTGACGGGATTAATGGAAAAAGGGCAACGTCTTGGTGAGGCGGCTTAGCCGATTGGGCAGTGATCGGATGCCATGTTATACACACATGGTGGTAATGTATTGATAATTAAAATTGGAAAGTGAGAATGAAATAAGAGAAATATCTTGGTAAGACGGCTTAGCTGATCAGGCCGTGATCGGACTCCACTCAACGAAGCAATGGTATTATGGATGATGATGCAACAATATGAAATGCCCCAACTTAAAATTTTGAAAACTATGTGAAAACTTTGTGAACCTTTTATATTGTTGGCGTGGTGCTTGTTTGAAGCTTTTTAGTCCTTAGGATTTCTTTTTACTCTTGTGTGGTTGTTCTTTCTAACATTAGGGTGTTTAGTTATACAAACTAGTACTATTCTATGGTACTAACGTCCCTTTTCCCGGTAGAGCTACATTTTTTAATGAATGTAGGCAGCTCTATTGCAGACAGTGCCGATTGCGCGTAGCGGAGTACCCTCTGGTGAGCCCCCCTTCCCCCAAGGGGTTATGGTGTACATCTTACTTTTGAGATATAGCCAAGGCCTTGTTGTCGGTGTTGTCATAATTGTGTTTTATATCCTAAGAGGCTCCGTATACGTTTGTGCGGGTTATGTTTGGATATCTGATGAAACAATGCACTGTATAATAATTCTAATCTCTGGTTCTTCTAAACTGTAACTGTATGAAATCTTGAAATCTTATCCACGACTTAAGGTTCGTGATGTTAAAATGAATTAACAATGTTAAACATACAATTTTTCTATTGTCTAAGCATGGTTTTATTAATCGTATTGAGCTGGGTAGATTTTGTTAAAAAGGCTTACTCAGATAGGTTCACTCGATTGAGCACCGGTCACGCCTCCCGAGGTTGGGGTGTGATAAACTATCCCAAGGTAGCCCAGCGAATCCCCCTATTTCTTCCAAGAGAGGGGTCATTTCTACGCTTCCGAAGCGAAGCACGGCTCTTTCCTTGTCCCAGAATATTGTGGCAGCTTCGTTTAGCATGTTGTTTGGCTGGAGGTCCAATAAAAAGGGAAAATTTCCTAAGACCCTTTTCACATGATTCTTATCACTTGATGGAAGATCTTCCCACCAATCTAGCAACAATGGTGGTATGTTACAGAATATGCCGAACCTGGGGACTTCATGCCTCATTTTCTGCAAAACAAATATGGTCAGGCCCTTTTTTCCCCTTAGATCCCATTATTTATACAATAATGATTAGCATATTGGCACTTATTTCTCCAAAATTAATGCACACAATTATGGTTGCATCTGTTGGGATTATGGAAAACCCGATGGACTTTTGGACGATGCTTGTATTGAAGGGTTATTATGTGGACAACATGTTAACTCGGCTAGGTTTGACCATGATGCATGTATAATTAATCAGAGTAAGGTTTCTAGATAGGTCAAGACTGGTACCCTCAAGTGGACAGCTTGAGGGGGAAAGGTATGGAACCGTCAAATGCACCGCTAATCGACTAGTTTTACCGCAAATACACCTTTTCAAATTTAAATGGTGATATACAGGAAGAGCGCAAACATTCATCAAGAGTTGCTATAAGATTGATTACGCACGAGTGGAATATGATGTTGAGCATGATATATGCAAAAATAAATAGCATTTTTCACATATTTGCACGTTTAAATAGAATGATAAATCCGGTATTTAATAATTAAAAGACGTTTAAGAAAGAAAACAAATAGACAAGTCCGTTTCTGTAATAAAAGAATCGTAAATGATTGAAAATTAGACAATTAAATCTAAATAAAGGGGAAAGGAAAAGAGTGCACATGTATTAACAGAATAGAGCATGCTTAAGACTAATTCGCAAAAACAAGTTTGTTATGTTATGTGCCTAAAATATCTCCACTAGAGTCACCATGTTGTCGCGCCCTTTTTTTCCTCGCGGAGTCCGGATTTTACATTTTGGGACAACTCCTTTTCTTATGGGAATTGGGCATGAGATTTGAAGAGTCGCCACCTAATAGATTAAGGTGCGTTAGGGCACCTAGAACAAATAACTTGTATACTGATTTACATTACGAAAGATTGGGTAAGGACTCGAAATTACCTTGAGGGGAAGGTGTTAGGCACGCCTCGAGGTCCACAACGATGGGTCCCAGCCAAAGTCAATTTACGTGAATTAGTCTTATTAGAAGATAAATAAACAGATATTACTTTAAAAAAAAGGAGTAAAGGGGTCCTAGGTTTTTTAGCCTATTGGATCACTTCTGTGTAATACTTGATAATTGTCCCTAAATTGGGGTGCTACACATAGCATTAGTACACATGTCATCATATCTTTTATTACCCGATTACCTTCCCCTTAATTATTACCTAAGCGTTCTAACAACATCGAATACGCATCCTATGCATGCACTACCCGTCCCTTACCGGTGGCCCTAGAGGTGTTTAGGACCTCTATTTAAGGAGGTTCTAGACTCACCTATGTTGCTTAAAAGGAGAAAATTAAGTGACAAACAAAAGTCAAATAGGACTACCATATGAAGATGCAATTAAGTGGGGCTCATATAGAGGTGTGCATTCGATTTATCGATTCGATTTTGACCCTTATCGATAATTACTTATCGATTATCGATTTGTACATATGCTTATCGTTATCATTTCAATAAGGTTTTGATTTTTTTATTCGATTTGTCGATTTAGATTTGTTAATTTTAGAGCTTAACGATTCGATTATCGATTACAGCAATTAGAAAATTTGCGGGCTTTAATGAAAAGTATATCACTATGATGACTACAGAAGAATACGCAAATAAAGAAAAATACTCATTTCTACATCAAAGAAAAAAAAGGTACCTAACTAAAATGTATAGTTATGGCCAAAGTTTATATGGTAAGTAGACCTACCAAGATGAGTAGAAATCATCCAAGCTTATAATTGATAGAACAACCATAAAGTATGTATTCTGATAGTATTGATACAATATTAATGAATTGGTAATATTCTATTTGTATGCTCCAGGATACAAACCTATGCTTTCATTTCAAGATTTTGGACTCAATTTCTTCCAAGCTCAAGCCTTCAGTCTCTGGAACAGAGGTGACCACAAACAAAAGTAACAACAAAGCAATCGCTCCAAACAGAAGGAAAAGATTTTCTGCCCCAAGAAACTCCTACAAAAGTGAAAACCATAATCATCCAACACATGTTATTCTGGAATTAATATTTGTAGGAGAACAATTCTTAACTTCAGAGGTGCTAAATCAAAGGTTACGCAACTTCCAATAGTATAAAATAAAAGTAGTAAAAACATTAATTAGTTCCTTAAAAACCCAAAGAAAGTGACAAAAATGAACTAAGTATTATGTATTGTTTCAGTTAAGCAACAGAGGATAATGTTGTCTAGGGAATAAGATAATTGCATCCACAAATACACAAAAAGGATAGCAACAACAAAGACACATGTGGCAATCCTTGAAAAAGCCAGTTTATGTCATAAACTGAATTCATAATCTGGGAAGTACTATCATTCGGCCTTGTCTTTAATAAGACTTTACTCGAACACATGGAAGCAGCCGAAGAAGAGCCATTGAGTCAATCTGCAAATGGGTAGCAAATCAATAATTAATCCTCAAGTTATTAAAGAGAAAATATTAAGAATTTTGTACATCAAAATCTTTTACAAGTATATTATTTAAAATGAAAAACGTACACCAAAGCTAACAAACTCTAGAAAATATCATTGGTGGAAGTTTTTTTGCTAAGATTAGTAAAATCAAATAAGAATATATATATTAACAAGTCAAGAAATTAATATATTATTTAAATATCTTAAGCAATACAATAAAATTAAGTAAAATATACATACTTTCCACGAGTGTCTCTAGAAAATCAAAAACTTCCTCAACATTTACAGGAAGCGATTCACTCCGAAGTCAATCTTGAAGGCACACTAGAGTTTCAACCAACTTAGGAGTTAATAAACTCCTAAATTGGTCAAGAATACACCCTCCGGTACTAAATGCACTATAAGATGCCACACTTGAAATAGGAACAGCAAGCACATCTCGAGCCATCTTAGCAAGAATAGGAAATCTAGGTGAACTCACCTTCCACCAAGCCAAGATATCAAAGTCTTGTCTTTCATTTTCAGGATCTTTTATAAGATACTTTTCCAAATCTATTTTAGAATCTACATGTCTACTTGGAGCTTCATGTTTCTTTTTTTCATCTAAAAGTTCACCTAAACTAGGAGTTGAAGTTTCCATTGTGCTGAATGAAGAACTTGGCAAAGAGGTAGAAACTTTACCACCAGTATCTTTTGAAATTCACTTAGATAAATACTCATTAAACAATGAACTCATATAAGTACGAACCTCTTTTCAATAATTGTCCCTTCATCTCCAAACATCTTCTTAAGTACAAAACTAACAGTAGTAAACTTGTAGCGAGGATCCAAAACACAAGCAATGAAAATCATTTGTTCATTTTTGTTGGTTCACCCTAATACTTCTCAAAGTTTTTCCAAATACTTGATGCCATCTCACTAAAAAGTACATCATCAGTAGTTATTAATCGATTTAAGTAAATAGCAATACCAATTTCAAGAAAATGGGAATTTGATGTAACATAAAGTGATCCGGACACCTTCAAAGTGAGATTATAAAATATTTCAAGAAATTGTTCAATTCTCTTTAAATCATCCCAATCAGTTCATGAAGGCATACCTACAGGGTTTCCATCTAAAATAGCATCAAACATAAGATAAAGTGATAAGCCGGTATCACAATCAGAATATTCTTTAATTGCACACTCATATTCAATAACCGCGCTCAACATTAAGTAGTTGGAATTCTACCTTGTAGGAACATCTAAGCATAAAGACTTCTTGATAATATTTTATTTTCACAACATTCCTGAAACTTTCTCAACCTAGCAGAAAACTGTCTACTGTATCTGATTGTACATCTAACACGAGTAATAGAAATACTTGACTCTTTTAAATCATCTTGGACAATAAGATTTACAATATGAGACATGCATCTCTTGTTAAGGTGTTGACCATTCATGGAATTGGTTCCCTAATCATCTAATTTTTCAGACAACTTCTCCACGGTCACATCATTTGAACTAACATTATTAACTGTGACAGTGAAAACTTTTGCAAACCCCACTCATGCAAGTAATCAATAATACACCTTGCCATATCTTCACCTTTATGAATAATAATTGGAGAAAAGTAAATAATTCTTTTATGCGTAACCCATTCACTATCAATCCAATGGGCTGTGAAGCACATATAGTTAATTTTTTTAATAGTAGTCCATGTATCAGTGGTAACACTTACACTTTAACTTGTTCCTTTAAGAAACTTCATTAATTTATTTTTTCCCACATTAATAAGAGAAAAACAATCCCGTGTAACAGTAGTACAGGAAGGAATATGAAAATAAGGTTGTGCCACTTTCATAAAGTTTCTAATGCCCTCCTTCTCAACAAAACTAAATGGAAGTTCATCAACAATCATCATACGACACAAAGTCATCCTACACGCTTCTTGATAAAATTTTCATGGAATAAGATCACCTTTATTACCCTCGGCACTGTTTGATATGGTAATAGTTTTTGACCTTTTTAAACTTTATAAGGATTCCTTTGATATTTACTAATATGGCTATTCATTTTTGTCATACTTTTGCCTTTTGTCTCAAAATATTCTTATCCACAAAATCTACATGCATATTTATTATTTCCTTTAGCATAAACTTTTTCTTCAAAAAATCTCATGCCCGAGATTATTTTTTTCCTTTGTTTTGTAATTGTCGAGTGAGTAGCTGTAGCACTCACTCGACAGTAGACTCAAAACCTCTACTTTCATCAACCACTTTGTTTTCACAACTGTTTTCCTTTGTTTTCACAACTATTTTCATATAAAACAAGAAAACCCAAGACTTTCAGCAACTTTCAATAAAAACTGAATTTAAAAGAACAGTGTCTTACCAATTGAATCTCGTTTTAGAGCTGTCAAGCGAGCGCAGCTGTAAGTAAAAGTTTCCGGCTTTCAGCTTTGGTTTGTATCCACTTAGAAGAACATTAAGAATTAAAAAGGAATTATGCATCACTAAAACTGCGACACGCTGAAGTATTTCATGATTTTTTAAGATGCTTGTATTTTATATTTGTTTTGATGAAATAGCAAGTGTAGGATTAAAAACTCAGATATTTATGATAACAAGTAAATTGAACAATAGCAGTGAAGCCTTGTTATAACTCTCAAATTTGATCAAAACTAGTAGAAGTTGAAGTCGAGACAATTTATATACTACACTTCAAGGTCAATGTTTTTGTCTCATAAATCTTACAATTAAGCCTATTCATTCATTCGTATCTTTTCAAATCTCACCTTCTCAAACTAGTGTCAACCTTAAAATAAAAAATCACTTTAAATATCTCTGAATTAATATTTTTCTTTTTGAGAAGTAAATAAATATTTCTAAAATAGTTGTAGTTGGAGACATTTGAGATTTCTTACAAGTACAAGAAGAATACTAGCAAAGTAGAGTGCTATATTTAATTGATGAGCCATAAAACTAGTAATGACTAATAAGAAGGTAATATAATCAATTAGGAGTAGCATGAACTGACTAGAATAAATTATTCTTAACCAAAAATAAAAACTAATTTCTACATGGTACCCGCCAAGAGCTTTCCGGAAGCGGCAATAATCTAAAACAATAGCGGCGAGTGGCAATAGAACAGAGATAGGTTTGTAATTTGTAAGTAGAAAGTGAAGACCGAAAAGAATGCAGAGCTAAAGAAGGGATGAAATAATAGGGTTAGCCGGTTAGGGACTTAAGTGAAGGAAAGGGTAGTATTACAGAATAAGGGTATATTTGTATTTTTAGTATATCTTATCAGTTTATCGATAAACCGATAATCGAAGAGGATAAAATAAAAATCAAAATTGATAATTCGATAAGAAAAATTTCGAAATCAAAATCGATAAATCGATAAACCGATATCGATAAATCAATAACAAATAATCGATTCGATTTATCGATAAATCGATTCGAATGCACACCCCTAGGCTCATATTTACCTCCACAAATAATCAAATCAAGTGCACGCTATTCAACAAAAAATGTTTATAATTTTAGGGGTGAAGTTACAAATTCAAAGAATTCGAGAAATTTCGATAGCTAAGATATCTAAATGAGTACAAACAAAGTATACAACAATTTTATTTAGGCGAGGTAGTGAGTACCTATAGTTTGCGCACTAATTTTTTTTCAGTTACTAAATCTGAGCACATTCAAAGCAACAAGAAAATCACGATTTTAAACCCAGAATTTTGATTGTCCTACAACTTGCCTAAGTGATAACTGGCAGAATCCTATAGACGTGGTATCTAAACGTTAATCAGACTATAATTTTATAAACCAGTGATTTAACAAGCAGATTTTATCATTTAGACCCTACATGCAGATTTAACAGGCAGAATCCTATAGACATGGTATCTAAACATTAATCAGACCATAATTTGATAAACCTGTGATTTAACAGGCATATTTCAGGCAGATTTTATAATTTAGACCCTACAGGCATGCTTTCTAAGTTTTGAAATTGATCACAAGCGTTATTTCATGACACAGAAAACTAATTTTATACGCGTTCCCTATAGGCATGATATCTAAATCATCAGAAACTAATTTTTAAACATGATTTCCTATGGGTAGGATATCTAAGTATGCCGAATGTGATTCTTAGTTGATAACTCCCAAAAAGATCCAATAGGTATGGTTACTAATTCACATTGAGACTTGAGGATATGCATGAACATGAATTTCGACTCAGAATTGGAAAATGCCTTTGAAGCATGATTCTAGTGATGCAAAGTATGAAAATTCAGGATTTTATAGAATGAGATTAAGTCCTATAGGCATGGTTTCTAATACATATGAGTAAACAATCATCTCAGCAATCTAAAGGCATGATTTCTACTGCATATAAATAATCACAGCAACCCTATAGGCATGATTTCTATCCGATCCCAACAAAGATATATGATAATCCCTCCCAACTTTACTAATAATCCCAATATCTATTTTTACAAAGATTATTATTACAGACTCATATAAATGAATTACATAAAAAAATCACTATACTATAGGGAGCCTTCATAGGCCCAACATCATCCTAGACAAGACCTTCAAATGTAGCACCTCTTAACATAATGGTAGCCCATCCATAACACATAATCTAGTGTGTCAAAGTTTTCAAGTGTCTCGGGACCCTGGGAAATGCTCACACCAGAAGCAGATATTCCAATAAATTCACAAGGGAATGGAAAAACCACCCCCAATGTGTTAGAGTTCATAGGAATCTCATGGACCGTAAGAAGTACTCACACTAGGAGTGGCAAGACCCTAGTTAATTGTCACGACCCAAACTCGGACCCGGTCGTAATGGCGCCTCTTGTGGGGACAAGG
Organism: Nicotiana benthamiana; assembly: GCA_034376525.1. Classification (NCBI taxonomy): domain Eukaryota; kingdom Viridiplantae; phylum Streptophyta; class Magnoliopsida; order Solanales; family Solanaceae; genus Nicotiana; species Nicotiana benthamiana. The sequence continues at coordinate 94,703,832 of CM067330.1, forward strand.
CCTGCCAACTAAACTCGATTCGCCTTTTCAAAAAATAGTTAAACAAAAATAAACAGCTTAAATATGACTTAAAGTATGAATTAACGAAAATGCAACCCAACATAGCCCTAATCGGGGTGTCACAAGTCACGAGCATCTATCAGAATGTAAATCCACCACAAGGTATAAAATATACAAAATCGGAATAATGAACAAAAGAGAGAAAACATAGTGCTGTGAACGCTGCCAGTCACACCCTTGCTCATGTAACTCTGCTTCTGATAGGCCAAAACCCGCTACCGGGTAAATAGATACCTGCATCTGCACACGAGGTGCAGAGAGTAAAGTGAGTACTCCAACTCGGTGAGTAATAAAGGTAACAAGTGAGCGTTAAGAAATCACGTATGACAAATCATCATTCTATATAGAAGCAGTGTAAACCCTTTTTAGAAAACACTGAAGCTATGAAATCTTTAGCGAAACACCTTAGCTCAGTTTAAAACCTCTTTTTAAAATGACATTTTTCAGCGGTTACGTAATTGAATGCGAAACAAATAGTGCAGATAAGAACAGAATTTCTGCCCCGCAGGCACAACAAATAATTATCAAGGAATGCCAGAGTATCAGGTCTATATTGCAAGAAGTAGCACAAAACGACAGATAATAGCAGACAAATAAGATAATGCAAACACATCAAACAGTACTGATACCGTTGCGGTGTGCAGCCCACTCCACATATTGCTGTGGTATGCAGCCCGATCCGTTTATCATCGACGGCACTCATTGGGGCTGTGCAAACTCCGGGAGGGGCCCCTTACGTCCCAAGCGCAATAATAAGCCATCTCGTGGCATCCATTAGGCCCTCGTCCTCATATCAAGATCACTACAATACCACTGCAGTGCGCAACCCGATCCCATACTCAGTCCAGAATCACTTAAGCCCCTCGGGCACAATTAATATAGAGGTATTCACCCTACACTTCACTAAAAATATTAATGAACTTTTCAAATTTGAGAAAAGGTAGCTGAGTTTGCAAAACAATATTAAATACTAGGACTGAGTTCAATAATATGTAAATGATAAGAAACCAGTAATAGCAATTCCCGAAGGATTCAATCAATTGGCACGAAGCCCAAATATAGTAATTAGCTCAAATTATAACGATAATAAGTGAGTTTCAGACAAATACACAGTATACTCATCTACCAGAACGGACCAAGTCACAATCCTCAATGGTGCTCTACCCCACGCTCGTTATATGGCGTGCATGTCACCTCAAGATAGCACTACGATGTGCAAATATGGGGTTTCAAAACCGTAGGATATAATTTATAATCATTACTAACCTCGAACTGGCAAAATCTCAAGCTCGCGACGCCTTTGCCTCACAAATCAACCTCCTCGGGCGTTGAATCTGACCGAAACCACAACGAGTATGTCACAATATGCCAATGGAACAATACCCAATCGAAAACAACCAAAAAATAGAAAAAATCTCAAATTTAGCAAAACCTGAGCCTCGGGACCACTTCTTGAAAATTAGAAAATTTTACATCAACGGGTTCCTTATCTCGCCACGAGTCTATACATGTAAAGATTACCAAAATCGGAATCCAAATGACTCCACAAATCCCATTTTTTGTTCTATTAAGTTCAAGCCTTAAACCACCATTTTTGACCATTAATCACTTGAGCTTTTAGCTCTATTCCATGTATTTACACCATAAAATCGTGTTTTAAGTCCAAGAATCCATACCCTATCGAAACCCCTTGAAATCTCTCTTCAAAATCGCCCACAATCCTCCAAGTCCGAGTTAAAAATTTGGAACCCTTCAAAAATTCGCGAAGGTGAAATTAAATATATCTGCCCAGAAAAAACTACATATGTGGTCAAAATACCGCATATGCGACTTCTGCATATACGTTCAACACGCCCACTTCTGCAGAGTTCATTAAACTGGCCTAAGCCGCATCTGCCAGTATCTTCCGCATCTGCGATTTCGCAAGATGCGATCCAAATAGCCGCTTCTGCGGTCCAGCTTGCCTGCCCCCTTTTCGCTTCTGCGGTGCACCACCACATCTGTGGCGCCGCATCTGCGGTCCACCAACCGCAGATGTGAAAATACCATAAGCACAAATTCTTCAGCTGCAACAAAATTCCAACTTCTCTTAATACCATCTGAAATCAACCCGAGGCCCCCAGAACCTCATCCAAAAGCACGAACACATCCCAAAACATCATCCAAACATGTTCCAACTGTCAAAACACCTTAAACGACACCAAAACCATCAAATCACATCGAATTCAAGCCTAAGTTCTTCTAACACTTCCAAGACACGCATTCAATCAAAAACCAAGCCAAACAACGTCTGAATGCCTTGAAATTTTACACACACACCCCAAATCACTTAATGAAGCTACAACAACTCTTGGAGTTTCATCCCAACCCTCGGATCAAAATCTGACCTATTACTCGGAATTCGCCAAAATAGAAACTTCACCAATTCAAGCCTAATTCTATATCGGACCTCCAAAATAACTTCTGATCACACTCCTAAGTCAAATCATCTAAAGAAGCTAACCAAATCATAAAATCTCCGATCCGAGATCGTATATAAATAAGTCAACTCTCGGTCAAACCTTTTAAATTCAAAGCTTTCAACTGAAACTGTTCTTTCAAATTCATTCCAAACTTTCTTGAAAACCAAAATACCTAACACGGGGCAAGTCATGGCTGAGAACTGGTGATCAAAGTGCAAAAGCTCAAAACGATCTGTCGGGTCGCTACATTAACTAAGATTAAGGGTTGGATAACATTACACGAGGATGTGGGATAGTTTTAGGAAAACAGTTTATTTTTAGAAATGAATAAAAAATATGTTGATAATAGAACAGGACAATGTTTCAACAAATTTTTCTAAACTTTGTCATAGTAGTTAAGCAAACATGAAAACTGAAATCATAGACAGAACAGAGTCACAAACAAGGTTTCACATTTCTAGAGCTGATTTCGTCTATTAACTATTACCCAAATGGAATCATATAGACATGTATCTAACAGATAGGAACATGCTAAGGCAAATGATTAATTAGACAGCCATACAGAAAAGATAGTGATAATCTAAAGCACATTATTCTTGAAAGAAATACACAAAAATCATGAGTTGATCAGGAGCATGCTAAGGCAGACTATCAACATATAAAAAGGGACAGGAATTGGGGCATGATAGTTGAGAAATGACTAAATAAGTGTCATGGGTCAAAATGAGCATGTTATCATATAGAACAAGGCAGGACCTAAGTCACGCTGGCTAAGAGAAACATAGGGCAGAACATAAGCATATTAACCACACAGCCACATGGGACAAGACTAAAGCATACTAGTTAAAATAAGCAAGAATCATGTAATAAACATGCATAGGTTGAAGTTCAGGGTGAGCTAATCATATACGTCATATAGAATATGAACTGAAGTATAGTAGTTGAGAAAGAGATGGCTAAGAGGCAAGTATCAAAGAATAGGTGTACTGAGACACATAGCACATAGAAGAGATTATGGTAACAAAAATAGGGGCATACCAGTTAGGAGATAGCAAACAGGAAGGTGAAGGCAAGTTGAATCCAATAGCCTAGCCTTGGCTTTCAGCCAGCTAGACAGTGCAGCAAATATAATTGATACAACGAGTTACAATGGAGAGTGTGTGGGAATAAGAGTTTGTCTGTGTTTCTGTATCTTTCTGAGTGTGTTCGTATGTTAGAATAATGAAAGACTTTTATAGATAGAGCAAACAAATAAGGTAGGAAATCAATTGCACACAAATAAGGCAAAAGATCAGTTAATCAGTCAATTAGGGCTAACATGAATCAATGAATAAGCAAAATTAGGCAAGTATCCCATAAATTAAGGAAAAACTCACACGGAGTAAATCATCAGATAAGATTGAGGTTTAAATAAGGTAACTAGTAAGTCCGGAGATCAATCAAAATATAGAAATCAGACCAGTAGAGGAATTAAGGGAGGTAGTACCAATTATTCATCACACAACAAGAAAGTACGGGTAAAAATACTATAAGAAAATATCAGTTTTAGAGGGAAGCACAATTTCAAATCCTAATTAGGTAGGTAAATCAATTAATACATTAATTGACAGAGCTAGGTAAGCAGGCAAACATTCTAACAAACAGTCAAATAATTGAAAACTATAAGGTGTAAATCCATATAGATGAAACTCCAGTAAAATCAGTCAAAAAAGCGAAAAAAACCCAGAGTTGTAAAATGCCTAAACGTTCAAAACATTTTGTAGAAATCTCTTAGAAAAATCGAAATCCTGGCTTTTGGAAAAAAATGAAATTGGTTGACAACAATAGTAAAAACAGAAAAACCTTTAAGGAAAATTACCAGACAAAATCAAAATCCCTCAAATCTAAAGAGATCTAACGGATTCAACTAGAAATAACTAAGTTTATATTTAAAAAATGATTAGAGGGGGAAAATCTAGTTTGGTCCAGAGATTTGAAGTCATGAAAACACGAAAGTGATAGTACTCACAGACATAGTGTTGAACATAGGCGGATTAATCAAAAAGATTAGAGATTTGAACTAAATCTTGTTTAAATCCCTTGAGATTCTCCCAAGTAACATGAAAATCGAACAACCAGTAGATGTACGAGGTCAGATAAGGCCGTAAATCACCAAATGATTCCATATTTGGTTGGGAATCAAAGGAATTTGGGAGGAATTTTGAGCGACGGTGCTCTAGGTTAGAGAGCATTTGAGAGAGAAAGGAGTAGGGGTGTGCATTCAATTCGATTCGATTTTGACCCTTATTGATAATTACTTATCGATTATCGATTTGTACATATGTTTATCATTATCATTTCAATAAGGTTTCGATTTTTTCGATTTTGATTTATCGATTTTTGGTCTTATCGATTTGATTATCGATTACACCAATAAAAAAAATTACGGGATTCAACAAAAAGTATATCGCTATGATGACTACAGAAGAATACGCAAATAATGAAAAATACTCGTTTCTACATCAAAGAAAAAAAGGGTAGCTTACCAAAATGTATAACTAAGGCCAAAGTTTATATGGTAAGTACACCTACCAGGATGAGTAGAAATCATCCCAGTTTATAATTTATAGACGATCATAAAGTATGTATTCTGATAGAATTGACACAATATTAACGAACGTGTAATATTCTATTTGTATAATCCAGGATACAAAACTATGTTTTCATTTCAAGATTTTGGACTCAATCTCTTCCAAGCTCAAGACTTTAGTCTCTGGAACAGAGGTGACCATAAAAAGAAGTGACAACAATGAAATCGCTCCAAACAGAAGGAAAAGATTTTTTGCCCCAAGAAACTCCTACAGAAGTGGAAACCATAATCATTCAACACAAGTTATTATGGAATTAATATTTGCAGGAGAACAATTCTTACCTTCAGATATGAGAAAGCAAAGGTTAATTAGTTCCAATAGTATAAAATAAAAGTAGTAGAAACATTAATTAGTTCCTTCAAAACCCGAAGAAAGTGACAGAAATGAACCAAGTATTATGTATTGTTTCAATTAAGCCACAGAGGACAATGTTATCCAGCTAATTGCATTCGCAAATACAAAAAAAGAAGAACAATGACAAAGACACATGTGGCAATCCTGGAAAAAATCAGTTTATGTCATAAACTGAAGTCATAATCTGGGAAGCATTGTCATCAGGCCTTGGCTTTAATAAGACTATACTCGAACCCATGGAAGTAGCTGAAGAAGAGCCATTGAGTCCATCTGCAAATGGGAAGCAAATCAATAATCAACCCTCAAGTTATTAAAGAAAAAAATATTAATAACTTTGTAATACATCACATTCTTTTACAAATATATTATATAAAATAAAGAACGTACATTGCAGCTAACAAACTCTAGCAAACATCATCGGTGAAAGCTGCTTTGCCAAGATTAGTAAAATCTAATAATAATATATACTAACAAGTCAATCAATTAATATATTATTTAAATATCTTAAGCAATACAATAAAATTAATTAAAATATGCATACCTTTCTCGAGTGTCCGGAGAAAATCTAAATCTTTCTCAACATTTACAGGAAGTGATTCACTCTGAAGCCAATCTTGAAGGCACACTAGAGTTTCAACCAATTTAGAAGTTAATGAACTCCTAAATTAGTCAAGAGTACGCCCTCTGGTACTAAGATGCACTTTCAGATGCCACACTTGAAATAGGAATAGCAAGCATATCTCGAGCCATCTTAGCAAGAATAGGAAATCTAGGTGAGTTCACCTTCCATCAAGCCAAGATATCAAAGTACGGCCGTTCAATTTCAAAATCTTCTGCAACATACTTTTCCAATTCAGGTTTAGAATCTACACCTCCACTTGCAGCTTTATGTTTCCTTATTTCATATAAAAGTTTACCTAAACCAGGAGTTGAAGTTTCCATTGTGCTGAATGAAGAGCTTGGCAAAGAGGTAAAAAATTTACCACCAGTATCTTTTGAAACCGACTTAGAGACATACTCATTAAACAATGAACTCATATAAGTATGAACCTCTTTTTCAATAATTGTCCCTTCATATCCAACATCTTCTTAAGTATAGGACTAACAGTAGTAAACTTGTAGCGAGGATTCAAAACATAAGAAATGAAATTTTTTTGTTCATTTTTGTTGGTTCACCCCAATACTTCCTAAATTTTTTCCACATACTTAATGTCATCTCACTCAAAATTACATCTTCAGTTGTTATTAATCGATTTAAGTAAACATCAGCTTGACCAATTTCAAGAAAATGGGAATTTGATGTTACATAAAGTGATCCGTACACCTTCAAAGTGAGATTATAAAATATTTCAAGAAATTGTGCAATTCTCTTTACATCATCTCAGTCAGTTCCTGTAAGCATACGTATAGGCTATCCATCTTAAATAGCATCAAACATAAGATAAAGTGACAAGCCAGTATCACGATCAGAATATTCTTTAATTGCACGCTCATAGTCAATAACCCTCCTCAACATCAAGTAGGTGGAATTCCACCTTGTAGGAATATCTAAGCATAAAGACGTTTTGACAATATTTTCACTTTCACAACATTCCTGAAACTTCCTCAACCTTGTATGAGACTATCTAATGTATCTGACTGCACATCTAACACGAACAATAAAAATATATCACGACCCGAAAATCCCACCCTTGAGAGTCGTTATGGCGCGTACACGTAGAAGCAAGGCAGTCCACTTTCATATACTTCTAGCAATTTTTTTTAAAATTCTGTTTATCAATTATAACAACAGAGACCTTGGGTACTGCAGGCGCATTAGGGTGGAGGAGGTCATGAGGGTTTTGCGTAGGATGAGTAGGGGTCGAGCGACCGGGCCTGACGAGATCACGGTGGAGTTCTGGAAGTGCATGGGTAGGTCAGGAGTGGAGTGGCTCTCCAGGTTGTTCAATGCGATCTTCAGGACCAAAAGGATGCCGGATGAGTGGAGGTGGAGTACAGTGGTGCCCTTGTACAAGAACAAAGGGGACATCCAGAGCTGCAACAACTATAGGGGTATCAAATTAATAAGCCACACCATGAAGGTTTGGGAGCGGGTGATTGAGGCAAGGGTGAGGGAGATGACATCTATATCTGGGAACCAGTTCGGTTTCATGCCGGGTCGCTCCACAATAGAGGCTATCCACCTTGTCAGGCAGCTAGCGGAGCAATTCAGGGATAAGAAGAAGGACCTACACATGGTGCTTATCGACTTGGAGAAGGCGTATGACAAGGTCCCAAGGGAGGTGTTATGGAGGTGCTTGGAGGCGAAGAGCGTGCCGGAAGCCTACATCAGAGTAATCAAGGTCATGTACGATGGAGCTAAGACTAGGGTTAGGACGGTGGGTGGCAACTCAGACCATTTCCCAGTGGTTATGGGGCTCCATCAAGGTTCGGCACTGAGCCCCCTCATGTTTGCGTTAGTGATGGATGCTCTAACCCGACATATCCAAGGGGATGTGCCTTGGTGTATGCTATTTGCTGATGATATAGTATTGATAGATGAGACGAGGGTCGGTGTTATTGAGAGGTTAGAAGTATGGAGACAGACTCTCGAGTCTAAAGGTTTCAAAATAAGCAGATCTAAGACAGAATACCTGGAGTGCAAGTTTAGCGCCGAGCCGAGCGAAGTAGGCAGAGACGTGATGATTGGATCTCAGGTCATCGCCAAGAGGGACAATGTCCGATATCTTGGGTCTGTGATTCAGGGGGACGGAGAGATTGACGGGGACGTCACTCATCGCATAGGAGCGGGGTGGTCAAAGTGGAGGCTTGCATCAAGACTCCTGTGTGACAAGGAAGTTCCACATAAACTCAAGGGGAAATTCTATAGAGCTGTGGTTAGGCCTGCGATGTTGTATGGGGCGGAGTGCTGGCCCGTGAAGAACTCTCATGTTCAGAGAATGAAGGTTGCCGAGATGAGGATGCTCAGGTGGATGTGCGGGCACACCAGGTTAGATAAGATTAAGAATGAAGTTATTCGAGAGAAGGTGGGGGTGGCCCCGGTGGATGAGAAGATGCGAGAAGCGAGGGTGAGGTGGTTCGGACATGTGCGGAGGAGGAGTCCCGATGCCCCGGTGAGGAGTTGTGAGCGGCTGGAGATTGTTGGCGGTCGGCGAGGCAGAGGGAGGCCTAAGAAGTAGTGGGGAGAGGTGATTAGGCATGACATGACTAGAATGCAGGTTTCCGAGGACATGACCCTTGATAGGAAAGTCTGGAGGTCTAGTATTAGGGTTGTAGGATAGGGGCTCCTAGAGTTTTTAGTACTCCTCACCCGGGGTTGGTGAGGGTCGGTAGGGTTATCCATAGATGATTCATGTTTTAGCTTATGTCTCCCTTATGGCTGTTAGTTAGGGTAGTTACTGTATGATATTATTGCATGTTATTTTATTTATGTTTCTTATGTTTAGATAATTATTTACGCTATTTCTGCTGGAGTTACTAATGCTCTATTGTTTTTGTTTTTGTTTTTGTTTTTGTGTTTATTGTTGTTTCTCCTTTTCTCCACTAAGCCGAGGGTCGATTGGAAACAGCCTCTCTGCCCTTTCGGGTAGGGGTAAGGCTCGTCTACATATTACCCTCCCCAGACCCCACCTGGTGGGACTATACTGGGTAGTTGTTGTTGTTGTTGTTGTTGTATCGTATTAGTTAATAACAGCGGAAACATGAACATAAAGAGAAAGACTTAAATTAAATAAACTGAACAATAATGTGAAACTTGTCATATATCTCTACCCAAGAACTGGTGTCACGTTACCCACGGTCTACAAAGAGTACTAAATACAAGCGCTTGAAAGAAATATAACATTGTTTGTCTCACAATACATGATATAACAAAATGAAAAGTAAGATAGAGGAGACTCTGGGCCTACGGACGTCTGCAAGGCTACCCCGGTGTCTCGGTGGACTAAAGGTTGGATCCCGATCTAGTACTACTGCTCACACGCTGCTCTGGTATCTGCACATATGTGCAGAGTGTAGCATCAGCACAACCGACCCCATGTGTGGATACGTTTATGGTCTAAACCCGGCGAGGTAGTGACAAGGATAGGACCAGACTTCAGATAAACCTGTGCAATTATATAATATATAGCGAAAGGAATAACAGGAAATAAACAGGTAAAACTGGGGCGGGAAAAACATGCTTTGGGGATAGAAAAACAAATAGAATCCTCAAGAAATAATAATGAAATCAACTATTAAGCTACTAACACGGATAAGAATAGATAAAAACAACTATAACTTTCAATGCTCATCTCGTTGACTTTTCTCATACCCGTGGTAGGCGTACCACCCGCTCCCATTTCATCATGACTCATGATAGGCGTACCACCCGCTCCCATTTTATTGTCACTTGTGGTAGGCATACCATCCCACCCTATTTCAATATCACTTGTGGTAGGCGTACCACCCATTCCCATTTCAATATCACTTGTGGTAGGTGTACCACCCGCTCCCATTTCATCATATCTTGTGGTAGGCGTACTACCCACTCCCATTTCAGTATCACTTGTGGTAGGCGTACCACCTGCTCCCATTTAAATATCACTTGTGGTAGGCGTACCATATGCTCCCATTTCAATATCATTTGTGGTAGGTGTACCACCCGCTCCCATTTTATCAAATCTTGTGGTATGCATCCCCAATCCCATTTCATGTTATACCCGATCCCATTTCATGTTATTACATCATCACAAGAAGTCTCGGCAAGGGAACAAAGTAAAATAATAACTTCGCGGCAAAGGAAAAAAGTAACATAATAACTTCCCGGCAAGGGAACAAAGTAACTTAAAAGCTTCTCGGTAAGGGAACAACAATATGGGAACAATCATCCCAGGAAGGAAGAATCAGCTATAACCAACCTTAACTCAGTTTGATTAATGAAGATGCTCAATCATAAATAGGATCTACAATGATAAATAAATATTTTTTTGACATGGTAGATTATTAGTTAAGGCATACGTGATGTCATTTAAGAATACAACAACTTCCAATTTAGGACTCACGGTCATGCTTGCACCAACATATAAATACTCGTCACCATGCTTAACAAAGAGCATTTAGCACATAAGACTCAACTCCTAATCCCTCAAGATAAGGTTAGACTGAACACTTACCTTAATGCCATGAACACTACTCAAGTCTCAATTATAGCTTTACATGTTGATTGCACAACCAATCCGCTCGAATCTTATTATAAGTTACTTGATCATATTAATAAATGCTAAATGAATCAATCCTAATGCATGAAAATAAGTTTTACAAGGTTTTACCCCAAAAGATCAAAAATTCCCCTGGGGCCACGTAGCCGAAACTCGAGGTTCGGACCAAATTCCGGTTACCCATTCCCGCACAAATCCAAATATATGATTTATTTTGAAATCGGACCTCAAATTGAGGTCCAGCTCCCCAAATTTTAAAAAACCTAGGTTCTACACAAAACACCAAATTTTCCCATGAAAATCTTTGATTTGAAGTTCAAATCATGTTAAAAGATGTTAAGGAGTGAAGAAAATGAGTTAGAAATCATTTACCAATCGTTTTGGAGAAAAAGAGTTGTTTGGAAAATCGCCTCTTATATTCTGGGGTTTTGAAAAATGTAAAATAACTTAAATTCACGTGTATTTATACCCCTCTGAAGTTGCCCAGTGCGGATCGCATCAAGCCAATCAGGGCCGCACAGCACCCACCACGGATAGCTCAAAGGTGATCGCGGCCGCATGCCATTTCTCGCGGGCCGTGCAAGAGAGTTTAGAGGCCTGTCGAAATTCCTGAACATGCAACACCTCATCTTTTTAAGCCTAAGGCCTCCCAAAACCTACTCTAAGCTCACCCGAGCCCTCAAGCGCTAAACCAAAAATATACACAACCTCAAAACATCCTACGAATATATTAGTGTGATCAAATCATCAATATAACATCATGAATATCAAATTGAACCTTGAAATCAACGAAATTTCTAAAAACTCCAATTAAGCATAAATTTCCTAATCAGGGTCCGGATCACATCAAACGACGTCCGTGTTTAACCAAACTTTACATGAGTGATTCAAAACATATATAGAGACTTTACCTGGCGCCGGAACCAAATACGGGCCAATACCATTACCTTCAAATTAGATTTCACTTCAATTCTCTTTATACATTTTCAGAAAGAAGTTTAACTTAAAATTCATATCTCGGGATTGGGACTTTGGAATTCGATTATGTGCATACGCCCAGTCCCATATTTTCATACGGATCCTCCAGGACAGTTAAATTACGGGTCCGGGTCTATTTACCCAAAATATTGACCGCCAAAATTTAGCATTTTTGGCAAATTTTCACATTTAAGCTTTCCAACTACGTGCCCAGACTATGCACGCAAAACGAGGAAATCTAAATGAGGTTTTTAATGCCTCGAAGACACATATTTCAACTAGAAGTAGGTGATCCCAAGGGGTCATCACAATCTCTACCTCTAAAATAATCGTTCATCCTCGAACGGACAAAAAAAGGAAGTACCTGAGTCAGGGAATAGATAGGGATAACGGTTCCACATATCGGACTCGGACTCCCAGTTCGATACCTCAGGGGGCTGACCTCTCCATTGAACACGAACAGAAGGAAAACTCTTGGATCTCAACTGACAAACCTACCGGTCTAGAATAGCGATCGGCTCCTTCTCATACGACAAGTCCTTGTCCAACTGGACAATGCTAAAATCTAACACGTGGGCTGGATCGTCGTGATACTCTCGGAGCATGGACACATGAAAAACTAGATGTACGGCTGATAAGCTAGGCGGCAATGCAAGTCTATAAGCCATTTCACCCACTCGCTCAAGAATCTCAAATGGGCCAATGAACCTAGGGCTAAGCTTGCCCTTCTTTCTAAATCTCATCACGCCCTTCATAGGCGACACTCGGAACAATACCCGCTCACCAACCATTAAGGCCACATTTCAAACCTTACGATCTGCATAGCTCTTTTGCCTCTGAGGCTTGAAAAGCCTATCCTGAATGATGCTAACCTTGTCTAAGGCCTCCTAAACCAAATCTGTACCCAACAACCAAGCCTCTCCCGGCTCAAACCATCCAACCGTAGATCAACACTGCTTCCATATAAAGACTCATAAGGAGCCATTTGAATACTCGACTGGTAGTTGTTGTTGTAGGAAAACTCTGCTAAAGGCAAGAACAGATTCCACGAACCTCCAAAATTAATAACACAAGCTAGTAGCATATCCTCCAATATCTGAATAGTCCGCTTGGACTGCCCGTCTGTCTGAGGATGAAATCTTGTACTCAACTCTACCTGGGTACCTAACTCTTGTTGAACTGCTCTCTAGAAAGGGGAGGTAAACTATGTACCTCGGTCCGAAATGATAGATACGGGCACACTATAAAGGCAAACAATCTCCCGGATATAGATCTCAGCTAACCAATCAACAATAACCTAAACTGTATTGAACTTTTTCCGAGTCAACGAAAGTCCAATAACGAAGTCCATAGTGATCCGCTCCCACTTCCACTCTGGAAGCTCAATCCTCTGAAATAAACCACAAAGCCTCTAATGCTCATGCTTAACCTGCTGACAATTGAAACACTGCACCACATATGCCACAATGTCCTTCTTCATTCTACGCCACCAATAATGCTACCGCAAATCTTGATACATCTTTGCGTCGCAGGGATGAATAGAGTACCAGGAACTATGGGTCTCCTTTAAAATCAACTCTCAAAGCCCATCCACATTGGGCACACAAACTCTCCCCTGCAATCTCAAGAGTCCATCAGCATCTAATGTAACCTTCTTGGCACCTTCTCGTTGCACCATGTCTCTAAGGACACACAAATGGGGATCATCAACCTGTCGATCTCATATACGCTCTAATAATGAAGAACAAGCAACCGTGTAAGCTAACACCAAACTAGGCTCAGAAATATCCAACCTCACAAATCAATTTGCCAAAGCCTGAACATCCAAAGCAAGCGGGCCTTTGACTAACCGGAATATAAGCAAGACTGCCCATGCTGTTCGACTTCCTACTCAAAGCATCAGCCACCACATTGTCCTTCCCTGTGTTATATAAGATAGTAACATCATAATCATTCAAAAACTCCAACCACCTTCTCCGCGTCAAATCAACTCCTTTTTCTTGAATAGATACTGAAGACTCTTATGATCGGTGTATACCTCACATCCTATGCTGTATAGATAATGCGCACCAAATCTTCAATACGTAAACAATGGCTGCCAACTGAAAATCATGCACTGGATAGTTCTTCTCGTGAATCTTCAACAGCCTCGAAGCATAGGCAATGAACTTGCCATCATGCACCAACAGTGCACCAAGACCAATACGGGAAGCATCACAATAGACTGTATAAGGCCCTGAACCTATAGGCAAAACAAACACCAGTGTCGTGGTCAGAGCTGCCTTGAGCTTCGAAAAGCTCACCTCACACTCATCTGTCCATCGGAACTAGGCATCCTTCTGGGTCAATCTGGTCACCGGAGTTGCAATGGATGAAAACCCCTCCACAAACCGTCGATAGTAGCCTGCCAACCCTAAGAAACTCCGAATCTCTGTAGCTGATACGGGTCTAGGCCAGTTCTTCACTGCCTCTATCTTCTTTAGGTACACCTGAATACCCTCTGCTGATACAAAATGACCCAGAAATACAACTGTACTCAACTGGAACTCACACTTGGATAACTTTGCGTATAATTAACTATCCCTCAAAGTCTAAAGAACCACTCTAAGGTATTGCTCGTTCTCCTCCTGGCTGCGGGAGTATATCAATATATCATCAATGAAAATAATCACAAATAAGTCTAAATAAGGCCTGAACACTTGGTTCATCAAGTTCATAAAAGTTGTTGGGGCATTTGTCAACCCGAATGACATAACCAAGAACTCGTAATGCCTGTACCAAGTGCGGAAAGGCTGTCTTAGGGAAATCGAATGACCTAATCCATAAATAATGGTATCCAGATCGCAAGTCAATAGGGGGGAAACCCTAGCACTGCAATCCCAAACATAGGCTAAATAGAACAAACACCCCTTCTCAATCATACGCCGAGCCTTCACATACGATATAACACTGCGGGTAGAATGACTAGGATTCCCTCTCCATTCTAAACGAGGCATATGTAGTAAAGCTAAGCTCACAGTCTTGGCATGATAGTTCAAGATAGCGCGGTAGGGTGATAACCAGTCCATCCCCAATATAATATCAAAGTCGATCATATCGAAAACCAACAAATCTACACGAGTCTCCAGACCCCCCCCCCCCAATCACTATAACATAGGAACGATGGACGCGATCGACCACAATAGAATCACCCACCGGGGTAGATACATAGACAGGAATACCCAATATATCACTAGGCATGACAAAATACGGGGTAAAATAGGATGACACGTATGAATACGTAGACCCCTGATCAAAAAACACTGAAGCATCTCTATCACATACCAGTACCGTACCTGAAATAAATTCATTTAAAGCCTCCGCCTCGGGCCCAGCCTGAAGAGCAGAACATCGGGGTTGGGCCTCACCACTCTAATCTACCTCTCTGGGATGGCCTGCTGCAGGCTGGCCTCTATCTCTGGTGGTCTGAGCTCCACCTCTATGACCTCTACATCCACCTCTGGCACCTCTACCCCCACCTCTAGCTGGCTGGACGGGCTGTGGAACACCTGGTGCTTGAACCATGGCATGAGAACTTTGATGTTGAGATCCACCTAGCACGCGTGGGCAATACCTAGAAATGTGCCTCGTGTCACCACAAGTAAAACAATCTCTCGACTGCTAGGACTGACAACCCTAGAAACTCTAAAGCGGTGGTGCACTAATAGGTGTTGGTGGTGCATTGAAGGACTGCTAATCGAAATACTGCGTCTGAGGACCACGGCTACCAAAAGCATCATGAGAAATCTGGAGGGCTGACTGGAAAGGCCTAGAAGGCTAGCCCCTATCATACGAATCTCTGCCTCAATACGAGGCACCACTAAATCGGCCTGACTGACGGGGTCTCTTGTCTGCTCTATGACCACCCCCTATGAAAATACCATCTCAATCCATCAAGCCATATTGGGCGCCTCCTGAAAGGATATCTCGCTCCCAGCCTCTCTATCCATCTAGAGATGAATAGGCTGAATGAGACCATCAATAAACCGTCTCACTCTCTCCCTCTCAGTGGGAAGTATAATAAGAGTATGGCAAGACAAATCAATAAACCTGGTCTTGTACTGGGTGACTATCATGGATCCCTAATGGAGACGCTCGAACTGCCTCCAATAGGCCTCTCGCTGTGTAATAGGGAGAAACTTCTCCAGAAATAACTGTGTGAACTGCTCCCAGGTCAAGGCTGGTGACTCTGCTGGTCTAGCTATTTTGGCAGATCCAGACAACTGGAATGTAGCGAAATCAATCCCATTGGTCTCAACAATATCCATGTTCCGAAGAACCTCGTGGTAACAATCCAAATAATCTTGAGGATCCTCGGTGGATGCACAGCTGAAGCTAGTAGTGAAGAGCTTGGTGAACCTCTCCAACTTCAATAAAGCATCGGCAGTCATAGCTTCCCCATCACCAGCCTGGGCTACCATACCCGGCTGAGCTGCTCCAACTTGCTGAACTGCTAGAGTCTGAATTTGAGAAGACACATGCTCCGGAGGATGAGTAGCAGGGGTTTGGGCCCTTCCTCCAGCCTGAGAGATAGTTGGTGCTACTGGTGTGAGCATGTGATTTTGCCCTATACAAATTATTCCCATAAAATTCAAAATAAAATAATTTCGTTTGTTTATTTGCAATTTTTGATTTTTCATTTTGTGCAACGAAAATACAAAAATACATGAGGCATGTGCACTTAGGAATAATTTTGCATTGTAAAGAAATTAATTAGCAATTAAGAAAGGAAATTCAAAAATGGCTTACTTTGCACTTAAGATCGATTTTAAATAATTCTTTTTTTTTTGTTATGTAATAATAATTATTACATAAATATTTAGGTTTTTTTCATGTTAATTAGGAATTTTTAGGTTTTAAAATAATATTAAAAATAAAAAAAGAGGAGAGAAAATCTAGAACTAAATAAAAAGGACCTAATTGGGCCATATACACATTAAACTAGCCCCTCATTCTCTCCTTCTAAATCTGCCAGACCCACAACCAGGGACTTGACCCGACCCGACCCTGTCTCTATACCCACTCCAACACAACCCAAAACTCACAAAATCCCTAAAAACCAACGCGACTGTTCATTCCCTCTGAAGAACACGCGAATCTAGCCCCAAATTCCCTTCAAATCCAAGCGAGTGAAGCCCAAATCCTTAATTCATGCGTCCCTCCTTCTTTTATCTCACCATTTCTAACAATTTCTGGAATTAAAAATGCTCCCTCCCTTCAATCCCTCAGGTCAGAGATTTATCAAGCGATTGGAAGGTCCCAAAGACGAATCGTTGGATGAGGATGAGTCGTTGGATTGACTTCGTTCAATCCAAGCCCCATTTTCATCAGGGGTTCGTCTCTATAAAGGACAGGATAGGATTTTTGGATACACGATTTTTCTTAGAGGAGAGGACCTGAAGACAAATAGAAGAGGAGTAAAAATTCTATAGCTAGTGTTCTTCACATTTATTCTGTTTTTTTTTTCATTCGCAATGTTGATTCTAAAAAAACACATATACAGAAAATGTTTGAAGTCCTATGACTCTTTGTTGTTTGATTCACTGTCCACTCTCTTAGAAATACATATATTCCATCCTCAAAGTTATTGGAATTCGTTGTTGATCGAGGCATCGATCTGTGGCTGATGTTGCATTGCATCGATTTCAAGTGCAGAGATTCCCTTACATTTTTTTCAGGTTTATCTCTGCTCCTTCTATTATTTCTATTGTGAATGAGTCCTGGATGGACCTAGAAGGAGTGTTAAAATGAATTCAGTCGTGATAATAGACGAGGCTCGTATGGTTACACTCGATTTCATTTATTGATATGCTTTTAATGTTCTCCATGCATTCATGTGTAGTGAATAAGCTTCTGAATAGATAAGGAGTAAAATTTGTGTGGTTTCAACATCGTATTCGTGTTTGTATTGACATCGAAGATTGTTTTAGTGTAATCCTTCAGCTCATACCTGCTACGAATTGGATCCCCTATTGATGTTGCAAATTTGGTGATTGTAGCTTTATATAGTGTCGAGGTTATTTCCTGTTGAATTTGTTCGAAAAATAAGCTTTGACGAGCATTCATCGTTGTTTTTTTATTCCTAAATGAGTGTCTACGTCGTCTTTGAAATGCTGAGAATAGAACACCATGTTATAACCCCTATTCTAACTGTCACCATCTCATCTCTTGTTTCCTCGTTGTTAATTTTGGTTTTCAGTCGAGATAGGCTACTAATTTTACCAAATATCAGTGGTTTCTCGCTAGCTGATGATCACTCCGTAATTTTTTGATCCTGAATAAACTGATAAACTGTATCATTCCACAACAGTTCATTAAATAGGTGATGATCAGTGATTTCATTCCGTAATATTTGGCTGCCTGTGTATGTGTAGTTTGTTTTTTTGTGTTGGAAATTGTTTGAATCATTAGCTATCAGATCTATCGTCGTCTTATCTTCATGACACTGCTGTTATGTTTGGTGTTTGTAGCTGTCAGCTACTTTTATTCTCTGAGTTGCTTCCTCTTCATTCTTAATGAAGTTGTATCATGGCATTACTTGTTTGCCTGCTGATGTAGCTGGTGATTTAGTCATCAACTAACAGACCTCTCCATCTTTCTTGGCAACTTGTTTAGACTGCTTTGATTTTCTTTATCTTATTGTTTTTTTTTTCTTATCGATTTTATTGTCCTATTACATTAGCTTTCATCTTTCATTTCCTTATCCTTGAAGTAAATACAACTTTCATGTTTCTTTTTTTTCTTACATTAGCTTTTGAAATTCTTATTAGTTTAGAAGCTAAACTTTATACGTTCTTCTGAAATGTAGGCTTACTTCAATTGGATTTAGTTGTATAATTATTCCAATGATTAGCTTAATGAATATATTAAATTGTTAGATTAATTAAGTTGGTATGTTAGTGGCCAGTGTCAAAATCTTTAATGAGCTGATGGAATTTGTGAAAAATGAACGTCCATTGAAATTAGAATCGTGGTGTGCCATTAGTTAAATTTCTCATGGCCCTCGCAAACCTGCAAACGCATATTCATTTTAGGCGCGCTAGTTAAATAATTCACTTTCTTAAATACGGGTGCACATTTATGTGACCCAAATCCAAATCTGAACGAAGTTGGAATGTGTCAAAATCCACGGGTGAATTTTTTTGACGTGGTTCGAGGCATATTTTAACAACGTTGCAATCCTCTTTAAAATAATGATAAAAGCAGTTTAAGGTTAAAAAGCACATAAGTTTACACATGTTCTAAAATCAGATAATTTAAGCCAAATATAACAGTTGAGCGACCGTGCTAGAACCACGAAACCTGGGAATGCTTAACACCTTCTCCCGGGTTAACAGAATTCCTTACTCGGATTTCTGGTTTGCAGACTGTAAGTGGAGTCATTCTTTCCTCGATTCGGGATTCTAAATGGTGACTTGGGCCATAAATCTCCTAATTGGCGACTCTGAAATTCTCTTAAATAATTAAATCATGTTTCGATTGTCCATTAATTGGAAAAACTCCCTTAACTACGCCCTACGCGGGGTGTAGTATCCAAAAGGAGGTGTGACAGCTCTGGCGACTCTGCCAGGGAGATTTTGCTCGACCCAAATCTCCGGTTCATGGTTCAAGAATTCAATCTTAGAATAATTGTTGTATTTGGCTTTGTTTATTATTTGATTTTACATGTTGACTTAATGTGCAAAATGATGTTTTTACCGCTTTGATATTATTTGAATTGTATATAAACTAATACGAAACCCTTCGCTCTTTATCTTCGGGGATGTGCTCGCTGGTCGAGACTCCCTATTTTGTTAGTGTCATACCTTATAATAAGAAAGAGGCTCGGACAAGTTACAAAGTCGGACGATCTTGCGGGTCCCTGGTACGTAGCCCCCTCCTCAACTTGAGTTCTTCGCTCGGGTGCACATTCTAGAACAAAAACCCAGGTGCTGAACCTAGGATGACAAAACCTCAATACGGATCCCTAGTAGGATCGTTTATCTACATCACGCATTTGACTTAGGGGACTCAACATAGGGGTTGGGTCTGTCTAGGATAGGTGACCCAAAACGCAAAGACCATCCTGATGCATATTAAGTGCTACTTGTACTTAGCTGTTTTGGATTTGCATAATGACCGGCTTGCGCAAAAAAATGTTTAAAAAAATCTAGAAAATAAGTGGTACTAGGGCTGTCTGAGATTAATCATTTGTAAAACCAATGCTCAAGTAGCGCCGAAATGTTGCCGGATTTTTGCAAAAAAAAAGAGAAAAAGAAGTAGATAAAAGAAAAAGAGGCTTTTCAACAAAGTTTTTGGTTTGGATAAATTTTTTTGCCCGAACTACGCCGGTTTGACTCTCACCGAGGGTGTGATACGTAGGCAACTCCCATCGGGTCCAACCTCCCTTTTGCAAAAATAACCAAAACCAAGAAAAACAAATGTCTAATTTTTATTTATTTTCCTAAATAAATCGGGTGACGTTGTTATTGTCAAAATAGCAAAATGCTCCCAAAGAGGACAGCGGAGGGCTAATTTTGCACAAACGGCCATTTTTGGGTCTTTATTGTATTTTTGGCCGTGTTCGCAAAATCGGGCTTATGGATTTAGAAAATAAATTTCAAGATAAAATTCTTTTTTATTTTCTTTTTTTAGAGTCAAACAGGAATAAATTTACACGTCTCTAATTCACCTTAATAAATGTGCAGGATGAGCACAACCCAAACCGGACTTTTTTCATTTGTGAGCCGAATCCCTTTGGAGTTGCGGTTGTGGTGGAATGATTTGTGAAGGGAAGTACAAGAGGAGATAAAAAATTATTTTGGGGGGGGCTCCCGGGGTTATTTGAGATTGTGCCCCGATGAGACATCATAAGAGCACTAGTCACATGCTGGGACCGGCACACAATGTGTTTCACTTTTCAGACTTTGAACTCACTCCAACGTTGGAAGAAATAGCGGGATATATTGGAACTGGAGATCTTCCTTTGAGACACAAGTATCTGGTTGCTCCAAGAGTGATAACGGTGCATAAATTCTTAGATACCTTAAAGATAAACAGAATAGTACATGATGCAAACTTGGCGGCAGGGTTCTGCACTTTTTCATTCTTGTATTCAAGATACGGTCACATAGGGGGATTCAACCATCCAGAGAACATAGTCTGCAGTAAGGGAAACCGTGTCAAATGGGAAGAACACAGACGCTTTGCTTTTATGGTGGCTTTTCTAGGGCTTCTTATAGTTCCAAGAAATGATGGGAACATCGACATAAAGATAGCAGGGGTTGCCATCACCCTACGCACGCAAGCCAAGTGCACACTCGCGCCCATGATAGTAGCCGAGATCTTTCGCGCTCTCACAACTTGCAAGGCCGGAAATGATTTGATTGAAGGTTGTAATCCATTATTGCAAATGTGGATGACGGAGCATCTATGTCGCCGCCCTCGATTCATAAGATATGGGTCCACCGAGAAAACTTGCATAGAGGAGTTTCACACGACAATTGAAAAGCTCTGCTTACCCGAAGGTGCAACAAAATGGACTTCATACCTCCAGTCCCTCACTACCAGTCAAATAGAATAGACACTAGGATGGTTGTCTGTGGATGAGATCGTGTACATGCCGGCAACAGAACCACATCTTCTCTTGATGGGTCTTAAGAGTATCCAGCCTTATGCCCCACATCGGGTCTTGAGACAACTCGAGAGATGCCAGATAGTGCCAAAATAAGAAGATCTCAGCATCCGAGTAGTTGAGATTGGGTGCGATAGTCAGTTCCCCGAAGCAATGGTCCGCAAGATCTGGAATGAATGCCATTACCTAACCGTTGACACTTGCGTACAGGATCGAGCCAGAGGCAAAGTGTCACCGGGATACCTTGCCTGGTACAGGAGGGAAATTGAGTTTGAGAGGTCTCCCAAAAGGCCTCACCTCTAGGAGTTCATTAAAACGTCACAGGAACAATGGGACTGGCTAGCCAAGGAAAGTGAGTACAAAGCCACCATAGGAAGATTGGAAAGGCAAGTCCGAGAATTTCAATTTGAAAATGGTTTACATGCCGCAGCAGACGAGGGAGAAAAGAAAATATCAACCAAATAAAATGAGACGATGTAAGCCCAAATCCAAAAGATGAAAGCAGCCGCAGAAAGTCCCACTTGGAGAGAGGCAAACGGTAACCGAATATGGGTTTGACCTGAATAAGGCCAAAGGTGAGATGTATAGGGTCCGAAGACAATTGGCTAAAAATGCGGAATAACGGGCCCGCATCATTGAGCAACTGAAGGAAAAGCAGGACGATGAGATTGTCGGGATAAAGCGGAGAGTTATCAAGCAAGTTGGGGACCTCAAAGCCGAAAGAGAACATTGTTATGCAACAATAGCAAGGTTAGAGATGGATTTGAGGCGATTCCAAGAAATGCATCAGGTAGCTGAGCAAACTCTAGAGGTGAGGGCTGAACAAATTGGGCGCCAATTGCAAGAAAAGAGTGTTATCAGGGTAAGAGTACGGGCAATCGCAGACTACAACACCACAAGGTGCAGCCAATGCGAGAATATGACAAAATCCATGTTTTTTGCCACCGCCATGACTTTTGTGCGGCAAGTGATGGAAGATCTCCACCACCTCCAAGGGAGTTTGGCACGCAAGCCAGCGGCAAGGTCGAACGATGCCCTGCGAGGCCCAGGAGCACTTCAGGCATTAATGTACTCCTAAAAAAGATTGTACTATCAATTTATTAGTTTTTAAAGTCTGTTAGTTTAACTGGGTCTGTATTTTCTTTATGCATAGTTGGTTGTTGTTCGAGTCTGTAGTTCGTTTGTCAGTATTTTGTTTAATTTTTCACCTTTTGAGCCTTTGTAATTACAGTATGTTGTTATAAAAAAAATTCCCAAATATGTTATGTTCCGCTTTTGTTTGCAAGAACTACGCCTGGTCTGATTCATGAGGGGACATGATACGTAGGCAATCTACATAGGATTCGACCATAATTGAGTAAAATTGGAAATCAAATAAATATGAAAAGAGATAGAATAAGACTCAAACAAAAGGAAGTTTTGCGGATAAAAGCCGGGATGATGCAAACAGTCAATGCATATAGGGACCAACTGTCATTTATGTGCATGCATATATGGCCGCTTACATGTTGTAACCTAACCACTAACGAGTCTTTGGTGTTGTGAATTTCAGTTCCAAATTAGACAGGTGACTAGTACTCGTGGCATCCTGGCAACTCACTCCTACAACACGCGGTCAAAAAGCAAACAAGTCATGGCCAACCAAGAAGCTGATGTCAGCATTATAGACCCCTAGAAGGAGGCAGAGGAATTGGACGTTAATGCTATGAAGGAGGAAATGTATAAGCTAAAACACCAAATGGATGAGATATACCAGGCATGGGCAAGAGGATAGCCGCCCCCGACCTATCCTGCCAACCCACCCTTCATCCTGCCACTGGCCCAGGCACCTGACTAGTCCAATACTGATCCGCCTCCAAGTTTTCCCATATATTCACATCATCAGGGTGCTGCCTCTTAGCCACCAGCCCAACTACCCAAAGTCACTCCTCAGCCTCCCTCGCCAATCACTCCTATCTATGTGGCACCTCCGCCCCCTGCACTGCATAGGTCATCTAGTTAACCACTGCTTCAAGCTTATGACCCTCAATACTATCCCCCAGAACCCGTCTACGAAGCGCAGGAGCCTTACACTTATGCTCCTCGTCCTGAAATCCCAATGAGAGTTGAAAAGCCGATCAAAGATTCCGAACAGGAAGAAATTCTCAAGAAGGTCCGGAATCTAGAACAATTATTCAGGAACATGCGTGGATTAGGTGGCCAGGTGAGCGTGGCCTTTAAAGATCTTTGCTTATTCCCAGACGTACAATTGCCTCCAGGTTTCAAAATGCCTAAATTTGACCTTTATGATGGTCACAGCGATCTTGTTGCACATCTGAGAGGGTTTTGCAGTAAAATGATGGTAGCAGGAGGAAAAGACGAATTGCTAATGGCGTATGTTAGCCAGAGTTTGAGTGGATCGGCATTAGAGTGGTATACTTGACAGGATCCCAATCGGTGGTATACCTGGGATGACTTAGCGCAAGCATTTGCATACAACTTTCAATGTAATCTCGATATTGTCTCGGATTGTCTATCTCTGACAAAGCTGGAGAAGAAACACAACGAGAGTTTCAAGGAGTACGGTTTCCGGTGGAGGGAACAAGTAGCCAAATTTGATCCTCCTATGAAGGAGAGTGAGATGGTTGACTATTTTCTGCAAGCTCTGGAACCTACTTATTTTGGGCAGTTGGTATCAGTGGTAGGGAAGTCTTTCAAGGAAGTGGTCAAAATGGGAAGTACGGTTGAGGAAGGCCTCAAATCCAATAAAATCATGAGCTACTTAGAAATTAATGCAACTACTCAAGCCATACAGGGTGGAGCTGGGGAAGTTTTCGGGAAATAGAAGAAAGAAGAAGTAGCGACAGTGGAATCGGGAACCTGGTTCGAGCTTCGGGCACCAGCTCACTACGGTCAGCCCCGTCCTTACCACCAGACATACCCATACACTCCATATGGCCCACCGCAACATCACTATCCACCAGCAGAATCTTGTTTCTCAGTCCATCATGCACAGGCATTTATCCAACCTCCCACTCACACACAATGGCGTGTGCCACCCCCTCAAAACACTTACCCAAATCCACAAAATCAATACCCGCCTCCAAGAGCTTACCACCAAACCCCGAGGCCCGCCTTCCGAGGTAATCCGGCCATGAGAAATGAGAGGGTGCAAAACAAAAAGACTTTCACTCCACTGGGAGAATGTTACACTAGCCTGTTCCACCGGCTGCGACAACTCGATATGTTAAGACCAATTGAAGCGAAGCTACCAAATCCTCCCCCAAAGAATTTAGATTATTCGGTTAGCTGTGAATACTGTTCTAGTGCACCAGAGCATGACACAGAAAAATTGGCATATAAAGAACGCCATTCAAGAACTTATTGAATCTCATAGGATCGAGGTGCAGACTCCCGAGGTGCCCAATATTAACAAGAACCCGCTGCCAACCCATCTTGAAACCAACATGATCGAAATTGAGGAGAGAAGGGAAGAGTATAGAAGACCTCACAAACAGTAATGATGATCAAAGCCAATAAGCCCACCAAGGTTGTAAGCAGCAAGAAGGTGCTAACTAGGGCAAAAAAAAAGCAGTAAAACTATCGTAGTGTAGGGGAGCTCAGCATGTACGGTTGCGCCAAAGCGAGAAAAGGCAAAGGTATCAGTACAGGGGGGCGGTTAGAGAGCCTGTCGTGATTGTGGAAGGTGTCCGCATAGAGCCAGTTATTGTGAAGCCAGTAATCTAGCCACCAATCATCAACAACAGAGTCGTTCCTTGGAGATATGAACAAGCAATAGTGATGTACAAAGGGAAAGAAGTTAGAGAGGAAGTATGTGAGGCACGAGGCTTAACTCGATCAGGAAGGTTATTTGCCCCAGAAGAGTTGAGAAAGGGTAGAATCTCTAAAGATAACCCGGAGCCAGTGAAGAAAGCTATATCAAAAGAAGAGGCAGAAGAATTCTTGAAGAAAATGAAAATGCAGGATTGCTCAATCATAGAATAGTTGAGGAAAACACCCGACTAGATTTCTTTGTTATCCTTACTAATCCACTCAGATGAGCACCGCCGAGTTGATGAAGATTTTGAATGAAGCTCATGTCCCAGATAAGATAACGGTGAATCACTTGGAAAAGATTGCAAACAAGATATTCGAGGTAAATCGGGTCACATTCTCTGACGATGAATTGCCTATGGAGGGTACGGAGCACAACTGGGCTCTTTATCTGACTGTGAAGTGTGAAGATGCCGTGGTCACTCGAGTATTGGTTGACAACGGGTCCAGTGCAAACATTTGTCCCCTATCCATATTGACGAAGTTGAAGGTGGAAATTGAAAGGGTCCGCAAGAATAACATCTGTGCGAGGCTTCGACGGTGGAGGTAAAGACACCGTATGGGCTATAATGCTGGAAGTAACTATAGGGCCCGTCGAGTTCATTATGGAATTCCAAGTGTTGGATGTATCAGTCTCCTATAATCTGTTATTGGGTAGACCCTAGATTCATGCAGCCAAAGCAGTGCCATCTACACTGCACTAGATGGTCAAATTTTAGTGGGACAGGCAAGAGATTGTCGTGCATGGAGAGGATAATCAGTGTACCCCAAGTGATGCGATCGTGCCTTTCATTGAATTTGAGGACAACGAAGGGCCATGGGTTTACCAAGTGTTTCATACGGTGTCAGTTCAGAAGATCCCAGAAGGTGAGATTGTTGTAACCCCAAAGATAACAACCGCATTTGTCATGGTAGCTTCAGAAATATTGAGAAATGGCTTTATACCCGGAAAAGGAGTGGAATGTTCCTCTGCAAGGCATTGCTGGTGGGTGGCTCAAGAGAATTACTTAACTTAGGGAATAGAATAGGGGAATCTAAATATACAACACCAGTGTTCCTTCCCAAGAATCTAGACAATTTTGGTCTAGGGTTCAAACCCACAGCCGCAGACATAAAGCGAGCCAGGAGGCTGAGACAGAAAGGCTGGGCTCTCCAGAAGCCTCTCCCAAGTTTATCCAAATCATTTGTCAAACCCAGTAATGGCCCCAGACCCAAGATTTCCGGCCCGCTGATCAACACGGACGAAAATCTTGATAAGGGGTTAGAAAGGTTGTTCAGTGAGGTGAATATGGTAGACGCGGGAGAAGGATCAAGCAGGGCAGATGTGTAGTTTGTGGGAGCACGCGCAAAAACCAATAACTGGGAAGCCACTCCTCTTCCCACTCGGAGGGAGCCGTGGTAGTTGGCTTTGATTTTCCTTTAAGTCTAGTTTGTATTAGCGTCACTCACTTGTTATTTCCGTCCATTCGGATGTGCAAACTCTGTTATCTTTGATTCTAATAAAAGGTATTTTCCCCTTCAGCAATGCTGATAGTTTCCATTTTCGCTTTACTTTTCTTCCTTTTCTCTTTTGTACAGTTACTTTTATGTTTGTTCCAGTGATCTGACATGCATATGGACTCTTCGGCCAAATCTTTGCAAAAAGCCTAGTCCAGAAATAATAATTCAGGAAATAGAACATGAGGACGAACCAGGTTATGATAAGGAAGGGGCATGGGATGAGATTAGTAAAGAGATGACCCAATTCGAAGAGAAACCCAAATCAAACCTGAATGATACAAAGGCAATCAATCTAGGAAGCCCCGATGATATCAGAGAAACAAAAATAAGTGTCTATCTGGAGCCACAGCTTAGGGAGGAGATAATCGAAGTATTGCTGGAGTATATGGATGTCTTTGCATGGTCCTACAACGACATGCCCGGATTGAGCACTTATTTGGTAGTCAACAAATTACCTACTGACTCCCATCAAACAAAAGTTGAGGAAGTTTAAAACTGATGTAACCGTGAAAATCAAAGAAGAGGTCCAAGCAGTTTGAGGCGAAAGTTATCTGAGTCACACGATATCCCACCTGGTTAGCTAATGTCTTGCCTGTACCAAAGAAGGATGGTAAAACCAGAGTGTGCTTGATTACCGTGACCTCAATAGAGCAAGTGCAAAATACAACTTCCCCCTGCCGAACATCCACATATTGATTGACAATTGTGCAAAGCATGTGATCGGGTTATTCGTGGATTGTTATGCAGGCTATCACCACATTTTGATGGATGAAGAATATGCCAAGAAAACAGCATTTATCACACCATGGGGGACATACTGCTATATGGTCATGCCTTTTTGTTTGAAAAACGCCGGGGCAACATACATGAGGGCAATGACAACCATTTTCCACGATATGATGCATAAAGAAATCGAGGTCTATGTGGACGATGTGATTGTGAAGTCCAGAAAGCAATGCGATCATGCCAAATATCTGAGGAAATTCTTCCAGAGGCTCCGCATGTATGATCTCAAACTCAACCCGGCAAAATGTGCATTTGGGGTTCCCTAGGAAAAGTTGTTAGGGTTCATAGTCAGCCACCGAGGCATCGATCTAGACCCATCAAAAATAAAAGCTATACAGGAGTTGCCGCCACCTTGAAACAAAACAGAAGTAATGAGTCTATTGGGAAGGCTGAATTACATTAGTCGATTCATCGCCCAGCTCACAACCATCTGCAAGCCCATCTTTAAGCTGTTAAAGAAGGATGCTGCGGTAAAATGGACAGGAAAGTGCCAAGAAGCTTTTGATAAGATAAAGGGATATTTGTCAAACCCACCTGTACTGGTCCCTCCAGAACCAGGGAGGCCTCTGATGTTATATTTGACAGTCCTGGACAATTTAGTTGGGTGCGTGTTGGGTCAGCACGATGTTACTGGGAGAAAAGAGTAAGCCATATACTACCTCAGCAAGAAATTTACGGCCTATGAGGTTAAGTACACTCATCTTGAAAGAACATGTTGCACCTTGACATGGGTAGCACAGAAGTTGAAGCATTATTTGTCATCATACACCATATTATCTCATCTCACGAATGGACCCATTGAAATACATTTTCCAAAAGCCCATGCCCACAGGGAGGCTCGCGAAATGGCAAATCTTGCTTACTGAATTCGACATCATCCACATAACTAGGACTGATGTGAAGACAGGCATTGGCAGACCATTTAGCAGAGAATCCCATATATGAAAATAATGAACCTTTGAACACATATTTTCCGTACGAGGAGGTGATGCACGTAAATGAAATGGAACGAGATGAGAAGTCGGGGTGGAAATTGTTCTTTGATGGGGCTGCCAACATGAAAGGCGTCGGGATAGGAGCGGTACTCATTTCTGAAGAAGGGCATCATTACCCGGCCACAGCTTAACTCCGTTTCTATTGCACCAGCAACATGGCTGAGTATGAGGCATGCATTTTGGGTTTGAGATTAGCAGGGGACATGGGTATCCAGGAAGTCTGTGTCTTGGGGGACTCGGACCTTCTGGTACACCAGATCCAAGGGTAATGGGAGACAAAAGATTTAAAGCTCATACCTTACTGGCAATGCTTACATGATCTTTGTCAACGATTCCGGTCAGTAGAGTTCAGCCACATTCCTAGAATTCACAATGAGGTTGCCGATGCCCTGGCTACATTGGCGTCAATGTTACATCACCCGAACAAGGCTTATGTTGACCCAGTACATATCCGGGTCCATGACCAACATGCTTATTGCAACATGGTGAAAGAAGATCTTGACGGCAAGCCTTTGTTCCACGACATCAAGGAATATATCAGGAAAGGTGTGTACCCGCGCAAGCCACGAGTGGCCAGAAGAGAACAATCTATCATTTGTCAAGTGGATTCTTTAGCAGTGGAGGGGTATTATACAAGAGAACGCCAGATCTGGGTTTGTTAAGATGCATAGATGCTCGTCAGGCGACGATCATCATGAATAAAGTGCATGCTGGCATTTGTGGACCGCACATAAGTGGATATGTCTTGGCAAAGAAGATTATCCGGGCAGGATATTATTGGCTCACCATGGAACGGGATTGTATCAGCTTTGGGCGCAAATGCCACCAGTGTCAGGTACACGGGAACCTAATTCACTCTCCTCCGTCTGAACTGCACACGACGTCAGCACCTTTGCCTTTCGTTACTTGGGGCATGGACGTCATCGGACCCATCAAGCCAGCAGCTTCTAATTGACACCGATTTATCCTGGTTACTATTGACTATTTCACCAAGTGGGATGAAGCCAAAACCTTCAAGGTGGTGACCAAGAAGGTCGTGGTCGATTTCGTGCACATAAACATTATTTGTCGGTTCGGGATTCCCAAAACGCTCATCACTGATAATGGGGAAAATCCCAACGGTCACCTAATAAGACAGGTATGTCAGTAGTTCAAGATCGCACATCGAAACTTTACCCCGTACCGCCCCAAGGCGAATGGAGCACTTGAGGCAGCAAATAAGAACATAAATAAGATACTTCGGAAAATGGTGGAAGGATCCAGGCAGTGGCATGAGAAGCTGCCTTTTGCATTGTTATGCTATCGCACCACTGTCCGCACTTCAGTGGGGGCTACTCCATACTTACTGGTACATGGCACAGAGGCGGTGATCCCGGCCGAGGTTGAAATCCCCTCTCTTCGTATCGTGGTAGAAGCAGGAATCGATGGTGAAGAATGGGTCAAAGCTCGTCTGGAACAATTGAGTTTGATTGACGAGAAAAGATTAGCGGTAGTCTGTCATGGCCAGTTGTATCAACAGAGAATGGCTAGGGCATATAATAAAAAGGTGCGCCCCAGAAAGTTTGAAGTAGGTCAACTGGTACTAAAGCGCATCCACCCTCACCAGGCCGAGGCGAAATGCAAGTTCGCTCCAAAATGGCAAGGGCCATTCATCGAATCAAGAGTGTTGTCCAACGGAGCGTTGTATCTGGCAGACGTGGAAGGGAAATGTGCCGAAATGGCTATCAACGCGGATGTTGTCAAAAGATATTATGTATGATTTTCTTCAGATCATTGTCTATACTTGACACTTGATTGTACTTGGCATATTTTGAAGATTGGAATGACGAATGCATTTTCTTCTGCTATCCTAACACTTTATCCTTTGCTAACCCTTTTGAGATTTAATTATTTTCTTACATAACCCTCTTTCAGAATCAGTAACAAAAGTTAGAAACGCGAGTGTGAGAAGGCAGTGAAAGGAAAAGAAAGGGAAGAATGAAAAGAATGAAAAATAATAGTAATAATAAAAAAGAAAAAAAGAAAAAAGGAAAGGAAAAACAAGAAAAAAAGAGAAAAGACAAAAAAATAAAAGGAAAAGAAAGAAAGAAACAAAAGAAAGGAAAAAGAGAGAAGAAAACAGAGAAAAAGGAGAAGAAAAACAACAACAAAAATAAGGAATCGTTATGAACTACGTTTGATCTGATTCCTTTAAAAGGATATATAGGCAGCCTCATGGTTCGGTCTCATCAAAATAAAAACCAAAAGTCCCCAAGCAAGAATCTGGGGCAGAAGTTGTGTTTGTTATAAGAATGTGATTCTGAAAGTTGTAATTGAACCCATTTGAGTTATTTTTGAGCCTTTGATACCCTTGCTTTATAACCTTATCCAAAAGCCTACATTACGGTCCAAAGAAAGACCTTCCGATTTTTTCTTCAAAAATGCTGAGTCGAGCAGGTAGAGGGTATTCATATCAGGAACATCACTCTGAGCCAGACAAGACAAATAATAAAATGACTGAGTCTTATCGGTGAAAACCCTCACGGGCACCATAAGGCGACGAGAGATTGAGAGAAAATAAAATAAGAGAGTCTTATCGGTGAAAACCTTCACAGGCACCGTGAGGCGAAGGTAAGGCAAAAGTAAAACTCAGAAAGGGGCTATTGATGGATGAAAACTGTAGAGCAGTTCGAGCTAGGTTTTGGTCAAAAGAAGTGGGTTGGAAGGGTCACGACAACAAAAACATGGCAACGGAAGGGCGGTCATCGAAACAGATTGGGTCGACCGAGCCAAAATGCATGTCATGATCATGAAAACCAGTTGTTCCTCTTCAGATAAGTCTTCTTTCTTTTCAATAGTCAGCGAGTCTGGAATTCATTTCATCTTTCTCTCGAATCTATACAGTTTTTTGTTTAAGAAAGCGGAAGGAAATTCAAAGCCGATTGTCAACTCCCAAAGGGACAAAGCGCATGACGCCCAAAGGCGTAACAAAGATAACAAGTGTGGAACAGCAAAGGGAAGGATTCATAAAAATTGTAATTGATGGAAGAGACAAGAATCGGCAAAGTTGAAGGAATACCACACAGGAAAAGGTATTCAAATGAAACCACAAAGGTTCAGATGGAACGTAAAGTTGGCACAACACAAATATACGAAAGGTCAAGGGTTGACCCTGCATGACACCTCAGCTCATCAATCGTCGAGGAAGGGCGTAATAGATTCCGGAAAGAGGGCAGAAGTGTAACAAAAAATGGGAAGCAAGGTAAAGACATAAAGGTCCAGGGCCAGTCAAACATCATAAACAGACCAGGTGATCTAAGGAGAGGGCATAGGGATTTTATCAAAGGCTAAAAAATGTAAAGCCACAAAGGTCAGAGGGTTAGCCAAGCATGATACATTGACTTGGCGATCATGAGAAAGGCGCAAAGATTCTGGAAAAAGCTCTAGAAATGTAACATAATTATACGGAGCAAAGGAAAGCCATAAAGGTTCAAGGGGTCAGCTGAACAGTTCAAGCAACTCATCATCAACATGGAAAATGGAACACAATGGAACACGAAAGTGGGGAGGCCGCTTTCAACAAGAATGCCGCTAGCTAACCACCACTTTTCAAACTGACAAGTTTTCTTTGATTGACACAAGGGCAGAAAAATTCTAGAAGATCCTAAGGGGAAGGCCGCCCACAGGAGAAGGCAGGCACACGGCAGGTATGATCAAAATCCCAGGGCCCACCTGGAAGTGGGACTCCGTTAAAACTCAAAAGAGACATAGTCGGTCATAAACACCCTCCCCAAAAAAGAGCACAATGGACAAACTTTGACTAAAAACCTCAATAGGAACAGTTGAGAGTTAAAAAAAGCACGGAAGTTGAGATGGAACATATTTTAAAACTCAAACAGGTGCGAGTAACATAGGCAAGCTCCAACACCTCCCCAGTAAGAGTCTCAAAAACAATCAGAAATTAGGATTGGCCTTTGAGTCAGAGCCTTCAGGACCCTCCTGAAAAATGGGACTCATTTTAAGGTAAAAGGTAATCATGGATAACAAATGACATAAAATGACTTGCATATCGAAGTAGGATTTAGTTAGAGTTGTCAGGATCCTCCTGAAAAATGGGACTTAGCTGAGAACACAAACATTCGGTGGCATGGTCAAACCCAAATGCTTCCCCAACCAGAGTCAAGAAAAGTCATCAGGACCCTCCTGAAAAATGTGATGTAGAGGGAAAATTTCGAATTTCCCCAGCTGAGTCAGCAAGAGTCATTAGGACCCTCCTGAAAAATGGGACTTAGAGCCATAATCTCCCCCAGCTAAAGTCAATAAGAGTCATGAAAATCCATCAGGACCCTCCTGAAAAATGGGATTTAGACGGAAAATTTCAAATTTTCCCAGCTAGAGTCAATAAGAGTCAAGAAGAGTCATCAGGACCCTCCTGAAAAATGGGACTTGAATTAGATACAGCCCCAGCAAGAGCCAACAATAGTTGTAAGGACCCCTGGATAGTGGGATGTAGCCCTAAATACTAACCCCCAGCTGTCACCTTTTTTTCATCAAATTAAGAGTTATCATGGCCCGCCTGGGTAATGGAAAGTAGTTTTAATTATTGGTCACCAGCAGATCCCCAGCAAATATAACTCATAGCAATATATAGTGGAAACTAATACCTTTTCATAAACATAACATAATCTTAAGGCTGTCATCAGTTAAGAATTATCAGGACCCTCCTGGATAATGGGACTCAGCTAAGATTTAGAGGTATTTGGTAAAGGGATTTAATTAACACTCACGGATCTGCCCAGCACCAAACTGGCAAGTTTTTGTAATCAGGCACCCACCTGTAGAACAAGGGAATATTTTTCAAATTTTTGAGGTTTTGCAATTAGGCACCCACATGTAGAGCAAGGGAATATTTTTCAAAATTTCAAGTTTTGGCAATCAGGCCCCCACCTGTAGAACAAGGGAATATTTTTCAAATTTTCAAGTCAGGCACCCACCTGTAAAACAAGGGAATATTTTTCAAAAATTTCAAAGTTTTTGGTAACTAGGCGCCCACCTGTAGAACAAGGGAATATTGTTCAAAATTCAAGTTTTGGTAATCAAGCGCCCACCTGTAGAACAAGGGAATATTTTTCAAAAATTCAAGTTTTTGTAATCAGGCGCCCACCTGTAGAACAAGAGAATATTTTTCAAATTTCAAGTTTTAGCAATCAGGCACCCACCTGAAGAAGAAGGAAATATTTTTCAAAATTTCAAGTTTTGGTAATCAGGCGCCCACCTGTAGAACAAGGCAATATTTTCAAGTGTTAAGTTTTGATAATCAGGCACCTACCTGTAGAACAAGGGAACACAATTCGAGTTCAGTAATCAGGCACCTACCTATAGAACAAGGGAATATTTTTCAAAAATTTCAAAGTATTGGTAATCAGGCACCCACTTGTAGAACAAGGGAACACTTTTCAAAAATTCAAGTCTCGGTAATCAGGCGCCCACCTGTAGAACAATGGAATATGTTTCAAAAATTTTAAGTTTTGACAATCAGGCGCCCACCTGTAGAATAAAGAAATATTTTTCAAATTTTAAGTTTTTGACAATCAGGCTCCCACCTGGAGTACAAGGGAATATTTCTTGGAAGTCAAGTTTTGATGATCAGGTACCCACCTGCAGAACAAGGGAAGATCTTTCAAAATTGCGAGTCAAGCAACCAGGTGCCCACCTATAGAATGAGGGAATGCTTTCAACGGAGTACATCTTAAGACTAGCAATTCGGCACCAAAAATAGAGGAAGAAAAATGCCAGACAACAAGACAACAAGAAGTTCCACAGGAGGAAACACCGGTTAAAAAAGAAACAAGAAGCTCCACAGCAAGAAATGCAAGACAACAAGGCAACAAGGATTCAGAGCATGTCGGAAGATATAGATAGGTTTTCTTGTAATCCATAGTTCATAGCTTAGCCTAGCTTCTTTATTTTTCACAATGGTATAATAAGGGGGTCTAGCAGCAGTAGCAACAGCAGCAGCAGTAAAATCACAGCCTCGGTAGTCCCAGCTACCAAACACTCCTGAACTACACTGACCTGATTCCTCTTCAGCCGAGGATATGTAGGCAACCTCTGAAGCAGAGTATAGTCAAAATTTTCAAAAATTCTTCTCACGGAGAATTCAAATGGGCAAAATTGCTCATGGTCGCTCACTTATCTTTGCACAAAAGCTCTTCGTGCTTCCGCGCAAAAAGGGGCAGCTGTGAGCATGTGATTTTCCCCTATACGAATTACTCCCATAAATTCAAAACAAAATAATTTCGTTTGTATTTGAAATTTTTGATTTATCATTTTGTGCAACAAAAATACAACAATACATGAGGCATGTGCACATATGAATTATTTTGCATTGTTAAGAAATTAATTAGAAATTGAGAAATGAAATTCGAAAATGGCTTACTTTGCACTTAAGATCGATTTTAAATAATTCATTTTTTATGTAATAATAATTATTGCATGACTAATTAGGTTAATTAGGAATTTTTAGGTTTTAAAATAATTTTAAAAAAAAGGAGAGAAAATCTAGAACTAAATAAAAAGGACCTAATTGGGCCATATACACATTAAACTAGCTCAAACCCATTCTCTCCTTCTAAATCAGCCAGACCTACACCCAGGGACCCGACCCGACCCAACCTTGTCTCTATACCCACTCCAACACAACCGAAAACTCACAGAATCCTTAAAAACCAACGCGACTGTTCATCCCCTCTGAAGAACACGCGAATCTAGCCCCAAATTCCATTCAAATCCAAGCGAGTGAAGCCCAAATCTTTAATTCACGCGTTCCTCCTTCTCTTATCTCACCATTTCTAACAATTTCTGGAACTAAAAATGCTCCCTCCCTTCACTCGCTCAGGTCAGAGATTTAGCACGCGATTGGAAGGTCCCAGAGACGAATCGTCGGATGAGGATGAGTCGTTGGATTGACTTCATTCAATCCAATCCCCATTTTCATCAGGGGTTCGTCTCTATAAAGGACGTGATCGGATTTTTAGATGCAGGGTTTTTTTAGAGGAGAGGACCTGAAGGCAAATAGAAAAGGAGTAAAAATTCTATAGCTAGTGTTCTTCACATTTATTCTGTTTTTTTTCATTCGCAGTGTTGATTCTAAAAAAACACATATACAGAAAATGTTTGAAGTCCTATGACTCTTTGTTGTTTGATTCACTGTCCACCCGCCTTGAAATACATATATTCTGTCCTCAAAGTTATTGGAATTTGTTGTTGGTCGAGGCATCGATATGTGGCTGCTGTTGCATTGCATCGATTTCTAGTGCTGAGATTCCCTTACATTATTTTCAGGTTTATCTCTACTCCTTCTATTATTTCTAATGTGAATGAGTCTTGTATGGACCTGGAAGGAGTGTTAAAATGAATTCAGTCGTGATAATAGATGAGGCTCGTGTGGTTACCCTCGACTTCATTTATTGTTATGCTTTCAATGTTCTCTATGAATTCATGTGTAGTGAATCAGCTTCTGAATAGATGAGGAGTAAAATTTGTGTGGTTTCAACATCGTATTCGTGTTTGTATTGACATCGAAGATTGTTTTAGTGTTATCCTTCAGCTCATACCTGCTTCGAATTGGATCCCCTACTGATGTTGCAAATTTGGTGATTGTAGCTTTATATAGTGTCGAGGTTATTTCCTGTTGCATTTGTTCAAAAAATAAGCTTTGACGAGCATTCATCTCTGTTGTTTGATTCCTGAATGAGTGTCTAGATCGTCTTTCAAATGCTGAGAATTGAACACCATGTAATAACCCCTATTCTAACTATCACCACCTCATCTCCTGTTTCCTCGTTGTTAATTTTGGTTTCAGTCGAGATAGGCTGCTGATTTGACCAAATATCAGTGGTTTCTCGCTAGGTGATGATCACTCCATAATAATTTGAGCCTGAATAAAGTGATAAACTTTATCATTCCATACCAGTTCATTAAATAGGTGATGATCAGTGATTTCATTCCGTAATGTTTGGTTGCCTCTGTGTGTGTAGTTTGTTATTTTTGTGTTGGAAATCGTTTGAATCGTTAGCTATCAGATCTATCTTCGTCTTAACTTCGTGACACTAATGTTAAGTTTGGTGCTTGTAAAGTTGTCAGCTACTTTTATTCTCTGAGTGCTTCCTCTTCAGTCTTAATGAAGCTGTATCATGGCATTACTTGTTTGCCTGCTGATGTAGCTGGTGATTTAGTCATCAACTAACAGCCCTCTCCATCCTTCTGCCAACTTGTTTAGACTGCTTTGATTTTCTTTATCTTATTGTTTTTTCTTATTGATTTTATTGTCCTGTTACAGTAGCTTTCATCTTTCATTTCCTTATCCTTGAGGTAAATACAATTTTCATGTTACTTTTTTTTTGTTACATTAGCTCTTGAAATTCTTATTAGTTTAGAAGCCAAACTTTATACGTTCTTCTGAAATGTAGGCTTACTTCAATTGGATTTAGTTGTATAATTATTCCAATGATTAGCTTAATGAATATATTAAATTGCTAGATTAATTAAGTTGGTAAGTTAGTGGCATGTGTCAAAATCTTTAATGAGCTGATGGAATTTGTGAAAAATGAATGTCCTTTGAAATTACAATCGAGGTGTGCCATTAGTTAAATTTTTCATGGCCCTCGCAAACTTGCAAATGCATATTCATTTTAGGCGCGCTAGTTAAATAATTCACTTTCCTAAATACAGGTGCATATATATATGACCCAAATCCAAATCTCAACGAAGTTGGAATATGTCAAAATCCACGGGTACATATGTGACGTGGTTCGAGGCATGTTTTAACAACGTTGCAATCCTCTTTATAATAATGATAAAAGAAGTTTAAGGTTAAAAAGCACATAAGTTAACACATGTTCTAAAATCAGATAATTTAAGTCAAATATAATAGTTGAGCGACTGTGCTAGAACCACGGAACCCGGGAATGCCTAACACCTTCTTCCGGGTAAATAGAATTCCTTGCTCGGATTTCTGGTTCGCAGACTGTAAACGGAGTCATTCTTTCCTCGATTCAGGATTCCAAATGGTGACTTGGGACACCATAAATCTCCCAAGTGGCGACTCTGACATTCTCTTAAATAATTGAATCCCGTTTCGATTGTCCTTTAATTGGAAAAACTCCCTGAACTACACCCTTCGCGGGGTGTAGTATCCAAAAAGAGGTGTGACAATTGGAAGCAAACCTACTCGAGTAACACTCTCCTTGAGACCCACCAATCGGACCTGAGCGTCCTGAAGAGCTGGCATAGGAATAAACCCCTCTGGGACCTGAGTTGGTCCCATATGAACTGCTGAGGCTAGGGCCGGAATCTCCTCATCAAAGTCAATCTAAGGCTCCGCCACAGGTGCTACTACTCCGGGCTGAGCTCCGCCCCTACCTCAGCCTCTAGCATGGCCTCATCCTCATCCTCTTCCCCTTGTGGAAGCTGCATGGGGCTCGGACTACTGATCAGAAGATGAGGAAGTGCGTGTTCTCGCCATCTGCGATAGAATAGTGTAGAATTTTAATTAGCACTGAGAAACCAATCCACACGACAAGAAAGAACAAATGTGAAATTTTCCTAACTATGTAGCCTCTAGGGATAAATACAGACGTCTCTATACCAATCCCTCAGACTCTACTAAGCTTGTCCGTGAGTTGTGAGACCCATGTAACCTAGGGCTCTAATACCAACTTGTCACGACCCAGAATTCCCACCCTTGGGTGGTGCCTACTTGTAGAAGCTAGGCAAGCCACTTTCATAAACTTCCAACACTTTTATTTTAAATTCTTTATATCAATTATAACAACACGTATTGTATTAGTTAATAATAGCAGAAACATGAACATAAAGCGGAAGACTTAAATTAAATAAGCAATAATAATGCGGAACTTGTCATATATATCTACCCAAGAACTGGTGTCACATTACCCACGGACTACTAAGAGTACTAAATATAACTGTTTGAAAGAAATGTAACATTTTTTGTCTTGGAATACATGAGATAACAAAATGGAAAGCAAGATAGAGGAGACTCTGGGCCTGCAGACATCTGCAAGGCTACCTCGGTGTCTCGGTAGACTGAAGGCTGACTCCCGGTCTAGTACTACTACTCACACGCTGCTCCGGTATCTTCATATAAGTGCAGAGTGTAGCATCAGCACAACCGACGCCATGTGCTGGTAAGTGTCTGGCCTAACCCTGGTGAGGTAGTGACGAGACTAGGACAAGACTCCAGATAAACCTGTGCAGTTATATAATATATAGCAGAAGGAGTAACAGGAAATAAATAGGTAAAACTGGGGAGGGAAAAATATGCTTTGTGGATAGCAAAATAAATAGAATCCTTAAGAAATAATAATGAAATCAACTATTAAGCTACTAAC
The DNA here is from genome assembly GCA_034376525.1 of Nicotiana benthamiana. Classification (NCBI taxonomy): domain Eukaryota; kingdom Viridiplantae; phylum Streptophyta; class Magnoliopsida; order Solanales; family Solanaceae; genus Nicotiana; species Nicotiana benthamiana. The sequence continues at coordinate 94,742,651 of CM067330.1, forward strand.
ACGGATAAGAAGATAAAACAACTTTCACTTTCAATGCTCATCCTATTGCAGGCGTGCAAACCCGATCCCATTTCTCATATCTCGTGGTAGGCGTACCACCCGCTCCCATTTCATCATGACTTGTGGTAGGCGTACCACCTGCTCCCATTTCAGTGTCACTTGTGCTAGACGTACCACCCGCTCCCATTTCAATATCACTTATGATAGGCGTACCACCCGCCCTATTTTAATATCACTTGTGGTAGGCATACCACCCGCTCCTATTTCATCATATCTTGTGGTAGGTATACCACACACTCCCTTTCAATATCACTTGTGGTAGGCATACCACCTGCTCTCATTTCATCAGATCTTGTGGTAGGCGTACCACCCGCTCCCATTTCAATATCATTTGTGGTAGGCATACTACGAGCATGTGATTTTCGCTCTGTTATGACGACTCCCACAGGACTCTTAGGTTTAGGATTTTCCTTTTAATATTTTTTTTTAGGATTTAATCGCGTGTGCCGGTATGTTTTCATTAATGCATGCTTAAAATCATTTAGGATTTAATTTCGTATTTTTACTAAAATAATTGTTAATTAAGGTTATTTTTACAAATATAAAATTCAAAAAAAAAAATAAGTAGTATTTCCTGCATTTTTTTTCTTTAATTTTATTTGTTGCATTTTTTATCTTGTCTTGAATAAATAGACAATTATTAGGTTAATTAGGAGTTCTAAAAATACAATTAGGAATTATATTAAATAAATAAAAAAGAAAAAAAGAAAATAAAACAAAATGTGTATATAATACTTACCAGCCCAGGCTGGCCACAATTGGGCCAAACCTAGGTGGCCCAAGTCATTTTCCCCTATGAATCACCCGTGCCCAGCCCAAAATGGGTCCCCGACCCAGTCCACACACAATCACCCCAAAACGACACCGTTTTAGGGGATAGCCACCACAGCAACAGGCCATCCAACGGCCCTGAAACCCTCACCCAAATTAATTATATATGTCCAAACGTTTATAGACTTAGAGACCAAACTCATCACCCTCCCCGTATCAAACACTCCCGTTGTAAAACCACCCCTTCCGCCATATGACCGTCATTGACCACCCATCAACCACCCTAACGCCGCCGCCGGATATCACCTCATGGTGGCGACCAGTTACCAAACCACCCTAAATTTACACTACCAGGCCACCATGACCCCCTCTTCCCCTCCATGTAGTTGGTTTCTTTCGAACAAACGCCGATCTTCTCGAGTATTCAAAATAAAGTTCGCCGGAACCACCGTCTCCGGTGACCCAACCCCAAACCTGTCCAAAAGAACACTCTTGAAACACCTCCTTCCCCTCTTTCCAACCATCCATGCCACACCCTTCGAATCCAAATGAAACGGCTCGAATATTGAGTCAAAGTTTACCCTAAAACCTAAACCTAATTCCCTTCCATCTCTTTCCCCAACCATACCATCCACGGCCCTCAAACCCCCACTAACAAAAAAACACTCGGATCTAAGACCTTACTTGGTCTCAGCATCAACCCCCCCCCCCCCGAACCCTTTGTCCTTCTTCAAATACGCAAGGCAAATTGCCCTAGAAGTTAGAAACCTCCCCCAAAAAGAGGTCAGAAACCCATGGAATTGATTCAAGTTAGAGTTGCAAGTACAAAATCTAAGTATTCTATGTTACTATCGTTGTTTGTATATGTTTATTTTCTTGTTTCCGTTAAGATTTTAGTTTGTTTTCCACGATCTCATCCTAAAGTATGATAAGTAGTCTTCTTTGTTTGTTATACTCAATGATTATTTGGGTGTCACTGTTTGAATGCATCTTCTATAATGGTCTGATATTATATTTTGCCTTTTGACTTGTAAGTTTGTCTTCACCTCTGAGACTTTACATGGTTTGTAGTTTCATCTCTGAAATTTACATGTTTTGTTGATCTTCATCTCTTGATTTTGCATTTGTTTCACCTCTGAGGTTCTGAACGGTTTTGTGGCCTGTGTTATATCATGATTCTAAGCGGGTGTTTTCTTCTAAGAAGTTTCATACCAGTCATATTCCTTTCCTATTGATTGTGATCCTCAGTAGTTGCTCATGTTAGGATAAATTGCTTCTCTGAATATTGTGATTAGCTTTGCTTTAATTTCCTGATTTTTACTTTTAGGTTTTGGCTAAGTGTTATAGTTTGGCCATTGTTCATGCATAGTCAATTGAGTCTCTTTTTTGTGTTTAATTTGGTTCATCTTGAAGTATCCGTGGATATTCATGTAGTCCTAATGTTGATAATTGTCTCCACCCTTTGTTACCGAATAAGGTCACATTAAGATGCTTAATTGGAACTTGGGTTACATTGATAAAGCATGTAGTCCAGACCATGAATTTGGCCCATAACTTGAATACAATTGACCAGGGTCGGGTTTGACCAAACCAAATGAAAAACAAGGGTAAAAAACCCTTAGGTTAGTTAATTAGGAAAGGAAACATGGGTATAAAGGGAATTTGAGCCTGAAAGAATCTTATAACAACCCCTAGAACATTCTATTGAGGGACTTAAGCATAATTTAGCCTCAAACTTGAGGCACAGGTCAGAAGACTAGGGACTATTTAGGTAAAATTGAAATTTGAATAAGGGACTAAAAGGAAAACAAGGAAATAAGTGTTGCCCTAAGTCTTTAACTATAAAAAGGGGTAATCTGAACATTTTGAGGGACTTTTTGGCTTGGGATATTTTATTTTTGCGAGCAGATGTTCTTTTTGAAGCTTCGGTGAATTAAGAGCTCTCTTATATTCTTCAGAAGTCCTGAGTGTTGTCCTATTCCTATTTCTGTTGAATTTTCTTCTACCTTTCCTCAAAACCTTCCTGAATTCCTGTTTGTTTATTGGTCGATTGGCTGCTGCTTGCTTGCTAGTAACTTCACTTACTCATAGGCTCTCTTCCTTGCTGAATTCCAGGTACATTTCAATGCCCATTGATGTATGGAGTTTGAACTGAATATACGCCCAAGTTTGAAGATCTATGTCATTTTTTTTATCTTCGAATCTTCACTTTGTTTTATATTCCTCTAGTTTTGATATACCTTATGGTAGAGATACTTGTCTTGTAACAATTGGATGTTTGGACTGATTTGCCTTGTAATGATTGGACATTTGGACTGATACTTAAAATATGTACATTTCATAGTAAGATTAACTAGTGGTATGATCAGTTCAGGTTTTTGTTCCTGCTTTATCTAAAATTGGATTTAGAAGAAGATGTTAGTGTAAGGTAGCCAGATCATTTTGGAAAACCAATGTTTCCTATGAAATTTAGAAGGTTTGGTTGTGCAATCTTAACTATCGTGTGTCTGAGATAATGGAAATCGAAAACAGTACTTTCTAACGCAAACAGTAGAAAGCAAAAATCATCGGATATCCAGCTCCGTGTTGCATTACTTGTTAATTTATAACTCATAGCCTGATAACTACTCAAATGTCAAAATATTATGAAGTGTTTTAATTCGTTTAAGTTTCAGTGCATTTGGAGATAATCTAATCGAATTTATTCAGTGTCTGTAATTGGAGTTATGGTTGAATTTTCGATAATTGAATGTGTGCATACTCTGAGTGACGAGTATTTCACAATGATTCCTTGTGTATTGAGGTTGAAATCTGATGTGCAATCAATTAAGGCATTTTTTATATCTAAATACCTGCAACACATTTTGTGATAATCAAGTGTATAGCTTTAGCCATTGAGGTATAATTGAAAGAAGGGCCGTCGATAATCTCCTATAATGGACTCGTTAATCCGGTGTTTCTGAGCCCAACTGGGAAGCCCAATAGCTGCCAGTTGTGGCATAAATAATGCAAACTCTTGGGTTAGCTAAACAAATCCCAGTGTATAGTTAGCCATGAATGAGGCTAAAATATAAGTACGGAATTTCTGAAAACCCATGCACAATTGACTAGGATATTATAGATACAACAACAATAGAGAACTTAGCTGCTTTAGGACGTCCTTATAAAATAAGTGAGGACTTTGAAATTCTTATAAATAATTGAATCCCGTTTCTAACCGGTGACTCGGGACACCATAAATCTCTCGAGTGGCGACTTTGAAATTCTTATAAATAATTGAATCCCGTTTCGATTGTCTTTTAATTGGAAAAACTCCCTTATTTACGCCCTTCGCCGGGTTGTATTAGCCAAAAAAGAGGTGTGACAGCTCTGGCAACTCTACTGGGGAAGGAACCTAGAATCTCTGGTTCAGGGTTCAAGAATTCGAGCTTAGAATAATTGTTGCATTTGGCTTTGTTTATTATTTGATTTTACATGTTGACTTAATGTGCAAAATGATGCTTTTACCGCTTTGATATTATTTGAACTGCATATAAACTGTTGTGACACCCTTCTTCCTTTATCTTCGGGGATGTGCTCGCTGGTCGAGACTCCCTATTCTGTTAGTATCATACCTTCAAGTAAGAAAGAGGCTCGGACAATTTACAAGCCGGACGATCTTGCGGATCCCTGATACGTAGCCCCCTCTTTGACTCGAGTTGTCCGCTGGGGTACACAGTCTAGAACAAATACCCAGGTGCTGAACTTAGTATAACAAAACCTCATGTCGGATCCCTAGTAAGAATGCTTATTTGCATCATGCATTTTGATTTAGGGGACTCAACACAGGGGTTGGGTCCGTCTAGGACAGGTGGCCCAAAATTCAAAGACCATCCTGATGCATATTACGTGCTACCTATGCTTAGTTGTTCTTGATTTACATGTTGATCAGCTTGCGAAAAAAAGAGAAAAATAGAGAGTAAAACAAATTTTGTTTTTATTTAAAAAAAACAACCTAAACTTAGAAAAATAAGTGGTACTAGGGCTAACTGAGATTAATCATTTGTAAAACCAATGCTCAAGTAGCGCCGAAATGCCGCCGGATTTTGGAAAAACTAAAAGAAAGAAAAAGGAGTAAAAGAAAAAAGAGGTTTTTCAATAAAGTTTTTGTTTTGACACATTGTTTTTCCCCAACTATGCCGGTTTGATTCTCATTGAGGGTGGGATACGTAAGCAACCCCTATCGGGTCCAATCTCCCTTGTGCAAAAGTGCCCTAAATAATTTTCAATTTTTCACCGGCCATCCTGGGTAAATCAACTGGCACTGTTATTGTCAAAATATTTTCTTTCATTTTTAAGAGTCAAACAGGAATAAATTTACACGTCACTAGTTCACCTTAATAAATGTGCAGGATGAGCACAATCCAAACCGGACCTTTTTCACTTGTGAGCCGAATCCCTTTGGAGTTGCGGTTGTGGTGGAATGACTTGGGCAGGGAAAGACATGATGAAATAAATAAGTGTTTGGGGGCCTCCCAGGGTTATTAGAAATTGTGCCCCGGGGAGACATCATAAGAGCACTAGATACATGTTGGGACCCGGCACACAATGTGTTTCACTTCTCAGACTTTGAACTCACTCCAACGTTGGAAGAAGTAGCGGGATATATTGGAAATCCCTTTAAGACACATCTACCTGGTTTCTCCAAGAGTGATAATGGTACATAAATTCTTAGATACCTTGAAGATAAGCAGAGTAGTACATGATGCGAACTTGGCAGCAGGGTTCTTTACTTTTTCATTCCTATGTTCCAGATACGGTCACATAGTGGGATTCAACAATCCAAAAAACAAAGTCTGTAGTAAGGCAAACCGTGTCCAGTGGTAAGAACACAGACTCTTCGCTTTTATGGTAGCTTTTTTGGGGCTTCTGATATTTCCAAGAAAGTACGGGAACATTGGAATAAAGATAGCAGGGGCTGCCAGCACCCTACACTCGCAGGCCAAGTGCACACTCGCGCCCATGATAGTAGCTGAAATCTTTTGCGCTCTCATAGCTTGCAAGGCCGGAGGATACCATATAGTGAAACGAATCCTTCATCCTTATAAGTTCAACTCATTCGGGAAAATTCAGGAAGGTTGAGGAAATCCCACTATTTGTTTTGGGAAAGACCTCACTCGCACGTAATATAGTAATATATAAGGCTCTTCTTTAAATACGAGAATTCTTGCATTGTTTATCTTATATATTCGATTAATCCTCCTCTTCCAGTTCTATTGATCCAAGAACCTGATCCTATAGCGCTATCGGTCATTAACAAATGCATTTTTCCTTTTTTTCGATCTTGTACCTTAGTACACTGAACACCAACCCAATCTCGACGAAAAAAAAAGAAAAGCAAGTACATCCTTAACGGCCTCAATTCTTGACGTGAACGGACGCTTTGTCATTAGAGTTCAAAATTACGAAAAAGCTTTTTTTTCTCCTCTACAATTTCTTTGAAGGATGTAACCTATTATTGCAAATGTGGATGACGGAGTATCTATGCCACCGCTCTCGATACATGAGTTATGACTCCACCAAAAAAACTTGCATAGAGGAGTTTCCTACGAGAATTGAAAAGTTCAGCCTACCCCAAGGTGCAACAAAATGGACTTCTTACCTCCAGTCCCTCACTGCCACTCAAATAGAATGGACATTAGAATGGTTGTCTGTGGATGAGATCGTGTACATGCCGGCAACAGAACCACATTTTCTCTTGATGGGTCTTCGGAGTATGTAGCCATATGCCCCGCATCGGGTCTTGAGACAACTCAGAAGATGCCAGATAGTGCCGAAAGACGAAGATCTCAGCATCCGAGTAGTTGAGATTGGGCCCGATGGTCAGTTCTCCGAAGTAATGGTTCGCAAGATCTAGAATGAATGCCAATTCCTAGCCGCCGACACTTGCATACAGGATCGTGCCAGAGGTGAAGTGTCACCGGGATACCTCACCTGGTACAGAAGAGAAATTGAGTTTGAGAGACCGCCCAAAAGGCCTTACCTCCAGGATTTCATTGAAGCGTCACAGAAAAAATGGGATTGGTAGCCAAGGAAAATGAATACAGAGCCACCATAGGAAGAATAGAAAGGAAAGTCCAAGAACTACAATCCGAAAACGGTTTGCAAGCCGCAACAGATGAAGGGGAAAAGAAAAGACTGACTAAAGAAAATGAGATGCTACGAGCCCAAATCCAAAAGATGCAAGCAGCTGCAAAGAACCCCGCCAAGAGCGCAAAGGATGAAAAGCTCATAGACAGTTTGAGATAAAAGGTAACCGAATATGGTTTCGACTTGAATAAGGTCGAAGGTGAGTTGTCTAGGGTCCGAAGACAATTAGCTAAACATGCAGAGGAACGGGCCCGCATCATTGAGCAACTGAAGGAAAAGCATGACGATGAGATTGCTGGGATAAAGCGGAGAGTTATCAAGCAAGTTGGGGACCTCAAAGCCGAAAGAGAACATTGCTATGAAACAATAGCAAAGTTGGAGATAGATTTGAGGCTATTCCAGGAACTGAACTGGGTAGCTGAGCGAACTCTAGAGGTGAGGGCTGAACAAATTGGGCGCCTATTGCAAGAAAAGGGTGTTATCAGGGAAAGAGTACGGGCAATTGCAGACTACATCACCACAAAGTGCAACCACTATGAGGACATGACAAAATCTATGTTTTTCGCCACTGCCATGACATTTTTCCGTCAAGTAATGGAAGATCTCCACCACCTCCAAGGAAGTTTGGCACGCAAGCTAGCGGCAAGGGCGGATGATGCCCCGCGAGGCCCAAGAGCACTTGAGGCATTAATGTACTCCTAAAAGATTGTACTATCAAAGTCTGTTAGTTTAACTGCGTCTGTATTTTCTTTATGCATAGTTGGTTGTTGTTCGAGTCTGTAGTTCGTTTGTCAGCATTTGTTTAATTTCATGTCTTTGTAATTGCAGTTTGTTATAAAATTTTCCCAAATATGTGATATTCCGCTTCTGTTTGCAAGAACTATGCTCGGTCTGATTCATGCGGGGTCATGATACGTAGGCAATCTACATAGGATTCGACCATAATTGGATAAAATTGGAAATTGAATAAATATAGCAAGGAGAGATAATAGGGCCAAAACAAAGAGAGTTTCGCAAACAAAAGCCGGGATGATGCAAGCAACCAACGCATGTAAGAACCAATTACCATTTATGTGCATACCCAATGTGTGTCCACGTATGTGTCAAGAACCTAACCACTAACGAGTATTTGGTGTTGTGATTCCAGTTCCAAGTTAGACAGGTGACTGGTACTCGCAGGCATTATGGCAACTCACTCCTACAGCACGCGGTCAAAAAGCAAGCAAGTCATGGCCAATTAAGAAGCTGATGTCAGCATTATTGACACCTCAAAAGAGGTAGAGGAATTGGACGTTAACGCTATGAAGGAGGAAATGTATAATCTTAAACACCAAATGGTTGAGATGTACCAGGCATGGGCAAGAGGACAACCACTCCCGGCCTATCCTGCAAACCCAACCTTCATACCGCCACTGGCCTAAGTGCCCGACCAGTCTGTCACTGATCCGCACCCAAGTTTTCCTATATACCCATAGCATCAGGGTGATACCTCTCAGCCACCAGCCCCGTTACCCAAATTCACTCCTCACCCTCCCCCACCAATCGCTCCTATCTATGTGGCACCTCCGCCTCCTACACTGCATAGGTCATCCAGCAAACCAGTGCTCCAACCCTATGACCCTCAATATTATCCCCCAAAACCCGCCTACAAAGCCCAGGAGCCTTACTCTTATGCTCCTCGTCTTGAAATCCCAATGAGAGCTGAAAAGCAGACCAAAGATTCCGAACAGGAGGAAATGCTCAGAAAGGTCCAGAGTCTGGAATAATCGCTCAGGGACATGCAGGGATTAGGCGGCCAGGTGAGCATGGCCTTCAAAGATCTTTGATTATTCCCTGATGTACAGTTGCCTCTAGGTTTCAAAATGCCAAAATTTGACTATACGACGGTCACGGCGATCCAGTCGCACTTTTGAGAGGGTTTTGCAGTAAAATGAGGGGAGCATGAGGAAAAGACGAACTGCTAATGGCATACTTTAGCCACAGTTTGAGTGGATCGGCATTAGAGTGGTATACTCGATAGGACACCAACCGATGGTACACCTGGGATGACTTGGCGCAAGCATTTGAGGCCACTTTCAATATAATCTCGACATTGTCCCGGATCGCCTATCTCTGACAAAGCTGGAGAAGAAACACAACGAGAGTTTCAGAGAGTACGGTTTCCGATGGAGGGAGCAAGCAGCCAGAGTTGATCCTCCCATGAAGGAGAGTGAGATGGTTGACTATTTTCTACAAGCCCTGGAACCTACCTAGTTTGGGAATTTGGTATCAGCGGTAAGGAAGTCTATCAACGAAGTGGTCAAGATGGGAAGTATGGTTGAGGAAGGCCTCAAATCCAATAAAATTATGAGCTACTCGGAAATTAAGGTAACTACTCAATCCATCCAGGCGTAGTTGGGGGAGCTTTCAGGAAAAAGAAGAAAGAGGAAGCAGCGATACTAGAATCGGGAACCTGGGTCGGGCCTCAGGCACCATCTCATTACGGTCAGCCCTGTCCTCACCCCCAGATATACTCACACCCTCCATATGTCCTATCGCAACATTACTATTCACCACCAGAACCTCGTTTCTCAGTCCATCACGCACAGGCATACACCCAACCCCCCCACACAATGGCGTGCGCCACCCTCTCAAAACACTTACCCAAATCCACAAAATCAGTACCAGCCTCCAAGTTCTTACCACCAGACCTCGAGGCCTGCCTTCCGAGGCAATCCGGCCATGAGAAATGAGAGGGTGCAAGAAAAGAAGACTTTCACCCCGCTGGGAGAATCTTACACTAGCTTGTTCCACCGGCTACGACAACTGGATATGTTAAGACCAATTAAGGCGAAGCTGCCAAATCCTCCCCCAAAGAATTTAGATTATTCGGTCAGTTGTGAATACTGTTCCGATGCACCGGGGCATGACACCGAAAAATGTTGGCATTTAAAGAACGCCATTCAAGAACTCATTGACTCTCACAAGATTGAGGTGTAGACTACGTAGGTGCCCAGTATTAACCAAAACCCACTGCCAACCCATCAGGAAACCAACATGATTGAAATTAAGGATAGAAGAGGAGAGTTCAGAAGACCTTCACAAACGGTAATGATGAACGAAGCCGGTAAGCCAACCAAGGTCGCAAGCAGTAAGAAGTTGGCAACCGGTGCAAAGGAAGGCAATAAAATTGTCGTAGCACAAGGGAATTCAGCATGTGCACCAAAGCGAGAACAGGCAAAGGTAACAGTACAAGGGGCGGCTAAAGAACCCGTCGTAGTTGAGGAAGGTGTCCGCATAGAGCTGGTTATTGTGAAACCAGTAAACCAACCACCAATCATCAACAACAGAGCCATTCCGCGGAGATATGAACAAGCTATTGTGATGTACAAAGGGAAAGAAATTAGGGAGGAAGTATGTGAGGCACGAGGCCTAACTCGATCAGGAAGGTACTTTGTCCCAGAAGAGTTGAGAAAGGGCAGAATTTCTAAAGATAATTCGGAACCGGTGAAGAAAGTTGTATCAGAAGAAGAGGAAAAAGAATTCTTGAAAAAAATGAAAATGCAAGATTACTCCATCATAGAACAGTTGAGGAAAACATTAGCCCAGAATTCTTTGTTATACTTACTAATTCACTCAGATGAGAACCGCCGGGCGTTGATGAAGTTTTTAATGAAGCTCACGTCCCAGATAAGATAACGGTGAACCACTTGGAAAAGATTTCAAACAAGATATTCGAGGTAAACCGGGTCACATTCTCCGTTGATGAATTGCCTATGGAAGGTACGGAGCACAGCCGAGCTCTTTATCTGACTGTGAAATGTGAAGATGTCGTGGTCACCCAAGTTTTGGTTGATAACAGGTCCAGTGAAAATATTTGTCCATTATCAAAATAGACCAACCTGAAGGTGGAAAATGAAAGGGTCCGTAAGAATAACATCTGTGTTTGAGGCTTCGACGGCGGAGGTAAAGACACCGTTAGGGATATAGTGCTGGAAGTAACTATAGGGACCGTCGAGTTCATTATGGAATTCCAAGTGTTGGATGTACCAGTCCCCTATTATCTGCAATTAGGCAAACCCTTGATTCATGCAGCCAAATCAGTACCATCTACGCTGCACCAGATGGTCAAATTTGAGTGAGACAGGCAAGAGATTGTCGCGCATGGAGAAGATACTCAGTGTACCTTGGGTGATGCGATCGTGCCTCTCATTGAATCTCAGGACAACAAAGGGCCATGGGTTTACCAAGTTTTTGATACGGTGTCAGTCCAGAAAATCCCAGAAGGTGAGAGTACTGTAACCCCAAAGATAACAACTGCATCCGTCATGGTAGCTTCAGAAATGTTGAGAAATGGATTTGTACCCGGCAGAGGGTTGGGAGCTTCTCTGCAAGGCATTGCGCAACCAGTGTCCCTTACCAATAATCTACACACTTTTGGCTTGGGTTCAAACCCACAGCCGCAGACATAAGGCGAGCCAGAAAGCTGAGACTGAAGGCCTGGGCCATGCCGGAGCCTATCCCAAGGTTGTTTAAATCATTTGTCAAATCCAGTAATGGCCCCAGACCCAAGATTTCTGGCCCGCTGATCGACGCAGACGGAGATCTTGATAAGGGGTTAGCAAGACTTTTTAACGAGGTGAATATGGTAGAGGCGGGAGAAGGATCGAGCAGGGCAGATGTGAGGTTTGTGGGAGCACGCACAAAAATCAATAACTGGGAAGCCACTCCTCTTCCCACTCGGAGGGAGTCGTGGTAGTCGGCTTTTATTTTCCTTTCAGTATAGTTTGTATTAGCGTCACTCACTTGTTATTTCCGTCTGTTCGGATGTGCAAACTTTGTTATCTTTGATTCTAATAAAAGGTAATTTCCCTTTCAGCAATGCTGATGGTTTCCATTTTCTCTTTACTCTTCTTTCTTTTCTCTTTTTGTACAATTATTTTTATGCTAGTTCCAGTGATCTGACATGCATAAGGACTCCTTGGCCCAATATTTGCAATAAACCTAGTCCAGAAATGATAATTCAGGAAATAGAGCACGAGGATAAACCCGGGTACGATGAGGAAGGGTCATAGGATGAGATTAGTAAAGAGATGACCCAATCGGAAGAGAAACCAAAACCAAACCTGAATGATACAGAGGCAATCAATCTAGGAAGCCCGGATAATATCATAGAAAAAAAAATAAGTGTTTATCTTGAGCCACATCTTAGGGAGGAAATAATCGACGTATTGCTGGAGTACAAGGATGTCTTTGCATGGTCCTACGATGACATGCCCGGATTGAGCACTAATTTGGTAGTCTACAAATTACCTAATGACCCAGCCTGCATTCCCGTCAAATAAAAGTTGAGAAAGTTTAAAACCGATGTGAGCGTGAAAATTAAAGAAGAGGTGACTCAGAAGTTTGAGGCAAAAGTTATCCGAGTCACATGATATCCCACCTGGTTAGCTAATGTCGTGTCTGTACCAAAGAAAGATGGTAAAACCAGAGTGTGCATTGATTACTATGACCTCAACAAAGCAAGTCCAAAAGACAACTTCCCCCTGCCAAATATCAACATATTGATTGACGATTGTGCGAAGCATGAGATCGGGTCATTCGTGGATTGTTATGCAAGCTACCACCAGATTTTAATGGATGAAGAATACGCCGAGAAAGTATCATTTATCACACCATGGGGGACATACTGTAATAGGGTTATGCCTTTTGGTTTGAAAAACGCTGGGGCAACATACATGAGGGCAATGACAACCATTTTCCGCGATATGATGCATAAAGAAATCGTGGTCTATGTGGACGATGTGATCATGAAGTCCATAAAGCAATCCGATCATGTCATAGATCTGAGGAAATTCTTCTAGAGGCTCCGTAGGTATGATCTCAAACTCAACCCGGCAAAATGTGCATTTGGGGTTCCTTAGGGAAAGTTGTTAGGGTTTATAGTCAGTCGCCGAGGCATCAAGCTGGACCCATCAAAAATCAAAGCTATATAGGAGTTGCCGCCACCCAGGAACAAAACAGAAGTAATGAGTCTATTGGGAAGGCTGAATAACATCAGTCAATTCATCGCCCAACTCACAACCATCTGCAAGCCCATCTTTAAGCTGCTAAAGAAGGATGTTGCGGTGAAATGGAGAGGAGAGTGCCAGGAAGCTTTTGATAAGTAAAGGGATAATTGTCAAACCCACCAATACTGAACCAGGAAGGCCTCTGATCTTATATTTGACAGTCCTAGACAATTCATTCGGGTGCGTGTTGGGTCAGCACGACGTTACTGGGAGAAAAGAGCAAGCCATATACTACCTCAGCAAGAAATTTACGGCCTATGAGGTTAAGTACACTCATCTTGAAAGGACATGCCGCGCTTTGACATGGGTAGCTCAGAAGTTGAAGCATTACTTGTCATCATCCACCACTTATCTCATCTCGCGACTGGACCCACTGAAATACATTTTCTAGAAACCCATGCCCATAGGGAGGCTCGCAAAATGGCAAATCTTGCTTACTGAATTCGACATCATCTACATAACTAGGAATGCTATGAAGGCACAGGCATTGGAAGACCATTTAGAAGAGAATCCCATAGATGAAAAATATGAACCCCTGAACACATATTTTCCGTACGAGGAAGTGATGCACGTCAATGAAATGGAACGGGACGAAAAGTTGGGGTGGAAATTATTCTTCGATAGGGATGCCAACATGAAAGGCATCGAGATAGGAGCGGTACTCATTTCTGAAGAAGGGCGTCATTACCCGGTCACAGCTCAGCTCCGTTTCTATTGCACCAACAACATGGTTGAGTATGAGGCATGCATTTTGGGTTTGAGATTAGCAGCGGACATGGCTGTCCAGGAAGTCTTGGTCTTGGGGGACTCAAACCTTCTGGTACACCATATCCAAAGGGAATGGGAGACAAGAGACTTAAAACTCATACTTTATCGGCAATACTTGCATGATCTTTGTCAGCGATTCCGGTCAGTAGAGTTCAGGCACATTCCCAGAATTTATAATGAGGTTGCCGATGCCCTTGCTACTTTGGCATCAATGTTACATCACCCGGAAAAGGCATATCCGGGTCCATGATCAACATGCTTATTGTATCATGGTGGAAAAAGAGCTCGACGGTGACCCTTGGTTCCACGACATCGAGGAATATATCAAGAAAGGTGTGTACCCGATGCAAGCCACGGGTGACTAGAAAAGAGCGATTCATCATTTGTCAAGTGGGTTCTTCCTCAGTGGAGGGGTATTATACAAAAGAACGCCAGATATGGGTTTGTTAAGATGCGTAGATGCTCGGCAAGTGACGATCATCATGAATGAGGTCCATGCTGGCGTTTGCGGGCCGCACATGAGCGGATATGTTTTGGCAAAGAAGACTCTCCGGGCAGGATATTATTGGCTCACCATGGAACGGGATTGTATCAGCTTTGTGCACAAACTCCACCAGTGTCAGGTGCACGGAGACCTAATTCACTCCTCTCCGTCTGAACTGTACACAATGTCAGCACCTTGGCCTTTCCTTGCTTGGGGCATGGATGTGATCGGACCCATCGAACCAGCAGCTTCCAATGGACACAGATTTATCCTAGTCATTATTGACTATTTCACTAAGTGGGTTGAAGCCAAAACTTTCAAAGCAGTGACCAAGATGGCCGTGGTCGATTTCGTGCACACAGATATTATTTGTCGGTTCGGGATCCCCATGACGCTCATCATTGATAATGGGGCAAATCTCAACAGTGACCTAATGAGAGAGGTATGTCAGCAGTTCAAGATGGCACATCGAAACAATACCTCGTACCGCCCCAAGGCGAATGGAACGATTGAAGCAGCAAATAAGAACATAAAGAAGATACTTCGTAAAATGGAGGAAGGATCCAGGCAGTGGCATGAGAAGCTGCCTTTTGCATTGTTAGGTTATCGCACCACTGTCCCCACTTCAGTAGGGGCTACTCCATACTTATTGGTATATCGCACAGAGGCGCTGATCCCGGCCGAGGTCAAAATCCCCTCTCTTCGAATCGTGGCCGAAGCAAGAGTCGACGACGAAGAATGGGTCAAAGAATGGCCAGGGATATAACAAAGAAAGTGCGCCCTAGGAAGTTTGAAGTAGGTCAACTGGTACTAAAGCGCATCCACCTCCCCAGGCCGAGGCCAGGCAAGTTCGCTCCAAATTGGCAAGGGCCATTCATCGTATCAAGAGTACTATCCAATGGGGAATTGTATCCGACGGATGTGGAAGGGAAAGGTGCGAAAATGGCTATCAATTCGGATGTTGTCAAAAGATATTATGTATGATTTTCTTTAGAACATTGTTTACACTTGACATATGTTTGTACTTGCAAATTTTGAAGATTGAAATGGCGAAGGAATTTTGTTCCGCTACCTAAACACTTTATCCTTTGCAAACCCTTTTGAGATTTAATTGTTTTCTTTAACACCCCTCATTCGGAATCAGTAACAAAAGTTTGAGAAGGCAGTAAAAGGAAATGAAAGGAAAGAAAAAAAAAGGAAAAAAAAGAAGAGAAGAAAAAGGAAATAAGAAGGAAAAACAAGAAAGAAAAAAAGAAAAGAGAAAAGAAAAAAGAAAAAAGAAAGAAAGAAAAGAAAACGAAACAAAGAAAAAGAGAGAAGAAAAACATAAAAGGGAGAAGAAAAATAACAACAAAAAACAGCGAATCGTTATGAACTACGATTGACCTGATTCCTCTTAAGGATACGTAGGCAGCCTCACGGTTCGGTCTCATCAAAATAAAAATCCAAAAGTCCCTAAGCAAGAAACTGGGGCAGAAGTTGTGTTTGTCATAAGAATATGATTCTGAAAGCTGTAAACGAACCCACTTGAGTTATTTTGAGCCGTTGATACCCTTTCTTTCCAACCCTATCCAAACGCCTACGTTACGGTCCAAAAAAAAGCATTCTGATTAGTCTTCAAAATGCCGAGCCGAGCAGGTAGAGGGTATTCATGTCAGGGACAGTCAAGGACTACACTTTGAGCCAGACAAGAGAGATAATAAAATGAGAGAGTCTTATCGGTGAAAACCCTCACGGGCACCATAAGGAGACCAGAGTTTGAGAGAAAATAAAATGAGAAAGTCTTATCGGTGAAAACCTCCACAGGCTCAGTGAGGCGAAGGTAAGGCTAAAGCAAAACTCAGAAAGGGGTTATTGATAGATGAACACAGTAGAGCAGGTCGGGCTAGGGTTTGGTCGGAAGAAGTGGTTTAGAAGGGTCCCAACAACACGGTGACGGAAGGTCGGTCATCGAAACGAATTGGGTCGACCAAGCCAAAGTGCATGTCATGATCATGAAAACCAGTTGCTCCTCTTCAGATAAGTCTCCTTTCTTCTCTTTTAAAATAGTCAGGGAGCCTGGAATTCATTACCCTAAAATACCATTTAGAGTCTTTGCATTTCATCTTTCTCTCGAATCTATAGAGTTTTTGTTTAGGAAAGCAAGAGAAATTTCAAAGCCGATTGTCAACTCCTAAAGGGAAAATGTGCACAATGACAAAGGCGTAACAAAGAAAACAACTATGGAACGGCAAAGGGAGGGATTCATAAAAATTGTAATTGATGGAAAAAACAAGAATCGGCAAAGCGAAGGAATACCACCCAGAAAAGGTATGCAAATGAAACCACAAAGATTCGGATGGAACGTAAAGTAGGCACAACACGAAAATAGAAAGGGTCACAAAGTCACAAGGTTTGACCAAACGTAATACGTCAGTCATCAGGGAAAGACATAAAGAATTCCGGTAAAGGATTGAGAGTACAACATAGGGTAAAAAGCAAAGGCGAGGGCATAAAGGTCAAGAGTCAGCCGAGCATCCCAAATGGGCTGGGTAGTCTCAGGAAAGGGATAAGGATTTCTGGCAGGGATTCGAAAATATAACACCAGGATGAGAAACAACACAAAGCCACAAGGGTTAAAGCATAGCACTCTAACTCAGCAATCGTTAAAGAAGGGTATAAGGCTTCTAGCAAAAGAGGCAAAAGTGCAACACAAAGGCGGAAATGTCCATGAGAGTTGACCCAGCAGGATATATCAACTCGTTAGTCGTCGGGAAGAGGCAAAAGAGAATTCTGGAAGAATGTCGGAAATGCAACACAAAGATGAGGAGCAGAGTGAAGGCACAAGGGGTCAGAGGGTTAGCCAAGCGTAATACGCTGACTTGGCAGTCTCGAGAAAGGTGCAAGGGTTCTGGCAAAAGGGGCTAGAAATATAATACAATTATGGGGAGCAAAGTAAAGCCGCAAAGGTTCAAGGGGGTCAGCCAACCAACTCAGACAACTCATCATCAACATGGAGATTTGAACACAGAGGAACATGACAACGAGTAGGCCGCTTCCAACAAGAATGCAGCGAGCCAACCACTACTTTTCAAACTAACAAGTGTTCTTTGATTGACACAGGGACAGAAAATTTCGAAAGAGCCTAAGGGAGGCCGTCCATAGGAGAAGGGAAGCACACGACAGGTATGGTCGAAATCTCAGGGCCTGACTAGAAGTGGGACTTAGTGAAAACTCAAAAGAGACATAGTCGGTCATAAACACCCTCCCCAGCAAAAGCACAAGGGGACAAACTTTGACTAGCCAAACCCAATAGAAACAACTAAAGGTTAAAATAGGCATGGAAGTTGAGATGGAATGCAGTCAAAACTCAAATGGGTGTGGGTAACATAGGAAAGCTCCAACACCTCCCTAGTAAGAGTTGCAGAAACCACCAGAAATTAGAACTGGCATTTAAGTAGGAACACTCAGGACCCTCCTGGAAAATGGGACTCTTTTAAAGGATAGAGGCAATCATGGATAGTAAAGGGCATAAAAATGACTTGCATGTTGAGTAGGATTCAGTTAAGAGTTGTTAGGACCCTCCTGAAAAATGAGACTTAACTTAGAACACAATAGCTGGGAGTCATGGTCAAACCCAAATACTTTCCCAGCTGAGTCAGCAAGAGTCATCAGGACCCTCCTAAAAAATGGGACTTAGAGCCAAAATCTCCCCAGCTAGAATCAACAAGATTCAATAAGAGTCATCAGGACCCTCCTGAAAAATGAGACTTAGAGCCAAAATCTCCCCAGCTAGAATCAACAAGAGTCAATAAGAGTCATCAGGACCCTCCTGAAAAATGGGACTTAGAGCCAAAATCTCCCCAGCCAGAGTCAATAAGAGTCATCAGGACCCTCCTGAAAAATGGGACTTAGAGCAAATATCTCCCCAGCCAAAGTCAACAAGAGTCAATAAGAGTCATCAGGACCTTACTAAAAAATAGGACTTAAAGAAAATATTCCCCCCAGCTATAGTCAATAAGAGTCAAGAAAAAGTCATCAGGACCCTCCTGAAAATGGGATTTAGAGGGAAAATTTCACATTTCCCCAGTTGAGTCAGCAAGAGTCATCAGGACCCTCCTGAGGATGGGACTTAGATTATACTTCCCCAGCACGAGTCAGCAAGAGTCGTCAGGACCCCCTGGATAGAGGAATGTAGCCGTAAATACTAACCCCCAGCAGTCACCTTTTTGTTATTAGATTAAGAGCTGTAAAGACCTGCTTGGATAATGGGAGGTAGTTTTAATCATTAGTCACCAGCAGATCCCCAGGAGATATAACTCTTAGCAATACATAGGGGAAAATAATACCTTTTCAGAAACACAGCATAGTCTTGAAATTATCAGCAGTTGAGACTTGTCAGGACCAAGTTTAGCAATTAGGCGCCCACCTGTAGAACAAAGGAATAGTTTTCAAGATTTTAAGCTTCAAAATCAGGCGCCCACCTGTAGAACAAGGGAATATTTTTCTAAATTTTAAGTTTTTGTAATCAGGCGCCCACCTGTAGAACAAGGGAATACTTTTCAAAATACAAGTTTTTGTAATCAGGCGCCCGCCTTTAGAACAAGGGAATATTTTTCAAAATTTCAAAGTTTCGGTAATCAGGCGCCTACCTGTAGAATAAGGGAATATTTTTTAGATTTCAAAGTTTTTGGCAATCAGGCGCCCACCTGGAGAACAAGAGAATATTTTTCAAAATCTCGAGTTTTGGCAATCAGGCGTCCACCTGTATAACAAGGGAATATTTTCAAAGTTATAAGTTTTAGTAATCAGGTGCCCACCTGTAGAACAAGGGAATATTTTTCAAAAGATTTAAGCCTTGAAGATCAGGCACCCACCTGTAAAACAAGGGAATATTTTTCAAAAGTCCATGTTTTTGTAATCAGGCACCCACCTGTAGAACAAGGGAATAATTTTCAAAATTTTTCAGGCACCCACCTGTAGAACAAGTGAGTATTTTTCAAAATTGTAAAATTTTATGCTTCAGGCACCCACCTATAAAACAAGGGAATATTGTTCAATATTCCGAAATCAGGCGCCCACCTATAAAATAGGGGAATATTTGTCAAAGTTTTAAATTTTAGTAATCAGGCGTCCACCTGTAGAACAAGGGAATATTTTTAAAAATTTTAAGCCTTGAATATCAGGCACCCACCTGTAAAATAAGGGAATATTTTTTAAGGTCCAAGTTTTTGTAATCAGGCACCCACCTGTAGAACAAGGGAGTATTTTTCAATTTTCAATTTTTTGATAATCAGGCACCCACCTGTAGAACAAGTAAATATTTTTCAAGTTTAAGTTTTGCAATCAGGCACCCACCTGTAGAACAAGAGAATAATTTGCAAAATTTTTCAGGCACCCACCTGTAGAACAAGGGAGTATTTTTCAAATTTCGTAATCATGCGCCCACAGAGAATAATTTTCAAAATTTTTCAAGCGCCCACATGTAGAACAAGGGAGTATTTTTCAAATTTCGAAATCATGCGCCCACCTGTAAAATAGGGGAATATTTTCAAAATTTTAAGCTTTGGTAGTCAGGTGCCCACCTATAGATAAGGGAGTATCTTTCAAAACTCAAATTTTTGTAATCAGGCACTCACTTGGAGAACAAGAGAATACAGTTCAGTTTCATTCGATTTTGATAATCAGGCACCCACCTGGAGAACAAGGGAATATCTCGCGAAGTCAAGTTTTGATGATCAGGTGCCCAATTGCATAACAAGGGAAGATCTTTCAAATTGCAAGTTCAAGCAACCAGGCGCCCACGTGTAGAACGAGGGAATGCTTTCAATGGGGTACATCTTAAGACTAGCAATTCGGCATCAAAAATAGAGGAAGAGAAATGCCAGACAACAAGGCAACAAGAAGTTCCACGGAGGAAACACCGGTTAATAAAGCAACAAGAAGTTCCACAGCAAGAAATGCAAGACAACAAGGCAACAAGGATTCAGAGCAAGTCGAAAGACATAGATAGGTTTTCTTGTAATCCATAGTTCATAGCTTAGTCTAGTTTCTTTTTTTTCACAATGGTGTAATAAGGGGGTCTAGCAACAGTAGCAGCAGTAAACTCACAGCCTCTGTAGTCCCAGCTACAAAACACTCCAGAACTACACTGACCTGATTCGTTTGTCGCCAAGGATATGTAGGCAACCTTTGAAGCAAGGTTCGGTCAGAAAGTTTTCAAAATGCTTCACACGGAGTATTCAGTCGGACAAAAATCGCTCATGTTTGCTCACTTGTCTTTGCACGAAAACTCTTCGTGTTCCTGCACAAAGAGAGGCAGCTGTGAGCATGTGATTTTCGCCATGCTAAGACGACTCCCACAGGACTCTCAGGTTTAGGATTTTTCTTTTAATATTTATTTTTAGGATTTAATCGCGTGTGCCAGTGTGTTTTCATTAATGCATGCTTAAATCATTTAGGATTTAATTTCGTGTTTTTGCTAAAATAATTGTTAATTAGGGTTATTTTACAAATATAAAATTCACAAAAAAAATAATAAGTAGTATTTCCTGCATTTTTTTATTTTCTTTAATTTTATTTGTTGCATTTTTTATTTTGTGTTGCATAAATAAACAATTATTATGTTAGTTAGGAGTTTTAAAAATACAATTAGGAATTATATTAAATAAATAAAAAGAAAAAAAGAAAATAAAACAAAACAAAATGTGTATATAATACTTACCCACCCATGTTGGCCACAATTGGGCCAAACTTGGGTGGCCCAAGTCATTTTCCTATGTGAAACACCCGTGCCGAGCCTAAAAATGGGTCCCCGACCCAGTCCACACACAATCACCCCAAAACGACACTGTTTTAGGGGAAAGCCACCACAGCCGTTGATCAACAGGCCATCCAACGGCCCTGAAACCCTCACCCAAATTAATTATATATGTCCAAACGTTTATAGACTTAGAGACCAAACTAATCACCCTCCTCGTACCAAACACTCCTGTTGTAACACCACCCCCTTCACCCATATGACCGTCGTTGACCACCCAGCAACCACCCTAACGCCGCCGCCGGAAATCGCCTCACGGTGGCGGTCGGTCACCAAATTACACCACCAGACCACCATGACCCCCTCTTCCCCTTCCTGTAGTCGGTTTCCTTCGAACAAACGCCGATCTTCTCGAATATTCAAAATAAAGTTCGCCGGAACCATCGTCTCCGGCGACCCAACCCCAGACTTGTCAAATGAATACCCTTGAAACACCTCTTTCCCCTCTTTCTAACCATCCATACCACACCCTTCGAATCCAAATGAAGCGGCTCGAATATTGAGTCAAAGATTACCCTAAAACCAAAACCTCACCGGCATCCGGCCAAATTGGCCTCAGATAATTCCCTTCTATCCCTCTCCCCAACCATACCATCCACGACCCTCAAACCCCACTAATCACAAAGAAAACTCAGATCTAAGACCTTACTTGGTCTCAGCATCAAACCCCCACCCCCCCCCCCCCCGAACCCTTTCTCCTTCTTCAAATACGCAAGGCAAATTGCCCTAGAAGTTAGAAACCTCCCCAAAAAGAGGTCAAAAACCCACGGAATTGATTCAAGTTAGATCTGCATGAACAAAAGCTAAGTATTCTATGTTAGTGTCGTTGTTTGTATATGTTTATTTGCTTGTTTCCTCTAAGATTTTAGTTTGTTTTCCAAGATCTCATCCTAAAGTATGATAAGTAGTCTTCTTTGTTTGTTATACTCAATGATTCTTTGGGTGTCACTGGTTTGAATGCATCTTCTATAATGGTCTGATATTATATTTTGCCTTTTGACTTGTCAGTTTGTTTTCACCTCTGAAACTTTACATGGTTTGTAGTTTCATCTCTGAAATTTACATGTTTTGTTGATCTTCATCTCTTGATTCTGCATTTGTTTCACCTCTGAGGTTCTGAATGGTTTTGTGGCCATTACTTGTGTTATATCATGATTCTAAGCGGGTGTTTTCTTTTAAGAAGTTTCATACCAGTCATATTCCTTTCCTATTGATTGTGATCCTCAGTAGTTGCTCATGTTAGGATAAATTGCTTCTCTGAATATTGTGATTAGCTTTGTTTTAATTTCCTTATTGTTACTTCTAGGTTTTGGCTAAGTGTTATATTTGGCCATTGTTCCTGCATAGTCAATTGAGTCTCTTTTTTGTGTTTGTTTTGGTTCATCTTGAAGTATCCGTGGATATTCATGTGGTCCTAAACTTGGGATAATTGTCTCCACCCTTTGTTACTGAATAAGGTCACATTAAGATGCTTAATTGGAACTTGGGTTACATTGATTAAGCCTGTAGTCCAGACCATGAATTTGGCCCAAAACTTGAATACAATTGACCAGGGTCAGGTTTGACCAAACCAAATGAAAACCAAGGGTAAAAAACCCTTTGGATAGTTAATTAGGAGAGGAAACAGGGGTATAAAGGGTATTTGGGCCTGAAAGAATCTTGTAACAACCCCTAGAACATTCTAGTGAGGGACTTAAGCATAATTCAGCCTCAAACTTGAGGCACAGGTCAGAAGACTAGGGACTATTTAGGTAAAATTGAAATTTGAATAAGTGACTAAAAGGAAAACAAGGAAATAAGTGTTGCCCTAAGTCTTTAACTATAAAAAGGGGTAATCTGAACATTTTGAGGGACTTTTTGGCTGGGGATTTTTTATTTTTGCGAGCAGATGTTCTTTTTGAAGCTTCAGTGAATTAAAAGCTCTCTTATATTCTTCAGAAGTCCTGAGTGTTGTCCTATTCCTATTCCTGTTGAATTTTCTTTTACCTTTCCTCAAAACCTTCCTGAATTCCTGTTTGTTTATTGGTCGATTGGCTGCTGCTTGCTTGCTAGTAACTTCACTTACTCATAGGCTCTCTTCCTTGCTGAATTCCAGGTACATTTCAATGCCCATTGATGTATGGAGTTTGAACTGAATATACGCCCAAGTTTGAAGATCTATGTCATTTTTTTATCTTCGAATCTTCACTTTGTTTTATATTCCTCTAGTTTTGATATACCTTATGGTAGAGATACTTGTCTTGTAACAATGGGACACGTTTGGACTGATTTGCCTTGTAATGATTAGACATTTGGACTGATACTTAAAATATGTACATTTAATAGTAAGATTAACTAGTGGTATGGTCAGTTCAGGTGCTTGTTCCTGTTTTATCTAAAATTGGACTTAGAAGAACATGTTAGTGTAAGGTAGCCAGATCATTTTGGAAAACCAATGTTTAGTGTGAAAATAAGAAGTTTTGGTTGTGTAAGCTTAACTATCGTGTGTTTGAGAAAAATGAAATTTGAAAATAGTATTTTCTAATGCAAACAGTGGAAAGCAAAAATCATTGGACATCCAGCTCCGTGTCGCATTACTTGTCAATTTATAACTCATAGCGTGATAACTATTCAAATGTCAAAACATTGTGTAGTGTTTTAATTCGTTTAAGTTTCAGTGCATTTGGAGATAATCTAATCGAATTTATTCAGTGTCTGTAATTGGAGTTATGGTAGAATTTTCGATACTGAATGTGTGCATACTCTGAGTGACGAGTATTTCACAATGATTCCTTGTGTATTGAGGTTGAAATCTGATGTGCAATCAATTAAGGCATTTTTTTATCTAAATACCCGCAACACATTTTGTGATAATCAAGTGTATTGCTTTAGCCGTTGAGGTATAATTTAAAGAAGGGCCGTCGATAATCCCCTATAATGGACTCGTTAGTCCGATGTTTCTGAGCCTAATTGGGAAGCCCAATAGCTGCCAGTTGTGGAAAATAATGCATACTCCTGGGTTAGATAAGCAAATCCCAATGTATAGTTAGCCATGAATGAGGCTAAAATATAAGTACGAAATTTCTCAAAACCCATGCATAAATGACTAGGATATTATAGATACAAGAACAATAGAGAACTTAGTTGCTTTAGGACGTCCTTATAAAATAAAGCGAGTCTTGTTAACTAAATCAAGCACCACACAAGGCTCCTTAATTCAATAAAACACTTAGAAAATTAGAAGTGTCGATTAGCAAATTTCACGGCCTTTCACGAATTTCTAAAGACGTAGTTGCTATAGGCACGAATTTATTATGAAATACCTCCCTAAAGTCGGGTGCATATTATGTGACCCAAATCCAAATCTCAACGAAGTTGGAATGTGTCAATATCCACGGGTGCATTTATGTGACGTGGTTTGAGGCCTGTTTTAACGACGATGCAATTCTCTTTAAAATAATAATAAAAGCGGTTTAAAGTTAAAAAGCACATAAATTAAACATGTTCTAAAATCAGATAATTTAAGCCAAATATGACAATTGAGGGACCGTGCTAGAACCACGGAACTCGGGAATGCCTAACACCTTCTCCCGGGTTAACAGAATTCCTTACCCGGATTTCTGATTTGCTGAGTGTTAAACAGAGTCATTCTTTCCTCGATTCGGGATTCTAATCGGTGACTCGGGACACCATAAATCTCTCAAGTGGCAACTCTGAAATTCTTCTAAATAATTGAATCCCGTTTCGATTGTTCTTTAATTGGAAAAACTCCTCTATCTACGCCCTTCGCCGGGTTGTAGTAGCCAAAAAGGAGGTGTGACACGTACCACCCCCTACTATTTTATCAAATCTTGTGGTAGGCGTACCACCCGCTCCCATTTCAATATCACTTCTGGTAGGCATACTGCCAGCTCTCATTTCATCAAATCTTGTGGTAGGCGTACCACCCGCTCTCATTTCATCAAATCTTCTGGTAGGCGTACCATCCTATCCTATTTCATATTAACACATCATCACAAGAAGTCTCGGCAATGGAACAAAGTAACATAATAACTTTCCGACAAGGGAACAAAGTAACATAATAACTTCTCATTAAGGGAACAAAGTAACATAAAAAATTTCCGGCAAGGGAACAACAATATGGAAACAATCATCCCGGCAAGGAAGAATTAGATATAACCAACCTTAACTCAGTTTGATTAATGAAGATTCTCAATCATAAATAGGATCTACGAGGATAAACGAATCGTTTCTCGACACGGTAGATTATTAGTAAAGGCATACGTGATGTCATTTAAGAATACAACAACTTCCAATTTTGGACACACGGTCATGCTTGACACCAATGTATAGATACTCGTCACCATGCATGTACGTCGTACTCAACAAAGAGCAATTATCATATAAAACTCAACTCATAATTCATCAAGCTAAGGTTAAACTGAAAACTTACCTCGATGCCTTGAACACCACTCAAGTCTTAATTATAGCTTTACCACTTGATTCCACCACCAATCCACTCGAAAATCTAGTCATAAGTTACTTGATCACATTAATAAATGCTAAATGAATCAACCCTAATGCATGAAAATAAGTTTTACAAGGTTTTACCCCAAAAGGCAAAAAATGCCCTCGAGCCCACGTGGTCGAAACTCGGGGTTCGGATCAAAACTTGGTTATCCATTCCCCTGCAAATCCAAATATATGATTTGCTTTAAAATCGGACCTCAAATTGCGTCCAACTCCCCAATTTTTTGAAAACCTAGGTTCTTCCCAAAAAACTCAATTTTCCCATGAAAATCTTTGGTTTGAAGTTGAAATCATGTTAAAGATGTTAAGTAGTAAAGAAAATGAGTTAGAAATCACTTACCAATTATTTTAGAGAAGAAGAATCGCCTCTTATGTTTTGGGGTTTTAAAACTGTAAAATAACTGAAATTCGTGTGTATTTATACCTCTCTAAAGTTCCTTGTGCGGATCGCGCAAAAAGGACCGTCGCCGCATAGGCTTCTTGAAGACCTGCGGATCATTGCCCAGTGCGGATCACACCAAACCGACTGCGGCAGCACAGCACCCACCGCGTACCGCTCAAAGGCGACCGCGGCCACGCTGGCCCCTCCGTGGTTGCACGCCATTTCTCACGGGCCGTGCAAGAGGGTTCAAAGACCTATTAAAATTCCTGAACTTGCAACACCTGATCTTTTTAAGTCTAAGGCATCCTAGAACCTACTCAAAACTCACCCGAGCCCTCAAAGCTCTAAACCAAATATATACACAACCTCAAAACATCCTAAGAACATATTCGTGTGATCAAATCACCCATATAACATCATCAACATCGAATTGAACCTCGAGATCAATGAAATTTCTCAAAACTTCGTTTAAGCATAAATTTCCCAATTAGGGTCCGGATTGCGTCAAACGACGTCGGTTTTTAACCAAACTTTACAGGGGTGATTCAAAACATATATGAGACTTGTACCGGGCGCTGACACCAAAATACGAGCCTGATACCATCTTTAAACATTTTCAGAAAGCAATTTCACTTAAAAATTCATATCTCCGATTTGGGACCTCGGGATTAGATTACGGGTATACGCCCAAGTCCTATATTTTCCTACGAACCCTCCGGGACCGTCAAATCACGGGTCCGGGTCCGTTTACCAATATATTGACCAGAGTCAAACCATTCACTTTAGCATTTTTCATAAAATTTCATATTTAAGCTTTCTGGCTAAGCACCCGGACTGCGTACGCAAATTGAGGCAACCTTCAATGAGGTTTTCAAGGCCTCAAAGACACAGATTTCACTAGCAATAGGTGATACCCCTTTGGCTTGTCACAAAATACTTGACTCTTTTATCCATCTATCACAATAAGATTTACAATATGAATCATGCATCTCAAGTGAAGGTGTTGACCATTCATGATATTGATTCCCAATCATCTAATTTGTCAGACAACTTCTCCAGAGTCACATCATTTGAACTAGCATTATCAACTATAACCGTGAAAATCTTTTGCAAATCTCACTCACGCAAATAATCAATAATACACCTTGCCATATCTTCACCATTATGACTAGTAATTGGAGAAAGTTAATAATTCTTTTATGTATAGTCTATTCACTATTAATCTAATGGGTTGTGATGCACATACAGTTAATTTTTTTAATATGAGCCCATGTATCAGTGGTAAAACTTACTCTTTGACTTGTTCCTTTAAGAAACTTCATTGATTTATTTTTTTCCACATTAAAAAGAGCAAAACAATCATGTATAACAGTAGTACGGGAAGGAATATGAAAATAAGTTTGTGCCACTTTCATAAAAATTTTAAAATCTTTCTTCTCAACAAAACTAAATGGAAGTTCATCAACCATCAGTATATGACACAAAGTCATCCTAAGCTTTTCTTGATCAAATTTCCATGGAATAAGATCACCTTTATTAACCCCCAGGCATTGTTTGATATGGTAATAATTTTTTACCTTTTTCAACTTTATAAGGATTCCTTGGCCATTTACTGATATGGCTATTTATTTGTGTCGTACTTTTGCTCAAAATATTCTTGTTCACAAAATCTACATACATATTTATTATTTCCTTTAGCATCAACTTTTTCTTCAAAAAAATTCCATGCTCGAGATCATTTTTGCTTTTGTTTTGTAATAGTCGAGTGAGTAGTTGCAGCAATAGACTCAGAACCTCTACTTTCATCAATCACTTGATGAATTTTATCATTTTCAGCCATATGAAGTGAATGAAGAATATAACTTACAGTCTTAATCGAGTTGAATGAAGCAAAGCAAGATAAAGAAATCCTTTTTCACAACTATTTTCAGATATAAAACAAGACAACCCAAGACTTTCGGCAACTTTCAATAAAAATCGAATTTAAAAGAATAGTGTCTTACCAATTGAATCCCGTCTTAGAGCTGTCAAATGAGAGCAACTGCAAGTAAAAGTTTCAGGCTTCCAGCTTTGGTTTGTATCCACTTAGAAGAGAAGAATTAAAAAGGAATTATGCATCACTAAAACTGCGACACGCTGATGTATTTTCATAATTTTGTAAGATGCTTATATATTTTATATTTGTTTTGATGAGTATAGCAAGTGTAAGATTAAAAACTCAGATATTTATGATAACAAGTAAATTGAACAATAGTTGTTAAGCCTTATTATAATTCTCAAATTTGATCAAAACTAGTAGAAGTTGAAGTCGAGACAATTTATATACTCCACTGTCAAGGTCAATGTTTTTGTCTCATAAATCTTACAATTAAGCGTATTCATTCATTGGTATCATTTCAAATCTCACCTTCTCAAACTAGTGTCAACCTTAAAATAAAACTCACTTTAAATATCTCTGAATTAATATTTTTCTTTTTGAGAAGTAAATAAATATTTTTAAAATAATTGTAGTTGGAGACATTTGAGATTTCTTACGAGTACATGAACAATACTGGCAAAGTAGAGTACTATACAGTGGATCATAACCAAGTCTAAAGGGAAATCTGGTTGAGCTCAAATGATCAAAATGGTCTTTGCTGAAATGCTATATAATATTTGGTTAGAGAGAAACTCAAGATTGTTCAATCACACATCCTGTTCCAGTGGACATCTACTCAGAAGCATTGCTTATACATGTCATGTTAGAAGTCCCCCTAAAGTTAGAACACACCTTCTGCATTATCTTCTGTAATTAGAAATATAGGTATAGTAAATGTAGATGTTAGCTAGTTTTTTTTTTATAGATGATAGTCAGCTGTGTATAGCTGAACTATGGCTTTGTAAAGAAATACCTTTGGTGATTAATACAACAAGATTTAATTACCAATAAAAAAAGTAGAGTACTATATTCAATTAATGAATCATAAAATTTGTAATAACTAATAAGAAGGTAATATAATCAATGGAGTAGCATGAACTGACTAGAATAAATTATTCTTAACCAAAAATAAAAACTAATTTCTACATGGTACCTGCTAAGAGCTTTCCGGAAACGGTGATAATAAACGGCGACAATGGCGAGTGGCGATAGAACAGAGCTAGATTTGTACTTTGTAAGAAGAAAGTGAAGACTGAAGAAAAAGCAGGTCTGAAGAAGGGAGGAAATAATAGTGTTATCCGGTTAGGGACTTTAGTGAAGGAAATGGTACTATTATAGAATAAGGGTATATTTATTTCTTTAGTATATCTTATCAGTTTATCGATAACTCGATAAGGAAAATTTCGAAATTGAAATCGAAATTAATAAATCGATAAACCGATAATTAATAATCGATTCAGTTTATCGATAAACCAATTCAAATGCACACCTCTAGATTGGGCTAGGCTTTAATTGGTCTGAGGTAGGATAAAGTTCGAAATTGATTAAGAAAAAGAGGCTATTATTTAAATACCTGATTAACTTAATAAAATAATTTTATTAAATAACTTAAAAATGATAAAAATATCCTTTGCGTATAAAAATAATTTAAAATATTTACTTAGTATTATAAAAATATAAAAGGTCATTTTTTTATGAAATAAGGTAATTATGCGTACATAGACTATTATTACAAATTTATTGCAATTATAACCTAACATGTACATATGGATATTCATGAAATAATCAAGGCTTAGTATACATATAAGATAATAAAATTAAGCAGTAAAATTATCATAAAACCATTTATGATGCAATTAGTAATTATTTGGATAATAAAATGCTTGAACAGTTTAGTTAATCCACTTAAAATTACAAAAACATTATGGAAAAATGCTAGTTGATGCTCATGCACTATTTTAAAAATATGTATATATTTTTAAAATATATATAAAAAATTGGATATCGGCACCTAATATAAAGATTTGATGCCGTTACTACAGTTCACGAGGGCGAAACTGAATCGTAACATTGCAGATTCATGAAGATAATGAGAAGGTTTTGAAGTAGTTTCAATGTGGAGCATGCTTTGATCAGATTCTACGGGCAGGAATGAAACTTTTAGATGGTATGATTATATAGCAAGCTTGACAATGTGTGCATAATTTATCGTAGTCTTTGAATACTAATTTATGAGTTTATTATCATTAGTTTATATTGATTTGACTGTAGTTTGGAAAATGTTTAAATAATTATGAATTATATTTAGGTCCTTAATCAATATGTTGATGCTCATTAGTGTCCAGATTCAATAAGCATGCTAATATGCATTTTATTTCATCACTTCTTAGTCACATATTCATATCGTTGTTAATAGAATTTTGTTTAGTCATTACATGATGTTAACAGGTTTCATTAATTACTGTTTGTTTTAAGCTTAAGGTATGGTTGGTATAACGGAAAATATTTTTCGTGGAAAATGTTTTTTCGAAAACAAGTAGTAATTTTATTCATTTTTTCAGTGTTTGGTACGTAAATTAAGGAAAATGACTTCTCAAGAATATTCATAAATAATTAAGATATAACAAATATGAAGCCATAAACTTTCGGACCAACAACCTTCCGGACCCACAAATTTCATAAACTTTCGAACCGCTAAATTTTCAAAACCGCGGAATTTCGAATGCGTAAACTTTATAATTTCTAAACCCGTAAACTTCCAAACACATAAACCTCCAAACTCATAATTTTGGAACTTGTCAAAGTTTAAGTCTATAATAAAATTAAAACTGAAAAATATATTTAGAATTTCTTTTTTCCGGGGGTGGGGGGGGAGGGAGGAGAGGGGGTTTGGGGTGGGCAGTAAAACAAAAAAGACAGAAATTTAAATTATAAAAAAAAAAAAGTAAAAAAAATTGTGCGGGGGAGAAATTTGAAATTACCAAGACAAAAAATTAAGGTAAAAAAAATATTTTTTTGTGGGGGGAGAAGGGGGTGGAGGGGTAATAGGGTGGGTGGTAACGGAAAAACTGAAATTTGAAAAAGAAAAAAAATATTGTAGAGGGGGCGGTGGGGAAGGTTGACAAGGAGCTTTGGAAAATGTTTTCCTTTCTTTTGATAAGGAAAATATTTTTCTCCAATTAGAGGAAAATAAATTGATAGGAAAAATATATTTTTCAAAAATTAAAAAATATTTTCCAAATAATAATTTCCTTCGTACCAAACACACCCTTAGTTTTGATTATTTTGGCATTTGTTAATTACAAAAGCAAATAAAGAAGACAACAGATTTGAAGTAAGAAATTAATAAAGGAGAAATTGTCATAAAGCACTACCTTTTAGTACTAATTAATCATATTACGGATTATAGATACCATTTATGTGGTTATAAGATATATTTGATGTATTTAAGCTATTGTATTCATGAATACAGTAGCAAAAATAGGCGTGAATCAAGGAAGTCCAGCTAATCAGTTGTTGTATTCGAGTGTACTCGACTGTATTCATAGAGTAAAACATGGGATTACAGCTTGACATATTATTATATTTAGCTGTATTCACGGTATGAAATAGGGGATTACACTGTTTTTAAAACAAAAAGTGAATCAATTAACATAATAGACTCCTGATATAACTCAACAAACTCAATTATAACACACATATTTTGTATTATTCAGTTATAAAAAAATTCTCAACCTCAAAATACCCTAAAAATATAGCAATCTTCATAGTAATTATATAATACATCTGAATACATAAATTATATTAATTAAAAAACATATGAATTCATTAATGTTATATAGCGAGATAATGGATACAATGAAATAGATAGAATACAGAAGGATGCATTGAAATATAATGAGAAAAAGACATTGAATACAGTGAAATACATGGAATACAATGAGATACATTGAATTTCAATGGGAAAAAAATAGTGGATACAATGAAATAGATAGAAATACGGCGAGATACATTAGAATGCTCTTTTAAAAGGGTAACAGAATATTCAAATTGCTCATCCCCAAACTTCAGACGATCTATTTTAGTTAATAATTTTTCGATGACCTATCGGATTCTGACCATGATTCCATAAGCAGCGATAAGAGAAAGAAGAAGAAAACGAGAAATCACATAAATCAGAAATCAGAGATTCCGATTTTGATATTCATGTACATGAATAATACGCCAACTCAAGTATTGTTCTTCTTCTTCTTCCTTTTCGATTTTGATTGTTTTTGTAAATTTCGATTTTGATAAACTCTGGTTTCTCCTTAATTAAATAGCATGCGGTTATGCCAAATTTGGGCTTTTGTCTTATTCGTCTTCAATAGCTTTGTTTGTGCATATTTGCAAGCTGGCTTACTAAAGTTTTGATGGATTTTCGGTTAAGAGGAAGAGGTCCACGAAACTTTGGGGGAATGTGATATATCAAAGTAGAGAGAAAAAAAAAAGAGTAATTGATTAGCGTATTTAGTGGCTTAGGGCTAGGAGAAAACAAAAATTAAATATTTTCCTATAAACCTTCAAAAGTATCTATAGAATATACTTTTTCTTAAAATAATATTTATTCAAAATAAATAAGATATTAACTTTTGCTGTAAAAGATTAAAAAAAATATGGACTGGTAAAGCTGAACAATAAGATGTGAGCCAAAATAAAACAAATTCAGCAGCCCATAGAATTAATTTAACTGGCCCAATGGCCATTTAATATCCAATGGGTGTCAAAGTCTTGGTTCAAAATAACCAATATGACCCATTTCTTTTTAATTAGGCTAATATCACTGAGAGTAGGCCCATTTTCTTTTGATAACAAGGTTGTCCACTCTTTAAACTAATAAGTTGCCCCAACATTTTATTTTTATTTAGTCAAATAACCTCAATAAAAATTATCTTTTTAATTAAAATAACTTTACAACTTAGTCTCCTTAATAATTAATTTAAGCACTAGGTAATTAATAGGCATGCTTTAATTTTACAGACTTGTTTATGTAGCGTGATATTTTTTTATTAAATTAATTGAATATCTCATCACATATTCAATAGTTTTAATTACTTCTTAATTTAGTTATTTTCCATAACTGTGGTTAGCTTGCGTAGCGCGATATCTTTTTACAAAATTTCAAAATTATTTTCTCGAATGTAGTAATATTTTCAAAAGTAGTAACATACTAATAATCCTTGTCATGATTGAGAATTCGCTTGCATTGACACGGCTATGGAAATATTAATAAAATTCGTTTCGCTCGCACATTCGCTTGCATGGTGCAGTTAGGAGAATTAATATTATTCAAATATGTTTTTAATAATTTTAATAATTAAAAGCGAATATGTGAAACATAAAAATCCAATAAAATATAGTTTTTCAAAATTAATTCAAGCCATAATTAGTCAATAAAGCGACCGTGCTAGAACTACGGGATTCGAAAAATGTGTTACACCTTCTCCTCGGTCAACAGAATTTGTTACCTGAACTTTATTTTTGCAGACTGTTAATAATAGAGTCAAGCATTCATTTGACTAGGGATTAAAATAAAAAGTGAATTAGAACACTCAAAAATCAATTCCAATTGGCAACTCTATAAATAAAATAATCCATATTCAAATTTGTCACTTTAATTAGAAAAACTCTTTAACCCACAATCCATAACATACATATCTTTTAGGATGAAAAAGCGTGTGACGGTTACCACTTTGAACTTTTCATCTAATATTATGTTTTGCGTTAGCTTTAACTTTTATTTTATTTTTCCATATATGTGGTTCTGAAGAACTATAACTTTTATTCTTCAAGGAGACATCATGTTTCCCTGCCATCCATTGAATTTATTAACAAGAGAGTATACCATCAAGCAGACATCTAGAATTCCTTCCACAATAAATAGGATATCCCAGATAATTAAATGAAAAATTATTATTCATAAAATTTGAGGATTCCCTAATTCTGTTGATCCTATTAGCACAAGTATGGGGAGCAGCAATAGAGAAACTCTAGTAATTATTAACCATCTGATTTGACGCCTTCCCATATCTGTTAATCGGCTTCTTAATGAGTCTAATAGTGGCATTGTTCCCTTCACAGAAGATCATAATATCATCAGCATAAACAAATTTATTAATAGTACGACTTCTGTGATCCATGCAAAAAGGAGTGAAACTAATATAATCATTAAGTTCGTTGAGGCACCTGAGAAAACCCCCAGCTCAAATAATAAACAAAGATGTGATAAAGGTTCCCCTTGCTTGAGGCCCTTGATAAGAAGTAAAGAAATCATTTTTAACACCATTAATAATGATAGAGTACCAGACTCTTCCTACTAGACCCCAAATAAGATTAACCTTGTTATTAGAGAAGCCAACCTTCCCATAACTGCTATCAAGAAGCTCCAAGAGATCCGTTCATAGGCTGCAGCCATATCTAGCTTAATGATCGCATTGCCTCCTGTCATACCCCAAATTTGAAGAGGCACGGTCGGCACCGGGTGCCGTATTCGGCTCGAGCGTACCACTCTGTAACTATGAACTCTAGAGGAGCAACCCTCAATTTAGGCCAATGAGGCCATATTCTGAATCGTCTAAAAGTAATGTCTCTTATATTTATGGGATATATATGTATATATAACTTTGACGGCCGATTAAGCCGCCATGAACATCTACTGATACAAAAAACATACAGGACTCGTCTACAAGCCTCTAGCGATAGCTGAACTGCATCATGGTTGGGACAGGGACTCGACCTACCCATCAAACTTTTATATATATAAAATGGACTCCAAGGTCTAGACCTGGTAACCCCGAGGAAGTGGAGCTTACCAACCAAGCTGATGTTTGACTCTATCTGCTATGATGGTCTGTCCAACTATCCATGAGGACCTGCAGGCATCAAATACAATGTCCCTGCCAAAAAGGACGTCAGTATGAAATAATCTACCGAGTATGTAAGGTAATAGAATAACCGAAAGCTGAAACCGAACTAATAATATAATAACTGAAAGTAACTAGGAGTCAAAGATAATATGAAGATATGCTTACGTACCAATAGTGACTCAACTCTCTCAATATAATAAGTAAAATTGATGTCCGACCTTATAAGGCTCGGTATGTGTAACTGCTCTGCCATAGTAGGCTCACTCATAGGTACTTGGCCACAGTAGGCTTGGTATATAAGTCACCATCTAAGCAAAGGTTGCCCAATAGGTGCATGCTCATCGATTATAGCTCAATGGTAGTGAAAATAATGAAATATTGTATATATGTATATATTGACTTTCTGCTCTCTTGGATAAAAGAAAGACAAAAAGAAACTAAATTTGAAGTCTCGATAAGGGAGAACGTTGTAACTTATGAAACTAGGATAAGGTATATAAGTTCAAGAATACAAACTTCTCTTTATGTCTCGTTATTAAGCACATGTGGTTATGGGATCATGCCAGAATGAAGGAAAGGTTTAGCCTTAACATACTTTATCACAATCTTTCCAAGAACCTGGTTGAAATCGCCTCCTCGTACCTCAATCTACAACAATGATAATAACACTAGCATTAAGTTATGAAAGGTACAACTATCGCACAACGAACGACACACTTATTTTGTATTAAAACGGGCAGCATCTCCCCTAAATCTTTACATCCTCCAAATTTAAGATAATACCACCAATGCAAGTAAACAACATATATACATTATTTTCTAGCTATATATACACCATCAAATACTAACAAAACAGCCCAACACACCCTAATCTCTTCATACACGAAACCACCATAGTAGTGTCAATCAACTCGAAAATGTTACGACGAACGACCAGCCCAACACCCTACATATATATGGTGTTTCTACACAATATTTATCATCAAAAACTCCACAAAAAATTAGTAAAACACATAGCCCAACAGCAACACAAAACTGTCCACAGAACATCACACTATAAGTGAATAACTTGAACTCATAGCTTTCGATCACCGTTCCGTGAGTTTTTACAGGTATAGAACGACTTGCCATGAATTTATAGCAGGAAAAATGGATGAAAGAGAGCAGTAAAATTACCTTATTTGTTGGATAACTCAGCTCCTAACTTGGTTCTTCAAACTCTGGGTTTTACCTTCAATTAAAACTTGAAAGGGAGTGAAAATTAATTGTGGTTTGTGGAGAATTTTAGGGAGGATGTTTGCAGAGATTATGTCTAATTATTATGACCTATTTTCAGTCTAATATATGAAGAAAATATTCCTTTAAAATGCCTCTTTAGACGACCCGAAATGGCCCCTTTTTGGGCTCTCATTCAAGCAAGTAGGTGACACGCCTACTTGTCACCCAGCAGCTTGCGCGGTCTTACAAAAATGCTCATATCTCTCTATTCCTATGTCGTATTGACAAATGGTAATGATTTAGAAAGTAGACTCATAGATATTAAATTTTATGGGTGTAACACCCCATAACCCTAAGTATATTAGTAGAAAATCGCAGTTACATTTGACCCAAAGTTCCAGTAAAACTTATGAACATAACTTGTGATGACTTTCATCGAATTTTATTCCACAACTCACTTTATTTCAAAACGTAACAACACAAAAATCATAGGGCTAGAATAATTCATAACATAACCTCCTTATCATGTTAAGAACCCTAGTCTCACCTCCAAATTACATGTTATAACATTCCCAACTTGTCGACTTTCGATGAAACATTGTTTTCTTCAATTTCTTAGTTTCTGAACCCTCTTTGAACTTGTTGATCATGCTCTTCAATATTTATAACCTCGGAGGTAACATGATTAATTTATTTTATATTCTTTCAAAGATGGTTTCATTTGTGAACTTACATTAATTAACTTATGATTTACTCTCAAGTACGAAACTATGGGTGTAACATCATTCTCTTTTGGAACATTCATCCTCGAAGTTGACAAGTGTGCTTATTAGTCTCATAACCTATAGCTCTTATAAATAATCTAGTATTGTCCTTGACATTTAGGCGACTATTTTGTGAATAAATCTGAAGGCTAGGGCATTCTCCCCTTTAGGCCTCTTTCGCACACCATGACTTGTTGTCAGAATTCTTCCAATATCGTAAATGTTGCGACCTTCTGTCATGCAACATGTACGACTTTAGAACTATGGAAAGTTTTCCCTCTAGGCATCTATAAGCGTACTGAAGTCCTTCGCTTGGTACTTTGTCGAACTTACGATTATTGCTATATCTTACTTTACAACCTTGGATATCTATCCTTATGGCTTTACTGCATCTAGGTAGGTCATAATATATCATAACACTTACTTAGATTTATTATTATTGAGGTATTCAACCAAATTCCAAGTTACTCTATTGCTGCTTATCATATATGTATAATATATGTCCTTTAATGCTTCCTCATTATTGTTCATCTTAAGAATGGCAACCAAATCTCATCTCGTACTTTGGAACTTTTATCCACCTATTGTTGATTCACCTTAATGTTGATCTTAATCTACCATGTATAACTTGAATTCTCTTAAGTAATATATTGTCACTAAGGCTCACGTCTCATCTGGGAACATCTGGAGTTATTTGCCTTATCCACTTAAGGTAAATATTATACTTCAACTGTATTTCATAGCATCCCAACGTGATAAACGTTATGGGGGTATATTAATCCTGCACAATTCATGAAATCACTTTTCTTTGAATCATTACACAATCAAGGGCCTAAACGTCATCCTCTTATCTATCACAATTACACTCTTATTCTACCACTAGATCGGCATTAATCCTCCTAGTCCTAAACTCATCTAAGTTCACTCATATTATACTGTGCTTTTTATAACTTTTGGAATTCATCAGCTTTTTTGTTGTGATGAGTTTAATCCCAAGAACTTACCTATCTGTGACGACCAAAGGTTCATCACCTGTTTTTGATCAATTCTGCACTCTCGAGGCCTTGAAAACCTCATTTAAAGCTGTCTCAATTTGCGTGCATAGTCTGGACACGTAGCCGGAAAGCTTAAATGTGAAATTATGTGAAAAATGCTAAGTTTGATGTTATAATGAATAAATTTGACTTTGGATAATATTTTGGCAAATGGACCCGAACTCATGATTTGATGGTCCCGGAGGGTACGTATGAAAATGCGGGACTTGGGCGTATACTTGGAATCGAATTACGAGGTCCTGATCCCGAGATATGAATTTCTAAAGGAAATTATTTTTTTGAAACATTTAAGAAAATTGGAAATGAAAATTGATTAGAAAGCGATGGTATTGGGCCCATATTTTGGTTCCGGCGCCCGGTACAGGTCTTATATACGTTTTAAGTCATACTTGTAAAATTTGGTTAAAAACGGACGTCGTTTGACGTGATTCCGACTTGAATTTCTAAATTTGAAAGTTGATAAAGTTTGAGAAAAAATTCATGATTTTGAGGTTTGATTCATGGTTTTGAGGTTATTTAGGCGATTTGATAGAACAAATAAGTTCGTATGATATTGTTGAGTTAGTATGAGTGTTTGGTTAGAAGCCCCGAGGGATCGTGAGTGTATTAGATGTGTTTCGAGAGGTTTTGAACTTATAAAAAATTGCAGGTTTTTGTTGTTTAGTACCCAGGGATTTTGTTATTCGTGTTCGGTGGGACCTCTCGTGAACGCGTAAGGCAAAATTCCCAGGAGTTCATTTTCTTCTTCGTAAGCACGAAGGTGGTGATGCAAATGCGAAGTTGAGGGAGGTAGACCCTTCGCGAACGCGTAAGGTTGAGGGGGAGAGGTCTCCAGTTTAAGCTATGCAAATGCGAACACTAAGTCGCGAACGCGAAGGTCTTTAGACTTGAACCATCACGAACGTGAGATACCCATCGCGAACAGTATGGGCAATTTTGCCCAGTTATTTTAAAACTCCAAAACAAAACCCATTACGGGATTTATCAATTTTTACAAAACTTCTTCTTCTCCAAAGCTCTAGGGCGATTCTTGAAGCCTTTCTTCACCAGAATTTCTTAGGTAACTAATC
This sequence comes from Nicotiana benthamiana, assembly GCA_034376525.1. NCBI lineage: Eukaryota > Viridiplantae > Streptophyta > Magnoliopsida > Solanales > Solanaceae > Nicotiana > Nicotiana benthamiana. The sequence continues at coordinate 94,781,533 of CM067330.1, forward strand.
TGCAACTCGTTTTCTTCCATTTTCTTCAACTTTTGATGAATTTCTTGTCCTAAAACATGTGATTAGGGGTAAAAAATTAGAGATTTTGGTAGAGTTAGGACTTTTGATTTTTTCTTGATTTAGACCTCGTTTTGGGGTTGATTTTGAAAACAAATTATATCTTCGGACCTGGGGTCGATTTTTGGAATTTTGGGAAGAATGATTTGGAAGTTATAATTGAACATTAGAATTGGATTGTTTAGCTCTTATTGATGATATTGAGTCGATTATGTAAAGATTCGATTGGGTTGGAGCCGAATTCGAGAGGCAAAGCGATGTTTGAGGCTTGAATTGGCCGTGGAAGTTTGAGGTAAGTGTTTGGTCTAACCTTAGCTTGAGGGATTAGGAGTTGAGTCCTATTTGCTATGTGATAATTGTTGAATATAACATATAGTCATGGTGACGCGTATATATACGTTGGTGTCTAGCATGACCGTGAGTCTTTATATTATGAATATTATGATTTCATTGTTTCTTTCATGCCTTGGTGATGATTTCTATATGTTGTGAAAAGCTGGTGAAAGAAATTGTGTTCTTTATACATCTAAAAGCATTGGCTCGAGTATATTACAAATTGTAAAAGTATATGAAATGACTGAAGCCTTTGGAGCATTGGCTCAAGTGGTAAAACAAGTTGGGAAGTAAAAGTAAAAGAAAGAGAATGAGTTATTAAATAGTTCCCTTGCTGGGATATTTGTGGCTTTGTTAATTATCTCCTTTGCCCGGGAAGATGAGATTTATTGACATTGTTCCCTTCCGGGATTTAACTGTTAAATTCTGTTCCCTTCTCGGGATTTCTATTATTTTTGTTTACTCCTTTGCCCCTTGTTTGTGATTGTTGTTTGGGTGAGGAAGAGTGTTAAAGCATGAAGGGTGATGTCGTGTATTGTTTGTTATTGTGAGGAAAGAGTGTTAATGCAAGAAGGGTGATGTCGTATCGCACAATGTACCATTCCGTGCCGACCCTATTGATTATATGTCATGAAAGAGAGTAAAAGCGCAAAAGGTGATACTGTGCATATTTTTATTATATCATTGCTTTGTGAGGATGAGAGTCAAAGCACGAAGAATGATGCTGAGCACATTTTTATTATATCATTACTTGGTGAGAATGAAAGTAAAAGCAGGAAGGGTGATGCCGTGCACTTATTGATTTCTTATCCTTATTTGATGTCTGAGTTATGTTGCTTTCTTCCTTATTTGATTATTTTATCCGGAGTTGTTATCTTCCCTACATCATGCTCCCCTTCCCATATATATATACATATATATATATATATATATATATATATATATATATATATATATATATATATACATATATATATATATATATTTAAACTATGCAGGTTTAGTTGGTTGTCTGGTCCTATGCCTCGTCACTACTTCGCCGAGGTTAGGCTAGACACTTACCAACACATGGGGTCGGTTGTGTTGATACTACACTGTTCTCTTTTGCACATATGCAGGTATCGACAGTAACATTAGTTGGAGGTCTTCATTCATTCCACCCGGAGATCCAAGGTAGACCTGCAGGCATCCGCAGGCCCTGGCGTCTCCCTGTATCCCTATTTCCTGTTTCAATTTTTTCATTTATTCAGAAACAGTGTATTGTTATTTCTTCAAACTTTGTATATAGTAATCTTAGACGTTCTGTGACACTGTGACATCAGGTTTTGGGTGGTTGAGACTTAAGTAACTGTAATATTTGCATATTTTAGATGTTTAATGGTAATGTTCCGCTTAATTTTCTAAAATTTTGCTGTTTATATATATATATATATATATATATATATATATATATATATATATATATATATATATATATATATAAACTATGCAGGTTTAGTTGGTTGTCTGGTCCTATGCCTCGTCACTACTTCGCCGAGGTTAGGCTAGACACTTACCAACACATGGGATCGGTTGTGTTGATACTACACTGTTCTCTTTTGCACATATGCAGGTATCGACAGTAACATTAGTTGGAGGTCTTCATTCATTCCACCCGGAGATCCAAGGTAGACCTGCAGGCATCCGCAGGCCCTGGCGTCTCCCTGTATCCCTATTTCCTGTTTCAATTTTTTCATTTATTCAGAAACAGTGTATTGTTATTTCTTCAAACTTTGTATATAGTAATCTTAGACGTTCTGTGACACTGTGACACCAGGTTTTGGGTGGTTGAGACTTAAGTAACTGTAATATTTGCATATTTTAGATGTTTAATGGTAATGTTCCGCTTAATTTTCTAAAATTTTGCTGTTTTCATGCTATCGCCTTTTTATTTGTTAAAAGAAGTAATTTGATAATGAGATATGTGGTTAAGGTCTGGCTGTCCTAGCTCTCACTAGTAGGTGCCATCACGACCCTGAGGGTGGGAAATCCGAGTTACATGGGTCTCACAGTTCACAGACAAGTTTAGTAGAGTCTGAGGGATCAGTACAAAGACATCTGTATTTGTCTTCAGAGGCTATAGAGTTAGGAAAACTTCACATTTGTTCTTTCTTTTCGTGTGGTTTGGTTCCTCAATGCTAATCTAATTTATACTCTGTTCTTTCGTAGATGACAAGAACACGTGCTTCCTCATCTATCGCTCAGCAACCCGAGCCCCCAACAGCAGCACCCACTAAAGGCAGAGGGCGAGGGCAAGGGCGTGCTAGAGGCCGAGGTAGGGGAGGAGCTCAGCCCCGAGCAGCAACACCAGTGGCAGAGCCTCAAGTTGATTTTGAGGAGGAGGTTCTAGCCGCAGCAGTTCCGGCAGGCCCAGTTCAGGTCCCAAAGGGGTTTATTACTACCCTAGTTCTTCAGGACGCTCTGGTCCTATTTGTGGGCCTCGTGGAATGTGTCACTCGATCAGGTTTACTTCCTCTAGCATCAGCCACTTCTCAAGCTAGAGGAGGGCTCAGACTCCTGCTACTCGTACTCTGAGCAGGTAGCTCCTCAGATTCAGACTCCAGCGGTTCATCCAGTTGGGGTAGTACACCTGGGTATGGTAGGTCAGACTGGTGATGGAGAGACTATGTCCGAAGATGCTTTGTGGAGGCTAGACAAGTTCACAAATCTCTTCACTTATACTTTCAACGGTGTATCTACTGACGATCCCCAGGATTATCTGGATAGTTGTCACGAGGTTTTTTGGAACATGGGCATTGTTAAGACCAATGAGGTTGATTTCGCTACATTTTACTTGTTTCGATTTGCCAAGACTTGGTGGAGGGATTATTTCTTATCTAGACCAGTAGGATCGCCAGCCTTGACATAAGAGCAGTGTACGGTGTTGTTTCTAGAGAAGTTTCTCCCCGTTATTCAGATAGAGGCCTATCGAAGGCAGTTTGAGTGCCTCCAACAGGGTTCCACGACAGTCATGAGACCAGATTCATTGACTTAGCTTTCTATTCTCTTATTTTACTTCCCATTGAGAGGGATAGAGTGATACGGTTTATTGATGGACTCATTCAGCCGATTCGTCTTCAGATGGTCAGAGAGGCTGGGACTGACATATCCTTCTAGGAGGCGGCCAATGTGGCCCGTAGGGTTGAGATGGTATTATCACATGGGTTGGTCACAGGGCAGACAAGAGACCCTGTCAGTCATGCAGATTCAGTGGTGCCTCATCTAGAGGAAGAGATTCTTATGATAGGGTCATCCTCCTTGGCCTTTCCAGTCAGCACTCCAGGTTTCTCACGGTGTTTCAGGTGGCCGTGGTTCTCGTGGGCAGTATTCTTATTAGCAGTCCTACAGTTCACTACCAGCTTCTATTTTGTGCACCACCGCTTCGGAGTTTCCGAGGTGGTCATTCAGGCCAAGAGGGCCAGTAGTCTCAGCAGCCGAGGGCTTGTTACACTTGTGGTGATCTGGGTCACATTGCTAGGTTTTGCCCTCGAGCACCAAGTAGCTCATAGCACCAGGTTATCGTGCTATGGTACATGCACCAAATGTTCCACAACCCGCCCAACCAGCTAGAGGTGGAGGTAGAGGTCCTAGAGGTGGAGGACAACCAGCTGCAGGCCGTCCTAGATAGGAAGATCATAGTGGTAGGGGCCAGCCCCGATGTTATGCTCTTCACGCCAGGCCCGAGGCAGAGGCTTCAAATGCAGTTATTACAGGTACAGTTCTAGTTTTGTGATAGAGGTTCTTCGGTATTGTTTGATCTGGGGTCTACGTATTCGTATGTGTCATCCTATTTTTCCCCGTACTTGGTCTTGCCTAGTAATGCATTAGGTATTCCTGTTTATGTTTCTACACCGGTAGGTAATTTTATAATGATCGATCGAGTCCATCATTCTTGTATTGTGGTAATTGGGGATCTTGAGACTAGTGCTATAGGCATGCTTACAAAAACACTAATTGCTGCATTTACTAATATTTTCCATGTTAGATGTATTTGTCATATTTATCATTTAATTGTCGGTGATGGTATGCGAATTTTAAACATAGAAATTGAAAAGGTTCGAATGGCTCTTAATTGTATTTTTTATTCAAACCATAGAACTAGACTTAGATAGTATTTTAAAAAAAGTGATGAATATGGCCTTAGAGAAAGAAAGGTTCCTAAACCTTGCCCGACTTGATGGAATTGTATGTACGAAAGTTTAGTAGTTGCATATGAATATAGAAACCCACTTAATGCAACGTTTAATTCTTGGGTAGGTGGTGAGGATGATGATGATATTCTTACTACCCAAGATTGGACGAAAGTTAAAATTCTTTTAGATTTTTTAGAACATTTTCAAGTTGCTACAAATGCATTTTCTGGGCAATATTATCCTACTATTTCAAACTGTTTAGTTTATATTGCCGCACTAGCTGATTTGTTTGTTGAATTTTGCGAGGGTGGGGATATTTATGAACTTGCTATAAATGAAATGAAAAAAAAATTAATTAATATTTTTTTCCCTATCCCTCCTATTTTTGGTGTTGCTGCAATGTTAAATCCTACAATGAAATTGGAAGGTCCTCATTTTTGGTATTCAAATATTTATAAGGCTTTAGATCTTTCAAACGAAGAAGTTGCTACACTTGCAGATGCAAAAGCATCAATTAAAATTAATGCTCAAACAGTTTATAATGCTTATAAACTTGCCTTAGAGCATGCTAGGCCAAATATTCCAACCCCTTCTTCGTCTAGCTCACAATCTTCTAAAATAGCTGCGGGCTTAACAGCTCTTAAATCTTGGGCGGAGTTTCGGGGTTCTCAAGGTGATAATTATGATGAAACTTCACATCTAAATGAGCTTCAAGTTTACTTGTCTCCGGGAAATGAAAAGGAGAATCCAGATGGCTCTTTTGATCTTTTGGAGTGGTGGAAGTCAAGGGAAAAATATTTTCCGGTTCTTGCAAGGATGGCTCGGGATATTTTATCAATTCAAGCTTCAACTGTTGCATCGGAGAGCGCTCTCAGTCAAGCAAGACTGCAAATAGGTGATCATAGAGCGGCGATGAGGGATAGCTTGGAAAAATCTGTACCTTTTAGAGATTGGATCCGCGCGAAAAGAAGAAACTTTGGAATTGCAGAATCACAACCGTCGATAGATGAAGCTTATGAAGAAATGATAGCGGAACTTGCGGAGGATTCGGCTTCTCCCGAAAGTGGTGATGAACAAGCTTCTTTTACACCACCACCAACACAACCTCCTCCCAACCTTGACGGATTTATGAGATTTGTTAGAGATACAATGTAGATTATGATGTAACATGTACTTTGGCACATCTTCTTTTAGTTTTTTTTTCTTTTAATGGTGGTATTAGTACTTTGTTGTGCTCATTCCATTGGGGAAAGGAAGACTAAGAAAGATATGCCATTTTGGGTAATAAAAATATAAGACATACCCTTGAATATCCTTTTTCTCAATATTTCTTTGTCTTTACTTCGAATTATTTATAAGCTACAACATATATATATATATATTACAATATATACCACAAGAAAATATATACGAGAATATGTATACATAACATACAACCTAAACTACAAGTAAGTAATAACATATATACATAAGATACAATATATATAAGAGAATATATATACATTATACATAAGAGATACAATATATATACTACAACAAAATATATAACGATATAAGTTATATATATATACATAAGATACAATATATATACTACAAGAAAATATATAAGAGAATATATATATACATAACATACAAGAAAATATATAAGGGAATATATATATACATAACATAAAACCTAAACTACAAGAAACTATATAAGTAATAACATATATACATAAGATACAATATATATAAGAGAATATATATACATTATACATAAGAGATACAATATATATACTACAACAAAATATATAACTATATAAGTTATAATAAAAATACACAAGATACAATATATGTACTACAAGAAAATATATAAGAAAATATATATACAGAACATACAAGAAAATATATAAGGGAATATATATATATATATATACATAACATACAATATATACTAATTACTACAATACAATATACTATGAAATATATATTATATATACTATACTAATAACTAGTATACTATATAAATATATTCTATACTAGTATATTATATACTATACTAATAACTACTATACAAGATATTGCCTTATAAAAATTACAAAAAAAGCTCGCCAGGCCCACCAAGCTCGGCCAGCTAAGCCCAGGACCACATGGGCTTAGGCCCGTCACAGGCTGGTCTCACCCATTGAGCCCACGAAGACCGGGACTGCCAGGCTCGGGACCGCCAGAGCCCAGGCCCACGAAGCCCGGGACCGCGAATCACGGTCTGCGAAGCCCGTTTAGGCCCGGGCCCGAGACCAAATACAGCCCTATTTGTTGCTTTTAGACATGGTTGATTTCGATATTATATTGGGGATGGACTGGTTATCACCTTACCATGCTATCTTATATTGCCATGCCAAGACTGTGACCTTAGCTTTACTGGGTATGCTTCGTTTAGAGTGGAGAGGGACTCCTGGTCATTTTACTTGTAGCAGTATCTCTTATGTGAAGGCTCGACGTATAGTCGAGAAGGGGTGTTTGGCCTATCTGTCATATGTTCGTGTCCCTTCTATTGATTCTATGCCCGTTATTCATGAGTTCCCTGATGTTTTTCCTTCAGACCTGCAGGGCATGTCGCCCGCCAAGGATATTGACTTTTGCATTGATGTGGCTCCGGGCACTCAGCCTATTTCTATCCCGCCATATCGTATGGCCCCGCCTGAGTTGAAAGAGTTAAAAGACCAGTTGCAGGACTTGCTTGAGAAGGGTCTTATTAGACCCAGTCTATTGCCTTGGGCTGCGTCCGTGTTGTTCGTTAAGAAGAACGATGGTTCAATGAGAATATGCATTCATTATCGGCAGTTGAACACGATAACAATATAGAATAAATATCTTCTGCCAAGGATTGATGATTTGTTCGATCAGTTTCAGGATGCCAAGGTATTTTCCAAGATTGACTTGCGATTTGGCTGAGTTCTTCGTTATGTCATTCAGGTTGACAAATGCCCCAGCAGCTTTTATGGATTTGATGAACCGAGTCTTCAGGCCTTATTTAGATTCATTCGTGATAGTCTTCATTGATGATAATATGATATATTCCCGTAGCCAGGAGGATCACGAGAAACATCTCAAGGTGGTTCTTTAGACTTTGAGGGATAGTCATCTATATGCTAAATTTCAAAGTGTGAGTTCTAGTTGAGTTTGGTTGCATTCCTGGGTCATGTCATATCAGTAGAGGGTATTTAGGTTGATCCGAAGAAGATCGAGGCAGTCAAGAACTGGCCTAGACGAGCATCAGCTATAGAGATTTGGAGTTTCTTGAGGTTAGCAGGTTACTATCGTCGGTTTGTAGAAGGCTTTTTATCTATCACAACCCCGATAACCAGATTAACCCAGAAGGGTGCCCAATTCAGATGATCAGACGAGTGTGAGGCGAGCCTTTAGAGGCTCAAGACAGCGCAGACTACGACAACGGTATTGGTTTTTCCTACAGGTTCAGGACATTATACAATTTATTGTGATGCTTCCCGTGTTAGGCTTGGTCTAGTGTTGATGCAGGATGGCAAGGTCATTTCCTGTGCTTTGAGGTAGCTGAAGATTCATGAGAAGAACTATCTGGTTCATGACTTAGAGTTGGCATCCATTGTTCACGCATTGAATATTTGGAGGCACTATCTTTATGGCATGGCATGTGAGGTGTTCACTAACCACAAAAGTCTTCAGTACTTGTTCAAGCAAAAAGAGTTGAATTTGAGGAGGTCGTTGGAGTTGTTGAAAGATTATGATATTACTATATTATACCACCCGGAAAGACTAATGTGGTGGCCGATGCCTTGAGTAGGAAGTCAGCCAGTATGGGCAATCTTGCTTACATTCCGGTCAGTGAGAGGTCGCTTGCTTTGGATGTTCAGTCTTTGGCCAATCGATTTGTGAGGTTGGATATTTCTGAGCCTAGTCGAATGTTAGCTTGCACGGTCACTCTTTCTTCATTATTGGAGTGTATCTGTGATCGGCAATTTGATGATCCCCATTTGTGTGTCCTTAGAGACATGGTGCAGTGTGGAGGTGCCAAGCTGGTTAATTTAGATGTTGATTGAGTTTTGAGATTTCATAGTCGAGTTGTGTGCCCAATGTGGATGGGCTTCCAGAGTTGATTTTAGAGGAGGCCCATAGTTCCCGGTATTTTATTCATCCAGGTGCCACGAAGATGTATCAGGATTTGTGGCAGCATTATTGGTGGCGTCGAATAAAGAAGGATATTGTGGCATATGTGGCTCGGTGTTTGAATTGCCAACAGGTTAAGTATGAGCATCTGAGGCATGGTGGATTGTTTCAGAGGATTGAGTTTCCCGAGTGGAAGTGGGAGCATATCACTATGGACTTTGTTACTGGGCTTCCGCAGACTCGAACGAAGTTCGGCGCAGTTTGGGTCATTGTTGATAGGCTGACCCGAAGTGTCATATTCTTCTAGAGGTTAGCTAAGATCCATATTCGGGAGATTGTTCTTCTTCATGGTGTGCCCATATCTACCATTTCGTACCGGGGTACGTAATTTACCTTGCGCTTCTGGGGGAAATTTTGCGAGAGTTGGGCACACGAGTTGAGTTGAACACAGCATTTCATCCTTAGACGGACGGGCAGTCCGAGCAGATTATTCAAATTTTGGAGGATATGCTTCGCGCTTGTGTTATTGGCTTTGGAGGTTCGTGGTATCAGTTTTTGCCTTTAGCAGAGTTTGCCTACAACAACAACTACCAGTCGAGTATCCATATAGCTCCTTATGAGACTTTATATGGTAGGTGATGTCGATCTTCGGTTAGATGGTTTGAGCCGGGAGAGGCTCGGTTGTTGGGTACAGATCTGGTTCATGAGGCCTTGGACAAGGTCAGGATCATTTAGGATAGGCTTCGTATAGCTCAGTCCAGGAAAAAGAGCTATACCGACTGCAATGTTCGAGGTGTGGCTTTTATGGTTGGTGAGCGGGTATTGCTCTGAGTGGCGCCTATGAAGTACGTGATGAGATTTGGGAAGAAGGTCAAGCTTAGCCCTAGGTTGACTGGTCCATTTGATATTCTTGATCGAGTGGGAGAGGTGGCTTATAGACTTGCATTACCCTCGAGCTTGTCACTCGTGCATCCAGTGTTTCATGTGTCCATGCTTCCGAGGTATCACAACGATCCATCCCACGTGTTAGATTTCAGAATTGTCCAGTTAAACAAGGACTTGTCTTATGAGGAGGATCCGGTGGCTATTCTAGACTAGCAGGTTCATCAGTTGAGATCCAAGAGTTTTCCTTCTGTTCGTGTTCAGTAGAGAGGTCAGCCTCCTGAGGCATCAACATAGGAGTCCGAGTTTGATATGCGAAGCGGTTATCCTCATCTTTTCCTCGACTTAGGTACTTCCTTCTTATGTTCGTTCGACGACGAAGGATTGTTTTAGAGGTGGACAATCTGACGACCCAAATGGTCATCGCCTATTTTTAAACAATTCTGTTCTTTCGAGGCCTTGAAAACCTCATTTAATTCTGCCACGATTTGCGTGTGCAGTCCGTGCACATAGCCGGAAAGCCTAAATGTGAAATTCTGTGAAAAATGCTAAGTTTGACGTTAAAATGAATAAATTTGACTTTGGTCAATATTTTGGGCAAACGGACCCGACCGTATGATTTGACGGCCCCGGATGGTCCGTAGGAAAATACGGGACTTGGGCATATGTCCGGAATCAAATTTCGAGGTCCCAAGCCTGAGAAATGAATTTTTAAAGAAAATTATTTTTCTGATATGTTTAAGAAAATTGGAAATGAAATTTTATTAGAAAGCGATGATATCGGGTATGTGTGTTGGTTTTGGTGCAGGTACATGTCTTATATATGTTTTAAGTCCTAGTAAAATTTGGTTAAAAACGGACGTCGTTTGACGTGATTCAGACTTGAATTTCTAAATTTGAAAATTGATGTAGTTTGAGAAAAAATTCATGATTTTGATGCTTGATTCATGGCTTTGAGGTTATTAGGCTATCTGATCTCACGAATAAGTTCGTATGATGTTGTTGAGTTAGTACGAATGTTTGGTTAGGAGCCCCGAGGGCTCGGGAGTGTTTCAGTTTTCGAGAGGTTTTGAACTTATAAAAAATTGCAGGTTTTTGTTGTTCAATGCCCACGGATTTTTTCTTCGCATTCACATGCGACCTCTCGCAAACGCGTAAGGCAAAATTCCCTTGTCGGAATGTTTGTGGCTTTGTTGATTATCTCCCTTGCCGGGATGCTGAGATTTATTGATATTGTTCCCTTGCCGGTATTTAATTGTTAAATTGTGTTCCCTTTTCGGGATTTCTATTACTTTTGTTTACTCCATTGCCCCTTGTTTGTGATAGTTGTTTGGGTGAGGAAGAGTGTTAAAGCACGAAGGGTGATGTCGCGTATTGTTTGTTATTATGAGGAAAGAGTGTTAAAGCACGAAGAGTGATGTCGTGCCACATGATGTACCATTATGTGCCAATTCTATTGATTATATGTAAGTAAAGATAGTAAAAGCACAAAGGGTGATGCCGTGCACATTTTTATTATATCATTGTTTGGTGAAGATGAGATTAAAAGCATTAAGGGTGATGTCGTGCATATTTTTGTTATATCATTGCTTGGTGAGGATGAGAGTAAAAGCACGACGGGTGATGCCGTGCACTTATTGATTTCTGATCCTTATTTGATGTGTGAGTTATGTTGCTTTATTCCTTATTTGATGATTTTATCCAGAGTTGTTATCTTCCCCACAGCATGCTCCCCCTCTCATATTGACTGGTTAATTCCTGTATTTTTTCCCCTGTATATATATATATATATATATATATATATATATATATATATATATATATATATATATATATATATATATATGTGTGTGTGTGTGTGTGTGTGTGTGTATTTGAACTGTGCAGGTTTAGTTGGTAGTTTGGTCCTAGCCTCATCACTACTTTGTCGAGGTTAGGCTAGACACTTACTAGCACATGGGGTTGGTTGTGCTGATACTACACTCTGTGCTCTTTTTCGCAGATCCAGGTACCAGACAACAATATTAGTTGGAGGGCTTCCTTTTGTCTACCCGGAGATCAAAGGTAGACTTGTATGCGTCCGCAGGCCTTGGAGTCTCCCTCTATCCCTATTTCCCGTTTTCTTTTTTTTCTTTATTCAGAAACAGTGTACTGTTATTTCTTAAAACCTTGTTTGTTGTAATCTTAGACGGTCTGTGACACTGTGACTCCATGTTTTGGGTGGTTGAGACTTAAGTAACTACAATATTTGCAGATTTCAGATGTTTAATGGTTATCTTACGCTTAATTATCTAAAATTCTACAGTTTTCATGTTATCGCCTTTTTATTTGTTAAAAGAAGCAATTTAATAATGAGATATGTGGTTAAGTTTTAGCTTGCCTAGCTCTCACCAGTAGGCACCATCAGACCCCGAGGATGGGAAATCTTGATCGTGACACTATCATCGTAACCTTCTCAGTCACCTATTCTTATCCCTACTCCTGTATACTTAAAACATTGTCGCTCTACCATACTTTAGCTTGCAACCTGCATATATCTATTTATACCACTCGCAACCTTCCTTTAAATTGCAAGCACCATAGATTTCTTTATGTTATTCTGGAACTTCAAGCGAGACATCATATCGTCTCTAACTCTTATTTACTCTTTTAACTAGATCTCTTTGTATCTGGAAACCACAGGCTGGAAAAATATGCCACTGACGACACCACTATCATTTCTTGATACAGAAGTTACGACGCTTCCAGCCCGCTATCTGATATCTAGATTATTCGTAACCTTCTGTACTTGGGCATCTTGTAACTTCTTCACGTGTACATTACTTGCCTTTAAATCTTGCATTGTATCTTTTATCTCTTTCATAACCTCCTTTCCACATAGGTGGAATTCACATCCACACCTTAAAGCTCTACTATAATACCTGCATATCATGTGCATACACAATCCTGCCGAAAGCTTCATCCTAACTTCTTATGAGGTTGGTACTGTTCTAGCTAGATTTATCGTAGAGCCATTATAGAATATTTCTGTTGTATTATCTCTTTTATACCTCTAATATTTAGAGTGATTCTACAATATTCTGAATCATGATTTCTATACCCATCGGGGTCTAATAATCAGACTCCTAATTCACTTTGTTGATATAACTCTTTAGTTTCATTCTCTATCTCAACATGTTAGTAGGCTTACTTTACCTCCTGATATGCGGCTCAAGGTACGAGTTATTACTTTAGCCCCTCATTGATGTTATGGAATATCCATGATATAACCTTTTAGCAATTTAAGCTTTTATCTGTGACATGGAGTCAATTCTTTCTTTTAACTTATATTGGAGTCTCCTATAGCTATATCATTGTCAACATATATGCTGCATAGATAACACTCTGAAATCTTAAGTGTGTTCATAACGTAACTAACTCTAGGTCATAGATCAAATAATTCCTTTCGTGCCTTCTAAACTTTCGTTAAAAGTAAACAATTATCTTTCTTTGTCGTTCTGCCACTTGTTGCATGAATACTTAGCTTATCTTAGTGCCCATATATATCGGAATATCATGAAACTCATATGATCTTGAATATTACTTTGGACTTTACTTCCCGTTCCTTAGTTACGACATGTGCCACTTTGTTATGGAAAGTATACAATGTGTAGTGAGATTATTGTTACAAGACCATTATTTATTTAAGTCGATATGCTTAGTTTGAAGCCTTCTTCCTTATTTTTGCAGCTAGTCTTTCATTGTAGCATTTAGGGAAGACTCTCAGACTTTTGTAAAGCTAGCTTATACCATCATATACTTGACGAAATTTTTGATATTGTTACTCACCTATAAATATCCTTAGTTATATACCTCCGTGCCCTTGTTCTCGCAGGGTTTCTTCTGAACTCAATTTATTTTTTGTCTCCACCATGGCACTCTCTTTTATTTACATAACACTTTTACGATAATTGTAACTATCTCAACTTCTATCTGAATATTTCTCAAGGATTACAATGTCGTATATGTGAGACTAAATTCCTTATGCTGGGGTTCACTAGGTTTATCTTGTATGATCTGCTGATTTATCTGTATCCTCTTGTCTAGCCATAACTAGGATCTTCCGGAATCAACTACTAAATACTCGTTGGTCCATTCTCATATCTATATTCCACATAATCTCTCCTGGGTTGTTTCCTTTATCTTAACTTACATCACGCACTGGATCCTTATGTATCAAGTGTTTATTCACACTTAATATCAATACCATCCCTGGTCGGGAACCCTTATTACCTCTCCCTGACACCGTGCTTGAATAATGTTCTGGAGTCGTAACATATTTGTATGATCTAAATAAATGCAACCTCATTCCTTTCAACTTTCTAACGCATTCTTTCTTTACTATTCCATAGTTACTTGAACTACATAACTCTGACTTACTACCATATCACACTGTCTTCCTTTAGGGGAGTGCTAGCATTTAATGCTATGAAGATTTACCTATATATAGTTTACCTCTTCATCTTTGGTTTCTTTTCACGTCTTTACTAAATCTTACTCACCCTGAGGTAACCCTTCTTTACTAGGGATAACTGAATTTGTTACGCATGAGGATTACACCTAATGTAACTAGCGCACTTAGTCCCTTAACCATAACTTTTCTCACATTGCTTACTTTAGGGAAATATCTCACTAAATGACCTTTAAAGGTTATTCTTCCGTTGTACATTCTATTTTTGTCGGAACATGGTCTCTGAAGATCTCACGATGTCAACTATTATCGAACCCATATGTCCCTAAATCATGTTCGAGTTTTTTCTATTTACTAGCCTGTGTTGATTTCTATTACTTCGGAGGTCTAACTTAGATTTCTAGTAATCATGTTGGAGTCACTAACTCATTTATCGAAATAAGAATATAACTTTATGGCATATACTCTTTTAGTCTCAAAGCCTGCCATCTCTTATCTTTTCCTTCACTTGACCATAGACTCTATTATCCTACCATTGTTTGATTTACTGTTATCATCCATTTATTATACCTTACTCATAATGCTTCATTTACTCTCTTCTTATTCTCCTGCTAATACTTTTGTCTATCGCATTATTGTAAAAACTTCAACAAAATATTATTTTACCTTTGGCTCCACTGGCTCAATCCACCAGTTTGGATTACTCTAATCCAAGTTAGAGGCTGATATCCCATCTTTCTCTTAAACTACATATGTTAGCTCCTATAGGGCATAACTGAGGTGGGTGTGGCCAATTGTACATGCCTCTATTTTTGTTGAAGGTAACTTAGAATCCTTTTATTTTTCTGCCTGAAGTAGAAATTCAAATAATCTTCAGTAACTAGGTACCTCATACTCTTCTTCACCTTCCTTCAATTACCTGTTGAAACTTATACTTTGACCTTCTGATACTTCCATGGCATGCTATTCGTGGGGTATGTTAGATATTTCCGTCTTAGAGTAAGTGGGAAATTCGCATATCCAGTATACACGATCTAATAGTGTTAACATGGCCACGTCATCAAGAGTTCTTTCTCTACTAATGACCTTACCTGCTGCTTTATTAGCCCTCTGGCTGGCTATAATTTTTCTAATTAAAAGCATCTCTATATCAATAGCAAACATAAGTTTTGACTCGAACTCTTATAACTCGGATCTATAGCACGATTTGGATTTGAAAGAAGGGAAACTGACTCCTAAATGCCTTGTAATTTCATGTTTATATAATGTGGTGCATAACACATCTATAAACAAGGCTCTACTAGACACAATTTGTAGACTTCCTAGCATAGAACTGCTCTTATACCAAGTTTTAACATCCTATACTTGAAGAGGCATGGTCACCACCCAGTGCCGTACTCGGCTCGAGCGTACTACGCTGTAATTGTAAACTCTGGAGGGGTAACCCTCAACTTAGGCCGATGAGGCCATATTCTGAATCTTTATAGTAATATCTCTTATATTTGTGGGATAAACATACCCAAAAGCAGATACATATAAATGTGCCGGGCGATTAAGCCGCCATGATAATCCAGGAAATAATTTGATCTATGGACAACATCATTGTGGTAAAGGTCGTAATGCCAGAGGAATCATTACCACAATATCTACTAATATAAAGAATATACATGAATCGTCTACAAGCCTCTATTGATAGCTGAACTGTATCATGGTTGGGACAGGGCCTCGACCTACCCATCAAACATGTATATATATAAAATGGACTCCAAGGTCTAGACCTGATAAGACCGAGAAAGTAGATCTTACCAACCAAGCTGATGTTTGATTCTATATGCTGCAGGGTATGTTCAACTGTCAATGAGGACCTGCAGGCATGAAATCCAGCATTCCCGCCAAAAGGGACGTCAGTACGAAATAATGTACTGAGTATATAAGGCAACAAAATAACCGAAAGCTGAAACCGAACTAATAATATAATAACTGAAAGTAACCGGGAATTAAAGATAATCTGAAGATATGCTTACCTACTGATACTGACTCAACTCTCTCAATATTGTAAGTAAACTAGATGTCCGGCTATATAAGGTTTGGTACGTGTAACTGCTTTGCTATAGTAGGCTCTCTCATAGATGCTCGGCCATACTAATCTCTATATCTCGACCATAGTAGGCTAGATATATAACTCACCATCTGTTCAGAGGTTACCCAATAGGGGCCTGCCCATCGATTATAGCTCGATGGTAGTGAAAATAATGTAATACTGTGTATATATAGACTCTATGCTCTCTTAGATGAAAGAAGACAAAAAGAAACTGAATTTGAAGTCCCAATAAAGGAGAACACTGTAACCTATGAGACTAGTATAATGACATAAGTTCAAGAATACGAACTTCTCTTTATGTCTCGTTATTAAGCACATGAAGTTATGAGATCATGCCAAAAATGAAGGAAATGTTTAGACTTAACATACCTTATCTTTCCAATCACCTGGTTGAACTCACCTCCTTGCACCTTAATCGACAATAATGATAATAATACTATCATTAAGTTACGAAAAGTTCAACTATCGCACAACGAACGACAAGCTTATTTTGTATTAAAACGGGCAACATCTCTCCTATAATCCTTACTTCCTCCAAATTCACTATAACACTAACAATAGAAGAACATAACAATAACAACATATATACATTATTTTATAGCCTTATATACACCATCAATTACTACAAAACAACCCAATACACTCCAATCTCTTCATACACGAAATGACCATCGTAGTAGTGTCAAATGACTCGAAAATGTTACGACGAATGACCAACCCACTACCCTAAATATATATATATATATATATATATATATATATATATATATATATATATATATATATATATATATATATATATATATATATATATATATATATATATATATATATATATATATATATATATATATATATATATATATATATATATATATATATATATATATATATATATATGGTGTTTCTTCACAAACCTTCCCCCTCCAAAAGTATTTAAAAATTAGTAAAACATGTAACCCAACATCAATACAAAACAGTCCATAAAACAGTCAGCTGCAAGTGAATAACTCGAACTCACAACTTTCGATCTCCGTCCCGTGAGTTCTTACAAGTATAGAACTACTTACCATGAATTTATGGCAGAAAAAGTTTATGAAAGAGAGTAGTAAAATCACCTTATTTTTTGGATAACTTAGCTCCTATCTTGGTTCTTCAAACTCTAGGTTTTACCTTCAATTAAAACTTGAAAGGGAGAGAAAATCAATTAGGGTTTGCAGGGAATTTTTAGAAGGTTTTTTTAGATCTTATGTCTAGTTATTATGCCCTATTTTCAGTCTAATATATTAAAAAATATGCCTTTAAAAGGCTTCTTTGGACGACCCGAAACGTCCTATTTTTGGGCTCCCATTTAAGCAAGTAGGTGATACAACTACTTGTCACCTAGCAGGTTGTGGAGTCTTGCGAAAATGCTCATATATCTCTACTCCGATGTCGTATTGAAAAATATTTTAATGCTTTACAAGGCAGACTCATAGATCTTCAATTTAATGGTTTAAACACCCCATAACCCTAAGTATATTGGGAGAAAAACGCAGTTACATTTGACCCAAAGTTTCAGTAAACTTATGAACGTAACATGTGATGACTTCCATCGACTTTTGTTCCACAACTTGCTTAACTTCAAAACATAACACACGATTATCATATGACTAGCATAATTCATAACGTAATCTTCTTATCATGTTAAGCACTCAAGTCGCACCCCAAAATTACATGTTATAATATTCCCAACTTTTCGACTTTCGACGAAACATTGTGTTTTTCAATTCCTTAGCTTGTTAACCCTCTTTGTATTTGTTATTCATGATCCTCAATATTTATAACCTAAGAGGTAACATGATTAAATTACTTTATATTATTTCAAATATGATTTCATTTGTGAGATTATATCAATTGACTTATGACGTACTCTCACATACGAAATTATGGGGTGTAACACCTCCCTTGATTTTCTTGTTCACACCTTGAGCTATTTTTTATGCTAGTAGAATATTTTCTATGATCGTCATTTCTTTAAAAAAATCACTTTTATATTTAGAAATAAACTTACCAAGCATTGAGTTTAGGTTCTTAGAGAGGATTTTTGAGATCATTTTGCTAGTGAAATTACTCAAATAAATAGTCTTAAATATGAGAAACTGCTAGAAGAGTACACTTATGGTACAATGACCAGAAAAATATGGAAAAAGTACTTAGTTAGTCTTCTTTCATCGTAGAAAACCTGCAAAAAATCTCTAATATCATTCTTAATGATGTCTGAGCAAGTATGAATAAAAGTTCTATTGTAGTCATTTGGTCCAGCTAAACTAGTAGCACTTATACTGAATACTGCTTCTTTAATCTTTTCACTGTCTGGAATTGTTGTAAGGATAATATTATCGTCATTGTTAATACATTGAGAGATACAATTTATGATATACTGATATCTAAAATGGTATATATAATTGGTGCATAATAGCTTTGCCAATATCTGCATCTCCTTCAATCCACTTATCATTTGGTCCTTAACTCTACGAAGATGCAACCTTCTTTCTCCTATCTCTAATGGTGATATGAAAGTATTTACGATTCGAATCACCGTCTTTAAATCACTTCATTTTAGCTTTCTAGTTAAGAATGACATCTTGCATCCCTATCCATCTAATATATTCTGCATGGACTTTAATTCAACTTAGCTCTGGATTGATGATTACTGTTGTTGAGTTCTATCTACTCAAGGCTTTGCATTTTAAATTTCGAGATATGGACATGATCAAACATATCACCAATACCTTTCGTTGACCATTGATTCAATATTTTACTAAGCATCTTAAGCTTTTGTTATAATTTTAACATAGCGTTTTTTTGTATCTGACTACTTCATACATCTTCTGCTAATTTCATTTAAAAATAATTGTTGCTCAGTCCAAAAGTCGAGAAACTTGAAGTATTTGAACTCCCTGTTGGTTATTGTCTTGGCATTGGATGAGTAGAGATCTATGATCAGAGCCTGTTCTTGCCAAATGCCTAACCACGATGCTGTAAAAAAGCTGGGATCATTGGTCATTAATAAACACTCTATCAAGTCTCTTCCAGATTTTTCTTCTAGGTTCTCAATTGTTATATCGTGTGAATACATAATCAATAAATCTTAAATTCATAACTTCACATTTATCTATACAAATATTAAACTCAAACAATTGTGCACTCTATGATTTCTGCCTCCTTTCTTCTCATCAAGGTCCACGATAACGTTGAAACCACCATCAATACACCATGGCCCATTATTTGTATATGGACATTTTAAATATTGCTTCATAATGCTCTCGGCTCTTCAATTGTGCACTTAACATATACTAATGTAAGGTAAAGATCGTTGCTGATATCCCCATAATGCAGTTTTATAATAATTTGTTGATCGATGTTACCACCACAGTAGTCGTATTGTTTCTTAAGGGTGGACTAGTAGCGCTTGAAAAATAATTACACGTAAATCTCTATCAGAAATATTACTAGTTAATAATCTGAAAAGTATGTCAACAAACCAATAATCATAAGTTAAACCATACTCATAATCTATTTTTCTTAATAGTTGACGTTCACACGAAATGAAAATGGGTATTCATTAAATAATTTAGTGACTTTTATAACAGAAGTTATAAGTTGAATGATTAGTTGAGAAGAAAGTAATTATATCAATTCATAATCTTGGAGGAAGTTTTCAAATATTTTTATGACTTATAGTATATTAAATACTAATAAATTATCTTAGGTGTTACTAGCCAAAAGAAAAAAATCACAATAGCATACTATCCAATACTGTTCAAAGATGATCTTTTATCTTTTTAAAAATGAAAACATGCCAATTGACAAACTCACACAGCAAACTATTATTTCTTTTTAATATAATTAATATAAATAAAGATTTTTATTAAATAAAAGAATTTAGTTAAAAGGATCTAAGTAAGAGTACTAGCGCTAGCCTTGCAAAATAAAACAAGTTATAAGGTAGTTTACTTTTTATCACAAAAATATGGTGAGATGAGTGACTTCATTTCCTTTACCAAAAATTGAGGGTTAAGTCTAGGAATAAAAAGATTTCAGCTAAAGAGTATTTTTCTTTAAAATAAATTTATGCGACACAAATTTAGAGGGCGTTTGGACATAAGAATCATAAAATTTCGAAAAAAGTAAAATTATTTTTTCAAGAGAAAGTGATATTTGAAAATTAGAATTGTATTAAACATGAATATAATTTTTTTTGTTTTTGAATTTTTGTGAGTGATCTAAGTGAATTTCGAAAAATATTTGAAGATTTTAAATTTATGAAAAATTTTAAATTCATCTTAAAATAAATATTGGAATTTTTATGGACAAATACTGAATTCGAAAAAAAAGTAAAACATATTTCATGGCCAAACAAGCTCTTAAATTATTTAGGTTAATGAATTCCGAATAACCATATACGGGAAATAAAAGGTAAAGGCTCAATTTGTATATTAAGGGTATTTTCTTATTAGAAAAAAGAGAATAATAATAACTTCCTGACCAAAAAATCTCTATATATTAGTCAATACTACTATTAAAAATCAGAAAAAAGAAAAAGAATCAGGCGAGTACATTTCGGATCCCAAAACTTACTCTCAATCGCGCTCTCTTATCTTTCGATCTCTTCGCTAAAATTTTCAATTTCCAAACCCTAATTTCCCCCCAGATTTCCCCCTCTTATCTTTATTTACCCAATAGATCCTTCAACTTTTCCTAATTTTCACTTTTTTTCTCTTTCATTATTTCCAAAAAACCCTAGATCCGTACAACATTCGATTTCCCTGAAATTGGGAATTTTTGTTCTTAATCGGTCTAGGTTTTCTAATTTTCATTCTGCAAATCATTTTCTCTTTTCGGAAACCCTAGCTCCCAATTTGTATGTATGACTTCAGATGCTAAAGGTTTGAATTTTAGAGAGAGGCTTCGTTGGGGCGACGGTACCAAAGTTTATACCCGAAAAAAGCGTAGGATCCAAAAAAAGGATAATAGTAACAATGACGTTTCTCCGGCGACCACCGCCGCCGCCGCCGTAGAAGAAGCCACAGCCGTAGACGTAGCTGTATCGGACACCTATGTATTCCATGAAAAGAGCAAGCTTTACAAAAATAATAATGTTTCGCAGCCGATTTCACAAACCCTAGAGGCAGGTGGGCACGGAAGCTGTGGAGGAGCGGCGGTTTCAGATGGAGGAGACGGTGACGCTACGATGGAGGTTAACCGCGAGGTAGCCCCAGAAGGCAGCTATGGTGGTCTGCCTAATCATGAAGAAGGATCAAAACCTAGAGAGGATCTTGAGGTGGCTAATAGGTTGGTTAAACCGGTAATTTCTAGACTTGAAGATAGGGTTAGGATTAGTTTAACTGGGGCAAGGTCAGGAATTGAGATTAGAGATCTTAGAAGAACGCTAGAGAGGGAGCTCGATCATGTTAGGAGTTTAGCGAAGAAACTTGAAGCTAAGGAGTTTCAGCTGACTAAGCTTAACATTGGTAACAATGGTAGTGTTGTTGCTGTTCCTGGTGATGCCGTTGCCTCCCATAGTTATCCACAATATATGGGTAGTGACAATTTGCTCAACAGTAGGTCTTTAGTGCGAGTGCATTCAGAGGTAGGTTCAGTGGGGCATATCCAACCAAGACCATTCCGTCCACCTCGTCTTGCAGTTGTTGTAAACAACCATGCGGTTGGTGAATTTTTGGAGAAGGAGAAGAGGACCCCGAAGGCTAATCCGTATTACAAGAATTCCGAGTTCCTTCTCGGAAAGGACAGACTACCTTCCGAAAGCAATAAAAAATTGAAGACCAACGGGAGTGGGAGTGTATCGAAGTACGGATTTGTATTTGGGTTTGGAACATTTGATAAGCATAGAAAACAACTGTTTCGAAGTTGTAGTGACCTGCTTCAGAGGTTAATGAAACATAAGCATGGTTGGGTGTTCAATGAGCCGGTAAATGTAGAGGCTCTTGGGCTCCATGATTATCATGATATAATTAAGCATCCTATGGATCTAGGCACTATTAAGAATAGGCTATCCCAGAATTGGTACAAGTCTCCAAAGGAATTCGCAGAGGATATAAGACTTGTCTTTAGCAATGCCATGACTTATAACCCTAAAGGGCAGGATGTTCATGTAATGGCTGAACAGTTGTCACAGATTTTTGAAGAGAGGTGGGCTGCTATAGAGGCCAAGTATAATCCAGGGTGGAGGTATCAAATGTATCATGATGCAGGCTTGCCCACTCCCACTTCAAGGAGGGCCCATCTTCCTCATCCTCTTGTCCACGAACCTGTGCCTTATCATACACTTACACATTCTCCTCGAGCAAGGACATTAGAAAGGTCTGAGTCAATTACTGGTGCTGCTGATGCGAATAAGAAGCCCTTCATTTTCTCTCATGTTGGTAGGACACCAGTTCCCAAGAAACCTAAAGCAAAGGATCCCAATAAGAGGGACATGACGTATGAAGAAAAGCAGAAACTTAGTACAAATCTTGAGAATTTACCTTCAGAAAAGCTTGATGCAATTGTTCAGATCATTAAGAAGAGGAGCACACCACTTAATCAGAATAACGATGAGATTGAAGTAGACATAGACAGTGTTGATGCAGAAACTCTATGGGAGCTCGATAGGTTTGTGACAAATTACAAAAAGAGTCTGAGCAAGAATAAGAGGAAAGCTGAACTTGCCCTTCAATCCAGAGCAAGAGCTGCTCAAAGTGCTCCCGCTGCAGTGAGTTTTGAGTCACATATATGTCTCTCTGTCTGCTTTAAATACATGGTTATCTAGTGTGAATTAGGAATTCTTAGTTTGTCAATTTTTTGGTTGTAGAGTTCCGGCCCAATGGTTGCTGATGCACTAAAAGAAAGCAGACCTGGTATGTTATTTTCTATGAGAATTATTGTTTGAGATTGACATTACATGGAAAATATATATCATACCTCTTGTCTCTTTCCTTGTGAGTAGGTGAAATGCATACTAGTGCTCCTTCTACCAATGCAGAAGGTGGGAGACCAGTGGATAATGCAAGCAGTTCCAGCAGCTCAAGCAGTTCTAGCAGTGATTCAGGATCATCCTCCAGTGGTAATAACTGTTTAGTCAACTGATGAAAAGGAACTATGATTCTCTCTGTTGCAAGTCTCCATCTACGCATGAACCATGATCTTTGATATTTGAAGTATTGGTTTTGCAGCCAGTATGAAGCCTGTTTACAATTTCATTTGTCTATGTTTGCAGATTCTGATAGCGATAGTTCATCTACGTGCGGATCGGATGCAGGACATTGACTTAGGATGTGAAGGGATGTTGGAAGTAAGTAAAGACATTATCTAATATATTTGATTTTTTTTCTTTTGGGTGTCAATTATCTTTTCCCTGCAAACTTGCACCTTTCTTAATGTTTGGTATGAAATATGCTTTTGAGATGTTCATTGTGTTCTGAGATTGCTCCATTTCTTCCTGTGGTTGAATTTGTGATTTGGCTTGGTCGGGTAGAATGCACACTTACAACAACAACACTACCCAGTATAGTCCCACAAAGTGGGGTCTGGGGAGTGTAACATGTAGACGGGCATTACCCCTACCCTCGGCTCAGTGAAGTAAAGGAAAAACAAAAACAAAAACAGAATGCACACTTAGGCGTTGATAATTTTTACATTTGATTCCAGTTTTTAACTATTTTCAGAAAGATGGTTGAGGATTAAGAAATAGCTGCTAAGGGGTCGTTTGGTGGAAATAAGTTATACCATGAGTAATTATCCTGGGATTAGTTATCTCACCCTCCCATAGGTATAAAAAGAATACTACAATCCGGGGATAACTGAATCGTGGGATTAGTTATACCTTGATATTATCCCAACCAAACATGGGATAAACTCATCTCAAATTTTAGTTATCCCTTATCCCTCATACCAAACGAGCCCTACGTCTCTTACTATTTAATGTTGCTTCATGCATATCATCTTCAAATAACTCTCTTTAGACATGTCAAAAGTTTGTGTTGCAGGAGGAAACAATGTTGAAATGTTTCATCAACATCTATCCCAGTATAACCTTTAATATTAAATGGATGTGCTGTAGTTGGGTCCACTTTGGATTTTATATGAATGTTCAATATGTTTGTTGTGTTAGTTTGTCATATAAATGGTATAGTGATTTTCTAGAATTTAGAATGGTTTAGGAAGGCATAACCAAAATTGTGCAGTCACATCTATGTAGTTCTTGTCCACGACCATTCCATTGCTTGAGGATAGAGGTTAGGATTTACTGCTCTGCGCATATACTGTGGTATATCCCCACATGAATATGCAGATGAATGAAGAATATCTTAGAAGTGTAGGCAAAGTATGATGAGCTTCTCCATAATTTGCAGAGCAAATGGAGTAATCTTAACATGTGGAGCATATTCGATATATTCTGATAAAACTGTGTTAGTCTAATAGAAGTGTATCACATCTATAATCTAGACTTGATCGCTATTGTTTTTGTTTAAGTTAAGGTTTATTAACTGAATACCAAGATGGTACCAGAAAAGAGTACAAAACTGCTGGGAATATCCATGCAGTTAATTACAACATTTTCTAAGTAACTCCATAAAATCCATGTAATGATCAATATTTTCTACCAAACCACTATTACACCAAAAGAATTAGATTGTACGGACACTTATTTTTTATTCTAGAAATATGATCTTTCTGCCCATCAAAGCAAGCTTTATTCCTCTCTAGCCAAGTAGTCTAGAATATGCACAGAGGTATGGTTCTCCAAATCTGTTTAAGTGCTTTATGTGTCTTCTGACACTGCCAACCATTCAAAAGGTTCCTGATATTCTGAGGCAAGGTCCAAAAAATCCCACAAGAACTGAAAAAAAGCTCCCAGCGCTGTCTAGCATATCTACAATGCAAGAAAAAGTGATTAGTAGTCTCCCAGCACTGTCTAGCATATCCAAAATGCAAGAAAAAGTGATTAGTAGTCTCCAGTTCTTCTTCACATAAATAACATCTGCTACACAGAACAAAGCCTCTCTTCTGAAGATTATTTTGAGTAAGGAAAGCTTCTCAAGCTGCAGTCCAACCAAAACATGCAACCTTTACAG
Source organism: Nicotiana benthamiana (assembly GCA_034376525.1). Taxonomy (NCBI): domain Eukaryota; kingdom Viridiplantae; phylum Streptophyta; class Magnoliopsida; order Solanales; family Solanaceae; genus Nicotiana; species Nicotiana benthamiana. The sequence goes on from CM067330.1 coordinate 94,806,772, forward strand.
GAGCTTTGTTCCTCCAAATCACTTTCCAAGGCCAATTAGGTTCCCAGTGACTTGCATTTTTTGTTAACAAATTACAACAGCTTATGACTGAGAACTTTCTGTCATTACTAGCATTCCACAATAATGAATCCTTCTTACTATGATCAATGTGGGTAGAACTCGACTGAGAAAGCATCTGACAGAAATTTTCTATCTCCCAATCATTTAAATTCCTTCTGAAATACATCTGCCAACCAGAATCTGAGAAGAAATCAGCCACCACTCCATCCTTATTGTTACAGCAGTTAAATAAAACAGGAGATTTATCTCTCAAACGTTTCTTACCATTCCATAAGTCATTCCAAAATTTTATCTTTCTTCCATTCCCCACCTCCAAGCTAGTAAACTGCTTGAACTCCTCCCATAATTTGCTAAACCTCTTTCCAAATTCCCCCTCTACATGCTACTGAAGGGGGGGGATTCCATCCTTGACGATTACCAAAAATAGATTCAACTATTTTAATCTTCTAAAAGTTGATACTGATCCATATCTTCATCTGATAACTTCTTTATTTTACTAGACACTTCCTGAGTGTGCGGTGGTTGTGAACTCTGGTATTTTTAATTCTAATATATAAGAATTGCCGAGGACTTGGACCATTTGCAGAAGCATTTTGGTTATAAGATTTTAATATCTTTGGTATTCAGGTGCTCTTTCCACCCCCCCCCCCCCCCCCCCCGCCCTCTTTTTCTTTCCCTCTCTTGCATATCATTCAAGGAAATGTTATTTTCTAGTTTTGCAGGAGTTCTTCAGGAATGTGTTGGGACAGACATATTGATAATCCCTTGTCTGAAGGGTGTTTCTTTGTGCTTCGCCGATGGTTCCAAGAACTTCAAGTTTGAGTCATTAAGTGCTGGTCCTTGATGATACTGGAAAGGCGTAAAGGGATCATTCATTTTTACCATCGTTTAACTTGTATATCTATATCGATACAAGGTGGTTTCTGTGTGGAAACTGAATTCTAAATCAGATTGGGTACGGGGATGATGGGAGAAATGCAGCACCTGTACATATAGCCAAGATTGCTTGACCAGTTTGAGTGGAAAAAATCTTGTGTTGGGATTTTATTCATTTGATCACACTGCTGCTAGAGCTACTAGGCATGATTGTGTGAGTTCCTGCTACTGCCTGGGTGTACAAATATATGTGCAGTTAATGGTAGGATAACATGTATTATCGTATTGTATATACACCTAAATTGCTCGGACTCGGATGTGGGTGTCCGATACCAGTGCGAATTTAGATGTTGGATCCTTCATGATCTAAATTATAAGCTTCAGGGTTATGGATTCAGGTATGGATATTGGTAAGGAGATTCGACTAAAATAATTCAAATATGTAATAATACAATTACAGAAATATGTCTAAATTATGAGACATTATGTGGGAAACTTAAAAGATATTCGAAATGTTAAATAAGAGGAGAATCAGACAAGTGGGGTTGCTCTGATGGTAAGCAACCTCCACTTTCAACCGAAAGTTGTGAGTTCGAGTCTCCTCAAGAGCAAGGAGGGAAGTTCTTGGAGGGAAGGATGCCGAGGGTCTATTTGGAAACAGCCTCTCTACCCAAGGATAGGGGTAAGGTCTGCGTACACACTACCCTCCCCAGACCCCATTAAGTGGGATTATAATGGGTTGTTGTTGTTGTAAACAAAAGGAGAATCCTAGGAGATCAGAGGAAGAGGACTATTATAGAAATTCTTATATACGAGGCATTTTACTTTCTTCCGTTTCGCTTTGGCCTTTGTTTTGTTTTTAAATTGTTTTGTATTTGTCCTGAATTTCTTTGATGATTGTGGTCAAAGTACCTAAAACTGGTTGACCAGATCAGATATGAATCCCATAGTCACAACCACACTTATATTGTGTGCGGCACTAAAAATAAAAAGTCCGAGCAACTTAGGTATAAACCATAGAGTTAAAATTACTGTAGACTGGACATGGTAGCCAATTTCTGTTTTTCGGCATAATTTTGTTTGATAGTTTGTATGTCAAGTTTACTTCTTTCAATAGTTATGTCAGGATTGATGAGATTTTATGAGAATCCAGGGGTTATTTTGGTCCCAAAAGTCCAGCCTCCTTGTTTGTTATACAATGTCCTTGTGGAGTTGCCTTCAACTCTTATTTTGGTTTGGAGGGTTTTGCTCTTAAGGCTTTCTTGGTTGATTGTCTGTTAACAATATGTGGCGGAAGGACAGCTACCTGATAAGTATTTATATTGCATTTTTCCCTGTTTTTATCATTACCATCTACACCATTTAAGATTCCAGGAGAAAAGCCACAACTGAAAGAGAATCCAAAAGGGAAAACCATCAAGTCTGCATCTTCACAACATTTCTATTTCAGACTTTGCCCTTATCTTGCCATCTACACGATCTAGTATTTACCACGACGATAACATACCCAATGTAATCTCATAAGTGGTATTTAGGAAGGGTAGTGTGTACGCAGATCTTACCCCTACCCAATCTAGAGTTACCAGGTCTAGACCTTGGAGTTCATTTTATATATACAGGTTTGATGGGTAGGTCGATGCTCTATCCCGACCATGATATAGTTCAGTTATCTCTAGAGGCTTGTAGACGAGTCTTGTGTATTTTGTATGTTAGTATTCTAACTTTGCTAGCCTTGTGCGCATGTTTAGTTTGGTATTACTGTTGTAGACGTTCCTGACAGCCTCGTCGGCCCGCACAATTATGTATATGAGCTTTAGGGTATGTTTACCTCTCATATTAGAAAGACGTTATTTTATAGCCTCATCGGCATAAGTTGAGGATTATCCCTCCAAAGTTCACAGCTATTTTCAGATGATTTAGAATAAGTCGAGGGTTACCCCTCCAGGAACGTTATTTTCAGATGTTTAGAATATGGCCTCATCGGCATAAGTCGAGCGTTACCCCTCCAAAGTTCACAACTATAGAGTGGTACGCTCGGCGAGTATGGCATCGGGTGCCAGTCACGCCTCTTCAGCTTTGGGGCGTGACAAACTTGCTCTAAAGTAGAGAAGTTGTTTCCAATAGGCCCTCGGCTCAAGGAACAATAAAAATAAAACAAAAAACAATAGCAACACCATCTAGTATTTGCAAGAAAAAAAAAAGTACCCAAGGAAAAAAGAACTGTTGAATGGTGCGCTAGGTAACATAATAGAGCTGTATTATCATATTTCAGAACCAGTATCCCCCTCCGAGGTTTTCCACGAGGCAGTGCTGCTTCGAAATAACAAGTCCGGGTCGTTAAGGAACTAATATCTGAGACCTGATTTGACAAATGAAACAAACTCGAATTAAACTAATTTGGAGTTGAAAGTGACAATAATAGTTGACATGTTGTAGACGTTATTTTGGGATGTAAAGGCAAATGCAAGGTCTGTTGAATGGTGCGCTAGGTAACATTATAGAGCTGTATTATCATATTTCAGAACCAGTATCCCCGTCCGAGGTTTTCCACGAGGCAGTGCTGCTTCGAAATAACAAGTCCGGGTCGTTAAGGAACTAATATCTGAGACCTGATTTGACAAATGAAACAAACTCGAATTAAACTAATTTGGAGTTGAAAGTGACAATAATAGTTGACATGTTGTAGACGTTATTTTGGGATGTAAAGGCAAATGCAAGGTCTGCCAATCATTATTCTCCAGAAATGTTGTGTATACCTAAAGCCCATCTGGCTCAGAAAGAGCTAAATTTTATGCCTCCGGCAGCAAGAAACTCGCATAAGATACAACAGAACTGCCTACAAGAATCCCAAAACTGTAACTTTGGAAAAAACTAGATGGTAATATTTCTTTTAATTGGAGTTGGCAAACTTGATTCCTTTCTCAATGGAGGATTTCAGCTCTGGTAGAAGAGCTTCAAGTCCTTTCTTCTCGTAGTCTGAAAGTGGGCCCAACCCTAGGACTTCCTCCACGCCGTTCTTCCCAAGTCTCACCTGAAATAGGTAGAACCGATTACCAACTCAGAATCGTAAAAACCAGCAATAGACCAGTTCATGAGCAAGAAGATATTGTTGTATAGCATGACAAGATCATAAGTAAGGATTAACAAGAAAATGCTGAGCGAAAACCAAAGTTCATAGCTTCTTTGGAGATTGTTTCACTTGACAAAGACCAAAGAAACTCCTATAATGAAAACTCTATTTGTTAAGTTCATAAGAGTGAAATATTAACTTTTGATAACAACAGCCCAGCTCAACAGGTATCGATATTTTGTACGAGCATAACTAAGATTCACTGCTCCCTCAACAAATGACAGACTAATTCAAAACATTTGGCATTGAGATCTCTGTTTGAAAGGTTTAGATGTTTAACAAAATCGCGGATCAAATAGACAGATCTACACCTACACCATGCCCAAGAACAGAAAGTTGAACTTAATTTGCTCCCAAAACATCCACAGAATGTGAAAGGGATGACCAAATTATACAGATACTTCATATAATGACATCATCTGACATAAAAGAGAAAAATTTTCTTAGAGACAGGAGGAGTTATGGCAAGACTCAGCACAACAACAACATACCCAGTGTAGTCCCACAAGTGGGATCTGGGGAGGATAGTATGTACGCAGGCCTTACCCCTACCTTTAAGAAGGCAGAAAGGCCGTTCACTGCAGATCCTCGGCTTAGGAAAGACAAATGGAAGGGGCAATAACAAGCAAACCGATCCGACAATCGAAGCGAAAATACAAAACTAACAGTGGGTGCAAGACTCAGGTCTACCACAAACATGCACACACATCTTTGAAGGGTCAGTAGAGGATTATTACCTTGGACGCAAAGAAAGGTAGCTCTGTGACATTTGACTGCACAAATGAACACTCAACAACATCTGGAACCCCATTCAGGCCCTTCAAGCAAGCATCAGCAAAAATAGCCCCAGCATAGCTGCAAAAGTAATACTCATTGTTCAGATGAAGTTATCAAAGACGTAAGCTACACAGATAAACAACAACTACGCTTCAGTCCCAAATAAGTTGATTTAGAGGTAACAAAATGAAAAAGGTTTCTGGTTGTTTCTTTTGCATCACCAACTCTTCTAACAGTTTTGTAGGTGAAGCAAGTTCTCAGCAAGCATTATATGTACCAAAATTACATATTCAAGCTAAAGCCTACTCAAGAGTGTTGACGCCAGCCACCATGCATAATGTTGCATTTGGAGACATAGCCTAATTCAGGAGCATCTGTAGTGCAATGTCCGATGATTTAACTCCAGCCAGCAGCAGGCACTATAGCAAGTATTCTTTACCAAAATCTCAGGGGGAAAAATCTTTCCATTACCCAGCTCCACGTAGTTCAGAAAACACTCCAAAAGTAAGATAATTAAAAGAGGACGAATAGAAACATACGCCATTGAGAGTGTGGCTGAACCCTTTCCAGCTTTGGCCTCAACAACTTCTGTGCCTCCGTCCTGGGTTCGCTTGGTGAGCGCAACAATTTCTTCATCTGACAAATTTGCCTTTGGAGTGGCCTATTTCATAAATTTCGAGATAAAAGGAAAAACTCAGTTAAGTTACAAAGTGGAAGTCACTTATAATAGCTTGAAGAACATGAGAAATGAAAAATTACTTGGGACAACAGCGGGAGGATGGTTATGCCAGCATGACCGCCAACCACGGGGACAATGACATCTGGAATAAAGTACCAAAACACACGTCGGGATGATTATATTATGTGAACAAATCTAACGAGGTTAAATAGAAGCAATTTCAAAGCATGAAGTATCGTAGGAGACACACCGGAGACATTGACTTTAGCTTTTCCAGCATAGAAAGTCTTTGCCCTAACCACATCAAGTGTGGTGACTCCAAAGAGCCTCTTTTCATCATATGTCCCAGCCTTCTTGAACACCTCAGCTGCAATTGGCACAGTGGAGTTCACAGGGTTGCTGATCATATTGACAAGGGCCTTTTACCGATTGAGGAGAGGCAGTAGAAGAAAGAGGAGAATCAGTAGCTGCTACTCCGATGACTTAACTCATATTTTAAGCCAAATACAAGAGGTCATGCACAAAGATACTTACATTGGGGCAATACTTTGTGATAGCTGTGCATAATGATTTAACAATACCAGCGTTAATGTTGAACAGATCATCACGGGTCATACCCGGTTTGCGGGGCACACCAGCAGGAATGATGACCACGTCAGACCCTTCCAGAGCCTTCCCTAGCTGGTCTTCTCCTGCAAACCCAGCAACCTGCAAAGTTCAGTAAAAACATCAAGGGTCAAGGAACCGAAGAGGAGGATCCCAAGCTGAGAGGATAACCAAACCTAAAGTAAAAAAATAACAATAAAAGATTATTAACAAAAGTGATAAAATGCATAGAAATTTTCAAAAAGGCAAATGAGATCAAGTCCTCAAAAAATAAGTATTGAACTGCATGACCACATCATCTATAAGAACATCCAAGGTTCAAATCTTGAAACCGGCATCTCCAATGATGAGGTAAAGACTAAATCGCCTTCCCTGAGCTGGCCCGGCCGGGAACCTTGTGGCACTGCAGTCCTCCATGTCTATGTGTGCTCAGGTCTCATCATCATCATCCATTAACAAGATGTTTTCAGCCAAAAAAAAAAAAAGAACTAGACGAAAAGCACAATCTACACGGTATCATCATAGACAAGAGACCTAGCATCCATCAACAAAATATTTCACGAAAAAATGAACAACAATGTGCATGTGAAGGCGTGTTCAGACCTAAAGCAAATAATAGATGTGTCCGAAACAGGTCAATACAATTCAACGACTAAAAGAAGTTACTGCTGCATCAGAGCACTTTAAATTCTAGAGCTTGAGATAGTGGGAGCCGCAGATACACACACAAAAAAACAGAGTCACATTGAATGACACCAAACCATCTGAAACTCCATATACGTCAATCAATCAATTACATCTCAATCCTAAACAATGACTGACTATATGAATCTTCTATATCCATTCCACTCCACTCCACTCAATCTCATTTTGTTCACATATATTCATACCGCCTCCGTTCCAATTTATGTGATGGTGATTGGCTAGGTATCGAATTGAAGAAATAACACAAAACTTTTGAAACTTGTGATCTAAAATAAACCATAGACATTTGCGTGACTACAACTAATCATTATAGGTAAATTGTGAATTTTAATAGTTAAATTATTACTGTGTAACATAAATTTGGGACAACGGGAGTATTAAAAATGAGAATTACGAAATAGAAACGGGAAAGGATAAAAATAGAAAGTATACCTGAGATCTGGTATTGATGTGGCTAACATCAGCGGCAACACCAGGAGTGCCGGCAATATCGTAGAGTGAAAGCGTTGATACCAAAGGATTCAACTTCATCAGAAGTGAAAGAGGCTGTCCGATTCCTCCCGCTGCTCCCAAAATTGCGACTTTCCTCTCCGGTGCGGCCCTCGATGAGAATTGGCGGCGCGTGAGGCGAGACGCGCCTGAAGTTGTGGTCCTCCGGACGACAGATCTCAACATGGATAAAGTCATTCGGAATAGTTAATGAATTGAAATGGAGAAAGTCTGAAGGGTCACAACGTCGAGCAGCGAAAGAAGTGAAGCTGACAGTAGATTTATATACTGGGGCTGATGAAAAAAGGAAGAAAATGTGAGGTAAAAAAAAGGAAAATGTTATGAAAATAAGAAAAGAACAAGAGCAACATTGCAGAGAAAGAGAATGTTGAATTTTTGGGTTTATTTATAATGAGGTAAGACCCCTCTATTTATAGGAGGAAAAATAACTTAGTCTCAAAGTAATACTCTCTACAATATATATATTCACTCCAAATAGAATTCTATTCTTAACACTCCCCCTTGAATGTCTACTCAATAAGTAATGTGCCTCATTAAAACCTTAACTAAAATAAAACCCAATGAGAAAAAAATTCTAGAAAAGGAAAAAGAGTACACATATCTAACAATACGCCTTTTGGTTGACTCGTTAAAAACCTTGCAAAGAAAACCCAGTGGGACAAAACCTTGTAAGGAAAAAAGGGCGCAACGCGCATTAACTCCCCCTAAAGAGAGCATCAATTCACATCCTTGAGTTTTCGCATCCCAATCTTGTGCACTAGCTTCTTGAAGGTTGACGTCGGTAGATATTTTGTGAACAAATAAGCCATATTATCACTTGAACGAATCCGTCGCACATTGATATCACCATTCTTTTGAAGATCATGCGTGAAAATTAACTTTGGTAAAATATGCTTTGTCATATTTCCTTTTATGAATCCTCCCTTCAATTGAGCTACGCATGCTACATTGTCTTCATACAAAATCGTGGGTAGTTTATCACATTTCAAAACACATTTGTCTCGAATATGATGTATTATAGACCTCAACCACACACACTCTCGACTTGATTCATAAATAGCAATTATCTCAGCATGATTAGATGAAGTAGCCACAATTGGTTGCTTAGTCGATCGCCAAGATATGGCATGCTTTGCAATATATTGCAAGCGAATTATCTTTTTATGAACTTAAAGTTCAAATTATCATAATCGAGGATCTAGATATACAAATAATAATTCATTCCACGTAACTTTTTCTCAAATGGTTATCATGTCTCCCCCTTATGTTAGAAAATTAACTTATTTTCTCAACTTTGAGAACTCATCTTTGTACAATATGATAATAAAAATATACACCGCACATCAATAATAATAAGATGGAATTATTTGGTTCCTAAATCTGAACCACTTGTTAGGGGAGAATATAATATACTATCGTATCTAACGTATATCATAACGATATAGATAACTTTGTTCTCATAAGCAATAGTTTATATTAAGTGGAGGCACTCAATAAATTATTTTGCTAAACCAACTATGATGTAAACCAATTTATAAAGATGAACTATTTTGAATAGAAAATCTGGAAATTGTGCTCTAAATTGAATTATTGAGCAAGTTACCTCGCAAAACACCATGTTGCGGATTAATAATAATCGCACATGTAACCATCTCGTAGATGCATCTTATGTGGTATACATGGCAGGTGAATGGGCCCATATTCACCTTTGATATTTTCAGAATTCATGGGATTCAATTCCAAATTTTAGTTGATTCATTAATTAATGAGAACAAGCAATATAAGAGAATTCGTAAAGAACTTTCTAGTTCTTTCAATATTTACCCATGTGAATTCTCTATTATTTTTTGCACATCATACTTAAATTGATATGGCTAAACCAATTATGCCAACTGAGTAAATTATCAATATTGATAATCTTCAGATTTACACCATGACGTGTACAATTATCAATAAACTCCAAGTTTATTATGATATGGATTTTTATATCAATAAACATCCACTTTATTGTGGCATTCTTTTGTTTGTGTAGTACAAACGCGGTAGCTTTTCATATACAGATTATCCCGCTACAAGTTGTAGTAATATAAGATATCAAATCTTTCCTTTATTTATTGTCTCAATATAATCAACCGCTTTCGCATATACTTTAGAAACTGAATAAGTTTCTTTGAGACTTACTACAACACAATACCTTATTGGTAATCAATTGTGTTTCTCCAAAATCGTATAATTGGCTCTTGCAGAGTTCTCAATTAATTTGGTACTATCACATATTCATGAACATCCATATGGTGAATATCTCTTTTAAAGAGAAAGTTATACCATTATGGTCATGGTCAAAATTATATGCAAGATATGTTTCTTGCATCATTGTTGTCCTTTAATAATTACATTGCCAAAATATTTTGGCGTACAATAGGTACGTGATCAATGACCTTTCATGCCATAATAATGATATTATTTTCTTATATCATCTCAAACCTCCTTATAGAGGTGAGCGTGGTATATTCACTACTACTAGCACGTTCATATTCTTCCAAGAATGAATATGTATTCATAAATTAGCTGTTGTCACACTCACACCATGAATGGACCATAGTCATCTATATGTGCTTTATATAATATCATATTGTCAATTAAATATTACTTTCACAGAGTGAAGGATTATTTAGAGAATCCTTATTATTCATTATCACAATGTTGACGATTATAATTTTGTCTTGTCACGCCCACATCCATTGATACCTTTACGGTAATAATTTTGTCTTCTTTCAGACTTATCACATACTGATATCACATTCTCCAAAGTGAATGAGAATGGAGCAAATTCAATGGGACGGGTTTTCAATTCTTTGCCCACAATCATACATGAATTTGATCACGGCAAAGCATAGAAATTTTACCACTTTGGATGGTTATAATATCTTTCAAACTCCATTAGAGTTGGAATAAAAAATTATCATCTTTACTTGTATGTAAAATCAAATTATATAATGTCAAGAATTTGAAAGAGAAAAGTAAAATACTTACCTTAAATCCAGAATTTAATCATGAAGGAAGATCATAAAATATTTGGCGATCATTATTCTTAATCCCAAAGCTTCTCAATTGGTTAGAGTCTTGTGTTGTGATTGACGTCTAATGCTTTGGAACTGCGACAGAACCTCGGCTGGACCTTGACGAACAACGACCTTAACGGAAACGGAAACTCGAACCAAAATTGCCAATGACCTCGATGCCTACCTTCTCTCTCGAACCTTGACGGGCTGTTGGTAGTGTGGTCGACATACTACTTTGCGTGCTATGGTGAAGTGGTGGTGGTCTGGTTTAGAAGCTAATGGGTGGTCGACGATGAAGGTCGTCGTTTGAGACGTCAATGGCGTGACGGTGGGCTGGAGGTTGTTTCGCCGTTACTATGGCGACATGACGACGAGGGGATGAAGCAGTGGGGAGAGGCTACTGCTGGACGAGGCATAAGCAGACACGTGTGGTTGCTGGTTTCCGGTGGAACTGGACGCAGCAGTGTTGCTTGTTGAGCTGGAGGCGGGGCTGACTGGTTTAGATGGTCGTTGATGAGTTTTCTTTTGCCCAAGAGAGTAACAATGGAGATTAGAGGATTTTTCTGATTTTTCCAAAATAAAATGGTTGCCGTGACTTTAAAAGAAGAAGAATGAGAGTTCTCCTTTCTCTGTTTTTGCGTTTTTTACTTCTTAAGGCTGATTTTCAGTTAGATCCGCGGAGAGTCCATGAGGGAGCTTTTGAAATAGAACTTCTTGAGACGGTAGAGTCTCGTGTTGATAACGTGTTATGAAAATAATAAAAGAACAAGAGCAATATTGCAGAGAAAGAGAGAGAGAGAAGATTCTTATTGAATTTTTGGGGTTATTTACAATTGGGTTAGACCCCTATATTTATAGGAGGAAAAATGACTTAGCTTCAAAGTAAAACTCTCTACAATATAGACATTCACTCCAAATAGAATTCTATTCTTAACATAAAATAATTTGACTAAAAAGAATGATACTTTAAAATAGTTTTAAAACTTTTATTATTATTAACAAAATAATTTATTAACATACAAATATATAGTACTCCTATGATTTATTTTAGTACATAAAACTAATATATTTTTTTAAAGTACGTGCTCGATGAAATGCATTATATAATTGGAACATATGGAGTACATAGAAGTTCCATTATGTGTCTCACAGCTTACATTGAGACTCATTTTTTCCTTATAAATTTGTGGACCCAAAATCTTACACTTCTAAATTCACAAAAATTGGATCATGTACTTACATAGGCGTATCTAGGTTAAGGGGTATGAGTTCATGTGAACCCATACTCCTTCCCTAAACTATGTATAATAATATTATATTTTTTAAAATTATTTAAATATATGTGCGTGCACCCATGCTCTAAGACTCCTATGGTGCAATTATTATCATCACCTCTATACGTGAAATTGGCGGTTCAGATTTCACTCTAAACGGTCTTATTTTGGCATGAAATATAGATATATATATGAAAATCACAAAGAGATTAAAGTTAAACCCATCAAATGTAAATCCTAGATTCACATATTCACAATAGTGCTCCCATCTTCTTGAAATCCCTAATCCGTCTCTATGTACTTAGTGGGCGTTTGGACATAAAAATTGTAAAATTCTCCAAAAAGTGAAAAAAATTCAAGTAAAAATGGTATTTAAAAATTAGAGTTGTATCTGGGTATAAATATAATTTTAAATTATTTAGTTTTAGAATTTTATGAGTAATATGAGTGAAATTTAATTATTGGTTGATAGAATTTCCCCTAATCACTCATGCAGTTATGCCTCTCGAACCTTTGAATCATATAATGGTGTGATAGGAGTACTATATACATATATAAATAAATAAAAACTAATGCTTTCTTAATTTCTTAAAACGACACTTAATTTGAACCAATTTGGATTGGCTATACATATAAATACTCTTTTCATCCCTCGATACTCGTCATATTTTGCTTCACGAGATTTATTATATATGAAGTTTGACTAACATTTTAACGTGTATTATTTTGCCATTTTAATATAAGAAAAATTTTAAATTAATAGTATCTTTCATATCATTTTTGAATATTTAAATTTTAATTGAAAAAATAAATTAATCTGATCCAATATATCTTAAAAATTAGTCAAATTGATCCTTGAGAAGTGAAATATGATAAATATATGGTATTGATAATAGGTAATTTCTTTCAATATTGCTAAGTTCTGCTAAGTTCTTTTATGTAGAGTTATTCTGACACTTGTGCTGATAGAAGATGACCAAGGAAATAACATAGGTGGGTTCAAAGTAGACTTGAACATTCTTTCTCTAAAAAAAACACAAGAAAAAAAAGAGACCAGATCCGCACCTATCTTTGATCATCCCTTGAATCATGCTTTTTAACTCACAAGTGGAGGAGAATTTGGCGTGGAGGGTTAGACTGGCAATAAGTTATGCGATTGCGACAAAGAATGTGCTAGTCAGCCACGTGACCCACCCAAATTCAGTAAACATATAGAATTGAATATTTACTACCCTTTTTAATGAACACTAAGAATTGAATACTTCTAAATCACCAAAAGATGTAGCGCAGTAGATGGAACTATTCTTTCTTTAACCATAGTCTTCGAATTCGAACCTTGAGTATGAAAAAATCCTTAGTATGGAGCGCTCTCTCCCGAATGGGGCCCTACGCAACGTGAATTTGGATATAGTCGGGCTTCAATGCAGTATCGGACACCAAATGATATAGGTAAAAAAAAGAAAAATTTCAGCTATATCCATTACAAAAATTGGCCAATTGATAAAATATAACTAATATTAGCCAAATTAGCCAATTAGCTATTTGTAGCAAAAAATATCAAATTTTGCTTTGTTTTAAGTGCGTGTTATTAGAATGGATTGGGCACAACTTAAGGAGCTTGAATCTCAGTTTTGGGATAATTTAGTGAAGTTTTGAGGTGGTTTGAATTGAAAATTCGGTAAAAACTTAACACGAAAAAAATGACGTGTATCACACTATGTATCATATTGTATCTATTGTATATCACATGTATATCCATGTATACCTGTGTGTGAGATACATGTTTGAAACATGTGTTCGCAGAACTTTTTTGAACTCGATTTAATTACGAATTTTGATACAAAACTAATTCAAATCACCTCCAATCTTCCTCAAATTTTGTATATTGACTTATCAATATATTTTCAACGAATTTCAACTATACCCACTGAAAAAGTTGCTTTTTCGTTTAGATTTTTGAAATATTATATATATTTTTCGTATTTCATCACCTTATTTGCTACCTCATCTATAAAATTTCCGTTCCTGTATCTAATGTTGCTAATCATGCTAAAAAATATGAAAAGTGATTTTTGCATGTGATTCTTTGAGAGAAAGAACCCTAATATTTGATTTTTCAATTTTTGTTAGCTAATTTTGATGAATCTATGATTAATGACTAGAAGTTAGTAAATTGGAACATTTGTGTAAGTTTTCAAAAAAAAAAAAATGAAAACTTCTAACTCTGGATTACTTTTTGAAAATTCAATTTGATTTGTACACAGAACTGAGCATGTCTAATTGAAATCCAGGCACTTTTTCCATCATGCACCCTAACAGCGGAGAAAGATAACAGCTACATCAAAGTGTTAGCGGAGTATCTTTCTGCACACGATAGATCAACGACAACAACAAACCTAGTTTGATCTCAACATGTGGGGTCTGGAGAGGATTGTTTGTACGCAGACCTTACCCCTACCTAATGCAGGTAGAGAGGTTGTTTTCAATTGCACGCAATAGATGTAAGTTTCTAAATTCAACAAAAAAAAGAGATGTGATAAGCTTCACAAAAATGTGAGCATATATGGGACATTTTGAAACACTGGGCAAAACTTGAAAGAGGAATCACTTTGGATGCAATGAGGCCCTGAAATTTCAGTCATGGTAAAGCATAACAAATTATTGGTCAGGCTAGTAAAATCATCAAGAGAATTCACAGAGAGCATGTCAACATTGCATACTCACAAAGCATATAAGTTTATTGTTCAGAATGAAGCACTTAATATTTCAATCGCATTTTTTCTAATACCTAGCATATTAAGATATAATCATATTATGATTTCACCATAAGTTTGACGATAAAAAACCACTAGTCACAACCTACCTCCATAATCTTTATTCTTAACATCCAGGTAGGAATCAGGAAGCACCCATCTAACCTTCGGCACTTCTGCACATGGATGAAGAAATGAAGGTTTAGTTTCACCTCTATAATTTTCTTCCTCGCTGCAAGGTAAATTCACAACAATTAAGTATACTTCTTTCGAAGCTTTTCGCATGCCCAAGCCAGGGGCAGAGGTAGGTAGGTTAAGGTGTTTCAGTTGAATCCCCTTCGTCAAAAGTTGCACTATGCAAATAGGGAAAAAGATAAACTGTTGAATCCCCTTCATATAAGGAAAAAATTCTAGTGTAGTGGCAAATGGTTAAAAAATTGATTTAGATCGCAGGTTCACATCCTAAGTGTGATATAGGGGTGGCAAAATTGGTAAAATAAAATGAATAACCACCCATATTATTCACTAAAATATGGGTTGGATAATAAATATTTTAAAAACGAATCACATACCAATATTACCCATATTATCTATATTTTAAATGGGTAACCACCGGGTAATAAAATCCAAAACAACCCAAAAACTATTTTCGCCCCTTTTACCCCAAAGGCCTAAAGCATCACTGGAAAAGTGGAATCCAACATATTTCTCTCACGTCCCTCCGTTGCCTTCCCCGCTCCCACCCTCAAATTTTACCCTAATTCCAAACGTCTTCGATGGTAAGATTGGAGCTGGTGGCTGATACCCTTGAGGATTTGAAGTTGCTAATTCACTTTCCTCTTCAATAGAGGAATTTTGGTACCAGGTTTTCTCGATTTGGCCGGCTGAAACTCCGTTTTCGGCGATTTCTGTAGTACCAAAAATTTGCAGAAGGTCAGTGACGACGATTCCTTCGGTGGAGCTACCTGAATTTTGGCTGAGGAGTGCGGTCTGATGTGGAGAACAATCTCCACCTTTTTTCTCACTTCAGGTTACCCTAAGCTCCATGGATTGAATTTCGTCACAGATTAACAGTGCAAAAGGTACAAACGTTCTTCCATATTGATTCAATTGCTTTATTTTACTTCTTTTTTGACGAGAATAGCCTCAGTTCTCTAGAAAAAAAGTAAATTCGAATCTGTATGTTGCTTTATTTTACTTCTATATCTATATATTGCTTTATTTTACTTCTTTTTTGGTTTCATCTTTTAGAGTTAAATGTAAAGATTGAAAAATTTCTTCTGCGTTCTATTCTCTGTTCTTTTTCATCACTATGTGATTGAATTCTATTCATTTGTTTGTTTCCATCATTATGCAATTAAATTATTTTTACTTCATCTTTAGGTAAAGATGTCAATAGAAGGTATTCATGATTCTTGTGAACAAAGCTCTTCAACTACGCTAAAACGAGCAAAAAGACAAACGTCTACTGTTTGGGATTCTTTTGTTAAGGTAGAAGAGCCTAGTATTCATAGTGATGGAAAGTTTAAAGTCAAATTTACGCTTTGTGAAAAAGACTATATGTACGATTCTAAATTTGGAACATCGAATTTGAAGCGTCATTTGCTGATAAAACATCCATTGGATAATGCAAAAGAGGGACAAAGTGCACCAGTAGATCAAAAAAATTTTCGAGAGAAAATGTCATTGGCAGGCATAACTATGCTTTCAGTTTTGTAGAACATAAAGGCATCAGGGACCTTAATTTATACTTAAATCCCGTTGTCAAGCACATATCAAGAAACACAGCCAAGTCAGATATCTTGAATATGTATGCAGGCGAAAAAGAACTTTTGAAAAGTGAGCTTGCAGTTATTCCTAGTAGAGTATGTTTAGCATCAGACATGTGGACTTCAGTAGCATTTAATGGGTATATGTGCGTTACGGCCCATTATGTGGATTTGAATTGGGTTCTTCAAAAGAGGGTGTTGATTTTTCTTCATGTTCCTCCTCCACATTCGGGCGCGATTTTAGGTCCCTTATTGATTAGCTTTCTTAAAGAATGGGGAATCGAAAAGAAAATCTTTACCCTTACTTTGGATAATGCTACTTGCAATAATGGTGTAGTGGATAATTTAAAGAATCATTTGTCTTTGATGCGTTCACTAGTTTGCGAGGGAAAGTATCTTCATGTCGGCTGTGGGAATCACATTTTGAACTTAATTGTTAAGACGGGCATAGAGAAGGCTGATGCAGTTATTGCAAAAATTAGAGAAGGTGTTAAGTATATCAAGAATTCAGAAACAAGAATAATGAAATTTGTGGAGTGTTTGAGTAATCTTGGTCTACCATGTTCTAAGAAGCTACACCAAGATATGCCTATTCGGTGGAATTCCACTTATCAAATGCTTGAAAGTGCTCTTCAATATCGGGAAGCTTACATTCACTATAACTTGCTTGACACTGATTTTAAACACGGACTTTCTGAAGATGAATGGAAAAGGGTCGAGATTATAGCTAAGTTTCTTAAACCATTTTATGACATTACGACTTTGTTTTCTGGATGTAAGTATCCCACGGCTTATTTGTATCTTCTTAATGTAAGGAGAATTGAAAGTTGTTGGAAGAACAAAAAAATAGTGGAGATTCAGTGATGAGTGAGATGGGCACTTCAATGTTAGTGAAGTTTAAGAAATATTGGGAGTCGTATAGTGTCATTTTATTTATAGCTATTGTCCTGGACCCTCGATACAAATTGAAGTTTGTCAAGTTTTGCTTTTCAAAGCTTCATCCCAAGGAGATCGCTAATGAAAAAGTAAAGGTTATTGAACATAACCTACAATTGTTGTTCAAAGAGTACTTAATACCTTCGACTACGGCCTCGTTATCAGTGGATCATGCTTGTAGCAGTGGTAGCAATGAAATGTGAGTTTGATGAATTTGAGAGTCAATTGGAGTCCAGTACAGGTAAAACACAACTAGACTTATAATTGGAGGAAGCCACTCTTGACCATAAAACAAATCCGAATCTAGATGTACTTGGATTTTGAAAGGATAACAGGCATAGATATCCAGAACTCTCATCAATGGCACGAGATGTTTTGAGTGTTCCTATCACCATAATAGCTTCTGAATCTACGTTTAGCATTGGTGCTCGTGTCATTGGAAGCTTTCGAAGTTCTATTCTTCCCGCCAATGTTGAGGCAAAACTATGTACTAGGGATTGGGTTTGTGGAAGAGAAGGTAAATTAATCTTCTCTAGCTTGATTTATTTTATTTTCTTAATAACTAATAAGCTGTAATATCTTATTTTTTTCTTCTTAAATTGTTTAAGATCTTGATGATGGATCCGAGTCTGATGAAGACGATGAGATTGTTGTTGATATTCAACCATATCTTGCGAAACTTAGAGGTAAAACCTTATCAGGCTTGGGATTTTAAGTTGTTTCTCCTTCTGGGAACTTGAGCTTTAAAGTGATTTTTTCTGGTGAGTTTTGTGTTTTTGCTCCCCTTTCTTTTGTTTTTTCTCAGTTTGCCATGAATAAAGATTAAAATCGCTGCATCATTTACTTTCTTTATTAGGGTGGTTTTTCTTTATGCTATCACGCTTCTTTTGGCTCAATTCAAGTCACTCTATTTCTGGGATATTACATTTGTGTGGTTGTTGTTTCAGTTATAGATCTCTACTCTAGTAAAACAGGTTTTAGTTTACCATTTAGTTTAGTTTTTACTGAAACTTAGAAGAATTACCATTCCTATTAATTCTAGAGGCTATGGGCTGAGGTAACTCCTAAAACATGCACAAGGTTTTAATTATCTGAAGTTTGATAGCAGCATCTGTATGGAATTCTTATATGTTTATGTAGTTAGATAGCAGTATATATTTGGAAATTCTTACCTGTTTAACATTCTACATATAAGTATATGAACACTCTGTCGCAGGTGTACATCAATTCAGATGAGCATACATTAGAGTCGCAGGTCAAAAAATTTATAGGTGAAGAAAACGGTGTGGCTCTGTAGGCACTTAACCAAAGTAAAATACCAAATGATGATTTAGTCCAAAACCAGTGTTTATAATTGTCTATCAGCCATTCGTATTTAGTCGTGTATATAAGCACACAAACTAAAAAGATGGAGTTTGCTTAATGTATGGTGAACAGTTATTGGCGACGCGGTTTAGAGGAGTCACATAAGTGGTATAACATAGGTATTATGTTAGCTTTCATCTTTGGTTACATGTTTTTGTGTTTTCTGATTCTCTGGTATAGATCTATCAGAAACAAATGTTGAAATGACTAACAAAACTTCCTTTCATCTATGAAAATCTTAGTACATTAGTTTGTTTTCTTTTAGAACTTTCCATATTATTACAACTTGTATTGCTCCCTGAGGATTTGATCACGTGCAACACTCATCTTTGGTTACAGGTTTTTGTGTATCTTCTTAGCTTAAATTTTAACATGTGACACTGTCAATTTCTACTGTTAAACCGTTGCAGATATGCATTAACATGGCACATGACCACCAAATCAGATGTTTACAACTATTTTTGGTCAGCTTCGTGGATTCTCCAGTCTGTTGTATCACCATTTAAGGGTTCCTCTGTTTTTGCCGACAAGAAGCAAAGCAATGTTTTGTGAAACTGCAGATGTTCTTGGTCAAAGTTCTGTTTTCTGCCACAAGTTGCATCGGCTACCACAACATTTTTATCGTCTTCAAATGACTGTTGTTAATTGGATACACTATTACAATGTCCTAGTGGTCTACTTTTGTGCATTTTGTTTTGTAAACACTTTATAAGTATTTTGCCGGTGGTTAAAATATATTCTGCTGGTACATTTTGCTTTGTAAACACTTTATAAGCATTTTGCGCATGTTGTTGGAGATGCTCAAGATAGTAACTCAATCTCAGTCTGGTGTGCATTTATGAAGTATTTGGGACAGACGGTTGTTGTCCAATTTTGATAAGAGTTTACAAAAATGCTGAATCAATTGGTTTACCATTTCCAAAAAATCAGCCAATGAGAATTTACTCTAGCCTTTGGAATGCTGATGATTGGGCAACAAGAGGACGCCTAGTTAAAACTGATTGGTCAAAAGCACCATTATAGCCTATTATAGAAATATCAATTCTCAAACACTTAGCAGTTCACAATTTTCAAATGAAAAATGACAAAATAAAGAACTTGATGCTAATGGGCCATTAGTCATGGCAGACGATTGAAGTCAGAGCAGCTTGTTGGCGACTTGGCGCAAAAATTGCATTGCATCGTGCCTAAGCTTAGCAATAAACGGATAATACGGTTAACCGTTTTATTCGCCGGTTCATTCATTTTTTATCCGTATGAAATATGGGTCAGGTCGTATATTTTATCCATTTTGCATTACCCATTTGACCCGAACCGTATACGACCCGACCCGCATGTTTACCACTACTACAGTGATATTATAATGTTTTTTGAATCCCCTTGTGCCAATTCCCGACTCTGTCACTATCCCAAGCAGTTCTAAAGTTTGATCGCATCACATCAACAAGTACCCACTTTTATTTTTCAGGCAAACTACTAAGAGTAAACAATAACAACAACAACATCAGCAACAATAACAACTATCCCTCAATCTCGGCTAGTAGGGATTAGCTACATGATCCCTAAATATTCATTTCCCTTCATTTGCAACAGTATGTCAAATTCTCATTTATGGCCTTAAACTCAGAAAAGCTCGTAGAGGTCGCTTTGCCTGTTGAAAAATAAACTTGATTTTGGGTTTTGTGTTTTGGATTTGGGCTTGCAAGTATCCAAGTATATTAGATCAAGATTGTAGTCCATTATCTAGAAACTTCTTGGAATATGTAGTAGTCAAAGTGTGTAGAATAATCTTGTAAAATATCTAAGTCTAGAATTATCATGAGAATACTTAGGAATTATCTAGATACTAGTAGATGATGAAGTGTTCTAGACTATTCCATTGTGTAGTATAAATAGAGGTATCACCCCTCATTTTAATGAAGCAATAAGCAAAGCATTCAAGATCAATCAAGCTTCTAAATCATCAATTCTCTCTTCCACAAATAATATATATAGAGCCTCCTATTTCCAACAAATTGGTATCAGAGCTTGGTTTGACAAGATGATGGCCAACGATGTCATCACGTTTCCTCGCCTCGCAAAGGATAATTATGATCGATAGAGCATCCAAATGAAGACCTTTCTAGGTGGACAAGACCTATGGGAGATTGTGGAGCAAGGTTATGAGGAGCCTAAAGACAAGGGCTCACTCACGAAAGAAGAAAAGCGAGACAAGATCAATGATCAAAAGACTCTTTCCATCATCCAACAAAGTGTAGATGATGGAGCTTTTGAGAAAATTGCAAGTGCAACCACCGCCAAGAAAGCATGGGAGATCTTAGAGAATTCTCACAAGGGAGTTGATAAGGTGAAAAAGGTTCGACTACAAACCCTACGAGGTGAGTTCGAATCCTTAAATAAGAAAGACTTTGAATCAATTTCTGATTATTTTACAAGAGTCTTGGCGATTGTCAATCAATCAAAGAGGAATGGTGAACCTCTAAGCGATGTAAGAGTCATCGAGAAAATTCTTAGATCATTAGATTCAAAATTCGACTATACTGTCGTAGCCATCGAAGAATCTAAAGATTTAGAATCAATGACTATTGATGAACTCATGGGTTCACTACAAGCCCATGAAGAGAGGTTCAATAAGAAAAATAAGGAGCCTTTGGAGCAAGCTTTACAAGCAAAACTCTCTTTCAAGGAAGAGAGTAGTGAAAAGACTCATCAAACGAGTCAACGAGGTCGTGGTCAAGTACGTGGCCGAGGACGGATATATCAAACATGGAGGCTATGATATTCACATGATAAATCGTAGTCTTTCTATAAGAGACCAAAGAGGAGGTTTGATTGCTCAAGTTCCAATGTCAACGAATAGGATGTTTTTGCTAAATATTCAACATGACATTCCAAGATGTTTAAAAGCATGTTTCAAAGATAATTCTTGGCTTTGGCACATGAGATA
Organism: Nicotiana benthamiana; assembly: GCA_034376525.1. NCBI lineage: Eukaryota > Viridiplantae > Streptophyta > Magnoliopsida > Solanales > Solanaceae > Nicotiana > Nicotiana benthamiana. The sequence goes on from CM067330.1 coordinate 94,828,221, forward strand.
CATGCACTTAAATTTTAGAGGCTTAAAGTTATTATCAAGTAAAGGAATGGTGAAGGGTTTGCCTCCAATTAATCATCCGGATCAAATATGTGAGGGATGCCTTCTAGGAAAGCACTTTCAAAATAGTTTTCCAGTAGAGGCTTCTAGTAGAGCGAAGAAACCTCTAGAACTTATTCACACGGATGTGTGTGGACCCATCCATCCACCATCTTTAAGTAAAAATAGATATTTTCTTCTATTCGTTGATGATTTTAGTCGAAAGACATGGGTCTATTTTCTAAAAGAGAAGTCGGAAGTCTTTAGAATGTTCAAGAAGTTCAAAGCGTTTGTGGAGAATCAAAGTGGTCTCACCATAAAGGCGATGAGATCCGATCGTGGAGGAGAGTTCACATCCAAGTAATTCAAGGAATTTTGCTACAACAATGGCTTACGACATCCCCTAACTCTTCCGTATTCACCTCAGCAAAATGGTGTTGCAGAAAGAAAGAATAGGACCATCCTTGATATGGCCCGGAGTATGTTAATGAGCAAAAGGATGCCTAAGGAGTTTTGGGCTGAGGCAGTGGACTATTCGATCTATCTAGCAAATCGCTCGCCCACTAAAAGCGTCAAGAACAAAATGCCCATTGAAGCTTGGAGTGGAAGGAAGCCCGACATCTCACACCTACGAGTGCTCGGAAGTGTGGCATATGCTCATGTGCCAGATCAGAAGAGGACGAAGCTCAATGATAAAACCGAAAAGCTCATATTCCTGGGCTACGACTCAAGTTTGAAGGGTTACAAGCTATACAATCCCAAGACCGGTAAAGTAATCTCAAGTCGAGACGTGGTGTTCGATGAAGAAGTAACATGGGATTGGAATGTTCCCGAAGAGGAGAACTACAATTTTCTCCCTTATCCGTTCGAGAGTACTATAAGGAACAAAGAATATCTAGAGGTTCAAGAACCTTCTAGTACACCATCTCCGCACTCTCCACATACTCTAACCACACCAAATGAAGCGACACCAACATCAGGAGGAGAATCAAGTAGGCTACAACATCGCACAAGGAGCATTGAGAAGTTGTACGAGGTAACTCAGCCTATGGAGGATCTAACATTGTTGACGCAGCAAAAAGCGAGAAGTGGAAACGTGCCATGGACGAGGAGATTCAAGCAATCAAGAGGAATGATATGTGGGATCTCGCTACTCTACCAAAGGGGCATAAGGCTATTGGTGTAAAGTGGTACAAGGCCAAGAAGAATTCCAAAGGTGAAGTTGAAAGATACAAGGCAAGGTTGGTGGCGAAGGGATATAGTCAACGAGCTGGCATAGACTATGACGAGGTATTTGCTCTTGTCTCTCGTCTAGAAACTATAAGATTGATGATATCACTTGCAGCTCAGCATAATTGGAAGATTTATCAAATGGATGTCAAATCCGCTTTCCTTAATGGCCACTTAGAAGAAGAAGTCTATATATAACAACCTTCGGGATACATCGTGAAAGGCCAAGAGAATAAGGTGTTGAAATTGAAAAAAGGCCTTATACGGGTTGAAGCGAGCGCCTCGGGAATGGAATAGCAGGATAGACCACTATTTCCAGCAGAATGACTTTACAAAATGCCCACATAAGCATGCCCTCTACACCAAAGTAAGCAAGGATGGAGATGTTATGCTTGTGTGCCTATAAGTGGATGACTTGATATTCACCGGTAGTAATCCCAAAATGTTCGAGGAGTTCAAGAAAGCTATGGTTCGGGAGTTTGAGATGACCGACATTGGACTTATGGCTTACTATCTTGGGATCGAGGTGAAACAAAAGAAAGAAGGAATATTCATATCCCAAGAAGGTTATGCGAAGGAGGTGCTGAAGAAGTTTAAGATGAATGACTGCAAGTCGATGAACACAACGGTGGATTGCAATCTCAAGTTGTCAAAAGATGATGAAGGATACTTGGTGGACCCAACACAATAGAAGAGTTTGGTTGGAAGTCTGAGGTACCTAACCTGCACGAGGCCGATATTCTCTACGGAGTTGGACTAGCAAGTCGATATATGGAAGCACCTACAATAAATCACTTGAAGGCAGCAAAGAGGATACTTCGCTACATCAAAGGTACGATTGACTATGGTCTGTTTTATTCGCCTTCTGATAACTTCAAGCTTTGGATACAGTGATAGTGATTGGGTCGAAAACATAGATGATTGTAAGAGTACGAGTGCTTTCGTGTTCTATATGGGAGATATGGCGTTCACATGGAGTTCGAAGAAGCAACCCGTTGTGACTCTGTCAACGTGTGAAGCCGAGTATGTATCAGCAACATCGTGCACCTGTCATGCAGTGTGGCTTAGGAAGTTACTAAATGAACTTAAGTTTTCTCAAAATGAAGCTACAGAGATATATGTGGATAACAAGTCTGCGATTGCTCTAGCAAAGAATCCAGTCTTCCATGATCGAAGCAAGCACATCGATACGAAATACCATTACATCAGGGAGTGTGTTACAAATAAAGATGTGCAGATAAAGTACGCGAAGTCATTTGAATAAGTTTCTGATATTTTCACAAAGTCTCTAAAACAAGAGACGTTTCGGAGATTACGGAATATGCTCAGAGTGACGAAATCAAGTTTAGGGGGGCTGTTGAAAAATAAACTTGATTTTGGGTTATGTGTTTTGGATTTGGACTTGCAAGTATCCAAGTATATTAGATCAAGATTGTAGTCCATTATCTAGAAACTTCTTGTAATATGTAGTAGTCAAAGTGTGTAGAATAATCTTGTATAATATCTAAGTCTAGAATTATCATGAGAATACTTAGGAATTATCTAGATACTAGTAGATGATGAAGTGTTCTAGACTATTCCATTGTGTAGTATAAATAGAGGTATCACCCCTCAGTTTAATGAAGCAATAAGCAAAGCATTCAAGTTCAATCAAGCTTCTAAATCATCAATCCTCTCTTCCACAAATGATATATATATATATATATATATATATATATATATATATATATATATATATATATATATATATATAGCCTCCTATTTCCAACATTGCCTAAGTTAAGCAGTTAAGCTGAGTTTCAGTCGTAGGCAACACGCTAAGGTGTTCACACTCATTCTATCTTGAATGTAGAGGTACTAAACAACAAATATACTCGGCAAATAAGTGTATTAGTTTAAGGAAAACATTATGAATGAATTTGTTTTTTTTTCTTCTTAAATTACATAACTTGTCTTCTAAAACTAACTAGAGATTCTCAAATTCTCTACATTCCCACATACATATAATTTTTTTTCCTTCTCCTATAACTTCCATTTCTGACCAATTAATTAAGTTAGCGGGCCCTCATAGAGTATATTATATAAAGGATTAATTTTTTATGATTATATTGATGTAAAGAAGAAAATATTAATAAAAAAGTAGAGCCTTTCAATTTGAACCTTCCAACAACTTTAGCTAGAGTTTTGGTGTAGCTATCGTTAATTTCATCTCTTGTGGGATCACCCTCAGGTTTCTCCATCACAACAAGCTAGTGCTCGAAATCACATCCATCAAGTAGGATCGTCTCCTTCGGGGGATGGTTGGACCAGTTCGGGTTCGGGTCATTTAAAGACGACGACGTTTGCCGAGTCGCAAACCCTCGAAAGGAGGTTGCTACCGCCGGAGAGACGCTGCAACGGCGATAAGTGGTCGAAGATGGAGGAGAGAGATAGAAGGAGGAGGTGTAGAGAGAGAAAGAAAAGTGTATGAATGAGAGAGAACACTAAATAAGGAACGAGTCAGATAACGAGTCGCCATTTCTGCAAAACCATAAGGTGAGAGAGGAGGGACGAAGCAGAGGGTTTATGTAGAGTGCGCAATAATAATTTTTTATTTATGGTGAATAATTATATTTTAATGATTTATTACTGGTGGCCAAGTAACTTTTATTGTAGTTGATGTCAAATTAATAAGAATTTTCTCTTTACTTTTCTAATAATATTTTTTTCTTTTATTATTTTATAACATGTTATTATCACAAGACTCTAACTAATAAGCTTTAGGATTGAGCATGATGATTGTCTATTCTTCGATTTTCTTGACTATTAAATTTTGAATTTAATATATGTATTATACTTTATTTTCTCTTTTAAATTCTTGAAATCCTATATTTGATTTTAAATACAAGCAAAGACGATAAATTTTAATTATAACTCTAATGGAGTTTGAAAGAATTTATACCCACCCAAAGTAATAAAATTTTTATGTGTTGCCATGATTAAAGCCATGTATGATTGTGGGCAAAGAATAGAAACTCGTCCCATTGAATTTGCTTTATTCTCATTCCCTTAAGGGCATGTAGTAGAAATATGTAATAAGTATAAAAGAAGATAAAATTATTACCATAAAAGTATAAATAGATTTGAATGTGGTAATAGACGAAATTATAATCATCATCATTATGGTAATGAGAATAATAAGATTTCTCAAAATAATCCTTCACTATATGAAAGTAATGTTTGTCATCGATTTGACATAAGATTTTGTAAAGCACATATAAATGATTATGGTTCAATTATGATGTGAATGTGATAATATGTGATTTATGAATACATATTTATTTTTGGAAGAATATGAACATGCTAGTGGTATATACCACACTCACCTATAGAAGGAGGTTTAAGAGGAAATAAGAAAAAAATATTATTATTATGGCATAAAATAATCATTAGTCACGTACTTATTGTACGCCAAAATATTTTGGCATTGTAATTATTAAAAGATAATGGTAATGCAAGAAATAGATCTTGACCATAACTATTGTTTAACAAGAAAATAAAAATTTTGGTCAAAGCTTATTTTAGAAGTAATCGGGCTACTAATAATCAAATAAAAAAATATCTTAACAATGAAATAAGAACAAAACATGATAAGGCAATCAGTTCAAAGCGAAGTAAATAAGTATATTCCAACAATAATCAGAATGCGTCATTACAAAGGTCATTTCTCTCTCTTTTATAGCTATTTCTAAGTACAACATCTATTCCTTATCATAATCGAGTCATAATGAACAATTAATGATATTAATAAAACGTAATGTTTGGCAATCATAACCGTTTCATGAAGATTTTATAATGTTTCTAATCATTCATACTCATTAATTGAGGTTTAACTAATGTGTACTTTTTGCTGTCTTGATTCATCCAATTGATATCTATATGTATTGTAAAGAGACCCAAGCAACCGTTTATTCTTATATCTAAAACTCTTAACTTGTAACCTATTGAGACTCGTGTTCCTTTAACTATTTTTCTTTAGGTGTCGCTTCTATAATGATCCACGTGTCTTGCTACATTAGCCACATAAAATATTACAAGTATAATATTTATTTTTCTAACACAGACAGTCCCCCACTTGCCAATTATTCATCAATTGAATATCTCGTAAGTGGATCTCATTAAAGCGGGATTTTTTTTCGTTGTTTCCCTCATATCATTATACATTCTTCTGAACCGACGCATCGTATCTCACTTCCATTTAATGCATGTGACACATGGTGTCCTACGATTAGTTCTGCAACTCCTCAATGCCTTTTAAGGCTTTTTTACGGCTGCATCAATCACGAAATGACGGTTTTCATAATGATGTTTCTATCATTACCTTTTTTGTTTGATGGTTGCCTCCGAGTATAAATATGTCCTTTATCTTTTCTTTTATGAAATTTTTTCCACATCTTTCAATTCAATACTTTCTACTTCTTTGTACAATTTTGTCTTCTCCAAACCCTAATCCTTGAAATATCCTTATAGTAGATGAACTTCCACTTGCTCCTACCAAAAGCAGGAGAGGCGGTAGACTGCGTAGTTTAGGGTCAGTTTTCATACGAGGATCTTATTCTCAATCTAGTTATACTCCTCTAACGTCTTCTAGAACTAGGACTTATTTTTCATATAGGTCTTCTACTAGAAATAGGGATTCTAGCGAGCCAATTCGCGAACCTACAGTAGACGAGATTATCCCTGCTGAACTTTCTTTTTATTTAGATAGAGATTCGATTAGCAATCAAGTCTCCTTTATGTCATCTCATGATCGTGCCGATGTTTATCCTTCACAGATTACCGAGGGTTTGGTTTCTGTTGTTCATATAGATTGTCATTGGAAATTTGATTCCCAATTTCGATCCCCAATGAAATCAAAGGATCACTTCTTTTAAAGTTGGATTTTTTGTCTGTACATGTATCCCTTCACATTAGACTTTAGCCCTCCTATTAACCCAGTCATTATTAAATGTTGCCGCTTCTTCAATGTGTGTCTAGGACAGATTGGCCCTATAGTATGGAGGGCTATAGCCTGTCTAAGGTATTTGGCTAACTTGGCTCAATTGCCTTTCACCCTTTATCATCTAATCCATCTATACTCTCCTAAATTATTTCGTCATGGGATTTTTACTCTCGTGGCAAGGAGTAAGAGAATTTTAGTCAACCCTGAAGACGATAAAGAACGTGGTTGGTACGCCTGATTTGTTGCTGCTCCCACGAGTGGGTTAGTGGGTGAAGAAAATATGCCCTTCCCTGAAAAGTGAAACTTTGCACGTAAGTTTTCTTTATAACTTTTATTTTTTTATCTTTTTTCAGAGCCTGTACTTTCCGTAACAATTTTACTTTTTCTTTTCAGCAACCATGGAAACTGTTGAGGAGATTCTCGATTTCCATGGTTGGGTAGAATAATTATTAGCAATTTCTCCTATGGAAACTAGGTCTTGGAAGTATCTTTCACATAGATTTGGTTGGAAGGTTAGGACTCACGATAACGTTTTCTTTCACTTTTCCCTATTTCTTTATTATTACCTTAGAACTTGTTAACCTTTCTTTTTATCAGGATTTCCCATTCAAGGTGTGATATTGAGTCAATCACGACTTCAAGGCTCTCTCTAGAAAGAGACCAGGAGATAAGCTTGATTTCTTGATCGAAATAAAGGCTGATATACTACAGGGTTCTGAAGATGAAGAGGAGCAGGACACAAGCTCATTAGTTCGTAAGCCGCGGGCTAGAAGACGTGTCATTTCGAATGACGAAGCTACTCCTTCTCCTCGTCCTGTTTATGTGATCGAGCCTATAGAAGCTCTTTAGTGAGACTCATGTTGCACCTCGTGACTCTGATGAGCACCTCTTTTCAAGTGGGTTTGACGATGAAATTTTGACTTCGTTTCTGAGGAAGCGCCTCTTGCCTCTTTTCCTGTGTCTGTTCCAATGGAATCCCATTTGCCTGTTCCTACCATTGTTGTTTCTGCTCCGCCCAAAGCTATTATGACTTCTTTGACAGTTCCTGCTGCCAATAATTCTTGTACTAAAATTGGTTCTTCAAGTGGAAGCAGAGTAATGAAGCAAATTACCATTGAGGTTCCTGCCGATGGTAATCTTCTAAAGAAGTTAGGCCAGACTGATGTATCGCTAAAACCCTTGATAGGTCCGATTGAAAAGTCAAAATTGGAAAGTTATAATTCTTTGACTTTGATGAACGACATTGTTCAATAATCATTGAAGGTATAAACTCCTCCTTCTTATGTAATTTTCCTTTTATTAGGATCTCATCCTTTTCTCTTTATGTTGATCAATATCACCGGTACGGAGATGATGAAAAGGGTTTCTCATACGGAGCAGTTGATGCGTGACTACCACACTAAGGTTGATAATTGGAAAAAACAGTATGAACGTTTCCAGCTCGAGATGGAAGTTGAGCCTTTTTGAACGCGTGCCATGATACTCTTATGGATGCAAGTCAGGAAGATTTTAACTTGGCTGCTGAAATAACAAAGATTAAAAAACAATTAAGAAAATCCAGCAAAGCCATATTTTTTCTTCGCCCATGACTAACACTCCCAAAGATGATGAAGCTAATCCTGGCGTAGCGGTTGTTCAAACTGTATGCTCAAGTTGAACCTCCTCCTTCTGATGATGCCATCTTGAATACTGATTTAGAACATGTTCCATAGTGAAAGTTTGATTGAAAAGTTTGCTGTTCTTTTTATAGAATACTTCGGTGGTTTGCCCCTGGTCTTATTTTAGGGTGATGTTTTTGAAAGGTTTTCCCCCTGGCCCATTTCGGGTTTTTTTTGTAAAGATAGTTAGGTTAAAACTAAGTTCATACTTGGTTTTAACCATAATATTATGATATTATACTTAGTTTTAACCATGGTATTATCATATTATAAGGTTTTGTTTTGTCCAACTTTTATGAAACTTTTATTTCAAGTTTTTGTTCTACTCTCTTAGTGGTTTGCCCCTGTCTTTTTTTTTATAAGCTAGGGGTTTTGTTTTCCACTTTAGTTTTAATATGTGGGTTTTCGTTTTACCCTTTTAACTCTTGCATTTTAAAATTTCTTTGTTAATTTCGTGGCTTTTTGAATCAAGCACGAACTTTAAAAGGCCCTTTTATATACAACACTTAATGAAAAGGATGTCTCAACTTTATAATGGTGTAAACATATAAAAGAAGAAATAGGAACACACATGTTTCTTTGAACAACTTTTGAGAAAAGTTTTGTATTATTCGAACTTTCAAACTAAATAATACTTTATATATATTTGAGTGTCATCTATAACTCTTTCGTAACTGTTTTCTTTATAACATATTTGTAAAATTTCAGGGGTATATTTTGACAATTCATTACTAAATATTGCCTTTAACCAAAAGATTTTGGAATTTACATTCACGAGTATATTTTTCATAGGTTTCTAAATCAGGCTTGTGTTTTTGGCTCGTGGCTTTGCTATGAACTTTTAATTGGTTGGGTAGACTTTAGGTAGACTTTAGGCTTTGTCTTGAGTTCTAATTGTTCCAGTCTTTCTTGCCTTTCTTACACGTATTTATATAGTCCCCAGCATTTGAGCTTTGAAGCATGAAATTTCGAGCATTTGCTTATTTCTTCCTTCGGTCCTTTTCATGAAAAAGAAAAAAAAAACGAGACTCGGAGGTATAAATTAGATCAAGGATGCTTAACCCTTTATATTTTCATCAGAATAGTTGTGACCCTAGACCGGAAATCGAAAATTATGTTTCATCTGTGTGTCTTTCAAGTCTAACTTCATTAGCGTGGGCTAGCTTTTTATCTATAATCTAAATTGTTCGTATGACTTTTAACGGTTCAAAAATAAAAATAATTAAAGGCACCTGACTGTAGGTATTTCCTTCCCTTAGAAAAAATGCTTCTTCTGATGAACAACATTCCAACTCGAAGGTAGAACCTTCGCATCCATGGTCTGAAGTTCATACGCACCTTTCCGATCACACCCCAAATCTGGGGAGGCAAGACTGGCAACCGATGCTGTGCTAGCCCGAGCAAATCACTATGTAACTCATGACCGTTAGATCATAACTAGAATATACATAGGTCGAGTTAGCTGAACTTATTCCTTTTTGTTACTATCATGAGCCAGCATGACCACGACTCATAATGTACAATTGTAAGAAGGAAAACACTATATTCCTAAATTATTTTTTAAAACATGAATACATATGGACCGTCAAAACCTTTGAGGTACTGTACAAAATGAACTCTGTCTACAAAGCCTCTGAAATTATTTAACATCAAATGAAATAGAGTATCGGCCTATACATAAGTCTATAGTAAAACTCTAACACGATGACTCATAGACTCGACTGCACTTCGAATGAGGTAAAATTTTACCGATCCTTTGCTGAATGTCCTCTTCTTTGATAAGGACTGGTCAATTGATTATAGCATAAATGCATCGTCCCAACAGAAAAATATTAGTATAAATAATATACTAAGTATGTAAAATATGTAAATAGGTATATAAAGGACATAACAACAACAACAACAACTACCCAGTATATTCCCACCAGGTGGGGTCTGGGGAGGGTAATATGTAGACGAGCCTTACCCCTACCCGAAGGGGCAGAGAGGCTGTTTCCAATCGACCCTCGGCGCATAGGGTAAAATGAAAAGCTGCATTAAAACAAAGACAAAATTAGAAACCAAAGCAAGACAAAACGAAATAATAAAGCATAAGTAATCCCGCAGAAATAACGTAAATAATTATGTAAACATAAGAAACATAAATACAGTCGCATGCAATAGTAACAAGCAGTAACTACCATACTAACACCATAAGAGGACATAAGCTAAAACACTAGTCAACAATAGGTAACCCTACTATCCCACACCCAACCCTGGGTGAGGCGTACGAAGGACTCTATGAGCCTCTAGCCTACAGCCCTGATTCTAGACCTCCAGACTCCCCTAACAAGGGTCATGTCCTCGGTAACCTGCATTCTAGTCATGTCCTGCCTAATCACCTCTCCCCAATGCTTCTTAGGCCTCCCTCTACCTCGCCGACCTCCAACAATCTCCAGCCGCTCGCAGCTCCTCACCGGGGCATCGGGACCCCTCCTCCGAACATGCCGAACCACCTCAGCCTCGCTTCCCGCATCTTCTCGTCCACCGGGGCCACCCCTACCTTCTGTCGAATAACTTCATTCTTAATCTTATCTAGCCTGGTGTGCCCACACATCCACCTAAGCATCCTCATCTCTGCAACCTTCATTCTCTGAACATGAGAGTTCTTCACGGGCCAGCACTCCGCCCCATACAACATCGCAGGTCTAACCACGGCTCTGTAGAATTTCCCCTTAAGTTTGTGTGGAATTTTCTTGTCACACAGGACCCCTGAAGTAAGCCTCCACTTCGACCACCCCGCTCCTATCCGATGGGTGACGTCCCCGTCAATCTCTCCGTCCCCCTGAATCACAGACCCAAGATATCGGACACTGTCCCTCTTGGCGATGGCCTGAGAACCAAGCATCACTTCCCTGCCTACCCCACTCGGCTCGACGCCAAACTTGCACTCCAGATATTCTGTCTTAGATCTGCTTATTTTGAAACCCTTAGACTCGAGGGTCTGTCTCCATACCTCTAACCTTTCACTAACACCGGCCCTCGTCTCGCTATCAATATTATATCATCAGGAAAGAGCATACACCAAGGCACATCCCCTTGGATATGTCGGGTTAGAGCATCTATCACTAAGGCGAACAACAGGGGGCTCAGCGTTCATCCTTGATGGAGCCCCATTACCACAGAAAAATGGTCTGATTCGCCACCCACCGTCCTAACCCTAGTCTTAGCTCCATAGTACATGTCCTTAATTACTCTGATATCGGCTTCTGGCACACTCTTCGCCTCCAAGCACCTCCATAGCACCTCCCTCGGGACCTTGTCATACGCCTTCTCCAAGTCGATAAGCACCATATGAAGGTCCTTCTTCTTATCCCTAAATTGTTCCGCCAGCCGCCTGACTAGGTGAATAGCCTCTGTGGTGGAGCGGCCTGGCATGAAACCGAACTGGTTCCCAGATATAGTTGACGCCTCCCTCACCCGCGCCTCAATCACCCTCTCCCAAACATTCATCGTGTGGCTTATTAATTTAATACCCCTATAGTTGTTGCAGCACTGGATGTCCCCTTTGTTCTTGTACAAGGGCACCACTGTACTCCACCGCCACTCATCCGGCATCCTTTTAGTCTTAAAGATCGCATTAAACAACCTAGAGAGCCACTCCCCTCCAGATTTACCCATGCACTTCCAGAATTCCACCGGGATCTCGTCAGGCCCGGTTGCTCGACCCCTACTCATCCTACGCAGCGCCCCTAAGACCTCCTCCACCCTAATGCGCTTGCTGTACCCAAGGTCTCTATGTCGCTCTGAATGACCCAACTCCCCTAGCTCTATGCTCCGATCCCCCTCCTCGTTAAGAAGGTCCCGAAAGTATGCCTGCCACCTCTGTTTGATTTGCGATTCCCCCATCAAAACTCTACCATCCTCGTCCTTGATACACCTGACTTGGTCTAGGTCACGTGCCTTCCTTTCCCTTGCTTTTGCCAACCGGAATAACTTCTTATCCCCACCTCTCTCCCCTAGTTCCTCATACATGCGACCGAACGCCGCGTTTTAAGCTTCCGTGACTGCCATCTTAGCTTCTCTTCTCGCCTCCCTGTAGATCAACCTGTTCGCTCTCCGCTCCTCCTCGCTTGTGCTCCCTGCCAACCTAGCGAACGCCGCCTTCTTCACCTCCACTTTTCCTTGGACTACCTCGTTCCACCACCAATCACCCTGATGTCTGTCTGAATATCCCTTAGCTACCCCGAGCACGTCCCGTGCTACCCCCCTAACCAAGTTCGCTGTCACTGACCACATAGCGTCCGCTTCCCCATAACTTCTCCAAGCTCCGCCCTCCACTAACCTCCTTTCCAACTCCTGTGCTTTCTCCTTAGACAAAGCTCCCCATCTAATCCGCGGTTGACCCCGGGCGCCCCTCCTCTTCTTCTTCACCCAGAGATCGACATCCATCACTAGTAGTCTATGAAGAGTTGAAAGAGACTCTTCCGGAATAACCTTGCAGTCCTTGCACAAACCCCTCTCGCTCCTTCTGATGAGGATGTAATCAATTTGAGTCCTCGCCGCCGAACTCTTGAAGGTGATCAAATGCTCTTCCCTCTTCCGGAATGTCGAGTTCGCAATCAGGAGCTCGGAAGCCCTGGCGAAATCAAGCAGCGAAGTGCCTCCTCCGTTCCTGGCCCCAAAGCCAAAGCCACCGTGCACCTCATCATAGCCACCAGCCTCAGCCCCAATATGGCCATTAAAGTCCCCTCCAATAACTAACTTCTCAGATTGGGGAATACTCTCCCGCCCTGCCCGAAGGACCACCCGCTGCTCCTCTACTTACCCCCGTGACCACCCCCACCCCCTGAGGACATGACCTTACGCTATCATCCCCCGCCGCGGCCACTATCCCACCAACCGATATGGGGTACAGTGGCACACACACACACTATAGCGAAAAACGCAAATATAGCAAACGAGATAACAACAGAATAGACCACACTCTAAATGCTAGCTAAAATACGTAAAAAGGTGCACAAAGTAAACAAGAGAGCGGGAGGTACCAACTCCCGGTGGAAAAACCTGAAAGTGTGCTTTGCTGCGCCCAAGTTTTCCTGAATCTTAGCAGAATGTGCGGCTCTATTGCGTCCTGCCGCGAGTCTGAACGAGAGTTGCCGGGGATCCTCTCCGGTGAAATAGGCACCTGTCCAAGAAGACAAAACACACCCACACACACCCACAAAGGCAGCGGAAATAATGTAACGAAAAGCATGGGAGTTGCCGAAAAAATTTCCGACGGAAAGCGTTAGTTCAAAACCTCTGAACCAAAATAGGATCAGACTTGGGTGGGCAAACAGTAGTGATAAAACAGTGCAGCTACTCTGTTGTGAGGGAGTATTTTCGGGGTAAAACAGTGGCGGAAAAGTTTTGGTAAAACAGTGGCGGAATTTTTTTTTGGTAAAACAGTGGTGGTAAAACAGTGGTGGAAAAATTTCGAGGGTACCGGGTCGTCGGAATAGTGAGGGGGTCACACTGTGTGAAAGACGCCGGCGGAAAAGTTGCCGGAAATGGTCACATGCGCCCGGCGCGTGTCTGACAGCGGCGGCGCATGGGATGTCACAGGTGGCGCGTAAGGCAGAATCCGGTGACGGAAATTGCCGGGGGGGGGGTGCGCCTGACGATGTTGCCTCGATGGTGTGGGAGGTGACAAAGACCGGCCACCGTGGGTTGTCGGAACAGCACTCCGACAGCACTATATGGGCAGAGAGGCGATAGAGAAGAGAGAGAAGAGAGAGAAGAGAGAAAGGAGAGGGAGAGGGGGAGGGGGGGGGGGGACTTACCTGTCGGAACCGGCACTGGTTGCTTCAGAGGAGATGAGAGATCGAAGATGAGAGAGAAGAGAGAACAGACATAGAAGAAACATAAAGAAAAGGGACTCAATTTGTAAGTTTGAATATCTCTATAAATCATGAAATATTTATAAGGTCATGCATATGCATATAAATGTCATTTAATGCATAGATCTAAACGTACACAACATTATCAAGCCTCTAAGAATATCTTATCATATCATTCAGTCACTGTGGGCAACATTATTATCACATATCAGCTAATAGCTGATTAGGTGATAACGCGTGATATTTTTAAAAAAAATTGCACCGCACTTGTTTAGAATCACAAAATCTGATGTTACAGCCCCGACCAATGCAGTCTCTCATAAATGTGATACTATATCTTATAATCTTGTTGTCTGAAATTCCTCGTCGCACGGCATCTTGAAAATTCGAGGACGAGCATCAAAGAGGAAGCAAACAGCACACTCCAAAGCTCCTTTACCAATATGGTGATCCTTCACTTCAGCATATGTAAAGGTCGGAAAAGTCTCAATAATCGATGCGTCAAGTCCACGCGCCGCAGCAGCACGGCGACCACAGACAGAGCTCGCCGAACGCTGCCGCTAGAAGAGGACTGAGATTTGCCTATTGAAACTCACTTTTGATTATTTTGTGGCTGTGCCGCTGCTTTGGGAATTATTACCAATAGACATGAGGAGGAACACAAAGGGAAGATAATCAGAAATTGACGAGTTCTGCTTAATTTTAGAATTAAGCATGTCGCAAAAATCTTAGAAAATATAGTATATAGACCTCATTTGGATTTTTCTAAATCATCATATCGATAGTAATTTTAGGAAACTTTGGCAGAGGATTACAAAAATAAACTTCAATTCATGCTCTTCGTCTGAACCAGAATCAGAAATCAATTCTTCAAGTGACACTTGTAACAAATGACTAATGAGTCATCTTTAAATTATAAGGAGGCTGCCACGTGAGATAGAATGTTTAATCTTATCCCTTAATTATTATTTTATTCAATTCAAAATAAGTGATTTTTTTAGATTTTAAGAATAAATTAATTATTTTTTTATATTATTCTTAGAATAAATAGTGTTAGAATAAATGTTAGGAGTGTTTATACAAAATAGTAAAGGTTAATATAGTCAATTTCAATACTAATTAATGCTAAAAGGTGAATTTCTTATTCTATGTGAAAACATCTAAAAATTTAATTATATTAGATCGAAGGGAGTAATTAACTAGGTAATATCACATTATCCGGCAATTAATCAGTTACTTGCAATATTAAGAATTATATCAATTTACTTAAAATATTATTCTTTTTTAATACACTTTATACCCTAATATCATGGTTATGTGGTACCATATAAAATAAGCACATATAATATTATTTTTATTAAAATATTTATATAAAAAGTACATATATTTTCTTAACTTATAATTTTCTTAATCTCATATAAAGAGTAAAAATTCTCGACGCTTAATTCTTAAAATTTTAAAAATTATTCTATGAGAAAATAATTTCTAAAAAAAGTTACAGTGGGCGAGGCTACGTGAGTTAAAAAAAAAAATTCAATTTGAGAAAGAAACAAGCAGTAATCGAGCAAGAAAATATTCTACTCAAAATACCATATCAAATATATATATATATATATATATATATATATATATATATATATATATATATATATATATATATATATATATATATATATATATATATATATATCAAAGTTGTTAAAACTTACACGGTGTAACATTTTCTTGCGATACCTCGAACCTTGTAAGGTCCTTCCTAATTTGGGCTCAATTTTCCTGCATTGACCATTCTTTTGGATTGGAAAATTTTCTAGAGTAGGTAGTCCCAATCTTGAAGTATTTAAGGCGAGCTTTCGGATTGTAGTATCGCTCAATAATTTGTTTTTGCAGCCATTCTTATCAAAGCTGTTTCTCTCCTTTCTTCAAGCATATCTAGATTTACCCGCATCTCCTCTTCATTTGACTCTTCAGTTGCTTGAACATATCTCGTACTTGGCTCCCTTATTTCAACTGAAATTAAAGCTTCAGCTTCGTATATAAGTGAGAATGGTGACTCCCCCGTATTTGTTTTTGTTGTTGTTTGATAGGCCCATAAGACTATAGGTAACACCTCTGGCCAATTGCCTTTTGACTCCTCTAGTCTTTTCTTCAAGTTATTAATAATAACTTTATTTGCTGACTCAGCTTGTCCATTGGCCACTGGACGATAGATTGTCGAAGTAATCTTTTTAATTTGCCAACTTCAAAAGAACTCTGTAATTTGCGCACCTATAACTTACGGGCCATGATCTCACACGGTCTCTTTTGGAACTCCAAAGCAACATATGATGTTTCGCCAAATAACGTCTCTGACCTCTTTTTCTCGTACCTGTTTGAAGGCACCTGCTTCTACTCACTTAGTAAAATAATTAGTGAGTACTAGTAAAAACCGTACCTTGCCTTTTTCTTGTGGTAGTGGACCCACGATATTCATCCCCCTTCATAAAAGGTCATGGTGCAACAATCGAATGTAATAGTTCTGCTGGTCGATACATATTGTCACCATAACTTTGGCATTAGTCACATTTAGCCACAAAATTTTCTGCTTCTCCTTCCATTTTTGGCCAGTAATACGCTACTCTAATTAAAGTTTTCACCAAAGATCTTCCTCTCGCATGATTTTTACACTGTCCCTCGTATATTTTCCTTATCACATATTCCATTTGAGAAGGTTCGAGATAGCTTGCCAGAGGGCAACCGAACATTTTCCGATATAGATTGTCCCGATCTAAATAATAATGAGCAACCTTTCGACGAAGTGCCTGGGCCTTTTTCTTAGCTTCAGGTAATGTTTCGTACTGCAAAAAATTGACAATCTCGTTTCTCCAATTCCAAGTTATATTATTAAAATTTACCTCATTTTTATCTTGGTCGAGTAATGAATGAAACAAATGTATCGCATAAGCATTCTATTTATTTGTTACTTCTGCAACGGATGCAAAATTAGCTAACGCGTCTGCCTCGGCGTGTTCTTCTCTTGATATCAGCACAATTTTCCAAGTTTGGAATTGTCTAATTAAGTCTCGTGCCTTTTCAAGTTATTGCTACATCCTCGCTTCTTTAGCTACGTAAGTCCCCTGCATTTTGTTAACTACAAGTTACGAGTCGCTTTTGATTATAACCTACTCTATTCGGGCTCTTGTGCCAATTCTAGACCTGCAATCACAACTTCATATTCCACTTCATTATTAGTAATAGAATGAAATTTTGTGGCTTGTCGTATAGTCTCTCCCGTGGGTGGGCTCATGACAATGCCCAAACCTGCTCCTTTTACATTTGAAGAGCCATCGATAAATAAGGTCTAAGTAACTGGATTAGACCCATTAAATACTCATATTTATTTTTCTGCCTCTGCTACTATTCTTGGGTTAAAATATGCCACAAAATCTACTAAAATCTGTGACCTTATTGCAGTTTTAGATTGATATGTGATGTCCTATTCACTTAGTTCTATAGCACATTTGGCTAACCTACCTGATAACTCTTGTTTATATAGTATATTATGTAAGGGGTAAGCAATTACTACAGAGATGAGATGACATTGAAAATAAAGCCTTAATTTTCTAGATGCCATAATTAATGCTAGTGCAAGTTTTTCTAAATTAGGATATCGAGTTTCAGCATCCAATAAAGACTTTCTACCATAGTAAATCGGAGATTGTTTACCTTGGTCCTCTAGAACTAATACAATACTTACTGCTACTTCCGAAACATCAAGGTAGACTCCGTCCTTTGGTTTGACTAGAAATGGTGGGTTTGGCAAGTATGATTTTAAATTTTTGAGTGCTTGTTGATATTCTTCAAACTATTCAAATTGAATTTGCTTTTTCAAGGCTGAAAAGAACTTAAAGCATTTTTTCGATGACTTGGAAATAAATCTTCCTAACGCTGCTATTCTACCTGTCAACCTATGCACTTCATTTTTGCTCGTAAGTATATCTGTTATTTCTTCAATGGCCTTAATTTGCACGGGATTCATCTCAATTCCACGGTTAGAAACAAGGAATCCCAAGAACTTACCTGACGACACCCCAAATGCACATTTCTCGTGATTAACTTCATGTTAGATTTGCGGAGAATCTGTGACATATCTGACATGTATTGAATATGGTTCCATGCTTGTTGTGATTTTACTAGCATATCATCTATATATACCTCCATGGTTATTCCCAAACGTTCTTTAATCATCTTGGTCACTAGCCCCCGATACGTGGCCCTAACATTCTCTATACCGAGTGTCATAACTTTATGACAGTAAGTCCCCCTGTCTGTAATAAAGGAAGTTTTTTTCCTCATCTAGAGGATCCATCTTTATCTAGTTATATCTTGAATAGGTATCTAAAAAACTTAACAGCTCATTTCCT
Source organism: Nicotiana benthamiana (assembly GCA_034376525.1). Classification (NCBI taxonomy): domain Eukaryota; kingdom Viridiplantae; phylum Streptophyta; class Magnoliopsida; order Solanales; family Solanaceae; genus Nicotiana; species Nicotiana benthamiana. The sequence goes on from CM067330.1 coordinate 94,846,390, forward strand.
GCAGTAGAATCAATTAGTTGATCTATGTGTGGTAATGAAAAAGAAACTTTTGGGCAAGCTTTATTTAAATTAGTTTAGTCCACGCAAAATCGCCATTCACCAGGGCACTACTACAGTATTAGCTAATCAATTAGGATACTTTACCTAGCAGATAGATCCGATTTTTAAGAGCTTTTGTACTTTATCTTGAATCACATGATTGTTGAAAGACCATTGCTTCCTTTTCTTTTGTTTGACAAGTGGATATGTTGGATCTTCATTCAACTTATGAGTCATTACTCCGGTGGTTTACCTATCATATTTGAATGCGACCAAGCAAAGAAATCTGCATTAGCTTTTAAAAATTCAATTAACTTACTTTTCATCTCCGGGCGGCGGTTGGCTCCAATGTAGACTTTTCTATCCGGCCAATGTATAAACAGTACCACAACTTACGGTTCTTTGATTTTTGTTTTGGTGTTTTCATTTCCTTCTGATTCTTGAATAGTATCGGGCCTTGAGTCTACATCTTTTTGTCTGTCTACACTTGAGGCTTGTGTTTGCTAAATCCTCAACCGAATTCTGTAATTGCTATTTTTGCATCGCTTTTCGCACTTGAGGCTACCATTGAGTTAATGCTTCAAGAAGCCTATTGATCACCACTGATTTGTCGTATTCTCCATTATGAGGGAAACTTGATGTAGGGTAGACAGAACAACATCCATTTCGTGAATCCACGGTCTCCCAAGAATCATATTGTATGCCATATCCATTTCTATCATTTGAAAATTGGTATTATTGACTACTCCTTCTGCGAATGTGGTGAGTATTATCTCCCCATTTATTATAACGCTCGAGTTGTTAAAATCAGGCAAGGTCAGTGCTTTGGGTACCAATTTATCATTGGGTTGCATCTTATTTACCATTCTTAACAAAATGATATTTATGAAACTACCTAGATCAATCAAAACTCGCTTTACATTAATATCATGTATAAGTAAAGATATTACCAGTGCATCATTATGGGGTCAGCACCCCATCTGCATCAGCATCATCAAATATTATACTATCTTCTTCCAAAACTTGACGAACTCGCTTCCCCTGGGTGATTGTGATTTTTGACACCTTCTTTCCTACCGTGTATGTTACGCCATTGATCTCCTCCCCTCCACTTATGCCATTAATCGTTATTTTTGGTGATGGAGGTTTCAGTGGTTCTTGCCTATTCTTCATCTATGCTTTCTTTCCCTTTTCACTAAATAATTCGGTTAAGTAACCTTGTTTTAATAGATGTTCTACTTCAACTTGTAGTAATCTGCAATCTGCCATTTTGTGACAGTGATCGTTGTGAAACTCGTACCAAAAATCAGGATTTCTCCTATTTGGTTCGGTCTCATTTGTTTTGTCCATCGTACTTTATCTCCCATGCTTCTTAAAAATTCCACCAACTCAAATATGCTAACATTAGAGCTATAACCACCAATTTTTGCTTTCGAACCTCTATCGTCATCCCGAGTGTCTTGTGTGTTTCGATCCTTCCCGTACCTTGACGACGAACCTGATTCTCTTTCCCTTGATCTTGGGTTATACCTTGGATTTTCCCATTTTGAACGTGAATCCCTTCCTTGCTGGTTCCATGTAAGGTTCGTACCTATTTTTACCAGACCCTTTTTCAGTTTTCGCCCTCCTTGAGCTTACTCTTTTATCTTTTTGAGACAGAGTAATGATATATTCTTCTATCCGCAACTTTGTATTGTATCTATTGTAAACATCATTCCAAGTTGTTGCAGGAAATTCTCGTGAGCTTTATTTGAGTCTCCTTGTGGCTTCCGAGCTTTTTTCATTCAGATTACTGGCAAAATCCATAGCCGCCCAGTTATCGGGTACACGAGGCAACATCATCCTTTCACACTAGAATCTATCTACGAATTCTTTGAGCAGCTCCATATCTCCTTGTTTTATTTTGAAGATATACTCTATTCTTTTTTCAACTTTTTGAGCTCTCGAGTGCACTTTTATAAATGAATCTGCAAGCTCGCCAAAAGAATCAATAGAATTTTTAGATAAAAGAGAATATCATGTCACCCCCTTTGTGAGTGTTTCTTCGAATTTTTTGACCAATACAAATTCAATTTCTTGCTTGGTCAAGTCCTCTCCTTTTATGCCATTTGTAAATGCAGTTACGTGGTCTCGTGGGTCAGTTGTTCCATCGTATTTCAGGATATCAGGCATCTTTTTTTTTTGAAATTGGCAAAGGAGCAGCAGTTGGCTTCCAAGGTTGTTGAGAGTATTTCTCCAAATCTATTCCCCTGGTTGCTGGCGGTACACCAGGTATCTGCTCTATGTGATCGCTCGACTCCTTGAGTTGTTTCTGCAAAGTTAGTACTAAACTTTGTAAATTAGAATTAACTGGGTTACCAAACCCTTTATTGTGAGATTCACTGGGAGTTCCTCCGCCATCCGAGTTAACGAGTCCCGAGCGGGGATTTTCAATGGTTGCGCTGTTGTTTGGAGGTGGAGTTGGTGGAACAGCTGGCAACCCATTGATAAAAGCTTGAAGGGCATTGCTGACTTATTGAGCGATTAATCGTTTTAACAATGCATCAATAACTTGATCATCCTCATATTGGTCATTCATATTCGATTCAAATGTATCAAGAGTCCTCTCTCAAGATTGTCGAGGAGAGCTTTGCGGTGAGGGAGTTGGAGTTCCATCACCTTGTTGATTTTGCTAATTCAACTGATGTTGCTGATTTTCTTGGGTTTGTAGGTTTTGTTGGTTGTTGCTGTTAGCGGTCGACATGATTTTTTTGGCAGAAGGATTGATTTGGAAAGTGAATTATTATCAAATTCCTGGTAACGAAACCAATTTTTTTAACCAAAAAATAAGAATTTCGATCAAAGATTATTTTAGAAGTACTTGGGCTACTGATAATTAAATAAAAAAAATATCTTAGCAATGAAATAAGAACAAAAAATGGTTAGGCAATCGGTTTAAAGCAAAGTAAATAAGTATGTTCCAATAATAATCAGAATGTCGTCTTACGAATGTCATTTTTTCTCCCTCTTTTATAACTATTTCTCAGTACAATGTCTCTTCCTTCTCATAATCGAGTCATAATGAGCAGTTAATGATATTAATGAAACATTAAATTTGGTAATCGTAATTGTTTCACAAAGATTCTATAATGTTTCTAATCATTCATACTCATTAATTGGGGTTTAACGAATCTTACTTTTTGCTGTCTCTCTTTATCCCATTGATATCTCTTTGAATTATAAAGAGACACGAGCAATCGTTTATTCTTGTCTCTTAAAAGCCTCGTTCGTACCTAATGAGACTCGCATCCCTTTAAGTATTCTTCTCCAGTTGTCGCTTCTCTACTGATCCACATGTCTTACTATGCTAGCCACATAAAATATTATAAGTGTAATATTTATTTTCCACAGTACAACCATAATTGTATAAATTTCTCTTTAAAAGAGATATTCACCATATGAATGTTGGTGAATATGTGGTAGTATAAAATTAATTAAGAACTCTACAAGAGCCAATTATATTATTTTGATGAAACACATTGATTACCAATAAGGTATTGTGTTGTAGTTAGTCTCAAAGAATCAGTTTCTAAAGTATACACGAAAGCAGTTGATTATATTTAGACTATAAAAAAGGAAAGATTTAATATCTTCTATTACTATAATTTGTAGCAGGGCAGTGAAAAGCTTCCCACTTTATTCTCAAATTTGTACTACACAAATAAAAAAATACCATAATAAAGTGGATGCTTATTGATTTAAAACCCATATCATAAACTTAGAGTTTATTCATAATTGCTCACGTCATGATATAAACTTGAAGTTTATCAATATTGATAATTTATTCAGTTAGCATAATTGATTTAGCCATGTTAATCAATGTATCACGTGCAAAATAAAAGAGAATTCACATGGGTAAATATTAAAGAATTGGAAAGTTCTTTACTAATTCTCTTATGTGACTTGTTCTCATTAATTAATAGACCAGTTAAAATTGGGATAGAATCCGATTAATGCTGCAAATATCAAAAGTGAATATGGACCCATTCACCTGCCATGTATATCACATAAGATGCATCTATGAGATGGTTACATATGAAATTATTATTAACTCGCAACCTGATGTTTGCGAGGTAACTTGCTCAATAATTTAATTTAGAGCATAATTTCCAGATTTTCTATTCAAGATTGTTTATCTTGATAATTTGATTTATATCACAACTGGCTTAGCAAAATGATTTATTGAGTGCCTCCACTTAATAGTTAAACTATTTCTTATGAGAACGAATCATATATATCCGTTTGATATACGTTATATACAAAAGTATATTACATTCTCCCCTCACAAGTGGTTCAGGGACAGCAACCGAATAATTCCATCTTATTATTATTAATGTGCGATGTATATTTTAATTAACACCATAACACATAAAAATGGATTTTCAAAAGTTGAGAAAGTAAGTTAGTTTTTCTAACACGAGGGTGAGAAAGGATAAACAATTGAGAAAACGTTACGTGGAATGAATTATCATTTGTACATCCAGATCTTTGAATAAAACAATATGAACTTGCAGTTCATAAAAAGATAATCCATCTGTAGTATATTGCAAAGTATGTGTCACAACCCTGAAATTAACCGGTCGTGATGATGCCTATCATGAAACTAGGTCAGCCAACTCTGTTCCAAATACTCCATATTTCATTTAAAACTTAAGTAAAACCATATTTTAAACAGAAATCCGATATATAATAAATGAAAACAAAGCGGATAATACAAGCTCGACCTTGGGTGTCACTAAGTCATGAGCAAAATGCTACCACTGATCGAAATAGAACAAGACTAACATAGTCCAAGAACGGCCAACAAATACACTAAGACGAAGATAAGGAAGGAGAAGGTGGGACCGCGATCGTCAGGCAGCTACCTTGGTATCTCCACGGAAAGTCCACAACTCAAATGATCAACAACCGCTACCATAGCCCGAGATACCTAGATCTGCACATAGGGTGCAGGGGGTAACGTGAGTACACCAACTCAGTAAGTAACAACTCCAAACTATGGACTGATAGGTAGTGACGAACCAAACCTTAACATATAATAAAATTATACTATACAGAAAAGTAGACATGCTTATAGTTCAAGTAGAAACTCAACAGTAACTAAATACAGTCTGAACAGTAAGGAGTATAAAGCTCACGAAATCTCTATGTACCATAGCACATATAGCATGATCAATGTTCCATGTACCTCATCTCATAATTGCTCAACTGCTCGGTACTGTATATGGCCAAATTCCCAAGAAATATCCGTCCCGAAATATATAAACATCACTGACCACAGTCATCCAGTATCGAGGAAGGCCATTCCAGCTGCGTAGAAAAGATCCATCTCCATGTATAATTACTTCCGACAAGATCCATGTTCAGGGAAGATCAATCCTCAATATCATCAAATGTGCTCACTAGGGGTGTGCTACAGATTGTGGAACGGCTCCTACAGGCCAAGTGCTATCATAATCATCAACATAATCGCTGTGGCATGCAAGCCGATCATATTACTGTTACTCATAATCAGGTTCTTGGCCTCACTTAGTCACCATTCTCCAGTCTCACACACACAGGCTTACAATGTCATGATAATAGACCGAACAATGATATGATGTGCCTAATGACAATAATCGAGACTGAGGTATGATATAAAAATGCATGAACAAAATTGAGTGCAGAATATCAATGAATCTAACGATATGACAACAAGAAATGACCTCTCGGGTCTCAACAGTATCAGTGTGAAGCCCTAACATGATATGTAGCATATTTTTACTGCACATTTACTTAATCGCATGAGACAAGAGGGGTTGCTCTGATGGTAAGCAACCCCCACTTCCAACCGAGAGGTTGTGAGTTCGAGTCTCCCCAAGAGCAAGGTGGGAAGTTCTTGGAGGGAAGGATGCCGGGGGTCTATTTGGAAACAGCCTCTCTACCCCAGGGTAGGGGTAAGGTCTGCGTACATACTACTCTCCCCATACCCCATTAAGTGGGATTATACTGGGTTGTTGTTGTTGTTGTTGTTGTTGTTGTTGTTGTTATTTACTTAATCACATGATAGAAACACATATATCAACAAGAAAGAGTTACTAAGCAGTGCCATGGAATGATCCATGTTGCAATTCTTATGGTGCATGCCCACACGGCCCTCAGTTGGCATTTGTGTCACCTTAATAGTAATAATAGAACATATAGTTCAGGGTTTTAAACCCTCAGAACCAAGTTTGGAAGCGTTACTTACCTCAAGCCAAGCCAAAATCTAGGCCACGATGCCGTTGCCACTCCATTTGGCCTCCAAATTCCCTGAATCTAACCAAAAATCAGATTCATTCCATCGATATAAGCTAAAGGAACAATGTCCACACGAAAATAATCAAATTACATAAAAAAATCTTAAAAATGGCCAAATCTGACTCAGGACGCACGTATCGGAACTCGATAAAAACCATATCACTAGAATCCTTATCCTCCCACGAGTCTATGCATACCAATAACATCAAAATCGGATCTCAAATGGTCCCTCAAATCCCCAATCAAAGTTTTCAATTACAAGCCCTAATTTTCCAATTTTAACCCTTAATTTCTAATAATTTCATGTCTAATCAGTTAGAAATCACCATATAATTGAGCATTGAGTTGACAAATCTTACCTCCAAGCCTTACCCCTTGAATCCCTTTTCAAATCCTCTCAAAAAGCTCCGAGCCCGTCTAAAAAATGGTGAAACAAGGCTGAATATTGCAAAGGGAAACTTATATAGTTTCTGCCCAGCGAACCTGCACATGCGGCTCCCTATCTTGCTTTTGCGGACCGCTTCTGCGGTCGATACAGCCGCACCTACCATTTTTCATTAAAGCTCCTAGGTCCACATCTACGCCTAGGCACCGTATCTGCAGTCCCGCAGATGCGCTCGAATTACCGCACCTGCGGTTTTTTCTCTGATGACCAACCTCCACATCTATGGTCTTCTCCTTGCACCTGCAGTTCAAAATCTGCAGGTGCAGAAATGACAGAAGCAGAAAATCTGCCGCATAACTCAAAAACCCAAACTCTCTGTCAACCATCCAAACCATCCTAAGGCTCTCGGGACCTCGACCAACATGCTAACAAGTCACATATTACTATTCAAACTTATTCCAACCTTCAAAACACTCAAACAAACATCAAAGCATCAAAACACCCTCGGATTCAAGCCTAAGGATTCCAAAACATCCAGATTCCGCAACCGATCCAAAAACCTACCAAACCTCGTCTGAATGGCGTGGAATTTTTAAACACACGTCCCAAACGACACAACAGACCTACTCCAATTTCTTGAATTCCAATCTGACCCCGATATCAAAATATCCAATACCAACCAAAAAGCGACAAAACTCCAATTTTTCCAATTCAAGCCTAAATCTACCATGAACCTCCAAAATACACTCAGATCATGCTCCTAAGTCCTAAATCACCTCACAAAGCTATCTGAACATAAAAATCAAGATCTGAGATCATTTAATAAAAATTCAACTTCCGGTTGCATCCACCAATAGTCACATCTCTGGCATCATCGTGCTAAACTCTGTCCATAAGGACAAACAAATGAGGATTATCATATCGACGCTCTCTAATGCAATCAAATAAGGAAGACCGAGAAACCAAACAAGCTAAGACCCGATTAGGATCTGAAATATCCAACCTCACAAACGGATTGGCCAAGGCTTGAACATCAACTGCAAGAGGTCTCTCCTCAACAGGAATATACACCAAACTGCCCATACTCACTGCCTTACTACTCAGGGCATCGACCACTACATTCGCTTTTCCCGGATAGTACATGTTAGTGATATCATAGTTCTTTAACAGATCCAACCGTCTCCGCTGCCTCAAATTGCGATCCTTCTATTTGAATAAGTGTTAGAGGCTACGATGATCAGTAAACACCTCACAAGACACATCATAAAGATAATGCTTCCAAATCTTCAATACATGAATAATGACAGCCAACTCTAGATCATGAATAGGGTAGTTCTTCTCATGGATCTTCAACTGACAGGAATCATATACAATCACTCTACCCTCTGCATCAATACACACCCAATACCAACTCTAAAAGCATCACAATACATTTCATATAAACCTGAAGCTGATGGCAAAACTAACACCGGGGATGTGGTCAAGGCAGTCTTGAGCTTGTAAAAGCTTGCCTCACACTCATTCGACTACATGAAAGGAGCAACCTTTTGAGTCAATTTGGTCAATGGTGATAGTAGATGAAAATCCATGAACAAACCGACGATAATAACCCTCAAAATCAAGATAGCTACAAATCTCTATGGTGGAGGATGGTCTGGGCCAACTTTGGACCGTCTCTATCTTCTTCGGATCAACCTGAATACCTTCACTAGACACCACGTGCCTAAGAAAGCCACCGAACTGAGCCAAAACTTTCACTTGGAGAACTTTGCATGAAAACTCTCCTCCCTGAACTACTGCAATACCACTCTTAAATGCTCCATGTGCTCCTCTTGACTACGGGATTACACCAGAATATCATCAATGAATACAACGACAAAGAAGTCGAGATAAGGACGAAACACACTGTTCATCAAATGCATTAACGCTGTTGGGGCATTGGCTATCCCAAAGGATATCACTAGGAACTCATAATGACCATATCGAGTCTTGAAAGCCGTCTTAAGAATATCCGAGTCACAGATCTTCAACTGTTACCCTGATCGGAGATCAATCTTGGAGAATACTCTCGCTCCCTAAAGCTGGTCAAATAAATCATCAATACTAGGAAAAGGATACTTCTGAATATAACCTTGTTCAACTGCCTGTAATCAATGCACATCCTCCGATTTCCATCCTTCTTCTTCACGAATAGAATATGCGTACCCCATGACGACACACCAGGCCGAATAAACCCCTTATTAAGGAGTTCCTGAAGCTGTTTCTTTAACTCCTTTAACTCTGCCGGTACCATACGATACAATGGAATAGAAATGGGCTAATTTCCTAGCACCAAATCAATACCAAAGTCAATATACCTATCCGACGCATGCCCTACAGGTCTGCAGGAAACACATCTGGAAAGTCCATTATTGTAATGACCCGGCTGGTTGTTTCATGATATACCACTATGTTTTCCCTATTTCTGTTTCTTATTTCTTCATTTATTGTTACTATGTGTTATCGGGTGTGTTGGCTCAGGTTTGGAAAGGTTTTGGTAAGGTTTGGGACACTTAGTCTTTTCTGAGTAAGCTTAAGTTAGAAAAGTCAACCGGATATTGACTTATGTGTAAAAGGGCTCGAATATGAATTTTGATGCTTCGGTAGGTGATTTGGAGCTTAGGAGTATGATCTCAATGTGTTTTAGAGGTCAGTAGTACATTTAGGCTTGAATTGGCGAAATTAAAATTTTGGCATGTTCCGGTTGATGGGTGGGATTTTGATAGATGGGTTAGAATGAAATTTTGGGAGTTGCAGTAGGTCTGTTGTATTATTTGGGATATGTGTGCAAAATTTTAGGTTATTTAGATGTGGTTTGATAGACTTTTTGATCAAAAGCGTTATTCAAAAGATTTTTAGAACCTTAGGCTTGAATCCGATGTGTTTTGGTTGATTTGATGTTGTTGAGGTGTTTTGAAGATTGATATAAGGTTGGATAGTGATATAGGACTTGTTGGTTCTTTTGGTTGAGGTCCTGTGGTGCCTCGGGATGATTTCGGATGGTTGGAAGAAGATTTGAGTTGGGTTTTGACAACTGAAGTTTTTTCCCATTGTTGTCATAACCGCACCTATGGCTAGGGGACTACAGGTTCAATCTCGTAGGAATGAGTTTAGAGCCGCAGATTTAGCCAAGGAAGGCATCACTTGGAACTATAGAAGCGGTTGAGAAAGCGCACATGCGATAGTGCATGTGCAGGATTTGCTTCATAAATGCGGCGCCTGGGATTTAAGTGGTGACCGCAGAAGTGGCGCTTGTGACCGCAAAATTGGTTGTGCAGGAGCGAGTATTGGACCACAGGTGCAAAAAGCCTGGGCCAGAAAGTGTAAAAGATTTCCTTTGCAAATTTGAGTTATTTCTTCACCATTTTAAGTCAGTTGTGGAGCTTTTTGGGAGATTTTGAAGAAGGAGTTCAAGGGAGCTTTGTTGAGGTAAAATTATTGAACCTAAAACTCATTTCTATGGTGTTATTTAACGGATTGGAGTTGTAATTTGTGGAAATTAAGGGTTAAGAATTGGGAAACTAGGGCTTGAGAATTGGGGACCTTTGAGCAAGGGTTTGAGGGGCCATTTGTGATCAGATTTTTAGTACATTTGATATGTATGAACTCGTGGGCAGATAAGGAGTTTGATAATGTAAAATTTATTAAATTTTGAGACATGGGCCCGGGGGTCGGATTTGGTTAATTTCGGGATTTGCATGGTATTTTGATTACTTTTGAGTGGGCTTCGTTCCCTTAGCATATTTTGATGGTTATGTATTGATTTGTGCTAGATTTGGAGTATCCGGAGGCCGATTCGAGGTGCAAAGGCATCGCGAGCTAGAGTTTGGACCAGATTGAGGTGAGTAATGATTGTAAATGTTTTCCTGAGAGTATGAAACCCCGGATCACGTTGTTGTGCTATATTGAGGTGATGAACACGCTAGATGACGAGCGTGAGGATGGCACCGTTGGGGATTGTGACTTTGTCCATCCCGAATGACTGTTTTACCGAGTATTTGATAGAAAACTATTTGTTATCATCATGTTTTGGGCTAAATGCCATACTTGGGTCTCGTACCAACTTTTTGGACCCTTAGGGAATTTTTACCGCTATTTTTGATTTCCTATATGCACTCAGTCAAGCTATATCTTATGTTTTCATAACTCAGCCATGTTTACTCTATTTTAGCACTTCAAAATATTTTTTAAGGCTGAGCGTCATGTTTTTTTCTGTGCCCGAGTGGCTTTTGGAAATTTCTGACTGAGTAGGGCCAAGGGCCTATATTGTGAGGATTATTATGGGATCGGGCTGCACGCCACAACAGTGCTATACTGATTATGATTATGAGGCCGAGCGCTCGAGTTGTATGCCATGAGGTGGCTTGATATGAGGCCAAAAGCCGATTGATTATGCCATGAGATGACTTGATATTGCGCTTTGGCCATAAGGGGCCCCTTCCGGAGTCTGTACACCCCAAGTTAGCGCAGGTACCCAGTGTGATAAATGATATAGCCCGATGGGCTGATGTTGGTTCATGTTTTTGCTCGAGGGGCAGATTCTATTGATATTGTGCCCGGGGGGGCTGATTTTACGCATTTATCTGCTCTCATTGTTTTATCATTTACATATTTAATTTCTAAATATGCTTAAAAGAGGTTTTCACTGGAATAAGGTGTTCTCTTACAAGTTTCATTAGTTTTACTGCACTGCATTGATTTTATACTGCCTCTGAGTAGCATCTCGTTGTGATTTTTCGTGTTTTCTTATCGCTCAGTCTTCATTTATTGTTATTAATCATTGAGTTGGCGTACTCACTTTATTCTCTGCACCACGTGTGCAGATTCAGGAGCCTTGACTCCTACCTGTGAGAGTTGATTGCACCTAGCAGGTCATTTGGAGTCCACTAGGTAGCTGCTCGGCATTCGCAACCTAGTGTTTCTCCCTCCTATGTTACTTTCTGTTTCTAGTTCTGCAATAGACTGTATAAACTCTTTCAGACTCTTAGACACATATTAGGTGCCCATGACTGGTGACACTCCGATGTTGGGCTGTCTTGGTTGTTTTTCAGAGTTGATATATTTCACTCTATTTTTTTGGGTTTTATCATTATTATGACTTGATTATGAATCATTATATCTATTAGTTAATTTGGGTTATGCGTAAGGTAGGCTTGTCTTCACTAGAGGGGCAATCATGATCGGGTCCGAGTTCAGAGTCGTGACACTCACTACAGGAACATAATTAATGGTCGGAGTCTGTACTAATATCCCTCACAAAAGGCTAAGTATGAAAGACAATCTTTCCCAATCATCCGCCGGGCCTTCAAAAATGAAATTAACCTACTGGGAGCATAATCAGACGAACCTCGCCACTCAATCTGTGGCGCACCTGGTATAGCCAACATCACTGTCTTAACATGACAGTCCAAAATAGCACGACATGGAGATAAGCAATCCATGCCCAATATCATATCAAAATCCACCATACAAAGTAGCAGAAAGTCCACTCGGGTATCCAGACCCCTACTAGTCACCACACAAGACCGATACACGCGGTCCACAACAACACTATCATCCACTAGAGTAGATACACGAATAGATGGATCAAGAGACTCATGGGGAATATTTGAATAATGAGCAAAATATGATGACATATATGAAAAAGTGGAATTGGTATCAAATAATACAGAAGCATCTCTGTGGCAAACCGAGGCAATACTTGTAATCACATCAACAACAACAAAAACAACAACAATACCTATAATCATAACATTCAAAGCAATAGCATATGGTTTTTTGAAGGCATAGAAATGGGCTTGACCACCACCTGATCGACCTCTCCCTCTAGGGCGACCCCTAGCTGACTAACCTCTACCACAAGCTGACTGAGCGGGTGGGAAAGTAACTGTGCTGAAGTTGAAGGCTGACTCCTATGTTGAGATGAAACTCCCATAAGACGGGGACAAAACCTCTTAATATTGCCTAAATCTCCACATTCAAAGCAACCTCTCCCGGCAAATGGCGGTAGGGACTGAAGGGTGCCCCGAGCACCGGGATGCCCACTAGAAGAACCAGGCATAGATGAGCCCTGAATTGATGGTGCCTGAGTCGAACTCTAAGCTGGAAGGACATTAAGAAATGAGTTACCCTGATGTGAACTGTGAGAACCGTGGCTAGAGGATATACTACGGTGGCCCGAACGGGCTGGCTGAGCATGTCTCAATGGACGACCTCTTCCATGCCGAAACTAACCTCCCGAAGGAACACCACCAAAACTACCACATCCCCGAGGCCTCTCTCTCAACTTGCTCCTGGCAATGAACCGACTCTATCTCTCAAGAAATGTTAACCACCTCATTACAAGAAGCACCTGACACCCTCTTTCTGGTCATAAGAATCTGTAGCTGATAAGCGAGGCCATCCATGAATCTCCCGATCCTCTCCCTTTCTGTAGGAACCAACCAAACATCATGATGGGTTAACTCAGAAAATATCGTCTCATACTGCGTCACATACATATCATCCTGATGCAACTACTTGAACTGCCTGCACAGCTCCTCTTTGTGGGGCTGTGGTACATACTTGTCCAGGAAGAGAGCTCCCACCAAGTGAAGGCAGCTCTAGAAAACTAAAAAGTAGTAAATGAGACCCCAATACCCTCTGTACGTAACATCCTCTAAGCTTGTCCAAAAAACCCTGGGTATCCTCGCTCTCTGCACCACTGAAAGCCGGAGGCTGAAGTCTACAAAACCTCTCCAATCGATGCTGCTTGTCATCAGGCATATTTAAAACCACATAATCCTGAGCAAGTGCAACCGGCTGGGCTGGTGGTGCCTCCTATGTCTGTAGTCTGTGCACAACTAGCTCGGGTGTACGGGCGGCAAGAGTCTAAGTACCTCCCCTGACCTGAGAAGCAGTTGCTATAGTAGAAACTGCAACCGCTTGAGCAAGACTAGTGCACACGGTCAAAATTTGAAACAAGGTTTCTTAGAGACCCGGAATAACGATAGGCACAGTCGGCGCCTAGATTGGTATTGCTGGAGCATCTCCCAAAGGAGCCTGATCATGAACTAGGACGATTGGTTGATCTATAAGTGCTGCTCTAGCTGTTGTGCAGGCTACACCCCTACCCATACTACGACCTCGACCGCGACCTCGGCTTCTAGTGGCCCTAACTGGTGGTACTGGTGGTCGTCCGTCCTGAAAGGTAGCACGTGTCCTCACCATCGGTAAGGGAATAAAATATTAGAAGTTTAGTACCAGAATAAACAGATTCACACGACAAGAATTTCAAGAATGTGAAGTTCTTCCCAAAGGTTCAGCAGCCTCCCGAGGATAAGTACAGACGTCTCCATACCGATCTACAAGACTCTATTAAACCGGCTCATGACCCGTGTGACCTATGTAACCTAGGCTTTGATACCAACATGTCATGACCCCAAAACTGATCCAATCATGATGACGCCTATCGTGAAACTAGGACATTAAACTCTATTCCAAATACTCCATATTTCATTTAAAACTTAAGTAACACCATATTTTTAACAAAAATCCGATAAAATATATAAAATAAAAATAAAAACAAAGTGGAAAATACAATCCTGACCTTGGGTCTTACTAAGTCATGAGCAAAATACTACCATTGTTCGAAATAGAACAAGACTACTCTCAATAAAGTAAGTAAAATAGCTGTCTGCCCCTATAAGGCTCAGTATACATATGTAACTGCTATGCCGTAGTAGGCTCGCTCATAGATGCTCGGCATACTAGGCTTTGTATCTCCACCAACTGGGCTCGCTAATAGGCGCTCGGCCACAAGAGACTCGGTATATAACTTACCATCTAATTAGAGGTTGCCCAATAGGGGCCTGCCCATCGATTATAACTTGATGGTAATGAAAATACTGTACAATTCTCTACTTTCTTGACTGGAATAAAAAATTACTTAATGGAATATAAAGTCCTGGTAAGAAGAATATTATAACTTACAAAACTAGGAAAATATACGCAACTTGCGAGACTAGCATAATATACGTAATTCCGGGATATGATTTTTTTTTATACTTCGTTATTAAACTTGTGTAATGACGAGATCATGCCAAATAAAAGAAGAGTTTAGCCTTAACATATCTGAGGATAGGAAATACTCCGTATAATACTCTTAAAGAAGATTGCACCATACTTCCTTAGAATCGCAAAATCACGTTGCTATTTACATAACATCATATGATCATCATTGATATTGTCTTAGCACCAGTGGCAATGGATCTACAACAAGCACTCAAGAAAACGAAATTGAGCTAGTAACAAGAGCTTTCGTTAATGTATTTACGTGTGTTCCAACTTTCACTGATCTAGTAACAAGAGCTTTTTGTTTAGGAGTAGAGCGGCAGTAAATAACAGATGCACAATTTTTGTAAGCTTCAAGAATGATTTTTCCCGTTTTTCATTTGCCCATCAATGATCAAAACAAAAGATGCAGTAATTTTTTGCTTGAGCTTATTTGTGATATTCCGTCTCTTATTTGCTTTGTGAAGCTATCATGTGAAACCTTTGCAATAGTTTCCTTGTTTCCTTGGTTTTTAATTGCCGCCACCTATCTAATATATGTAAGAGTCACAACATGTTGTGGCAAAATCTGCCATGTTTTTGCAGGGGAAAATTAATCTTATCCAAATATTTCCCCAATTAATTAGGCAATGTCTCGTTACTCAATATTTATTGGACTAGTACTATACCGGGTACCACATAACCGAAATAGAAGGTATATAAGGTATGTGAAAAGTGAATAATATTTTAAGTAACCGAACCTGAGGGCGAGACTCCTGCTCTATGGAGAAGATCCATCTCCAGGTATAATTACTTCGAACAAGATCCATGACCAGGGAAGATCCATCCTTCGGTATCATCAACTATACTCACTGGAGGTGTATTACAAACTCTAGAAGGGCTCCTATAGCCCAAGTGCTATCATAATTATTAACATAACCGTTGCGGTGTGCAGCACGATCCTATAAATATTATTCACAATCACGCTCTCGGCCTCACTCACTCACCACTCTCCAACCTTACACACACGAGCTCACAATGTCGTGATACTAACCCGAACAATAATATGATGTGCCAAATGATAATAATCAAGACTGAGGCATGATATAAAATGCATGAACATGACTAAGTACAGAATATCAGGGAATCTAATGATATGACAATAAGAAACGACCTCTCGGGTCTAAACAATATCGACATGAAGCCCTAATAGGACGTCTAGCATATTTTTACAGCACATTTACTTAATCACATGATAGAAACATGGATATCAACAAGAAAAATTTACTAAGAGGTGCCATGGAATGATCCAGGCTGCAATTCTCACAGTGGACACCCACACACCGGTCACTCAGCATTTGTGTCACCTCAATAATAATCACAGAACATATAGTTTGGGGTTTCGAACCCTCAAAATCAAGTTTGGAAGTGTTACTTACCTCAAGCCAAGCCAAACTCTAGGCTGCAACGCTCTTGCCTCTCGATTCGGCTCCAAATTCCCCAAATCTAACCAAAAATCAGATTTATGCCGTCAATATAAGCTAAAGGAAGAAAGCCTACGCAAAAATAATCAAATTACATAAAAAATTGCGAAATTGGCCAAACCCGACTCCTGAACCCACGTCTAAAAACTCGATAAAAATCATATAAATTGAATCCTTATCCTCCCACGAGTCTATATGTACCAAGAACATCAAAATCGGACCTTAAATGGCCTCTCAAATCCCCAATCAAAAGTCTCAATTATAAGCTTTAATTCTCCAATTTTAGCCCTTAATTTCCAATAATTTCATGTCTAATCATTTAGAGATCATCATATAATCGAGTATTGAGTTTCCAAATCTTACCTTCAAGCGTTACCCCTTGAATCGCTCTTCAAATCCTCTCAAAAAAGCTCCAAGCCCATATTAAAAATGGTGAAATAAGGCTGAAAATCGCAAAGGGAAACTTATATAGTTTCTACCCAGGTATTCCGCACATGCGGCTCCCTATCTCTCTTCTGCGGATCGCTTTTGCGATCGATACAGCCGCACCCGCGATTTCTTATTATAGCTCCCAGGCCCACATCTGCGCCCAGGCACCGCATCTGTGGTCCCACATATGCGCTCTAATTACCGCATCTGGGGCTTTTCCTCTGATGACCAACCTCTGCATCTTCGGTCGTCTCCTCACACATGCGATCCAAAATCCGTAGGTGCAGAAATGATAGAAGCAGAAAATCTGTAGCATAACTCAAAAATACAAACTCTCCGTCAACCGTCCAAATCCATCCAGAGGCCCTTGGGACTTCAACCAAACATGCCAACAAGTCACATATCACTATTCAAACTTGTTCCAACCTTCAGAACACTCAAAACAACATCAAAATATCAAAACACCCCCGGATTCAAGCCTAAGGAATCCAAAACTTCTGAATTCCACAACCGATCCAAAAACATATCAAATCTCATCAGAATGACCTGAAAGTTTTCACACACGTCCCAAACGGCACAACAGACCTACTTAAATTTCCGAAATTCTAATCTGACCACGATATAAAAAATTCCCCTACCAACCAGAAAGCGGCAAAACTCTAATTTATCTAAGCCTAAATCTACCTCGGATCTCTAAAATGCATTCTGATCATGATCCCAGGTCCCATATCACCTTACTAAGCTATCCGAACCATAAAAACCAAGCTCTAAAATCATTTACTCATAAGTCAACTTACAGTTGACTTGTCCAACCTAAGCTTACTCAAAAGAGACTAAGTGTCTCATTCTTCTCTATTACCACTCTGAATCCAAACCAACCAACCTGATACTATATAATATAACTGAACAATACATAAATTAAGCAAAAAAGGGGGAAGCAGTGTGGTACTTTATGAAAAGACCGGTCGGGTCGTTACATCATGCTAGCACATTTACATACCCAAATAAAGTAAGTATATTCTCATAGCAAATTTATGGTACTCTTAAAGCATATAGGCAAATCAATTTAAGATAAACTTCTTGATAAAGAAGGTGAGCAAATGATCAAAATGATCATAATAAGGAGGCAAGTGATCTAGAAGATCACATGACATAATACTTCATAAAATCCCAGGAGAGATTCATGTACCTGAAAATATGAATGAAGAGATCTCTATGTTGTATATTTATAAAAAAAATATTGGAACCGATATAATATTCATCCACGACATCTATCATCGCGTTACGTCTAGATGAGTAGTATCTTAAGTGTGACAAATACAGACACAAAAATATTGGCCAAATAGAAGAGACACAATTCAAATTGGTTTCGTATGAAAGACATGTTGTTTTGAACATGTAGTCCAAATACTTGAAAGTATAAAGTCAATGGTGTGCAGTCACCTTTATCTATCTTATTTGTCTGGAATGCCATGAAACTTGATATGTATCTAATTAAAGTCTATTATATGACTTAACTTATATGACAATCCTTGAAGGATTTAAATCGCTTAAAACATATACAATTCTTGGTCCTGAAGTATCATATCGTAAGTGCTATTTATGCACATATATATCTTGCTATAACTATGAGCATGATAATGTGATAGCGAGGATTTTCAAGGTGCAACATATTCATTGGAGTTAATATGGCTATTTTATTCATTAAATCTTTGCCAACGTCAACCTTCAAAAAGCTAGTTCATAAAATTAGGATGCGAATGCTCAAAGATGTGAATTGATGCTCTCATCAAGGGGAGTTAATATGCTTGTACTCTTTTTTCCTTACAAGGTTTCGTCCCACTGGGTTTTCCTTGCACAATTTTTAATGAGGCAATCAAAAGGCGTATTTTTAAACATGTGCACTCTTTTTACTTCTCTAGAATTTTTTTCCACTGCGTTTTATTTTAGTTAAGATTTTTAATGAGGCACATTATCTGTTGAATAGACATTCAAGTTGGAGTGTTATAAATAGTATTTTATTTATAGTGAATGTCGATATTCTGGAGAGATTTTAGGGTTTGTTACTTGGTGATCAAGTTTTTTTTTTCTATAAATAAAAATGTACTATTCCATTGTAATTGATCCCAAATCAATAAGATTCTCTCTCCCTATTTTTTTCTGCAATACTCTTCTTTCTTTTATTATTTGATAACATTCAAGATAGATTTCAGTTTAAAAAGTCTCCAAGTGAAGGTGCACTTTCACGTGACCTCTATCTTGGTGATATTAGTTAGTTGATTAAAAACGATAATGTATTTATATTTAAAATTGATTTATTTTAATTTTAAAAAAAATTATAGCCACACAAACATTACAGAAATGATTATTCTATGGTGTGTGATCGATACCTTGCGAATACCTATTGATGGGAAGCAACTTAAATGGTCACAATTGAACATGTACACAAATATTAGATATGTTTAAAAATCATTTATTTCAAAAGCTTTTGTTTTTTTTTTAAATTTCGTGTAAGAGTCAAACTACGTAAATTAAAATGCAGGGAACACTATTTGCAACATATTAGTAAAACTTGGTTCTTTAGGGGCCGTTTGGTTGGCCTTCTGAAAGAGTTAATCCATGTATATTTATGTAAATCCAGTATAACTTATTACAGTATTTGGTTGGTGTTCTAATTTTCGTGTAAGATTTTGCACAACTTATATAATATTTAGTTGATATTTTGATCTCCTTGTAAAATCTTGCACAACTTGTATAGTGTTTGGTTAAATACATAATACCAGCTAAAAGTTATTTGATTTGGCTGAATTCATATTGAACATGGTTGTTCCGCTCATGTTCTTACATAACTAGTACCTACATAACCCCTTAATTGGTGTATTCATACATGCAATAGACTTGCCTTCTGAATCTTGATAGTTAGTCATGATAGGTTATAATTACGTATTTTAGTCGATTATTACACACTAATTTACTGCACTTTAGCTGTTTTTCACTTTATTCTCTAGTGTTTTGTACCAACGGTGTATTTTATGCCTTGTTAGAGTGATTCCAAGCTATATAGATATTATGGAACGAATTCAAGTGATTTGGAGCTTTTAAATTTGAGTAAAAGCCCAAGAAATTAAGCCGGGATCGTGTCAGGGGTCAACTTTGATAGTTAAGAACAAACAAAGACTCGAGTAAAAATATAAATACTATCTAGTAAAATACACATAATCTTTTGCTCAGAACTCCATTTTGGCTCCACAACATATGGTTGGAGAGGTAACTCAAAGGGATACAACTTTAACGTTTTATGTTTTTTCAAATTCCAAACGAAACAGGATAAAAAGTTCACGTCAATAGCGTAGCCGCGCTCGTCATGCATAATACTGGGCACTAGCGCGGCCACTAGCGTGGTCACGAGCACGACCGCGCTAATACCACTCGGGAAAAGTGTCCTTTTTAATAATGAGAAGGTATAATTGTTTGGGCCCAACCCTACTTGATATATATACATGAAAAACAATGATATTTCGGGAGGTGGGGGTGGGAGAAGGGGGGGGGGGGAGGGGGGCTTCCACCAACTTAGTCTTTTTATGTTTCTTTATATAATTTGTTATTTTGCTACCATATCTATGTGGAGCTAAAATTCACGTTCTAGGGTTGTGGTTTTTTCATAACTACTTTATTCGGATATTGATTTTGATTTCTTGGTTTATCATATTGGTTTATTTATTCAATCCTGCACTTAATTATTTGATTGCTTGATCACCAATTGAATATTATCTACGAAGCTAGAGTTGAAATTGAAAGTTGAAATTCTAGATTGCATATAGGATTGAGTAGAGCAAGTTCTTGAACCTGGGCATCGGGTAACAGATTCTCAGTTAGGATAGTCATATACCTAATTGCCTTGCTTGGTTGATTTACAGGAATTATAAATGCGTTCTTGTTAATTCTAACTCCACAGATATATAGGCATTAGGTTATCTTGAATAGGCGATTAAATAAATTCTTATGAGCAATATTAACCTTATCAACCAATAAACTAGATAAATTAGTTACTCAATTCAATTGAAGAATACAATAGGAATGTTAGATGCCCATAACCCTAGATCGTTTTTATTATATTGACATCATAAAAATCTGCTCTTCGTTTGTTCAAAGTTCATTATTTGTTTTTATTTATTTTAATCAATTTAGAATCAAATACTTCTAGGTTTAATGCTTGTATAGATAATTAGGATAATATAATTTAGTTAAAAGTTAATCACAAGTCCTCGTGGGTTTAACATCTGACTTTTAATCACTTTATTATTTGACGACAGCATATACTTGCGTGTGCGTTTGGCCGCAATAAGTTTTTTGGTCCCGTTGCCGGGGACTTAAAAATTAACTACTTTTCTAAATTAGACTTTTAATTTTATCTTTACAAGTCTTTTTCTTTATCTTTTTGTAAATATTTATTTTTACGACTATTTAATTTTTCGCTTAGTGTGTTTCTAGTTCTCTTAGCATGACATCTGGGGATGAAATATCTGGAGATAAGGTTATTGATGAAGACGATTGGTTGACGGAAGACTTTTATTGGTCTAAGGAAAGAGATGAACTTGCACATAAAATTAATAATTTTGGATTGGTTGTACATAACTTAGATGCATATTTGATTGCAAAGTTAGTACGTGTAACGCCCAACAATTTAATAATGAGTTGTGCGAAGCTGAAAAATATCTTCTAGACCAAATTGAGGAGCTAAAACGAGAATACTAATCACTAGACCCTGTTTTTCTTGAGGATGCCAATATTGAGAGGAGTGCTCTAGAGTCATGTAAGAGAGTAGATAACATTACTTTGGGAGACTTGAGTGTCTGTAAATATGGGGATGCAAATAGTAGTAAAAGTCATGAGTTAGAGCGCATTAGACCTCATTCCAATCATTTTTTCGCATTATGTTTAGATAGTATAGATAGAAATTGAGCCATCTGAGCCAATGAAGGGGTCAAATAGTAAGGATGAGATTGCCTATATTCTTAAATTTGTTGTGCCAAAAAGCGAAAATTACATTCCTCATCTAAAGGTCGAGAAGTACAGAGTGAAAAATTTATTACTTGGCCTGGTCATCTTTATGGCCCCACTAATGGAGCATAGACACAAATTAGATTTCATGTTAGGGGTACAATTCATAAGTTCAAGGTGGAGATAAAAATTTGTTCAAGTCATTCCGCGACTTTAAATTAGGTGCTTGTTGGGAGGCAACCCAGCTTTACTGCTTTCTTTTATTTTTATTTATTTTTGTTTATTTTATGTTTCTATCTTTGTAGCGTTTTTTTTTTGTAGAATTATGAGCATAGAAAAAAGCCACTAGAAGTGTGCAAATGCGAGTCAGCTGGTTGGAACTAGTGTGAGGTCGCGCACAAAGGACCATCCTTGCGAGAAGTCTGAGTACCCCTTAAGCTACTAGTGTTTCGGCCTTTGGCCTTTAAGGGGTTTCTTTTCCACCCTTGTTATTTTTTCTTTATTTGTGTATTGATGAAATTACACTCTTTTTAGTGTGGGGTGGGAGAATTCCTTTGGATAATTAGCTTTTTAGTATTTTAGCTTATTATTTTTTTCTTCGTAGTTGTGTAATATTTTAGTAGATTAATTTATTTTTTATGTAGAAAATAAAAAAAATTGAAAAATGTAGAAAAATTAGACTTTTCTCGACGATGGATCTCCTAGACGGTTTTCTTGTGGTATTAAAGTCTAAAAAAAATTCAAAAATATGTCTTTTGGTTTCCTTTAGGTAGTACTAATCCCCAGTGATTTTTATTTGTGCTTCGGTTCCTTTCCATGGGATGTATTTTAAATGTGGTAGTAGTTTTTCCTTTTATATATATTTTTTATTTTTTTCAGAGTATATTAGAATCTAGGGAATAATTGGAGGAAGAATGATGAACCTAGGCACCTTTGACTTGTTTGATAGTAGCATATTTAGGCTTTGGCATGTGTCGTATCTTCCCTATGATTTAAAATTATTGATGATGTCTTGCTTACTTGGATAGCATATTTTGTGACGCCTACTTCTCATTTACTTGACATATGTTCAATTTGTGCTTAATGCTTAATATCTTGCGGCTCCGTAAATACTTGCATTTTTTTGAGAGTTGGAAAGAAACTGTCCTTAGTGATTCATGTGCCATGTGTGGTGAGGTTTTTTTTTATAGTCTATGTATTGTACTTGTGGCTAGAACTTGGCCAGTATGTGAGTTGAAGCGAAATTTTAGGTGATGTTCGATTTGAAAAGTAATTTTAGGCTTTCTTTGATCTTTTTTGAGCTTTATTACTTATCACAAATAAAGTTTATCCCTAATTAACCCTTTCGAGCCTATATACTATTGATACCCACATTATAATCCTATACCCTTTTTATTCTTAATTGAGCTTGTTTTGATTTCTTTTCGTCTTAAAGCACTCTAATTGTGAGATGAGCACTAAACGAAGTAAGAAGGAACTAAGTGTGGGGTGACTTTTGAGTGGAACCAATAAAAGGAAGAAAGGTGCACTTGTTTTTTAAAATAATACACCGCTAACAGAAATTGAAAATAAGAGAGAATAATTGTCTTGTTCTTGATAGTGGGTATGAATTAATGTAGTGATTAAAGAAGAATGGAGTGTTTTTGGGGTGATATTGTTTGTGAAAGTGAAGTAGATTGAAGAATTTATGCTTAAAGTTAATTATGTGGTGTGTAAAGTGCTTAGGAGGGCTAGTCACTATTCCTAAATATATACTACCTATCCCTTAGCCCACATTACAACCATGAAAAAGACCTAATTGATTTTAAATGAGCGAGACTACATTAGTAAAGATTTACATTAAGGGCAAGCCTATGGTACAAACTATATGTATGTGAATCCTTTTGTGACGGTGAGCGATTTTATTTTATATATGTGAGCATGAGATTCAAATTGTGTGGATTGATTTTACTTTCTTTGCTTTGGTTGTCAGGGAACATGGTTTCTCGAAGGATAGGTAACATTATTAGACTTATCTAGGATATTGGGTGTTTAAGCCATGAGTGCATTGTGATATTGAGTCAACTTTTGGGGCTAGGATTGTTGTGAGCATATTGTCTTTGTTTGAATATTTTTGAAGAATGACATAAGTATGGAAAGTCTATGATGATTGCATATGCTAGAATTTAATTTTTGCTATCAACCATAATCGTTGGTGTAGTGTGCTTTGAATATGTTAAGTGCTCATAGATAGAGTAAATTTTTGATTGACTCAAGGACGAGCAATTTCTAAGTGTGGGGTATTGATGATAGGCTATAATTATGTATTTTAGTCGATTATTACACTCTAATTTACTGTACTTTAGTTGAGTTTTCGCTTTAATCGCTAGTATTTTGCACTAATGATGTATTTTATGTCTTTGTAGGAGTGATTCCGAGCTATATAGATGTTATGGAATAAATCCAAGTAATTTGAAGCTTTGAAGTCTGAGTAAAAGCCCAAGGAATTAATGTCACGACCCTAGTTCACCAATCGTGAACCTTTCATGACGGCACCCAGTCTTCTCGTCTAGGTAAACCTGACACATTGCGGAAATTCAACAG
Organism: Nicotiana benthamiana; assembly: GCA_034376525.1. Classification (NCBI taxonomy): domain Eukaryota; kingdom Viridiplantae; phylum Streptophyta; class Magnoliopsida; order Solanales; family Solanaceae; genus Nicotiana; species Nicotiana benthamiana. The sequence goes on from CM067330.1 coordinate 94,870,699, forward strand.
TCTGTTCGAAAACAATAATTTAAAACACTTCGAGGCCCGAGTCTTCTTCAGCTTCTTTGTGTATTTGCTCAGCTCGTGGAGTATTTTTCCTTGATCTGCAAGAGCATCCATGATAATCTTTTGGTTCTCCAGGAGGTTCTTCTGGTTGTCCAGAATCTCCTTGGGAGACTCCTCTACTGAAGCTAGCATCTATCCTCTAAGGGAACTGATTGGGCTGCCACCAAACTGGATAGCACAGATAGCTTAGAAGTTGTTGCTTGCATCCAGTTGTTGATACTGAAGAGTGTCTGGCTCAGTCGGTGGGAAGTCAATGGGTATGCTGAGGAGGATGGAATTTCTGGAGGCAATGAGATAGATGGTCCAGTGGCAGGATCTGGTATGGCAGTGGAAGGCTGAGAAGTAGTTTTTACCACTACTGGCTCTTGAGAATGGCCAGTAGAAGTAGTAGCTTTTCCCTTGGATCCCTTGGATTTGGGGTTGTTTGGACCCTTGAGGCTGCACCTTGAAAAGGGAATTTTGGGTTTTACCTTCACATCAAATTTTCTTTTCTCCACCTCATCCCGATCTTCCAAGTACATGGCATGGAAGTTTAGGAAGGGGTATTATGTATCACTCTCATTGACCACTCTGGTGATCACCCTAGACATGATATTCCCGACATTGATTAGGAACCCCACATAATAGCCGCCGCTAATTTTTCCTGAGAGACCGACAAGGTGTTTTCATGGGTAGTAGGGTCTAGCCTGGTGCATACAAAAGTATTCCAACCCTTCACCTCAAAATTTAGTGTGTTCCTCAAGAAAGGAAGCCCTACTGTCAACTATGCCGAGGTGGTATCCGGGAATGCCAGATATGATGCTAACCACGGGCGGGAATCCTCATCCATCGCCACCTTCTCCAAGTATAATGTCTCATTTTCATCATTGAAACCCAGGTATTCATTGATTGTTTTCCCATCAAACTTCACTTTCAATTTTCGCACCTTCGCCACTTTTGTATCATTCTTGATGTGGGAAGTATTGGCGTAGAAATACTTGACTAAATGCTCATTTGCATATAATACCCTACTAGTGAAATAATCCCATCCCACTCGTTCATTGAATTGCTTCTTCATGTTGGGGTTGTCAGGCGGAAGATCCCGCTCTATGATTGGTGCTCATGAATATGTGACCTTAGAGGCCACCACTCCTGGAGCTTGTGATATGCCAGATCATTTACAAACCTCCTTTGCCATACCTCAGGGTTTTGAGTCCTTTCCACACCCTTGGTTTGGGTCACACCCCCTCCCTCTTCATCATGTCTAAGTGACGAAGGTGTAGGTGAGGTTGAAGCTGAACTATCACTACTCTCTGCTGAGCCCTTAAACAGCTCAAAATAAATATGAACAAAAGCACGAGCAGTAGGAGAGGCTAGGGGTGTAGGTTCATCCCTCAATCTATGTCTCTCCGGGAAGTTGGGTACATATGTTGGCACTGAATCAAACTTATTGGCTTCTCGAGAGAGTAAATACTCACTCCCATCAGAATGGGAAACAGCTTTATCTGCAGCTCTGATGTTGTTCCTCATCTCCCCAATTGATTTCCGAACTGCTGGGGTCAATTTAATTTGTCCTCGTCCCCTACCCCGGGAGGACTATGCTTTCCCTTTTAGTTTGTCACCGCCTCCTTTAGATTTAACCATTGTCTGCAAGTACAATTAGTTGAACATTGTTAGTTTCTAGAAGAAGCAATGAAGAAAATATCAAAACAATTCACAGTGTAATGAAAAACAACTGCAGACTATGAACTGCGAAAAATGCATCGCTGCCGCAAAGTTGTGGGACTCAGAACACCCAGTCTCTAATTCAATAGCACCACGAATCGCGGAAAAAGAGCACGACTGTTGTAGTTGCACCGCTATCCGCAGAAAATCAACCGCGGTCCTAGACCCTCAAATGTACCTCTCTGAACTTGATCATCGCAGACCACAAAAGATCTATCACGTCCACATAGAGGCACCGCTGTCAGCGAAGTTTTTCACCGCTGACCTTGGTTATCAGGACTTAAACTTCTTAGATAAAGCATATGACCGCGGACTGCGGAAGGCAAACTAGGGCTCAACAAACCTAGGGTTAGTAATTTTTCTTGCATTCTAGCACTAAAATAAACATTATCAATCCCACTAGGTGTTCAGTAATCAGTTCTAACTATTTTAAACCTAATCTAGTTACTACTACGGAGCCCAAAGTCAAAATATAAAGAAAAAGGAAGAAGAAGAAAGAATTATCAATTAAAAGTATATAATAACAAAATTAAAGACTAAGGAATGAGTGGAATTACTAGATGTGAGATGAGTGGTAAAAAATGCAGTCTAATTCTTGTGTTAGTTTAACTTGGGGTGTGAATGAACGGTGAAATAGGCGAAAAGGGTAAAAGGCCATATAAATGCCTATTTATAGAAATTACCCGAGCCCACACAATCTTTCCTACCGCAGGCGTAGTAAATTGCCGGGGTCCATGCGTGTGAAGCTAAGAAGGGTTGCAATTTTGAGACCACCACTGATCGCAAAAAATGCTCCACGACAGCAGTAAGCCACCGATGACCGCAACAAATGCACCACGGTAGAGGTTGAAACTTTATAGAACCCCCATTTTGGACTTTTACCGCTGACAACCATCAAATTCTTCCTCTGAGGTAAAGCCACCGAGGACCGTGAAAGATGGATTGCGATTGCGATCCAAACTTTAAAGAGTGACAAATGTTTTTCAGCTTAGCGCGGCACTGCATCAAAAGTCCCTACACACATCTCACAACTAGTTAGTCCAAAAACAAATCCTACACTAAGAAGAAAATCAAAAAAAAGAAGAAAAACACATGGGTTACTTCCTAAGAAGCGCCTGATTTAACATTGCAGCACGACGTATGTTACCATCAATCACTTGAGATGGATCACTGCCACCACGTGGTTGTCATCAAACTTTCCAAGATAGTTCTTGACTCTCTGCCTATTAACTCTAAATATCTCACCATTTTTGTTTATTAGATAAAGAGCACCAAACGAAGTCACAAGCACTACCTCAAAAGATCCACTCCATTTTGACTTAAGCTTTCCCGGAAACAGACATAACCCGGAGTTGAACAATAGAACCAAATCACCCACTTTGAACTCCATACCACGAGCATACTTGTCATGTAAGTACTTTATTTTGTCCTTTTACAAGGACAAACTGGATTAGGTATGAAACCGGAACTCATCAAGCTCATTGATTTGCTCCACCCAGAGATTTGCTTCAACATCCCATTCAAGATTCAACTTTCCCAAGGCCCACATGGGCTTGTCCTCTAACTCAACTAGGAGATGGCAAGTTTTCCCAAATACCAACCGGTACAGAGACATGCCAATCGGAGTATTGTAAGCAATTTTGTCAGCGCACAAAGCTTTATCCAATTTCTTTGACCAATCAGTCCTATTTGCATTGGCGGTTTTCAAAAATATGCTCTTAATATCCCTATTAGAGACTTCAACTTGTCCAGTAGCCTGAGGATTGTAAGGGGTAGAAACCTTGTGATTGATGATAAGTAGCATTTTAACGTGTTTTATGCCCCTACTTGCCTATGCTTTGAGTATAATTTGCTACAAAATAGTCAAGCAGGTTGTGCTTGATTGCAGGTTTGAGCGAAAAAGTGAGAAAATGTCAAAGATCGGCTCAAAATAGAGTGAAAACTGCTCAAGTATCAAAGGCCAAGCGAAATGTTGGAAAGAGGAGCCTAGTGCGGGCCGCACAATTGTTCATGCAGCCGCGCTAGAAGTTCTTGCACAACGTGGCCGTGGTTGGAAATGCGCGGCCTGCATTCATCCCACACGGCCGTGCTATTATGGCATGCTGCCCGCGTCACAAGGTTCAGAGAAGGTGGAGATTTGAGCAAAGGCAAGCCACGCGGCCGCGGTCTGCGCCAGACTTTCACGCGGCCGCGCCACACAATTACGCGTTCCACGCCAGCCATTTTAGAGAAGATATAAATTGAAGCCAAAGAGCCAGTGCGGCTGCGATCGTAATAGTGCGGCCCGCACTGACCCCACAGGGGCAATTTTGTCTAGTTTTTCCAACCCACTATAAATAGAATATTTTATCATTTTAAGAGGAGTTTTTTTAACGGAACAGAGTTGCGCTTGTGAGGATGAAAGTGTTAGACTATTTTGGCATTTTAGCATCAATTTCTCCATAGATTATTGTACTTTAATCGTAGTAATTAATTAATATGTCTATTTCTTCTTCTATTTCTTCTGTTTATTCTTCAATTATGTCTAGCTAAACCCATTAGCTAGGGTTGTGGCTCAACCTTAGTATGGGCAATTTATGGGTGTTGATTTCTAATGATAGATTGCTATTGGGTATTTATTATTTGGGTTAATTTTATGCTTTAATTAAGGATTGGTGGTTGCAAACATTGTTCTAGCTTAGTGGGTTTTGACTCTTCTTGAAAAAGAGAGTCTATGACCTTAAAATTGACCTAACAAGGAATTGGGATGGACCCATGAGAAATGGTAGTCCCAATTAACAAGTTAAATCATCAGAGAGTAATCACCCTTCTTGAACCCTACTTGCTTTGTCTAATTGGCCTACCCAATATGTCTCGAGAGAGTCAATCGGGCAAAATCACTCTCTCTACCGAGAGGTGTGAGAGTGGGTACAATCATGCAATAGTTATAGCATAAATCCCGAATATGTTTAGCAGTTTCTACCCGTTAGTTAACCACCTAGGTGATTCTATGACCCTAGTGCCTTTCTCCTTATTAGTTACAACCAAGCAATATTTCCTTAGCATAATTTAGTCTTAATATTTAGTTCATAATAGTAGTTTTTAATATAAAGAAACCCAAAAATGTTAGGAGTGCAAGTAGAAGTACAAATGCAAGTCTATGCTAAACAGACAATACAACTGCATTCCAAGCTCCCTATGGAAATTCGATCCCGAACCACTATTCGGGTAAAAGCTGTAGCGACCCGATCTCCCAACTTTCGTGTAGCGTTGAGTTGGCAGCGATCACCTTTTGGTGTCGTTGTCGGGGATCTTACGGTGTTGACTATTTGTTTAGCTAGTTTTGTGTTTTGCTTATCTTTCCTTGTTGTTTATTGATTTTGTTTGTGTCAATCAATCAGGTACAAATGGCTCTCAATGCAAATGACCCTCTTGGCAATGGGATGGCGGGGGAGGAGGTTGAAGCTATTGATCAAGATGAACTTTTACCTCATGCTCCACATTGAGGTAGAAATTCCAATGCAAACGCAAATCTGAATGAGAATATTCCAGTACCTCCTCCGCCACCGCCAAGAGTGGCTCCAAGAGTACTCCCGAATCAAGGATATGCGAGTGCCATTGTTCCTCCCCGAATCCGGGTGGGGAACTTTAAATCACAAATGTCATGTTAACCTTGCTCGATCAAAGAGGGTATTTTACGGGAGCCTCCGATCAAAATGCATACAAGCACTTAAAGGGGTTCGTTGAAACATGTTTGGGTAGCAAGCAAACAAACGTATCGTAGGATGCTTTGAGATTGAGGCTTTTCCTGTTCTCTCTTTGGGGTAAAGCATTGGATTGGTTAGAAAGGCTTCCCAATCATTCTATCACAACTTGGGATGAGTTGGGGGGTAAATTCATTGGCAAGTTTTTCTCACCAAGTCATATGGCGGCACTTCGGGATGAAATTTTAGCCTTTAAGCAAGAGCCAACGGAACCTTTGCATGAAATCTGGGAGAGATATAGAACAATGGTGAAGGAATTCCCTAATTATGACATGACTAAGACGATGATTCAACAAATGTTATATAGGGGCATCAACACAACCAACCAATGTATTGTGAACCAATTGGCCCGAGGAAATTTCATAAGGCTTCCCTACAATGAAGCTTGTGATGTCTTAGATGAAATGGTTGATACTTCTTCAACATGGCAAAGCCGAGAAAACATCCCTCAAGGTGACCCTAATGTCATACATTTTCACAAGGAATTGCATGATCATGGCCAAGCTATTTTCGAGCTTACTACAACTAAGAATCAATTGGCAAAGGCACAATTGCAACTAGTCCAAAACCCACACCAAGTCAATGCAATGGAAGGTGTTTCTATGTTGATGGAAACAACAACCTCAAGGCAATTATGAACAATTTGAAAAAAAACAATGATGGTGGTGGTTATTCGAATGAGTGCTATGATGATCAAAGCGAAGAATGTCAATATGTCAATAACTACCAAGGAAATAGAGGAAATCAATGGAATCAACAATGGCGTCCATAAGGAAATTAGGGTAACCAACAAGGCAGCGGAAATTGGAATAGTAACAACCAACAACACAGTGGTGGCAATTGGAACAACAAAAATCAAAGTAACAATTGGGGTAACCAACAAGGCGACAGAAATTGGAATAGTAACAAATAACAGCAAGGTGGTGGCAATTGGAACAGCAACAGTCACAACAACAATTGGGGTAATCAAGGTAACAATCAAGGAAATTATAATGGGAACAACAATAATTGGAGCAATAAAAAAAATCAAGGAGGGTGGAATAATAGCGGAAACTAAAGAAACCGGGGGCAAGGTTTGCAAAGGCCCCTCCATATACCAACAACCGAACAATCTACACCCTTTTCAATCTCAAGGGTCTAGTCCATCGGGTAGTGATATGGCACGAATAGAAATGGTGTTCGAACAAATGATGAAGAAGAACCAAGACTCCGATGCTCAATTGGCCTCCCACAATACCTCTATTCGGAATTTGGAGGTGCAACTAGGCCAAATCTCTCAATCGTTAAATACTCGCTCGAAGGGTGCTCTACTAAGTGATACGGTAGTAACCCTAAGGGTGGGCACAACAATCATGTGATGGTGGTGCCAACGCGAAGTGGAGGAGTCAGTGATGTGCATGCCTCAAGAGGAAATCAAGTTATGGTTGATGAGGATGAGTTGTGAGATGATGATATGCCTTTGGTGGTTGAGGATTTAGTGGAACCCAATGTGAACAATGATGTGCGGATTGATATTAATGAGGTTGAGAAAGAGGACACATAAGAGGCCGTGAACCCGTCTAGGGAACACGTGATTGATATTCCCAAGCCGGTGGTGCCCAAAGCCAAGGCACCCTTTCCTACGCCTCCTCCTCCCTATCCTCAACGGTTGGCCAAGAAAAAGGGTGACAACCAATTCAAGAAATTCATTGAGATGATGAAGAGTCTAACTATGAACGTGCCATTAGTAGAAGCACTCGAGCAAATGTTGGGGTACGCAATGTTCATGAAGGATTTGGTTACGAAAAAGAGATGAATGGAGTGTGAGACAATCAATATGAATCATCAAGTGAGCGCAATTGTACATTCTATAGCTCCAAAACTTGAGGACCCCGATGCATTTACTATCCCATGTACCATTGGAAGTGCCGACTTTGCAAAAGCCCTTTGTGACTTGGGGGCTAGTATTAATTTGATGCCTTATTCGGTTTTCAAGACCTTGGGAATCGGGCAACCTAGGCCAACCTCTATGAGACTTCAAATGGTGGATCGGTCGATGAAGCAACCTTTGGGCATAATTGATGATGTTCTTGTTCATGTTAATAAATTCATATTGCTGGCCGACTTTGTCATATTAGATTGTGAGGTGGACTTTAAAGTGCCGATTATTCTGGGAAGACCTTTCCTAGCTACGGGGAAGGCATTGGTTGATGTTGAAGTGGGAGAGTTGACATTCCGTGTGGGTGATGAGAAGGTGGTATTCCATGTTTGCAAATAAATGAGACAACCCAATAGCATGGAGGTGTGTTCATTTGTGGACATTATCACAACCGTGATCTTGGATGGCACAAGTTCCATGATAAATGTTGAAGATCCTATTGAGGTTATGCTTCTTAACATGGATGTCAATGAGGATGCCGGTAGAGTGGAGTGCATGAATGCATCGCCTGGCATGGGGTCATATTCATATGAGACTAGAAAGTTATCTTTGGATCTTGAAAACCGCAAAACTCCACCAACAAAGCCATCGATTGAGGAGCCACTGGTGTTGGAGTTGAAGCCCCTTCCTCCACACCTTAGGTATGAATTCTTGAGTTCAAATTCCATTTACCTATTATTCTTTCGTCTTGCTTAACAAACATGCAGGTTGACGCCACTTTGGCGGTTCTTCAAAAGCGCAAAAAGGCGATTGGGTGGACATTGGCCGATATTCGGGGAATAAGCCCTGCATTTTGCATGCATAAAATCATCTTGGAGGAGTATGCAAGCCCTTCACTTGAACATCAAATAAGATTAAATGAAGCAATGCAAGAAGTGGTAAAGAAAAAGGTTATCAAGTGGCTTGACGCCGGTGTGGTTTATCCAATCTCCGATAGCTAATGGACCTCTCAAGTCCAATGTGTGACAAAGAAAGGACGAATGATGGTGGTAACAAATTACAACAATGAGCTTATTCCCAATCGGACCATTACCGGGTGGAGAGTTTGTATGGACTACCGGAACTCAACAAGGTAACTTGGAAGGATCATTCCCCCATGCTGTTCTTGGACCAAATGCTTGACCGCCTTGCGGGATGACCTTTCTATTATTTTTTGGATGGGTATTCAAGCAATAATAAAATCCTAATTTTCCCGGAGGACCAAGAGAAGACCACTTTCACATGACCATATAATATATTTGCCTTTTCCCGGATGCCATTTGGGCTATGCAATGCTCTGGCGACCTTCCAACGTTGCATGATGGCCATTTTCACTGACATGGTGGAAGACATATTGGAGGTCTTTATGGATCACTTTAGTGTGGTTGGTGACTCATTTGAAGAATGCTTGGAAAACTTGGATAGAGTCTTGGACCAATATGAAGATACTAATCTTGTTCTCAATTGGGAAAAGTGCCACTTTATGGTGAAGGAAGGTATAGTATTGGGCCACAGATTTCTAAGCATGGGATTGATATAGACAAGGAGAAAATTGAGGTGATATCAAGGCTTCCTCCCCCTTCTTCTGTAAAATGGGTGAGGAGTTTTCTTGGACATGCCGGGTTCTACCGGCGATTCATCAAAGATTTCTCAAAGGTTGTGAATCCACTTTGCAAATTGCTAGAGAAAGATTCCAAGTTTGTTTTTGATGAAAAATGCATGGAGGCCTTTGAAATCTTGAAGCACAAGTTGACCACAACTCCTATCATCACCGCACCCCATTAAAGTTTGCCCTTTGAACTAATGTGCAATGCAAGTGACGTTGCGGTGGGGGCAGTGTTGGGTCAAGGACTTAGCAAAATGTTTCATCCCGTGTACTATTCAAGCAAGACGATTAATGAAGCTCAACGTAACTACACGGTGACAGAGAAGGCATTGTTGGCTATTGTATTTGCCATGGAAAAATAGGCCATATCTTATGGGGGCCAAGGTGATTGTGCACGCGGACCATGGCGGCTTGAGGTATTTGATGACCAAGAAGGATTCCAAGGCGAGATTGATGAGATGGGTATTACTTCTCCAAGAATTTGACGTAGAAATAGTGGACCAGAAGGGAAGTGAGAATCAAGTTGCAGATCATTTGTCTCAGTTGGAGGAAAAAGGGAGACCATGCGATAGTCTTGAAATAAATGACACATTCCCCGACGAGCAACTTCTTTCCATGTCAATGGGTGACATGCCATGGCTCGCGGACATTGCAAACTTCATTGTGATCGGAATTGTCCCATGTGAGCTCTCTTCAAACCAAAGGAAGAAACTCAAGCGAGATAGTTTGGATTTTTATTGGGATGATCCGTACTTATCTAAAATTTACACGGATGGTGTGATTAGAAGATGTGTCCCGGAAGGTGAAAAATTGAGCATTTTGGAGGATTGTCACTCCTCTCCCTATGGTGGCCATCATGGAGGGGTGAGGACGGCTTCAAAGGTCTTTAGTTGCGGATTCTATTGGCCGACGTTGTTTAAAGATGCTAGTGATTTAGTAAAGAGATGTGATGCATGCCAAAGAGCCGGCGGAATCTCAAAAAGGGATGAGATGCCCCTCAATACGATTCTTGAGGTTGATATTTTATGTTTGGGGTATCAATTTCATGGGTCCTTACATTATCTCTTGTGGGAACACTTACATCATTGTGGCGGTGGACTATGTATCAAAATGGGTTGAAGCCATGGCTTTACCCAACAATGAAGCCTGCAGTGTTGTGGTATTCTTGAAAAAGTGTATCTTCACAAGGTTTGGCATTCCTCGTGCTATCATTAGTGATGGGGGGTCCCATTTTTGCAACAAGGCTTTTGACTCATTGCTTGCCAAGTATTGAGTAAATCACAAAGTAACTACCTCCTATCATCCTCAAGCCAGCGGCCAAGTGGAAGTCTTTAACCGAGAAATAAAGAGTATCTTATCCAAAACAGTCAATGCAAATCGGACCGATTGGTCCAAAAGTTAGATGATGCTCTATGGGCCTACCGGACCGCGTACAAGACCCCAATTGGTATGTATCCGTACCGGTTGGTATTTGGGAAAGTATGTCACTTACCGGTGGAATTGGAGCACAAGGCCTTGTGGCCCTTGAGGAAAGTTGAACTTGGAATGGGATGTCGCAGCAAATCTCCACGTTGAGCAACTTCATGAGCTTGATGAGTTTAGATTTCATGCATACTCCAGCTCATCCATACATAAGGACAAGATGAAGTATCTTCACGACAAATATGCTCGGGGGAAGGACTTCAAGGTTGGTGATATGGTTCTTTGTTTCAACTCTCGTTTGAGGTTATTCCCAGGAAAGCTCAAGTCAAAGTGGATTGGGCCATTCGAAATTGTATGTGTGACTTCTTTTGGTGCTCTTGATCTCAAGAACAAGAATGGTGAAATTTTTCGGGTCAATGGGAATTGTGTCAAGGACTATTTGGTAAAGTTTGATAATAGCCACGTGGTGGCGCTCATTCATTTAAAGTGATGTGATGGTAACATGCATCATGCCGTGACGTTAAATCAAGCGCTTCTTGGGAGGCAACCCATGTATTTTTCTTTCTCTTTGATTTTCTTTGTAGATTAGGATTTTTGAGCTAATTGTTTGTGAGATGTTTCAGGACTTGTGTTGGAGCGGTGCAAAACAAAGTGTAAAAATGCACAGCCTTTGAAACATTGTCAGTGCGGCCGCGGTAAGATTTGTGCGGTCCGCACTGGCATAAGCTGAAGGTGATTGGTCTATGATGCTTACCACGTGGTCGCGGTCATGATTGAGCGGTCCGCAGTGGTCTCGTTCAGCCGTGACTATTTTTGTGCGGGCCGCGGGGCCTTCTTTCTGCAAAGGCACAGGGTAAGACCCAGCGCGGTCCGCGGTCAGTTTTATGCGACTGTGCTGGAGGATAAGTACAGGGTCCCACAAGTTTTCTATAAATAGGGACTTAGGGCCTCTGTTTAAACTTTTCGCCAAATCGAATACCAGAGCCCTAAAAATTTTACTGTTCAATTCTGAGACCGTAATTGTGTGCTTGCATCAAGAGTAGATTCTCCATATTCCTGGTAATCAATTCTCACAATGATCATTAATTAGTTGTTACTTTCAATATTAGTTATTTCCCAGTAATGTATCTTCTTTGTTATTATGTCTTTGCTTAAATTGAATGTTTAGGTTAGTTTATTTGTTGCTTTTAGATGTTGGGCTTGATTTTTATGGTGGGCAATCGAGTAGGGACAAATTAGGATGTAAAACTTGAACAAAATCGGCAAATGTGTAATACCCTAGTTAGTTCCTAACTCTTCACCCAGCAGGGGCCACTGTTATTTTTATGCAGTCCACATGACCCTGACGCGGCCGCACTACTAATGGCACGGTCCGCTATGGACCTTAATCTAAAACGCTATCTGTTTCCAGCGTGGTCACATCCCTATTTGTGCAGTCCGCGCTGGCCCAACCCAGCCGCACCCTCTTTTTAAGCGGCCCACATTGGTGAGATTCAGAGAAGGTAATTTTTTTGTTGGTTTGTCAGTGCGGCCCGCGGTCATGATCATAGGGCCCGCGGTGCCTCCCACGTGGAACTAACAGAGTTAGACGTGTTTGCTTGCAGAAAATGGTTAAACTAAGAGGAAGTGGTGCCAAACAACTCGGCCAAGGGGACTCCTCCAGGGGAGGAAAAGGAAAACAAACATAACTCACTCCTCGACTAAAACTTAAAATAAGAAAGCAAGTAGTGAGTGATGAAGACAAATGGGGGAGTGCGTACCTACCCTCTCAGGACATCTCAACTGACTCGGGGCAAGCCCCTTCAGTCCAAGCCCCACCTTCAACTCAAGCTCCACTAGTTGTATAGTCTGATGGCTCAGCAGTGAGTAGCGGTGAATACTCCACCTCCCCCACAGCTTCAGTATCCGGGGAGAGTGCAACAGGTGGTAACAACAGTGATGATGAGGTCCCAGGTAGTGGGGTGCCCAAGGTGGGTGGTGTAGAAAGAACAAGAAAAGCAGAAGTGTGGGAGGACCATTTTGTTAGTCAAGTGGCCTTCCACAAATTTAGAGAGATGTGGCCAAAATGAAAATTGATTTCGCAGAGGAACATAATCACCCTAGACTTATTTCCTATAATCCCTAATGTGCATGAGCAATTTCAAACCAGAGTCAGTTGGGAGCATTTTAGAGATGATGTGATTGATGCAAATGAACACATGGTCAAGGAGTTCTATTGCAACATATCCTACACCAAAAAGGACTCCGTTGTGACCAAAGTGCGCGACAAAAATGTGGTGTTTTTGGTGAAGGCGTTCAATGAATATTTGGGTTTCGAAGACGAAGATGAAATCCAATAGAATGAGAAGTTGGAGATGAAGGAGGAGGTTCGGTCATGGTTGGCTGAATATTTCGCTCATCTAGGTGTTGTTCCGGAGTGGACACAGGCAGGGATAAAGATTTTGAGGAAGAACTTGAATTTTGAGGCTAGAGGGTGGCTCACTTTTGTATGCGACATGCTTGACCCCACTTCCCATGACCATATTATCCCACTCCTCAGGGCTGTGCTGATTGCATCTATCATGGCTGGCTTTCCTATCAATGTGGGAAATGTAATGTACAGGGCAATCACTTTAATGGGGGTTGACAGTACTTGGAACTACCCATACCCCAACATTCTCACTATGTATTTCTGGGACTTGAAGGGGAAGAAAAAGTCCTATGATGTGACACTGCACCCAGTGTCCCCGTTCTCATGGTTCATCATTCAGGGGCCGGACAACTTAAAGGACAAAAAGCATAAGGCATCCACCTCTTCCCCGACTGGCGAGTCTGAGGAGCCAGTTGCGGTAGAGTCTACTGTCGAGCCTTTTACTGAGCTCCCCTCCATTCCAGTTGTCTCTGTCCCAGATGATGTGCCCTCCTCCTCTGCGGGTCCTAGTTCTTCAGCTGGCCCAACAATCCCATCTTCCCGGACCAACCCTTTGACAGCCCAACACTTAGCAAAGACCTTGGCAAGTTTAAACAACTGGATGTCAGTTGCGACATCCAAGTTGTCCATATTGGCCACTTCAGTTGAGGCCCATTCTGTACCAGCCACTGTCCAGATTCCTTAGTATATTGAGGAAACATTGAAGAAGCTCCTGGACAACCAGAAGAATATTATATAGACTCAGGCCGCATTAACTAAGGCGGTAGATTGTCATGGCATAGCTCTGAAAGAGCTCGCCCGAGAGCACAAAAAAATGAGAAAGACAAGGACGTCCTAGGAGTCAGTGAAGGTGCTTCGAACAGATGTGAACAAGCTATTGGAGGATCAGCTACCTTTAGACGTGTTATTTGGGGAGTCAGCCCCTCCAGCAGTAGCACTAGTGCTAGAGCCACAGCAAGAGCAGGCATCCAGGCCTGCGAAAAAGAAGAGGAAGTTTCCTAGTACTGAGGGTGTAGTGATTCAGCTTGCCGAGATTCAGGAGACTCCCTCCAGTGATGCACCTGATATTCCGCCGGTCAAGCAGCAGGAACATATCCCAGCAGCAGAGCAGCAGCAGGTCAGGGACAAGTCTGATGTTCCCGCCCATACAAAGGATCATGGGACCACTTATGATCCCGTACATACAGACCAGGTCTAGGGATCCCTCTATGTCCTTTATTTTGATACTTTATGCTTATTTTGGTAGTTGGCATGGGGGACAATGCCAGCTCTTATTCTTGGGGGTGCGCCCTACTGTTATCTATTTGGCTGATTGTATATATTAGATACTCCTTTTATGTTTTTAATTTGATTTTCTAGTTGGTCTGTACACAACTTTACATTTTATCTATTTTTCTTGTACTTTTTTATCTTGGTCTATACCTAAAGTTACTTTATGCATATATATTCATACCTTATTGTATATTCTACTCCCCCATTGTACATATTCTTTCGGTTTTTCTATTTTTGTAAAAAAAAAAATTGTTTTTAACTTCATAGATAGGCTCATAGCCTTTTGTTTTGTTTTGCCATTTTTAATAAGCCCTTGGTTTTCTTAGTACTACGGTTCTTTCCAAGGGTGGAGTGTTGTGTGAACCAGGTGGCTCTTCCCAATGATAGATGGCATGACAACCTTCTTAAGGATTTGAGTCCATTTTTTATTTTTCTTTTGATTTTGATATTTCGTAGTTAAGGGTACCTCAGGCAAGGATTCACTTGGGCCTAACATATTTGCCTTTAATCCCATGATCAAAGATAAAATGTTGTGTTTAGGATGGTGAAAGTCGTGGCCTTGAGACTTTTGTGTTGACCAAACAATCATCATGTGGTCGTTTGGACCATTGTGCGCTTGAATAGAAACTAAGGTCGTTGTGGGCCCTCGACTCGATGTCTTTAGAAATCCTTGAGTGTGTGTGGTGAGAACTCGAATTATGAGTCCAAGTACCAAGCCGATGGTCTAGAACTTGCCCTGAATGTATGTTGAGGCGAAATCCTAGGTGAAATTTGACTTGAAAACTGATTATAGGCTCTCTTCAATCCAAATGCTAAGGTGAACAATTCCATGGCCTACCAATGAAATGATCCTTAGATAACTCTTTTGAGCCTTGAACCTTTTTCTTTCGAGAACCAAAGCTACAAGACTATACCCATTCTTAATGATACCCTCTCTTGGCACCCAAATATTCCCTTGAGTAATGGCAAATGTCTAAGTTTGGGGGGGAGACAAGAAAGGAAACAAAGTGGATAAATGTACAAAAAAAATAAAAGGAAGGCAATGAAAAAGAGAGAAAAGGAAATACGAAAAGGAAATCCAATGTGAACAAGAATAAAAAGAGATTCAAGAAACACAAAAGTAAAAAAAGGGTGTGGGAAGAGTAGAAAAAAGGAGAAATGTTTGAATTGCATAAGAAAGAGTGACAATGTGGCCCTCTAACCCCTTGAAAAGAAGTGAAACACTCATATGAGTCAAGAAAGTGTTCCAAAATGAATCAATAGAAGTGCTTAAGGGAAGATTGTACTCAATTGAACAAAAACATATCCTACCCTTGCCCAAAAGCCTTCACAATGACTCCACAAAAGCCCTATATGGTCTTGAGTTGAAGGGAACCTACTTTAGTGCATACTTACATAAGGGGCATGCATATGGTACTTGGAGCCGGACTTGTTGCTTTCTTCTTGAGAGAGATGAGTGAAAGTCCATCAACCTCTATTTGTGTGTCAATACTCTAAAAGGTGAGGTTTGCTTAGGGAGAGTTGAGGACGCGTGAGTTTGGGTTCCACAATGACCGAAGTTATTGAGAGAAGTTCCTTGATGAAATGTGTCAACTCTTGATGATCTTGTGTCACACTTGATCACCAAGTTTTCAAAGTCTAAATGTGTTAATGATGCATTCATATTGAGGGCAATTGTTAGCCTCAATTGATACTTGTTGAGGTTACCTTAGGATAACTTGAATTACTTGAATATTTTCTTTAAGGGGTGGGTCTTATTTTATTTGTTTGAGGACAAGCAAAGGCTTAAGTTTGGGGGGACTTGGTAAGTAGGATTTCAACGTTTTTTATTCCCGTACTTGCCTATTCTTCGAGTATAATTTGCTACAAAATAGTCCCAAAATGCTTACAGGTTGTGCTTGATTGCAGGTTTGAGCGACAAAGTGACGAAATGTCAAAGATCGGCACAAAACAAAGTGAAACCTGCTCAAGTATCAAAGGCCAAGTGAAATGGTGGAAAGAGGAGCCTAGTGCGGACCGCACAATTGTGCATGCGGCCGCACTAGGAGTTTAAGAGAAAAGTATAATTAGGTCTTGCACAATGTGGTCACGGTTGGAAATGCGCGGCCCGCGTTCATCCCACGGGGCCGCGCTAATATGGCATGCGGCCCGCGTCACAAGGTTCAGAGAAGATGGAGATTTGAGAAAATTCAAGCCACGCGGCCGCGGTCCGCGCCAGACCTTCACGCAGCCGTGCCACACCTTTACACGGCCGCACCACACCTTTACGGGGTTCGCGCCAGCTATTTCAAAGAAGATAGAAATTGAAGCTAAAGAGCTAGTGCGGCTGCGGTCGTAATTGTGCAGCCGCACTGACTCTGCAGGGGAAATTTTGTCTTTTCCAACCCACTATAAATAGAATATACCATTTTGAGAGGGAGTTTTTTTAACGGAACAAAGCTGCGCTCGTGAGGATGAAAGTTTTAGCCTATTTTGGCATTTTAGCATTAATTTTTCCATAGATTCTTGTTGTTTAATCTTAGTAATTAATTAACATGTCTATTTCTTCTTCTATTTCTTCTTCAATTATGTCTAGCTCAACCTGTTAGCTAGGGTTGTGACTCAACCCTAGTGTGGGTAATTTATGGGTGTTGCTTTCTAATGATAGATTGTAATTGGGTATTTGTTATTTGGGTTAATTTTATGCTTTAATTAAGGATTGGTGGTTGCAAACATTGATTCTAGCTTAGCAGGTTTTGACTCTTCTTGAGAAAGAGAGTCTATGACCCCAAAATTGACCCAACAAGGAATTGGGATGGACCCATGAGAAATAATAGTCACAATTAACAGGTTAAATCTCGAGAGAGAAATTACCCTACTTGAACCCTAGTTGCTTGGTCTAATTGGCCTACCCAATTGGTCTCAAAAGAGTCAATCGGGAAATATCACTCTCTCTACCGAGAGGTGTGAGAGTGGGTACAATTGTGCAATGGTTATAGAATAAATCCGGAATATGTCAATTTATTCTTAGTAGTTTCTACCCGTTAGTTAACCACCTAGGTGACGCTATGACCCTAGTGCCTTTCTCCCTATTAGTTACAACCAAGCATTATTTCCTTATAATTTAGTCTTAATCTTTAGTTCATATTAGTAGTTGTTAATACAAAGAAAACCCAAAAATATTAGGAGTGCAATTAGAAGTACAAACACAAGGCTAGGCTAAACAGACAATACAACTCCATTCCAAGCTCCCTGTAGAAATTCGATCCCGAACAACTATTCGAGTAAAAGCTGTAGCGACCCGCTCTTCCTACATTCGTGTTGCGTTGAGTTGGCAGCGATCAGTTGACACCATACTTTGCAAGAAACGTGTCAAATGCCTTATTGTAGAACTGAGATCCCCCGTCACTAATGATTCCTCTAGGAGTGCCAAACCGAGTAAATATACTCTTCTTGATAAAATCCACAACACTCCGGGCCTCATTATAGGGTAAATCCACGGCCTCAACCTAATTTGAAACATAATAAATTACCACCAAACCGTACGTGTTGCCACATAAACCCATGAAAGGTCCCATGAAGTCAATTCCCCAAACATCAAATATATCAACCTTAAGTATAGTAGTGAGAGGCATCTCATCCTTCTTTGAAATTCCACATGCTCTTTGACATTCATCATATCTCTTCACAAGCTCACCCGCATCCTTGTACAATGTAGGCCAATAAAAACCACAACTAAGACCTTTGAAGCTGTCCTCGCCACACCATGATGACCACCATAAGGAAAGGAATGACAAGCATCCAGAATACTCATTTTCTCCTCTTCCTGAACATATTTCTAGATCGCACCATCATTACAGATTTTGAACTAGTAGGGCTCTTCCTCGTAGTAGTCCAAGTTATCCCGTTTAAGCTTCTTCCTTCGGTTAGAAGAGACCTCACAAAAAATGATAGCGGTCACAAGAAAGTTAGCACATATGCAAAGCAAGGCATACTATTCACAGATACAGAGAGGAGTTGCACATCATGGAATGAATCATTAATTTTGAGGCCATCACAGGGCCTCCCCTCCTTCTCCAAGCGGGATAAGTAGTCTGCCACTTGGTTTTCACTCCCCTTCCGATCCACAATCTTAAGATCAAACTCTTGAATCATTAATACCCATCTCATCAACTGAGCTTTGGAATCCTTTTTGTCATCAAGTAGTAGAGTGCTACATGGTCGGTATGAACTATCACCTCGACACCCATGAGATAAGGCCTAAACTTCTCTATCGCGAACACAATTTCTAACAATTCTTTTTCTGTCACCGTGTAATTCACTTGAGCATCATTCATTATTTTTCTCGCATAATACACCAGGTGAAACATCTTGTTGACTCTTTGACCCAAGACCGCTCCTACTGCAACATCACTTGTGTCACACATGAGCTGAAAAGGTAAGCTCCAATTGGATGCGATAATAACGGGAGTGGTTGTCAATTTGTACTTGAGAAGTTCAAAAGCTTTCATACATTCCTCATTAAACATGAACTTGACATCATTTTCTAATAACTTTTCCAAAGGATTCACTACCTTAGTAAAGTCTTTGATGAATCTTCGGTAGAACCCCGTATGGCCAAGAAAACGCCTCACCTCGTTGACTGAAGTAGGAGGAGGAAGCTTTGAGATCACTTCAGTTTTAGCCTTGTCCACCTCTATGCCTTGCTTTGAGATCTTATGGCTGAGGAAAACGCCCTCCTCGACCATAAAGTGGCATTTATACAAGTTAAGCACAATATTGGTCTCTTCACATCGGGCCAACACCTTTTCAAGATTCTTCAAAAATTCATCAAAAGAGTCACCCACAACACTGAAGTCGTCCATGAACACTTCCAAAAAGTCCTTTACCATGTCGGTAAATATAGCCATCATACATTGCTGGAAGGTAGCATGTGCATTACACAAACCATATGGCATCCTAGAAAAAGCAAAGGTGCTATACGGACACGTGAAGGTGGTTTTTTCCTAATCTTCCGGAGCAATCAAAATTTGGTTTTAACCAGAATATCCATCTAGAAAATAGTAAAAGGCACGCCCAACAAGTCTATCTAGCATCTGGTCAAGAAAGGGCAATGGAAATTGATCCTTGTAGTTCACTTTATTCAGCTTGCAGTAGTCCATACACACCATCCATTCGGTGACAGTCCAGGTGGGAATCAACACATTTTGCTCATTGCTAACCACATTCATATCACCCTTCTTCGGCAAAGATTGCACCAGTGAAGTCCAAGAACTATTTGAGATGGGGTACACAAACCCTACATCCAACCACTTGATCGCCTCATTTTTGACAGCCTCTTGCATAGCCTCATTCAACCTCCTTTAATGTTCCATAGAGGGCTTGGAATCATCTTTTAGCCTAATCTTGTGCATGAAAAAGGCGGGGCTTATTCCCCGAATATCAGGTAGAGTCTATCAAATTTCCTTCTTTCTTTTTTGGAGCACCTCAAATAGGCATCTACCTGCACATTAGTAAGACAAGATGAAGGAATAACGGATAAAGTTGAACTAGGGCCTAAGAGATCATACCTGAGATGTGAGGGCAAAGGCTTCAAATCCAAAATGGAAGGTTCCTCAATTGAGGGCTTTGTTGGGGGAGTCTTTTTGTTCTCAAGATCCAAAGAGAGCTTTCGAGGCTCATAAGAGTAAGAGCCCATTCCATGCAAAATATCGACACACTCCACCACGACCAACAACCTCATTTACATCAAGGTCCAACAACACCACTTCTGGAGGGTCCTCCACATTGATCGTTGTACTAGTATCATCAACTATCGCTTCCGTGACAAGATTCACAAAAGAGCACACTTTAGTACTATTTGGCTGCTTATTTGCACACATGAAAGACCACTTTTTCATCACCCACCATGATGGTGAGCTCCCCTGGTTCCACATCAACCAAGGCCTTCACAGTTTCAAGGAAAGGTCTTACCAATATTATTGCAACCTCATAACCAACCTCACAGTCCAAGATCACAAAGTAGGCAGGCAAAATGAACTTGTCCACCCAAACAAGAACATCATCGGCAATACCAAGCGACTTCTTCATTGTTCTATCTGCCATTCGCAACCTCATTAAAGTAGCACTCGGTTGACAAATACCCAAAGCACCGTGATCTTCAAGCTTTAGAGCTATCGAGTGCACAATTGTACTTACTTGGTAAGTCATTTTGATTGTCTCGCGATTCATGGATCTCTTTGTAGGAAACAAGTCTTTCATGAACTTGGTGTAACCTGCAATTTGCTCAAGAGCTTCCACCAAAGGAACATCAATTGATAAGCTCTTCATCATGTCAATAAATTTCTTAAATTTGTTCTCATTCTTTTGCTTTGCCAAGCTTTTGAGGGTAAGATGGAGGAGGCCTTGGCAAGGAAGCCTTAGCCTTGGGCAATACCATTTCCAGTATGTCTTTTATATGTTCCCTAGATGGGTTCACGTCATCTTGAGTCTCCACCTCATTATCATTAATGTCAATTCTCACTTCCACATTCAAATTCTCTTCACACACTTGCTCATCAACTAGTGGAACATCATCATCTTGTACTTCAGCCTCATCACTTGCAATTTCCTTTTACTTGGAGGTATTCACATCACCACCTCGACCACTTCTAGTAATCACCTCCATTGCATTCCTAGTGTTGTTCTCACCCTTCGAGTTTACTATTATCACTATGTAGAGCCCCTTTAGGGAGAGTATTCAAAGATTGCGAAATCTGGCCAAGGTGAACCTCCAAATTCTGAATTGAAGTATTGTGGGATACCAACTAGGCATTGGAGTCGGCATTCTCCTTTATCATTTGTTCAAACATCATCTCGATCCTTCCAATCTCATTGTTTGATGAGCTAAGACCTTGGGACGAAAATGGAGGTGGCTGTTTGGTTATTGAAACATCGGAGGTCTTTGAAAGCCCTACCCCCAATTCCCTTGGTTGCCATTATTCCAACCCCATTGGTTATTATTTCCTCCCTAACTGTTATTGTTGCCACTTCAGTTGCCCTGGTTGTTCTGATTTCCCCAATTTTGGTTGTTGTTCTCCTAGGTGTTATTTCCTTGTTGGTTTTCATTCCCCCAATTGCTATTGCCTTGTTTGTTTTGATTCCCCCAATTTCCTTGGGATCTCCACTACTGTTGTTGGTTAGGAGAATTTCCCCTTTGTCCTTGGTAATTGTTCACGTACTGCACTTCTTTATTTTGCTCATCATAGCGCTCGTCTTGATTCAAACCACCACTACCTTGGTCATATTGATCTGTACTACCTTGTCCTTGTTGACCTCTTTGTTGCCTATTGTTGACCAACATGTTGACACCTTCCATAGCATTTACTTGTCTAGGAGCTTGAACTTGTTCCAATTGAACTTTTGCCAACTGGTTCATTATTGTAGTTAACTCTGTTATTGCTTGGCCATGATCGTGGAGCTCTTTGTGCAAGTGGATGACAATGGGGTCACCATGTGGCATATTGGCTCGACTTTTCCAAGCTGAGGAAGTATCTGCCATCTCATCCAGTATCTCACACGGCTCAGCAAAAGGCGTGTTCATAAAATTTCTCATGCTAGCGGGTTCTCTACACACTGATTAGTTGTGCTAATTCCACAGTAGAATGTTTGCCGAATAATTGTCTAATTCATGTCATCGTTCGTACATACTTTCACCATTATCCGATATCTCTCCCAAATCTCATGAAGTGATTCATTACGTTCATGTTTGAAGGCCAACATCTCATCTCTCAAAGTCTTCATATTCCCTAACGAGAAAAATATAGCTATAAACTTCTCCGCCAACTCATCCCAAGTAGTGATGGAACGGTTTGGAAGCCTTTCGAGCCAGTCCAAAGCTTTTCCTCTAAGTGAGAAAGGGAATAATCTCAACTGCAATGCATCCTCTGACATAGTTGTTTGCTTGCTTCCCCAACAGCTATCCACAAAGTCTTTAAGAGGCTTATATGAATTCTGATAGGGAGCACCTGTGAAATACCCTAGCTGCTCCAATGAAGCCAACATCACATTTGTAATTTGAAAATTGCCTGCTTGGATTCAGGTGGGGGAAAAAATTGCACTAGCATATCCTTTGTTTGAAAGCACCTAAGGAGCGACTCTTGGAGGAGGCGGGGGGGGGGGGGGGGGGTGTGGAACATTATTATTAGACAGACGGCCTCTCCTTTGAGCTAGAGGCACTATATGTACCTCATCATCAGTATTATCATCTACCTCCTCCCCGGAATAACATTTCCAAGATTATCGTTGTTCATCATTTGTACCTAAATTGATGACGCACACAAGTTAGTAACTGATAACGTCCAAATCTACTACTAGAAAGTAAATGGACATAGTCGGATGTAATATAATTTACCCAACTATGAGTCAGGGTCGAATCCCACACAACAACAAATAGAACAACAACCCAGTATATTCCCACAAGTGGGGTCTGGGGAGGGTAATATGTACGCAGACCTTACCCCTACCTCAAGGGGCAGAGAGGCTATTTACAGGAGACCTTCGGCTTAAGAGGAAACAAGTGACGATATATTAGTACTAGCAATAAAGTCATAATAAATAACATAAGATACATAACATAACATAAAATCACAAAATAACAACAATATAAGGAATATAGGAAATACGATAAAGAGGAAAGTAGACTAATATGTAGAATATAAAGCCCTGCATCAGTAGCTGATCAGTAACATCCTAAGCCTAACTCCTAACTGTCTAGTCCCACTTTAGCGCGCTGTAGAAATATTCCCAACTTCCCCCTTACCTACTACCTTAATGCTCGACCTCTACAATCCCCTATCAAGGGTCATGTCCTCAGTAATCCTAAATCGCGTCATGTCCTGCCTGATCACCTCTCCCCAATACTTCTTAGGTCTCCTTCTACCTCTCTTCGTGCCTACCACTTCCAGTCGCTCACAACTTCTCACCGGTGCATCAGCGCTCCTTCTTTGAATGTGCCCGAACCATCTAAGTCTTGCTTCCTGCATCTTGTCCTCCATGGACGCCGCGCCCACCCTCACTTGAATATTTTCATTCCTAATCTCATCCATCCTTGTATGCCCACACATCCACCTCAACATCCTTATATCTGCTACTTACATCTTCTGGATGTGTGAGTTCTTAACCGGTAAACACTCGGTCCCGTAAAACATAGCCGGTCTAACCAGTGCTCTATAAAACTTACCTTTTAGTAACGGTGCCACTTTCTTGTCACACAGGACTCCCGTTGCTAACCTCCATTTCATCTACCCCACCCCTATACGGCGTGTGACATCCTCGTGATCTCCCAGGTCCCCTGAATAACTGACCTAAGGTACTTGAAACTACCCCTCTGAGGGATTACTTGGGAGTCAAGCCTCACTTCCACTCCCACATCCATCGGCTCGGGCCCAAATTTGCACTGGAAATATTCCGTCTTCGTCCTGCTCAACCTGAAACCTTTAGACTCAAGGGCCTATCTCCAAACCTCTAGCCTCTCGTTGACGCCGCGTCTTGTCTCGTCAATTAGGACTATATCATCAGCAAATAGCATATACCATGGCACCTCCCCTTGAATATTATGTGTTATCATCCATCGCCAGGGAAAATAAGAAAGGGCTGAACGGAGACTCTTGGTGCAACCCCGTAACAATTGAAAAATGCTCGGAGTCTCCTCCTACTGTCCTAAACCGAGTCTTAGCTCCATCATACATGTCTTTAATCACCCTAATGTAGGCAACCGGGACCCCTTTAATCTCTAAGCATCTCCAAAAGACCTCCCTAGGAACCCCGTCTTACGCTTTCTCTAGATCGATAAACCCCATGATCGGGGTCGAATCCCACAGAGAACAAAATATAGGGGATTAGGAATGTAAGAGAATTATTAATTATTATGGATTGCCAAACAATTAGAATTGGTTGTTGTAAAATATTTATATCTAGATGCGGAAATGTAAACTAACCTAGAAAGCAAGTAAAATAATCAAGGGCTACAAGTATGGATGCATCGGGAATTACACACAAGTAACGATCCAATGTATTTGCCAATTTTACAAATATGAGCAAGTTTATGTTAATTAGCCACAGGTAATCATTCTACATTAGCTTCTTCCAAATATTAACAAGACTTCCTAATTGAATTAATCGTAAAACAATTAGGAGATTAACCACACCTGGCTATGGTTACAAGTAGTTCAATCATATCCCTAGGTAGAATCTAAAAAATGAGGGCTAAAGCCTCAATTTCTGTTAATTAATCTTTCCTAACCCCAACTAATCTTTTCCAAAATTAATTCGGAGATAATGGGTGAGTCCTAAGGTTAGCAAATCCCTTTGGAAACACTAACGAATAAGAATAATTGAAGAAAC
The DNA here is from genome assembly GCA_034376525.1 of Nicotiana benthamiana. Taxonomy (NCBI): domain Eukaryota; kingdom Viridiplantae; phylum Streptophyta; class Magnoliopsida; order Solanales; family Solanaceae; genus Nicotiana; species Nicotiana benthamiana. The sequence goes on from CM067330.1 coordinate 94,895,172, forward strand.
AATAACTCACTTCATAAAAGATAAATAATAATTCAATACATAAGCACAACAAGGTAGTTAATCTACACTTTAAATATTATTATTTTCATAAATAAGATTCAAGTATTGAATAAAATACTACACACTTAGATATTCAATAAAATCAAGGAAATGAAGAAATGAGTACAAATGAGTAAGAAATTCTTAACCACATTCTTCAAATCTTTAAAACCTAAGTGTAAGTGCGTAAACCCTAGCTTCCAACCTTGTTCTCTCTAGTCCTAAGACTGAAAATAAGCCAAAAGATATTTTACAAATGAGCTGGTTTGGGTATTAAAGGGTTTGGGGCAAAAAAAATATGAAATTATAGAATTTCCCAGAACGCAAGCGTGATCTTCGCATTTGCGAACAAAATTCACAATTGCGAACTTTGACTATCATGTTGACCATCATATTTGCGATCAAGAATTCGCATTTGCAAAGGTTGACTGCCTGATTTGACTTCGCGTTTGCGAACATATCTTGACTGGTCTTACTTCTCAATTGCGAGCCCTGTTTTGTTCGCATATCCTAAGTTCGTGTCGCATTTGCGACAACTGATGCTATTTTCCATATTTTCTTCTTTTCTGCTTCTTTTTGACGGTTTCACTTGGTTTCTTCAAGATCACCTCTAAATTTCATAGAAACTGTAATATATAAGTAAACGACATTAAACACATGATTTATCACTCAAACATAGCATAAACCTAAACTTAAAGACGAGATAAGTTGGTAAAATACCAACTTATCAAACCCTCTAACTTAAACTATTGCTTGTCCTCAAGCAATGAAAGCGACAAAATCTCCTCCCAAGTATTTAGCTCAATAATGCATCCATATCATGCCAAGACAAAAGGGTCTACTCTAAGCAAAAATAAATGACTTCAATCAGTGCCGACAATTAATCCAAAGTATACGAATTACCAAACACTTCTCATGAATTTCATTACATTTCAAGTGTTCAAACACAATGCAAATCAAAGTAGCAATCAAGTCATGACACTAAAGCTACACAATTTGCCTCTTTATCACAATTAACTTTCTTTGGTCATTCCTTCCAATTGAAAATGGTATTAAATTCATAACTTAAATCTCATGTGCCCTCACATTTAAGAGAGAATCCCAGCTTATAAATTGCAATTTAAACACACATGGGATATCAAATGAAAAGAATTAACTCTCACTCTCTCAAAGATGTTCAAATGCACAAAAGTAGTGGCTTAGGCTTGCCCTTCATGTATTTCTCCACCAATGTAGACACACTTGGTTCAAAATCAAGTAGGACTTAAGGGATTGTAAAATAGGTTTTTGGTTAAGGTAGGACGCAATTTGGATAAGAGTGACTCAAAACCTCCATAAGCACTACGCTTTGCAACAATTAAAGCATACTTCCTTTAAAAATATTTTCCATCCTTTCTTCACTTTTTATTCCACACCTAATATTCCCTTTATTCACAACTTCTTCTTCTTATTATTATTTTTTTCTTCCTTGCTCTTTTTTTATTTTATTTTTTATATTTTCAAATTTTCCAACATCAAGGAAGGTTCCATTTTTTATTTACCTTTCACCTTTTAAGCAACTTTCACATCATAACTTTTCCAACTTTCAGCCTCAAACTTGGGCTTTTAGCCTGTGTTTACACTTTCGAAGTACTTAGGGAGTTAAGGAGAAAAAAGCTAGATCAATAAAGAACAGTGGATTAAAGTTTGTAACATAGTTTCCAAAGAACAAGGTTAAAGTATCAAAATGGATTTACTAGGGAAAATATTCAAGGGTAGGAAATCCAAGGCACAATAGCGGTCCTAGGAAGGCCTAATATCATTTTTTAAATCAAGTTACGCCTTGAATCACATTCCGAGAAAGGTCTCGACTACAAATAATCTCACCACACATGGCACATGAATACTCAAGTGGAACACAAATTCAAAATACAATTGAAACCAATGACTCAAAGAGGTTACATATAGCATAAGAAGCTATTTTAGCGAAACAGAGAGACAAAACTTGAGTCTAAAAATCATGACAATAACCTTTACTTCAGTTATCTTTCTTTTTCAAAGACCAAAAATTCATATGCTGATTTAAATCATGTTGTGCTAAGCAAGCCACAACTTGGCCAATGAGCACAAACCCCAACTCAAACCACTTATTCTTCCTAAATGAACAAAAAATTATATTTAAACAACAAGACTAATTCTCTTAAGAAAATCACCAAGCTATCCATCATCGGGAAAAATCGATAAAAATTTATCAGAAATTACCCGATTCAAGAAGAAAATTGGCATCCTCGTAAAAGAATCGTGGTACAAAAAAAACCAAGGATATCTCCACCAAAATAAAACATACTATATAAAAAAAATTAAGAAGCTAGTAAACATACTAATATAACATATCACATGAAAACACAATAACATCACATGAAAACAAACAAAGTACCAATCCACCATATCCCACGGTTATCCACAGTTATATAAGATCAACAGTTATACAAGAAGTCACCCTCAATTACAGATGTTGCTATATCCGCAATCCAACTAAACATAATAGAGTAAAATGGTGGAAAAGTGCTCCCTGAATACTGCATCAGGTGCTGTCCTTGTTGTATGACTCAGAGGCGTCCTCCTTTCCTTCTTCCCCGGACCAGTCAACTGGAGCATCATCATCATTTTCCGGCTCGGTCGATGGCATTAGGACTTGAGGCTTTAGGACTTTGCGCGACCCCTTTACACCCTTCCACATGGGAGTAAAGAATTTATCTCTTTTTTTATCCCTTTTCTTCATCTTGGTGTCTCTCTTCGCCAGATTGTCATGAGCACTGCTCAACTTACCATGTACCTTGGCCAAATTTATGTATGCCTTTTTCTTAATGTGATCCCCCTGCTTCTTCTGATTATCAAGATACTTTTGAAACTCTTTCTTCAAAATGTATGCAGCGGGTCCCTCAGATGTTTCCCCATTTTCTAGCAAAGAACAAGACTCACACTCTCAACCAACCTCACCCAAAAATCGACATACGATTTGAACAAATTTTAAACAATTTCGGGTAGAGGAATATTACCCATTTGAAACCCTAGGTTTTCAAAGAAAATTGAGAGAAGAAGAACGAGAAGAAGAAGAGGATGCAATGATTTAAACTTTCATACCTGGATGCTTGCACAAAGGAGTGGAAATGAGGGAGTTTTGGAAATTTGGGGAGTGAGAGATACCAGTCTTTAGCGTTAACAGATTTTTTTTGAAATTTTTTGCTAATTTTAGTTCCAGACCCAATTAAGTGCTTCAGAGTCGCATTTGCAGCACCAGGTTCGCAGTTGCAAACTTTCAATGTTCAGCAAATGTTGCAAATGCGCCAATGATCTTGATTTTGTGATAAGGGCCGGTTTCGCAAATGCGAATGCTGGTGTTTTTGCAATTTTGAACTACTAGTTTTGGCTCTCTAGAGCATCCAACATGCTTAACTCAACTTTAAAAATTCTAAAACTTGGCAGATTAGTCAAAAATAATATTCTAAGCTATTATAAAAAAGAAAATTTCAAAAATAACCAAAATTTTTTTAAAACAATGAGTTGTATCCCGCCTAGCGCCGCATTTAAAGTCGTGGCACGACATAAACCAACTTTACCACTTCTCTCGCCAATTGGACGATATGAATTGGGCACCTAACTTGGAATAAAGCTTGTGACCACGAGCGATGAAGGACGGTAAGAAGATGATCAAACCAAAACTTAATATCTTCATTTTGTACTTCTTGGCTTTCATGTGAGGAATGTCATTTTGCCTTCTTGTTCCCTCAAACTGTATGGTTTTTGCCTTTCCTCCTCGCAATCTTCATTGACTTGTGTACTTCAATTCCTATATCACCACACAATTCCGATGTTGAAAAATACTTAGAATGCAACATTAACCCTCCAAATTGCAATTCTTCTCAGATTTTGACATCCTCTTTTTCCCCCGAACTAGAGTCAATCTCAAACATATTTTTATTTACACCGGTTGAATCTAATTCCATATTTTTTGGCATCACTAACATTCATGGAGTCGATTGACGGATGTTCAATTCCTTATTCCTCAAAGTAGAACTCGCTTTCTTCCTCAACCAATATTTTTATTTGACTTTTCAAAGTCCGGATATTATCAGCATTTTGAGTCAAGACTTGCTTCAAGTCCTCACGCGCAAAGTTGTGCTTCTCCTTATTTTCAAGAATGATCTCCAACACGAGCATCATCTTCTCATTTTGAGCATTTGAGAGCTCTTCTTGGTCTTGATCAAATGCCAAAGATGGATTTTCGGCTTCAACCTCCAAGGAGGATTCTTGTCTATTACTAACTTTCGAGGGTTTTTGAACCTCTAGAGCTTCAAGCATTTCTCCTATTTGTGAGTGCAACCTTTCAAGTGCCAAGTCATTTTGGATACTATTTTCCAAAAGCTCCTCCAAGGAACTTTGTTCTTTGTTTCCTCCTTCAATTAGGCATTCTAGCATGAGCTTGAACTCTCCATTTTGACCATGCTCGACTTCATCCATTTCCATAGCCCTATCATTTATATCACAAAAAGTAGAATCATCATAGCTAGGGCTTGGGGAAGGGAAGGACAAATAGTCACAATTATCCCAATGACCATTTTGACGACCATACTTATCACAAATACTCCACTTGTGGGTTTGATATTGTGCGCACAATCTACCCCTGGGAATTTAAACAATTTTGCCATAAGTGTGGTCCTTCACAGTAAGGACATGGGTCATTAAAGTCTGAACAACTACCATCCGACCAATTTTTATTAAATGATGCCATCTTTTAAAAATAAGAGAATAAACAAAAAGCAAACAGGAAATATAGACCAAGGTAAGAAAAATTAATTACATAAATATTCACAAGTTTGAACCAAAGCACTTACGCTTATTTTTCAAACAACCTAAATTACGCCAAATTGTTCCCTGGGAACGTCGCCAATTTTGATGACGTCAAAATCCACTACTAAAAAGTAAATGGACACAGTTGCATGCAATATAATATAACCAACTATGATTCGGGGTCAAATCCTATAGAGAACAATATATAGGCGATTAGGAATATAAGAGAATTATCACTTTTTATGCGATGCCAAACACTTAGAATTGGTTTTTACAAAATACTTATATCTACATGCAGAAATGTAAAGTAACCTAGAAAGCAAGTAAAATGATCAATAGCTACAAGTATGGATACATCGAGAATTACACTCAAGTAACGATCCAATATATTTCGCGATTTTACAAATATGAGCGAGTTTATGTTAATTAGCCACGGGTAATAATTCTATATTAGCTTCTTCCAAAGACTAACTAGACTACCTAATTGAATTATTCCTTAAAAATTAAGAGATTAAGCACACCCAGATATGGCTACAAGTAGTTCAATCCTATCCCTAGGTAGAATCTATAAATGAGAGGTAAATCCTCAAGTTCTTGTTAATTAATCTTTTCCAACCCTAAATAATCTTTTCCAAAATTAATTTAGAGGTAATAGGCGAGTCGTAGGGTTAGCTAATCCATTTGGAAATATTAAAGAACAAGTATAATGAAAGAAACAATAACTCACTTCATAAAAGATAAAAAATAATCCAATACATAAGCAGAACAAGGTATTTAATCCTCACTTGAAATATGATTATTTCCATAAACAAGATTCAAGTGTTGAATAAAATACTACACACTTAGATAATCAATACAAAATAAGGAAATGAATAAATGAGTACAAATGAGTACAAAATTCTTAACCACAATCTTCAAATCTTCAAAACCTAAGTGTAAGTGTATAAACCCTAGCTTCAAACCTTGTTCTCTCTAGAACTAAGACTGAAAATAAGCCAAAAGATATTTTACAAATGAGTTGGTTTGGGTATTAAAGCGTTCGGAACCAAAAAATATGAAATTACAGAATTTCCCAGAACTGAAGCGCGATCTTCACAATTGCGAACAAATGTTGGCAATTGCGAACTTTGACTATCTTGTTGACCATCACATTTGCGATTAAGACTTTGAATTTGTGAAGGTTGACTGCCTGGTTTGACTTTGTATTTGCAAATATAGCTTGACTGGTCTTACTTCGCAATTGCGATGTATTTCTCGCAATTGCGAGCTTTGTTTTGTTTGCATTTCCCAAGTCTATGTCACATTTGTGACAACTGAGGACATTTTTCATATTTTCTTCTTTAGATTCTTTTGACTCGTTTCACTTGATTTCTTCAAGATTACCTCTAAATTACATAGAACCTATAATATAGAAGTAAAAAACATTAAACACATAATTTTATCACTCAAGCATAACAAAAATCTAAGCTTAAAGATGAGATAAGTTGGTAAAATACCAACTTATCAGTAACATAGAAGGAAAGAAAAACAAAACACAAAACTAGTAAGATAGATAGCCAACACATTTAGCTCCCCGACAATAGCGCAAAAAAGTGATCGGGAATAACCCTACACCACTACAGAGTGGCAAGAACGGTTGATGCAGCTTTTACGCGAGAAGGTCGAGATTGAATCCACAATGAGCTAACATATATTTGGAATTGAATTCCTATCTAATCTAACAATGTGTAGTGTTCTTAATTGCACTTCCAGTCATTCTTATTTGTTGTTACTTATAATTTTATACTAATGATGCAAGAAATTAAGCTAAGTATATGTTTTTGTAGGGTTTTCTAAATTGGTAATAAAGCACTAGGGAAGTGACTTACTCCTAAGTGAGTATCTAACGAGATCTAGAACTTAGGGAAATAATGTTATAGTTGGGATCACGATATAGCCAATGCACAAAGATGCTCACTCTATACCTCTCGGTAGTTTGAGTGAATTTTCCCTAATTGGCTTTCTCAAGCCTGATTGGGTGTTCAATTTGTGCAACTAAAGTTGGCTCAAGTCGGGTATTACTATCTCTAGTTTTTAACCCTTTAAAATTGGGGCTATTAATCTCTTGAAAACAACCCAATTCCTTGTTGGCCTGAATTTCCTACACGTAAGCTCTCTTTCTCAGGAAAATCCTAAGTTAAAAAGGCATAAATTAGTGTATACAACCACCAATTCAATATAAAAAGCACAAATCAGGCAAAATATCAACCACTCATAAACATCTAAGCCCTAAAATAGGCGACCCATTAAATACTCACACTGGGGTTGAACCACAACCCTAGATAATGGGCTTAGCTACTCATCATTAAAGAGTGAATCATAAATTGAGATGACGAATAACCCATAAAATGTAAATACAAGTTAAGAATCTAAGATTAATTGTTAAACAAGATTCAAAATTACTCAAAATAGGTAAAAATGGCGTTCACATTCTCAGCTAAAAAGAAGACGTAAAAATTTGAAAAAGAAGTATATATACATAGCTAAAATTTTCGGACAAAAATTCCCCTAACGGAGGTACTACTGATAGAGGAAAATGGACTGTTACTGCGGCCCTATAAAATTAAGTGCAGACCGCGATCTTCAACTTTTAGCTCAACTTCAGGCTCTCCGAACGTCTTATCCACGGACCACGGTAAAAGGACCACTGTCACGATGGAGGCACCGCTGCTGTATAAAAGCAGTACGGTCAGCAGTGATTTGGAAAGCTTCAAATTGAATCTTTCTAACATGGACTATGATAAAAGGATCGCTGTCGCGGTAGGTCCTTCGCATCCGCGATTGGTTTTTCGCTGTAGCGCTCAGTTGACTCAGCTTTGACTTGTGCAGGATTCACTCCTTTTTGAGCTTGTTTTGACTATATTATCTCTTATTGACCAAACACGGTAAACAAGAACAATAAGTTAGCTTTTGGGAATACTTGTACACACTTTTTTTTAATACCAAACTCAAGAAAAAAATAGCATAAAATAGACTAGAATCCCTAGTTATCAAGTACCATAAACCAATAGATAAGGAGTAGCCCCAGTTAATGAACGAATTGTAGTACGATACCCAAGTAAAGAAAATGGTAGCTTCTCGTGCCATTGTTTGTAACCATTTTCCTCAATATCTTCTTGATGTTCTTGTTGGCACCTTCTACAGTTCCATTCATTTGCGGCATGTATGCTGTAGAGTTCTGATGCTTGATTTTGAATGTTTCACACATGGCTTTCATCAAATTGTTGTTGAGATTAGCAGCATTGTCAGTAATTATTGGTTCTGGTAATCCAAATCGACAAACGATGCAGTCCCGAACAAAATCTGCTGCAACCTTCTTAGTTACGGCTTTATAAAATGTGGCTTCAACCCGTTTTGTGGAGTAGTTATGGCCACCAAAATGAACTTATGTCCGTTTGAAGCAGCAAGTTCGATTTGTATGATGACACCCATACCCCAAACGGAGAAGGGCTAGAGTTAACTTGTTGTATTAAGTTCATCATGCCAACATGTATCTAGCATTGGTGACACTTTTGAACATACTTGATGCAGTCTATTTCCATAGTCATCCAGAAATACCATTGGTGACACTTCTGAACATACTTGATACAGTCTATTTCCATAGTTATCCATAAATACCCTGCTCTTAATATCTTCTTGGCCAAAACAAAACCATTCATGTAGTGTCCGTAGATTTGGTATGTATTTCCTCGAACAATCTGGATGCCTCTTTGGCATCGACACACCACAGTAATTCCAGGTCAGGAGTCATTCTATAGATAATTCTTCCACTTTGAAAGAAATGGATGCCTAATTTGCGAAGCGTATGCTTCTGAGTATGGGTAGTAGTCTCTTGGTGTTCGCCTTTTTCCAAGTACTTCTTGATTTCATAGAACCATGGATTTCCTTCAATCTCTTCTTCAACATGAGAAAAATAAGTTGGCTGCATATGAATTCCTATTGGGATAGGATCAATGAAATTCTTGTCTGGGTATCGTATCTTGGAAGATAAAGTGGCTAATGCATCTGCAAACTCGTTCTGAATCCTTAGAAGGTGTTTGAACTCTATCCTCATGATCCTCTTGATCAGATCTTGTACACCGTGAAAATACGGCAACATTTTGGTGTACTTCGTAGCCCATTCCCTTAGAACCTGGTGCACCAAAAGATCTGATTCTATGATTACTAGTAGCTCCTGAATGTCCATGTCAATGGAGAACCCGAGTACCAGGATGCAGACCTCATATTCTGCCATATTGTTGGTGTATTGAAATCAGAGTTTAGCATATACTGAATAGTGTTGACCAATTCAAATACTAAGACATCATTGATGCCTACTCCTTTGAAGTTTGGTTCTCCATCGAAGAAAATCCTCCAACCATCATATGCCTCAGTGATATCTTCTCCTACGAATGATGATGACGTCCAAATCCACAACTAAAAAGTAAATGGATATGGTTGCATGCAATATAATTAACCTAACTATGAGTCGGGGTCGAATCCCACAGAGAACAATATATAGGAGATTAGGAATGTAAAAGAATTACCACTTGTTATATATAATTCCAAACACTTAGAATTGGTTTTTGGAAAATATTTACATTTAGATGAGGAAATGTATACTAACCTAGAAAGCAAGTAAAATGATCGATGCCTACAAGTATGGATGCATCGGGAATTACACTCAAGTAATGATCCAATATATGTCAATATTTTACAAATATGAGCGAGTTTATATTAATTAGCCACGGGTAATAATCCTACATTAGCTTCTTCCAAAGACTAACAAGACTTCCTAATTGAATTATTCCTAAAACAATTAGAAGATTAAGCACACTCGGATATGGCTACAAGCAGTTCAATCCTATCCCTAGGTAGAATATTTCAAATGAGAGTTAAAGCCTCAAGTTCTTGTTAATTAATCTTTCCCAACCCCAAATAATCTTTTCCAAAATTAAGTTGGAGTTAATGTCCGAGTCCTAGGGTTAGTTAATCCCTTTGGAAACATTAAAGAACAATAAAAATTAAAGAAACAATAACTCACTTCATAAAAGATAAAAAAGCATTCAATACATAAGCACAACAAGGTATTTAATCCACACTTTAAATATAATTATTTCCATAAACAAGATTCAAGTGTTGAATAAAATACCACACACTTAGATATTCAATACAAAATAGGGAAATGAAGAAATGAGTACAAATGAGTAAGAAATTCTTAACCACAATCTTCAAATCTTCTAAACCCAAGTGTAAGTGCATAAACCCTAGCTCCGAACCTTGTTCTCTCTAGCCCTAAGACTGAAAATAATACAAAATGATATTTTATTAATGAGCTGGTTTGGGTATTAAAGGGTTTGGGGCAAAAAAATGTGAAATTACAGAACTGCCCAGAATTGGAGCGCGATCTTCGTATTTGCGAACAAAAGTTCGCAATTGCAAACTTTGACTATCATGTTGACCATCACATTTGTGATCAAGACTATGCATTTGCGAAGGTTGACTGCCTGGTTTGACTTCGCATTTGTGAAGTCTTCTTCGCATTTCCGAACATATCTTGACTGGGCTTACTTCGTAATTGCAATGTATTTCTCACAATTTCAAGCTTTGTTTTGTTTGCATTTCTCAAGTCTGTGTTGGATTTGCGACAACTGAGGCCATTTTCCATATTTTCTTCTATATAGCTTCTTTTTGACTCGTTTCACTTGGTTCTTCAAGATCACCTCTAAATTACATAGAACCTATAAAATAGAAGTAAACAACATTAAACACATGATTTTATCACTCAAACATAGCAAATATCTAAGCTTAAAACGAGATAAGTTGGTAAAATACCAACTTATCAAACGAAACCTCCTCATCGGGAAAATATGTTTTCAATTGTTTGTTTATCCGTCTAAGGGATTTTCTACCAAATGATCTGCCAATGCTTTCCCTTTGACTACCTTCTGAGTTACGTAGGCGATGTTGAACTCACTCGGTAATATTCTACTTTGCTAACTTACCTGTAGGCATGGGTTTCTGAAAGATTTATTGTAGCGAATCTATCCTTGATATGAGATATGTAGTGTATGCACAAAAATAATGTCTCAACGTCTGGGCTATCCATTTCAAGGCACAACAGGTGCATTCCAACAAAGAGTACTGTGCCTCACAAGGCATGAACTTCTTGCTCGGATAATATATCGCTTGCTCCTTTCTTCCAGTTTCATTAGGTTGTCCCAAAAAGAAACCAAAAGGCCCATCTAACACAGACAAATAAAGCAGCAAAGGGTTTCCCAGTTCTAGTGGGACCTAAACGGGCGGTTTAGATAAACACTTCTTCATTTTGTCCAAGGCCTTCTGACATTCTTCAGTCCAACTTGAAGTAGCATCTTTCCTTAACATTCTGAAGATTAACTTAGATATCACAGTTGATTGTGCTATGAAGTGTGATGTAATTGAGGCGCCCTAGAAAACTCATCATATCTTTCTTATTCTTTAGCGGTGGCAAGTTCTGGATAGCTTTGATTTTTGACAGGTCTATCTCAATACCTCGGCGACTAATGATGAATCCCAACAACTTTCAAGTAGGAAATTCGAAGGCACATTTTGCAGGATTCAACTTCAAATTGTATTTTGAAGCCGATCAAAGAATTTTTTAGGTCTGTTACGTGATCTAAACTTCCTTTAGATTTGATGATAACATCATCCACGTACACCTCTATTTCCTTATGTATCATGTCGTGGAAGATAGTCATCATGGCTCTTATGTAGATGGCCCCAGCATTCTTAAATCCAAATGTCATCATTTTATAGCAGTATATTCCACATGGTGTGATAAAGGCTGACTTTTCGGCATACTCTTCATCCATCCAGATCTGACAATATCTTGCGAAGCAATACAAAAATTATTGGAGCTCATTCTTGCACAGTTGTCAATCGGTATGTGTATGTTGGGCAACGGGAAATCATCTTTAGGACTTGCCCTTTTCAAGTCCTGGTAATCGACACATACTCTAACGTTCCCATCTTTCTTCAAAACTGGCACAATATTGGCTAACCAAGTTTGGTATTCGACCACTCAAAGAACCTTGGCTTTGATTTTCTTGGTAACCTCCTCTTTTATCTTCATACTCATATTTGGCTTGAACTTTCTGAGCTTTTGTTTTACCGGTAGACACATGGGATTGGTAGATAGCTCGTGAGATACTAGGGATGAGCTTAGCCCAGTCATATCATCGTAGGACCATGCGAAAATATCCTTATATTCCTTTAGAAACCTGATATACTCTTCCTTCTCTGACGGTGGTAAATGGATGCTTATGCGAGTTTTTTTTGACTGTTTTAGAATACCCTAAGTTAACGGCCTCAGTTTCCTCCAAGTTAGACTTTGGTTTGTTTTCAACATCCTATACTTCTTTGATAATTTCCCCAGATATTATATCATCCTCTAGTAATCCGAATCACCGTCCTTATGTTGCATTGTCTCATTACATGTCACAGTCGAAGGTTCATCAGGATATGTAATAACTATGTTGAAAAAAAATTTAGAAAGATAATAATAAATATAAAAAATAGTAATACATTAACAAAACTTTAAAAATGTCAACAAGTACGACTCGATGGCTCGAGTAATTATTTCAAAACAAAATACTGAAAAAATGTCTCAAATGCTCATAACTATTTGAAAATAATTGATGCTAATGTGCCAGGCTACCTAGGAACTGGACGAGCCCGGGATGATGCGACGGTCTAGTTCTTAAGAGCAGCTCCCTCTTTCATGGTCTGAATAGTAAGGTCTTTCTCCTCCTCACCTCCTCAACAATTGTACAGTAGTCCATGTTTTCTCCATCTAGAAACAACTGCCTCATGCCAGCCAAAACCTCTCCTTCCTCAGATCCCCACATTTTGTCAGCCTTATGGGATTTCTAATGCAGAGGCGGTACGGGTTGTTCCAATAGATAATAAGTAGCACACAATGGTGGTGTCTGATCCTGGCATTCTTGCCATGTGTATTCATATCCGAGTCCAGAAGTCATGCCATGATACTGTGGTTGTATGGGTTTGGTGATCTCCTGAAGTTTTTTGCTGAGACCCTTGTTGGGTTCATACCTTTCCATAGCAGTATGCTTTCTATCTTGTAGCTCTACCACCGGTTCTTTTCAATTGCGTTGACTCGTTCAATGTGATGGTATGCTTCTCCACCCAGCTTCCTTTTGTTTCAACAACCGGAATGGTCTGGTTGGTGTAGATGGGGTTGCTTCCATCTGATCACCACCTGATAATTCCACTCAAACTTCACATCCTGGTGCAGAGATAAGGCTACCGCCTCGGCGGCTTATATCCAAGGGCTTCCAACAATAGATTGTAAGTAGAAGATATGTCTAGCACTAGGAACTTGACATCAAGCCAAGTCAGACCCATTTGTAGACTGAGGTTCATACTTCCATTCATATCCCATGCAGGCTTTTACCTAGTCTCTTTTGAGTGGTTAGTGGGCATATATTAAGACTCGAACCTCCATATATCAAGACCCTAGCGATGAGCTTATCTTCAAATTGCACCGTAATGTGCAACGCCTTATTGTGACACAGTCTTTCTGGTGGTAATTCATCTTCGTGGAAAGTGATTTCGTGGCTTACCAATACATGTCCGAACATGTTAGCCATCTCTCTACTAGTGATTTCGTTGGGTACATAAGCTTCACTCAACACCTTTATTAAAACATTCCTATGTGCATCTGAGTTTTGCAGCAGTAATAAGATGGATATCTAAGTGGGAGTTCTGTTCAAGTGGTCAACAACAGAGTACTCCCTTGCTTGCACCTTTCTCCAAAGATCGTCAGTGCCAGTCTCGACAACAGGCGGCTTAGGTCCAGCTTCCTTGCTTGTTCCTTCCAGATTCTCAGGTGAATAAACTCTACTAGTTCTAGTCGTACCTTGTCTGGCGCATGTTTCCTCCATCTTTCCTTTTCCCTTTCTTCTTGCCTCCGTAACATAATCCCATTAGACGATATAAGACTTGTAAGATGGCGTGGGAGCTACCATCACAGTGAAGGGGGTGGTTACCCTAACTTCAAATGGCACCAGGATTTGCACCACAACTAACATGAGGGTGACCAGAGATGTTTAAGGAGTGTCTCCCTCTTGAATGAGTCCGATGGACCCTTCCTGATCCCACTCCTTGTCAGTTTCTATCACATTCACTCCCTTATCTCTGTGATTTAGGAGAAAGTTGTTACGAATATTTGGTGCAGCTTCCTTTGCCTATATGACCTTAGTGTCGATTAGTTATTGATTCTTGTCTTTCAAAGTGCAACACTCCTCAATAGTATGACCCTTCATGCCTGAATGATAAGCATATTTTTTTGGGGTTGAACCATTGGGAGGAATTTTCCATACCAATAGCAAGAATGGGAGTAACATAACCAGCAGCCTTTAGTCTCTTATACAGTTGGTATATGGGTTCTGCAATTGGGGTTTATTTTCCAAGAGATCTGCGGTCAAAATTTGGCCGTAGCTTCTGGTAGTTTTGGTGGCCAGGTGGTGGTGAATAGTAATATGCAGGTTGAATATTATAGGTATGGTTGGTGGCAACAGGTTGTTGGTATCTTGGGGGTAAAGGGCGATATATGGGTGGAGGTTCTTGGTATGTAAGAGAAGACTTAAGGCCCTGGGCTACCATCACTGATCCCACTTCTTTCTTCTTTGAAATACCTCCTTTTGCAAAGTTTTATTCGTGGCTTGCAGTGCCTCAAAGTTTGTTACCATCCCACTTTTGATTCCGTCTTCTATTCTTTCTCCTAACATAATGATGTTAGAGAACTTGTGATTTTCAATGACCATCAACCTTTAGTAATACTGCGGATCTTGAGCTCTAACCAAGAACTTGTTCATTTGTTATTCTTCAAGTGCTGGCCTTAACTTTGCAGCCTCTAATCTCCAATGAGTAGCATACTTATGAAAGGCTTCTATTGGCTTCTTCTTGAGGTTTTAAATGTAGAAAACATCGGGTTGCATTTTCTGTGTTGATCCTGAATCTATCTATGAAATAGGATGCCATACTTACCCGACTAACCCACTTCTTTGGGTTTTGACTGATGTACCAAGACAAGGCATCTATTGTGAGGCTTTAAATGAACAGTTTCATGTGGATTTCTTCATTCTTGCCCACTCCTACGAGCTTGTCACAATATGTTCTCAAATGCACTTTCATTTTGCCAGTACCATCAAATATTTTGAACTTGGGAGGTTTTTAACCCTCTGGCAATTCCGCATCAGGCTAGATACATAAGTCCTCATAGTTCGTACCTTCAACACGTTTACCACCTTCAACGCTCTGGACTCTAACAGTGAGCTTATTGAGTTCTTCCTTTATGTTTTTGATGAGAATGTCCTTCTCGACCGATTCGGGTACGTGTAGGGCTTGCTATTTGGTATGGGGTAAGGTTTCCACATATACTAGATTGCTTTGATGGGTTCCTAGAACTTGGGTATACAGGTGATCGTTGGTCAGGTTTTGGGGATTAAGAGTAGGTTGTGGTGCATTTTGGGAGTGTGATAAGTAGTGTTTTATGGGTACTAGGTTGGATGATGATGGTTTTGTTGAGGAGTTGGTACTGGTGGCGGGTTAAGGTTTTGAGGATGTGCTGGATACTGGTGCGGTGTGGGAGGATTTGGTGGTGGGTATTGGTTTTGTGTGTTTTGCGGTGGTGTTTTATTCTAGGTAGTTGGGTTTTGCTAGTTAATATCGGGAACATTGAGAGTAAGGGAGAGATTTTCCAAATTTTGGACATGCTCAAGTCACCTTGTAGTTCCAGGATTTTCTGCTCCAAACGTAACACCAACTCATTTTGTCCCGGGGTGCTTCGACCATCTGAAGTTTCAGCGTTTTATGTCATAGTAGCATTGTCTTTCCTGATACCACTTAAATCATCCATCTTCTCTTTTCCTTTGGGGTCGCTTGGTGGAAGAGGGGATAGAGGACATCTGGATCTGGTGCGGTACGTGATGATGCTAGTATGCACGAACCAACCTTTGGGAATGGGAATAATCAAAAAGAAAAGATATGGAAAAAAGTAACCAAGTTAGCATGGTGAAATAAAAGAGAGTTCACAATACTTAAACATTTTTACAAAGTCATGCAATAATTTGCGTCCTAATTAGGGGACCTCATTGTGCCTGAGGTAGGCCTAACCGACATATAGACTTGGAGAAATTGGTGCCAACATTTTCTTCATTTCATTAATGTGAAAAATTATCCAAACATTTACTAAATCGACAATAATAATAAAGTTACTAATGGCATTTAACCTTACTACATCAAAATCTAAATCTAAGCTAAAAAGCAGTAAAGAACATCATCTCTTAATCTACTTGGTCCCTAAAGGACCTTCTCCATGCTTGGCTCTTTTAACCCCATCAATTAGGTTCCCCAGATCACGCATATCCAACAGAAAGTAAGCTTTTGATAGATGTCCTCCTTTACATCCATCCATCCCTTGGCAATCCAAGAGTCTCTTTCTCATCTTCCCCTTGAGCTCCAACAATTCTTGTTCCAAGCATTCCAATATTTTTGCTGACTTAGTGGAAATCTCGTTCCATTCCCTTATCACCTCCATGTTCACTTTGTGTTGTTCCAGATGTTCAGCTTCACACTCGAACACCCTTTTTGCGTAGCCTCTTATACTTAACTTGTGCCTCAGTCGCCTCATCTATAATCATATCCTTTAGATTTACTTCTGTCTTAATGTCCCCTGCTACATCATCCTCCAACCATGATAGATTGTAGTACATATGACCAGCGTGATACTTTTATGGCTCAACGGTTTCTCTTTCCATAATGATCTTTTGGTTCTACCTATTGTTTCCTCAAACTTAAATGGAAGGACATCTCCTTTGAAATCTACATTGTATTGGACCATGTTGGAAACCTGAGATATGACCTCTTTTCTTCCCGCTTTTTTCATTACCCTTATGGGAGCATAGAGATAGATGCCTCACAACCTGATCAATACCAAATGTGTAGTTCCCCTTGACCTGATGATGAACTCACTACTAGGAAACCATTAAAACATCCAATGTACATGCTCGTCTGTTAGATTGCTGAAAAATCGTACCCAACTTACAATTTTTCCATGTTGTGCAAACCTATCTAGGATAAACATAATTTTTCTTGGGTGATGGTTGGATATGTAGTCATTCAATGGCCTTCACAGAAGCTCTTGATGATACTCCCCTTGAAAGTATTCCAGCAGCTAGACTTGTAGTGATAGATTACAGCCCTCAAAGTGTCCAAATCCTTGCTTGCACCGACCTAGAGTGCGGTACATCTACTAAGATCATAGGGATGACGGTATAAGTTTATGCCTCTATTCCCTCCATCAAGGTCCTGGTGACCATGGCCAAGAGAGTATGGATCCTTCCCCCTTTCATTGGAAATATCAACGATCCCAACAAGTAGACGACGAACACATAAACCCGGCGGTGTACCCAACCCAAGGAAGTAATGGCGAGTTCATCATGGTGAAGATGATATGACTTTCTATGACCATAACTCTCGTAAAGGAATTCAAAAGGGATGGATGATTTCTTTAGACAGAGCAGCTCGTCATTCTTCTTAAAACCCATTATTTTCATAAAACCGTGGGAGTGCTATTCTCTGGTAACACTAATTCTGGAATATCCCATGGCAACTTGGAAAAGCCTCCTGTTTATTCTAGAAGGGGAGTCATTTCTATATTGCAAAATCGAAAAACAACTCTTTTCTCATACCAGAACATGGTAGAAGCTTTAATCAATTCTCTATTTGGTCGAATGTTTAGCAGGGATGGCAGGTCACTAAGTACTCTTCTCACTTGATTTTTGTCACAATGTGCAAGGTCTTTCCACCAGTCAAGTAGCAAGGGTAGGATGTTTTGGACCATACCGAACATGGGAGCCTAGCATGATCATAAGCAATGCAGCAACAACCTAGTAGCATGGTCTACAACATACCACAATAGCGCAAAAATCTAGAGAACTCATGAAAATATATCAACTTAAGAGGAATAGGATTGGCAAGCATATTAACTCATACCAGTTATCCAGACATAAGAGAAGAAGCTAAGATAGAAATTTGCCTTAGAAGCAATGATAAAGACATAAGTTTAACAAATTAAACATACATTAGAACTTAAATGGCATGCAAACATGCCTTAGCTGATCAATACAACATCAGAAACACAGGCATTGATTTATCACAGAGATACAGTACAAGGTAGGGAACACGCATTAGTTTACAAGTAGCATGTTTAGGCTAATAACATGATTAGGGGTTAACTCTAGAAAAGTATTAAGTTTCACATGAATGATTTAACAAGAATTAGAACAGGTTCTGGGCATGATACAGAACAAATGAAGAAGTTAAACTCATAATGAGTAACAGTAATAAGCATTAGAACACACACATAGTAGAGCAAACAGTCCTAAGAAAATAGAATTAAGGCAACAAATAAGCAAATTCGATTATTTGAAGGTATATAGCCTCAAGAAGAACTTCAGAGCATACTATAGCATGTCGGTTCGTAAAAAATCTCAGAAACATAGATATATAGAACAAGAATTCAAACAAAAGAGAATAAAATTGCAAGGGTCATAGGTACTTACAAGTTACTAATTGGCAAATAAATAAACAAAGAACAATTTCAGCAATATCTCGGATACCAGCTGCAAAATGAGCGATAGAACCCCAAAATATTATTGTGTCAGAGTTCCCAAGGGTTTTGGTTTAACCCCAATCAGTGCTCGCACTGAGGAAGGTTGAATAATCGAATTTTGGTGGCCTTGGCTTTTAGCCGGCCAAGAGTTTAAGTTTTAGAATAGTGTAAGGTAAGAATAAGGAAGACATTAGTACATTTTGAGCGATTAGAATCTTTTAAAAGGGGAAATTGGGAGTGGTTTATATAGTGATATATTAGGATGAACAAACAAGGAAAATAAACAATTAAACATAAATCAGCAAAAGACAACATCACATGTAATCGGTAATAGGACTAGTAAAAGAAAAATTAGATCTAAACCCTAGTTAGAGTCGAATTTAAGAAAAATTATTCACAAGAACCAATCTTCACTGAATCAATAAGGATATACCATATACAAGAAAGATTTTCTCTTCTCCAGTACATAGAACCACAATAGCATCCAGAATCACAAAATCAAAGCCGGATCTGACTTTCCATAAGTGAAATAGTAATAAATGTTACCATAAAATGAGTAACAGTAATAAGAAAAGATAAGTAAACCCGCATATGGACGTGTATAAGGAAGGGATAAGCATAGATCTCCATGGTCGGCTAGGGTTTAATGCAAGAGTGGAGATGACAATGCAGGCATGACTGGGTGAAGGAAATGAGATTAGGATTAGAGGGGAGGGATATATGGAAAGGGGTTAGTTTATTAGGTGCCGTTGATCATTTAATATCAACGACCAAGATAGGAAGGGACCGGGGCAAGTTGTTCAAATGGGTACCGACCGAGTCAAATTAGAGGGTTATTTGGCATGGGCTAGTGATTTGGGCCGTATTTGGTCCGAAATTAGCCCTATGTTGGGGTTATAAATTAAATATGCAAAATTTTTTTAAAATAATTTATAAAAATCACTTTTGCAGTAAAATGATTGAAAATAATATCTTAACATTTGAAAAATATAAAAAAACTTTATTTTTGCACAAATACTATAATTAAAATATAATTATACATGAATATAGACTATTATTTCAAAATTATTGAAATAGCTCAAAATACAAATATAATTATATAAGACAAAGTAAAATAGTATAAAGCATATATATATATATATATATATATACAAATAATAAATTTGGATGATTAATCATCATAAAACAATCTGAAAGGGTAATTAGTAAATAATCTAGTATTTTAAATGTAAAGAAATAAATTTTAAAGTTCTAAAAATTATGGAAAGTTATAGAAAATACTTGTATAAAATAAGTAATGATACGAAAATGATATTCTGAAAGTATATATACTATTTGAAAAATATGCGGACAAAATTGGGTATCAACATGTATCACATATATAACCATGTATATCTATGTGTGTAATACCGTGATATGTGTTTGATACATGTGTCGCAGAAGAAATTTTTAAACTAGATTTTAACTACGAATTCTGATATCAAATTAGTCCAAATCACCTCCAATCTCCCTCAAAATTTATTTATGGACTCATCTATATATTTTCAATGAATTTTTGTGTGTGTATATATGTGTATGTATATACATATTGAGTGCAGGTTCGATAATTCATGCCATGTCGGATGAGCAAGATATGCGAAAAATGGGGGCTATCTACTTGTCCCTGCCTATTTGTACCCAGCTACAATCTCTTCCCGTATAAAAGAAAAAAGGGCCCCTAGGCCAATCGAAACTCGAAAGCTTGAAAGTGGATCAATACAAAACCATGTGATCTGTATTTGTTTACGTACTACCCCTATAGCCTAGGGCTTCGTCGTACTTTATCTACTCCGCTTTCACTTTTACTGACTTCTACTTATCTTCTTTTATTGGCTTATTTATAAAATGGTATCAGTATTTGAGACGACTCTCCCCGGCCAATCCTCAGTCGTCCGTCCTTGCATAGAACCACTATCTCTTGATTGATCTATTTTTTTCTACTTTTATTGCTCGCTCTGAAAGTTCACTAGCAATACACTATTTAAGAATTCTTGTTTAGACAATTCCGACCATCCATACATAGTCTTTTAATCTAAGATTGAAATTCTTCCATATTTTATTACTAAAATATTATTCCATGTAGCTATGGTCCAAAATATGGAAGAAATAATTCTTTTCTTTTTATACTTTTTTCTCATTTTTTTATTTTGTTTCCGTTCTTTGCTCATTCATCATGGACTCTTTTTTGTCTTTTCTGGGACTAGCTACTTCTTTTATTTGTTATGTTTCATCTGCAGAAAATGAAAGTGGCAATTCTGCGACAGAAGTCAGCTTCGGTTCAAGGCAGAGATCCGCCAGTAGAAGTTCCTATCCAAGTTCTCATTCAACATTCATTCAAAGTATTATCCTATTTTCATTCTTCAACCAACTACTTTATGGACTGCTCTTGCTCTTACTGCTCTTTCCTATGCATCTTGCTTCTGACTACTTGTCTTTCCCTCACCGTCATTACCTTCCTGTTTGATATCTCAATATTCTTATCACGTGAAATTAAAGGGAAACTACAATGCCCAAACTGAGCCTGGCGGGGGAACGCTTATCGATACCAAAGTTGTTTCGCTCGTCCCTCTTTCCTTTCGAGGAGGGACTTCGCTTTACTCTTCTTGAAGAAAGAAAGATTGCAGTTACGTAGATGATAATCGGCTTATACAAAGGTTTGTTTGTTAGAATCTGATTCTGTCAAAATCGTTTGGGAGGCCTTAATATATATATATATATATATATATATATATATATATATATATATATATATATATATATATATATATATATATATGTGTGTGTGTGTGTGTGTGTGTGTGTGTGTGTGTGTGTGTGTGTGTGTGTGTGTGTGTGTGTGTGCGCGCGTGCGTGTGTGTGTGTGTGTATTTAATCACCTTGTTTGCTTCCTCATCCATGGAATTTTCTTTCCGTCTTGCATCTAATGTTGTTGATCACGCATAAAAACATGGAAAGAGATCGTTGCGTGTAATTCTTGCAGAAAAAGAACCTTATTTATTTGGGTTTTCAATCTTTTTATTGCTTGGCTAGTTTTGGTAAGTCTATGATTAATGGCAAGAGGTTGGTAAGACGGAACTTATTTGGGACATTTATGTAAAAGAAGAGCAATGTGCTAGTACTTAGGCGCTTGAAAATGAATCGCTTAGAATTTTTTCGGCCCATCAAAAATGACCTAGGGAACATTAGTAATCGCTTTTCCATGACCATTCATCATTTTTTGGCATTACATGGCCATAAAATTTGAATTCTGCCTGATTTTTAGTTTTATTGTGCTCACCCATTCCATCTGCAAAGGTCCGCGAGCCCCGACCTGAATCGCCAAAAAATTGCCTGCCCATAAAAATGGCTTAAGGAACATTAGCCATTTCCTCTCATTGACCATTCCTCATTTTTTTGGTATATCAAGACCATAAAATTAGAATTCACCCAGCTCCTAAAATTTCGTATGCTATAGCTCACGACATCTGCATGGGTCCGGGCACAAAACCTGAATCGCGTAAAAAGAATTTGGCGCATGAGAAATGACCAAAGGAACATTAGTCATCGCCTCACCATGACAGTTGCTTATTCTTTTGCCTTTTAGGGCCATTAAACTGGAATTCCGACCAATTTCTAGATTTTCGTATGATGTGACGATCCGGCCAGTCATCTCATGAGTTGCCACTATGTTTTTCCAATTTATGATTCTTATTGCTTTGTTTACCGATTCTATATATGATAGGGTTGGTTGGCTCAGGTTCGGAAAGGTTTTGAGAAGGTTTGAGCACTTAGTCTCTATTAAGAAAGCTTAAGTTGGAAAAATCAATCGGATGTTGACTTATGTGTTATAGGGCTCGGATATGAGTTCTGATGGTTTGTTCAGAAGGTGATTTGGGACTTAGGAGTGTGATCGGAATGAGTTTTGGACGTCCGGAGTAGATTTAGGCTTGAATTGGCAAAAATAGATTTTTGGAAATTTCCAATTAATAGATGAGATTTTGATATAGGGGAGGAATGGAATTCTGAAAGTTGCGGTAGCTTCGTTGTTTCATTTGGGAGATGTGTGCAAAATTTCAGGTCATTCGGATGTGGTTTGCTACACTTTTTCATCAAAAGCGGAATGCGGAAGATTTTAGAACCTTAGGCTTGAATTCGACGTGTTTTATGGTTTTGATGTTGTTTGAGGTGTTTCAAAGATTGGTACAAGTTTGAATAAGGTTATGGGATATGATTGGGTTTTTGGTTGAGATCCGGGGGCCTCGGGGTGATTTCGGATTGTTGACGAAAGGGTTTGAGATTTTGAGAAGTTGCAAAATTTTGTTGTTTCTGGTATTTCTGCACCTACGAATCAGGGACCGTAGGTGTGATGCTGCAGATGCAGAAAAGATGATCGCAGAAGCAGAAAAATGCCTGGGCAATCAGGAACCACATATGCAGTTGTGGGGACCGTACATGTGAAGGAGCAGACGCGGAATTGGCATTGCTGATGCAGTTTTGACTGAGTTAAGTGAAAGTCGTAGAAGCGGCTCATTGACCGCAAATGCGCTACCTGCAGATGCGGAAATGCCTGGTCAGAATGTTATATTTTCTCCTTCGCAATTTTCAGAGGGTTTCACTACTTTAAAACACAATATTTGGAGCTTTATGCGATTTTGAAGAGAGAAATCAGGGAGACATCATTGAGGTAAGGTTTTGGATTATGAAAACTTATTCCTACGCTATTATTTCAGGGATTTGTGCTATAATTAATGGAAATTAAGGGTTAAAATTAGAAAACTTGGGCTTGGTATTGGAGACCTAGACTTGAGGACTTGAAGGACCAATTGAGGTTGGATTTCATAACTTTTGATATGTATGAACTCGTGGGGAGATAAGGAACCTATTGATGTAAATTTTATCAAATTCCAAGATGTGGGCTCAGGGGTTGGGTTTTGGTAATTTTGGGATTTGTATTGTATGTTGATTATTTTTGCTTGGACTTTATTCCAGTAGCATATTTTGACATCGTTATTCTGATTTTGAATAGATTCGACTCGAGTGGAGGCCGGTTCGAGAGGCAAAGGTATCGTAGGCTGGAGATTTGATCAGTTTGAGGTGAGTAATGATTGTAAATGATGTTCTGAGGGTATGAAACCCCAGATTGCGCATTGTTGTACTATATTGAGGTGGCATACATGATTGATTACGATATTAGGGTCATACATCGTTGAGGATTGTGATTTAGTTCGTCCCCAAATGACTATTTTACGGCGTATTTGACTGAAATCTATTTGCTATCATCATTATTTGGGTTGAATTCCCTATTTGAGCCTCGTGCCAACTATTTGAACCGTTCAGGTATTTTTATTGATATTTCATCACTATTCTAACTTTATACTTGAACTGAGTCATGTTATATTTCATGGTTTTCATACTCAACCATGTTTACTATGTTTTAACACTTATATGATTTTTTAAATGATAATTGGGCTAAGAAATCCTATTTTACTACTATCGAGAGGCTTGTGAGGATTTTTGACTGAGTAAGGTCGAGGGCCTATGTTGTGAGGAAACACTGATCATGATTTGAGGCTGAGATCCTGAGATATGTACGCCATGAGATGGCTTGATTCATATGAGGCTGAGAGCCTAGTGATGATGCCACGAGATGGATTGATATTGTGCTTGGGCTGCAAGGGGCTCCTCCAGGAGTCAACACACTCCCAGTGAGCGCGAATACCCATGTGATGTGAGATTTAGCCCAAGGGGTTGGTTTGGATCTGAGATATTTCCTGAAGGGCATATTTGTTGATATTGTGCCTGAGGGACGAACCTTTATGTGTTTATCTTTCTTAAATGCTTGGAATTATCTCTTTAATTGTTGGAAAGAATTTTTATGAATTTTTAGTTGAATAAAATGTATTTTCTCATATTTTCTGAGTTACGCTTTTACTTGTTTTACTGCTTTGTTATAGCCATTAATGTGCCTTACGTGTTTTCCTGCTTTCAGTATTTATTTATGATTATTACTCACTAATTTGGAGTACTCAATTTACTCCATGCACCTCATGTGCAAATTCAGGCATATTTAGTTCCCCTCCTGAGTGCTGAGGCGGATCCGAGGAGTGTCTAGGTAGTTGTCAGCGTTTGCATCCCAGAGCTTCTTATCTCTTATTTCTTCATGTTCTTACTTTCTACATTAAACTCTATAGACGTCTTTGAGTATTCCGGATTGTTTAGATGATCATGACTGGTGACACCACAGTATCGGGCTGTGTTGGGTTGTATTCAACACATTATGCTGTTATATATTTAAACTTTGGGTTATTTTATTATGCTTTAGGTTGTTTCTTATTGTCTAACTGTTAAATGCTGAAATGGAAAGTGTTAGTTGGCCTTATGTTCACGAGAGGCGTCATCACGACCAAGTCTGAGTTTAGGGTTGTGATAAGTTGGTATCAGAGCCTAGGTTACATAAGTCTCACGAGTCATGAGCAGGTTTAGTAGAGTCTTGCAAATCGGTACGGAGACGTCTGTATTTATCCTCGGGAGGCTGCAGAACCTTTAGGGAAAACTTCATATTTTTGAAATTTTGGCTGTGCCAATTTGTTAATCCGAGTACTAAACTTCTATTATTATATTCTCTCACAGATAGTGAGGAAATGCGCTACTAGTTAGGATGGATAACCAATAGTACCACCAATTGTGGTCATTAAAGGCCAAGGATGCGGTTGTGGTCGCGGTAGGGCAGCACATGAAGATCCACCAGCCGCCCCAATTTAGGATCAAGTCCGAGTTGTGGATGCTCCAGCAGCACCAGCTCAGATGCTAGTTGTCCCCATTGTGATTTGGGTCTTAGGAGGCCTTGTCTCAGATCCTATCTGTTTGCACAGGCCTAGATCAGGCGGTTTCAGCCACTACGGCCGCAGATACTTCTCAGGCCTAGGCAAGTAGTCAGACTCCCGCCGCTTACACACCTGAGTAGGTCATGCAGGGACTTCAGACACAGTGGGCACATCCATCCCAGCCGGTTACAACTGCTCAAGACTATGTAGTTCCTGCCATGTCAGAGGATGAGCAGCGTAGGTTGGAAAGCTTTGGTAGACTTCAACCTCCGACTTTCAGTGGTACAAAGGGCGAGGATGCCTAGTGTTTCTTGGATAACTGTCAGGGGATGCTCCGTACAGCAGGTAATATGGAGACCAGCGGGGTCGCTTTCACTATTTATTAGTTTTCTGAAGCTGCCTTCACTTGGTGGGATGCATAAGAGTGGCATAGGATTGTTGGTGCAACACCTTTACCTGGAAGCAGCTCTCTGTTCTCTATTTGGAGAAACATGCACCGTAGTATCACAAGGAGTAGATACATAGGAAGTTTGAGTGGTTGCGTCAGTGAGAGATGACTGTGACGCAATATGAGATAAGGTTTTCTGAGTTAGCTCGCCAGGCAATTTTGTTGGTCCTGACAAATAAATAGAGGATTATGAGGTTTGTTAATGGCATCGCCTATCAGCTTCGCATTCATATGACACGGGAGAGGGTGATTTGTGCTATGTTTGAGGATGTTGTAGACATTGCTCGTGAGGTTGAGTCTTTTCATCGCTATGAGCGAAAGTATAGGGAGGCCAAGAGGCCTCGGGGATCTGGTAGTTATAGAAGTGCTATGTCGACAGGTCAATTTTAGCACGGCAAAGGTCGTCCATTCAGGAAGGCTCAGCCTGCTCGCTCAGGTTATTGTGGGGCATCATCAGGTCATAATTATCACAGCTCTCATCAGGGCCTGTCATCATTTAGTGCCCTTCTAGCTCAGAGTTCGTCACGTGTGTCACACCTTCTTTTGGCTATCCACAACCCGGCGAAGGGCGTAGATAAGGGAGTTTTTCTAAATAAGGACAATCGAAACGGGATTTAATTATTTAAGAGATTTCAGAGTCACCACTTGGGAGATTTATGGTGTCCCAAGTCAGCTTTTAGAATCCTGAATAGAGGAAAGAATGACTCTGTTTAACAGCCAGCGAACCAGAAATCTGAGTAAGGAATTTTGTTAACCCGGGAGAAGGTGTTAGGCATTCTCGAGTTCCGTAGTTCTAGCATAGTCGCTCAACTATTATATCTTTCTTAAGTTATTTTATTTTAGAACATGCTTTAACTGATGTGCTTTTTAACTTTAAACCGCTTTTATTTTAGAGAGAATTGCAACGTCATTATAACACATCTCGAACCCCGTCACATAAATGCACCTGTGGTTTTTGACACATTCCAACTCCGTTGAGATTTAGATTTGGGTCACATAAATGCGCACTCATATTTAAGAAGATAAAATTATTAAAGACGTGCCTAAAAGCGACTATCGCGTTATTATCTTTGCGGAAAGCCGTGAAATTCACTAAACGGCGTGTCCCGAATTCTTTATATATTTTAGTAAGCATTTTACGAGGGCCGCGTAATTTGTGGGTTTCGTGTGGCTTGCCTCGTTTATCATTTTAAAAGGCCATTCCTAGACAACCAAGGTTTTTTCGTTGGATTCATCTCTACCAAGGTTCGACTAGTTGGTGGCAAATTATTAGGAAAAGTTCCAAATTATCAATTTCATCCTTTAGAGAGGTATCTGAATTCCTGCCCATGGGAAGGGGTCAGCATTTGATTCTTTTTAGACAATATTTGAGCAGTTGGGCTCAACTGCCAGCCCACTAAGGAGGTGAGTCGTTTGGGCCAGTTAGGGAGGGTTTCAATATCGAACGAGCGAATATCAGCAGGTAGGCTTTTGTCCCTATTCAATTTAATTCCGTTGAACCTTATTAGCATACATCATATCTCTTAATAACTATCTGAATAACTATCTAACACCAAATTTGTGTTAACCCATAAAGCACCCTTAATTAGAACACAAAGGCCATTTTCCAAAAAATAAATGAGATACACTACTTTTAATAACACCAGATCACATTCATGTACCTGTTATCAAAATCTACTAGTCCAAATCAAAGAAAATTCATTTTTAAAATTTACTTCCTAATCACCAGATTCATTGTGTCAAAGACTATTTCAACCCTTTAACAGGATTGGACGACTATCAACACTCATTTATGGAATCTAAAACAAGCATTAATAGTCCAGGAACAGTCCCACACTTATTTACAGTGCAATCAGTTTTAAAAGTCCAATTTACACAAAATATAGCATAGCTATGACAGGTCTAATAGTACTAGGCTAGTACCTACAATCACATCAGACTTAATTAATTATAATTGCAGTTGACAAAATCACAGGGGGTAAATTGTGCTTCGATTTCAAATCTCTTTAGTCTTCACATTCATTAGATTTAACAACATTTCCCTTGGGGAGAAGAATACCTGGTAATCAAAGTACAAAGAGGGTAAGCAGTCAGTAGCAATTCTGAAGCTCAGCAACCAAATTAATGAGTAACACAGGAGTGGTAGCCAGATCCAATAAACAAACCAAACACAACTTTAAAAAATGACCTCAACCACTGGAACACACCCAATATGCTTCAGAAATAACCAAACCTAATCTACTTGATACAAATAACCCAGAAATCAAATCAAACTACCATTAACTTAGCTGAACTCTTAATGGAAAAGTGTTTTTGGTTTCCTGCTGATTTGAGTTTAGAATGCCCAAGTTCTGAAGGATAAACTCTCAACTGTTCCAACTAACTAATATTTTTGTTTTATTCTGTGTTGTAATTGCAGGAATTGGCAGATTAATTTCTTGATTATTGCTGGAAATTTCATGAATTTTTCAGACTGTGGCAAACCTCTTTTTTGAATGAATTGGAGTCCATTTTTATAGCCAAAGGCTAGGGAAGCCCTCTTATTAAAAATTAGCAATTAGTCCCTCTTTCGATTTTCAAACTTTACCTGCTTGGACCTTCATTTCTTGACTTGTTTCCAAAGTTACTGCACTAAAACTACTAATTTTAGACTAAGGCCCCTTCTAGAAGGGTCTAAAGGATTTTAGCATTGTCTTTTATCTATAGACTACCTATAATACCCTTATTTTGTTCCTACAATAACCAAAGCCAAGTTAAAAACTCTATATTACATCTATTATATCCTAAAAATTACCAAAATTAAGTGAAATTCCTATATTACCCTTTTGCTGCTGAAATTACTATTTTACTAATCTTGTAACTAATTACTAACAGCTAACACTAAATCTTGTAGTTAACTACTAACAGCAATAGCCAATCCCTAATGTCATTGAACTATTAATTAGGAATAATTGCCAATCAACCTCAGAAAAATAAAATACAATTGAATCAAAATATCAAATCAAATGCTAAAATTAAAAGAAGAACATGGAAGGCTACAACTATCATGCTATTAACAAAATTGAAGCGAGTCAGAATCAAGAGCTGGGAGCTATTAAAACTAAAAACAATCCAAATCAAACGTGACCAATTCCTAATTACATGTGAAACATTAATCAATACGCAAACTCGGGAATCAAGAAACTATTGAATCAGTAGTGCTGAAATTAAGAAGAACATGGAAGGCTATGGTTATCATAAAATTGAAACAAATCCGAATTGGAAGCTATTATGCAGGAGTTCAAAATTTAAAAACTAAAAGCACACACGGCAAAACAAATCAGAGATTGATCTTTGAAGCATGGTGGCTAACTAAACTCATAATAGGCATAGTCGGGACTCCTAGAACTAATAATTAAATCATGGAGTCATTCATACAACATCAGAATAAAAATAAAATTAAAAGGGAAAAAGAAATACTAACCCACTGATTATTTTTCAATTGAACTTGGTTGAATTCAATTTGAGCCTCCAGGCGGAGTCACAGGTTTGTTTTTGGGCCAAAACAAACGTGTGACTCCGTGTCAAAATTCAAACGGTCTTTTAAAGGTTGAACTCAAAATTAGGTCAGGCCGATTCTGAAATTGGAGGGGTCTGGTAGTTATTTGAAAGGAACAAGGTTTGTTTTTAGGTAGATGAGGGCCAGAAGGGAGGGTGGTGATGGTCTGGAAGCCATTGGAGGTTGGTCACCGCCGTGCATGGCGGGGCTGCCTATTTCCAATGGATATTCGAGGAGTTTGGGCTACATTCGAGGGTGCCTGATGATGGGGTTGGAAAGATGGGAGCGAGGGGGTGTGTGGTGTCGTTTTGGGAGCCGTTGGCCGCCGGGCGCCACCGTGGACGGGGAGCTACCCCGCTTTGAACGAATATTCGACAAGTTCAGGCAAGTTTTGAGAGGCGATCTTAGGAGGGTTGGAAAGGGGGGAGTGAGGGGATTCTGGGGTGTAATTTTGGAGGTCATTCGAGTTACTCCGCCGCCGCGGGCAGGCGGTGGTGATATAGTGGGGGCTGAGCGGTGTTACACCGGAACATTTAGGGTATGTTTGGACATGGTACAAGGTCTGAATGGTGGGGGGTTTGTCCAACATTTAAATAGGGCGATCACTCTTGTATCCTGACCGTTTGATCAAGATTGATCAACGGCTCAGATGCCTTGATCCAAACGGTGTCGTTTCATTCTGGGGATTTTGGACCGGGTAAGGGTTGGGCTTGGTTTGATTGGGTCTTGGGGGTGTTTTGACTTGGGCTGCTGAATTTTAATAGCCATGGCCCAAATTATGAGTCTCTTATGAAAACCAAACAAAAATTATTTGTTTTATTCCTTTTTTCATTTAATTAATCTTCTTCTTTTTATTTTTTAATTAATTTTCTTTTTATTTCTATTTTTCAGATTTTACTAAAATAAAAATAGACAAAGTCAAGTTAAATTCTACAAAATAAACTAATTAACTTCTAAAAAAACCTAACTCCCAAATTTAAAGAGGAAAACAAAACAAAATGTAAAGATGACCATCTTTGTTATTTTTCCTCATTTTCAATATAACCTAAAAATGTAAAATTCAAATCCTATGCAAACATGCTATTTTTATTTTTATTATTTTTTATGGATTATGCAAATTAAAACGTGTGACATGCAAATGAACACAAAATTATGCAATTAATTCCTAAAATTCAAACAAACCCCAAAATCACGCAAATAAATCCTAAAAATTCAAATAATAGAAAAAAAATGCAAGTAAACACAAAGTCATACAATTAATTCTTGAAATTCAAATAATGAAAGAAAAATGCAAATAAATACAAAATCACACAATATATTCCTAAAAATTCAAATAATAAAAAACAGATCCTAATTTAACAAATTTTATAGGAGCGTGTCATGCGAGGCAAAAATCACATGCTCACAATGTGTGTGAGCGTACGATTTTTGACGGGTCGAAACAAACTCCTATAGGACTCTTAAAGTTTAGGATTTTTTTCCTTTTAAAATATTTGGACTTTAATTTTTGAATCTTATTGCATATGCATGTTCATTATTGCGTGCTTAAGATTAATTAGCATTTAATTATTAAATAAACTTGTTTTATAAATTGAAAATAAAAATATTATATACGTGCCGGCACTTGAAATTGTATTTGTTCAATTTTGATTTGTTTTAATTTTATCTTCGAATTGTGGTTTTTAAATAAATTCAGTATTTAATTTTAATTAAAAGAAAACACAAAAAATAAATAACAAAAATACAATACACAGCTGGCCACTTAGGCTGGCCATAATTGGGCCAGACCTGAGTGGCCCAATTTTCTTCCTTCTCTAATCCCTGAATTAAATTATGGTGTGAAGTTGTGAAGCCTTTTGATTAAGCTATTTCTGAAAATTAAGGTGTTGATAAATGTTCTTTGTTTTTATAGCCTGTATAATGTTATGGAGGTCTACATATGTAGAAAATTGTTAATTCTTTGGCTAATTGAGTCTGCTATTGTCGGCTGATTAAACCTTCATGAGTTTATTAATTTGAGGATAAAACAAGACCCAAATTTGGCTGGCCAAGGTCATATGTAAATAAACTAGGGTTAAAAAGACTAACCAAGGTCAAGTTCAGGGGTATGGTATTTTAGAAAGGTTAGTAAGGGTATAAAAGGAATTCGAAACTATAAAAATCTAGTGAGAATCCTGTAGAACCTTCCAACGGGGACTAATATATAATTCCAGCCTCAAACTTGAGGCACAATCAGAAATAGAAGAACTATTTAGGCAAAAATACAAGTTAAATTAAGGACTAAAAAGGAAAATAAGTAAATCTCATACCCTAACTGTTTTACTATAAATAAAACCATTTGGGGGCATTGAAAGGGATGCAGAAACCTTTATCTTTAACACTAAAGCTGGAAGTACTGATCCGAAAACTATTGTCCTCAATTCTAAGGCTGAAATACTGATTCTATATCTGAAAATACCATTAGGATGGTTTTGGATCTTTCTGAAGATTTAACTCTCCAAAAAACTCTGCTGAAATCTGGAAACACTGTTTTATTGGCTATTTGTTGCTTAGCTGATCCCTTCTATTTACTCATAGTCTGTTTCCTTTGCTGCCTTACAAGTACCATTTAAAGCTCATGTAAATTTGAAGTTCAAAGTGAACAATGTGAAGATCTTGGTTACATTTACGTTCTCTTGTTAGTCTATTTCCCCATTTCCCTATTTAGTCCTGAATATGAGTGTAGTAATAATATGAGTCTCATGTTGTATTTAAGTGTAGATTGATCCCTGCTTATAATAATTTGGACACTTGGGACTGTTTTATGTGTAATAATGGGACATTCAGCTCAAATATTTGTATGTATTTAAGTAGTAATCGATTCCAATTATAGTCCAACTGATTCAGGTGCTGATCCTGTGCACTTTGAACTACTGGACTTAGGAAGCAATAGTTCTGATAGTCATGTAAAGATAAAATTAAAAATGATGTGAAGTATTTCTGTTCGCTTGAGCCCAACATTCCTAGCAATAATTTATTTTCAAATATGTTCCTTGTAGTGTAGTTTGAATCACACTTGGATTTTAGAATTGGATTCATGTACTCTGACTGATGAGTATATGAATCATCCAATTCGACTCTAAGGTTGAAACTGATACAGAAATGGTTATTAATATTCCCTTCGTGAATGTATTGAAATTTGATTTTGAATATAATGTAAAATAAAGAAGGTTATTATCAATTAGGATCCTTCAGTCAAATCAGTACTGGGCTCATTCACGAGGCCCAGTAAGTTCCCAAGCATTGTTATATAACACATTAATCTAGGTTGAATAACTACAGCCCAAAACAGTCGCAATAATTGTCAATACAGCTTGAGAAACATGTGCTCCAGGACTAGCCCAAAACTCAATTTATTTGTGTGTCAATTGGCCACAAATGAGGCTGTGTCGCATATAATGTTTCCCTAAGCACCTAGTTCTTACATGAAAGAGTTAGTGTATTTCAGCATGGTATAAAAATGAGCCGTGTTGATGCAAATAAATATCATGCGTAGGACCTTGATCCATCAGAACATATAGAAGGAGTATGAGGTGTCGTTTAGCAAATTTCACAACCTTCCCATAAATGTCAAAGACGTAGTTGCTATAGGCGCGCGTGTTTAACAAAATACCTTCCTAAATTTGGGTGTGCATTTATGCGACCCAAATCCAAATCTCAGCGAATTTGGAACGTGTAAGAATCCACGGGTGCATTTATGTGACGTGGTTTGAGGCATGTTTCAACAATGTGGCAACTCTCTTTAAATTAAACATAAAAGCGGTTCAAAGTTAAAAAGCACATAAGTTGAAATATGTTCTAAATCAGATGATTTAAGCCAAATATAACTGTTGAGCGACTGTGCTAGAACCACGTAACCTGGGAATGCCTAACACGTTTTACCAGGTTAATACAATTCCTTACTCGGATTTCTGGTTCGCGGACTGTTAATGGAGTCATTCGTTCCTCGATTCAGGATTCTAAACGGTGACTTGGGACACCATAAATCTCCCAAGTGGCGACTCTGAAATTCTCTCAAAATTGAATCTCATCTCGATTGTCCTTTAAATGGAAAAACACCCTTATATGCGCCATTCGCCGGGTTATGGATAGCAAAAAGGAGGTGTGACAGCTCTGGCGACTCTGCTGGGGACAGAACCCAGAATCTCTGGTTCAGGGTTCAAGAATTCGAGCTTAGAATAATTGTTGTATTCGGATTTGCTTGTTATTTGATTTTATATGTCGACTTAATGTGCAAAATAATGCTTTTGCCGCTTTAATATTATTTGAATTGTATATAAACTGTTACGAAACTCTTCTCTCTTCACCTCCAAGGATGTTCTTATTGGTTGAGACTCCCTATTCTGTTAGTGTCTTGCCTTATAATAAGAAAGAGGCCGGACAAGTTACAAAGCCGGACGATCTCGCGGGTCCCAGTATGTAGCCCCCTCCTCAACTCGAGTTGTCCGATCGGGTACATAGTCTAGACCCTATACCGAGGTTTTCAACTTAGTATAACAAAACTTCATGCCGGATCCCTAGTCGCAACGTTTAATTGCATCGTACATTTTGACTTAGGGGACTCAACACAGGGGTTGGGTCCGTCTAGGACAGGTGGCCTAAAATAAAAGACCATCCTGATGCATTTTTACGTGCTACTTGCATATTTATTTGCCTTGAACTCGCATGTTGACCGGTCTGTGAACAAAGGGGTAATCGCTTTCAAAATCAATGCTAAAATAGCGCCGAAATGCTGCTGGATTTTTCAAAAAAAGAAAGCACACAACAAAAGAGTGGCACCAAGTTTTTAAAGCTTTTCAATAATGTCAGGGGGTTTTGATTAATTATTTAAAGAAGATGCATAAATGCTAAGCAGGCAATGGTCATCATGAATAAGGTGCACGCTAGGGTTTGTGGTCCGCACATGAGCGGATATGTTTGGACAAAGAAGATTCTCCGGGAAGGGTATTATTGGATCACAATGGAACGAGATTGTATCAGCTTTGTGCGCAAACGCCACCAGTGTCAAGTAACGGGGACCTGATTCATTCTCCTCCGTCTGAACTGCACACGATATATGTACCTTGGCCTTTCGTTTATTGGGGCATGGACATCATCGGACCCATCGAGCCAGCAGCTTCAAATGGACAGCGATTTATGCTGGTTGCTATTGGCTATTTCACCAAGTGGGTTGAAGCCAAAACCTTCAAAGTTGTGACTAAGAAGGCTGTGGTCGATTTCGTGCACACAAACATTATCTGTCGGCTTGGGATTCCCAAAACAATCATCACTGATAATGGGGAAAATCTCAACAGTCACCTAATGAGAGAGGTATGTCAGCAGTTCAAGATCACACATCGAAACCCTACCCCGTACCGCCCTAAGGCGAATGGAGCAGTTGAGGCGGCAATAAAAACATAAAGAAGATACTTCAGAAAATGGTGGAAGGATCCAGGTAGTGGCATGTGAAGCTGCCTTTTGTATTGTTAGGCTATCGCACCACTGTCCGCACTTCAGTGGGGGCTACTCCGTACTAAATTGGTATACGGCACAGGGCCGGTAATCCTGACCGAGGTTGAAATTCCCTCTCTTCGGATCGTGGTCGAAGCAGGAATCAACGGTGAAGAATGGGTCAAAGCCCGTCTAGAACAATTGAGTTTTGATTGACGAGAAACGATTGGCGGCACTCTGTCATGGCCAGTTGTATCAACAGAGAATGGCTAGGGCATATAATAAGAAGGTGCACCCCAGAAAGTTTTAAGTGGGTCAAATGGTACTGAATCGCATCCACCCGCACCAGGCCGAGGCGAAAGGCAAGTTCACCCCAAACTAGCAAGGACCATTCATCGTATCAAGAGTGATGTCCAACGGAGCATTGTATCTGACGGACCTGGAAGGGAAATGTGCGGAAATGTCCATCAACGCTGATGCTATCAAAAGATATTATGTATGATTTTCTTCAAATCATTGTTTATACTTGACACCTGATTGTACTTAGCATATTTTGAAGATTGGAACGACGAAGGCGTTTTGTTCTGCTACCAAAACACTTTATCTTTTGCTAACCCTTTTGAGCTTTAATTACTTTATGTTATACCCCTCTTTCGGAATCAGTAACAAGGTTAGCAATGCACGTTAAAAGGAAAGGAAGGGGAAGAATGAAAAGAATGAAAAATGATAGTAAAAAAAACAACAACAAAAAGAAAAAAAGAGAAAAGAGAAAAGGAAAGAAATAAAAAGAAAGAGAAACAAAGAAAACCGGAAAGAAAACAACAACAAAACAAGGAATTGTTATGAACTACATTTGACCTGATTCCTTTTAAAAGGATACTTAGGCAGCCTCACGGTTCGGTCTCATTAAAATAAAAATCCTAAAGTTCCCAAGCAAGAAGCTGGGGCAGATGTTGTGGTTGTTGTAAGAATTTGTTTTCGAAAGTTGAATTTTTGAACCCATTTAAATTATTTCGAGCCTTTGATACCCTTTCTTTTTAACCCTATCTAAAGGCCCACATTACAGTCCAAAGGAAGACCTTTTGATCAGTCTTCAAAAGATGTCGACTAGAGCAGGTAGAGGGTAGTCATATAAGGGACAGCAATTCAAGCCAGACAAGAAGAGATAATAAAATGACAGTCTTATCGGTGTAAACCCTCACGGGCACCATAAGGCGACGAGAGATTGAGAGAAAATAAAATGAGAGAGTCTTATCGGTGAAAACCTTCACATGCACCGTGAGGCGAATGTAAGGCAAAAGCAAAACTCAGGAAAGGGCTATTGAATGGATGAATACTACAGGGCAAGACGGGTCAGGAATTAGCTTAGAAAGGTCACAACGGCAAAAAGCATGGCAGCAGAAGGCTGGTCATCGAAATCGATTTGATCGAATAGGCTGAACTGGATGTCATGATCACATGAACCAGCAGCTTTCCTTTCAGATAAGTCCTCTTCTTTGCTTTTCCTCAACAGCAAGTATGGAATTCTTCGTTCTAAATACCATTCAGAGTCTTCGCATTTCATTCTTCTTGCAAGTCTAAATTCTTTTGTTTAAAGGAAAGGAATGTCAAAGCCAATTATCAAGCTCCCAAAGGAACAAAGCGCATGACGCCCAAAGGCGTAACAAAGATAACAAGTATGGAACAACAAAGGGAAGGATTCATAAAAATTGTAATTGATAGAGGAGACAAGCATTGGCAAAGTTGAAGGAATACCACAAAGGAAAGGGCATGAAAATGAAACACAGAGATTCAGGTGGAACGTAAAATTGGCACAACCCAAATATGGGAAAGGTCAAGGGTTGACCCGGCATGGCACCTCAAATCATCAACCATTCGGAAAGGCATAAAGAATTTTAAAAAGGGGGCAGAAGTGTAACACAAGATGGGAAGTAAATGTAAAGCCACAAAGGTCAGAGGGTCAGCCCAAGCATAATACATTGACTTGGTAATCTCGGGAAAGATGCAAGAATTAGGGCAAAAGGGATAGGAATGCAACACAGTGATGGGCGAGCAAAGTAAAGCCATAAAGGTTCGGGGGTCAGCCAACCAACTCTGGTAACGCATCATCAACATGGAAATTTGAGCACAACGGAACATGACAACAAGGAGGCCACTTCCAACAAGAATGCTGCGAGCCAACCACCACTTTTCAAACTGACAAGTTTTCTTTGATTCACACAGGGAATGAAAAATTCCAGAAGAGTCTAAAGGAGGTTGCCCACAGGGGAAGGCATGCGCGACATGTATGACCAAAATTTCAAAATCCACTTGGAAGTGGAACTCAGTTTAAATTCCAAAGGGACATAGTCCGTTATAAACATTCTCCCCAGCAAAGAGCATAACGTGACTAGCTTTAGTCAGTAAATATCTAGTAGAAAAAATCAAGGGTTAAAATAGGCGTGAAAGTTGAGATGGAACACAGTTTAAAATTCAAGCATGGGCAAGTAATATGGGCAAGCACCAATACCTCCCCAATAAGAGTCGCAAAAACAACCAGGAATTAGAATTGGCCTTTAAGTTGGAACCTTCACGACCCTCCCGAAAAGTAGGAATTAGAGCCAAAATATCCCCAGCCAGAGCCAAGATGAGCAAATAGAGTAATCAGGACCCTCCTGAAAAATGGTACTTAGAACAAATATTCCCCCCAGCTAGAGTCGATAAGAGTCAATAAAAGTCATCAGGACCCTCCTGCAAAATGGGATTTAGAGGGAAAATTTCAAAATTCCCCAGCTGAGTCAGCAAGAGTTACCAGGACTTCCCTGGAAGATGGGACTTAGATATTTCCCCAACCATAGTCAATAAAAGTCATCAGGACCCTCCTGAAAAATGGAACTTAGAGCAGATATTTCCCCAACCAGAGTCAATAAAAGTCATTAGGACCCCCCTGAAAAATGAGACTTAGATTAGATATTTCCCCAGTAAGAGTCAACAGGACCCGCCTGGATAATGGGAAGTAATTTTAACCACCAATCCCCAGCAAGACCCCCAGCAGATATAACTTGTAGCAAGACATGGTGGAAATAATACCTTTTCAAAAAATACAGCATAATCTTGAAATTGTCCGCAGTGGAGGATTGTCCAGACTAGTTTTGTAATCAGGCGTCCACCTGGAGAACAAGGGGAATATTTTTCAGTTTTAAGTGTTTGCAATCAGGCGCCCACCTGGAGAACAACGGAATATTTTTCAGTTTTAAGTTTTGCAATCACGCGCCCACCTGGAGAACAAGGGAATATTTTTCAGTTTTAAGTTTTGCAATCAGGCGCCCACCTGAAGAACAAGGGAATATTTTTCAGTTTTTAAGTTTTTGCAATCAGGCGCCCACGTGGAGAACAACGGGATATTTTTCAGTTTTAAGTTTTGCAATAAGGCGCCCACCTGGAGAACAAGGGAATATTTTTTAGTTTTAAGTTTTGCAATAAGGCGCCCACCTAGAGAACAAGGGAATATTTGTCAGTTTTAAGTTTTTGCAATCTGGCGCCCACCTGGAGAACAAGGGAATATTTTTCAGTTTTAAGTTTTGCAACCAGGCGCCCAACTGGAGAACAAGGGAATATTTTTTAGTTTTAAGCTTTGCAATCAGGAGCCACCTGGAGAACAAGGGAATATTTCCAGTTTTAAGTTTTGCAAGCAGGCGCCCAACCTGGAGAACAAGGGAATATTTTTCAGTTTTATGTTTTTGCAATCAGGCGCCCACCTGGAGAACAAGGGAATATTTTTCAGTTTTATGTTTTTTGCAATCAGGCGCCCACCTGGAGAACAAGAGAACATTTTTCAATTTTTAGTTTTTATAATTAGGCACCCACCTGTAAAACAAGGGAATATTTTTCACAATTTCAAGCTTGTAATAAGGCGCCCACCTGTAGAACAATGGAATATTTTTCAACGCAACTCGAGTTCAGCAGTTAGGCACCCACCTGCAGAATGAGGGAGTATTCAAACGGAATACATGTCGAAATCCAACAATTAGGCATCGGACATAAAGAGAAAGGCAAATAGTCAGCGAGGCCGCAAGAGGTTCGCAGAAAGAGATACAAGGCAACAAAGAAACAAGGATCAAGATTGAAGACGTAGATAGGCTTTTCTTTGTAATCCGTAGTTTATAGTTTAGTGTAGTTTTCTTTCTACCTTTTATAAGGAGTAATAAGGAGGACAGCGGATAGTAACAACAGCCAATCACAGTCTCTTAGTAGTCCCAGCTACCAAAACTTCCAGAACTACACTGACCTGATTCCTCTATTGTCGAGGATATGTAGGCAACCTTTGAAGCAAGGTTCGGTCAGGAAATTTTCAAAATTATTCACATGGACTATTCAATCGGACGGAGATCGCTCATATTTTCTCACTTGTCTTTGCACGATCACCCTTGCATCCTGACCGTTTGATCAAGGTTGATCAACGGCTCAAATGCCTTGATCCAAACGGTGTCGTTTCATTCTGGGTCTTTTGGACCGAGTAAGGGTTGGGCTTGGTTTGATTGGGTCTTAGGGGTGTTTTGACTTGGGCTACTCAATTTTAATAGCCATGGCCCAAATTATGACTCTCTTATGAAGACCAAACAAAAAATATTTGTTTTATTTCTTTTTCTTTTAATTAATCTCTTTCTTTTTATTTTTTCATTAATTCTCTTTTTATTTCTATTTATTAAGATTTTAGTAAAGTAAAAATAGACAAAGTCAAGTTAAATTCTACAAAATAAACTAATTAACTTCTAAAAAAAATTAACCCCCAAATTTAAAGAGGAAAACTAAACAAAATGTAAAGATGACCATCTTTGCTATTTTTCCTTGTTTTCAATATAACCTAAAAATGTAAAACTCAAATCCTATGCAAACATGCTATTTTTATATTTATTGTTTTTTTATGGATTATGCAAATTAAAACGTGCGACATGCAAATAAATGTAAATTTATGCAATTAATTCCTAAAATCAAAAAAACCCCTGAATTAAATTATGGTGTGAATTTCTGAAGCCTTTTGATTAAGCTATTTCTAAAAATTAAGGTGTTGATAAATTTTCTTTGTTTTGATAGCCTGTATAATGTTATGGAGGTCTACATATGTAGAAGTCTGTTAATTCTTTGGCTAATTGAGTCAGCTAATGTTGGCTGATTAGACCTTCATGAGTTTATTAATTTGAGGATAAAACGAGACCCAAATTTGGCTGGCCAAGGTCATATGTAAATAAACAGGAGTTAAAAATATTAACCAAGGTCAAGTTCAGGGGTAGGGTAATTTAGGAAGGTTAGTAAGGGTATAAAAGTAATTCAAAACTATAAAAATCTAGTGAGAATCCTGTAGAACCTTCCAACGGGGACTAATATATAATTCCAGCCTCAAATTTGAGGCACAAGTCAGAAATAGAAGGACTATTTAAGCAAAAATACAACTTGAATTAAGGACTAAAAAATAAAACAAGTAAATCTGATACCCTAACTGTTTTGCTATAAATAAAACCATTTGGGGGCATTGAAAGGGATCCAGAAACTTTTATCTTTTACACTAAAGCTGGAAGTATTGATTCGAAACCTATTGTCATCAATTCTAAGGCTGAAATACTTATTCTATATCTGAAAATACCATTAGGATTGTTTTGAATCATTTTCTGAAGATTTAACTCTCCAAAAAAACTCCGCTAAAATCTGGAAACAGTGTTTTATTGGTTGTTGGTTGCTTAGCTGATCCCTTCTATTTACTCATAGGTTGTTTCCTTTGCTGCCTTACAGGTACCATTTAAAGCTCATGTAAATTTGAAGTTCAAATTGAAATATACTCTCCAATGTGAAAATCTCGTTGACATTTACGTTTTCTTGTTATTTCTATTTCCCTCGTTTCTCTATTTAGTCCTGAATATGAGTGTAGTAATAGATATGGGTCTCATGTTGTAGTTAAGTGTAGATTGATCCCTGCTTGTAATAATTTGGACATTTGGGACTGTTTTATGTGTAATAATGGGACATTCAACTCAAATATTTGTCTGTATTTAAGTAGTAATCGATTCCAATTATAGTCCAGTTGGTTCAGGTGCTTATCCTACGCACTTAGAATTAATGAACTTAGGAAGCAATAGTACTGATAGTCATGTAAAGATAAAATTAAAAATGTTGTGAAGTATTTCTGTTCGCTTGAGCCCACCATGCTTAGCAATAATTTATTTTCGAATATGTTCCATGTAGTGTAGTTTGAATCACACTTGGATTTTAGAATTGGATTCATATACTCTGACTGATGAGTATATGAATCATCCAATTCGACTCTAAAGTTGAAACTGATACAAAAAATGCATAGAAAATTGATTTTGTATATAATGTCAAATAAAGAGGGTTATTATCAATCGGGATCCTTCAATCAAATTAGTACTGGGCTCATTCACGAGGCCCAGTAAGTGCCCAAGCATTGTTATATAACACGTTAATCTAGGTTGAATAACCACAGCCCAAAACAGTCGCAATAATTGCCAATACAGCCTGAGCAACATGTGCTCCAGGGCTGGCCCAAAACGCAATTTATTTGTGTGTCAATTGGCCACGAACGAGGTTGAGGCACATATAATGTTTTCCCAAGCACCTTGTTCATACATGAAAGAGTTAGTGTATTTAAGAATGGTTTAAAAATGAGCTGTGTTGATGCAAATAAATACCATGCGTAGGCCCTTGATCCATCAGAACAATATAGAAAGAATAGGAGGTGCCGTTTAGCAAATTTCACGGCCTATTTGGGTGCGCATTTATGCGACCCAAATCCAAATCTCAGCGAAGTTGGAATGTATCAAAATCCATGGGTGCATTTATGTGACGTGGTTCGAGGCATGTTTTAACAACATTGCAATTCTCTTTAAAATAACAATAAAAGCGATTCAAAGTTAAAAAGTACATAAGTTGAAATATGTTCTAAAATCAGATGATTTAAGCCAAATATAACAGTTGAGCATCCGTGCTAGAACCATGGAACCTGGGAATGTCTAACACCTTCTCCCGGGTTAACAGAATTCCTTACTCGAATTTCTGGTTCGCGGACTGTTAAACAGAGTCATTCTTTACTTGATTCGGGATTCTAAATGGTGACTTGGGAAACTACAAATCTCCCAAGTGGCGACTCTGAAATTATCTCAAAATTGAATCCTGTCTTGATTGTCATTTAATTGGAAAAACTCCCTTGTATGCGCCCTTCGCCAGGTTGTGGATAGCAAAAAGGAGGTGTGACAACGTGCTCCATCAGTTCAGGGTTCTTCTATACCAGGTGCATCTGCTAGTCAGTGTATCGTGAGGGATTCCCTTCAGTCCCCTTCTCCATCACCTGGGAGTTGCTATGAGTGTAGAGAGACTGGTCATTGTGGAGGCAGTGCCCTCGTCGTCTTGCGAGTTTATCTCAGTAGAGGGGCCAGTCAACAGCTTTAGCGCCATTTTCTTCATCACCCCCCGCCCAGCCAGCTAGGGGTGGAGGTCAGTCGGCTAGGGGCTATCCTAAAGGGAGAGGCCAATCAGGTGGCGGTTAGGCCTGTGTCTATGCACTTCCAGCTAGACCCGATGTTATTTCTTCTGATGATGTTATTACAAGTATTGTTTAAGTTTTCCACAGAGAATCCTCTATATTATTTCATCCCGATTCCACCTTTTATTATGTGTCATCATACTTTTCTCATTATTTCAGTACTCCCCTTGAGTCTCTGGTTTCTCTTGTTCATGTATCTACCCCGGTGGGCGATACTATTCTTGTAGACTGTGTGTACCGGTCATGTGTGGTGATTATTGGGGTCTAGAGACCTGTGTGGATCTGTTATTATTATGTATGGTGGATTTTGATGTCATTTTGGGCATGGATTGGTTATCTCCATGTCGTGCTATTCTCGACTATTATGCCAAGACAGCCACATTTGCTATACCGGGCGTGTGATGGATTGAGTGGCGAGGTTTGTCTGATTATGTTCCCAGTAGGGTAATTTCATTCTTGAAGGACAAGAATATAGTTGGTAAGGGTTCTCTTTCGTATCTAGCTTTTGTAAGGGATGTCGGTATAGAGACTCCTAGTATTGATTATGTTCTAGCTGTGAGGGATTTTTCTGATATGTTTCCTACAGGCCTGTCGGGCATTCCACCGGACAGGGATATTTATTTTGGTATTGACCTGGTGCTGGACACTCTGCCCATTTCTATTTCGCCGTATCGTATGGCACCAGCGAAGTTGGAGGGGTTAACGAAGCGGCTTCAGGAACTCCTTGAAAAGGGGTTCATTCGACCTAGTGTGTCACTTTGGGGTGCATCGGTTCTATTTGTGAAGTGGAAGGATAGCACTATGAAAATGTGCATTGATCATAGGCAATTAAACAAAGTAATATTTAAGAACAAGTATCATTTTCCATGCGTTGATGATCTATTCGACCAGCTTTAGGGAGCGAGAGTGTTCTCCAAGATTGATCTCGGTTCAGGTTATCACCAGTTGAAGATCAGGGACTCGGATATTCTTAAGATAGCTTTCAGGACCAGATATGATCATTATGAGTTCCTGGTGATGTCGTTAGGGTTGACTAATGCCCCAGCAACGTATATGCATTTGATGAATGGCGTGTTCCGGCCATATCTCGACTTGTTTTTTATAGTATTCATTGATGATATTATGGTATAC
Organism: Nicotiana benthamiana; assembly: GCA_034376525.1. Lineage (NCBI taxonomy): Eukaryota > Viridiplantae > Streptophyta > Magnoliopsida > Solanales > Solanaceae > Nicotiana > Nicotiana benthamiana. The sequence continues at coordinate 94,938,696 of CM067330.1, forward strand.
TCACATAGACAGAAGGATCATGCGGAGCATTTGAGAGTTGTGTTACGGAGATTAAGGGAAGAGAAACTTTATGCAAAGTTCTCCAAGTGTGGGTTTTGGCTCGGTTCAATGGCATTCTTGGGACATGTGGTGTCTAGTGAGGGTATTCAGGTTGATCCAAAGAAGATAGAGACGGTTTGGAGTTAGCCCATACCATTCTCAGCCACAGAGATTCGTGGCTTTCTTGGGTTGGCGGGTTATTATTACCCGTTTGTTCAGGGATTCTCATCTATCCCATCTCCCTTGACCAAGTTGACTCAGAATGGTGCTTCATTTATAAGGTCGGACGAGTGTGAGGAGAGCTTTCAAAAGCTCAAGCCATCCTTGACCACAACTTTAGTGTTGGTTTTACTATCAGCTTCAGGTTTATATACCATGTATTGTGATGCTTCGAGAGTTAGTATTGGATGTGTGTTGATGCGGGAGGGTAAAGTTATTGTTTATGCTTCTTGTCAGTTGAACCCCCATGAGATGAACTACCCCGTTCATAATTCGGAGTTGGCTGCCATAGTTCATGCGTTGAAGATTTGGAGGCATTATTGTATGGTGTGTCTTGTAAGGTGTTTACTGATCATCGCAGTCTCCAGCACTTGTTCAAGCAAAAGGATCTTAATTTCAGGCAGCTTAGATGGTTGGAGTTGCTTACGGATTATGACATCATTATATTGTACCATCCAGGGAAGGCAAATGTGGTGGCAGACGCATTGAGCCGAAAGGCATTAAGTATGGGTAGTTTTTCATATATTACAGTTTGGGAGAGACCTCATGCAATTGATGTCCAAGACTTGGCTAATCGGTTCATGAGTTATATATTTCAGAGCCCATTCGAGTATTGGCTTGTGTGATTTCTCAGTCTTCCTTATATGATCACATCAGAGAGCTCAAGTATGATGGTTTGCATTTGCTTGTCCTTAAGGAAAGAAATCAGCACGATGACGCCAGAGATGTAACCATTGGTGATGATGGGGTGTTGACGATGTAGGGCCGAATTTGTATGACCGATGAGGACGCTCTTCAGGAGTTAATTTTGCATGACGCCCATAGCTCGCGGTATTCCATTCATCCGGGTGCCGCGAAGATGTATCACTATTTGAGGCAGCATTATTGGTGGAGGGGAATGAAGAAAGACATTGTGGGATTTATAGCTCGGTTTCCTAATTGTCAGCAAGTGAAATATGAGCATCAGAGACCGGTTGGCTCGCTTCAGCGCATGGATATTCCAGAGTGGGAGTGGGAGATGATCACTATGAATTTTTTACTTGGACTTCCACAGACTTTAAAGAAGTTCCATGCTATTTGGGTGATTGTGGATCGGCTGACCGAGTCCGCGCACTTCATTCCTATGTGTACTACCTATTCTTCATAGCGGTTGGCAGATATCTATATCCACGAGATTGTTCTTTTGCATGGTGTCCAAGTTTCCATCATATCAGATAGGGCCACTCAGTTTACTTTGCAGTTTTGGAGGTTTGTACAGCAAGAGTTGGGCACTCAGGTTGGAGTGAGCACAGTTTTTCACCCTCGAACGGACAGGCAATACGATCGCACTATTCAGGTATTGGAGGACATGTTGCGTTCTTGTGTCATTGATTTCGGAGGTTCATGGAATCAATTTCTACTGTTTGTGGAGTTTTCTTATAACAACAGCTACCGGTCGAGTATTCAGATGGCTCCATGTGAGGCTTTGAACATGAGGTGGTGTAGATCTCCAGTTGGTTGGTTCGAGCACGGTAAGGCTAGGCTATTAGGGACAGACTTGGTGTAGGATGCTTTAGACAAGGTGAAAGTGAGAGGTTTCGTACCGCACAATCGAGGCAAAAGAGTTATGCTGACAGGAAGGTTCGAAATGTGTCTTACATAGTTTACGAGACTGTTCTATTGAAGGTTTCACCCATGAAGGGTGTTATGAGATTTGGGAAGAAAAGGAAATTGAGTCCTCGGTTCATTGGCTATTTTAAGGTGCTTAGGAGGATTGGGGAGGTGGCTTACAAGCTTGCGGTGCCACTCAGCTTGTCGAGTGTGCATCTGGTATTTCATGTTTCTATGCTCTAAAAGTATATTACGGATCCGTCATATGTTCTGGATTTTAGCATGGTTCAGTTAGATGGTCATTTGGTTTATGATGTGGAGCCAGTAGCTATTTTGGATCATCAAGTTCGAAAGTTGACGTCAAAGGATATAGCTTCAGTAAAAGTGCAGTGGAGAGGTCTCCCTGTGAGGAAGCAACTTGGGAGATTGAGCGGGAGATATGGAGCAGATATCCTCACCTATTTGAGGCTTCAGGTATGTTTCTTGACTCGTTCAAGGATGAACGTTTGTTTAAGTTGGGGAGAATATGACGAACCAGCTAGTCGTCTCAAGAGTTACTGCTCCATTTTCCCCATTTCTACTTGGCTTGGGTTCAAAAAGGCTTTAAGAAGGTCTGAGACACTTAATCTCTTTTAAGAAAGCTTAAGTTGGAAAAGTCAAACAGATGTTGACTTATATGATAGAGGGATTAGATGTGAGTTCCAATAGTTTGAATACCTTTGGGAGGTGATTTGGGACTTAGGAGCATGATCGGAATGAGTTTTGGAGGTCCGAAGTAGATTTAGGCTTGAATTGGCGAAAATAGATTTTTGGTGATTTCCGGTTGATAGGTGAGATTTTGATATAGGGGTCGGAATGGAATTCTGAAAGTTGAAGTAGCTTCATTATATCATTTGGGAGGTGTGTGCGAAATTTCGGGCCATTCCGAAGTAGTTTGGTACACTTTGTGATCAAAAGTGGAATGCAGAAGATATTAGAACCTTAGGCTTGAATTCAATGTGATTTGGTGGTTTTGATGTTGTTTGAGGTGTTTTGAATATTGGTACAAGTTTGAATAAGGTTATGGGATATGTTTGTGCTTTTGGTTGAGATCCCTGGGGCCTCGGGGTGATTTCAGATGATAGACGAAAGATTTTAGATTTTGAGAAGTTGCACATTTTTGCTGTTTTTGGTATTTCTGCATCTGCATATTAGGGACCGCAAGTGCGATGCTGCAGATGCGGAAAGGGTGATTGTAGAAGTGGAAAAATGCATGGGCAGGCAGGAACTGCGAAGGCGTAGATGCAGAATTGGCATCGCTGATGCAGTTTTGGCTGAGTTAAGTGAAAGCCGCAGAAGAGGCTCATTGACCACAAATACGGTACCGCAGATGCAGAAATGCCTAAATCAGAATGTTATATTTTCTCCTTTGTGATTTTCATAGGGTTTCACTACCTTTAAACACAAATTTTGGAGCTTTGGGCGATTTTGAAGAGAGAAATCAAGGAGACATCATTGATGTAAGGTTTTGGATTATGAAAACTCGTTCCTAAGCTATTATTTCATGGATTCGAGCTATAATTAACGGAAATTAAGGGTTAAAATTAGGAAAACTAGGGCTTGGTATTGGATACCTATACTTGAGGACCTGAAGGACCATTTGAGTTTAGATTTCAGAACTTTTTTTATGTATGAACTCGTGGGCATACAAGGAACCTATTGATGTGAATTTTATCGAATTCTGAGACGTGGGTCAGGGGGTCAGGTTTTAGTAATTTCGAGATTTGTGTTGTATGTTGACTATTTTTGCTTGGGCTTCGTTCCCTTAGCATATTTTGATGTCGTGATTCTGCTTTTGAATAGATTCTACGCGAGTAGAGGCCGATTCGAGGGGAAAAGGCGTCGCGAGCCAAAGATTTGACCGGTTTGAGGTGAGTAATGATTGTAATGATGTTTTGAGGGTATGAAACCCCGGATTGCACATTGTTGTACTATATTGAGGTGACGCACATGCTTGATGACGAGCGTGGGGTCGTGCACTATTGAGGATTGTGACTTAGTCCGTCCCCAAGTGACTATTTTACCGCATATTTGACTGAAATCTTTTTGCTATCATCATAGTTTGGGCTGAATGCCATATTTGGGCCTCGTGCCAACTATTTGAACCCTTCGAAGATTTTTTATTGATATTTCCTCACTGTTATAACTTTATGCTTGAACTTTGTCATGATATATGTCATCGCTTTCATACCTAGCCATGCTTACTATATTTTAACACTTATATGATCTTTTAAATGATAATTGGGATGAGAAATCTTGTTTTACTACTGTCGAGTGGGTTGTGAGTTTTTTTGACTGAGTAAGGCCGAGGGCCTATGTTGTGAGGAAACACTGATCATGATTTGAGGCCGAGGGCCTGAGATATGTACGCCACGAGGTGGATTGATTGATATGAGGCTGAGAGCCTAGTGATGATGCCACGAGATAGCTTGATATTGCGCTTGGGCCGTAAGGAGCCTGTCCAAGAGTCTACACACCCCTAGTGAGCGCGGGTACCCATATGATGTGAGATGTAGCCCGTGGGACTGGTATGGTTCTGAGATATTGTTCGAGGGGTGAATTTGTTGATATTGTGCCGGGGGGGGGGGGGGGGGGGTGAACCTACATGTCTTTATCTTTCTTAAATGCCTAGCATTATCTGTTCAATTGTTGAAAAGGATTTTTATGAAGTTTTTAGTTGAATAAAATGACTTTTTCTCATTTTTTTTCTAGGTTACTGTTTTACTTATTTCACTGGTTCATTATAGCCAATAATGTGCCTTACATCTTTTCCTTCTTTCAGTCTTTTTATATGAATATTACTCACTTAGTTGAAGTACTCACATTATTCCCTACATCCCATGTGTAGATTTATGTGTATCTGGTCCCGCTCCCGAGTGCTGATCTTTTCTGCTTAGGCGGATTCGAGGAGTCTCTAGGTAGCTATCAGTGTTCGCAGCGCGTAGCTTCTTATCTATCTTATTTATTCGTGTTCTTAGTTTCTGCATTAAACTCTATAGACTTCTTTGAGTATTCTGGATTGTTTAGATGGTCATGGCTAGTGACACCCCGGTATCAGGCTATGTTGGTTGTATTCCGCACATTATGTTATCATCTAATTAAACTTTGGATTATTTTATTATGCTTTAGGTTGTTTCTTATCGTCTAACTGTTAAATGTTGAAACGGAAAGTGCTGGCTGGCCTTGTCTTCATGAGAGACGTCATCACGATCGGGTTCGAGTTTAGGGTCGTGACAGGTATAGCCCATGCCTTCGTTTGGATCTTAGTGTCAGGACCTGAGTAGCCTAAATTTTTGTTGGCCCATAAAAAAAGACATTAAAAACATTAGTCATCACCTCGCCATAACAATTACTCCTTTTTGGCGTTTTAGGGCTATAGAACTGGAATTCCGCCTAATTCCTAGATTTTCTTTTGCTATAACCCACGCTATCTTCATGGGTCTGGGCACCAGGAACCATCTCACCTAAAATTTTCCGGCCCAACAAAAATGACCTACGGAGCATTAGTCATAGTCTCACCATGACCATTCCCTTTTGTTTGGCGTTTTAGGGTCATAAAACTGCAATTGTGCGATTCCCACATTTTCGCATGATATAGTACGCCATCTGCATGCGTATGGGCGCCCCGACAAAAATCGGCTCATAATATTTTGGCCCATATAAAACAACCTAAGTAACATTATTCGTCGCCTCGCCACAACTATTCCTTATTTTTTGGCATTTTAGGGTCATAAAACTTGAATTCCCTCTATTCTTAGATTTTCATGTGCTATTGCCCACGCCATCTACATGGATTCCGGTTCCCGGTCTCGAATCCCCTAAAATATTTCTGTCCCATAAAAATGAGGTAAGGAACATTAGTCATCGCCATGCAATGATCGTTCCTCAATGTTTTTGCATTTTAGGGATATAAAACTAGAATTTTGCCCGATCGCCTAAAGTATTACCGGTCCATAAAAATGACCTAAGGAACATTATTCATCGCCTCACAGTGACCATGCCTCATTTTTGCCGTTTTAGGGTCATGAAACTGGAATTCCGCCTGATTCCTTTATTTTCATGTACCACATCATCATAAATCGCATAAAATTTTAATGTCACATAAAAAACGACCTAAAAACATTAGTCATCTTCTCTCCATGCATGTTCTTCCTCTTTTGGCATTTTAGGGCCACAAAACTAGAATTCCACCCGATTTTTAAATTTTCGTATTTCATAGCACAAACCATCTGTATGGACTAGGACGCCCGTATCCGAATCGCCTAAAACTTTTCTGGCACATCAAATACAACCTAGGGAAAATTAGTCATCGCCTCACCATGATTTTTCCTTATTTTTTTGCATTTTAGAGCGTAAACATATAATTTCGCTCGATATCCAAATTTTCGTATGCTAAAGCCCACACCATCTACATGGGTCTTAGCACCCGGACTCGAGTCGCCTAAAAATATTTTGGCCCATCAAAAATTACCTACGGAACATTAGTCATTGTATCCCCATGAACGTTCCTCGTTTTTGGTTTTTTAGGCTCATAAAATTGGAATACCTCACAATTCCCACATTTTTGTATGTTATATAGCCCATGCCATCTGTGTGGGTCCGAGAGTCCGGACATGAATTGCCAAAATTTTGTCAGCTCATAAAAAACAATGAAAGGAACATTAATCATCATGTCGACATGACCGTTCCTCCTTTTTTGATATATTAGGGCCATAAAATTTTTATTTCACTCAATTTTCAGATTTTCATATGCTACAACCCATGCCATCTGCATGGGTCCGGGTGCCTAGACTCGAATTCCCTAAAAAAATTTCGGCCTACCAAAAGCGACCAAAGGAACATTAGTCATGACCATCTCTCCTTTTTTGGTTTTTTACGGCCATATAACTGGATATCCGCCGACATTTGAGTAATCCATAGGCCACCCAATCTGCACGGGTTCAAGCGTCCGTACCTAAATCGCCTAAAATTTTTGCGGCACATCTAAACGACCTAAGGAATATTATTTGTCGCTTCGACATGAACGTTCCTTATTTTTTGGCGTTTATAGGGCCATAAAACTAGAATTTCACTCGATTCTCAGATTTTTGTATGTCATAACCCATGCAATCTGCATGGATCCGGGCGCTCCAGACTTGAATCGGCTAAAAATTTGTCGGTCCACTAAAAATAACCTAAGGAACATTATTCATCGCATTTCCATGATCGTTCCTTATTTTGTTGGTATTTTAGATCATAAAACTGGAATTTTGCTCGATTCCCTGATTTTGTGTGTTATAGCCCACGCCATCAACATGCGTTTGGATATTCGGACACGAATCGCTTAAATTCTTCTGCCACGTAAAAAATGACCCAAGGAACGTTGTTCATCGCCTAGCCATGATCGTTCCTCCTTTTTGGTGTTTTAGGGTTGTAAAACTAGAATTCCCCCCGATTCTCATATTTTCGTGTGTTATACCCCACGCCATCTGCATGGGTCTGCGCACCCAGAGTTGAACCGCCTAATATTTATCTGGACCATCAAAAATGACCTAAGTAACATTAGTAATCACTTCTTCATGACCGTTCCACTTTTTTTTTTGCATTTTACGGCATTTCAGGTTCATTTTGTGGCATGACCCAGAAAAATTGGTCAATGGAAAACATCTTAATGACCAATACTGATTGCTTTGCCATGAATTTCAAGTTCAATTTTTGGAATTTCGTGATCATGCAATACGAAAAATATGATTATATTCCTTTTTTTTGTGTATTAGTACATGTTGATTTTGTAATTTTTTTGATGGACTCTAATTGGCCTGGAATTTTGTAGTTCTATAGAAAATAGTCTAGTGAACAATACTTATTGTTTCCCAATGATTTTGGGATTATTTTATGGCGTTTCGGGGTCATGATACACAAATTTGTGATTATATCTGCTTTTTCATGTGTATTAGTATATGCTACTTCTATAGAATTTTTTGATGGATTTTGATTGGGCTGAAATTTTGTAGGTCCATAGGAAATGACCTAGTGATAAATACTTATTGCTTCCTAATGACTTTAGAGTTCATTTTATAACTTTTCGGGGTCATGCAATATGAATTTGTGATTATATCCATGTTTCCCTATATATTAGTACATGCTAATCCTGTATAAACTTTTGATGGACTCCAATTAGTCTGAAATTTTGTAGGTCCATAGGAAACAACATATTGACCAATTTCAGGTTCATTTTATGGCATTTTTGGGTCATGCATTTCAGGTTCATTTTATGGATGACCCAGAAATGCCATAAAATGAACCTGAAATTGGTTAATATGTTGTTTCCTATGGACCTACAAAATTTCAGACTAATTGGAGTCCATCAAAAGTTTATACAGGATTAGCATGTACTAATATATAGGGAAAAATGGATGTAATCACAAATTCATATTGCATGACCCCGAAAAGTCATAAAATGAACTCTAAAGTCATTAGGAAGCAATAAGTATTTATCACTAGGTCATTTCCTATGGACCTACAAAATTTCAGCCCAATCAAAATCCATCAAAAAATTCTATAGAAGTAGCATACACTAATACACATGAAAAAGCAGATATAATCACAAATTCGTGCATCATGACCCCGAAACGCTATAATACGATCCCAAAAATCATTGGGAAACAATAAGTATTGTTCACTAGACTATTTTCCATAGAACTACAAAATTCCAGGCCAATTAGAGTCCATCATAAAAATTACAAAATCAGCATGTACTAATACACACAAAAAATGAATATAATTATATTTTTCGTATTGCATGATCACGAAATTCCAAAAATTGAACTTGAAATTCATGGTAAAGCAATCAGTATTGGTCATTAGGATGTTATCCATGGACCTACCAAATTTCAGGCCAATTGAATTTTGTCAAAAAAATTCCATACAATTAGCATGTACTAATACACACAAAAAAAGTGAATATAATCATAAATTCCTATTATATGACCCCGAAAATTAAAAATGATCCGAAAGTATTGGTGAAGCAATAAATATTAGTTAGTAGTCCATTTTCTATAGACCTACAAAATTTCAGGTCAATCGTAGTCCGTCTAAAAAATTATACAAAATTAGCATATTACAATACACACAAATAGTGGATATAAGCACAAACTCCTGTTGCATGAACCAAAGATGTCATAAAATGATTCTGAATCTCATGGAAAAGCAATAAGTACTGGTCACTTGGTCGTTTCCGTGGATCTATAAAATTTCAAGCCAGTCAGAGTCTTTTTTTATTTTTCAGTTTTAATATATTAAATATTGACCCAATTAAAAGATGATCGATCTAATCTGATATCCATATTGTTTACCCTAAAATTTGTAACAATTAAATTATATTGTGCTTTTAAGGATATGTGATTTAATCCAATACCAATTGATAAACAAAGAATTAAATGTAAAATTAAAGAATAAAATAGATGAAAGCAATATGTAACCTAAATCTTGACCTCGACCAGTGAAAGTCTCAAGGTATGATGATGGGAATAAATTATTAAACAACTCTGATGAACAGTGAATGAAATAGCAAGAAAGTAATGAGCATATTTTTTCTTATCAGTGAACAGTGTCTTACAAACGAATGGGATCCCTCTTTATATAATAGGGGAGTCCAAAATAAGGTACACTTCTAACTACAGTAGGAAATCATATTTGAAAATTGTCGAACCACCAAAGACCAATTTATTCTGAAATTTAAGTCGCGATCTCGGGCCCGTTGCGAGTATCTCGCCCTTTCTGTTACTGAATCATAACAGTATCATCTCGAAGCATTCTTTCTTATGACCTCGATAAATGAAAATGACCTTGGCAGTAGAAAGGAGCTTCGACCCGGAGCTCGGTGTCCTAGCCTTCCGACATGGTATTATTTTTTGTCGAAGAAAGAAATAGGATAGCACCGATTTCCACCATATACAGATAGTCCTCTTGTTTCTTAGAATAAAATGATAAGAAAAAACATTAGCCTCGATTTTCTGGACGATAATGACTTCATCCCTGTTATATAAGCACTCGAGGTGACTGAAACGTCCCGCCAATTCGATTCCAAAAAACATTAAATGCTGGCCAGTGAAGGTCGGCCACTAGCGCCACCGAACCGTCGCTGTGAACCAATAAATGCAGGTTTCCCATTTTAATCAAAACTTTACTTTCATCCTCACCAATTTCTCTAAGTCTCTTCCTCTCTCCATCTCTTCTCTTCCACCGCTAATTGATTCGATCGTTTGGGGCCAAAAAGACCAAACTTCACCTCTTTTCGCATCATCTCATCTGAATCAATGGAGAAAACCTCCAAAATCATCTCTTAAAAGGAGAAAGCATCTTCTTCTTGCCGGCCGGCCAGTGACAAAATGCTAGTGGAATCGCTCCTTCATGAGATTGTTCCTGGCCCTTGTGACCTAAAAAACAACTTCAAAGTTAAGAACCCTCCATCGATCCCTGACCAATGTGAAAACATATCAAGGTATATTTGCTCAACAATAGCGAAGAAGCTCGAAGTCATTAAGAAAGATTGCAATAGGGAGCCCGAAGTCGTGGTACAGATCCCCGTCCCCGAAGAAAGTATCACAACTCATGGGGAGGGGTTTCTAAGTGTTGAAACTTACCCCTTCACACTGGGTCCTCTTGAACCAGTAATCATCGACTTTTGCAAGATGTACTAGGTAACCCTCAGGCAGGTGCATCCCTCGTTCTGGCGCATAGTGATTATGCTCCACTTCTTCTTTGGTAAGGCCAAGGGAATGTAATTCACCCTCAGCCACCTTATACGGCTATATTAACCACAATTTTATCGAGGATTAATCAAGCTTCAATGCCGATCAACGAAGTCCTTTTTAGTATTGACGAGGACAAGGATTTGGGTTGGATGAGTTGGTTTGTGGAGGTAAGGACTTGTGACCTCATCCCCGAGGAGAAGCTTCCATTCCCCGATAAATAGAACCCAAACGTAAGTGTTAGCCATTAATCTTTGTGCTTTATTTTTTGCTTTTTGTAACAATTTTCATCTATTATGCAGCAGTTTCCTGAATGTCTCACGCGATCCCCAACCTCGAAGATTGGGTTCGGAAAATGGCTACCACTTCTTCCCATGCCGAGCACTGCTGGCGTGACTTGGCAAAGGGCGGATGGAAGGCTAAAAATCATGGTAAGTATATCTTGAATGCATTCGACGTCTTTTCCTAAAACATTTAATTTTATATATACCTTACTCCCTTTAATAGAGGCCTTAGAGATGACGCTGAATTGAGGCTGGCCCCACCCGTGGAAGAGGTGGTTCCCAAATCAGCCAAGGAAAAAAAGAAGAGAAGGGCCTCGCCTTTTGCTACCTCAGAGCCTAAGAAGAGTATCGCTCATAAGCTAAAGGACGACTAGCAGCCCAAAAGCTACGAGATAAGGAAGAGGAAGGAGAGGATGCTGGTTGCGAGCTGGTTTCTCAAAAGAGGGGAAGCGTCGAAGATTCTAAGGTAGCTGGGTCGTTAACGGTCGAGGAGACTCACCCTCAGACCGAGTATATTTGGGGAGGTTCTCCGAGCAATGTCCCCGAGCCATCAGGGGCTGAAGATAGTTCCTACCATGGTGAAAAAAGGCGAGCATGCCCGAAGGGTCCGATAGTAAGGCTCTTCAAAAGGAAAAGAGTTCCCCAAATGACTTGCTCAGGGAAATCACTATCGATGATTCACCACCCGGCCCCGAATTTTCTGAAGGGCAGTTTCGGGAGGCTCAAGCAATTGAGACCCCCAATATGGGTACAACACATGATGGGGAAGACATATTCCGAAACTTTCTTGTGGGGGTCGATGATGTTTTCGACCTGGACGTGTCGATGGTTTTTGACGAGGCCCATTATATCCTGAACCAGGTAAACTTTATTCCTATTATCACGTTTGCTTTTATTCCTTCTTGCTAATTTCTTTCCTTTCTCCATAGGTTGTGATGCTTCATCAGACAGCGTTCAACAAGTCCCATGTCGAGCTGAACTGGTGTGAGGCTCATCTCAAGAAACTTACTGAGGAGAGGGATGCCCTCAAATACCTCTATGTGAAGAAAGAAGAGGAGATCAGGAACCTCCGAGCTGACCTGGTCCAAGCTTGTAAGGAGGAGTCTAAGCTATATATGCAGGTAACTATTCTTTTGAAAGAGTATGGTCTACTGGACCCAACTATGGAGGCTAATACTTAGGCACCAAAAGCTTGAAAGGATCGAGCTGCTTTGAGGGGAAATCGATCAGATTAAAGCCGACTACGATCGGTAGACAGAGAACATGGAACGCCTTGCTGCAGAGAAAGAGGTTGCCTTGGCCAAATTATCATCGGCTGAGGTCCAACTTCGGGGCGTCAAAGAGAAAAGTTTGGCCCAGCCTAAAAGGCTTGAGGTGCTCGAAGCCGAGCTTGTTGCGGCAAAGACAAAGGTCAGGGAGACGAAGTTCTCAGCTAACAAATCTATAGTCGTGTACTTGACCGATGTCGATGTTGCTTAAGCACAGCTAAGAGAGGATTTTGTTCGAGAGCATTGACTTGGTGAGGTACCAATCTCGGAGGGCGACCCTCGAGGAAATCCATGATCGAAGTTTTGACCTCTCTGAAGAGATAGTTCAACCTAAGGCACTCAAAGCTGATGCCAGGTTGCTTGTCTTCTCCGATGACAATGACAAAGATGAATGCAGACAAGGTGAATCAGATAGCGATGAGGGACCCGAAGGAGAAGCTTCCCCAAGGGTGAAACCAACGCCGAGAATAGTTAGGATTTTATTTTTCTTTTCTTTTTTGTAAGACCCCTTTCAGTCTCTTGTACATATCCTTCTTCATCAATATATAAAAGAAAATTTCTCTTTAATGCCTTCTCAATTCTTATAAACATGTTTTTTTCCTTGTAAAATTTTCAACGCAACCTTATGCTTTGAATGGTGCGTTCGAGACTTTGGTTTTGGGTGGCTTCCTCGAAGTCACCATGGTCGAGTTCGAATAAGGTTCGAACTCGAGGCATAGACCCATTAGGGTTTGTGTCAGATAATGGTGAGTCCCCAAGCTATAGTCAAGTTACTTTTTATTTGGTCTCGGGATAGTCGAACCTTTGGGTTCGGATGGAGTGACAACAAGGTCTCAAACTCTAAGTGTATGGCCCTTAGGCTCTTTAGATCGGGCCGATATGGATGGCTATTGTTCCCCTCTTTCAGCTTAAAATATTTAGTGAAACTTTCTTTACGCCTTAGCATGTATTTTTTTACCCTATTGGGTGTTTTGATGGTTCGATGTTAATTGATACTCTTCTGCCTTTTGTGCCTTAGCATGTTAGTGTTTAGATAATTCGATACCTCTTAAGGTTTTTCTAGGGCTGATTTTATCGAGGCCATTTTGATTATTTTTCGAGGGTAGCCTTTTTTAATTGTTTTTTTAAAGAATTTGAAGGCATATTTTTATCGTGAAATTCGGACATCTCCGAGCCACATTAATTTGGCCATAGCCTTTAGGTATGCCTCTTGGGTTATTTCCTAATAACACTTCAAACTTGTTCGGAGTGTTAGTCCCTGAGAATGATGGCCTTGACCTATATATCTAGGGGTGCCTCTTTGAGGTCTTATGAGTTCAAATTTAGACAATTCGAATATTTCGATCGTTGATGACAGTCCTCGAGTGTTCGAGGTATATTTATGCTTGGCCCTTGAGACGTTTCTCATAAAATCATAAATATGGAGCTCGTGTAATAGCAAATGTTCTTTCAGACGCAAAGCGTTTGATATAGAAAGAACGCTTTTTTGAATAATTTATATATGCATGCATGTTCCTCTAAACTTATCTCGTTTATTTGTTTGATATCTCTATTTTCATACGTTTTTTTGTGATACTGGTTCTTCAAAGTGACTTTAAACTCTGTTTTTTATCAATTGATTCAAGGAATCCTGCTTTATATTCATTCTTTGAATTCAAGCTGACTTTGCATTTATCAAGAATATCGCTAATGTTAGAAGGATATAGCATTATGCGTATGTATTCTCAAATGTCAACAGTGTCTATTACATTATTTGAAGATCAAACGACTTAGTACACTTAAATATATCGATCATTTTAAAAGAAAGCATAATTAGGGGTATCATAATTTTCTTGCATCTGGAACGGCATTTTACGAGGGTCAAAGGATCAATCTTTTGTGTGGGTTTAGACATTGATCTAAAATGGGTTCTTGTTTTATAAAAAAAAAACTCCGTACAATTCATAGACAATGAAACAAAGGATCTATATTTAGTCATAAGCTAGCCCCTCCTCACTACTCATGAATATCGGTTTAATATATCATCGTGGATGTGTAACATTCGCGTGATATAATTACGATTTTAAGAATAAAATCGAAGTATGCGTTCGCACAACTTTGGCTAAACTTTCTTAATAATAATAAAGCGTTATTAATTGTGAATACTTTCGCGTAACATGCTTTTTGACGCGCCAAACAAATAGGTACACGTGCGCCTGACCTGTTTCAAGATAATTTTCTTAATTTAAAAAGCTGGTGAAGGGTAAATGCAGATAGGTTCTAAAATCAGTAATTAGACAATTTAATAAGACAAGTATGATTAAAGTGACCATGCTAGAACCACAGAACTCGGGACGTAACACCTTCTCCCGGGTTAACAGAATTCTTTATCCGGATTTCTATGTTCGCAGATATTAAACAAGAGTCAAATTTCCTCGATTCGAGATTTTAAACCAGTGAGTTGGGACACATTATCCCTAGTGACAGCTCTGAATTTTAAACAAATAATGCCAATTCGATTGTCACTTTAATTGGAAAAATCCCATTATACACCCTTCCGAGCGTAGGAAAAAGGAGGTGCGATAGTTATCCTTATTATCATGTATTAATTCTTATTGTTATCTTTCTACTATACTGCTTTATCTTATACTGTCGCACCTTATATTTCATTTAAACTTAGTAGGGTCCTGACCTTCTTCGTCACTACTCGACCGAGGTTAGGCTTGGCACTTATTGAGTATTGATGTGGTGTACTCATGCGCTATCTGTGCATGTTTTTTATGTGCAAATCCAGGTACCTCCACTCAGATTAATCACGCTTGAGACGACGTGTTCATAAAGACTCTGAGGTATATCTGCCGTGTTCGCAGACCGAAGAGTCCCTTTCTACTCTCCATTTTGTATTAACCCTTATGTACTTTCTTTTCTTTGTTAGACATTCTGGAGTTAGATACTTATATACATTCAAAGGCTTGTGATCATGAGATTCCTGGATTTGAAAAATGTTTTAGCTTCGAGAGTTGTTATTGTATATGCCATGCGGCATCTTAAACGTTGTTTTATTTTACTATTTCAATTGTTGATTATTTCTTCCGCAAAATTTGTTTATTTTTCGCATTATTAGGCTTATCTAGTCGTAGAGACTAGGTGTCATCAGGATGGTTCACGAAGGGTGAACCGAGGTCGTGACAAAAGATATGGCGCCAGAGTGATTCCCACAAATGCCTTCATGGACCTCTCGTAAAAGATAATCAGTGTCCCCCAACCCTAAACATACTGCCAATGGTCCATCAAATGTCCTTCTGTATGATGTTCCATTTTCATCCTATGTGAATCGAGCAGCTTTGGTTCGTAGGACCCTTGACTTTAGTTATTTCTCGCTCGACCACACTTGGAGTTCTATGTTGACTTTGAAGTTGAGCAATAGCGGCCTGCTGAGCCTGTAGCATCTCGAATATTACCTGAAGGATAACTCTCCCGTCTCCTACACCTTGTGTTCCTTGACCACCAAATCTGCCTCCCCTACGCACACTCCCTTCGTGGTTCGTGCCTAACCCGTATTCAAAGTAATGTGTGAAATGACATCAACTGAATCGGTAACCGGTACTCTCCCAAGGTTAACCAGTGGCAACCCAGCTTTTGGAGCAATTACATTATTTTTTTTCGTGTAAAACCCGAGACCATCATCACTATGTACGGGTGCGTTTTCTAAGTTTGACATGTTTTAACCTAAAAGAAAAATTTTTTGAGAAGAACAAGCGTGAAATAATGTGTGTTTTCAGAATCAGCACTGAACAATCACTATTATTCTTAGCAGGTGGGCGTCAAACTGTTTACCCTAAATTTCGAGTAACAATTAAACTTATATTGTGATTTTAAGAATATGTGATTTAATGCAATACCAATTGATAAACAAAGAATTAAATGTATAAATTAAGAATAAAATAGATCAAACCAGTGTGTAAGATAAATCTCGACCTCGGCCTGTGACAGTCTCGAGGTATGATGATGGGAATAAATCATTAAACAACTCTGATGAACAGTGAATGAAATAGCAAGAAAGTAATGAGCATATATTTTCTTATCAGTAAACAATATCTTATAAATGAATATGATCCCCCTTTATATAATAGGGGAATCCTAAATAAGGTACACTTCTAACTATAGTAGGAAATCATATTTTACAACTGTCTAACCGCCGAAGACCAATCCATTCCGAAATTTACGCCGCGATCTCCGGCCCGTTGCAGGTATCTTGCTCTTTCTGTTACTGAATCATAAGGGTATCATCTCGAAGCGTGCCTTCTTTTGACCTCAGTAAATGATATTGTCCTCGACACTGGAAAGGAGTTTCGACTCCAAGCAAGGCGTCCTGGCCTTCCGACATGATATCATTTTTTTAATTGTAAAACAAAATCGGATAGTCCTGATTTTCACTGTATACACATATGCATATATAATCAATCAAACAATTAAAAGGGTCAAAGAATTTGGAAGAATTTATCACAAGATATTACTTCTGATTCAGTGATAACTAATACTCATTTATAGCTCTTCTAATAACATCTTGTTCAGTAACATTCTGTAAAATATGTACAACACCATGAAAAAAAGAAACTAGCACATGTAAAAGCACGTTGGAGATTTGTAAATTCTACCTTCTACAAGTAGAATAATTAATGATTTAAAACATATAAAAAATCACGATAAAAAATACTTATTTGGACTTGAAATTCGAATACCGCTACATAAATTAGGACAAAGAAGATACTATTTATATGTAAATCGAAAGCAATATTTTGTGATAAATTCTTCCTATTGCATAAGTATATGGGTTTTGGGTCGGGTCATTATCCTCTTAATCGGGTCAATATTTATTAGTTAAAATAAAAAAAAATGGATTAAAAAATTATTGCATCAGAAAGTAAAAGATTTCGATATTTATGACTTTTTATGTTAGGTGGTAAAAATTCTATGATATTTCTGTTAGAAAATATAGTTATATGACTTTGGCAAAAAAAATAATTATAATTATATTTAAAAAAAATTAGTTGTAGTGCGCACAAGTTGACTTGAACACCACTAATATAAAAATAAAAAAAAAAAAAAAGATTACCTAGATCTCTTAGCACAACACCACCGGAGTTAAATGCCTAATCATCTTGTAGTCTTGTAATATTTCATGACCCTTCAAAATTAATGCAAATTCTAAACCATTCCGAGTTTTGTGGCTAAAAATTATTACTTGTTATAAAATAATACAAGAACAAGAACAATATTGCAGAGAGAGTAGGGAGAGGAGTATTCTTATTGATACTTTGGGATGATTTACAATGGGGTAAGACCCCTCTATTTATAGGAAGAGAAAAGACTTAGCCTCAAAGTAAAACTCTTCTATAAGATAGACATTCACTCTAATTAGAGTTCTATTCTTAACACTCCCCCTTGAATGTCTACTCAATAAATAATGTGCCTCGTTAAAACCTTAACTGAAATAAAACCCAATGGGCAAAAAATTCTAGAAAAGGAAAAAGAGTACACATATTTACAAATGCGCCTATTGGTTGCCTCGTTAAAAACCTTGCAAGGAAAACCCAGTGGGACAAAACCTTGTAAGGGAAAAAGAGTGCAACGTGCATTAACTCCCCCTGAAGAGAGCATCAATTCACATCCTTGAGTCTTCGCATCCCAATCTTGTGCACTAGCTTCAAGAGATCGTTAGTAGAGATTTGATAAATAAATCATCCATATTAACTATAATGAATATTTGCACCTTGAAATCATAACTCGTGATAGATATATAATGTCTTCACAAATATCGTGGAATGGCTCTACAATATTTCCATAGAGATATCCTCGCCATCACATTATCATAGTTATAGCAAGATATATTTGTGCATAAATTGCATTAAGGAAGTGGTACCTCAAGATCAAGAATTGTAGATTCTTCAAGCAACTTAAATCCTTCATGGGTTGTCATATAAGTTAAGTCATATAAGTCATATAATAGACTTTAGATGCATATCAAGTTTTTCATGTCATGCTAAATAAATAAGATATTGAAAACTGATTACACATACCATTGACTTTATACTTTCAAGTATTCGAACTACATGTCCAAAATTACATGTCTTTCATATGGAATCAATTCTACTTGAATTGTATCTCTTCCATTTGGCCAATATTTTTGTTTGTATTCGACAAACATAAGATCCTCATCGATATTTAGCGCTATCATAGATGTCGTCGACGAACATTTTATATCGGTTCCAGTAAATTTTCATAAAGACATAACATGGAGATCTCTTCATTCATACATTCAGGTACCTGAATCTCTCATGAGATTTTATGAAGTGTTATGTCATGTGATCTTCTAGATCACTTGCCTCCTTATTATGATCACTTTGATCATTTGCTCATCTTCTTTATTAAGAAGTTCTTTTGAAACCGATTTGTCTATACGCTTTAAGCGTATCAAAGACTTTGTCCTTTTAGGACTTAATATGAGCATTTGCAGTGAGAATATAGTTACTTTCTTTGGGTCAGCAAATGCGTATGGCATGCTTTGCAATATGTTGCAATTGAATTATCCTTTTATGAACTGCAGGTTCATATTATGATATTCGAGGATCTATATATACAAATGATAATTCATCCCATGTAACCTTTTCTCAAGTGTTTATCATGTCTCCCCCTTATGTTAGGAAAGCTAACTTGTTTCCTCAACTCTGGGAAATCATCTTTGTGCATTATCATGTTAATATACACAGCACATTAATAATAATAAGATGAAATTATTTGGTTCCTGACCCTGAACCACTTGTGAGGGGAGAATATAATATACTCTCGTGTATAGCGTATATCAAATTGATATAGATAACTTTGTTCTTATAAGCAATAATTTAGCTATTAAATGGAGGCACTCAATAAATTATTTTGCTAAACCAACTATGATGTAAACCAACTTATCAAGATGAACTATCTTGAATAGAAAAACTGGAAATTATGCTCGAAATTAGATTACTGAGCAATTTACCTCGCAAGCACCGGCCAGGCTGCAGGTTAATAATAATCGCACATGTAACCATATCATAGATGCATCATATGTGGTATACATGGCAGGCGAATGGGCCCATATTCACCTTTGATATTTCCAGAATTTATGGGATTCAACCCCAACTTTAGTTGGTCAATTAATTTAATGAGAACAAGTAATACAAGAGAATTTGTAAAGAACTTTCTAGTTCTTTAATATTTACCCATGTGAATTCTCTATTATTGTTGCACATCATACTTAAATTGATATGGCTAACCCGAATGCCAATTGAATAAATTATCAATATTGATAAGTTCATGTTTATACCATGACATGTGCAATTCTCAATAAACTCCAAGTTTATTATGATATGGATTTTTATATCAATTAACATCCACTTTATTGTGGCATTCTTTTGTTTGTGTAGTACAAACTGGAGAATAAAGCGGGTAGCTTTTCATATATAGATTATCCCGCTACAAGTTGTAGTAATAGAAGATATCAAATCTTTCATTTATTTATTGTCTCAATATAATCAACCGCTTTCACATATACTTTGGAAACTGAATAAGTTTCTTTGAGACTTACTACAACACAATACCTTATTGGTAATCAATTGCGTTTCTCCAAAATAATATAATTGGCTCTTGCACAGAGTTCTCAATTAATTTGGTACTATCATATATTGCGATCACATTCTCTGCGGGGATATGTAATTTTGTTATCCTTTTCAAATCTGTAAATGCGTCTGGCATTTGATTTGCTATTCTTTGCAAATGGATAATATTTTGCACCTCTTTTTCACAAATAGAGGTATGTGGATCAAGATGAGATAATGATGCATTTTTCCACAAAATTTCCCGTTTGGTTTCACCAACTTCTCCCCCTAATTTTGGGAAAAAGTGTCTCATCGAATCGACTGTCTGCAAATCGTGCAGTGAACAAATCCCCTGTCAATGTTTCGAGGTAGCGAATAATGGAGGACGATTCAAACCCAACATATATTCCTAACCTTCTTTGCAGACCCATTTTGGTGCGATATGGCGGTGCTACAGGCACATATACTGCGAATCCAAAAATTCTTAAATGGGATATATTAGGTTCATGACCCAAAATTAATTGCAACGGGGAATATTTGTGATGATTCGTCGGTCTGAGACGAACTAGCATTGCTGCATGCAAAATGGCGTGACCCCAAACCGAAGTGGGCAGCCTCGTTTTCATGAGTAAATGAGGTATTCAAGATTATTCTCATCTATTGTCTCAACATGATATCCATTTTGACTGATATCTTTAAAACTCAACACGTTTCTCTTGGACATGGAGGAGAATATTGCATTCTCTATGATAAATATTGTTCCTTTAGGCAGAGTTATAGTTGCTCTTCCGGAGCCTTTAATCAATTTACTACTACCAGAAATTGTAGTAACATCTGCCTTACACATACTTAAATGAGAGAAATATTTCTTCTCTTTGAATATCGTATGTGTGGTACATGAATCAATTAAACAAATATTTTTATCATAGTTATTCTCCTTTTAATATCAAAGTATTAACAATTAGTAGTAGCATAATTTGTGTTGTGCATCAAAAATTTACTGCCATAATGTACAGGTACATTATGTAGATATATTAGCGCAGAAATAATAGGACGAATTTGAAAGCAATACAGCAGTATTAGTAATTGACAAATCACATTGCATTAGCATTTTGTTGCATGTAAACTCAAAAGTTTATGCATTGTTAAAAGCACAACAAAAGAGAAAAACTGACATATAACAGGATTGTAGTGACAGACAAATAATATGTTAGAGCTTGTACAGATAACGTACAGCATTACATAAGTGCAATCTACAACAAGTGAAGCACTAAGCATGCCAGTGTTGATACATAGAGCATGTATGGCTGTTACATGGATTAAATAATATAATAAGATTGTAATATTGATAACATAATATACAAAAAAGTTGTACACGGCAAATTTTCGCCCAGTGCCCTTTTTCACCGCAACGATAACATATAGTTTATGAACTATTTGCTTTTGGATTCTCATCATATCGTGCTTGTGGCAGAGTGACCAACTTTAGGTTGTCATATCTCTCATTTAAGCCATTCCACAAGATAAGTGGATCTTTGACTGTGAGATATTCAATTTTTCAAACCTTCATCAAGGTGATGGCGCAAGAAAATCAAGGCCTTAGCACAGTCTTGGGTGGATGCATTATTTCTGTCTTTAATGGCGTCTCCAGGACCCATTGCATCCAAATGGATTTCAGCATCCAACACCCATGTCATGTAGTAGCATAAACATGTATACGTATATAGTTAACCTAGTATTCACTGTACAAATAACAACCTCTACTTGGCAATCCAGCACAAAAATAACTAAATACTATGTATATTAATATATATGTATGAACAAACTGCCGTTACAGTGCAACAATTCCATGTGAAAAAATAAATGTGCCATAATGTAGACTACACAAATAAATACCATGGGTACAAAAAAAAACTGTTGAATATACACAAGCACAATACTTATAATTGAATAAAGAATTATGCCATCAACTAGCAAAGAAAACCTCACTGTAGGTAAAAATAGCAAAAATATAACTTGCCAACCATAACTTACAACCATATTTACCATTATAGTATGCATAGCAAGTAGCGAATTATACCAAAGCTGTTTATTTAAAGCAAATGTCATTATACATAATGTGACAATAATTATAACAAATGATCTAAAACAATACATAGATGATTGTGTGCGAATGCGGCATTAACAAAACGTAATAAATATATCTAATTAGATATGCAATATTATTTATATATAACTACGGAGAAGCATATGTATAATGTACTAATGAGCATATTATACAAGTTCATAACAACACGAATCTAACATACAGAAAAACATACATGATAATATATAACTAAAGCAACTAATATATGTATTACACAATGAAACAGCAACATGTATGACTTTAGAAGTGAACCAATTTATGCATTCTGTTATTCACACAGTATAACAACGAGGAACAACAATACATTATAATAGTTTATACGCAAAACTAATACACAAAGCAAAGTGAAAAAAATTCCTTAATTTTCTCAAAGAGATTCTTGAGATAGTAAAGCTTCGTGCTGATAACGTGTTATAAAATAATACAAGAACAAGAACAATATTGCAGAGAGAGTAGGGAGAGGAGTATTCTTATTGATACTTTGGGATGATTTACAATGGGGTAAGACCCCTCTATTATAGGAAGAGAAAAGACTTAGCCTCAAAGTAAACTCTTCTATAAGATAGACATTCACTCTAATTAGAGTTCTATTCTTAACATTACTACTATTTTTGCAACCACAAAAATAAAAGGGAGAACGAGTCAATTGCTACCTTCACTTCATTATTAAAACAATATTATGAGAAATAATCGCTCCACCATATTTTTCTTAACGGTTTCCCACTATAAAAAGGGCATTTCATTCTACTCAAATAGGACACAAAAAAGAGAAGGAGCAATAAATAAAAGAAGAAGAAAAAAAGTCAATAAAATACAAAAAAAAGAAAATTAAAATGGCAAAGGCTATTGTGCTCCTCTCTGCTCTCTGCATTGTAGCCCTTGCCAACCTCGCCCATTGCCACCCTGAAGTCTTTGATGTTGAAGGCAAGGTCTACTGTGACACATGCCGTGTCCAATTCGAGACAAAACTAAGCGAGAACGTCGAGGGTATGAAATATTGCTTGCGTTTTTCAAAATTGTTATTCTCCAAAAGTAATATATTCTAGGAGGATTTAATATGGATACAATAATATTTTTTGAGAATTCGAGCAACGTAGCACTAACTACGGTGCATGTGCGACTCAATTGTTGCTTTCAACTTAAACTATATATAATTAAATGTTTAAATATTTATACATTGAGTTTTGAAGATTCTTGTATCGAACATAATAAAGAGCTTTATTTTTCTTAGCACAATAGATACGACGGTGAAGATACTGATCGGCCTTATGTTATTGTGACAGGTGCCACCGTGCGCTTGCAATGCAGGAATATCAGCACAGAAGTCGAGACATTCTCGGTCGAAGGCGTGACAGACAAAGACGGCAAGTACAAATTGACAGTGGAAGGTGATCACCAGGACGATATATGCGAGGTGACGGTCGTAAAAAGCCCAAGGGAAGATTGCAAAGAAAGTGTTGCAGGTTATGAAAAGGCCAGAATTGAGTGCAGTGAGAATGTTGGAATTCACAATGCTGTTAGATATGCTAATGCACTTTTCTTCATGAAAGCTGAGGCTGTTTCTGGTTGCAAGGAAGTTCTTGATGAGTTGGGTTTATTCCCACTTGAGCTCTAAAATTGTTAAATTTAAGTTTTTTTAAAAAGAAAAAGAGAAAAAAATAATAGCTTTGGCCCATTTTGTTTGATGGTTACTGTAATAAATAAAGAATGAGGAAAGATGAATTTTCTCATGCATATGTACTCTCTCATATGGAATGAAAAGTTCCATGTGAATCGTTGAATGAGAAGATCTTGATTATATTTTAAGAAAGAAAATTGGTGCTTATTATTATTATTATTTGTTATGAAATAATATAAGAACAAGAACAATAATACAAGAACAAGAACAATATAGAGAGAAGTAGAGAGAGGAGTATTCTTATTGATACTTTGGGATGATTTACAATGGAATAAGACCCCTCTATTTATAGGCATAGAAAAGACTTAGCCTCAAAGTAAAACTCTTCTATAAGATAGACATTCACTCTAATTAGAGTTCTATTTATAACACTCCCCCTTGAATGTCTATTCAATAATGTACCTCGTTAAAACCTTAACTAAAACAAAACCCAATAGGAAAAAATTATAGAAAAGGAAAAAGAGTACACATGTTTGAATATGCGCCTATTGGTTGCCTCGTTAAAAACCTTGCAAGAAAAACTCAATGGGACAAAACCTTGTAAGGGAAAAAGAGTGCAACGCGCATTAACTCCCCCTGAAAAGAGCATCAATTCATATCCTTGAGTTTTCGCATTCCGATCTTGTGAACCAGCTTCTTGAAGGTTGACGTTGGTAGAGATTTTGTGAACAAATCAGCCATATTATCGCTTGAACGAATCTGTTGCACATTGATATCACCATTCTTTTGAAGATCATGTGTGTAAAATAACTTTGGTGAAATATGCTTTATTCTATCTCCTTTTATGAATCCTCCCTTCAATTGAGCTATACATGCTGCATTGTCTTCATACAAAGTCGTGGGTAGTTTGTTACACTTCAAACCACATTTGTCTTGAATATGATGTATTATAGACCTCAACCACACACACTCCCGACTTGCTTCATGAATAGCGATTATCTCGGCATGATTAGATGAAGTAGCCACAATTGATTGCTTAGTCGATTGCCAAGATATGGCGGTGCCTCCACATGTAAATACATATCCCGTTTGAGATCGAGCCTTGTGTGGGTTGGATAAATATCCAGCATCAGCATAACCAACAAAATCAGGACTGCAATTATTGCCATAAAATAAGCCCATGTCGGTAGTCCCTTTTAGGTACCGCAATATATGTTTGATCCCATTCCAATGTCTCCTTGTGGGAGTCGAGCTATACCTTGCTAAGACATTAACTGAAAAGGTTATGTCAGGCCTTGTAGTATTTGCAAGGTACATTAGTGTGCCAATTGCACTAAGATATGGTACTTCAGGACCAAGTAGCTCTTCATTCCTTTCTTGCGGTCAGAATGGATCTTTATTCACATCAGGTGATCGAACAACCATCGGAGTACTTAAAGGATGTGCTCCATCCATGTAAAACCGTTTCAGTACCTTTTCTATATAGGTAGATTGATGAACAAAAATTCCGTTTGCCAAATATTCAATTTGCAAACCAAGACATAATTTTGTCTTTCCGAGATCTTTCATCTCGAATTCATTCTTTAGATAATCAATTGCCTTTTGGAGTTCTATGGGGGTTCCAATAAGGTTTATGTCATCGACATATACGGCAAGTACAACAAATTCCGATGTTGTTTTCTTTATAAAAATACACGGGCAAATGGCATCATTTATATAGCCTTCTTTTAATAAATACTCACTAAGACGATTATACCACATTCTTCTTGATTGCTCTAGACCATACAAGGATCTTTGCAATTTGATTGAAAACATTTCCCGGGACTTTGAATTATGGGTGTTTGGCATTTTGAGCCCATCGGGAATTTTCATGTATATCTCATTATCAAGTGAGCCATAATGATAGGCAGTAACCACATCCATTAATGCATGTCAAGCTTTTCAAGGACAGCAAAACTAATGAGATAACGAAAAGTTATGGCATCCATTACAGGCGAATATGTCTCTTCAAATCGACACCAGGCCTTTGAGAAAATCCTTGTGCAACAAGGCGTGCCTTATATCTTTGTACCTCGTTTTTCTCATTTCTCTTGCGTACAAAGACCCATTTATAGCCAACAGGCTTAACACCATTAGGTGTTTCAACTATAGGGCCAAAAACTTCACGTTTTGCCAGCAAATTCAATTCTAATTGAATTGCTTCTTGCCATTTTGGCCAATCATGTCTTTTTCGACATTCTCCAACAGATTGAGGTTCAAGATCCTCATTTTCTTGCATAATGCTAGGTGTGACATTAAACGCAAAGACATAATCCACCACTATATCCACTCGATTAAAATTTGCCTCAATATCGATTGAATTTATGGATAGTTCTTTATTTTCCTAGTCTCAGGCTCAATGGATTCTTCATGAATCTCAGAATTTATTAAATCATGAATTTCCTCATGAGATTCTTTCGTAGTGTCATTTTGATCGTTTGCTTTCCTCTTTCTAGGATTTCGATCTTTGGAACCTAATGGCCTGCCACGCTTCAGGCGTGCATTCGACTCATTGGAAATGACACTAGATGATTGTCCAACAGGGACATCAATACGGATTGGAACATTCTCCGTGGGATGTGGGATTTTGTTATCCTTTTCAAGTCCGTAAATGCGACAGGCATTTGATTTGCTATTCTTTGCAAATGGATAATCTTTTGCACCTCTTTTTCACAAATAGAGGTACGTGGATCAACATGAGATAATGATGCATTTTTCCATAAAATTTCCCGTTTGGTTTCACCAACTTCTCCCCCTAATTTTGGGGAAAAGTGTCTCATCAAATTGACAGTCTGCAAATCGTGCAGTGGACAAATCACCTGTCAATGTTTCGAGGTAGCGAATAATGGAGGGCGATTCAAACCCAACATATATTCCTAACCTTCTTTGCGGACCCATTTTGGTGCGGTATGGCGGTGCTATAGGCACATATACAGCGCATCCAAAGATTCTTAAATGGGATATATTGGGTTCATGACCCAAAACCAATTGCAACGGGGAATATTTGTGATAATTTGTCGGTCTGAGACGAATTAGCATTGCTGCATGCAAAATGGCGTGACCCCATACCGAAGTGGGCAGCCTCGTTTTCATGAGTAATGGTCTTGCGATCAACTGCAGGCGTTTAATTAACGATTCTGCAAGACCGTTTTGAGTGTGAACATGAGCTATAGAATGTTCCACTTTTATCCCGATTGATAAGCAATAATCATTAAATGCTTGGGATGAAAACTCGGCAGCATTATCCAGTCTAATAGACTTGATTGGATTATCAGGAAAATGTGCTCGTAGTCGAATTATTTGTGCCATTAGTTTTGCAAAAGCAAGGTTGCGTGATGACAACAGGCACACATGAGACCATCTACAGGATGCGTCTATTAGGACCATAAAATATCTAAAAGACCCACTAGGTGGGTGAATAGGTCCACAAATGTCCCCTTGTATACGTTCCAAAAACGTAGGTGACTCAGTTCCAACCTTTGTTGGTGATGGTCTTGTAATTAACTTGCCTTGATAACAAGAAGTGCAAGAAAATTCATTATTTAAAAGAATCTTGAAATTCTTTAACGGATGCCCATATGAGCTTTCTATAATCCGTCTCATCATGATCGATCCAGGGTGTCCCAATCGATCATGCCAAAGTACAAAAGTATTGGAATCAGTAACCTTTTGGTTTACTGTTGAATGTGCCTCAATTGCACTAATTTTTGACCAATACAGGCCACAAGATAAAGACGGGAATTTCTCAATAACCTTCTTTTGGCCAGAGACATTCTTTGTAATGATGAGATATTCAAGATTATTCTCATCTATTGTCTCAATATGATAGCCATTCCGGCGTATATCTTTAAAACTCAACAAGTTTCTCTTAGACTTGGAGGAGAACATTGCATTCTCTATGATAAACATTGTTCCTCTAGGCAGAGTTATAGTTGCTCTTCCGGAGCCTTCAATCAATTTACTACTACCAGAGATTGTAGTAACATCTGCCTTACACATACTTAGTTGAGAGAAATATTTCTTTTCTTTGAGTATCGTATGTGTAGTACATGAATCAACTAAACAAATATTTGATCCAAGTTTGCTTTGTGAGATATCCATATTTGCTTTCCCATGGTTTGACATACAAAAGAAAATACACGAACATGAGAATAAACAAATTCAATCCGTTTGTTTCACATTTAAACAATATTTTCAAAATCTGCTGAGGTTATTCGACTAACTTAGTTGATAGTCGATTGCATGTTTTCCATAATCGATTATTTTGCAGTTTGAAAATTTCAGTTTAAGCACTGTCTCAATGTAATCGATTGTTAAACATACATAATCGATTATTTGCTATTTTGAAAAACTTCAGATCACACTGTCTTAATATAATCGATTGTTAAACATACATAATCGATTATTTGCTATTTTGAAAAACTTCAGATCACACTGTCTTAATATAATCGATTGTTAAACATACATAATCGATTATTTGCTATTTTGAATAACTTCAGATCACACTGTCTTAATATAATCAATTGTTAAACATACATAATCGATTATTTGCTATTTTGAAAAACTTCAGATCACACTGTCTTAATATAATCGATTGTTAACAAGTATATAATCGATTGTTTTGCAGTATTAATGCGAAATATTAGATAATCGACTAACTATTAGGTTAGTCGATTAACTCTACTGGAAAATAAAAATATCTTTGAAATTTAAGCATATTGAAACATTCTAAAGAACTGATACTAACATTATATCATAAACTAACTAATACAAATAAGTAAAATAAAATCAAACAATTCCATCTTCCTTCATCACAGATCCATCACCGATTAAGTGGTCTATTTTCCCCTCAGGGTGCTCAAAGAAGTCTGCCACATCCAGGTGGGTGATGTCAAAATTGTCGTCAGAGACAAAATTTGTTTCAGGGCCTTTATTCTTTAGAGATGCTTGATAAAGGTCAACCAAATGTCTTGGTACATGGCAAGCTTTTGACCAATGCCCTTTTCCACCGCAACGATAGCATATAGTTTCTGAACTATTTGCCTTTGGATTCTCATAATCCCGTTTCTGCTTTTGGTGGTTATTTCTCTTTGGGGGGTGACGGACATCAGGGAAATTTCTTCCTTGTCTACGTCCATGGCTATGACCCCGATTACGACCACGACCATGACTAGATCCATGGCCTTTTCCATGCTTGGCATAATGAGAATACACCTTATCTGCTTTAGGCAATGGTGTAGACCCAGTGGGTCAATTTTCGTGATTTCTCATGAGCAGGTCATTGTTTCGCTCAGCCACAAGGAGAAGAGAAATCAGTTCAGAGTACTTTTTGAAACCTTTCTCTCTGTACTGTTGTTGCAGTACCATATTGGAGGCATGAAACGTTGTAAACGTTTTCTCAAGCATATCATAATCAGAGATGTTATCTCCACAGAGTTTCAATTTAGAAGTAATTCTGAACATTGCAGAATTATATTCAGAAACAGACTTAAAGTCTTGGAGCCTCAGATGAGCCCAATCATATCGTGCTTGTGGCAGAGTGACCAACTTCAGGTTGTCATATCTCTCCTTTAAGCCGTTCCACAAGATGAGTGGATCTTTGACTGTGAGATATTCAATTTTCAAACCTTCATCAAGGTGATAGCGCAAGAAAATCAAGGCCTTAGCACAGTCTTGGGTGGATGCTTTATCTCTGTCTTTAATGGCGTCTCCAAGACCCATAGCATCTAAGTGGATTTCAGCATCCAACACCCATGTCATATAGTTCTTGCCCGAAATTTCAAGGGCAACGAACTTTCTTTTCATAATATCAGACATAATTAAAACCAAATTCGGAAAGAGGGAAATACCTTAATTTTCTCAAGAGGATTCTTGAGACGGTAGAGTCTCGTGCTGATAACGTGTTATGAAATAATATAAGAACAAGAACAATATAGAGAGAAGTAGAGAGATGAGTATTCTTATTGATACTTTGGGATGATTTACAATGGAATAAGACCCCATAGAAAAGACTTAGCCTCAAAGTAAAACTCTTCTATAAGATAGACATTCACTCTA
This sequence comes from Nicotiana benthamiana, assembly GCA_034376525.1. NCBI lineage: Eukaryota > Viridiplantae > Streptophyta > Magnoliopsida > Solanales > Solanaceae > Nicotiana > Nicotiana benthamiana. Next base: position 94,968,340 of record CM067330.1, read on the forward strand.
ATTAGAGTTCTATTTATAACATTATTATTATTGTTGTTTCTTTTTGTTTTCACGATATTAAATAATTACTATGAATTAGTATTTTGGCACGACCCAATTTATGAAATAAAAGAAAAATATATGATATAATAAAGCAACGTCAGTTGGCAATTTGTGTTTTATTATATATTTTTCCACTGTAGACTTTGGATTAAGATTTTTTTTAACGCTAAATGAGCTATTGTCTTAATTAATTAGTAAAATATTGATAAATTTCTTTCTCTCTGTCTGTAGTGATTTCTAATTATGATTGTTTTCTATCAAAATATGAACAAAATATGATATTTCGCTTGCAAATCGAAAATTGTCGGCTCAATAAGAAGTGTATTTATTTTTTACTTTTAGCTACAAGACAATATTTCATCGGCTATTTTGGGATGAAATTCTTTTAATTCTGTTTCATTACTAAAATATTAGTAAAAGAAGAGCACAGGTAAATTTAAAAAAAAATAAACAAAGAAAACCCAACTTCTTCTCTCCTCTCGGCGCATGTTAGTTAACGTACGCCGAACTTGGCTTCCATGGCGAGAGGAAGGAGACGAGGCAGGGGTCGCCCTAGAAAACTACCAGTTACAACCATAGATCGAATTATCTCAACTATAAACCACCCAGTAAGTGTAAATAACCCTATTGACACTGCTCCATTGGCCGATACTGTTCCATTGGTTGACAATGTTCCATTGACTCAATCAGTTGACGTGATAGATGAAGATGAGGTTTCCTTGCTTCCTCATCCCCCGATGGTGCAAGGAAATGGTGGAATCGACCACATGCAGAAGCTACCTCAAGCATCTGTGACAGAACAAAACAAACTAGAGGAGGGGACCAATGAAGTAGCTAAAGGATGGGCAAATCTCTTTCAGAAGAATCGATTTGCTTCTAATGGCATGGCGTTGGAGTATATCCCACCGACTATGATTGATGGAAGAACAGAAATAGAAATGTGCCCTAGTAGTTTTTGTTTTAGGGAATGGGCCAGGTTACAATGCAATGAAACAGTTCATTAACCTACATTGGTCCCATGTACCTGAACCAGACCTCTATTATCATGAGGAGGGCTACTATGTAGTGAAATTCCGATCACTTGAAGATGCTAAAGAAGTTCTCTGTGCTGGTCCATACTCCATTGCAAATAGACCTATGGTCCTGAAGCAATGGACTGCTGACTTTGATTTCAATGCTGCTTTTCCTACTGAAATTCCATTGTGGGTCAAGTTTCCTAAACTCCCTATGTCATGCTGGGGAATCAGATCCTTGAGTAGGATAGCCAGTGTACTGGGTAAGCCCATTTTTGCTGATGAATGTACGACTAAACATACTGGAATTTCATTTGCTCGCATGCTTATTGAGGTGAATGTTTCTAAAGAGTTGCCAAGTGAGACTGAGTTAATAGATCCAAATGGGGAGAAATTTTTGCAGGAAGTGGCTTACGATTGGAAACCATCGTATTGTGAGAAATGCCTTATGGTTGGACATAATTGTTTGGTTAATCCCAAACCTTCCCAACCTACCCAAATGCAAAAACCTAAAGTGCTTCAGGAATGGAGAGCTAAAGCTCCAAACCAGCCTGGTATGCAGCAGCAGGAGGTTCCTAAACAACAGCTTGGACCAAAGCAGAATGATGTACCTCCCAAAGAGCATTATGTTGCTCCTTTAGGAAGTACAGAGTCGAACAAATAGGAAGATAGAGGTAAACAGGTTCAGTCTCCAGAGTTCAACCTTACAAACTTTTCCCCTTTATCTCCTGTTGTGGTGAGTAACAGATTTCAAGTAATGTCAGTTAGTAGGCTAGGAAATCCCCCAGATGAAGGGGGTCCTAGTTATACCCAATGAAGTGTTTATTTTGGAACATTAGAGGTGTGAATAAAAGGTATAAGCAGAAGGAAGCTAAGGAATATATTAGGTCTAATAAAGTTAACCTTGTTGGTCTGGTAGAGACAAAGGTTAAGGAGGAAAATACAGATAGAATTGCTAAGCTGTTGGTACCTGGCTGGGATATGCTAACTAACTATAGGGGCTCTCCGAATGGTAGAATTTGGGTCCTATGGGAGTGGATACTCAGAAGTTTATGATCACTAGTATTCAGGAGGAGGCTCAATTCCTTCATTGCAGTGTCAGGACCTCTGCAGGTAATCTGGTTTGCTACCTCACTGTGGTGTATGGGTTCAATGGCATGGATCAAAGGAGAACATTGTGGCAATAGCTACAGTACTTTTCTGCTGCTATTACAGAGCCTTGGCTAGTAGCAGGTGATTTCAATGTTGTCATATCTATCAATGATAGGCAATCCTGTAGTCAAATGAAACAAGCTGAAACTCTGGACTTCACTCAATGTATACAACTGTCTGGGCTCTCAGAACTTCCCTGGAAAGGGGAATTTTTCACATGGTCCAACAAACAAACTGGCAAGGATAGAGTTTGTAGCAGATTGGACAGAATCTTTGGTAATTATGAATGGATGATTAAATGGAGCCATGTACAAACAGTATATGGTTATCCATTAATCTCTGATCATAACCCAATGGTGCTTACTCTGTCTGAAGATACTATGCTCAGGAAGGCTCCTTTCAGATTCTATAATGCATGGGCTAATCATGAGGACTTTCAGCAACTTATCAAGGGGAACTGGAAAAACACTACTCAGTGTACTATCAACGATGTGTGGAATAATCTCAAGTTACTGAAACCACTTTTAAAATCTCTAAATGCTAGAGATTTTAAGAACATTGCACAGAAAATTGAGTCTAGCAGGAAGGAATTGAATGACATTCAGAGCCAGATGATGCTGGCTTATACTGATGATTTGCAGCTTAAAGAGAAAGAACTTGTATCGAAGTTAGAAAAATGGTCAATGATTGAAGAGAATATCCTGCAACAGAAGTCCAGGGCCAGATGGATCCAATTGGGAGACTCAAATAACAAATATTTTACTGTTGTCTTGAAGGAAAGGAATCAATACAAAAGCATAACAGAACTGGTTACAGCAGGGGGATCCAGGATTACCAATCCAGATGACCTTAGAAAGGAGATCAAGGATTTTTTTAAGTCACTAATGGGTACATCAACTGCCTCACTACCAGCAATTAACAGATTGTAAATGAGTAATGATCCAAAGCATACACATCACCAGAAGAAAGATTTAGCTGCTGATATCACTGCTTCTGAGATTCTGGACAGTTTAAAATCCATTGGTGATGACAATGCCCCGGGGATTGATGGATATAATGTTGTTTTCTTTAAGCAGACCTGGAGTATCACTGGCAATCATATAATCAAGGCAGTCAAGAATTTTTTCCAGTCCAGCCAACTGTATAGACCAGCCAATTGTGCTTCCCTTACCTTGGTACCCAAAGTTGCTAATCCACAAACAATTAAAGAATTTCGACCAATTGCTTGCTGCTCAGTCTTATACAAAAATAATTTCTAAGATATTGGCCAATAGATTACAAAAAATCATGTCCAGTATCATTTGTGATGCTCAAGAAGGTTTCATCCCAGGCAGAAAGATTGCAGACAATGTTATACTGGCCCATGAACTAATCAAAAATTACTCAAGATCTCATGTGTCTCCTAGATGCATGATTAAAATTAATTTGCAGAAGGCATGTGATTCTGTTGAATGGATTTTCTTACAGCAGGTAATGGAGGCTTTAGATTTCCCAGTCAGGTTTATAAAATGGATTATGGAATGTGTCCAAATAGTCAGTTATACAGTGATGGTGAATGGGGAAACTACTGAACCCTTCCAGGCAGCTAAAGGACTGAGACAGGGTGATCCAATTTCCCCCTTTTTGTTTGCGATAGTGATGGAGTATTTAAGTAGAGCTCTTGCTGAATTGAAGAAGGATAATGCTTTTCTATTTCACCCTGGTTGTAAAAAACTAGGCGTTACTCACCTTAGCTTTGCAGATGACCTATTGTTGTTTGTCAAGGGGGATCAATCTGTAGCTGCTATGTTTAAGTAATTTGCTCACTTCACTGAAGCCTCTGGGTTGAAAGCTAATCTGAGTAAGAGTTCAGTTTACTTTGGTGGGGTTACTACTGATATCCAGCATCAAATTGTTGATCATCTTGGCTATGTACATGGGGAGTTGCCTTTCAAATACTTGGGAGTTCCTTTATCTACCAAGAAGATGACCTTAGTTCAGTGGCAGCCACTGGTGGATAGGATCACTGCCATGATCACATCCTGGACTGCCAGGAAATTATCATATGCTAGTAGAAGTCAATTGGTTCAATCAATGATCTTTGGCATACAAGCTTACTGGGCCCAACTTTTTCTTATTCCTTCAAAAATCTTAAAGATGTTAGAAGCAGTATGTAGATCCTTAATATGGACATGTTCAGCCAGTATATCAAAAAAAGCATATATTGCATGGGATAAATTGTGCTTGCCAAAGTCAGCTGGAGGTTTAAACATCATGAATCTGCTAGCGTGGAACAAAGCTGCTATTGCCAAGCTTTGCTGGGATTTGGCTCATAAGAAGGGTGCCCTATGGGTAAGATGGATTCACACAGTCTATATAAAGCAACAGCAATTAGAGTCCATAATTATTCCCAAGCAAGCCAGCTGGATGGTCCGGAAGATAATTGAAGCTATTGTTCTATTGCAACAATATCAGATGATGCATAAACCAGTGTGTACTATAAGGATGTTGTATCTACATCAGATTAGATAATTACCTAGAGTCATGTGGAAGAACTTAACCATCCAAAATTATGCCAAACCCAAGGCAGTTTTCAACCTTTGGTTGGTGCTTCAAGATAGATTACATACTAAAGATAGGTCGATCCAATGGAACTCGAATGTGGATAGCACCTGTGTACTATGCCAACAAGGTGTGGAGAACAGAGACCATCTCTTCTTTTCTTGTTCTTTTACTAGCCAATTGAGGCATCAAGCAATGTTGTGGATTGAAGTAACTCAGCCTAATATCCAGAATTGGGAGCAGTTTATTCACTGGATTATTACCAAAGCTAAAGGGAAAACCAGTCGAGCTCATATATTCAAAATGACTATAGCAGAATTGTTCTATGTTATTTGGTTAGAAAGAAACTCGAGGCTGTTTAAGAATGTCTTTTGTTCTAGTGATCAATTACTTAGGACCATTGCATATGTCTGTAATGTTAGGGGTACCCCTAAAGTTAGCCTACAGCTTCAGCATTTTCTACTGTAAAATAGAAGGATAGGTATAGTGACAGTCGACAGTGTTTTAAGTTTCTTTTTTATAGTCAGCTGGGCACTGAGCTGCACTATGGATTTGTAACGAAACCTCTTTGGTGATTAATACAAATTTTAATTATCAAAAAAAAATATTAGTAAAAGAATATTGTTTGAATCCACCACCACATTCTCAGATTCCCTAGTTATTGTTTATGACATTGTGTCTCCTCCAGTATTGTTGTAAAATTTTACTTCTACGAGTTGAAAATGAATTTCTGTTCTTTCTTCTTTTCCTATTATTAAGGACGGGTGCACAAGATATTCTAGGGGGAAGTTTTATGGTATATCTCACACCATTTATACTAATTGTATGAGATATTTTTTTGTCTCACAATTTTGTGGATATTTTGTATTCTGTGTTTATGTAAGATTCAAAGAAGAATCGCAGCGTAAATAGTGTGAGTGTACAGCTTATACTGAAGCAACATGGATGTACAAACCGAACCGGAAAATCGTACCGAACAAAAAAAGTCAAATCAAACCGATTAAAAAACCCGATAAGATTTGGCTTGGTATTAAATAGAAAACTCGTATCAAACCGACATATAAATATATAATTCTTATATATACTTTCAAGATTTTATATAGAATTTTATTTAAATAACGTCTAGAAATATTTGATATTCTCTTATGGAATATAATATGCAATAGAATATGAAGTGCTCCATTTTTATTAAATTTATCAAGTGTTATTGAAATGCGTCAATCTCTTCGTTATTACATATTCATATATCAAGATTCAATAATCTTATATCTTTTTCGAATTTGAAATGGTATTTTGATAAATAAAAATTAAATAGTACATATCATTATTTAGATATCATATTGATTTTTATATTTAATTGTTAAATTCGGTTAACCTTGAAAGTGTACATCAACAAAAAGTTATTGTCAGATAACTAAATAAAATAACTATCATGTGCTATTAAGAAAATTATCCTATAAGAATATTAATATATCATTTTTTTTTAAATATATATATATATTTACTGATATTGGGCTATATAGATAATATTTACACCTTAATATTACCATGTTTTCTTATTGTTTTATAGGCAAATTGACAACAAAATGCTCTAAATGGTGTTCTTTAGCTTCGTTGGGAATATCCTAAGTGAGGAAGCACTACTGAGTGTTTTGGTGCCAATAACGTCAGGAAAATGCCCAATCAAGAAGAACCCGAGAACAAAAAAAGGAAAAAATGGACTGAGTGAAGTTCCACCGCGGCCGTGGTGGAACCGGGTGGAACTACGACAACGTAAGTCCTCAAGGCAGAATGTTAAGCGTTCACCGCGGTCGAGCCGCGATCGCGGTGAACTGTTCACGTGCCAGAAGTTTGGGAACCAAAGTGTAAATCAAGAATAACTTGTTCCAAACCCTTATAAACCTTAGAAGCTCGCCCAAGACACAGGGAAGCTTGTTTTTAGACTACTTTAGAGGCAAGAATAAGTGTGAGAAGAGAAACACAACATTAGAGTTCTTTTTCATTATTTCAATTGCCCATTATGAATAATTTATTAGTTTTATCTTGTTTTGTCATGAGTAGCTAACTTCCTAGTATAGGATTTTGATGGAACCTATTGAAGGATTAACTTCTTGCTTTATTAATATAAACTTCCCAGTTTAATCTTTATTTGTTCAACTGTGTTCTTGTTGTAATTAATTGATAGGATCCTCAATTAGTTGTGCCTATTTAGTGTGCATAACTCGGAAGAGAGTGCATATTTAGGTAATTGCTGAACAACACCACTCTTTAAGTATATGACGGATCAATATCTGAGGGTTTAAAGGCGGGATTAGGGATAACGAAGCCTTGGATGAAATCTAAAGTGAGATGTAATAAACAAAGCCAGCTAGCGTATCTCGAAAGAGTGTGTCTACTAAATTATTTTGATTACCTCAAGGGAGATTTACGGTAATAAAAGTGCTCATAATTAATAGAGGCGATTAATCAAGTCTATGTGAAACCTAACCGGAAGGGATTCCATCAATAGGGAAAGTCATAACCTTAGAACCTTCTCTTCATTGTTACAACTTAATCATAGTTCGTTTTCAGTTGCTTATTTATTCAATCTTAGTTAGCAGAAACATCTTCACTTGTTATTCACAACGGTTGGGAAGTTGATTCCGTAAAATTTAGTAATTCCAACAAGAGTAATTGATAGGTTAATTCCTTGTGGGTTTGACTCTAGGCTAAATACTCAAATTATATATAACATCTGCGTGTCCTTTTTATATGGCATAGTTGGGCGTGAAATTATTATAGTGTCATTGTCGGAGAATTAATGGTGTTATCAATGACAATTGAAAGAAATACAAAAACTCTTAGTGTAGTCAGTTTTCTCTATACTTAATCTTTACATTGATATTTTAACGTTTGTTTTCTTGGTTGTACAGGTGCATGCCTAGAAACTCAACGTGAACTAGTGAAGTATTCGAAGCTTTATCTGATCCCGACAAAGTTTTGAAGCCTTTAACTAGGCCAATCGGAAGAGCAAACAACAACAAACAATTGAAGAAATCAAACCACGCATGCGAGATCACGAAGAAAACTCAATTGTACCAATAGTGCCCATGGCACCTCCTGTGCTAGAGGCTACTCTCTATGACTGGGTTGACAACCCACAACTGAAAATCTAGCGACAGTGATTGTAGTCTCGTAGATAAAGGCTGAAACATTCCAAATCACGAATGACATACTACACTTGTTTCAAAAAAAGGGACTATTTTCGGGGTCACAAGTTGAAGATCCTTAACAGCACTTGAAGAATTTCCTGTCAATCTGCAAAACCCAAAGGTAGCCCAACATAACTCCGGAAGCAATCAAGCTGTTATTGTTTCCATTCTCAGTGACAGGAGCTGTCCAGACTTGGCTGAACTCACTCCCCATAAATTCCATAACAATTTGGGAGGAGTTAGTCAAGCAATTCCACAACAAATTCCATCCACCTAACAACACTGCTCAATAAATTGATGAAATTTTGAGTTTCAAACAAAGACCAATGAAGAAACTGCATGAAATATTAGAACGAGTCAAAGGAATGCTTGTTATATGTCCACACCACGGTACTCCAGATCTGATGTTGGGATAGCGGTTTTACATGGGATTTTCTGAAAATGTGAAGGGTAATGTTGATGCTTCAGCTGGTGGAGAATTTTTAAGCAAGACATGGAGAGAAGGCCAGAGAATGCTTGACAAGATGGCACGGAATTTGGGGTGGAAAACTAGAAATGCACCTATCAATCCCGTGGTTCACTCAGTTCCCTTAGATCTGCTCTTGCTGAAAACATGGCCATGTTAAGGTGGAAGAGTCAGGGCAGAAGCACAGGTACACATTATAGATACTACCAATGAGGGCTTGTGTGCATCTTGCATTAGTCAGCCAATTGGTAACCAGTGGAATGTAGAACATGATCATTGTCACTACCCTGAAGACATGAATGATGTGTCTAATTATGGAGGCCAGAGATAGGGTGGTCAGAATTGGGGCCAGCAAAATCGGCCATACAGGCCAGTCCAGCCACAGTTCAACAATAGAAACATGGGAGGTATGAGACCTCCTAATAATATGGCACCTTATCCAAATCCACAGGGATATAATAATCAGAGTCAGTAGAACGGGTATCATTCTCCTCAACAGCAGCATGATGGACAATAGGAAGATGGATTTTCTAGACTTGAGGCAATGATTCAGCATGTTATTGTGTCTAATGCAAAAAATAGTGAAAGAGTAGATGCACATGATTCAGCTTATAAGAATATTTAAATGCAGATGGGCCAAATTTCAATGTCTCTAAACAATCGTCCTCATGGGACATTACTTGCAGACACTCAAATAAATCTAAAAGGTCAAGGCTCAAAGCACCTAATGGCAGTGAGTCTACAGAATGGCAGGGATTTAGACATTGAGCAAGAGAGAGCTCGAGAAACTAGACAAGTTGAGACACTTGTCCTTGTTCCCATTGAGTTGGATGATTCGACAAAGTTAACAAAGGTGACCATACAGCCTGCCCAGGAAGAATCGAGCACCCAGAATGGAGCTGAGAGAGAAGCTGAGACAGTCCAGGAACAAGTACTTGAGGTGGCAGCTGATAAAGAGCAATCCCAAATCATTGGGAAGAAGAGACCTCCCCGCACTATTCCCTCAGAGGCTGGCCAAGTACCAAAAAGAGGAGCAATACAAGAAATTCTTAGAGATGCTGAAACAAATCCAGGTAAATATTCCACTAATAGATGCTTTGAAAGAGATTCCTATGTGTGCAAAAATGATGAAGGACTTAATATACCGAAAATTCGATTTTCAAGACTTGGCCACAGTGACTCTTACTCAGACCTGCAGTACAGGGGTGACTAAACCAATTGCTGAGAAGCTATCTGACCCAGGTAGCTGTACAATTCCCTACACCATTGGTAATTTTGCTTTTGCCAAGGCACTTTGTGATCTAGGGGCCAGCATAAATCTTATGCCCCTGGAAATTTATAAGATGTTAGGGATTGGAAGAGCTAGACCAACTTCTATGTTGTTGCAGTTGGCTGACAAGAGTGTTAAAAGACCTTCAGGTATCCTGGATGATGTGTTGATTCAGGTAGGGAAGTTTGTGTTCCCTGCAGATTTTGTGATCTTAGACTGCAAGGTGGATGAAGAAATTCCCATAATTTTAGGAAGGTCGTTCTTGGCCACTAGGAGAGCTCTAATTGATTGTGAGACTGGGGAGCTCAAGATGAGATTTAACGACGAAGAGATAACATTCAATGTGCAGAAATCTATGAGGCGACCAAGTGAATTTGCTAATTGCTCTCTTATTGGTGTCGTGGATGTAATCGTAGAAACTGATGATAAGATGATGATTATTGAGGACCCCCTGGTTTCATCTCTTATGAATATAGATGAGGTGAATGGAGAAGAACTGGCAGAATGGTTTTTGGCGTTAGAGGGCAAAGGGTTCTGGACAAAACTCTTGAATTTGATCCATTACACTTAGAAAATAGAGAAACTTCTCCAGCTAAGCCATCCATTGAAGAACTACCAAAGCTGGAATTGAAGCAATTTCCAGCCCATCTTAGGTAGGAGTTCCTTGGACTTGACTCCACATTACGTGTTATTATCTCATCCAGTTTGTTAGATATGCAAGCACAACAACTCTTGTAGGTACTCAAGGAGTGTAAGACTGTTATTGGGTGGACCATAACGGACATTAAGGGATCAGACGCACATATTGTATGCGTAAGATTCTGCTGGAAGAGGGTCACAAACCTTCTAGGGAACATCAAAGAAGGTTGAACCCCAATATGAACGAAGAGGTGAAGAAATAAGTGATAAAGTGGTTAGATGCGAGAATCATCTTCCAAATATCTGACAATGGTTGGGTTAGCCCAATGCAATATGTGCCTAAGAAGGGTGGCATGACGGTGATAAAAAAGATAACAATGAACTGATCTCAACACGAACCGTCATGGGCTGGAGAATCTACATGGACTACATTAAGTTAAATCTAGCCACCCGGAAATATCACTTCTCATTTCCCTTCATTGATCAGATGCTAGACAGATTAGCGGGGAGGTCACACTTCTGTTTTCTGGATGGGTACTCGGGGTACAATCAAATCTCCATTTCACCAGAAGATAGAGAGAAGACCTCATTCACTTGCCCCATGTGGGATTTATGCTTTTCGGAGGATGCTCTTTGGCATATGCAATGCACCCTCCACATTCCAAAGGTGCATTATGGCTATATTTACTGACATGGTAGAAGACATAATGGAGGTATTCATGGATGATTTATCAGTGGTGGGAAACTCATTCGATGAGTGCCTTATCAATCTGACTCGTATACTTAAACAGTGTATTGAGACTAACGTGGTTCTTAATTGGGAGAAGTGTCATTTCATGGTACAAGATGGCATAGTCTTGGGGCACCGGTGTCAAGTAAAGGAATTAAGGTGGATCACGCTAAAGTTGACGTAATAGCAAAGCTGTCACCTCCAAATTCAGTCAAAACTATTAGGAGCTTCCTCGAGCATGCCGATTTTTACCAGAGATTCATAACATACTTTTCAAAAACTGCCAACCCTCTTTGTAAGTTGTTAGAAAAAGATCACCCTTCTTGTTTTCTGATTATTGCAATGCAGAATTCGAGGAGCTAAAAAAGAGGCTAGTCACAGCACCAATCATTATTTCCCCCGAGTGGGAGCAACCATTTAAACTCATGTGTGATGTCAGTGACTATGCACTAGGGGCAGTACTGCGACAACGGAAAGACAAACTAATGCATCCAATCTACTATGCAAATAGAACGCTGAGTGGAGCCCAGCTGAACTACACTGTGACGGAGAAGGAGATGTTGGCAATGTTGTTTGCTTTCGATAAATTCAGATCATACTTGATCGGCTCTAAGGTAATCGTATACACTGACCATGGATTTCTCAGATACTTGATTGAGAAGAAGGAATCTAAGCTGCACCTAATTCTTTGGGTGTTGTTACTCCAAGAGTTCGACCTCAAAATATGTGACCATAAAGGTACAGAAAATCAAGTCGTCGATCATCTATCACGACTTGAGGGAGCTGAAAATTCAAATAAGGTTGAGGACATTCTAGAAACCTTTCCAGACGACAAACTGCTCGCGTCCAGTCTTGAGGAAGTGCCATGTTATGCAAACTTTGAAATTACTTAGCCAGCATATAGTTCCCTTTGACCTCTCCTCTATATAAAAAGAAATTTTATCGTGACTGCCGCATGTACTATTAGGATGAACCTTACTTGTTTCGAATATGTGTTGACAATATGGTCCGGAGGTATATCCCCGAGATAGAACAATCTTCTGTTTTGTAGGCATGTCATGCATCAACGTATAGAGGGCATTTTGGAGGAGTCAGGATAGCTGCAAAAGTGCTAGAGGCTGGTTTCTCCATTGGGTGAAGGGCTGTAATGAATGTCAGCGAACCGGGAATATTTACCGTCTCCATGAGATGCCCATGAACCCAATTCAAGAGGTGGAAATGTTTGATGTTTGGGGAATTGACTTCATCGACCCTTCGTAAGCTCATTTGGCAATACGTACATAGTTGTTGCTATATATTATATTTCCAAAATGTAGAACCTGCAGCATTTCCCACTAATGATGCAAGAGTAGTGGTGGGGTTTTTGAAGAAGAACATATTCACCCATTTGGGACACGGAGAGCTATCATCAGTGATTGAGGCACCCACTTTTGTAATCGAGCCTTTGAAAAGATGCTAGCGAAGTATGATGTGCGTCACAAGGTGGCAACACCGTATCATCCGCAGACAGGTGGGCAGGTGGAAGTGTTTAATAGAAAGATAAAGAGTGTATTGACAAAGACTATAAAAAAGCCACAAGAACTGATTGGGTGAAAAAGCTAGATGATGCACTCTGGCTTATAGAACTACTTTCAAAACACCAATTGGCATGTCATAAAATAATTTGGTGTTTGGTAAGGCTTGCCACATGTTAGTGGAACTTGAACATAAAAGTTGGTGGACAATGAATGAGTTGAACCTAGACATAGAAGCTGTGGGCACAATGAGAATCACTAAATTGCATGAGCTCGACGAGTTCAAATATCTAGCTTTTGAGAGCACAAGGTTGTACAAAGAAAGAATAAAGAGATTCTACGATCAGAACATTGTTGAGTGACACCTCAACCCCGGGGACAAGGTATTGCTCTATAACTCAAGATTAAGGTTATTCCCGGGGAAACTCAAGTCACGATGGTCTGGTCCATTTTGGGTGGTCGAAGTATCCCCTTCAGGGTCCGTGGAAATTTCCTCGGAGAAAGTCTCTCACACATTTAGAGTCAATGGGCAGCGATTGAAGCTATGTGTAGGTATGAGTGAACGAAAAAAAGTGACAGAGATCCACCTGACAGAACCTCAGAGGTCGAGCAAACCGTAAATGTGCTTATCTTCGTCGTGCCGTGAGATAAATCAAGTGTTGTGTGCGAGACAACCCACGACTGTTGCATTTCATTTGTGTATGTAACTATGACAAAAAGATTGGGCAGCATCGCGATCACAGAAGAACTACGGTGACAGGCAAACATTTTGCCTCGAATTATTTAACTCACAACGGATCGCGGTAGGACCGTGGTAGAACTGCAGTGAGATGTAAACTTTCTACCTTGGATTATTTAATCCACCGCGGTCATGGTGGAACCGACCGCGGTGAGTACCAGTATTTATTTTACTTTATTTTAGTTTTTTCCCTTCTTCTTTCTTTTTCTTCTTCTTTTATTTTTCTAACTAATAAATTCCCAACCCCAAAAAACCCGACCCCCCACTCTCTTTCTCTCAATATCCCTCTCTCTAAACCCTAACTCCCCAAATCCCTCCTCTCTTTATTATTCTTCATCACTCCTCATACTTCCCTCATCCCCACTTCTCTAATTCTCTCTTCCATCAAGGTATTTCTCTTCTCCCTTCCCTCATTTTTTGTATTTTATTTTAGTTGTTATATAGTTGAATGTTGTAATGGTGTATTAAATTTTAGATTTTTGTTAGTTTTCTTCTTGTTTTTCTTTGAAATTTCATTTTTGAAATTGATTGGTGAAGGGGTTGTGTTTATAATGTGTTGGAAAAACGTATGTCAGTAAGTGTTGAATGAAGTGTTGTGAGGTGTGATGGTATAGTAGAATCTTTGATCCGGGGGAAGTTTTGATGTATCCATATGAGCTATGTGTATGAAGAAAGTGTCTTGTCCATAAGGTGTTTAGGAAATTTCCCCATTGAGTTATAAGGGCTAAGTGACATGGTTGTGTAGTCACATTTCACAAACTCACTGATATGCGTTTCTCTGTTTGACAGATACAATGAATCCATCTAGAAAGAGACGCAAAACCAGGTCTTCCACTAGTAGACCGAGAAGCTCCTCGAGAGCTAAGGGCAAGCCAGTGCGCCACATTTTGACAATACTAGGTTGGTTTCCCAACCGGCGGAAGTTAGGTACAATGCAAAGGCGACAAAGAAATTGCTACATGAGGTACATATTAACTGCTAAGCCTTAGAGGTGGAATGCTTGAATATCTTCAATAACTTAAAGAGGTATCAGCTGGACATCTTTTTCAAGGTATCGGAGGAGGCCAATGTTCGGATGGTAAGGAAGTTCTATGCGAACTGCCCGGAACATAAGGATGGAGTTGTTCCTGTTCGGAATGGACTAGTAAATGCGTCCATCGAGGCCATTGATAAGTTAGGACTTCAACGTGTTTATGCCCCTACTTACCTATGCTCTGAGTATAAATTTCTAATAAATAGTCCCGAAATGCTCACAAGTTGAGCTTGATTGTAGGTTTGATCGACAAAGTGACTAAATGTCTAATATCGGCTCAAAAAGGAGTGAAACCTGCTCAAGTATCAAAGATAGGTAAAGTGAAGAAAAGAGGACCTAGTGCAGACCGCGTGAAAGCAACCCCAGCCGCACTAGGAGATTCAGAGGCATGGCATATTAGGGCTAATGGATACGAGGTCGCGGTTGGATTCACGCGGTCCGCGTTCAGGCTTCACGGCTACTTTTCTCATTTGTTCGGTCTGCATGAACGAGATTTAGAGAGATTGTCAAAGAGCCAAGTCAAGCCACGCGGCCCGCTATCGTCACAGCGTGGTCCGCGCCAGACCCCTTTTGTGGCCGTACTACTCATTTGTGCGGTCCACCTCCTCCAGTTGAAAAAGTTGAAATTTTCTAAGTCAAAGAGCAAGTGCGGCTGCAGTTGCTTTTTCTCGGCCCGCACTGACCCCACAAGGGTATTTTTCTCCAGTTTTTTCAGCCTAGTATAAATAGAACATTTTATCATTTTTAGGGAACTTTGATATTCAGAAACGCAACTGAGCACCTGGGAACGATATGTAGCCATTTTTAGCATTTTTGTTCTTCAATAACAATATATTACTGTAATTTCTTCGTAGTAATTACTTAATATGTTTAGTTCTTCATCTATTTCTTCTGTTCTTTCTTTAATTATGTGCATATAAACCCATTAGCTAGGGTTGTGGCTCAACCCTAGTGTGAGTAATTTATAGGTATTGTCATCTAGGGTTTGATTGAAATTTGGTGTTTGCTATTTGGGTTGATTTTATGTTTTTATCCGAGAACTGGTGGTTGCAAATATTGATTCACGCTTAGTGGGTTTAACTCTTCTTGAGAAAGAGAGTTTATGACCCTAAAATTGACCCAACAAGGAATTGAAATGGACCCATAAGAAATGGTAGTCCCAATTAACGGGTTAAATCTCGAGAGAGTAATCACCCTACTTGAACCCTAATTGCTTAGTCGAATAGGCCTACCCAATTGGTCTCGAGAGAGTCACTTGGGAAAAATCACTCTCTCTACTGAGAGGTGTGAGAGTGGGTGTAATTGTGCAGCGGTTATAGCATAAGCCCCAAATATGTTAATCTATCCTTTGTAGTTTCTACCCGTTAATTAACCACCTAGGAGATGTCATGGACCTAGTGCCTTACTTTTTAATGGATACAACTTAGCAATATTCTCTTAGCATTATTTAGCTTTAATCCTTAGTTTTGTAATAGTATTTATAAATACAAAAACCCAAAAATGTTTGAAGTGACATTAGAAGTACAAATATATCTTTAGGCTAGACAGAAAATACAACTCCACTACTAGCTCTTTGTGAAAATTCAATCCCGACCGCTATTCGGGTAAAAGCTATTGCGACCCGCTCTTCCTACCTTTGTGTAGCGTTGGGTTGGCAGCAATCAGCCATCCTAAGGGTGTACTGGCCGCCAGTGTTCAAGGGAGAATCTGATGATTATCGTACTTTTAACTCAACACGTGCCTTGTGGTGGATTCTTCTTGAGACTATCTGTATGCCATACTGAGTATACATTTGGATAAATCCCAGGGTTAAACTTAGCTCCCAATCTCTCAATTGGAAGGCTAAGTGTTGGCTCACTATTATCAACAATCGGCTATTGCCCTCCAACAATACGACCGATGTTAATCTACCACAGGCGACATCTATCTACTGTTTCATGACATACTGGGATTTTGATGTGGCCAGGCTCCTCCATGATGAGATGTTCATTAGATCACCGGAGTTACTCAAAGGCTTCTACTTCCCTTCTCTAGACACCAGGCTATGACGTCTTGCTAGAGTCTCTAAAGACCTTAGCATGGATGGGAAATTAGCACTGAAAGCCCCATTCCAAGCAAGAAAAATCAAAATTGGGATGGAGCCGGTGGTGAATGTTGATGACTCGGATGATGACTCTGATGATGATAGTGCTGAGGCAATTGAGGTCTCACCACCAACGAGAGTTGACGAGGCAGGCCCATTAGAGCCCCACCGAAGTATCCGCATAAATGCTTTAGAGCAGGAGATGACTGGGTTGCATACCTCAATCACTAATTTGGGTGCCCATGTAGACGCGGTGGCTGACCGGCAGATAAAATCGGAGAAGAAATTCTTAGGGTAGCTGAGAGCTCTAGGTCATGCTTTCAGTGTGAACCCAGACATTGTCTCCGATCATGAGTGATCCTTCAGGGAAGTTCCTTTACCTCACTATTCCTTAAATTTTTATGTCATGCAGATATGGCTATCTTTTAAGTGTGGGGTGGGGGATTCTTGACTTGTTGTGTTGTGTGGTTTGAGTGTTTTGTTTTATTTTATGGTTTGATTGACAGTTAAATTTGTTAGAATTTATGCCGTTCACTAGAGGGGGGGTGAATAGTGAGGCACGAGAATATTGAAATATTGCGGAATTTAAAATTGCAGGAATAAGTAAATACGGTAATTGAAATAATCAAGAAAGAACACACCGTATTTTATCCTGGTTCACCACAACCCGTGGCTAGTCCAGTCCCCGAGAGACTCTCTCGAGATTCCACTATCTTCGTCAAGCTTACGGGTGCTTAACAAACCGTTACAGTTGCTCAAGGATACCGCGCCTTAAGACTTCACTTGCTTGAGGATACCTCACCCCAAGACTTCAACCACTAAGACTTTGGGTACTTAGCAAACCCGACAAATGAGAAGACGTGTTCTTCTAAAACAACTCTCTTTTACAACAAATACTCTCTCAATAGAGTGGATAAAGAGAAACAAAATAAGCTCTATGAAAAAGTTGTCTATCAAATGGCTCAACAAAAGCTCTAAAATGATGCTTGAAAATGATCAATATGTATATCAATATATGCAGGAGTTGTGTGTTTAAAATCAGCTCAAAAGACCTCCTTAAAGTGGTGCTGACCGTTGCTTAATTGACAAATAAAATCCCTGATTCTGTGCTTCAACAATCGATTGTTTGGAGGTGACAATCGATTGTCTGACCAACGTTCAAAAAACAGATTCCTGATTTTAGGCTAAACAATCGATTGTTAACCCTGAATAATCGATTGTTCTTCAACGTTCAAAAATCAATTTAGGATTGTGGAACGGTCAAAAAATAATCGATTGTATGAAAGTGACAATCGATTGTTGACAATCGATTGTGGGAAAAAGACAATCGATTGTCGACAATCGATTGTGGGACAAAGACAATCGATTGTTTATATTTAAAAACCGGTTGCACTCAAAATAATTGATTGTTAAAGTGGACAATCGATTTTCAACAATCGATTGTTAAAGTAGACAATCGATTATGTTGTTCCGGTGTGCAAAACTTTGGCAACGGTCGATTATATACACTCGATTATGTACACTTGATATACACTTGTTATACACTGTGTATACCAGAGTATACCAGAATTGAAAACTTACTTCAAAACCCATTTTGGTTGAAATGAAAACGTTAAAATCATTTTGTTTGAAGTATATATTAAAAATATTTATGATATATATAATTTAATAAAGTGATTTTATGCATGTTTATGATGACCTAATGTTGACCAAAGGATAAGATAACTTAAATGTTGTCCTTACATTGGTTCTACCAAACAACCTACGTCTTGGGTCTTCGGTCTTGAACTTCTTTGGCTCGTTCATGCAATTCCGTCATCAGTATGCTTCTCGCCATTGGATTATATCGTTGTTTGACACTTGACTTCATTATTTGTCATTCATCAAAACCTATACCTGAAAATCATGCTCATACAACCAAAGCGCACATATCAAAGGTATACATGATTTCCAACAATTTCCCCCTTTTTGATAATGACAAACAACGGAAGATATGCATATTGAATTCCCCCTAAATTCATGCTATAGCACATACACTTTATGCAAACAATTCATAGAAATCAATTCAATATATTTCCCCCTTAATTGAATATTCCCCCTCAATTAAGGCATGCATATCGCCCATATTCTTCCCCCTTTTGGCATTAGCAAAAAGACTATACCAACAAAATTTAAACCATTGACGATACCAATCGTTATAAACAAGATCATATCAAATGTTAGTAAAAGGCATACTAATGATAACGGTCATTTTTCTCAACAATATCAATTGTTATTTTAAACTAAGAATGTTCATCAAAACATGAATCAATCAATTATTATAAACCAAATTGATACTAATTGTTATTCAAAAAGAACTGATTAAAGCATGTATCAACCAAAACTGATATAGATTATTTGCACATATCAACTCATTGTGTTTTTATTCAAAATACGATAACTAACCGATGTTCCCCCTTAATGCATTAAGGTTTTGTGCTTGGTGCATCCACTACAATATTGTAGTCTTCAAGCACACCTGCAAAAAGAACCTAAAAATAGATTTTTGGTACCCAACTTCTTTTGGGTCCTTGGGGGTTAGGATAATAACAATTATAATCAACACATAAATTTCTATGTTTAGCAAAACAAACGGGTGCAATGTGTCCTACCCGATTACAATAATGACATATAACATTAGGATTGTGCATATGTCTAGGTTGAGCCAATGCGTTCTAGGTGATCTAAAGTTATTCCTAGACGCGTTGAAATTCCTAGAGTCATCTCTAGGTGGTCTAGAATAATTATTCCTAGACTCATTAGCAAAAATCCTAGAATCATTTCTAGGTTGTGCAACTCTATTTCTATCATGATTCTTATTCATTTTACGCCTATAGTTATTCCTATGCTTTTTCTTCTTTGTTTCAGCTTTAGGAATATCAACACTACGTGTTTCTAGTGCTTTCCTAAGTTCTGTGTTCTCTAGTTTTAAAGAACTACAAGAAGAACAATTTGAACATGTATCAATAGAAGAAGCTTCATTCAATTCCTTGATTTTATTTTTAAAAACAGCAATGTCATTTTCCAAAAATTTGTTTTCTTTTTCTAAAACTTCAATTTTGTTTTTAAGAACACCATTTTCATTAGTCAATTTTTCAAACTCTATTTCTTTCAAAGAAGAGGATTTTTCAAAATCTTTTTCTTGTAAAGAAAGTGTTTTCTGAAAATCTGTTTGCAAAGAAAGTGTTTTCTGCAAAGAAAGTGTTTTCTTCAATTATTTAATCAATTTGGAAGCACTGACAAATTCACCATACAATTCATCATAGGCATTTTGTAAATCTTCAAATGAGTGAGAGTTAGATGTACTTACCTCTTCTTCTCCATTTGCCATGAGACATAATGCGCCGGCTTCATTGCCCGAGCTGTCTGAGTCCCGTGATACGCACCTATGGTGTTTCCTCTTTTTCTTGTCCTTCTTCAAAGACTTACAAAACTTTTCAAATATATCACTGGAAGTATTTTCATCATCCCTTTCCGAATCACTTGCCTCTTCTCTTTTAGAGGATGAGGCTTTGAAGGCAAAATTCGAATCACTTCTAAGATAAGGATTAAGAATTGTGCTATCATAAGTTTCGAGGTTACCTCTTAGTCCATCAATTGTGATATTCGTGTATTCCATCGACTCTTGGATGGCATTGGCTTTGGAACGCCATTCGGGAGTGAGACTCCGTAGGACTTTTCGAACAAGATCTTTGTTCGTGTAAACTTTCCCGAGAGCATGGAGATCGTTGATGATTCTTAAAAATCGTTCAAACATAACACCAATAGGTTCCTTCTCCATTTTAAAAGTTTCATATTTATGAGTTAGAAAATCAATTTTGGATTCTCGGACTTGAGGCGTACCTTCATAAATGATCTCGAGTTTGTCCCACATCTCCTTGGCGGTTGTGCAGCAAGAGATTTTCCGATACTCATTCGGATTCACCGCACAATATAATACATGGATGGCCCTTGCATTATTTTCAACTATCTTCATGTCCTTGGCATCATATTCATCTTCCTTCTTTGGAACCGTGATTTCTCCAACTTTCTTTGTCGGCATTAGTTCACCGTTTTTGATGATTTGCCACAAACGAAAATTGTTTGCTTTGAGGAAGATACTCATCCGCCCTTTCCAATATGTATAGTTTGTTCCGTCAAATAGTGGAACGCAAGTGGTGGATTGTCCTTCATTCATCATTTCTGCTTTCAATATTTTATACACAAAAATATATATAGCTCTCAACCGGCTAAGGCTTTCAGAGAGTTAGGCTCTGATACCAATTGTTAGAATTTATGCCGTTCACTAGAGGGGGGGGTGAATAGTGAGGCACGAGAATATTGAAATATTACGGAATTTAAAATTGCAGGAATAAGTAAATACGGTAATTGAAATAATCAAGAAAGAACACACCGTATTTTATCCTGGTTCACCACAACCCGTGGCTAGTCCAGTCCCCGAGAGACTCTCTCGAGATTCCACTATCTTCGTCAAGCTTACGGGTGCTTAACAAACCGTTACAGTTGCTCAAGGATACCGAGCCTTAAGACTTCACTTGCTTGAGGATACCTCACCCCAAGACTTCAACCACTAAGACTTTGGGTACTTAGCAAACCCGACAAATGAGAAGATGTGTTCTTCTAAAACAACTCTCTTTTACAACAAATACTCTCTCAATAGAGTGGATAAAGAGAAACAAAATAAGCTCTATGAACAACACAAAGTTGTCTATCAAATGGCTCAACAAAAGCTCTAAAATGATGCTTGAAAATGATCAATATGTATATCAATATATGCAGGAGTTGTCTGTTTAAAATCAGCTCAAAAGACCTCCTTAAAGTGGTGCTGACCGTTGCTTAATTGACAAATAAAATCCCTGATTCTGTGCTTCAACAATCGATTGTTTGGAGGTGACAATCGATTGTCTGACCAACGTTCAAAAAACAGATTCCTGATTTTAGGCTAAACAATCGATTGTTAACCCTGAATAATCGATTGTTCTTCAACGTTCAAAAATCAATTTAGGATTGTGGAACGGTCAAAAAATAATCGATTGTATGAAAGTGACAATCGATTGTTGACAATCGATTGTGGGAAAAAGACAATCGATTGTTTTGATATTTAAAAACTTTGGTTGCACACTGTCTCAAAATAATTGATTGTTAAAGTGGACAATCGATTGTCAACAATCGATTGTTAAAGTAGACAATCGATTATGTTGTTCCGGTGTTCAAAACTTTGGCAACGGTCGATTATATACACTTGATATACACTGTGTATATCAGAGTATACCAGAATTGAAAACTTACTTCAAAACCCATTTTGGTTGAAATGAAAACGTTAAAATCATTTTGTTTGAAGTATATATTAAAAATATTTATGATATATATAATTTAATAAAGTAATTTTATGCATGTTTATGATGACCTAATGTTGAGCCAAAGGATAAGATAACTTAAACGTTGTCCTTACATTGGTTCTACCAAACGACCTACGTCTTGGGTCTTCGGTCTTGAACTTCTTTGGCTCGTTCATGCAATTCCGTCATCAGTATGTTTCTCGCCATTTGATTATATCGTTGTTTGACACTTGACTTTATTGTTTGCCATTCATCAAAACCTATACCTGAAAATCACGCTCATACAACCAAAGCGCACATATCAAAGGTATACATGATTTCCAACAAAATTCGGGATGCTTAAAATATGAGAAATGACTTGTCCCGATGACGGATCTCTTTCAACAGGGTTCTTGATGAACTAAGTCGACGGAAAAAAAACAAAGAAAAACAAAAAAAAAATTGAATATATAGACTCTTCCTGATGACGGATAATGGACACAGTTCTTGAGGGAATTTAGTCTAGGAAAAATACCAAAAAGATTTTTTAGGTAGTGTAGTAACTTCCCCTTTATTTTTCTTTGGGCCGCGATTCTTTTCCAACGGTTTAGCTTGAATCGGGTGTAGATAGTTTTTATTTTTTTTATAGTTTTAGTTAGCATCGATGGGCTAAGAGCTTAAAGGGAAAGAGAATGCCTTGGTTTTAGCACACTTGAAAACAATCGACACTAGAGTGGAACGCCTAGTCTCAATTGTTAAATCTTGCTAAAATACCTTAAAATTGTATGTTTGTATCTAACTTGAACACTCAAAAGAGAATGTCTTGATAAGACAATTTAGAATGAGTCATATTCCATGTGTGTGAGTTTTACTGTATTCTATGATTCACATTTGATTCCTAGAACTTGCCATGTGTATTTGCAAAGCGAAATAGTAGCTTCATTTAGTCTTAGAAGTGATATAGACATTTCTTTGTTAAGTCAGACATTTACAACGTAAACCCACCTGAATTCAATACATCTTAGTTAACCTCGTTGATCCGATAAGCTTGTTTCTTTGGCAACCACATTTCTAACCTTACCCAATTGTTTAAATAGCCTTCTGTTTGAACCTTCTTGCCTCCCATAAGCACTTGAATAGTATTGAAATTACGCAAAAGCAAAAGTGTGGGGTGGTGGTTTAGTTTTGAGTGGAACCATTAAAATAGAGAAAATGTGTAGAATTTGAAGAATAAATTAAGAAGCACCACGAAAAAAAAGGAAAAAAATGTGTTTGTAAATAAATATAGTGGCTAATAAGTGGTAGCTTGATTTAAACGCACCTAAAGGAATGGGATGTTATAAATGAATTGTGGGGAATGTCTGTTTGACATAAGAATGTTATGAAATGTTAATGTGTTATGTATTAAAAGTGCTTAGGGAGGCTACTCACTATATCCACATATATCATACTCATCCCTTAGCCTACATTACAACCAAGTGAAGTCCTAATTGATCTTAAACTGGATAGGCTCGATTAGTTGAGTAGTACACTACGGGCAAGTCTATGGTGCATCTTTGTGGCATGTGAATGTTCTTTTAGAGAGTGAGCGAATTTTGTCCATCTGAGTTCCCAAGTGGTTTTAATCATATTAATTGTAGAACTACTCTCTTGTGTGATATGAGGGCATGTGATTCACAAAGGAAAGGTAAGTCTTGACTCTTGTATAGAGTAGTTTGAGTAAGTGCGAATGTTGCACGGTACGGGAGATTCAACTGCTGAGGCAAAGGTTGTTCACTACTAGGTTCAACTTTGGTAAATTGTTCAAGGTGTGATTCGTTAGGAAAAAAGCTTGGGGAAGGAACTTGGATAGAGTGTGGTGAATTGCTAGTGGACTAACAATGATTTGCGTGTGGGGTGTTGATATTAGGTTGTATAGATGATATTTACACCTTAATATTGTTATGCTTTATTGTTATTTTATATGCAAATTGATAACAAAATGCTCCAAATGGTGTTCTTTTGCTTCGCCAAGGAATATCCTAAGTGAGGACGCACTACGGAGTGTTTTGGGACCAATAACGTGAAGAAAACACCCAATCAAGTACCCGAGTATAAAAAAGGAAAAAACGGTCTCCCGCAGCAGCGTAAGTCCTCGAGGCAGAATGTTAAGCGTTCACTGCGATCGAGTCGCGGTCTTGCCATGACCACGGTGAACTATTCACGTGCCAGAAGTTTAGGGACCAAAGTGTAAAGTGGAAAAAACTTATTCCAAACCCTTATAAACCTTAGAAGCTTGCCAAAGACATAGGGAAGCTTGTTTTTAGACTACTTTGACGGCAAGAACAAGTGTGAGAAGAGTAACACAACATTAGAGTTCTTTTTCATTATTTCAATTATCCATTATGAATAATTTAGTAGTTTTATCTTGTTTTGTCATGAGAAGCTAATTTTCAAGTCTAGGATTTTGTTGGAACCTATTGAATGATAAACTTCTTGCTATGTTAATATAGATTGCCCAGTTTAATCTCTATTTATTCAACTATGTTCTTGTTGTGGTTAATTGATAGGATCCTCAATTAGCTGTACCTATTTAATGTGCATAACCCAGGAGAGAGTGCATATTTAGGTAATTGTTGAACAACACTACTCCCAAAGTCTATGAGGGATCAATAATTATGGGTTTAAAGGAGAGATTAGGGATAACGAAGCCTTGGGTGCAATCTAAAGTGAGCTGTAATAAACAAAGCCAGCTAGCGTATCTCGGAAGAGTGCGTCTAGTAAATTATTTTGATTACTCAGGAGAGATTTATGGTAATAAAAGTGCTCATGATTGATAGAGACGACTGGGCAAGTCTATGTGCAACATAACTGGAAGGGATTCCATCAATAGGGGAAATCATAACCTTATAACCTTCTCTTAATTGTTACAACTTAATCATAGTTCGTTTTCAGTTGCTTATTTACATTCAACCTTAGCTAGTAGAAGCATCTTCACTTGTTGTTTACAATGTTTGGGAAGTTGATTCCGTAGAATTTAGTAATTCCAACAAGAGTAATTGATAAGTTAATTCCTTGTGGGTTTGACTCTTGGCTAAAAATTCAGATTATATTTGCAACATTTGTGTATCCTTTTTATAGGGCATAATTAGGTGTGATCATTTACTTATAAAAAATGTAATAAAGTAAAATTGATATATTATTTATGTAAAAAAACTGAAAAATACACTAAAACCAACGGAAGGCAGTATGCTCTGTTTAACATTACTACCATGTCCAATGGATCCAAACTAGGCTATATAATGGATTTGACATGACTTGGGGCCCGTCTGGCAATTAAAGAAGAGTTTTTTTCGAATTTTTTAACTTTTTTTGGAATCAATATTTAGCCATGAAAATTTTAAAAATTTATTTAAGTTGAATTTCAAAAAAAAATTCGAATATGAAAAACTCCAAAAAAAAATATTTTTCAAAATTTTCACTTCAAAGCATTTATAAAAATTCAAAAATAACTTAAAATTATATATATATCCAAATACAACTCCGATTTTTAAATATGATTTTTAACTTGAAAAAAGAATTACTTTTTCTCGTGGTTTTACAATTTTTATGTCCAAACGCCCGATTACTATCGCTAACTTGGACGGTATACAGTGCCGACCCAAGGGGGAAGCACCTAAAGCAATTGCTTTAGGCCACCCCCAAATGAAGGCCCAATTTTTCATTATTAGTTAAAGTTATATATTAAAAAATGATCATTATAAGAAAAAAATATATTAAATTTCTTTCTTTCTTTTTGGATATAGAAGTTATTTAGAATACAAGAGGTTATTTAAATAAGTATGTGAATTTTATAATAAACAAACGTTATTGCAAAATAACAGTTTGATGTTAATAAATTATTTCTCATAAAAAGTAGATTTAAGTAATTTTTTTAATTCATATAAGCTTGAACTATGGCAAATGTATAAAATCATTTTTAAAATTTACTTTAGTAGTACAAAATTACGATCCTTAGATGATGGTAACTTATAAAAACGCTTCCTTAACTACAAATATTTCTTATAATAAATATTCGAAACCTTGGTAAATAAAGTTAACAGATATTTTCGATAGTGAAAGCTAGTAGGTAACAAAGTGAAGGTACAAAATATACACATGACGGTTCATAAAACTATTATTACATACTACTTAATAAAAAAGAAAATAAATCATAAATATACATAATTTTATTAAAAAGAAATTGGTTTCTTTTTAACTTCGATTTTAGATCATCAATTTCGTTGAGTCGCTCAAATGGTATAAAGAAAGTGGCACGCGTATTAAAAAAAACATAACCCACTGCTCTAAAGTCTACATTCATAACTACCGACATCGGTCGGTGCCCAATCCAAGGCCACCTTTGAATTGGTTTAACTGAATTAGGATTTGGTTCCTCGATTTTTTTTAATTAGTTTAACTAATTTAATGTACTATTAAGGAGGTAAAGCTTTTTTTGTAAAGATTCATATCAAGTGATCGATATATCAAATTTAGAATATAAAAAAAGAATTCAGAAACAAAATAAACAAAGCCCACTTAAAAAATAAAATAATTTTTCTATTTTAATTTATGGTTCAATGGTGTTTGATTGATCATCAAATTGCATGTGAAGACTTGTTACACATAATTTAATTAAAAATATTAAACACATAACATATTTAATTTCACATAATATTTTTTTTCTTGTTTTAACCTTTCAAATAAATGTTAACACCTTTCAATGTTTTGAAAAGTTTTAAAGTGTTATGAAATAATATAAAAGACAAGAACAATAACTCAAGAACAAGAGCAATAGAGAGAAGAGTAGAGAGAGTTCTTCTTATTGATACTTAGAGAATGTTAGGAGTGATTTACAATGGTAGAAGACCCCTTTATTTATAGGGAGTGGAATGATCTACCTACCAATAATAGGACTCTAGAATCTCTCTAATTAAAGACATTCACCTTAAATAGAAGTCTATTTATAACACTCCCCCTTGAATGTCTATTCAATGATGTGCCTCGTTAAAACCTTAAAACAAAACCCAATGGGAAAAATTAAAGTAAGGAAAAAGAGTACACATGTTTGAATATGCGCCTATTGGTTGCCTCGTTAAAAACCTTGCAAGGAAAACCCGGTGGGACAAAACCTTGTAAGGGAAAAAGAGTGCAACGCGCCTTAACTCCCCCTGATAAGAACATCAATTTATGTCCTTAAGTCTTCGCATCCCGATCTTGTGAACTAGCTTCTTGAAGGTTGACTTTGGTAGAGATTTTGTGAACAAATCAGCCATATTGTCGCTTGAACGAATCTGTTGAACATTGATATCACCATTCTTTTGAAGATCATGTGTGAAGAATAACTTTGGTGAAATATGCTTCGTTCTATCTCCTTTTATGAATCCTCCCTTCAATTGAGCTATACATGCTGCATTGTCTTCATACAAAGTTGTGGGTAGTTTATCACACTTCAAACCACATTTGTCTTGGATATGATGTATTATCGACCTTAACCACACACACTCCCGACTTGCTTCATGAATAGCAATTATCTCGGCATGATTAGATGAAGTAGCCACAATTGATTGCTTAGTCGATCGCCAAGATATGGCGGTTTCTCCACAGGTGAACACATAACCCGTTTGAGATCGAGCCTTGTGTGGGTCGGACAAATATCCAGCATCAGCATAACCAACAAGATCCGGGCTGCAATTCTTGCCATAAAATAAGCCCATATCGGTAGTTCCCTTTAGGTACCGCAATATGTGTTTCATCCCATTCCAATGTCTCCTCGTAGGAGCCGAGCTAAATCTTGCTAAGACATTAACTGAAAAGGATATGTCAGGTCTTGTAGTATTTGCAAGATACATTAGTGCGCCAATTGCGCTAAGATATGGTACTTCAGGACCAAGTAGCTCTTCATTCCTTTCTTGTGGTCGGAATGGATCTTTGTTCACATCAAGTGATCGAACAACCATCGGTGTACTTAAAGGATGTGCTTCATCCATGTAAAACCGTTTCAGTACCTTTTCTGTATAGGTAGATTGATGAACAAAAATTTCGTTTGCCAAATATTCAATTTGCAAACCAAGACATAGTTTAGTCTTTCCGAGATCTTTCATCTCGAATTCATCCTTTAGATAATCAATTGCCTTTTGGAGTTTTTTAGGGGTTCCAATAAGGTTTATGTCATCGACATATACGGCAAGTACAACAAATTCCGACGTTGTTTTCTTTATAAAAACACACGGGCAAATGACATCATTTATATAGCCTTCTTTTAACAAGTACTCACTAAGACGATTATACCACATTCGTCCAGATTGCTTTAGACCATACAAGGATCTTGGCAATTTAATTGAGAACATTTCCCGAGATTTCGAATTATGCGCGTTTGGCATCTTGAGTCCATCGGGAATTTTCATGTATATCTCATTATCAAGTGAGCCATAAAGATAGGCAGTAACCACATCCATTAAGTGCATGTCAAGTTTTTCATGGACAACAAAACTTATGAGATAACGAAAGGTTATCGCATCCATTACAGGCGAATATGTCTCTTCATAATCGACACCAGGCCTTTGAGAAAAACCTTGTGCAACAAGGCGTGCCTTATATCTTTGTACCTCGTTTTTCTCATTTCTTTTGCGTACAAAGACCCATTTATAGCCGACAGGCTTAACACCATTAGGTGTTTCAACTATAGGGCCAAAAACTTCACGTTTTGCCAGCGAATTCAATTCTGATTGAATTGCTTCTTGCCACTTTGGCCAATCCTGTCTTTTTCGACATTCTTCAACAGATTGAGGTTCGAGATCCTCACATTCTTGCATAATGCTAGATGCTACATTATAAGCAAAGGCATTATCCACCACAATATCCACTCGATTAATATTCGCCTCAATATTAATTGGATTTAGGGATAGTTCCGTATTTTCCAGAGTCTCGGGCTCAATGGATTCTTCATGAATCTCAGAATTTGTTAAATCATGAGATTCTTTCGTGGTGTCGTTTTGATCGTTCTTTTTCCTCTTTCTAGGATTTCGATCTTTGGAACCTAATGGTCTGCCACGCTTCAGGCGTGCATTCGACTCATTGGTTATGACACTAGATGATTGTCCAACAGGGACATCAATACGGATTGGAACATTTTCCGCGGGAATGTGGGATTTCGTTATCCTCTTCAAGTCCGTAAATGCGTCAGGCATTTGATTTGCTATTCTTTGCAAATGGATAATCTTTTGTACCTCTCTTTCACAAATAGAGGTATGTGGATCAACATGAGATAATGATGCATTTTTCCACAAAATTTCCCGTTTGGTTTCACCAACTTCTCCCCCTAATTTTGGGAAAAGTGTCTCATCAAATCGACAGTCTGCAAATCGTGCAGTAAACAAGTCGCCTGTCAATGTTTCGAGGTAGCGAATGATGGAGCGCGATTCAAACCCAACATATATTCCTAACCTTCTTTGCGGACCTATTTTGGTGCGGGATGGCGGTGCTATAGGCACATATACTGCGCATCCAAAAATTCTTAAATGGGATATATTGGGTTCATGACCCAAAACCAATTGCAACAGGGAATACTTGTGGTAATTCGTCGGTCTGAGACGAATTAGCATTGCTGCATGTAAGATGGCGTGACCCCATACCGAAGTGGGCAGCAGCGTTCTCATAAGTAATGGCCTTGCAATCAACTGCAGGCGTTTAATTAACGATTCAACAAGACCGTTTTGAGTGTGAACATGAGCTACAGAATGTTCAACTTTTATCCCGATTGATAAGCAATAATCATTAAATGCTTGGGATGTAAACTCAGCAGCATTATCCAGTCTAATGGACTTGATTGGATTATCTGGAAATTGTGCTCGTAGTCGAATTATTTGTGCCATTAATTTCGCAAACTCAAGGTTGCGTGATGACAATAGGCACACATGAGACCATCTACAGGATGCGTCTATCAAGACCATGAAATACCTAAACGACCCACTAGGTGGGTGAATAGGTCCACAAATGTCCCCTTGTATACGTTCCAGAAACGTGGGTGACTCAGTCCCAACCTTTGTTGGTGATGGCCTGATAATCAACTTGCCTTGATAACACGAAGTGCAAGGATATTCATTATTCGAAAGAATTTTGAAATTCTTTAACGGATGCCCATATGAGCTTTCTATAATCCGTCTCATCATGACCGATCCTGGG
The DNA here is from genome assembly GCA_034376525.1 of Nicotiana benthamiana. Taxonomy (NCBI): domain Eukaryota; kingdom Viridiplantae; phylum Streptophyta; class Magnoliopsida; order Solanales; family Solanaceae; genus Nicotiana; species Nicotiana benthamiana. The sequence continues at coordinate 94,998,312 of CM067330.1, forward strand.
TGTCCCAATCGATCATGCCAAAGTACAAAGGTATTGGAATCAGTAACCCTTTGGTTTACTGTTGAATGTGCCTCAATTGCACTAATTCTTGTCCAATACAGGCCACAAGATAAAGACGGGAATTTCTCAATAACCCTCTTTTGGCCGGAGACATTCTTTGTGATGACGAGATATTCAAGATTATCTTTATCCATTGTCTCAATATGATAGCCATTCCGGCGTACATCTTTAAAACTCAACAAGTTTCTCATAGACTTGGAGGAGAACATTGCATTCTCTATGATTAACGTCATGCCTTTGGGCAGAGTTACAATTGCTCTTCCGGAGCCTTCAATCAATTTACTACTTCCAGAGATTGTAGTAACGTTTGCCTTACACATATTCAGTTGAGAGAAATACTTCCTTTCTTTGAGTATTGTATGTGTAGTACATGAATCAACTAGGCAAATACTTTTACAGTTGGACGTTGATCCAAGTTCGCTTTGTGAGATATTCATATTTGCTATCCCATAGTTTGACATACAAAAGAGATACAGGAACATAAGAATAAACAAGTTCAATTCATTTGTGTCACATAATATTTTCAAAATCTACTGCTAACAGTTGACTAACAAAATCAGATATGTTATCCATTACTTTGCAGTTTGAAAATTTCAGTTTAAACATTTTCTTCAAACAATCGATTGTTAAACACAAACAATCGATTGTTGAACATTGACAATCGATTGTTAAACACACACAATCGATTATTTGCTATTTTGAAAAACTTCAGATCACACTGTCTTAAGACAATCGATTGTTATGCACAGACAATCGATTGTTGGCTATTTTGAAAAATTCCAGAGCACACTGTTTTAAGACAATCGATTGTTAAGTATAGACAATCGATTGTTGGCTATTTTGAAAAATTCAAGAACACACTGTTTTAAGACAATCGATTGTTAAGTATAGACAATCGATTGTTGGCTATTTTGAAAAATTCCAGATTACATTGTCTTAACGACAATCGATTGTTAGACAAAGACAATCGATTGTGGATGATTTTTGAAAAATTCCAGATTACACTGTCTCAACGACAATCGATTGTTAGACAAAGACAATCGATTGTTGATCAATTATTTTTCAGCTTTAATGCGAAAAAAAGTAGATAATCGACTAGTTTTTCAGGCTAGTCGATTACCCCTACTGGAAAATAAAAATATTATTGATATTTGAGCATATTGAAGATATTCTAAAGAACTACTGCTAACATTGCATCATGAACTAACTAATACGAACTAATACTAATGACTATTAGTTTATTCACTAACTAATACAAATAAGTAGAACAAAATCAAATAACTCCATCTTCTTTCATCACGGACCCATCGCCGATTAGGTGGTCTATTTTCCCCTCGGGTTGCTCAAAGAAGTCTGCCACATCCAGGTGGGTGATGTCCTCATTGTCGTCATAGACAAAATTTGTTTCAGGGCCTTTTCTCTTTCGAGATGCTTGATAAAGGTCAACCAAGTGTCTTGGTATACGGCAAGTCTTTGACCAGTGCCCTTTCCCACCGCAACGATAACATATAGTTTCTGAACCATTTGCCTTAGGATCTTCATGACCCCGTTTCTGCTTTCGGCGGTTATCTCTCCTTGGGGGTTGACGAACTTCATTGGAATTTCTTCCTTGTCTACGTCCCTGGCTATGACCCCGTTTACGACCATGACCATGGCCCTTTTCATGTTTGGCATAATGAGAGTGCACCTTATCTGCTTCAGGCAGTGGTGTAGACCCAGTGGGTCGATTTTCGTGATTTCTCATGAGCAGGTCATTATTTCGCTCAGCCACTAGTAGAAGAGAAATCAGTTCAGAGTACTTTGTAAAGCCTTTCTCTCTGTACTGTTGTTGCAATACTATATTGGAGGCATGAAACGTTGTAAACGTTTTCTCAAGCATATCATAACCGGAGATATTATCCCCGCATAGCTTCAATTTAGAAGTAATTCTGAACATTGCAGAATTATATTCAGAAACGGACTTAAAGTCCTGGAGCCTCAGATGAGCCCAATCATATCGTGCTTGTGGCAGAGTGACCAACTTCAGGTTGTCATATCTCTCCTTTAAGCCGTTCCACAAGATGAGTGGTTCCTTGACGGTGAGATATTCAATCTTCAAACCTTCATCAAGGTGATGGCGCAAGAAAATCAAGGCCTTCGCACATTCTTGGGTGGATGCTTTTTCTCTATCTTTGATGGTGTCTCCGAGACCCATAGCATCTAAGTGGATTTCAGCATCCAACACCCATGTCATATAGTTCTTGCCCGAAATTTCAAGGCCAACGAACTTTCTTTTCGTAATGTCAGACATAATCGAAAATTAAATTAGGAAGAGGGAAATACCTTAGATTTCTCGAGAATGGTTCTTGAGACGGTAGAGTCTCGTGCTGATAACGTGTTATGAAATAATATAAAAGACAAGAACAATAACTCAAGAACAAGAGCAATAGAGAGAAGAGTAGAGAGAGTTCTTCTTATTGATACTTAGAGAATGTTAGTAGTTCTTTACAATGGTAGAGGGCACCTCTATTTATAGGGAGGAGGATGATTTATCTACCAAGAATAGAACTCTAGAATCTCTCTAATTAAAGACATTCACCTTAAATAGAAGTCTATTTATAACATAAAGCTTAATTTTCTCATTTTATTTTTAATATCCTTATTGAAATGACATGATATTTTAAAATTATAAGAATAATCAACAAAGTTGATCTTGCTAATGTAAGCAATTTTTACTGAAATATACTTATTTTTTAGTTTTTACAATCAACTATCAATTTGTTTAATTAAATAATAATTTCAGTGGGAAAACTTTTTTTTTGGGGGGGACAGAATCTTTACTTTTTCGCAACAATAATACAAAGCACGATAAAAAGGCACAAAAAAGAAGAAGAATTTCAATGGAACCCTATTAAGCACAGGTTTTAGTGAGAGAAAGTGTGTGAAGCTCTATTACCATTGCTACTTTCTCTCTCTAGAAAAAACGAGCCCCTTAGCGTAAAGTTTCTGCGACCAAAAAAAAGAGGAAAAAAAATTCGATTCAATCCAATGGCCAACAGCAATCTTCCTCGAAGAATTATTAAGGTTAATTTCCTGTTTTAGCTTTTGATCGTTTATGCTCTTTGTTTGATTACTCCTTTAGTGAGGGTTTTTGATCTATTTTTTTGCTGTTCATGTTCGATTCAGTTTAAATTTTGCTGAGTTTTCGTTTTATGTGATTTTACAGGAAACTCAACGTCTTCTCAGTGAACCCGGTAATTCGCCCCCTGAATTTCTGTACTTAATTCAATTTTATGTGATGATATTTGATTAGACGCTGAGTTAAATAAAGAAATAAACTTTTGAAACTTATGATCTAAATAAAATAAGTAATGTTTGTGAGGCTTTAAATAATCTCATTCATTAAGAGTAAATTGTGAAAGTTTAAAGTTAAATTATTTTTAAATATATATAAATATTTCATTCTTTTTTAGACGGACTAAAAAGAAAAGAATGTCCCATAAAATGAGGCAGTTAATATAATTATATTTCTACAGAAGCCATGTATTAGCTCCGGTTTTCCTAATTTATGTGGCGTATTTGATTTCATATGGAGTTTAAGAAAAAACAGGAAGACTTTTGAAACTTGTGGTCTGAACCAAACCACAAGTCAAAAGATATTTGTGTGGTTGAAAATCAATTCATTAAGAATAAAGTAAATTTGAAAGTTAATTTGTTTCTAAATAAAGAGAAGGGACATTCTTTTTTAGACCGACATAAAGTAAAGAGCGCCACATAAATTGAGACAGAGATATTATTATTTCCTGAAAAAGAACTTATTGAGGATATGAATTAGTGTTATCAAATGTGCGCTTAAACGCACAAGTAAAGCTCAAAATATGTTGAGTGCTTCGCGTTGCTTAGTTGGCGCTTCAGTGTTTTCGTCAAAGCTCTAAGGCATACTTTTCCTTGCCAATAAGCGTCATCTTGAAGAGGTGACGCTAAATAATTGATATTTCACTTTCTCGTAAATTTTCTTCAATTTATTTGTCTGTATGTTTGGTAATAATGCTTATCGATATTAGTCTCGGACTACACATTATTTCTTCATATTTGCGCCTTAATTCATTAAAGCCACGCTATATTTTCACTTTGCGCTTAAAGCCCCAACAGACCACATAGTTTTTTTGCGCTTTTCGCTTTTGACAATACTGGATTGAATCCCACCTAGATAGAACAGAATGGATATAGAGTATTCTAATAGCTGAACTCAACAAGTTTGGGATTTAGGCATAGTTCTTGTTGTTTAATAATTTTTACCGAACAATTATCGACTTTGTATCCAATTAAATTGTGCTTAGAAGATACTAAAAATGAAGATATCATTTTGAAGCATAAAGTCATTGTTAACAGTTTAACGGCATGAACCTCTTTTCTCCTCTGCTTTTTATCCGAGATGCACTTTTCAGTTTTTCCCTGAATATTCAAATATTTGAAGCATTAAAGTTATTTTTTGTAATTACATGAACTTTTTTTACTCCTTTCATTAATTCAAAAATTTATTAATCTCTGTATATAGTAGGTGCGATTTCGTTTGTTAATTTTGGTACAAGCAAGTGTTATTTCCTTTGAAGTTTATCGCAAAGTTTTTGTTAGATTTTGGGTTCGGTTGGTTTGCGACCTCTATTTCCAAGAAATTAAAAAATTTTAGTGTGGTTTAAATTTAACTGCAGCGCCGGGAATAAGTGCCTCTCCTTCGGAAGAAAATATGCGATACTTCAATGTCATGATTCTTGGTCCAACACAATCTCCTTATGAAGGTAATTTGCGCAACCAATTATGACAATTATGCACCCACTAGCTCTGGCCAATACTCTGTATTTGTGTTAAGAAATCCATTTAATATGTGTAAATAATTTATCCAGAACTCTTAAGTTGCCCTTTCTAGAATTTAGAACCCAAATTATAGAGTTGCCTCTGGTAATTTCTTTTTCTTTTGCTGAAATCTTCTTTGCTTAATTTCGCCTGCTTGATGAATTTGTGTAGGAGGTGTTTTCAAACTGGAACTCTTTTTGCCTGAAGAGTACCCAATGGCTGCTCCGAAGGTATTTGAACACATTAATGGATGTTTTGGCAAGTTTCAGCAGATTCTCTGAGTCTCAGACAGGCTTCTCTATTTGCATATTCCGTAATTATATTGCTTGCATTTGTATGATGTTTGATTTGATTGATTGGTCAGGAAGCATTAACTGCAACCTCCTTAACGACTGCGTCTAACATTTAAAGTCTCCTCATGCGCCTTTCTACTGAATCTGAACTTTTCAAACATATCTTCTTTTACAGTTTTACCATCTCAATCATTTTCATCATTGTGTACTAAATACCTAAATATTCAATTCAAGTATATGTGCAGGTTTAGACTTTGTCACTCAATCATATTATTTGCTAATAAAATTTCAATATCAATGTGTATCGTGACTTTGTCACTCAATCATATTATTTGCTAATAAAATTTCAATATCAATGTGTATCGCATGGATAATATAGCTCATGACAATAAATATATTGACATGATCGTATGCGTTGGGACTATGTCACACTAATTTGGTACTAGTTAAGGCTACTCTTCTAGATGTACTGATCTTTTGCTCTTCGCTTCTTTTTTTCCGCAATTATGTGCACCATCAGTGGGTTGTATTATCAAACTGGAGCTATCTGGAAGTTAGTCTAAATGAAATTATGACTTCTGGCTAATGTTAATAGTAGGAAAATAAGTACTATGATTAAAGGTAATATTAAATATTGTCTACTTTTGTTAACTGTACAAATACAACAATAACATACCCAGTATTATCCTACACCGTGGGGTTTGGGGAGGGTAGTGTGTACGCAGACCTTACCCCTACCTTGCGAGGAGAGGATAGAGAAGCTGTTAGCCGTGCAAATGCTGTTGTGAAATTTTTTCCTTATAATTTAATCTCACTTCTACTCAAGTTACAACAACAACAACTACCCAGTATAGTCCCACAAAGTGGGGTCTGGGGAGGGTAATATGTAGACGGGCCTTACTCCTACCCGAAAGGGCAGAGAGACTGTTTCCAATCGACCCTCGGCTCAGTGGAGGAAAGGAAAAACAAAAACAAAAACAAAATTTATGCAGATCAACAAAATCCAAGAAATTGTTTATGACTCTAATAGTGGATGTAGTCGTATTTTTTTTTTATTTCATCAAAAGTTTATAGTTGGAACTTCATTAGATCAATTGGTTTGTACTCTTGACTAGTCTTTCAGTCTTTGTTTAACTTCTCTTCCTAATTATAGTTTGGTTGGCTATCAACTATTGTAACTGTTGACTGAGATTTTACTGGTTACAATGGTGCTTGGGACAGTTGTAGCTAGTGTTTCTCTTAGTTGGAACTTAAAGATGATATTCTTTCATGAACCTCGCGGCTACTATTTATTGGTTTAGCTCATATTACTATAAATCTCTCAGGATTTCCTTTCTTAGGAACTGAGTTATAAAACTGATAGAGTTTTGTTACAGCTGGTAAAAGCTGAATAGTAATCAGATTTATCCTAACGTAGAACAACAACACATCAACACAACAACCTAGTAAAATCCCACGAGTGGGGTCTATGGAAGGTAGAGGGTACCCAGACCTTACCCCTACCCCGGAGGGGTAGAGAGGTTGTTTTCGAAAGACCCTCGGCTTAAGAAGAAGAAAATAAACAATAGACAATAGACAATAGATCAATGACATCAATCGATGTAAGTTTGTGTAAGTTGGTCAATTGTAGGGAAGTGTTTGACATGGTGGTCGGTAGAGTTTCTGGATGTGAACTTTCTTCCTCGACCTATTCTTTCATGGTCTTTATATGAGGCTTGCCCTTTCTCGACAATTCATGGGCTTTTACCACTACGTAACATGTACGATCGGACATGTTGGCTGTAGAGATAATATGCTTGTGTGCATGCTTGCATTACGGATTAAAACGTGAATTGAGTTTGGCTATTTTGGTTGACGCTTTTAATTCTGTCATTGATCAAGTTGCTTACTGTAACAGGTTCGATTTCTCACCAAAATATACCATCCCAACATTGATAAGGTTTGTTCTGTTACTCGATTATGTTATACATAGATTTAAGCCACAAGCTACATCGCTCACGTGGGCCATTTTTATGAAGCTTGGTAGGATATGCCTTGATATTCTCAAGGACAAGTGGAGTCCTGCTCTTCAGATTCGCACCGTTCTTTTGAGGTATTAAATACAGAGTATTCTTGGATATTATTTTTTTCCGTATATTTTTGTTCATGCTCTTCTCGAGGATCTAATGAACTTCTTGAACATGAGCACCAAATTTTGGCTTTAGGCGCTAGAATGTTAATAATCTGGTTCCTTCTTCAGCATTCAAGCACTTCTGAGTGCACCAAATCCAGATGATCCACTCTCAGAGAACATTGCGAAGCATTGGAAGTCGAATGAGGCTGAAGCTGTTGAAACGGGTAAGTTGCCTTCCCGCTCTTTCTATCAGTCGAAAATTATATGTAGTTACATTGTCCATCGGTCCTTGGCTTAGTTTTTTTTTCTTCCAATCCTGCAGCTAAAGAATGGACACGCCTGTATGCAACCGGTGCCTGAAACGGCATGACTAAGTGATTTTGAAAAGAAAAAGAAAAAAGATGTGGAATGTAATTTATCCACTGTCTAATCAGGGGACATGGGAGGACTGAAAGCTAAATTACCATCTATAATATTTTCCCTACCCTTGAAATTGTATAGTCAAATATTGCACCTTTTTATTCCAAGTTGAAGAAACTTTTTACTATGAGAACAGAAACAGTTCTGAAGTGAAGTATCACATGAGAGACTAGTTATTTCCTTTTTCCAATCCTGAAACTGGAGGATTGCTGCTACAGCAAATATTTATCTGCATTATTAGCTGCTAATCATGTTCTAATTCCCAACTGCTAATCATGTTCTTATGCAAAGATTCCATTTTGGGATTTTGTGTTTCAAGTCTTTTTTGATGCGTTTGTAATAGCCTATGTGTCCTACAAATGAACGTGCTATGCCCCCCCCCGATGAGATTAGGGTGAAAAGACTTTCTTTCATTAACATATGGCTCTGTGCTTGGAATTGGAGGGGTAATGCAATTGGAAAAATGATATTGTTTAGCCGTTATAAAAATAATAGTCGAAATATATATATATATATATATATATATATATATATATATATATATATATATATATATATATATATATATATATATATATATATATATATATATATATATATTCTTGTATGTGTGTATATATACATACACACATTATATATGTTTTATATAAAAATTTTATAAGTTTTATATAGTTTTTCGTTATCAAATATAAATAATTTTTTGTGCGGGCTAAAAGTGATAATACATTGTACACCATAAGAGCCCAAAACTATGATTACTTCAGGCACAAAACAGAACCAACAGCAACTAATCAACGAGTTGATAGGAAAATAGCCCAAGTCAGATGGGCCTAGTCGAATTTTTAGCAAAAATTGTATGGGACGTCTTATTTGTCCCCCTCCCCCTTTTTAAGTTGTAGCCGTTTTGTCTTTTTGTTTGTACCCGTACTTGTTTTTTTGTTAAAAATCATTTGAAAAGACCATTTTGCCCTTCCTTATTAAAAAGATTATTTTCTCTCCACGTATTCGCTAGTCCTCTACTTTCTCTGTCTCTCTCTCTCCCGTTATTCGCATTTTTTTGAAGTTCTTCTCTGAAATCAACTGGTTTTCCTCGTTTTTGATTTTTCAACTGATAGTCGTCGTTGTTCCCACATTACGGTTTAATCACAGTTACATTGCATTAACTTTTTGGATTTTAATTTACGATTTAATTTTTTATTTTGGTTTTGATAGTCATGTATTTATGATAAAATATTTTCATAGGGTTTAATTTGACAAGTGCATTAGTTTTACTTTTACGATTGTGTTTTTAGGTTTTATGAACGAGTGTTTATGTTGTTAATGAAAATTCTATAATTTATTCTGTAATTATAGTTTAATGATATCTTAGATATGAGCAGAAGTTTTTTTTTTTCATGTTTTGGCATTATTTTTAGATTTGAATTTGTGTTTTGTTTTCTGTAAAAATTACAGCATATTTATTTTGCTGAATGTTTTGTTTTTGTAACTGGTGAAGTTTAGCTTTACGAGCTGAAGTTTTTGTGCTTGTAATTGGTGAAGTTCTGCTTTAGGAGCTGAATTTTTTGTGTTTGTAACTGGTGAAGTCCTGCTTTAGGAGCTGACGTTTTTGTGTTTGTTACCGATGAAGTCCATTTATACAGCTGAAGTTTTTGTGTTTTGTTACTGTTGAATTCCATCACTAGAGCTGGAGTTTTTTTTATACCTGTCGAATTTCAGCTATATGCTGAAGTTTTATTATACATGTCGAACTTCAGCTATGTAGCTGAAGCTTTTTGTTTTATACCTGTCGAATCTAGAGCTGAAGTTCTTTTTATACCCGTCGAACTTCAGCTATATAGCTGAAGTTTTTGTTTTACACCCGTCGAACTTTAGCTCTATAGATGAAGTTTTTATTTTATACATGCCGAACTTCAGCCTTCCTAGCTATTGAAGTTTCAACTGATCTTTTAGATAATGTCCTGATGTTATTTTTTGTATCTTTTATTTTTTTGAATAGATGACTCCTAAAGCACCTAAAGATTCTAATGCAACTAAAAAGTGCAAAGCCCCTAAAGCATCTAGACTACCTTTAATACCCCAAGGTCCTTATGTCCCCTCTGCCCCACCTACAAAACCAGGACAAAGATATTATGAGTTTGGCGAATGGTTTAACTCTAAGGCTTACTGGAAGGGGAACCATGATTTGAAGAAATTAATTGCAACTTTCTTGACTCCTATTCAACAGGATAATGTTAATAATGGTACATTTAGATACATTATGGCTATGGAGAATTTCCAATGCAGCATGAAGTTGGTGCATTATCTATGCCTTTCTTGAATATTCACGAATGATCGAGACTCCATTAGTTTCAAGATTTTTGGGCATGATGTTTCCTTCACAGTTGAAGACTTTCACATAATGTGTGGTTTGCGGATCACAGCACACAATGTTGAAAGACCAATTAATCGAGATAGCAATCTTCTAATGCGCTATTTTGGTAAGTCCCTGGGTGTGACTTTGAAGGATATTCAAAGTTTTATAACTCGCAATGAAATTCCAAAGAATGCTGTGAATCATGTACATGTATGCGAGAGTGATGATGATGCAGTTAAGCTTATGAAAATTCTTGTTGTAGATTCTATTCTGTTTGGAAAAAATACTAAGTTATACGTGGTGGAGGAGTATGCATCAATTGTTGAAGATGATAAGGTTTGCGCTGAATATCCTTGGGGTAATGTTGCTTATGAGAAGCTCATTTATTCTATGTAACATGCATTGGACAAGCAGAACAAATTCCATACAACTGAGTATAAACTTGGTGAATTTCCATATCCATTATGTGCTTGGTTCTATGAGTGCTTCCCAGATGTCCGGGGGAAGTATATAAGAGAGGATGAGTACCTTGATACACCTCAGGTCCCCAGGATGTTACGTTATGTATGCGTGGGAGAGCCTAAATTTTCTGAACTTTATTATATGTTTAAAATTCATGAAGTAAGTTATTTTTATTTATCTTTTGTCTTTGTGTTAATAAGCTGATGCTTTAGTTTTTTATCCTCATAATATACTTTTTTGTATTAAATAGAGATATCGCAACTTTAGGGTATTGGATATAATTCCTACAGAAGAAGAATTAAATTTAATGCCTTTGTTTGGAAAATTACCGTGCAACCAGATTCGTTCAAATGTAGTTAATATAGTTCCTTCAACTGGTCAATCACCACGTACTATGAGTCCATCAAAAGAATTGAATCGAACTCCTATAATTGGTAAATCACAACCTACTCTGAGTCTATTAAAAGAACCGAATCAAACTCATGTCATTGGTGAATCACCACGTACTAGGAATCAACCAAAAGAATAAAATCCACCTCCTTTTATTGGCGAAGCATCTCCTACCAAGAGTCGTTCTACCTCGTCTACATCTGACTTTGATGTCAATGAATTACTTGACACAATATGCTTTGTAAGTTTTGATCTGAAGTTTTTTGGGTTTGTATTTGTAAAAAGTACCAGCTGTTTGTTGAGCTGAAGTTTTCTTCTATATCTGAATTTTTGTTATTTATCTATTCTAGATGTTAACAACGAAGGTTCAAAGGCATGCAGAAAACGAAAGAAGTATGATTGTGAACAAAGTTTTTGATAAGTTTAAAAAGGAGGAGCGAACTGCTATTGTGGATGTGGTTTTTGTAAAAGTGAAGGTAAGCTAATGTATAGAGAAATATTTTTATTTGTGCTAATTTTATTCAGATTAATCATTGTTAGTAATTTTTTTTCTAGGAATATTTCGATGAGAAGTTTGAACAGTTGTTTAGGATTGTCAACAAATCAAATGGTTTGAGTAAGCACCAAGAATATGACAGGATGAACGACTATTACGAATATCCGTCGAGTTTTGAAGGTGATGAACATGTTCAAAAAGAATTTGAAGGACGAGGCTCCAGTACTGATAGATTGAGCAGAGATGTAAATGATGAAGCACATTTATCAACTGAGAATATTGGAACCAAACAAGTTACAGATAATAAAGTTGTTGAGATTGAAGAACATACTGCTCATGATGCATTGCATAAAGTCGCAGATGATAATGCTACGCATAATGAAGCGGATGTTGAACATGTTCATCAAAAACATGCATCGAGTCGCGCTTTGGGAAGTGATATTGGAAAAGGCAATGGAGATCAAGCACTTGTTCATGAATATGGGAAAGACGATCGACATGCAGTAGTACGATCCTTTTGAAAAGAACTTGTAGGTGGTGATACACAGGAAATTGTTACTACAGGTACAAAGTCTGAAGTTTATAATATTTCAATTATACCTTAGATACCAGCTGAAGTTTTTTTTCGTGTGTTTGTTTTTTTGTAAAAACTACAGCATATTTTTTGGTGACTTTTTTTGTAAAAACTTCAGCTATAGAGCTGAAGTTTTTTTAATAACTCTCGAACTTCAGCTCTGCAGCTAAAGTTTTTTATTTATTACTGTCGAACTTCAGCTCTAGAGCTGAAGTTTTTTTGTAATTGTCAAAGTTTTTTGGTGAATGTTTTGTAACAACTTCAGCTATAGAGCTGAAGTTTTTTGTAACTGTCGAAGTTTTTTGGCGAATGTTTTGTAAAAACTTCAGCTATAAAGATGAAATTTTTTTAATAACTTTCGAGCTTCAGCTCTAGAGCTGAAGTTTTTTATTTATAACTGTCGAAACTTCAGCTCTAGCATTGAAGTTTTTTTTGTAACTGCCGAAGTTTTTTTGTGAATGTTCGGTAAAAACTTCAGCTATAGAGCTGAAGTTTTTTTAATAACTGTCGAACTTCAGCTCTAGAGCTGAAGTTTTTTTATTTATAACTGTCGAACTTCAGCTCTAGAGCTGAAGTTTTTTTATTTATAACTGTCGAACTTCAGCTCTAGAGCTAATGTTTTTTTTTTTTGTAACTACCGAAGTTTTTGTTTGTGACTGGCTAAATTCAGTCTTCTTAGAGTTGAAGTTTTAACTTTTTTTATAATATTCTATAGTTAAATTTTCACTACAGGTATAAATATTTTCTATGTTTTATATATAGAAAAAATAGTTGATCTATTCCCCCTCTTTTATGAATATGCAGTTGAAGTTGAAACTAGTTGTGGTTCAACTCAAAACTCTATGATGATGCTCAATTGAATGAAGGTAGAGTTGAGAAAAAACCTTCTAGAGAATACTGCAATGGTCCTCGACATTGGTTTACAATTGAATGATGCTGGAAATGTTGATATTGAGAAAGGCATGCATCCTGGAGAATACACAGTGGAAGACAAACGTCAAGATATTCTATAGATCATGAATTTATTATATTTTATTGAAGTATATTTTTTACAATTTAAAATTTTACATATTTTATTTTCTTTTTTATGTTTTTGAATGATTTTTCAGAAAGACTGGAGGCAGCTCAAAAAGAATTTGGTGAGCTTGTGCAACAATATCAAAAAAGGAGAAATACATATATTCACACATGTTAACTCACAGATGGATGTGAAGTGTGTTTGTTTTATTATATAAAATTTAGTCAGTATAATTTTCTTTTGCATGAAGATACAAGATCTGTTGGAATGCAAATACCATCTATGTCGCAACACTTAGACCAAGTAGTTATTTTTTGCAATTCGATGATAATTATATTTTTGCCTAATGTATTTTGTTTATCAGTTCTATTTATGTTTATATTTTCCTTGCTTTTGCAGATCTCATCTGATGTATCGAAACTTCTTCCAAAACCTAAGAGAAGGAAGATTTCTACTTCTCCTATGTGTGACACTAGTGATATCCCCAACTTCAATTTGTGCTCATTTTCACTTGGTAGTACACAAGGGAGTGATTTAGAAGGTAATTATACTACTATTGTTGTTTGTGAAGGGATAAAAGAACATCGTGAACAACAGGGAATTAGTCAAGCATCTGCGATGATGACTGTAGTTTTCCCCCTGTTGCTAAACAGCAGCAGTTAGTTGGTATGGAACAGCAGGAAGAGCAAGCAAAAGAAAAATTAGATAAAAAGGGGAAGAGGATTCGTATAGAGGGTATTTGGTTAAGATCTCCTTACGTAGTTTATAAGAAAAAACAAAAGGGGCAAGATTGGAAAGTAGGAAAGAATATAAGAAGGTGTACATTCCATTATGTTAATCAAGACAGTGGATTAATTCAAATATTTAAAGAATGGTTGGAGATGCATTCCAGTGAATATGAGTCCAATCCATTTAGAATAGATGGACTTGCTATTCCAAAATCCTTCTTTATTGAACTTATGGATCCTGACTCTGATCTTGCGAATGAAGTAAGTTATTAAGTTTGTTTTTTTGGATTGGTTTTCAACTGTATTTGCCAAAAGTTCAGCTTGTTTTTTATAGTATAGATTTATTCATAGTAAACATCTGAAGATGTTTAGCTTATCTACTAAAACTTCAACCTAACAATTCAAACTAAATATGCTTAAGTTTTTGTCATGCTGTTTTGTGGTTGTGTAATGTGTTTTTCGTAAACTTCATACTGGTAATTTCACATGTTATCATTTGTCGTTGTTCATTTGCAGTATATTGACGTGGGCATATATTACTTGTGCAAAAATATTTCTATCACCTTCCACATTATTCAAAATCAAGACGTGCAGTAACAGATTTACTTTTCGATTAGTATATGACTATCCTGGATAGTATTCATCCTTCAGAAGAAAAGATGAAGATAATGAACAAAAGGAAGCAAACGATAATGAAGGTTCTTAAGAGTAAATCAAAGAGAAAGAGGATATCCAAACAACAACTTGAAGAAGAAGAAGAAGAAGTGCTTATTAAGCTACTTAAGGACTTTAGTTGGTATAATGAAGAAACAACAAATGAAAAGGTGGCCAACTACGTAAAAGGTCTCGACATTTCCTGTGGTATCTCATGGGCATCTGCCAAAAAAGTATTCTTTCCATTTTGACTTAAGCCAAGGGAGGGCCAGAAATCTACCCACTACTTTCTCGGAATTTTGGACTTTGAAGATAAAATTATATCTGGGTATGATTCTATGGGTAGTGTAACTTACGATCGTGCGATTCAACATGTCAGAATTTATGCCCGGTTGATCCCACACTATGTCAAATGCTTGAATTTTGGGGAACATAATAAATATTATGGGCAAAGTCCTGTGGAGAAATTCAATATTATGTGGATGAACACACCGGAACAGACTAACAAGTACGTGTTTCACATATATTTTATCATGCATTTTATGTTTATTATTTTTTGCCGTTGTGTTAATTATTCTTTAATTTCTTTTTCATGTATTTTTTGCAGTATTGATTGTGGTATATTTGTTCTTAAGGTTATTGATTTGCTGTTAAAGAGAGAAGATGTCTTCAATTTGATCAAAGTCAAATATTGGCATTCATGAGAGAATTGTCTTCCAATCTTTAGGCTCGTGAAAAGTGGAAAAAGATAGCGACTATGCAACTCCAGAAGAGCGAAAAGGACATGATTATGGAGATTTTGAAGATACTCTGTGTGAATTTTTTGATTAGAGGATTGATTGTACATAATTTGGATTTTTTGAATGTTACATTCCATGTTTTCGTACGTGAGAGTACATCGTAAACCAATTGATGTAAGCTCAGAAATGAGATCATTTTTGGAAGTACATAATGTAAGTTTCATCTTGTTATATTGGAGGTTCCAAATCATTAAGATCATGAATAAAAACTACCAAAAGGGTTGGAAAGCTTAGACGCTAAACAAATAGAAGAAACTAAGTTTCGTTGGAAGTCGAAAAATTTGGAATGTTATAACATGTACTTTGTGGTGAGACTGGGGTTCTTAATTTGCTAAAATTTAGGTCAAATGTATATGCACTTTTACCCCAATTTACTTGGAAACAAGGGATTATTTACATACCATACTGAAGATATACGAGTCTAGTTTCCAATGCATTAAAGCGTTCATACATACGACATTGGAGTAGATAGATATTCAAGTTTTTGCGAGACCGCGCAAGCAGCTCCCAATGGGGCCCACTTAGGCGGTGGTTGAGCTACTTCAATTTATAAACGATTTGTATGCCTATTTTTGCTCATTTTTCAACTCAACCTCGTCTCCAAACTTCTCCTAACTCTTATAAACAGATTCCACAAGGGTTTGAAGTGATTCCAAAGTGATTACACCATATTTCAACATCAAACCTAGTCCTAGTGAAGAACAACACATCTTTGAGGTTGTGTTGTCATTGAGGATTGTTGTGGGCTGTATTTGGATGAAATTCCAAGTTGTTGCTGCTGTCTAAGGTGAGTATTACAGCCTAATAATTGTGATTAAGCTTGATTGTATGTTGGTTAAGTTGTTAGGATGATAAACTGCAAGATAATACTTAGATTAGCTTAAGTCACTTCTATGGTGTTGTATTGCCGTTGAGGGTTATTGTAAGCTAAATTTAACTTAGATTTAGACTTGAAGTTACTGTAGGAGGTAGGTATATTGTGTTCTTGCATGTGCCTAAGGTTATATTGATGTTGATTAAGTTAAATGGATGGAGTAGACATGATCTAGTGAATAAAGTTACTAATCGAAGATAGTTAGAGTTATGGATTGTTTCCTTTGTTATAAATATATGGTATAAGGATGGAATCATCGATGAATGACTTCATTATTATTTTAATGATACTTGTAAGTTAATGTAAGAAGTCTGTAAGGGGTATATGGGTTATACGGTTTCCAATTGGAGCTTGCCGCTCGTCGTGAAGTAGTTGTGACTTATTGTTGTTATGTGGTGTCTTGTTATTGACATTTATACGTTGATGGATTTCTCTAGTCGTTATTGTTGGTATATGGTATTTGTAGAGGCCCTTGTTACAAAGGAGATGCTGCCAAAATTTAAGTAAAACTAGCTACTAGCTTAAGTTATAGACTTGGCCTTTGCTCAACACTGATTTTGAATCTCCTTATGCTATGATAGATCGAGTTGACTTGTTTAAAGAGTCATTTGGGAGGAATTAAGGACTCAACATGTCTAAGGTATGTTAAGGCTACGCTCCGTCCTTTCTTTTAGCACGAATTCTGGGAAATTCCTAAGACGTCAAATGTGATATTTTACTATTCTATTGCTAGAAAGACCTTCTGTGGAAGGCATTGGGATCATAGCTGAAGTATTTACATAACACTATTAGGTTGATGTTCCACTCATTCGGTTAAATAGGTTATTCGACATCTATATATGTCATTTTGTCGGCTTTCTTAACTATATGTCTATATATATGAATTCTTATTCGCCTTTGGGTTGTGTAACTAAAACAAAATAAAGGCATTTAGTATTTGCGATAATTATTTCTCCCTTGTTAAAGTGTATTTTAAAATCTCTGAAGTGACACGTCGATTTCCAGTAATCTCAAATATATATTTTTATTTAAACTACTACAACACTTGATTTTTTTTAAATACTTCCATTTATTAAATATCATGAAATCGGGTATAAGAACTAAGTGAAGCACCTTAAGCTTTTTATGAATATCTTCAGAGTTAAATTATCTTTCTAAAAGTCGAGTTAAGTTTTCAAGCTTATTCAAAAGAAAAGAAAGATATGAGGTTCCACGAGATAATTGTATGCAATACGGAGGTAATTATGAGTTCATGAGAATAAGAGTACCTATGAGACAAGATTGGCTAAGTTCTTATTATGTGCATTCAAAGTTCATATCATACATGGCATAATATGCATGGACTTCGAGCTATAATCAAAGGTAAGGGGCCTATTTGCCCGAAAAACTATATATCGTACAGATGGCCACAGGTTGGCAATATGATACCGGTTAGCTACCGGAAGAGACCGCCACTGCTAGCATTTGATTGGGTATGTCATGCATTTGCATCAATATATATGTATTCACGACTTACGATTATACGAGATACCATTCATATTTGATTACTATGAGGCCGGATGTCGTCCATGGAGGCTATTAGAGTTTCAGTGTCAGGTGGTATCCCTATTTTTTTTAACATCAAGTATGTATAATTCTAATTTCTTCCTTACATACCAGTACATTTTTATTCGTACTGATGTCCCGTTTCCTGGGGACACTGCATTTTTGTTTCGTGCGTGCAAGTCTAGGTAAGGACTCTGATCGACCCCTCTACTAGGATTTCGAGGTTCAGCTGTGAGTTGGTAAGCTCCACCTCTTCCTGGAGCTTTCATAGGATGGTTACATTTGTTGTACAGTTTGGGTATAGTCGGGACCTTGTCTCGACAATGCTTATGACACTCTTAGAGGCTATTGTGGACATAATATTCTGGGTTTCTCTTTGCAGCTTCCACTCTCCAGCCCATAGGCTTGGCATGTACATATATGTCTGTAGGCATGTATGTCTCCAATCGCGGACTCGTCGTCCAGCTAGTACTTTATTATTTTTGCTCGTCTACTTTTAGTTATATGGCTTATTGTTATTCAAGTCATGACCTTAATGGTCCAGGCTTAGTATTTCAGATGTTGTGCTATCCGAGCTATTGGGCCCCCAGTTTTGTTAGCTAGTATGTTTAATGGCTAACTCAGTCTAATACAGTATCGAGGGCAAGTCGTGCCTCCCCTAGTTTGGGGCGTGAAAAACTTGGTATCAGAGCAGGTCGTATCCCGTGGAGTCCACAAGTCGTGTCTAGTAGAGTCTTGTTTATGGGTGTTAGTGCACCACACTTATAAGCAGGAGGCTACAGGGAATTTAGGATTGTCACTCTTTCTTCTTACTCTAGATCGTTTGGTAGAGCTCAGTTATAAGAACTCAATTTCCTAAAATCTATCTTATTCATGATACAATGATGCCTATATCCAGAAAGACAGATGGTAAGAGATTGAATGTGGACGTGGAAGAGTTTATCAGAGGAACTCGATTTAGCATCATGCTTATAATTCGTAAATGTTAGGTCTTTAGCAAATTATGTGTATACTGAGATATGTGAGCCTCTTGATAAGGAGCCCCAAGGCATGAATATCTATCCACTCATATGGTAAAGAGCAACGAGAGAATTAGGAGGTGGATATAAGTTTCTATAAGTGAAAGAAATAACTTGAAAAAAAAAAGAAGTACGAGGTAACTAGACAATGAAGATTATCAGTATTTGTAATTCAGGTAGAGAAATATAAGCATTCTGAGTTACTTTCAACAGTAACAAAGTTTTATACAATTGACCACACCCACCTCAATTATTTCCTATGGAAACTGGCAAACATAGTTTAAGAGAATGATGTACTATCAGGATCAAGCTGAGGTTAGAGTAACAAAAATTTGTGGATAGATTGTTATCATTAGCTAACATTTTCGAAGAGTACTGCAAAGGTGGTAATAGATCTCCTTGTAAGACACCTCGATGGTGATCTCTAGAATAGAGCAATCAGATATGAATGCTAGAATATTCATTAATTTCAGAAGATATGCGGCGGAATCCTAAAAGGGATAACATATTTACCTTAGTATGACTCCCACCCTAGAGAGAGAGATAGAGAGAGAAAGAAAGAGAATTTTAGGAATCGCGGGAGCCAGTGAGATGAAGCAAGAGGAGCTAAAAGTGAAAAAAGGTTTTGTTGAAGTTTTCATAATAAAGTGATAGATAGAAGTACCAATCGGAAAATAAGAAGAGAGTAACTGAAATATTATGAGAGAGGTGTGATAAATGGTATGAAAGGATGAAAAAGTCTACCGTCAACTGAAAGGAAAGACAAAAGGTGACATGCCATGATGAAATAAAAGTGAACGCATAAAACAATATCCCTATTTTGAGAAATAAGTTGGTGACATCGACATGATTACTATAAGGAAAAGGTACACCCTAGAGTAATAGAAAGAAGTATGGGCTGGTGAGCAAGATAAACTGAGCATGAATTGGGAATCGAATGATTTGATAATAGTCGCCATCATTAGAATTTTAGAGATTGCGTTCCGGCGATAATAGAATGGACAACAGAAGAATAACCTTTAAAAGGTCATTCAGTAAGATTTTTCCCTAAGGCAAGCACTGTGAGCAGAGTTAATCATAAGGGACTAAGTGTGCCAGTTACACTAGGTGTCGCCTTTATGCGTAAGAAATTTAGTTATTTAGTATAAGATTACCATAAGGCAATTAAAGTTCATTGATGATGTGAGAAGACGCCAAAGATGAATAGATAAAACATCTATAAATAGATCGTCGTAGTACTAAATCTTGGTACTCCCATAAAAGGGGGGATATGGTATGATATGGCATTAAGTCGGAGTTAAGCGGTCAAGTAATTATAGAATGGTAAATGAGGAATATGGAAAAAATTAGAGAGGGATGATGTGGCATTTATTCAATTCCTACAGATATGTTGCGATTCAAGAACATTATAAAAGCACGGCACTGGGGAGAGGCAGTAAAAGCTTCTGGCCAGGATGTTATTGATAGATAAGTGTGAATGGACACTTCATACATCAGGAGATAGTGGCTAGAGGTGAGTTAAGATAAAGGATATATCCCAAGGGAAATATATATATATGGCTAGACAAGAGTTCATAGATAAATGAACAGGTCTTGCAAGATAAATGTAGTGAACCGCAGTATAGTGAATTCAATCTCGCAGATACGAGCCGCAATCTTTTTTTAAAATTTTTTTAATAGGATTTGAGGTAGCTAAAGGTATCATTTAAGCATTATGAAAATAAGAGAGAATTCCACTAAGGAGACAATCAAAATTTGAACCTAGAAGTAACCCTACGAGTACAAGGGCACAAAGTTATGTAACTAAGGACTATTTTAGGTGAGTAAGAACAACGAAATTTCCTTTGGGTGCATGATATAACAGGCTCACAACTTTACAAGACCCAGAAGGTCTCCCAAAATACTGCAACAACAGACTAGCTGAGGAAATAAGGGAGAAAGTTTCCACCTAAGCATAGCGAGCTTATGAGGTATAGGAAATTACAGTATTCGTGGGAAATAAGACAAGCCAAGTATTTATGCAACAAGTGTTAGAACAACCAGGAAAAGTAATTGCTTACATTTAAGGACAATTGAGAAGGAACAAAAGGAAATTTATGGCGCTAGTAAGTCAAAGGAAGGTTGCGAGTGGTATAAATTGATAGGTGTAGGTCATAAGGTAAAGTATCGTAGATCAACAAGGTTTTAGGTAGATAGAGGTAAGGATAAGAAAAGACAAGTGAGAAGATAATAAGAATAGATGAGTCCACAGGATTAAACCCATCACAATAAGAGAGATAATAGCTTCCGTAACTTATTGAAAGCTCGCTATAGCCGGAATGAACTCAAAGGAGTCTAAGACTAGGTGTATTTAGAAGAGATGGAATGCTGCACTTGTAGTATAATAAGGGTGTAATTGTGATAAATGATAAGAGAATAATGTTTAGGCCTTTTATTGAGTAATGATTTAAAGAGAATGGATTTCATGAATTGCACAGGATTTGAATACCCCCATAAGACGAATCATGTTGGGATACTATGAAATATGGTCATTGCAGTGTAGTATCGTCCCTATATGGATTAAGAAAATCACTTAAGATGTTCTCCGATGAGACAAGAGCCTCAATGACAATGTATTATGTAAAAGGTCTCAAATTATGAGTGGTAGATTAAGATCAACATTAGGACTGGATCAACGATGATGGATACATGTTTTAAAAAAGGGGTATGAGAGGAGGTAAGATTGTCATTCTTAAGATGAACAATAATTAGGAAGCATTAAAGGAATTAGATTTACACATGTAGGATAAGCAGCGAAGGGATAACCTGGAGTTGGGTAACAGACCTCGATAATAAACAAAAGCAAGAGTTATGGTATAGTTTGACCTTCCTAGATGCAGCAAATTCCCAATGATGGATATTGTCGTAAGTTCAACAAAGTACCAAGTGAAGAACATCAATACACCCATCAGTTTGACCTTCATAAAGTGAGGCTTAGAGACTGGCTAAAAGATGGAGGAAAAAAGGAAGGATAGTTTCTAGGCGATCATACAAGGACACAGTTGTATATACTACATGACATAAACTAACAAATGTTACGATATTGGAAGAATTCCAACCATATGTTATGGCATGAGAAATAGGCCTAAATGGCAGAATGCCCAAGCGTTTGGATTTATTCATAAAACAGTTGCTTAGATGGCAAGGTGAGCATTAAATTATTTGTAAGAGAAATAGTTTATGAAAATGATAAGTGCATCAGTTAACATTCGAGGACGAATGTTTCAAAGGGGGGAATGATGTTACATTCCATGTTTTCGTATGTGAGAGTATGTCGTAAACAAATTGGTGTAAGCTCAGAAATGAGATCATTTTTGAAAGTACATAATGTAAGTTTCATCTTGTTATCTTGGAAGTTAAAAGTCTTTTAAGATCATGAATAACAAGTACCAAAAGGGTTGGAAAGCTTAGACGCTAAACAAATAGAAGAAAATAAGTTTCGTTGAAAGTCGACAAATTTGGAATGTTATAACATGTACTTTATGGTGAGACTACGGTTCTTAACATGATAAGGAGGTTATTCTATGAGTTATATTAGTCATATGATATTCATTTTCTACATTTTGAAGGCAAGCAAGTTGTGGAACAAGAGTTGGCAAAGGTCATCACAAGTTACATTCATAAATTTGTTGAAATTTAGGTCATATGTAGATGCACTTTCCACCCAATATTCTTGGAATAAAATGGATGATATATATACCAAATTGAATATATATTAGTCTGGTTTCCAACGCATTAAACCGTTCATCCATACGATATTGGAGTAGAGAGATATTCGAGTTTTCGCGAGACCGCGCAAGCAGCTCCCAACGGGACCCACTTAGGCGGTGGTTGAGCTACTTCAATTTATAAACGATTTGGATGCCTATTTTTGCTCATTTTTCAACTCAACTCGACTCCAAACTTCTCCTAACCCTTATAAACATATTCCACAAGGGTTTGAAGTGATTCCAAAGCGATTACACCATATTTCAACATCAAACCTAGTCCTAGTGAAGAACAACACCTCTTTGAGGTTGTGTTGTCATTGAAGATTCTTGTGGGCTGTATTTGGAAGAAATTCCAAGTTTTTGCTGCTGCATAAGGTGAGTATTACAGCATCCTAATTTTTCTTAAGCTAGATTTTATAATGGTTAAGTTGTTAGGATGATAAACTACAAGATAATACTTGGATTAGCTTAAGCCACTTATATGGTGTTGTATTGCCATTGAGGGTTATTTTAAGATGAATATAACTTGGATTTCGACTTGAAGTTACTGTATAAGGTAGTTATATTGTGTTCTTTCATGTGCATATGGTTATAATGATGTTGATTAATTTAACTGGATGGAGTAGACATGAACTAGTGAATAAAATTACTAATCGAAGATAGTTAGAGTTATGGATTGTTTCCTTTGTTATAAATATATGGTATAAGGATGGAATCATCGATGAATGACTTCATTATTATTTTAATGATACTTGTAAGTTAATGTAAGAAGTCTGTAAGGGGTATATGGGTTATACGGATTCCAATTGGAGCTTGCCGCTCGTCGTGAAGTAGTTGTGACTTATTGTTGTTATGTGGTGTCTTGTTATTGACATTTATACGTTGATGGATTTCTCTAGTCGTTATTGTTGGTATATGGTATTTGTAGAGGCCCTTGTTACAAAGGAGATGCTGCCCAAATTTAAGTAAAACTAGCTACTAGCTTAAGTTATAGACTTGGCCTTTGCTCAACACTGATTTTGAATCTCCTTATGCTATGATAGATCGAGTTGACTTGTTTAAAGAGTCACTTGGGAGGAATTAAGGACTCAACATGTCTAAGGTATGTTAAGGCTACGCTCCGTCCTTTCTTTTAGCACGAATTCTGGGAAATTCCTAAGACGTCAAATGTGATATTTTACTATTCTATTGCTAGAAAGACCTTCTGTGGAAGGCATTGGGATCATAGCTGAAATATTTTCATAACGCTATTAGGTTGATGTTCTACTCATTCGGTTAAATAGGTTATTCGACATTTATATATGTCATTTTGTCGGCTTTCTTAACTATATGTCTATATATATGAATTCTTATTCGTCTTTGGGTTGTGTAACTAAAACAAAATAAAGGCATTTAGTTTTTGCGATCATTATTTCTCCCTTGTTAAAGTGTATTTTAAAATCTCTGAAGTGACACGTCGATTTCCAGCAATCTCAAATATAAATTTTTATTTAAACTACTACAACACTTGGATTTCTTTAAATACTTCCAATTATTAAATATCATGAAATTGGGTATAAGAACTAAGTGAAGCACCTTAAGCTTTTTATGAATATATTCAGAGTCAAATTATCTTTCTAAAAGTCGAGTTAAGTTTTCAAGCTTATTCAAAAGAAAAGAAAGATATGAGATTCCACGAGACAATTGTATGCAATACGGAGGTAATTATGAGTTCATGAGAATAAGAGTACCTATGAGACAAGATTGGCTAAGTTCTTATTATGTGCATTCAAAATTCATATCATACATGTCATAATATGCATGGACTTCGAGCTATAATCGAAGGTAAGGGGCCTATTTGCCCGAAAAACTATATATTGTACAGATGGCCACAGGTTGGCAATATGATACCGGTTAGCTACCGGAAGAGACCGCCACTGCTAGCATTTGATTGGGTATGTCATGCATTTGCATCAATATATATGTATTCACGATATACGATTATACAAGCATACCATGCATATTTGATTACTATGAGGTCGGATGTCGTCCATGGAGGCTATCAGAGTTTCAGTGTCAGGTGGTATCCCTATTTTTTTTAACATCAACTGTGTATAATTCTAATTTCTTCCTTACATACCAGTACATTTTTATTCGTACTGATGTCCCGTTGCCTGGGGACACTGCATTTTTGTTTCGTGCGTGCAAGTCCAGGTAGGGACTCTGATCGACCCCTCTACTAGGATTTCGAGGTTCAGCTGTGAGTTGGTAAGCTCCACCTCTTCCTGGAGCTTTCATAGGATGGTTACTTTTGTTGTACGGTTTGGGTATAGTCAAGGCCTTGTCTTGACAATGCTTATGACATTCTTAGAGGCTATTGTGGACATAGTATTCTGGGTTTCTTTTTGCAGCTTCCACTCTCCAGCCCATAGGCTTGGCATATACATATATGTATGTAGGCATGTATGTCTCCAATCGCGGCCTCGTCGGCCAGCTAGTACCTTATTATTTTGGCTCGTCTACTTTTAGTTATATGGCTTATTGTTATTCAGGTCATGACCTTAATGGTCCAGGCTTAGTATTTTAGATATTTTGCTACCCGATCTATTGGTCCCCCAGTTTAGTTAGCTAGTATGTTTAGTGGCTAACTCGGTCAAATACAGTATCAAAGGCCAGTCATGCCTCCCCTAGTTCTGGGCGTGACAGTGAATATACATTAATTATATTTTTGGTTCACTTTTGTGTCATACAAATATGTTTGTGTCTTTTATCATGAATTTTAAGTACATGTTTTGTTTGAAAAAACTTAAGTATGACTTCCACTTTTTAAGCTGAAGTTTTGTTTAAAAGTCATAAGACAACTTAAGCATATCAGTTGCTGAAGTGTTTGGAAATATACTAAAAAGCTTCAGCACATTGGGCTGAAATATTATGAAAAAGCTTTAGGAGAAAAACTATTGAATCCATCACAAAAACTTTAGCTTATTAGGTGCTGAAGTTTTTTTAAAAAGCTTTAAGACAAAAACTATTAAATCCAACACAAAAACTTCAGCTTATTAGGTGCCGAAGTTTTTGGAAATATACTAAAAAACTTCAGCACATTAGGCCGAAGTTTTTTGAATAATCTTTAGGTCAAAAACTATTGAATCCATCATACAAACTTCAGCTTTTCAGGTGCCTAAGTAATTAGAAATATACTAAAGACCTTCAGCACATTAGACTGAAGTTTTTTGAGAAAACTTAGGACAAAAACTATTGAATCCATCACAAAAACTTCAGCTTATCAGGTGCTGAAGTTTTTGGAAATATACTAAAAAAATTCAGCATATTGGGCCGAAGTTTTTTGAAAAAGCTTTAGGAGAAAAACTATTGAATCCATCCCAAAAACATCAGCTTATCATGTGTTGAAGTTTTTTTAAATATACTGAAAAACTTCAGCACATTTGGCCGTAGTTTTTTGAAAAAGCTTTAGGACAAAAACTATTGAATCAATCACGAAAACTTCAGCTTATCAGGTGATGAAGTTTATTGAAAAAGCTTTAAGACATAAACTATTAAATCCAACACAAAAACTTTTGATTATTAGGTGCCAAAGTTTTTGGAAATATACTAAAAAACATCACCACATTAGGCCGGAATTTTTTGAAAAAGCTTTAGGACAAAAATTATTAAATCCATCACACAAACTTCAACTTTTCAGGTGCTGAAGTTTTTTAAAATATACTAAATAACTTCAGCACATTGGGCTGAAATTTTTTTAAAAAGCTTAAGACAAAAACTATTGAATCCATCACAAAATCTTCAGCTTATCGGGTGCTGAAGTTTTTGGAAATATACTAAAAAAACTTCAAGACTTTAGGCCAAAGTTTATTGGAAATTCTTTACTACAAAAACTATCGAGTCAAAAACTTCAGCTTATCAGGTGCTGAAGTTTTTTTAAATATACTGAAAAACTTCAGCACATTGGACCGAAGGTTTTTGAAAAAGCTTTAGGACAAAAAATATTGAATCCATCACACAAACTTCAGCTTTTCAGGTGCTGAAGTTTTTAGAAATATACTGAAAAACTTCAGCACATTGGGCCAAAGTTTTTTGCATTTTCTAGCTTCTCTTTGTGATTTATCACGTGTATCAACTACTTTTTTTGGCCTTATTTTTTACTATTTTTTAATTGCATTTACCAACTACTTATGTTTTTACATTCAATTTCTCTAAAAAAGTACAGGTAACAATCTCTTCAGCATTTATAGATATTGAATTGATAGTTTTTGGCTATATAAATAATCTCTTCACTTGAAAATTTCATTGTCATCCATAGACTTCTATCATATTTCTTCAAATTTGTATTCAAAGAAAAACAAGAAAATGTTGGCTAAGACATGCTTATTGGGTGTAGTAGAGAATTCGTGGGAAGCAAAGATAGTGAAGGAGAAGTCAAAATACTTCATATGTGATGGAGAGGCTAGATCAAACACTCGAGCACTAGGACAATTTGCTCTTTTTACTAGTTGATAAATCTAACTTTTAGGAAAAAGTGCAAATTTCCTGGGGCTCGAGTTTTTGATGTGGCCAGTCTCCGTCACATATGAAGTATTTTGGACTTCTTCTTTACTATCTTTGTTTCCCACGAATTTCCAGATGCACACCAGTAAACATGTCTTTGGCCAACATTTTCTTGTTTTTCTTATGAAAGAAGACGGTAGTTGCTAAAAAGATTATAGTACTAAACTTCGTCAACTTGTGTCTGACAAAAAATGCTATGGTGGAAGACATAGTGAAGGTTCATGGAATGTGATTAAGAAAACCAAGAAGAGTAACTAGGAGACTACTATGGAGAATATGAAGACACTATGTGGCTTTTTAAAATTTGAAATAACTCGTAAACAAAGAACTAATTTTTTTTTTAAGGATGTAAGTGAAAACAAAATTGTATTTGTGAATATACATTATTTTGAGTGAATTATGTGACTTGGATTGATTCAAATATGTTTGTCTTTTTCATGAATTTAAAGTATATTTTTGTTGAAATTCAACATGCTAAACTTGAGCATAAAGTAAATAACTATTACTTTTTAATCTGAATTTTTGGTTAAAAGTCATAACTAAGTGTCAAATGTAGGAAAAAAACTTCAGCTCATTAGTAAATACACTAAATAACTTTAGTAGTATCTGCATAACTTATTTGAAAATTCTTTACTACAAAAACTATCGAGTCTAGGACAAAAACTTCAGCTTAACAAATGCTGATTTTTAGAAATGTACTAAATAACTTCAGCACATTGGGCCGAAGATTTTTGAAAAATCTTTAACACAAAAACTATTTAATCCAAAAAAAACTTCAGCTTTATTAAGTGGTTAAGTTTTTGGAAATATACTAAAAACTTCAGCACTTTGGGCCGAAGTTGTTTGAAAAAGCTTAAGACAAAAACTATTGAATCCAACAAAAAACTTCGGCTAATCAAGTGCTGAAGTTGTTGGAAATATACTAAAGAACTTCAGCAGATTGGACCGAAGTTGTTTGAAAAAACTTAAGACAAAAACTATTGAATCCAATGCAAAAACTTCAGCATATGAGGTGTTGAAGATTTTGAAAATATACTAAAAAAATTCAGCACATTAAGCCGAAGTTTCTTCAAAAAGCTTGAAGACAAAAAACTTTAGCATGTTTTGGTATTTTTTAAGTTGATACTTATTTTTTTTGCATTTACTATCTATTTTTTGTCTTTTGTTAACTACTTCATCATTCATTTAAGTTACATTTCTTTTTACTATAGAAAAAATGTGGGGCTGAAGTTACATTTCTTTTTGCATTTACAACATACTTGTTTTTACCACCTACTTATCGTATTTCATTCAATTTCTCTAAATGTAAAATAGTAAAAATATCTAAAAAGTTACTTTTACATTTATAGATATTAAATTAATTAGGTGAACTCTTTGTCTATATTAAAAATCTCTTCACTTGAAAATTCATAGTCATTCATAGACTTCTATCATATTTCTTTAAATTTATATTCATCATTAGTCTTTCAGCTTTTGTTAAAGAAAAAATGTCTGGTGCAAGCGGAAGTGGGAAGCCTAATATGGATGAAATTATGATAAAGTGGCAGAGTTTGAAGTGTGAGTGGTACAACAACAATGCGATGCCTAATCTTATGCTTTTGCGGGGTGAAATAAAGGGTGGTTGGGAGAGAATCAAACCAAACCTCTACGCCAACCAATCATTCCAGAACACGCTTAACATGGAACGTAGCTGTGGAGATAATTCAACCTCGTTCGATAAGGTTGTGCAGTAGTTTTGTAGTTTTCAACTTACCAGCTGGAACAACTATTCCAAGTTGCAAAACAACCTGAAGACTCTTATTTCTCTTATGGACAGAGTAATCATCGAACAAAGTCAGCTTCGTGATGAATTCAACAAGTTGAAGATTGATCTTCTTGGATTCACTGGTCTTTCGCCCAACTACCCTATAGTTATCTTCGATAGTTATGATGATGAGATATTTAGAGATATTGAGGAATACTATGATGATGATGATGATGATGATGATGATGATGATGATGATGATGATTATGATGATGATGATGATGATTGTTAGTGTTTGTAATCCTTTTTTT
This sequence comes from Nicotiana benthamiana, assembly GCA_034376525.1. NCBI lineage: Eukaryota > Viridiplantae > Streptophyta > Magnoliopsida > Solanales > Solanaceae > Nicotiana > Nicotiana benthamiana. Next base: position 95,027,290 of record CM067330.1, read on the forward strand.
ATTGTTAGAGCTGATGTTTTGTAGGTTAATTTTGTATAACTTCAAGACAGAGAGGTGAAGTTTTATTTGTAATATGTGTGTTGTTCTGACCTCTTTTTATATCAATGTAACTGTCACCCTCTTTGTTAATATTTGCTTTATACTTCTTAGTTGCTTAGAGATGCTACAACTTTTGTTTGTACATGTGTTTCTTTTTGTCTGTTGTACGCATATGTGTGTTGTATGTGTGTGTGTATGTATGTTTAAGGATATGTATTTCACATACTATAACCTGAAGTTTTTTTCGCAGAAGTCATTGTGTACTTTAGCAATATATAATATTGTCCAAGACCTTTTTTTTTATTCCTATGAGAAAAATCACATTTCAATTATGTCATATAATAAAGAAAGTCTATATTTAGACCAAGGATTATTGAAGCTTTGAGTACTTTTCAGTGTATTTCTTAGAATATGGATGAGGTGCTGGAGAAAACAAGCAAGTTGTTATGTTATGACCAACTTGTTTACATCGACTGCATTTGGTAGACTTGAATGGTATTGATGATTCAGTTGCAGGTATATGACTCTTCTTTTGTCTTCTTCCTTGTAAAAATCTTTATATCGGGAGGTTTTGTGATCTCAGATTATACATTTTGTGGTATTTCTCATGATTTTTGACCTCCCACGGTATTCACATGTCCTTCATATGTTTTCAACCATGTTCCCCTTGAATACTAATATGAGCAGTAATCATATTTCTGCAAATATCTATTATTAATAGCAGCAACTGCATGTGAATAGGGCAATTCATCAAGTTGGAATTTCAGGCAGTCACAAGTTCTCTTCTTAAGTCCACAATGAATTCAATCCCTTCACTATTTATTCTAAACAACATTGAGTCAAGGTTGAACACCTAACAAGGAATAAAAAATTAAAACAAGTTATATTAGTGTATTTTTCCTTCAAAAAGAAAAAGTATGGAACTTTTTAAATGTAAGCAGTAAACCAGTGCAACACATTAAAAAATTGAAGTTAATAAATATACTCACAAACATTTTGCAAGCCAAGTCCGTCTTCTTAGTCATTTCTTCTTCTGCCCATATTGATACTCTATGAAAAGTTTCATTTGCCTTTTTTCCCATTCGTAAAACCACTCTCCCAACTTTTCTTGGATAAAATCTAACATTCTTAAAATATGCATTTCTCTCCCTTTTAGTAAAATGGAATTCATTGATTCTACCATGTTTGTTGTTAACATATCATAACGTCTTCGTGGGAACCACGATCGAGCCCATCTCTCGGGAGCCTCTTCCATTATGTAATTGTATGTTTTCTTGTCAATATTTTTGAGTTGGGACATTAACAGATTAAAATCTTCACGTTTATACAACCTCGCAACACTTTGGAAAAGAATTATTAATGTGGCCTTTGCATGCCTTTGCTTTAAATTTTCTCAAAGTGATACAGGCATATACCATGGTGAGCTTCATGAAAAACTTTTCTAAGACCATTTGTGATCGATTTATTTCTATCTGACAAGAAAACTAGTTCATGACAGACTTGAATTGCTTTTCTCATTTCCCCGAAGAACCACTGTATGCCCCATTGTTTTCTGAATCTGCTATACCAAAACATAGAGGAAAGATTTGATTGTTTGTATCCTTTGATCCTGCAACAAATAGAACACCACGATATTTTGACTTCAAAAATATTGCATCTTGTGCAATAACAAGTCTACAGTAGGATCAACCAGCTACTGATGCTCCATGAGCAAAGAATATGTAAGCAAATCTGTACATTGAAACACAAAAAAAATCATAAGGTCTGAAGTTTTTTAAATATTAACTTCAGGCTGATGGTTAGTATTATTTTTCTTACCTATTCTACGCATCTTTTTTTATGCTTGTGTACGTTCCTGGGTTTTTTGCCACCATAATGTGTAGGTATGAAGGAAGAATGTGGTAATTCTCTGCAAGTGTTCCCCTCATGCAAGCAACAGCTTTTTGAATGGCACGCCATGCCTTGTGATAACCAATGTCCATTATTTCTTGTTCATTTTATTTTCTACAAAGGCTGGTGTAACCTCTATCTTTTTGTCTCGAACATGTTCAATAATTTGTTCGCTTATAAAATTTGATGTAGCATACTTCTAATCTGATTTTTCTTGCATCAAGCGAGCATTCATGGATGTTATGATATTTTATCACCCAGAACAATGTAGAATTTTTTATTCTGGTAGCACGTACATTCCAAAAACATTTGTCCATGATGCATTTTAGTTGTATCTCTTGGAATATGATCTAACATCAGCGAATTCAACTTTTTGGTTTTTCTCCAAGCTGCAGAAAATTTTAGTCATGTTTTGTTTGTTCTCAAAGATGGATCCAACTCTTACTTCCTCAGACAATGCATCGTGCCTAAGTATTGTACATGGTGGAGATTCTTTCAACTTTCTCCTCAGTCTTTTTCTTGATTTTTGAGGAGCACAAGAACTTTCAGCAATTTCTTCAATTCTATCTGATGTTATCGGTATAAGCTTCATGTTTAGTTCATCTTTATTGTTGATTATCATTGCAGAAGGTAACAAAAAGCGTTTTTGGATTGTGTGTTGGTTGTCAATTTGCATTATTAAGTGTCCTTATTCTTCTTGGTCAACGACAAACTGGTATGAATTTATTAGAAGAAGGGGTAATTATTGCAACACTATGTATTTTGAAGCAGCTGTAATGTTAGAAGGTTGTTTCCCGTTCTCTACTTCCATTATTGGTTGTCATAGTTCATGTTGATAGGCAGCAAAAGGTTCTGAATCTATTCCATATGCAGGAGATTGGTTGAATGCTGCAGATTCTGAAGATTATATTTTTCAATGACGAAATGGCAATTTTTGTAGGCTGAATCAGTTGTAAGCAAATGTATACATGTACTGAGTTCTTCATCTGAAGTAAAAAGCATTCCTTTTCTTGTATTTAGTTTGATATCAAACCATACTTTTAATACATATCTGGTTAAATCAATATTTGTAACTTCACTAATTTTCTTCAAAAAAGTATTGAATGATATGTCCTTATTAACTAGAGCAAGTTTTGTATCATGATCCAAGTATTTGAAACCAGGAGTCTAACTCCCATTGAAAGTTATAACAATGCAAATCGAATTTATCCTGCAGATTCATGTTTAGTGAAAATTATTACGAAGGGGAACAGAGGAATTTTTAGGTTGTTTGTGCTGAATTTTTACAAATGAACTAAATCACTTAGGCATCTTCTGCTGAAGTTTTTTGGGTAAAAGATGTACGACATAATTAATCAATCCTTCACAGTAAACTTCAGCTTATTAAATGCTGAATTTCTTAGAAATGAACTAAGAAACTTCAGCACATATGGCTGAAGTTTTTGCATGATGGTGATTCATCAATGCAGGGGAAAAACTTCATCTAGTAAGTGCTAAAGTTTTTGGTGCAATATGATTTTTTTAATTTAGCCTGAGGAGGAGGAAAACTTCAGCTCCTCCTTCTAAAATTTTCAAGTAATAAGTTAAAAACTTCAGCACCTAGGCCGAAGTTTTTTGATGCAGTATTAATTTTTAGTTTAGCTAGTTTAGGAGGAAAACTTCAGCTCCTCCTACTGAAGTTTTTAAGTAATAACCAAAAAATCAAAGCAATTGTGCCAAAGTTTTTGATGCAGTATGAAATTTTAATTTAGCCAGTGTAGGAGGAAACTTCAGCTCCTCCTGCTGCAGTTTTTAAGTAATAACTAAAAAACTTAAGCAACTATGTCAAAGTTTTTTGATGCAGTATGAAATTTTAATTTATGTTTTATTGTTTTTACCCAGTTTACGAGGAAAACTTCAGCTTTTAATTATTAACAAAAAAACTTCAGCAACTATGCCGAAGTTTTAAAATAATAATATGATGTTTTAATATAATTTCTTCTTCATTGTATTATTTGGAAGCTCGTTAACTAAATAACTTCAGCTTAAAATGTTAGAATTCATCGTCAAATAGATGTAGAAGGGCAAATTCAGCATATCATTAAAGTTGCTCAAACAACTTCGATCAATCAATCAGAAAATATATAATTCAAAAAATACTTACAACGTATTTGAATTTGAATTTGAATATGATATTTGAATGCGAGATGCGATCTACGGAGAGACAGACTGATGAAGGAGATACAGAGGAGATCTGAAATTTGAATCTGCAATACGGAGGAGAGACAGACTCTTATACATTTTGGAAGGGGTATTATGGTCCTATTATTACGGTTTTTTTGTTAGTTGGTTACGTAATCAGTACTTTTTAAAAACAAGGTATAGGTTAAAAGGTGGCATAAAAATAGGGTACGGCTGCAAATTCCCCGAATTTTTATCATTTACTCCCTCTGTTCGCTTTTTCTTGTTTGCTATATTAAAAATATATGTTTCACTTTTACTAATCCACTATAAGCTATCGGAAAAAGTCTCTCTATCTCTATGAGGTAGGGTTAAGGTCTGTGTACACACTACCCTCTTCAGACTCCATTTATGGAGCCAAACTGGATTTTTTTTTGTTATTGTTGTTGTTGTACTCGCCCACTATATTAAATCAAGAGAAAGACAATCTTTTTTCCTTGTTTTTCCTCTTATCATTAACTGTTGGAAATAACGCTTTACGCTAGAGGGGGGGGTGAATAGCGTTTTAAAATTATTAAGCGTTTTAGTGCGGAATTTAAAAACTTTGCAGAAATTAAGACAAGTGCAGTAAAATAAACTTACACAAAGATGTATCCTGGTTGGCCACAAACGTGGTTAGTCCAGTCCCCGAGAGACTCTCTCGAGATTTCCACTAAACTTGTCAAGCTTACGGGTGCTTAACAAACCGTTACAGCTGAGGACACAAGCCTCACCTAGGTGCTCGGGGATCACAATCCCAAAGACTTCAATTGCTCGGGGATACCAATCCCAAAGACTTCAATTGCTCGGGGATAACAATCCCAAAGACTTCAATTGCTCGGGGATAACAATCCCAAAGACTTCAATTGCTCGGGGATAACAATCCCAAAGACTTCAATTGCTCGGGGATAACAATCCCAAAGACTTCAATTGCTCGGGGATAACAATCCCAAAGACTTCAACCGAGGAAACACAAGTTCCTCAACAAACGAGAATCGCAATTCTCTTACAAACACAAAGACACACTCACTTTACAAAGTACTCCTCAATGAGTAGATATGAGTAGAAATAGTACGCTCAAGATCACAACAACTTAGCTCAATAGAATGGCTCTTCAAAAAGCTTTATAGATGAATGAAAATGATGATCAATGTAAGAAAGCTTTTAGCAATGAAAATACTTAAATTGTATGTGTTGTTGTTGTGAAAACACTGAGTTAAACCTGTATTTATAGGTGAAAAACTCAGTCTTACCGTTGTCTAATTGCCAATTAAGGATTGCTGAAATTACTCAGTGACAATCGATTGTCAGGACTAAACAATCGATTGTTTGCCTATCAGATCAAAAAATCAATCCCAGATTTTACGTTAACAATCGATTACTTCAAATCAATAATCGATTAATTATAACGTTAAAAAATCCTTTCCAATTTTTGGCATAAAACATCGATTATCAGGAAATCAATAATCGATTATTTTAACAACGTTCAGAAAATCTTTTCCAGATTTTACGCTAAAACATCGATTGTTAAATATCACAATCGATTACCTGAAGGTAATTTAAAAAGTATGACAACGGTCAGCTTCAACAATCGATTATCAAATAGAACAATCGATTATTAATTAATTTCAAAACTTACTGTCTCATATATAATCGATTATCAAAAGCCACAATCGATTATTAATTAATTTCAAAACTTACTGTCTCATATATAATCGATTATCAAAAGCCACAATCGATTATTAATTAATTTCAAAACTTACTGTCTCATATATAATCGATTATCAAAAGCCACAATCGATTATTATTTTACTTAAAAACACTGGGAGACATTTTTCTCATTCCAATCGATTACCATTAGTTCATAATCGATTTTTATGAGTTTTGAAAACTTTGCCTCAGTTAACAATCGATTATCGAAAGTACACAGTCGATTGTTATGCAGTTTGCAAAAACCTGATGTTAACTGGCTTACTCACAATCGATTATCATTAATTTACAATCGATTGTCATGCAGTCTTGGCTTAGAGATACTCGATTATCATAAGTACATAATCGATTATCTTAGCCCAGATTTTTGAGGCATGTTTGGAAAACATTTTAACAAATGTAAATATGCATAGTTTAAAATCATTTGACACTTACTTTAAATATGCATGATTTTGGAAAAATAATTTTAGTAGAGAAGCCATGTTATGAGCCAAGATTGAGGAATCAAGATCACAATTAATATTGACTCAATTATAACATTTCCAAGCATTGTCTTGAGCTTCTTGTAATGCATCCATTATGTGCTTGTCCTTGAGCACTGCTATATATCGCTTATTGCTTTGTTTGACATTCATCAAAACCTACAAAAGAACACACGTTTAGTATATTGCATTTGAAACGTGTTTCCAACAATTTCCCCCTTTTTGATAATGGCAAACATAGGCGGGATATATGCAATAATTATTTTGATAAACCAAGACAAGTGTCATGTTCCCCCTCAATTCATGTTCCCCCTCACTTTAAGCATGAATGATACTTCTTGATATCCCGTTTCTTCCCCCTTTTGCCATTAGCAAAAAAAATGTACACAAGGGAAGAATAACAAATATGAAATAAACACAAGTTTATTTATTGGAAAAAAATTATAACAGTACAAGGGTGGAACAAAACATGACTAACCAACAAAAACAATAAACCAATAACAATTTCACATTCATCATTCAACAATTTCACATAGATAAAATAGCAATTTCATCATTCATCACCCCCATCTCCTTCATCATCATTTGGAGGCGCTTGATATGGCACCATCTGAGCATAGGCATAATTCACGTGATCAAAGTAACCATGGACCTCACGTGTTAATTGAGTAATTTGGTCAGAAATGGTCCGGAGGGTAGGCTCCTGAGGAGGATGAGCACGACGGGCTTGTCGATTTTGAGGAGGAGCGGGAGCATGATCACCATCATGATGAAAGGAAGACTCCGAAATTTCCCAGATTTTGGTGCTCTTTTTGAGAGGACCATTAGCAGTATTGACCCCGGAAGCTTCAAGAAATTTCATTATCAAGAGGGCATAGGGGAGAGGTATGTCATCTCTGGTGGCATTGAACATATGGGATAGAATAAGCTTGTACCAATTTATGTTAACCCCGGTGACAATGGCGTAAAGAAATTTGGCATCCTCTTGGGAAATGGTGGTGTGATTGAGTTTACGGGGTTTGAGAACACGAGTGATGAAATAAAGAATGAAACGATAATTCGGGTCCATACCCTTTATGGTGGGACGACGGGAAGAAGACTCATCATAGGCGACTCCGGCTTGGCGGAAGAGGTTTGTTTCATCAAGCATGTGCCCGGCATCATTTATGTATTGGTAGATGTCTTCACCATCATGCGGAATGCCGGCAATGAGGTGGAGGTTATCTTCAGAAATTAGAATGGGAATGCCGTTAACATTGGTAACAAGTTCACCCTCATCATTTTTGTGAAGGTTGGAGTAAAAAGCTTCAACCAAAGAAATGTTGTAGTAGGGGTGAGTAAGGAGTAGGAAGTTGAAAAGATGGCACTCTCTTAGCATATTCGCGGCTGGAATGAATGGTGCAATAAGAGCGTTTGTTGAAAAGCGAGGAGGGAGAATAAGGCGTTTCTCAAATTTGGTTACGAACCGGGTGAGCTCTTCATTGGATTCAAAAAATAGAACCGATCCATCTTGATATGGATGGCGAGAAGAAGAGGCACCTTGTTTGGAACGAGCACGTTTGGAGTTGCGGCTTGACATTTTTTTTTTTGAAAAGAATGTGCTAGGATTTTTCAAACAAGAGAATTTGATGCTTGGAAGCTTGAGTGAGTATACAAGAGCATATGTGCAGCCTATATATAGAGAAGGAATGAGTCTTACATTTATTGGAAAAGATTTGAAGAGATGTGAAGTCTGAAACGGTAAAAATAAATTCACTGACCGTTCGACAATCGATTGTTTGAATGGAATAATCGATTGTCATTAATGAAGATGATCTGACACATCGATTACACGCCAGAACGGTAAAAATTTGAAAGAGATAGTCGATTGTCAAACTTGGTAATCGATTGTTTGTCATATTTATGACCTGACAGGAATCGATTATAGAGCCAAAACGGTAACATAAGTTTAAAACAGATAATCGATTGTCAGTATATAGTAATCGATTGTTTACTCACAGAGAGTTTGAATTTTGGCAAATAATCGATTGGCAGAACAAATAATCGATTGTTTGGAAGGGGGATGCTAAAATGATGAAACTTAATTCTATCAGGCAATGTAAACAGTCAACAAGATTTCATGGCAGAAAATTGAATCAACAAATAATCGATTATTGATACTGATAATCGATTGTAAGCATAAATAATCGATTATGATCGATTTTTCTTGTATCAAGATAATTCATACTTTCCTCTTACCTTTTTGGGGGGATGCCTGCAAAATAGAATTAAACATCTCCGACGCTCAAGTCAATAATCTATAAATGAAATGATAACTTTGAAACTTGTGTAGTCGGGTGAAGAACGTGAACTCTTAAGAATTTTGTCCTAGGATGTTCTTAAGAGGGTTTAGGGTACTTACCTTCCCTTCGACTTTGCCAATTACCTGATTTTGAGCATCCTCCGTTCATTTTGGTCCTTTGGCTCATTCTTCAATTTGAGAAGCTTCTTTCACAATTTTGCCTTTGTCTTCCTTGTATTTTGTCTTTTTTTAAAAAATTCGAAAATACTTCCGATTTAAAGAAGTCTCTAAACCGACTTTTCGTCTCTTCCTCCTTCTTTGTGCTTTAATTGAAGGAATTTTGAATTCGTCTCCCGTCAAGTGTTTGGAGCATCCACTACACTTGATTCCTTCAAGCACACCTGCAAAACAAATCAATGCTCTTTTGGTACCCATGCCATTTTGGGTCCTTGAGGGTTATGCATACTATAATGATATGTTTGAGTAGCATGTCTATGTCTAGTAAAGCATGCGGGAGCAATATGACCAATTCGTCTACAATAATGACATGTCACATTTGGATTATGCATGCGTCTAGGCTCATAGTAGCTGGAATAATGCACATTGTTTTCTCTATTTTCATTTCTCCTAATTTGAGCACCATAATCATTTCTAGGTTGAACATTTTGGGATCTTCTAGCATGATCACTGTTGTGCCTAAAATATGCATCATGTCTATGGTGACGATTGCTAGGTGGAAGGTCATGTCTAGGTCTCCTAATATTTTGTCTAGCATGCATGTTAGTTTTAGGAAAGACATTTTTGTTATTAATCCTAGGTTGAGCTCTAGGTGGTTGGGTTTTTGCATCAACCTCTTCTTCATTTATGAAGCCTATTCCATGCTTGGTTGATTTCAAGTTATCAAGCACCACATTCAAGTTTTTATGAGAGGAGTTGAATTTGTCTAGTGTGCCTTTTAATCTACCTACTTCATTCTTAAGGACTACACAAGAAGCACAATTTTTTGTAGAACTTTCGGGCTTGTCAGAACTTCTTTTCCCATAAAACTTGTTTTGTTCTAGTAGCTTCTCATTTTCCAAAACCAATTTTTCTAATTCTTTTTCTTTTAATGAAAACTGTTTTTGAAAATCTTGTTCTTTTAGAGAAGCACTTTCTCTTAAACTAGTGACGGTTTTTGTAACTTTGAGAAATTCAGCATACAATTCATCAAAGGCATTTCTCATGTCATCAAGAGTATAAAAATTTTGAGAAGAGATTTGACTTACCTCACTTTGATTTTCTTCCTGTGCCATGAGGCAGAGATTTGCTGCTTCTTCATTTTCTTCTTCACTGGATTCGTCTCCGGAATCTCCTCCCCAAGATATGTATGCTCGTTGCTTCTTGAAGGGTTTCTTCTCCTTTTTAAGATTTGGGCAGTTTGTTTTGATATGCCCTGTTTCACCACATTCATAACATTTAACTTGCTCACCTTGCTTTTTCCCTTTGCGGTCATATTCTTTTCGCATGAATTTTTGGAACTTTTTGATGATGAGTCCAAATTCGCTATCTCCATTCTCTTCAATCGGTGATTGACTTGTGCTCGCCTTTAGAGCAATCTTTTGCCTTCTTTGTTCATCAATAACAGGGTTAAGAATAGTGGATTCATAAGTCTTAAGATTACCTCTAAGAGCGTCTATGGTGATGTTCGTGATTCCAATTGACTCTTGAATCGCATCAGCCTTTGATCGCCATGCCGGTGTTAGGCTCCTAAGGATTTTTCGAACTAGTTCTTTGTCTGTGAACGTCTTCTTGAGCGCGTGGAGATCATTCACTATTGATGAGAACCGCTCAAACATCTCGTCTACCTTTTCGCCTTCATTCATATGGAACAATTCGTAAGCATGAGTTAAAAAGTCAATTTTAGCTTCTCTTACCTGGTCAGTCCCTTCGTAAGTGACCTCAAGCTTGTCCCACATTTCTTTCGCTGTTTTGCAGCAGGAGATTTTCCTGTAATCATTAGCATTAACAGCACAAAGTAATAAGTTAATAGCTTTAAAATTATTTTGGACTATTCGATTATCCTCGGCGTTGAATTCCTCTTCTGATTTTGGCACCCATACTCCTTCCACCTGTTTGACAGGAACCTCATTTCCTTTGGTGTATACCTTCCACAAGTAAGGGCTGTTTGATCTGACGAATATCTGCATCCTTTCTTTCCAATATGAATAATTTGTCCCGTTGAACAAAGGAGGTCTTGTGGGGCACTGTCCTTCATCAATACCTGCAAAAGAGTCTAGAGTAGAAGCCATGGAAAGATTCTCTCAAACGGTTAAGTCTTTCAGAGAGTATGGCTCTGATACCAATTGTTGGAAATAACACTTTACGCTAGAGGGGGGGGGGGGTGAATAGCGTTTTAAAATTATTAAGCGTTTTAGTGCGGAATTTAAAAACTTTGCAGAAATTAAGACAAGTGCAGTAAAATAAACTTACACAAAGATGTATCCTGGTTGGCCACAAACGTGGTTAGTCCAGTCCCCGAGAGACTCTCTCGAGATTTCCACTAAACTTGTCAAGCTTACGGGTGCTTAACAAACCGTTACAGCTGAGGACACAAGCCTCACCTAGGTGCTCGGGGATCACAATCCCAAAGACTTCAATTGCTCGGGGATACCAATCCCAAAGACTTCAATTGCTCGGGGATAACAATCCCAAAGACTTCAATTGCTCGGGGATAACAATCCCAAAGACTTCAATTGCTCGGGGATAACAATCCCAAAGACTTCAATTGCTCGGGGATAACAATCCCAAAGACTTCAATTGCTCGGGGATAACAATCCCAAAGACTTCAACCGAGGAAACACAAGTTCCTCAACAAACGAGAATCGCAATTCTCTTACAAACACAAAGACACACTCACTTTACAAAGTACTCCTCAATGAGTAGATATGAGTAGAAATAGTACGCTCAAGATCACAACAACTTAGCTCAATAGAATGGCTCTTCAAAAAGCTTTATAGATGAATGAAAATGATGATCAATGTAAGAAAGCTTTTAGCAATGAAAATACTTAAATTGTATGTGTTGTTGTTGTGAAAACACTGAGTTAAACCTGTATTTATAGGTGAAAAACTCAGTCTTACCGTTGTCTAATTGCCAATTAAGGATTGCTGAAATTACTCAGTGACAATCGATTGTCAGGACTAAACAATCGATTGTTTGCCTATCAGATCAAAAAATCAATCCCAGATTTTACGTTAACAATCGATTACTTCAAATCAATAATCGATTAATTATAACGTTAAAAAATCCTTTCCAATTTTTGGCATAAAACATCGATTATCAGGAAATCAATAATCGATTATTTTAACAACGTTCAGAAAATCTTTTCCAGATTTTACGCTAAAACATCGATTGTTAAATATCACAATCGATTACCTGAAGGTAATTTAAAAAGTATGACAACGGTCAGCTTCAACAATCGATTATCAAATAGAACAATCGATTATTAATTAATTTCAAAACTTACTGTCTCATATATAATCGATTATCAAAAGCCACAATCGATTATTAATTAATTTCAAAACTTACTGTCTCATATATAATCGATTATCAAAAGCCACAATCGATTATTAATTAATTTCAAAACTTACTGTCTCATATATAATCGATTATCAAAAGCCACAATCGATTATTATTTTACTTAAAAACACTGGGAGACATTTTTCTCATTCCAATCGATTACCATTAGTTCATAATCGATTTTTATGAGTTTTGAAAACTTTGCCTCAGTTAACAATCGATTATCGAAAGTACACAGTCGATTGTTATGCAGTTTGCAAAAACCTGATGTTAACTGGCTTACTCACAATCGATTATCATTAATTTACAATCGATTGTCATGCAGTCTTGGCTTAGAGATACTCGATTATCATAAGTACATAATCGATTATCTTAGCCCAGATTTTTGAGGCATGTTTGGAAAACATTTTAACAAATGTAAATATGCATAGTTTAAAATCATTTGACACTTACTTTAAATATGCATGATTTTGGAAAAATAATTTTAGTAGAGAAGCCATGTTATGAGCCAAGATTGAGGAATCAAGATCACAATTAATATGGACTCAATTATAACATTTCCAAGCATTGTCTTGAGCTTCTTGTAATGCATCCATTATGTGTTTGTCCTTGAGCACTGCTATATATCGCTTATTGCTTTGTTTGACATTCATCAAAACCTACAAAAGAACACACGTTTAGTATATTGCATTTGAAACGTGTTTCCAACATTAACTACTCATTCCCCAAGTTATTTGCCAAAACTTTTAAAAATACTATCATTATTATGGTAAAATTATAAAATTCATACTTCATTTATTTAATTAAAGGGAATGAAGAGTCAAAAGTTGACAATTAAAGAAATAATTCAAAAAATACTTACAATGTATTTGAATTTGAATTTGAATATGATATTTGAATGCGAGATGCGATCTACGGAGAGACAGACTGATGAAGGAGATACAGAGGAGATCTGAAATTTGAATCTGCAATACGGAGGAGAGACAGACTTTTATAAATTTTGGAAGGGGTATAATGGTCCTATTATTACGGTTTTTTTGTTAGTTGGTTACGTAATCAGTACTTTTTAAAAACAAGGTATAGGTTAAAAGGTGGCATAAAAATAGGGTACGGCTGCAAATTCCCCGAATTTTTATCATTTACTCCCTCTGTTCGCTTTTTCTTGTTTGCTATATTAAAAATATATGTTTCACTTTTACTAATCCACTATAAGCTATCGGAAAAAGTCTCTCTATCTCTATGAGGTAGGGTTAAGGTCTGTGTACACACTACCCTCTTCAGACTCCATTTATGGAGCCAAACTGGATTTTTTTTGTTATTGTTGTTGTTGTACTCGCCCACTATATTAAATCAAGAGAAAGACAATCTTTTTTCCTTGTTTTTCCTCTTATCATTAACTACTCATTCCCCAAGTTATTTGCCAAAACTTTTAAAAATACTATCATTATTATGGTAAAATTATAAAATTCATACTTCATTTATTTACTTAAAGGGAGTGAAGAGTCAAAAGTTGACAATTAAAAGCGAACGGAAGGAGTACCTTTTTTCATTTATTCTTGAAAAGGGTTTAAATTTGATCTTGTTCTATTTGAAATTGCTCAATTTTCCCTTTCTTACATTTTGGGTTTATTTATACCATTGTCGTTATTGTTAATGATGTTTCCACATGAAATAAGTGTTCTTCACGCATACAAATAACTCGAGTAAAAGAACAAATTTACTCACCTTTTTACTATAAGTTAGAGTTACGCTTAAATTTCAGTTGCATTGAGTGGTCAAGAGTTAAAATGAGACTTTTTGGTGAAGGTAACATTAGATCAAAAGTTAACGAACGTCAAAATTACTCAATTTCAAATTGTACAATAACAGATTTGATATGATGCCTTTATAGAGTGAAATGTAAAAATAGTCAGATTTATAAATAGTAATTGAAAAATAGTTATAATTTCAAAAGTAATTGGAATTTAGTCATTTTTCATATAAAGATAAATTTGAACAAAAACATTGTTCAAAATTTAAAAAATATTCCAGCATAATATACCGAGAGTTCCAACATAATACACTGGACTTCCAACATAATATATTGGAGTTTCGATATAATATATTGGAGTTCCAGCATAATATACTGGTCCAAAAACTATCAGAGACGGTTCTATAATTTATATTTTATGGGTTCAATTTTTAAAATATTAGCATTGAACCCATCATATTTTTAAAGTTATGGGTTCATATCTACTATTGTTATAATTTTAAAGAATTTTTACATATAAATTTTTGCTCCGCGTAGAAAGTTATGGATTCGATTGAACCTGTGGTCAACCTTCTACATCCTCCTCTGAGCACAATATGCTGGAAGTTCATACACATGTACTTCAATCTCCGATATATTATACTGGAACCTTCTGTGTGTTGGAGTTCATGTTGGAAGTTCATACACAGGCACACCAATCTCCATTATATTATGCTGAAACTATTGAAAATTAAGCCAAGATTAATTAGTATTCTTAAGTTGTCTAGGATTTGATATTTGGTAGTCTGTGAGCTCCTTAACAAAAAAAGCCTGAACTCCAGCGTAACTTTCGTCTCTGATCGGTGTCTTTTTCAGGACCCGAGGACGAGGGGATCCTTGGGAGTGGACGTGAGGACAAGGGGCTCTACAAAACATCCTTGAGACTTCTGGTCTTATGTCCTCCACACAGGCTTGAATGCTTCTTCTTATAATGAAGTCGAGTTATGGCATCGTAGATTAGGGCATCTTCATGTGTCAAAGATGCGAGTCTTAGTTCCTAGTTTATCTGAATCAGGTGTGTCTGAGTTGCAGTCTTATGTATGGCCTTCTTCGCCCTCCACCTAAGCTGCGCAGGAAAAGCCCAAAGCCAATCCCAGGGAACAGTTAAGCTTCAATCGGTCTTTCTGTCCAGGTGGAGGTAGTCCGCATCTTCACAGACATGTCTATTTCACTGAGCCTCTCTCCGAGACAGTGCCCAGATCGTTACGCCTCTCGTGCTCATGAAGGTCAGAACAGAAAATCCTTCAAGTCCCAAAGCAGATATGCTTTCAGTTACCTTTCCTTTCGCGGATTCGTCTTCCTTTACTGTAAAGTGAGGCACTTATTGACTCCTTGGATATTCACTATGTCAGTTGCTTCTGTCTTCTCCCTCACAGCGCATTCTATAAGAACTTCCTAATGCTAAGCCACACCTGAAGGAGGAAAATTTTGCTCATTTTCTTTTTAGGCCTTAGCACTAGACTATTATGACTATCTTATTATAAGACAGTCTGAGGGTCGGGTCAAACCTGTCTGTATACGAATACTGAATATCCTTGCTTCACTTCTAGAAATTCATTGATTTCACAATCAGGCTAGCTCACTGCCTCACACCACTCTTTAGAATTGGCACCGCACCCTAACCCTCTGGTCACTTCACTTGGCTTTCAATTAGGATTTATTTACCAATTATATATTGGAATAGATTTTTGTTTTGTAGTATTATAAATAGGGATGCTACTACATATTTTCCATTGTGGTGAGGTAGCTAAAACGTAGAGAGATTCAAGAGTTTATGAGTTGTGAAAAACCCTCCTACCAAGATCTCTCCCAAGTTTAATAAATTTCTTCTATATAGCTTTTGCTAATTTTCTTGTTTATGCCTAAATTATTCTTGAGTTATTTCAATCCTTCAAATTGGTATCAGAGCCTGCGTGAGATTCTGTCAGAGCCAGTAGGCGATCCAAAAAAATGGATACTCTATTACCTAATTGTCCTATTTTTGTGTTTGAGGGCAAAAGTAATTTTGAAACTTGGTATCAACAAATGAAGAACCTTTTTAAGGATATTGGATTATGGTCCATCATTTATGAAGGATTTGAGGAATCCTTAGAAGGCAAAACATTGACCGATGATTTAGCTATGCAATTGGGGAAGAAAATACATTAATTACAAGGCATGCTAATATCTCGGCGTTAGGGTCAAATTGCATGTATCTAAAGAATATTTGCATGCAAAATCATCATAGTAGGCTGACAATCTTGGTGAAGTCACATCGAAAAGTTGTTGATATAAAGAAGGAGAAAGTGCAAGAGTTTAGTAGTCTATTTGAGTTGACTCGTATGAGACCAACATAGTCTGTCAAAGAGTTCTTTTTACAAGGATAGAAGAAATAGTCAATGGTCAAAGGATCAATGAAGAAGTATTGGAAGTAGCTAAAATTGTTGAGAAAATATTGCAGTCTCTCAGTTTAAATTTTAACAACAAGAAAGTTACTCTTGAGGCTACAAAAGATCTTAGCACTCTCAGACTTGATGATTTAAAAAGCGAAATGGTGACATATGAGAGATTATTGAATCAACATAAAGATGAGGAAATGGATGATGCATCGCAAGAAAAGGATGATCAACAAAAGAAAAAGAAGACACATCAAATCTGACGAAAATAAATCAAGAAGGCCAAAATTCAGAATAAAGAGGAGAAAATAAGAGAAGGTGAAAGTACTAGAGGGGGTGAATTGTATATTTTTAAACTTAATCTCTTATTAGTTGACTAGTTTATCAAATAGTTGGCTAGACGTAATATCTTGACAGTTATAATGACAGAAAGTAAGATGCAAAAACTAAGTGCATGAATTAAAGACACAAGAATTTTTATACTAGTTCGAATTCAATGTGAATTCTAGACTAGTCCCCTTGGGTTGCAAGGGATTTCTCTTTAGTAAATGCATTTCTCCGAGTATAGTGAAAATGACTTGATAACACAATTCCCCTAAAACTCATTTCTTTTCGATACAATGTCTCACCAGTGTTATAATCTCCTTTTTTTCTCTGACTTGCTACACTGCAGATCCTAAGGAACTACAATGTTTGATTGCAGTAGAATAAACAGAGGTTTTTGGTTCGAGCAAAGTATGACTGTCTAAGGTTAAGGTTGGGTATAAATACTTTGGTGAAGATCGAGACTTGACAACCTAAGATATTTGACCTTGGAAAAAGATTAATTCTTTCTAAGAATAAGATATCTAGTCGTTGCTCTTTCTTGATATCCTTCCTTTAACAATGTATATACTTAAGGCTTGCTTCTTGATTGTTGGTCCTTCTGAAATTAGCCGCTTACCAATGTTTACGGGATCTTCGATCTTCTGGACATGCTGTTCTTGATTCATGCCTTGAATTTAGGCTTGCTTGATTCTTTCCCTCGCAGCTGTCCGTTAGTCTTTGCTGATTGATTTCTTTTCCTTAGGTATCCAGATTTGCTGATTGGTTTATAATCTTGCTTGTTGATTTTTGTCCTTAAGCATCAAGATTGACTTCAACAATCTTGTAGTATCTTCTTGATTCCTAGTTCTTTTGTAATTGATTTCCTGCAAACGTATATTATTGGCATCATTAAAACTAGATCTAACAATCTCTCCCTTTTGATGATGACAAAACAATATATAGATGTAAACACCAGTTGACTTCCCTGTGTTTTGCTCCCCCTCAATGTAGGTAGTTGACTAGTACATGGTACTCCCCTTAATTTATGCAGTTGTCTAGTCCATGGTTAGAGTCGACTCCTGCCAGTGAATTATACATGTACAGATATAACATATACTTTCTGCTAGTGAATTGTACCTATGCAAATATACCATATATACTGTTATCCCCCTTTTGGCATCAGCAAAGAGGGAATGGTCCAAGAACTAAGCAGAATATATAACACTAAACAGGAGAGTTATAGGAATTATCCAAGGGCTGGGAAAAGAGACCACAAAAATATCACAACAAAAAATAAATTATCCAAAGGCTAAAAAATAGCCCATAACCAGCACAACAAAAATTATCTTAAAAAACCACACTAACGACACAGAAAATAAGTAAGGGTATTGCAGATAGCCTCATTCAATTGTTCAAAGCTTGCGTTGGCTGAGATGTTCACTCCATCAAACCTTTCATGAATTTCCCTAAAGGTTTTGACAGCGTTCTCCCTAACTTTGAGAAAAACGACTCTAGTTTTGGACACATCAGACCCTGTTTCCTGGGAAATGGAATGAATGTCACCAATAGTAGGTTGAGCGGCTGTGAGAAGATTTTTGATTTTAGAGAGTTAAGGGATAATGGCACAAAGCTTGTCATCAAAATCAGGACTACCCGTACTGGGATGAGGAAAAGAGGGTGAAGGTTTGGGCTCTATGGAATCATGCTTTGCTTCACTATCGTGCTTCTTAACCCAGAAGCTCTTAACACTTATATATCCTATACTAGCAAAGGATCTAGAAGTGTAGGACTTAGAAACAGTGACGAAATGATAGTTGGATAGGGAAACTTGATGAGCTTCCAGAATGTGAGTGATTGACAAGCCATAGGGTAGACAGGTGGAATCTTCCGCACTTTCGATCATGAAATTGATAACCCAGGAGGAAAACTTGATTTTGAGTTTGGTCACAGCGGTAAAAAAAGGTGTCTATTTGAGAAAAGGTTGAAAGGACCCAGTACGGGGAAGCAAGGTAGTTGAGACAATGTGGGCCAAAACCCAAGTTTCGAAACTAACATCTCTCAGACCTAACTGGTTTAGAAAGAAGCCAGAGGGACACTCAACAATAAATTGCTTCGCTTGGTCAAAATAGATTTCAAAGTCATCAGGCCATGTGTTTTTATAGAACATAGGAAAAGTAGAAGAGCGAGTCAAACAGGGCACAATCAATAACAATGCACTTGCCTAACACCAAAAATTCCAACCTATCAGGCTTGCTAGAATGGATATTGGCACAGAACATTTTTACCAGGGGTTCATATACCTTAGGCGGAGGAATAGAGAGAAACTTAACCCATCCTTGATGAACGAAGAGGTATTTGACCTTGCAATTAAGGGCTTCCACATCGTCAAGGTCGACAACACTTCCATGAGCAACGGGATTGTCCTTTAGAGCAATGAAGAGATCTCTATTTGGGGAGTCCCAAAAGTTGAGGTCAGATTTGAGAGAGACAAAAAAATCAACCTTGGATTTCTTTTTGGGTGGAAGAGATACGAGATTCTTACATGGGTCATTTACCTAGGACTTTTTCTCCTAGGAGTTGAGAGTGTTCAAAGAAATCTCCCTGAGGATAGGCGAAACCTTCGTAGTGATCGGACCCTAGGTCTACTTGTCCTGGGGGCATAGATGGGGGTTTTATTTTGGAACAGATGCTTTTTCTGGTAGACGCAGAGGGATTTCTAGGATGTTTAGCCATTAAAGAGAGAGCGCTTGATCAAAGATTTAGAGAGGGGATACCGATGAAGATGATTGCAAAAGGTTTTTGACGGTTGAGTATAGAAAAGAAAAAGTTGTGAGTTGAAGGGATAGGATGGTTGGCTTTCTATTTGAACGACGAACTGATGTGAAAGAAGAGAAAAGAGAGGGAAAAGATCTGAGGTGTAATTAATACATAAGTAAAGGACAATCATTATTCCTGAAAAAATTTAATAGTACACAAAGGTCCTAAAAGTTATTAGTAATGCCAAGTAATTGTCTTAAATCACAGAATCTCTCTTCTAATAATAATTTGGTAAAAATATCAGCTAACAGATTATTGGTTCCAACAAACGTTATTTCTATGTCTCCCTTAAGAACATGATCTCTAATAAAGTTATGCTTGATACTATATGCTTTGCGCTCAAATGATGCACATGATTTTTGGAAAGACAATTAGCGCTTGAGATATCACAAAAGATTGAATAGGCTTAAACGAAAGTTCATAGTCACCCAGTTGATGAAACATCCATAGTAGTTAACTGCAGCAGTGTCCAATGGCAATGCATTCAACTTTAGTAGTGGACAGTGCAGCTGATACTTGTTTTTTACTCTTCCAGGTTATCAAAGCTTTTTCCAGTAATTGACATGTACCGCTTGTGCTTTTTCTGTCGTCCTTATCACCTGCAAGGTCAACATATGAAAAACCTTCTAATTTAAAAGAGTTAGAACGAGGTTACCATAGTCCATGAGATACAGTCCGATGAGATATCGAATGATTCTTTTTACTTCGATCAAATGTGATTCCTTGGGAGCTGACTGAAACCTGGCAAATTTACATATACTGAACATAATATAAGGTCGACTTGCTGTCAGGTATCGTAGTGATCCAATTATTCCATGATATTTAGGTTCATCAACAGGAATTCCCTGCTCATCTTTTTCTAGATTTTTGGAAGGACTCATAGGTGTGCTAATGGATTTTGCATTACTCATACCAAAATTTTGAATCAGTTCTTTTGTGAATTTGGTCTGACATATAAAGGTTCATCCTTCAAATTGTTGAAACAAGGAAGAATGTTAGCTCTCACATCATACTCATTTCGAATTCGCTTTGCATAAGATTTGAAAATTCCTTGCATATAAGAGGGTTAGCACTACCAAAAATAATATCATCAACATAAATCAAAATGGTGAGGTTACCTTCCGATGATCTTTGAATGAATAAGGTAGTGTCTATTTACCTCTTGTGAAGCCATGATGAACAAGAAAGGAACTAAGTCTATCATACCATGCATGTGGAGCTTGCTTTATCCCATACAATGCTTTAGTGAGATTGTATACATGATATGAGAACTTTGAATCTACAAACCCAGGTGGTTGTTTTTACATATACTTCTTCCTCAATAAATTCGTTCAAGAAGGCACTTTTAACATCTATTTGAAACAGCCTAAATCCTTTAAAATATGCATACGCCCGAAGAATTCATATGGATTCCAAACGATCTACTGGGCAAAGATTTTATCATAGTCGACTCCTTTTTTTGTGAGTACCCTTGAGCAACTAGTCTGGCTTTGTTTCTTACTGTCTTTCCATCCTCATTCAACCTATTTCGAAAAACCCATTTTATTCCGATTACAGAAATATTTTCAGGTTTGGGGATCAGATTCCACACTTGATTTTTACTAAAATTATCTAACTCTTCTGGCATAGCTTGAACCCAACTTGAATCTTTTAGCGTTCCCTCTATCTTTTTTGGCTCAACCTGAGAGATTAATATAATATTTGATTTCTGTTTGAGAGCTCCCCTGGATTTCATTCCTTCATTTGGATCCCCTACAATAAATTTTTGAGGAAATTCAGGGTCGCTTCTCCATTCATTTGGACGTACTACATTGGCAGTTTACTCTATTGGTTGATCTGGTATATTACTACTAATTTCACCAGTTGACTCTATTGCAGTAGATATATTAGTCAACTCTTGAGATTTGCTTATCTCCTGAAATACTTGAACTTGATCTTTATTATCATCACTAATTCCTTTCTCGACCAAGGGATTATTTTCATCGAATATAACATGTACTGATTCTTCCACACATAATGTGTGTTTATTATAGACTTTAAGAGATTTACTATTTAAAGAGTAGCCCAAAAAAATACCTTCGTCACTTCTTGGATCGATTTTCCAAGATTTATTGTGGATAAAGAATTTTCTTCCGAAGGGAGGGAAGTAGCTGATATTTGGACGCTTAGTTTTTCATAATTCATATGGAGTCTTCTTCAAAATAGGCCTTATGAGACATAGGTTGAGAATGTGACATGTTGTACTTATACTTTCTGCCCAGAAGTGATTTGGCAGTGAATGATCTAGTAACATGGTCCTTGCCATATCTTGGAAGGTTCTGTTCTTTCTTTCTACAACTCCATTCTGTCGTGGAGAGCGTGCTGTAGAGAAACTATGTGTATATCCTTGATCATTACAGAACTCTTCAGATGCCCTACTTTCAAAGTATCCTCCAAGGTCCCTCTGAATTGTTGAAATTAGATATCTCTTTTCTCTTTCAACCTTCATGCAGAAAACTTCAAAATTCTTAATGTTTAATCCTTATGAGATTGTGAACACCTAATTTTTGACCACACCTAAATTCTATACTAGTTTAGTGTAAATATTACTTTTTCGACTAATCTTAATATTTTAAAACTTTTATCTTACTCTTAGTAGGTTTTATATATATATATATATATATATATATATATATATATATATATATATATACACACACACTAACTATTTATTCACATTCTTAGAGTATAAGTTGTACTCCTAATTTAAAATAAAAGAAAAATTTAAGAAAAAAAGAAAAAAATTATAAAAAAAAGAAATCTAATTAGAATTTTAAATGTAAGCTATAGCATTTTTCTTTGTGAAATTTAAACTATTGTGTAAATATTTAATTTTTCCAATGTATATAATATTTAAATATAAGATAGCTAACTAATATTTTTAACTATGCATTTTACTTTCTAATTTCTTCATTAATAAAGAATAAGTAAAAGTTAAAAATAATAATAATAACAATAATAATAATAATAACAATAATAATAAGTAATAATAATAATAAGTAACAATATAATAAAAAAGGATAAAACTTAAATGATTCAAACAAAATTATTCTAACTACTTACCATGATCTTTTCAACTTCATTCTTTCACTTTAACTCTAACTCTATCTCTTTTACCTACCTCTACGTTCCTATTATAAAACAAATAACAAAATATAAGACAAAGAGAGAGAGAAAAGAAAAGCAACGGACAGGAGAAAAAAAAAAGCGAACAAAGAAGAAAAACGTTGGAAGAGAAAAGAGAAGAACAAACGTTGAAAACAAAAAGAAGAAGAAGCAAAGAAAAGTAAAACTGAAAGAGAAAAAGAAAACGTTGAAAACTGAGAGAGAAAGGAAAAAAAGGCAACCAAAAAAGAAGAAGAGAATTTTTCGAGATGGAGTTCGGGATTTCGTTCGCGCTTCCGCTTTCGTGATTCTAAAAAGGTTAATATTGCTAGATTTGGAAATCAGTAGATCATACATATTCTCTTTATTGTGAAACCTTACAAAAGGTAGCACTCAATCTTTTGGTACAGTTTAAATATGACGTGTGAGATCTATGTCTTCGCAAAGTTTGAATTTTAATTTATTTTTCTGAATTTTGTTAGAAGCATATATATATGTATATATATATTTGTTATCTTTCTTTGTATGTAATATTTAATACGGGTGAGCAGCTTTCATACTAATTCGTGAATTAGGAGGAGTGCCTAAAGAATTTTTTTTTACTTCGTTATAGTTTTGTTTATTTTTCTTAGAAGTTTTATTTATATTTTTGCATAAATAACGTGATTGACAAAATTTTGTTGGAACACATAATAGTTTATTATTTAAGTTGCAGAAATTTAAGTTCTTTAATAGTTAAATTAAATTCATATTCATATAGTGTGTAAATCAAATTATGGCAAGTTAGTCACACATAACAATATGATAGTTAATTAAGATTATTATTATATATTAAGTTCAATAGATAAATATGGCTGAAATTTGCATTTTTTGTATAAATATCTCCAAATAATGATAAATCTAATATTATGTAGTTTTGTTTAAATTACAACGCATAAATAGAAAGTTTAGTTAATTTGGTTCTATTTTCTAGGCTAATGGTCATCTCTTAGTTATTTTATTTTTATTTTAAAATCTTAAGATTTATTATAACAGTTAAAAATAACAATAATAAAATAGATAACACCAACAACAACAACCCAGTATAATTCCACTTAGTAGGGTCTGGGGAGGGTAGTGTGTACGCAGACCTTACCCCTACTCTTGGGTAGAGAGGTTGTTTCTAAATAGACCCGCGGCATCCTTCCCTCCAATAATAAAATAGATAAATAAATAGAATACTCTAAAATGCTAAAAAAAAGATATTAGATGCACTTTAACATACTAGCCCATGTGTTCATACCCGAACCTTGGATTGATACGCTTAAATAATAAAAGGATTATGTGCGTATTCCGCGTCTTGATACCTTTTTAATTTAAATAAGTATGTTATAACCATGTGTACATTCTGTACCTTGGCTTAATATTTAATTTCAAAAAAGTACCTTGTGTGCGTATCGCATCTTGGTCAAAATAATTAATAAAAATATAATAAATTAAGTGAAGCGATAATAAATAAGCCATAATCAATAAAATACAAGAATAGCTAAAAATTGATTTAAGCCTTACATTAATCAATAGAAGCGACCGTGCTAGAACCACGGGATTCGAGGGGTGCCTTACACCTTTCCCTCGATCAACAGAATTCCTTACTCAGTCTTCTATTTTCGTAGACCATAAATTAAGAGTCAAACCTTCCTTTTGAAAAGGGATTCAAATAAAAGGTGACTTGGAATATTAAAACTCAATTCGAAGTGACGACTCTAAATAATAAATAATCCTTTTTTAAAACGGCACTTTAATTGGAAAACTCTTTTAACACAACCTCGTAATAGGGTTATGTGACAAAAAAGAGGTGTGACAGAGATAAGAAAATTACCCAAGTGAAGCATGAATAATCATCTATAATAACAAAAGCATACTCTTTCCTCCAATACTAGCAGTTTTAGTAGGCCCAAATAAATTCATGTGAAGTAATTTGTAAAGGTTTTGAAGTAGATACTATATCTTTATTTTTAAATGAGTTTCTGGTTTACTTACCCATTTGACATGCATCACATATATGAGTTCGAGAAAATTTTATTTTGGGTAGACCAACAACTAACTCATGTTTGGATAATTTTTCTATCAAATGCATGCTATCATGACCAAGTTTCCTATGCCACAACCATAGATCATCAGACATAAAAGTCAAGCAAATATCACCATCTATCTTTTCAAAACTATCAAGGATATAAATATTCCCAAACCTTTTTCCAGGAAGGACTATTTTACCTGATTCACCTTTAATAGCACATCCTATTTTCTTAAAATTTACCTCATATCTTTAGTCGCAAAGTTTACTTATGCTTAAGAGATTATAGTTGAGGCCATCTACAAGATAAACTTCAGTGATGTCATAGTTATTATTGAAGGGAATTGTTTCATTACCAATTATTTTTCCTTTTGAGTCATCCCCAAATTTATCACTTCATCTATCAATTTTCGTAACTTCTTTGAACATGTTTTGGTCACATGTCATATGACTGAAACACGCATTGTCTAGATATTATTTTCCTTTGCGGCTTATTCTGTGGTGTTCTTGCAAAACAAGGTGACTACTTTCTTTTAGGTAGCCAAGCTTGCCTGGGTCCTGGAGGGTTAATGTTACCAGATTCAAAATTGTTTTTTGTTTCCAAACTCATCCTGAAATGTTTGCTTTACAAAAACGACAAAAAGAATATTTATGCCTACTTTTGTTACATTAATGACATATACCTTCTGACCTACCTTTAGGTCTTTTATTAGTATTAATACTAGTCGACTTAGTTCTGGCTGGTACTTTTCCATGACTTGTATATCGTCTAGTTTGACCTAACAGAACTGTGACTGGTGGACTTGCGCATGCTATTGGATTTCATTTGCAATTCCTCAAACTCTTCTTGAAGTACTTCTTTTACGATTTCACGTACTTCATGTTTGAGTTTCCAGTCTTTGACTTCTTTAGTGAGTCTCTTAAGCTCATTCATCATTTTTTGAGACTCTTTCAAAGTTAAATCAAGAATATCATGCAATTCGTTGCATCTTTCACAATTATAAGATCTTACCTACTAGTTTCACCTCGTGCCATGAAAAAGTTTCCATTTTCTTCATCTGAAGTGTCCTCATCTGTCCAGCATCCTGAGGATTTGTTCATTTCGTTATCTAGAATCGTCATAAAGCAAAGATTAGCCATCTCTTCATGGTCTGAATTTTCCTCATCACTCCAGCTTCTGAAGGATTTGTTATATTTAAAGTGTCTAGAGATCTTTCTTTTCAGTTCTGGTCACTCAGCTTGAGTGTTCCCGAATCTTCCACATGCATAGTAGTTTCCGTCGTTCTTGTCTTGTTCATTGTATTGCATGGATCGTCTTGGTGGAATTCTTCCTTTCTTTGTATTCTGAAATCTTCTCATCAGTCCATCCATGTTTCTTGATAGCATAGCAATTTCTTCTTGTAAGACTTTAGGATCGTCATCGATTTCATTTTCAGCTATTTTAGTTGAAGTCTTGAATGCGACTATTTTCCTTTTTTCTTCTTGACTAGTCTTCTTGAGATGTCCTTTCAAAAGCTATGAGCTCTTCTTGTAGCTCATCAAAGGATAATTTGTTTAGATCTTGAGATTCCAATGTGACTACTTTGGTCTTCCAGGTGGTTAGTAAACTTATGAGAATTTTTCCAACTTGATCACCACTGGTATGAGGCTTACCAACTGCCTTTAGATCACTAATTATTTTGCTAAATCTGGCAAACATCTCTTCAATAAATTCTCCTTATTTCATTGAGAATAGTTAATCATGTACCAGCATGTTGATATATGTTTCCTTTACTTTGCTGGTTCCTTCATACGTAACTTCAAGCTTGTCCCACATTTTTTTGGTTGTGTCACAGCTTGAGATTTTCTCATATTCTTCACAAATTATAGCAATATAAAGAAATTTTCTTGCTTTATTGTTAACTTGTACCACTTCCAATTGCTCTTTTATGTATGAATCTATATCTTCAGGATCAGCAAGTGGTGGAGTCGTAGAAGGCAAGGGATAGTTTTCCTTTTTGATGACTCTCCAAACTTTGACATCATAGGCCTTGGGAAAGATCTCCGTTCGCACTTTCCAATGGAGGAAATGTTGTCCATTGAAGTATGGTAGTCTAACTTGTGAAGTTTCTTCCTGAAAAACAGCTCATATGATAATTTGATTTGTCGTGCTCTTTTCTCACAAGCTGTTAAGAAAAAAATAGAATGTGAGCCTTGCTCTGATATCAATCGAAAGTACAAAAGGGAGGTGAATTGTATATTTTTAAACTTAATCTCTTATTAGTTCACTAGTTTATCAAATAGTCGACTAGATGTAAAAACTTGACAGTTATAATGATAGAAAGTAAGTGCAGAAATTAAAGACACCGGAATTTTTATACTGGTTTGGATTCAATGTGAATCCTAGTCCAGTCACCTTAGGTTGCAAGGGAGTTCTCTTTAGTAATTGCGTTTCTCTTAAATTGAGGGGGAACAAGAACAAAATTGCATAATTGTTACTTGTCTTGAATTGTCAATATCTTTTGCCTAAATTGCATATCCCGCTTAATGTTTGCCATTATCAAAAAGGGGGAAATTGTTAGAAACACGTTCTCAATGCAATATACTAAACATGTACTCTTTTGTAGGTTTTGATGAATGACAAACGAAGCAAAAATTGATATATGACGGAATTCAAGTACAAGCGCACAATGGTTGCGAATAAGATTGAAGTTCAAGATATAGCTTTTAATTGTTATTGAGTTGTTCTAAATTGTAATCTCGATCCTATAACTTGACTCATAGTATGGCCTCTCTCATAAAACTATTTTCCAAAATCATGCATATTTAATTCTGTGTCAAAAAGATTTTAAATCATGCATATTTACATTAGACAAAATGTTTTCTAAACATGCCTCAAAAATCTGGGCTAAAATAATCGATTATGTACTTATGATAATCGATTGTTTCTGAGCCAAGACTGCATGACAATCGATTAATAATTAATGGTAATCGATTGTGAGTAAGACAGTGAACATCAGGTTTTTCCAAATCTGCATGATAATCGATTGTGAACAAATGACAATCGATTGTTGTTGAGGTAAAGTTTTTCAATACTCAAAATAATCGATTATGAACTAATGGTGATCGATTGTGTTGAGTTGATGTATTCCAGTGATTTTAAATTTAATTAAGTAATCGATTATGTCTTTAGATAATCGATTATCACTGAGACAGTAAGTTTTATGATTTTCAGAAAATAACAAGTAATCGATTGTTGCAAAGGACAATCGATTGTTGAAGCTGGCCGTTGTCAAATGATTTTCAAATACCATAAGGTAATCGATTATTGATTCTAGATAATCGATGTTCTGCTTAAAATCTGGAAATGATTTTTAGAACGTTGTTGAAGTAATCGATTATTGATTTTATATAATCGATGTTTTGCTTAAAATCCGGAAATGATTTTTAGAACGTTGCTGAAGTAATCGATTATTGATTTTATATAATCGATGTTTTGCTTAAAATCCGGAAATGATTTTTAGAACGTTGCTAAAGTAATCGATTATGAACTTAGTGTAATCGATTATCTGATTTTGAATATTGCCAGTAATCGATTATAGATTGTGTATAATCGATTGTGAAGCGTTAAATCTGGGATTGATTTTTAAACTGACTGGCAGATAATCGATTGTTTGGTCTTAATAATCGATTATCACTGAGTAATTTCAGCAACTCTTAATTGGCAATTAGACAACGGTTGAACCAACTTTTTCAACTATAAATACAGCTTCATTTCAGTGTTTTAAAAACAACAACATACACAAACTGATCATTACATTGCTATAAGCTTTCATTCAATTGTTCTTCATTTTCTACTCATTTCATAAAGCTTTTGAGAGCCATATTATTGCTTAAAGTTGTTGTGATCTTGAACATATTCTTTTTCTCATATCTACTCAATAAGGAGTACTTTAGTTAAGTGAGTGTCCAAGTATTTGATATACTTGTAAGAGAATTGCGATTCTCTTGTTTCAAGGAACTTGCGTTTCCTTGGGTGAAGTCTTTGAGATTGCGATCTCCGAGCAACTGTTTGAGGCTTGTGTCCTCAAGTGTGTAATGGTTTGTTGAGCACCCTTAAGCTTAACAAGATAGTGAAAAATCTCGAGAGAGTCTCTCGGGGACTGGACTAACCACGTTGGTGGCCAACCAGTATACATCTTTGTGTAAGTTTATTTTTCTGCATTTATTTTACTTCCTGCAAAGTTTAAATTCCGCAAGAAAACGCTAAATTCTATTAATACGCTATTCACCCCCCCCCCCCCTCTAGCGTAAAGCGTAGTTTCTAACAATTGGTATCAGAGCCCAACTCTCTGAAAACTTAACTGTTTGAGAGAACCATCCATGGCTTCTACTCTTGACTCTTTTGCAGGAATTGAAGAAGGACAATGCTCTACACGACCTCCTCTATTCAACGGCACAAACTACTCATACTGGAAGGAGAGGATGCAAATCTTTGTGCAATCAAATAGCTTTCATTTGTGGAAAGTATTCACCAATGGAAACCAAATTCCAACCAAGAAGGTGGAAGATGAATGGGTTCCAAAGACCGAAGAGGAATATACCGCGGAGGATATTCGTAAGGTTCAAAATAATGCCAAAGCTATAAATTTATTATATTGTGCTGTTAATGCTAACGACTACAGGAAGATATCATGTTGCAAAACAGCAAAAGAAATGTGGGATAAGCTTGAAGTGACATACGAAGGAACCGACCAGGTACGAGAAGCTAAATTTGATTTCTTAACTCACTCTTATGAACTATTCCACATGAAGGAAGGAGAGAAAGTAGACGAAATGTTTGAGCGATTCTCAATGATCGTGAATGATCTACACGCCCTCAAAAAGACGTTTACGGATAGAGAACTTGTCCGGAAGATCCTCAGAAGTATCACTCCGGCATGGCGATCAAAGGCCGATGCAATCCAAGAATCCATTGGCATCACAAATGTCACAATTGACGCATTAAGAGGTAATCTCAAAACCTATGAATCAACTATACTTAACCCGTTTGTTGATGATCAAAGAAAGCAAAGGATTGCTCTAAAGGCTAGCCAACCACAAATTGATGAGGAAGGTGACAACGAGTTTGGACTCGTTATCAAAAGGTTTCAAAAATTCATGCGCAAAGAGTATGAACGCAAGAACAAAAAGCAAGGCGATCAACTAAAATGCTATGAATGCGGAGAAACCGGGCACATAAAATCAAATTGCCCTAACATCAAAAAGGAGAAGAAACCCTTCAAAAAGCAACGTGCATACATCTCTTGGGGAGGAGATTCCGGAGATGAAGCAAGCGAAGAAGAAGACGATGAAGCAGCAAATTTATGTCTCATGGCTCAAGAATACGGCAAAGACGAGGTAAGTCAAATCTCTTCTCAAAATTTCTTTACTCTTGATGAAATGAGAAATGCTTTTGATGAACTATATGCTGAATTTATCAAAGCTTCAAAAACTGTCAAAAGTGTTAAAGAAAGCGCTTCTCTAAAAGAAAAAGATTTTCAAACACAGCTTTCATTAAAAGAAAAAGAATTAGAAAAACTGGTTTTCGAAAATGAGAAGCTAAAAGAGGAAAACAAGTTTTATGGAAAAAGAAGTGCTGATAAACCTGAAGGTTCTACTAGAAACTGTTCTTCTTGTGTGCTTCTTAAGAATGAAGTAGCTAGACTTAAAGGCACATTAGATAAGTTTAATTCTTCGCATAAAAACTTGAATGATGTGCTTGTTAATCTAAAATCAACTAAACATGGAATAGGATTCAAAAATGAAGAAAAGGTTGGTGCTAAACCACAACAACCTAGAGCTCAACCTAGGACTAATAACCAAAATGCTTATCCTAGAAGTAGAAATCCTAGAAATAACTTGCATGTTAGACCAAATAATGAAAATGCTAGAAGACCTAGAAATGATGCATATTTTAGGCCAAACCTTGAACAATTTAGAAGACCAAGAAATGACCCTCCACCTAGAAATAGATATTCTAGAAATGATGCATATTTTAGACAAACTTGTGAACCTCCTAGAGCTCATAATAGGAGAAACAATGGTGTTCAAAGTAGAGTAAGCAACCTTCATTCATCTAGTTACTATGTACCTAGAAAAATGCATAATCCCAACGTGACTTGTCATTATTGTAGACGTATTGGTCATATTGCTCCCGCTTGCTTTACTCGTCATAGACATATAAATCAATTGCATCATTATAACAAGCCTAACCCTCAAGGACCCAAGATGGCATGGGTACCTAAAGAACATTAATTTGTTTTGTAGGTGTGCTTGAAGGGATCAAGTGTACTATGGTACCTTGATAGTGGATGCTCCAAACACATGACGGGAGATGAATCCAAATTCCTTCAACTAGAGCACAAAGAAGGAGGAAGTGTCACATTTGGTGATAACAATAAAGGAAAAATCATCGGCATTGGTTCGGTCGGTAAGGACGAAAACTCCTCTATTAAACATATACTACTTGTGAAAGGTTTGAAGCATAATCTATTGAGCATAAGCCAATTATGTGACAAGGGAAATTTTGCTCTATTTAATTCGGATGAATGCCTTGTATTTAGACGTAGTGATTTCAAGATCATACTTCGTGGTTTTAGAATTGATAATATCTATATGGTTGATCTTGCAAACTCCTCATCCGAATATGTTGATTGTTTAGTAAGCAAAGAGGATAACTCTTGGCTATGGCATCGTAGAGTAGCACACATGAACATGCATCTTTTGAACAAGCTTCTTTCTCAAAACTTAGTAGTTGGTCTTCCCAGTTTAAAGTTTGAAAATGATTCTATTTGCGATTCTTGTCAAAAAGGGAAGCAAACCAAAGCATCTTTTAAATCCAAGAATATTGTTTCAACGTCTAGACCTTTGCAATTACTTCACATGGATTTATTTGGTCCCTCTCGTATTGAAAGTCTTGGTAAAAATAAATATGTTTTTGTAATTGTTGATGACTTTTCTAGATTTACTTGGACTCTATTTCTTGCAAATAAAAGTGATGCTTTTCAAAATTTCAAGTATTTCCTTAAGCGTGTTCAAAACGAAAAGGAATCGACCGTCACTTCGATTAGAAGTGATCATGGGGGAGAGTTTGATCACAATCTCTTTGCGGATTTTTGTGACGAACTCGGAATCGAACACACCTTTTCCGCTCCACGGACACCACAACAAAATGGGGTGGTGGAAAGGAAAAATAGGTGTCTCGAAGAGATGGCAAGAACCATGCTCGGCGAAGCTAAGATTCCCAAATATTTTTGGGCGGACGCCGTGAGTACTGCTTGCTATGTTTTAAATAGAGTAGCAATTCGGCCGATACTCATGAAAACCCCATATGAACTTTATAAGGGTAGAAAACCCAACATTTCTCATTTACGTGCTTTTGGTTGTAAATGTTTTGTTCATAATAATGGCAAGGACCAATTGGGTAAGTTTGATGCTAAATCGGATGAAGGTATTTTCATTGGTTATTCCTCACGTAGCAAAGCATATAGGATCTTTAACAAAAGAACCCAAATTGTGGAGGAATCCCCTCATGTTGTGTTTTCCGAAGATAATACTCGCTTGGCGAGAAA
Source organism: Nicotiana benthamiana (assembly GCA_034376525.1). Taxonomy (NCBI): domain Eukaryota; kingdom Viridiplantae; phylum Streptophyta; class Magnoliopsida; order Solanales; family Solanaceae; genus Nicotiana; species Nicotiana benthamiana. Next base: position 95,059,525 of record CM067330.1, read on the forward strand.
GGAATCCGGTTTTGATCTTGCAGGTATCTTGGATAGCTTGAAAGATAAAATCCAAGAAGAACCTTCAAAGGAAAACAAAAATGAAATTGGGGAACAACCAACGGAAGAAGCGCCACAATTAGAAAAAGGAATAAATACGCCTAACGAGTGGAGAACAATCAAGGATCATCCTCTCGAACAGGTAATTGGCGATGTTGGAGAAAAGGTAAGTACCCGAAACTCTCTTAAGAACACTCTAGGACACAATTCTTAAGAGTTCACGGCATTACTTGTTAACACTAGTGTAATTTATTAATTTCGCTATAAATTACTAACTTGAGCGTCGGAGACGTTTAAATCTATTTTGCAGGTACCACCCCAAAGGTAGGGGGAATTATGAAGTTTTAGCACAAAATAATCGACTATTTCAAGCCACTAATCGATTATTTTCTGTGCAGTACATCGATTATCAGTATCAATAATCGATTGTTTATGACTGATTATTACTATTATGCATCTCTGTTTAATTTTTTACTTCCTAAATTGCATAATCGATTTCCGCCTCAGTCATTCAGCAATGCTTTCTACAACAATCGATTATTTTTTCATACAATCGATTATTTGACAAATTCTGATATTCTCCAAGTTCACTGTATCAAATTAGTTCCCTAAATAATCGATTACCAAGAATTGACAATCGATTACTTCATATTAATTTTTTGTTACCGTTTGGCTCCTCAATCGATTCCTGTCAGGTCTTAAATGCTCCATAATCGATTACCAAAATTTAAAAATCGATTATTTCATTCAAATTTTTTTACCGTTTGACTCAAGAATCGATTTGTCAGATTCAAAATCTCAATCAAACAGTAAATACAATCGATTATTTCAGTTCAATAATCGATTATCTAACGGTCAGTAATTTTAATTCTTACCGTTTTCTGACTGCTCCTAAACCAAAATCTCAGCAAATGTCTCCATTCAATGCTTGATAATCCTTTCCTCTATAAATAGGCATCATAAGAGCTCACATTCACCCACTCAAGCACTATCTCTAGTATTCAAAAGCTAAATCTCTTCTATTTTCTTTGCCAAATTCCAGCAGTCTTTCTCCTAACATGTCTGGACGATCTTCAAAACGTTCCCGATCCAAACATGGCGCATCAGCCTCAACCGCCCCTCCTCCTTTAAATTTTCCATACCAAGACGGTTCCGTCTTGTTCTTTGAAACTGAAAATAAACTCACAAGGTTCCTATCAAAATTTGAGAAACGCACCATTCTTCCTCCTCGGTTCTCAAATAGTAAACTCCTTGAGCCTTTCACCCCTGCCGCAAATATGTTAAAGGAGTGTCAACTATATGACTTCTTGCTTCTCACTCATCCTCACATAAACACAACTCTCGTTCAAGCTTTTTACTCAAACCTCCATAAAGATGAAGATGGCGAACTTGTCACCTCCATTAATGGGGTTCAAATTCTTCTCTCTGAAGAGAATCTCCACACCATTGCCCGCCTTCCAAATGAAGGTGAAGACCTTTACCGGTATATTGATAAGGCCGGGGCTCTCTTTGATGAAACCATCCTTCTCCACCAAGCCGGTATAACCTCCTATGATCCATCTATCTCTACCCGTCGTCCTACCATAACGGGAATGGATCCAAACTACCGGTTGATTCTTTACTTCATCACCCGAGTCCTCAAGCCTAGACGGCACAATCACACCACCATCTCCCAGGAGGATACCAGACTTCTGCATGCCATTGTCACCGGAGCCAAAATAAATTGGTGTCGGCTCATCAAAATTCATATGCTCGATGCCATCGGTGATGACATGCCTCTTCCTTATGCCCTCCTCATTATGAACTTCCTTGAAGCATCCGGATTTGTCACGGAAAATGGTCCTCTCAAAAGGAGTACCAAAATTTGGGAAATCTCGGAGTCTTCTTTCCATCATGATGGTGATCATGCTCCAGCTCCTTCTTCAAGTCGTCCGCCCCGTCGTGCTCGTTCGTCCCAAGAGCCTACTCTCCAAACCATATCCGACCAGCTTGCTCAACTCACTCATGAGATCCATGGATACTTTGATCATGTCAATTATCCATATGCGGCTCTCGTTCCTTTTGAAGCAGCGCCGGATAACGAGGCGGACAACGACGGAAATGAATAAATTTTTTTGTGTTTTGTGTGGTTTTGCTGTTGTTCTCTTTGGTTCCCATTGATGTACCCTCTTTTTTTTTCCCAATAAATAAACCTTGTTTATTTCATCTTTTTGCATCTTTCCTTACTATTTTTTTGCTAATGGCAAAAGGGGGAAGAAAACGGGATATCGGGTATGCACCACCTCTTAATTCATTGATTGCTTATAAGCTAAAATTGAGGGGGAACTCTTAAATTGAGGGGGAACAAGAACAAAATTGCATAATTGTTACTTGTCTTGAATTGTCAATATCTTTTGCCTAAATTGCATATCCCGCTTAATGTTTGCCATTATCAAAAAGGGGAAAATTGTTAGAAACACGTTCTCAATGCAATATACTAAACGTGTACTCTTTTGTAGGTTTTGATGAATGACAAACGAAGCAAAAATTGATATATGACGGAATTCAAGTACAAGCGCACAATGGTTGCGAATAAGATTGAAGTTCAAGATATAGCTTTTAATTGTTATTGAGTTGTTCTAAATTGTAATCTCGATCCTATAACTTGACTCATAGTATGGCCTCTCTCATAAAACTATTTTCCAAAATCATGCATATTTAATTCTGTGTCAAAAAGATTTTAAATCATGCATATTTACATTAGACAAAATGTTTTCTAAACATGCCTCAAAAATCTGGGCTAAAATAATCGATTATGTACTTATGATAATCGATTGTTTCTGAGCCAAGACTGCATGACAATCGATTAATAATTAATGGTAATCGATTGTGAGTAAGACAGTGAACATCAGGTTTTTCCAAATCTGCATGATAATCGATTGTGAACAAATGACAATCGATTGTTGTTGAGGTAAAGTTTTTCAATACTCAAAATAATCGATTATGAACTAATGGTGATCGATTGTGTTGAGTTGATGTCTTCCAGTGATTTTAAATTTAATTAAGTAATCGATTATGTCTTTAGATAATCGATTATCACTGAGACAGTAAGTTTTATGATTTTCAGAAAATAACAAGTAATCGATTGTTGCAAAGGACAATCGATTGTTGAAGCTGGCCGTTGTCAAATGATTTTCAAATACCATAAGGTAATCGATTATTGATTCTAGATAATCGATGTTCTGCTTAAAATCTGGAAATGATTTTTAGAACGTTGCTGAAGTAATCGATTATTGATTTTATATAATCGATGTTTTGCTTAAAATCCGGAAATGATTTTTAGAACGTTGCTGAAGTAATCGATTATTGATTTTATATAATCGATGTTTTGCTTAAAATCCGGAAATGATTTTTAGAACGTTGCTAAAGTAATCGATTATGAACTTAGTGTAATCGATTATCTGATTTTGAATATTGCCAGTAATCGATTATAGATTGTGTATAATCGATTGTGAAGCGTTAAATCTGGGATTGATTTTTAAACTGACAGGCAGATAATCGATTGTTTGGTCTTAATAATCGATTATCACTGAGTAATTTCAGCAACTCTTAATTGGCAATTAGACAACGGTTGAACCAACTTTTTCAACTATAAATACAGCTTCATTTCAGTGTTTTAAAAACAACAACATACACAAACTGATCATTACATTGCTATAAGCTTTCATTCAATTGTTCTTCATTTTCTACTCATTTCATAAAGCTTTTGAGAGCCATATTATTGCTTAAAGTTGTTGTGATCTTGAACATTTTCTTTTTCTCATATCTACTCAATAAGGAGTACTTTAGTTAAGTGAGTGTCCAAGTATTTGATATACTTGTAAGAGAATTGCGATTCTCTTGTTTCAAGGAACTTGCGTTTCCTTGGGTGAAGTCTTTGAGATTGCGATCTCCGAGCAACTGTTTGAGGCTTGTGTCCTCAAGTGTGTAATGGTTTGTTGAGCACCCTTAAGCTTAACAAGATAGTGAAAAATCTCGAGAGAGTCTCTCGGGGACTGGACTAACCACGTTGGTGGCCAACCAGTATACATCTTTGTGTAAGTTTATTTTTCTGCATTTATTTTACTTCCTGCAAAGTTTAAATTCCGCAAGAAAACGTTAAATTCTATTAATACGCTATTCACCCCCCCTCTAGCGTAAAGCGTAGTTTCTAACAATTTTAAGCATATTTCCTGATGTTTTTAGAGAGAGGGGGTTCTTAGAGAGGGAAATATCTTCCCATCAACATTTCTACGTGAAACCTTGATAAATTATTAAACATAACCTAGTGAAGGCACCTAAATATTCATTCCAAGAGGTAAGACTTCATCACCTCATCTCTTATTTCTACACTTCCTTGCATGCATATCCAACTTTAGGGTATTGGGAGGAAGTAAAATAAAAAAAAAGCAAATGGGACATATAGTTAGAAATTTCTCTCAAAAAGGACCTAAGATCACAATACACCTTTAGTGTTTGACAATGTGCTCGAAACAAGCTAGAATCTCAATCTCGTCTCTAATTCTCGATTCAATTTGTAATTCTTACATAATAGATTGAAGTGCTAAGAGTTCTGAAATTTTGTAAAGACTAAGGAAAGCTATATTGAGCCATTGAGGTATGTATGGCTAAAACCCTCTTTTATTAGAAATTGAGCTCCGTTGGCGTTTACGCAAATGTGGTAAGACTAGAATTTTTTGATGTATTGATTGTTACTTCACATGAATTGGTTTGCAATTATTTATATATAAATATATACACACACACACACACACACACACATACATGAAGGATGTGCCTCAACATGTGTAATGAACTATCCTTGATATATATATATATATATATATATATATATATATATATATATATACACACACACACACACACACACATACATGAAGGATGTGCCTCAACATGTGTAATGAACTATCCTTGATATTTAAAGATGTGTGAAGAATTCAAATTATGTTTTAACATGCCTGGCTATAAGCCAAGATTAAAACTGATATTGACATGCTAACTATGTGAAATCTTACTTATGTTTGCAACTTAAATTGCTTTTGTATGTGCCTGAGAACATAAATTTGCAAGATGGACATTGAAAATGGAAAAGATGTGATAATTGAGGCCCTAAATGCCAATGAATGTATATGATATACGTGAAATAAAGATTCAAGTGAGATGATTGATGAGAAAGGAACAACGCCTAGGTAAGGTGGCCTAGCTGATTGGGTCATGATCGTACACCATGCCGCACATATGGTGGTGATGTGCTAATGTTGAATCCCGAAAAAGGGAAAGGAAATGGTGATTGAGTTCTATGTCTCAAATGAGGCAACCTATCCAATCGGGTCGTGATCGGACCCCACTCAAGATGGCGGTGGTATTGAGAATAGTGGTGAACATATGAATGTAATGCCTCAAACTAAGTTATGGAAAATTGTGTGAAAGATTATATGTTTTGTCTATTTGATTATGTGATTTTCTTGTTCTTGTTTGATAGTTCTTTCTAGTAAAACAGTATTTAGTTATACACACTAGCACTATTCTATGGTACTAAAGTCCTTTTTCCCGGTGGCGCGACATTTTTAAATAATTGTAGGTGGCTCCCTAGCGGATAGTGCCGATCGCGCGTAGCGGAGCACCCTTCTACTTAAGATCTTAGTGAGCCCCTTTCTCCTTCAAGGGGCTATATTGCAAATCTTTTATTATGGACCCTCACTTTTGAGGTATAGTCGGGCCTTGTCGTCGGCATTGTTATACTTATCTTTTGTATCCCTAGAGGCTTTGTAGACAGATATGTAGGTTATGTGCGGGTGTTGAATGGGTCCGCAAACTATGTTGTAATTCTAACTTATGTAGTCTAGGGAATGTAACCCTATGGGAACCTTGGAAACTTCCCTATGGAAACTTTGGAAACTAACTCATCTACGGTTTAATGTTGTACTATAAAATGAACTAAAAATGTTGAACACGCGGTCTTTTCTTGTCTAAACGATGAAAGCATGGTTTTCTTATTCGTATTGAGTCGGGTAGGAAGTGTCTAATAAGGCTTGCTTAGTTGGGTTCACTCGATTGAGCACCGGTCACACCTCTCGAGGTTGAGGCGTGACAGATACAATGCCTCACTAGTGTTATACTCTCCTTTTTTTCTCTGACTTGTTACACATCAGATCCTAGGAGACTACAATGTTTGTTTGCAGTAGAATAAATAGAGGTTTTTGGTTCGATCAAGAATGACTGTCTACGGTTAAGGCTGGGTATAAATACTTTGCTGAAGATCGAGACTTGACAACCCAAAAGATTTGATCCTTCAAAAGAGATTGATTCGTTCCAAGAATAAAATAGCTAGTCGTTGTTCTTCCTTGATATCCTTCCTTTAACAGGGTATATACTTAAGGCTTTATCCTTGATTGGTGGTCCTTCCAAAATAAGCCATCCGAAATTAGCCTCTTACCAATCTTCCGAAATTAGACTCTTAGCTATTGAAGATGAAATAAATTTTGTGTCATTATTCGAGATTACATGTTTCAAGGAGCAAGACGAAATATCTGTTGGTGCCATTTCTCTAAAACTATAGAATGTTCAATTGGAGCCGAATGGGTGTACAAGTCCAACTACAAGGCAACTAAAGAAGTAGATGATTTCAAAGTAAAGAAAAATTATATTGATGATATTTTGAAGGGATTTACCATGTTTAAAGACAAATAATATATTGCTAATATTGAAGGGAAACTGATGTTAACTAAAATCGATACTCACGACTTTGTTGATGCAACATATTATAGAGAATTGGTGGAGAATCTAAAGTACTTGACTTTTACAAGGCTTGATGTTACTCATGGCATGATCAAGTTTGAAGATCTTGATTTAAGGAAGGGTGTTGGAAATTAAACCAAGATTAATTAGTATGCCTAAGTTGTCTAGGATTTGATATTTGGTAGTTTATTTTATTTATGTCTTATTAGGATTTGGTTACCAATTTTATATTAGAATAGGTTTTGTGTTTTATAGTATTATAAATATAGGTGTTACTACATATTTTTCATTGTGGTGAGGTAGCTAAACCATAGAGACATTCAAGAGTTTATGAGTTATGAAAACCCTCCTACCAAGGTTTCTCCCTAATTTTATAAATTTCTTCTATATAGTTGTGCATAAATAATTCTTGGGGTATTTCAATCCTTCAAATTGATATCAGAACTTCTACGATCTTGGGAGAGAATTAAGTAGCTTCCGCTGCCGGCGGGCGGCGCTAGCTAATGGGTGCCACCCGTCTGGCCGAATAATATGTTGGCAAAATCATAGATAGTTGTTTACAAAATTAGGTTATTCGATGAAATGTTTCATGACAGATTCAAGAAAAATAAATAAGTTTATAGAAGTGCAACAAAAATATGGCATAAGATGAAGAAAAGCTTTACTAAAAGTTAGAAAGGATTAAAAATGTTGAAAGTTGATTATGTGTTTCAATAAAATTGGGTGTTGGTGACAAAGTGCATCAATGGGTATTGAATGATGCTTCAACAAATTTGGATGTTGGTGACAAAGTGCATCAACAAGAGTTGGAGACATGTGCTTTAACGAAATTGAGTATTGGTGACAAAGTGCATTAGCGATTGGTGACAAAGCGCATCAATGTGAGTTGGAGACGAGTGCTTCAACAAAATTGAAGGATGAAGACGTGTGCTTCATCAAAAGTGAAATTTGGAGAGAATTGCTCCAAAATAACTACACAACGAACAAGTCAGACGTATACAACTTTGAATTACGAAAGAATGTTGAAAAACAAATGGAAAGTTGTAATAGGATACCTTAATTACTGAGGATTTGATTTATTTAATTCATGTCTAAATAGGATTTATTGTTAGAATAAACATAAGAATAGACTTTCCTATTTCTAGTTGAAATAGGCTTCATACTATTATAGATAGGGGTATTGATACCTTATTTTATGTGTGAAGACGCGTGTAGATTAGTGAGAATCGTAGAGATTAATCAGAAATTTATACATAAAATATTTTCCTTCAGAAATTTTTTGTGTTATAGTAAAATAGTGATTATTTTTTAATAACTTTACAAACACTAAATATTTTTCAGTTATTATCTGAAAATTGACTAATTCATGCTATTTTTACTCTTTTACGTGGGTTTAATAAATATTTTGATGCCCATTTAAGCAGTAATGATATGTAAGTGTACCATGGTACGAAAAAATGAGAAATCGCTTTTATGCTGTAACTCCACTGATTTGGTCAAACATCTTTGTCCTATAGGCCTAAACCAATAAATGCACATCTAATTCCTAGTGCAATTACTCCTCTTACTTGTCTTCTTCAACTTATTATGTTTCTTAATTCTTTTGATGATATAGTGATAAGTGTTATGATAAATAGTAATTTATGGTGGATGTTTATTCTTCTTTCATGATTTTCATTTTAAATGGTTTATGACATATTTAATGACATATTTTATATGTTGAATGACATATTCCATGACATATTTTCTTCATTTTTTATGCCTATATAAAGGCCTTGTAATAGATAGGAAAATACACAATTGAAGAAGAAAATCTCTTCCTTCTCTCTATCTACATTTCTTGTTCATGTTTTACTAAATTGCTTTCATTTCATAATACGTTATCAGCACGAGTCTCTAACCATCACAGTAGGTTATCTTCTTTTAAATTTCTCGACTCTGATTTAAAATTATCAGGTACAACATGTTCCTTTCTTTTGTAAGAATAATAATTTGTTTTGTTGGATACTTAATTTTTCTCAATTATGTTTAAAAACAAAAATAGAAAGAGAAATATACTCAAACTTCACATTGATCTCTTTATTTATGAATAAAGATGTAATGATTTTAATGAACTGCTTCTTAATTGATTTGAATTATTAAAATACAAATAGACGTAATCAACAATAGACATAGATAACAATAATATTATCTTGACAGTAGTACGTATCCAAAATATGAATATAATAGTGTTTGCATCATTAAAATGTTACATCCTACTTTGACAAAATCCAAAAAGTTTTTATTGATTATTCATCTTCTTCTGTGTAGAAATAAAACATGTTAGTAATAATGAGGTTACTTAAAATTGTTTTTGTCTTCAAGTATATTTTCTTATTGAATTCAAGTATATCTAGTTACATTCTTAAGTACTTGGGTACACCTAACATAATGTGTGATTATACATTATTGTGCAGCATAACATGATATACTACACTAGCTACATTTAACTATTTATTTTGACAAGCCTACATACAGAATATTAGTACGACATTTGGTATATAAATATGCAGATATGTGATTGTACAATATATGTAGTTGTTGCTACATTAATGTAATATATGATTGTTTCAACATACACCATAAAATTATAAATATATTATGTGTATAGCCAGTATGATTACATTTCTAGTATTATATAACTCTCATGACTTTATATTTTGTTAGCAACATTAAGTACATATTATACATATATAATCAAGTTGTTCAATCAAAGATTGTGTCTTATGGAAAAAACATTTTCTTTATCTCTGAAAATACTAATATTTGTATATTTCTTTTGTATGTCAAACCATGGGAAGCAAATATGGATATCCCACAAAACAAACTTGAATCAATATTTAATTGTAAAAATATTTGTTTAATTGATTCATGTACGACACATACAATATTCAAAGAGAAGAAATATTACTCTCATTTAAGTATGTGTAAGGCAGATATTACTATTATTTCTGGTAGTAGTAAATTAATTGAAGGCTCTGGAAGAGCTACTATAACTATGCCTAAAGGAACAATATTTATCATAGAGAATGCAATGTTCTCCTCCAAGTCCAAGAGGAACTTGTTGAGTTTTAAAGATATCTGTCAAAGTGGATATCATATTGAGACAATATATGAGAATAATCTTGAATATCTCATCATTACAAAGAATGTCTCTGGCCAAAAGAGGGTTATTGAGAAGTTCCCATCTTTATCTTGTGGCCTGTATTGGACAAGAATAAGTGCAATGAGGCACATTCTACCGTAAACCAAAAGGTTACTGATTCCAATACTTTCGTACTTTGGCATGATCGATTGGGACATCCTGGATCAATTATGATGGGACGGATTATAGAAAACTCAAATGGGCATCCATTAAAGAGTTTAAAGATTCTTTTAAATAATGAATTTTCTTGCACTTCTTGTAATCAAGACAAGTTAATTATTAGACCATCACCAACAAAGGTTGGAATTGAGTCACTTGCGTTTTTGGAACGTATACAAGGGGATACAAGGGGATATTTGTGGACCTATTCACCCACCTAGTAGGTCGTTTAGATATTTTATGGTCTTAATAGACGCATCTTCTAGATGGTCTCATGTGCGCCTATTGTCATCTCGCAACCTTGCATTTGCAAAATTAATGGCACAAATAATTTGATTACAAGCACAATTTCCTGATAATCCAATTAAGTCTATTAGACTAGATAATGCTGCTGAGTTTTCATCCCAAGCATTTAATGATTATTGCTTATCAATTGGGATAAAAGTGGAACATCATGTAGCTCATGTTCACACTCAAAATGGTCTTGCAGAGTCTTTAATTAAAAGTCTGCAGTTGATAGCAAGACCGTTACTCATAAAAATGAGGCTGCCCACTTCGGCTTGGGGTCACGCCATTTTGCATGCAGCAATGCTAGTTCGTCTCAAACCGACAAATTATCACAAATATTCCCCGTTGCAATTAGTTTTGGATCATCAACCTAATATATCCCATTTAAGAATTTTTGGATGCGCAATATATGTGCCTGTAGCACCTCCATATTGCACCAAAATGGGTCCAAAGAAGGTTAGGAATATATGTTGGCTTTGAATCGCCCTCCATTATTCGCTACCTCGAAACATTGACAGGGGATTTGTTCACTGCACGATTTGTAGACTGTCGATTAGATGAGACACTTTTCCCAAAATTAGGGGGAGAAGTTGGTGAAACCAAACGGTAAATTTTGTGGAAAAATCCATCATTATCTCATCTTGATCCACGTGCCTCTATTTGTGAAAAAGATGTGCAAAAGATTATCCATTTGCAAAGAATAGCAAATCAAATGTCAGACGCATTTACGGACTTGAAAAGGATAATAAAATCACATATCCCCGCAGAGAATGTTCCAATCCGTATTGATGTACCTATTGGACAATCTTCAAATGTTATAGCTAATGAGTCTAAAGCACGCCTAAAACATGGCAGACCAATAGGTTTCAAAGATCAAAAATCCTAGAAAAAGGAAAGCAAATGATCAAAATGACACTACGAAAGAATCTCATAAGGAAATTCATGATTTAATAAATTCTGAGATTCATGAAGAATCCATTGATCCCGAGACTCAATAAAATAAGGAACAATCAATAAATATAATCGATATTGAGATAAATTTTAATCGAGTGGATATAGTGGCGGATTATGTCTTTTCGTATAATGTTGCATCTAGCATTATGCAAGAAAGTGAGGATCTCTAACCTCAATCTGTTGGAGAATGTCGACAAAGACTTGATTGGCCAAACTGGCAAGAAGCAATCCAATCAGAATTGAATTCACTTGCAAAACGTGAAGTTTTGGGGCCTATAGCTCAAACACCTAATGGTGTTGAGCCTGTTTGCTATAAATGGGTCTTTGTACGCAAGAGAAATGAGAAAAAATAGGTACAAAGATATAAGGCACGCCTTGTTGCACAAGGATTTTCACAAAGGCCTGGTGTCAATTATGAAGAGACATATTCACCCGTTATGGATGTTATAACTTTTCGTTATCTCATTAGTTTTGCTGTCCTTGAAAAGCTTGACATGCATTTAATGGATGCTGTCACCGCCTACCTTTATGGCTCACTTGATAATAAGATATACATGAAAATTTCCGATGGATTCAAAATGCCAAACACACATAATTCAAAGTCCCGGGAAATGTTTTCAATTAAATTGCAAAGATCTTTGTATGGTCTAAAGCAATCACGACGAATGTGGTATAATCGTCTTAGTGAGTATTTATTAAAGGAAGGCTATATAAATGATGTCATTTTCCCATGTGTTTTTATAAAGAAAACAACATCGGAATTTGTTGTACTTGCCGTATATGTTGATTACATAAACCTTATTGGAACTCCCATAGAACTCCAAAAGGCAATTGATTATTTAAAGAAGGAATTCGAGATGAAAGATCTCGGAAAGACAAAATTATGTATTGGTTTGCAAATTGAACATTTGGCAAACGAAAATTTTGTTCATCAATCTGCCTACGTAGAAAAGGTATTGAAACGGTTTTACATGGATGGAGCATATCCTTTTAGTACTCCAATGGTTTTTCGATCACTTGATGTGAATAAGGATCCATTCCGACCTCAAGAAAAGAATGAAGAGCTACTTGGTCCTGAAGTACCATATCTTAGTGCAATTGGCGCACTAATGTATCTTGCAAATACTACAAGGCCTGACATATATTTTTCAGTTAATGTCTTAGCAAGATATAGCTATGCTCCTACAAGGAGACATTGTAATGGAATCAAACATATATTGCGGAATCTAAAAGGGACTACCGATATGGGCATATTTTATAGCAATAGTTGCAGTCCTGATCTTGTTGGTTATGTTGATGTTGGATATTTATCTGACCCACACAAGGCTTGATCTCAAACAGGTTATGTGTTTATCTGTGGAGGCACTGTCATATCTTGGCGATCGACTAAGCAGTAAATTGTGGCTACTTCATCTAATCATGCTGAGATAATTGTTATTCATTAAGCAAGTCGAGAGTGTGTGTGGTTGAGGTCTATAATACATCATATTCGAGACAATTGTGGTTTGAAATGTGACAAACTACCCACGATTTTGTATGAAGACAATGCAGCATGCTTAGCTCAATTGAATGGCGGATTCATAAAAGGAGATAGGACAAAGCATATTTCACCAATGTTATTTTTCACACATGATCTCCAAAAGAATGGTGATATCAATGTGCAACGGATTCGTTCAAGTGATAATATGGTTGATTTGTTCACAAAATCTCTACCGACGTCAACCTTCAAGAAGCTAGTGCAAAATATTGGGATGCGAAGGCTCAAGGATGTGAATTGATGCTTTCTTCAGGGGGGGTCAATGCGCGTTGCTTTCCCTTACAAGGTTTTGTCCCACTGGGTTTTCCTTGCAAGGTTTTTAACGAGGCAACAAAAGGCATATTTCTATACATGTGTACTCTTTTTCCTTCACTAGAATTTTTTTTCCCATAGGGTTTTTTCCTAGTAGGGTTTTAATGAGGCACATTATCTATGGACATCCAAGGGGGAGTGTTATGATAAATAGCAATTTATGGTGGATGTCTACTCTTCTTCCATGATCTTCATCTCAAATGGTTTATGATATATTCAATGACATATTTTGTATGTTGAATGACATATTGCATGACATACTTTCTTCACTTTTTATGCCTATATAAAGGCCTTGTAATAGATAGGAAAATACACAATTAAAGAAGAAAATCTTTTCCTTCTCTCTATCTACATTTCTTGTTCATGTTTCACTAAATTATTTATATTTCTTATTCATATTTTACTAAATTGCTTTTATTTTATAACAATAAGCCAATACATGATTATTCTAAGCTTCAAGTAACTTACCATATTTAAAGTATTACAACGAAATGACTAGTTTTATTCCCTTTGTGACTTAAGTATCTTTACGTAGGCCATATATCAAGTTCAAGTTCATTTCCAATTGACGGGAATGGATAGTAGATAACTAGATACGCCAACAAGAATGTATCGGATGCAGGAACAAAAGTGTATTGGATGCAGGAGTCAGAGCTAGAAATCAATAGGCAGATTCGGTCAGATTCAGTAATTTTGATCTAAATTTTATATTTATTATAAGAATTAATATATAAAAAATTATAATTTAGAACCTAATAACTTAAAAAAACTATAATTCTAAACTTATAAGTTTTAGATCTTGGCTATGTCTCTAGTAAGACTGGCAAACGGGCCGGGCTCAGGCCTAAACGGGCCTCCTGAGCCGGTCCTAAGTGGGTCGGTCCTATGTGGGGACGGGCTTCGTGGGATGGGCTTAAACTGTCCCGAACTTCGTGAGCTTTTGCAGGTAACCGGACCGAGACCATGAACTTATGGTCCCGAGTTAAGTGGGCCTAGCCTATTTTTTTTAAAAAAATTCTAAGGCAATTTCTTGTAAAATATATATATGTATATACATATATATATATATGTGTATATATATATATGTGTATATATATATATATACACATATATATATATACACACACACATATATATATATATATATATATATATATATATATATACACATAGCTTTTTTTAATAAAAAAAATTATCTAAGACAATTTCTTGTAACTTATATTATATAGGTTTGACTTTAAAAAAATTTAATTCAAATTTAAAAGACACAAAAATATTCAAAGGAATGCGATGCGTTGTAATTTTATTATTATGACATTAACAAAATATGTACCAATCTATCTTAGTCCCTCCTCCCCCCAAATGGAATGAGCACAACCAAGGTGCTACTACCATCATTGAAAAGAAAAAGAAACTAATCAAGATGTGCCAAAATACAAGTTGCATATTAATTTTACATGGTATTTCTTACAATTTTCATAAATCCATCAAGGTTCGTAGGAATTTTCGTTGGCGGTGACGAAAAAGAAGCTTGTTCATCCCCTCTTCCGGCGAAGCTGCATCCTCCCCAAGTTCAGCTAGCATTTCTTCGTAAGCTTCGTCCACCTCTGGTTGTGATTCAACAAGTCCAAAATTTCTTCGTTCCAAACGGATCCAATCTTTGGAAAGTACTGATTTTCCAAGCTCTCCCTCATAGACGCTCTATAATCACCGAGTTGAAGTCTTGCTTGACTGAAAGCGCTCTCCGATGTCACTGTTGAAACTTGAACGGTTAAAATATCTCAGGCCACCCTTGAAATGATCGGAAACTGTCTTTCTTTGTTCTTCCATTATTCCAAAAGATTAAACGAGCCGTCTGGATCTTCCTCAAGTCCCTGTGAGAAATAAACTTCAAGCTCATTTAGTTGCGAACAATCAACAAGTAGTGCTACAACCTTGAGAATCCCTAAACTCGGTCCAAGCAGTAAGTGCTCTTACTCCTGCAGTTCTTTTAGATGATTGAGAACTAGAAGAATAAGGAGTTGGAATATCTGGTCTAAAATTATTTATTGCAATTTAATAAGCATTATAAATAGTTAGAGCATTTATTTTTATTAAGGTATGTGCGTTCGAAAGTGTTGACAACTCCTCAGCTTCAAGTGCTAAACAACTATAAATATATTGATACCAATATTGAGGACCACCTAATTTCATAGTAAGATTTAACAAGGCATCAATACCGTAAATAGGAGAAATAGGGAAAAAATATTTTTTAAATTTCTTTCTCATAGAATCAATAGTTACTTCATAAGTTTCCCACCCTCTGAACTATAAGCAACCAAATTTTCAAGATCTGCAAGATAAACTAAACAGTTAGAAATAGTAAATTAATATTGTCCAGAAAATTCATTTGTAGCAATATGAAATCTTTTTCAAAAATTTACAAGCATTTTAATATTAGCTCAATCTACATTTGTAAGGTGCTCATTATCATCACTTACATGAACATTAAATGTTGAGTTTATGGGGTTTCTATATTCATGTGCAACAACAAAACTTGCATACATTTAATTCTCTTTAGTTGGACAAGGCTTAGGAACATTTCTTTCTCTTAGGCCAAATTTATTGCATCTTTTAAAATATTATCTAAGTATACTTCTACAATTTGAATAAAAAGCCAGTGAAGAGCCATTTTAACCTTTTCAATTTAAAATTTAAAATTATCATATCATCACCCACAATTAAATGCTAAATATGACAAATACATCTAACATAAAAAATGTTACTAAATGTAGTATTTAGTGCAGTGGTAAGCAACGCTACAACATTAGTGTTGCTAGTAGCATTATCCATTAAAATTAATATTATTTAATCACTAATGCAAAAATATCTACAAATATCCATAGTCGTGCTGGAAATAAACTTCTCTGTGTAACGTGAATTAATTATTCTATAAGCAATAATGCGTTTTTGCATTATCTAGTCTTCATCAATCCAATGACTTATAACGGTAAGATAATCACAGTCATTATCACTTCTACCAATATCAGTAGTAATAGCAACACGATAATTTATATAATTAAATAAAATAGCGCAAATGTTATAATAAAATAGCGCAAATGTTATTCATATTCATGTTTATATTTAAAAAATATCGCTCTTTACGGTTGTGTGAGGCCATTCTTTATAAGTAGGATTAAAAACTTTTCTAGTATAATGCAGAAAGTGGAGGTTAGACGGTAAACTGTAGGGTAAGCACATAACATTAACCGTTTTTGCCAATTCTTCCCTACCTTTTCTTGGGTCATAATATAAAATACAACGGGTAACAATGTTAATTCCCAGTTGAAATTAATTTGACCCGGTACTAGGGTCAAGATGACTAGTTGGACTTGTACCTCCGGCCGCAACTTTCATTTGAAAATATTTAGTTTTATCTTGAAGGTGTATCATTATGTGTCTCCGCAAACTTCCCCCTCCCCCTCTTCCTCCGATCAACATAGTTAAAAGCTAACTCTTTGCCACTAATTATACACTTAATTTTATTTTTTTCTCTTACTTGAATAAAAATTTGGCAAACAAGAAATATTTCAACTCATTTAGAAGGTTGTCTAGAAAAAGCAGGGGTAGTAACAGGGGGATCAACCGGGGAATAATTTCTTGTCCCTACCATAAAGTATTCATATTTCCTGAAGAAAGCATATGTTCCTTGCCTAACCGCTTTCTTTTTAGGTCTTGGGGGACAAGGATCGGCAAATATGTTTTGGTCCCTTCTTCGAGACCCAGTATGCTGGAAATTAGCCTGCGTAGGATGTTTTTTGGGTTACCTTCAGCAACAGGACTAGTGGATGTATCATCATCTGGTTACTTTTCATCTTAATTTATTTTCTGCTCATCTTCTTCATCAATAGTTGGATTACCATAAAGAGAATTCATATACTCATGATCTAAGTCTTCACCACCCCCTACATTATGCACATATTGACTCTTACTAAATTATAATAAAGTATTATCATTATCAAGAATAGGAGCAGGTAGATGGCGAGTATAGGGTTTGGGTAGGGAATCCCGGAGAATTAAAGGAGAAATAGATTGGCCACTAGATTCACCACTCTTGGATTTTTTCTTGTTTTTACTAAATATTTTTCTAAGGAATAAGACATCTTAATTATAATTATACAAAGTAAATAAAACAAACAAAACTATAATATTAAAACTAAAGAGTTGGAACGAGTTTACCAAATTGACGAACAATTTGTTGAAAACTAATTATCGTTGAAGACTTGAAAACTTGAATACTTCAATTCACCAACTTTAAAATTTTTCACACAAATTGCAATAATAAAATAACTAATTTTAGAAGAAAATTAGAGAGATATTGATGATTTTGTGAGAAAAATAAAAGAATGAGGGGGTATTTATAGTTGGAAATAAGAAAAATATAATTATAAAAAGATTATGGTTAAAATAAAATTGGGGGAGGGTGGAGGGAGGTTTAAATGAGTATTTTACATAACCTAAACGACTATTTTTGTAGGCCAAACGACCATGTTTGAAATGATCCAACAGTCAGATTTTTTTGTGAAATTTTTTAAAAAAAATTTAGCTATTGGGCTCGTTTGAGACCGTTTGGGACCGGTTGAAGCGGCACACTTAGGACCCCGTCCCGTTCCCAGTCCTAACGGGCTTCTTTAACGAAACGGCTCACTTAGGCCCGCATCTCTCCCTAGTCCTGGGCTTCAATGGTTAGCCCGGTTTAGGCCCACTATCCATATATGCTTGCGGGCCTGGACAGGACTTGACCGGCCCACGTGCCGTCTTTAGTCCGTGATTAGATGATTGAAATCTAGTCATAACTCTATCTTTAATTAGAGGTTGCGAGTCAAAGTTCAGGAAATAAAATTTTTGATGGATAGTATTTTATTCCCTTTAGTAAATTTATTGACATGAATTAGAATTAATTACCGAGAGGTTGCTCTGATGGTAAGCAACACCCACTTCCAACCGAGAGGTTGTGAGTTCGAGTCTCCCCAAGAGCAAGGTAGGAAGTTTTTGGAGGCAATGATGTCGGGGGTCTATTTGGAAACAGTCTCTCTACCCCTGGGTAGGGGTAAGGTTTGCGTACATACTACCCTCCCCAGACCCCACTAAATGAGATTATACTGGATTGTTATTGTTGTTGAATTTGAATTAACTAAGTTATTAAAAAGTGCACTATAATATACAAAGTATTCCATATTCATCCAAATTTTAAAAAAAAAAGGACTGCACCCATATAAGAAATTTACTCTAATGATAGTAGTGATATTAATAATTAATTTTACTGTTCAAAAGCATAATCGGTCATCAAATTTCAAATATTGATTAATTCGGAAGAACACAATGTAATGCAGCAGTCAAAAATATGAAAGACGGTCAAATTTTAGTGATATATGCAAGTCATGCCACGTCAAGAAACTGTGAGATTGCAGTGTTACCTTGAAAATCGCTCACTGGTAGCAATAGGAGGAAATAGAAATGAGCAGAGAGCAAAAAAGAATTAAGGCGTTGGGATTAGTTGCAATAGTCACAATTGACATGACACATCTCTATTGGAAAAAGTGTATACCAAATTCAGGACATGACGATTGATAAATACGAAATTCTGTCTTTTTGTAATATCCGGGATCTAGGAATTCAAGTTTGCGGGTGTTGAATTTCTTTCACATAAAATTAATGGGTGTTTTTATAAATTTTTATACGTTTTCTCAAATTTTCTATATAATTATACATACTTTGCATCGAAATTAATGGGTGCTCGAGCACCCAATTTCAATGAGTAGATCCGCCCATGCTAGTTCTACATGTACTCCCTCGTCTCATGATATGTATTGTAATTTTTTTTGTGCACGTTCTTTAAAAAGAAATAATTTTTTATTATTTTATTATTATTAAATATTTTTTAAATTTATACATTATTTTTATTAATGATATTATTTATATTTTAATTAAATATGAATGCAGTTGATTTGAAAACATGACAGATTGAGAGAAGAAAACAGTTTCTGTTCAGAGAGAAATTGAGAGAGAAAGAATTCATTACTTTACCAAAAATGAGAAAATGAAGCGTCGAAATCTCTAGAAGAAAAGACCCACTATTGATATAGTGGGCTAGTGTTACATTGGACCACCACAAAAAAAAAATGGGCTTGGTCTGGCATGGCCCAAAATGAAAAATATAGCCCAAAGATTACAACTAATTAAATAAAAAAAATTGTACAAAATCAGTGTTTCTCCTTAGGCTTAGAGGCTAGATAATCCATTAGCCCAACACCCCTCTCAAGTTGGAGGGGGAAACCACCTTCAACTTGCCCAAAAGATCATGATGAGCAGCTCCAGGCAAAGGTTTGGTGAGGACATCAGCTAACTGTTCAGAAGTGTGAACATGAGAGAGAAAAATCAGCCCATCAGAAAGCTTAGTCCGAATAAAATGACAATCAACCTCAATATGCTTGGTCCGCTCATGAAAGACTGGATTCCTGGCTATATGTAGAGCAGCCTGGTTATCACAAAATACAGAAAAAGGAAGTGACACAGAAACACCAAGGTCAGTGAGCAGTCTAGAAAGCAAAGATAATTCAGCAACCACATTACTAAGAGCCATGTATTCTGTTTCAGCTGAAGATAAGGACACCACTGGTTGTTTTTTGGACTTCCAACTTGCCAAGCTACCCCCTAAAATCACACAAAAACCAGTAACAGACCTGCGAGTATCAGGACAAGCTGCCCAATCACTGTCTGAAAAGGCATGTATAGAAAAGTCAGGAGAGTCAGAATAGAAAAGCCCCAAATCCATAGTTCCCTTAAGGTACCTAAGAACATGCAAGGCAGCAGTCATGTGTGGAATTCTAGGAGACTTCAAAAACTGACTCAAATGTTGTACAGCAAAGCAAATATCAGGTCTGATATGTGTCAGAAATAGGAGCTTGCTAATCAAGCTTCTACACTTGTCAGGAGAAGAGAACAAATCACCAGAATCAGCATATAGTTTGGTATTAAGATCTAATGGACAAACAACAGGAGAGACAGTAGCACAATCAAATTGTTGCAAGAAGTCAGATACAAATTTCTTCTAATTAAGAAGTACTCCACCAGGAACAGCAGATACCTCAATTCCCAGAAAATAATGTAAAGACCCCAGGTCTTTAATCCTAAACTGATCATCCAAGAAGTGTTTTAGGGCGGAAATTTCAGTTGTATCATCTCCAGTGATAATAATATCATCCACATATACCGCTAAAAGCACATGACACCCAGGCTGGCCCTTTACAAACAAAGAGTAGTCATTCAGAGAATGTATATAACCTCTGGAATACAGAGCTTGAGACAATTTGGCATACCATTGTCTTGAAGCATGTCTTAATCCATAATGAGATTTCTTCAATTTGCACACAATGGGAGTGGAAACAGATTAAACAGTAGGATCAGAAATACTCAAACCTGGAGGAAGTTTCATATACACTTCCTCATCTAGGTCACCATGCATGAAGACATTATTGACATCAAGTTGAAAAAGATCCCAATGTTTCTTAACAGCCACAGCAATTAAGCATTTGACAGTAGACATTTTAATCACTGGGGAAAATGTTTCTGTGAAATCAACCCCCTCAATCTCGGTGTCTCCTTTAATAACAAGCCTAGCTTTATATCTTTCAATACTTTAATCAGCCATATATTTGATCTTATTGACCCACTTCCAGCCTATGGGTTTCTTACCAGGAGGAAGAGGAACAACATCCCAAGTATGGTTGGAATCCAATGCATCAAACTCCTTTCTCATGGCATCCTGCCAAGCTGGGACTGATGCAGCTTGAGAATAATAAAGAGGTTCATATTCCAAAGTAGAAGCAGAGGAAGAATATCCAGAAAAGGAAAGTAGTTGCCTTCCAGATCTTCTGTGGACACTAGGTTGTGTAGGGGAAGGAATAGCAGGAGGTGGAATATCAGGATTAAAGGATGGACTTAATGTAGAAGGAACAAGTTCAGAAAATGTTGAGTCAGGAACAGAAGAAGGAGCAGGACTGGAAGTAAAAAGAAAAGGTTCAGGAGGAGAAGGGAGAGGAGAACAAGTTGGGACAAAAATGTGTGTCCCAGAATTTTGGTAATCAGAAGAAGGGACAACAGGAGGTGGAAAAGAGAAAACAGAAGGAACAGAAGTAATGTTAGAATTAGTTGCAAAAGGAAAACATGTTTCATGAAATACAACATCCCTGGACACAAAACACTTTTTGGAAGCTAGATCATATAACTTGTAACCCTTTTTGGCAAAAGGATATCCTAGAAAGACACATGAAAGTGCTCTATGTTTAGCTTATCTCTCTGTGGAATGGGGACAGTAGCATAAGCAAGACAACCAAATGCTCTTAAATGTGACTAATTAGGAGTCTTGCCATATGATACTTCATAAGGGGATTTGTTTTGAAGAGTTCTGGATGGTATCCTATTAAGTATGTATGTAGCAGTTAATAAACAGTCCCCCCAAAAGGATATGGGCAACTTGGACTGGAAAAGTAAGGTTCTACAAGCTTCAAGAAGTGTTCTGTGTTTTCTTTCAACAACACCATTTTGTTGAGGAGTGTGTGGACAGGTAGTTTGAAGGATAATACCCTGTTGGTTGAAGAAAGAAGTACCATCAAGGCGAGACCCCAATTACAAGGCATTGTCACTTCTTATAGTTTGGACAGTAGCACTAAACAGAGTTTTAACCATAGACAGAAAGGACTTAATCATGCAAAGAGCATTTCTCTAGACCCCAGTAGATGTGTCCAGATGGCCCTAGAAAAATCATCAACTATTTTAAGAAAATATCTTGAGCCATAGGAATTTGGTGTGTGGTAAGGACCCCAAGTATCTACATGAATTAATTGGAAAGGTCTGCTTGTACTGATAGAGTATCAGGAAAAGGAAGCCTGGTTTGCCTAGCCATAGGACAAATAGAACAAGGAAATGGTTGTTTAGAAGCAAAGGGAAATGACAAATCAGAAATGTGTTTCATATTTGCAAAAGAGATGTGAGCCAGTCTTAAATGCCAAATGAGATTCATGTCATTTGCAGCAGCATTATTACAAATGGAGCTATTTACATTTGAAGGTAAAGCAACAGTCTTAGAGCTAGAAGAACAAGCAGGATTACAAGAATTAGAAAAAGAAAACACAGAAACAGATTTGCAACAATTAGAAGAAGAATGTGAAGGTGGCACCCAAGCAAGCTTGTACAGACCAGCCTTCTCTTTACCAAGATCCAGAGGCATCCTCAAAGAAGGGGCATGTAACATGTGAAGAAAGTAGGAAGTTGCAGTAAACAAGACTATACAATGCAACTGTTTTACTAGTTTGTGGACAGAGATTAAGTTGTGTTGGAAAGAAGGAACAAACAACACATTATGAAGACTGGTCGATGGAGTTAATGTAAAAGATCTTGTGGAAGTCACTTTCATTTTGTATCCATTGGGAAGAGTTACAAGATAAGGTATAGCTAAGGGTGTGATATTAAAGAGTAAACTTTTATTATCAGAAGCCCCTGAATCTATTATCCAGGTGATAGAATTAATTTGAGTAAGCATACAGAGTTTGGAATCAGAAACAGGACTCTCAGTTAGCATAGTACCAGCAAAGTTGGTAGTACACATGGGAGTAAGAGCCTGAGTATTGGAGTCTCCCAACTGAGTCTGTTGTAGCAAAGTCATCAGTTGATCATATTGATGTCTTCTCAAACCTGGAATCACAGACCTTGTCCATCCACATTTGGAACAGACTGATGACCCTCAGTGGAATTTCCATTAAGATCAGATGTGTGCCCTTCAGAAGGGTTGAAATGAGCACCAGTAGTTACATGAGCAGCAACAATTCTCTTTCCTTTGTTAAACTTAGGGCCTTATGGATACCCATGAAGCTTGTAACACTTATCAGTTAAGTGCCCAAACTTCTTGCAGTATCTACAGAATAAAGATTCCTTGGTCTGGTCAAAACTAACTCTTTGTTAAGTGCCCAGACTTTGAGAGAAGAAGAGTTGGGTACTGCAACTTGATTCATTCCAAAAGAAGATGTAGGATTTTTGTTTGTGTTAACACTGTAAGACATCGAATCGGGATTGAATTGGGAGATGGACTGGACTTGTATTTGTTTCTCATCATTGAGGAGTATGTTATAGGCACTGTCAAGAGTAGGGAGATGCTGCATCATCAACAAGTTGCTCCTTACCCCCATATATGTCTCATTAAGGCCCATGAGAAATTGGAACACCTTATTCTCTTCATCCTCCTGTATGATTCCATTTTTGGCAGCACAAATGCACCTTTGGCCATGATTTGTACACACTACTCCCAATTCATCCTATAACCCTTTGAGTTTGTTAAAATATGATGCTATATCTAGAGGACCTTGAGAAGTATGAGTAAGTTCTCTTTTGAGTTCAAAAATTTTGGTTCTATTAGCTGTACCATATCTGGCTTGCAGTTGTGCCCATATACTTTGTGCAGTCTTAGAATACTGCACACTCTCAGCTATCTGAGGAGATAAAGAGGCAGTCAACCAGGAATCACCATATTGTTGCATTTGTCCCACAATTTTTTTTCAACTACATTAGTAGCTGGTCGGGGACAGGTACCATCAACAAAACCAATTTTATTCTTAGCGGATAAGGCCACTATCATCTTCATCTTCCCGCCCCCAAAACTACTACCCGAAAAAGGAAAAGGAACAAGGGAAACACTAGGGACATCGGAAGAGTGGACAAAGAGAGGACTCGTAGGATTAATAGATGAAGTAGTATTAGGATTCATATTTAATATCAGAAATAACAGTGAAGTAGAAATCAATTCAATTTCTGCGAGCAATTCGACACACTAGACTTTCACCAGAAAACACATGCAAATTCCTTAACTAAGAGTGAGAAAAGGTTTACCCAACTTCTTCGCTACCGGAGAAGATCGGCCTTCAATATACAGTCAAAACCCTTGTTCCGAGTGATACAAATCCAAAGCTTGTGAATCCGCCAGAATCAAGCTCAAAAGGCGTCGGAAATCTACCCAAAACACCGAGCTCAGGAGAATGTCAACAAAACAAAACCAGAAGAGGCTTCGATTCACCAGCTAACGAAAAAAGGCACAGAAACTCGAATCACCAGTGAAACCTCAACAAAACTGAACCGGGATAACGAAGAATGGAGGAGAATCATCCCAGAAAACTTGCTCTGATACCATGAAAACATGGCAGATTGAGAGAAGAAAACAATTTTTGTTCAGAGAGAAAGAATTCATTACTTTACCAAAAATGAGAAAATGAAGCGTCGAAGTCTCTAGAAGAAAAGACCCATTATTGATATAGTGGGCTAGTGTTACATTGGACCACCAGAAAAGAGAAAAATGGGCTTGGTCTGGCACTGGCCCAAAATGAAAAATATAGCCCAAAGATTACAACTAATTAAATAAAACACTGTACAAAATCAGTGTTTGTGCTTAGACTTAGAGGCTAGATAATTCATTAGCTCAACATGATTACTAAGAATAAAAAATATAATTAATTTTATATTGAATTTCTAAAATGACATATAATTTGAAATAATTATGTTTAGTAATCACAATATATTATGAGACGGAGAAAGTACTAACTAATTTGATCTACCAAAATTTAGAAAGATAAAAAGATATTATAATATTATGTCTTCAATGTAATTTTGACGTTGTTTTTGTCTTTCCTATGTTTTTTTTTATTTTATTATTATTATTATTATTATTTTTGCCTTCGATCTCTATTATTAAATGAAAAAATATGTCATTGCTGAAACAAGAAAGAAATGAAACCTTAGATCAAAACAATATATATAGATACTATGAATTGCTCAAAGAAGAATTCTTAAACAACAAGCAATCATTTCAGATATTTACGTATTGGGTTCTCTTTCGAACATGTCTCGAAAGAAGAAGGAAAACTGAAATAACAACAAACATTAATTATATTGCATTTACCCGATAGTTTCCATTTTGAAAATGTCCAGTGCCAATCCTTGGGATATATACTGTATTTTATTTGTTGAGTTCATTTGTATCGGTGTTTTTACGGTTCTTGCCTGTATTATTTTTAACATGACTTCTTCATTATCGTTTTTCTTTGTCAAATATACTATGAATTGCTTTTATTGAGACGAGGAGTAGCCGAAAATAACTTCTCTACCTCTATAATGTAGGAGTAACGTCTGCATACACATTACCTCCACACCTCAGAGGCAAAACCAGAATTTAAACTTTATTGGTTCGGGATAGTAATCCTTTTTAAGTTATTGGGTTTTAAATTAATAAGTTGTACATATTCAATAAATTTCTTAAGACAAATATATGGTTTAAACAAAAGCTATTGGTTCGATCGAACCCGTATCACATGTTCTGTTTCTGCCCCTGCCTGATATATTACATATATTACTATTATTATTATTGTGATTAAAGGGTGAAACCTCATGATTCCCAATATAATCCATTTACTCTCTTCGATCCAAAATAAGTAAATTTTTAGATATTTTCACATTAATCTGGAAAAATCATTTATTTCAAACTAAAAAAACTAAAAAATCACTTATTTTAAATTGGAAAAAATGTCAGAGTCACATTTTTAGTGCAACAGATGAGATAGATAGATCTATAACGGCTATTATATTGAATGATGATCTGGTTCCATTGACTGATATCATATATTTCCTTTAGAAGTATTGATTACACATTATATATCTTTTTCCCCCTATTCTCTGTAACGTAATCCGTACGGCAATTACTGCTACGTTATGAGTTGTGACTTGACGTGTCTTTATTCTTTATCCAAATCCCAATTTTTTCTTCTTAACTTTATTATTATTAGATTCCTTTAATTTCGTTGCCTCTGTATTTTGGACTTTATAGCGTTTAGTCCTTTTCCACACATTGTCGTCTTCTTCATTCTCGCCTCATTTCAACTCCAACTTAATTAAGTGGGGTTTGTTTCATTAAAGTTTGAAGTTTGTCTGTAAAGTTTTGGGGTTTGTTTGTCACTTGAAAAATATTTTCTTAGAAAATAATTTTCTTACTGTTATGAAATAGAAAATTCTTACACTTCTATTTAAGGTGAATGTCTTTAATGTATTTAATTAGAGAGATTTTAGAGTCCTATTATTGGTAGCAAGATCTTCCTCCTCCCTATAAATAGAGGTGCTCTCTACCATTGTAATTCACCCCTCTCAACTCAATAAGAAGAACTCTCTCTACTCTTCTCTCTATTGCTATTGTTCTTGCTCTATTGTTCTTGTCTTTTGCTTTAGTTTATAATACGTTATCAGCACGAGACTCTACCGTCTCAAGTATCATTCTCGAAAATCCAAGGTATTTTCCCTCTTCCTAATTTAATTTTCGAGTATGTCTGACATTATGAAAAGAAAGTTCGTTGCCCTTGAAATTTCGGGCAAGAACTATATGACATGGGTGTTGGATGCTGAAATCCACCTAGATGCTATGGGTCTCGGAGACACCCTCAAAGATAAAGAAAAAGCATCCACCCAAGATTGTGCGAAGGCCTTGATTTTCTTGCGCCACCACCTTGACGAAGGTTTGAAGATTGAATATCTCACCGTCAAGGATCCACTCGTTTTGTGGAACAGCTTAAAGGAGAGATATGACAACCTGAAGTTGGTCACTCTGCCACAAGCACGATATGATTGGGCCCATCTGAGGCTACAGGACTTTAAGTCCGTTTCTGAATATAATTCTGCTATGTTCAGAATTACTTCTAAACTGAAGCTATGTGGAGATAACATCTCCGATTACGATATGCTTGAGAAAACGTTTACAACGTTTCATGCCTCCAATATGGTACTGCAGCAACAGTACCGAGAGAAAGGCTTTACGAAGTACTCTAAACTGATTTCTCTCTTACTAGTGGCTGAGCGAAATAATGATCTGCTCATGAGAAATCACGAAAAGACCAACTGGGTCTACACCACTGCCTGAAGCAGATATGGTGCACTCGCATTATGCCAAACATAAAAGGGACCATGATCACGGTCATAAACGGGGTCAAAGCCAAGGACGTGGACAAGGAAGAAATTCCAAAGAAGTCCGTCACCCCCCAAAGAGAGATAACCACCGAAAGCAGAAACGGGGTCCAGAAGATCCTAAGGCAAATAGTTCAGAAACTATATGTTATCGTTGCGGTGGAAATGGGCACTGGTCTCGGACTTGCCGTATACCAAGACACTTGGTTGACCTTTATCAAGCATCTCGAAAGAGAAAAGGCCCTGAAACAAATTTTGTCTATGACGACAATGAGGATATCACCCACCTGGATGTGGCAGACTTCTTTGAGCAACCCGAGGGAAAGATAGACCACCTAATCGGTGATGGAACCATGATGGAAGAAGATGGAGCTGTTTGATTCTACTTGTATTAGTCAATGAATAAATTAATAGTCATTAGCATTAGCTCGTATTGGTTAATTCATGATATGATGTTAGTATTAGCCCTTTAGAATGTTTCAATATGCTCAAATATTTTTATTGTACAGTAGAGGTAATCGACTAACCTAAAAACTAGTCGATCGTCTAATATTTAGCAATAAAACGAACTTTTTTCCGCCAGGCCAGATATTCGAATATCAGAGTCTGATATTCGAATATCTGGGCCAGATATTCGAATATCAGAATTCCTATATTCGAATATCTGGCAAGATATTAGAATATGTGCTTAAATATTCGAATATCTAATATCTTTCGCATTAAAGTATTATTTTTTCCGCAAGGCATTATATTCGAATATTAGAATACAATATTCGAATATCCTAAATAACTGCTTCCCAAAACGCTGTTTAAACGCGAAACAAAAGAATTGAAGTTGTTTATACTTATATTTATGTATTTTTTTTGTATGTCAAACTATGGGAAAGCAAAATGGATATCTCACAAAGCGAACTTGGATCAACATCCAACTGTAAAAGTATTTGCCTAGTTGATTCATGTACTACACATACAATACTCAAAGAAAGGAAGTATTTCTCTCAACTGAATATGTGTAAGGCAAATATTACTACAATCTCTGGAAGTAGTAAATTGATTGAAGGTTCCGAAAGAGCTATAGTAACTCTGCCCAAGGGCACGATGTTAATCATAGAGAATGCAATGTTCTCCTCCAAGTCTATGAGAAACTTGTTGAGCTTTAAAGATGTACGCCGGAATGGCTACAATATTGAGACAATGGATGAAGATAATCTTGAATATCTCGTCCTCACTTCAAAGAATGTCTCCGGCCAAAAGAGGGTTATTGAGAAATTCCCGTCTTTATCTTGTGGCCTGTATTGGACAAGAATTAGTGCAATTGAGGCACATTCAACAGTAAATCTAAAGAATACTGAGTCCAATACATTTGTACTTTGGCATGATTGACTGGGTCACCCAGGATCAACCATGATGAGACGGATTATAGAAAGCTCATATGGGCATCCGTTAAAGAATTTCAAAATTCTTTCAAGTAATGAATATCCTTGCACTTCGTGTTATCAAGGCAAGCTGATTATCAGACCTTCCCCAACAAAGGTTGGGACTGAGTCACCCCAGTTTCTGGAACGTATACAAGGGGACATTTGTGGACCTA
Source organism: Nicotiana benthamiana (assembly GCA_034376525.1). Lineage (NCBI taxonomy): Eukaryota > Viridiplantae > Streptophyta > Magnoliopsida > Solanales > Solanaceae > Nicotiana > Nicotiana benthamiana. Next base: position 95,088,394 of record CM067330.1, read on the forward strand.
TTCACCCACCTAGTGGGTCGTTTAGGTATTTCATGTTCTTGATAGACGCATCCTGTAGATGGTCTCATGTGTGCCTGTTGTCATCTCGCAACCTGGCGTTTGCGAAGTTAATGGCACAAATCATTCGGCTACGAGCACACTTTCCAGATAATCCAATCAAGTCCATTAGACTGGATAATGCTGCTGAGTTTACATCCCAAGCATTTAATGATTATTGCTTATCAATCGGGATAAAAGTTGAACATTCTGTAGCCCATGTTCACACTCAGAACGGTCTTGCAGAATCGTTAATTAAGCGCTTGCAGTTGATTGCAAGGCCATTACTGATGAGAACGAGGCTTCCCACTTCAGTGTGGGGTCATGCCATATTGCATGCAGCAATGCTAATTCGTCTCAGGCCGACGAATTACCACAAGTATTCTCCGTTGCAATTGGTTTTGGGTCATGAACCCGATATATCCCATTTAAGGATATTTGGATGTGCCGTATATGTGCCTGTAGCACCGCCATCCCGCACCAAAATGGGTGCGCAAAGAAGGTTCGGAATATATGTTGGGTTTGATTCGCCCTCCATCATTCGCTACCTTGAAACATTGACAGGCGACCTGTTTACTGCACGATTTGCAGACTGTCGATTTGATGAAACACTTTTCCCAAAATTAGGGGGAGAAGTTGGTGAAACCAAACGGGAAATTTTGTGGAAAAATGAATCATTATCTCATCTTGATCCACATACCTCTACTTGTGAGAAAGAGGTACAAAAGATTATCCATTTGCAAAGAATAGCAAATCAAATGCCTGACGCATTTACGGACTTGAAGAGGATAACGAAATCCCACATTCCTGCGGAAAATGTTCCGATCCGTATTGAAGTCCCTATTGGACAATTATCTAGTGTCATATCCAATGAGTCAAATGCACGCCAGAAGCGTGGCAGACCATTAAGTTCCAAAGATCGAAATCCTAGAAAGAGGAAAAAGAACGATCTAAATGACACTATGAAAGAATCACATGAGGACGCTCATGATTTGATTAATTCCGAGATTCACGAAGAATCTATTGAGCCTGAAGCTCTTGAAAATACGGAACTACTCCCAAATCCAATTAATATTGAGGCAAATATTAATCGAGTGGATGTTGTGGTAGATAATGTCTTTGCTTATAATGTAGCATCTAACATTATGAAAGAATGTGAGGATCTCGAACCTCAATCTGTGAAAGAATGTCGAGAAAGACATGATTGGCCAAAATGGCAAGTAGCAATTCAATCTGAATTGAATTCGCTGGCAAAACGTGAAGTTTTTGGCCCTATAGTTGAAACACCTAATGGTGTTAAGCCCGTTGGCTACAAGTGGGTCTTTGTACGCAAACGAAATGAGAAAAATGAAGTACAAAGATATAAAGCACGCCTTGTTGCACAAGGTTTTTCCCAAAGGCCTGGTGTCGATTATGAAGAGACATATTCGCCTGTAATGGATGCGATAACCTTTCGTTATCTCATAAGTTTTGCTGTCCATGAGAAGCTGGACATGCACTTAATGGATGTCGTTACTGCCTATCTTTATGGCTCACTTGATAACGACATATACATGAGAATTCCCGATGGACTCAAGGTGCCAAATGCGCACAATTCCAAATCTCGGGAAATGTTTTCAATCAAATTGCAAAGGTCCTTGTATGGTCTAAAGCAATCAGGACGAATGTGGTATAATCGTCTAAGTGAGTACTTGTTGAAAGAAGGCTATATAAATGATGACATTTGCCCATGTGTGTTTATAAAGAAAACAACATCGGGATTTGTTGTACTTGCCGTATATGTTGATGACATAAACCTTATTGGAACCCCTGAAGAACTCCAAAAGGCAATTGATTATCTAAAGGATGAATTCGAGATGAAAGATCTCGGTAAGACTAAACTATGTCTTGGTTTGCAAATTGAATATTTGGCAAACGGAATTTTTGTTCATCAATCTACCTATACAGAAAAGGTACTGAAACGGTTTTACATGGATGACGCACATCCGTTAAGTACACCGATGGTTGTTCGTTCACTTGAAGTGAACAAAGATCCATTCCGACCTAAAGAACGGAATGATGAGATACTTGGTCCTGAAGTACCATATCTTAGCGCAATTGGCGCATTAATGTATCTTGCAAATACTACAAGGCCGGACATTTCTTTTTCAGTTAATGTCTTAGCAAGATTTAGCTCGGCTCCTACGAGGAGACATTGGAATGGGATCAAACACATATTGCGGTACCTAAAAGGGACTACCGATTTGGGCCTGTTTTATGGAAAGAATTGCAGCCCGGATCTTGTTGGTTATGCTGATGCTGGATATTTGTCCGACCCACACAAGGCTCGATCTCAAACGGGTTATGTGTTTACCTGTGGAGAAACCGCCATATCTTGGCGATCGACTAAGCAATCAATTGTGGCTACTTCATCTAATCATGCCGAGATAATTGCTATTCATGAAGCAAGTCGGGAGTGTATGTGGCTAAGGTCGATAATACATCATATCCAAGACAAATGTGGTTTGAAATGTGATAAACTACTCACAACTTTATATGAAGATAATGCAGCATGTATAGCTCAATTGAAGGGAGGATTCATCAAGGGAGATAGAACGAAGCATATTTCACCAAAGTTATTCTTCACACATGATCTTCAAAAGAATGGTGATATCAATGTTCAACAGATTCGTTCAAGCGACAATATGGCTGATTTGTTTACAAAATCTCTACCAAAGTCAACCTTCAAGAAGCTAGTTCACAAGATCGGAATGCGAAGACTTAAGGACATACATTGATGTTCTTATCAGGGGGAGTTAATGCGCGTTGCACTCTTTTTCCCTTACAAGGTTTTGTCCCACTGGGTTTTCCTTGCAAGGTTTTTAACGAAGCAACCAATAGGCGCATATTCAAACATGTGTACTCTTTCCTTACTTTAATTTTTCCCATTGGGTTTTGTTTTAAGGTTTTAACGAGGCACATCATTGAATAGACATTCAAGGGGGAGTGTTATGAAATAGAAGATTCTTACACTTCTATTTAAGGTGAATGTCTTTAATGTATTTAATTAGAGAGATTTTAGAGTCCTATTATTGGTAGCAAGATCTTCCTCCTCCCTATAAATAGAGGTGCTCTCTACCATTGTAATTCACCCCTCTCAACTCAATAAGAAGAACTCTCTCTACTCTTCTCTCTATTGCTATTGTTCTTGCTCTATTGTTCTTGTCTTTTGCTTTAGTTTATAATACTTACTTATTTTTTAGTATAAATATTTATAAAATAAATATAATTTATATATACCCATTATTATTTGTAGGAATCAAACTGAATTTATTATTGTTATATAATTTATACATACACTATATGAGACGAAATAAATAAGAGCGGGGAAGGTGGTAGGCCCTGGCCTCTCTAGGGACCAAGGTGGCCGAGGGTTAGCCGGAGCGAGAGGAGAAGGGTGGGAGAGTGGGGGATTGGGGTGGTTGAGGAATAGGGTGGGCCAGTGGAGGGTGGTGTGGGAAATAAGGTGGAAACGGTTGAGAAAAAAATTTGGAAATATTTTTTCTCCTTTTAGTAAGGAAGTTATTTTCCGTTAATCGAAGAAAAATAAGTTTGTAAGGAAGAAAATTTCCAAAATATTTAACCAACCAAACATGAAAAAATTAAAAAATAATTTTTAAAATATATTATTTTTCTTACCAAACACGCCCTTAGGTTTGAAATTTGAATTTAAGTTACTCAAACTTTAAAGCTAGACCACATTGTTCGCCACAATCAGAGAAATAACGTTTCCAATCAAAACACTAGGCACAATAGGGCTCTTTTTGAAGCAAAGGAAATATTAAAAGATAAAAGTAATTAATCTTTTTTAAACGAAGGGACTATTATTTATTAATTCTTAGGCGAAATGGCCTCGTAACTATTTAAATTTGCTTTCATTTGGAAAACCGATATACGAACTTATGGCGTTCTCATTTGAACACTCAAACTTATATATTTGGTAACCAATAAATCTATTTAATCGTTGATCATGCATATGTGACACTAATAGAGGTAATATGAACAAAGTGTGTACAAGTCACATAAACTAAACGCGTGAGTACAATAATTTTGTTTAAAAATATAAAAAAAATCAAAAGAAGAAAAATTCCAAATGAAAAAGAAAGAAAATAAGCCCTTCCAAAATAAGTATTCCCCCTCAACCCTTTCTGTTTCTTTTCCCCTTCCCCCATAAACGTCTGCACCTCCCCCCACCTCCCCTTTTCTTTTCTTTGTCCCCCTCTCTAATCTTTTCCCGCTTCTTCCTCTTTTTGTTCCCACGCCCAATAGTAATGAAAAATAAAGTAAAACAATAAAAAAAGAAAATTGTCAATTCTTTCTTATACTTTAAATCCCTCTCCCCTTTTTGTGTCGATCTTAAATTGGAAGACAACAAGAGAAAAGAGAAAGACTATCAGAAGATTGATGAATTTTGGTTGGAAAATTCTACTTATGCAATCCGACTTCTTCCCTTTCTGATTTTACCATTCGTATCTTTCTTTGACATAATTTCACCGGCCTTGACAAAATTTTAGTAGCTAGCCATCGACTCATTGACTTGAGGTATGAATTTTGCTAGAAGTGAAAGATGAAATGAATTTTATGAAAGTTCATGGCTGGTTGAGTCAGTCCAGTGATGGCTGGGAATTTTTCCCGGTGGCTGATGTGTAGAAGAAATAGTGAAAGAAAAAAAATTAGAAAAAAATTTTTGATAAACTATCTTTAAAAAAGGGAGCCACAATGGCACATGTAAAATAATAACTAGTCTTAGCATGTGACATGTTCTTTTTTGAGGCAATTGAGTTACACGCAGGTTTATTTATACTCAATTGATTGAGTTGAGATGCTAAAATGGAAAAATCCAAAGTTCAAATATCGACTTGAAAATCTCATACAAATTTAAGTGGCCATTTCGCAAAATCATTATTTTATAAGTTTGTTAGATTAATATTTTATCTTTATCTTTCTATATCTTTGTTGCAACTTAAGTCCTTATCAGAGCTCCTCTATGACACCCCATTCTAGAGGATTTAAATCTATACATGTTCCGCAACCTATACTCTGTATGGTATCAGAGCTCCTCTAACGCCCCACTCTAGAGGATTTAAGTCCATATACACAGCTGAGCGTGCTAGCATGTATACTCAAAATTCGACCCGTCTTGAAACAAAACAACAACAACAATCCAGTATAATTCCACTTAGTAGGATCTGGGGAGGGTAGTATGTACGCAGACCTTACCTCTACCCTGGGGTAGAGAGGCTGTTTCCAAATAGACCCCGGCATCCTTCCCTCCAAGAACTTCCCACCTTGCTCATGGGGAGACTCGAACACATAACCTCTCGGTTGGAAGTGGGGGTTGCTTACCATCATACCAACCCCTCTTGTCTTACTTAATACGAAAGCCCTTCATCCCACAAAAATTTAAAGAACCAGTGGTGCCTGCCTGTGACATTTTACCAAGGTGTTGAGGCTTGCAACAATAGTTGCCCGACAAATACTAGTTTGTTGTAATACTAAGACGGAAAAGAGATAGTGCAGCCCGGTACATTAAGCTCCCGCTATATGCGTGGTCCGGAATTTTACCCTGTATTTCTAGAAAGGGCTGTCTGCAAGATGGAAAAGAGATTTCACCCCACAAACTGACCTTCTCCCTCTTTAAAGTTGAGAGCAATCAATGTTTACTCATTTGCCACATATTCAAAGATATATTAGGTTTGAGGACCATAGCATATACACACACAATGAATGCATAAGTTACCATAGCTGTATATACTATCCATATCACAAAATGGTCCATAATGTTGGCAAATTAATAAGAAAAAGTTTGTGAAAGGAGCAGACAAGTTAAGAAAGGGACAGCTCCAATCATATACTTATGAACTTTACCAAAGTACAAAACCCCAAAACTCAAGCGGTCCACATAGCCATCTATTAAGAACCAAACATCAATTATAACTTGAGGGAGCGACCAATTATCTGCCAAGTTTCGAACAGTGCGTCAATTCACATTCAGAGATTTCTCAACAACTAAAAGAAACCTAGTGAGTTCCACAACTGGGGTCTAAGGAGGGTAACGTGTACAGAAACTTTACCCTTACTCTAGGAGGGTGGAGAGGCTATTTCTGATAGACCCTCGGCTAGAGAATACACTAAGAAATTTCTTGATCATCGGAAAAAAACGAATAAAACAGAAAACATCACCCCTGTCCCTTATAATTGAGATTGAAATGGCAAGATTACCCCTACTCAAATCAACAGTACACAGCCTACCGTCAGAAGGCATTCAAACTAGAAATGCAAATTATAGATCATGAATGAGTTAAATGTTAACAAGACAGAAAGAGGGAAAAAGAAATGGAAATTTATTGATAGAATGCTTGAGCTAAAAACATAATCATATTCATCCTTTTTTCACTAAACCAATAACTACCCACTAGACATCGAATATCCCTTCCTCGGCCTCCATCGGTTTGTGTGTATGATCGTATATGTACCCACTAGACATCGAATATCCCTTCCTCGGCCTCCAACGGTCTGTGTGTATGATCGTATATGTACACAGTATGATCTTCATCTAACACCATCCATCCAGCGGCTTCTATTCTCTCTAAAATCAATTCTACATGGATTATCCTAGGGGAGGCAAGGCTAAAAATTTTAAAAATACAAATGGAAGAGAATGCCGGAGACGGGAAAAGAAGTTGAACAGAAATGAGGAATGAATGAATGAATAAACAAGGGTTAAAAAAAGGAGACTAAATTCTCCCTCTGCAGGCAATTGGCACACAGCTGAATCGGCTCATAAAAGCATTTTGTGGTAACTCTGATTATGTCACATGTATATATGGAATCCTTCTATGTGGGAGTGGAGACGGTTTTCAGAGTAATCAAGCAATTGGAATTGCAAGAGAATGCAAGGCAATAGGCAAAGAAGCGCAATGAAAAATGGCAATGTACTCTTAAATGCTGTAATGCCTCACCGATGACTCCAACACCTCTGGACTTGGGCAAACCATCTCCTTCATGCGGCTACCATTTTTGTAAATCTTAAATGTAGGTACTATTCTAATATTCTCTGCTGTAGCGATTGTTGGGCTCTCTTCCACATCCACCTTCAGTAGAAAACAGAAAACTGTAAGTTAACATGAGTTCTCTTCGTTCCTCTCTTGTATACGTAAAAGTTCTGAATTCAGGGCTATGATTGTTTACCTTGAGAAAACTTATTGAAGGGAATTTGGTGCTTAAGGTATCCAAGAAAAGGGATATCTGCTTGCATTGTAGGTTGGATGCCGCTTTAAAATGGACCACAGATGCACCTGCAGTTTCCAACTGCATTAGCTGAGTTATATAGTAAATAATAGAAGGAAGGTTAAGATAAAAGATGCAGGAAAGCTTACCAGATGATGAAATCGCAGCCCGGAACTGCTGGAGACTCGAAACCAGCTCCACCTCCCCACCAAATTTCATATTGTAAACATCTTCTCCACGTGACTTCTTTAATGCAACTTGGGCATGGAACAATGATTCCGCAACCTCATTGTCACATGGAAGTTCCCTCCTCAAAACCTCGTAATCTCTCACAGCTTCCACCCATCTTTCCAGCTACAATTCATTGTATTAGGTCAAATTTATGATCCTTTTCTCTTAACAGCAGATTCTAGGAAAACATAGAGTAGTGCACCAAAGGGTGTGGCTTATTGGTCGATAAAGTGGGTTGAGAATGTCTCAGGTTCAAATCTCAGTGGAGAACACTAGGTTTCTTCCTATATGTCCAAGCCTTGGTGGACAGAATTACCCGGTTCCTATTGGGAGGTGACAAGCATCTCGTGGAATTAATCAAGTTGCGCGAAAGATGGCCCGGACACCATGGTTATCAAAAAAAGAAAAAAAAGGAAAACATAGAGTAATAGTAACCAAGATTTGAAGGTGGCATGTCACCTTAGCATTTGAGGCAGCTCGTCTAAGTAGAGCTTTAGTATAATTTGGCTGGATAATGAGAGCTTGGTTGCAATCATCCAGAGATTTTTCCCACTGCCCGAGTTTATACCAGCAAGCTGCTCTATTGCAGTAGAGAACCGAATTTGAAGAATCACGCATGAGCCCTTCCCCATAAGCAGCACAAGCTTCTGTATATCTTTCAGATTTAAATAGATTGTTGCCGCGACCACGAGCTTGCCCCACCAGCCTCACATTGTTGAGTAAAGTAGAAACTTCAGTACTTCGAGGGTCTACTTGTGCAGCTCTCTCAACGGAAGTCAGTGCATTTTCAAACCTGCAGATATTCATGATCCATTCTCTCATACTCCTGCTGAACCTCTTATTTCTACTACAGCAGATATTATATTCATAAACTCACCTTCCCCGAGCCATCTCAATCTGAGCCTGAACAAAGAATATGTATGCTTCGGAGAGCATCCCAAAAAATTTTGACTGGCATGCTACAGCAGATGGTTCGAACTTGTTAGTTTTTGATAGGCACAATTCAGCATCCTCCAATTTGTGTAACTTCAAATAAGCTTCCGCTCTACATGCAAATAGCTGCGCTTTCAATATCACAGATTCAGTACCAGCACTTGAAATTTTCATTAACCATTTGTCACGGAACTGAGCCATTAGAAATGCTTTACCTGAGGAGATGCATCAGCTCCAGAAACAGTTGCTGCCTCAGCTTCTCTTAAGGTACTTTTCCAATCTCTACCTCTCCGGGCGTCAGTGCATTTGCTGATATGTTTCTCCACCGCTTGCAACTTCTGCAACTCAGCTTGATCCGGCTTATGACCTAGGGAAAAAAAGTGACTCCTTGCATTTTCAACCTGTCCTAAACTGTAAGTTTTACAGGAAATGAGATTGCTTACAGTTCTAGGCAAAATAAGCAAGCAAACTCCAATAATCTAATTCAGATAAGGAATTGTGAGAATACTGTCGTATGTGTAATTACAATCCGCGAAGAAACTAAAAAGTGGAAGGGGGAACAACAATAAAATGCATGAAACTATAGCCCTATAAAAAAGGGACAAACATAGGAACAAATAGCAGAAACAATGACCACAAAAATCCAAACAGACAAAACCATTAACTTTTGTTCGTTCAAAACAATCAGATCTGATTAATCAAAAAGTGCATCCACCCACCAATCAACACATTCCCTGCATCCCATTTAACATTTGTTTGGTAAATTTCAAATAACGCATCAATCGAGAAAGTTTTGCATTAGCAAATAACTAGGCTAGAAAAGATAATCAAAATAACGTATTTAACGGGTAATCTTTCATACACTGAACAGAAATTTCACCACACATCCAAGATTTGTTGATAACCAAAACGACCATACACAGCAAGCATCAATCAAGAAAGTTCTATATTAGCCAATAACGTAGACAGCAACATTAATCAAAATAACACATTTAACACTTACTCTTCAATACATAAATTTCACCACATTATCAAGTTTTATGATAACCAATATGCGGATACACATAGATTCTAAAATTTTGATATGTTTTATATCACATACAGCGTACACCAACTTCAACACATTACCAAAATACGCAAACACACATAGATTCCAAAATTTTGATTTTTTTTATATCAAATACACCGTTCACAAACTTCATCACATTAACAATAAGCGAAGAGCACACATATAGATTCTAAAAACTTGATCTTTTTTATATACATACACAGTACACAAACTTCACCACATTACCAATATGCGGAGGCGCATATGGATAGATTCTAAAGATTCAAACTTTTTATAAATCACTTACCTAAGTAACAAAGATCCTAATCGTTGGTGTGCTCTAACATACGATGGATCCAGCCTAATGGCTTCCTCGCATTCCTTCACTGCCTCCCCTGGCCGATTTAAAGCCATTAACGCCGCAGCTCGATTACAATGCAATGCAGCATTGCCCGGAGAAATAGCAATGGCTTTATCATAAATACTCAAAGCTTCAATAAAATTACCCTTCTTGTAATTTTCATTCCCTATTCTTTTCAACTCATCTGAATCATTAGTAAAAATCCCTCTTTTTACTGTCACGCCAACAGTAAATCCTCTTGAATTCATAGTATGGCCAGAACCGCCATCTATGGCGGATTTTGGACCCCCGCCACCGCGCATTATGCTGCCATGGCCGTAATTAGCCGTTCCGGTCCCTAAAACATCAGTCTTCGTGGATTTACAAGCCATGCCGGTTTTCAAAATCTTGCCGGACGGGCAAATATTGCCGGCCGGAAGCGCATTACCAACAGGGGAAGTGACAGAGCATCCGCCGGAGTAAATTAACGGATGTGCATTCCCCGAATCGGACCGCCCATGACCCGGTTTCAGCCCGCGTGCTGTAGGCGAGCTCTCTACTGAACCCGAACCCGAAAGTTCACCGGAATGACTCGAATCTGACCTTCTAGGACCCGAACATAACACATTTCGACCAGACCCGGATCCAGATGATGAGCTAGATCTGCTACTTGTAGTCGTAGTAGTAGTAGTAGTAGTAGTAGTAGTGGTAGAGGTACTGAGTCGACTCGTTCGGGTCATCAATGGTGAAACGGGTGAACCCAGATCCAGTTCTCGAAAATCAGGCTTGTTATCGTTCTTCTCCTCCTCCTTCTCTTCGTTAATATTACAACTACTCAGTAATGAGTTTCTCACCCGATCAGCTAATGAGTCAAAACCCATTTCCGATATGGGTTTTCCAGAATGCGACATTTTTAAAAAAAAATATAAATTTAGCAATGTGTATATCTTAAAGTCTCAAATCTTGAACTGGGTTTGGGTTTTTTCTCTTATTTGTAAGTGTAATGGTGGATTGACTGAGAAATCTTTACAATGTAAAGAGAAAAAAGGGAAATGGGGGATCTCGTGAATTTAAAGGTAGAAGCAAAGAATTAATGTGAGTTGGGTGGGCGTGGGGGGGGGGGGGGGGGTTAGAGAGAGAGCAGGAGAAGAAAGAAAGAAAGAAAGAAAATGAAAGGAACTCTTTTTCTCCTTATACTGTACTTTGATTAATTTTCATGCTTCACGAGACAGTCATATATGTATCTGAATTTCTGAATTAAAATATATTTTTATCTTAACTCATTATCTAACTATAATTAATTAAGAAATTGTTTGGTAGAATGTATTTACGAAAAGAATATATATGTATTAGCTTTGTTATTATTAATTTCTTGTTTGGTAAGTTATTTGTATTAGACTTTAAGTTATATATCATATTCAGTATTATTCTTATACATATAGTAAATTATGGCATTAGCAACAATAACAAGAACGACACAGTGACCTCACTAATGGGATCTGGGGAGGGTAGAGTGTACGCATACCTTACTCGTATCCTGAAAGGATAGAGAAGTTGTTTCCGAAAGATCCTCTACTCAAGAGGAGAAGAAGACAAAAAGAGACAATATCAGTAGCACAACATAAATCATAAGAAAAATAGGAACAACGTGAAATCTATAAGAAATATGCAAAGCAAAAGTGATAACTAATAAATAGGTCCAACATTGAAAAATGAAATAGTAAGATACAACATTGCCACTATCTATTTAGACAAAAAGCCTACCAGACTAGTCTAACAACGGAACGAAGTAAGGCATGACTCAACACCTCCTAACCTACAACTATAATACTCGTCCTCCACATCTTCCTATCAAGGGTCATATCCTCGAAAAATCCGAAGTCTCGCCATGTTCTACCTAATCACATCTTCCCAATACTTCTTCGGCCACCCTCTACCTCTTCTCTTGTCTTCAGCAACCAGTTGTTCATACCTCCTTACCGGAGCATTTGGGATTCTCCTCTGCACATGTTCGAACCATCCGAGCCACGCTTCCTGCATCGTGTCGTCAATGGGAGCCATGTGCACCTTCTTTCGAATATCATCATTCCTAATCTTGTCCATCCTAATGTGCTCTCACATCCACCTCAACCTCCTTATTTCCGCTACTTTTCATCTTCTGGATATGTGAGTTCTTAACAGGCCAACATTCAACCTCATACATCATCGTCGGTCTAACTTACCTTTGAGTATCGTGGCACTATTTTGTCACACAAGACTCCAGATGCTAACCTCCACTTTACCCATCCTTCTCCAATACAGTATGTGACATCCTCGTCGATCTCTCATCTCTCATAGATAACTGACCAAAGGTACTTGAAGCTACCTTTATTTGAGATGACCTGTGAGTCAAGCCTCACATCCACGCCCACTTTCCGGGGCTTAGTGGTGAACTTACACGCCAGGTATTCCGTCTTCGTCCTGCTCAGCTTGAAACTATAGTATAGCATTTAGCAATACTATGATTTTTAATACAAGGATAAACATGTATAAAGACAGAATTTGCCCTTTCAAAACCTTTAATTTACCAAGTCAAACAGTCGACAAGAAATAATTCTAGTATAATTAATTATATCATAACTAATCTCAACAATATTAATCTCAAAGTTATTAATACACCATATTCAATATACGCCCTATCAAACAACCTCTTAAGCTTGCTTATATTATCGGTTCCAACTCGGAAGAACATTGCCTATAATGACAACTAGTTAAAAACTAGTCGATTCATTATATATTCTTATACCTATAATATACTTTTTGTGGTCCATAATAAGTGGCTATTTTATATTTGACATACCCCTTATTATAGATCGAAGGAAGTATTGTTCTTATATGCCTTATAGTGAGTTTTAAATCCGTATATATAAACTTGCTCATATTGTCGATGTCAAATTCAAATAAAAAAGTAGGGTTGCATAGACTGACAATCAATTCATCATATATAAGTATGATTTTTGGTTAAATGAAATTTTATTTCAACCATAAACAATGTACATCAGCTGTTCATGTGGACTCCAGAACAGTTCTCAAATTACAATCAAATTAGTAAAACTCTACAACTAAGGTTGCTAAAAATTTTCTATTACAGACAAAACATTGTTACGATTATGAAGAATCACATAAGGGATAGTGATTCATAGTCTGTAGAATGGGATTCCATTTAGAGTGTTTCATTCCAGCAATGTGTATTTGAATTGTAATCTCCTTTGCTCGTTCTTGGCTGGTTCTGCTCATTTGTTGAAATCTTCTGTTGTTTCTTTCCGTCCAGATGGTATAGACTACTGCTTCAAACACCACCCCTAGGATGGTTTTACTGGGGTTCCTGCTATTGACATTATTCGATAGCCATTGTACTTATGATTCCCATGTACCAATTGTTCTTTGATACTTCAACTATTTTAACATACCTTTCCACAGATTTTTGGAATATACGCATTCAAAGTATAAAAGATCATGTGTTTCTTCAATATCTCTTCCACAGAGGATGCAGGATGTATTAATTTGAAGACCCCACCTAGCTAATCTGTCCACTGTCGCCAGTCGGTTGTGCAGTGCCATCCACAAAATGTATTTCTATTTTGGGAGCATGCCAGTTACCATCACTAGGGGTATTGCGGGGTGGTATGAATGTATTCCTTTCTGATGCTAAATTGCCCATTTTGAGTACATTTTTGCATTCATGTCCCATCATTTGCCCACCATTACCTTGCGCCAATCAGTTTCCTAACGAGCCAGTTTGCTTGTTTAGGAATTTCCATTGTATTAAGGTCCTTCTTCTTTATGTAGTGATAGTGTATCCATTTGATCCATAGCTTGTCTTTCTTTGCCATTAAGGCCCAGAGGAGTTTCGACAAGGCTACTTTATTCCACCTTTCATGGGCAATAATGTTAAAACCTCCTGCTGCCCTTGGTTTGCACATCGTTTCCCAGGCAATTGGGTTCCTATGGTTATTTTCATGGCTACCAGTCCACAGATAATTCCTGCAAATCCCATTAACTAGTTTTATGATTTTTTCGGTATGAGGAATATCTGGGCCCAGTAAGTTTGCATTTCAAACAGGACACTCTTGATGAGTTGAATTCGACCAGCATAAGATAACAGTTTGGATGTCCAGCTTCTAATTCTGTCCACTATCTTTTCCACTAGGGGCATGCACTGTGATATAGTGAGTTTTTTTGTAGATAGGGGAACTCCTAGGTATTTGAAGGGGAAGGTGCCCTCTGTGAGGTTTAGCTCAGAACAAATCTTCTGTTTGAATTTATTTGAAACACCTGCTATATATAAAGAACTTTTATCCATATTGGCTTGAAGTCCCGATACATTAGAGAAGTGTTCAAATTCCTTTAACAATAATTTCATGGATATTTCATCAGCCCTACAGCACATCAGAAGGTCGTCTGCAAAGCATACATGTGTGATTTGTAGGTTGGTGCATTTGGGATGAAAGTTGAAGTCTGGATTCCTGTTTAGTTTCTTTAGTGATCTAGTTAGATATTCCATAACTAGGACAAATAAGTAGGGTGACATTGGATCTCCCTGTCTCAATCCTTTCCTTGCTTCAAATGTGTTGGTCAGTCCCCCACTTATCATAATGGAGTAGCTGACAGTTGAAACACATTTCATTATTAGCACGACTAGCTTGTATGGAATCCCAAATTCTAGAAGTATTGCTTTTAGAAAGTCCCATTCAACAGAGTCATAGGCCTTTCTAATGTCGACTTTGATCATGCATCGAGGAGATATTGTCTTATGAGTATATCCTCTGATCAGTTCATGGGCCATAATTACATTGTCCAGTATGTTTCTTCCTTCTATGAAGGATGACTGGGCATGCCCTACTAAGTGATCTACAACCAGTTTCAGTCTGTTTGTTAGGATCTTTGAAATGATTTTGTATAGGGTAGAGCAGCAGGCAATGGGACGGAATTCTTTGACATATCTAGGATCTTTAACTTTTGGAATCAAAGTAACAGTAGTGCAGTTAATCTATTTGAGAAGTTTTCCATTTTGGAAGAACTGCTTCACTGCCCTCGTAACCCCCCCCCCCCCCCTTAAAAAAAAAGAATTGGCCAGAATTCTTTATAAAATTCAGCAGGGTAGCGGTTAATACCTGGAGTTTTATCATGAGGTAGGAGTTGTACGGTCTGTTTGATTTCCTCCTCTGTCACTGGTTTCAACATTTGCTGCTGTTGGTGTAGACTTAGGCAGGGGCCATCTCAGGCCACATTGATGTCAATGCTTGTGCTTTGGTCTGCTGCTGTGCCCAGTAGGGTTTGGAAGAACTGGATGAATTCTTGCTGAATCTGTTGTGGATCAGTAAGCTTCTCCTGGTCCTCTGTGAGTATACAGCTAACTTTGTTTCTCGCTTGTCTGGATATCATGTAAGCATGGAAGTATTTAGTGTTTCTATCCCCTAGTTGGATCCAGTTTGCTCTTGATCTCTGTCTCAGAACCTGTTCTTGAATTGTTTCCCATTTTTCAATGTTCTGTAAGAGTTTTTTTTCTTTTTGAATCTCCTGGCTGTTGAATTGATCTCCATTCAGTTTGTGTTGTGTTTCATCCAGCTCCTTTCTCAATAGTTGCAATTTTGTTTCAACATATGCGTGTTCCTTGTGAAGGTGTCGGTGGATTATTGAATCTGTTTCAGTTTGTTCCAAATAGAGTACATAACACATCCTTGAATCTGCTGGTTCCAGATTGTTTTAACTGCTATTCTGTATTCTTGAAGGTTCATGACTGAGTTGAGTAATCTGTATGGCATGTTTACCCTGGTCTTTACAACCTCACTGTCTAGCAGTATGGGGGAATGATCTGAGCATCCGGGCAGCATGTATATTGCTTCCACATCCGTATAGTATTTGAACCATTCATCATTGCCAAAGCCCAATCAATATGGCTGTAAATTCTGTCCTCGGCATCTCTTTTGTTACTCGAAGAGTATCTGTTCCCTCTTTTGGTAATCTGTCCTACTCTAATGTCCTCACTGCAATTCTGGAAGTCTGTTATCTCTGCTTGGTATACAGGTTGACCATTGATTCTATTATCCATTTCCAATACACTGTTAAAGTCACCCAATATCAGCCATGGACCACTGTATTGGGCAGTTCTCAAACTTCTCCATAGTTGCATTCTGTGCTGGATTGAATGTAAGCCATAGACAAAAGTTATATAACTAGCAAAAGTTGAGTTTCTGTCTATCACTTGGCAATGCATTGTCTGGGCAGTTGTTTCAATTATTACAACCTGGATGTTCTGCTTCTTCTACATTAGCCAAATCCTCCAAGTTGGGGCATCGGCATAGTTATTTTCTATATGCCATTCATCTCCCAATTTCTTGTAGATTGTCTCTGAGTGTTGCTGTTTCACTTTTGTTTCAAGACAAGCTATCATATCAACTTTGTTTAATCTCAGGAACTTCACTAGTTCTCTCTGTTTATAGGACTTATTCAGTCCTCTAATATTCCATGACACAATAATCATAATGGATGATTATTGGAACTTCCTCCTTTATCCCTAGTAGCTGTTGCTCTTCTGCTCTCATGTTGTTGTACAGGTTCTTTGATAGTTAAGACAGCAGCTGCATTCCTGGTAGCCAATTCCTCATAGTTGATCTCCCCTTTATCCTTTAAACCTGTTACAGTTGCTACCTGTTTTCCTCTACTGTTTAGTGATATTTCTACCTCAGGAATAACTGTTTGTTCTGCTGGATGTTCTGCTAGATGTTGCTTGGTATTATCCTCTTTCAGTACAGGTTTTGGCTGCCATTTCATTGTGTTTTTCTTCCTGTTTCTCTTTCTCTGATGCTGTGGTTGGTCCTGTGTCTCTTTCTGTTGACATTCTCCATTTTTATGCCCAAAAGAATTACAATCTAAGCAGGAAGCTAGTTTCCATTCATACTCTACTGATTGAGCCCAGCTTCTTCCATCCGGGATTTCAATATGTACTTCCTCAGGTAATGGCTGGCTGATATCCATTTCCACAAGGACTCTAGCAAAAGAGATCCTTTCACATTCAGCAGTGAGCTTATCAGTACATATAGATTTGCCAATTAGGCTGGCTATTCTCCCTAAGCTTGTCAGTGAGCTTGTTTCTCGCTTGATTGGAATATGTTCACCTACGTACATTTTACATTTTAAAATGATGTTACGTGACAAAGTTTCCGTTTAGCCATAAAATTGAGAGCTTAAATTAATATCCTATAATCAAATAATCTATTTGTTTATTAATTTTTATTATTTTTTGGTAGATTTTAAAAATAAAATCTTCAAATCTCAAAAATAATTCTTTTGCTGATTAGTGAAGATTCATCTAACCTGATTTTAGTTTATTTGAGATTGAAACGCAAACACGTAATAAGTAGATATTTTGATTAAGTTAACGTTGGCTTCATCCTTTACGTTTCCCACAAATAGCTACTTCCCTGTATTTTAGTTTTTCTTTTATTTATCCCCATAAATTATTTGAGAGCAGTGCTATTACTTTTGGAAAATGAAGCAGCACTTCCTCTAATTATTTCATTTTTTTTACAGGAAAAGATAAAAGAGTTTACTAAAGTTAAAAAAATTGAACATATAATAATCTTACATTTATATTGAGAAAAATTGACTTTACATATAAAGATGGCGTGTAAGACATATAGACTGGTCAAAGCGTTACAATTGGCAAAGAGGCATGGGTAGCAATAAATACGAGCAAGGGCAAAGGAAAAGGCATAGACAGTTATTCAAAAGATTAATCACCCGTACCTATTTAAGTTATTTAGATCCGAGAATCAAGGAGAATGAATCTGACAATATATGAGTGTACGGATACAATACTTAATGAACATTAAATTTTGAATACGTTAGAGAATCTGTATTAAATATAACGATTATGTAACGTAGCATTCAATATCTTTAATTACTCATAATAGCCTTATTATAACATAGGAAAAACGCATATCTCTGAGGTATCTATAAAAAGGAGATAGATGATCAATTGTGTGGACACGAAACACTGTCTGAATATACTTTGATTTACTTACTTTTCCTCTAATTATATTCTTGCTATCCAAATTATTTTCTTTTACACATTCTTTCGATTATCAGTGTTCTTCTAAATTATAACTTTGATTGAAATTCTATATTTTGTTTATAACCTAATATATAAATATGTAAATCCCAATATGATAGGCGATATCACGAGCAACTCGTCGTTCAAATTTCTTTTTCAGATTAAAAAAGTTTATTAAATCAAAATATTGTATATATAATTTGTTTACAAATTATAAATTTCAACCCAATCAAATATGTTTTTTTTTCAAACATTTTTGAAAAAAGCAATTAGCATAAAAATGGTGATTTGTAGTACTTTCCACGTCATGTGTAAATATGTGTATACTACTTTTTAGGAAAATTTAAAAAATTGATTTTTGTTTTCTATAGGTAAATTAAATCAATTTTTAAGGTTTCCAAAATAAATGCAATCGTAATTAGCAATAATAACGTGTGTATGCCTTTATTTTTTAATGGAGAAGGTGTAAATATTCAGTTAAGCATCAAAACTGAATACTAATGGCATGTGCTAAATCTCTAACCATTAATTAGTGGCGTGTTTTGAAGAGAAGATGAATCTTGATTAAAGAATTTGGCACGATTCTTTTATATGTCTTTTTCATTCAGTGTCAAAAATTAATAAGAATTAATATGATAGGTATATAGTGGCTGGCTCCTCCAATTATTAGGTATTAATTGAATATCAATTGTAATTAATTATTAACCATGTCATTGTATTTCTAATAGTACATGTCATATTTTAAATCTCATGCTAACATGCAATATCATTTTTCCATAATTAATATATTCATGAGTACTACAACAATAACATACCCATTATTATCCTACACCATGAGGTCTGAGGAGGGTAGTGTGTATGCAGACCTTTCCCCTACCTTGTGATGATAGAGGGGTTGTTTCTAATAGACCCTTGGTTCAGAAAAGTATAAGCACCACATTAATAAAAATATAAACAAGAAGGGACAGTACCCAAAAGCCATATAACAACACAATAAAAATAGCAAGACATTAATGTGATCAACAATGAGAGAAAACAACACGGTTAGTCATAAAATCTACTACCACAGAAAGTGATACAGCGTGCCAATACTACTGTTATGAATACTTTAGACTACCTACTCTACTACCCTAATCCTCGACTCACATACATTCCTATCAAGGTTCATATTATCGGTCAGCTGAAGCTGCGCCATGTCTTGCCTAATCACCTCTCCTCACCTCTTCTTTGGCCTACCTCTACCAGTTCGCAGGCCCTCAAATGTCAACCTCACACTTCCTCACGGGGGCGCCTGTGTTGATCCTCCTCACATGACCAAACCACCTAAGTCGCACTTCTCATATCTTATCCTTAATAGGGGTCACACCCACCTTGTCGCGAATAACCTCATTTCTGATGCTATCTAACCTGGTGTGCCCACATATCCATCTCAACATCCTCATCTCTGCTATCTTCATCTTCTGGACATGAGCAATCTTGACTGGCCAATACCTAGCCACATTCAATATTATTGGTCTGACCACCACTCTGTAGAACTTACCTTTAAGTTTCGGTGGCACCTTCTTGTCACACAAACATCGAAAACGAGTCCCTATTTCATCTATCTCGCCCCAATACGATGTGTGACATCTTCTTCAATCACCAAATCCCCTTGAATAATAGACCCAATGTACGTCAAACTCCCTTCTATATGGATGACCTGCAAATCCAGTCTAAGGCTGTATCCGGTTCCGGTTCTGGGTCTATTTGGGTCTGCGATTCCGGTTCTGGCGGTTCCGGTTTTGCGGTTCTGGCGGTTCCGGAGCCGGAACCGCTACCTGGCGGTTCCGGAACCACGGTTCTGGCGGTTCCAGGCGGTTTCCGGCGGTTCCGAGTTAATTTTTTTTTAATTTTTAAATCAATATCTTGTATAGTAGTGATTAGTATATTGTAGAATATATTTTTATATGGTGTACTATATTATTAATTATAGTATATATTGTTGAAACACGTTCTCAAACTAAACGTGTGTTGATCTGTGTAGGTTTTGATAAATGACAAACCAATGAGCATGAAACGTTAACAGTCAAGCACAAGAGAAACAAGAACAAGATCAAGTAAAGCAACGAAGTTATACTTGGGTCGTTTTATAGTGTGATCTTGATTCAAAAATAGATTCAACTATTGGCTTCTCTCGTAAAATCATTTTCATCAAAACATGCATCTTTGAATTAAAACAAAATGATTTGCATTTTAGCCAAAATGATTTTTAAACATGTCTTTTAAATCTGGACATATATAATCGATTATATATGCTACATAATCGATTATATTAAGACCGCCAAAACTGGAATTTTCAAAAATAACAGAACAATTGATTATATACTTGTTTAACAATCGATTATATTGAGACTAGGGGTGTACAAAGAAAACCGATAAACCGCACCAACCCGATAATCCGAGTCAAACCGAGAAAAAAAACCCGACTATGGTTTGGTTTGACTTGGTCTGGTGTTGGAAAAAAAACCCGACCATAATAGGTTTGGTTTGGTTTTAACTAAAGAAAGTCAAACCGAAACCAAACCAACCCGACATTACATATATGTCAATTTTAGATATATTTAATATATAAATACACTATTGTAATGTAATTTATAAATATTTCTTAAAAAAATCATAATTTTATCTTTTAAGGTATTATTTCAAGGTTTGATTTAGAACTTTTGAATGCTCCAATAAGTTTTATAGCCATTAATATTAGTAAATTAAATAATGCTAGCAATCAATACTAATGCTAACAAAAGACATTCAATTCAATATTATGAACGAGAATGTATTAAATGACTATTTTTTATTTTGCAATAATTTAGATAAAAATACTTAACTAAATTTTTTTTCTTTAGCTTTTAGGCATATAACTAATACTCCCTCATTAGTCTATCTAGTTTAGCATGAATTAGTGCTTTTAGATTATGTTTATTTTTATTATGACTTTTTAATTAGCAATATTTATAGTACATAATTTTATTATTTTTTATTGTTGAATATTTTAGGATAATGTCATGACTCATGGCATATCTCATATTTTGTATTATTTTCTTGAAAAATACTTTATATAGTTGTATCTTACTAGGATTAAAGAAATATATTGAGCATACGTTATATATTTTGTTCTACGAAGATTTTGCCGGAAAAATTTTTCGAAAAAACCCGAATAACCCGAAAACCCGAAAAAACCCGAGAAAAACCGATATTGAAAAACCCGAATTTATTGGTTTGGTCTTTAAATTTAATAACCCGACACAATTGGTTTGGTTTGGTAATTGTAAAATTCGAACCAACCCGGTCTATGTACACCCCTAATTGAGACAGTGCTTAAACTGAAATTTTCAAACTGCAAAGTAATCGATTATATGTTTTCCACAATCGATTACATTGAGACAGTGTTTAAATGAAATTTTCAAAGAAGCAATACAATCGATTATCCTTTTCAACTAATCGATTATGTTCAGACCGTTGCCAAAGTATTGTTTTAAACTTTAAAAAGTAATCGATTATACACAACTGATAATCGATTATGTTAGCACAGAATCTTAAACTGATTTTTGATATTTAACGTACAATCGATTATGTTTCATAAACAATCGATTATTCTCCTTAAAATCGGGATATGATCTTTTGAAAGATTTGCATATAATCGATTATACAGTCTACATAATCGATTATTCTCCCTAAAATCACGAGACTGTTTTTTGAATGTTGGTCAAATAATCGATTATATAGACCATCTAATCGATTATATGAGCACAGAATCGATTATAGTATTAGTATAAATTTTATATAAGTAGTACATATATGTGTTGTATGTTATATATTATATATTTTATGTTATATAAATATTCAAGGATTGATATAGAAGTAAAGACAAAAAAATATTGAGACAAAGATATTCAAGGATATGATAAAAAGCATATTAATTGACCAAAATGGCATTTCTTTCTTAGTCTTCCTTTCCCCAATGGAATGAGCACAACATGGTACTAATACTACCATTAAAAGAAAAAGAAACTAAAAGAAGACATGCCAATTTACAAGTTACATAACAATTTATGCATTATTTCTAACAAATCTCATAAAACCTTCAAGGTTTGGAGGTGGTTGTGTTGGCGGTGGTGGAAATGAAGCTTGTTCATCTCCACTTCCGGGTGAAGTTGCTTCCTGAGCAAGTTCTGCTAGCATTTCTTCATAGCACTCATCTATTTCTGGTTGAGATTCAGCTAGCCCAAAGTTCCTTCTTTCAGAGCGGATCCAATCTCGGAATAGCACTGATTTTTCCAAGCTGTCCCGCATCGACGCTCTATGATCACCTATTTGTAGTCTTGCTTGACTAAAAACGCTCTCCGATGCAACAGTTGACGCTTGAATCGACAGAACATCCCGAGCCATCCTTGCAAGAACAGGAAAATGCTTTTCCCTTGTCTTCCACCAATCCAAAAGGTCGAAAGAGCCGTATGGATTCTCATTCTCTAATCCCTGCGACAAATAAACTTGAAGCTTATTTAGATGGGAAATATCATCTACATTTTCCCCTTGAGTACCCCCGAACTCAGTCCACGATTTAAGAGCTGTTAAGCCAGCAGCTCTTTTAGACGCCTGTGATGTGGACGAAGTTGGGGTTGGAATATTTGGCCTAGCATGCTCTAATGCCTGTTTATAAGCATTATAAACAGTTTGAGCATTCACTTTAATTGATGCTTGCGCATCAGATAGTGTAGCCATTTCTTCTTCATCAAGATCTAAAGCTTGATAAATACTAGAATACCAAAAGTGAGGTCCTCCAAATTTCATAGTAGGATTTAGCATAGCAGACACACCATATATAGGAAGGATTGGAAAAAAATATTTTTTAAACTTCTTTTTCATTTCTGTTATTGCATATTCATAAATTTCCCCTCCCTCGTTAAAATCAACAAATAAATTAGCAAGTGCGGCAATATATATTAAACAGTTAGAAATAGTTGGATAGTATTGGCCAGATAAAGCATTTGTAGCCACATGAAAATGTTCTAAAAAATCTAACAGAATTTTAACGTTAGTCCAATCTTGATTAGTTAACATGTCATTATCTTCCTCTCCACAATCCCGAGAATTATAAGTATCGTTAGTTGGGTTTCTATATTCGTACGCCACTACTAAACTTTCGTACATGTAGTTCCACCTAGTCGGGCAAGGTTTAGGTACCTTTCTTTCTCTAAGGGCATATTCGTCACATTTTTTAAAATATTCTCTAAGTCTACTTCTACGGTTTGAATAAAAAAGCCAATTAAGAACGAATTTAACCTTTTCAATTTCTATGTTTAAAATTCTCATACCATCACCAACAATTAAATGATAAATATGACATATACATCTAACATGGAAAATATTTGTAAAAGCAGGATTAAGTGTTAAAATACCTATTGCATTAGTGTTGCTACTAGCGTTATCCATGGAAATTGACATTATTTTATCACTAAAAAAAAATATCTACATACATCTGAAACAGTGCTAGCAATAAACTTACCCGTGTGCCTTGAATTAATAATTCTATATGCAATAATGCGTTTTTGCATTGTCCAGTCTTCGTCTGTCCAATGACTGGTTACGGTTAGATAATCACAATCATTTCCACTTCTACCAATATCAGTTGTAATAGACATACGATTACTTATATCTGTAAATAAATAACGCAAGTATTGTTCATATTCATGCTTGTATTTATAAATGTCGGCCTTAACTGTGGCGCGAGGCCAACCTTTATATGTAGGATTAAATACTCTTCTAATATAATGAATCCAAGCAGGATTAGAAGCAAAAGAATAAGGCAAACACATAACAGTAATCATTTTAGCTAGTTCTTCACGATCCTTATTTGGAACGTAATACAATATACCTCCGGTGACTGTGTTTATTCCTGGTTGAACTAGATTTGAACCAGTACTTGGGTTAACAGTAGAATCAGGACTTGTCCTCCCCTCTTGTTGCGCTTTCAATCGGATATATCTAGCCTTATCACTTGGGTGTAATTCTATATGTTTAACTAAACTACCTGTGCCGCTACGATCTCCAGTATACCTATGCATAAGTAATTTCCCACAAGATTTACACTTAGCCTTATTTTGTTCTCTTAGTTGAATAAAAAATTGACAAACTAATGAAGTTTCTGAACGTTTAGGAGGTTGTCTACTAAAAGTGGGAGTTTGTACGGGTGGGTGTTCCGTTTCATTAGTAGCAGGACTAGTAGGTGTATCATCTAAATCTACCGGAGCTTGGGTTTCGTCATCATCATCATCATCCTCATTTCCCTCTAATATTGGTGCATTAGGATAAAGCATATGAATAATATCATCATCTATTCTATCACCGACTGCTACATCATGTAGAAAATCAACATCGCTAAATTGAAAATATGGGTGATTACTATCAAGTATTCCGAAGTTTTCTTTAGTATTTCTAGGTTGGCTACTAGTTTCAACTTGTTTATCTTTTCTAGGTCGGGGAGCCGGGGGAGGGGTAGTATTTTGGCGACTACTTTCACCGGTTTTATTTTTTCCTTTTCCGAACATATTTTTCAATGAAAATGCCATATTAATTATAATTAAGCAAAATAACAACACACAAAAATATTCTAATCACGTAAGAGTTGAAACGAGTTTACCGGATTGACGAACAACTTCTTGAAAATTAAAAATCGTTGAAATCGAACACTTGAAAACTTCAATTCAACAACTTCACAATGTTTCACGAAATTGCAACAATAAATTAAGCACTTGCACTAGAAAGATTGAAAGAGAGCTTGAGAGAGATTGAGAGAGATTGAGATATATTGATGAATTTGTGAATTAAAATGAAAGAATGAGGGGGTATTTATAGTTGAGAAATGAGAAATTGTGTAATTATATAAAGTTTGGGGTTAAATTAAAGTTTGGGGGGTTAAATGGCTATTTTTGAAAATTCCAAACGGCTAATTTTGAAAAAGAGCCGTTTGGAATTTAAAAAAAAAAATTTAAAAATCCGGACCGTTGGGAACCGGTTGGAACCGTTTGCAACCGGATGGAACCGCCTGAACCGGTCCGGTTCCATACGGGTCCAAACGGTTCCAAACGGTTCCGAAACGGTCCGAATTTTAAAAAAGAAATTTTTTTTTAAAAAAAAATTCAAACGTTGCGGAACCGTTTGGAACCGGTTGGAACCGCCTGAACCGGTCCGGTTCCGATTCCGCGGTTCTAGCGGGTGGAACCGCTCCATCACGGTTCCGGGGAACCGCCAGACCCGGAACCGCGGAACCGGAACCGCCGGAATCGCCAGAACCGCGGTTCCGGTCCGGTTCTAGTTCCGAACCGGGTCACTTCCAGCCTTAATCCAGCATCACCCCCTCTTCCTCTCCTTGAGTCTCACCACCAAACTTACACTCCAAATATTTTATCTTGGTCCTGCTTAACTTGAAACCTTTAAATTTCAGGGTCTGCCTCTATTCCTTTAATTGCGCGTTCACACCGTCTCGCATCTCATTAATCAATACAATATCATTTGCAAATAGCATGCACCATGGCATCTCCCCTTTGATGTGGCACGTCAGTACCTCCATCATTAGAGCAAATAAAAAGGACCGGGTGTCGACTCCTGATGTAACCCCATCATAATCGGAAAATGATCCAAGTCCCCAACTCACTGTCCTCACTCGGGTCTTTAATCCATTACACATGTCCTTAATCAACCTAACATAGCTCTATCACTCTCTCCCACACTTTCATAGTATGGCTAAGTAGCTTGATACCCTGATAGTTATTATAATTTTGGATATCACCCTTGTTCTTATATATAGGAACCATAATGCTCCCCTTCCACTCTTCGGGCATCTTCTTCATTCTAAAAGGGATGTTAAATAACCTAGTGAACCACTCCAAGCCTGCATCCCACACTTTTTCAAAACTCCATCGGAATTTTATCAGGCCCCATCGTTTCCCCCCTACTTATCCTATGCATAGACCCATGTACTTTATCAACTCTAATCCGGTTACAATACCCAAATTTACAGCGATTCTCGGAGAGTTACAAATCACCTAGTACAATGCGCTTATCCCCCTCATTATTCAAGAGACTATGGAAGTAGGTCTGCCATCTCCGACGAATAAGCCCATCATCCAACAAAACTCTACCTTCTTCGTTCTTGATGCACTTCACTTGGTCCAAATCACGCACCTTCCTTTCTCGCGCCTTGACTAACCTGAACAACTTTTTATCCTCACCTCGGGCCTCGATTTCCTCATACAAGCGACTAAAAGCTAGAGTCTTGGCCGCCATAACTGGTAGCTTTACCTCTTTCTTTGCCAACTTATAATATTCCCTATTCTCCCTCTTCTCCTCCTCATCTACACTTTCCACTAGCTTCAGATACGTTACGTTTTTGGTTTTCACTTTCTTGCACCTCCCCATTCCACTACCAGTTTCCTTTGTGACCATCAGAGTAATCATTTGAGACCCCTAATACATCTCTCGCGGTTTTCCTAATGTACTACACAGTATTACGATATTTACGTCTAAGCTAAAAAAAGAATTTAGGATTTATAAAATCGAAAATAAGACAAGTTACTTGAAACATGTAAATGTGATCTAATGGTATAACATTTCTCATATAGACGATATATAGAATTTAAACTTGTCATGAAGGACACTCCCGACATTAATAGAATTAGTTCACTTAAGGTCAAAAAGATTAATATATAAAGATAAATATAAAAGTATTCATCTTTAAAATCGCACCAAGAAAAAACATCGTAGACAAATGATGAGATCCGTTTTGGCGTGTTTTAGACGTCTAAAAGATTAGTTGAAAATGAAGTCTATACTTATAATTGAAGAATCATTAGTTTATTATGATAGGCAAAAAAGCATAAAATAAATAATGTAAATTACTTGCATAGGTATATTAGTTAACCTTCTAATTATTGCCAGTTTTTATTTTTGATCATTTATTTAGCATTTCTCAATGTAATACCATTTTAAGATGAGATGGCAAATCCTTTTAAAAGATAAATA
The DNA here is from genome assembly GCA_034376525.1 of Nicotiana benthamiana. NCBI lineage: Eukaryota > Viridiplantae > Streptophyta > Magnoliopsida > Solanales > Solanaceae > Nicotiana > Nicotiana benthamiana. The sequence goes on from CM067330.1 coordinate 95,115,403, forward strand.
AATAGAATATAGCCATGATAATATCAGTACGCAGATAGAATAAAACCTTTAAATATTAACCAAATGATACTCAACCGTAATAAAGGTTTTTGTTCCTCGTTTAATCTTGACTTGTTTGTTCATACAAAGGTTCTTTTACTTTTATAATACTGTTCAGACGAAATTGATAAAATATATTGTTCTCTCCGTTTTAATTAATTATGTGTTAATATTACTAGTTGGAGAGTCTACAAGGTTGTCTTTTACTTACATATTTTTCTAAAATATTTTATGAATTGTTTGAATTATAAATTATCAAGACTTGTAATACTTTATGTAGTTTACAAATATGTAGAATTAAAAATTTGAAGAATTTATATTTAATTTCACAGTCAAAATTAAGACCATTTATCATCGGTGCTTCGGATCTACCATATAAAGTAGAATGGAGGGAGCATATCATACAAGAGATCAATAATAAAATATCAAATATTTTTTAAGATTATTTTCTTCTATTAAAATTATAGTATCACTTCTTTAAACGGAAAGAAAGCAATATTGCGTGTTACCTAATTAAAAATAGAAAAAGGAAAGAAAGAGGGAAAATAAAAGTAATGCGTAAGTTAATTGTAGTTATTAACAGAAACCTTTCGTGATACTCTGTCTCATGACCACATGTTAAACCTACAAATCTCCCTTTATAAGTTGGTCAAGGAAAATACGAAGAAGCTTAGGTTGGAGTTTTTTTTTTCCTTTACTTGGTGTTTGAATTTTTTGTTATTGACTAATGTGATTCGCGCAACGTGAAGGGCATTTTAAAAAAAAAAAATTCTATCAGGATTTTTCCATTTACAATGTTCGAACTCAAAATTTTTAATTAAAGTAGATCGAATTCTATCCAGGGAGCTAGATGGATGGAAGGGAATTTAGTTGAATTTTCTTTACCAAAATTATGTTATATATATATGAAGTTAAATATTTTTTCAAGTATATCTATATTAATTGAATTCCCTTAATTTTTTTTTACATATTTTATTTTTTAAATTCCTTTAAAGAAATCCTGCTTCCACCATTAATCCGATCTATCCCAGCATAACCTAATGTCTGGTGGTACTTAAGTTGCAGTTGAAGCACCATGTACATAGGGATATAGTTATATCCGGAGGCAAAGTTATGAAGGGCGGAGATAAAAGCTCAGTAACGGCTTTAGTCGAATCAAATGACTTTTACTCAAATAATATATTTATATTAATAAATTTATTAAATATATATAGATTTTAAATTAAGAAACATGTTATTATCACTTAAAATTATCATTCTAAAATTTTAAAATATATAAAATTAAAATATTGGCTCCGCCTCTAAAATTATGTGTGGCCAAATATAATTAATTAAACACCTTATGTTTAAAATTATAGCATTGTGCATAAAGCAAAATATTAATTTGTTTATGATGAAAAATAGATTTCGACTATTCTTGCGTAGCCACTGACAGTCTGACTTTATCGAATTTTTTGGTCTCGCCACGATTACATGGCTATAATTCACACTTCTCGGTGGTGGGTGCATTGTTCGATTGCTTGAGAATGAAAAACATCGACGTGACCGCAAACTTTACAAGTAGATGATTATGACTGCTGATTTGGCTGCAAGGTGGCAATCATGTGTTTACAGTTCACCATTTTGCTTTTGTGCTACATCATTAAAAAATTTTATTTTGTATTTCATACAATTAATAATTATACAAAATAATATTGTTATCTCATAATTTTATAAATCATAATTTATATGAACTTAAAAGTATAAAATTAAGGTCCACAAATTTATAAAACAAAAAAAACCCCTATACAACTAATATCAATTGGGATGCATATAAGATTTTTCTTTTCTTTTTTTTAAAAAAATATATTTGTTCATAAAATTTTGTAAGTTTTTTAAAAAAAAATCAAAAAGGAGTTTTTCGAAAACCAAAATGAGTGGTTTTTATCAATTTTCAAAATTTTTAGAAAATCTCTTTTTCCTCACCCACAAAGCTGCAAATATTTTTTTAAGTGAAATATTATTCAAATATAATTTCAAATACCATTTCAACTTAACTCTGAATACTACTTAGGAACGTTTGGTAGGGTGCACAAGTCTAATGGTGAATAAGGTGTATTAGTAATGTTGAAATTAACTATGCTTGCATAAGTTATGGCTTATGATAACATTAGTTATGCTATCCATTGTTTGATTTGATATATTAAAGTATTGTACAATTTTAAAAGAATTATTTATTTATAAAGATACCCTCATAATCAATCCATCACTTTATTTTATTAAAAGAAACATATGTTGATGAATATTTTTATACGAAAAAGATTTAAAAAATTATTTGATTTGTTTACCTATATTATACAACTGAATATTATTTATTAAAAAGAAAATATACTAAATAATTATTTATCTACTAGGGATCTAATTTTATTTCTCGCTTTCTTGGATCATTAGGCAAAGAAAGTTTGAATTTAAAAAATAAAAGAAAAATAAGTTGATTACAAGTGAACTCCATTACATAGTAGTAGAGTATAGATTTATAAATTCATAATGCAGAAATTGGCGGAGCACAGATATAAATAGTGGGAGCAATTTAAGTACCAAACTTTACTTCAAATTAGTATTAATGTAATAATATATTTTAATCAAGCATAAATTTTGAAGGACAATTTTGTTTTTAACTAAACTTATGCATGCATTGAAATCCATTGCATTGTTAATACCATAATTTCTTATGCATTAGTTATGCATGGTCTTGGCAGTTTCATTAAGCCATTCTGCTATCATTCTAGTTGTTAGTGAAGTGACTGCCTGATGTTCGATCGTGTAACTGGCACCGCAGCCAATGAATAATACCAAACATGATGTATAACAATGATTGCATAACTAATGCATATGTTTTAAAAAAGTGTACCAAACAAGTATTGTTAATACACATAGCTAGTGCATACATTATTTTATCTAATGCATCCTACCGAACGACTCAAATACTCCAATTATAATTTTTAAGTCCAAACGCCTATTTAGTATATAGATCTGGTAGAAATGACACGGAGTACTCCACTGTAAAGGACTGCTATCTAAGAATTAGTTTATGTGATCCTAAATTTCAATTTTTCAATTTAATTTTTCAGGACACAAATTTTCTAAATTATTCTGAAATTAAAATTTTTAATTCAAATGTCCATGACAAAATAAATAAAATATTAATCCCTAAATAGCAGCGGTAAGAATAACGGGAGATTTGCATTTATACCCGCTTTTTGAGTCAAGTTTTAACTTATAACTGTTTTGCCAAAAAAAAGGGCAAGTGTACCCACTTTTTATGTAAACTTCAGGCATACGGGCCTGAAGTAGCAAAGACAATCACGCAAACTTCAGCATTCTAGTAGACGTGCTTGAAATTATTTGTAATTGCTGAACTTATGCATTCTACTAGCTGAACTTTTGTTCTCTATTTGTTGAGCTTCATCATCTTTAGCTGAAGTTTTGTCGTGGATTTAATAGTTTTTGTCATAAAACTTTTTCAAAAACTTCAGTGGAAGATGTTAAAGTTATTTAGCTCAATTATAAAAATTTCAGTACTAAATAAGTTGAAGTTTTTGTCCTACAGTCGTACTAGCTGAAGTTTTGCTCTCTATTTGCTAAATTTCAATATATTTTAGCCGATATTTCTCACGTAAACTTAGTATTAGCTGAAATTTTTATTTGTTATTACTGAAATTAAGTATTGTACTAACTGAACTTTTGTTCTATATTTACTAAACTTCAATATATTTTAGCTGATCATTTTTAGATAAAAGTTACTTCAATGTGTAGTCACCCCCACTTTGACTGTGCCACAATCTCTTTGCAACCCCAAATACCAACAGCCTTTCTCTTCACAATGTACTACAATGCCAGAATCTAATTAACATTATTATCAATGCAACTACAATACACAGTCAAGAAACTATCAAATAACATACTCCTTTCGTTTTATATTGTTTGAGACAGTTTGATTTGGTATAGAATTTTACAAATTTTTTTTAAAATTTATGGTCTTAAAAGATTAATGGGTAAAAATTTTATGGGACCGTACCATTTGTGTGACTATTAAAGCTTCTCATTAATGGGAAAACAAATTAAAATGAAGAGTTTAAAGTTAAATTATATCCAAATTTAAAAATGTGTCATTTATTTTGGAACAAACTAAAAAGGAAAATACTTCATTGAATATGAAACGGTGGGAGTATAAACAAAGCTGTTGTAAGGCCCTGTGAAAATTTGTGCTCAAAATCCGAGATCTCGTAGTGCCAAGTTAGGAATTTGCCACAGTTCGAACCCTTTTGGACTAAGCTATGCATTAAAATTCAAAAAAATTATGTTTTCCATAAAAGTGTAATTTTGCAGTCAATAATGCGGTTGCATATCAAGTATGCGTCCCGCATTTATACTGCAGCGTGAGTCAGTGTGTTGGCCAAATTTGAAGTCAACTATGCGGTCAATTATGCGATCACATAACCAAAATGCGGACCGCATGGTCGTCGCGTAGTTTTTTTGGAATTTTGTGAAGGGCAGTTTTGTGGTGCATTTTGCGACTGCATAACGTGAATGTGGATCGCATTTCTGTCGCAAATCCAGCCAAGATACTCAGTTATTGCGGTCCATTTTGCGGACCGCATGTCCATTATCGATCGTAGATATGTTTCGGGGCTCTAAATTTCTAATTCTCTTACCCAACCCCATGCCAATATATTACACATCGCCCTTCATTTTAGGCGTATTTTTTGATGCATTTAGAAAGATAGAGAGGGTCCTAGAGGGAGAAGGGTTTCTTAACATTTATAAAAAAATCTTGCTTAAGCTTTAAAGATTTGTCAAGAAAGGCACCCAGGTCTTCTTCCTAAAAGGTAAGGTTCTATAACTCAAGCTCTTGACTACTAGATATAACTAGGGTAGACCATTAGAAATGTAATTAATGAGGATAAAAGAGGATATCTTGCATGCATGAGTTCTTAAAAGTATTTGGTTAGGTCTTGAGCTAATGATGGATTGAGGAATGGTAGGATCTTTCATAAAATGATTTTAAAAGCATAATGCACACTTAGTGTTTGAGAATATGCTCAAGTGAGCTAGAACTATTATCGCCTTTCTAATTTCTGATTCAATTTGTCATGTTCCCCAAAGGTTGACGTTGCTAAGAGTCTCAGAGTATAGTAGGACTTAAGGGAAACTCTATCGAGGTATATAGGCTAAACTTTCTCTCTCGGAAGTGAATTCCACATTATTTATGTAAGTTTAAGTGTGGTTTGCCTACCAAAATGGTATAGCCTTGAGTCGCTTTTAATGAAGGTTAGTATCTTCGTTGGGTTGGCAGAATTCAATTTGTTTAATGCCCATAGTTATTCTTATGTGTACTAAATGCATTGATTGAATGTGTCTATTTGCTGATAAACTGCAAAGATGTTTGGAAATGAATCGAATGGGAAAATATGAAACAAATTATAAAATAAGTCTGGACCCAACTATTATGAACTAACTTCAAAAATAGATGACCTAAAGATCTTGTACCCGAACTAAGCCCATAAAATGGTTGTTCTAGATATTACCTTGCCTCTTTAAAAACATACATTACAATGCGAGTCCTTATACATTCCGATGTTGAAATTGTACCGTTTTTAAAATGAGAAAAATTTAAGGATAATTGAGGTGATTGCTTGCTAATAATGCCAATGTGCATTTCAATTGTTGGTTGACATGTCCCTTTTTGGGAAGAATCTTTTGTGCTTGACGATTCTGTTACTATTGAATTCGAATATATATAACTTCTAGATTATTTGGTACATTCGTATTGGTTGGTGATAGTTGAAAATAAAGGATATGAAAATATGATAAATCATATACGGCCTTCGTGCCATGAGAAAAATAAATATTGTGAAGGCCCAAAGTGCCAAAGAGATATTATTATCGAGAGAAATAGAGGATATTAATAAAAACTATAAAATATGAAATGTTTTAAGGTAAGCATGGTTGGATTTATACAATATTTGTATACTTGTATTTATACTATAATTGTGTGAAATATTAAATCGTATCCAAAATATTTTTGAGAGTATCATTAGCAATACCGAGGAATGGAGGGTTATAAGACCCACACCTGAAACTATACGTGCCGGTGTAGGAGTGGAGTGTAATTTGGGATGAAATTGAGATATCGATAAAATTGTGACTGTTCCGCTAAAGCGGGATGAAACTAATACCTATGAATTGGAAAAGAAAAAGCCAACCCATACGGCATACGTGGGAAGGCAGCTTAGCCGGTCGGGCTGTGATCAGAAGCGATGCCGCACACATGGTGGTATTGTGCTGGGAATCATAAAAATTGGAAATTCAAAAATAAAAGCTGAAAATTTATTGTTGTGGTACATGTCTCTAAAGGGAAGACCTAGCTGATCGGGTCGTGATCAGACTCCGTGCTAATAAAGATAGTGGTATAACTTATATTTGTGCTACTGATCTCCCTTATATATATATATATATATATATATATAATCTTCATAAACTATAAGATTACATGTTTTAAGTTGGATGCTAGTATATTGTTAACTCTGGCTCACTGTTTGGTGTTTTCTTTGTTTGTATGGTTATTCTTTCTGAAAGAGCACTTTTAGCTTTACATACTAGTGCTATTCGACAACACTAGTGTCCCTTTTGCCAGGGGTGCTGTATCATTTTATGATACAGGTTGTTCTATAGCGAGAGGCATCGGCCAGTGATAGCCATATTCTCTTCCCAGCAGACTTGGTGAGCTCCACTCTATCCCAGGGTCGTGTCATGTATCTTTTGTTCACTTCTCATCATATTTTGAGGTATAGTCGGAGCCTTATTGTTGGCATTTCTCTATTTCTCTTCTATTGTACTTAGAGTCTTCGTGGACTATTTGTGGGTGGTGGTTGATGCTGGGCTTCAGGACTAGAAATATTAATATTTGACAAGCATGCTTTTCATTAAACTTGTAACTTGTAATATTTTGATACTATAAATGAAGTCATTAACGAATATGAAATGAAAGTTTCTAGTGGAAGATTGTTTAGTGTTTTGATTAAATGAGATATCATTCCCTCTTTATTCATAACTAATTTGAGAAGAATGAAATTTTGCAGGCTTTCTCGGTCGATTTTACTCGATTGAGCGCCTGTCATGCTCCACGATTTTGGGCGTGACAGTTGTACCTTTCCACAGAACTCACAGAATTACTTGCTGTGCACTGACCTCCATCTTCTTAATATGCTTCCTCAAACTAGCAACATAACGGGTAACTGAAAAAACACAACGTTATACTAAGCCATAAGAAATGTCTGAAGTTGTAAAAATTAGGGTATATGTTAAATAATTTTAAAGAGGTTAAATAATTTTAAAGATATGAGCATAAATTAAATAGGGGCGACCAAATAGGGCGCCCCGTACAATTTTTACAAAAATAATTATTTGTGGACTTTCCCTATGGATCTATCTTTGGGTATTCAACCAAGCCCATTAGCATTTATTGTAGGATTAGTTACCTCCTACAACAAAAGTTGATACTTTATTTATTTTAGATAAATACTCTTTTAAAAAAAAATTATATCCTATAACTATCTTTTAGTTTTTATAACTAAATATCTATTTATGATCAACTCCTAATCTTATGTCATAAAATAAGCCTTGTATATTCTATCCATTTTTAATTGTGTTTTTGATAGAAGAAAACACCTTGTAAGTTGTTTGATACATCAGATGTAATATATCTTTTAGCTTTATCAATATCAGAATAGCTAGAGACTGCTAATTTTCCTTTAAAAAAAGCATCAGAATTAGAGTTCAAATATAGAAATTTTCTCCGTCGTAACAACGACAACCGAAGGAAACGATGACGGCGAGCGAGGAGAGAATACTGATGCTGCTTCAACCTCAGTACCGTCGCCCACGGTGCTTGTAAACTCTCTCGAGACTATGGACTACTGACGGTTGTGACATTAGGGTTATTGAACAAAGATGACAGAGTTGGGGCTGAGCAACTTGAATTTTCTGTTAATATATTTCAATGTGTTTCCCTGTATTCTATGTATTCATTGTCTTTTTTTTTCATTGTATGTTAATGTGTCCGGCTGTATTTTATGTATTTCATTGTATTCACTGTCTCGCTATATTCCATGAATATATTCATATATTTTTTTAATTAATATAATTTATGTATTCAGATGTATAATATAATTTCTTTTGAAGATTGCTATAATTTTTGTGGTGTTTTCGGTTGAGAATCTTTTTTATAACCGGAAATAGAAAATTTGTGTGTAATACTTGAGCTTGTTGAGTTATATTAGGAGTCTATTATGTTAATTGATTCACTTTTTGTTTAAAAATAGTGTAATCTCCTATTTCACGTTGTGAATACAATTGAATACAGTCAAATATAATAACATGTCCAGCTGTAATCCCATATTTTACGCCATGAATACAGTCGAATACACTCGAATACAAAAATCTATCTAGCCATAATCCCCTATTTCACGCTTACAAATGCTACTGTATTCATGATACATTAGCTTAAATACACCGAATACACTCTAAAAAACCTGAAAATATAGCTATAGAAAGTAATATAATAAATTATAACTACAACCAGCTAATAACCACCAAAACCTAGTAATTTCTAAAAGTTTCTCTAATTAAAAAATAGTTATTATCATTGAATATCAATTTTAATAGGTGAAACTCCAAGATATTATTATGGGATTTCATTGATAGAACTTAAAACTCAAATAACTATTTTTGAATAACAAAGCGAAAAGTGACTAGCCCAAATTATTCTACTACATTAAAGCCTTGTACTTGGTCGTCTATTTCGACATAGTTAATAGGAGAATCAACTATGTCCAACTAAAACAAGTTAATATTGTTATATATGAATTGAGAGGGAGAAAAGGATTCTGTTATTGACAAATCAGTTTTAAAAATAAAAAGGCAATTTGATTTTCCATTAAATTAAATCAATAATATAAAAAAAATAACTGTTTTTGGGAGAATTAGAGGAGTTAGGTGGATTTGAAATCGATAAAAGTAATTTATCCGATGGAGTTATCCCTTAATTGGATTAATTGCGTAACATAAATGAAAACTTACCAACTATTAGTAGGGCCACATTCTATCTATTTTATATAGCTGTAAAAAGAACTAAAGACATTCACATGTACAAAATATGTTGGTTGGAGAGACCTTTTAATGACCTAAATATAGGCTTTAACAACCTAAAAGGACTAACGCAGCATAAATTAGCTAATACGAATTCTTGGACTAATTCAAAGTATGCATTCAAAAGTAGCTCGGTGCACCAAAATATATCGTATTCATGTAAAATTTGAAGACACCTCAATGAGTGCGATATTTATCTTTTTTCAATGGCTATGATATAGATAACATTAAAAAGGTAATTTGGTGCACAAAACATCTCACACTTACACAATGTATTGTAAAGAACCGCATCTCAAGGGGTGTAATGCAAGAGCGGAGGGAGAGTTGAACCCACTGGGTTCGGTCGAACCTAGTAGCTTTGATCCAAACCATATATTTGCCTTCAGAAATTCATTGAACATGTATACATTATTAATTTAGAATCCAATAAATTACAAGATTTAGAATTTCGAACCCATAATTTTCAATTTCTGGCTCCGCTTCTGGGGTAATTAATGTAGACAGTCTACCCTAATGCAAGCATTAATGACTACTCCACAGATCGAACTTGTTACCTATAAGTTTGTGACGACCTGGCCGGTCGTCTTAAGAATTAATACCCCGATCCCCTATTAACTACTTTTCCCAATTTTAATTTTGCTATTTTGGTTTGTCAGAACATTCGTCTTTGAGTTTCGGAGAGTTTTGGGACACTTCGTCCCTAATGAGAGCTTAAGTGTTGGAAATTTGACTGTAGTCAGGAGAGTGTGAAAACGACCTCGGAATGGAAATCTGATGGTTCTGTTAGTTACATTATGTGATTTCGGGCTTAGGGGTGTGGTCGGAATGTGTTTTGGAGTTCCATAGCTAATTTAGGCTTGAAATGCCGAAGATTGAATGTTTTAAGTTTTCGGTCGGTAGTGAGATTTTGATCTGAGGGTCAGAATGGAATTCCGGAAGTTGCAGTAGTTCTGTCATGTTATTTGAAATGTGAGTGTAAAATTTAAGGTCATTCGAACGGGATTTGATAGGCTTTTTGATCGAGAGTGTGTTTTTGAGTTTTTTTTTTTTGAAAATTCTTAAAGTTGAATCCGATGAAAAATAGGCGTTTTGATGTTGTTTTGGGCGTTCCAAAGGTTGGAATAAGTTTGAATGATGTTATAGGATATGTTCGTAGGTTTAGTTGAGGTCTCGGAGGCGTCGGATGTGTTTCAGATACTCAACGGATTATTTTTGAACTATTGGTATTTGGTTTCCTTAAGTGCGATCGTAGCCTTTCCTCCGCGTTGCATAGAGTAAATCTGGAGGGTGATCATTTTTGTATGCGATCGCATTAGTTGGTTCGCAATCGCGGAAGTCTACTTCCTCCTTCTTCGCGTTCGCATCCCAAATTTCATGTTCGCATAATAGAAACTGAGCCGGTGACTCAGTGGCCATTTTTCCTCTTCATGTTCACGTGGATTCGACCGCGAACGCATAAGCCCGCTTCTTTATCTTCTGCGATCGTATGCATCAAGTTGCAGTCGTATAAGCCATTCCAGGGCCCCTTTATTTTTCCTCTTTGCGATCCCATTCCTTTTCCTGCTATCGCAGTGAACAAAGATCTATGCAGAGAATTTAAAACCCAAAATCGAGGGGTTTAGACCATAACTTATATTTTGGACTTGGGAGCTTGGGAGATCACTATTTTTTAGAGAAATTTTACCTGAGTGACTTGGGTAAGTGATACTTACTTAGGTTAGACTAGTTTCCATGAATCTTTACTTAAATTTATTCTTTAATTTCGGGATTTTGGTAGAAATTGAGGGAAAAGTCCTTAGACCTAGAGATTGAGTTTTGATTGGGTTTTTGACATCCGATTTAAAATATTTTATATGATTAGACTCGTGTGAGTGTGAGAATTCTGAAAATATAAATTCTATCCGATTTTGAGTCGCGGGGCGCAGGAGCATTTTGGTTATTTTACATAATTTTGCGTATTAGCTTATAATTTAATTGTAGAATCAGCTTCTTGAAGTATTATTTACATGATAAAATAAAATTGAATAGATCTGGGCCATTTGGAGTCGGACACTCGTGGCAAAAATGTGGTTTCGAGTTGATTTGAGCATTGTTCGAGGTAAATGGCTTGTCTAACCTCGTGTGGGGGACCTTCCCCTTAAGATTGGTATATTTGGTAACTAAATTGCCTCGTGCGTGAGCTGACGAGCGCGTACGTGTGCAAATTATTGAAAATCCGGATTTTCTTGAAGTATTCCTTAGTATGTTTCTTTTCCTGCTTTATCATATTTGCAACTTAGCGTGTTATTAGTTAGAAGAGCATATTTAGTTGACTGAAATTGCCTATTTACTTAAATTGCCTTGATTGCATGACGTGAATCATGTTAGGCCAGAACTACTTGTTGCCTTGCTATGAAATTTCGTCTCTGAATATCTTCTTGTTGTTTATGTGTATTTACATTGGGACTACGGATGTGTGATTCCGGTAGCTCCCATCCTCTTGTTTGTTTATTTTGGCACTACGAGTTAGATTGCTAGTAGATCTCCCCCGCATAGTTACATGGAATTACGGGAATGCATCTGGTAGATTCCCCCAGTACTGGGTATTTACATTTGAGACTACGAATCGGGATTCCGGTAGATCCCCGCGCATTGATAGTTGGACTACGGGACGGTATCCCAAGAGATCCACTGGACAATTGTAAAAGAGACTACATGCCGGTATCTTGGGAGATCCTCGTTGTTACTATAGGTATTGAACTGTTCTTACCTCCGTGTTTACTATGTTCTTTTGTATATTTGTTGTCGCCTTGTGAGAACTGTCTTATTCCACTACTGTACTTATTTATACTGCTTACTCTACACTGTTAAATCTTATATTTTATTTAATCTCAATAGGGCCCTGATCTTCCTCGTCACTACTCGACCGAGGTTAGGCTTGACACTTACTGAGTACCATTATGGTGTACTCATGCCCTTTCTGCGCACATTTTTCATGTGCAGATTCAGGTACCTCTACACATGCTTACCATCCTTGAGGCAGGGAAAGCTTTTGGAAACTTCGAGGTATATCTGCCGCGTTCGCAGACCAAAAAATCTCCATCTTTATTCTATCTTGTAGTGTTAGACCTTCTATCATACTGTTGATGTAGACATTCCGGAGTTAGAGCATTTTACTATATTTCTTTCAGCTTGTGTTCCCGTGAGTTTCTGGGTTTTGGGATAGTGATATAGAAGTTTGAGGCATTGTGTTGTATATGCTGAGCGACATTCTATATACCGTTCTTTTTTAGTTATTCTTGGTTTAGATTTATAATTCCGCTAGTTTCGACTTAATTTCCGCAATTATTAGGCTTACCTAGTCATAAAGATTAGATGCCGTCACGATATGTTTACAAATAACAAACTGGAATTGTGACAAAGTCACACGAAAACATCATTACCATTATTTCAAGACTCCCCTTGATGTTCAAAGTATGCATTAGAAGTCACAATTGTTGCTTAGATTACAAGCAACAAGTATATTTCTAACTCTATGTATTTTAGCTCTTCGCTAACATAATGATGGCTTTTGGAAGTTTTTTCAAACAATAATTGAGACTTGTTCCCTAATAGAAAGGCCGTGATACAAAAGGGACAAATTCATAGGACGAAAAAGAGTTGAAATTTAGAGAGAAAAATGTTTGGAACGTTCTTATAGTTAAAAGAGAAATGTAACCGCTCGAAAAAAATGAACAGACAAAGTCTTGTTTTTCTAAGTTAGGACTCCAGGTCTTGTTTAAAACACTCACGAGGATTGTCGGTGTACCAAACATAAGAAAGAGACTTGAATTATACTGTAAAAGTTTTAGGATTTAGGGTTCAAAGTTTAAGTGGACGTTTGGATATAATAATTGTAAATTTTTTTAAATAGGCTGAATTTTTTTTCAAGTGAAAATGGTAGTTGAAATTAGAGTTGTGCTTGGACATGAACATATATAATTTTTGATTGTTTTTGAGGTTTTGTGAGTAATTTGAGTGAAAATTTTGAAAAATAACTTTTGTAGTTTTCTAAATTTTTGAAAATTTTCAAAATTCATCTTCAAGTGAAAATTGAAAATTTTATGAACAAACACTAATTTCAAAAAAAAGTAAAAATATTTTGGGAAAAAGGAAAAAATTTCTTATGTCCAAACGGACTATAAGATTTAAGGTTCATGCTTCAGGAATAAGGGTTCATAGTTTTTTTTTTTAAGTAAAAGTATATTTCATTACAAATCTCACAAATCAAGTACATGATAGATGCTGACCATCTATTCCAAATATTCTATATAACTATAGTGCATAGCCAATCAAGATTAAAATCTATGAGTAATGGTTTAATGTTCGTCGTACATTTCTCCACTTGTGAATTGAATCGCCTCTCCCGTGGATATGTATCACCAAATCCTTGCACATTTTATCTGTCCGCCAGTGTCCACCCTGGAATCTCATTCTGTTTCGCTCGCGCCAAATAAGTGCAGCCATGGTTCCAAACAGACAGGCAGTGATTCCAGCTATACCATTTTTCCGTTTCGCTTGCTTGTTAATCCATTCACATTCTGATTCCCAATTGGAGATGGGTCTCTTATGGCCCAACCAAATTAATAACCGATTTCACATTTCCTTAGTCTTACACATTCAAAGTATAAATGATCGAAAGTTTCGCAACACACTCCGCAGAACACACATTCTTGCGGAACTAGACTGTTATATTCCTGTATTCTGTCCACAGTAGATAATCTTCTGTGCAGCGCCAGCCATAAAGTAAATTTATACCTGGGGTGGAGTTTCTTCTGCAGTATGACGGCTCTCCATTGGACTTTGCGATATTGAGGGATTTGATGATTATATAACTTCTTTATACTAAACTCATTCCCATTTTGAAGTTGCCGGAGTCGACTATCCAAGTTCCCTTGAAGGGTTGTGATGCCAAGTATTAGTTCTCTCGATTCAAAGATTTTCCTGATTGCCCAGGCTGCGGCTTTGGGCACAGGGACATCCGCAATGCTTTTGTTTTTGATGTAATAAACATGCACCCATTTTATCCATAGACTGTCCTTTTTCTTGGTCAATGCCCAGAGATGTTTGACGACCGCAGCCTTGTTCCAGTTGCCTAATTTTATGATATTTAGTCCCCCCGCAGAGTAAGGCATACAAAGTGTTTCCCATGCCACCAGCGCTTTTATGGATGCAGTTGTTTCTGTCCAGAGGTAAGACCGGCATATCGCTTCAGTCATTTTGAGTATCTTCTTGGGCAGCAGAAAGATTTGGGACCAGTAGGCTTGAATTCCAAACAGTACTGATTTAATCAGTTGCAGTCGGCCAGCATAGGATAGAAGTCTCGACGACCAGCAGTTAGCTACGCTTAGTTTTTTCGAGTCCAGAGGTACTCCTAAATATTTAAATGGGAGGTGGCCAACCGAGAAGCCTAACAGCTGAAGGATAGCCTCTCTTTGCCAATGTGAAGTACCTGCTATGTAGATAGCAATCTTGTCTACGTTTGCTTGCAGCCCCGAGACCATTGTGAACTGTTGTAGAGTCTGTTTCATCAGCTTCACTGACAGAAGGTCAGCTTTGCAGAACAGGAGGAGGTCATCCGCGAAACATACATGTGCAATGTTCAACTTCTTGCATCGCGGATGGAACTGGAACTCTTTTTTCAGCATCAGTTGCATCATCTCTCTGTTTAAGTACTCCATTGCTATAACAAAGAGGTATGGGGACATCGGGTCGCCTTGTCTTAAGCCCTTTTTTCCTTCGAAGGGTGCTGTGAGTCCCCCATTTATGTTGAGTGAATATCCTACAGATGAGACACATGCCATAATCCATGTGATGAACTTGCTAGGGAAGCCCAATGCTTGTAGTAATCTGTTCAGAAATGGCCATTCCACTGAGTCGTAGGCTTTCTTCAAATCAACTTTCAGTACACATCTAGGGGAAATGCCCTTCCTAGAGTATCCTTTGAGTAGCTCCTGTGTGAATAATATATTGTCAACAATGTTGCGACCCTCAATGAAGGCTGACTGTGACCTTCCAACTAGGCAATCTGTTACTGCTTTCAGTCTTGCTGTAATGATTTTGGTAATAATTTTGTAAAGTGTTGTACAGCAGGCTATTGGTCTGTAATCCTTTACGGTAGTTGGATTCTGCACCTTGGGAATTAGTGTGAGAGCAGTACTACTCACTCCTTTATGCATATGCCCAGTGATGAAGATTCTTCTACAGCTTCATATATGTCTTCCCCGAACACCTACCAGTGCCTTAGAAAGAATTCAATCGAGAAGCCATCCACCCCTGGAGCTTTGTCATGAGGCATAGTCCTAACTGCATGTAGGATCTCCTCTCTGGTTACTGGTTGTATCAAGTCTTCTTTTTGTTGCAGTGTTAGGCATTGTCCCTTGTGAATTACTGCAATGTTTGGACATTGGAGAAAGGTGTTGTTCTCTCCCAGTATCCTCTTGAAGCTAGTAACAAATTCTGCTTCCACTACCCAGGGATCAGTCAGTTTCACTCCCTCTTCAGTGTATATAGAACTGATAGTGTTCCGTGCTGTTCTCATCTTCATTTGAGCATGAAAGTACTTTGTGTTTGAGTCACCACATACAATCCACCTAGCTCTAGATTTCTGTTGTAGTATTTTCTCCTCTATCTGATTCCATTTTTCCACAGCCTCCAGTAGCTGTTTCTCCTGAGTAATAAGCCCTTGGTCCAGAAAATTAAGTTGCAGCTGAGATTGTATGGTTTCTAGTCTCTGTCTTGCTTCAGTGAGGTGAATTCTATAGTTTGACATATATGTATTCAGACTCTTCAACCCCTCTCTAAGGGCCTTCTGTTTGCTCCAGACTCTATGCATTTTTCCTCCTATCTGACCCTGTTTCCAGACCTTTTCCACAATTGAAGGGAATTCTGTATGGTCCATTACTGATGCATACAGTTTGAAAGGCTTTGGGTGAAGTGTTCTGCTTTGCTGCTCTGGGTTGCACACCAGTAGGATGGGGGGAGTGATCCAACACTCCAGGATTTAGAACATCAGCTACTATGTGACCAAAAGTATGCATCCAATCCATGTTGCCCAGTGCCCAATCTATCCTGCTATATACTCTACTTTCTGGTTTTTGTTTATTTGACCAGGTGTAGAAGTTGCCCATGCTCTTTACCTGATTTAGCTGAAGAGTACAGATTGTGTCTTGGAATCCTTGTATCTCTTGTTGTACCACTGGTGCTCCTATTCTATCCTCTGTGTGCAGCACATTATTGAAATCACCACACAACAGCCATGGTTGTTGAATGGATGCTCCTAGGTTGATCAGTTTTGCCCATAATTGTTGCCTCATGTTCAATTCATTTCTGGCATACACAATTGTTAGAAGTATTCTGAAATTTGAGTTTTTACCCTTTACTTCGGAGTGTATAAATTGTTCATCTGCCATCAGTATCTGAATCTCCACATTTGAGTTCCAAAGTAGCCAAATTCTTCCATTTGGGTGTTCATCATAATTTGCATGATGGTTCCAGTGACTGCCCAACTTGGTGATAATTTTCTTTACCCTTGTCTGCTTTACTCTGGTTCAATACATCCGAAACAATCTATCTTGTGCCTTCTCAGAAAGAGCTTCAGCTCCTTCTGCTTGTGGGGCTTGTTGAGCCCCCTTATGTTCCATGTGCTTATGATCATAATTGGGTGAAGCTGGAAGGGCCAGCGTCCCCTGGTTCATCTTCTCCCTGTAACAAGGAAAATTTATTTGAGGTGTTCAAAGAGGATCCTGGGATGTGATTTCCTTTCTCAGCCAACTCTTGTTCCATCACCCTGCCTCCATTTTTGTTGAGTTCCCCAACTGCCTTAGCTGTTTGTATCTGATCCCCATTCTACTTTACTTTTGGAATCCATTTCCTGTTCTCATTTTGGACAGGTTTCTTTTTCCTTACTGCTGTGTACTCTACCTTGTCTTGTTTATTGTTATACCAGCATTCATCAGTGTTATGACCAAATCTGATGCAATCCCTACAGTACTTTGGTCTCCATTCATATTCAATCAGCTGTGTAAGGACTCCCCTCTTTGTGTGCAGTTCACACTTTCTGGCAAGGGCTGTGATATGTGTGTTTCAACTAAGACTCTTGCATATGATATTTTCTCCTTATCAGCCGTGAATTTGTCAGTATGTAATGGTTTCCCAATCACACTTGCAATTTTACTAAGTGCTTCAGCTGACCAGAATCCTAATGGCAATCCTGGGAATGTAATCCACAGTGGAACTTCACTCACTTTACTTGGATCATACTTGAACTCCATACTCCATTGCTGTAGAACTAGGGGTGTGTTGTGAAAAGTGTAAGGACCAGCTTGTAGTACTAGATCCCTGTCCGTACTGTTGTCAAATCTGAAAATGTAGTAACCCTCCTCATGATGCAGTATTTGAGGTTTTGGAACAAAATTCCAAATCTTTGTGATGAACCAATCCATTGTTTGCTCATACGGATCCTCTCCGAGTACGAAACCAACCAATGCATTGTTCCAGTATAGTTCATGTTTCTTCGTGTCCCCATCCTCTATCTGTACCACAAATGTGCCTTCTCGCATCGCTGGTGGAACATAACAGAGTGATTCTCCTTTTTGGGAGCTTCGATTTCTTTGCATGGTGGTCTGCTTCTCTTCTGCCACAGTGGGTTCCTCAGCAATCCGGCCAATTTGTTGTTGTTTCGCTTGTGCAGATAACTTGAGACATCGATTAACTTGCTGACTCGTATCCTCACTTTGTGCGATTCGCTGACTGAAGGTTTGGGGGTTTGCAAGCAGACTGCCAAATGTAACATTTGGGCCAGTGTCTGTGATTGCAATTTCTGGTGTCATCGGGATTCCGGTGGTGCTATTCCCGTTAGGGTTATGGAATATTGTAGGCGCCGAGCCCATCCCAGTTAACCATTGTGTATGCTTGATCTCTATTGGTGTTTCAATGTTATCTTCCGCCTGTAAATCTGAGTTTGATTTTGGAGTTCGTCGCTTCCATACCATGGCTGCCGGCGTAGGTTAGCGGCCCTGCTATCTTGCGCCGCCTGCTTAGGATTTCCGAGAGAGAGAACTCGTTGTCTCTTTGATCAGAATAATAAGGGTTCATAGTTAAGGGTTCAGAGTTCAGAATTTAGGTATTAGCATGTTAAATTAATTAGTTTAAATCGATTTACTAACAAGATCCAAGCTGTGGCGAATGTAGCTTTAGAGCTAAATCAAATGAATGAAGAAAAGACGATAAATATAGGCAGATTAAAAAAATCTTGTAGGAATATATGTAAAAAAAAACAATAAATGCTAGATTCTTTCAATAAATATTATTCTAAGGTAATTCAAAAGTTTTCTTCCTCAAGTTTGTACGGACTTTAGTTAAATATAGTGATTATATAGAGCTAAGCCATATGTATTGATAGTATAATTTCTTCTCTACATTTCTGTATAGTTTAACTGATTATATAAGTTACTTACTTTATTTACTGTCATAAGAGATAGCAAATAAATACTATAAACAATATCTGTAGGTAGCTTTTAAATGCCCTAATACTGTACAAGAAATTAGTGTATAAAATAAAATCCATTTGATATTATTACCATACTAAGAAGGAATTAATGCACATACTTGAAATGGGAAATCGCTAATAAAATAAAAATAAAAACACTTTCTTGTAG
Source organism: Nicotiana benthamiana (assembly GCA_034376525.1). NCBI lineage: Eukaryota > Viridiplantae > Streptophyta > Magnoliopsida > Solanales > Solanaceae > Nicotiana > Nicotiana benthamiana. The sequence goes on from CM067330.1 coordinate 95,134,308, forward strand.
TTTGTACTTAGAATATGATATGCAGTATACTTTCTTATGATTAATTATTATTTTAATTGCATCAGAAATAGACCCCACCTCGTCTACATGTTACCCTTCCCAGACCCCACCTGGTGAGAGTATACTGGATAGTTATTGTTGTTGCATCAGACAACTGACATTTCTTACTAGTCATCAGTCATTTGCTAATTTACTCACAATCTTGTGTGGTAAATGAAATTCGAATTATATATATATAAAATAAATAAAAACTAGGAAGCTATGGCTAACAAAGTGAAAGTGATCTCATGAGCATAGACAATCAAAATTTTAAAGTTTATGGATTCAAGACTTTAATTCTTTTATGTTACAAATTATAAATCAATAATATATATATATATATATATATATATATATATATATATATATATATATATATATATATATATAGTCCATCAAATAAGATGTAGAAGTTAAGCTATGAGGTGGATTTAAAGTTTTTATTTGTATTAAAGATAATTCATTAAATATATATAAATATAAACTTTACAATCCAACTATTAATAATTGTTGAGATCGCATAGAGTTTTAATACTGGACCCACGTCTAATTATGCTACTATACCTCATGAATGTACCATTCTGTGGTAGCTGTTTTGGAGCCTTAATCATCATTAGCCCACAGATTTTAATCTACTAATTAGGTTGAAGAATAAATTAAAAAGGGGTTTAAAAAACAAAACAAAAAAAGAAAGTCAAGAAAATAGCAGCAATAGTATCATAGTGGAAAAAGTTTTGATATTTGAAAGTTCCAAAGCTAAGGTCTGAGTTTGCCATGTGATTGACATGAAGCAAAAGGTAAAGGGAAGTGAGAAATAAACTTAAGAATGTCTCGAGTTGAGCAAACCTATGGGAAAAAGTACAACTATTTCACTATTATAATACTAAGAAAAATCTGTCTATTTTTATTGTAGAGTGGAACTAGGTATTCATTCAAATAAATTTATATTTTTTATTTAGATCTTATATTTATATTGAAAATTTATAAATTTTTATAAAGTATATTTGTATAACGATATGAGCGTAATGGCGAAGCTAGAAATTTTTTCAAGAATATTTAAATTTAAAAGAAGTGCACCAGTTCATTCAGTCAATGAAGCTTTAGTCGGTTCTGATAATTTTGCCGTTATAAGTGAATGTTCAGTTGGTTCGGCGTTAGATGTAGTCGACGGAATAGAGGTTCTACAGATATGCATCTAGCTCCTTATGTAAAATATTTTCGACAAAGAATATTTAGTATTTATTATATACTTTTAAAACGTAATATTTTATCGATTTAAATATTGTAATTTTTCGATAAAAAGTGTCGATTGGTCGCCCTTATTATCATATGACTTTGCCCCTGCATAAGCAGATCTAGGACAAGTTGCGTAAATTTAACTAAACTCATTGATTTTAATTGAACAAATGCATATTTGCGTGACGATAGATGCAGATCTAGGATAATTATAAACTATATTAAACTCATTGCTTTCGGTCAGAATTATATATATATATATATAAAAGTTTTAACTATTTATATATAATAACATCATACTTAATTTTTTGAATTTACTCATTTTAAATCGTGAATTAGCTTTTGCATGCATGTGCATTGTCTTATTACTTCTTGTACTTAAATATGCATACATATAAACTATTGAAATGGAAGGGAAGCCTCTAAGCAACGATTAAGTTATTTTTATACGAATTTGAACTATAAAATTATTCATTAATACTTGCATTAGAATATATAGTGGCGAAGACAAAAATTTTGTTAAGAAGATTCAACAAAAAAAAAAAGTAAAAAAATTTCGTGTCCTAAATCCACACCTAAGGGTAGGTCTACCTAGCCTTTTCCTGAAATTTGTGTAAAGCCAAGATACTTTGTGCAGCGAACTTGGTCTTTTTTATTTACTTATTATCTATTGAAACTCATTACTATAAGCAATATACGAGTTTTAAGGTTTGAAATTTTGTTCCTCAAAATCATCTAAAACCCTATTAAGAATGTGGATATGATCAGAGTCCAGAGATGGCGATAAACATCACTATCTGTTTGTGGATAGAACTTCAGATAGAGGATGTGGATGGTTCTGAAAGGGCACGTGATAAGCACATGGCCAATGAAGAAGAGCAAAGAAAAACCCATGATTTGTTTTTGAAATATGTGACTCTGGAGATTATTGGAGCTCAGATATGGAACTCATTTCCATTTTGCAGAGAATGGAGTCCTTCATATAAAGCTTGTTTCTGTGCAGCTTATGGCTAACCTCACGTTGATACATTCGTGAATGTATTTGACTGGATAAAAAATTTTTAATAAAAAATAGATCATATTCTTAAAAAATATATTCAGAATTTATAAAAATAATATAACTTTTCAACGAAAAGTATATACTTGACCACTCTTGGCACAAGGTAGCTTGAATGACATGTATATTGACTAGTCTTCTGAATTAAAATTAAAACTAGAACAACAATAAGATTACTTTTATATATATAAGTTTGAATTGTAAAAATAATAATTAATATTTATATTAGAATAAATTTTTTATATTATAAAATATTTATTAGCCCTTACGGCCTTTTTCCGGAGTCGCAAGATATTTTATGGTTTCAAGAAACTGCAACATGGCACATGAAAGACAGAAGGGTGCTGTAATTTAGGGTTGTAATTAAAGACAAAAGCACGAAATAGAATGGTGAGGGATAAGAGGTACGGTCTCACAAAGTTATAAGAGGAAAACTCCAAACACAATGATCATCATTTGTCAGATTTTCCTCTGAAGAAACTACTTGATTGGTTCCCTTCCTTCACAGATTCCCTTGCATATTGGAATCCATGAAAAACACCCCCCCCCCCCCACCATATATATATATATATATATATATATATATATATATATATATATATAATTATATATACATACTTCGTTTACACATTTTAAGTCCCTTATGAAATAATAAGTATGGTATACATTTTATCATATACCTCCTAATAATAATGGCATTTCAAAAAGATTTTGCAAATAATTTTAAAAATGAATAATTAATAATAAGGATAAAATAGAAAAAAAGATTATCTTTCTTTTAGCTTAATATAGTAGACAAGTAAAAGTAAAAATTTATTTTTAATATAATAGACAAGTAAAAATAAACGAAGGGAGTATAACAACAATAACAATCTAATATAATCTCACAAGTGAGCTATAAAAAAATAATATATACGCAAATAATATATATATAGGTATTATTTTATATTTCATTCAATGTCCAATATCCTTTAACGGTCCGACTAATCCAAATTGCATCGCATAAGGCCTATTAAGAAAGAAAACACTCACTATTAGGATTTTTTAATTTCAGAACTCAAAACTTTAACACCTCCAATTAAGATATTCATTCTATCACACTATATTATTATTATTATTATTATTATTATTATTATTATTATTATTATTATTATTATTATTATTATTATTATTATTATAACCTTTATTATTGTTTGGGTTTATCATACGTCTCTTTTCACATGTCCATGCAAATCATATATTTATATTTTACAAATATTATCAATGACTGTCATGTAGTAAGAGTTAAGCACAAAAATTTCTTTTGCAAAATTTTAATTACAATATGGCATCAGAGTAAATCAAACGTTTGAATTTTTTTATAAATCAAAGTTTCTATCGTATCTTGTGTCTCATATTTTACCAGTCAGTTTAACTTCTATAAAGTATTTATATATCTAATCCTAAAAGATAATTATAGAAACTATTACAAAGAAGTGAAACCGGTTTTCTAAAAGCTAAAATAAGTTACCTGCTATACAAAATAAAATACACTTTTATTTTTAATGCTCATCTATACTATTGGTATTGATATATACATAAATTAAAGGAAAACTTACATAAATGTCCCAAGTAAATCTCAACTTATCAATATCTAATTATTAGTCATAGACTTACCAAAACTAGCCAACAAAAATTGAAAAACCAAATAATAGGGTTTTTTCTATCAAAGAATCACATGCAAAAATTACCTTTCATATTTTTAAGCGTGATTAGCAACACTAGATACAAGACGGAAAAGAAATTTCATGGACGAGGTAGCAAATAAGCCGATGAAATATATAAATTTATACAATATTTCAAAAATCTAAACAAAAAAGGAACTTTTTCAATGGGTATGGTTGAAATTCATTGAAAATATATAGATAAGTCAATATATAAAATTTGATAAAGATTGAAGGTGATTTGGACTGGTTTTATATCAAAATTCGTAATTAAATCGAGTTCAAAAAAGTCTTCTGCGACATATATCAAACATGTATCACGCATGTATCTCAAACACAAGTATACATGGATATACATGTGATACACAATTAATACAAATATGATATATATGTGATACACAAATGATACATTGTGTGATATACATACCATTTTTTTTCATGTTCAGCTTTTATTTCGTATTTTTAATTCAAACCACCTCAAAACTTCACCAAATCATCCAAAAACGGAGATTCAAGCTCCTTAACTTGTGCCCAATCTATTCTAATTACACCCACTCAAAACAAAGCAAAAAATTAATATATTTTGCTACAAATAGCTAATTGGCTAACTAATTTGGCTAATATTAATAATATTTTATCAATTGACTAATTTTTGTAATGAGCTACTTATAAATGGACATAGTTGGTAGTTTCCCTAAATTAAATTCTTAACCAATATGCCGGATGAAAAATATATGGAAGAATTTAAAAAAATTAAATTTACAAGTGGTCATTCAAAAGTAACCACGGTTTCAAAATTAATCGAAACTTAGCTACTGTTTATGTGCACGAAAATACTGTTCAAAATCCGAAAGAATACTCTAGCATAATCGGAATTCCTGCATAATTATAATGGACTTCTAGCATAATATACTGAAGTTCTAGTATAATATATAGGTCCAACATAATATGTTGGAAGTTTATGCACATATTCTCTAATCTCCAGTATATTATACTGGAACTTTTCGCGTGTTAGAATTCCAGTATAATATGTTGGGAGTTCATACACATGACCGATCTCCAATATATTATGCTAGAATTTTTTATATTATAACAAAATAATAAATATTATTCAATAATTTTATAAATATTAATTATTTTTAAAAGACTAATCCAAAAATTAACTAACTCATACTATTTTTGCCAAATATATAGTATGTCATTGTAGGCAATAGATTCCATTCCAAATATCTAAGTCTTGAAAATCTCTAATCGGTAGCTTAACCAGGCTAGCAAGAACTCTGTCCTTTATCCTCTATGAGATATTATTATCTATTGGAAAAACCACATGACCAACTATAAAATATAAGCTAATGATATTGTATTAATTTTTTTTCTTTTTATTTTCCATCGGGTGTTCGGTGATGGCAAAGCCTAAAAATTCAATAAAAATCTTCAAAATATGAACATTTTTTGTCAGCATAATATATAAGAATATTCAAAGTTTATTTTTTATATCAATAATAAGTAATATTTTAACATATATACAGTATGATTTTCGACGAAAAGTGTTTGATTGACCATCTTTAACTATACATAACTTTGTTCCCTGTTATTCGGTATTCGTAATGGGGCTCCTATTAATTCGAGTTCGCGCTTATAAGATCTATTAAAAACAAAAATATTTTATACAAATTTTTACTTTTATTTTTAGAGCTCCAATCTGAAATTTCTTGGCAAGAGTTAAAAGATGCAATTTATCGATCACAATCGTCGATGGTATTAATCTCAGTTGTCAGCAGATGGGGTTCATTGGATTCCTTGTATTTAGGAAAATCTGAAAAAATAAAAATAAAAAGAAAGAGAAAAGGGTATGGGCATATTCAGAAATCAGAGTAATTAAAAGTTACTCAAGAAAGAGAGTTTTCCTCATGTCTTGGCCAGTGAATATTTTGTCGTTAAGTTCTTCACTGGCCACTTTGCTATTGGCCATTTCTGTTATATCGATATATTTATTATTCAATTAATATTCATCTGAATCTTTGTTGTTCAGAAAAGAAACTTTGGCACAACCTTAGGTTAAAGTTATTTATATTATTTTGTGTTTGACATATGTACCTAGAATAATGTCATGTAGATCAAAGGACACAAAAGGGTATGTCAGATAGTGCTATCTTGAACGGAAACGAATTTAAAATTTAAAATTTATGAATTTCTATGACAACCTCAAATTAATATATATAATAATTCGATTAATAAAGTGGGTTCCAAGTTAAATATTCTTATACTTTTAATAAATTTTTAAATATAAATATAAAATCTATGCAAAAGTTATCGAATTCACAGGATCCGTAAATTTCGCATTAGATCCACCCCTGATCTTGTGCGAACTTTCTAAAATATTGTCGCACCTATATTGGATCCTTAAAAAATATACTAATTTTGAAGGATTTTACATGCGCACGATGATATTTTTCATAGAATTCGAGCAATATAGACTTGTATACAAGTCATGTACTCATACTTAAAAGAATAACTTCTTTTTAAATTAAAAAATTGTTTAACTTAAATTTCTTATTTACCCTAAAAAACAAGTGTTTATAGTCTTACAAATGTTATAACATATTTTAATACTTCAAATTTTAAATTTTTTAGACGAAATATATAAATAGTCCTTCTAAGTTGTCCCCAACTATCAGACAAATACCTTAACTAACCCCTTTACCATTTAGACACTTCAAATAGGCTACTAAATGTGTCAAGTAAAGACATGTTGCTTATGTGGCATATGCTTGTTTACTAACAACATTTTAAGCGTGTGAATCATTTTCTAAATACATCATAAGAAGTGTAACTCACACATATATTGAGCTGTGCTCGGGTGTTTACTTGACACATTTAATAGCCTATTTGAAGTGTCTAAATAATAAATGGATTAGTTAATATATTTGTATGATCGTTAGAGACAACTTAAAGAGGTTGTTTATGTATTTCGCCAAATTTTTATAACAAGTATTAGTAATTGAGTTGTTGTGTATTAATTTGGATAATAATTAAAACAAATTACAAATGAATTACACTAACATAAAGCTATGTGTAATCCTTCTCCAAGAAACTAATTACCTATTTTGCCAGCCCAATAATTATTTTGTTTAGTAAAAATAGTACGGTATAGCCAGTTTTTGGACTGGTCAGTAAAAAATATCTAGTGTTTACCTTGTCAATAAAAAATAGTGACTATTTTACTGCAATAGAGACCGGTCCATCAAATATACCGAGTTCAATGCACTTGTGTATGAACTCCAGCATATTATGCTAGACCGGTATACTTTACTGGTTCCAGTATAATATACTGGAGACTAGAGCATCGGTGCTCCAAACTCCAATATATTATACTGGACCAGTATACTTGCTGGAACACCAATATATTTTGCAGGATTTCTTGTGTACTTATGCTGGAACTCCATCATATTATGCTGGAGTTCTAACATACTTATCTTGGAACTCCAATATAATATGCTGAAGTTCAAATATAATTATGCTGGAACTCCAACATAATATACTGGAGTATTTTCCGGGGTTCGAACAATATTTTCACTAAGATTTATTTTTACATAAAAAATAACTAAATTTTGATTACTTTTAAAATTGAGCTATTTTTAAACGATCAATTATAAATTTGACTATTTTTGAATTTCTCCCTAGCCCAATAACCAAAGTTGGAGGCCCAATGACCCACGAGAGGATGAAATGTCCCGTCCCATAAGAAACCCAATCTTGGAAGTTTCTGTTGGCTCGGCACATTTTGGATCTTGAAAAAAGGGAGAAATTAAAAAATAGCTAGATTTACAAGTGGTCATGCAAAAGTAGATATGCTTTCAAAAATAATTAAAATTTAGTCACTTTTCATGTAAAAATAAATCTGAGGGAAAATATTATTCAAAATACAAAAAATACGCCAGTATATTATACTAGAATTCCAGCATAATATGATGGAGTTCCAATATAAGTACACTAGAACTACATCATAATATACCAGAGTTTCAGCAAAGTATATCAGTCCAGTATAATATGTTGGAAGTTCACACGCAAGTGCTTGAATCTCCAGTAAATTATGTTGGAACTTTCCGTGTGTTGGAATTCCAGCATAATATGCTGAAAGTACATACACAGATGTATCGAACTCTAGTATATTATGCTGGTGTACCGAACTCTAGTATATTATCCTGGACTAGTCTCTGTTACAGTAAAATAATGATTATTTTTCAATGACTTGACAAATACTGACTACATTTGAATAACCAGTGGCTAGTCCGTGCTATTTTTACTGAAAAAAGAGTACAAATAGGATACTTCAGTACCACTATTGATGTTTTGATCTCGTTTGACCCATGGGTAGTACTTCAAATTTAACAAGCATTAACCCTCGGCGACGCGTTTGACTATTGACCTTAAATATTTGCCCATGGGGCAAGCAGGGTAAAAAACAATCCATTTTCAACGTCATTAAGTGTAATTTGTCATTAGATCTTTAGGCAACTTGGCCAGAGTGTCTGGAATATAAAGGTGGTTGATCTTATAGAAAGAGTTTAAGCTATATACATAGTGAGTGTGATGTTTGTAGCTTTATAGCATGTTTGTTGTATTAGCACTTCTATTTGCAAACCATTATGTTCAATCTTGGCTAATACATATAAATGTTAAGTAAAATTTTCATATTATAATTTTGTTTCTCATTAGATATTTGGATGTTAACTGTACAATGAAACTGAAGGTGGAGCTTTGCGTTGCGATTTCATTAGTTGATCTGAACGGGTGGTGCTGAAGACTCTGATGATCGTCTAAACCTCACGTGATACACCATACAAGTAATGCCTCCAATCTTAAGTACATGCACAATAGTCGCCCAAAGCTACAGAATCTTAAGTCACTTAATATAGGATATACTGAAGCTTTTTCAACAAAATGGACAATTTATTAAGAACTCACATAATAGGTGATGATAACAACAACAGACCCAGTGTAATCCCACAAGTGGAGGTTGGGATAATAGTTGATTAACACTAAGGAGAATTTAAGGCATACAATTTCATGCCTAAAAACTAGGTACAGACTACAGACAGTAACAAATAGAGAATCTCCTTTACTATCAAAATTCAGATCACTTTGTGCAGCAGTATCACAACAACACTATGCCTCAATCCCAAGCAAAGGGGTCGACTATATGAATCATCGATCACTGTCCATGTAACTCCATATAAGTTTTGTGCAACATTAGTAGAAAAAAATATATTTCTTATATCTACCTCATAAGCAGCGGCCCTTCCCCAGATCCTGTGTGAACGCGAGATGTATTGTGCACCGGGTTGTCCCTTTTTTTTGTCTACCTCATAAGCAGCTTACAAAAAGAATATATGACTTCACGTGGAAACTAAAATCCGCGGTTTAACATTGACTAAGCTCATTAGCCCGAGAAAAACCAGATAGATCTATTCATCATCTGATGGTAGAGTGGGACTTTTCGAGCAGATGTCGTTTGCATGAAGTTCCAACATTTTCTTCTCGGGATTACACAGACCTAAAGGATAAAATCAATGAAAGAATGCAATCAGATAGTCAATGTCGGAAATCTTATCAAATTACTTGCAAAGTCATCTAGCTGGTTCAGTGGTGGCGCTACTCGCACCAGATACCAGGGAAAATAATGCTTATGGAAAAGGAGTTATGCCACCTTGTTGATTGACCATACTAAACTAATCGCACCAGATACCAGGGAAAGTAATGCTTATGGGAAAGGAGTTATGCTACCTTGTTGGTTGACCGTACTAAACGAATTTTGGGCATCTTGTAGAAATGTCATTTAGTGTTTCATAGAATTTCGAGACGAGACAACATGCAAGCAGAATACAGAGATCAGTGATGAAGAAACCAAGTGTCAAAATAGCCAATATATTTGTACATTAGCCTTGGAACAAAATCACATCAAAAGATTGTTATTTCCACCATCACTAATATATTTTATTAGCTAATAGTAAATGTTGGATATTCCTTATAGCTATATTTGTACCACGTCTAGAATATAGACAAAATCAAAGAGTTTTTCATCTGCATTCCTGAACATTCGAATTTCATCATTAAGGACGCACCAAAGACAAAATATTGTTGTATTTGCTATGTGTTCCAACACAATTGAACACCACAAGAGAATATGCGAATGGTGTACTTAATGAAATTTTAGAGGACAAACCTGAACACTTTGGAATATCCCAAACAGCAATAGAAGAAGGTGTACATTCTGGTTCACATAGTTGCTTATTATTCTCATGATTGACATTCATCGCAAGCATCCAGGCTCCAATGGTAACGTCCTCATTGCTAAACATTCGGAAACTGAGAATTTGTAGAAAAAAGGAATAACTAATTAGTGATCACTCCCTTTGACTAGAAACAAGCAGAGGCAGAAGGCTCAATAAAATAAAGAAATGTATCCCAGAAACAGTGATTTGAAATGATAGGCAAAAAAAAGTGCAGTTGAAAGGATATATCCAGATTTCTACAAATAAAAAACTCGTAATAAATCTAGTTTAGTAATCTTCCAAAGGTTCATATATATTCCCAACTTAGGAATTAAAACATATCCAGATTTTTACAAATAAAAAACTCCGTGCTAAATCTAGTTTTGTGATCTTCCAAAGGTCCATATGTAGATAGTTTTGGGAGAATTTATTTTCTTGTATTGCTCACAAAAGTATATATAGAGTACAAAGAGGTATCAAATCCTACCAACTATAGGACTGTACAATAATGGAAGAAATCAAATCCTACCAACTATAGGACTGTACAATAATGAAAGAATATTCTACCAATAATAAAAAGATACACACAATATATTCTAATACGCCCCCTCAAGATGGAGGGCCGGAGGACACGCCAATCTTGGACATCAGCAGAAGAAGCCGAGGACGAGATAAGTGCTTGGTGAGAGCATCAGCAAGCTGATCAACAGAGGATACGTGAGCAACATGAAGAGACCCATTCTGAACCAATTGACGAAAAAGTGATAATCAACGGAGATGTGTTTCATGCGCGAATGAAACACAGGGTTGGCACAGACGTAGGTGGCGCCAATGTTGTCGCTGTAAATGACAGGAGCAGCCGGAAGAGGGACATGAAGCTCGCACAGCAGTGAATGAAGCCAACGGACTTCAGCGGCAGCAGAAGCAATGGCACGATATTCAGCCTCAGTAGAAGATCGTGCAACGGAACGCTGCTTTTTGGAGCTCCAGAAAATAGGATTAGGGCCCAGAAAGACAACATAGGCACCAGTTGAGGAGCGGTCATCACAGTTTCCCCCCAATCAGCATCAGAGAAACAATGCAGAGGTATAGCAGATGAAGGACACAGCCAGACTCCGAAGTCACGCGTTCCATTCAGATACCGGAAGAGGCGCTTAACTACATCCCAATGAGTGACAGTAGGAGCGTGCATGAACTGTGAGAGTTTATTCACAGCAAAGGAGATATCAGAACGAGTGAATGAGAGATACTGGAGGCCCCCAAGGGCCTGTCGATAGGCGGATGCGTCGGCAGGAGCCGAGTCGTCGGCCAGATGAAGGCGGGTGGACGCCGCTGTTGGCGTCTGAACAGGGTTGGATTCCAGCATATTATGACGAGTCAAAAGATCAACAACATACTTACGCTGAGAAAGAAAACACCCCTTGGAGCTGTGCAGAACCTCAACACCAAGAAAGTAGCTTAGATCACCCATGTCTTTAAGAGAAAATTTAGTCCCAAGAGAGTCAATCACACGGTTCAAGAAGGCAGAGTCATTACCAGTCAATATGAGATCATCAACATATACCAAAAAATAGGCTGTAATACCAGAATGCTGAAAGACGAAGAGCGAAGTGTTAGAGGTAGTGTTGACGAAACCCATGGCCAAGAGGCATTGGCGGAGCTCACTGTACCATGCCCGGGGTGTCTGTTTGAGACCATAAATAGCTTTCTGTAACTTACAGACATAAGATGGATAGACTTTGTCAACAAAACCCGGTGGTTGTGCCACATAGACATCCTCTGTAAGCCTCCCGTGGAGAAAGGCATTGTTCACATCCATTTGACGAAGAGGCCAGCCCTTGGAGACAGCTATACTGAGAACCAAACGCACAGTTGCCGGCTTAATAACCGGACTGAAAGTCTCTTGGAAGTCGACACCTGGTCGCTGATGAAAGCCTTTCGCAACAAGTCGGGCTTTGAACTTATCCACATTACCGTCAGGCTTTCGTTTGATACGATAAACCCACTTGCAGCCCACAACATTCTGTGAAGAATCAGGTGGAACAAGATCCCAGGTGCCATTCCGTAGCAGAGCATCAAACTCCAATGACATAGCAGCGCGCCAGCGCTCATCAGTCATAGCACTAGACAAAGTCTGAGGTTCTGTAACAGCTGGAGAGGATACAGCAGACATACCAAACTTCTTGTTGGGCGTAAAGATATTATTTCTGCTGCGAGTTTGGACGTGATGACCACCCTGAGAGGATGAAGGTGGCGGCATAGTGGGTGTAGCGGCGGCGGGGGCCGCCGGCGGTGCCGTAAGAGGAGCTGGTGGCTCGGGCGTTGGCGCCGGCAGTGCGTCCGGTGAAGGATCGCTAGTGGGAACGGCGGCAGGTACTGGCGGAGGCAGCGGAAGGACTTCTAGGGTGACCGGAATGGGTACGGGTGGAGACTCGGGGTTAGACAATTTGGAGAACGGGAAGATATCTTCATGGAAGGTGACATGACGCGAGACGAAAATTTTAGACGTTGAGGGATCAAAGCATAGATATGCGCTTTGAGTAGATGAGTAGCCGAAGAGGACACAAGCACGAGATCTGGGTTCCATTTTGTGTGAGGTGTAGGGCCGAAGCCAAGGGAAGCATTGACAGCCGAAGACACGCAGTTTGGCAAGGTTGGGGCGCCTATGGAAGAGAGACTCAAAGGAGGAGAGCATCGAGAGATTTGTCTTAGGAAGACGATTAATGAGATAGACTGCTGTGACAAAGGCATAAGGCCAGTAAATGAGAGGGACAGAGGCATAATGAAGGAGAGCGAGACCAGTATCGACAATATGACGGTGACGACGTTCAGCATAGCCATTGTGTTGAGGTGTATGAGGAGCTGAAGTGAGATGTGAGATACCATGGGAGGCAAGAAAAGAGCGTAAAGCTAGGAATTCACCCCCATTATCAGTATACAGAGTAACGATTTTAGTAGAGAAGTATTTTTCGACAATGGACTTAAAAGTGGGGAAGGTTTGTAAGACATCAGATTACGGCGTAAAGGGAAAAACCAAACGTACTTAGAAAAATGATCAACAAAAATGACATAATATTTAAATCCTTCATTAGAGATAATTGGAGAGTTCCATACATCAGAAAAAATAAGCTCCAGCGGAGCAGTAGAAGATAAACTTGCCTCAGAGAAAGGTAACTTATGACACTTATGAAGCTTGCAAGAGACACAAGCAAAATCAGACACACTACTGGACGCTATACTGCTAGAAGACACTAAATAATGTAGGATTTTAGCTGACGGATGACCAAACCGAGAATGCCATAATGACGCAGGGAGCTTTTGTGCCGTGAGGGCGGACGGTAGACGGGAAGCCGCCGGCCAGTAGTAGGCGGCGTTCCTACGTGGGCCGCTGACGAGTGTTGCCTACGTGCGACGATCCTTCACCTGAAAATCAGTATCAGAAAAAACAACATTAACATTATTGTGACGACATAATTGAGCAACAGAGATCAAATTTTTACGAATATGTGGAACACAGAGAGCCCCAGGCAATAAAAGAGATGAATAACTGAAAAGTTGGCCAGTATGGGTAATTTTTAAACCTTCACCGTTACCAATAACCACATCATCGAAACCAGTGTAAGGACTGTGAAGAGACATGTTGGCAAGATCATTGGTTATGTGATGAGTGGCACCAGAGTCCAGGATCCAATCAGATGGAGAGTGATGGGCTGTGTGAGCAGCCGGATAAGACGACGCAGCGTATGCTGGTCGCGGCAGTGGTCCACCGTAAGGGGGCTGATTTGCGCCGGAAATAGGATAGGACGGACAGCGGCGCACGGAGTGACCAAATTCACTGCAGATCTGGCACTTCCCATTGTACCCGCGAGATTGGCCATTGTTGGAGTAACCACCGCGGCCGGAGGATAAACCACGGCTGCTACGGCCGCGCCCTCGGCCACCGAAGCGGGTACGGCCGGACTGCTGTCCGGCGACGAAGGCAGCCGACGGAGCCAAATCAGATGCGGCGGAGGTGGCCGGCGCACGGGCAGTAAGCTGAGCCTCCATGCTTAACAGCTTGTCATGTAATTCAGCAAAAGAGATTGGAGATTCACGGGCTTGGATAGCATGAGAGAGCTCCATATACGGATCATCAAGACCATTTAGAACCTTAATGACAAGATCCTCAGAATCAACAGTAACACCCAGGAGAGATAATTCATCCACAATCACGCGAATAGCGTGCATAAAATCAGTAACAGATTTAGAACCTTTTACCGGATTATGGAGCTGCTGTTTGAGAGCCATGATACGACCACGAGAAGCAGTGCCGTATGTGTGCGCGAGGATGTCCCCGGCCTCTTTAGAGGTTTCCGCGGCGGCAATAAAGGAGATGATCGTCGGTGTGATCGACGAGATGATGGCACTGAGAATAAGATTGTCCTGGCGAATCCAGTAAGGATATGTTGGATTGTGGGAAGTTACCTCCTTGTCGATGAAAGTGGCTGGTGGGCACGGCTTCGATCCGTCCAAGAAGCCAAGGAGGTCGTAACCCGTAAGAAGGGTTCGGAATTGGAATTTCCACGCCAGGTAATTAGTGGAATCCAATTTAAGTGGGATCTGAGCCGATGCATTGATGGCAATCGGTTGGAGATGATCGTTGGATGTCGTAGCGGCCATGAAGCGCGAGGCAAAGGAGGCGGTAATCGACGTCGAGAGAGAGAAGGCTGCCGGTTAGTGCAGCGGGGGCGCAACAAGACTCCAGAGAGAGGTGATGGACAGAGAAGGTCGGCGGTGGCGGGCTGCCGATTAGTGCAGCGACAGCGGCGGCGCGGGTAGGGAAGAATTAGGGTTTCTTTGGCGATAAGCCACTGGGGTATGATACCATATAGAGAGTTTTGGGAGAATTTATTTTCGTGTATTGCTCACAAAAGTATATATAGAGTACAAAGAGGTATCAAATCCTACCAACTATAGGACTGTACAATAATGGAAGAAATCAAATCCTACCAACTATAGGACTGTACAATAATGAAAGAATATTCTACCAATAATAAAAAGATACTCATAATATATTCTAATACCATATACATTCTCAACTTAAGAACTATAACTGCAAATTGTACTGAAAAATTGTCTGTCTTTGGTAATTCCAGTTTTACAGCAAAATCATCTAATCATGTCAAACAAAATTCCAGCGCATCCTCTTTCTTCCCTATATTTGAACAATGCTCGACTTCCGATCAGTAACCTTAGCTCAGATGAAGCAAGGTATTCCATTAGTTACATCTTTTAAAAATTCATGTTACCTGCACAGTGGGCTTATTTCAGGACCCTCTTACTCGATAAATGCAGAAAATAATAACCATTACTCAAGTTGGACATTGTCAGATATCTTGGGTCGGTGATTCAGGGGGACGGAGAGATTGACGGGGACGTCACTCACCGTATAAGAGCGGGGTGGTCAAAGTGAAGGTTTGCATCAGGAGTCCTCTGTAACAAGAAAGTTCTATAGAAACTCAAGGGGAAATTTTATAGACTGGTTAGACCTGCCATGTTGTATGGGGCGGAGTGCTGGCCAGTGAAGCACTCTCATGTTCAGAGATTGAAGGTTGCGGAGATGAGGATGAGAAGATGCGAGAAGCGAGGCTGAGGTGATTCGGGCATGTGCGGAGGAGAAGTCCTGATGCCCCGGTGAGGAGTTGTGAGCGGCTGGCGATGGTCGGCGTACGGCGAGGCAGAGGGAGGCCTAAGAGGTATTGGGGAGAGGTGATTAGGCATGACATGGCTAGAATGCGGGTTTCCGAGGACATAGCCCTTGATAGGAAAGTCTGAAGGTCTAGTATCAAGGTTGTAGAATAGGGGCTCCTAGAGTTTTTCGTACTCCTCACCCGGAGTTGGTGAGGCTTGGCAGGGCTATCCATTAGATGATTTGTGTATTGAATTGTGTCTCCCTTATGGTACTTATTTATGTTAGTTACTGTCTAATATTATTGCATGCTATTTTGTTTATGGTTCTTATGTTTAGATAATTATTTACGTTATTTCTGCTAGAGTTACTAATGCTCTTTTATTTTTGTTTTTGTTTTTCCTTTCTTTCACTGAGCCGAGGGTCGATTGGAAACAGCCTCTCTGCCCTTTCGGGTAGGGGTAAGGCCCGTCTACCTATTACCCTCCCCATACCCCACTTTGTGGGACTATACTGGGTAGTTGTTGTTATTACTCAAGTTGGAAAAAGAGAATCAGCAATTTGTGAATAGTTAGCAGATGTTCTTGAATTAAGTCTTACATCATAAACACCAAAAGCTTCCTCCTACTGCCATAGACAGCAAAAAACTTTTTGGATGACAAAAATCATTTCAGAACAAATGAGTGAAAGAAATATTTGAATAAATCGCACTTGCCTGTTGTTCCTCAGGGCAACCAAACTTGCAACGACATCAGCAGAGAGAGCATAAATAGGACCATAAGCATGCAGAAAATACTCCTTCCCCAGAATAGATGAAAGTGGTTCATACCTGTAGTAGTTGTGCAGATTCATTGAGAAACTACTGAGGATACGAACAACAATAATCCTGATAATAGACAACACAACAACACATTTTTTATTCACATTTAGTCATTGGTAAGTATTCGTCTACATCTTCTTTTTCTCATCATTGTCCTTTCGGGTAGGGGTAAGGCCCGTCTAAATATTACCCTCCCCATACCCCACTTTATGGGACTATACTGGGTTGTTGTTGTTGTTGTTGTTGTTGTTGTTGTTGTTGTTGTTGTCACAAGCTCCACAACATCTATTAACATAACAGGCATAAACTGCTAATGATCATAATTTGGGTTGGTTGCTAAAGATCATAAATAAATGAATAAATAAATAAGAGGGGGAGAATACCTAAAGTGAGAATCATAACTTCAGAAATACAATTTTGGGAATGAGCTTGGGCATCTTGTTTTAGGGATATAACATTCGCTAATATTATTTATGCATTTTGTATGCCAAATTGGGAGGCGGGAATCACTTCTAAGTGTAACAAGCTTAAGCTTTGTGTCTTTATTGTCACTGTTGACTTTAGCCCTCAAAGGAAAAAGAAAAAAGGGAAAAGTGGAAAAGGAAAAGTGAGAAGCATATAGTACATTCTGAACAAAGAAAATACCCACACATCAATAAAAATAGAAAAATCAACATAGAAAAAGGAAGAAAAGCTTCTTCCTATTTCTCTCCCTCTATTTTGTTACCTCAATTGGTTCTGATTTTCCTTGAGAAAGAGAAATATCTTTGTCCTTTACTCAAAGTTTAGTCAGAAAACCTTTTGCGCTAATACTTAAAATTAATGTTTTCATCTCTCAGTCTAAAAGAAAGAAAATTAAGCTTCTTTCCTGTTTGTCTCACGGTATTTTATTGCTTCAATTGGTTCTAATTTGCAGTTCAGCCAGAGAACTATCTTTGACATGTACGCAGAACTTTTGCCAGGAAACTAATGTTGATCTTTTCCAAGGAATGCTTCTCTCAGTATCAGTCTGTGTACTGATACTGACATAGGAAGTTGATGTTAAGATACGAAGCGAGAACAAGACTTGAAATTGACATCACACCAATAAAGAACACAAAAATGATATACTGGATTCCATGCAGTCCATTTATCTTGCCAATTATATCAGCATATAGTAAGCTCCTCTCAGACTAACCATTTGAGCTTGGGGTCAGTAAAAACTGGACCCTTTTTCATGCAACCAAGGTATGTCTGTGAGTGAGACCTCTCTTTGGCCAAGAGCAGTGAAAGCCGATCTGTTCAATGGAATATCAGTTCATCAAATTTATGTTAATCATTTCACATTAGACCTCAAGTAAAGAACAAGAAGAATAACAAAGCTTCATAATTCTAGCTACCTGGCCGTAAATATATGTCATCATCAGCTTTGACGTAGAAATCGGAATCGTAAAGTGCATAGGCTGCTTTGAAGAAAGCTAAGCTGTAAAAGCATCTTGCGTAAGTGTAAATCACGAACTGAAGGAAGTAATGAAAAATAATGTTAGAACTAACGTTTTGTATGGGAGCTTACTGTACTCTTCTTCAATATCTAATAGCACAAAATCATCATATTCTGCTACCTCTCCCCTGAGCGCTGACATCTTGGACTTATCACTCGTTTTACCAATAACAAATCTAAAAGCCAAGCCAGTGGATTCTTCTAACCTGCAATAATCATTCAGTCGATTCAGCAAAATATGGTCAAGCAGATTTCACGAATATACATATACAAGTACGTGACAGGACAACTACATATACATATATAGGAGGCCTGGTTATTGCAAAAAGCTAGAGATAATTTTTCAAAACTCAAGAAGATGAGCTGAAAAGTTAATAGACAACAGGGTAATTTATTATAGAAAGTAGAAACTTCTGAAAAATTATATCTGGATTTCAGGCAACCATGATTCAAATGTCTGCTGAAGTTTTTAGTCAAAACATAAACAACTTTCTATGAATTTACTCTCGAAATTTCTTCCAGCCAGTAAGTTCTTCCGTTTTCTGTTGTCCTTAAACTTAACAACTCTACAGTAAGTATTGTGCTATATTCCTTCCATTTTAGCACACTTTATATAAGCTACTAATTTAAATAGCTAGCACGTGACACATGATTTAGAAATCATCTTCTATCTGGTAGACTTGGTAGAAGGGCCCCGACTTATTTCCAGAATAAGAATTCGATCGTGGCTTCCCCCTTTTTTTGGGTGGGATCAAGTTCCATACCAACTGCCACCTATCGACCCCGACCTCTTTTCATTTGTTTTGGATATTACCAAACCTAGCCTAGCCTTTGTAAATCACACTAAACCGGACACCCAAAACATGAACCTATTTGAAAGAGATTTTCATTTTGGTTATGAAGACAAAAATATTATGTAGTAAGTATTCCCACCATATCTTGCCAATAGTTAAAAATTGTACAAGATGAACTTTCCATTTATAGAACAACAATATCAACCACAAACTATAAGTATTCCTATTGCATCTTCGTTCCTAAAGCTACGTAAGCCAAACCTGGCCTTTTGTTTAAAAAAAGAAAATGTAGCTACGTTAGGCTTTCAAAGTAAAAAAGAGAAACCGAAGTTGGATTAGAAGGAGTTAAAATGTAGTATTTACTAATCAACCAATAGCCGATGTAGCTTGTTAGCTATAGGTTCAATTGAACCCAATATTTTTGACGCTAAAGTCAAAACATGATTATAGGGAGTTTGTGAAAAGCCACTAAATATTAACACATTATCACATTCTGAAATCATAGAACTTTAAAAATTGAACCTATCACGTTTAAATATTGGATCCATCTCTGCAGTCAACTATCACTCAATCCAAACTAGTTGGGGTAGACATATTAATCAATTCTGCTCTACTCACATCCAATAGCGAGATCTGAAACAAAAATCTTATATCATATCCTCTACATGGAGTATGGATTAAAGAAGAGTAAAGGTTTTATACATCAACGGTGTAACAAATATTCACATAGTCAGGTCATTTACCAGGTAATTATAAGTAAATCTCTATAAGAATTAATTAGTAACCAGCTAAAGATTGTAACTGATTTGTTATAACAGTTAAAATTCACTAATTCAGTTTAAAAAATCTTTACACTATCATATACTCCCTCCATCCCACTTTATGTGATGTACTTTGATTGGCACGAAACTTATGACCTAAACAACAACAACTAGAAGCCCAGTAGGGTCTTGGTAGGGCAAGATGCAGTGGCGGATGCACATAGCCACTTGTGGGTGCTTAAGCACCCATTAACTTTGACCATATTTAGTGAATTCACCTAGGCAATCGTACAAATATTTTGATAAATATTGAGTGAGCACCCACAAGTAAATTCATTTTTCTTCTTCTTTTTGGAGTTTTTATCGGCAAGCACCCATAACATTAAAATACTAGATCCGCCACTGGCAAGATGTACGCAGTCTTACCTCTACCATAGAAGGACACAAAGGCTGTTTTCAATAGACCGTTGGCGGGAGGGAACTTATGATCTAAAGTGACTATAAATATCTCGTTAAGGATAAAAAATGCAGAAATACAGGTAAGGCTGCAAACGATACACCCTTGTCCCTTCCCGGACCCTGCTCATAGCGTGACTACCATTTTCTTTCTAAATATAGAAAGATATCGTTCTTTCTTGGACAAACTAAAAAAGGAACTAAAAAGGAAATTGCATCACATGAATGTATAAATTAAATCCATTAGAGAATATGTACATTTAGATATAGAAAAAAGGAAATTACTTTTTCAGCCCTCGGTGATCAGAGGGAAACCAAGTCTGCCTTAAAGACCGCCGGCGAGCAATCGATCCAAACCCGGTCTGAATTCCAACAAAACCCATAACTTTTTGCCTCTTATATTCTGCATCAGAAAGCCCATTTCCTTTACTCACAGTTCCATCCCAAAGAACAGAAACAGATCTGGGCTTAGCATATTTACAGTAGTATCCTAAACCCCGCCTCAAAATTACAATAAACCCAGAAAAAAGGCCAGTAAAAATGAGAAGAAAACATAGGATTAAAATTGTTGATCTGCGGGAGTTGTGGAAGTATAAGGGGGAGGATGTTCGGGCATTGAAATTTTTTGGATAGGAAGGCATTTTGAGGTAAAGGATTTCTTTTGAGAAATGAAATTTAGAAGTTAATTTAAAAATAAAATGTTTATCTGATATTGGGGTTTAAACATTGTAGTGAAGATTCAAAATCTAGTAGCAGATGTTGCATATCAATATTGGCTTCAAATTGAAGTTAGCTCTGAGCTCTTCCAATTTGACGTTGGCTTGTTGATCTGTCTCGTTGGTGGGACCTGCTTTTCTTTTTCATCTTTTTCTGTTTGTAATTTTCTATTGTTTCTGTTCTTTCGTCAATTGTCATCCAATTAAGCAGGGATAGTACGTAGCGTGTAAGTTTAGTGTAGTGTTAGCGGGACCAGATACAGACCTAGGATTCACAAGTCATTTTCAAGATAGAAAATTTCAAGTAACTTGAGTAAGTTATTTCAAGAAGACGAGAAGATTGATAACGATATCACACACCGTGCATGGAATGGGGAGTGGATGAAATGGAGGCTAACATCCGATATCATGTGTGACA
Source organism: Nicotiana benthamiana (assembly GCA_034376525.1). Classification (NCBI taxonomy): domain Eukaryota; kingdom Viridiplantae; phylum Streptophyta; class Magnoliopsida; order Solanales; family Solanaceae; genus Nicotiana; species Nicotiana benthamiana. Next base: position 95,155,731 of record CM067330.1, read on the forward strand.
AGAATGTGCCGCAAAAACTTAAGAGTCAATTCTACAAAGCGGCGCTTAGATCGGTTATGCTGTATTTGACATAATGTTGGCTAGTCAAGAACTCCCATATTTAGAACATGAGCGCAGTCGAAATGAGGATGTTGCGAGGGATATACCGACATACTAGGTTGGATAAAATTAGGAATAAAGATGTTCAGAAGAAAGCAGGTGTAGCACCTATGAAAGATAAGATGCGTGAAGCAAAGCTTAAATGGTTCAGACATGTGAGAAATAGAAATGTAGATGTCCCAGTGAGGAGGTGTGAACGGCTAAAGCTAGCAGGCAGGAGAAGAGGTAGAAGACGGTCTAAGAAGTATTGGGGAGATGTGATCAGGTAGGATATAACGCGACTTCATCTTATCGAGGACATGAATATTGATAGGAGGGTATAGAGGTAAAAAATTAGGGTAGAAAAGTATATGTCGTCGTGTATTTTTCTAATCTGCTCCATATTTATTAGGGCTAGCTGATTAGTATACTGTCTTCGATTCTTAGAGTACTAGTATTAGGGTAACTTTAGAATATCTTCTGCTTCTATTTTCTAGTACCCTGCCGTATTACTGCTTATGGCTATTGCTATTACTATTGTTTTCTTTCATTTATTCTTTCTCTGATCCTTATATTATTGATATTATTTTCTGACATTGTTGTTGTTATTTCTTTGTTTATATTTTTCCTTTTGAGCTGAAGGTCTTTCGTAAACAATCTCTTTGTTCTTCAGGATAAAAATATGCATATACGTTACTCTCTCCATCACTGAATTATTGTTATATGGTTAAAATTGCTGCATACGCTACTACATTTCAGAACATTTGAAGTAAGGCTGTATCCGGTTCCGGTTCTGGGTCTATTTGGGTCTGCGGTTCCGGTTCTGGCGGTTCCGATTCTGCGGTTCTGGCGGTTCCGGTTCTGGCGGTTCCGGAACCGCGGTTCTGGCGGTTCCCAGCCGTTCTGTTTATTTTTTTTTTAAAATCAATATCTTGTATTGTAGTCATTAGTATATTGTAGAATATATTTTATATAGTGTACTATGTTATTAGTATAATATATATTGTGTTTGGTAATTAGTATATATTGTGTATAAGTAGTGCATATTTTGTATATAAGTAGTATATATTGTATTTAAGTAGTATATATTGTTTATAAATAGTGTGTATTGTGTTGTAGACTTGTAGTTAGTAATTAGTATAAATTGTATATAAGTAGTATATATTGATAAAAGAATTGTCATTAGTATATTGTCTTGTATGTTATATATTGTATGTTATATAAATATTCAAGGATTGATATAGAATTAAAGGCAAAGAAATATTGAGACAAAAGATATTCAAGGATATGATAAAGAGCATATTTATTGACCAAAATGGCATATCTTTTTTTATTCTTCCTTCCCCCAATGGAATGAGCACAACATGGTACCAATACTACCATTAAAAGGAAAAACTAAAAGAAGACATGCTAATGTACAAGTTACATCATAGTTTATGTATTATTTCTAACAAATCTCATAAAACCTTCAAGGTTTGGAGGTGGTTGTGTTGGCGGTGGTGGAAATGAAGCTTGTTCATCACCACTTCCGGGTGAAGATGTTTTCTGAGCAAGTTTCGCTAGCATTTCTTCATAGCACTCATCTATTTCTGGTTGTGATTTAGCTAGCCCAAAGTTCCTTCTTTCTGCGCGGATCTAATCTCGAAAAAGCACTGATTTTTCCAAGTTGTCCCGCATCGACGCCCTGTGATCACCTATTTGTAGTCTTGCTTGACTAAAGGCGCTCTCTAATGCAACAGTTGACGCTTGAATCGATAGAACATCCCGAGCCATCCTTGCAAGAATGGGAAAATGTTTTTCCCTTGCCTTCCACCAATCCAAAAGGTCGAAAGAGCCGTCTGGATTCTCATTCTCTAGTCCCTGCGACAAATAAACTTGAAGCTCATTTAGATGGAAAAAATCATCTACATTTTCACCTTGAGTACCCCTGAACTCCGTCCACGATTTAAGAGCTGTTAAGCCAGCAGCTCTTTTAGGCGCCTGTGATGTGGACGAAGTAGGGGTTGGAATATTAGGCCTGGCATGCTCTAACGCATGTTTATAAGCATTATAAACAGTTTGAACATTCACTGTAATTGATGCTTTCGCATCAGATAGTGTAGCCATTTCTTCTTCTTCAAGATCTAAAGCTTGATAAATAGTAGAATACCAAAAGTTAGGACCTACTTTCATAGTAGGATTTAACATAGCAGCCACACCAAATATAGGAGGGATTGGAAAAAAATATTTTTTAAACTTCTTTTCATTTCAGTAATTGCAATTTCATAAATTTCCCCTCCCTCGTTAAAATCAACAAACAAATTAGCAAGTGCGGCAATATAAACTAAACAGTTAGAAATAGTTGGATAATATTGGCCAGATAAAGCACTTGTAGCCACATGAAAATGTTCTAAAAAATCTAAAAGAATTTTAAAGTTAGTCCAATCTTGATTAGTTAGCATGTCATTATCTTCCTTCCCACAATCCCGAGAATTATAAGTAGCGTTAATTGGGTTTCTATATTCGTACGCCACTACTAAACTTTCGTACATGTAGTTCCACCTAGTTGGGCAAGGTTTAGGAACCTTTCTTTCTCTAAGGCCATATTCGTCACATTTTTTAAAATATTCTCTAAGTCTACTTCTACGGTTAGAATAAAAAAGTCAATTAAGAGAGAATTTAACCTTTTCAATTTCTATGTTTAAAATTCTCATACCATCACCAACAATTAAATGATAAATATGACATATACATCTAACATGGAAAATATTAGTAAAAGCAGGATTAAGTGTTCTAGTTAACATACCTATTGCACTAGTGTTGCTACTAGCGTTATCCATGGAAATTGACATTATTTTATTACTAAAACAAAAATATCTACATACATCTGAAACAGCGTTAGCAATAAACATACCCGTATGCCGTGAATTAATTATTCTATATGCAATAATGCGTTTTTGCATTGTCCAGTCTTCGTCTATCCAATGACTGGTTACGGTTAGATAATCACAATCATTTCCACTTCTACCAATATCAGTTGTAATAGACATATGATTACTTATATGGGTAAATAAATAACGCAAGTATTGTTCATATTCATGCTTGTATTTATAAATGTCGGCCTTAACTGTGGCGCGAGGCCAACCTTTATACGTAGGATTAAATACTCTTCTAATATAATGAATCCAAGCAGGATTAGAAGCAAAAGAATAAGGCAAACACATAACAGTAATCATTTTAGCTAATTCTTCACGATCCTTATTTGGATCGTAATACAATATACCTCCGGTGACTGTGTTTATTCCTGGTTGAACTAGATTTGAACCCGTACTTGGGTTAACTGTTGTTTCAGGACTTGTCCTCCCCTCTTGTTGCGCTTTCAATTGGAAATATCTAGCATTATCGCTAGGGTATAATTTTATATATTTAACTAAACTACCTGTGCCGCTACGATCTCCAGTATACCTATGCACAAGTAATTTCCCACAAGATTTACACTTAGCCTTATTTTGTTCTCTTAGTTGAATAAAAAATTGCCAAACTAATGAAGTTTCTGAACGTTTAAGAGGTTGTCTACTAAAAGTGGGAGTTTGTACGGGTGGATCCTCCGGTTCATTAGTAGCAGGACTAGTAGGTGTATCATCTAAATCTAACGGAGCTTGGGTTTCGTCATCATCATCATCCTCATTTCCCTCTAAGATAGGTGCATTAGGATAAAGCATATTCATAATATCATCGTGTATTCTATCACCAACTGATACATCATGTAGAAAATCAACATCGCTAAATTGAAAACACGGCTGATCACTATCAAGGATTTCGAAGGTTTCATTAGTATTTCTAGGTTGGCTACTACTTTGAACTTATTTATCTTTTCTAGGTCGGGGAGCCGGGGGAGGGGTAGTATTTTGGCGACTACTTTCACCGGTTTTAGATTTTCCTTTTTCGAACATATATTTCAATGAAAATGCCATAGTAATTATAATTAAGCAAAATAACAACACACAAAAATATTCTTAGCACGTAAGAGTTGAAACGAGTTTACCGGATTGACGAACAACTTCTTGAAAATTGAAAATCGTTGAAATTGAACACTTGAAAACTTCAAGTCAACAACTTCACAATGTTTCACGAATTTGCAACAATAAATTAAGCACTTGCACTAGAAAGATTGAAAGAGAGCTTGAGAGAGCTTGAGAGATATTGATGAATTGGTGAATTAAAATGAAAGAATGAGGGGGTATTTATAGTTGAGAAATGGGAAATTGTGTAATTATATAAAGTTTGGGGTTAAATTAAAGTTTGGGGGCCAAAAGGCTATTTTTGAAAATTCCAAAACGGCTAATTTTGAAAAAGAGCCGTTTGGAAGTTTATAAAAATTTTTTTTTTTAAAAAATAAATCGGACCGTTGCGGAACCGGCTGGAACCGTGTGGAACTGCTTGAACCGGTCCGGTTCCGGCTCCGGTTCTGGCGGTTCCGGTTCCAACGGGTGGAACTGCCCCATCACGGTTCCGAGTAACCGCCGGAACCGAAATCGCGGAACCGGAATCGCCGGAACCGGCAGAAACGGCAGAACCGCGGTTCCGATCCGGTTCCGGTTCGAAACCGCAAAAAATACAGCCTTAAATTGAAGTATGTTTTCACGCCTTAATTCTCTTTAGTACAAGCGAAGAATGCATAGAGATGGCTTTTCTTACACAATTTTAAGGGTAGTCAAATTTTGTCTTTTTGACAACTACAAGATTTAAAAGGAAAAAAAACAAAAACTAAAGGCTAGACCTTCTAAAACAATCTTGAAGAATGTTTATGCAACGCTGAAAATGGGCGAATCGGGCTATCGAACTGCAAGCCCGAAATTCATTTCAGGCCCAAACATGGATTCGTTTAGCCCTCTCTCCGAGCCCATTTGGGCCCGTTCCGATTCGCACTTCTTCGATCCTCCATTCTATTAGGGTCTCCAACGCCCGATTTTCAATTCCTTTCGCTTCTAGTTGTCTTCCTATGGCGTCCCCATCAAACCCTAACAGCTCGCAACCCGCCGCCGTTGACCAGCGTCGCCTGCAATTTGTTCCGGTTGATTTACCTCTCTCTTCTCCTGTAAGTGCTCCTCTTAATTCCTTGCTATTGCACATCGATTTTGTGAAAGACAAGTAGATGAATGAGCATTTTAAAGTGAAGTTCTCTATTTATTGAATAAGTCGATATTGAAATGAAAAAAGTTGTTATTGTTATGCTTGGTGTAGCTTGAGTTTATTTGATTCATCTGTCTTCTAGCCTTTCGCAGACAGATTTCGAATTAGGACAATAATGATTCATGAAAGCTAGCTTAAATTTGAATTTCAGCTGATTTTGGTGATTACAGTGATCAGTGATGGATTTTGGGAGCATATTTTGAGCCTATTCGGGCTTTGATTGCAAACAAAAAAGAAAAAAAAGAACAGAATAGTCATGGACTTCAAAAATAAGCAACTTCGAAGGGTCACTTTGTCATAGCCGGTGAAATGATAAATGGAAATGAAAAACTTTTTTTGGTTAATTTTTTATTTAACCATCCGGTATCTGAAACACACACTGGCCTGACTTATCCATATTCGCACTGGATAGGCCGCTATGGGGTGAAGTGCACTCTACCAAGAAGTTCTCCATTCCCTAGGAAAAAAGGAGCGAATAACTAAATAAGTTTAGAGTTGGAACGTTGAAAACTTTTGCAAAATTTTCCACCAGGAAACTACAATAATGCACATTTGATACAATATTTTTGTTTTATTATTTCCATCTTGGTGAACCGTGGGAATAACATGAAATGAAACATTTATGAATATTAGTACAAGTGAGACATCATCGAGCAGTCCATAAATCAGATCACTGATGACGACTGACGAAGTAAGTTTAAAAAAGTGCTTATCTCTGAGAAGTACAACAGAAAGCAATATGCAACCAATGACATGTCAAGCTTGATCCTTACTTGGTTTGAAACTTCAACCCAACTCTTTAAAGTACACTGTAATAGTCGATCTTCACCAGACCCCACTTTGTGGGACTATACTGGGTAGTTGTTGTTGTAATAGTCGATCTAGTGCCTCACAAGGTATTATGCATTCTGAAAAAGGCAATGGTGTTGGCCACATGGTTTGTGATAGCATAGAGTATACTCTTTATATGGTGTTGAGTTATAGGATCTTCTTTGAGGCTCATTTTCATAATAATCTAGCCAAAAATAATGACCTGTTGTAACTGATATTTTGTTAAATGAAGTTATACATGTTTTGAACGTGCAGTGAAAGTTATTGAGACATGTAAAGAGCTCAAAGTTTGGAGATACACTTGATTTTGTAATTATCTTGTGTGATTGCATGTTAAATGTTTAACATGCAGCAGCTGCTTTGAATTTCCCTTGTTGATTCATATTTGTAATGTGGTTGCTTTTATATAGATGGTAGATGCAAATCCTGACGCCATGGTGGATATAACCAGTCTGACTGAAGTAACCACAGGCGAGAAACGAAAAAGAGAAGGAAGATTAAGATCTATAGTTTGGCAACACTTCACGAAGCTAATAAAGGAGGATGGAACTTGTGAGAAATGCAAGTGCAATCATTGCCATAAACTTTTTACTTCTTCAACCCGAAGTGGAACTACTCATTTGCTTCGTCATATAAGTGAAGGAATCTGTCCTGTATTTAAGAAAGTCAAAAAGGAAAACTCGTCCGCAGTTTTCAGCTATATGAGTGGCAGCATAGACCGAAAAGTTGGTATTAACCCTTGGAAGTTTGATCAAGAACTGGGTCAAGCATCCATTGAACAGTCAATTGATGTGCGTAATGATTTGTTGTCTGTGGGATTAGATGATATTGAACGTCAAACATGCACTACATCAGAAGGTGACTATGGTCGCCAAACATCAATGCCCGTATCTTATAAACTTCCTCAGCAACCTGCCGTGAAGTCTCAGCCTATTGCAGCATCATGGATGAGTGAGTTGAGGACTTGTGTAGGTAAACTCGTTGAACTCACAAATGAACGAGTGTCAAAGTTTAGCATGGATAAGACTTGTGTGACTGTTAGTACTCCCGATTTATCTATATCTTCTGTTGTGAAGTGCTTGAATGAGATGGAGGATATCCCACAATCAAGTGCAATGTATTTAGATGCTTTGGATATCGTAAGGGATCCAGAAGAAAGAGAGTGTTTCATTTGTTTAAACCCAGAGCCTCGTAGGAGATGGCTGCAAAGGATGTTACATCGTCGTTTTCCCTTACGCTATAGCACCGATGTTTGACCAACTGTAAGTACTCAACAAACAACTGCTAAAAAACAATCAGCTTCTGGGAGATATCATTTGATAACCGTGACGACTTTACATGAACAGTTGTTTTTGTTGGAAAGAACCATGTTTGTTATCAAAGCTTTGGTGCTGTACAATTTCTGTTGTTTCTACATACTACAAAAACCGAAAGTATATGGAAGCTTATTGATTGTGCTATCTGAATATCAAGAATGAAGAAGATTTATTTGCTACATCTAATGCTAGGCCCCTAGTTCTTGTTCTTGGTATGAACTCAGTGGCGAGGCTTAGGCTACCCACGTTCGATCTAGTATGGCGACTTCATTAGTCCATCAACGTTCGTATAACAACGGCGACGATCCATTAAAATTTCACAAGTGGGGTCCGGGGAGGATAGTGTGTACGCAGATCTTACCCCTATCACGATAGAGCAGAGAGGTGGTTTTCGATGTACCCTCGGCTCAGGAAAACAGAAAGAAACGAGAAGAGATAGTATATCAGTACCGTCAACAGAAACCATAGAAGTAATAACATCATAAAAATTAGAAAATAGATGACATATAATAATAATAACCAGTAATTAAGGTTTGGAGCTATGAAGAACAGAAGGATAGTGTGAACACAGTATTAATCACTAGCGATCTAAGATTAATCTTATTAAACCAGCCTCACCTCCGGTACAAAGTAAAAAAGAAACCCGATACCTTTTAGCTTACAATCGAATATCTAACCTCCACACTTTTCCATCAATCGTTTGTACAATAATATATTTCGTATGATTACCTAGAACAACTCATATTAACCAATTAGAATAAAATATTGAACTACGGGTAACTTTGAATTTGACCTTCGTTTTCAAATAATACGACGGTGGCGTCGGCGCGTAAATTCCAGTAGTGAAATATTATTAGCCTTGATGAGCACAACATAATGTCTCCCACGAGTTGTAGTAGGATAAACAGAATTTATCATTCTTAATTAGAAGTTTTGGTTAAAACCAGAAAATAGAAAAATCTGATAGGAAGCTGCTTTAAACACGGATTTAGATTAGTTTTGATTAGCGGTGACTATAGTTTGGGCAAAGCCAAAATTCAAACCGAAAGCCAAATTTTTTGAATTTTTGATTTGAATTTTGAATTTAATTTTTAAAATTTTTTATTTCGGATTAAATATTGAATTTGGTACTTTGAATTTTTGAATAGCCGAAAAATTCAAAATTCTTTTACTTTATATTTAGTCCATTATCCATATGTCAATAACAATAAGTTCAGTATTCTACACATTAAATCTTATATTATATATTCAAAATTAATTGCTAAGTTACTGTGAGAATACTTTTTATTTGGACATGGTTATCCTATTTCTACTTCTTATCGGTCATATTAATGTCATTATTGTATTTTGTTGATAATAATTTTATTATTTGAATACTTCATTTGGATGATTGCAGTGAGAATGAGGAATTTTTCGTGCAATTTAATATGAGTACTTTATTTGAATATTTATTTTTGTAAAAAGAAGCAATATCTCAACTTATAAGCTCAAAATCAAAAATTTAAATATTCAAATCGATTAATCCGAAACCGAGCTTAAAAAATTCAATCCAATTTAAACTTATTTAGATTGAATTTGAATGTCATTTCTTCAAATTGAAAATCAAAAATTTAAACCAAAATTTTTATATAAAATCTGAACTGCCCAAACGTCCACCTCTAATTCTGACTTCATACACAAATACCGAATGGTTAAAAAAAATGTGCACATAGACGTGTCATAAGTCCTAACATGGTGTAATAGAAAGGGAGTGCTAATATTTATTACTTCACTCTTTTGCCATTTTGCTTTCTTTGTGTTGTCCTTTGATTCTTTATTCTATTTTGTAGGATGATAAGATTATCACGTAATAGCACCATAAAAGGATGATAATTTAATTTCAAGAATAAATAATAGTGCTAAGCATTGTGTAATATTGAATTATGCAGATGTTTACATTTACAAATAATTATATCAAATTTAATTACTTATTTCTTAAATTATTTCTCGAAGACTTTTTGAAATGGTATTATTATTATAAGTAAAACCGTAAAATATATATTCTATTTATTTTTTCTTGAAGGAAGTATAAAGTCAAAAGTAAAAAATTAAAAGTGAACTGATGGAGTATTATATGGTTATAGTTTGCTCACGACGGAGTTTAAACAAAAACAAATGAAGAAGACTTTTAAAACAATGCCAGTTCGACGGACGAGGAGGCCTAAAGCCAAAATATATTAAGAGGCCCTTAAATTTCTTTCACAAAAAACCATAAAATAATGAGACACAAAAGAAGTCTACGTAACTTTGATTTAGTGGTGAGAGCGGATCACGCCCAACTATGCTTTATAAAAAGGACATGCAGATGTTGCAAATATAATCTGAGTATCTAACCTAGAGTCGAACCCACAGGGAATTAACCTATCAATTACATTTTTTGGACTTTCTAAATTCTACTGAATCAATTTTCCAAATGTTATCAATAACACTTGATGGTATTTCTACTAACTACGATTGACAGTAAATAAATAACTGAAAACTAACTAAGATTGAAATGTAAAAAACTAAGAGAAGGCTCTAAGGCCATGATTTCCCGTATTGAAGGAATCCCTTATGATTATGCTTCACATAGAATCACCAAATCATCTCTATCAATTATGAGTGCTCCTCTTACCGTAAATCTCTCTCGAGTAATTACGATAATTTACTAGATGCTCTCTCCCGAGTTACACTAGCTGACTTTATTTATTGCAGCTCACTTTAGATTGCACCCAAGGCTTTGTTATCCCTAATTTCGCCTTTAAACCCACAATTATGGATCCCTCTTATACTTTGGGAGTGATATTATTCAACAACTACCTAAATTTGCACTATCTCCCGAGTTATACAGACTAAATAGGCACAACTAATTGAGGATCCTGCTAATTAACTACAACAAGCACGTAGTTGAATAAATAGAGATTAAAATGGCAAACTATATTAACATAATCAAGAAGTTCATCCGTCAATAGGTTCCATAAAAACCCTAGACAAAAGAATTAGCTACTCATGACGAAACAAGATGAAAATACTAAATTATTCATAATGATTAATTGCAAGAAAATAAAAGAACCCTAATGTTTGGTTGATCTTCTCACAACTGTTTCTCCTTCAAAGTAGTCTAAAACCAAGCTTAAAAATATTATTGGGTGAGTTTCTAAAGCTTATAAGGGTTTAGCAAAAGTCTCCCAGAATTTACACTTTGGTCCCTAAACTTCCTGAGTCGTGAACAATGCACCGCGGTTGCAGCAAGAACGCGTCTTGACCACGGTGAGCACTGAACTTTCTGCCTTGGATTTTAATCCACCTCGGTCAAGGTGGAATTGACCTGATCATTTTCCTTCTTCTTTGTGCTCGGGTATTTCTCGGGTGGGCGTTGTTTTCACATTATCACCACCAAAACACCTCGTGATGCTTCCTCACATAGAACATTCCCTGAGAAACAAAAGAACATTATTTAGAGCATTTTGTTGGCAATTTACCTATAAAAAAACAATAAGCATGGTCATATTAAGGTGTAAACATCATCTATATAGCCTAATATCAACACCCACACTTAAATCATTGCTAGTCCTCGAGCAATCCACCACACTCCATCAACGTTCCTTCCCTAAGCTTTTCCCTTAACGACTCATACCTTGAACATTTTACCAACGTTCCACCTAGTAGTGGATAACCTTTACCTCAAAAGTCAAATCTTTCGTACCCTGCAACATTAACACTTACTCAAACCACTCTATACAAGAGTCAAGACTTACCTTTCCTTTGTGAATCACATGCCCTCACATCACATTTGAGAGTAGTTCCACATATGATGATATTTAGAACAATTAAGAACTTAAATAGACAAAATTCACTCACTCCCATAAATAACATTCACATGCCACAAAAATGCACCATAAGCTTGTCCGTAGTATAATACTCTACTAGTTGAGCCCACTCAGTCTAAGATTAATAGGACTTCACTTGGTTGTAATGTAGGCTAAAGGACGGGTAGGATATATTTGGATATAGTGACTAACCTCCTTAAGCACTTTTAATACAATTACATTAATATTCTACACCATACTTATGTCAACCAAACATTCCACCACTTTTATTTAAAACATCCCCATCAATTAGGTGTCTTTGCATCAAGCTACCACTTAGCAACCGCTATATTTATGCATATCTTTTTTTTGTGGTTCTTTTTCCATTATGCTTCAAAATTTATCACCTTTTCTCTATTTCAATGGTTCCACTCAAAAATCAAACCACCATCCCATACTTTTATTTTTGTATATTTTTAATACTGATCAAGTGCTTATGGGAGGTAAAAAGGTTCAAATAGCATGCTATTCAAATAACTAGGAGGTTTGTAATGTGGTTGCCAAAAAAACTAGCTTATAAGCTCAACGGGTTAACTGAGATTCATTACATTCAGACGGATTTACTTTATATGTCTGGCTTAACAAAGAAATGCCTATTTCAGTTCTAAAACTGAGTGAAACTACTATTTCGCTTTGCAAACACACAAGGCAAGTTCTAGGCATTAAATGCGAATCAGGGAATGCAGTAAAACTCACAAATACACAGCACATGACTCACTTCGGATTGGTTTATGAAGACATCCTCCTTTGAGTGTTCACGTTAGATACTAACATAGAATTTTAAGGTACTTCACATGATTCAACCCTTGAAGCTAAGTGTTACACTCTAATGTCTTTTGTGTTCAGGTGTATCAACGCTAAGGATTAATCTAAAAACTAAAAGGAAACAAAATGAACAAAAACTACCTACACCAGGTTCAAGCTAAACCATTGGAAAAGAATCGTGGCAAAAAAAAAAAACCAAGGGGGAGTTACTATATTACCTAAAAAAATAAAATAAAAAATCGTTTTGTATTTTCTTTAGACTTACTTCCCTCATGAAAACTGTCTAGAAGATCTGTCATCAGGAAGAGTCTCCATATTCCCTTTTTTTTTTGTTTTTTCTTCTTCGACTTAATCCCTCAAGAACCCTCCAAAAGAGATCCATCGTCGGGATAAGTCACTTACTATTTAAACTTCCCTAATGAACTATTACTCAAACACCAAAAATAATCAAAGCAAAACAAAACACAACAAAATCTAACCAACAATTGCTATAATTACACACATACAATGAAGTATCCCCCAACCCACACTTAAAATGAAGACATATCCCATGGCTTAAAAATGTAAAGAACAATGAGGTAAAGGAACTTTCTAATGGATCACTCCTGATCGGAGACAGTGTCTGGGTTCACGTTGAAAGCACGACCCAATGCTCTTAACCATCCCAAGAATTTCTTTTCCGAATTCACCTACCGGTCGGCCATTGCTTCTACACGGACGCCCAAATCATGGACCGAGGTACGCAAACTAGCCATCTCTGCTCTATAGCTGTCATGCGGGTGCTCTGGCGGGGCTGTGATGGGACTGCATCATCAAATCTTGGAGGTAGGGGACTGCAGTTGCTTCCACATCATCATCAGACTTATCAACATTCACCACAGGCTCCATCCCAATTTTGATTTTTCTCGCTAAGAATGGGGCTTCCATTGCCAGCTTTCCATCAATTCGAGGGTCCTTAGGGACTCTAGCAATCCGGCACAGCCTAGTGACTAGAGAAGGGAAGTAGAATCCCTTGAGCAACTCTGGTGATCTAATCAACATCTCGTCATGGAGAAGCCTGGCCACATCAAAATCCATGTGTGCCATGAAACAGTAAATAGCAGCTGTCCGTGGTAGATTGACATCAGTCGTGCTGTTGGAGGGCAACAAGCAACTGTTGATAATGGTGAGCCAACACTTAGCCTCCTAATTGAGACATTGGGAGTTAAGAGTGATCCTATGCGTAATCCAAATATATTCCCCGTCGGGCATATAAATAACCTCAAGAATAGGCCACCACAAGGCTCATGTTGAGCTATAGGTACGATAATCATCAGTATCTCCCTTGAACACCGTCAGCCTGTACACCCTACGAATGGCCTCAATAGATGCGTTCACTGGTGTTTTCCTGACAGTAACAATTCCCTCATCATTTTTCGGGCAGTTTGCGTAGAACTCCTGTACTACCCGAACATTTGCCTCCTCTGACACCTCGAAGAAGATGTCCAGCTGACACCTCCTCAACTCATTGAAGATGTTTGGGTATTCCACCTCTAGTGCCTGGCGGTCAATATGCACCTCATGGAGAAGTTTCTTTGTCTCCTTTGCATTGTTCTTGGCCTATGCCGCTTGGGCGACAAACCTCGTATTGTCAAACTGTGGTCCCTGGGCTTTCCCTATACTTCTCGAGGAGCTTCTCGGTCCACTAATAGATGGACCGGTGGTGCGCCTCTTTCTATAAAAACTCATTCTACTTGTCAAATTGAGAAACGCCTATTAGTGAGCATGTGAAATGTATGACTATGGGTGGTTACTCATACTTAACCACAATCATGTCACATTAGCCCTTGTAAATTCATTGGGGCAATTTCTCAAATACCTTGTGGGCAAGGCACTATCTTATAATATATAGCCCTCATTGGTACATCAAAAATCCACCCAAATCAGATATACTACTACACCATCACACCCCACACTACTCCATTAAACACCCACTAACATACACCCTTCCACCACATTAAACACACAGCCTCTTCACCAATCATGTACAAAAACTACATTCTAAAAGAAAAACAAGAAGAACTAACACAAATCTACTAACAGTTACACCTCATTACAACATGAAACTAACATAAACTACAACATAATACACAAGAAAAGAGAGAGGAGAGATGAGTAACATACCTTAATAGAGGAAGGTTGAGAGGAATGGAGATGGGGGAAGGGGAGTGATTGAAGAAAAAGAAGAAGAAGAGAGGGATTTGGGGGGTTAGGGTTTAGAGAGATAGAAAGGAAGACTGAGAATTGGGGGAAGGGGTCCTGCCGCGGTTTGCCGCGGTCTTGCCGCGTTCGCGGTGAGATAAATTCTGGGAGGCAGAATGTTTGTCTCTCACCATGGTCTTGTAGCGGTTTTGCCACGAACGCGGTGGTTCCCAGCTTCTTTTAATATATTTACACAAGGAATAATACAACAAATTCGTGGGTTGCCTCCCATGCAACACCTGATTTAATGTCGCGGCACGATGCAGAAAAGCACATTTTAGGCTTGCTCGACCTTTGAGGTTCCGTTAGATTTATCTCAGACACTTCCTTTGGCTATTTCATTCCTATGTATAGCTTCAGTATCTACCCATTGACTCTATATGTGTGAGAGTCTTTCTCCAAGCAATTTACACAGTCCCGAAGGGAATATACTTCTACCACCTAAAATGGACCAGACCGTCGTAGCTTAAGTTTACCAGGGAACAACCGTAATTTTGAGTTGTACAGCAATACCATGTACCGGGTTTGAAATGTCACTTAAAAACATTCTGATCGTGCAACCTTTTCATTATTTACTTGTACAACCTTGTGCTCTCAAAAGCAAGATGTATGAACTTATCAAGCTCATGCAATTCAGTGATTCTTGTTGTGCCTGCAGCCTCAATGTCTAGGTTCAGCTGTTTCATTGCCCACCAAGCTTTGTGCTCAAGTTCCACTGGCAAGTGGCAAGCCTTCCCAAATACCAACTTATATGGTGACATACCAATTGGTTGTTCTAAAAGCAGTTTTATAAGCCCAGAGTGCATCATCTAGCTTTTTCGTCCAATCAGTTCTTGTGGCGTTCACAGTCTTGGTTAGCACACTCTTTATTTTTTTTGTTGGAAACTTCAACCTGCCCACTAGTTTGGGGATGATATGAGGTAGCAACCTTGTGGCATACATCATACTTTGCTAGAACTTCTCGAACACTCTATTACTGAAGTGGGTGCCTCTATCACTAATAATCGCTCTTGGTGTCCCAAAGTGGGTGAATATGTTCTTCTTCAAAAATCCCACAACCACTCTTACATCAGTAGTGGGCATTGCTATAGCTTTTACCTATTTGGACACAAAGTCCACATCAATGAGTATGTACTTATTACCAAAGGAGCTGACGAAGGGACCCATGAAGTCAATCCCCCAGACATTGAACACTTCCACCTCTTGAATCGGGTTCATGGGCACATCATGTCGACCAAAAATGTTCCCAGTTCACTGACGTTCATTGCAAACCTTCACCCATTGGTGCGCATCTCTAATCACTGTTGGCCAAAATAAACCATCTTCTAGCACTTTCACAGCTGTCCTGATCCCTCTAAAATTTCCTCCATACGTTGATGCGTGACAAGCCTGTAAAACAGAAGATTGTTCTATATCAGGGACATACCTCCGAATCATATTGTTAACACATATTCTAAAATAATATGGCTCATCCCAATAATACATGCGACAATCACGATAAAACTTTTTCTTTTGTGTAGATGAAAGGTTATAGGGAACTATACCGCATGCCAGGTAATTAGCAAAGTCTTCATACTATGGTGCTTCCTTAAGACTAGTAGTGAGCAACTGCTCGTCTGGAAAGGTTTTCAGAATATCCTCAACCTCCACCAAATTTTTAGCTCCCTCAAGTCGTGATAGATGATCAACGACTTGGTTCTCTCTGCCCTTACGATCATGAATTTTGAGGTCGAATTCTTGTAGTAGCAGCACCTAACAAATCAGGCACGACTTAGACTCCTTCTTCTCGATCAAGTACCTAAGAGTTGCATGATCAGTGCTTACAATTACCTTAGAACCAATCAGGTATGATCTGAACTTGTCGAAAGAAAACACCACAGCGAACATCTCCTTCTCAGTCACAATGTAGATCAACACGGCTCCACTTAGCATACTACTAGCATAGTAGATTGGATGCGTCAACTTGTATTTCCCCTGTCCCAGAACTACCCCCACTGTGTAGTCTCTGGAATCGCACATGGGTTCGAATGGTTGCTCCCAGCCAGGGGCAACTATGATAGGTGCTGTGGCCAGCCTCTTTTTTAGCTCCTCGAATTCTACCCAACAATAATTAGAAAACAAGAAAGGTGATGTTTTTCTCACAACTTACATAGAGGGTCGGCAATTTAGGAAAGTCTCTTATGAATCTCTGGTAGAAACCGGCATGCTCGAGGAAGCTCCTAATTGCTTTGACTGAAGTTGGAGGGGGCAGCTTTGTTATCACATCGCCTTTAGCACGATCCACCTCAATTCATTTGGTTGACACCCGATGCCCCAAGACTATGCCCTCTTGTACCATAAAGTGGCACTTATCCCAATAAAGAACTAGGTTAGTCTCGATACACCATCTCAGCACATGATTCAAATTTATCAGGCACTCATCAAATGAGTTCCCCACCACTAAGAAATCATCCGTGAACACCTCCATTGTGTCCTTTACCATGTCAGTGAATATGGCCATCATGCACCTTTGGAATATGGCGGGTGCATTAAATAGGCCAAATGGCATCCTCCGAAAGGCATAAATGCCATGCGAGCAAGTGAAGGAAGTCTTCTTTCTATCCTCTGGTGCAATGGAGAACTGATTGTACACTAAGTACCTATCCAGAAAATAGAAGTGTGACCTCCTTGCTAATCTGTCTAACATATGATCAATGAAGGGAAATGGGAAGTGGTCTTTTTGGGTGGCTAGATTTAACTTTTTGTAATCCATGCAAATCCTATAGCCCGTGACGGTTTTTGTGGAGATCAGTTCATTGTTATCATTTTAACCACAGTCATGCCACCCTTTTTAGGTACACAGTGAACCGAGATAACCTAGCTGCTGTCAGAGATAGGGAAAATGATTCCTGCATCTAACCACTTTATCAGTTCTTTCTTCACCACTTCCTTCATATTGGGGTTCAGCCTTCGTGGTGTTTCTTGGAAGGCCCGTGTCACTCTTCCAGCAGAATTTTGTGCATACAGTAGGTGGGGCTGATCCCCTTTATATCTGCCATGGTCTACCCAATGGCAGTCTTGTACTCTTTAAGCACCTGTAAAAGTTGTTGAGCCTGCACATCCAACAAACTAGATATGATAATAACAGGAATGTGGAGTCAGGTCCAAGGAACTCATACCTGAGATGGGCTGGTAGTGACTTTACCTCTAGTTTTGGTGGTTCTTCGATGGATGGCTTGGCTGGAGGATTTTCTCTATTTCCAAGTGCAAAGGCTTAAATTCAAGATTTCTATCCCAGACCCTCTACCCTCTAACGCCAACACCCTTTTTGCCAGTTCTTCTCTATTCACCTCTTCTAAATTCATCAAACATGTAGCCAGTGGGTCTTCAATAGTCAGCTTCTCATCATTAGTCTCTACGATTACATCCACGACATCTATAAGAGAACAATTGGCGAATTCGCTTGGTTGCCTCATAGATTTCTGCACATTGAATGCTATTTCGTCATCGTTCAATCTCATCTTGAGTTCCCTAGTCTCACAGTAAATTTAGAGCTCTCCCCGTGGCCAAGAATGGCCCTCCCAAAATTATGGGAATCTCTTCGTCCACCTTACTGTCTACAACAACAACAACAACAACAACTACCGAGTATAGTCCCACAAAGTGGGGTCTGGGATCCACCTTACTGTTTAAGATCACAAAATCTGCAGGGAACACAAATTTCCCTACCTGAATCAATACATCATCCAGGATACCATAGGGTCTTTTCACTGTCCTGTCAGCCAACTGCAACAATATAGAGGTGGGTCTAGCTCTTCCAATCCCCAACCTTTGATAAATTTCTAGGGGCATAAGATTTATGCTGGCCCCTAGATCACATGGTGCCTTAGCAAAAGCAAAATTTCCAATCGTGCATGAAATTGTAAAGCTCCCTGGGTTAGACAACTTCTCAGCAATTGGTCTAGTCACCACTGCACTACAGGTCAGAGTAAGAGTAACTGTGGCTAAGTCTTGAAAATCAAATTTTCGGGATATCAAGTCCTTCATCATTTTTGCAAACCTATGCATCTCTTTTAAAGCATCAATCAATGGAATATTTACCTGGATTTGTTTTAGCATCCCCAAGAACTTCTTATATTCTCTTTTTGGTACTTAGCTAGCCTATGAGGGAATGGTGCATGAGGTCTCTTCTTCCCGATGATTTGGGTTTGATTCAGCTGCCACCTCAACTACTGGTTCCTGGGCTGTTTCAGCTTCTTTCTCAATCTCAATCTGAATGTTCTTTTCTTCCTGGACAGGCCTGACTGTTAGCTTTGTCAGTTTCGTTGACTCATCCAACTCAATGGGCACTGGTATGGGTGTCTCAGCCTGTTTGGTTTATTGAGCTCTTTCTTGCTCTCCACATCCAAATATTTACCATTACATAGACTCACAACCATCAACTGCTTCGGACCTTGATCTTTTGGATTTGTCTGGGTGTCTGTTGGTAATGTCCCATGAGGACGATAGTTTAGAGACATTGAAAGTTTCCCCATCTGCAGCTCAATATTCTTAATAGCTGAATTATGTGTATCTACTCTCTCTCACTAATCTTTGCATTGACCCAATAACCTGCTTTATAATTGTTTTAAGTGTAGCAAACCCATCTTCCTGCCTTCCACTATGCTGCTGTTTAGGAGGGTGATATCCCTGTTGCTGATTTTGATTATTGTAACCCTTTGGCATTGGGTAAGGTGCCATATTTTAGGGGGGTCTCATACCTCCCATGTTCCTGTTGTTTAACTGTGGCTGGGCTGGCCTGTACTGCTAATTCTGTTGGCCCCAATTCTAACCACCCTATCTCTGACCTCCATAATTAGACACATAGTTCATGTCTTTAGGGTAGTGATGATGTTCAGGTTCTGCATTCCACTGGTTACTTATTGGCTAACTGATGCAAGATGTGCACAAACCCCCATTGATAGTTTCTACAATGTGTACCTGCTACTTTTGCCCCGACTCCTCCACCTTTTTAGTGAGTATACTCATCTGTGTCAATAGAGTGGCCATTTTTTTAGCTATAGAGTTGGATAGATTTAGGGGCACTGCGTGAACCACTAGGATGATAGGCGTATTCCTGGTTATCCATCCCGAATTCTGTGCCATGTTGTCCACCAGACTCTGGCCCTGTCTCCATGTTTTAATCAAAAATGCTCTACCAGTTGAAGCATCATCTATGTTCTTTACACCATTCGACAAACCCATGTAAAACCGTTGCCCTAACATCAGATCTGGAATACCATGGTGCGAACATATAACTAGCATCTCTTTAAAGCGGTCCCATGTTTCATGTAGTGTCTTTATTGGTCTCTGTTTAAAACTCAAAATTTCATCAATTTGCTGAGCAGTCTTGTTGGATGAATTGAACTTGCTGTGGAATTTCTTGACTAACTCCTCCCAAGTTTTTATGGAATTTATGGGGAGTGAGTTTAGCCAGGTCTGAGCAACTCCTGTCACTGAGAAGGGAAAAACAGCAACTTGATTGCTTCCTGAGTTATGTTGGGCTGCCTTTGGGTATTGCAGATTGATAGGAAATTCTTCAAGTGATGCTGAGGATCTTTGACTTATGACCATGAAAATAGTCCCTTATTCTGCAACAAATGCATCATGTTGTTCGTGATTTGGAATGATTCAGCTTGTATCTGAGGGACTACAATTGCTGTGGCCAGATTTTCAGCTGTGGGTTGTGCCCAGTCATATAGAACAGCCTCTGACACTATTGGTACAATTGAGTTATCGTCGTGATATCCCATGTCTGTTTTGAATTGTTCAGTCATTTGTTTGTTTTTTTCCGGTTGATCTGATTCAAGACCTTGAAAACTCTCTCGGGATCTGATATTGCTTCAAGTACTTCACCAATTCTTGAGGAGTTTCTAAGCATGCACATGTGCAACCCAGTCAACAAACGTCAAAATTTCAATGTAAAGATTGGGTATGAGAAAACTAACTATACTACGAATTTTTTTACTTCTTTCAATAGTAATTGATAATATAGTTAATTCCCTGACAACGGTGCCAAAATTTAATCACACCCAACTATTTCTTATATGAAAGACGCGCGGACATTGCAAATATAATCTGACTATTTAATGCAGAGTCGAACCCACAGTGAATTAAACTATCAATTATTTTTGTTGGACTTACTAAATTCTACTGAAGCAATTTTCCAAACGTTATCAATAACACTTGATGGTATTTTTACTAACTACGATTGACAGTAAATAAATAACTGAAAACTAATTATGATTGAAGTGTAAACAATTAAGAGATGGTTCTAAGGCTATGATTTCCCCTATTGAAGGAATCCCTTCTAATTATGCTTCACATATAATTACCAAATCATCTCTATCAATCATGAAGGCTCCTCTTACCATAAATTTCTCATTATGATAATTTACTAGATGCTCTTTCCTGAGTTACACTAGCTGACTTTGTTTGTTACAACTCACTTTATATTGCACCCAAGACTTTGTTATCCCTAATCCTGTATTTAAACCCACAATTATAGATCCCTTATACTTTGGGAGTGATATTGTTCAACAACTACCTAAATATGCACTCTCTCCCGGGTTATACATACTAAATAGGCACAACTAATTGAGGATCCTGTCAATTAACTACAACACGCACGTAGTTGAACAAATAGAGATTAAAATGGCAAACTATATTAACATAATCAAGAAGTTCATCCGTCAATAGGTTCTATCAAAATCCTAGATAAAGGAATTAGCTACTCATGATGAAACAAGATGAAAATACTAAATTATTCATAATGATTAATTGCAAGAAAATAAAAGAGATAGAAGAACCCTACTATTTTTTTAATGTTTTTCTTTCAAAGTAGTCTAAAAATAAGCTTAAAAACAATATTGGGCGATTTTCTAAAGATCATAAGGGTCTGGCAAAAGTTTTCCTGAATTTACACTTTGGTCCCCGAACTTCCTGAGGCGTGAATAGTGCACCGCGGTCGCGGGAAGACCGCGGTGAGCGCTGAACTTTCTTCCTCAAATTTTAATCCACCACGGTGGAATTTTCCCAGGCCATTCTCCTTCTTCTTTTTGTTCGGGTACTTCTCGAGTGAGCGTTTTCTTCACATTATCACATCCAAAACACTCCGTGGTGCTTCCTCATGTAGAACATTCCCTGCGAAACAAAAAAAATACTATTTAGAGCATTTTGTTGGAAATTTACCTATATAATAACAAAAAGTATGGTCATATTAAAGTGTAAACATCATCTATATAGCTTAATATCAAGAGCGTTTGCACGTAATGTGTGAGTTAAGCGCACACTAGATGTCGAGCTCCTCCTTACACAAAAATATTATATTTAAATAAAGGTGTAATGACTTCCTGGCTTAAACTTGTATGGCTTTTAAAAGCCGATACATGAACTTGAACTTTTCCTATTTGAACACTCCAACTTGATGTAATAGATACTAATAAACACATTTGACCGTTGACTATGCCTACGTGAAAGCGGTGTAGCTGACATAACTAAATTGTGTGCAGATCATGCTCCAAAGGTACGTGAATAGTATTATTTTTATTAAAATAATGAGAATCAAAATAAAATATAGATGAAAAAAAAAGAGACCTTTCCCTTTTCCCTTCTCTTTTCCCCTTCCTCCCAACATATGTCATCTTCCCCCCCAAAAAGAATTGTGTATGCATTTGTTGCATCCACTTTTGCTCTCTTGCTCCCTGCAATCCTTCCTTTTCTCCCTCTCTACATATAAATATGCACATGTATAATTGTATCTATAAATATCTTTTCTATTTATCTTCATTAGAACTATAACCCGCCACCAACCATTGCCGTTATTTTTTTTCATAGTGTTACTTTGACCCACCTTTTTTGGCTTTAGATTCAGTTCAAGATTCTATAATTTTATGAGTTTGCATGTCTACTGCTAAAGTTATTTCTTTTTATTTTTTTAAAATTTTTAAGGTTACATGATCTGGGTCAGTTGATTTGTTAACGGATTTTTTCTTAGAGTTTTGATTGATTTAAGAGTTGATTAATAAGATTTGACTGCTAAAAAATAAAGCAAGAAAAAGAGTTTACATGAGAGGTAGCTGACAGTGAAAAAGATGCCCGAGATTGTGGTGAGACGTAGGTAATTGAGGGTGCTAAAATTGGCAACAATCTTAGTAAATGGTGGGTTTCGATCTATAACTAGGTATTTCGGCTTTGTCGATGATGTAATGTTTGTGTTCATCTTCCCTATTAGCTGCTCTTTTGGCCAGTCGCCGGTGACGAGACGCTAGGATAGTTTTTAATCAGAAAATGCAAGTGTCAGTAGTTGTATATGTTCATCTTTTCTATAATTATGGGTGACTGATTAATACATGTGTTAAAAAAAGTGAATGAATGGATGATGTGGCTATACAAAATATTGAGTTAAATCTATGTCCTCAACAAGCAACTGAACGACACACACCATTACAAGTGTTTATTAGTAGCCATATTTCAAATTAAGGTGTTCAAATGGGAAACCGAAGAGTTCATATATCGGCTTTATAAAGTGATGCAAGTTTAAGTGGCCAGAAAACCATTTTACCTTAAATAAAAAAGGATAGAAGGGTAGCCCATTATACGTCGGGATAGACGTTGAATGGGACACGAATAAATAAACTATTTTCTTTTACTATGTATGAAACAATCAAATGCAACAAAAGGTATTAAGTTAGGAGTAACCATGAGCAGAACATAAATTTATTGTTTCTTCTATGATTGAACGATATAAACATCAACAACTTCGAATTAGATCAGTTTTTCTTCAATAAATAAGTGCTTGGGTTATTATATCAGTATTAGAATTCGACTATATTCGAATTCGCTCGCGCCGTATAGTGTTCCATTCGAGGGGAAAACACTCTCTATAAAAAACATTTAATACCTAAATTTCAAACTCGCGACATCTCCACTAGAGTTTGACTTTGTTGCCATAATGTTACGTCTCTTTTTCCAAAAAGCTTTTAATGTTTTATAATGCCGTACGAAGTACTTCGAAATAATTTTTTTATTGTTCTTCATTTCAATTTTAATTACTGCTTCCACGTCTTTAATCTTTTGTTTATATTTCGTTAATCAATTGTCAATACGATCAAAACATAAAGAAATAGTAGATGTGGACTGATTAACTTTTTAGACATAATATTTACGCTTAAAAAACTATATACAAGACAAATATTGGAAATTATAGTCAAATGTTATTTTCTTAAATTCGTAAAGTCACAATCTCTTTAGCATACAAGGTGTTATTTTTTTTAAAACTTAATTCTTGAACTTTTTCTGCATTAAAACTATAAAAAAAATTCTTAAACAAGTTAGCACTAATTAGATGGATTTTTTTAAATGGCTAATCTTGACTAGGTTGAACGTGTATTTGGTTGGAGTTTTTTCTTTTAAAATTATTATTTATTTTGGAGGAGAGTTGACTAACTTGTTTTTTTTGTGTGAAGAAAAATGTAGTTAACTTATTGACCATAATCGCTCTTTCCCTTTTCTTTCGTTTTTTAAAAGAATTAACCTAAATAGTTATCAGTCCAATTTAAACTAAAAATAGCACGTAGATGTATAATATAAGTATAATTCATATGTAATATTAATGTCGGCCCAAGGGGAAACAGCTAAACCAATTGCTTTAGGCCCCAAGATGAAGGCCCCAATTTTCATTATTAGTTAAATTTATATTATTAAATAATAATTATTATATAAAAAAGATACCAATTTTTTTGGATATAGAATTTATTTAGAGAAAAAGAGGTTATTTAAATAAATATTTGAATTCCGTAATAAACATACATTATGGCACAATAATTATTTGATGATGACATTGGTGATAAAAAAATTAAAAACAAAATTTCTTGTAATCTCTTTTAAAATAAATTATTTCTTATAAAGAGTAGATCAAGTCATGGTTTTTATTTCAAATAAACTTGAACTATTTCAAATGTATAAAATTATTTTAAAAGCCTACTTTAGTAGTACAATATTAGGATCATTAGATGTTGTAAGCTTATAAAAATATTTTCTTAACCGCGAATATTTCTTATAAAATTAATTTGTAACCTTGGTAAGTAGAGTTATTAGATATCTTCGATGGTATGTAATATATATATATATATATATATATATATATATGACAAAATAAATAATGAGTCTGTCCTGTTATTTGCATAAAGAACCTTTTATTTTTCTTTTTTAGCTTTGTAATAATATTTCTTGAAAATTCATGTGAATTCTCAATTATGAGATCAACTGCATGTGGAGGAAATAGTTATAATTATTTTGGAGCTTTATCTGCCGATCGTGTTGGAAAACAGAGGAACACCTAAAGGCGCATAAATAAGAAGGAAAATGAATTTTCTTCTTTTTAGTATCTAACTTCATTTGTTTTAAAACCAGCTAATTAAATGAAAAGTTTGATAATATATCTGTAATTGAGGTGGACAAATACGAAACAACTTCTGTTATATTCAGGAATAATTTATTTCTTGATCACCGAGAAGTTCAAATTAGGTCTCATAATCATCATTTGCTCGAAGGTAAGCTTTTGGAGAAACAGTCAAGTTGTGTGATCTATCATTCATAGATTAAAACTGTAAAAGAAGCT
The DNA here is from genome assembly GCA_034376525.1 of Nicotiana benthamiana. NCBI lineage: Eukaryota > Viridiplantae > Streptophyta > Magnoliopsida > Solanales > Solanaceae > Nicotiana > Nicotiana benthamiana. The sequence continues at coordinate 95,180,660 of CM067330.1, forward strand.
ATTAATGCTCGATCTACATCGCACCCATAATGTGGGCTTTCCGTGAACTTCGCGTCAACACGGGAGCGACCTTTTTAGTTATTAATTTGAAAAAACTATTAAAAGTAAACTCTTTATAACTACCGACAATTATGGTGGGATGATAAGTATATTATCTATTTTTAATTATAGGTCTGACCGTCTTGAATTTGAGCTGTGAGAACGAAGTTACATTTAATAGGGAGTGTTTCACACCATAAGTAGGTTTTTTCAATAGAAATCCGAATTAGTCGAGCCCACCAAAACACCGGGTGAGATATCGGACAAAAAAAAAACTCTATACAAAATAGTAATCTTGAAAATAAGATAAACTATTGCTAAAATAAATAAATAAACTATGATGATATAAAAATTCTTTAAATGTAAAATCATCAAGCAAATTAAACATTCAACTTCTCGCTAATACAAAAGCTTTCTTTAGCAATTCTCTTATGTTCTTATCTTTCATTTCCTTAGCGATCTTGAGTGTGGTAACGTTGACTTGGCATAGCAAGAATATGAACAAGTTGTACAAGAACGTGAGCGAGTTGTCAATCGCACTTGTACTTAGTTAACGACTAAGGACGCGACATTAATCAATATAAAATTTGGATTGAATCTTACTTTTATTTGGGTTAAATAATTAATTTGAACTTTAAAAATTAAATTAGTCCATTTTATTATTTTTAAGCCCGAAATCCAGTAATTTCATCTTAAGGCTAGACTCATGCCATGCGTTAATTAACATGGCATATCCAGTCAAACTAAAAGCCAATAAGATGACGCTACATGTGAAATGTGTGGCAATCTCAAGTATAAAACAATGATCAATGAAGAGTTGCCAAGTGTCTAAAATGATATATCTCGACCAATCACAAGCAAACTTATTACATAACTCATGTGATAAGTTTGATGACTCACATCAGCCTGTCAGAATCAAGCAAGATAGTTCATATATAGCTGGATTATCCATCCTTTACCACTATAAATAAAGGGGTTACATAACTCTCTAGGGAGATTCAGAGTCAGAGAAGAACATTCCGCGATTAGTGAAGGCATCCGCAAATAAAGAGACCAATCCTCAAGTGCAAAGTTCTTCTACAAAGGAGTGGTCAAGAGAGTTCTTTCTGGAGATCAACCCAAAACAACAACGTGCTCCTTGACGTTCTTGGCGATGAAATACATCACAAGGAGGTCTACATTGTCCTACATTTGAGATGAAATACATCACAAGGAGGTCTACATCGTCCTACATTCGAGAAAGACGCTTCTCAAACCCTCGAATCACGGAAAATTTCATAGCGGAGAATCAAGGAATACAAAGAATTATACTCGTAAACATTTATCAATAAAATCTCTTCTTCATATTATTTTTGTTGAAGTTTATTTTCTATACTACGAAAATTTGTTGCGAACAAAGGAGCGCATAGCTCCAAAATTGGAGAACAATCAAGAGAAAGAATCAAGGGATAAACAGAGTTGTAACTCGTAATGTTTATCAATAAAATCCTTTTCTATAGTTATTTGTGAGTGTAATTTTATTTTTCTGGATAAATTTATTGCAAACAAATTGACACGCACGGTGAAACCACCTCCGCCCTTCATCTCTTCCTCGTGCAAATGAAAAAAATATAAGTTTCAAATTCAAACTGATGTGATGGTGTGATAACCCAAAAGGTCATCACTTATTTTAAAACTAAATTCTGTATTCCAAAGTCTTGAAAACTTCTTTCTGCATCATCTCGATTTGTTTGTACAGTCCGGGCACGTAACCGGAAAGCCATCATGTAAAAATCTGTGAAAAATGATAAATTTTGACTTTAAAATAAATTTAAACTGACTTTGGTCAATATTTTGGGTAAACGGACCGGGGCCCGTCAGTTGACGGTTTCGTGGAAAAATATAGAACTTGGACGTAAGTCCGAAATTGGATTTCGACGACCCAAGGCCAAGAAATAAATTTTTGAAAGAAATTATTTTACTGAATTAATTATGAAATCAAGAAAAGAATTTATGTTTGAAACCATTGGTATCAGGTCCGTATTTTGGTCCGGAGCTCGGTACAATTCTTATATATTATTTGAGTCGAACATGTAAAATTTGGTAAGAAACGTACTTGAAATGATATGACTTGGACCGTATTTGAGAAAATTGAATAAGTGATTTCATAATTTTGATGCTAAATTCATAGTTGTTGATATTATTTTGGTGATTTGAATGCACGAGCGAGTCCATATGATATTTTTAGGTTGGTGTGCATGTTTGGTTTGGAGCCCTGAGGGCTCGATTGAGTTTTGGATATGCCACAGAGTAGAATTCGACTTGGAAAAAGTTACAGGTTTTTAGCTGGTATGATCAGGTCTGCAAGCTTCGCAAATGCGAGCAAAGGACCAGGGCAGCCTTAGTCGCAAATGCGACTGTTCTATCGCGAATGCGATTTTGTATTTGTGAAGAGTCTGTCACAAATGCAAAGTGACTGGAAATTCGACTAGTTCACAAATGCGGCATTTTATTCGCAAATGTGATCTTCTCAGAATTTTGAAGGGTTCGCAATTGCGAACCGTGGTCGCAATTGCAAACCCTGGTCGCAATTATTACATCAGAGACCTATAAATTCACACTTAGACGCATTTTCAACCATTTTTCACATCTTCTCAAAACATAAACTCTCTAGGGCAATTTTTCAAAAGCAACTTCTCTTCCTAATCGATTGTAAGTGATTTCTAACTAGTTTTCTTTAATCTTTAACATCTTTTCATATGATTTCAACTTAAAATCAATGATTTTTATGGGGGATTGTGTGTTTTGAGTAGAACCTAGGTTCTTAAAATTTTGGGGATTTGGATCTCGATTTGAGGTTTGATTTCAAAACAAATTATATATTTGAGTTCATGAGGGAATGGGTAATCGAGGTTTGGTTTTAACCTCGGGTTTTGATCATGTGGGCCCGGGAGGCGATTTTTTGAATTTTTGGGTAAAACTTTGGAAAATTTATTTTTCATATATCATAATTGATTCATTTAACATTTATTAATGTAACTATGTATCTTGTATCTAGATACAAGAGAATTGGTGGTGGAATCAATGGGTAAAGCGATAGTTGAGACTTGAATTGTGTTCGTGGCATTGAAGTAAGTGTTTGGTCTAACCTTAGCTTTAAATATTAGGAGCCCAGTCCTGTTTGCTATGTGGCATTTGTTGAGTATGACGTATAGGCATGGTAATAAGTATCTATACATTGGGGTCAAGTATGCCCATGAGTCTTATATTGTGATTATTATGACTTCGTTGTATTATTCATGCCTTTGTGATGATTTCTATTGTTGGGAAACGTTTGTGGAAGTAATTGTGACATTTGAACATCGAGGAGCATTGGAGAAAGTTGTATAATGAAATGTGAAAGTATAAGTGATAATTAAACCTTTTAGAGCATTAGCTCAAGTTGTGGAAGTAAATTGTGAAGTAAAAGTGAGAAAGAGAAGAGAATCATTATATTGCCTCCCTTGCCGGGATATTGTTGCTTTAAATGCTATCCCCTTGCCAGGATGTTGATGTTTCTTTTGATGTGGTTCCCTTACCGGGACTTGATTGTTGAATTATTGTTCGCCTATCGGGATTCTTATTGTAATTTCATTTATTTCCTTGCCCTATTATTTGTGATTGTTGTTTGGGTGAGGATGAGTGATAAAGCATGAAGGGTGATGCAGTGTATTATTTTGGTGTGAGAGTGATAAAGAACGAAGGGTGATTCCGTGAATAATGTGAGGAAGAGTGTAAAGAACGAAGGGTGATGCCGTGCAACATGATGTACGATTCCGTGCCGATTATATTGATTATATGGTGAATAAAAGAGTAAAAGCACGAAGAGTGATGCAGTGCACATTTTCATTACTTGATTGCTTTGGTGATGACGAGAGTAAACGAATGAAGGGTGATGCCGTACATATTTCCATTACTTGATTACTTTGGTGAGGACGAGAGAAAAAAGCACGAAGGGTGATGCCGTGCACTTATTGATTCCCGATTCTTGTTGATATGTAAGATGTGGTTTTCCTCTTACCCGTTGTCTTTCTATGATTAATTGATGTTTCCCCTGCCCATACTAGATTGCACATTATTGTTCTTCTTTTCCGTTGTATATGGTTAAACTGTACAGATTTACTTGGTAGTCTGGTCCTAGCCTCGTCGCTACTTTTCCAAGGTTAGGCTAGGTACTTACCAGCACATGGGGTCAGTTGTGCTGATACTTCAATTTACACTATATGTAGATCCTGGGCAACAACTTTTGAACTTTAGCTTGGGTGGCTATCTTTAGTCCATACGGAGACCCAAGGTAGTCCCTCAGGCGTCCGCAGGCCTTGGCGGCTCCCTCTATCCCTTATTCCTGTTTCATTTACTTATTTAAGACACCGTGTATCATTTATCTTTCGTACTTTGTTTGTAGTAAATCATAAATCGTTTGTGAAGTTGTGACACAAGTTCTGGGTAGTCGTTGTTCAAACAGTTATATTGGATATATATTCGATAGTTTATTTTCTTTTCTTCCACTTATTATGAATTCAACTGTCTATAAATGGGTAAAAGGTAATTTGTTCAAACAGTCAGCTTGCCTAGCTCACATTAATAGGCACCATCATAACTCTCGAGAGCGGAAAATCCGGATCATGATAAGTTGGTATCAGAGCTCTAGGTTACATGGGTCTCATAGTTCACAGACAAGCTTAGTAGAGTCTGAGGGATCGGTACGGAAACGTTTGTATTTATCCCAATAGGCTATATAGTTAGGAAAAAACTTCACATCTATTCTTTCCCATTGTGCGGTTTGGTTTCTCCATGCTAATTGAGTTTCTGCTCTGTTCTTTCAAAGATGGCGAGAACAAGCGCTTCCTCATCCGCTGATCAGCAGCCCGAGCCCCCAGTAGTAGCTCTTACGAGGGGTAGAGGGTGAGGCTGAGCCCGTGATAAAGGCCGAGGTAGGGGCAAAGCTTAGCCTAGAGAAGCAACACCAGCGGCAGAGCCTCAGCATGACTTTGATGATGAGGTTCCCTCTCAGGCAGTTCCGGTGGGCCTATCTCAGGTCCTAGAGGGGTTCATTGCTACCCTACTACTATAGGATGCTCTGGTCCACCTAGTGGGCCTTATGGAGAGTGTCACCCAGGTAGGCTTGCTTCCTGTAGAACCAGATATCTCTCAGGCTGGTGGAGGAGCCCAGACTCTTGCTACTCACACCCCCAGAGCAGATGGCTCCCCAGTTTCAGACTCCAGCAGTTCAACAAGTTGGAGCAGTTCTACCGCATGTGGTAGCTTAGACCGGTGATGGAGAAACTATGTATGCCGAAGTTTTGTGGAGATTAGACAGGTTCACCAAGCTCTTCACTACTGCTTTCAGCGGTGCATCTTCTAAGGATCCCAAGGATTATCGAGATAGTTGTCATGAGGTTCTCAAGAACATGGGATAGTGGAGACCAATGGGGCCAATTTTGCTACTTTTCACTTGTCAGGATCCGCCAAGACTTGGTGGAGAGATTATTGCTTGGCTAGACTATCCGGATCACCAGCTTTGACTTGGGAGCAATTTACTCAGCTATTTTTGGAGATAGAGAGAGATCTATCGGAGGAAGTTTGAGCGTCTCTAGTTGGGTTCTATGATTGTTACTCAGTACGAGACCAGATTCATCGACTTGGCTCATCATGCTCTTATCATACTTCCCACTGAGAGAGAGAGACATAGAGAGAGAGAGAAAGAGAGAGAGAGAGAGAGAGAGAGAGAGAGGGTAAGGAGGTTTATTGACGAATTTATCCAGCCTATTCGACTTTAGATGGCTAAGGAGGTGGGGTGTGAGATTTCTTCTTAGGAGGCAGCCAATGTGGCAAAGAGAGTTGAGATGGCTCTATCATAGGGAGGTGGTCAGGGGCTGACAAGAGGCCTCGTCACTCTGGCCGATTTATTGGTACCTCGTCTGGAGGAAGGGATCCGTATGGTAGATGCCATATCCTCCTAAGCCTTTTCATTCGTCACTTCACATTTCTCATAGTGCTTCAGGTGGCCATGGTTCTCATATGCAAGTATTCTGATCAACAATCCTACAGTGCACCACCAGCTCCTATCAGTTCACTACTGCTCCAGAGTTTTTAGGGTGGTCATTCAGGTCGTCAGGGTTAGCAGTCTTAGGAGCCAATGGCTTTTAATACTTGTAGTGATATGGGACACATTTCTAGATATTTCCCTCAAGCATCGAGCAACTCTTAGCATCAGGGTTCCCGTGCCATGGTTTAGCACCGAGTGTTTCACAGCCCGCCCAGCCAGATAGAGGTAGGGATAGAGGTGCTAGATGTGGAGGTAGAAGTATTATAGGTGGATCGCAGGCCGCTAGAGGTGGAGTCCAGCCAGCAGCATGCCATCCTAGAGATGTAGTTCAGGGTGATGGGGTCCAGCCCTGATGTTATGCTCTTCCAGCCAAGCCCGAGGCTGAGGCTTCCAATGTAGTTATCATAGGCTCTATTCTGGTTTGTAGTAGAGATGCTTCAATTTTATTTGATCGAGGATCTACATACTCCTATGTGTCATTTTATTTTGTACCGTATCTGGTCATGCCTAGTGATTCTTTGGGTGCTCTTGTTTATGTGTCTACACCGGTAGTTGATTCTATTATGGTAGATCAAGTCCATTATTCACGTATAGTTGTGATTGGGAGTCTTGAGACTCGTGTAGATTTGCTTTTACTGGAAATGGTTGATTTCGATGTAATATTGAAGATGGACAAGTTATCACCTTATCACGCTATCTTGGATTTTCATGCCATGACTGTGACCTTAGCCTTACCGAATTTACCTTGTTTAGAGTGGAGAGGGACTCCTGGCCATTCTACCCGTAGTGTTGTCTCATATATGAAGGTTCGGCATATGATCGAGAAGGGGTGTTTGGCATATTTGGCCTATGTCCGTGATTCTAGTGCTGAGGTTCCTTCTATTGATTCTGTGCCCCTTGTTTGTGATTTTCAATAGGTATTTGCTTCAGACCTACTGAGTATGCCACCCCACAGGGATATTGACTTTGCATTGATTTGGCTCTGGGCACTCAGCCCATTTCTATTCTGCCGTATCATATTGTCCCACCCGAGTTAAAAGAGTTGAAGGAGTTATTGCACGACTTGCTTGAAAAAGGCTTTATTAGACCTAGTGTCTCACCTTGGGGTGCGCCAATATTGTTTGTTAAGATGAAGAACGAATCGATGAAAATGTGTATTGATTACCGACAGTTGAACAAGGTTACAATCAAGAATAAGTATCCATTGCCGAGGATTGATAATTTGTTTGATCAACTTTAGGGTGCCTAGGTATTTTCAAAGATTGACTTGAGATCCGGCAACCATAATTTGAGGATTAGAACATCCGATGTCCCTAAGACATCTTTCCACACTTGGTACATGCATTATGAGTTCTTGGTGATGTTATTCGGGTTGAAAAATGCCCCAACAGATTTTATGAATTTGATGAACTGAGTGTTCAGGCCCTACTTGGATTCATTCATGATAGTCTTCATTGAAGATATTTTGATCTATTCCCGCAGCCGGGAAGAGCAGGAGCAACATCTTAGAGTGGTTCTTCAGACTTTGAGGGATAGTCAATTGTATGCCAAGTTTTCGAAGTGTGTGTTCTGGTTGACGTCAGTTGCCTTCCTGGGTCATATTGTCTCTGTATAGGGTATTCAGGTAGATCCGAAGAAGATAGAGGCAATTGAGATCTGGCCTAGACCAGCATTAGCTACAGAGATACGGAGTTTTTTGGGATTGGCAGGATACTATCATCGGTTTGAGGAGGGGTTTTCATTTATTTCAGTCCCGATAACCAGGTTGACCCAGAAGGGTGCCTAGTTCAGATGGTCAGACGAGTGTGAGACGAGCTTTCAAAAGCTCAAGATAGCTTTGACTATGACACCGTTGTTTGTTTTTCCCACATGTTCAGGGCCTTATACAGTTTATTGTGATGCATCACGTATTTGACTTGGTACGGTGTTGATGTAGGTTAGCAAGGTCATTGCCTATGCTTCTCGGCAGTTGAAGATTCATTAGAAGAACTATCGGGTTCATGATTTGGAGTTGGCAGCCATTTTTCATGCATTGAAGATTTGGAGACATTATCTGTATGGCATGGCATATGAGGTGTTCATGGATCACAGGAGTCTGCAGTACTTGTTCAAGCAGGCAGAGCTAAATTTCAGGCAGAGGAGGTGGTTGGAGCTATTAAAGGACTATGATATCACCATTTTATATCATCTAGGAAAGGCCAATGTGGTGGCCGGTGCTTTGAGTAGGAAGTCAGCCAGTATGCATAGTCTTGCTTATATTCCGGTGGGTGAGAGGCTGATTGCTTTGGATGTTCAGGCTTTGGCCAATTAGTTCGTGAGGTTGGATGTTTTTGAGCCCAGTCGTGTGTTACCTTGGACAGTTGCTCGTTCGTCTTTATTGGAGCGTATCCAAGATCTACAGTATGATGATCCTCATTTGTGTGTCCTCAAAGACACGGTGTAGCAAGGAGGTGCCAAGCAGGTTACCTTAGGAGATGATGGAGTTTATAGATTGCAGGGTTGAGTTTGTGTGCCTAAAGTGGATAGACTTCGAGAGTTGATTTTAGAGGAGGCCCATAGTTCCCAGTATTCTATCATTCAGGAGTCGCGAAGATGTATCAAGATTTGCGGTAGCATTATTAGTGGAGAAGAATGAAGAAGGATATCGTTGCATATGTGACCCAATGTTTGAATTGTCACCAGGTTAAGTACGTCCATTAGAGGCCCGGTGGTTTGTTCTAGAAGATTGATATTCTTGAGTTGAATTTGGAGTGTATCACTATGGACTTCGTGGTTGGAGTCCCACAGACTCAGAGGAAGTTCGATGCAGTGTGGGTTATTGTTGATAGTTTGACCAAGTCAGCATATTTGATTCTTGCGGATCTCATATTCTTTTGAGAGGTTAGTTAGGATCTATATCCGGATGATTGTTTGTCTCCATAGTGTGCCCAGCTCTATTATTCCTGACCGAGATACACAATTTACCTCATATTTCTGGAGAGCAGTTTAGCGAAAGTTGGGCAGATAGGTTGAGTTGAGCATAATGTTTCATCCTTAGATAGACGGGCAGTCCGAGATGACCAATGTGATTTTGGAGAATATGCTCCAAGCTTGGGTCATTGACTTTGGAGGCTTGTGGGGCCAGCTTTTGCCTTTAGCAAAGTTTGCCTACAACAAAAACGACCGGTCGAGTATCCAAATGGCTCCTTATGAGGCTTCATATGGTGGCGGTGTCAGTCGCCGGTTGAATGGTTTGAGACGGGAGAGGCTCGGTTATTGGGTACAGATCTAGTGTAGGATTCCTTGGACAAGGTTAGGATAATTCAGGATAGGATACGTACAACTCAGTCCAAACAAAAGAGTAATGGCGACCGTAAGGTTCATGACTTGACATTCATGGTTGGTGAGCGGGTATTGCCTCGAGTGTCGCCTATGAAGGGCGTGATGAGATTTGGGAAGAAGGTCAAGCTTAGCCCTAAGTTTATTGGCCCATTTTAGATTCTTGATTGAGTGGGAGAGGTGGCTTACAGGCTTGCCTTACCGTCGAGCTTATCAGCCATGCATCCAATATTTCATGTGTCTATGCTTTGGAAGTATCACAGCGATCCATCCCACGTGTTAGATTTCACCACTATCCAGTTGGACGAGGACTTGTCCTACAAGGAGGAGCCGATAGCTATTCTAGACCGACATGTTCATCTATTGATATTGAAGGGTTTTCCTTCTATTCGTGTTAAGTGGAGAGGTCAACCTGCTGAGGCATCAACCTGGGAGTTCGAGTCTAATATGTAGAGCCGTTATCCCCATTTTTTCCACGTCTCAGGTACTTCCTTTTTATGCCCGTTCAAGGATGAGCGGTTATTTTAGAGGCGGAGAATGTGATGACCCAAAAGGTCTTCACTTGTTATAAAACAAATTCTGTTTTTTGAGGTCTTGAAAACCTCTTTATGCTTTACCTCTATTTGCATACGCATTCCGGGCGCATAGTAAAAAAGCCATTATGTAAAAGTCTATGAGAAATGATGAATTTTGACTTTAAAATGAATCTAAGCTGACTTCGGTCAATATTTCTGGCAAACAAACCTGGATCCGTGATTTGACAGTCCCGAAGGGTTTGTGGAAATATATCGTACTTGGACGTAAGTCCGGAATCGGATTTCGAGAATCCAAGCCCGAGAAATAAATTTTTAAAAGAAATTGTTTTACCGAATTAACTATTGATGTTTTAAGCGTCAATACCACACAAGAGGGAGAGGGAGTGAATTATGTGGTACCCAATTTTTGCTTAACTACTCTATAAAAGAACCTGGTTCTTTTAGGTGTTCCAACTACTACTGTTTGCGAAATAATAAATACTGCAAATAAAGAATACATAGATTTTTACGTGGAAAACACCTGGTTTATAGGGTGAAAAAACCACGACCTACTACTCAGTAGAATTTTTCCAAACTTTCACTAAGATCACTGAGCCAAAACAACATTTACAAAAACTCTTTGTAAACCTAAGGATTAACTTTAGTCCTGTTGTGGCACACAACCTCAACTGCTCCGACAACTTCAAGTTAACTATAACTTGAATAGTCTAAGTACCTAATACAATTTCTTCTGGATAAAGCTGAAAGGTACAATATTAAAATACCTACTATAATTGAACTAGAATATAAGATAGATACAATAGAACTGGTTCTTCTATCTCGTTCAAGTAGCTTTAGGAGTGCACACTCAAATCACACATAAATAGCTTGCAAAATCGCCTTGCTCTTTTGCTCTTAATTTAGTTTAACTTCTGCGTATGTGCAATACCTATAAAAGAGAATAATATTGACATTTAATAGGTTAGTACTCAAAGTTTGCTTGGGACTCAATTGCTGCTCTTCTATCGTAGAAAAATTCATGATGATCTCAAACTCTAATACTATCTTTATCTTGGAATGATTTTTTTAATATAAGGTGACTTTCTTCCTTATCTAATATGCAACCTTTTCGATCAGATCAGGAGATATTGCTGCTTGATCAGTAGAACTTATCTCCTTCACGTGCATCTCACATGCATAGCTTGATCATGACTATGCTTCACAATATGGACCTGGTCCATGACTGGGTTCTTTTGTCAATATTCAAAATTTCACCTATTCTTAGGCCAACAAATTCCCCCTATTGATGATGACAAATTATTTGCTTTTTACTGGTTTGCAAATTGTAAGAACTCAGCTTAACCATCAATACTAAACTTAGAAAGTTCACTTTTCATCAAGGACCAGGTTAATTAGGTTATATATATCACTAATTTCGGAATTGTAAAGCATAATGTCTCTTCCCCCTTTTGGCATCATTGAAAAGTTGCATACGAAGTGTGATTTCTTGATTTTAATAAGTACTCATGGCCACTGAGGCAATTGAAAGTGCAATAATGGTGAAATCATTAGTAATCAAACATATTTAAATTATCAAGGACAAATTAATCATTGAACAAGAGCAAAATAATAGTTATCATTGACAGAGATATGTTTCCACCTATAATCCATAAAAAGAAAGAAAAACATTCAAACCATAAGCAAAAAAATAGAAAGATAGAAAAGTTCCTAATTTGGGTCACTGGGGTAACAAACAAGTTCAGAAGACAAGAGCTAGGAGTTCTAGGACTTGGAGGAACTAGAGGGTTGGGTTTGAGTTTGGAGAAGATTTAGCATGTTTTGAAGAATTCCATCATTTTTCTCCTTTTCTTTTGCAAGCTCATTTCTGAGAGCATCCCTCTCAGTTTTCATTTCAACCACACGAGCCTTAAGCCTAGCTATTTTAGCATCTTTGGCAGCACATTCCTGAACCATAACCCTAACTTTGCTGTAGATTGGTTTTTTCTAGGATGAACCAGGTTCATTTGGGATGGCATTGACTTGACAGTCACAAGCAAGAAGAGTATTGATGCCAAAGTGTTCCATGCTAGAGGCCATTTCCTATTTCTTCAGAGGCACATTCAGCCTGTCCAGAACTGTGGTTGGAATAAAACCGTATGGAGTAGCATGAGCCTTGGAGTCATTATGACCCTGTCTAGCAGCTTGATAATGAAGGCATGCCAGTTGATTTTCTTTCCTCTCTCCAGGCGCTCCATAAAAACAAGATCCATGTAGTTAGTAGTGTGCCTTCTCTCCTGTCTGGAAGATAAGCACTTGCTGACAAATTCAAATAAGACCTTGTGCTCAGGCCTCATTTCACTTTTCTGCACAGCCCTAGCTTCATTCACATCTTTTGAATCACAAAATCTCCTGGTAATATCAAGAGCAATAGGGAAGGAGTCTAAGCAGGGCCACCTTTGCCTTGTATAGTCATCAAACCCTTCAAAGGGTATGTCCAGGATCTCTCCCAATTTCTATGCATCAAACTGCACTTGGACTCCTTTCTCTAGGCTTCTAACAATTCCTTGCTTAACCACAACTTTTGCCATAAATTCAATCAGCTCATTTCTGGCTAGCCTACCATCCATTTGAAGAAAAATGTCCTTCCATCCCCGAGCAGCTAAAGTATCCACCAATCTCAAAATTCCTGGTTCCACAGGTCATTCAACAATCTACTCTTTAAAATCTTTCTTCTACCAAACATGGCAAGCTTATCCTCTTCCTTCTCAGAATCATTTTCTTCTTCTTCACCACTCCAGTCATCATCATCAGAAATTTTTGACTGTTGTTTTTCACTGCAGATCTTGTCCTTTTGGCTAATGAAGGTTCAACTGCCTCAGAAATAGAGGAAGACTTCTTCAAAGAAGTCTTGGGCTTGGTGGTAGGAACCTCCATTGATGTACCCCTTTCTTGATGGACCAGCTCCATGTCCTCTTTCTCAACAGCCCCTGAGGATTCTGCAATCTTTCCCTTTCCTTTATCTAGTTTCTTTTTCGTACTTTGAGGCCAAAGCCCTTTATTACTCAGCTTCCCTCTGTTTCACCCTACTTTTTGTGGCTCTACCCTTTGGAAATGAAGAGGCAGCGGGTGTTGGGGATGCAACCTTCATTTTCTTTGAAGGCTTAAGAACATTGGGGGTTTTTGTTATGGGAGTTCTGCTTTTCTTTGGGTCATAACTTACCCTAACTTTTTTTAATAGGCCTGCTAAGGTTTCTTCAATAGATGAAACATGTTCATCTCTTTGTGTGCTCAAATGAACAATTCCCTCAGCATCTTCCCCAGAGCCACTTCCCCCTGACTTCATGGCACTTTCTTCTACCCTTACATGTTCAACCCCATGGATACCAGGCACAACTCTTTCCCAATTCCCCCCTCATTACCACATGCACCCTCTCTCTCATTTTCTTTTTCAAAATTCTTTTTACCTCCACTCCTACGTATCTGTTGGACCAAGTTTAGTTGAAGTTTTGAAGAATGAAAAATGATCAGGTCCATCTTATGAGATACAATGGTTATCAAACTATGCATATGAGATGCACGTGAAGAAGATAAGTCTTAGGGATCAACCAACAATATCTTCTGAACATCGAACAGATTGCATATGGGATAAGGAGAAGAAGTCTCCTTATAAGAAGAGAACACAATCCAGATAAAGGATAAGGGTTGGAGTTTGTATTGGTCTAGGACTCAAATTCGATGGAGGATCATCAATTGAGTCTCAATCAAACTCTGATTACTAACTTAATAAATAGCTAAGTTTGTTCTCTTTTACAAGTATGCACATTTCCTGTAAAAGGAACTCAGGATGAACCAGGTCCATCACTCAGGTGCACAAAAATGGACAGATTCGAGCATGCGGGTTGCACGTGAAGGAGATAAGCTTAACTTGGTGTATTTTATATCTCCTGATCGAAAAGGTTGCATAATTGATAAGGAGAAGGACTCCTTAATCAAAGAGAACACTATCCAAGATAGGGAATGAGTTAGAAGTTGAAATCAACTAGAACTCTTCCACCAAAGAAGAGTTATTTCAGAACTCTAGTTATTTCTTTATCTACTAACTCTATAAATTGCAGGATGTTCTCACATTTAAAGTGTTGCACAAAAACACAGAAGTTAAACGTGAATTGAGAGCAAAATAGCAAGGTTTTTGCAAGCAGTTCGTGTATGATTCAAGTGTGCAAACCTGAAGCTTCATGAACCAGATTGAAGAACCAGCTCCATAAAGAGTTTTATGTGTCTTTCTTTATTTGTAGTTCAATTGTTGTAGGTGTTTCTATTTGTACCTTTCAGCTTTCAAAGAAGCAATTGTAATAGGTACTTTGAGTATTCAAGTTAGATTTAACTTGAAGTTGTCGCAACAGTTAGAGGCTGGTTGCTACAACGGGATTAGAGTTAATCCTTAGGTTTACAAAAAGTTTTGTAAATGCTGTTTTGGCTCAGTAATTTCAGTGGAAATTTGGAAAAATCATATTAAGTAGTTGGTCGTGGTTTTTTCACATTTTGAGCCAGGTGTTTTCCACGTAAAATCTTCATGTTCTTTATTTTCTGTATTTATAATTCCGCAATAGTAGTAGTTGAAACACATAGAAGAACCAGATCCTTCATAAGCAGTTTAAGCAAAAAACTGGGTACCACAGAAATCACCCCCCTCTTGTGTGGTATTGACCTATAAAACTTCAATTGGTATCAGAGCAAGTTATCCTTGAATAGGCTAACACCTTAGGAAAAGATGAATATGAGTGCACTACCTAGAACTGGGAAGGGCAATCCACAGATAGGCCTCCACTCTTTAATGGCCACTACTACTCTTGGTGGAAAAACAGAATGAGAGATCACATCATTGGAGAAGACTATCAGCTACGGGACATTGTCACTGATGGTCCCCTTGCTATGATGAAGAAGAATGCTGAAGGAGTAGATGTGCCAAAAACAAGAGCTGACTGCAACGCGGAGGACTTGAGGAAGTGGGAAAAGAATGCAAAGGCCAAGAAATGGCTTGTGTGTGGACTTGGTCCAGATGAGTACAATAGAATTCAAAGCTATACCACTGCCAAGGAATATGGGACACTTTACAAGTGGCTCATGAAGGAACTCGTCAAGTAAAGAGATCAAGAGGAACATTGCTATATTCTCAATATGAGAATTTCACCATGAAGGGAGGGAAAACCATCCAGGTGATGTATACAAGGTTTACCACACTGACAAATGAACTTAAGTCTCTTGGAAGGGTTATTCTTGAAGAGGAAAAAGTTGAAAAAATTTTGACAAGGGTTCTGCCAGTCACTTGGAAAAGCAAAATCACTGCCATTCAGGAATCAAAGAACATTTCCACTCTTAAGTTGGACGAGCTATTTGGAAATCTCACAGCCTATGAACTTAGAAGGAAAAACATGAAGATGGATGCACCCAAGAATGAAAGGAGCATGGAATTCTGAATCTCTGAAGGTGCTGATCTAGAGGACGATGAAATGACCATGATCACAAAGGAATTAAAGAAGTACATAATGAGAGGAAATTACCCTTCAAGAAGTGGAAGGTGCATCAAATCGAGGATTCTTGAAAAACCAACCAATGAGGGGTGTTACAAGTGTGGGAATACTGATCACCACATTAGAAACTGCCCTCAATAGGAAATTGAATGGAAGAAGGAAAGAGCTGAACGAAGGAACAAGAAGAAGGAACATGTTCAACTGAAGAAGAACAAATGATCAATAAAGGCTATGGTTGTTGCCTGGGGAGAAAGATCAGATGAGGACTCAGGGGGTGAAGATGGAGATGAAGAAGCACTTGTGGCAATTGGAGAATCTGACGAGGATTTCGAGGTAAGTATAAATCATCTCAAAGACAAGATTAAATATTTGTCTAAAGAAAGGCTATCTGAGTTACTCCTGGATTTCATTGATGAATATGAGGATCTAAACAATGAAAAGGAACAACTGTCTAAGGAGTGTGTGATTTTGAAGCTAAGTACAAAAATATGGAACTTAGGGCTAGTGAAAGAGATAGTAAAAATGCTGAGTTAAAGAACCAGGTTCATGAACTTGACACAAATGTCTTAGAGCTTAGATTTGAAAATTTAAAATTGAAATTATGAACTGGTAAAAAGAAAGCTGATCACACACAACTCAGTTTAGAAGAAAATGTAGGAAAAATGAAAGATGAGTTGTACAAAAGAGATGAGCAGATAAGAGTCCTTAAGGAGGACCTAAACAAGGTTAAGCACGAGCTAGACAGAACCTGTAAATGGAATAGGTCCTCCGATGCACTTTCATGGCTGCATGAACACCATAGTAGCAATAAGAGATGACTTGGCTACGGGACCCCTGCACCTAAGTGAGATCCCAAAAGTAAGTACCTCACATTTCCTGAGAACATAATTTGCACACACTATGGTAAAACTGGTCACTATAAATCAGAATGTATTGCAAAAGAAAAGGCTAATCAAAAGAATAAAGAATTTGTTTAAGGGAAAAATAGGCTGCCAGGTTGGGATAAAAAGAATCTGATTCACCCTTTTGCCTATAGAGAGGGACCGAAATTAGTTTGGGTTCCTAAGACTAACTCCTAATTTCCTTTTGTGGGTCCAAGTGAAGGGGAGCAGCCAAATATGGTATATGGATAGTGGCTGCTCAAAGCATATGACAGGAAGTAACAACCAGTTCCTTTCACTTGAGGACCTCAAAGGAGGTGATGTCTCCTTTGGAAATGGGAAGAAAGGTGAGATCATTGGGGTTTTAAAGGTAGGTAAGGCTGATTCTCACTCTATTTAGAATGTCTACCTGATAGATGGCCTAAAATACTGCCTAATAAGACAATCACAATGGTGTAATAGAGGTAACTTCGTAGCATTCACCTCTACAAAATATTTTTTTATTAATCCTACCACTAAAAAGATTGTTTTGCAGGGAAAAAGAGTAAAAAATATATACATTGTAGATTTGTCCACACTTTCAGAAAATGCACTCACATGCTTAAGTGTGTTGGACAATGATCCCCTCCTTTAGCACAAGAGACTTGGACATGCCAGTCTAAGTCAACTCAACAAACTAGTCTTCAAGGATTTGGTGATAGGACTGCCTAACATTAAGTTCAAGGAAGATAAAATTTGCGAGGCTTGTGCTAGGGGGAAGCATGTAAGATCCTCTGTCAAAAGCAAGAAAATGGTAAGTACCACTAGAACGATGGAACTGATCCATGTGGAACTCTATGGTCCAGTGGGAACATTAAGCATATGTGGTAAAAGATATGTCATAGTGCTTGTTGATGATTACTCTAGGTTTACTTGGACATTATTTTTAACATCTAACGTTGAAGCATTTGACATGTTAACAAAAAAAAAAAAAAAATTAAATCAGAAACAACTAGGTAATCAACTTGTATCAATTAGGTCTGATCATGGCACTGAATTTTGAAAATGCTAAGTTTGCTGAATTCTTGCATGCTACATTATATTTGCATGACTCGACCTCTTGTTAAGAAGATTTCCTATGAGTTACTTAAAGGGAGAAAATAAATATATCCCATCTTAGGGCATTTAGGTGCAAGTACTTGTTGCACATTAATGGCAAAGACTCCCTATATAAAGTTTGATTCCAGAAGTGATGAGGGATTATTCTTGGTATATTCTTCACATAGAAAAGCATATGAAGTGTACAACAAAAGAACTATGTGGGTAGAAGAAAGTATACATGTAACTTTGATGAAGCTAACGGTCTTTCTGAGAGACAGGACCATGAAGATGAAGCTATTGGGCTGGTAAAAGGTTTAAATGAAGTCACAACCCAAGATGAAGCTGCACCAGAAGAAGGAACATGTTCTTCCACCATGGCAACATGATAGAGGGAACTGACTAGAGAATAACTGATCCTCAAACCTTGAGGGAACCAGTCCATGAACCTATTCCTCAGTAATAAAACCGAGAAGTAATATCTAATGCAATTGACACTCCTATTGCAACATCCATGAAATTGGATATAGATGAACCTGGTTCATCTGTTGATCAAAAGTTGTATAGGGGAATGATTGATTCTCTTTTATATCTCACTACTAGCAGACCTGACATTATGTGTAGTATACGTCTTTGTGCTCGATTTCAGGCAAATCCAAAGGAGTCACACTTGACTAATATAGAGAGAATATTGAGATACTTGAAAGTCACCAGTGGCCTTTACCTTTGGAATCCAAAAGTTAGTAACTTTAACCTAATGGGATATGTTGAAGCTAATTATGCAGGTTTCCTAGTGGATAGGAAGAGCACCTCTGGTATGGAGCACTTCTTTGGTTCATGTCTTGTGTCATGGGATATTAAAAGGCAAAATTCAGTGGCCTTATCTACTGCTGAAGATGAGTATGTTATTGCTACTTCATGATTGTGCTCAATTGTTGTGGATAAAGCAACAGTTGATAGATTTTGGTATTAAAGTCAGTTGCATCCCTATTTTTGTGATAACACTAGTGCTATTAGTATGACTAAGAATCCAGTTCATCATAAGAGAGCTAAGCACATAGATGTTAGACACCATTTTTTGAGGGACAACTATGAGAAAAGCTTGATCGCTGTGGAGTTTTCTACTATTGGCAAGCAAATTGCTAACATCTTCGCAAAAGGCTTAAGTATAGATCACTTTGAGAGAACAGGTTTTTATTATGGATGATTAAGATCACCTAAAAGGACCAGTTCAAGGTAAACAAAAAAAATGAAAAAAAATATATTTGGTTAGAAAGTCTATAAATTGTGTATAGTTTAAATCTTGCTCATTCTCATACTTTTCATAATATACTCATATGGCATTTGTTAAAATGATTCATTAATCTCTAATGATATTTTATCTATTTTGGAAAATTTAGACTTACCCATTATCAGTGAAGAACCTAGTTCATCAAGATAACACATTATGTTTTCTACACTCTGCATAATTTGAAATAACTGTATTTGGATCATGAGCATAGTCCTACCAAACCCCAAACTCTTTTTGGACTTATCCGTTACAAGTGAACCAGCCCCATTCAAAAGAGTCCCAATCGAATGGAAGTACCTAGATTCTAAGGATATACTCCAACGGTAAGTTTCAGTTTGATTAAACCTCTAAGTGTCTGAAAAGCCGTAGTTATCCCATCAAGTATTCCTTTGTATATTGGTCAGCTTTAGTGTATTCCTTACCTCATCTCTCACAAGCCGTCAAAACTCTCGTTCTTCTTTCAGTTTCCAAACACAATCCAATTTTCTTCTCTTCCATAACCTAGCCCAGATATGTCAAACACTTTTGGAAATCCTTCATCACCACCACAGGAAACCACTTCCACACCTTCTACAACACTAATCTCTAAGAAAAGTAGAGTAAAGATGATGGCTCGTAAGATTGTCGCTGAAGGAGAGCAGACCAAGAAAATAAACAAGCAATTGAAGGCAATAAGGGAAGAAGAATTCCAAAAATTGGAATATTCATTTAAGTCTGCTACTCAGGGGGAATAAAGTCGTTCTTCCAAGATGGAACATGTATCTTCTGATTCTAAAATTTCTTATGAGACAATTTCTAAAAGTTGCTGCAAATTTAGAGAATAGATTTGTAGGATCTATAGCAGGTGTTGAGACTATAAAATCTGGAGAAGTTGGTGGTAAAAATGAAAAAAAGAGAGCAAGGGTGCCAGGAGTACTGTGAGGGGAAATGGGACAAAAGTGGCTGATTCTTCACTCACTCCTGTGAGTTTAACCAAAGACATGTGCTATGGTTGTTTGGGGAGAGGAAGTTAGTGAAATAGAATAGAGTGTGGGCAAAATAGGGGAAGTGGGTCTGGTTCAACTTGAAAAAATATAGATGAACCCGTTCCCTCTGAACAGGAAACCCTCGTAGACCTACTGATAGGGTTATCAATAGCACCAAAACGCATGCCATTCCCTATGGTTTCATTCTCATAACTGTACTTGTACATTTTAAGGTACCTATGAAGAAATGGGAGGTTAGTACAAGAAAGGATCATTTTGGGGTTAATACTCTGCTTTCTTGCGATTATGAAGTCAATGTCATGTTTAATGAACCATGTTTATCTAAGAAGCACCTATCAATGGAAAAGTCAGAATCTTGGTACATGAGAGTAAGGCAACGGATATTGAGATACCGAGGCTGAAGACATGATTGGTCTGGTTGAGGTAGAATCTAAGAGAGATGTTCTCAGAATCGAACTTGCAAGGGAAAATGAGAAGAATGATGGAATTTTTCAAGACATGCTGAAACTTCTCCAAGCAAATAACTCAACCCTACCTCTTCCAAGTCTTAAGACACCCAACCTGGTGTAGACCAACCAGTGACCCAATTCAGGACGTTTTGTTTCTTTTGCTCATGTTTTCAGTATTTTTATTTCTTCTTATGCTTTGTGGTAGAATCTTATCAATCATCAATGTAATTCACTATTTTGCTCTAACTGTTTGTTTATATTTCTTGATGGCTAAAATTCTTAGCTTGATCTATGTTGATTAATCCATGATTGCTTTTGAAGTAGCCCCAATGGCCATGAGAAAGTTTTAAAATCTGGTTATCTCACATTTTTTATGCAACTTTTCGATGATGCCAAAAGGGGGAAAAAGGTTGTGCTATAAACAAGTGATATTTATAACCTAATGTACCTGGTCCTGGATGATAAGTGATAAAAAGGAAAAATGTTTCTAATATTGTGTTGATGTTGAGCTGAGTTAAAACAGGTTATCTGATCAGTAAAAGCACAGAGTTTGCCATCATCAAAAAGGGGGAATTTGTTAGCCCAAGTTCAGTTGAAGTCTTGAAGAATGACAAATGAAATTAATAATGGACCAGGTCCATCTTATGAGACACAATGGTTATCAACCTATGCATATGAGATGCATGTGAAGAAGATAAACCTTAGGGATGAAGCAACAATATCTTCTGCACTGATCTAAAGGATTGCATATGGGATAAGGAGAAGAAGTTTCCTTATGAGAAGAGAACACAATCTGGATCAAGGATAAGGGTTGGAGTTTGTATTAGTCTAAGACTCAAATTCGATGGAGGGTCAGCAATTGAGTCTTATCAAACTCTGATTACTTACTTAATAAATAGCTATATTTGTTCTCTTTTACAAGTATGCACATTTCCTGTAAAAGGTACTCAGGATGAACCAGGTTCATCACTCAGGTGCACAAAAATGGGCAGATTCGATCATGTGGGTTGCACGTGAAGGAGATAAGCTTAACTTGGTGTATTTAATATCTCCTGATAAAAAAGGTTGCACAATTGATAAGGAGAATGAGTCCTTAATCAAAGAGAACACTATCCAAGATAGGGAAGGAGTTAGAAGTTGAAATCAACTAGAACTCTTCCACCAAGGAAGAGTTGCATCAGAACTCTAGTTATTTCTTCATCTACTAACTCAAAAAACCGCAGGATGTTCTCACATTAAAAGTGTTGCAAAAAAATGCAAAAGTTAAACGTGAATTGAGAGAAAAATAGCAAGACTTTCTGCAAGCAGTTCGTGTGTGATTCAAGTGTGCAAATCTGAAGCTACATGAACCAGATTCAAGAACCAGCTCCATATAGAGTTTTATGTGTCTTTATTTATTTCTAGTTCAATTGTAGTAGGTGTTTTTATTTGTACCTTTCAGCTTTCATAGATGCAATTGTAATAGGTACTTTTAGTAATCAAGTTAGATTTAACTTGAAGTTGTCGCAACAGTTAGAGGCTGCTTGCTACAACGGGATTAGAGTTAATCCTTAGGTTTACAAAGAGGTTTTGTAAATGCTATTTTGGCTCAGTGAGTTTAGTGGAAGTTTGGGAAAATCCTACTGTGTATTAGGTCGTGGTTTTTTCACCTTTTGAGCCAGGTGTTTTCCAAATAAAATGTCCGTGTTCTTTATTTTCTGTATTTATTATTCCGCAACAGTAGTAGTTGGAGCACATAGAAGAACTAGGTCCTTCATAAGCAGTTTAAGCGAAAACTTAGGTACCACACAAATCACCCCTCTCTTGTGTGGTATTGACGCATAAAACTTCAATATCTCAGGTAATTCAACATCCCTAATGGGTCTAACCAAAATAAATCTAGTCTTTTGGTTTTCAATCACATATGAACTTACCTTAGAAAGAGATTCTTGAGTCTTTTCAGAGTCAGAAGACCCATGTCCTTCCCCCTCAGTAGCAGATTGATAGGATTTAGACTTAGAGCTGGAGTCGAAGTTTTGAGCTTGGATTATTTTCACTTGGCTTGCTTTCAAACTTTCATTTAATGCCTTCCTCAGAGCCCTAGATACTATGGTATTTCTAGCAAGTATTTTCACCCTTCGTAGTCTAGGTTTTGGAGATGCACTAGGTGGAGTAGTTGAGGATGAATTTGAGGGAGATGGTGGTGGAGGATTGTATTTTGGGTTAGACATTATCATTGGTTTCTTCAGAGAATTTGGGAATTTTGGAGAAGAGGGAAAGTTAAAGTGAAGAAGAGTTTTTGACGGTTTGGAAGTATGATGAAGGTAGGAGAAATGGTGTGTTTTTAAAAGAAATTACACATTTAATAAGTAACGAAAGCCTTTTCAGGGGGTCAATTAGAGGTGTAATCAACCTGAAATTCTAGATTTTGAATGATCGATTTGTCTTCCCTAGATATTAGGCAAAATTTACGGTTTAGAGTTCTAGGAGGACGGAATTGGTTCAACGTTAACAAATAAAATTTTCTAGGAATTGAACAACTATTGGACTTCTTCTCTTGTTTGAAATACTAATCTTTCTAATTGTTCAGAGTATAGAAAACAGACCTTAGCTTTCACATGAACCCATGCTGATGAACTAGGTAGCCATTCAGGAAGGAACTTTTGATATCAATCTGATGGACTGCAAAAGCTATGAGGAGTCTTATTGCCTCTAGTCTTGAAACTGGAGAAAAAGTCTCATCATAATCTATTCCATTCTCTTGGCAGTAACCTTGGACCACCCGTCTTGCCTTGCTTTTCGTAACTATTCCATCTTCATCAAGTTTGTTTCTGAAAACACATTTTGTGCTAATAACTAATATGTCCTTGGATCTTGGAACTAGATGCCAAACTTGCCTTCTCTTGAACTGATTAAGTTCATCTTGTATTGCATTTACCCAATCTGCATCTTGTAAAGCCTTAACAACATTTTTAGTTTTAATAGGAGATAGGAAAGCATCAAAAGCACACATATGCTTTAATTGTGATCTAGTTTTGGCTTCAGATGTTGGATCGGTGATTATGTTCTCAACAGGATGAGAATTTTGATACTTGTGAGATTACACAACCAACTGATTTTTGCTAGATGTTTCTCCCATGTTCTATTGCTAAGGAACATGATCATGAATAGATTCTTTTAGGGTATTAGTTTCAATTATTCCTCTTTGATCAGTTCCCCCTGTCAGGTTTCCATGGATGGAAGAAACTGTTCCATCACATGTTCTTTCTTTTGGTGCATCTTTAACTTGTGCTGAGAAATCAGTCAAATCCTCTACCAATCTAATGGCTTCATCTTCATGTTCCCGTCTCTTAGAAAGAATGTTAGCTTCATCAAACACTACATGCACACTTTCTTCTACATCCAAAGTTCTTTTACTGAACACTTTATATGCTTTGTTATGTGAAGAATATCCCAAGAATACTCCCTCATCACTTCTGGGTCCAAACTTACCTAGGGAGTCTTTTCCATTATATTGCGCAAAGCACTTGCATCCAAATGCCCTAAGATGGGATATATTTGGTTTTTTCCATTTAAGTAACTCAAATAGAGTCTTCTCTACAAGAGGTCAGGTCATGCATCTATTGATAATGTAACAAGTAGTGTTTACAGCCTTTGCCCAGAAGCCATGGGGTAGTTTATTAGAAAGAAGCATAGTCGTAGCCATGTCTTCAAGAGTCCTGTTCTTTCTTTCAACTACATTATTTTTTTGAGGAGTCTTGGGGTTAAAGAAGTTATGATATATACCATGCTCATCACATAATTCAACAAACTTAGCATTTTCAAATTCAGTTCTATGATAAGACCTAATGGATGCAAGTTGATTACCTAATTATTTATGAGTTTTTCTAACAAAAGCATTAAACATGTAAAATGCTTCAACTTTAGATGTTAAAAATAGTACCCAGGTAAATCTATAATAATCATCAACAAGTACCATCACATATTTCTTTCCACCTCTACTCAAGGTTCTGATTGGACTACAGAGATCCATATGGACCAGTTCCAACGCCCTAGTTGTGCTTACCATATTTTTTGTTTTTGAATGATGATCTTACCTGCTTCCCCCTTGCACAAGCCTCACAAACTTTGTCTTCCTTGAATTGATGTTAGGCAGCCCTATAGCCAAGTCTTTCGAGACTAATCTATTTAACTGATTCAGACTAGCATGACCAAGTCTTTTGTGCCACAGGAGGGGATCATTATCCAACACACTTAGGCAAGTGAATTCATTTTCTAAATGAGTAGACAAATATACAATGTAAATATTGTTCACTCTTTTCCCCTACAAAACAATCTTGTCAATAGTAAGGTTAATCATAGAGCATTTGGTAGAAGTAAATGCTACAAGATTACCTCTGTCACACAGTTGTGACACACTGATCAGGCTATATTTTAAGCCATCTATCAAGTAGACATTCTCAATGGAGTGTGAGTCTGTCTTAACTCCCTTTCCAACCCCCAAAAATCTCACATTTCTTCCCATTTCCAAAGGAGACATTACCTCCCTTTAAGTCCTCAAGTGAAAGGAACTGGTTCTTACTTTCAATCATATGTTCTGAGCAACCACTATCCATGTACCATATTTGGCTACTCCCCTTCACTTGGACCTCTTGTTCATCATTTGATTCTCCGATGGCCATAAGTGCTTGTTCATTTTCAGCATCATCTTCTGAATCCTCATCTGATGTTTCTTCCCAAGCAGCAACCATAGCATTTGTTGATCCTTTGTTCCTTTTTGGTTGAACTTGTTCCTTCCGCATGTTTCTTCGTTCAACCCTTTCTTTCTTCCACTCAATTTCTTATATAGGACAATTCTTTATCATATTATCAATCTTATATTTTTAGCAACCCTCGTTGGACTGTTTATCAGGAACCTTTGGTTTATTAAAGGTTGTACCTCTTGAAGAACCCTTTCCTCTCATCATGTACTTTTTGAAATCTTTTGTGATCATGGCCACTTCATCATCTTCCAGATCTGAACCTTCAGCTATTCTGAGAGCCAGACTTCTTTCCTTCTTAGGTGCATCCATTTTCATGGTTTGCCTTCTCAGTTCATAGACAGTGAGGTTTCCAATCAATTCATCCAAATTGAGGGTAGTAATATTCTTTGATTCCTCAATAGCAGTGATCTTGCTTTTCCAGGTTACTGGTAAGACTCTTGTCAAGATTTTCTCAACCTTTCTTCAAGGATAATTCTCCCAAGAGATTTAAGTTCATTTGTTAGTGTTTTGAACCTTGTGTACATCTCCTTGATAGATTCTCCTTCCTTCATACTGAAATTATCATATTGAGAATATATGAGTTCCTTCATGAGCCACTTGTAAAGTGTCCCATATTTCCTTTGCAGTAGTACAACTTTGAATCCTGGTATACTCGTCTGGACGCAGTCCACACGCAAGTCATTTCTTAGCCTTGTCATTCTTCTCCTATTTCTTCAAGTCTTTAGCAGTGCAGTCAGCTCTTGTCTTTGGAACGTCCACTCCTTTAGCATTCTTCTTTGTAGTCGCAAGGGGACCATCGGTGACTATATCCCAGAGTTTATAGTCTTTTCCTATGATGTGATCTCTCATCCTGTTCTTCCACCAAGAATTGTACTGACCATTAAAGAGTGGAGGCCTAGTAGTGGATTTTCCTTCCCAGTTTCCAGGTGGTGCACCCATTTTGATCTTTTTCTAAGGTGTTAGCCTCTTCAAGGATAACACGCTCTAATACTAATTGACGTTTTAAGCGTCAACACCACATAAGAGGGGGGGAAGGGTGATTTGTCTGGTACCTAATTTTTGCTTAACTACTCTAAAGAGGAACCTAGTTCTTCTAGGTGTTCCAACTACTACTGTTTGCGAAATAATAAATACTAAAAATAAAGAACATAGACATTTTTACGTGGAAAATACATGTCTCAAAGGGTGAAAAAAACCACGAGCTACTACTCAGTAGGATTTTTCCAAAATTCCACTAATATCACCGAGTCAAAACAACATTTACAAAAAACTCTTTGTAAACTAAGGATTAACTGTAATCCCGTTGTGGCACACAACCTCAACTACTGCAACGACTTCAAGTTAACTCTAACTTGAATACTCTAAGTATCTAATACAATTACGTCTAGATAAAGCTGAAAGGTACAATATTAAAATACCTACAACAATTGAACTAGAATAAAAGATAGACACAATGGAACTAGTTCTTCTATCTCATTCATGTAGCTTCAGGAGTGCACACTCAAACCACACATAAATTGCTTGCGAAATCGCCTTGATATTTTGCTCTCGATTTCGTTTAACTTATGCGTATGTGGAATACCTGTAAAAGAGAATAACACTGAAATCTAATAGGTTAGTAATCAGAGTTTGATTGAGCCTCAATTGCTGTTCTTCTATCGTATAAGAGTTCATGATGATCTCAAACTCTAATATTATCTTTATCCTGGATTGAGTTCTCTTTATATAAGCAGACTTTCTCCCCTTATCTAATATGCAACATTTTTGATTAGATCGGGAGATATTACTGCTTGATTAGTGGGACTTATCTCCTTTACGTGCATCTCACATGCATAAATTAATCATGACTGTGCTTCACAATATGGACCTGGTCCATGACTGGGTTCTTTTGTCAATCTTCAAAACTTCACACGTTCTTGGGCCAACAGTTATGAAATAATTTGAGTGTGAAATTTGATAAGAAACAGACTTGAAATGATATGAATCGGATCGTATTTGAGAAAATTTAAAAATTTGAAGTTCTGAAGTGATTTCATGATTTTGATGCTAAATTCATAGTTTTTAATGTTATTTTGGTGATTTGAATGCACGAACGAGACCGTATGATATTATTAGGTTGGTGTACATGTTTGATTTGGAGCCCCGAGGGCTCGGGTAAGTATTAGATAGGACACGGAGAAGAATTGGACTTGGAAAAAATGTAGGTTTTGAGCTGATGTGATCAGGTTTGCAAGCTTTACAAATGCAAATCTTGTCTCATAAATACGAGTTCGCTAAGGACCAGGGCAGCGTTAGTCGCAAATGCGACTGTTCTATCGCAAATGCGATTTCAGATTTGCGAAGGGTCTATCACAAATGCGAAGTGATCGGGAATTCGACTGGGTCGCACATGCGACATTTTATTTAGAAATGCAATCTTCTTAGAATTTTGAATTGCGAACCCTGATCGCAATTGCGAGATCATAGACCTATAAATTCACACTAAGACGCATTTTCAACCATTTTCACATCTTCTCGAAACATAATATCTGTAGGGCAATTTTTTAATGGTAACTTCTCTTCCTAATCGATTGTAAGGGATTTCTAACTAGTTTTCTTTGATATTTAGTATCTTTTTACATGATTTCAACTCAAAATCATTGATTTTCAGAGGGAAAATTAGGTGCTACCAATGTAGAATCTGATTTTTCAATTTTTGGGAATTTGTACCTCGATTTGAGGTCCGATTTGAAAATAAGTCATATATTTGAGTTCGTGAACAAATGGATAATCGGGTTTTGGTTCGAACCACGGGTTTTGACCATGTGGTCCCGGGAGGCAATTTTTGACTTTTTGGGTAAAACTTCGGAAAACTTATTTTCATGCATCGAAATTGATTCATTTAGAGTTTATTGATGTAACTAAGTAACTTGTGGCTAGATACGAGCAAATTGGTGGTGGAATCAAGGGGTAAAAGGATAGTTGAGACTTGAATAGTGTTCGTGGCATCGAGGTAAGTGTTTGGTCTAACCTTAGCTTGAGGGATTAGGAGGCGAATTCTATTTGCTATGTGGTATTTGTTGAGTACGACGTATAGGCATAGTGATGAGTATCTCTACGTTGATGTCAAGCATGTCTATGAGTCGTATATTGTGATTTATATGAATTCATTGTATTATTTATGCCTTGGTGATGATTTCTATTACTGAGCAAAGTTTGTGAAAGTAATTGTGATATTTGAACATCGTGGAACGTTGGCTCAAGTTGTATAAAAAAATGTGAAAGTATAAGTGGTAATTGAACCTTTTAGAGCATTAGCTCAAGTTGTAGAACTAAGTTGTGAAGTAAATGTGAGAAAGAGAAGAGAATGATTATATTGCCTCCCTTGCTGGGATATTATTGCTTTAAGTTCTATCTCTCTTTTCGAGATGTTGATGTTCTTTTGATATTGTTCCTTTACCGGGAGTTAATTGTTGAACTATTGTTCCCTTGCCGAGATTCTTATTGTAATTTCATTTATTTCCTTTCCCTATTATTTGTGATTGTTGTTTGGGTGAGAAAGAGTGGTAAAGCACGAAGGGTGATGCCGTGTATTGTTTTGGTGAGAGAGCGATAAAGCACAAAGGGCGATGCCGTGTATAATTAGTAAGGAAGAGTGTAAAGCACGAAGGGTGATGCCGTTCCGCACGATGTACAATTCTTTGCCAATTATATTGATTATATGGTGAGGATGAGAGTAAAAGTACGAAGGGTGATTCCGTATATATTTTCATTACTTGATTGCTTTGGTGAGGACGAGAGTAAAAACACAAAGGGTGATGCCATGCACATTTCCATCATTTGATTGCTTTGGTGAGGACGAGGGTAAAAGCACGAAGGGTAATGCCGTACACTTATTGATTCCCGATTCTTGTTGACATCTGAGATATGGTTTTCCTCTTGTGTACACGTTGTGTTTCCATGCTTAATTGATGTTTTCCCGCAGCATGTTTTCCCTGTCCATACTTGACTGTACATTATTGTTCTTCTTTTTTGCTGTATATGGTTAAGCTGCACAGATTTACTTGGTAGTCTGGTCCTAGCCTCGTCACCTCTTCGTGGAGGTTAGGCTAGGCACTTACCAGCACATGGGGTTGATTGTGTTGATACTACACTCTGCACTTTGTACAGATTCCGGAGCAACAACTTCTTAGACCTTAGCTTGGGTGGCTGCCTTCAGTCCATACGGAGACCTGAGGTAGTCCTGCAGGTGTTCGCAGGCCCTGGCGTCTCCTCTATCCCTTATTCCTGTTTCATTTACTTATTTCAGAAATAGTGTATCATTTATCTTTCCGACTTTGTTTATAGTAAATCTTAAATCGTCTGTGAAGCTGTGACACAAGTTCTGGGTAGTCACTGTTCAAACAATTGTATTGGTTATATATTCGGATAGTTTATTTTATTTTCTTCCGCTTATATAAATTCCCCTGTCTACACGTTATTGCTTCATAATTATTAAATGATTGAAATGGATAAAAGGTAATTTGTTCAAACAATCGACTTGCCTAGGTCATATTAATAGGTGCCATCACGACTCCGAAAATAAAAAATTCAAATCATGACACGTGGCTTCCAAAAAGATCAATAATATTTCAAGCAAGGACGTTACTGCACCAACATATTTCACCCCCTTGGACTCCAATATTGGGGGCAATCTCTCGGGATAAGATCTTTTGTCTTCTATCCCTTTGAAAAGCTCTTGCAAATTGAGTTCATCTAAAACAAATCTATAAATTCTTGAGATATTTACAAAAGAATCAAAGTATAAAATAATAGATTTTCTTCTTGGTAATTGACTACTTCAAGAAGAATATTCACACAATGATTGATTTTTATGAAGATAAAATAATTTAGAGATGTCCATATTATCTTACGTTCGAGAAATACATCACTTAATTTTTACAATTATTTATGATTGTAATTATTTTCACAATTTTTATAGTTATTGAAAATATTGTACGTCTTGTAGATCTTATAGTTCACAATTTTTATAGTTATTTATGATTGTAATTTTGTTTTCTGCACAAATTTATTGCAAACAGTAATATATGGAGCAAACAAATATAATAAATGAAATTAGTTGATTATAAGCTTAACATAAGTTCATTTGTTTATTCAGTTAACTTTGTTCCCATACTGTTACGTCTCTTCTTTTAAAAAGCTTTTAATGTATTATAATGCCGTACGAAGTACTTGAAATAATTTATTTTCTTGTTCTTCATTTCAATTTTAGTTACTGTTTCCACGTCTTAATCTTTTATTTATATTTCCTTAATCAAATGTCAGTTCCGATCAAAACATAAAAGGAATATTAGACGTGGAGAGCTGATTAACTTTTTAGACATAATATTTACACGTAAAAAAAATCTACAAGACGTACAAATATTGAAAATTATAGTCAAATATTATTTTCATAAATTCGAAATGTCGCAATCTCTTTAGACTATAAGGTATGTCTTTTACTTATTTTTTGAACTTTTTCTGCATTATTACTTAAGAAAGTTCTTAAACAAGTGATCAGTAGATGGAATATTTTTGGGCAAGTTACACATTTGGCAAGTCGACAAAAGAATAATATATATATATATATATATATATATATATATATATATATATATATATATATATATATATATATATTTAAAGCGCTTATACTGTGTAGTTTTTCCATTTTTTAATGGCTCAACTTAACTAGGTTTAGCATGTATTTTTTTTTAAGCAATCCACTAGACCTGCTTAGGGCTAGTTTTTATTTATATAAAGAGAAGAAAAAACAAAAGTTGTCATGATGTTCTACGAAATGAAAATAATAAATTTTGTAAAATACATATACCCTATTATCAAAATTGAATAATGCACTTAAAATTGCTATCACAATAAAACTAATAAATTTTTTACCTATCTATACCATATAGCAAATCTTATTTACAAAAAATGTTCATAATATTGTATTTACCCGCCTAGTCCATAGTTTTGCTACAAAATATGTACCAAAGCAAAAATAGATAGATTCTACCCTAAAAAGGCTCCACATTTGTAGGAATCAGATTTAATAGTGATTCTATCACCATTAATTTTGAAATTTAAAACGGAAGAAATCCATTGCAGCGTAAATCTCTCATTCTCCATATATTTTCCACCATTGATAGCCATTAAAAAGCTTGAAAGCTTTGAATTCAAATTTGGATTTTTAAAAATCATTATTAGTTTGGATTGGGTGTTGTTGTAAATAATTCGAAATATGTTTAGGAGTTTATATCTCAATTTTGAGGGGTTTTGGTGAAGATTAGACTTGGTTTTGACTGAATTTCAGATTGAAACTCGTCGAAGAAGAAGAAAACATATTTTTCCAGAAATTATAGTTAGATTGTAGAATTGTAGATAAAATATAGATAAATTGTAGATAAGTTGTAGATAAATTGTAGATTAGGAAGACTAAAACTTCAACAAATATTCTACAATTATGTCGAAAATGCTAATTATACTACAATTGAAAACCCCTTGGATTGGATGTTGTTGTAAATAATTCGAAATATGTTTAGGAGTTTATATCTCAATTTTGAGGGGTTTTGGTGAAGATTAGACTTGGTTTTGACTGAATTTCATATTGAAACTTGTCGAAGAAGAAAACATATTTTTCCAGAAATTGTAGTTAAGTTGTAGTAAAATTATAGTTAAATTGTAGAATTATAGATAAAATGTAGATAAAATATAGATAATTTGTAGATAAATTGTAGATTGGAAGACTAAAACTTCTACAAGTCTTCTACAATTATGTCGAAAATGCCAATTATGCTACAATTGAAATGAGAATTGGAATATTAAAATTCAATGTATTCAGTTTGTAGATACAATTTCTACAAATAAAATACAGAATCAGTTTAAGTATTGTATAAAGTTATATTGTTATATTTATACTACAATTAAACTACAATCTTGTGTCAAAAAAATTTAAGCATACAAAATTTAATCAATTCTTAATATTCAAAATTTTAATTTTGGGAGTGCCGCAAATTTGGAAAGGGCAAGAACGATTTATATGCATTGGCTGTTGTTGTGATAATTTATTTTTCCCTTTGTTTTCTAGGAGGTGGGTGGTGAGAGGGCATGAAAAAATATACTGAAACCTTACTGTTCTTATAATAACGATAATCCATAAACAATGTAAAAGATGATAGTTACTGATTGTGACTGTTAATGCTCATAAGCGGTTCAGTGAGTTGTCATGCAAATGATTTAATACTCTCTATAAGAAACTTAAGGTTTGTTTCCTTGCTTAAAATAAGGTGAAACGACAGGAATATCCAATATCCTAGGATAGTCTTCAAGGTTCAGAGACCAAATGGAGCCAAATGAAGAGAAAAAAAAAATTAAATAGGTAACGAAGAAGCTATGACTTTGGTGAAAGATATGCAACCAAACAGAACACTAGGAAAGAGAAGAGAAAAAAAGGAAAAAGGAATATATGCTCCTAAAATCATGCCTCGAATAAATGAAGTAATTATATCCTTAATTTGAATTATGGTACATAAATTGAAATTTGGTATGATTAAATGTAATAAACACAAACCTTAAATATGGTTGGTAATAAGGTTTGCTATATGATATACATATGTAAAATTCCGTGAAAACTAACCCATATAGACCATGCGACATGTCATTGCGTTACAGCCCAATCCACTTATGTGCCTCTGTAACCAATGCTAATTGCCCATGTCGTTGTCAAAAAAACTAGCCCAATTAGGTCCAAGTCCATGTAATACCTCCATTGTTTATAAACCCAAATCTGTGAAATATACTGCTTACATATGTAGCCACTTCTTGTCCAATCTCTGGCCAGATTCATAAATTGCAAATACAGCCCTATTTGAAACGACTGTTACAGTCCCCACGTGTTGCTATTCGCATGCCCATATTTATATTCCTTTGATGTAGTTATTCTTGTCATTAAACCTCTTGTATTGTTTTGTTCATGCCTGTATCTAACATAGGAAATAACGACTCTTCGTTTCAATCTCGTTTTTGTTCCAGTTTTGCCATGTATTTTGGTTCTCCACCATTGCTTGTTCGTTGAGCTCCCTAATTGATTCATCTCACTGTTGTGCCTCCTTTTCCTATGATCAAATGTGTACCCGTAGTTGTTATATATTGCTCCATATGAGTGTTCTGATGCCTTTGTGCCTAGATATATCTCTGCTTTGTTATGCCTGTTACATCTGCTACAATGGTAGAAAATGGATTGCTAAGACCTGTAGATGATGGTACTGAACATTAGAGTGCCCTGCTTTGCCTCATTTGTATTGCATGTTGAGGCTTCAGTCATTTATGCTACATTACAGCCCAAACTACCTTGCAGAGACCAGTGATTCTAGTAGCTCATCCTTCTCAATATGCAGGCTGCCACTATCATGCTTATACTTGTCACCTTTCCTTCTTCTAGGAAATAAGCACACAGTGCTAATACCACCCATAGAAGTCGTAGTGAGTGACAGGGGATGATGACACTAGCTTTTCCTGCAAAAAACTTGTTCTATTCTAAGGCTCGGACGTGGAGCTGGTCCTCTTCCATCTAATCTAACCCTACCTCGTTCGCCCAGGCCTGCCGGCACAATAAGAGAACGAGGGAAAGAAATGTTAGTGTAAAAAATGTCTTCATAGCCTCATTCTGTTGTATTTTGTTGTTTTGTTCTGATTCTTATTTTTCTTGAGGATACTGTGTCCTCAAGTATGTCTGCTTCCCTGTACGCTTTGCATTGTTTCCCTCCTTGCGTTGAGGTAATGTTTTCCTCAGTTGCATCATGTAGCTGAATATCCTTAAAATTAGGAGTTCAGCTGTCTACAGGCTGTGTACAGGTGTGACCCTATAACTTTAATTGCTTCCCTTATGCCTTTGTTGCTGTAGTAGTTTTGCATCTTGTTTTTCTTGAGGATAATGGTATTGTGTCCTCAGGTATGCCTGACTCCCTCTATGTTCTGCCTTGTATCCCTTATTATGTCGAACTGATTCAACTAGATTTCCATTTGACTGATAGGAGTTTAGTTGTCTGCAGCCTGTGTATAGGTATGACTCCATAAGAATGATTGCTTCCCTTGTGCATTTGTTGCTGTTGTCCTCTTTATGAGAGTGTTATTTTATATAGAACATAATACTGCCCAATTCTCTTATATTTTTTGAGCAGGTTTTAGAAAGATAATCCTTCAGCACCCTTGAAAAGATACTTATGCATGCCATGCCTTCTCCTTCAAGGGATTGAGCATGAAATACTAATACCACCCATTGGAATTGATGGACATGGCAAAACATAAGTATCAGATCCATTCCTGCAAAAAAGAAAAACCAGTTAGTGAAAATCTGCAATACCATGCTCTCCTCTAAGAAGATTTGAGCATGGTTGATGATCTTGTTAGCTCCTGAATGTCCAGCATGTGAGCATGTGATTTTTTCCCTGTTAAGTCGACTCCTACAGCACTCTTAGGTTTAGGATTTTCCTTTTAATATTTGTTTTAGGATTTAATTTTAGGAATTAATTGCGTGTGCCAGTGTGTTTTCATGCTTGAGATCATTTAGGATTTAATCTCATGTTTTTGCTAAAATAATTGTTAATTAGGGTAATTTTGAAAAATATAAAATTCAAAATATGCAAGCAGTATTTCTAGCGTTTTAATCATTTTTGTTTAATTTTAATTTGTTGCATTTTTATTGTTTGTGTTAATTTGTAATTTTAAAATAGAATTAGGAATTAAAGAATAAAACAAAGAGAAAAGAAAACAACAAATATATATATATATACACACACACACACACACACACACACACATACACATAACCACCCAGGTTGGCAACAATTGGGCCAGACCTGAGTGGCACAAATGATATTTGCCCTGTAAATAACGCCTTTGCCCAGCCCAAACATCAGCCTCCGACCCAGTCCATCAGACCTGCCCAAAACGACACCGTTTTTGTAGCCATTCATCTCAGCTGTTGATCAACAAACCATCCAATGGCCCTGAAACCCTCACCCAAATTAAATATATATGTCCAAAATCTGTATAGATAAAGAGACAGACTCATCACCCTCCTCGTACCAAAATACACCGACTATTACACCTCCATACGACCACCCTTGACCACCCTAATGCGGCTATCGAAAATGGCCTCACGGCGGCGGCCGGTTACCAAACTGTCCCAGATTTACACCACAAGACCACCAAGACCTCCCCTTTCCCGTCCTGCAATCAGTTTCCTTGGAACAACTCTCCATCGTCTCGAATATTCAAAAGAAGGATCACTGAAACCACAGTCTCCGGCGACCCAACCCCAAACCCGTCCAAAGTTACACCCCTGAACCACCTCATCTTCCTCTTTCCAACCACTCATACCATGCCTTTCGAATCCAAGGGAAACATCTCAAATATCAAATCTAAGATAACCCTAAGTTCTGAAGTTCACTGGATTCGGGCCAAACTGGCCTCAGATAATCCCCTTCCATCCCTCTCCCCAACCATACCATCTATGGCCCTCAAACGCTACTAACCACAACGAAAACTCAGATATGAGACCTTACTGGGTCTCAGAAGCATCAAACCCTCCCCCCGAACCTTTGTCCTTCTTCAAATACGCAAGGTCAATTGCCCTAGAGGTTAGAAGCCTCCCCAAAAGAGGCCAGAAACCAACAAAATTGATTCAAGTTAGAGCTGCATGAATAAAAGCTAAGTATTCCGTGTTCCTGTCGTTGTTTGCATATGTTTATTTGCTTTATTTCCTTTAAGATTTTAGTTGTTTTCCATGATCTCATCCTAAAGTATGATAAGTAGTCTTCTTTGTTTGTTATACCCAATGATTCTTTGGGTGTTACTGGTTGGAATGCATCTTCTATAATGGTCTAATATTATGTTTTGTCTTTTGACTTGTCAGTTTGTTTTCACCTATGAAACTTTACATGGCATGTAGTGTCATCTCTGAAATTTACATGTTTCGTTGAGCTCCATCTCTTGATTTTCATTTCTTTCACCCCCTGAGATCCTGATTAGTTTTGGTGAACGTTTATCTTTTGGATCCTACTTGTATTGCGTCATGATTCTGAGAAGTTGTTTTTCATCTTAGAATGTTCATTCCTGTTTGTTCTTTTGGCTACCTTTAGTTCTGTTGATATTTTTAGTAGTATGATCTTGAGTTCATTCTTAGGTTTGTTTGATCAACTCTGAAAGTCCTGAAATAATCATTTGGTCTGCTTCATACCATGCTTGAAATTTTGGTTAGGATTCTTTGCTTATCATATTTCTTGCTTAATTTGCATTTGTTGAGGCTAAGTTTTTGTGGATTTCTAATACTAGTCTTATTCTCGTCTCCTTTCTTGCTTCTAAAGTTTTATTGAGTTTTGTAATTGAGTCACCTCTGTAAGTCCTGCATTAGTTGATTGGTTTCCTTTCCTGGTCATTTTGATCCATTGGTTTTTGACATAAAATGCCTGAACATGGTATGATCCTAAAGATAGGATAATTGTTGTTGAATAGTCCACAATAGGATATTTAGTTGTGTTGGATAATTCTAAAACTTTTCTATTAAGCCTGTAGATTAGACCAAATTTGGCCCATAACTTGAATACAATTGACAAGGGTCAGATCTGACCAAACCAAATGAAAACAAAGGGTAAAAAACCTTAGGTTAGTTAATTAGGAAAGGAAACATGGGTAGAGAGGTTATTTGAGCATGAAAGAATCTTGTAACAACCCCTAGAACATTCTAGTGAGGGACTTAGGCATAATTTCAGCCCAAACTTGAGGCACAAGTCAGAAAACTAAGGACTATTTAGGTAAAAAGTGAAATTTGAATAAGGGACTAAAAGGAAAACAAGGAAATAGAGGTTGCCCTAAGGCTTTAAATATAAAAAGGGGCAATCTGAACATCTGAAGGGGATTTTTTGGCTGGGACTTTTGATATTTTTCGAGCAGACTTTTCTTCTGAAGCTCTAGTGAATTAAGATATATAGTAGGCTCACTTATATTCTTCAAAAATCTTTAGTGCTGTTCGATTCCTGTTGAAATTTTAATCTTCTCAAAACCTTCCTGAATCCCTGGGTGTTTATTGGATGATTGGTGTTGCTTGCCTGCTACTTGCTTCATTACTCATAGGCTTTATTTCCCTTTGGCATTCCAGATACCATTCCTTATTTAGATTCTGAAACTACAGCCCTGTATAGTCAAGCATGTAGCTGGTCATGCAGATTAATACATTTGTTTCCTAGTTCATACGATTACTGTCACTAATTTTCTGTTGGTGTTATTGGCTTTGTATCGAACATAAACATGTACTAATTGTGGACTGATTCCAGGACTGTACTTTAAATTCGTTTAAATTCAGTATATTTAGAAATATTCTGTTCAGGTTTGTTTAGTATATTGTCACTGGAGTTATATTATATGTTGATAACTGAATTTTTATACTCCGACTGATGAGTATCCTAAAGTGTTTATTTCAAATTTGAGATTGGAATCTGATACAAAGTCATTTTCAGAATCTTCCTTATAAATATTGGTGATTCATTTCATAGTGGTCACGTGTATAGTTTTGATAATTAAGGCATAATTGAAAGCATAGTTGTTGTGACCTACTTGCGATGGAATCATTAGTCTAAATGTCCCTGGGCCCAATAAGAAGGTCCAGTAGATGGCACTGGTAGTGTAGCAATACACGCTTCTGGGCTGACTGAAAGTGAAGCCCAAAGTAGCCATGAATAAGACCCATAATGCAAGTATTAATTGCCTTTTTCAGAATATTTTACCCACGTATAAATGACTAGGATATTATAGATACTAGAATAATAGAGAACTTAAATGGTTTAGGACGTCCTTATAGAATAAATCGAGCCTTTTTAACTAAATCAAGCACCACACGAGGCTCCTTAATTCAATGAAAATACTTAGAAAATCGGAAGTGCCGATTAGCGAGTTTCATGGCCTTTCACGAATTTAAGAAGACGTAGTCGCTATAGGCACGGATGTATTAATGAAATACCTTCCCAAATTCGGGTGCGCATTTATGTGACTCAAATTCCAATCTCAACGAAGTTGAAACGTGTCAAAATCCACGGGTGCATTTATGTGACATGGTTTGAGGCGTGTTCTAAAGGTGTTTCAATTCTCTTTAAAATAATAATAAAAGCGGTTTAAAGTTAAAAGTAAAGTTAAAATATGTTCTAAAATCAGATAAGCCAAATATAACAGTTGAGCGACCGTGTTAGAACCACAGAACCCGATAATGCTTAACACCTTCTCCCGGATTAACAGAATTGCTTACTCGAATTTCTGGTTCGCGGTTTGTAAACAGAGTCATTCTTTTCCTCGATTCGGGATTCTAAATGCTGACTTGGGAAACCATAAATCTACCAAGTGACGACTCTGAAACTCTCTTAAAAATTGAATCCCGTTTCGATTGTCATTTAATTGGAAAAACTCCATTTATCTACGCTCTTCGCGGAGTGTAGTATCCAAAAGGAGGTGTGACAGCTTTGGCGACACTATCGGGGACTGAATCCAGAATCTCTGGTTCAGAGTTCAAGAATTCGAGCTTAGAATAATAGTTGTATTTGGCTTTGCTTATTATTTGATTTTACATGTTGACTTAATGTGCAAAATGATGTTTTTACCGCTTTGATATTATTTGAATTGTATATAAACTGACGAAACCCTTCTCTCTTTATCTTTGGGGATGTGCTCGCTGGTCGAGACTCCCTATTCTGTTAGTGTCATGCCTTAAAATAAGAAAGAGGCTCGGACAAGTTACAAAGCAGGACGATCTTGCGGGTCCCCGGTACGTAGCCCCCTCCTCGACTCGAGTTGTCCGCTCGGGTACACAGTCTAGAACAAATACCCAGGTGCTGAATTTAGTATAGCAAAACCTCATGCCGGATCCTTAGTAGGAACGCTTAGCTGCATCATTCATTTGACTTAGGGGACTTAACATAGGGGTTTTGTCCGTCTAGGGTAGGTGACCAAAAATGCAAAGACCATCCCGATGCATATTACTTGTTACTTGTGCTTAGTTGTTTTGGATTTGCATGTTGACCGACTTGCGAAAAGAAAAAGAAAGGAAAGAAAAAAAGAAAAAAGAGAGAAAAATAATTTTTTTAATTAAAAAAACCTAGAAAATAAGTGGTACTAGGGCCAATTGGGATTAATCATTTGTAAAACCAATGCTCAAGTAGCGCCGAAATGCCGCCGGATTTTGAAAACAAAAGAGAAAAAAGTAAAAAAAGGCTTTTCTATAAAGATTTTGTTTTGACAAATTATTTTGCCCAAATTACGCCGGTTTGATTCTCACCGTGGGTGGGATACGTAGGAAACCAGCGTCGAGTCCAACCTCCCTTGTGCAAAAGTGCCCTAAATAATTTGCAATTTTTCACCGGCCATCCTGGGTAAATCGAGTGGCGCTGTTATTGTCAAAATATTTTCTTTCTTTTTTAAGAGTCAAACAGGAATAAATTTACATGTCACTAGTTCACCTTAATAAATGTGCAGGATGAGCACAATCCAAACTGGACCTTTTTCACTTGTGAGCCGAATCTCTTTGGAGTTGCGGTTGTGGTGGAATGACTTGGGCAGGGAAGGACATGATGAGATAAAGAAGTGTTTGGGGGGCCTCCCAGGGTTATTAGAGATATTGCCCCGAGGAGACATCATAAGAGCACTAGTTATATGGTGGGACCCGGCAAAAATGTGTTTCACTTCTCAGACTTTGAACTCACTGCAACGAGAAGAAGTAGTGGGATATATTGGAAATGAGGAACTCCTTTTAAGACACAGGTACCTGGTTTCTCCAAGAGTGATAACGGTGCATAAATTCTTAGATACCTTGAAGATAAGCAGAGTAGTACATGATGGGAACTTGGCGGCGGGGTTCTGTACTTTTTCGTTCCTGTATTCCAGATATGGTCACATAGAGGGATTCAACAATCTAGAGAACAAAGTCTGTAGTAAGGGAAACCGTGTCAAATGGGAAGAACACAGACACTTCGCTTTTATGGTGGCTTTTCTAGGGCTTCTGATATTTCCAAGAAAGGACGAGAACATTGACATAAAGATAGCAGGGGTTGCCAGCACCCTACACACGCAGGCCAAGTGCACACTCGCGCCCATGATAGTAGCTGAAATATTTCGCGCTCTCATAGCTTGCAAGGCTGGAAACATTTCTTTGAAGGGTGTAACCTATTTTTGCAAATGTGGATGACAGAGCATCTACGCCACTGCTCTCAATTCATGAGTTATGGGTCCGCCGAGAAAACTTGCATAGAGGAGTTTCCCATGAGAATTGAAAAGCTCAGCCTACCCGAAGGTGCAGCAAAATGGACTTCTTACATCCAGTCCCTCACTGCCAGTCAAATTGAATGGACATTAGGATGGTTGCCTGTGGATGAGATCGTGTACATGCCGGCGACAGAACCACATTTTATCTTGATGGGCCTTAGGAGTATCCAGCCTTATACCCCGCATCGGGTCTTGAGACAACTCGGAAGATGCCAGATAGTGCTGAAAGACGACGATCTCAGCATCCGGGTAGTTGAGATTGGGCCCGATGGTCAGTTCCTCGAAGAAATGGTTCGCAAGATGTGGAATGAATGCCAATTCCTAACTGCCAACACTTGCATACAGGATCGGGCTAGAGGCGAAGTATCACCGAGATACCTTGCCTGGTATAGGAGAGAAATTGAGTTTGAGAGACCGCCAAAAAGGCCTCAACTCCAGGAGTTCATTGAAACGTCACAAAAACAAAGGGAGTGGCTAGCCAAGGAAAATGAGTACATAGGAAGATTGGAAAGGCAAGTCCGAGAATTGCAATTCGACAATGGCTTGCAAGCCACGACAGACGAGGGAGAAAAGAAAAAACTTACTAAAGAAAATGAGGTGCTACGAGCCCAAATCCAAAAGATGCAAGCAGCCGCATAGAGTCCCGCCAGGAGCGCAAAAGATGAAAAGCTCATAGACAGTTTGAGACAAAAGGTAACTGAATATGGTTTCGACCTGAATAAGGCCGAAGGTGAGCTGTGTAGGGCCCGAAGATAATTAGTTAAACATGCGGAGGAATGGGACCACATCATTGAGCAACTGAAGGAAAAGCATGACGATGAGATTGCTGGGATAAAGCGGAGGGATATCAAGAAAGTTGGGGACCTCAAAGCCGAAAGAGAGCATTGCTATGCAACAATAGCAAAGTTGAGATAGATTTGAGGTTATTCCAAGAATTGAACTGGGTAGCCGAGCGAACTCTAGAGGCGAGGGTTGCACAAATTAGGCGCCTATTGAAAGAAAAGGGTGTTATCAGGAAAAGAGTACGGGCAATTGCAGACTACATTACCACGAAGTGCAACCACTGTGAGGACATGACAAAATCTATGTTTTTCGCCGCTGCCATGAAATTTTTCTATCAACTGATGGAAGATATCCACCACCTCCAAGGGAGTTTGGCACGCAAGCCAGCGGCAAGGCCCAACGACGCCCCGCGAGGCCCAGGAGCACTTGAGGCATTAATGTACTCATAAAAGATTGTACTATCAATTTATTGGTTTTCAAAGTCTGTTAGTTTAATTGAGTCTTTATTTTCTTTATGCATAGTTAGTTGTTGTTCGAGTCTGTAGTCCGTTTGTCAGCATTTGTTTAATTTGTCACCTTTCAAGTCTTTTGTAATTTTAGTTTTTTATAAAATTTTCCCAAATATGTGATGTTCCGCTTTTGTTTGCACGAACTACGCTCGATCTGATTCATGCGGGATCATGATATGTAGGCAATCTACATAGGATTCGACCATAATTGAATAAAATTGGAAACTGAATAAATATAGAAAGGAGAGAGAATAGGGCCTAAACAAAAGAGAGTTTTGCAAACAAAAGCCGGGATGAAGCAAGCAACCAACAAATGTAGGAACCAATTGTGCATACATACCCAATGTGTGGCCACTTGTGTGTCAAGAACCTAACCACTAACGAGTGTTTGACGTTGTGACTCCAGTTCCAAGTTAGACAGGTGACTGGTGCTCGCAGGCATTCTGGCAACTCACTCCTACAACACGCGGTCAAAAAGCAGAGAAGTCATGGCCAACCAAGAAGCTGATGTCAGCATTATTGACCCCTCGAAGGAGGCAAAGGAATTGGACGTTAACGCTATGAAGGAGGAAATGTATAAGCTTAAACACCAAATGGCCGAGATGTACCAGGCATAGGCAAGAAGAGAACCACCCCGGCCTATCCTGCAAATCTAACCTTCATACCGCCACTGGCCAAAGCACCCCACCAGTCCATCACTGATCCGCCCCCAAGATTTCCTATATAACCACATCATCAAGGCGCTACCTCCTAGCCACCAGCCCCATTGCCCAAAGTTACTCCTCACCCTCCCCCACCAATCACTCCTATATATGTGGCACCTCCGCCTCCTACACTGCATAGGTCATCCAGCGAACCGCTGCTTCAAGCTTATGAAACCTCAATACTATCCCCCAGAACCCGCCTACAAAGCCCAGGAGCCTTACTCTTATGCTCCTCGTCCTCAAATCCCAATGAGAGTTGAAAAGCCAACCAAAGATTCCGAACAGGAGGAAATGCTCAGAAAGGTTCGGAGTCTGGAACAATTGTTCAGGGACATGCGGGGATTAGGTGGCCAGGTAAGTGTGGCCTTCAAAGATCTTTGCTTGTTACCGGACGTACAATTGCCTCCAGGTTTCAAAATTCCCAAATTTGACTTATACGACGGTCAAGGCGATCCAGTCGCACATTTGAGAGGTTTTGCAATAAAAGGAGGGGAGCAGGAGGAAAAGACGAATTGCTAATGGCGTACTTTAGCCAGAGTTTGGGTGGATGAGCATTAGAGTGGCATACTCGACAGGACCCCAACCGATGGTACACCTGGAATCACTTGGAGCAAGCATTTGCAGGCTACTTTCAATATAATCTCGAGATTGTCTCGGATCGTCTATCTCTGACAAAGCTGGAGAAGAAACACAACGAGAGTTTTAGGGAATACGGTTTCAGTTGGAGGGAACAAGAAGCCAGAGTTGATCCTCCCATGAAGGAGAGTGAGATGGTTGACTATTTTATGCAAGCTCTAGAACCTACCTACTTTGGGCATTTGGTGTCGGTGGTAGGGAGATCTTTTAATGAAGTGGTCAAGATGGAAAGTATGGTTGAGGAAGGTCTCCAATCCAATAAAATAATGAGTTATTCGGCAATTAAGGAAACTATTCAAGCCATCCAGTGTGGAGCTGGGGGAGATTTCGAAAAAAAGAAGAAAGAGGAAGTAGCCATAGTGGAGTCGGGAAGCTGGGTCGGGCCTCGGGCACCATCTTATTACGGCCAGCCCATTCCTCACCATCACACATACCCACATCCTCTATATGGTCCACCGAAACATTACTATCCACCAGCAGAACCTCGTTTCTCAGTCCATCATGCACAGGCATATACCCAACAGTCCACACAATGGCGTGCGCCACCCCCTCAAAATACTTACCCAAATCCACAAAATCAATACCCACCCCAAGAGCTTACCACCAGACCGTGAGGCCCGCCTTCCTAGGAAATCTGGCCATGAGAAATGAGAGGGTGCAGAAAAAGAAGACTTTCACTCCGCTGGGAAAATCTTACACTAGCCTGTTTCACCGGTTGCGACAACTGGATATGTTAAGACCAATTGAGGCGAAGCTTCCAAATCCTCCCCCAAAGAATTTAGATTATTCGGTCAGTTGTGAATACTGTTTCGATGCACCAGGGCATGACACCGAAAAATGTTGGCATTTAAAGAATGCCTTTCAAGAACTTATTAACTCTCACAAGATCGAGATGCAGACTTCGGAGGTGCCCAATATTAACCAAAACCCACTGCAACCCATCAGGAAACCAACATGATTGAAATTAAGGAGAGAAGAGGAGAGTTCATAAGACCTTCAAAAACGGTAATGATGATCAAATCCAGTAAGCCAACCAAGGTCGCAAGGAGTAAGAAGCTGGCAACTGGGGCAAAGGAAGGCAATAAAAGTATTGTAGCACAGGTGAATTCAGCATGTGCGCCAAAGCGAGAATAGGCAAAGGTAACAATATAAGAGGTGGTTAAAGAACCCATCGTGGTTCTGCAAGGTGTCCGAATAGAGCCAGTTATAATAAAACTAGTAATCCAGCCACCAATCATCAGCAATAGAGCCGTTCCTTGGAGATATGAACAAGCTATAGTGATGTACAAAGGGAAAAAAGTTAGGGAGGAAGTATGTGAGGAACAAGGCTTAACTCGATTGGGAAGGTACTTTACCTCAGAAGAGTTGAGAAAGGGCAGAATCTCTAAAGATAACTCAGAACCAGTGAAGAAAGCCGCATCGGAAGAAGAGGCGGAAGAATTATGTAAAAAATTGAAAATGGAAGATTACTCCATCATAGAACAGTTGAGGAAAACACCAGCCCATATCTCTTTGTTGTCCTTACTAATTCAATCAGATGAGTACCACCGGGCGTTGATGAAGATTTTGAATGAAGCTCACGCCCCAGATAAGATAACGGTGAACCACTTGGAAAAGATTGCAAACAAGATATTCGAGGTAAACCGGGTCACATTCTCCAATGATGAATTGCCTATGAAAGGTAAAGAGCACAACCGGGCTATTTATCTGATTGTGAAATATGAAGATGCCGTGGTCACTCGTGTTTTGGTCGAGAACGGGTCCAGTGCGAATATTTTTCCACTATCCACGTTGACCAAGCTGAAGGTGGAAAATGAAGGGATCCACAAAAATAACATATGTGTTCGAGGTTTCGATGTTGGAGGTAAAGACACCGTGGGGGATATAGTGCTGAAAATAACTATAGGGCCCATCAAGTTTGTTATGGAATTTCAAGTGTTGGATGTATCCGTCTCCTATAATCTGTTGTTGGGCAGACCCTGGATTTATGCAGCCAAAGCAGTACCATCTACACTGCACCAGATGGTCAAATTTGAGTGGGACAGGCAAAAGATTGTCATACA
Organism: Nicotiana benthamiana; assembly: GCA_034376525.1. Lineage (NCBI taxonomy): Eukaryota > Viridiplantae > Streptophyta > Magnoliopsida > Solanales > Solanaceae > Nicotiana > Nicotiana benthamiana. Next base: position 95,225,572 of record CM067330.1, read on the forward strand.
TGGAGAAGATAATCAGTGTACCTTGGGTGATGCGATCGTGCCTCTCATTGAATCTGAGGACAACAAAGGGCCATGGGCTTATCAAGTGTTTTTGATACGGTGTCAGTCCGGAAGACCCAAGAAAGTGAAAGTATTGTAACCCCAACGATAACAACTGGATCCGTCATGGTTGCTTCAGAAATGTTGAGAAATGGCTTTGTACCTGGCAGAGGGTTTGGAGCTTCTCTGCAAGGAATTGGCAACCAGTGTCCCTTCCCACGAATCTAGACACTTTTGGTCTAGGGTTAAAACCCACAGCCGCAGATATAAGGCGAGCTAGAAAGCTGAGGCTGAAGGCCTGGGCCCTCCCGAAGCCTATCCCAAGGTTTTCTAAGTCATTTGTCAAATCCAGTAATGGCCCCAGACCCAAGATTTCCAACCCGCTGATCGACGCGGACGAAGATCTTGATAAGGGGATAGCGGAGAAGGATCGAGCGGGGAAGATGTGCAATTCGTGGGAGCACGCGCAAAAATCAATAATTTGGAAGCCACTTTTCTTCCCACTCGGAGGGAGTCGTGGTAGTCGGCTTTGATTTTCCTTTCAACCTAGTTTGTATTAGCATCACCCAGTTGTTATTTTCGTTCGTTTTGACGTGCAAACTCTGTTATCTTTGACTCTAATAAAAGGCAATTTCCCTTTCAGCAATGCTGATAGTTTCCATTTTTATTTACTTTTATTTCTTTTCTCTTTCTGTACAGTTATTTTTATGCTGTTTCCAGCGATGTGACATGTATAAGGACTCATCGGCCCAATATCTACAACTAACCTAGCCTAGAAATAATAATCGAGGAAATAGAACACGAGGATGAACCAGGGTACGATGAGGAGAGGGAAAGGGATGTGATTCGTAAAGAGATGACCAAACATAAACCAAACATAAATGATACAGAGGCAATCAATCTAGGAAGCCCGGATAATATTAGAGAAACAAAAATAAGTGTCCATCTGGAGCCACAGTTAGGGAGAAAATAATCTAAGTATTGCTAGAGTATAAGGATTTCTTTGCATGGTCCTACGACGACATGCCCAGGTTTAGCATCAATTTAGTAGTCCAAAAATTACCTACTGACCCATCCTGCATTCCCGTCAAACAAAAGTTGAGAAAGTTTAAAACCGATGTGAGAATGAAAATCAAAGAAGAGCTGACCAAGAAGTTTGAGGCAAAAGTTATCCGAGTCAAACGATGTCCCACCTGCTTAGCTAATTTCGTGCCTGTACCAAAGAAGGATGGTAAAACCAGAGTGTCCGTTGATTACCGTGACCTTAACAAAGCAAGTCCAAAAGACAACTTCCCCCTACCGAACATGCACATATTTATTGACAATTGTGCAAATCATGAGATCGGATCATTCGTGGATTGTTATGCAGGCTATCACTGGATTTTAATGGATGAAGAATATGCTGAGAAAACAACATTTATCACACCTTAGGGAACATACTGTTATAGGGTCATGCCTTTTGGCTTGAAAAACGCTGGGGCAACATACATGAGGGAAATGACAACAATTTTCCACGATATGATGCATAAAGAAATCGAGGTCTATGTGGACGATGTGATTGTGAAGTCCAGAAAGCAATCCGATAATGTCAAAGATTTGAGGAAATTCTTCCAAAGGCTCCGCAGGTATGATCTCAAGCTCAACCCAGAAAAATGTGCATTAGGGGTTCCCTCGGGAAAGTTGTTAGGGTTTATAGTCAGCCGCTGAGGCATCGAGCTGGACCCATAAAAAATCAAAGATATACAAGAGTTGCCGCCACCCAGAAACAAAACAGAAGTAATGAGTCTATTGGGAAGGCTGAATTACATCAGTCGATTCATTGCCCAGCTTACAACCATCTGCGAGCCCATCTTTAAGCTGTTAAAGAAGGATGCTGCGGTGAAAGGGACAAAAGAGTGCCAAGAAGCTTTTGACAAGATAAAGGGATATTTTTCAAACCCACCAGTACTAGTCCCGCCAGAACCAGGGAGGTCTTTGATCTTATATTTGACAGTCCTGGACAATTCATTTGGGTGCGTGTTGGGTCAGCACGATGTTACTAGGAGAAAAGAGCAAGCCATATGCTACCTCAGCAAGAAACTTATGGCCTATGAGGTTAAGTACATTCATTTTGAAAGGACATGCTGCGCTTTGACATGGGTAGCCCAGAAGTTGAAGCATTGCTTGTCATCATAAACAACTTATCTTATCTCGCGACTGGACCCATTGAAATACATTTTCCAGAAGCCCATGCCGATAGGAAGGCTCGCGAAGTGGCAAATCTTGCTTACTGAATTCGACATCATCTACATAACTAGGACTGCTATGAAGGCATAAGCATTGGCAGTCCATTTAGCAGAGAATCCCATAGATGAAAAATATGAGCCCTTGAACACATATTTTCCGGACGAGGAAGTGATGCACGTCAATGAAATGGAACGGGACGAAAAGTCGGGGGATAGGGGGGGGGGGGGGAAATTATTCTTCGATGGTGCTGCCAACATGAAAGGCATCAGGATAGGAGCGATACTCATTTATAAAGAAGGGCGTCATTACCCGGTCACAGCTCAACTCTATTTCTATTGCACCAATAACATGGCTGAGTTTGAGGCATGCATTTTGGGTTCAAGATTAGCAGCGGACATGGGTGTTCAGGAAGTCTTGGTCTTGGGGGACTCGGACCTCCTGGTACACAAGATCCAAGGGGAATGGGAGACAAGAGACCTAAAACTCATACCATATTGGCAATACTTGCATGATCTTTGTCAACGATTCCGGTCAGTAGAGTTCAGGAACATTCCCAGAATTCACAGGTAGAAAATGCCTTGGCTACTTTGGCATCAATGTTACATCACCCGGACAATGCTTATGTTGACCCAATACATATCAGGGTCCATGATCATTATGCTTATTGCAACATGGTGGAAGAAGAGCTCGACGGCGAGCCTTGGTTCCACGACATCGAGGAATATATCATGAAGGGTGTGTACCCGACGCAAGCTACAAGTCACCAGAAGAGAACATTCCGTCGTTTGTCAAGTGAGTTTTTCCTCAATGGAGGGGTATTATATCAGAGAACACCAGATCTGGGTTTGTTAAGATGTGTAGATGCTCGGCAGGTGACGAATCATGAATGAGGTGCATGATGGCGTCTGTGGGCCGCACATGAGCGGATATGTTTTGGCAAGAAGATTCTCCAGGTAAGGTATTATTGGATCACCATGGAACGGGATTGTATCAGATTTGTGCGCAAATGTCACCAGTGTCAGGTGCACGAAGACCTATTTCACTCTCCCCCGTCTGAACTGCACACAATGTCAGCACCTTGGCCTTTCGTTTCTTGGGGCATGGATGTGATCGAACCCATCGTACCAGCGGCTTCCAATGGACACAAATTTATCTTGGTCGCTATTCACTATTTCGCGATGTGGGTTGAAGCCAAAACTTTCAAAGCAGTGACCAAGAAGGACGTGGTCGATTTCGTGCACACAACTATCATTTATCGGTTCGGGATTCCCAAGACGCTCATCACCGATATTGGGGCAAATCTCAAGAGTCACCTATTGAGAGAAGTATGTCAGCAGTTTAAGATCACACATCGAAACTCTACCCCGTACCGCCCAAAGTTGAATGAGAAGCTGCATTTTGCATAGTTAGGTTAGCGCACCACTGTCTGTACGTCAGTGCGGGATACTCCATACTTATTGGTGTATGGCACAGAGGCGGTGATCCCGGCCGAGATTGAAATCTCCTCTCTCCAGATCGTCGCCGAAGCAGGAATCGACGACGAAGAATGGGTCAAAGCTCGTTCGGAACAATTAATTCTAATTGACGAGAAAAGATTGGTGGTGGTCTGTCATGGCCAGTTGTATTAACAAAGAATGGCCAGGGCATATAATAAGAAGGTGTGCCCCAGAAAGATTGAAGTAGGTCAACTGCTACTAAAGCGCATCCATCCTCACCAGGCTAAGGCAAAAGGCAAGTTCACTCCAAACTGGCAAGGGCCATTCATCGTATGAAGAGTGTTGTCCAATGGAGCATTGTATTTGACGGATGTGGAAGGGAAATGTGCAGAATTGGCTATTAATTCAGATGCTGTCAAAAGATATTATGTATGATTTTCTTTAGAACATTGTTTACACTTGGCATCTATTTGTACTTGGCATATTTTGAAGATTGAAATGACGAAGGCATTTTGTTCTGCTACCTAAACACTTTATCCTTTGCAAACCCTTTTAAGCTTTAATTATTTTCTTTCGTACCCCTCTTTCGGAATTAGTAGCAAAAGTTGGAAACGCAGGTGTGAGAAGGCAGTAAAAGGAAAAAAGAAAAAGAAAAAAAGGGAGAAGAAAAAAGGAAAAATAAAAGAGAAAAAGGAAAAAAAAAAGAGAAAAGAGAAAAGGAAAAAAAAGAAAGAACGAAAAGAAAATGAAACAAAGAAAAACGGAGAAGAAAAACAGAAAGGGAAGAAGAAAAAACAACAACAAAAACAAAGAATCGTCATGAACTACATGTGACCTGATTCCTTTTAAAAGGATACGTAGGCAGCCTCACGGTTTGCTCTCATCAAAATAAAATCCAAGAGACCCCAAGCAAGAAACTACGAGAGAAGTTGTGGTTGTGTAAGAAATATGATTCCGAAAGAGGTAATTTTGAACCCATGTGAATTACTTTGAGCCTTCGATATCTATTCTTTCTAACCCTATCCAAAAGCCCACGTTACGGTCCAAAGAAAGACCTTCTGATTCGTGTTCAAAAGATGCCGAGTTGAGCAGGAAGAAGGGATTCATGTCAGGTATAGCACTTTGAGCCAGAAAAGAGAGATAAAAAAATGAGAGAGTCTTATCGGTGAAAACCCTCACAGGCAGCATAAGGCGACGAGAGTTTGAGAGATAATAAAATGAGAGAGTCTTATCGGTGAAAACCTTCATAGCACCATAAGGAGTAGGTAAGGCAAAAGAAAAACACAGAAAGGGATTATTGTTGGAGGAACACTGTAGATCAGGTCGATCTAGGGTTTGGTCGAAAGAATTGGTTTAGAAGGGTCACGACAGCAAAAGCATGCAACGGAGGGTCGGTCATCAAAATGGATTAGGTTGACCAATCCGAAGTGCATGTCATGTTCCTCTTCAGATAAGTCTCCTTTTTTCTCTTTTCAAATAGTCAGCGGGTCTGGAATTATTTACCTTAAATACCATTTAGAGTCTTTGCATTTCATCTTTCTCTCGAATTTATGGAGTTTTGTTTAGGCAAGCGAGAGGAATTTCAAAGCCGATTGTCAACTCCCAAAGGGACAAAGTGCACAATGCCAAAGGCATAACAAAGATAACAACTGTGGAACGACAAAGGGAAGGATTCATAAAAATTGCAATTGATGGAAAAAACAAGAATCGTCAAAGCGAAGGAATACCACCCAGAAAGGGTATGCAAATGAAACCACAAAGATTCGGATGGAGCGTAATGTAGGCACAACACGAAAACAGAAAGGATCACAAAGTTGCAAGGTTTGACCGAACATAATACATAAGTCATCAGGGAAAGACATAAAGAATTCCGGTGAAGGATCGAGAGTAGAACATAGGATAAGAAGCAAAGGCAAGGGCATAAAGGTCAAGAGTCAGCCGAGCATCCCAAATGGGCCGGGTAGTCCTGGGAAAGGGATAAGGATTTCTAGCAGGGATTCGAAATATAATACCAGGATGAGAAACAAAACAAAGCCACAAGGGTTAAATCATAACACTCTAACTCAGCAATCGGTAGAGAAAGGTATATCGCTTCTAGCAAAAGAGGAAAAAGCACACCACAAAGGCGGAAATGGCCATGAGAGTTGACCCAGCGGCATATATCAACTCGTCAGTCGTCAGGAAGAGGCAAAAGAGAAATTCTGGAAGAAGGTTGGAAATGCAACACAATGATGAGAAGCGGAGTGAAGGCACAGGGGTCAAAGGGTCAGCCAAGCATAATACACTGACTTAACAGTCTCGAGAAAGGTTTAAGGGTTCTGGCAAAAGGGGCTAGGAATATAATACAATTATGGGGAGCAATATATAGATGCAAAGGTTCAAAGGGGTCAGCCAACCAACTCAGACAACTCATCATCAATATGGAGATTTGAACACAGAGGAAAATGACAACGAGGATACCGCTTCCAATAAGAATACAGCGAGCCAACCACCGCTTTTCAAACTAACAAGTTTTCTTTGATTGACACATGGGCAGAAAATTCTGGAAGAGCCTAAGGGAGGCCGTCCACAGGAGAAGGCAGGCACACGACAGGTATGGTCGAAATCTCAGGGAATGCCTGGAAGTGGGACTCAGTGAAAACTCAAAAAAGGCATAGTCGGTCATAAACACTCTCCCCAGCAAAAGCACGAGGGGATAAACTTTGACTAGCCAGACCCAATAGAAACAACCGAGGGTTAAAAGAGGCATGGAAGTTGGGATAGAATGCAGTTTATAACTCAAACAGGTGTGGGTAACATAGGAAAGCTCCAACATCTCCCAGTAAGAGTCGGAGAAACCACCAGAAATTAGAACTGGCATTTAAGCTGGAACCCTCAGGACCCTCTTGGAAAATGAGACTCTTTTAAAGGATAGAGGAAATCATGGATAGTAAAGGGCATATAATGACTTGCATGTTGAGTAGGATTCAGTTAAGAGTTGTCAATACCCTCCTGAAAATGGGACTTAACTTAGAACACAATAGCTGGGTGGCATAGTCAAACCCAAATACTTCTCCAGCTGAGTCAGCAAGAGTCATCAGGATCCTCCTGAAAAATGGGATTTAGAGCCAGAATCTCCCCAACTAGAGTCAATAAGAGTCAAAAAAAGTCATCATGACCCTCCTGAAAATGGGATGTAGAAGGAAAATTTCAAATCACCCCAGCTGAGTCAACAAGAGTCATCAGGACCCTCCTGAAAAATGGGACTTAGAGTAGATATTCCCCCAGCTAGAGTCAATAAGAGTCAAGAAAAGTCATCAGGAGCCTCCTGAAAAATGGGACCTAGATCAGATACTTCCCAGTAAGAGTCAACAATAGTTGTCAGGACCCCCCGGGTAGTGGGATGTAGCCTTAAATACCCCCAGCTGTCACCCTTTTGTCATCAAATTAAGAAGTTGTCAGGGCCCGCCTAGGCAATGGGAGATAGTTTTAATCATTAGTCACAAGCAGATCCCCAGCAGATATAACTCATAGCAAGACATGGTGAAAAATAATACCTTTTCATAAACACAACATAATCTTGAAATCGTCAGCAGTTGAGAATGGTCAAGACCAGTTTTAACAATCAGGCGCACACCTGTAGAACAAGGGAATGTTTTTCAAAATTCGAATTTTGCAATCAGGCACCCACCTGTAGAACAATGGAATAATTTTCAAAATTTTTCAGGCACCCACCTGTAGAAGAAGGGAGTATTTTTAAAAAAATTTGAAATCAGGCACCCACCAGTAGAACAAGAGAATATTTTTCAAAATTCAAATTTTACAATCAGGCGCCCACCTGTAGAAAAGGGGAATAGTTTTCAAAATTTTTCAGGCACCCATCTGTAAAACAAGGGAGTATTTTTCAAAATTTAGAAATCAGGAACCCACCTGTAGAACAAGGGAATATATTTCAATTTTCAAAGTGTTGATAATCAGGCACCCACCTGTAGAACAAGAGAATATTTTTCAAAAGTCATATTTTACAGCCATGCACCCACATGTAGAATAAGAGAATAATTTTCAAAGTCTTTCGGCACCCACCTGTAGAACGAGGGAGTATTTTTTAAAATTTCAAAATCAAGCACCCACTTGTAGAACAAGGGAATATTTTTCAAATTTCAAAGTGTTGATAATCAGGGACCCACCTGTAGAACAAGGGAATATTTTTCAAAATTCAAATTTTGCAATCAGGCGCCCACATGTAGAACAAGGTAATTTTAAAAATTTTTCAGGCACCCACCTGTAGAACAAGTGAGTATTTTTTAAAATTTAGAAATCATGCACCCACCTGTAGAACAAGGGAATATTTTTCAATTTTCAAAGTGTTGATAGTCAGGCGCCCACCTATAGAACAAGGGAATATTTTTCAAAATTAAAATTTTGTAATCAGGCACCTACCTGTAGCAAAAGGAAATTTTCAAAACTTTTCAGGCACCCACCTGTAGAACAAGGGAGTATTTTTCAAAATTTTGAAATTAGTCACCCTCCTATAGAACAAGAAAATATTTTTCAATTTTCAAAGTGTTGATAATTAGGCACCCACCTGTAGAACAAGGGAATATTTTTCAAAATTCAAATTTTGCAACCAGGCACCGACCTGTAGAACAAGGCAATAATTTTCAAAATTTTTCAGGCACCCACCTGTAAAACAAGGGAGTATTTTTCAAACTCTGAAAGTTTTAAGTTTCAGTCACCCACCTAAAGAACAAGGGAGTATTTCTCGGAAGTGAAGTTTTGATGATCAGGTGCCACCTGCAGAACAAGGGAAGATCTTTCAAATTGCGAATTCAAGCAATCAGGCGCCCGCTTGTAGAACGAGGGAATGCTTTCAACGGGGTACATTTTAAGACTAGCAATTCGGCATAGAAAATAGAGGAAGAGAACTGCCAGACAACAAGAAGTTCCACAGGAGGAAACACCGGTTAATAAAGAAACAAGAAGTTCCACAACAAGAAATGCAAGACAACAAGGCAACAAGAATTTAGAGCAAGTCGGAAGACATAGATAGGTTTTCTTGTAATCCATAGCTCATAGCTTAGGCTAGCTTCTTTATTTTTTACAATGGTGTAATAAGGGGGTCTAGCAGCAGTAGCAACAACAACAGCAAACTCACAGCCTCAGTAGTCCCAGCTACCAAACACTCCAGAACTACACCGACCTAATTCCTTTATCGCCAAGGATATGCAGGCAACCTTTGAAGCAAGGTTCGTCAGAAATTTTTCAAAATTCTTCACACGGATTATTCAGTCGGACAAAAATCGATCATGTTTGCTCACTTGTCTTTGCACAAAAACCCTTCGTATTCCCGCGCAAAGAGGGGCAGCTGTGAGCATGTGATTTTTGCCTTGTTAATTGACTCATGCAAGACTCTCAGGTTTAGGATTTTCCTTTTAATATTTGTTTTAGGATTTAATTGCGTGTGCACGTATGTTTTCATGCTTGAGATCATTTAGTATTTAATCTCATGTGTTTGCTAAAATAATTGTTAATTAGGGTTATTTTTACAAATATAAAATTCAAAATATACAAGTAGTATTTCTGGCATTTAATCATTTTTGTTTAATTTTAATTTGTTGCATTTTATTATTTGTTTTAAATAGGAATTTTAAAATAGAATTAGAAATTAATGAATAAAACAAAAAGAAAATAAAACGAAAAAAATATATACATAACCACCCAGGCTGGCCACAATTGGGCCAGACCTGAGTGGCCCAAATGATTTTTACCCTGTAAATAACGCCTTTGCCCAGCCCAAACATCAGCCTCCGACCCAGTCCATCAGACCTACCCAAAACAACACCTTTTTTGTAGCCATTCATCTCAGCCATTGATCAACAAACCATCCAACGGCCCTGAAAACCTCACCCAAATTAAATATATATGTCCAAATGTCTGTATAGATACAGAGACAGACTCATCACCCTCCTCGTACCAAAATACATCGACTGAAACACCTCCCTACGACCACCCTTGACCACCCTAACGCTGCCGCCGGAAATCGCCTCACGGTTGGAATGCATCTTCTATAATGGTCTGATAATATGTTTTGTCTTTTGACTTGTCAGTTTGTTTTCACCTCTGACACTTTACATGGCGTGTAGTTTCATCTCTAAAAGTTACATGTTTCGTTGATCTTCATCTCTTGATTTTCATTTGATTCACCCCCTGAGATCCTGATTTGTCTTGGTAAACGTTTATTTTTGGATCATACTTGTATTGCGTCATGATTCTGAGAAGTTGTTTTTCATCTTTGAGTGTTCATTCCTGTTTGTTATTCTTGTAGTTACCTTTAGTTCTGTTGATATTTTGAGTAGTATGATCTTCAGTTCATTCTTAGGTTAGTTTGATCATCTCTGAAAGTCCTGAAATAATCATTTGGTCTGCTTCATACCATGCTTGGAATTTTGGTTAGGATTCTTTGCTTATCATACTTATTGATTAATTTGCATTTGTTGAGGCTAAGTTTGTTTGAATTTATGATACTAGTATTGTTCTCATCTCCTTTCTTGCTTCTAAAGTTTTACTGAGTTTTGTAATTGGGTCACCTCTGTATGTCCTGCATTAGTTGATTGGTTTCCTTTCCTGGTCGTTTTGATCCATTGGTTTTTGACATAAAATGCCTGAACATTCATATGATCCTAAAGATAGGATAATTGTTGTTGAATAGTCCACATTAGGATATTTAGTTGTGTTGGCTAATTCTTAAAATTTTCTATCAAGCCTGTAGTCCAGACCAAATTTGGCCTATAACTTGAATACAATTGACCAGGGTTAGATTTAACCAAACCAAATGAACACCAAGGGTAAAAAACCTTAGGTTAGTTAATTAGGAAAGGAAACAAGGGTATGAAGGGTATTTGAGCCTGAAAGAATCTTGTAACAACCCCTAGAACATTCTAGTGAGGGACTTAGGCATAATTTCAGCCTCAAACTTGAGGCACAAGTCAGAAAACTATGGACTATTTAGGTAAAACTGAAGTTTGAATAAGGGACTAAAAGGAAAACAAGGAATTAGAGGTTGCCCTAAGGCTTCAAAAATAAAAAGGGGCAACCTGAACATCGAAAGGGGATTTTTATGGCTGGTACTTTTGATATTTTTCGAGCAAACTTTCTTCTGAAGCTTTAGTGAATTAAGGTATATAGTAGGCTCACTTATATTCTTCAAAAATATTTAGTGCTGTTTGATTCCTGTTGAATTTTTACTCTTCTCAAAACCTTCATGAATCCCTGGGTGTTTATTGGATGATTGGTGTTGCTTGCCTGCTACTTGCTTCATTACTCATAGGCGTTATTTCCCATTGGCATTCCAGGTACCATTCCTTATTCAGATTCTGAAACTACAGCCCTGTATATTCAAGCATGTAGCTGGTCATGAAGATTAATACATTTGTTTCCTAGTTCATACGATTACTGTCACAAATTTTCTATTGGTGTTATTGGCTTTGTATCGAACATAAACATATACTAATTGTGGACTGATTCCAGGACTGTACTTTAAATTCGTTTAAATTCAGTATATTTAGAAATAGTCTGTTCAGATTTGTTTAGTATATTGTCAGTGGAGTTATATTAGATGTTGATAACTGAATTTGTATACTCCGACTGATGAGTATCCTATAGCGTTTATTTCAAATTTGAGATTGGAATCTGATACAAAGTCATTTTCAGTATCTTCCTTATACATATTGGTGATTCATTTCATAGTGGTCACGTGTATAGTTTTGATAATTAAGGCATAATTGAAAGCAGAGTTGTTGTGACCGACTTGCGATGGACTCATTAGTCCAAATTTCCCTGGGCCCAATTAGAAGACCCAGTAGATGCCACCGGTAGTGTAGCAATACACGCTCCTGGGCTGATTGAAAGTGAAGCCCAAAGCAGCCTCGAATGAGACCTATAATGCAACTATTAATTGCCTTTTTCAGAATATATTACCCATGTACAATTGACTAGGATATTATAGATACGAGAATAATAGAGAACTTAAATGCTTTAGAACGTCCTTACAGAATAAATCGAGCCATGTTAACTAATTCAAGCACCACACGAGGCTCCTTAATTCAACGAAAACACTTAGAAAATCTGAAGTGTCGATTAGCGAATTTCACGGCTTTTCACGAATTTATAAAGACGTAGTCACTATAGGCACAAATTTATTAATGAAATACCTTCCTAAATTCAGGTGCACATTTATGTAACCCAAATCCCAATCTCAACGAAGTTGGAACGTGTCAAAATCCACGGGTGCATTTATGTGACATGGTTTGAGGCGTGTTCTAACGATGTTGCAATTCTCTTTAAAATAATAATAAAAGCGGTTACAAGTTACAAAGCACATAAGTTAAAACATTTTCTAAAATCAGATAATTTAAGCCATATATAATAGTTGACCGACCGTGCTAGAACCACGGAACCCGGGAATGCCTAACACCTTCTCCCGGGTTAACAGAATTTCTTACTCGAATTTCTGGTTCGCGGACTATAAACAAAGTCATTCTTTTCCTCGATCCGGGATTCTAATCGGTGACTTGGGATACCATAAATCTCCTAAGTGGCGACTCTAAAACTCTCTTAAAAATTGAATTCCGTTTCAATTGTCCTTTAATTGGAAAACTCCCTTTATCTACGCCTTTCGCGGGGTGTAGTATCCAAAATAAGGTGTGACGCAGCAGACATCTCTTCTCCACCTATTGCCTTGTAACTTTTACCCTTAGATATGGACATTTCATCTTATCCTCATTTACAATCCTCCTTCCTTGTGTGTCTAGATCCCAGAAAACATAGCACTCTTTATTACCAGAATCCAGTGCATAATTTGCCAAATGGTCAGCTAATTTGTTTCCTTCCCTGAATATATCGGAAAACCTTACATTACATCCCTCATTCATCTTCATAATCTCCTCCACAACATCAACTATACACCATGGAGGTTTCTATGTTCCTTGTATTATATTTGTCATCAGCATGGAGTCTGTTTCTAGCCAAATTTGGTTGTAGTTTTGAGCTCTACCCATTCTCAGTGCCTCCAGAATTGCTAATGCTTCAACTTCATTATTAGAGCCCTTATTGATCTCCTTTCCCATTGCATATTTCACTTCACCTGTTTCATCCCTCAAGAGAAAACCTATAGTACTTTCTTCCAGGATTCCCACTTGAAGCCCTATTTGTATTGACTTTGATCCAACCCTTCAAAGGGAGATCCCATAATACCTTATTGAACTGTAACCTTGGTGTATATTGCTCCATCATGGTCAATAAATCGGACCACTTTTGAGGTACCTTAAGTCTAGTCTTTCTTGTTTGCACTAGGTATTGAAGAGCTGTTGACACTTGATAAATAACCCGACCCACTGATACTGCTTCCTATTCTTTAGGCTATTCCTCCTCTTCCACAACTCCCATACTATACATGCAGGTAATACCTGCATAATTGGCTTCAGCCTGGGGACAATTGATGCAATCCAACATTTTGTAATGGCTTGGTATAAGGTCAGTCCCTGCATTGCAATTCGTGCTCTTGTAAAAAAGTATTTCCACACATATTCAGCAACCTTTGATTAGAAGAACAGATGTAGTAGTGATTCCACCTAAGGTGCTGCACAACACCAGCATTTAGAAGGCATACAGTAACCTAACCTTTTCATAAAGTCATCCAAAGGTAGTTTAGCTCTCTAATATTTCCACATAAAGAAAGAGATTTTGAAAGAAAGTCCCTTCACCCAAATCATCTTATAGGCTATCCTAGGATTGTCCCTCCTTCTTAGGTACTCCCAAGCAGTCTTCACAGTAAAGTGACCTCTATTTTCAAGCATCCAGAAGAGGGTGTCAAGTATATTTTCCTGATAAGGTGGTCTGATCTTCTCAATAATGTGCAGTGTCAATTCTTGAGGTAAAATTTGCATTATCCTGTTAACATTCTAGGCCCCATTCTCCACTAGATCATTTACTTTATGTACTTCTTCATCTATGACAATATCATATACACAATGCTCCTAGGCCTGTCCAGTTATCATACCAGAATAATGAAGATCCCATTCTTAACTTCCAAAAGATCTGATGCTCTATTATATCTCTGCATTCAAACATCTTTCTCCATATATGTGATCCTTTCTTCCATGGAACTATTACTACATATAATTTCTTGTAATACTTCTGACTCATAAATGAACTCCAAAGAGTAGGCTTAGTCCTGAAGTTCCACCACAACTTGGAGAAAAGTGCCTTGGACACATCATGCAATGATTTGAACTCTATTACTCCTTCATCATATGGCATACACAATGTGGTACATGATGCCCAAAGCCTACTATTACCTCCCACAACACTGCTCCAAAAAGAACTGAGCAAATATCTTGTGCAACCTATTTTTTACGTAGTTAGGGGGATTCATAGCATGTAGCAAGTGTATTGGAATACTCTGAAGGACACTAAAAATTAGTACAACTCCGCCCCTTATAGAAAGTAACTTTCCTTTCCATGCCTGCATCTTGTCTAAGATCTTAGTGATCATAGACTGATAGTATTCCAATTTTCTCCTTGCATAGAAAATGGGACATCCAAGATATGTGAAGGGAAATTCCTGTCTCCCTATGTCTGCTATCCTTTCTACTTTTTTGACCACCTCCAAATCTGTTAGATGATGCATGTAGAAGCTAATTTAGTCTTGTTTATCAGTTGTCCAGAGGCAACCTCATATAAGTACAAAATTTCTATCACCAGTCTTAATGAAGTAGCATCTGAGGAACAAAAGATGATGGTATCATCTGCATAAGCTAGATGATTAATTTTTGGACTCCATTTGGGCAGTCCATAGCCATAGAAATATAGGTTTAAGTGCAGTGAGTTTAGACCCCTTGATAGAGCTTACAACAACTATGATAAACAATTTAGGAGAAGAGGATCTTCCTGTTTGACACCCCTTGATGATTTAAATAATCCATGAGACTGACCAATAACCAACATAGAATACCAGTTATTTCCTACCAAATCAAATATTATTCCAATGAACCTTTCACAGAAACCTAATTTCCTTAACATCTTGGTGAGGAACAGCCATGATAGCATGTTATAGGCCTTTGTTATATCCAATTTAATCACAATATTAGGCCCAACCTTTGTTCTTAGCTTAATGTCTGTTACAATTTCCTGAGCTAAAAGTACATTCTCCACTATACTTCTCCCTTTCACAAAGCCTGCTTGTTCTTCAGAGATTATATTAGGTAGCAACTCACAACCTTTCATGTATGACTCTTGAAAAAATCTTATTGATGAAGTTACTAAGGCTAATTGGCCTCAGATCTGAGAATGTAGTGAACTTTTTCTTTTTTGGTAAAAGTACCAAATTTGTGTGTATAGCACACTTTGGCAACTGTTGACCATTGAAGAAGGCTAGCAATTGCATAGATGCCCTCACCAATACTGTCCTAGCATGTGTGGTAAAAAGCTCATGTATAACCATCTGGTCCACTTGCTGAGTCACCATTCAAGCCGTACACTACATTTTTCACTTCTTCTCTTGTAGGATTTGCTACAAGTTTCTCATTTTGGTCACTATCAATTAAACTTGGTACATGATCCATGATGTGAAAATCTTATGGAACTACAGATTCTGCAAATTTCTCCTTTTAGAAACTAATTGCTTCTTTTGCAATCTGTTCATCCTCCTCAATCCAGCTGCCCCTGCTGTCCTGAATCCTTTTTAGTTGCAGCCTTTTCCTTCTACCTCTGACTTAAGCATGGAAGAACTTGGTATTTCTATCACCATTATTAAACCATGTCATACTTGCCTTTTGCTTCCAAAACTCCTCCTCTAGTGCCAAATACCTGATCATTTCTGCCTGCACTTTTTGCAACCTCTCTCTGTTCATTTGAGTAGAAAATGCTTCAAATTGCCTCTCATGCACTATAACAACCTCTTCTAGGCTTTCAATCTTCTAAAATATATCTCCAAATATTGTTTTTCTCAATGTAGATATTACCTTCTTAAGCTTCGTTAGTTTGTGATTGAACAACAAAAAGGGACTTGCACTAAAATCTGCTGTCCAATTCTCCTTCACTGCTGATTTGATGGAATCATGTTTGATCCAAAAGTTTAATAATCCGAATGGTTTCTTGATTGGAGGGGATTTAATATCACACTTCAATAGCATGGGATTATGGTCTGAACCAGTCTTGGACAATTGTGTGACCTCCAAGCCTGGAAAAGTTTATTGCAGTCCTACATTGCCCAGGCACCTGTCTAACCTTTTAAATATGCAATTATCTTCTGATCTCCCATTCCACCAAGTGAAAATACTTCCTTTGAACCCTAAATATAACAAGTTACAAGTGTTGATGCAGTGTCTAAAATCATCTACTTCATTCAAAGAATCTGGTAATCCACCAAACCTTTTTTCCTCATCCCATATAACATTGAAATCACTTCCCACAAGCCATGGAGATGTCGTATCTGCTGCCATTGCATACAATGAATCCCACAGTTCTATCCTCTATATAATATCACATTTTGAATATACCAATGTAAGGATAGCTCTACATGAGTTTCAGTGTGACAAAGCTTGAATGTTAATTGCTGCACCATGTTGTATAAAATTACCACTTCAAAAACTTCATCTATGAAAGCCCATATTTTGTTTGACACATTAACCACTGCTTGCGCTAGTCCTATTCGACTTCTGTACCTCTCCATTTTGTTGGACAGTTGCATAAGTTCAATTACTCCTATAAACTCAAAATGGTGTTGTCTATACATTATGATCAACCTTTCAAAAGCATGCATAGTATTTACTGACCTTACATTCCATATAATGGCATCCATTACTGGATAAGGGATTTGGACAGTGTTCTTCTAGTTTGAACTCCACGTGCTGGAACAACTGGAGTCTTTTACCTACTTTCTTTTACCCTTTGCTGTAGATTTGACAGGCTCAATATACCTAGATAACAGATATCCTTGCTTAGCCACATTGAGGAAGTTCTGTGCAGTAGACTCCTCATCCATATCATTTCCTGCATATTCATTGCCTTCTACTTCTGCAACACCTGTAGGCACTAACAGGTTATCCTGTTGGACAGTGATTATTGCCTGGTCTCCATTGTCTTTCTTATTTTGCAACTGTGACAGGTTCAAAGGAGCTACATCTACCTTTGCTTCTATACCTTTCTTACCTGTTGTAATAATATTTTCCTTTGTCTGTATCACAACAACAATATCGTGATCCTGGTTTGTTCCTCCTGGATCAATGGCACTATTATCTGCACCTACAGGAATTAGTTCGTCTGCCTTGTTCCCTCATTTATTGCCCCGATCAGTACTCGTGATGGACAGGACATTGGACTCCCCTTCTTTAATGGCTAAACATTGTTTATCAGATGTTTTTGTACCCTTGGTCCCACCATTTACACTTTGATCTTCCTCCCCCATGGTATCTCCTCCATTTTCCTCTTCACTATGCATCACATCAGGGATTATCCCTTCTCCTTCATCATCTTCTGCTTGTTCTGACCATAATCTGCATCCCCTCCAGTTGACCTTTTCATTTCTTTGAAAATTTTCAAATTCTGTATCCATAATGTCCTCCTTGTTATTGTTTTTAACAAGATCCAACTCCACTCTAGTATCTTGTGATGGTATTTCTTGCATAGATGTATTGGTTGCTACCATATTTCCATTCAAGGCCCTTTGAACCCATGCTGCTGTGGATTCTTTGTTGTGGTGTTCAGCAATCCTTTTTTCTTTACTTTTTGCTTCTTCTCTAATTCCTTATTTGCTAATTCCTGCTGGTGTAGGACTAGCATCTGGCAGTATTGTAGTGTTCTTGTTTTCTCCATTCTGTCCCTTATCCTTCCCAGGTGAAGTAGGTTTAATAGGTGGTGCTGCAGGATCCAAAGGTGCATTTCTTACCGTGTTAACTTTCTGCTGTTGGTTTCCTTGTTACTATCTTTTGCCTATGTGATCCCCACTGATTTAGGACTAGAAGCTGGGTCTGCAGGTCCACATGTAGGCCTAGATTCCTCAATTGGTACAACACTCTCTTCCCTCACTACTAACTAATTATTTCTATTATTTTCACTGTTGTCCTCCTCCAAAATTGCAAACTTGTTAGCTGTTTGTACCTGCTGTAACACACCTCCCTTTTGATTGTCCATTGGTACAATTTCTTGTCTAGTTTTAACCATATCTAATGCCTGCTTTTCCTTACCTTGCAATCTTCTATCCTTAACCTCCTTCCATTGAGAACCTGGATTGCCTACAACTTTGCCCCTTGAAATAATCATCAGAGGAGCATTAGGTTTTCCTTTTTCGTTATTGCCTTAACCTACAACATCAGTTGTAGCCTGCTTCTCCTCCATCTTATTTGACAGTAGTTCAGGATGCAATTTCAACATTCAAACATGTCATGACCTTGTAATTTGCATTCTTTGCAGTGTTTTGGTGGATAATCATAGTTAATGTTCACACATTCAGATCTCACATCTCTTTAGCCTCATTAAAAATGTCCATACGTACCTTTTTAGGAATCAACTAATAGATCAATTAGAACCTTTACTCGAGCACAACTAGTCTAGTCTTGTTCACAGTAGCTTGATCAAGGTGCAATGGCTTGCCTACTGCAGATGCTAACAAAAACAAACATTCTTTCACAAAATATGTTGGCAATAAGTTTGGAAACGAAATTCATCCCATCAACTTTGGAGTCTCCCCCCTACCTTAAACTTTGCATCATAAATCAAGGTTCGCAACTGAAATTCTTGTCCATATTTATCCCTTACATAATACACACCTTTCGACGTAAAATCAACATAATCTTTCCATAATGTCAGTCCTACCAGGACATGCCTGTCACGAAAGAGACCAATATTGCACTCAGCTTTGATTCCATATTGAATAGGAACAATGCGACGTAGTTCATGATCTCAGGCCATTCGTAAGAAAGCTTGCATACCACTGCATATTGCAGTCCTTCAATCACATTCATATGCTCAACTTCAGCCTCCGTAAAGCATACAGTTGGCTGTCCCTGAAAGAATTGCACTCGACGAAGAGGTATGCGATCAACAGCCGCATTGCAATCGTGCATGACAGTAGGGTTCCCTATGGGCTTCACAGCTTTTGCATAATCCATAGCTTTTGCTTGTGTGTTTGTTGTCGTGAAGGGCTGGGGAATGTTGGGGGTGGTTGTGGAGGCAGCCTAGCCACAGGTGGTGGCTAGCCACCGGCCGGAGTGGCCATGGCAGTGTACACGAGAGTTGCGCGATATTTTCTTCTCCTTTTCGCCAATCGCCAGAGCTCTTTTACTACCTGTCTCTAGGTTTAGCGTGTATTTGGTAGGAGGGTTGTCTTTTTTCTTTTTCTATTTTTAATTTTGGAGGAGAGTTGACTCACTTTGTTTTTTGAAGAAAAATGCAGTACTTAACTTATTGTCATTATTGTAATAATATTTCTTGAAAATTCATGTGATTCTCAATGATGAGATCAATTGCATGTGGAGGCAATGGTTATAATTCTTTTGGAGCTTTATCTGCTGATCGTGTTAGAAAATAGGAACCTAAAGCATATAAAAGATTGAAAGGAAACGATTATTCTTTTAGTATTTAACTTCATTAGTTTCATAACCAGTTAATTAAATAAAAAATTACTAATTTATCTTTATACGAGGTAGACAAGTACAAAACCACTACTGTCCTGGAAGAGCAGAATTCAGGACCTACAAATTAATTTATTTCTTGATCATTAATTAGTCGTTCAAATTAGGTCTCAAAATCATCATTTGCTTGAAGGGAAGCATTGGAACAACAATTAAGTGGTTTTCGTGTGACCTATTGATTATAGATTCAAGTCGTAGAAACATCAATAAAACTTAAGGTGGGCTATTTACATTGTACCCATGGACGAAACCACCTTTTATTAAAGGTGGTCAATTGATCACCCTTCGTTAAAATATTACGAAAATTTATATTGTGTCTATAAGTAAAATATTAGATTTTAGATGTATATAACATATATTGAACCCTCTTTGTTAGAATTTTTCTTTTACTTTTTTCAAATCTGGATATCCTTACAAATTTTTTAGCTTTGCCCTTGATCGTACTCTTGTGATGCGGACCTTCTTCGATCCTCCGTGAAGAAAATATTAAAAGTATTTTATCCACTGTCCATGCAGAAAGTCTAACCTAGGTGATGTTTGGTTGGTACTAGACAGCGGTGAAGAAAATAATCTGCACATAGAATTTTAAATTTTATACGTATGTTAGTGTTTCTGCAAGAATAAAATCATATTTAGTAGGGAGTGTTTTACACCAAAAGTAGGGGTTTCCAACATAAATCCAAATTAGTCGGGCACACTAGAACCGAGATATCAAACCAAAAAACTATTCTTCATACAAAGTAGATTTGTTATCTTGAAAATAAGACAGATTATTGTTACAATAGGCAAGTATAATATGATAATATAAACATTCGGTAAACACCATTATATTTATATAAGTTAAGCTCATTATGAAATCAGATGGTAATGAGGTATTTTTCCTCATTATTTAGCAACTCTATCACGTTAGTTACCTTAAAATAGGGCTTTAAAACCTCATTTAGTCTCTCACAAACAATTATTCTCTTATTTAACATAGGAATTTTGGCAAAAAAAAAAAATTAAGATATGAATCTAAGTAATTAGTTGTGCTTCTGACTTGGTATTAAGTGGCGTTTGAAATACATACTAAAACTAATAGCCGCCCTTCACATTTCACAAGCTGTAATTTTCTTTATTTAGTATCGCAAATTGCAGTGAGATTTCAATATTAAATAAAATGTTCATTTCCAGTCGGCAAAAGTAATTTCTTTAGCCATCACTTGTGATCCGAAAGCAAAAATTCCATGTAGTTTGCAAAAGAAAAGTACTACTTAAAAAAACGAATTAGCGACATACAAATTCTGTAGTTAAAGATAAAATCAGTCGCTAATCATATTTAAGAAGGAATTAGCGGCATATTATAAAAAATTTCTGTTAGCTACGAGTAATTTAGCGACGAAGTTCGTAGCTAATTCTAAATTTTTTTACTTAGCTTTATTTTGAGACGAAGTGTTTAGCACTATGCGATTAGGGAGCCAATGCTTAGCCTCATGCAAAGAATAGGAGACAGCGCTTAGTCTCGATGCAAGGAAAGGTAGCGCTTAGCCTTATGCAATTAGGGAGGCTATGCTTAGCTTCATGCAATAAATAGGAGACAGTGCTTAGTCTCGATGCAAGGAAAGACAGTGTTTGACCTTATGCAAGTAAGGAGCGAATGCTTAGCCTCATCTAAGAAGAGGAGACAATGCTTAGTCTCATGCAATTAGGGAGGCAGTGCTTTTGCCTCATACAATTAGGTAGGCAATGCTTAGCCTCATGTAAAGAGTAAGAGACACTGCTTAGTCTCGATGCAAGGAAAGGCTGTACTTAGCCTTATGCAATTATGGAGGCAATGATTACCTTCATGCAACAAGAAGACACAATGCTTAGTCTCGATGGAAGGAAGGCCAATGCTTAGCCTTACACAAATAAAGAGGCAATGCTTATCCTCACGCGAATAAGGTAGGCAGTTCTTAGGCTCATGCAAAAAGAGGAGACGGTGTTTAGTCTCGATGTTCATATAGGAGACCATGGGAGAGTAAAGTATTTCTAAGCTAAGGATGTTTGCGCTAGATAATTTGTTGTCTTGAAGGCAGTGTCTTGATGTGTCTGCAAATATCATTGTCTTATTGTGCCATCATCCATAGAAAAATTGTGATATCTATGGGGAAGGTTGGTTCGCACTTTCGTCTTCTTGCTCTATCTTTGCTTCTGCTTTAAGATCCTATTTGAGTTACCTTGGGTAACATCTGGATGTTCGCTTGACTGCGTCTGAGTTGATAGGTTTTGGCCATATTTCTCCGTCCATTTCTACGAGTATAAGTGCCCTTCTTTTTAGTACTCGATGAACCATATAGGGACCTTGCCAATTTGGTGAAAACATCCCTTTAGCTTCATCTTAATGCAAAGAAATTCGCTTTAGTACTAATTGTCCATGTGAACATGTGAGTTTTGCCCTACGCGAATTACTCCGAAATTCAAATAAAATAATTTCTTTTATTTTTCGTTAATTGTTTGTATTTTTTGTCTGTGCATTTTAGTTAGTAAAAAATACAAAATGTGCTGCATGCACATCTGGAAGTTGATTTGATCATTTTTAAGAATTAAATAACAATTAGTCGTTTTATAAAGAAAACTCAAAAATAGTTTAACTTACTCTTTTAATTTCAATTTTTGATTTTTTGGGGATTTTTCTTAATTTCGCATGTGATAATAATTATGTATATTTGATTAGTATTCTATAGGTAAATTTAGGATTTGTAATTTAGAGTTTTAATAATTTTTGAAAATGAAAATGAAACAGAAATGAAAAAGAAATCTGAAAAATTAAATAAACAAAGGAGAAGACACAATTTGGGCCAAAAATACCCTGGCCCAATCTTTAAACCCCCCAAACCCGGCCCAAAAATACGGTCCAACCCCAGGTCTTCTAATGGATGAGAAGTGGCTTTGTTTTAATATATATATATATATATATATATATATATATATATATATATATATATATATATATATATATATATATATATTGTGTGTGTGTGTGTGTGTGTGTGTGTGTGTGTGTGTGTGTGTCTGAGCGTACCCCTACCCCCCTTCTCACCGTCTCTCATACCCCAAACACCCAAACCCTAACGCCACCGCCTACCACCGCAAATCGCCGGCCGGAAATTGCCTCCGCCGGCGGCGGAACCTCGATGACCTCCAATTTAACACCACTGACTCTCCTCCCTCTCCTCATCTCGAATATTCTATTACCTTCCCTCAGAGCATAGTCAAACGTCTCGAATATTCGTTCGAAATGCTGGCTCCTTCGCTGTGTGCACCGCCGCCGCCACCGCCAACCGGTCCCAACATAACACCCCAATGCTACCACACCTCCCTCATCCCAAATCCATAGATCTCTTCCTTCGAATCTACGCTGACCGTCTCGAATATCGAATCAAAAACCTCGGCCAAAACCCCACCGCCCCCAAATCACTCCAAATTAACCTGAAAGGATTTCCTCACCTTCCTCACGGCAAATCCGTGCATAGCTTCCCTCGAATCGCATCCAAACGGCTCGAATATCAGCTCGAGGTTCTGACCTAAAACCTCGAAGCTATGCATGAAGGTTTTGGGGTTTTAATTCGGTGAGTTCGAGCCCTATCCTATTTAGTTTTTGATTTTAATTGGTTTAACTTTCGTCCTCTTTTCTTTTGATTCTTGTTCCTAATTTCGGTTAGTTAGGGTTCAGAAATGTGCTTGTGCCCTATGAATAGGAAATTAAATTTTTTGTTCAAGTGCATTTGTTGAGTTCTCTCAACTTGTTTAGACCCATTATTCATCTTTTCCTCTCCAAAGTAACCTATCTCCAATTTTAATCAATTTATGCCTTGATTATTGCTTACCAGTTTTCTCAAATTCTTTTGAGTTTTTAATTTCTTCTTTTTTGATTCGTACTGATAACATGATTCTGTGTTTCAATTATTTTTGTTTGTTTCTTAATTTTCTGTTTGACTGATAATCGATAATAGTAGCTTTTAATTCTAATTTTTTTAGCTTAAAATAGGTTTAGTTGGAATAGTAGTTCAATTTTTGGGGGCTTGGTTATAATTAGATTTTGTTCAAACAATTCAAGCCTTGGTAATTGACCATGGTCATCTTCGACCAAGTTAAGAAGGATGCATGTTAGTTTAACCTAGTTAGTAGTAAGGGGTATTATAGGTAAATTAGCCTATGGAATCCTATAGTAACAGTAATAGAAACTTCTGGCAGGGGTCTCTTGTTAATTTCAATGCCATAACTTGGTTAACAAGTTAAAAATGAGGGACTAGAAAGAAATAAAAAACTTCAGAGCTACCCTAGTGACTTGCCTATAAAGGCATAGTCACTTGCAGCTTGAAGGGACCCGGAAAAAAGCAACAAAAAAAGAAAGAAAGAAATAGGTTTAGAAGCTAGAAATCTGAAAAATTGGAAATTAAAAGTTTGGAAGTCTAAAAGTTTGAAACTCAAATCATAAATCTTCATTAGTTTTGCTGAAATTCTACAAATCATTGAATCCCTCATTCTGAAATGATCCCTGAATAGTTGATAGCTAGGATGAATTTAACCTGCTTGGGTTCTTAGTTTGATTGGGTCATCTTCTAGCTGTTTTTTCAATTTGCTGGTTTGTATTGGCTATCATGGACTCATATTTGGTTTAAGTGATCGGTTCTGGGTAATTTTGGCTGTTGAAACACTGTGCTGCTCATTGCAAGTTGCTGATTATTTTCTTGTTTTTCTCTCCAATTTTCACGTAATTTTTGACCTCAAATGATGTATGAAGAACTGAATTAGCAAATGTATGACTGAAAAGTTAAAAGAAAGAACACATTCCTCCTTCTATGTTCATGTTAATTCATTTGCAAGTATATTTGTTTAGATCTTAGATTTACGTTTCCTTAGAGTATGAAAGTCAAGTGAATCTGGACCTTCTAGTAATTGTAATAACTGGACTGATACAACTATGAGTTGCTTGCATTTTATTTCATTAGTCTAACTCTAGTGTAGTCTAATTTCCTGCAATTAATAGGTA
The DNA here is from genome assembly GCA_034376525.1 of Nicotiana benthamiana. Classification (NCBI taxonomy): domain Eukaryota; kingdom Viridiplantae; phylum Streptophyta; class Magnoliopsida; order Solanales; family Solanaceae; genus Nicotiana; species Nicotiana benthamiana. The sequence continues at coordinate 95,249,955 of CM067330.1, forward strand.
ATTTTGGACTCATGAGTACTTGAGGTACTCATCTCACGCTCTAAATCTGGGCATCTATGAGACATGGGTAATGTTGAAGAGCTGTAATTCAATTAATGAATTCATAGTTCAACAATATCCAAAACTGCAGGTTGTATATGTTCTATTATTATCAGTAAATTTCATATAATGTGTTAGGAAATGGATAATGTTATAGCAATACTTGGTTCCCGTTTGTATCAATGGACTACAGTTTGGTAGAATAATTTGTGAGGTGAGGAATCACTTTATAAATGAAGTTGGGTCCATGAACTTATCCTTTTCCCGTGCGTGAAATCAAAACAACATATTCACTAAGTCAGCAATAGAGTTTTATAATTTCCGAGTAGCAATTTGTCTAAATAAATGCTTAAATATCAGTATCAACGTATAGGTCAATATGTTGCAACCCGTTATGTCGATGTAGTTTCAATGCTATTGAATTCCATCATATTTGATAGTCTTCTAAAAACAAAGTCACGATTGCCTTCATATCTGATCATCCAATGTAGAAAAAAATGGGAATAATTTCCCTGGTTCATGTGGAGGGACTTGAGGTTGGGTCGCTGATATTGAGACTCAACATTTGGGCCTATTTTGAAGCCGAATCCTGAAGGTCCAATTGAGTCAAATGGACCATCTCCCTAGCTGGACCACCGATCCTTTATAATGGTTTAAATTTTGCACGCAACACATTGATCTCCTCTTAGTTGTTTTCAGCCATTAGCTAATTGGGTCTTTTGAGACGGGTCATAATAGATAATAATAGCTCGATAGTCCTCCGAATCTTAGTCCGAACTTCCTTTAAATGAAATTGAGCGTGCCACCTCAAATAAAATCACAAACTGCGTGGCCTACTTTGTTATATCTTAAAACACTTAGAATTTGGGATATGCCATTTAGCGAATTTTCATGGCCTCCCGCAAAGTTATCAACACGTTAGTTGCTTTAGGCGTGAGTTTTAATAATATTACCTTCTTAATCTCTGATGTACATTTCATGTGTCCCAAATCCGAAATCCTAAAACATCGAATAAAATGTGTTTCGGATTGCAGGTGCATTTCATATAACGCAATCCAAACAACATGTTTTAAATGACGTTCAATCTTTCTTAAAATTAATTAAAAGCGGTAAATAATTTTAAATTATACCATAGGCTAAAACATGTATTAAAATCAGATAATTGGCCAATTATAATGATTTAAGAGACTATGCTAGAACCACAAAATACGGGGGTGCCTAAAATCTTCCCCCGGTTAACAGAATTCCTTATTCAGAATTTCGGGTTCGCAGACTTCAAAAGGAAAGTCGAATTTTCCTCGATTTGTGATTTATAATAAACCAGTGACTTGAGACACCAAATAAACTATCCCAAGTGGCGACTCTAATAAGTTTAATAAATAATCTCAATTCGAATAATGTCACTTAAATTGGAAAAATTCCCTTATACACTACTCTTCGGGTTGAGTGCAAAAAAGGAGGTGTGACAGCCCCGGTGTGAATTGCCTTGGTCTGATCCTTTTGTGAAAGCGCTTGCCATTCTGTTTTGGTAGAGTTGACCGTGACATACTGCATTCATTCATTTTCCATCAATGAGGTCCAGTTGCTCATATCGACGCTGTAGCTATTTTGCGTCGCTGAGCTCGACTTCTTGTAGGATTCTTAAAGAAGAGATTTCTACTTCGGCGGGGATAATTGCCATCACCTCCTTGCTCGCTTCTGCGCCCTCTTCCCTCTTCTGCGGCCACGCACCTGCCTGACCACTCCGCCGGTGCGGTTACACCAGTAGCAACAAAACTTGAGCTATCCGTCAACATCAAACTTCAAGTCCATTTACCATCCGAAATCATCTCGTGGCCCCTGAGACCTTAACCAAACATACCAATGAATCCTAAATCACGATACGGACTTGGTCAAACTCTTAAACTACCTCAAACAATAACAAAAACATGAATTACACACGGATTCAAGCGTAATAAACTTTGAAACTTCTAAATTGTACAAATGACGCTGAAACCTATTAAATCACATCCGATTGACCTCAAATTTTGCACACAAATCATAAATGACACCACAAACCTACTCTCACTTCAAGAAATATAATCGACCCATATATCAAAAGGTCCACTCCCGGTAAAAAGTTTCAAAATTCCAACTTTCGTCAGTTCAATATTTCTACTCCGGACCTCCAAACCATAATACGAACGCGCTCCTAAATCCAAAATCACCCTATGGAGCTAACGAAACCATCAAAATTCAAATATGTGGTCGTTTACACATAAGTCAATATCCAGTCAACTTTTCCAACTTAAGCTTTCAATTAAGAGACTAAGTACCTTAATTCACTCTGAAATCTTTCGGACTTGAACCAACCAATCCCGTAACTCATATAACATCTGTAGAATGACAAAGGTGTAGAAGATGGGGAAACGGAGCTACAACTCTTGAAATAACCGGTCGAATCGTTACATTATCCTTAATCGTAGGTCTTGAATTCGAGCTCGGAGAACAAAGTCACGTTTAGTAGGAGTGTTTCCCACCATAAGTAAGTGTTTCCAATATAAATCCGAATTAGGCGTGTCTATCAAAACTTTGGGTGTGATACCAAATAAAAAAAAATCTCTATACAAGATAGATTTATAAGCTTAAAAGTAAGATAAATTATTCCTGCAATGCGCATATATACTAATAATATATAGCCTCTCACAAACAATCATTCCCTTATTTAAGATAGGAATTTTGGCCCCAAAAACAACTAAAATACGAATCTAGTAATTAATTGGTGCTTCTGACACGGTATTAACTGGCTTTTGAAATATACTAAAACTAATAGCCGCCCTTCACATTTCACAAGCTGTAATTTTCTTTATGTAGTATCGCAAATTGCAGTGAGATTTCTATATTAGATAAAATATTAATTTCCAGTCGGCAACAAGTAATTTCTTTAACCTATCACTTGTGATCCGAAAGCAAAAATTCCATGTAGTTTGCAAAAGAAAAGTACTACTTAAAAAAAAGCTAGCGACTGACAAATTTTGTAGCTAAATAGTAATATTCGTCGCTAATATTATTTAAGGATAAATTAGCGATATATTATCAAAATATTCTATTAGCTACGAGTAATTTAGCGACGAAGTATATAGTTAATTTCAGTTTTTTTTTTCTTAGCTTGATGAAAATGAAGAAGAAAAAAAGTTCTTAATATTACATGACGACTTGCCCTGTTTAATTTTCCTTCTTCAAATTCAAATTAATAGGGAGATATGGATATCGAAAATTACAATAGAAGGCTAGGTAGTCTAAGTGTTTTCCTTATTTGTACCGATAATAGTAGTGTAGTTATTCATAAATTTCTATAACTATTTGCTATTTCATTCGCTTCAGTTTTATGTTAGATTGATGGTGTTACTACTTGTTGTTACGATTTTCTTTTTCATCTTTTCTTGAATCGAAGGTTTATAGAAAACAATCTCTTAACCTTCTCAAGTGGGGGCGTAGCCACATACGTTGAAGGGTAGTCAATTGAGCACCTTTCATCAAAAAATTATATTATTCATATAGAAATTTATATTGTGTATATAGGTAAAAATTATTGTTTATATGCGTATATTAAATATTGAACACTCTTCGCGAAATTCTTGATTTCGTCACAGAATTTCAAGATAGGGGTAAAGTTTCCATACACGCCGCTTCACTAAACTTTAGTTATGAGATTACACTATATTTTTTATTATTTTAAATTGAAAGTCAACCACATTACTCTACTAGCTAGGGCTGTAATCTGTATATACAAATAACGAGGAAACAGCTAAAAAAACCAATAACTGTATGATATCTAAGTGTTCATGAAAACTAATATATGGCAAGAGAGTGGAAATGTTAAAAAATAACAATCACTTTGCTTTACTCCATTTTCTGTGTAGCAGCTAACAACTACTTCTTAAAAAGAAACTATGGAAATATTCAAAGTGATCCAGAAATGGACTTTAATTAATAACATGATAATTGGTAGATCCAGCTGCTAAGAATTGTTAAATAATTTTAAGTCTTTGATTATCAATCAGACAAATTGAATTGGTCCTTTAAACAGCTCTTTATCCCTAGGAATGTTACTATAAATACATTGGCCACTGTATCCCTTAAAGGCATCACCTCTCCACATTATTTCCTTTCTTCTAAATTTTTTCGAGATTTCATTAACCATATTTGAGAGGCTGGTGCAAGAATTTTCCGGCAAAATGAGTTGGTTTCACGGTGGCGGCTCCGCCAAGGGTCGTCGATATTTGCCACAAATCTTGGTGGCATTAGCCATATTGACGGTTGCTAATATAGTATCAGCAGATCCTTATATATATTCTTCTCCACCACCTCCAGCATACGAGTACAAGTCACCACCACCCCTGTCTCCGTCTCCTTCTCCTCCACCACCTTATGTGTATATATCTCCACCTCTCCCATCACCTTCTCCCCCGCCACCATATGTTTATAAATCACCTCCACCTCCTTCTCCATCACCACCTCCACCTTATGTGTATAAGTCTCCTCCACCCCCATCACTTTCTCCCCCGCTGCCTTATGTGCATAAATCACCACCTCCTCCTTCGCCATCTCCCCAGCCCTCGTATGTGTACAAATCTCAACCTCCACCATCACATTCACCACCACCTCCATATTATTATAAGTCTCCACCTCCACCTTCACAAACACCTCCACCACCATATTATTATAAATCTCCGCCGCCACCCTCGCCATCACCACCTCCACCTTATTATTATAAGTCTCCACCACCACCTTCTTCTTCACCTCCTCCACGATACTACTATAAATCTCCGCCACCTTCACCTCCGCCACATTATTATTACAAGTCTCCGCCTCCTCCATCACCACCTCCACCACCACTATACTATTACAAGTCCCCACCACCATCTGCTAAGTCACCTCCTCCCCCATACTACTACAGTTCTCCACCACCACCACTAAAGTCTCCTCCTCCACCATATTATTATTCCTCACCACCACCACCAAAGAAATCACCTCCGCCATCATATCACTATACTTCCCCACCACCACCAGTTAAGTCTCCTCCTGCACCATATTATAATTCCCCGCCACCACCTCCTAAGAAATCACCTCCTCTCCCATATCAGTATAGTTCCCCACCACCACCAGTTAACTCTCCTCCTCCACCATATTACTATTCCTCTCCACCACCGCCCAAGAAGTCACCTCCTCCGCCATATCACTACTCTTCTCCACCACCACCAAAGAAATTACCACCGCCACCATATCACTACTCTTTCCCATCACCACCAGTAAAGTCACCTCCAACTCCATACTACTACACCTCCCCACCACCACCAATGAAGTCCTCTCCCCCACCATACTATTACACTTCACCGCCACCACCTACTCATTACTATCCTCCACATAATTATTTGGTGGTCAAGGTTATCGGAAAGGTCTACTGCTTTAGATGCTTAAATTTAAAATATCCAGAAAAGTCTCATGGCAAGAAACATCTGAAAGGTATAGTATTTATACGACGCCCACTCTCTTTATTTACTTTTAACTTATCATCAAAAATTTATTTAACTATATATTTTCCATTTTGTTGCTTTATTAATAAAAAGGAATAAGAACAAATATTTAATGTTAGAAAAATTAGTTTTTATCAAGTGACAGAAAAGTTAGTTTTATATTATGAAAAAGACAAATTTGTAATAAGGTTGGGACGTATATGTTGGCAGCTCAATTATTTTAGTGTTAATTAATATATTATTTTTTTTCACATGAATTAGGTGCTGTTGTTAAGGTAACATGCAAAGCCGGTGACAAAAAATTTGTGAGTTATGGTACCACAAAGATCAATGGAAAATTCAGCATTACTGTTAAAGGATTTGAATATGCCAAATATGGAGCAAAGGCTTGCAAGGCGAAACTACACAATGCTCCAAAGGATTCTAATTGTGACATTCCTACAAACCTTCATTGGGGAGTAAAGGGTGCTAACCTAAAAGTGAAGTCAAAGAACCTTTATGAAGTTGTACTTTATGCAAAACCATTTGCTTATGGCTCTAAGAAACCATATGCAAAATGCATAAAACCTCTGCCTACGCCTGCTCCATATTACTACAAATCTCCTCCACCTCCATCGCCGACTTATATTTATAAGTCACCACCTCCTACATCACCAACATACGTTTACAAGTTACCACCTCCCCCAACCCCGACATATATTTACAAATCTCCGCCGCCACCAACTAAGTCTTCACCATCTCCTTATTACTACAAGTCTCCACCTCCACCATCACTAAAACTTGCTCCTGTATACTATTATAAATCACCACCACCTCCATCACCATCGCTTCCACCTCCTTACTATTATAAATCTCCTCCACCACCATCACCTTCTCCTCCCCCTCCATATTACTACAAGTCACCACCACCCGCGTCGCCATCGCCTCCACCACCATACTACTATAAGTCACCACCCGCGCCATCCCCATCACGACCCTCGCCCTATTATTACAAGTCTCCACCTCCACTATCACCAAAACCTGCACCTGTATACTATAATAAATCACCACCACCCCCATCACCATCGCCTCCACCTCCTTACTATTACAAATCTCCTCCACCACCATCGCCTTCTCCTCCTCATCCATATTACTACAAGTCGCCACCAGCCCCATCACCATCATCTCCACCACCATATTACTATAAGTCACCACCACCACAATTCCCATCACCACCCCCATCCTATTATTATAAGTCTCCTACTCCACTATCTCCATCACCACCCCCACCTTATTACTATAAGTCTTCTCCTCCACCGGCTCCATCACCACCCCCACCCTATTACTACAAGTCTCCTCAACCACCATCACCATCTCCTCCACCACCCTATTACTATAAATTACCACCATCTCCATCGCCATCACCATCTTCATATTACTACAATTCTCCACCACCACCATCTCCATCACCGCCGCCACCCTATTACTATAAGTCTTCTCCTCCACCGTCGCCTTCTCCTCCACCTCCATACTATTATCACTCTCCACCCCCTCCAGTAACGTCTCCTCGTCCTCCTTATTACTACAGCTCATCTCCTCCACCTATGAAATCACCTCCTCCACCAGTATATATTTATGCATCTCCGCCACCTCCAATCCACTACTAAGTGTTTCTAAAAGCTCAGCCATTCTTCATAATCAATCAAGTGAGTAGCCGTTTGAATTGTGTATTTTTTTCCAAATGAATCAACTTTTGATTTTATTTTCTTTGAATTAAGTTGTAATCTTCTATTTTATTGTTTATTTTCAGATTTTAGTTAGAGGAGAAGATTCAACGTCAATGGCACAAAGCAATTAATATATGGAATAAAATATACAACTTTTCAATTGAAGGAATGTTTCTTATCGCACATTGTTCTCTAGTGCATTCACGTGGACAAGGCTACAATAACTTTGATTCTTCATATATAGAGTTTGTTTTTTTCGCAATTTATTGTTGTATTGAGGATGTCCTCGTTTTTTTATTCATTTCTTATTAGTTACTGCAAGTTGTTTCTTGTAATACCTTGGTGTACATTGTGCACAAATCAATAAGAAGATCAATTTCATTATATTCATTGTTTTTATATTTTTGCTTTTTCCACTGGGTAAACAAAAAAAATAAGTCTTATCCTTATATAAAAAATTGAAAATGAGAATACCAATAATTTTTTTAAGTTCTTTAATAGTTTTAAGGTAAAAGAATTTCAAGACATATATAAGTAATACACATACCTCTCGTGTACTTTTATATTTAAGATTTTTTAAAATAAAGCAAAATCCTTTACATTATTCCTAGGGATATACAAAGGAAACCGACAAATCACATTAATCCGATTATCCGAGTCAAACCGAGAAAAAAACCCGACTATGGTTTGGTGTTGGAAAAAATCCGACCATAATTGGCTTAGCTTGGTTTTAACAAAAGAAAGTCAAACTGAAACCATACCAACCCGACATTACATATATTGAAATTTTGTGATGACTTGATAGGTCATCTCAAGTTCTAGAACTAGATTCTGTGTTCCGAATCTTTGAATATCTCATTTTACCTTTCTCAATTACCGTGTGCGATTCGGGTACTTTTTCGGAAGGCTTATGTTAAAATTTGATTAAAATAAGAATTTTTTCTTTAAAAGTTCAATTGAGTTCACTTCGGTCAACGATTTGAGAAAACGGATCACAATCTATATTTCGATAGTCCCGGTGCATCCGTATCATAAATTAGAAACTAGACTTATGTCCGGAATCGAATTTCAAGGTCTCTAGCTCGAGATATGGATTTTTGATGAAAAATTAAAATTTGATAGTTTGATGATTTTAAGAGTTTATTAATGTTTGGCCTTGTTGATACCGGATCTGTATTACAGTTTCGTAGCCCGGTACAGTTTTATTATTATATTTATGACTTGTATGGAATTTCGTGAGAAATAGAGTTAGTTTGACGTGGTTCGGACGTCCAGTTGTAAAAATAGAAGTTTTGAAGCTTTCTTGAAAATTTCATTTGATTTGGTGTTCAATTCGTAGTTCTAGGTGTTATTTTGGCGATTCGATCATGCGAGCAAGTTCGTATCATGTTTTAGGACTTGTGTGCATGTTTGGTTTGGAGCCTCGTGGATTCGGGTGAGTTTCGGATAGGCTACAAGATGATTTGATATTAGAAAATCTAGTATTTTTCCCGCAGCTGGTATTCTGGTGGGTTGTGCTTCGCAATCGGCGAAGCCATTCTCGCGATCGCGATGGGGATCTGGGCTTGGGAAGGATTTACACTATGCGAATGCAAGACCACGATCGCGAACACGGAGCACTGGTTGGTTATTCTATACGAACGCGGCCTGCCATACACAGATGGTAGCATTAGCTATGCTGGGCAGGGGGAGTTGAGGTAACTCTACGTGAACGCTAGCCCTGTCTCCCAAACGCGAGCCCAGTCTCGCGAAGGCGGAGGTCGGGGGGGCTAGACCTTCGCAAATGTGTACAGTTACTCTCAATTGCATATTCCACTTAGGCCCAACTTTTCATGAATGCGTCAGTGTTCACTCGAACACGATAAACACTGGCGCCCAATTATAAAATAATCCCATTACATTTTTTTTTCCATTCCTTCAAATTTTCAAAAGCTAGAAAGCCTAGAGACAATTTTCAAGATAATTTCTTCCTAATTTGTTGGTATGTGATTCTAATGCACTTTTTTTCAATTACCCATCAAATTTCATAAGTTTTCAACCTAGAATCTAGGATTTTCATGGTGGAAATTGGGGGTTGGGTAGAGTTAGGAGTTTTTGTATAATTGGAATTTAGACCTTGAATTGAGGTCGCATTTCGAAATAAATTACATAATCGTGCTCGGCGGTGAATGGGTAACAGAATTTTGTCCAAACAGTGGATTTTGACCAAGCGGGCCCGGTGTCGATTTTAGACTTTTTGGGGAAAAGTTTGGGAAATCAAAATTTGTGCATTGAAGTTGATTCTTTTAGCAGTATTTGATGTAATTGAATTAATTCTCGCTAGATACGAGTGGTTTCGAGGCAAATTCTAGGGCAAAGCTCCTGATAGAGATTTGAATTAACGGCGAAGTGACGTAAGTGTTGTATCTAACCTTGACTTGAGGGAATTAAGAACCATCGGACTATGTGCTATGTGAATCTCATGTGAGGCGGCGTATATGCAAGGTGACGAGTGCTTATATGTCGCCGAATTATCTGTTTTTCCCTGACTTTTCGCTTTTCCTTAATTGTTTCCTTTTCTATCTTAGCTGTTATATGGCTTAAATACTTTCCATGCCTAACTGCTACCTATTAATCAATATCTTTCCCAGTTGATGATAATAGTTCTTTTCATAGTTTCGTGATCCCTACTACTCCCTCCATTCAAATTTATGTGAACCTGTTTGACTGGGCATGGTGTTTAAGAAAAAATGAAGACTTTTGGAATTTGTGGTATTAAAAAAGTCAAAAAAGGGACCAGAGTAATTGTGTGGTTATAGAAGCTTCTCATTAAGGGTAGAATTATAGGTTTAAGCTAAATTGTTACCAAATTTAAAAAGGGATCATTCTTTTCGGAATGGACCAAAAAGGAAATAGGTTCACACAAACTGGAATGAAGGAAGTATTTACTTAAATTGACTTGTTTGCACCTTCAAATTGTAAATTCCTGGATCTGTCTCGCTATGTAGTATTGTGCAAGGTTTCCTTTTGGTTCGGTTTGGCGTTCATTGATCGTAACAACTTTCTAGGTTGAACTATTATTTTGACTGTGCTTTTATTATTTGGTACTAATATGGAGGGATCGGGCTGCACGCTGCAACATGTGTAATAAGGTTGGATTGTTATAGTAGAATAAGGGTGAATATGTTCTACGCAGTGGGATCGGGTTGCGCGCCGCAATAGGTAAAATAAGGGTGATTTATGATACTTTGTTGACATATGGTGGAATCGGGTTGCGCGTCGCAACATGTTTACATATATTATCTCTGTTATTGATGCTATTTTGGTGAAATAAGGGAGGATTTTTGTTGTCTAGTAGGATCGAGTTGCGTGCCACAACAACCTATATGTTTCCATTTATTGAGTTGTGTGGGTTTTTCCTATATTTATTTGAACTGCTAAAGATAGCTAATTTTGGAGGGTACTGGTTTATTCTTGAGGTTATGGTCATTATTTTTAGATGACTGTTTAATTCTGTTCAGTACTTTATTATTCTGTCAATTATTATATATGATGAGTTGCAACGACCCGACCGGTCATTTCATGAGTTACAACTCTGTCTCCCCCATTTATTCTTCCTTGTGTGTTGTTCAACTGTATTTCATCATATTGTATTGGTTGTGATGTGTTCGGAGTCGTTGTATAGTGGAATTGGGCACTTAGTCTTCAATTTGGTAGCTTAAGTTGGAAAAAGTCAATCGAATATTGACTTATGTGTAGAAGATCTCATATGAGAATTTTGATGGTTCAGATGGATTCCTTAGGTGATTTTGGACTTAGGAGTGTGTTCGTAATGTAATTTGGAGGTTCGTGGTAGATATAGACTTGAATTGGATAAATTGGAAATTAGGCGTTTTTGGTCAGCAGTGGAAATCTTGATATCAGAGTCGGAAGGAAATTTTGGAAACAGGAGTAGGTCCTTTTTGTCATTTGTGATATGTGTGAAAAATATCAGGTCATTCGATCGAGGTTTGATAGGTCTTGGCATCATTTGCGGAAATCTGAAGTTTGGAAATCATTAGTCTTGAATCCGAGGGTGATTTGATGTTGTGATATTGTTTTGAGTGTTCCAAAGATTGGAATAAGTTGGAATGATGTTATGTGATGTGTTGATATATTTGGTTGAGGCCCCAAGGGGCTCGGGAAGATTTAGGATGATTAACGGAGAAGTTTAGAAGTGGATTTTGCAGCTGAAGCTTCTGCTTCTATTGTTTCTGCACCTGCGGAGTGGGGACCGTAGGTGCGATGATCGCAGACGCAGGAAGCAACTGCATATGAAAAATTTGTCGTAGGAGCAGAGGATTTGACCACACCTACAAGCCCGCTGGCGCAAGGTCTGGGGCGCAGGTGCGGAATCAGGAGATTTAAGTGAAATGCTCAGATGCGGCATATGGACCTTAGGTGCGTGAATTGGGCCACATATGCAGAATTCCATGGCAGAAAGTTAAAATTGACCCCCTTCGCGAATTTTGGTCTTTCTTCACAATTTCAACTTGGTTTTTTGAGCTTTTTGAGGGTTTTGAAGAGGGATTCAAAGGAAAACTCGTTAAGATAATATTTTAAACCTAAAACTCGATTCTATGGTGATATTCAGTTGATTAAGCATGAAATTTTTGGGATTTAAGGGTGAAAATTGGGGAAATTAGGGCTTGACATTGGAGAGTTTAAATTGGAGATTTTAGGGGCCATTTGAGGTCTGATTTTGGTATGTATAGACTCAGGAGTGAAAGGAGTTTCTAACTTTGTGATTTTTGTTGGATTCTGAGACGTGGGCCCGAGGGTCGAGTCTGGCCAATTTCGGTATTTTTGAGCGAATTTGATAATTTTTGCGTGGGATTTGTTCGCGTTAATTAATGATGTGATACTGATTTTTGTTAAATTTGGAGCATTTGGAGGCTGAGTCGAGAGGCAAGGGCATCGCGGGCTAGAGTTTTTTCCAGTTTGAGGTATGTAATGGTGATAAATCTTGTCCTGAGGGTGTAAAACCCCGGGTATCACATCGTTTCGCTACTTTGACGTGTTGCGCACGTTAGATGACGAGCGTGAGGGCGTACACCGTTGGGTATTGTGAATTGGTCTGTCCCGTATGACTATTAAGTCGCATATTTGGCTGAAAACTATTTAATAATTATGTGTTTTAGAAAGAATTACTATAATTTGGACCTCGTGCCATACCTGGACCTCGTGCCAAGCTGTTTGGAATAATGTCACTTAAAATTGAAAAATTTCCTTATACACTACTCTTGGGGTTGTGTGCAAAAAAGGAGGTGTGACAGTCCCGGTGTGAATTGCCTTGGTCTGATCCTTTTGTTGAAAGAGCTTGCCATTCTGTTTTGGTAGAGTTGACCGTGACATACTGCATTCATTCTTTTTCCATCAATGAGGGCCAGTTGCTCATATCGACGCTGTACCTATTCTGCGTCGCTGAGCTCGACTTCTTGTAGGATTCTTAAAGAAGGGATTTCTACTTCGGCGGGGATAATTGCCATCACCTCCTTGCTCGCTTCTGCGCCCTCTTCCCTCTTCTGGGGGCACGACCTGCGCTGACCACTCCGCAGGTGCGGTTACACCAGTAGCAACAAAACTTGAGCTATCCTTCAACATCAAACTTCAAGTCCGTTTACCACCCGAAATCATCTCGTGGCCCCTGGGACCTTAACAACACAAACCAATGAATCCTAAATCACGATACGAACTTGGTCGAACTCTTAAACTACCTCAAACAATAACAAAAACATGAATTACACACGCCTTCACGCCTAATAAACTTTGAAATTTCTAAATTGTACAAATGACGCCAAAACCTATCAAATCAAATCCGATTGACCTCAAATTTTGCACACAAATCATAAATGATACCGCAAACCTAATCTCACTTCCAGAAATCTAATCGACCCATATATTAAAAGGTCCACTCCTGGTAAAAATTTTCAAAATTTCAACTTTCGTCAGTTCAATAATTCTACTACGGACCTCCAAAACATAATCCGAACGCGCTCCTGAGTCCAAAATCACATTATGGAACTAACGAAACCATCAAAATTCAAATCTGTGGTCGTTTACACATAAGTCAATATCCAGTCAACTTTTCCAACTTAAGCTTTCAATTAAGAGACTAAGTACCTTAATTCACTCTGAAATCTTTCGGACTTGAACCAACCAATCCCGTAAGTCATATAACATCTGTAGAATGACAAAGGTGTAGAAGATGGGGAAACGGAGCTACAACTCTTGAAATAACCGGTCGAATCGTTACATTATCCTTAATCGTAGGTCTTGAATTCGAGCTCGGAGAACAAAGTCACGTTTAGTAGGAGTGTTTCCCACCATAAGTAAGTGTTTCCAATATAAATCCGAATTAGGCGTGTCTATCAAAACTTTGGGTGTGATACCAAATAAAAAAAAATCTCTATACAAGATAGATTTATAAGCTTAAAAGTAAGATAAATTATTCCTGCAATGCGCATATATACTAATAATATATAGCCTCTCACAAACAATCATTCCCTTATTTAAGATAGGAATTTTGGCCCCAAAAACAACTAAAATACGAATCTAGTAATTAATTGGTGCTTCTGACACGGTATTAACTGGCTTTTGAAATATACTAAAACTAATAGCCGCCCTTCACATTTCACAAGCTGTAATTTTCTTTATGTAGTATCGCAAATTGCAGTGAGATTTCTATATTAGATAAAATATTAATTTCCAGTCGGCAACAAGTAATTTCTTTAACCTATCACTTGTGATCCGAAAGCAAAAATTCCATGTAGTTTGCAAAAGAAAAGTACTACTTAAAAAAAAAAAACTAGCGACTGACAAATTTTGTAGCTAAATAGTAATATTCGTCGCTAATATTATTTAAGGATAAATTAGCGATATATTATCAAAATATTCTATTAGCTACGAGTAATTTAGCGACGAAGTATATAGTTAATTTCAGTTTTTTTTTTCTTAGCTTGATGAAAATGAAGAAGAAAAAAAGTTCTTAATATTACATGACGACTTGCCCTGTTTAATTTTCCTTCTTCAAATTCAAATTAATAGGGAGATATGGATATCGAAAATTACAATAGAAGGCTAGGTAGTCTAAGTGTTTTCCTTATTTGTACCGATAATAGTAGTGTAGTTATTCATAAATTTCTATAACTATTTGCTATTTCATTCGCTTCAGTTTTATGTTAGATTGATGGTGTTACTACTTGTTGTTACGATTTTCTTTTTCATCTTTTCTTGAATCGAAGGTTTATAGAAAACAATCTCTTAACCTTCTCAAGTGGGGGCGTAGCCACATACGTTGAAGGGTAGTCAATTGAGCACCTTTCATCAAAAAATTATATTATTCATATAGAAATTTATATTGTGTATATAGGTAAAAATTATTGTTTATATGCGTATATTAAATATTGAACACTCTTCGCGAAATTCTTGATTTCGTCACAGAATTTCAAGATAGGGGTAAAGTTTCCATACACGCCGCTTCACTAAACTTTAGTTATGAGATTACACTATATTTTTTATTATTTTAAATTGAAAGTCAACCACATTACTCTACTAGCTAGGGCTGTAATCTGTATATACAAATAACGAGGAAACAGCTAAAAAAACCAATAACTGTATGATATCTAAGTGTTCATGAAAACTAATATATGGCAAGAGAGTGGAAATGTTAAAAAATAACAATCACTTTGCTTTACTCCATTTTCTGTGTAGCAGCTAACAACTACTTCTTAAAAAGAAACTATGGAAATATTCAAAGTGATCCAGAAATGGACTTTAATTAATAACATGATAATTGGTAGATCCAGCTGCTAAGAATTGTTAAATAATTTTAAGTCTTTGATTATCAATCAGACAAATTGAATTGGTCCTTTAAACAGCTCTTTATCCCTAGGAATGTTACTATAAATACATTGGCCACTGTATCCCTTAAAGGCATCACCTCTCCACATTATTTCCTTTCTTCTAAATTTTTTCGAGATTTCATTAACCATATTTGAGAGGCTGGTGCAAGAATTTTCCGGCAAAATGAGTTGGTTTCACGGTGGCGGCTCCGCCAAGGGTCGTCGATATTTGCCACAAATCTTGGTGGCATTAGCCATATTGACGGTTGCTAATATAGTATCAGCAGATCCTTATATATATTCTTCTCCACCACCTCCAGCATACGAGTACAAGTCACCACCACCCCTGTCTCTGTCTCCTTCTCCTCCACCACCTTATGTGTATATATCTCCACCTCCCCCATCACCTTCTCCCCCGCCACCATATGTTTATAAATCACCTCCACCTCCTTCTCCATCACCACCTCCACCTTATGTGTATAAGTCTCCTCCACCCCCATCACTTTCTCCCCCGCTGCCTTATGTGCATAAATCACCACCTCCTCCTTCGCCATCTCCCCAGCCCTCGTATGTGTACAAATCTCAACCTCCACCATCACATTCACCACCACCTCCATATTATTATAAGTCTCCACCTCCACCTTCACAAACACCTCCACCACCATATTATTATAAATCTCCGCCGCCACCCTCGCCATCACCACCTCCACCTTATTATTATAAGTCTCCACCACCACCTTCTTCTTCACCTCCTCCACGATACTACTATAAATCTCCGCCACCTTCACCTCCGCCGCATTATTATTACAAGTCTCCGCCTCCTCCATCACCACCTCCACCACCACTATACTATTACAAGTCCCCACCACCATCTGCTAAGTCACCTCCTCCCCCATACTACTACAGTTCTCCACCACCACCACTAAAGTCTCCTCCTCCACCATATTATTATTCCTCACCACCACCACCACCAAAGAAATCACCTCCGCCATCATATCACTATACTTCCCCACCACCACCAGTTAAGTCTCCTCCTGCACCATATTATAATTCCTCGCCACCACCTCCTAAGAAATCACCTCCTCTCCCATATCAGTATAGTTCCCCACCACCACCAGTTAACTCTCCTCCTCCACCATATTACTATTCCTCACCACCACCGCCCAAGAAGTCACCTCCTCCGCCATATCACTACTCTTCTCCACCACCACCAAAGAAATTACCACCGCCACCATATCACTACTCTTTCCCATCACCACCAGTAAAGTCACCTCCAACTCCATACTACTACACCTCCCCACCACCACCAATGAAGTCCTCTCCCCCACCATACTATTACACTTCACCGCCACCACCTACTCATTACTATCCTCCACATAATTATTTGGTGGTCAAGGTTATCGGAAAGGTCTACTGCTTTAGATGCTTAAATTTAAAATATCCAGAAAAGTCTCATGGCAAGAAACATCTGAAAGGTATAGTATTTATACGACGCCCACTCTCTTTATTTACTTTTAACTTATCATCAAAAATTTATTTAACTATATATTTTCCATTTTGTTGCTTTATTAATAAAAAGGAATAAGAACAAATATTTAATGTTAGAAAAATTAGTTTTTATCAAGTGACGGAAAAGTTAGTTTTATATTATGAAAAAGACAAATTTGTAATAAGGTTGGGACGTATATGTTGGCAGCTCAATTATTTTAGTGTTAGTTAATATATTATTTTTTTTCACATGAATTAGGTGCTGTTGTTAAGGTAACATGCAAAGCCGGTGACAAAAAAATTGTGAGTTATGGTACCACAAAGATCAATGGAAAATTCAGCATTACTGTTAAAGGATTTGAATATGCCAAATATGGAGCAAAGGCTTGCAAGGCGAAACTACACAATGCTCCAAAGGATTCTAATTGTGATATTCCTACAAACCTTCATTGGGGAGTAAAGGGTGCTAACCTAAAAGTGAAGTCAAAGAACCTTTATGAAGTTGTACTTTATGCAAAACCATTTGCTTATGGCTCTAAGAAACCATATGCAAAATGCATAAAACCTCTGCCTACGCCTGCTCCATATTACTACAAATCTCCTCCACCTCCATCGCCGACTTATATTTATAAGTCACCACCTCCTACATCACCAACATACGTTTACAAGTTACCACCTCCCCCAACCCCGACATATATTTACAAATCTCCGCCGCCACCAACTAAGTCTTCACCATCTCCTTATTACTACAAGTCTCCACCTCCACCATCACTAAAACTTGCTCCTGTATACTATTATAAATCACCACCACCTCCATCACCTTCGCTTCCACCTCCTTACTATTATAAATCTCCTCCACCACCATCACCTTCTCCTCCCCCTCCATATTACTACAAGTCACCACCACCTGCGTCGCCATCGCCTCAGCCACCATACTACTATAAGTCACCACCCGCGCCATCCCCATCACGACCCTCGCCCTATTATTACAAGTCTCCACCTCCACTATCACCAAAACCTGCACCTGTATACTATAATAAATCACCACCACCCCCATCACCATCGCCTCCACCTCCTTACTATTACAAATCTCCTCCACCACCATCGCCTTCTCCTCCTCATCCATATTACTACAAGTCGCCACCAGCCCCATCACCATCATCTCCACCACCATATTACTATAAGTCACCACCACCACAATTCCCATCACCACCCCCATCCTATTATTATAAGTCTCCTACTCCACTATCTCCATCACCACCCCCACCTTATTACTATAAGTCTTCTCCTCCACCGGCTCCATCACCACCCCCACCCTATTACTACAAGTCTCCTCAACCACCATCACCATCTCCTCCACCACCCTATTACTATAAATTACCACCATCTCCATCGCCATCACCATCTTCATATTACTACAATTCTCCACCACCACCATCCCCATCACCGCCGCCACCCTATTACTATAAGTCTTCTCCTCCACCGTCGCCTTCTCCTCCACCTCCATACTATTATCACTCTCCACCCCCTCCAGTAACGTCTCCTCGTCCTCCTTATTACTACAGCTCATCTCCTCCACCTATGAAATCACCTCCTCCACCAGTATATATTTATGCATCTCCGCCACCTCCAATCCACTACTAAGTGTTTCTAAAAGCTCAGCCATTCTTCATAATCAATCAAGTGAGTAGCCGTTTGAATTGTGTATTTTTTTCCAAATGAATCAACTTTTGATTTTATTTTCTTTGAATTAAGTTGTAATCTTCTATTTTATTGTTTATTTTCAGATTTTAGTTAGAGGAGAAGATTCAACGTCAATGGCACAAAGCAATTAATATATGGAATAAAATATACAACTTTTCAATTGAAGGAATGTTTCTTATCGCACATTGTTCTCTAGTGCATTCACGTGGACAAGGCTACAATAACTTTGATTCTTCATATATAGAGTTTGTTTTTTTCGCAATTTATTGTTGTATTGAGGATGTCCTCGTTTTTTTATTCATTTCTTATTAGTTACTGCAAGTTGTTTCTTGTAATACCTTGGTGTACATTGTGCACAAATCAATAAGAAGATCAATTTCATTATATTCATTGTTTTTATATTTTTGCTTTTTCCACTGGGTAAACAAAAAAAATAAGTCTTATCCTTATATAAAAAATTGAAAATGAGAATACCAATAATTTTTTTAAGTTCTTTAATAGTTTTAAGGTAAAAGAATTTCAAGACATATATAAGCAATACACATACCTCTCGTGTACTTTTATATTTAAGATTTTTTAAAATAAAGCAAAATCCTTTACATTATTCCTAGGGATATACAAAGGAAACCGACAAATCACATTAATCCGATTATCCGAGTCAAACCGAGAAAAAAACCCGACTATGGTTTGGTGTTGGAAAAAATCCGACCATAATTGGCTTAGCTTGGTTTTAACAAAAGAAAGTCAAACTGAAACCATACCAACCCGACATTACATATATTGAAATTTTGTGATGACTTGATAGGTCATCTCAAGTTCTAGAACTAGATTCTGTGTTCCGAATCTTTGAATATCTCATTTTACCTTTCTCAATTACCGTGTGCGATTCGGGTACTTTTTCGGAAGGCTTATGTTAAAATTTGATTAAAATAAGAATTTTTTCTTTAAAAGTTCAATTGAGTTCACTTCGGTCAACGATTTGAGAAAACGGATCACAATCTATATTTCGATAGTCCCGGTGCATCCGTATCATAAATTAGAAACTAGACTTATGTCCGGAATCGAATTTCAAGGTCTCTAGCTCGAGATATGGATTTTTGATGAAAAATTAAAATTTGATAGTTTGATGATTTTAAGAGTTTATTAATGTTTGGCCTTGTTGATACCGGATCTGTATTACAGTTTCGTAGCCCGGTACAGTTTTATTATTATATTTATGACTTGTATGGAATTTCGTGAGAAATAGAGTTAGTTTGACGTGGTTCGGACGTCCAGTTGTAAAAATAGAAGTTTTGAAGCTTTCTTGAAAATTTCATTTGATTTGGTGTTCAATTCGTAGTTCTAGGTGTTATTTTGGCGATTCGATCATGCGAGCAAGTTCGTATCATGTTTTAGGACTTGTGTGCATGTTTGGTTTGGAGCCTCGTGGATTCGGGTGAGTTTCGGATAGGCTACAAGATGATTTGGTATTAGAAAATCTAGTATTTTTCCCGCAGCTGGTATTCTGGTGGGTTGTGCTTCGCAATCGGCGAAGCCATTCTCGCGATCGCGATGGGGATCTGGGCTTGGGAAGGATTTACACTATGCGAATGCAAGACCGCGATCGCAAACACGGAGCACTGATTGGTTATTCTATACGAACGCGGCCTGCCATACACAGATGGTAGCATTAGCTATGCTGGGCAGGGGGAGTTGAGGTAACTCTACGTGAACGCTAGCCCTGTCTCCCAAACGCGAGCCCAGTCTCGCGAAGGCGGAGGTCGGGGGGGCTAGACCTTCGCAAATGTGTACAGTTACTCTCAATTGCATATTCCACTTAGGCCCAACTTTTCATGAATGGGTCAGTGTTCACTCGAACACGATAAACACTGGCGCCCAATTATAAAATAATCCCATTACGTTTTTTTTCCATTCCTTCAAATTTTCAAAAGCTAGAAAGCCTAGAGACAATTTTCAAGATAATTTCTTCCTAATTTGTTGGTATGTGATTCTAATGCACTTTTTTTCAATTACCCATCAAATTTCATAAGTTTTCAACCTAGAATCTAGGATTTTCATGGTGGAAATTGGGGGTTGGGTAGAGTTAGGAGTTTTTGTATAATTGGAATTTAGACCTTGAATTGAGGTCGCATTTCGAAATAAATTACATAATCGTGCTCGGGGGTGAATGGGTAACTAGATTTTTGTCCAAACAGTGGATTTTGACCAAGCGGGCCCGGTGTCGATTTTAGACTTTTTGGGGAAAAGTTTGGGAAATCAAAATTTGTGCATTGAAGTTGATTCTTTTAGCAGTATTTGATGTAATTGAATTAATTCTCGCTAGATACGAGTGGTTTCGAGGCAAATTCTAGGCAAAGCTCCTGATAGAGATTTGAATTAACGGCGAAGTGACGTAAGTGTTGTATCTAACCTTGACTTGAGGGAATTAAGAACCATCAGACTATGTGCTATGTGAATCTCATGTGAGGCGGCGTATATGCGAGGTGACGAGTGCTTATATGTCGCCGAATTATCTGTTTTTCCCTGACTTTTCGCTTTTCCTTAATTGTTTCCTTTTCTATCTTAGCTGTTATATTGCTTAAATACTTTCCATGCCTAACTGCTACCTATTAATCAATATCTTTCCCAGTTGATGATAATAGTTCTTTTCATAGTCTCGTGATCCCTACTACTCCCTCCATTCCAATTTATGTGAACCTGTTTGACTGGGCATGGAGTTTAAGAAAAAATGAAGACTTTTGGAATTTGTGGTATTAAAAAAGTCAAAAAAGGGACCAGAGTAATTGTGTGGTTATAAAAGCTTCTCATTAAGGGTAGAATTATAGGTTTAAGCTAAATTGTTACCAAATTTAAAAAGGGATCATTCTTTTCGGAATGGACCAAAAAGGAAATAGGTTCACACAAACTGGAATGAAGGAAGTATTTTCTTAAATTGACTTGTTTGCACCTTCAAATTGTAAATTCCTGGATCTGTCTCGCTATGTAGTATTGTGCAAGGTTTCCTTTTGGTTCGGTTTGGCGTTCATTGATCGTAACAACTTTCTAGGTTGAACTATTATTTTGACTGTGCTTTTATTATTTGGTACTAATATGGAGGGATCGGGCTGCACGCTGCAACATGTGTAATAAGGTTGGATTGTTATAGTAGAATAAGGGTGAATATGTTCTACGCAGTGGGATCGGGTTGCGCGCCGCAATAGGTAAAATAAGGGTGATTTATGATACTTTGTTGACATATGGTGGAATCGGGTTGCGCGTCGCAACATGTTTACATATATTATCTCTGTTATTGATGCTATTTTGGTGAAATAAGGGAGGATTTTTGTTGTCTAGTAGGATCGAGTTGCGTGCCACAACAACCTATATGTTTCCATTTATTGAGTTGTGTGGGTTTTTCCTATATTTATTTGAACTGCTAAAGATAGCTAATTTTGGAGGGTACTGGTTTATTCTTGAGGTTATGGTCATTATTTTTAGATGACTGTTTAATTCTGTTCAGTACTTTATTATTCTGTCAATTATTATATATGATGAGTTGCAACGACCCGACCGGTCATTTCATGAGTTACAACTCTGTCTCCCCCATTTATTCTTCCTTGTGTGTTGTTCAACTGTATTTCATCATATTGTATTGGTTGTGATGTGTTCGGAGTCGTTGTATAGTGGAATTGGGCACTTAGTCTTCAATTTGGTAGCTTAAGTTGGAAAAAGTCAATCGAATATTGACTTATGTGTAGAAGATCTCATATGAGAATTTTGATGGTTCAGATGGATTCCTTAGGTGATTTTGGACTTAGGAGTGTGTTCGTAATGTAATTTGGAGGTTCGTGGTAGATATAGACTTGAATTGGATAAATTGGAAATTAGGCGTTTTTGGTCAGCAGTGGAAATCTTGATATCAGAGTCGGAAGGAAATTTTGGAAACAGGAGTAGGTCCTTTGTGTCATTTGTGATATGTGTGAAAAATATCAGGTCATTCGATCGAGGTTTGATAGGTCTTGGCATCATTTGCGGAAATCTGAAGTTTGGAAATCATTAGTCTTGAATCCGAGGGTGATTTGATGTTGTGATATTGTTTTGAGTGTTCCAAAGATTGGAATAAGTTGGAATGATGTTATGTGATGTGTTGATATATTTGGTTGAGGCCCCAAGGGGCTCGGGAAGATTTAGGATGATTAACGGAGAAGTTTAGAAGTGGATTTTGCAGCTGAAGCTTCTGCTTCTATTGTTTCTGCACCTGCGGAGT
Source organism: Nicotiana benthamiana (assembly GCA_034376525.1). Lineage (NCBI taxonomy): Eukaryota > Viridiplantae > Streptophyta > Magnoliopsida > Solanales > Solanaceae > Nicotiana > Nicotiana benthamiana. The sequence goes on from CM067330.1 coordinate 95,272,516, forward strand.
GGGGACCGTAGGTGCGATGATCGCAGACGCAGGAAGCAACTGCATATGAAAAATTTGTCGTAGGAGCAGAGGATTTGACCACACCTACAAGCCCGCTGGCGCAAGGTCTGGGGCGCAGGTGCGGAATCAGGAGATTTAAGTGAAATGCTCAGATGCGGCATATGGACCTTAGGTGCGTGAATTGGGCCACATATGCAGAATTCCATGGCAGAAAGTTAAAATTGACCCCCTTCGCGAATTTTGGTCTTTCTTCACAATTTCAACTTGGTTTTTTGAGCTTTTTGAGGGTTTTGAAGAGGGATTCAAAGGAAAACTCGTTAAGATAATATTTTAAACCTAAAACTCGATTCTATGGTGATATTCAGTTGATTAAGCATGAAATTTTTGGGATTTAAGGGTGAAAATTGGGGAAATTAGGGCTTGACATTGGAGAGTTTAAATTGGAGATTTTAGGGGCCATTTGAGGTCTGATTTTGGTATGTATAGACTCAGGAGTGAAAGGAGTTTCTAACTTTGTGATTTTTGTTGGATTCTGAGACGTGGGCCCGAGGGTCGAGTCTGGCCAATTTCGGTATTTTTGAGCGAATTTGATAATTTTTGCGTGGGATTTGTTCGCGTTAATTAATGATGTGATACTGATTTTTGTTAAATTTGGAGCATTTGGAGGCTGAGTCGAGAGGCAAGGGCATCGCGGGCTAGAGTTTTTTCCAGTTTGAGGTATGTAATGGTGATAAATCTTGTCCTGAGGGTGTAAAACCCCGGGTATCACATCGTTTCGCTACTTTGACGTGTTGCGCACGTTAGATGACGAGCGTGAGGGCGTACACCGTTGGGTATTGTGAATTGGTCTGTCCCGTATGACTATTAAGTCGCATATTTGGCTGAAAACTATTTAATAATTATGTGTTTTAGAAAGAATTACTATAATTTGGACCTCGTGCCATACCTGGACCTCGTGCCAAGCTGTTTGGAATAATGTCACTTAAAATTGAAAAATTTCCTTATACACTACTCTTGGGGTTGTGTGCAAAAAAGGAGGTGTGACAGTCCCGGTGTGAATTGCCTTGGTCTGATCCTTTTGTTGAAAGAGCTTGCCATTCTGTTTTGGTAGAGTTGACCGTGACATACTGCATTCATTCTTTTTCCATCAATGAGGGCCAGTTGCTCATATCGACGCTGTACCTATTCTGCGTCGCTGAGCTCGACTTCTTGTAGGATTCTTAAAGAAGGGATTTCTACTTCGGCGGGGATAATTGCCATCACCTCCTTGCTCGCTTCTGCGCCCTCTTCCCTCTTCTGGGGGCACGACCTGCGCTGACCACTCCGCAGGTGCGGTTACACCAGTAGCAACAAAACTTGAGCTATCCTTCAACATCAAACTTCAAGTCCGTTTACCACCCGAAATCATCTCGTGGCCCCTGGGACCTTAACAACACAAACCAATGAATCCTAAATCACGATACGAACTTGGTCGAACTCTTAAACTACCTCAAACAATAACAAAAACATGAATTACACACGCCTTCACGCCTAATAAACTTTGAAATTTCTAAATTGTACAAATGACGCCAAAACCTATCAAATCAAATCCGATTGACCTCAAATTTTGCACACAAATCATAAATGATACCGCAAACCTAATCTCACTTCCAGAAATCTAATCGACCCATATATTAAAAGGTCCACTCCTGGTAAAAATTTTCAAAATTTCAACTTTCGTCAGTTCAATAATTCTACTACGGACCTCCAAAACATAATCCGAACGCGCTCCTGAGTCCAAAATCACATTATGGAACTAACGAAACCATCAAAATTCAAATCTGTGGTCGTTTACACATAAGTCAATATCCAGTCAACTTTTCCAACTTAAGCTGTCAATTAAGAGACTAAGTACCTTAATTCACTCTGAAATCTTTCGGACTTGAACCAACCAATCCCGTAAGTCATATAACATCTGTAGAATGACAAAGGTGTAGAAGATGGGGAAACGGAGCTACAACTCTTGAAATAACCGGTCGAATCGTTACATTATCCTTAATCGTAGGTCTTGAATTCGAGCTCGGAGAACAAAGTCACGTTTAGTAGGAGTGTTTCCCACCATAAGTAAGTGTTTCCAATATAAATCCGAATTAGGCGTGTCTATCAAAACTTTGGGTGTGATACCAAATAAAAAAAAATCTCTATACAAGATAGATTTATAAGCTTAAAAGTAAGATAAATTATTCCTGCAATGCGCATATATACTAATAATATATAGCCTCTCACAAACAATCATTCCCTTATTTAAGATAGGAATTTTGGCCCCAAAAACAACTAAAATACGAATCTAGTAATTAATTGGTGCTTCTGACACGGTATTAACTGGCTTTTGAAATATACTAAAACTAATAGCCGCCCTTCACATTTCACAAGCTGTAATTTTCTTTATGTAGTATCGCAAATTGCAGTGAGATTTCTATATTAGATAAAATATTAATTTCCAGTCGGCAACAAGTAATTTCTTTAACCTATCACTTGTGATCCGAAAGCAAAAATTCCATGTAGTTTGCAAAAGAAAAGTACTACTTAAAAAAAAGCTAGCGACTGACAAATTTTGTAGCTAAATAGTAATATTCGTCGCTAATATTATTTAAGGATAAATTAGCGATATATTATCAAAATATTCTATTAGCTACGAGTAATTTAGCGACGAAGTATATAGTTAATTTCAGTTTTTTTTTTCTTAGCTTGATGAAAATGAAGAAGAAAAAAAGTTCTTAATATTACATGACGACTTGCCCTGTTTAATTTTCCTTCTTCAAATTCAAATTAATAGGGAGATATGGATATCGAAAATTACAATAGAAGGCTAGGTAGTCTAAGTGTTTTCCTTATTTGTACCGATAATAGTAGTGTAGTTATTCATAAATTTCTATAACTATTTGCTATTTCATTCGCTTCAGTTTTATGTTAGATTGATGGTGTTACTACTTGTTGTTACGATTTTCTTTTTCATCTTTTCTTGAATCGAAGGTTTATAGAAAACAATCTCTTAACCTTCTCAAGTGGGGGCGTAGCCACATACGTTGAAGGGTAGTCAATTGAGCACCTTTCATCAAAAAATTATATTATTCATATAGAAATTTATATTGTGTATATAGGTAAAAATTATTGTTTATATGCGTATATTAAATATTGAACACTCTTCGCGAAATTCTTGATTTCGTCACAGAATTTCAAGATAGGGGTAAAGTTTCCATACACGCCGCTTCACTAAACTTTAGTTATGAGATTACACTATATTTTTTATTATTTTAAATTGAAAGTCAACCACATTACTCTACTAGCTAGGGCTGTAATCTGTATATACAAATAACGAGGAAACAGCTAAAAAAACCAATAACTGTATGATATCTAAGTGTTCATGAAAACTAATATATGGCAAGAGAGTGGAAATGTTAAAAAATAACAATCACTTTGCTTTACTCCATTTTCTGTGTAGCAGCTAACAACTACTTCTTAAAAAGAAACTATGGAAATATTCAAAGTGATCCAGAAATGGACTTTAATTAATAACATGATAATTGGTAGATCCAGCTGCTAAGAATTGTTAAATAATTTTAAGTCTTTGATTATCAATCAGACAAATTGAATTGGTCCTTTAAACAGCTCTTTATCCCTAGGAATGTTACTATAAATACATTGGCCACTGTATCCCTTAAAGGCATCACCTCTCCACATTATTTCCTTTCTTCTAAATTTTTTCGAGATTTCATTAACCATATTTGAGAGGCTGGTGCAAGAATTTTCCGGCAAAATGAGTTGGTTTCACGGTGGCGGCTCCGCCAAGGGTCGTCGATATTTGCCACAAATCTTGGTGGCATTAGCCATATTGACGGTTGCTAATATAGTATCAGCAGATCCTTATATATATTCTTCTCCACCACCTCCAGCATACGAGTACAAGTCACCACCACCCCTGTCTCCGTCTCCTTCTCCTCCACCACCTTATGTGTATATATCTCCACCTCCCCCATCACCTTCTCCCCCGCCACCATATGTTTATAAATCACCTCCACCTCCTTCTCCATCACCACCTCCACCTTATGTGTATAAGTCTCCTCCACCCCCATCACTTTCTCCCCCGCTGCCTTATGTGCATAAATCACCACCTCCTCCTTCGCCATCTCCCCAGCCCTCGTATGTGTACAAATCTCAACCTCCACCATCACATTCACCACCACCTCCATATTATTATAAGTCTCCACCTCCACCTTCACAAACACCTCCACCACCATATTATTATAAATCTCCGCCGCCACCCTCGCCATCACCACCTCCACCTTATTATTATAAGTCTCCACCACCACCTTCTTCTTCACCTCCTCCACGATACTACTATAAATCTCCGCCACCTTCACCTCCGCCACATTATTATTACAAGTCTCCGCCTCCTCCATCACCACCTCCACCACCACTATACTATTACAAGTCCCCACCACCATCTGCTAAGTCACCTCCTCCCCCATACTACTACAGTTCTCCACCACCACCACTAAAGTCTCCTCCTCCACCATATTATTATTCCTCACCACCACCACCACCAAAGAAATCACCTCCGCCATCATATCACTATACTTCCCCACCACCACCAGTTAAGTCTCCTCCTGCACCATATTATAATTTCTCGCCACCACCTCCTAAGAAATCACCTCCTCTCCCATATCAGTATAGTTCCCCACCACCACCAGTTAACTCTCCTCCTCCACCATATTACTATTCCTCACCACCACCGCCCAAGAAGTCACCTCCTCCGCCATATCACTACTCTTCTCCACCACCACCAAAGAAATTACCACCGCCACCATATCACTACTCTTTTCCATCACCACCAGTAAAGTCACCTCCAACTCCATACTACTACACCCCCCACCACCACCAATGAAGTCCTCTCCCCCACCGTACTATTACACTTCACCGCCACCACCTACTCATTACTATCCTCCACATAATTATTTGGTGGTCAAGGTTATCGGAAAGATCTACTGCTTTAGATGCTTAAATTTAAAATATCCAGAAAAGTCTCATGGCAAGAAACATCTGAAAGGTATAGTATTTATACGACGCCCACTCTCTTTATTTACTTTTAACTTATCATCAAAAATTTATTTAACTATATATTTTCCATTTTTTTGCTTTATTAATAAAAAGGAATAAGAACAATTATTTAATGTTAGAAAAATTAGTTTTTATCAAGTGACAGAAAAGTTAGTTTTATATTATGAAAAAGACAAATTTGTAATAAGGTTGGGACGTATATGTTGGCAGCTCAATTATTTTAGTGTTAGTTAATATATTATTTTTTTTTCACATGAATTAGGTGCTGTTGTTAAGGTAACATGCAAAGCCGGTGACAAAAAAATTGTGAGTTATGGTACCACAAAGATCAATGGAAAATTCAGCATTACTGTTAAAGGATTTGAATATGCCAAATATGGAGCAAAGGCTTGCAAGGCGAAACTACACAATGCTCCAAAGGATTCTAATTGTGATATTCCTACAAACCTTCATTGGGGAGTAAAGGGTGCTAACCTAAAAGTGAAGTCAAAGAACCTTTATGAAGTTGTACTTTATGCAAAACCATTTGCTTATGGCTCTAAGAAACCATATGCAAAATGCATAAAACCTCTGCCTACGCCTGCTCCATATTACTACAAATCTCCTCCACCTCCATCGCCGACTTATATTTATAAGTCACCACCTCCTACATCACCAACATACGTTTACAAGTTACCACCTCCCCCAACCCCGACATATATTTACAAATCTCCGCCGCCACCAACTAAGTCTTCACCATCTCCTTATTACTACAAGTCTCCACCTCCACCATCACTAAAACTTGCTCCTGTATACTATTATAAATCACCACCACCTCCATCACCTTCGCTTCCACCTCCTTACTATTATAAATCTCCTCCACCACCATCACCTTCTCCTCCCCCTCCATATTACTACAAGTCACCACCACCTGCGTCGCCATCGCCTCCACCACCATACTACTATAAGTCACCACCCGCGCCATCCCCATCACGACCCTCGCCCTATTATTACAAGTCTCCACCTCCACTATCACCAAAACCTGCACCTGTATACTATAATAAATCACCACCACCCCCATCACCATCGCCTCCACCTCCTTACTATTACAAATCTCCTCCACCACCATCGCCTTCTCCTCCTCATCCATATTACTACAAGTCGCCACCAGCCCCATCACCATCATCTCCACCACCATATTACTATAAGTCACCACCACCACAATTCCCATCACCACCCCCATCCTATTATTATAAGTCTCCTACTCCACTATCTCCATCACCACCCCCACCTTATTACTATAAGTCTTCTCCTCCACCGGCTCCATCACCACCCCCACCCTATTACCACAAGTCTCCTCAACCACCATCACCATCTCCTCCACCACCCTATTACTATAAATTACCACCATCTCCATCGCCATCACCATCTTCATATTACTACAATTCTCCACCACCACCATCTCCATCACCGCCGCCACCCTATTACTATAAGTCTTCTCCTCCACCGTCGCCTTCTCCTCCACCTCCATACTATTATCACTCTCCACCCCCTCCAGTAACGTCTCCTCGTCCTCCTTATTACTACAGCTCATCTCCTCCACCTATGAAATCACCTCCTCCACCAGTATATATTTATGCATCTCCGCCACCTCCAATCCACTACTAAGTGTTTCTAAAAGCTCAGCCATTCTTCATAATCAATCAAGTGAGTAGCCGTTTGAATTGTGTATTTTTTTCCAAATGAATCAACTTTTGATTTTATTTTCTTTGAATTAAGTTGTAATCTTCTATTTTATTGTTTATTTTCAGATTTTAGTTAGAGGAGAAGATTCAACGTCAATGGCACAAAGCAATTAATATATGGAATAAAATATACAACTTTTCAATTGAAGGAATGTTTCTTATCGCACATTGTTCTCTAGTGCATTCACGTGGACAAGGCTACAATAACTTTGATTCTTCATATATAGAGTTTGTTTTTTTCGCAATTTATTGTTGTATTGAGGATGTCCTCGTTTTTTTATTCATTTCTTATTAGTTACTGCAAGTTGTTTCTTGTAATACCTTGGTGTACATTGTGCACAAATCAATAAGAAGATCAATTTCATTATATTCATTGTTTTTATATTTTTGCTTTTTCCACTGGGTAAACAAAAAAAATAAGTCTTATCCTTATATAAAAAATTGAAAATGAGAATACCAATAATTTTTTTAAGTTCTTTAATAGTTTTAAGGTAAAAGAATTTCAAGACATATATAAGTAATACACATACCTCTCGTGTACTTTTATATTTAAGATTTTTTAAAATAAAGCAAAATCCTTTACATTATTCCTAGGGATATACAAAGGAAACCGACAAATCACATTAATCCGATTATCCGAGTCAAACCGAGAAAAAAACCCGACTATGGTTTGGTGTTGGAAAAAATCCGACCATAATTGGCTTAGCTTGGTTTTAACAAAAGAAAGTCAAACTGAAACCATACCAACCCGACATTACATATATTGAAATTTTGTGATGACTTGATAGGTCATCTCAAGTTCTAGAACTAGATTCTGTGTTCCGAATCTTTGAATATCTCATTTTACCTTTCTCAATTACCGTGTGCGATTCGGGTACTTTTTCGGAAGGCTTTTGTTAAAATTTGATTAAAATAAGAATTTTTTCTTTAAAAGTTCAATTGAGTTCACTTCGGTCAACGATTTGAGAAAACGGATCACAATCTATATTTCGATAGTCCCGGTGCATCCGTATCATAAATTAGAAACTAGACTTATGTCCGGAATCGAATTTCAAGGTCTCTAGCTCGAGATATGGATTTTTGATGAAAAATTAAAATTTGATAGTTTGATGATTTTAAGAGTTTATTAATGTTTGGCCTTGTTGATACCGGATCTGTATTACAGTTTCGTAGCCCGGTACAGTTTTATTATTATATTTATGACTTGTATGGAATTTCGTGAGAAATAGAGTTAGTTTGACGTGGTTCGGACGTCCAGTTGTAAAAATAGAAGTTTTGAAGCTTTCTTGAAAATTTCATTTGATTTGGTGTTCAATTCGTAGTTCTAGGTGTTATTTTGGCGATTCGATCATGCGAGCAAGTTCGTATCATGTTTTAGGACTTGTGTGCATGTTTGGTTTGGAGCCTCGTGGATTCGGGTGAGTTTCGGATAGGCTACAAGATGATTTGGTATTAGAAAATCTAGTATTTTTCCCGCAGCTGGTATTCTGGTGGGTTGTGCTTCGCAATCGGCGAAGCCATTCTCGCGATCGCGATGGGGATCTGGGCTTGGGAAGGATTTACACTATGCGAATGCAAGACCACGATCGCGAACACGGAGCACTGGTTGGTTATTCTATACGAACGCGACCTGCCATACACAGATGGTAGCATTAGCTATGCTGGGCAGGGGGAGTTGAGGTAACTCTACGTGAACGCTAGCCCTGTCTCCCAAACGCGAGCCCAGTCTCGCGAAGGCGGAGGTCAGGGGGGCTAGACCTTCGCAAATGTGTACAGTTACTCTCAATTGCATATTCCACTTAGGCCCAACTTTTCATGAATGCGTCAGTGTTCACTCGAACACGATAAACACTGGCGCCCAATTATAAAATAATCCCATTACTTTTTTTTTTCCATTCCTTCAAATTTTCAAAAGCTAGAAAGCCTAGAGACAATTTTCAAGATAATTTCTTCCTAATTTGTTGGTATGTGATTCTAATGCACTTTTTTTCAATTACCCATCAAATTTCATAAGTTTTCAACCTAGAATCTAGGATTTTCATGGTGGAAATTGGGGGTTGGGTAGAGTTAGGAGTTTTTGTATAATTGGAATTTAGACCTTGAATTGAGGTCGCATTTCGAAATAAATTACATAATCGTGCTCGAGGGTGAATGGGTAACTAGATTTTTGTCCAAACAGTGGATTTTGACCAAGCGGGCCCGGTGTCGATTTTAGACTTTTTGGGAAAAAGTTTGGGAAATCAAAATTTGTGCATTGAAGTTGATTCTTTTAGCAGTATTTGATGTAATTGAATTAATTCTCGCTAGATACGAGTGGTTTCGAGGCAAATTCTAGGCAAAGCTCCTGATAGAGATTTGAATTAACGACGAAGTGACGTAAGTGTTGTATCTAACCTTGACTTGAGGGAATTAAGAACCATCGGACTATGTGCTATGTGAATCTCATGTGAGGCGGCGTATATGCGAGGTGACGAGTGCTTATATGTCGCCGAATTATCTGTTTTTCCCTGACTTTTCGCTTTTCCTTAATTGTTTCCTTTTCTATCTTAGCTGTTATATGGCTTAAATACTTTCCATGCCTAACTGCTACCTATTAATCAATATCTTTCCCAGTTGATGATAATAGTTCTTTTCATAGTTTCGTGATCCCTACTACTCCCTCCATTCCAATTTATGTGAACCTGTTTGACTGGGCATGGAGTTTAAGAAAAAATGAAGACTTTTGGAATTTGTGGTATTAAGAAAGTCAAAAAAGGGACCAGAGTAATTGTGTGGTTATAAAAGCTTCTCATTAAGGGTAGAATTATAGGTTTAAGCTAAATTGTTACCAAATTTAAAAAGGGATCATTCTTTTCGGAATGGACCAAAAAGGAAATAGGTTCACACAAACTAGAATGAAGGAAGTATTTTCTTAAATTGACTTGTTTGCACCTTCAAATTGTAAATTCCTGGATCTGTCTCGCTATGTAGTATTGTGCAAGGTTTCCTTTTGGTTCGGTTTGGCGTTCATTGATCGTAACAACTTTCTAGGTTGAACTATTATTTTGACTGTGCTTTTATTATTTGGTACTAATATGGAGGGATCGGGCTGCACGCTGCAACATGTGTAATAAGGTTGGATTGTTATAGTAGAATAAGGGTGAATATGTTCTACGCAGTGGGATCGGGTTGCGCGCCGCAATAGGTAAAATAAGGGTGATTTATGATACTTTGTTGACATATGGTGGAATCGGGTTGCGCGTCGCAACAAGTTTACATATATTATCTCTGTTATTGATGCTATTTTGGTGAAATAAGGGAGGATTTTTGTTGTCTAGTAGGATCGAGTTGCGTGCCACAAAAACCTATATGTTTCCATTTATTGAGTTGTGTGGGTTTTTCCTATATTTATTTGAACTGCTAAAGATAGCTAATTTTGGAGGGTACTGGTTTATTCTTGAGGTTATGGTCATTATTTTTAGATGACTGTTTAATTCTGTTCAGTACTTTATTATTCTGTCAATTATTATATATGATGAGTTGCAACGACCCGACCGGTCATTTCATGAGTTACAACTCTGTCTCCCCCATTTATTCTTCCTTGTGTGTTGTTCAACTGTATTTCATCATATTGTATTGGTTGTGATGTGTTCGGAGTCGTTGTATAGTGGAATTGGGCACTTAGTCTTCAATTTGGTAGCTTAAGTTGGAAAAAGTCAATCGAATATTGACTTATGTGTAGAAGATCTCATATGAGAATTTTGATGGTTCAGATGGATTCCTTAGGTGATTTTGGACTTAGGAGTGTGTTCGTAATGTAATTTGGAGGTTCGTGGTAGATATAGACTTGAATTGGATAAATTGGAAATTAGGCGTTTTTGGTCAGCAGTGGAAATCTTGATATCAGAGTCGGAAGGAAATTATGGAAACAGGAGTAGGTCCTTTGTGTCATTTGTGATATGTGTGAAAAATATCAGGTCATTCGATCGAGGTTTGATAGGTCTTGGCATCATTTGCGGAAATCTGAAGTTTGGAAATCATTAGTCTTGAATCCGAGGGTGATTTGATGTTGTGATATTGTTTTGAGTGTTCCAAAGATTGGAATAAGTTGGAATGATGTTATGTGATGTGTTGATATATTTGGTTGAGGCCCCAAGGGGCTCGGGAAGATTTAGGATGATTAACGGAGAAGTTTAGAAGTGGATTTTGCAGCTGAAGCTTCTGCTTCTATTGTTTCTGCACCTGCGGAGTGGGGACCGTAGGTGCGATGATCGCAGACGCAGGAAGCAACTGCATATGAAAAATTTGTCGTAGGAGCAGAGGATTTGACCACACCTACAAGCCCGCTGGCGCAAGGTCTGGGGCGCAGGTGCGGAATCAGGAGATTTAAGTGAAATGCTCAGATGCGGCATATGGACCTTAGGTGCGTGAATTGGGCCACATATGCAGAATTCCATGGCAGAAAGTTAAAATTGACCCCCTTCGCGAATTTTGGTCTTTCTTCACAATTTCAACTTGGTTTTTTGAGCTTTTTGAGGGTTTTGAAGAGGGATTCAAAGGAAAACTCGTTAAGATAATATTTTAAACCTAAAACTCGATTCTATGGTGATATTCAGTTGATTAAGCATGAAATTTTTGGGATTTAAGGGTGAAAATTGGGGAAATTAGGGCTTGACATTGGAGAGTTTAAATTGGAGATTTTAGGGGCCATTTGAGGTCTGATTTTGGTATGTATAGACTCAGGAGTGAAAGGAGTTTCTAACTTTGTGATTTTTGTTGGATTCTGAGACGTGGGCCCGAGGGTCGAGTCTGGCCAATTTCGGTATTTTTGAGCGAATTTGATAATTTTTGCGTGGGATTTGTTCGCGTTAATTAATGATGTGATACTGATTTTTGTTAAATTTGGAGCATTTGGAGGCTGAGTCGAGAGGCAAGGGCATCGCGGGCTAGAGTTTTTTCCAGTTTGAGGTATGTAATGGTGATAAATCTTGTCGTGAGGGTGTAAAACCCCGGGTATCACATCGTTTCGCTACTTTGACGTGTTGCGCACGTTAGATGACGAGCGTGAGGGCGTACACCGTTGGGTATTGTGAATTGGTCTGTCCCGTATGACTATTAAGTCGCATATTTGGCTGAAAAGTATTTAATAATTATGTGTTTTAGAAAGAATTACTATAATTTGGACCTCGTGCCATACCTGGACCTCGTGCCAAGCTGTTTGGAATAATGTCACTTAAAATTGAAAAATTTCCTTATACACTACTCTTGGGGTTGTGTGCAAAAAAGGAGGTGTGACAGTCCCGGTGTGAATTGCCTTGGTCTGATCCTTTTGTTGAAAGAGCTTGCCATTCTGTTTTGGTAGAGTTGACCGTGACATACTGCATTCATTCTTTTTCCATCAATGAGGGCCAGTTGCTCATATCGACGCTGTACCTATTCTGCGTCGCTGAGCTCGACTTCTTGTAGGATTCTTAAAGAAGGGATTTCTACTTCGGCGGGGATAATTGCCATCACCTCCTTGCTCGCTTCTGCGCCCTCTTCCCTCTTCTGGGGGCACGACCTGCGCTGACCACTCCGCAGGTGCGGTTACACCAGTAGCAACAAAACTTGAGCTATCCTTCAACATCAAACTTCAAGTCCGTTTACCACCCGAAATCATCTCGTGGCCCCTGGGACCTTAACAACACAAACCAATGAATCCTAAATCACGATACGAACTTGGTCGAACTCTTAAACTACCTCAAACAATAACAAAAACATGAATTACACACGCCTTCACGCCTAATAAACTTTGAAATTTCTAAATTGTACAAATGACGCCAAAACCTATCAAATCAAATCCGATTGACCTCAAATTTTGCACACAAATCATAAATGATACCGCAAACCTAATCTCACTTCCAGAAATCTAATCGACCCATATATTAAAAGGTCCACTCCTGGTAAAAATTTTCAAAATTTCAACTTTCGTCAGTTCAATAATTCTACTACGGACCTCCAAAACATAATCCGAACGCGCTCCTGAGTCCAAAATCACATTATGGAACTAACGAAACCATCAAAATTCAAATCTGTGGTCGTTTACACATAAGTCAATATCCAGTCAACTTTTCCAACTTAAGCTTTCAATTAAGAGACTAAGTACCTTAATTCACTCTGAAATCTTTCGGACTTGAACCAACCAATCCCGTAAGTCATATAACATCTGTAGAATGACAAAGGTGTAGAAGATGGGGAAACGGAGCTACAACTCTTGAAATAACCGGTCGAATCGTTACATTATCCTTAATCGTAGGTCTTGAATTCGAGCTCGGAGAACAAAGTCACGTTTAGTAGGAGTGTTTCCCACCATAAGTAAGTGTTTCCAATATAAATCCGAATTAGGCGTGTCTATCAAAACTTTGGGTGTGATACCAAATAAAAAAAAATCTCTATACAAGATAGATTTATAAGCTTAAAAGTAAGATAAATTATTCCTGCAATGCGCATATATACTAATAATATATAGCCTCTCACAAACAATCATTCCCTTATTTAAGATAGGAATTTTGGCCCCAAAAACAACTAAAATACGAATCTAGTAATTAATTGGTGCTTCTGACACGGTATTAACTGGCTTTTGAAATATACTAAAACTAATAGCCGCCCTTCACATTTCACAAGCTGTAATTTTCTTTATGTAGTATCGCAAATTGCAGTGAGATTTCTATATTAGATAAAATATTAATTTCCAGTCGGCAACAAGTAATTTCTTTAACCTATCACTTGTGATCCGAAAGCAAAAATTCCATGTAGTTTGCAAAAGAAAAGTACTACTTAAAAAAAAAACTAGCGACTGACAAATTTTGTAGCTAAATAGTAATATTCGTCGCTAATATTATTTAAGGATAAATTAGCGATATATTATCAAAATATTCTATTAGCTACGAGTAATTTAGCGACGAAGTATATAGTTAATTTCAGTTTTTTTTTTCTTAGCTTGATGAAAATGAAGAAGAAAAAAAGTTCTTAATATTACATGACGACTTGCCCTGTTTAATTTTCCTTCTTCAAATTCAAATTAATAGGGAGATATGGATATCGAAAATTACAATAGAAGGCTAGGTAGTCTAAGTGTTTTCCTTATTTGTACCGATAATAGTAGTGTAGTTATTCATAAATTTCTATAACTATTTGCTATTTCATTCGCTTCAGTTTTATGTTAGATTGATGGTGTTACTACTTGTTGTTACGATTTTCTTTTTCATCTTTTCTTGAATCGAAGGTTTATAGAAAACAATCTCTTAACCTTCTCAAGTGGGGGCGTAGCCACATACGTTGAAGGGTAGTCAATTGAGCACCTTTCATCAAAAAATTATATTATTCATATAGAAATTTATATTGTGTATATAGGTAAAAATTATTGTTTATATGCGTATATTAAATATTGAACACTCTTCGCGAAATTCTTGATTTCGTCACAGAATTTCAAGATAGGGGTAAAGTTTCCATACACGCCGCTTCACTAAACTTTAGTTATGAGATTACACTATATTTTTTATTATTTTAAATTGAAAGTCAACCACATTACTCTACTAGCTAGGGCTGTAATCTGTATATACAAATAACGAGGAAACAGCTAAAAAAACCAATAACTGTATGATATCTAAGTGTTCATGAAAACTAATATATGGCAAGAGAGTGGAAATGTTAAAAAATAACAATCACTTTGCTTTACTCCATTTTCTGTGTAGCAGCTAACAACTACTTCTTAAAAAGAAACTATGGAAATATTCAAAGTGATCCAGAAATGGACTTTAATTAATAACATGATAATTGGTAGATCCAGCTGCTAAGAATTGTTAAATAATTTTAAGTCTTTGATTATCAATCAGACAAATTGAATTGGTCCTTTAAACAGCTCTTTATCCCTAGGAATGTTACTATAAATACATTGGCCACTGTATCCCTTAAAGGCATCACCTCTCCACATTATTTCCTTTCTTCTAAATTTTTTCGAGATTTCATTAACCATATTTGAGAGGCTGGTGCAAGAATTTTCCGGCAAAATGAGTTGGTTTCACGGTGGCGGCTCCGCCAAGGGTCGTCGATATTTGCCACAAATCTTGGTGGCATTAGCCATATTGACGGTTGCTAATATAGTATCAGCAGATCCTTATATATATTCTTCTCCACCACCTCCAGCATACGAGTACAAGTCACCACCACCCCTGTCTCTGTCTCCTTCTCCTCCACCACCTTATGTGTATATATCTCCACCTCCCCCATCACCTTCTCCCCCGCCACCATATGTTTATAAATCACCTCCACCTCCTTCTCCATCACCACCTCCACCTTATGTGTATAAGTCTCCTCCACCCCCATCACTTTCTCCCCCGCTGCCTTATGTGCATAAATCACCACCTCCTCCTTCGCCATCTCCCCAGCCCTCGTATGTGTACAAATCTCAACCTCCACCATCACATTCACCACCACCTCCATATTATTATAAGTCTCCACCTCCACCTTCACAAACACCTCCACCACCATATTATTATAAATCTCCGCCGCCACCCTCGCCATCACCACCTCCACCTTATTATTATAAGTCTCCACCACCACCTTCTTCTTCACCTCCTCCACGATACTACTATAAATCTCCGCCACCTTCACCTCCGCCGCATTATTATTACAAGTCTCCGCCTCCTCCATCACCACCTCCACCACCACTATACTATTACAAGTCCCCACCACCATCTGCTAAGTCACCTCCTCCCCCATACTACTACAGTTCTCCACCACCACCACTAAAGTCTCCTCCTCCACCATATTATTATTCCTCACCACCACCACCACCAAAGAAATCACCTCCGCCATCATATCACTATACTTCCCCACCACCACCAGTTAAGTCTCCTCCTGCACCATATTATAATTCCTCGCCACCACCTCCTAAGAAATCACCTCCTCTCCCATATCAGTATAGTTCCCCACCACCACCAGTTAACTCTCCTCCTCCACCATATTACTATTCCTCACCACCACCGCCCAAGAAGTCACCTCCTCCGCCATATCACTACTCTTCTCCACCACCACCAAAGAAATTACCACCGCCACCATATCACTACTCTTTCCCATCACCACCAGTAAAGTCACCTCCAACTCCATACTACTACACCTCCCCACCACCACCAATGAAGTCCTCTCCCCCACCATACTATTACACTTCACCGCCACCACCTACTCATTACTATCCTCCACATAATTATTTGGTGGTCAAGGTTATCGGAAAGGTCTACTGCTTTAGATGCTTAAATTTAAAATATCCAGAAAAGTCTCATGGCAAGAAACATCTGAAAGGTATAGTATTTATACGACGCCCACTCTCTTTATTTACTTTTAACTTATCATCAAAAATTTATTTAACTATATATTTTCCATTTTGTTGCTTTATTAATAAAAAGGAATAAGAACAAATATTTAATGTTAGAAAAATTAGTTTTTATCAAGTGACGGAAAAGTTAGTTTTATATTATGAAAAAGACAAATTTGTAATAAGGTTGGGACGTATATGTTGGCAGCTCAATTATTTTAGTGTTAGTTAATATATTATTTTTTTTCACATGAATTAGGTGCTGTTGTTAAGGTAACATGCAAAGCCGGTGACAAAAAAATTGTGAGTTATGGTACCACAAAGATCAATGGAAAATTCAGCATTACTGTTAAAGGATTTGAATATGCCAAATATGGAGCAAAGGCTTGCAAGGCGAAACTACACAATGCTCCAAAGGATTCTAATTGTGACATTCCTACAAACCTTCATTGGGGAGTAAAGGGTGCTAACCTAAAAGTGAAGTCAAAGAACCTTTATGAAGTTGTACTTTATGCAAAACCATTTGCTTATGGCTCTAAGAAACCATATGCAAAATGCATAAAACCTCTGCCTACGCCTGCTCCATATTACTACAAATCTCCTTCACCTCCATCGCCGATTTATATTTATAAGTCACCACCTCCTCCATCACCAACATACGTTTACAAGACACCACCTCCCCCAACCCCGACATATATTTACAAATCTCCGCCGCCACCAACTAAGTCTTCACCATCTTCTTATTACTACAAGCCTCCACCTCCACCATCACTAAAACCTGCTTCTGTATACTATTATAAATCACAACCACCTTCATCACCATCGCTTCCACCTCCTTACTATTATAAATCTCCTCCACCACCATCACCTTCTCCTCCCCCTCCATATTACTACAAGTCACCACCACCTGCGTCACTATTGCCTCCACCACCATACTACTATAAGTCACCACCCGCGCCATCCCCATCACGACCCCCGCCCTATTATTACAAGTCTCCACCTCCACCATCACCAAAACCTTCACCTGTATACTATTATAAATCACCACCACCCTCGTCACCATCGCCTCCACCTCCTTACTATTACAAATCTCCTCCACCACCATCGCCTTCTCCTCCTCATCCATATTACTACAAGTCGCCACCACCCCCATCACCATCATCTCCACCACCATATTACTATAAGTCACCACCACCACAATTCCCATCATCACCCCCATCCTATTATTATAAGTCTCCTACTCCACTATCTCCATCACCACCCCCACCTTATTACTATAAGTCTCCTCCTCCACCGGCTCCATCACCACCCCCACCCTATTACTACAAGTCTCCTCCACCACAATCACCATCTCCTCCACCATCCTATTACTATAAATTACCACCACCTCCATCGCCATCGCCATCTTCATATTACTACAAGTCTCCACCACCACCATCTCCATCACCGCCGGCACCCTATTACTATAAGTCTCCTCCTCCACCGTCGCCTTCTCCTCCACCTCCATACTATTACCACTCTCCACCCCCTCCAGTAACGTCTCCTCGTCCTCCTTATTACTACAGCTCATCTCCTCCACCTATGAAATCACCTCCTCCACCAGTATATATTTATGCATCTCCGCCACCTCCAATCCACTACTAAGTGTTTCTTAAAGCTCAGCCATTCTTCATAATCAATCAAGTGAGTAGCCGTTTGAATTGTGTATTTTTTTCCAAATGAATCAACTTTTGTTTTTTTTTTCTTTGAATTAAGTTGTAATCTTCTATTTTATTGTTTATTTTCAGATTTTAGTTAGAGGAGAAGATTCAACGTCAATGGCACAAAGCAATTAATTTATGGAATGAAATTTACAACTTTCCAATTGAAGGAATGTTTCTTATCGCACATTGTTCTCTAGTGCATTCACGTGGACAAGGCTACAATAACTTTGATTCTTCATATATAGAGTTTGTTTTATTCATTTCTTATTAGTTACTGCAAGTTGTTTCTTGTAATACCTTGGTGTACATTGTGCACAAATCAATAAGAAGATCAATTTCGTTATATTCATTGTTTTTTCGTTTTTGCTTTTTCCACTGGGTAAAAAAAAAAAGTCTTATCCTTATATAAAAAATTGAAAATGAGAATACCAATAATTATTTTAAGTTCTTTAATAGTTTAAGGTAAAAGAAGTTCAAGACATATATAAGTAATACACATACCTCTCGTGTACTTTTATATTTAAGATTTTTTAAAATAAAGCAAAATCCTTTACATTATTCCTAGAGATATACAAAGGAAACCGACAAATCATACTAATCCGATAATCCGAGTCAAACCGAGAAAAAAACTCGACTATGGTTTGGTGTTGGAAAAAACCCGACCATAATTGGTTTAGCTTGGTTTTAACAAAAGTAAGTCAAACCGAAACCATACCAACCCGACATTACATATATTGAAATTTTGTAATGACTTGATAGGTCATCTCATGTTCTAGAACTAGATTCTGTGTTCCGAAACTTTGAATATCTCATTATTCCTTTCTCAATTACCGTGTGCGATTCGGGTACTTTTTCGGAAGGCTTGTATGTTAATATTTGATAAAAATAAGAATCTTTGCTTTAAAAGTTAAATTGAGTTGACTTCGGTCAACGATTTGAGAAAACGGACCACAATCTATATTTCGATAGTCCCCGTGCATCCGTATCATAATTTAGAAACTAGACTTATGTCCGGAATCGAATTTCGAGGTCTCTAGCTCGAGATATGGATTTTTGATGAAAAATTAAAGTTTGATAGTTTAATGATTTTAAGAGTTTATTAATGTTTGGCCTTGTTGATACCGGATCCGTATTATAGTTTCGTAGCCCGGTAAAGTTTTATTATTATATTTATGACTTGTATGGAATTTCGTGAGAAATAGAGTTAGTTTGACGTGGTTCGGACGTCCAGTTGTAAAAATAAAAGTTTTAAAGCTTTCTTGAAAATTTCATTTGATTTTGTGTTCAATTCGTAGTTCTAGGTGTTATTTTGGCGATTCGATCACGCGAGCAAGTTCGTATCATGTTTTAAGACTTGTGTGCATGTTTGGTTTGGAGCCTCGTGGATTCGGGTGAGTTTCGGATAGGCTACAAGATGATTTGAAATTAGAAAATCTAGTATTTTTCCCGCAGCTGGTATTCTGGTGGGTTGTGCTTCGCAATCGGCAAAGCCATTCTCGCCATCGCGAAGGGGATCTGGGCTTGGGAAGGATTTACACTACGCGAATGCAAGACCACGATCGCGAACACGGGGCACTGGCGGGTTATTCTATACGAACGCGACCTGCCATACACAGATGGTAGCATTAGCTATGCTGGGCAGGGGGAGTTGAGGTAACTCTACGTGAACGCTAGCCATGTCTCCCAAACGTGAGCCAAGTCTCGCGAAGGCGGAGGTCAGGGGGGCTAGACCTTCGCAAATGTGTATAGTTACTCTCAGTTGCATATGCCACTTAGGCCCAACTTTTCATGAATGCGTCAGTGTTCACTCGAACACGATAAACACTGGCGCCCAATTATAAAATAATCCCATTACGGTTTTTTTTTCCATTCCTTCAAATTTTCAGAAGCTAGAAAGCCTAGAGACAATTTTCAAGATATTTTCTTCCCTAATTTGTTGGTATGTGATTCTAATGCAATTTTTTTCAATTACCCATCAAATTTCATGAGTTTTCAACCTAGAATCTAGGATTTTCATGGTGGAAATTGGGGGTTGGGTAGAGTTAGGAGTTTTTGTATAATTGGAATTTAGACCTTGAATTGAGGTCGCATTTCGAAATAAATTACATAATCGTGCTCGGGGGTGAATGAGTAACTAGATTTTGGTCTAAACAGTGGATTTTGACCAAGCGGGCCCGGTATCGATTTTAGACTTTTTGGGGAAAAGTTTGGGAAATCAAAATTTATGCATTGTAGTGGATTATTTTAGCAGTATTTGATGTTATTGAATTAATTGTCGCTAGATACGAGTGGTTTCGAGGCGAATTTTAGGGGAAAGGTCCCGATAGAGTTTTGAATTAACGGCGAAGTGACGTAAGTGTTGTATCTAACCTTGACTTGAGGGAATTAAGAACCCTTGGACTATGTGCTATGTGATTCTCATGTGAGGCGGCGTATATGCGAGGTGACGAGTGCAGATATGTCGCTGAATTATCTGTTTTTCCCTGACTTTCCGCTTTTCCTTAATTGTTTTCTTTTCTATCTTAGCTGTTATATGGTTTAAATACTTTCCATGCCTAACTGCTACCTATTAATAAATATCTTTCCATGTTGAAGATAATAGTTCTTTTCATAGTTTCGTGAATCCCTACTACTCCCTCCATTCCAATTTATGTGAACCTCTTTGACTGGGCATGGAGTTTAAGAAAAAATGAAGACTTTTGGAATTTGTGGTCAAAAGAGTCAAAAAGGTGAACAGAGTAATCGTGTGGTAATAAAAGCTTCTCATTAAGGGTAGAATTATAGGTTTAAGCTAAATTGTTACCAAATTTAAAAAGGGATCATTCTTTTCGGAATGGACCAAAAAGGAAATAGGTTCACATAAACTGGAACAAAGGAAGTATTTTCTTAAATTGACTTGTTTGCCCTTTCAAATTGTAAATTCCTGGAACGCTCTCGCTATGTAGTATTGTGCAAGGTTTTCGGTTTGGCGTTCATTGATCGTACAACTTTCTAGGTTGAACTATTATTTTGAATGTGCTTTTAGTATTTGGTACTAATATGGAGGGATCAGGCTGCACGCTGCAACATGTGTAATAAGGTTGGATTGTTATTGTTGAATAACGGTGAATATGTTCTACGCAGTGGGATCGGGTTGCGCGCCGCAATAGGTAAAATAAGGGTGATTTATGATACCGTGTTGACATATGGTGGAATCGGGTTGTGCATCGCAGCATGTTTACATATATTATCTCTGTTATTGATGCTATTTTGGTGAAATAAGGGAGGATTTTTGTTGTCTAGTAGGATCGAGTGCGTGCCACAACAACCTATATGTTTCCATTTATTGAGCTGTGTGGGTTATTCCTATATTTATTTGAACTGCTAAAGATTGGTAATTTTGGAGGGTACTAGTTTATTCTCAAGGTTATGGTCATTATTTTTAGATGACTGTTTAATTCTGTTCAGTACGTTATTATTCTGTCAATTATTATATATGGTGAGTTGCAACGACCCGACCGATCATTTCATGAGTTACAACTCTGTCTCCCCCATTTTTTCTTCCTTGTGTGTTGTTCAACTATATTTCATCACATTGTTTTGGTTGTGATGTGTTCGAAGTCGTTGTTGAGTGGAATTGGGCACTTAGTCTTCAATTTGGAAGCTTAAGATGGAAAAAGTCAACCAGATGTTGACTTATGCGTTGAAGATCTCATATGAGAATTTTGATGGTTCAGATAGATTCATTAGGTGATTTTGTTCTTAAGAGTGTGTTTGGAATGTAATTATGAGGTTCGTGGTAGATATAGACTTGAATTGGAGAAATTTGAAATTTGGCGTTTTTTGGTCAGCAGTTGAAATCTTGATATCAGGATCAGAATGAAATTTCGGAAACTGGAGTAGGTTATTTATGTCATTTGTGATATGTGTGAAATATATCAGGTCATTCGGTCGAGGTTTGATAGGTCTTGGAATCATTTTCGGGAATCGGAAGTTTGGAAATCCTTAGGCTTTAATCCGAGGGTGATTTGATGTTGTGATATTATTTTGAGTGTTCCAAAGATTGGAATAAGTTGGAATGATGTTATGTGATGTGTTGATATCTTTGGTTGAGGCCCTGAGGTGCTCGGGAAGATTTAGGATGATTAACGGAGAAGTTTAGAAGTGGATTTTGCAGCTGAAGTTGCTGCTTCTGTTGTTTCTGAACATGCGGAGTGGGGACCGTAGGTGCGATGATCGCAGGCGCAGGAAGAAACTGCATATGCAAAATTTGTGGCAGGAGTAGAGGATTTGACCACACCTGCAAGCCCGCAGGTGCGAGGTCTGGGGCGCAAGTGCGGAATCTGGAGACTTAAGTGAAATGCTCAGATGCGGCACATGGACCTTTGGTGCGTGAATTGGGCCACATATGAAAGTTAAAATTGACCCCCTTCACGAAATTTGGTCATTCTTCACAATTTCAACTTGGTTTTCGGAGCTTTTTGAGGGTATTGAAGAGGGATTCAAAGGGAAACTCGGTAAGATAATATTTTTGAACCTAAAACTCGATTCTATGGTGATATTCAGTTGATTAAGCATGAAATATTTGGGATTTAAGGGTGAAAATTAGGGAAATTAGGGCTTGACATTGGAGAGTTTGAATTGGAGATTTGAGGGGCCATTTGAGGTCCGATTTTGATGATTTTTGTATGTATAGACTCAGGAGTGAAAGGAGTTTCTAGCTTTGTGATTTTTGTTAGATTCTGAGACTTGGGCCCGGGGGTCGAGTTTGGCCAATTTATGTATTTTTGAGATAATTTGATAATTTTTGCATGGGCTTTGTTTCTTTAGCGTGTATTAATGATGTGATACTGATTTTTGTTAAATTTGGAGCATTTGGAGTCTGAGTCGAGAGGCAAGGGCATTGCGGGCTAGAGTTTTGTCTGGTTTGAGTTATGTAATTGTGATAAATCTTGTCCCGATGGTATGAAACCCCGGGTATCACATCGTTTCGCTACTTTGATGTGTTGCACACGTTAGATGACGAGCGTGAGGGCGTACACCGTTGGGGATTGTGAATTGATCCGTCCCGTACGACTATTAAGTCGCATATTTGACTGATAACTATTTAATAATTATGTGTTTTAGAAAAAACAACTATAATTTGGACTGAATTGCATATTTGGACCTTGTGCCAAGCTATTTGGACCCTTAGGGGATTTTTAATACCATTCCTCACTTTTTTGATTTAATATAAGTGCTTAGATGCTGTATTTTACTGATTTCATAATTAAGCCTCATTTATTCCTTTTTGATACTATAAAAGATATTTTTGGATGAACACCCTGTTTTACTATTAGCCGAGTGGCTTGAAAGGTTTCTGACATAGTGAGGCCAAGGGCGTGTATTGTGAGGATATCATGGAATCGGGATGCGCGCCGAAACATGATATATCGATTTGTGATGTATGAGACGCAGAGGTCCTGATTTGTTATGCTACGAGATGGCTTGTTGCGTTGTGGCTGTAGGAGCCCCTCCAGAGTCTGAACACCCCTAGTGAGCGTAGGTACCCTGATTAAGTAATATTATGTTGCTCGAGGGGCTGATCTTGATTCATGTTGTGCTCGAGGGGTTGATTATGAGTGACTGTGAGGTAGCCCGAGTGGTTGGTTCTGATTGATGTCTTGCCTGAGGGGCTATTTAGGATTTTCGTCATTTCATTCTAAACTTCTCTGAATTGTTATTGAAACTATTAAAACAACAATTTCAAAGGATTTTTACTGAAATTGAGTTTTAACGAGATAATTTGATTTATATACTATATTTGAAACCTACTATACTTACTATGGCGTTATGATGTTTACTACGTGTCCTCTTATTGCTCAGACTTTATTTACTTTTATTACTTACTGAGTTGACATACTCATATTACTCTCTGCACTTTCTGTGCAGATTCAAGAGTTGTGGATCGTGATAGCAAGCACTAATCTATGATCCAACGAGTCTTTCGGAGTTGACAAGATAGCTGCATGGCATTCACAGCCTTTGCTCTTCTCCCTTTTATCTTCCTTAGATTGTTTTAGTATTTTATTTCCAGACTATAATAGTCTTCGTTGTATTTAGACAGACCTTAGTATATGCTCGTGACATGTAACACCCCGATGTTGGTCTTATATTTCTTTACGCACTTATTATTTAGACGCATGTTATAGGATCTTATTTAATTAATAGCTTTAAACATCCTTATTTTAAAATATTGGCTTGGTTTGGGATTGCATCGGCTGGCTTAGTTTCACGGTAGGCGCCATTTGGGGTCGTGACAAGTTGGTATAAGAGCCTAGGTTATATAGGTCTCACGAGTCATGAGCGAGTTTAGTAGAGTCTTGCAGATCGGTACTGAGACATCTGTACTTATCTTCGAGATGTTGCAGAACATTTCGGAAAAACTTCATGTTGTTGAATCCCCGTCATGCGAATCTGTTGATTCTAGTAATTAAAGTTTGTTATTCTATTCTCTCACAGATGGTGAGGACACGTACTACCGGATAGGACAAATGACTACCAATACCCCCAGTTGGGGCCACTAAAGGCCGAGGATGTGGTCGAGGCCGTGGTAGGGCCAGGGGTGTAGCCCGTATTGCAGCTAGGACAGCACCTGCAGATCTACCTGCTGCCCCATTTTATGATCATGCCCTAGTTGCGGAAGCTCCAGCAGGACCAGCTCAGGCACCGATTGTGCCTATTATTATTCCAGGCCTTTACGAGGCCCTAGCGTAGATTCTATCAATGTACAGTGGCCTGGGACAGGTGGTCTCAGTTACTACGGCCGTAGCTACGTCTCAAGCCAGGGGAGGCACTCAGAATCCAACTACTAGACCTGAGCAGGTCGTACAGGAACTTCAGACACCAGGGGCACCTCCAATCTAGTTGGTTGCAACTTCTCAGTACTATGTAGCTCTTGTTATGCCAAAGGACGAGAAACGTAGATTGGAAAGGTTTGGTAGACTCCATCCTCTATCATTTAGTGATGCTGAGGATGAGGATGCATAAGGTTTCTTAGATAAGTGTTAGAGGATGTTTCGAACCGTAGGTATTCTGGAGATCAGTGGGGTCTCATTCACTACTTTCCAGTTCTCTAGGGTTGCAGTTAGTTGGTGGGAGGTTTACGAGAGGCGTAGGCTGATTGGCGCAACGCCCCTTACTTGGTAGCAGTTCTCCATTCTCTTTCTGGAGAAGTTTCTACCTAAGTCTCTCTGAGAGGAGCTTCGCAGGAAGTTCGAGCAGCTTCATCAAGGTGATGGGTTTGTTACACAGCATGAGATGAAATTCTCCGAGTTGGATCATCATGCGGTCTAGTTGGTTCCGATAGACCGAGAAAGGATCGGGAGGTTAATAGAAGGCCTCAGTTTTCAGCTTCGGTTCAGTTTCCGAACGGCAGAGGCCCTCCATCCAGGCATGCTCAGTCAGCTCGTCTAGTTTATCATGAGGCATCATGGGGCCATGGTTCTGACATTTCTCATCAGCGCAATTCATCACTTAGTGCCTTTCCAGCTAGAGTTCGTCCCGTGCTCCATTAGTTCAAGGCTCTTCCATGCCAGGTTCTTCTGCTAGTCATCCTAGTGCTAGGGTTTCCCTTCAGTCCCCATCTCCAGCACCAATGGTTTTTATGAGTGTGTAGAGTTAGGGTATATGTGGAGGCAGTGTCCTCGTCATCATGGGGGTCCGCCTCAGTGATGACATCCAAATCCACTCTTAAGAAGTAAATGCACACGGCCGCATGCAATATAATTTACCCAACTATGAGTCGGGGTCGAATCCCACAGGGAACAATGTGTAGGCAATTAGGAATATAAGAAAATTATTGCTTATCGCACAATGCTAAACACTACGAATTTTGTTTTAAAAATTTTTATATCTAAATGAGAAAATGTACACTAACCTAGAAACCAAGTAAAATGATCAATGGCGACAAGTATGAATGCACTAGGAATTACACTCAAGTAATGATCAATGTATTTCATGATTTTATAAATGTGGGCGAGTTTATGTTAATTAGCCACAGATGATAATTCTTAATTAGCTTCTTCCAAAGACTTACAAGACTTCCTAATTGAATTATCCCTAAAACAATTAAGAGATTAAGAACACCCGAAATGACTACAAGTAATTCTATCCTATCCCTAGGTAGAATATATAAAATTAGGGTTAACGCCTCAAGTTCTTGTTAATTAATCTTTCCCAACCCCAAATTATCTTTTCCAAAATTATTTCTGAGTTAATGGGCTAGTCCTAGGGTTAGCTAATCCCTTTAGAATCATTAAAAAACAAGAACAATTAAAGAAACAATAACTTACTTCATAAAAGCATAAAAATCACTCAATACATAAGCACAAAAAGGTATTTAATACACACTTTAAAGATGAATATTTTCATATACAATATTCAAGTGTTGAATAAAATATTACACTAAGGAATGAAGAAAGCAACATAAATGGGTAAGAAAATATTAACCACAAGCTTCAAATCTTCAAGACCAAAGTCTGTTGTGCAAAACCCTAGCTTCAAACTTGTTCTTCTCTAGTCTATGCAACTGAAGATAAGCCAAAGATCTCTTACAAATGATCCTAGTCGAGTATAAAATGGATTGGGGATCAGAAGCGTGAAATTCTATTTCTTTCCATATTTCGCCTAGATTTAATGCATCGCGATCGCGTACAATGGATTACGATTGCATAGAGTCATCATCAGAACCTCTGCGATCACAAACTCACATTTGCTGTCGCATAGAGAATTTCCTAGGGCTGGGACCAATCCTTATATACGATCGCTTAAATAGCATTGCGATCACGATGTTAGTGTTTCCAGCCTCCTGCGATTGCGTTCAGATCCTTGCCATCGCGAAGAGTATCAGGTATCCGTCAATTTTCAGCATTTTGGAACATTTTAACTCGGTTTCTTCCATTTCTTCTCTAAATCACACGACACCTGAAAATTGCAAATAAACCTCAGAAAATGTTCTAGTTTCGTACCAAAATTATGCAAAAGTTTAAATATTTAGAGGAGATAAGTTGGTAAAATACCAACTTATCAAACCCCCAGTTTTAAACTATTGTTTGTCCTCAATCAATTCAAAAACTAAAAACATCCTTCAATCAAATCATCATTTACTCTCAATGACAAACAAAATATCATTCCAAGTAAAAAAAGGCCACTGTAAGCACAATCAAGTGACTTCGGTTGGTACAAATAATTAATCTAAGGCATATGAATCACAAACTTTTCACACATTTTATTTTTAATCAAGTGCTCAAACACTATATTGATTAAAGTAGCAACCAAATTGTGACACTAAAAATTTAAAATTTGCCTCTCTATCACATTTGTTTCCTTTGCTCATTCCTTCCAATTGAAAATGAGATTAAATTCACAACTCGACTTTCATGTGCCCTCACACTTTAAGAGAGAATCTCAAACTCACAAATTTCAATTCAAGACATCAATGGGATGACAAAAGGAAAGAATTATCTCTCTCTCTCTCTCTCAAAGATATTCAAATGCACACAAGTAGTACCATAGGCTTGCCCTTCATGTATTTCTCCACTAATGTAGACATACTTGGTTCAAAATCTATTAGGACTTAAAAGTGTTGTACTTTAGGATTTTGGTTAAGGTATGACACAATTTGGTAAGAGTGACTAAAAACCTCCCTAAGCACAACACTTTTTTTCAACAATCAAAATCCACTTCCTTCAAGAATATTTCCACCCTTTCTTCTCTCTTGTTTTAATCACCCAGTCTTCCATTTATTCATACTTTTTTTTATTACACTTTTCACTTTTTGAGAAGCCTCCATATCAAAACTTTTCGAACCACCACCCCCAAACTTAGGCTTTTAGCTTATATTCATACTTTAAATTAGTTAGAGAGGCACGGTGCCACAAGAGTAGCCTGTAACATGGTTGCCAAAGAAAAACTCAGAAATCTCAAAAGGGTTGACTAGGGAAGATATGCATGGGTAGGAAATTTAGGCACAATAATGATTCAATGAAAGCCTAATGTCATTTTCAACCCAAGTTAGTGTAGGATTTCGTCTTGAAGCACATCCCGAGAAAGTTCTAGACCATAAATGATGTAAAATAATTTCACAATTAAAGCTTACCACACATGGCACATGAAAACTCAAGTGAAGTGCAAATCCAAAATCCAATTGGAACCAATGAATTCAAGGAAGTCACAAAAATGTAGCCTAAGAGGCTATTAAGTGAATCAAAGAGCCAAAATTAGAATCTAAAAGTCACAACAAGGAACTTTGCTTTAATCATTCAATTTCATCATATTTGGATCAAAAACTTCATATGCCAAATTTTAAATTATATTGGTACCAAACAAGTTACACGTTGGCTTATGGGCACAAGATTACACCCCAAAAACTAATTTATTTACAAGTAGCTACTAAACTAACTACAAAAAAATATTTACTTTTTAAGAAAAAACTAAAGATTAATCCCTTAAGAAAGGTGTCACGCCATCCATTATAGAAAAAAGTCACCCGATTCAACACAACTAAATTCCTTGGAAAAAAAACCGCGTTAGAAAGAAAAACAAAGGAATTCCCTTAATACTATTATACTCTAAAAAAAAATTTAGACCAAAAATTAAACAGAAATAAACAACAAGAAAAATAGAAACTACAAGGAATTACTAATAAACGACCAATATTACCAATCTACACAGGTTCACAACCACCCAAAAACAACAACTTCATGTTCCACAAAACAAAAAGTACATATTCCACACATAATCATCTTATAGGAGCCACCCCAACCGAAACTATTGCATTGTCCCTAATGCAATTATACAAAACAAGCCAAAATGAAAGAGGTGCTCCCTGAATGGCATCACTCATCACTGGAGGTACTGGGAGCTGGAAGCTCAAAGTCATCATTCTCAGCCTCTTCCAGTCTATAGAACTTCCGCAAAGTGTTCATGATCTTGTTGAGGAACTTGCTTTTCTTCTTTTCATGTTCCCTTTGCTTCTACTGTCTTCTTTCAGTTTTCCCTAGCTTGGACTTGATGGCATGTTGCTCCTTAGCAAGGTCGAACAAGGTTGGAACCTTTCCTGGCCAGCTAGACCTGCAGAGGTGCTCTCTTTGAATGGTCGAGAAGGAAGACCAGCTACAAGGTGGCGTACTTATGTATCCATGCCATAAACCTGCCTAGAGATATACCTGAGAGTAAAAGGTCCCTGCTCAAGTGGGGTGATAGCTCTGGAAATCCCAGTGGCATATACAGGAGTGCAAGGTATCTCAGTGATGTTGTTTGTGAACTGGACAAAGGTGGGAGATGCTACACCAATCTTTCTTTTCTTTGGCGCAACTCCTTCTCCCTTTCTCAGAAATGGGTGGATGAGCTTCTCCGGGTTCTTTTTCTTTTTTGTAAGCTTGGGCACTATCCCTGCCTCATAGCATAATTTGTTGATCAGGGATGGGAAGAATAAGCTGTTGGTCTGTTCTGCCACTACCTCTGTTATTTCATCGGCAATAAGCTGCCCTACGTTCATCGGTATACCATCTAGGATAGAACAGATCACTCTTGCCTTCTCATGTGTCACCTCTGTCTCGTTTTTTGAAGGCATGATGCGAGCATAGATTACGGAGAGCCAAGTCTTGGCCTCCGTAGTGAATTCGGAAGACTCTCCTAGTGTGAATCTTTATCCAGTTTGTCACCTGTCCATCATGCAAATGAGTGATAAACCACTGGGTACCCGACTCCTGAGATTTCTCCCTGTATACCTGATTGTTGACATTTGCGAGATTGTAGTGCACATTGATCCGCTTTGGTCTGAAATAGACTTCTGTGCCTCTGACAGTAGCCACCAACTCATTATTAAAGTCCATTTCTACAGCATTTGCATAAAATTCTTGCACGACTCAATGGATGGCTGGCCTGGGCTCTTCTGCAAAGAAAACCCATCTACTTATGATTAATCTCCCATGGAACTCGGGTCATCGGTCTTCAAGGTCAGTCAGGAGGATGTTTCTTTCCCTAACCATGCTTTTGGAGAGTTGCTTGTCATAACGTTGGGACCATCTAAGGGATGAGAAGGTGTCAGCATCAAAATAATCCTCTGCGGCAGCTTGTTCAGCATATTGTTGCATAATTTCATTTGTTGCCAGATCCATTTTAGAGCTCAAAATGATTACAAAGAAGTTATTCATGTCAAACAACCATATGGTCAGTTACGACATTGTATTTAGAGGGAATTAGGCCAAAGAAAGAAATTAAAAAGCTTTTGGGGAAGATTGGCGAGCACACTATTTTCTACCTGGGCAGAGGAGAACAACGATCACAGACATGGTCACGCGATCGCGATGTAGGATTTTTGGCACTCAGAAGATTTTGGCCTACGCGATCGCAGAATGAGGCATGCGATCGCGAGGGTCTTCTTCTTCACCAGACAGAGTTCATTTGGGTATTTCAATGAATAGTTTGTGTGCCCCAATTTTCTCAGCAAGTAAACACCATCAACCCAAGGATTTTTACCCCAACATTTTACCAAGAAACTCTCTATCTCTCAACCAATCACTCACAAAAAGCAATCATACTAAGAAACCCACAATGTATTTGACAAAGTAAATAAAATTTCAAGACCTAAACTCAAGAGAGTTTCTGCTATTTATCACTTCACACCAAGCAAATGAGTATAACAAATAAGATGAAACAAGAAATAGGAGAAGAGTGCACATACCTTGAGAGTGATGGATGAAAAGTTGCAATGGAATTCAAGAATGGAGAATTTTTTGGGATGGTGTCCAGGAGTTAGGGGTGTGAGTGTCGTTTTAGTGTTTAGGCAAAATGGGTGTCCAAAAAATTTTATTCCCAGATTATATGTTCAGAACTTACCTATTACACGATCGCATGAGAAGTATTGTGAAGTGATAGTGATTAATTATATGCGATCACGTAGAGTATATAAAATTCATACTCTACGAATGCGTTGGCTTTTTTGCGATCGCGATTAACTGCAATTTTATGCAATTGTTTTGCAGCTACTAGTTTGGGGCTGCCTGGTCACTATGACCTGCTCAAATCAACTCTAGAAAATCTAAAACTTGGCAGATTAGTTACAAATAATATACTAAGCTATTCAGAAAAAAGAAAATTTCAAAAATGACTAAAATTTTTGAAAAACAATGGGTTTCCTCCCACCAAGCGCCGCATTTAACGCCGTGGCATGACGCAAAACAACATTACAACTTTTCTCGCCACTTGGATGATATGAACTGGGCACCTAGATTGGAATCAAGCTGGTGGCCATGAGCGATGGGGGGTGGTATGTTAATGATCAAGCTAAGCCTTAAATTCTTCATTTTGCATTTCTTGGATTTCATGTGAGGAATGTCATTTTGTTTTCTTGTTTCCTCAAGCTGTAAAATGTATGGTTGTTGCCTTTCCTCCTCGCGATCCCTCATTGACTTTATAGTTCAATTTCCATATCACCACACAATTCCAATGTTGAAAAATGCTTGGAATCTAACTTCAAACCTTCACTTTGCAATTTTTCTCGGATTTTGACATCCTCTTCTTCCCTGGACTAGAGTCAATCTCAAGCATATTTGCATTCACACTGGTTGACTCTAATTCCATAGTTTTCTTAGCATCAATAACGTTCATGGAGTCGGTTGGCAGATGTTCAATCCTTGAATTCTCAAAGTAAAGCTCACTTTCTTCCTCTAAATTGGACTCTTCTTGGCTTTCTTCCACACTATTAAGTTGGTGGGCATAGTGAGCCTCAATCAATATTTGCATTTGATGCTCCAAAGTGCAGATGTGTTCATCATTGTAAGCCAAGCCTTGTCTCAATTTCTCGAGTGCAAAGTTGTGCTTCTCCACATTTTCAAGAATGGTCTAAAACATTGAGCATCAATTTCTCATTTTGAGCATTTGAGAGTTCTTCTTTGTTTTGATCAAGTGTCAAGGAAGGATTTTCAAATTCAATCTCCAAGGAAGGTTCTTGGATATCATTCACTTCCGAGGCTCTTTGAACACTTAAGTTTTCGATCATCTCATCCATTTGTGAGTGCAACCTTTCAAGTAATAAGTCATTTTGGAGACTATTCTCCAAGAGCTCCTCCAAGGCATTTTGCTCCATGTTTCCTTCTTCAATTAAACACTCCAACATGAGCTTGAACTCTCCACTTTGTCCCTGCTCAACTTCTTCCACTTCCCTGGCCCTATAATTTTCATCACAAAAAGTAGAATCATCAGGGATAGGAAGGAAAAATAAGCACAATCATCCCAATGACCATTTTGAAAACCACACTTATCACAAATACTCCACTCATGGGTTTGAGATTGTGCGCACAATCCAACCTCGAGAGAATTTAAACAATTTTTTCACGAGTGTGGTCCTCATTCATTTCCTTGCTTTGTATTGTATATCTAAATGTGTAGTATTTTATTCAACACTTGAATCTTATTTATGAAAATATTTATTTTTAAAGTGTGGATTAAATACCTTATTGTGCATATGTATCGAATGATTTTTATGCTTTTACGAAGTGAGTTATTGTTTCTTTAATTATTCTTATTCTTTAATATTTCCAAAGGGATTAGCTAACCCTAGGACTCACCCATTAATAATACTGGAAAGATAATTTGGGGTTGGGAATGATTAATTAACAAGAACTTGAGGCGTTAACCCTCATTTTATAGATTCTACGTAGGTATATGATAGAATTACTTTTAGCCATTCCGGGTGTTCTTAATATCTTAATTGTTTTAGTGATAATTCAATTAAGAAGTCTTGTTAGTCTTAGAAAGAAGCTAATTAATAATTATTATCCGTTGCTAATTAACATAAACTCACTCATATTTATAAAATCATGAAATACATTGGATCACTACTTGAGTGTAATTCCCGATGCATTCATACTTGTAGCCATTGATCATTTTATTTGCTTTCAAGATTAGTTTAAATTTCCACATTTAGATATATACATTTTCAAAACCAAATTCTTAGTGTTTGGCATAGTGCGATAAGTGATAATTTTCTTACATTCCTAATCGCCTACATATTGTTCCCTGTGGGATTCGACCCTGACTCATTGTTGGGTAAATTACATTGCATGCGACCATGTCCATTTACTTTTTAGTAGTGTATTTGGATGTCATCAAAATTGGCACCGTTTTCGGGGAACAATTTGGCATAATTTAGGTTGTTTGAGAAATAAGCGTAAGTGCTTTGGTCCAAACTTGTGAATATTTATGTAATTATTTTTCTAACCTTGGTCTAGTTTCTTGTTTGTTTCTTTTTTATGTTCTTAATTTTGAAAAATGGCGACATATAATGAAAATTGGTTAGATAGTTGTTGTTGATACTTTGATGATCCTTGTCCTTATTGTGACGTCCCCAGAGGGATGAATCTGGACTACAATCGGATTAAGGGTGACTATTGGCTTCTTTGGATCGTCACCTTCTCTGATCAAACCGATCGATTCCTTGGGGTCCCAATCACCCTCTATATCAATCATGTGAACGCCTCCACTCTTATGATCTGGCAGAGGGTTATTGCAGACATTCAGAGTAGGTTCCTTTGCCATAACAATCTTGTTATCAATCAAAGTTTTGATTTTATCTTTCAAAGAGCGGCATTCATCAATGGTGTGTCCTTTCATGTCGGATTGGTATGCACAGGACTTATTTGGATTAACCTACTAAGAAGGGTTCTCAGGAGCAGCAGGGATAGGGGTGACATAACCAGTAGTTTTCAATCTTTCATACAATTGGTCGATAAGTTCAGCAATAGCCGTATACTGTTTTGGGGGTCTTCGGTCAAAGTTTAGTCGGGGTCTTTGAAAGTTTTGGCGTGGAGTAAAGGATTGGTAGTGGGACGGTTGAGTGTTGTAGGCTTGGTAAATATGTGTTGATTGGGAATATTTGGGTGAAGTAGACTGATATGTGGAGGTGATGATAGGTGAGTGGTGGAGTTGGGTAAGAGGGTGAGGGTGCTTTGTAGTTTAGGGTAGTTTGATATGTGAGTGGAGGCATAGGGTATGTTTGGTATTTGAAGGGAGATTTGGTCCTTTGTGCCAGCATTACGGCTCATACATCCCCTTTCTTTGACACACCACCTGACTGTAAGGCCTTGTTTGTAGCTTGAAAAGCCTCGAAATTCGTAACCATACTACTTTTGATGACCTCTTCGATCCTTTCTCCTAGCTCGATAATGTAAGAGAATTTGTGGCCCTCGATCATCATCAACCTTTCATGATACTGTCAGTCTTGAGCCCCGACGAAGAATTTGTTCATTTGCTCTTCTTCTAAGGTGGGCCTGACCTTAGTAGCTTCGGACCTCCAACGAGTAGCATACTCGCAAAAGGTTTATGTGGGCTTCTTCTATTGATTTTGAATATGGAACACATCCGGTGCATATTCTGTTTTGAACCTGAATCAATCCATAAAATCAGACACCATGCTTACCCAGTTTGACCACTTTTTTGGATCTTGGCTAATGTACTAAGATAAAGCATCTTCCTTTAAGCTCCTCATGAAGAGCGTCATGCATATTTTCTCATCTTTTCCTACTCCAACTAATTTGTCATCATACATTCTCAAATAGACCCTTGGATCTCCTGTATCATCAAACATTTCGAACTTAGGAGGTTTATATCCCTCGGGCAGTTCGACATCGGGCTGTATGCAGAGATCTTCATTGTTTAGCCCCTTAATTCCCTTACTACCTTCAACGCCTTGAATTCTACTAGTCAACTTTTTAAGTTCTTCGACCAGGTTTCTAATGAAAAATTCCTTATCATCGAACTCGGGTATGATTGAGATGGGTTGGGTGGAGTGCGGCACAGTCTCTATGTAGATGGGGGTATTATTCGGGTGTGGCCGTGGTCATTTGTGGAGTTCTGGGATGAGCAGTGGGGTGTCATTTGAGGTATGACATGTATTGTAGTGGTGTTGAGAAGTGGGATGATTTTGTTCTTTGGATATTTTATGGAGGTATAGATTTCTGAGCATTTAGGAAATTAACATCTGGAGTAGTGAGGGAAAATGACATATTTTCCAGATTTCAAACTTGGTCAAGTTCTTCTTGAAATTTCAGCAGCTTTTGTTTCAGTTGTGATGCATTTTCTTTGGGAACCAGATTACGGTGACCATGAGTGACCTCTTCCTATTCAGTTGAGTTCTCCTTTCTGGAAGGACTAAGAGGAGGAGTAGGTGGAGGGCCCCTAGAACTCGTGAAATAGGATGATGATGCTAGAGTTCCCGAACTAACTTTTGGGGAGGGGAATAAATAAAAAGTAAAAACAAAAGGTAACAAGTTAGTACGGATTATAAAAAAGCTGTAACAATATCTAAACACACTATGGGGGAATGTAATACGTGTCCTAACCTGGGACCTCTTTAAGCCCGAGGTAGGCCTAGAGACAAGTTGATTTGGAGAACTTGGAATGCTAAATGCCTTATTTTATTGATAAAAAGTAGACGAATCCCAAATCGGCACTAAATAACATGAAATAAAAGTCGATAGTGGCCATCGGCCTTATTACATTTTATGAAGCAAAATGAAAACTCCTATCCATTTGGTCCCACAAGGACCTTCCCCAGATTCGGCATCCTTGGCTCCATCAAACAACTTTCTCGGAGAGAAGGTAGGTTTTCTAGATATTTCCAAACAAGAGTCTGATCACTGGAATGAAGATCCCCCCCACCATCTTAGCAATTATGGACAGATGTTGGTCACAATGTCAAATATGGGAACTTCCTTCCTCATAATTCTGCAAGACAAAAGGTTTAGGCCCTTACCCCCACAGGACTCGACTATTTAATACCAACAATTGGCATAAAAACACTTAGTTCTCCAAATAAATGCGCAGAACATGGTGATGTCCGTTTAGTTTTAGGGAAACCTAGTGGACTTTGGACAAGACTTTCGAAAAGAATCATTATGTGGAAAACATAACTGACGCAACCAGGTTTGACCGTGATGCATGCATAGTTTAACAAAGTAAGGTTTTGTATGGGGTTTTATACTGGTACCCTTGAGCGGACAACGCAATGGGGAAAGGCATGGAACCGTCGACTAAACCGTTGATCGACTAGTTTTACCACAAATATGCCTTTGTTTAAATTTAGGGGGTGATAATATCAGAAGAGTTCAACCACCCATTATAAGTGTCGCTATAGGATTTTGTTTGGCATGAGTGGAGTATGATGTTGAGCATGATTATGCAACAATTAAAGGTATGTTGTCACATATTTGCATGTTAAAAAAGTTGTAAATACAACAGTTTCATAATGTAATGCAGTAATAAAGGAAATCATTAAAAAAAAGAAAAAAAGAGACAAGTCAGTTTTGCAATCGAAAAGAAAATTGAATGCTTAAAAGAAATAAAGAAATAATTGTGCGTAAAGAAGCATGAATTCACAATAAATTTCTGAAATGATAAAAGCCTAAAAATATCCCCAACAGAGTTGCCATTGTGTCGTGCCCCCTTTTACTTGCGAAATTGGGTTTATGACATTTGGGAGGACAACTCATTCCTTTTGGGAATTGGGTTTGATTTGAAGAGTTGCCACCTAATGATTAGGGTGCATTAGGACACAAAGAAAATTTTGATTTGAGTAACTAGAGATTGGGTAAGGGCTTGAAATTATTCTAAGATGAAGGTGTTAGGCACCCCTCAGAATCTAGTAGTGTAGTTCCCGGCCAGACTATTGTTGTGAATTTAGATGTAAATAATATATATGCAAATAAAACTTCAAATAAGAGGGGATTTTCACGTAAAGACTTACAAATAAATAAAGTTGGAAAGAATTAAAGGAAAGCTGATTTTATTAGAAGAAAGAGTTTGAAATTTTAGAAGAAACAAAGAAATAAAGAGAAAGGGGGTCCTCGGTTTATTAATAATATGGATCACCCCACACAATGCTCGGTAATTACTCCTCAATGAGGGGCTTCACGTGACATTATCGCATGGTCATCATATCCATATCTACCCTTCCCACCCCGTTAAGGTTTTAAAGCGCGGAATGGTCTCGATTACTTATTGCATGCTATTACCTGTCCCAATCCTATCATTCCCAGAGGTATTTAGGACTACTAATCCTAAAGGGGAGGAATGTTAGGCTTATTTATAGTTTCAAAGGCTAACAGTTCTAAGGCAACATATAAAAACATGTATAGAAAGTTATGGGAAAGCACATAGCAAGCAAAAGATTAGATATACCCCCTCTAAGAAAGAAGCACGTAATTAGAATGACTTACACATACTGTTTATGGTATGATTAAATACTAGACTTGAAAGAACTTAACGGTTGAGGCACACTGATTTATTACATAATTTAGATAAGAAGCCCAAACCAGGCCTGCCTGCTGGTTGTAGTTAATAGAATAGATTCCGTTCAAAATTTACCTTAAGGCTTGCCTATGTGTTGGACAAGGATCCTATAGGCATGGTATCTACTGAATTCAGAAATCAAGGAAATAACAACGTCTAAAATAAACTGAATACTTATTAGTTAAAAAGGAATAGTCAGATTATTAAAGGAAAGCCAGTTTTTAATGAAGGTTGTAAGTTCTACAACTAACAGTACCCGTTGTTTCTGATTCTAGCTCTATACGTGAATAAAGTGGATCAGATTTGATTAAGAGTTCCTAATATGTTTAGTTGACTTTGAACCTCATTGACATGGTATAAAAATGCAGACGGCTCATTTTAAACCTATGAACATGATATCTAGATGCTAAACTTTATTTAAGACATATGAACTCGATTTCTATGTGCAGTGCAATTGAATGTTTAAGACCTATGAACATGATATCTAGGTGCTGAACTTTGTTTAAGACCTATGAACATGATGTCTAGGTGCTGAACTTTGTTTAAGACCTATGAACATGATGTGTAGGTGCAATTGAGCGTGCGATCTTAAACAATCCTATAGGCATGATTTCTATATGAATATGGTAGTCCTATGATCATGATTTCTATATGAATGATGGATGTACATAATTCAGAAGGACCTATAGGCTTGATTTCCTTATGCATTTGCAGATTATAAAATACCTATAGGCATGATTTCTATATGCATATGTAGAATTCAAAATTCCTATAGACATGGTATCTACACTTTTTGCATACATTGTTACCTGCCCTTTTTTCACTAACCATCCCCGAGGGTTTATTACAAATTATTATAGCCTGAAATAAAATAAAAATATATCATAAAATATAAATGAAATTACATCCAAATGAGAGTCTTATTCAAACTTCATGTTTGAAATATGAGGTAAATTGACTCCAAGAGATCATGATCCAAAGCCTTTCTCCCATTTGAGTGTGTCAAAGTTCCCTAAGAGCCTCAATGGAGCTCCGGGCAATTATCACACCCAAATATATTATTATAATATGGACCAATGTAGTGTGGAAGGGCTAGCAGTCATGTGTCCAAGTTCCGAGGGAACTCAAAGGGTCCCCAAGGCAAGGCTCACGAGAAGGGTCAGAACTTAAAAGACTAAGAGAGTGTGCAAGTGCAGGATGCTAATAGGGGAAAAGGAGAGGGAAACAGCTACAAATAAGCACATATAAGGGAATCATGGAATAGGGAGATTGTAAAGAGCCTATTGCTTAGGCAAGGGCATACTTTGGGTATGACCAACAATAGGGAGTGCTACCAAACATATAAACTTGCCAGAACTCATACTATTAGAGGCTAGCATCCAGGGGATCAAATCTAATTCATAGACAATAACTTGCAGCATTTCCATGCCTCAAACCATAGCTTAAACACATATGGGACATGGGTTTGCGAATGATAAAGAACAGGAAGAAAGAAATCAGTATACTAGAGTAAGTGTTGAACTGTACAAAAGCAGTAAGCAGAAAGCAAGCAACAAGTCTTGTAAACATGCCACAGTACAAGCAACAAGAGAGAATAATTTTGAGTGTAAGCGTAAGTTTGGAAAGACTATAAGTGTTGGATGTTTTCGCTAATGAAAGAGTCGTGTATTTATAGTGTGAAAAAACAAGCAGAAATAAGGTAAGAAAACAATTAAAAGGAACTGGGTATCAATTAAATTCAATTAGTACAAGACTTCCCTTAATTAAGAAATTCAAACTTAAACGGTAATGAGATGGAAAATTAGTTAAGGAAAGATATATAATAAACATCTTATGCAAAGTAGGCAATTAGGGGTAGATACGTAAGAATTTATTTATGGGCAGAATTTTGAAATACATTGTTACATAAAAAAGGTAGAAAATCAATTAGTACACAGTAAATCAAGGAGTCAGGGGTCTGTAATTACTGGTCCATGAATAAACAAAGTTAGGAAAGCCAAGGAAAGTTTTTGACTCAAACCAAGGAATAGGAAAATCAGAAAACAAGGAAAGAAATCAATCAGACTTATACAAAGGAAGTCTGAAATTAATCAAAATTGAAAGCCTTTTTTAGAGGAAAGTTCAGAACATATAAAAGCACACGAATATGTTAGGCTGAATGTAGGGCGAAGAAAAATGCCATACCATTGCAATATCAGTAGGTAGTAGATTATAAGATCATGGTAGTCACGTAGATCAGAAATGTAGAAGAACGATAGTATCAAATAGCATACAAAAGGTCCAGTATAAAGACCTTAGAAGAGTTTAGCAGAGAATCAAAATTTCTTAAAGAAACAAGGGTTGGAACAAAGATTTTGAGACATCAGTTGAGCAATAGATGAAACAAATTAAGAAACTCGAAATAGGTTCAAGGAGTTAGGGTTTTGAAATCAAACAAGTTCAAGAAAGTCACATAACGAATCGTCTCAAAACTAGGATGAACCCCCGAGTTCTAAGGTTTTTACCATCAATCGTGTGCAGAGATTAGAGGACAAGTAATCAAGGAAAAAGATACTCATCAAAACTAGTTTAGAGGCCTCAGAAAGGAACTGGGGACTTCAACAGGCTCTTTAAGTAGCAGAAACTCATGATAAGCATAGTAAAATAACAACATGCGAGACACAGTAGAAGAACTCAAAGAAACATTGTAGAAGAAACTAATAAGAACACAGTAAGAGAAACATATAAAGAAGCATAGTAGAAGAAACTTAATAAGAACACAGTAAGAGAAAGATATAAAAATACTGTAGAGGAAACTGATAAAAACATGGTAGCAGAAACTTAACAAGAACACAATAGAAGAAAAACACAAAGAACACAGTAGAAGAAATACACAAGAGAAAAAGAAAATCAGAGAAACATCTAAATAACTCAAAAACCCTTGATAAAAAAAAGGTTTGAAAGAATATTTTTGAAAGAAATATCAATAAATCATTCAAAAGCTTAGGGAAAACACAGATCTAGAACAGATCTACAAAATCTAAAGAACCTCAAAAGTTAGAGTTTCAGAGGAACCCAAACGGTGAGAAAGGCTTGGATGATCGTTGATCTAAGCAGGAGGAGTCGAGGTTAGGCTCAAAACAGACATGGCTTTGCAGGAACAAGGCCGAAAATAGCCATAGAACTTAAATCAACAAGGTCTGGACGAAGCTTCTTCGTGGTCAGGCCATGAGACTTTACCAACCACTATAGAAGGCTGGTAGATGGTGAGACTATTATGGATTTAGGCCAGTAGGTGGCTGAAGAAGGCAAGTGAAACTCATCGGAGAGGAGGGGAATGCGGAAGGTTCTAGAGAGAACCAGAGATAAAGATAGAAAGATGAGAGTCAGTTAAGTGAGGAACGAGAAAGGTTTGGGGGGTTTGTCTGGTTTAATTTGGTAAGAACATATTTGGACCGTTGATCAAAATTGATCATCGACAAAGATTTAATCCAGTTGGGCCATGTAGACTTAGGGATTGGGCTTGGATCTTTGGGCTGGTTTAATTTAGGTTGGGGTTTGGTTTAATTTAGGCTAAATTAGAAAACCAAATCTGGCTATAACTTAAATTGCGCTTTTTCCCATTTAATTTATAAAATATAGTAAACAAATTTATGAAATAAATTGAAAGCACTAAAATGATTTACAATATATAATTATCAATTTAAAAATATAAGATCCCATTTTATTAACATGAGATGAATTTAAACCAAAAAATGGATAATATTACAATTATGCAATTTTATCCTTAAAATACTAAATAAATTAGTAAAAGTAAGTTAAAAAATATCTTAGCGGTATTTTAGTATAAACGTAAGAATCCAATAAACGAATCACCAAAAAGATAATTTTCGGGACAATTATTGGGGTTTTCTTGATAAAATAGGGCAGTAAATTGATTTTAAAATATTAGAAAAATTAAGAAAAAATAATGTAACCGTGGGATATGCTTATGTGTAACAACCCGGTCAGTCGTGCTGAGAGTTATAGCATTGTTTTCATAATTTCCGATTCTTTAAGAGTTGTTCAGCTGTGTAGAGTTGTATCATGTTGGTAGGTTTGGTTTCAGAGTAGTTTGTGAGTGAAATGATCACTTATTCTCTTAGTTAGAAAGCTAAGATAGAAAAGTCAACCGGAAGTCGACTTATGAGTCAACAAATTCGAATTTGAATTTTTATGTTTCGATTAGATTCGGTGATTTTAGACTTAGGAGTGTGTTCGAAATATAATTTGGAGGTCCGTGGTAGAATTAAGCTTGAATTGGCGAGGGTTGGAAGTTTAGAAGTTCTTAGGTCTGAATTCTAGATGCATTTGGTCTTTTGGTGTTGTTTTGGGGGTTCCGGAGGTTCGACTAAGTTAGGGCAATGATGTATGACTTGTGGAAAATATGATTGAAGTCCTTAGAGCCTCGGGTGAGTTTCAGATAGGTTTGTATTGTGTTGCGCTCGTTTTTCATTTGTTTCGACGCAGTTTCTTCACGCATAAATGATATCATATTGAACAAAATGAGCTCTGATTTTTTTTGAAACATTATATCCATATCAAAATGAAGTACCCGTAACAAAAAGAATCATCGAATTTAGATATCGTATGAGGATTTTATGATTATTTTACAAAGAAGTAGGTTACCAGATTTTCCAGTTTAAGTAGGAAATTACCATTATCAGCGTATTTTAAAATTTGCACTATTTGTAAATATTTAAACCTACATATCTTATACATTATAAGGTCAAATTGAGTGATTCAAAAGCCTAACTTGACTAGAACTTCACAAGGAATCCATTGGAGACATAAAATATGAGTTTCAGAATTATTTGGCACAAGAAACAAGGGAGAATAGCTAGCAAAAAATATATAAAATTAGAGTTTGTTCATTCGCTCATTTTTTGAGTTGGTAAGCTCGGCTTTGGGTGATTTTGAAGGCGATTTTAACCATATGGATTGGGGTAAGCTTTCTCTACTCGATTTTAATTATATTTCATGAATCCATCTTCATTTTTGGGAT
The DNA here is from genome assembly GCA_034376525.1 of Nicotiana benthamiana. Lineage (NCBI taxonomy): Eukaryota > Viridiplantae > Streptophyta > Magnoliopsida > Solanales > Solanaceae > Nicotiana > Nicotiana benthamiana. Next base: position 95,314,705 of record CM067330.1, read on the forward strand.
TTGATTGATGATTTCAAAGTGAAAATTGAGGGAGTTAGGGTTTGAGTTTTGGAGAGTTTTACGTAATGATTTGAGGGATCAAAACGGAGTCCGATTTTGGCGAATTTTACATGGTTAGATTCATGAGAGGACAAGAATTATTATACTGCCATTTTTGACTGATTTCGAGATGTGGGCTCGGGGGACGAGTTATGGCCGATTTCGAATTTACGCATATTTTAAAGTTTTTATTGTGGAATTCGATTATTTAGCACATATTTATGGTATTAATCTAATTATGGCTAGATTTAGTGCTTTTGGATATCGAGTCCAGAGACGAGGGCAACCCAAAGTAGGATTTCATGCGGTTGAGGTAAGTAACAGTTTTAACTCTATGTTTGAGGGTATAAACTCGGAGAAATTGATATCATGTGATTGTTTGGTGGTGATACCCACGCCAGGTGACAGGTGTGTGGGTGTGCACCATGAGAGATTGAGACTTGGTCTGTCCCATGAGGCTTAATGTCTATTATCTTCGGTTATGTGTTTAATTGTTGTTGAACTTGTTTTCCTTCATATTAGAGATCATGCTTAGGCTTTGCTCATGCTCACATTATTTGTTGTCAGTCATTGAAATTATTGTACATGTTTATCTCAGTCTCTATTATTTGCTAATATGTTGTGATAGTTGATATGAGCTCTGTGCTCTTATTTATTGATGATAGTGAGGCTAGTGAGGTATACGATTGAGTAAGACCGATGACCTGATTATAAGGATATTAATACCATAGGGCGTAAATTATCCGCATAGCACGTGAGTTGACTGTGCGGGTCCATGTATTGATACCATAGCGCGTGAGTTGTCCGCATAGTACGTAAGTTGACCGTGCGGATCCAGGTATTGATATGATGGCACGTGAGTTGTCTATGCTAAACGCTTAGGCTTTGGGAGCCCATCCAGAGTCTGTACACACCCCCAGTGAGCGCAAAATGTTGAGTGTATTGAGTGTTGAGTATTGAGTGTGAGTGCTTAGTGATGGAGTGATATTGTTGTGAGATTGCATTTACTTTTGTTGTTGTTGCATTTACCTGTTAACTTGTTTGTGGTATTTCCTGCTTTTATCGAATTTACCTGTTTATTCATGTTTATTATAAATTATGAAAATAAATAATTGGATTTTTTTCCTTAGCTCGTCACTACTGCTCAGTTCCTTAGTTATTTCTGTTACTAATGAGGTGGTTGTACTCATACGACACCCTGCACTTAATGTACAGATCCAGGTGAATTAGAGCGTTGCGATCGTTGAGTTTAGGATGACTTTAATTGGAGATTGCAAGGTAGCTGCTAATTTCACGTGACCTTGTTATTCCTTTTGTCATTTCTTCATTTGGACAGTTAGACAGTTTATGTATCTTAGTTTATTGTTTTAGACGCTCATGACTTAGTGACACCCTGATGTTTGGGGTTAGCTTCCATATTTTTGTATTAATTTTATTTAGAGTTGATTTAGTTATGATTCGTTTGAATGTTGGTATTGTTTTATTAAATCCTTAAAATTAATTAGTAGTAATATTTTGGGAAATAGGCTTGCCTTGTAAAATGATAGGCGCCATCACGACCATGGTTAGATTTTAGGTCATGAGAAGTTGGTATCAGAGTCTAGGTTACATAGGTCTCATAAGTCATGAGCGAGTTTAGTAGAGTCTTGCGGATCGGTACGGAGACGTCTGTACTTATCTTCGAGAGGATGCACAACCTTTTGGAAAAATTCACATTCTTAAATTCTTATCATGCGGTGTTGATTCAGCTTGAAGTGTAAATCTTTGAGTTTCTTCCACGTATTCGTATGCGCACATGAGTGCTCAGTATCAGTTATGTATCAACGGATTATGATTTCCTGGATGAGGTACGAGATGTGATTTTTGTATGTTGATGTTGGGCCAGTCTGGAGGACTTGAGGCCAGATGATGACTGTAGATTGGGCACTAAGGTGTTGATTGTGTGAGCACTTGCTTGTGGATTTATATGTCCGGTAATGTCCCTATTAGTGGAAGTGGTGGCTGGATGGCTACGTAACGAGTATGATTTGAGTGTGAGATGAGTTCATATAATTTGAATGTGATGCGAAAGTATTGCATAAGGTTTCACCTATTTGAGACTCTAGATATGATTTTAGACTCATTCACAGACGAACGTTTATTTAAGAGAGGGAGGATGTAACGACCCGGTCAGTCGTTCTGAGAGTTATAGCTCCGTTTTCATAATTTTTGCTTCTTTAAGTGTTGTTCGGCTGTGTTGAGTTGTATCAAGTTGGTAGGTTTGTTTCAGAATAGTTTTAGAGTGAAATGATCACTTGTTCTTTTAGTTAGAAAGCTCAGATAGAAAAGTCAACCGCAAGTTGACTTATGAGTAATCAAATTTACGTTTGGATTTTTATGATTTGATTAGATTCGTCGGGTGATTTTAGACTTCGAGTGTCTCCAAAACATAATTTGGAGGTGCGTGGTAGAATAGGCTTGAATTGGTAGAATTAGCTAATTTAGAAGTTCTTAGTCTTGAATTCGAGGTTGATTTGGTCTATTGGTGTTGTTTTGGGGGTTCCGGAGGTTCGACTAAGTTCATGCAGTGATATATGACTAGTGGAAAATATTTGTTGAAGCCCCTAGAGCATCAGATGAGTTTCGGATAGGTTTTTATTGTGTTGTGCTCATTTTTCTTATGTTTCGACACAGTATCTTCAAGCATAAATGATATCATATTGAAAAAATGAGCTCCGATTTTATTTTTTTGAAGCATTATATCTGTATCGTAATTACAGACACGTAGCAAAAAGAATTATCGATTTGAACATCGTACGAGGATTATATGATAATTTTACAAAGAAGTAGGTTGCAAGACTTTTCAGTTTAATGACGAAATTGCCATTAGCAGTGTTTTTTAAAATCTGCACTATTCGCAAATATTAAAACCTACATATCTCAATCATTATAAGGTCAAATTGAGAGATTAAAAAGCTTAACTTCACTAGAATTTCACAAGGAATACATTGGAGACATAAAATGGGAGTTTCAGAATCGTTTGGCACAAGAAACGAGGCTGAATAACTGGCAGAAAAATATATAAAACTAGGGTTTGTTCATTCTATCATATTTAGAGTTGGGAAGCTCGGATTTAGGCGATTTGAAAGACAATTTTCACAATATGGATTGGAATCTCTACTCGAATAGGAGTATATTTCATGAATCCATCTTCATTTTTGGGATTTGATTGATGATTTCAAAGTGAAAATTGAGGGAGCTAGGGTTTGAGTTTTGGAGAGTTTTAAATGAGGATTTGAGGGATCAAACGGAGTCTAATTTTGACGAATTATATATGGTTAGGCTCGGGAGAGGATGAGGATTATTATACTATAAATTTCGACTGATTTCGAGATGTGTGTCTGGGGCCGGGTTTTGGCCGATTTCGAATTTTTGGAATATTATATAGTTTTTATTGTGGAATTCTACTCTTTAGCACAAGTTTATGATATTAATCTAATTATAGCTACATTCAGTGCTTTTGGAAACTGACTAGACGAGGGCATTCCAGAGTAGGATTACGCGGTTGAGGTAAGTAACAGTTTTAACTCTGGCTTTAAGGGTATAAACCCGGAGAAATTGATATCATGTAATTGTTTGGTCGTGATACCTACACCAGGTGACGACTGTGTGGGTGTGCACCGTAAGGGATTGAGACTTGGTCCGTCCCGTGAGGTTGTGAGGCCTAATAGATATTATATGTGGTTATGTGTTTACTTGTTGTTGAACTTGTTTGCCTTCATGTTAGAAATCATGCTTAGGCTTTGCTCATGCTCACATTATTTGTAGTCAGTCACAGATAATATATTATACACGTTTACATCAGTCTCAATTATTTGATAATATGTTATGATACTTGATGTGGGTTGTGTCCACTTATTTATTGATTATAGTGAGGCTAGTGAGGTATATGATTGAGTAAGACCGATGGCCTGATTGTGATTAATACAATATCACGTGAGTTGTCCATGTAACACGTGAGTTGACCATGCGGGTCTAGGTATTGATACCATAGTGCGTGAGTTATCCGCGTAGCACGTGAGTTCACCGTGCGGATCGAGGTATTGATATAATGGCATGTGAGGTGTCTGTGCTTAGCGCTTGGGCTTTGGGAGCCCTTACGGAGTCTATACACACCCCCATAAGCGTAGAGCATTGAGTGTATTGAGTGTTGAGTAGTGAGTATTGAGTGCGAGTGCTGAGTGATGGAGTGACATTGTTGTGAGGTTGCATTTACTTTTGTTGTTATTGTATTTACCTGTTAACTTGTTTGGTGTATTTGTTTCTTTTACGGAATTTACCTGTTTATTCATGTTTATTATAAATTATGAAAATAAATAATTAGATTGTTTTCCTTAGCTCGTCACTACTGCTCAATTCCTTAGTTATTTTTGTTTACCAGAGGTGGTTGTACTCATACTACGCCCTCCACTTCATGTGTAGATCCAGTTGAATTAGAGCGCTGCGATCTTGAGTTTAGGCTAGCTTTAATTGGCAAGATAGCTGCTAATTTTGCAGTAGCTTGTTATTCCTTTTGTAATTTCTTCTTTTGGACAGTTATACAGTTTATGTATCTTAGTTTATAGTTTTAGACGCTCATGGCATAGTGACACCCCGGTGTCTGGGGTTAGCTTCCGTATTTTTATATTAATTATATTTAGAGTTGATTTAGTTATGAGAAGTTTGAATGTTGGTATTGTTTTATTAAATTCTAAAAAGTAATTTAGTAGTAATATTTTGGGAAATAGGCTTGCCTTGTAAAACGATAAACGCCATCATGACCATGGTTAGATCTTAGGTCATGACATTATGTATGCATATATAGACAATTTTGAAAGTATTTTGCATATTTATAGTATAGGTAAAAAATGGGTATCAACATTGGGATCGCATCGTGGTTCGAGTAATGTCGAACTCCCATTCTCATTGATGGCCTTGGCCTGTGAGATTTTACTTTCAATCTATCGTCGATGTAGGATCCTATCGTAGTTCGAATGAAATCGCTCATATTTTTGTCGATGGCCTTGGACATTGGAATGTTGCTTCAAACTATCGCTGAAGTAGGATCCCGTCGCAGTTCCAACAAGGTCGAACTCATATCTTTGTCAATGGCCTAGGCCATTGGGATGCTGCTTCGCACTGTCGTCGATGTAGGATCCCATCATAGTTCGAATAAGGTCGAACTCATATCTTTGTCGATGGTCTTGGCCATTGGGATGTTGCTTCGAAGTGTCGTCGAAGTAGGACCCCGTCATAGTTCGAATGTGGACGAACTCATATCTTTATCGATAGCCTTGGCCATTTGGATGCTGATTAGAACTGTCATAGAAGTAGGATCCCATCGTAGTTTGAACAAGGTTGAACTCATATCTTCATCGATGGACTTGTCCACTGGGATGTTGCTTTGAACTATCATTGAAGTAGGGCATGTCATCGTTCGAAAGAGGTCGAACTCATATCTTCATTGATGGCCTTGGCCATTGGGATGATTTCTTCGAACTATCATTGAAATAGTATCCCATCATAGTTCGAATGAGGCCGAACTCATATCTTCATCGATGCCCTTGGCCATTGGGATGTTCCTTTGAACAGTCTTCAAAGTATGATCCCGTCATAGTTCGAACGAGGTCAAACTCATATCTTTGTTGATGGCCTTGGCCATTGGGATGTTGCTTCGAACTATCGTTGATGTAGTATCCCGTCGTAGTTTGAATGATGTCAAACTCATATCTTCATCGATGGCCTTGGCAACTAGGATATTACTCACATTGGAGGTTTGATCATGATCCCAATGGGAAATACATGTCGAATTTGTACATACAATGGAGATTTGATATATTCGTGTAGGAAACACATGTCGACTTTGTACATACAATGGAGATTTTATTACATTCTTGTAGGAAACACATGTCGACTTTGTACATACAATGGAGATTTGATTATTTATATCCAGTCCCTTCATTACTCAGCCCAAAGAACATGTCGATGGGCGGGGTAATGACCAATACTTTGAACCTCGATACATTCTCCTTTGCCGCCTCATTTAAACATCACTGAGAAATCCTAATTGGGACAAAACCCGGATGGGGGGAAAACGAATACGATTTAGGTGGATCCTCCTTTCATAAGTGGAAGTATTTGAAAGGGGAAATATTCCAATTGTTTTGGAGTAGATTCCCCTCCATTGTCTGTAGTTGGAATGCTTCTTTGTTTGCTACCACCATTCTTTTATGGTCTGTCCCAGTTTGTTCCCAATTTTTCCTTATTAGGGTCTTCCGCCGCTTGAGTTTTAGCTTTGAGGACGTAATCTCCGACCTTGAGTTTTCATACTTTGGCCTTCTTGTTGTAGTACCTTTCTGCTTGGTTCTTTTGGGCCACCATTCTTATGTGGTCCATATCTCTCCATTGTTCGACTTCATCCAGATCTTTTAGCCTACTTTCATCATTGTTTGGTCCGCTTTTGTTGGAGTATCTCAAGCTAGGCTCTCTGCCTCAACGGGTATAACTACGTCAGTCTCGTAGACTAGCGAATATGGCATCTCGCATGTGCTAGTTTTTGGCGTAGTGTGGTTTTCCCATAGTAGTTCTGGTAGTAGTTCAGGCCATAGCTCTTTGGCGTCCTCGAGCTTCTTTTTCAACATATTCTGTATTACTTTGTTAGAGGATTCAGCTTGGCCTTTGCCAGTGGGATGGTAACGTGTAGAGATTATTCGCTTGATGTGCAATTTTTCGAAAAATTCAGTTGTTTTATCTTCGACGAACTGAGTTCCGTTGTCATAACTGATTTCTTTGGGGATGCCGAAGCGGCATATTATATTTTTCCATATTAATGGGATGAGCTCACGTATTTGAGTGTACACACCTGCTTCCAACCATTTAGAAAAATAGTCAGTTAAAAATGAAAAAGAAATGCACCTTACCTCGTCCTACCGGGAGGGGTCCGATAATATCCATCCCCACTTTATGAGTGGCCATGGAGAAATGATGGAATTCAAGAGTTATCCTGCTTGGTATATCACAGGGGTGTATTTTTAACACTGCTCACACTTACTGACGTAGTCTGCGACTTATTTTTTCATGGTGGGCCAGTAGTATCCAACGCGGATGACGCATCGGACGAGGGTGCAGTTTCCTATGTGGGTACCACTATTCCCTTCATGTACTTCTTCTAGAACGAGACTTGTTTGATTTGTCCCAAGACACTTGGCTAGGGGGCCGCCAAACGTTCTCTTCTAAAGATCACAATTTATGAGGTTGTATCTGGCTGCCTTTATTCAAAGTTTTTTGGCTTCTTTCTTATCTTGTGGGAGCGTTCCATCCTACAAATATGTTATGAGACGATTCCGCCAGTCCAAGTTAGGTTTACGGAATGTACCTCAGCTTGGTCTAGTGCAAAATGGAGAAGAGTGACCGCGTTTTCCTTGTTGATATTTTTGGTGGCATCCGCTAGCTTGGCGAGGTCGTCTGGTTTAATATTCTGCGCCTGGGTATTTGGTTGAGGTGACATTCATCGAATTATGGCAGCAGTTTGTGAATTTCTGATTGGTACTTTTGTAGTCTCTGTTCTTTGATTTTATAAAGTCCCGGTGACTTGGTGCACCACGAGTTAAGAATCACAATGGAGGACGAGTCATCAAGCGCCATATATGAGGGATAATTTCAATCCTGTAATCAGAGCTTCATACTCGGCCTCGTTATTACTCATCTAGTGGCATCATATGGACTAGCGAATTACTTCGCTCGTAGAAACTTCGAGGACGAGTCCCAATCCCGATCCCGATGTATCAGATACGCTTTCAGTTTAGAGGATCCGAAGGTCGGAATGTGCAATAGTTTGGAGCACCTCGTGCTTTACATCAGGCAATATTTTAGTGTTGAAATCAGCGACACAATCGATTAGCACTTGCGAATTTATAGAAGTTCAGGGTTGGTATGTTATGTCATGTTTGCTTAATTCAATGGCTCATTTGGCCAATCTGCGCGATAGTTAGATTTTTTGTAGGATGGACCTGAGGGGGAAGGTTGTCACCACTTTTTGGGGTGACATTGAAATTATAGTTTAAGTTTTCCTGAAGCTACGACTAATGCCAAAGCTAGTTTCTCAAGGTGAGAGTACCTTGTTTCGGCATCAATTAAGGTTTTGCTGATATAGCAAATCGGAGATTGCATACCTTTGTTTTTGCCGATCAAGACTACACTTACCGCGACTTCGGATACTCCTAGGTACACCAGTAGGAATTCACCATTTCTTCCTTGATGAGTATGGGTGGTGAAGATAGATACACTGTCAAGTTTCTCAAGGCGTGAACGCATTCTGAATTCCACTGTAGTCCGTGGTCTTTTTTTTAGCACATTGAATAATTTATGGCACCTGTCTGACAATTCTGAAATAAACCTTGACAAAGAGGCTATTCGTCCTATTATTTTCTGCACCTGCTTTTTGCTGGTTAATGTTTTTGATATTCCTTCGATGGACCTAATCTGATCCGGGTTGACTTTGATACCCCTTTGTGACACAAAAAAACCAAGGAACTTTCCTAAAGTTACGCTGAAGACGCATTTTCGGGATTCAATTTCATTCTGTATTGCCTCAATATCTTGAAGGCTTCCTTTATATGGTCAATGTAATCCTCTTTCTTTTTCTAATTTACTAGTATGTCATCGATGTAAACCTCCATGGTCATATCGAGTTGTTCTTTGAACATCTTGGTGACTAACCTTTGCTACGTCGCCCCTGCGTTCTTTAGTCCGAAAGGCATTACCTTGTAGCAGCCCAGTGAGTGATGAAAGTGGTCTTTTCTTGGTCTTCTTTATCCATTTGAATTTGCTTGTAACCATAATAGGCATCTAAGAATCTCGGTAGTTGGTGTACCGCCATTGCGTCAATGAGTTGGTCGATATGTCGTAACAAAAAGGACTCTTTCGGGCATGCTTTGTTCATGTCAGTGAAATCAAAATGCATCCTCCATTTCTCATTCTTCCTTTTGACCATAGCCTTATTGGCAACCCATTTGGGATATTTCGATTCTCTGATGGAACATTTAGCGAGTAATTTATCAACTTCTTCACTGACCGCCTCATTGATGGTGCCATTGAACTTTCTCCTCATTTGTTGTATTGGTGGATAAAGAGGATCGACATTCAGCCTGTGTGTGGCGATGTCCCTCGAAATTCCTAGCACATCGGAATGGGAAAAGGCAAACAAATCGGCATTGTTAGTCAAAAACTCATGATATTTACCGGGTTCTGAGAGGTTGTGTCTGATATAAGCCTTTTTCATGCTATCAGTGTTGTCCAGTTGGACGAGGTCGAGATCTTCTATGATTTCCAAGCTTTTATGACATCCGATTCTTTGATGACCTTTATTTGTACGTCGGGTTTGGTTCCTGATATGGCTGACTGCTATGCTTCTTTCCCCTTTTAGTTGTTTGGTATGTGTGCAATCTTGGGATATCCGGTAGCATTCTTGGGCAGTGCGTTGCTAGCCTTGGATGTTTAACATCCCCACAGTGTAGGAAATGTGATTACTTGATAGTAACTTGACGGGACGGGTCGCATGGCATGTATCCATAGATACGCTATGATGGTATTATAGGCTGTTTCCTGGTTCGTAACATGGAATATCATCTGCAAGGTGATGCCTCCTGCCAGAATGGGTAGCACCACCTCTCCAAAAGTTCGTTCTACTGCATCACTAAAACTTGTTAGTATTATGCAACGCGATGCCATTTTATCCTCGAGCCTCATCTGCATGAGAACTCGTCGGTGAATAATACATGCGTTGCTTACATCATCCACCATTTTTCTATTTACATCAATATCCGTGATTATGTAAAGTTATAACCAAAGCATCATAGTGAGGGAAAGATAAACCATTGGTATCCGACTTATCGAAGATGAAACTATTTTCGAGGTCGTCATACCATTCATGGGCGACTGTCTAGTTGAGTTTGTATGTGGTGTTGAATTCCACATGGTTGATTAATGTATTGTTGTCGCTGCTGATGATCATTTGTATGGTACGAGCTGGTGATGGTGGTTTTTGAGGTCCGTGAGGTTGATCGCGTCCTCGTGCGAAGATGACTCCTCCTCGATCGCTCATAAGTTCTTTTAGGTGTCCCTGGTTTAGCTTTTTTACTAATTCTTGTCATAGACCAATGCAGCCCCCGGTCTTGTGTCCCCTTTCCTGGTGCAATTCAAACAGAACGTTCAATCTTCTGGTGCTCGAATTCGATTTCATCTTTTGCAGCCACTACACCTTTATGCCGAGCTTTTCTAGTGCGTACCTATTTCTGAAGGATAAACACAAAAGTTATGAGTAGATAATAGCTGAGGCATACCTCTTTCGTTTTGAGGTGGTCTAGTGTGTCGAGGAACGACATCTGTATGTCATGGAAGGAGGTGGGTTTGATGTTCGGATATAGGGCTAGTGCCTTTCTCAATTGAAGCGGGGTAGTTGACCCTTTCAGCCATCGTTGCAGCAATCTCCTTGTTTCAATTTGGGCTGATGTTAGTCGCTAGATTGGGTCGTTTAGATCATCCTTGTGTGCCCTCACTTCAGTGCAATAGGCATTATGGATATCTTCCCACGTGGTGGGGGTACTTCATGAGTCTACTATTTCTGGTTGCTTTTGACCAGTTTCTGTTTACCCCATTTTGGACGGTTGCTACTACCATCCCTTCGGTGACGAACTTATATTCCATTTCTTCAAATGTTGATGTCAATTGTTCTGGTAGTTAGGAATACCATGTCAACACTCCCCTTATAAGAGTTTTACCGAACGTTTTCATCAGCATTGACGGCACCTGTTGTTTCGATAGATCGTTACCTTTTACTGCAGTAACATAATGGATTAAGTGATCCTTTGGGTCCGTGGTGCCATCATATTTTCAATAATGGCAGAATTTTGAAGGCTTTTAGAATAGAGTGGGGAGCTTCCCTTTTGCTGTATGGTTGTTTGATGAATCGGCTCACATCACATTTTGGTAGCAACTTCGGAGCGCCCGATATTATATCAACCCTTTCCTGATGCTCTTTTATTTGGCCGCAGAGTGTTTCGTTCTCATTTTTCATCTCTTCCATTTTCTTCAAGATTGCCACAAATGCATTGTTGTCTACATCAATGATAGTATGGGTGTTACCTATTTGCGAAGTTTCTGGCTCATCGATGATAGTTGTAGTTTCTACGGGTGTTATGCTTTCGATGTCCCTCTGAACGGGTTTCTCGAGTATATCTCTAAAGGTTCTTGTCAACCTTTTTGTAATAGACTTTTCACGATCGGTGGTGCTTATCCTATTGCGGATGTTGAGGTTTCTCTCTCGTGCAGCACAGTTAAACTCTCGTGGGGAGGGGGGGAGGGGGAGGGGGAGGGGGAGATCTCTTACTAAGGTGTAGCATTTGGTGTTGCGTTTTCATTGTCTTCCCTACCGTCTTCATTGAGGGAATATAGGAGGTTTTTCGTGACACCTACTATTGCCTTTAACCTTGCTTCGCCATTTTTGGCCTTTGTCAAGCAAAGAAGAGGTGATTATTTCTTTCAAGAATCTACAAAACTAAGATCTCGGCTATAGAAATTCCTACAAACGGCGCCAAATTGTTTGACTCAAAAAATATCGGAACCTTTTTGAATAAATAAATAAAAGAAAATGAAAGGGTAAATCTTAACTAAGTATAATAATCTCTAGACCAAAAGATAGATAAGGAAAATATGGGTGATAAGAATTCTTTATCAAGACCAAAAACCTTTAAACGATAGTCCTCTAAGTCATTATCGTAAGCAAGTTTACATCAAGTGTTATGGGTTAGGAAAAGTGCTTATGGCCCTTTCAATGTTGTTTTACGCTCTATATATAAGGATTAAAACTCCTTTGAGCTCTAAAAGACAAGTTATAAGGAATACTCGAAAAAATATTCTTAGTGTCCCCTAATGGGCCTACATTACTACAAGGGTCGGACAATCTCTTGTTCGCCTTAAGGTCATCCTCTGCAAGATGTTGAGCTACGAGGATCTTATCGTTCGTCGTACTCATCAATTGTCAGGGTTTCCAAATTTGGACCCATACAAATATTTGTTCTAATAAATGCAAAAAGCTTTTGTTCTTTTTTAAACCTCGTATAAGAGTCAAACTAAGTAAATTTGAATGATGGGAGCATTATGTCATATTGTAAATGATACCAGTGTTCATCCATGGGAATACTTATAGAGAAAGCTGAAGAGGAGAAGAGATAAAGGGATTTTGAAAAATGATATTGTTACTCTGCTCCAGCTATAGTTGGCGTACATATATACAAGTTAACTACCCAACTAATGACAGCTAATTGATATCTAATAAACACCTAACTAACTAACTAACTAACTAACTAACTAATAATTTGCTTATTAATTGAGCCACGTGCACAATTACAACTCCATCTACACTGATAATACTCTCCCTAAAGCTGGAGGGTGCAATATGTATCTTGCCTAACAAATGTAAGTCTTGTCGCTGTCCTAAGCCCTTTGTGAACAAATCAGCTAGTTGATCCCTGCTAGGCACATAGAATATCTATACCATTCCCCCTTTAATCTTATCTCGAATAAAGTGGCAGTCGATATTATGTTTTGTCCTTTCGTGAAAAATAGGATTAGCATCTATTTGCATAACAAATTATCTATCACCGATCACAGCTACAAGTTGAAGGATTTGAACTCCCAACTCCTAAGACAATCCAAGCAGCCAAGTGACTTCTGCAAGACCTGAGGCCGTGCTTCGACAATGTACTTCAGCCAAACTTCTAGACACAATAAGTTATTTCTTGGACTTCTGGGAGTTCAAGGAGCTTCCAAACTTTATAACATAACTTGTTACAGATCATCTGGTATTTGGGCAAGCAGCCTAATCTGAGTCACACCAGCATGGTAGAGTATTACTAGGTTCTAACTTGAGCCATACTCCTTGTCCCAAATGAACATTTTAGGTATCTTATAACTCTGGTAGCAACCTCCCAGTGTGACTTCTTAGGTTGTTAAATAACCTGACTCAAGGTTTGAACTGCATAACTGATGTCAGACCTAGTGATAGTCACATACATTAGCTTCCCAACAAGCCTTTCGTAGAGATTATCATCCTCTAAAAGGCAAACAAATCAGCATAGTTTGTCAAAACCTCAGGATATTTACCTGGTTCCGAGAGGTTGTGTCCGATATAAGCCTTTTTCATGCTACAAGTGTTATCCACTTGGACGAGGTCGAGATCTTCTACGGTTGCCTTGCAAGCTTCTATGGCATCCGGGTCTTTGATGTCCTCTATTTGTACGTCGAGTTTTGTTCCTGATATGGCTGAGTGCTATGCTTCTGCACTTGCCCCTTTTAGTTGTTTGGTGTGTGTGCAATCTTGGGTGATCCGGTAGCATTCTTGGGCAGTGCGTTGCTAGCCTTAGATGCTGAACATCCCGATAGGGCAGGAAATTTGATTACTTGATAGAAAACAGGACGACTCGCATGACATATATCCATGGATACCCTATGATGGTATTGTAGGCTGTTTCTTGGTTCATAACGTGGAATATCATCTCCAAGGTGATGCCTCATGCCATAATGTGCAGCTCCACCTCACCAAAAGTTCGTTCTACTGCATTATTAAAATCTTTTAGTGTTATGCAATGCAATACTATTTTATCCTCGAGCCTCATCTGCATGAGAACTCATGGGTGAATAATACACGCGTTGCTTACATCATCCACCATTGTTCTCTTTACATCGGTATCCGGGATGTGTAAATTAATAAGCAAAGCATCATAGTGAGGGAAATACAAACCACTGGTATCCGACTTATCGAAGATGAAACTATCTTCGAGTTCGTCATACCATTCATGGGCGACTGTCCATTTGAGTTTGTGTGTGGTTTTGAATTCCACATGGCTGATTATCGTATTCTTATCGCCGCCGATGATCATTTGTATGGTACAAGCTGGTGATGGTGGTTTTGGAAGTACCCGAGGTTGATTGCGTCCACGAGCGAGATTGACTAGTTCTCGATCACTCAACAGTTCTTTTAGGTGTCCCTGTTTAGAATTTTTACTACTTCGTGTCATAGACCTACGTAGTCCTATGTCTTGTGTCCCCTTTCTTGGTTGAATTCACACAGAATGTTCAATTTTCTGGTGCTCGGATCCGATTTTATCATTTGCGGCCACTACACCTTTATGTCGAGATTTTCCAGTGCGTACCTATTTCTGAAGGATAAGTACAAATATTATGAGCAGATATAGGGCTGGTGCATTTCTCGATTGAAGCGGGGTAGTTCGTCCCTTTGGCCATCATTGCAGCAATATCCTAGTTTCATTTTGGACTTATGTTAGTCGCAGGATCGGGCCGTTCAGATTATCCTTGCCTACCCTCACTTTGGCGTAATAGGCATTATGGATCTCTTCCCACATGGTGGGCGGGTACTTCATGAGTCTACTTAGCAGTATTCTTGTTGCTTTTGACCAGTTTCTGTTTAAGCCATTTTGGAAGGCTGCTACTACCATCCCTTCTGACACGTTTAGTAGGCTTATCCTTACCCTGTTGAATCGGGCTAGGAAATCTTGATGTCCCTTGCCTGACGGCAAAGATATCATTTAACCTGTCCTTTGACTTTTTCTCCCCCGCGTGAATGGTGATATCGATAGTGCTGGTAGTTAGGAATACCATGTCAACACTCCCCCTATCAGAATTTCACCGAACTTTTTCATCAGCACTGATGGCCCATGTTCTTTTGATAGATTGTTACCTTTTACTGCAGTAACGTAATTGATTAAGTGATGCTATGGGTCCGTGGTGCCATCATATATTTTCAATTATGGCAGAATTTTTATGGTTTTTGGAATAGAGTGGGGAGCTGCCCCTTTGGTGTGTGGATGTTCGACGAATTGACTCATATCACATTTTGGTTGAAACTTTGGAGCGCCCGGTGTTTTCTCAACCCTTTCCTGATGCTGTTTTATCTGGTCGCGGAGTGTTTTATTCTCATTTTCCACCTCTCACTTTTTCATTAAGATGGCTGCAAGTGCATTGTTGCCTACATCAATGATAGTATGGGTGTTACCTATTCGCGAAGTTTATGTATCATCAACGATAGCTACAGTTTCTGCGGGTATTATGCCTTCAATATCCCTCTTAACGGGTTTCTCGAGTATATTTCTCAAGGTTTTTGTCAACTATTTTTCTAATAGCCTTCTCACGATCGGTGGTGCTTCTTCTATTGTGGATGTTGAGGGTTCTCTCTCGTGCAAGACAGTTAAACTCTCGTGGTGGGGGGGGAGGGTATGATCTCTCCTCACGTGTAGCACTTGGTGTTGCGTTTTCATTGTCTTCCCCACTGTCTTCATTTAGGGAATTTAAGAGGTTGTTCGTGACACCTACTATTGCCTTTAGCCTTGCTTCGCCATTATTGGCCTTTGTGAGGCCAAGAAGAGGTGATTATTTATTTCAAGAATCTAGACGAAACTAAGATCTCAGCAATAGAAATTCCCATAGATGGCGCCAAATTTTTTGACTCAAGAAATATCAGAACCTTTTTGAATAAATAAATTAAAGAAAATGAAAGGGTAAATCTTAACTATTTATAATAATCTCTAGAGAAAAATATAGATAAGGAAAATATGGGATGAGAATGCTTTATCAAGACCAAAAACCTTTAAACGATAGTCCTCTCACTCGTTTTTGTAAGAAAGTTTACAGCAAGTTTTATGGGTTGGGAAAAGTTCCTAGGTCCCTTACAAGGTTGTTTTACGCTCTATATATAAGGACCAAAACTCCTCTGAGCTCTAAAAGACAAGTTGTAAGGAATACTCGAAAGGATATTCCTAATATCCCCTAATGGGCCTACATTACTGCAAGGGTCGTACAATAAGAAATCTCTTATTCGCCTTGAGGTCATCCTCTGTAGGATGTCGAGCTATGAGGATCTCGTCGTTCGTCGTAATCATCAATTGTCAGTGTTGTTCAAATTTTGCCCCATACATATATATGTTTTTAAAAAATGCAAAAGCTTTTGTTCTTTTTAAACCTCGTATAAGAGTCAAACTAAGTAAATGTGAATGACGTGAGCATAATGTTAAATTGTTGATGAGAATAGTGTTCATCCATGGGAATAATTATAGAGAAAGCTGGAGAATAGAAGAGGGAAAGGGATTTTGAGAAAATGATATTTTTACTCTGCTCCAGCTATTGTAGGCGTACAAGTTAACTACCCAACTAATGACAGCTAAATTGTAGCTAATAAACACCTAACTAACTAACTAACTAATAATTTGCTTATTAATTAAGCCACGTGCACAATTACAATTCCATTTGCACTGATAATACTCTCTATCAAGCTGGACGGTGGAATATGTAGCTTGCCTAACAAATGCAAGTGTTGTTGCTGTCCCCTTAATCAACAAATCAGCTAGTTGATCCCTGCTAGGCACATATAATGTCTGTACCATTCCCCCTTTAATCTTGTCTCGAATAAAGTGGCAGTCGACATTATGTTTTGTCCTTTCGTGAAAAATGGGATTAGAAGCTATTTGCATAACAACTTATTTATCACTGATCACAACTACAGGTTGAAGGATTTTAACTCCCAACTCCTGAAACTATCCAAGCAGCCAAGTGACTTTTGCAACACCTGAGGCCATGCTTTTATACTATGCTTCAGCCGAACTCCAAGACAGAATGTGTTATTTATTGGACTTTTGGATGATCAAGGAGCTTCCAAAATTGATAACATAACTTGTTACAGATCTTCTGGTGTTTAGGCAAGTAGACCAATCTGAGTCACACCATGTTAACGTATTTCTAGGTTCTTCCTTAAGCCATACTCCTTGTCCCAATGAACAAGTTAGGTATCTTACAACTCTGGTAGCAACCTCCCAGTGTGACTTCTTAGGTCTTTGAATAAATTGACTCGACGTTTGAACTGCACAAGTGATGTCAGGCCCAGTGATAGCCACATACATTAGCTTCCCAGCAAGCCTTTGATAGAGATTAGCATCCTCTAAAAGTGTATCATCTGTAGCTCCTGTGGGAGCATCAAGCTCTACTTTGGTATTAGATTTTATTTAAGAGGTATATTGACTGGTTTGGCTCCACTTAAACCCACCTCAGAGATTAACTCCAGCACATATTTCCTACGATTTAGAATTTATGCCAGATTTAGATCTAAGCACTTCAGATCCCGTAAGTCCTTCATCTTGAACTGCTGATGCAAGTCATCACCATAGAAAAGGATGATCAATATGTCTCCCTGCTTCTTCAAGGTATACAGAGAGTAATCATGAGTGCTTTGGAAAAAACTTGCATTCAATAGAGAATCTGTGAGCTTGATATTCCATTTCCTAGAGGCATGTTTGAGTCCATATAAGGACTTTCTCAACTTGCACACTTTTTTCTCCCCCTGACTTCTAAATCCCTCGAACATTTCCATGTAGACTTCTTCACAATGATCACCTTGTAAGAAGGCATTGTAGACATCCATTTGACATCAGTTCCATCCTTTTGAAACTATTAAGGCTATCACTGATCTTACATTGACCATCTTAACAACAAGTGAAATGTCTTGACCTTAAACCCTGCCTCGATCGTGATGGCGCCTCTCGTGAAGACAATGCTAGCTGACACATTCCCATTTCCATTTTAGGAAATTTAAAACAATAAATATTAAGCCTTAAACATCATAGTAATAATCCCAAAATGATAAGCAGTGACATTACAGTTTGTTGAAATAAAACTCAACACAGCCCGATATCAAGGTGTCACTAGTCATGAGAATATATCAATATACTACAATCTAAAGTATCTAAAAACTCTTACAAAATAAGTAAAAGAGAAATAAATAGATAAAAGGGGAGAAGCACAGGGCTGCGAACGCCGGTATCTATCTCGTGAACTCCAAGATCTATCGGGAGCTCTCAACTCTCGCAAGCGGGATCAACAATGCCTGAATATTCACACGGGGTGTAGGGAGTAAAGTAAGTACTCGAACTCAGTGAGTAATAATCATATACAAACACTGAGAAATACGAAATCATGTAAGGCACATTTCAGGGTGCCACGGAGCAATAAAAGCAAGTAAAACAGTGAATAAGTATGGATATGTAGAAATCTTTTATTTGTTCAACTTAAACTTCATGAAATGTCTTTTCAACAATTATGCAGGTAAATGAAAGACAACTAAGAAAGATAAACACATAAAGGTTCACCCCTCAGGCACAATGTCAACAAATTCGCCTCTCGGGCAATATCTCAGAACAATACCAACCCTTGGATTATATCTCATATTACAATTGGCACGCGCACTCACTGTGGTGTGAAGACTCCTGGAGGGGCCCCTTACGGTCCAAGCATAATATCAAGCCATTCGTGGCATAATCACATAAGCTCTCGGCCTCATATCAACAATCCACCTTCGTAAGCCCTCATACTTACTAAGTCAAAATCCTCACAAGCCACCCGGAGAATAGTAAAATATGATTCTCAGCCCAAATATCATTTAAAATATCAGTTAAGTGTTAAGACATAGTAAACATGGATGATTTATAAAAACAGTTGAATATAACATGACTGAGTTCAAGTATAAAATCAAAACAGAGAGCAAATGTCAATAAGAAATACCCTAAGGGTTCAAATAGTTGGCACGAGCCCCAAATATGAAAATCAGCCCAAAATATGATTTACACAAATAAATTTCAGTCAAATACGCGATAAAATAGTCATTCAAGATGGACTAAGTCACAATCCCCAACAGTGCACGACCCCACGCTCGTCATCAAGTGTGTGCGTCACCTCAATATAGCACAACGATGTGCAATACGGTATTTCATACTCTTAGGACATCATTTACAATCATTGCTCACCTCGATTTGGTTAAACTGTAGTCCGCGGTGCCTTTTCCTTCACTAGTCGTCCTCCGAATGCTCCAAATCTAGCCACAATCGAAAATCTCCAATCTGTATCAAAAATCCCGAAGTTGATCTAACCCAGCCCCCAGGGCCAAGTCGCGGAATCAGATAAAATTAACATCAACATCATCCTCGTCCTTCCACGAGTCTATACATATCAATAACATCAAAATCGGACCTCAAGTGGCCCTTCAAATCGCCACTCAAATGTTTCTTAATCTCTATCCCTAATCCTTCAATTTTCTTCCCTAATTTCCACTAATACCATGATTAAGCAATGGAAAAATGACCATAAACACAAGTAATGTAGCTCAGGGAACTTACCCAACTGATTCTATTTGATCTTCACTTGATTTCACTGCCCTAGCTCGCTTTCCCTCTTCAAAAATTGAAAACTTAGCAAAAATCACGGAGGAACATTATTTACTTTCGGACCTAGGCATTTTCGCACCTACGGTCCATTTCCCGCTTCTGCAGTATTGCTTCTGTGACCAAATCCACCACATCTGCAATTCTTATTAATTTTCCAATTTCCGCATCTGCGGTTAAAAATTTGCACCAGCGCTACCGCATGTGCGCCCACGACAACGCTTCTGCGCTTCTTGAAAGACTTCAACTTGGCCGCATCTACGGTTGCCTTACGCTTTTGTGATCATCACACCTGCGGCCTTCCAACCACAGGTGCAGCAAGAACTAAATTACAATTCTTCTATCACCCATCCGGGATCACCCCGAGGCCTCTATGACCTCAACCAAAAGTAAAAACAAGTCACATACCACCATTCAAACTTGTGTTGATACCCAATTTTTCCCTATATATTTTCTAAATTGGAAAATACTTTCAAAATAGCATATGTACATATATAAGAATGTCCAAATGCTTTATTATTTTTCCTTAAATTTAAAAAGATTTTCTAAATCAATTTATTGCCCTATTTTATCGAGAAAACCCAATAATTATTATCAAAATTATCATTTTTAGTGATTTATTTATTGGACTCTTATATTTAAGCTAAAATATAGCTAATATAATATTTACATATGTTTACAAATTTATTTAGTATTTTTATAGACAAGTTGCATATATTTGCAATATTAGCGTCTTTTGGATTTAATTAAGTTTATGACTATAAAAATTTAGCCCAATATTTTTAATTTGATAATTATATACTATTAATCATTATATTACCTTTAATTTCTTTCCAAAAATTATCTTACTATTTTTATAAATCAAACGGGGAAAAACGGCTATTTAAAGGATAGCCCCATTTGTATTTCAGTTATAACCAAATAAAACCCCCAAATCCCAGGCCAACTTCAAATTAAAACACCTGAACCAAATCCTAAATCCGCCTACCCAACCCAAAGACGCACTAAATCTTGGCCGTTGATCTAAAAGATCAACGGTCCTCATAATTCTTTGCCTTTTTTAATCTAACGACCCCCAAACCCTACCCATTCCCTCATTTCAGCCGCCTCTGAATCCTCTGCCTTTCTCAATCCTCTCCCAAACCTAGCCGCAACCCTCAACTATCGCCCTAAAACCTCCCAAATCCATGGCCTCCAAGGTCATCGGAGGTGTGTATCCACCTCCTATGGCTTCTATATGCCTGATTATCATGGTTTCAAGGCTAAATCCTAGGAAAACTTGGTCGATACTTTGGTCGATTTTAGTATTATGGTTGTCTCCGATCATCTTTGACCTTGCTCCGGCCAGCCATGGCTATTCGTGTCTTACTCTGGACTTTCCAGCTTAGATCGATGGTTTTCAAAGCCTTTCTCACTATTTTGGATTCTTCTAAAATCCTAACCTTTATGGTTCTTCCAATTTCTTTAAGGTCTGTTTCAGACCTGTGCTTGCTCTAAACTTCTAATCATTTTCTCAAAGTTTCTTTTAAAACTCTAACTTCAAAAACCCTTTTTCGATTAGGTTTTCTGTTAAGTTATTTGACATGTCTTGCTGAGTTTCCTTATATCATTCTTCTACTTGGAGTGTGCATGTTAAGGGCCTTAATTTCTTATGGAGTTTTTGAATCTATTTTTTTATTTGTTTGATTTACTTGTGTTTCATCTCCTGACTCGATTGGTGTTGAAAACCCTTAATTTTGGGTTCATTTGAGTTCAAAGAATATTTGTCGTATAATTTACTCGTTCATCATCTCTGAATTCAATTGGTTTCAAAACCCCTAATTTCTTTAGGTCCTATTCGAGCTTCTGAAGCTGCTTCATCTGTTTCTTTATATGATTTGGTTTCCTGCAATTATTGAAACTCGAATACATTTTTAGAAAGGCCTTTACTTGACCCTTTGCATACTTCAAATACCCTATTACTAAGTTAACAAAGTTGACCTAGGTGACTACCATGTTTCCATGTTCATATCATACTGACTATGTGATTGTATTGCATGTTGCTTCTCTTTACCATAGTTTTTCCTCGCATGTTTACGTACTCTATTTATATGTCGAATTCCCCTTTCGAATGACCTCCAATTCTGGACAGATTTCAAACCATTCCTTCTTAATTTTGATTGCACTCATGTTAAGTAATTGATTCTTTCTTTGTTTCACCTTATCGATCTCCCTGTTTCTTGGTCTAATTTGAACACTTTCCTTTGAACCTTCAATCCCTACATTTCTACTCAATATGATTCATTCCCTTACCTTGGTTAAATTAGTACTTGATTCTTACCGGCATTTCCTTGATTAGGATGATGAACCTAGTCTCTGTTACATATTGAGTACTTGTAATATGCTGAAAATATTTCCTTATTGGTTATATTCAACCTTATGTGATTTATTTTCTTATTTAGCTTTTGCATCGTTACCGTTTAATTCAACTCCTTAATTAAAGGAAGTCCTTAAACTAATGTGATTTTAATTAGTACATAGTTCCATAATTACTGATGAACTATGACGTTTGCCTTATTTTTTTCACCCATTTTCAAGCTATAAATGCCTTGCACTTTTATTAGCACACAAATGAACATTCTTAGTTCTGAACTCACACTTACACTAAAAGAACACTCTCTCTTGCTCTATTGCTTATGTTGTGGCATATTTAGCTAGTTGAAAGCCAAAGCTCTATTTCAAAAAGTCCTGCTACCTTTCTTTACTATATTTGTTTCTTTGAACTGGTATGTTCTAGTTATGATTTCAGCATCAACAACAACATGGTAACCTAATGTTCTTGCATTCTTGTCTTACTATTGCTTTAGTACTTTTATTTAGCATGTTGTAATTTTTTTCTATTGTTCTATATCAATGTATTATGAATCCTAAATCCCTACCGCGATGTGTTGATAATTATTGTTTGTTTAGGGTATGACAACATCAAATATTGTTGAGCATTATCCAAACTTGGTCCTCCTAGGATCATAACCTATATGCCACATTTACATGGTATGTGTTCTAGGTGATTTGCAAGCATGACAGAACCCCTATTGTTGTGCATGCCCTGAATTGACCCATGCCTAAATATATAGGCCCTTGCAATGGATTCCCAGACCCTTGCCCCCTTTGGTGTAAAATTATCAACTTGTTTGAATAGTTAATGGTTGTTTCCTAGTACCTCTTTCCCGCTTCTTTACTCCTTTGTTCTTAGAGCTCTATTTCTGCACTTGCACTATCCTCTTAGACTTAAGTTCTCCCCCATTCATGTGAGCCTTTCCTTGGGACATATGAGCTCCCTTTGAACTTGGACACATGAGCGTTGGCACTTCCACACTGCACTTGTCCCTATTTTGGTTATAAAACTTGGGTGCGAGCACTGCCTGGGGTCCCTTTAAGGCCTTTAGGGAACTTTGACACACTCAAGTTTTAGAAAGAATTTAAACAAATGGCATTTGAAGTGGTTTGACCCGTAATTCTAAAAGGAAGACCGGAATCTGGCTTCCTCTGATTGTACATTTCTTTCTTTTGTTTTCTATGTAATTCATTACTGGGTCTGTAATAATTTTGTATTAAATACTGAGGCTGGATAGTAAAAAAGGGTTGGGTATTCATGCATGCAAAGTGAAGATCCATGCCTATAGGACTATTTTGATTCTACATATTCAATCACATGTAGAAACCATGCCTATAGGACTATTTTGATTCTACATACCTAATCACATGTAGGAACCATGCCAATAGGACTATTTTGATTCTGCATACCCAATCACATGTAGAAACCATACCTATAGGACTATTCTAATTTTGCATGTTCAATCACATATATAATCATACCTATAGGACTATTTTGATTCTGTATGCTCAATCACATATAAAATCATGCATATAGGATTATTTTGATTCTGCATATTCAATCACATTTAGAAACCATGCCTATTGGACTATTCTGATTCTGCATGTTCAATCACATTTAGCAATCATGCCTATAGGACTATTTTGATTTTGCACATTCAATTAATTTTAGAAACCATGCTTACAGAACTATGAAAAGGCCGGGGCATAGGTCAAATACAATCAACTATGCAAGAGGATCCAGGAATGGGAAAGCGAGCATTGTGAGATACAAGAAGCCAATCAAAAGCTAATTGAGGAGTGGAAGGATATGGCTATCAGTGCCAATAAGCGACTGAGATATTTGGAGCGAGGCAGAGTGGAGTCGGAAAAGAAATTTCTCAAGAGGGTTGAAGACTGCCAAAATGCTGAAGGAAACGAAGGCGGACACCTAGACAGAACCTATCTATTGCTGGGACTTCGCGAGTTGGGAAAGCTGTTCGATGGAGCTAGGGATGCCAAATCTGGGGAAGGTCCTTCTAGGACCAAATAGATAGGAGTAAATCTTCTTTTTATGAAATGTATAAGGCCAATGACCACTAGAAACTTTTTTTTTCTGTTATTTAGTGTCGATTTTAGGTTCGTCTACTTTTTATCAATAAAATGAGACATTTAGCATTCAAAGTTCTCCAAATCAACTTGGTGCTAGGCCTACCTCGGGCACAAAGAGATCCCCCAAATTAGGGCACGCTTTACATTCCTGCACTATGTGTTAAATATTGTGACATCTTTTTAGGATCCTCACTAACTTGTTACCTGTTTTGTTTTTTCTTTTTTTTTATTATTTCCCTGCCCCAAAGGTTAGTTTATGCACACTGGCAATATCATCTTATTCTACGAGATCTAGGGGCCCTCCACCCACACCTCCTCTTAGTCCCTTCAAAAAAAGAACAAAGGGAAAATGGAAGATTTGAATAATACCATAAAGGAAAACTCAACTGAACGGGTAGACGTCACTCATGGTCATGGTACTCTGGTTCCCAAGGAAAATGCACCCCAACTTGAACAAAAGCTGTTGAAATTCAAAGAAGAACTTAATAGTTTGGAATCTACCAAATCTGTCATTTTCCCTCACTACTCCAGATATCAATTCTCTAAATTCTCAGAACCCTATACCTCCACAGAACATCCCAAAGTAACCAAGTCATCCCGCTCCTCACCACCACTGCAACACCTGCCATACCTCAAATAACACCCTGCTGCTCATCCCAGCACTTTAAAACTCCACAAATGACCGCTGCCACACCCACCATAACACCCCCATCTACGTTGAGACTATGCCACACTCCACCCAGCCTATCTCAAGCACACTTAAGTCTAATCATAAAGACTTGCTCATCAGAAACATGGCCGAAGAAGTTAAGAAATTGACTAGGCGAATTCAAGGCATTGAAGGAAGTAAGGGAATTTAAGGGCTGAACCTCAAAGATCTTTGCATACAGCCCGATGTCGAACTGCCCGAGGGGTACACACCTCCTAAGTTTGAGATGTGTGATAGAGCATGGGATACAAGGTTCATTTGAGAACGTACTATGACAAGTTGGTTAGAGTAGGGAAATATGAAATAATCCGCATCAAGCTATTTATGAGGAGATTGAAGGGAGATGCTCTATCTTGGTACATTAGCCAGGATCCAAAAAAGTGGTCGAACTAGGTTAATATGGCATCTGACTTTATGGACAGGTTCAGGTTCAACACAGAGAATGTGCCGGACATATTCTACATTTAAAATCTAAAGAAGAAACCTACGGAGACATTCCACGAGGATGTTTCTCGCTGGAGGTCCGAAGCTGCTATGGTCAGACCTGCCTTAGAAGAAGAACAAATGAAGAAATTCTTCGACCGGGCTGAAGACTCATAGTATTATGAAAGGCTAATGATGATCGAGGGAAACAAATTTTATAACACCATCAAGATGGGAGAAAGGATCGAAGAGGGCATCAAAAGCGGTGTGGTTACGAACATCGAAGCCCTGCAAGCTACAAATAAGGCCTTACAGTCAAGAGGTGCGTCCAAGAAAAGGGATGTAGGAGCCATAATAGTGGCATCGAGAACAAAATCTCTCGTCAAATACCAAACCTACCCAATGCCTCCACTAACATATTAGCCTATTCCAAACTACCAAGCACCCTCACCATCTTACCAAACTCCACCACCCATTTATCAATCACCTCCACCTTCCACATATCAGCCTACTTCACCCACCCACACATGTTTACCAAGCCTACAATGGTCAACCATCCCACTGTAAATACCCTCCTATATGCCAAAACTTGCCTAGACCTCGACCGATCATTGACCGAAGGCCTCCAAAAATAGTATACAGCTATTGCTGAACCCATTGACCAGTTGTATGAAAGACTCAAAGCTGCTGGTTACGTCACCCCTATGCCTGCTGCTCCTGAGAACCCTTCTCGGTGGGTTAATCCAAATAAATCTTGTGCATACCATTCCGACATGAAAGGACATATCATTGACGAATATCGTTCCCTAAAAGACAAGATCCAGACATTAATTGATAACAATATTATCGTAGCAAATGAACCTACTCCAGATGTCCGTTATAATCCTCTGCCAGACCACAAGGTTAGAGGCGTTCACATGATTGAAATAGAGGATGATTGGGATCCCGAGGGAAAGATTGGTTTGATCAAAGAATGTGACGACCAGAAGAGACCAATAGTCACTCTGAATCCGATCGTGGTCAAGATTTATCCCTCTGAGGATGCCAAGGTAAATATGTCCGTGCCACTTAATTTTGAAGCAACATCCTCTGAAAAGACACCAGCATCAATTGAGGTCAAATTTTTGGCTCCAGTAAATACACACACTGTTTGAAGTTATAATTCTATTGCCCAGGGCACATGCTCTGTTTAGAGCAGAGGTATCCACGTCGATTCCATTGGTGATGTCGACCATGACACCATTCCATACAAAGTCTATCCCTTTGGGACTATGCAGTCGAAGCAAGAAGTAAAGGCAAGGTTAGGTTTGGAGAGGCTATTGCGGTACAGGGTATGACGAGAACTGGTAGAGCGTATGCCCCGGGACATTTGGAAAAGTCAAGCAAGCAGGCCTCTAACCAGCCAATCATCACCGAGACTGGGCCAAATGATCTCTAAAAAAGAAACAGGCCAAGGAATACTTGGCCATCGACTAGCTGAACAAAACACTGGCGAAAATTTCTATCCTTGCTTTGCTACGAAATTCCGATGCATACAAGAATGCCCTGTTAAGGGTGCTAAGTGAAGCATATGTTTTAAGTAACATCACCGGCAAAGAGATGGCTAACATGGTAGGACAGGTATTGGAAAGTCACAAGATTACTTCTCACGAAGATGAGATGCCACAAGAAGGGTTGAGTGACTACAAGGCAGTGCATATCACCATGTAATGCGAAGACTATTTTATCACTAGAATCCTGATTGATAGAGGGTCCAGCCTCAACATTTGTCTATTGGTAACACTCAAGACGTTGGGTAAAGGAATGCGTGAAACAAAGGACGGGGCCATCAATGTGAAAGCTTTCGACGGCTCCTAAATGTCCACCATTGGGGAAATTAGTCTATGTTTGAAAATGGGGCCTACTTGGTTCGATGTTTATTTTCAGGTAATAGACGTGCCAGCGTCTCACAATCTATTATTGGGATGATTATGGATTCATGCTTCTGGGGCCATAGTGTCAATGCTACATCGGGAAATAAAGTTTGAATGGAACCACCAGGAGGTGATCATTTACGGTGACAGTAGCAACCCTAGATACAGTCGCCAGATCATTCCGTCAATCGAAGAAAGAAGAAATTTGGGTGGAGAGACATACCATCATATCAAACGGGTAAATGATGCTGATAAAGACAAATGGTAGGATAACAAAATCGAGAGCATACTGAATTGGAGTGGGTACGAACCTAGCAAACGGGCTCGTCAAAAACCTCCAAGGAATCACTAAGCCCATAAAGCTCAAGAAGCATGGCACTAATTTTGGTCTGGGATATGAGTATACTTGGAAAGAATTCAACAAATGTCACCACCATGACATGGTCCTTACTATTCTGGAGCAAACAATACCACACTTGGAGCAAACTTTCCAACCGTCCGATGTTTTCTATGGGTCAGAAGAAGTGGAAGCACTGGCAGAAATGAAGGATTTGTTCCTAGAAGATATTGATATGGATTGTTGTGTTCTCAAGGAGTAGGGGAAGGCCCTTCCATACAGGCTGTAAGTAGAGGAGCGCGCCCTAATAACTGGACCATTAGAACAACTAGAGCTTGACAAGCCTCGGGGTAGCAAGGCTAGCACCATGAACTCTTTTATTTAATAAATGATTTTCGGTTTGTATTTTTTAATTCCCCCAATAAGATCTTCAATGTTCAAAACAATTATGCAATTTATCAAAGCATTTTAACTTTTCTTATGAATCAACTCTTATTACTATTGTTTTCTCTCATTACTTTACTTATCCAGCATTACTATTACTTATCTTGATGAAGTAATGACTGTGACATGGAAAGAGATAACACAACAAATGGACATAGATTCAGAGGAAGATAACATACCAAAAGAGATTATTAAAGAATCTAAGAACTTTGGAAATCGACCTAAGTCCAACCTGGATTAGACGAAAATTGTTAATCTGGGAGATGAAGAGAATGTCAAGGAAACACGACAGCGTTCATTTATCACCATCAGAAAAAAGGAATACACAGAATTTATAAGAGAATATGCGGGCATATTTGCCTTGTTGTATAATGACATGATGGGCCTGAGTACGTCTATTGTGGCTCACAAATTGCCGAGTGATCTAACTTGACCGGCGGTAAAGTAAAAGCTCAAGAAGTTCAAGGCTGATGTGAGTTTGAAAATTAAGGAAGAAGTCACCAAATAGGTCAAGGCTAAGGTTCTCAAGGTAGTTGAGTATCTGAAATGGTTATCCAATATTGTACCAGTACCAAAGAAGGACAAGAAGGTAAGAGTCTGAGTCGACTACCGGGATCTCAACTAGACCAGTCCAAAAGACGACTTCCCTTTGCCAAACAAACACATCCGGATCGACAATTGCGCCAAGCATGAGTTGCAATCATTTATGGACTGTTTTGTTGGTTACCATTATATCTGGATGGATGAAGAAGATGCTGAGCAAATAGCATTCATTACGCCATAGGGAATGTACTGCTACAAGATGATGTCATTTGGGTTATAGAATATAGGGTCCACCTACATGAGGGCCATGACTAGCTTTTTTCATAATATGATACAAAAGGAGATCGAGTTGTACATAGATGACGTTATCATCAAGTCGAAGAAGGCCACTAATCACACAGAAGATATATGAAGTTTTTCAATAGACTGCGGAGGTACACCCTATAACTGAATTCCGTGAAATTTGCATTTGGGGTCCCTGCTGGAAAATTACTTTAGTTTATTATGAGCCACCGTGGAATAGAATCAGATCCATCAAAAGTCAAGGCCATTTAGGAACTTCCACCACCAAAGAACAAGAAGGATGTGATGAATTTCTTGGGAAGACTTAACTATATCAGCTGGTTCATAGCACAGTCCACGGTCATCTGTGAGCGAATCTTCAAGATGTTGAAGAAGGATGCCGCCACCAGATGGATTAATGACTACCAGAAAGCTTTTGATAGGATCAAGGAATACTATCAACACCACCAGTTTTGTCTAGCTAGAGTCAGTAGATCTCTACTACTATATGTTGCAGTACTAGATGGTGCCTTCGGTTGCGTCCTGAGGCAGCATGATGAAACAGGGAGGAAAGAGCGGGCCATTTACTATCTCAGCAAGAAGTTCACTCTGTACAAGGCCTGGTATTATTTTTTAGACTGTACCCACTGTTCTCTGACTTGGGTGGCCCAGAAGTTGAGGTATTACTTCTATGTCTATACTATATACCTCATATCAAGGATGGATCCTTTAAAGTACATCTTTCAGAAGCCCATGTCCACTAACAAGCTAGCCAAGTGGCTAATCTATGATATTTTATACATAACTCAGAAGTCAATCAAGCGACAGGTACTAGCAGATTACCTTACGGAAATCCCGTAGATGGAGGATACGAACCCCTAAATACATATTTTCCTGACGAGGAGGTATCATTTATAGGAGAAGAGATTACGAAATCCTATGTTGGTTGGAGAATTTTTTTTGATGGAGCAACAAATTTCAATGGAGTTGGCGTAGGAGCAGTTCTAGTATCAGAGACTGGTCAACATTATCCGGCCTCCGCCAAACTCAAGTTCCTGTGCACCAAGAACATGGCCGAATATGAAGCTTGCATCCTGGGGTTCAAGATGGCCATTGACATGAACGTACAAGAGTTGCCAGTAATTGGAGATTCAGACTTACTTATATATCAGGTCCGAGACAGGTCCGACCTGAATGGGCAACCAAGAACTCTAAGATACTCCCGTATCTACATCACGTACAGGAGTTAAGAAAGAGGTTCACAAAGGCAAAATTTCGACATGTTCCAGAATACAAAATGAATTTGCTGATGCATTGGCTATCCTATCATCCATAATACATCATCCCGATAAGAACTTCATTGATCCCATTCCAGTAAAGATCCATGAGCATCTAGCTTATTGTGCCCATTTTGAAGAAGAAGTAGACGAAAAGCCTTTGTTTCATGATATCAGGGAATATTTATCTAAAGGAGATTACCTAGAGCTTGCAAATCCTAATAAAAAACACATGCTTTGGATGCTGTCCAACAATTTCTTTTACAGCGAAGGAATACTATGTAGGAGAACTCCTAATCTGGGACTACTAAGATGTGCCGACGCAAAGGAAGCATCCAAACTACTACAAGAGATTCACGTTGGGACATGTGGTCCACATGTGAACGTTTTTATCTTGGAAAAGAAGATCCTCCAAGCTGGTTACTTTTGGATGACTATGGAAATGGACTGTATTCAGAATGTTCGGAAATGCCACCGCTGCCAGATACATGTAGACATGATAAAGGTGCCACCAAATGAGCTTAATGCAACAAGCTCACCGTGGTCTTTCGCCGCCTGGGGAATGGATGTTATTGGACCAATAGAGCCTGCCGCTTCCAACGAGAACAAGTTTATCCTCGTAGTAATCGACCATTTCACCAAATGGTTTGAAGCAGTATCTAACAAAGCAACGACTAAGAAAGCCATGGCAGAATATGTCCGTGACCGTATTGTTTGTCGATTCGGGATTCCAAAATCAATAATTACTGATACTGGTTCCAATCTAAACAGTGACATGATGAGAGCCATGTGTGAAACCTTCAAGAGCAGACACAAAAATTTTACACCCTACATGCCTCAAATGAATAGAGCCGTAGAAGCCGAAACAAGAATATCAAGAAGATACTAAGGAAAATAATAGAAAAACATAAGCAGTTGCACGAGAATTTATTGTTTGCCTTACTAGATATCACACCATAGTGTGCACATCAACTAGGGCAACCCCATATATGCTGGATTATGGTACAGAGCCGTCATTCCCGTCGAATTAGAAATTCCTTCCTTAAGGATCATACAAGAAGTTGAGTTCGACGACGCAGAATGGGTGAGAAGTCATTACGAGCAATTGTCTCTTATAGATGGATAGAGAATGAATGCAGTTTGCCATAATCAGCTTTATTAGAACAAAATGTCCAGAGTCTTCAACAAAAAAGTCAAGCCGAGATAGTTCATACCGAGACAACTGGTGTTAAACAAAATTTTCCTGCATAAAGATGAAGCAAAAGGCCCCCAACTAGCAGGGTCCATACATCATTCACTCAGTTTTAATAGGAGGAGCCCATATACTTGCCGAAATGGATGGACAAGTCTGACCAAAACCAATTAATTCAGATG
Source organism: Nicotiana benthamiana (assembly GCA_034376525.1). Lineage (NCBI taxonomy): Eukaryota > Viridiplantae > Streptophyta > Magnoliopsida > Solanales > Solanaceae > Nicotiana > Nicotiana benthamiana. The sequence continues at coordinate 95,345,805 of CM067330.1, forward strand.
CAGTCAAACAATACAATGTGTAATCTTTATGATTTCCCATATGATGTAATTAAACTATTTCTGACCTAATTTCCATTTAAAAGGGGATACGTAGGAAGCCTAATGGGTTCAATCACAATTTAATAAAATTTTCATTTCTCCCGCAATTGGAAACTGCGGCAGAATTTTGAGAAGGACCCTCACAATTCTGAAGTAATTTCAGGCGATCATCACTAGCAACACTCGAAAGCATCAACTCAGTAAGCTGGGGCAGAATTTTGAGGACGACCATCAAAATTTCATAGCAGGGAGGGTTGCAATGTCTTGAACCACGTCGCAGTCATCAGTTCATATAAACAAAAACTATTATTAATTACGTGCTTATGTTACATTTTTACTAAATCATGCATGTTTATTGCTGAAATTGCCTTGTTTAGCCACGCTACCCCAATAATATGCATAGTATCACCAGATGAAAGCCGAGCGGGTCAAGTATAGCCAGTGAGGATGCGAACTAACCTCCCCCTCTACAAAACTCACGATTTTTCTTTTGATGCAGACACTTGGATTCAAAAGCATCTGGCATACTATACACTCACGAGACAAACATTGTTCATGAACACAACTCTCAAAATTGTTGCATTTACTAGCATTTGCTATCCACACCCGCCGGTGATCAGTCATAATATCATAACCTGCTATAAGCTAAGAAAACTCTATTACCATTTGCCATTTTATTTTTTTACATTGCATAAGGCTACCATTCTGCCTTTCGAGACAGAATACTATCTCCATCTGCATTTTTTCTGCATTTCATAAGGCTATCATTCTGCCTTCCAAGACTAAACTCTATCTCCATCTGCATTTTTTGCATTGCATAAGGCTACCATTCTGCCTTCCGAGACTAAACTCTCTCTCCATCTACATTTTCTGCATTGCATGAGGCTACCATTCTTTCTTCTAAGACTAAACACTGTCTCCGTCTGCATTTTTCTACATTTCAGAAGGTTCCCATTATGCCTTCTGAAACTAAACACTGTCTCCATCTACATTTTCTGCATTGTATATGGCTACCATTCTACTTTTCGAGACTAAACAATGTCTCCATCTGCATTTTTTGCATTACATATGGCTACCATTCTGCCTTCCGAGACTAAACGCTATCTCCATCTACATTTTTTTGCATTGCATCTACCATTCTGCCTTTCGAGACTAAATTTTGTCTCCATCTGCATTTTTCTACATTGCATGGTTGAGAGATCACCACCTCTACATTTGCATGGCTAAGCGATTGCCATCTTATTTACACTTAGATGGCTGAAACATCGCCATATCTACATTTGCATGGCTGAAAGATCGCCACCTTGTCTACATTTGCATGGTTGAAAGATCACCACCTAATTTACATTTGCATGGGTGAAAGAATGCCAACTTATTTACATTTGCATGGCTGAAAGATCGCCACCTTGTCAACATTTGCATGGATGAAAGATCTCCACTTCATTTACATTTGCATGGCTGAAAGATCGCTACCTTATTTACATTTGCATGGCTAAAAGACGCTACCTATTGCATTTCATGGGCTAAAAGATCACCAAATGTTGCATCGTATGGGGTGAAAGATTTCCAATTTATCCGAAGGCATCATTGTTCAGAGGCGCCATTGCATAGCCCGAAAATACTATGCCATAGCCAGAGGACCCTTTTAATCTTTTGGATATCTTTATTCAAAGGCTTCATGGTTCGGAGGCATCATCTTCATAGCCCGAGAGCATCCTTTAATGGCCTGCAAATCCTTTATTATATGCTTCATGGCCCAGGACATCATGGCCTAAGGACGTCATTCTAACTGTCCAAATACAACCTTCATGGTCCGACGGGAATCTGCAACATGTTTAAATTTATGCACCATATATGCTTCTATTGCTTATTTTCAAGTAAACTAGGGGCAACGGCCATCTCGGCAGGAGCAATCCTGCTCCAATTCCCGCAGCCCTTTCAAACTTTAACCATTCAACCCATCTTGAATATTGTGTCTGTTTTTAGGAAGTTTATGTTGGCATACTGTGCCGACGAATTCGAAACTACATATGACTTGATTCCTATAAGACCCTGGATACGTAGGTAGCTCAGAAGCCAGGTTATGGCCTAAACATTGTCAAACCATTTCGTCCGGTCAAAATTGGCCATCATATCTTTACCCGACAACTCTTTCATCCTTCCCGGATAAAGAGAGGCAATTGTTGATACCCAATTTTTTCATATATATTTTTGAAAATGCAAAATACTTTAAAAATAACATATGTGTGCATATATAAGTATTTCAAATGCTTTATTATTATTTTTCCATAATTTTAAAAAGATTTTGTAAATCAATTTATTGCCCTATTTTATCCAGAAATCCCAATAATTATTCCAAAACTACAATTTTTAGTTATTCATTTATTGTACTCTCATATTTACGCTAAAATATAGCTAATATTATTTTTACATATTTTTATGAGTTTATTTAGTATTTTTAAAGCTAAATTGTATATAATTGTAATATTAGCCTCTTTTGGATTTAATTATGTTTATGCCTATAATTATTAATCCCAATATTAATAATTTGATAACTATGTACAATTAATCATAATAGTACCATTAATTTATTTTCAGAAATTATCTTACTATTTTGATAAATCAAACGAGGAAAGTTGGCTATTTAAAGGATAGCCCCATTTTTATTTCAATTATAACCAAATCAAACCCTCCAGTCCCAGCCCACTTTCAAATTAAAACACCCAACCCAAATCCTAAATCCGCTTACCCAACCAAAGACACTAAATCTTGGTCGTTGATCTTTTCCTCATAATTCCTTGCCTTTTTTAATCTAACAACCCCCAAACCCTACCCATTCCCTCATTTCAACTGCCACTGAATCCCTTGTCTTTCTCAATCGTGTCTCAAACCATAGCCGCCACCCTCAATTACCACCTTAAAACCTCTCAAATCTATGGCATTCAAGGTCATCGGAGGCCTGTATCCACCTTTTATGGCTTCTATATGCCCGATTATCGTGGTTTCAAGGCTAAATCCTGGGAAAACTTGGTCCAGACTTTGGTCGATTTCAATTTTATGGTTGTCACTGGTCATCTTTGACCTTGATCCGGCAAGCCATGGCTATTCGAGTCCGATTCTGGACTTTCCTACTAAGATCAATGGTTTTCAAATCCTTTCTCACCATTTGAGGTTCTTATGAAACCCTAACCTTTAAGGTTCTTCCAATTTCTTTTAGGCCTATTTCAGAATTGTGCTTGCACTAAACTTCTAAATATTTTCTCAATGTTTCTTTTAATACTCGACCTTCAAAACCCCTTATTTTTCGATTAGGTTTTCGGTTAAGTTATTTGACATGTCTTGCTATGTTATGTTAATGGCCTTGATTTCATATGATGTTTCAGAATCTATTTTTGTTATTATTTTTTTTATTTACTTGAATTTCATCTCCAAACTCAATTGGTTTTGAAAACTCTAATTTTGGGTTCATTCAAGTTCCGAGAATATTTGTAGTGTGATTTACTCATTCATCATCTTTGAATTCGATTGGTTTAAAAAACCCTACTTTCTTTAGGGTTTATTTGGGCTTCTGAAGTTGCTTCTTGTGTTTCAGTATGTGATTTGGTTTCTTGCAATCATTGAAACTCGAATGTACTTTTTCAAAAGGGCCTTTACTTGACTATTCGCATGCTTCTGATACCTTATTACGAAGTTAACGAAGTTAACCTACGTGACTACCATGTTATCGTGTTCATAACCTACTGACTATGTGATTGTATTGCATGTTGCTTCTCTTTGCCATAGTTTGGCCCCGCATTTTTATGTACTCTATTTGTATTGAAGGACTGATTTCAAACCATTCCTTATGAAATTTGATTGCACTCGTGTTAAGTAATTGATTCTTTCCTTGTTTCACATTAGTTATTTCCCTATTTCTTAGTCTAATTTGACAACTTTCCTTTAAACATTCGATCCCTACCTTTTCTACTCAATATGATTGATTCCCTTACCTTGGTTACATTGGTACTTGATTCTTACTGGAATTTCCTTGATTAGGATTTGATGAACCTAGTGTCTATTACATATTGAGAACTTGTACTATGCTGAAAATATTTCCTTATTGGTTATATTTAGCCTTATGTGATTTCATTTCTTATTTAGTATTTGCATTGTTACCGCTTAATTTAAATCCTTAATTAAAAGAAGTCCTTATACTAATGTGATTTTAATTAGTATATAGTTCCATAATTACTGCTGAGCCATGAATTTTGCCTTATTTTTTCACCTGTTTTCAAGCTATAAATACCTTGCGCTTTCATGAACACGCAAATGAACATTCTTAGTTCTGAACTCACACTTACACTAAAATAACACTCTCTCTTGCTCTATTTCTTCAACTGTGGCCTGTTTAGCTTGTTGAAAGCCAAAGCTATATTTCAAAAAGTCTTGCTACCTTTCTTTACAACATTTGTTTCTTTGAACTTGTACGTTCTAGTTAAGATTTCAGCATCAACAACAACATAATTACTTAATGTTCTTGCATTCTTGTCTGCCTATTGCCTTATTACATTCATTTAGCATGTTGTAATCTTTTTTCTCATGTATTGTATCGATGTATTATGAATCAATTCCTACGCTAATGTGCTGATAATTATGGTTTGTTTGGGGCATGACAACATCAAATATTGCTGAGCATGATTCAAACTTGGTCCTCCTAGGATCATAACCCCTATTCCACCTGTACATGGTAAGTAATCTGGTTGATTTGCAAGCATGACAGCACCCATATTGATATGCTTGCCCTGAATTGACACACGCCTAAGTGTAAAGGCCCTTGCAAGGATTCCCATTCCCCTGCCCCCTTTGGTGTAAAGTTATCAACTTGTTTGAATTATTTATGGCTATTTCCAAGTTTCTCTTTCCCTCTTCTTTACTTCCTTAGTTCTTAGAGCTCTACTTATGCACTTGCACTATCCTCTTAGACTTAAGTTCTGCCCTCCTCATGTGAGCCTTGCTTTAGGACCCATGATCTCCCTATGAACTTGGACACATGAGGTTTGGCACTTTCGCACTACACTTGTCCCTATTCTTGTTTTAGAACTTGGCTACAAGCGCTGAACAGGGCCCCTTTGAGGCCCTTAGGGAACTGTGACATGCTCAGGTTTGAGAAACGCTTTAAAACAAATGTCATTTGAAGTGGTTTTGCCTATAACTCAAAAAGGAAGACAAGAATCTGGCTTCCTTTTATTGTAGTTTTCTTTCTTTTATTTTCGATGTAGTTCATTACTGGGTTTGTAATAATTTTGTAAAAAACATTAGGATTTGCTAGTGAAAAAGGGTTGGGTATTTATGCATGCAAAGGGTAGAGATTTTCCTATGGGACTATTCTGATTCTACATATTCAATCACGTGTAGAAATGATGGCTATATGTATATTTTGATTCTACATATTCAATCACATGTAGAAACCATGCTTATAGGACTACTTTGATTCTGCATAATCAATCACATGCAGAAATCATGCCTATAGGACTATTATGATTCTGCATGTTCAATCACATGTAGAATCATGCATATAGATTATTTTGATTCTGCATATTCAATCACATTTAGAAACTATGCCTATAGGACTATTCTGATTCTGCATGTTCAATCACATTTAGCGATCATGCCAATAGGACTATTTCTATTCTGCACATTCAATCATACTTAGAAACCATGCTTACTGGAGTATTTTAATTCTGCATAATTCAAACTGCATCTAAAAATCATGCTCATAGAGGTTTATTTACTCTACATGTTTAATATCACACCTAGATAACCTGCCTATAGGGCTTCATTTTAATTTTTTGCATGTTAGGTATCATGTTTTAAGGTTATGACTTAGTAGTATGTTAAAATCAATAACATATAGAAACCATGCCTATAATAATTCCGAATCATTTGTCTTATAAACTATGCGACTTTGCTATATTTCTGAATCAGTAATAGATATCATGCTCATAGGATCTCGCTCAAACACTTGTGCAAGCCTTAGGTAATGACGACCGATAAATTGATTTTACCTTTATTAACTAATAATTAATCATAAATCAGTAATCAAGTCTGATTTTGCCTTCCTATATGAGCCATGTATCAAACTAGTCTGCCTCAACAACGTCCTCTCCCTCGTCTTTAATGTTTTAATCAGACCTAAACAGTATGTGCAAGACATGCTATTTTGTGTGTTTGTTTTGAGGAGATATATGTGAGCCTTTGTTTGTTTATATGTCTCCCCAAACATGCATTATGTGTTTTGTATGTCACCTTAGAATTTTTACCTTTGAAACCTCAAAAATGCCTAATATTCTTCCCTTTTAGGATTTGTAGTCCTAAGTTCCTCGAGGACCTATATTATTTGGAGGAGTAATAGCATGCAATAAATAATCGAGACCAATCTGCACTTTAATACCTTAATGAGGTTGGAAGAGTAAATATCGATATAATGACCATGCAACAATGTCACTTGTAGCCCCTCATTGAGGAGTGATTATCGAACATTGTGTAAGGTGATCTATATTTTTAATAAACCTAAGACCACCCCCCCCCTCCTCCATTTATGTTTTTTTCTCTTTTGGAATTGTATTTCCTCATTCAAAAATCATCTTAATTATTCTTCCAAACTTTGTCTACTTTCAAATCACTATGTATTGAAATTCCCTCTTATTTGAGCCTTATTTGTTTATCTATTTACTGCACCCAAATTTACAATAATTGTCTCGCCGGAACCACACTAATGGATTCTGAGGGGTACCTAACACCTTCCCCTTAGAATAATTTCAAGCCGTTACCCAATCTCTTGTTATTCAAACAAACTTAAAGTTAAATCTCTTTGGTGTCCTAATACACTATAATCATTATGTGACGACTCTTAAAATGCAAAACCCAGTTCCCAAAAGGAACGAGTTGTCCCTCTAAATGTCATAAACCTGATTTTCTGAGAAAAATGGGGTGCGACAACTAGTACCTATCTTCAAAACACCTTAAACAATATCAAATCACCCAAAATACATCGGATTCAAGCCGAAGCTTCCAAAATCTTCGGAATTACGCAATCGATCAAAATAATACAAAACCCCGTCCGAATGACCTGAAATTTTACACACACATCCAAAATGCCACAACAGAACTATTGCAACTTCCGGAATTCCATTCCAACCCATATATCAAAATCTCACATATCAACAAAAAAATGCCAAAATCTAATTTTCGCCAACTCAATCCTAATCCTTCCACGGACCTCCAAAATGCATTCTGATCACGCTCCTAAGTCCCCAATCAACTAAAGGAGTTAATCAATCGTATAAGTTCCGATTCGAGATCATATACCAACAAGTTAAATCTTGGTAAAATCTTTCAAATTTCAAGCTTCAAAATAAGAACTGTTCTTCCAATTTCATTCTGATTACCGTGGAAACCAAAACCAACTATTTACATAAGTCATAGTACATCACGCGGGGCTAGTCTTGCACGAGAACTAGCGAGTGAAGTGCAAAAGCTCAAAATGACCGGTCGGGTCGTTACATCCTCCCCCACTTAAACATACGTTCGCCGTCGAATGTGCCTAGAGTTGTTCCAAAATCAAACCAATCGCTGAATGACCTTACCATGCATATACCTAGGGGTGATCCGACGTCACCTTATCTCATATAGGTTTGATAATTCAATGCAACTGAAATTTCATGATCCAACCTAGCTCATAAACCTTAGAACCACATTTCCACTTGCGAAATCATCCACAAGATCAAAATATCATATCTATACTCTAAAGAAGCTGGAACAATCTGTAACAACCCATACACATAACCTCAGGTGCAATTACATGATATGACACATAACTCAAACACTTGTAGCGACAACTTCTGATCACAACAACTGCACACAATAACTGAATACCGATAGAAAACATCTTATCAACTAAAGTCTCATTCCAACACTTTCATATACTGCCAATGATAAACGAAACACGTAATAAACCGTAAATATTTCTCATATCACCATTCATGAAGCCATTTCTCCTTCGGCAAGGACCATAGAAAATTTCTAAGTCAAACCTCGATATTATCCTTCTAACATGCTAAAACCGAATCCATTTGTGTTCCTTCTAGATCCCAACGTTCACATCTAATCCAACACAACTACCCTGATAACATGACACATCAACACCATCTAAGGCCACAACTCATGCAATCTGCACACCGATAAGCAACAATTTGAACATACTTAAATCATGAAAATAACTATATTGAAAGAGTTGTGCCGCAAGCTTACCAGTACCACCACACATAATGCTAAGAACCCATCACACATCATAGAAACCTTACACACGAATTTGAACTGCAGGATCATACCTCCATATAGCTTTTGTGTATTGCGCGACCTCATCCAAACACTAGTCCACATGAAATAGCTCAAGTAACCATGCTTAATGTCGACAACCATGCTCAATGATGTCTAAAATCAAAGCAATCGTCATAACTACCACGAAACAATTGACAGGACATACACAAACCCAAAAGGACACAAGTGATGCTCAATCCACCTAGCAATATCCAATACTCTTCCCGCTCAACTTCCACAATGAAACCCCAATGGAACCACACCATGAGTGCCTACAACCAACAAATCATAACGCCTTGCAACACAGAAAGGTAAACCATAAATATCCCTGTATATACTAATAGCTCAATGATAAAAGACTTAATACATCCCTCAACAATACAACTCGAAGCCAACCAGGCCGACTCAAGTAAGAACACACATCCATATTGGCCTACCACAAACCCCTTCTCAAGAAAACCCTAAAATTGTTCCTTCACTTCCTTTAAATCTATCGTGTCATACGATACGGTGTCCAACACCAAATCAATACTAAAATCAACAACCTTGCCTGGCAACATGCCCGACCACAAGAAATACATCCGAAAATACCTTCACCAACAATACTGAATTAAGGGCAGGAGTCTCTACACTGAAATTCATCCCGAAAACCCATATAAGAAAGACAATCCTTCCTATCCATCGGTTGGGTCTTCGAAATATGAAACCACCCTACCAAGAACATAGTCCGTCGAACCTCGCCACTCAATCTGTGGCATTCCCGATATAACCAACAGTGTCGCCTTAGTGCAATAGTCCAGAATAACACAACACTGAGATAATCAATTTGCACCCAATATTACATCATAATCTAACATACTAAGCAGCAAAAGATCCACTTAGGTCTCCAATCCCTGATAGTCACCACTTTGTGTCGATACACGACCCACAACCACAATATAACCTATTTATGAGAACTTCCCATCTCCAAATCCATATGGCACATGAATGACCATATGTGATCCCAATTTTGCCCTCTGATACCACACTTCTAATACTCAATCATTCCACGAGAGATACTCTAAGTATTTTCTGTGCCTCCAAGCAAACTGGAATATCAGCAATCGATCTAATAAGAGAGTGCTGCAATACTACCAAAGTACCATCACCTTAATCACATTGCCTCTTTTTAGAACATACACCCTCGTCAAATCACCCCAATTAGCAATACCATTTCCTTAATAATCATAAGATCATTTCCCTAATCATCTGAAGCTCATTTCCTTAATTATCTAGAGCTTATTTCTCTAATTATATGAAGTTTCCTGCTGCCTAAGGATTTTTATGATCTTCTGTTCAGAATGAACCAAGGACTTACATATGCAAATCTCAAGCCTACAACACATATCGCATAAACCATACTATCCTAGGATAATCATGAGAATTTTGTATCCCCCTCCAAGACATAAGCAACTATGTATTCAACTAGACAAGAATTTTTCATTGACCCCATCTAGAAGAAAATCTTTTTACATACCATGCTCCTCCTGCCAGCAAAAAATGTACCTCTCTAACCGTAGTAGAAATCATCAAGGACTCTCCGACTCCCTTTTGCACAACACCAAATCTGTCAAGATTGAATCCCTCTAGCTCAACCAAACTATGCAGGCCACTAAAACCCAAGAGCATTGCGGCGAAACATATGTAGAAACTTATTACCTCATAAGCACCCAAGGAAATAATTATATCCTTACCATATCGATCCGGCCTACTACCAGGCTATACCATCTATCTAAGTTCCTTCTGATTTACCTTCAACTAGATACTTCTTCTTGCTATAACACCACCATTCTTCAACCCAGAATCAACACACGAGACCCAAGCGCAAAGCCACACCGTTTAAGGCTTATAAGCCGCTGAGTACTCTCTTAAATATTCCTAAAAGCACCACGTTCAAAATACCCACCCTGAAGAGACTTCTTATGAATCCAAAGCCATTACCTTTACCTTCTTGATACTGATATAGGATCCCATAATTGATATAGAAATGCCACAGATCTTGACACCCTCCAAGGTAGACCTCAAGTTCTAACCAATTATACAATTTGAAAATCTCCAATTCTTACATGTAAAATCTTGAACCCATTAGAACCATTCTCGAGATTCATCCACTCTACTCAAACCTCAATTAGACTAATCAAATGAACCTAACAACATGTGCCTCATTCGCACTCCAACACTGCAGAATGTAACCTCACCTTAATGCAACCAAACAACTTCATGTTCTATGCATAGCACGCCCTATACCAATAAGCACTCGAGACATTCTTTAAGTCTCACACACCTATGAAGCATAATATAACCTTACCTTAGTTGAAAATTTTCCATTACTCTAGCCGTCCTCAGTCTCAACCTACAAAAGCCATAACAAATTCACCAGCACGCTTCAAACTAGAACAAACATAGCATGTAACCGTGCTATCAACAACTCAATAGCAGACTCCCTCGCTTAGTTCAAATCTATAGATCAAAACACATACATAATAACTCATAACATGTATATTCTATTATTTCCATAATAATATATTGATAATAAACTTAATCCTCCATAAGCTCGTGAAACACAGACCATCTAGTACTTTAAATCTTCTACAATTCTTGCATTCCCTCTCATAACAGTTAACCCATGTCTTAGGTGACCCAGATTTAAATTGCAACACATATATGTCACTTGTGAAGGAGGTATTCTTACAGAAAATATAATGATCGCAACACTTCGGAACACTCCGCAGGAGATAACCCTCCTGCTTCGCCTCTACTAACTTTCCTGTATACCTTCCACTATCATGAATAATACGTAGTCACTTAATCGTCCTGAGTCTGAACCCATACCACAACATGAAATTTACTTCACTCCCAACTAGAAAAAATAAAAGGATTCTTGACACAATTATAAATCGAGGCTATACCTCAAATCAAGATGGAAATCAAGCTCCTAGTAGTTCTTCTATCCTCCAACGAACCCTTCACGTCACTTCCAAATCATATGAATACATTTCGAAGCCATAACATACTCATCGCATAGCCATCCAGCCATGGACACTACAGTTAAGTACAAAAATATGTGCTCACACAATCAGCACCTCGGTGCTCAAGCTATAGGCAAAACGTGGCCTCAAGTCCTCTAGATTGGCCCATTATCAATGCATAAAATATCATATCTCGCCCCTCGACCAGAGAATAACAAGACATCGATGCACGTATGATACTGACCGCTCATGCGTGCATACGAATGCATGGAAGGAATTCAAGCAGTTACATTTCAAGCTGAATCAAGGACACACGATAAGAGTTCTAGAATGTGAATTTTTTCCTAAAGGTTCTGAAGCTGCTTGAGGATAAGTACATACGTCTCCATACAAATCCATGAAACACTACTAACCTGCTCATGACTTGAGAGACCTATGTAACCTAGGCTATGATACCAACTGTTCATGACCCTAAACTCGCACTCAATCATGATGACACCTCTCGTGAAGAAAAGGCCAGCCGACGCATTCCCATTTATATTTTTAGCAATTTAAAATAATAAATATGAAGCCTTAAATATCATAATAATAATCCCAAAATGATAAGTAGTGACGTTACAATTTGCAGAAATAAAACCCAACACAGCCCGATATCGGGGTGTCACTAGTCATGAGCATCTATCAATATGCTACAATCAAAAGTGTCTATAAACTATTACAGAATCATTGATAGAGAAAGAAATGAGATAAAAGGGGAGAAGCACGAGGCTACGGACGCTACGCAGCTACCTCGTGAACTCCAAAATCAGTCGGGAGCTCGTAACTCTGGCAAGCAGGATCAACAATGCCTCAATCTGCACACGGGGTTTAGGGAGTAAAGTGAGTTCACCAAATCAGTAAGTAATAATCATAAATAAAGATTGAGAAATACGAAATCACGCAAGGCACATTTCAGGCTACAATGAAGCAGAAAAAGGCAGTTAAAAGTGAATCAATATGTATATGTAGAAATCATTTTTTTTGTTCAACTTAAACTTCATGAAATGTTTTTTCAACAATTAAGCAGGTAAATGACAGGAAAATAAGAAAGATAAACATATAAAGGTTCGTCCCTCAGGCACAATGTCAATAAATCCGCCCCTCAAGCACATCACAATAGGTACCCGTGCTCACTCGTATATGCAGACTCCTGGAGGGGACCCTACGGCCCAAGCACAATATCAATCCATCTCGTGGCATAATCACATAGGCTCTTGTCCTCATATCAACAATCCACCTCATGGCGTACATGTCTCAAGGCTTCGTCCTCATACTCGTAATTTGGTGTTTCCTCACAACATAGGCCCTCGGCCTTACTCAGTAAAAATCCTCACAAGCCACTCGGGCAATTGTAAAACATGATTTTTAGCCAAAATATCATTTAAAAGATCCTCTAAGAGTTAAAACAGAGTAAACATGGATGAGTTATGAAAACAGAGGAATATAACATGACTGAATTTAAGTATAAAATCAAAACAGTAAGAAAATATCAATAAAAATTACTTAAGGGTTCAAATAGTTTGCACGAGGCCCAAATATGGCAATCATCCCAAAATATGATGTACACAAATAGATTTCAGTTAAAATACGGTAAAATAGTCATTTGGGATGGACTAAGTCGTAATCCCCATTAGTGAACGATCCCACACTCGTCATCAAGTGTGTGTGTCACCTTAATATAACACAACGATGTGTAATCTGGGGTTTCACATGCTCTAGACATCATTTAAAATCATTTTTCACCTTGATCCGGTCTAAACTCTTGCCTGTGGTGTCTTTTCCCTCACGAATCGACCTCCATATGCTCCAAATCTAGCCACTATCAAAAATATCCAATCTACATAAAAAATCCCGAAATTGCTCTAACATGGCCCCAGGCCCAAGTCTCAGAGTCCGACAAAATTAACATCAATAGAATCCTCATCCTCCCACGAGTCTATTCATTTCAAGAACATCAAAATGGTACCTCAAATGGCCCCTCAAATCACTACTCAAATGTCTCTTAATCTCTATCCTAATACTTCAATTTTCTTCCTTAATTTCAACTAATACCATGATTAAACAAAGAAAAATTATCATAAACATGAGTAATGAAACTCAGGGAACTTCACCAACTGATTCTCTTCGATCTTCCCCTTGAATTCAATGCCCTAGCTCGCTTCACGTCTTCAAAAATGGAGAACATAGAAAAAATTTGCGGAGGAACATTATATACTTTCTAACCTTGGCATTTGCGCACCTACAGTCCATTTCCGACTTTTGCAGTATCACTTCTATGACCAAACCCACCACATCTTCGTTTTTTATTATGTTGCAAATTTCCGCATCTGCGGTTAGAAACTCGCACTTGAGCTACCGCAGGTGCGTCCATGACACCGCCTTTACGATTCCTAAAGGACTTCAACTTGGCTGAATTTGCGGCTGCCTTACACTTCTGCGATCATCACACATGCAGCCTGTCAACCGCAGGTGCGGTTATGACAAAAGCCAAATGCTTCAGCTGTAAGAACTAAATTCCAATTCTTTCGTCACCCATCCGGAATTACCCCGAGTCCCCTAGGACCTCAACCAAAAGCACAAACAAGTAACATACTACCATTCAAACTTGTACCCATCTTCCAAGCACCTCAAACAACATCGAATCACCCAAAATACATCGGATTCAGGCCGAAGCTTCCAAAATCTTCCGAATTACGCTTTCGATCAAAATTATACCAAACCACGTCTGAATGAGTTGAATTTTAGCATGCACATTCCAAATGCCACAACGGAACTACTAATACTTTCGAAATTCCATTCCGACCCCAATATCAAAATCTCACCTATCAAGCGAAAAACGTCAAAATATAAATTTCGCCAATTCAAATCTAAACTTTCCACTGACCTCCAAATGAATTCCGATCACGCTTCTAAGTCCCCAGTCACCTACGGAGCTAACCAAATTGTAAAAATTCCAATCCGAGATCATATACCAACAAGTCAAATCTTTCAAATTTCAAGCTTCAAACTGAGAACTATTCTTCCAATTTCATTCAGATTACCCTGAAAACTAAAACCAACGATTTACATATGTTATAATACATCACACGGATCTAGTCATGCCCGAGAATTGGCTAGCAAAGTGCAAAGCTCAAAATGATCGATCGGGTTGTTACATGAAAATGTTTCATGATAATCCATACATTTTTATTGGCTATACCCTTTGGCCATTAGCCTTGCCTTGAACCTTTCTACTTCACCATTAGCAAGATACTTGATTTTTTATACTCACTTATATCCCACTAAATGTTTCCTTTGAGGTAGTAGTACTACTTCCGAAGTATGATTATCCTTTAGAGCTTTGATCAATTGCTTCATGGCCTCTATCCATCTTTCATCTTTGGTTGTCTGCCTTTAAGTTTGAGGTTCCACCAGATTGAAGAACTTAGCCAAATAGGATTGATATTGAGTGGAAGTATTATTGTAGTATAGATAGTTGTATATGAGATATCTGGTGGTATTCTTCCCAGTTATACATAGCATTTCATCCATATTGGTTGCATATATTGCCTTTTTGATTTTATAAGTATGGGAGAGTCTTCTGAAGTTGAGGAAGTGTTTGCTTCTGCTTCTACAAAAATCTCTCGAATATGTATGTCAAATTTCCCAACATCTATGTTTGGCAAGCTGTTCGTTGGAACACCATGAGATTCTCCATGACTGTTGGCTTCAGTAGGAGAATCAAGAGAATGATCTCCAACCGCATTAGCATCAACTGTGTCACTAGCATGTTGATCTACAGATGGTAATGTAGCTTTTGCGTTTGGTTGAGTGGGAACAACAACATGAATCTGTCTATCAGAAAATACCTTAGGTTCCTGCATAATTAAGTTAGTAATTGAAGGAGATTTAGTAGTCTGTAAGTGTGCAAAGAGAAAGACTGACTCCTCGAACACAACATCTCTGCTCACAAAAAATGTTTGGTAGACAAATTCATCAACAGATAAACCTTCTGTGTGCTATAATAGCCCATAAACACACAGGCTTTGACTCTTCCAGCAAATTTGTCACCACTAGGAATCACTGTTGCATAGCACAAGCAACCGATCACTCTCAAATGTATGAGGGATGCTTGTCTTCTTAAGAGTTCAAAAGGACTCTTTCCTTGTGTAGAAGTAGAAGGTAGTCTGTTCAACAGATAGACTGCAGCTTGTACACATAGTCCTTAGTATCTGATGGGTAAGTTGGCTTGAAATCTCAAGGCCCTAGACACATCCAATATATGTTTATACTTTCTTTTCACAATGCCATTCTGTAGTGGAGTAAGAACACAACTGTGTTGATGTATAATTCCCAAGTCCTAAAATAGCTTAGTGCACTGTGAATTGAAGAATTCAGTGCCATTATCTGATCTTATAACCATTAAGCAAAACTGATTTTTGATTAACAATAGGTAGTTAGTTATAACAACTGTGACTTTAGTTTTCAATTACAATAGATAAGCCCAAGTAAATCTACCGTGATCATCCACAATGATCAAGAAATAATATTTATTATCAAAAGTAGTATTTCTATAGGGTCCTCATAGATACATATGTACAAGTACAAGATGAGATGGTGCTATAGCTCTAGAGTTGGTTATCGGAAACTTCAGCCTAGTTTATTTAGCCAAAGAATAGACTGGACAATTATTCAGAAGTAATCTATTTACATTGTGACTTAGTAAACTCATACTAATCATTGCAGTAATAGAGGGGTGCCCTAGCCTCATATGCCATAATCTGCAATTTTCTTTGTTTGTAGCTACCACCAGAATATGCTTCTGAAACTTATTCTTGTCATCTTCGGATCTGAAAATGAATAGAGCAGCTAACTTCTTACCAATCCTCTTCATCCTGCTATTGTATAGATACTGAAATATACAGAAATCAGGAAAGAACATTGGATATCATCTCTCCTTTGAAAAAAGATGCATGACCAGTATAGGTTTTGTCCACCTTATCTCAAGTAGTTAAGATAACTTTATCCCTTAGTGAGGCATCTACATTAATGCCATTTAATATCATATCCAAACTTGCATTTATATGGTGTGTAGAACCAGAATCCATAATCCAGTAATTTTTTAAAATCTGTAACATGAAACAGGTAGCATTACTTGCCAAATTTGCATGACCGTCTCCAGTGTCTTTGTTTAGCAATGCCAAAATCTGCTGATACTACTCATCACTGAAAAATTTTCCTGCAATAGGTTCGTTTCCCTCAAAGTTTTGCTTTGTTGACAATTGACCATCACTATTCCCAGACATACTATTCATAGCTGCTAAAGCTTGTTGTTGTTGTGGTATTTTGCACTAACCCCCTTGCAGAGTCCTAGAACCACTAGCACCATGTTAAAACTTATTCAATACTCTTGAAGTGTGTAGGATATCCTGTTAACTTATAACAGTTCTCTTCAGTATGTCGTTTCAGTTTGAAATATTCACAATTCATAAAAGGTCATTTGCCTTTGTAACCCTATCCTTGACTAATCTGCGTAGCCATCAGAAATGATTTAATTCTTGTGGTATTTAGACTAGGTGATGTTTGAGTTTTATCCTTAACAATCACAGTATATGCTTGATTAAGTGGGGGAACACTAGACTTCAGCAAAATCTACGTCCTTGTTGGATCATACGAATCATTTGAGCCACTAAGAAACTATAATAACCATTAATGCTGCATATGATCTACATAGTAATTGGAATTGGGAGTTGCACCATAGCATCATATTTATTCTACAAACTCTTCAATTTCATGAAATAAGTGGATACAGAGTCAGTAACGTGAGATAGAGTGTTGATGGCGCTGTGTAGCTGGAAGATGCGCATGCGATTGACTTTATCAAATCTCTGTCTCAATCCTCCTGAACCAGGTAAGCATCTGTACAACATGCAATTCCACTCAAAAGCTCATGGATGCAATATTCGTCATCCATGAGAGTACAATGGCATTAGAAGTTTTCCATTGCTCATGCAGTTCTTTGTTGCAGGTCTCCTTTGTGCAAATACCATTCATGAACCCTAGATTCCTCTTCCCCAAAAGACTTATCTTCATCCTTTGACCCCGAAGCCCATAGTTTTCCGATTTGGTAATCTTAATCGGAATCAAAACTATTCTAGAAGTGTCAGAAGGTCCAAGGTAAAGTGGTTGTGTGTGTACAAGTGTCTGCTCCTCATTTCTCGAGTCAGTCACCATTGTTGCAGCTCAAAAAAATAGAAAATGAATAAGTCGCAGAAATCTGTGCGAGAGAAAAAAACTAAAATCAAACTGCACGAGTAAACAACATCAGCAACTTTGCTACCATGTTAAATTGTGGGTGAGAACCGTGTTCATCCATGGGAATGCTTAGAGAGAAAGCTGGAGAAGAGAAGAGAAAAAGGGATTTTGAGAAAATGATACTGTTATATTGCTTCCGCTATAGTAAGCAACATATATACATGTTAATTACCAACTAATGACAGCTAATAACCACATAAGTAACTAACTAATAATCTGCCTACTACATAAGCCATGTGCGCAATTACAATTCCATTTGCACTGGTAATACACTAGTTGCAGCATATTTGCAAAACATGGTTCCTCAGGGGTCGTTTGGCTGGTATTCCAAAAGAGTTAATCCATGTCTAACTATGTAAAATCAGCATAACTTATTACTATGTCTGGTTGGTATTTTAATTTTCATATAAAATTTTGTACGAACTATATAATATTTGGTTAGATTTTACCCTTCCTAATATATATACCAGCATAAAAGTAATTTGGATCGCCCGAATCATATTGAATTGACTGCTCTGTCCATGTCCTTACATAACTAATGTGACGACCTGATCTGTCGTCTCATGAGATACCGCTCTGTTTCCCCATTTTTTGCTTCTTTATGCTTCATTATTAGTGTCTTGTGTGATCGAGTTGGGATTGATATTTAGAAGGAAATGAAACACTTAGTCTCTTTTAGGAAGGTTTAAACGTCAACCAGATATTGACTTATGTGTTAGAGGGTTTGGATATGAATTCTGATGATTCGGTTAGCTTTGGAACTTAGGAGTGTGATCGGAAGTGATTTTGGAGATCTGGTTTAGAATTAAAGCTTGAATTGGCGAAGTTAATGTTTTGGCAAATTCTGGTAGACAGGTGAGATTTTGATCCGAGGGTGGGAATGAGATTTTAAGAGTTGTTGTAGCTTCGTTATGTGATTTGGGATGTGTGTGTATTTTTTCAGGTCATTCAAAGGTGATTTGATTAGGTTTTTGATCGAATGCGTGTTTCGGAAGTTTTAAAAGAACTTAGGATTGATTTCGATGTAATTTGATGGTTTTGATATTTTTTGAGGTGTTTTAATTACTGGAACAAGTTTGGATGATGTTTTAGGATGTGTTGGTACTTTTGGTTGACGTTCAGGGGTCCTCGGGAAGATTTTGGATGGCTAATAGAAAGTTTTGAACTTGGAAGAAATGCAAAAAATGCAGCAGCAGTTGCAGGCCATATTTGTCCTTCGGGTTCACAAAGGTTGATTTGCATTCGCGAAAGGAAAAATTGCAAAGCTTTCGTTCGTGGTTTGGATCATGCGTTCGCGTAGAAGGAAGTTGGTCCCTGAGTCATTATTCTTTGTGTTCGCGTCTATAGCACTGCATTCACGTGATGATTGTCGTGTTTTCATAGGAGGATTTGAAGTCCTACAATCTTTGTTCTTCGTGTTCACGGCATAAGGCACGTGTTCGTGTAGTGGTACCAGTTTAAAGCATTGCGTTCGCAGCAGTATCATCGCGTTTGCATAGTGTTAATTTGAGGGATGGAAATTTAGTGCTTTGAAATCGCGAGACTTGGGTCGTGATGGCAATGAAGGAGGAACAATGTTGGGCAAAATGTTATAATTTCCTTTCATATGCAATTTTGGGTCATTTTTCCTCCATGGTTGATCATTTTGAGAGCTTCTTAATGGAGATTAAAGAGGTATTCATGGGGAATCACCTGGAGGTAAGATTTTTTTTGAACTAAATACTCGTTTTTATTATGAAATATACCTAGAAATTTATGGTGTTCTTTATATGTATAGACACATGGCGAGATAAGGAACCTATTGATGTAACATTTTCTGAGTTTTGAGAAGTGGGACGGGGCTCAGGTTTTGCAAATTCCAAGGTTTTTAATATTTTTCGATTGTTTTCGATTGGGTATTGCTCCATTGGCATATTGTGACATATTCATTGTGGTTTTGGTCAGACTCGACGCGCGAGGAGGTCGAATTGAGGGGCAAAGGTATCGCGAGATAGGGATTTCACCGGTTCAAGGTGAGTACTGATTGTAAAACTATTCTGAGGGTTTGAAACCCCAGATTTTCAAAACATATTGCTATATTGAGGTGAAACATGCGCATCATGATGATCGTGGGATTATTTACTACTGGGGATTGCGACTTATTCCGTCCCGATTAATATTCTTATCGTGTATTTAACTGAGATGTGTTTGTTATCAACATGATTTGGGCTTATGGCCATATTTTGGGTTTCATGCCAATTACTTGAGTCCTTAGTGGATTTTATCACTGCTTTCTCACCACTTGATATACTACATGAACTCACTCCTTTTGAATTTACTATTTACTAACTCAGCCACTTTAAATGAATTTTGAGACTTAAACAATATTTCCACTGTTGTTTGGGTTGAGAATTACAATTTTACTGATGCTCGAGGGGTTTATGATGTTTTTCTGGACTGAGTGAGGCTTTCAGGCCTCGTGAGTGCTGTGAGGAGGCTTTCAAGCCTCATCAGTGCAGTGGGGAGGCTTTCAGCCTCGTGAATGTTGTGGGGAGGCTTTCAGGCCTCGTGAGTTATGCGAGGAGGCTTTCAGGCCTTATGTGTGATGTAAGAAGGCTTTCAGGCCTTATGTGCGTGATGGGAGAAGGATTTAAAGCCTTATGTGTGATGTGAGACAGCTTTCAGGCCTAATGTTAATATAGCACTTTGGCCGTAAGGGGCCCCTCCGGAGTCTACACACCTGCAATGAGCGGGAGTGCCGATATGATCTGATACTGAGCCCGTAGGGCTGATACTATAACGAGTGACTGGCACTGAGCCCAAGGGGCAGATACTATTTTGAGCGATTGATATTGAGCCTGAGGGGCTGGTACTGTTTTGAGATATTGCTCGAGGGGCAAACATTTATGTGTTCATCTTGCATATTTACTTGCCTTTTTCCTTTTATACAGTGGTATCTGAGCCTCGGAGGGGTAGATTGTCTATGCTTATTGGCATATCTATTTTGAAATCATTTTGTAACTGTTGAAAGAATCATTTTCAAAAGAGACTTACACCAAGCAAAGATATTTCCAAAGATTTCACAGCTTCACTGTTTTTTCTCAAAGGATTGTACGCTGCTTCTGGTCAGCATGATAGTTTGCTTTACGTGATTTCTTACTGCTCAGTTGTTATTTACCTTTATTACTCACTAAGTTGGAGTACTCACTTTACTACCTGCGCCACGTGTGCAGATCCAGGTATCTATTCACCTGGCAGTGGGTTTTGGCTGATCAGAGGCAGGGTTATATGCAATAAGAAGGTGACTGTCAGCGTTCACAGCACCATATTTTTCCCTCTTTTGTTCATTACTCTAGTTTTATATATTTTGACCTTGTAGTGGTCTTACATTCTGATAGATGCTCGTGACTTGTGACTCCCCTATTAAGCTATGTTGGGTTGTATTTCCTTTAATAAATATCTTAAGTCATACTTAAGCTGCTTATTTATGTTTAACTATTTTGAAAAGACGAGTTAGGTTATTTGGTTGGCCTCATCTTCACGACCATTGTGGTGGGTTTTTGTTGTGACAAGCTGGTATCAGAGACTAGGTTACTAGGTCTCGCGAGTCATGAGCAGGGTTAGTAGTCTCGCAGATCGGTATGGAGACATCTTTATTTATCCTTGAAAGGCTGCAGAACTTTTAGGAAAACTTCACATTATTAAATTCTTATCGTGCATCATTTATTCAACTTGAAAAGAAACTCTTGAAATTTCTTCCATGCGTTTGTACCCGCGCATGAGCGCTCAATATCAGATGTTCCTTGATGGCTTGTGATTCCCTGATCAATGGGCAAGATGAGATCTCTGTGAGTTTGATGTTGGACCAGTTTGGAAGACTTGAGGCTGGATCTTTGCCTATGGATAGAGCACCGAGGTGCTGATTGTGTGAGCAAGTGCGTTGAATGTATATGTTCAATATTGTCTCTATTAGCAGTAATAGCGGTTGGATAGATATGTGATGAGTATGTTAGTACTGCGAGATGTATCTATATGACTTGGTAGTAACGAGAATTTTGTTGGATAATAGATGAACTATTAGGTGTTTGAATTCCATCGTGATTCGAGGTATACCCCGAGTTATGGGCGTGTGGAGGATCTTTTCATGTTTTTCGGTTGTGTGTGAAGTAAATTTCAGGTTACGGTATGAGATCAGACTCACGAGGACTAAATAACTGTGTACTGTGTCTGACGATGGAAGGCATAGAAAAATTCTATATTGAGGTGAAACATGTGGGTTATCTCCTGCGGAGTGTTCTAAAGTTGTGTGATGCTTATGTGTATGTCAGGATATCTCATTTACAAGTGAAGAAAATATGTTGAAATCTAGATTGGATCGCCTAGATAGTGGGATTTACAGTTGTGTGAGTGAGTGCGAGATTTTGCAGAAAAGTTAAAAACAAATTCTAGATGATATGTTTTTCCACAAGCTTATGAAGGACTTAGATTAATCTCACTACGGTATTAAGGTAGCAATAGATCATATGCGTTATGAGTTATTGTGTGTTTTGATCAATTAATTCGAGCCAAGTTGGGGAGGTTGCTAGTGATTAGCTGATTTCACGATTATATGCTATATTGGTTTCTCTGTAAGACATGTTGGCGAATCAGTTATGGTTGCGAAAATTGAGCTGAGGATGGATCGGGTGAAGGAAACTTTTGACTAGGGTTATATGGTGCTTCGTAGATGTGTGAGAATCACAGGATGTCTTAAGCTATTGCTACTAAAGAATGCTCGGTGCATGGAGTAGGAAGATTTTTATTATTGGGATGATATCATATCCTAGAGTGTTAGGGTGCTAATGAGGCATGGGTGGTTCTGTTCGTGTGATCAAGTAAATTGCAGTTTAAAGAAGAATGAATGACTATCGAGAATGGCTCTAATGTGTTAAAGATTCTACAGGAAATAATCGGGTGTTTTAAAGTTGCATGTGTGGTTAGAAACAGTGTTTTCATTGGAAGAGGTTCAGATTTGTGGTATTTCTATGTTAATTATGGGGTTCTATGTATGAGTATCAGGAAAGTAAAGGTAACAGATTCAGATTCGCAGGTAGTTCTTCAGTTTAAAGTATTCGGGAGCATAATGTTTCTGGTAATACGAGAAAGGGTATTCGGCGGCTTATGGGCCTTAGACAGTGTAGTCTGATGCTTGGGTCTCGTGTAGTGAGCCTGGGTTGAGGAATTGTGGTGCTACAGAAAGAGGAAATATCTAGTTGAAGATGAATCCGAAGGAAAATTAGATAGATGGAATAGCTTGATAGTGGACTGAATCGGTATGGTAAGGATATGAATAATTCTTTGTATGTATTCGGGGTAATGGTTTCTTGCAGATATTTTGCAGCAATGCTCTTGGGTTTTGATGGCACTTGCTTAGCTTGGTCTAGTTAGAAGGATTCTGTCTTGCCAGTTTAATTTGTGCAAACAGAATTGGGGGAGTCCTTGATAATTTCTACCGTGGTTGGGGAGATGTATTTTCTATGAATATGAGAGGCATGGGATTTACATGTGTAAGGTTTGGGTTCGTTTCCGAATGGGAAGTCATGATATTCTTAAGTACGGGCAGCTGTATATGATTAGAGAAACGAACTTCAGATGATTAGAGTAAATGATCTTCAGATGATTAAGAAATGGTATTGCTAATCATAGTGATTTTATGAGGGTATATGTTTTAAAAAAGGGTCAATGTGATTAAGTTGATAGAACTTCGGTAGTACTGCGATGCTTTCTTGTTAGATTGACTACTGATATCTGAGTTGCTTGAGGGCACAAGGGAATTTCATAATATCCTTCGTGGAGTGATTGGACACCTGAGGTGTGATATGTATTCGAATGGTGGGATTTGAGATCAAGTATGATGATTTGTGTGCTAGATGGTGTTACAGACCGAAAGCTTTCATTTTCAGTCTATGTTGTGTGGTAAATCGTGTGCATTGGCACTGTTTGGAGACTATTGGGATTTGAAAACCGGAGTGATTCTTTTATTGCTTGGTATGTTGGAGATTGGATATGATATTGGGGTTAGACTAATTGTCTCTGTGTTAGATTATTATGAAGTATTGCGCTACGGGGTATGCCGGAAATGCCATGGGTTAAGTGGTGAGGTGCGTCGGAGTATATCCTAGTAAAGTGGTTTTATATTTTGAAGACCCAGCGGACGACTGGGAAGGATTATCTTTCTTATTGGGGCCCTTGTGATGAGTTTTAGCGCTGAGGCCCTGATGTTGATTCAGTTCAGTCATTGAGGGACTTTTTGGATGTGTTTCCTGCGGCCGGACATGTCCCCGGGCAAGGTCGTTTATTTTGGTATTGATTCGATGTTGGGCACCGTATCGTATGGCATCGGCGGGGTTATAGGAGTGGAAGGAGCAGCTTCAGGTTTCACTGATAATGATTTTGTTGGCAGGCCAATGTGGATGCGTGTTGTAGCTTGAGTCGACTTGGTTGGCCTCGAATTGTATTGTTGAGGGATGTGTTGATTCGATTGTTATTAAGCTTACTAGTTATCTGGAGAGGCTTATAAGTTATCTCTCTGTGTTGCGAGACGTTATGATTTGTTGGTTATAGGCACATATGGTGCGGTTCAATTAGGGTCTCTTAGTAGAATTCAAGCAGGGAAACGTAATTGGGTGTTATTCGCTGAATGGCGTACCAGTTATGTCATATTGGGTTGCGTGGTGTGTGTTATTTGTTTCACTCTGGGTGTAATGATTTGCCTTGATTCCATGTGGAGCGGTGTTTGGATAGAATCGTACATTCCAGTGAAGTTATATGGAGATATGACCTTGAGGGTTAGATTTGTGTGTTCTATTTCTATGATAGGAGACTGGTTCTCAGCCCTGTGTTGTGATGGTTCTGGTAAGATTGAGGTACAGCTCTTTCATTTGAGTCAGTGTCATGGTGTGAGATTGCTGCTTATTGGTGCGCAGACTTTGCAAGTTGTGATTTTAGTATGTCTTGATGTGTCATGTCACCAGAGTGATGGCATTAGATTAGATTAGATTGTTGGGGTCTGTATGAACACGGACGGATTCGATTTCATCATGTTTGATGGATAAATAACGAATTTCGGTTCAGAAATTGGCTAAAGTCCTTGTCAAAGAAGAAGTACCTTTATGGATGGTAGATCTGAGAAATGGTTATGGTTTACTGCGTGTTTCATTTATCATTTGTAGTATATGGAAGTGTTGGAATCAGAATTTAGTTTTTAAGAGGTTTTCTATCGCTATTCGGTTGATTTGTGCAGCTGATGTGAATGGGAGTTATCCCTTTGTGTGTTTGAGTTATGTTGTATAGCATACAATTGCACCTGAGGGTTGCAGGCATGGGTTACTACAACTGGTTCGGGTCTATTCAAAGAGTAGGTGTGACGTTTTGAGCGTATTGATGGATTCAGAAGTGGAAATGTGGTTCTATGTTTATGGACTAGGTTGGATTCTGTAAGTTTTAGTTGAAAAAGTGTTGTCGGACCTATATGATATAAGGTGATGTGGGATCACCCCCGGGTATATGCATAGTAAGGTTGTTCAGCTGTTGATTGGCTTCTAAAATAACTCTGGGTACGCTTGAGGACGAACGTTTGGTTAAATTGGGGAGGATGTGACGACCCAACCAGTCTTCTCATGAGTTATCACTCTGTTTCCCCTATTTTCTGCTTCTTTATGCTTCATCATCAGTGTCTTGTGTGATCGAGTTGGCTTGGATTGATTTTTAGAAGAAAATGAGACACTTAGTCTCTTTAAGGAAGGCATAGTTTGGAAAACTCAACTTGATGTTGACTTATGTGTTAGAGGGCTCGGATATGAATTCCGATAATTTGGTTAGATTTGGGGGATGATATATGACTTAGAATGTGATCGGAAGTGATTTTGGAGATCCGATGTAGAATTAGGCTTGAATTGGCGAAATTAGTATTTTGGCGAATTCCTGTTGATAGGTGAGATTATTATCTAAGGTCGGAACGGAATTCGAAGAATTATTATAGCTTCGTTAGGCGATTTGGGATGTGTGTATAAAATTTCAGGTCATTCGGAGGTGATTTTGTCGGGTTTTTGATCGAATGCGCGTTTCAAATGTTTTAGAAGAACTTAGGCTTGAATTCGATGTAATTTGATGGTTTTGATGTTGTTTGAGGTGTTTTAATGATGGGAAAAAATTTGGGTAATGTATTAGGATGTGTTGGTACATTTGGTTGAGGTTCCGGGGCCTCGGTATGGTTTCGGATGGCTAACGGGATGTTTGGCTTTGGGAAGGCAATGCGTTCGCAGAGGTTGGTCTGCATTTGCGGAAGGTAAAATTCCAAAGCTTCACGTTCGCGGTTTGGATTCCGTGTTCTCGTAGAAGGAATTTGGGTCCCTGAGTCATTATTCTTCACGTTCGCGTCAATAGCACTGCATTCTAAAAGGTCCTGGGAGTATGCATCACATTGCATGATGAGTGTCGCGTTCGCAGAGGAGGATTTGAGGTCTCGCAATCTTTGTTCGCGACACAAGGCACGCGTTCACATAGTGGTACCAGTTTAAAGCATCGCGTTCACAACAGTATCATCACGTTCGCATAGTGTTAAATTGAGGGATGGAAATTTAGTGCTTCGCGATCGCGATGAAAGAGGAACAGTGTTGGGCAAAATGTTATAATTTCATTTCATTCGAGATTTTGGGTAATTTTTCCAACATGGTTGATCATTTTGAGAGCTTCATGGTGAAGATTAAATATGGATTCAAGGGGAATCACCTATAGGTAAGATTTTTTTGAACTCAATACTCGTTTTTATTGTGAAATCCACCTAGAAATTTATGGAAATTACGCCTATAATGGAAGAACTAGGGCTTGGAAATTTGGAATTTGTAATATGGGATATGAGGAATCAATTGGACTTCAATTTTGATCTTCTTTATATGTACAGACTCGTGGCAAGATAAGGAACCTGTTGATGTACAAAAAATTTGAGTTTCAAGAAGTGGGCTCGGGGCACGGGTTTTGCCAATTTCGAGGTTTTTAATATTTTTCTATTGTTTTTGATTGGGTATTGATCCATTGGCATATTGTGATGTATTCGTTGTGGTTTTGATCATATTCGACGTGCGAGGAGGTTGAATTGAGGGGCAAAGGCGTCGCGAGCTAGGGATGCGTCGCGAGCTAGGGATTTTACCGGTTCGAGGTGAGTAATGGTTGTAAATGACATTCTTAGGGTTTGAAACTCCAGATTTGCACAACGTAGTGCTATATTGAGGTGAAACACGCGTTTCATGACGAGCGTAGGATTATTTACTACTGAGGATTGTGACTTGGTCTGTGCCGATTGATATTCTTACCGCATATTTTACTGATGCTCGAGGGGCTTATGATGCTTTTCTAGAATGATTGAGGCTTTCAGGCCTCGTGAATGCTGTGAGGAGGCTTTCATGCCTCGTGAGTGCTGTGAGAAGGCTTTCAAGACTCGTGAGTGATGCGATGAGGCTTTCAGGCCTTATGTGTGATGTGATAAGGCTTCCAGGCCTTATGTGTGTGATGTGAGAAGGCTTTCAGTCCATATGTGTGATGTGAGATGGCTTTCAGGACTAATGTTGATATAGCGCTTGGCCCGTAGGGGGCCCTCCGGATTCTACACACCCACAATGAGCGCGAGTGCCCATATGATCTGATACTGAGCCCGAAGGGCTGATACTATAATGAGTGACCGGCATTAAGCTTGAGGGGCTGATACTGTTTTGGAGCGATTGATATTGAGCCCGAGGGGCTGGTACTGTTTTGAGATATTGCTCGAGGGGCAAACTTTTATGTGCTCATCTTGCATATTTACTTGCCTTTTTCCTGTTATACAGTGGTATCTGAGCCTGAGAGAGGCAGATTTTATATGCTTATCGGCACTATCTATTTTGAAATCATTTTGTAACTGTTGAAAGAATCATTTCCAAAAGAGATTTAAACTGAGCCACGATATTTTCAAAGATTTCTTCGCTTCACTGTTTTTCTCAAAGGATTGTACACTGCTTCAATACGGCATGATGGTTTGCTTTACGTTATTTCTTACTGCTCAGTTATTATTTACCTTTATTACTCACTGAGTTGGAGTACTCACTTTACTCCCTACACCACGTGTGCAAATGTAGGTATCTATTCACCCGGCAGTGGGTTTTGGCCGATCAGAGGCAGGGTTATATGAGATAAGGAGGTGACTGTCAGCGTTCGCAGCACCATGTTTTTCACTCTTTTGTTCATTACTCTGGTTTTATATATTTTGGCCTTGTAGTGGTCTTACATTCTGATAGATGCTCGTGACTTGTGACACCCCGATTAAGCCTGTGTTGGGTTGTATTTCCTTTAATTAATATTTTTAAGTCATGCTTAAGCTTCTTATTTATGTTTAACTATTTTGAAAAGACGAGTTGGGTTAGTTGGCTGGCCTCGTCTTGGCGAGAGGCACCATCTACATTGGGCACATATATCTGGCATGCGTCCTTAATACCCCATCATCACTAATAGTCACATCACTGGCATTATCATGTTGAACTATGTCCTTGAGAACAAGCAAACGAGGATCATCATATTGGTGCTCTATAATGCGATCGAACAAGGAAGACCGATAAATCACACAAGCTAAGATCTGACTGGGCTCAAAAATATCCAATCTCACAAACCGATTGGCTAAGGCATAAACATCAACCGCAAAAGGCCTCTCCCAAACAGGAATATATTCCAAATTGCCCATACTCACCGCCTTTGTACTCAAAGCATCTGCCACTACATTGGCCTTCCCCTGATGGTACAAGATAGTGACATCATAATCCTTTAGAAGCTCCAACCATCTACGCTTCCTTAAAATGAGATCCTTCTGCTTGAACAAGTGGTGGAAGCTACGATCATCATAAAAAACTTCACAAGACACGCCATAGAGATAATGCCTCCAAATCTTCAATGCGTGAACAATGGCAGCCAACTCCAATTCATGAACATGGTAGTTCTTCTCATGGGGCTTCAACTGACGAGAAGCATAAGCAATCACCCTACACTCCTGCATCAACACTCACCCAATACCAACTCTAGAAGCATCACAATATACCATATATGAACCTAATGCTAATGGCAAAACTAACACTAGAGTTGTGGTCAAGGAAGTGTTGAGCTTCTGAAAGCTCGAGTCACACTCATCTGAACACCAGAAAGGAGCACCCTTTTGAGTTAATATTTGTAATGGTGATGCAATAGATGAAAATACCTAAACGTACCAACAGTAATAACCTGCCAAACCAAGAAAGATACGAATCTTTGTGGCTGAGGACGGCCTGGACCAACTTTGAACCACCTCTATCTTCTTTAGATCAACTGGAATACCCTCACTAGACACCATGTGCCCCAAGAAAGCCATCGAGCTGAGCCAAAACTCATGCTTGGAGACATTTGCATAAAGCTTCTCCTCCCTCAACCGTTGCAATAAAACTCTCGAATGCTTACCGTGCTTCTCCTAGCTACACGAGTACACTAGAATATCATAAATGAACACAATAACAAACGAGTCGAGATAAGGTCTAAACACGTTATTCATCAAATGCATGAACGCTACTAAGGCATTGGTCAGCCCAAAAGACATCGTAAGGAACTAATAATGACCATATCGGATCCCGAAAGCTATCTTATGAATATTCGAGTCCCTAATCTTCAACTAGTGATACCCCAACCTGAGATCAATCTTGGAAAACACCCTCGCTCCCTGAAGCTAGTCAAATAAATCATCAATACGAGGTAAAGGATACTTGTTCTTGATTGAGACCTTGTTTAACTACCTGTAATCAATGCACATTCTCATCATCCCATCCTTCTTCTTCACAAATAGAACAGGCGCACCCCAAGGCGGCACGCTAGGCTGAATAAACCCCTTATCGAGGAGTTCCTGATGCTGCTCCTTCAACTCTTTCAGCTCCTTCTGTGCCATATAATACGGTGGAATAGAAATGGGATGAGTGCCTGGCACCAAATCAATAACAAAGTCAATATCCCTGTCGGGTGGCATGCTCGGCTAGTCTGCATGAAACACATTCGGAAAGTCCCTCACTATTGGAAAAAGTTTGATACTAGGAGTCTCTACACTGACATCCATCACAAATGCCAAATAAGCAAGACAATGCTTCCCAACCATCCGCTGGGCCTTCAAAAATTAAATCACCCAACTGGGAACAAAATCAAACAAACCTCACTACTCAATCTGTGGCACACCTAGCATAGCCAACGTCACGGTCTTAGCATGACAGTCCAAAATAGCACGACAGGGAGATAACCAATCCATGCCTAATATCACATCAAAATCCACCATACAAAGTAACAGAAGGTCAACTGGGGTCTCCAACCCCCCCCCCCCCAATATTCACCGCACATGACCTGTATACGTAGTCCACCACAATAATATCGCCCACCAGAGTAGATACACGAACATATGCAATAAAAGACTCATAGGTGACACTTATGAAAGAGTGGAACCATGATCAAGTAAGATAGAGGCATCTTTGTGGCAAACTGAGACAATATTTATAATCATAACATTTGAAATAATAGTATCTGGTCTGGCAGGAAGTGCATAGAAACTGCCTGATCGACATACCCATATAGGCGACCCCTAGTTGACTGTCCTCCACCTCTAGTTGACTGGGTGGATAGTGAATTGACTGGTGTTGAAGTCGATAGCTGACTCCTCTACTGACTGATAAGTTGGTAAGATACCAACTTATCTCCTCTTAATATTTAAACTTTTGCATAATTTTGGTAGGAAGCTAGGACATTTTCTGAGGTTTATTGGCAATTTTCAGGTGTCATGTGAATTGGAGAAGAAATGGAAGAAATCAAGTCAAAATGTGCCAAAATGCTGAAAATTGACTGATGCCTAATACTGTTCGCGATCGCAGAAGGCTGGAAACACAAACATCGCGATCGTAATGTTGTTTACACGATCTCATATAAGGAATGGTCCCAGTCCTGGAAAATTCTCTACACGACCACAAATGTGATTCTACGTTCGTATAGTTTCTGATGATGACTCTCCGCGATCACAATCCATTGTACGCGATCATGATGCATTAAATCTGGGTGAAATATGAGAAAAAATGGAATTTTACGCTTTTGATCCCCAAACCATTTAATACCCAACTAGGCTCATTTGTATAATATCCTTGGCTTATTTTCAGTTGCATAGATTAGAGAAGAACAAGTTTGAAGCTAGGGTTTGCAGAAAACACTTTGGTCTTGAAGATTTGAAGTTTGTGGTGAAGATTTTCTTACCCATTTATGTTGATTAGGTGAATATGTCTATGCCACTTGAGTTTGAAGCACCATCCTCTGCAAAGACACTAGCGCCGATTGAGGTCGAATTTATGTTGCCAGCAAATTCACCTACACCCTTCAAAGTTGCAGTTTTACTGCCTAAGGTACATGCTCCGTTCGAAGAAAAGATAGCCATGCCAATTCCAGTAGAAATGTTGGCCGCAGCACCATTCCATACAAATACCATACCTTGGGACTACACAACCAAGGTGAGAAGAAAAGGGAAGGTCAAGTTCAGAGAAGCTATTGCGGCATAGGGTATGACGAGAACTAATAAGGTTTATACCCCGGAACATTTGGTTGAGTCAAGCAAGCAGGCCTTTAGTCGACCAACCATCACTGAAACCGTGCCTGATGACCTCTGGAGAAAGATACAAACCAAAGAATATTCGGTCATTTATCAGCTCAACAAAAGAACAACACAAATTTCTATCCTTGCTTTGCTACAGAATTTCGACGCACACAAGAATGCCCTATTAAGGGTGCTGAGTGAGGCGTATGTACCAGGCAACATCACTGGAGGAGATATGGCAAACATTGTAGGGCAGATATTGGAAAGTCACAAAATCACTTTTCATAAAGATGAGATGCTACCAAAAGGGTTGAGTCACAATAAGGCATTGTACATCATCGTACAATGCACAGATTATTTTATCACCAGAATCTTGATTGATTGAGGGTCCAGCCTTAACATTTGTCTGTTTGTAACACTCAGGACATTGGGAAAGGGACTGCATGAGATCAAGGATGGGTCTATCAACGTCAAAACTTTCGACGGTTCCCAAAGGTCCACCATTGGGGAAATTAGCCTATGTTTGCAAATGGGGCCTACTTGGTTGGATGTTGATTTTCAAGTGATAGACGTGCCGACATCATACAATCTATTGTTGGATGACCACGGATGCTTGTTGTTGGGGCCATAGCATCAACACTATATCAAGTAGTGAAGTTTGTGTGGAACCGCCAAGAGGTGATCATTTACGGCGACAGTAGCACTCGCATATACAGTCACCAGACTATCCCAATAATAGGCGGTAGAAGAAAGATAGGCGGGGAGACTTATCACCACATCGAGCAGGTCAATGCCGTTGACAAGGACAAATGGTCAAATGGTGGGACAACAAAATTGAAAGCATATTGAACTGGAGAGGATACGAACCTAGAAAGGGGCTCGGCAAGAAACTCCAATGAATTGCTAAGCCTATCAAATTAAACGCACCACCTTTGCTCTAGGATATGAGTACACCTAGGAGGAATTCAACAACTGGTCGCCACCAAGGCACGGTCCTTACTACCTATTGGAGAAGCCAATACCCTGCTTGGAACAGACTTTCCAACCAGGTGATATTATTTATGGGTCAGAAGAGGAGGAAGCATTGGCAGCAATGAGGAATTTGTTCCTGGAAAACGATGATATGGATTGTTGTGTCATTTTTGAGGAGGATGGGGAGGAAAGCCCTTCCATACGGGTTGTAAGTAGAGGAGCATGCCTCAATAATTGGACCATCAGAACCAGCAAAGCCCGGCAAGCCTCGGGGTACCAAGGATGAACAAGCATCATGCACTATCTTTTATTTTTACTAGACTTTCTTTTCGCATTTTAAATTTCACAATAATGTCTTCAATGCTCAAAACAATTATGAAATTAATCAAAGCATTTTGATTTTCCTTATAAATTAAAACTCTTATTATTTTCTCTCGTTACTTTACTTATACATCATTATTATTACTTATTTTTTATGAACCAATAATTGTGATATGCAATGAGGAAATACAACCAACAAGACATAGATTTAGAGGAAGATGACATATCGGAAGAGATTGTTATGGAAGTTGAGAATTTTGAAAACACGCCGAGGTCCAACCTGGACGAGACTAAAAATTTTAACCTGGGAGATCAAGAGAATGTCAAAGAAACATGAATCAGCGTTCACTTATCGTCATCAGAAAAGAGGGAATAAACAGAATTTCTAAGAGAATATGAGGACATATTCGCATGTTCGTAAGATGACATGACTGGTCTGACTACATCTATTGTGGCACCAAACTGCCAACTGATATGACATGTCCGCCGATAAAGCAGAAGCTCAAAAATTTGAAACCTTATATGAGTTTGAAAATCAAGGAAGAAGTCACCAAGCAGGTCAAAGCTAAAGTTCTCAAGTCGTTGAGTATCCGACATGGTTATCTAACATCGTGTCAGTACCAAAGAAGGACGGGAAGGTTAGGTCCTATGTCGACTACAAGGATCTCAACTAGGCCGGTTCAAACGATGACTTCCCTTTACCAAACATACATATCCTGATCGACAATTGCGTAAAGCATGAATTGCAATCATTTATGGATTGTTTCGTTGGTCATCATCAGATCTGGATGGATGAGGAAGATGCTGAGAAAATGGCTTTCATTACGTTATGGGGAATGTACTGCTTTAAGATGATACGTTTTGGCTTAAAGAATGCATGACCTATATGAGGGCCATGACTACTAGTTTTTATGATATGATACACAAAGTAATCGAGGTGTATGTAGATGACGTTATCATCAAGTCCAAAATGGCCACTGATCACGTGGAGGATTTGAGAAAGTTTTTCAACAGATTGTGGAGGTAAAACTTAATCCCATGAAGTGTGAAATTGGTGTTCCCGCCGAAAAATAGCTTGGTTTTATTGTGAGTCGACGTGGAATAGAAATGGATCCATCAAAGGTCAAAGCTATTCAATAATTGCCACCGCCAAAGAACAAAAAGTATGTGATGATTTTTTTGGGGAGACTCAACTACATCAGCAGGTTCATAGAACAGTCCACGTTCCTCTGCAAGCTGATTTCAAGATGCTGAAAAAGGATGCCGTCACCAAGTGGACTGATGAATGCCAAAAGCCTTTCGACAGGATCAAGGAATACCTATCAACACCACCAGTCTTACTCCCGCCTGTGCCATGTAGACCTTTGCTACTCTATATCATAGTGTTAGATGGTGCCTTCGGTTGCGTTCTGGGGAAACATGATTAAATAGGGAGGAAATACCAAGACATTTACTACCTCGGCAAGAAGTTCACTCCGTACGAAGCCTGGTATTCTCTATTAAAACGCACATGATGTGTTGTAACTTAGGTTGCCCAGAATTTGAGGCATTACTTCTATGCATATACTACATATCTCATATCAAGGATGGATCCTTTGAAGTACATCTTTCAGAAGCCCATGCCCACTGGCAAGCTAGCCAAGTGGCAAATCCTATTGAGTGAATTTGACATTGCCTACGTAACTCAGAAAGTAATCAAGGGATAGGCACTAGCAGATCACCTTGCCGAAAATCCTGTCGATGGAGAATACAAACCCCTAAAGACGTATTTTCCTGACAAAGAGGTATCATTCATAGAAGAAAACATTGACGAATCCTATGATGGCTGGAGAATGATTTTCAATGAAGTAGCAAATTTCAAAAGAGTCGGCATAATAGCAGTCCTGATATCAGAAATTGGTCAGCATTATCCGGTGTCTGCCAAACTCAGATTCCCGTGCACCAGCAATATGTCCAAATATGAAGCTTGTATCTTAGGGCTCATGATCACTATTGACATGAACATACAAGAGTTGCTGGTAATCAGGGATTCATACCTACTCATACATCACATCTGAGAAGAATGGGCAACCAAGAACTCTAAGATACTCATGTATCTACATCACATGCAGGAGCTAAGAAAGAGATTCACAAAGACCAAATTCCAACATGTACCCAAAATCCAGGATTAATTCGTCGATGCATTGGCTACCCTGTCATCCATGATACAACATCTAGACAAAAACTTTATTTATCTTATTCGAGTAAAGATCCATGATCAACCAGCCTATTGTGCCCACATTGAAGAAGAAGCTCACTGAAAACCTTGGTTTCATGACATCAAGGAATATTTAGCAAAGGGAGAATACCCAGAACTTGCAAATCCTACTCAAAAGCGCATACTTCGGAGGTTATCCAATAATTTCTTCTATAGCGGAGGAATCCTATATAGGAAGACTCCTGATTTGGGATTACTAAGGTGTGTCGATGCAAAGGAAGCATCTAAACTGCTAGAAGAAATCCATGATGGGATCTGCGGTCTACATATGAACGGGTTTATCTTAGTTAAGAAGATACCTTGGGCTGGTTACTTCTGGATGACCATGGAAACGGACTGCATCTAGTATGTTTGAAAGTGTCACCGCTATCAGATACATGCAGACATAATAAAGGTACCTCGAAATGAGCTTAATACAATGAGCTCATCATGGCCTTTTGCTGCTTGGGAAATGGATGTTATTGGATCGATCGAGTCGGCCGCTTCCAATAGGCACATTTTCATCCTAGTAGCAATAAACTATTTCACCAAATGGGTCGAAGCAGCATCTTACAGAGCAGTAACAAAGAAAGTTTAAGCAGATTTTGTCCGTGACCGTATTGTTTGCCGATTCGGTATTCCAGAGTCAATCATTACTGAATGGCTCCAACCTCAATAGTGAATTAGTGAAACTTATGTGTGAAACCTTCAAGATCAAACAAAACAATTCCACAGCCTACAGGCCTCAAACGAACAGAGGAAACGGTTTGGTCACAATTCAATAAAATTTTCATTTCCCCTTGCAGTTGGAAACTGTTGCAGAATTTCAAGGACCCTCAAAATTCCAAAGTGATTTCAGCCAATCGCCGCAAGCAACAGTCGGAAGCATCAACCCAGTAAACTGGGGCATAATTTTGAGGACCCTCAAAATTCATAGCAATAAGGGTTCCAATGTCCCAAACCATATCGTACTCTTCGGTTCATCCAAAGAAAATATTCTTAATTTCATATTTACACCATATTTTTACTAAATCGTGCATGTCTATTTCCGAAATCGCTTGGTTTAGCAATGATACCCCAATGATACAGACAGTATTACCAGTTCAGAATCAAGAAGATCAAGCAGAGCCAGCAGGGATACAAACTAACCTCCCCGTCTACAAAGCTCTTGATTTTTCTTTGGATGCAGACAATTGGGTTGAAAAATCATCAAATATACTATACACTCACGAGACTCACATTTTTCATAAATACAACTCTCAAATCTTTTGCACTTACTCAAAGTTTCTATCCACATATGACAGTGCCCTAGTAGGCAGAATGTCCCCAACAACCACAATATCGCAATCAGCTATCACCTTTGAAAACTCTATTACCATATGTCATTTATTTTTCGCATAATGCTACCATTTTGCCTTCCGAGACTAAACATTGTGCCAATCTGCATTTTTGCATTACATAGCCTTCCGAGATTAAACATTATCTCCATCTGCATTTTTTGCATTGTATAAGGCTACAATTCTTCCTTCCGAGACTAAACACTATCTCCATTTGCATTTTTTGTATTGCATAAGGCTACCATTCTACCTTCTGAGACGGAACACTATCTCCATCTGTATTTTTGCATTGTATAAGGCGACCATTCTGCCTTCTGAGACTAAACACTGTATCCATCTCCATTTTCATCATTGCATAAGGCTACGACTCTACCTTCCGAGACTAAAACTTTCCACCTCTATCTGCATGGGCAAAATATCACCACTTCCTTTACACTTTCATGGCTGAAAGATCGCCGCTTTATTTACGCTTGCATGTCTGAAAGATCACCACCTTATTTATATCCAGCATGGCTGAAATATTTCCACTTCCTTTACGCTCGCATGGTTGAAAGATCGCCACCTTATCTATTACATGGAAGAAAGACCGCCGCTTTATTTACGCTTGCATGGCTGAAAGATCGCCACCTTATTTACATTCTACATGGCTGAAAGATCGCCTCCTATCACATATCATGGGCTGAAATATCGCCAAATAATGCATTTCATTGGCTTAAAGATCGCCAAATTATCTAAGGGCGTCATTGTTCAGAGGCACCATTTACATAGCCCGAGAACAACATGTCATGGCCTGAAGATCCCTTTAATCTTTCGCATATCATTGTTCAAAGACATCATGGTTCGGAGGCATCATCTCATATCCCGAGAGCATCATTTCATGGCTTGTGAATCCTTTGTCATACGCTTCATGGCCCAAGACTTCATGGTGTAAGGACGTCATTCTAACCATCAAAAGACAACATTCATGGTTTGACGGGAACTTGCATCACGTTTAAATTTAAGCACAACATATGCTTATATTATTTATTTGCAGGTAAGCCAGCGAGCAACAGCTATCTAAACAGTCGAGATCCCTCTCCAATTCTCGCAACCCTATTAGACCTTAACCATTTATCCCAACATGAATATTGCGTCAATGTCTGAAAGTATCCATTGGCATACTCCATCGACGTATCTTGAACTACACCATGGCCTGATTCCTGTAAGACCAGGGATATGTAGGCAGCTCAGAAGCTAGAGCACGGACAAAGCTCTTCAAACCATTTCGTTCGGTCAAAATTAGTCATCATATCTTTACCCGACAACTCTTTCATCCTTCCCGGGTAAAGAGCGGCAGCTGTTGATACCCAATTTTTCTCTATATTCTAAATGCACAAAATACTTTCCAAATAACCTATATATGCATATATAAGTACATCACAATACTACATAAATTTTCCTTATTTTTTCAAAGATTTATAAATCAATTTACTACCCTATTTTATCAAGAAAAAACCAATAATTTTCCCCAAAATTATCATTTTGATTGATTCATTTATTGGATTCTCTTGTTTATACCAAAATATAGCTAATAAATTTTTTACATGCTTTTACAAATTTATTTAGTATTTTTAAGGAAAAATTGCATAATTGCAATATTAGCCATTTTTAGGTTTAAATCTGTCCCATGTTTATAAAATAGGATCTTATATTTTTAAATTGATAATGATATATTATAAATCATTTTAGTGCTTTCAATTTATTTTCAATTTTTTTTAGTATTTTCTATTAATTAAATGGGAAAAGGAGCTATTTAACTTATTGCCATATTTGGCTTTCTAATTTAGCCTAAATTAAACCAGACCCCAACCCAAATTAAACCAGCCCAAAGACCCAAGACCAATCCCTAAACCTACCCGACCCAACCGGATTAAATCTCGGTCATTTATCAATTATGATCAATTGTTCAGATCCATTCTTACCAAATTAAACCAAATAACCCCCCCCCCCCCCCCTAAATCCCTCTCATTCTCACTCAACAGACTCCCATCTCTCTATCACTATTTCTGGTTCTCTCTAGAACCTTTCCCCTTCCCTTCCGCTCCCATGAGTTTCACTTGCCTTCCCCACCACATCATTGCTTGAATCCACGGTGGTCTCATCACTTACCAACTTTCTATGGTTCATACACGTTTGGTTGCTGAAGTTTCATGGCATGACCATGAAAATGCTTTGTCCAGACCTTGTTTGTTTCAGGTTCTATAGCCATCTCTAGCCTTGTTCCGTCAAAGCCACGTCTGTTTTGAGCCTGACCTCGACTCCTCACACTTAGATCAACAACCATCTAAGCCTTTCTCACTGTTTGGGTTCCTCTGAAACCCTAGGTTTTGAGGTTCTTCTGATTTCTGTAGATATGTTCTAGATCCGTGTTTTCCCTAAACATTAAAATAATTTCTTGATATTTCTTTCAAAACTAATTTTTCAAACCTTTATTTTTTTCGTTCTAGGGTTTTTGAGTTATTTAGATGTTTCTCTGATTTTCTTTTTCTTTTGTGTGTTTCTTCTACTATGTTTCTTCTATTGTGTTCTTTGTAAGTTTCTTCTGCTGTGTTCCTAGTGTGTTTCTTCGACTATGTTTCTTATTAAGTTTCTTCTAATGTGTTCTTGTTAAGTTTCTGCTACCATGTTCTTATCAATTTTTATATGTTTCTCTTATTGTGTTCTTATTACGTTTCTTCTACTATGCTTCTTTATACGTTTCTACTATTGTGTTCTTATTAGTTTATTCTACTCTGTTTCTTTGAGTTATTCTACTGTGTCTCTCCTGTTTTTCTTTTACTATGATTCTCATGAGTTTCTGCTATTAAAAGAGCTTGTTGCAGTCCCCAGTTCCTTTCCGAGGCCTCTTAACTAGTTTTGATTAGTATCTTTTTCCTTAATTACTTGTCCTTTCATCTCTGCACTCGATTGATGGTAAAACCTCTAGAATTTCGGGGTTCATTTGAGTTTTGTTACCATTGGCCATGTGACTTGCTTGAACTTGTTTGTTTTCAAAACTCTAACTCCTTTGAACCTATTTCGAGTTTCTGAATTTGTTTCATATGTTGCTCAACCGAGTCTCGAAAATTTTGTTCCAACCCTTGTTTCTTTAAGAAATTATGGTTTTCTACTAAACTTTTATAAGGTATATATATTGGACCCTTTGTGTGCTATTTGATACTATCTCTCTTCTACATTGCTGACCAACATTACTACCATCCTATAATCTACTACCTACTGATTTTGCAATGGCATGACGTTTTTCTTTGCCCTAAATTCAGCCTAGCATATTTGTATGCTCTTTATATGTGCAGAACTTCCCTCTAAAAATTTCATTCAATTTTGATTAATTCAGACTTTCTTTTATAAGTCTGATTGTTTCGTTCCTTGTTTGCTGATTTCCCTGTTACTTGGTTTGAGTCGACACTTGGTTTGAGTCAAAAACTTTCTTTAGCTTTTCTTAATTAGTTCATTCATGGACCAGTAATTACAAACCTCTAACTCCTTGATTTATTGTGCACTAATTGATTTCCTACCTTATTTATGTAACTGTGTATTTCAAAATTCTACCCTTAAGTAAATTCT
This sequence comes from Nicotiana benthamiana, assembly GCA_034376525.1. Taxonomy (NCBI): domain Eukaryota; kingdom Viridiplantae; phylum Streptophyta; class Magnoliopsida; order Solanales; family Solanaceae; genus Nicotiana; species Nicotiana benthamiana. The sequence continues at coordinate 95,385,630 of CM067330.1, forward strand.
TATGTATCTACCCTTAGTTTCCTACTTTACACAAGATGCCTATTAGATTTCTTTCCTTAAATAATTTTCTTGCTCATTACCATTTAAGTCTAAATTCCATAATTAAAGGAAGTCTTGTACTAATTGATTTTAATTTGTACCAAGTTCCTTAATTGTTTTATTACCTTATTTCTTTTTGTTTTCCACACAATAAATACACGACTCTTTCATTAGCAAAAACAACAAACACTCATAGTCTTTCTGAACTTACACATACACTCAAAAGTATTCTCTCTTGTTGCTTGTACTGTGGCCTGTTTAGAAGACCTGTCACTTGCTTTCTCTCTATTTGCTTCTTTGAAAATGGTATGTCCTAATTTAAGGTTTTCTTAGCACCACAATAATGTTACTAATTGTGTATCCCTGTCTGCTTACTGCTTTTGTACAGTTCAACACTTAGCATATTGATTTCTTTCTGCATGTTCTTTATGAATTCTAAACCATTGCCCCCTATGTGTTTAAGCTATAATTTGAGGCATGGCAATACTGCAAGTTATTTTCCACGAATTAGATTTGATCCTACGGGATCCTAGCCTCTAATAGTATGAGTTCTGGCAGGTTTATAGGTGTGCTACCACACCCTATTGTTGTGCATACCTAAAGTCTGCACTTGCCTAAGTAATAGGCTCTTTATAATCTCCCTATTCCCTGAATCCCTTATGTGTGCTTATTTGTATTTGTTTCTCTCTCGTTTTACCCTTTAGCATCTTGCACTTGCACACTCTCTAGTCTTTACGTTCTACCCCCTTCTCACGAGCCTTGCCTTGGGGACCCTTTGAGTACCCTCTGAACTTGGATACTTGAGGGCTTGCCCTTCCACACTGCAGTTGTCCCTGTTATAATAATACATTTGGGTGTGAGCATTTCCCGGAGCCCCATTATGACTCCTAACGAACTTTGCCACACTCAAATGGGAGAAAAGCTTTTGATCATGATCTCTTGGAGTCGGTACACGTCATATTTCAGACATGAAATCTGAATCAGGCTCTCCTTTGGTTGTACTTCCATTTATATTTTCTGATGTATTTTTATTTTATTCCGGAATGTAATAATTTTTAATAAAATCCTGGGGATGGTTAGTGAAAAGGGTGGGTAACTATACATGCAAAAAGGGTAGGTACCATGTCTATTGGAATTTTAAATTCTGCATGTGCATATAGAAATCATGCCTATAGGTATTTTAAAATCTGCAAATGCATATAAAAATCATGCCTATAGATCCTTCTGAATTCTATATATCCATCATTCATATAGAAATCATGATCATTGGACTACCATATTCATATAGAAATCATGCCTATAGGATTGTTTAAGTCTGCACGTTCAATTGCACCTAGACATCATGTTCATAGGTCTTAAAAAATTTCAGCACCTAGGTATCATGTTCATAGGTCTTAAACATTCAATTGTACCTAGATATCATGTCCATAGGTCTTAAACAAATTTCTGCACCTAGATATCATGTTCATAGGTCTTGAACAAAGCTCAACATCCAGATATCATGTTCATAGGTTTAAAACGAGTCTTCTGCATTTTTATGCTATGTTTACAAGGTTCGAAGTTAACTACGCGTAGAAAGCATGTCTATAGGAACGCCTAATTGAATCTGATGCGATTCATTTACGTATAGACCTAAAATCAGTAAAACGGGAACTGTCAGTTGTAGAACTTACAACCTTCGTTAAAAACTGGCTTTCCTTTTAATAATCTGACAATCCTTTTTAACCAGTACGTATTCAGTTTATTTTAGACCTTGTTATTTCCTTGCTTTCTGAATTCAGTAGATACCATGCCTATAGGATCCTTGTACAACACTTAGGCAAAGCCTTAGGATAAAATTAGGAATTGAATATGTTCTATTAACTACAACCAGCATGCATGTCTGATTTAGGATTCTTATCCGAATTATGTAATAAATCAGTCTACCTCAACCCTTAAGTTCTTTCATATTTAGTATTTAATCAAACCCCAAAACAATATGTATAAGTCATGCTAGTTACATGATTCTTTATTTAAAGGGCGTATATCTAAGCCTTTGCCTACTATGTTCTTTCCCCCAACTTGCTATACATGTTTTTGTATGTTGCCTTAGAATTTTTAGCTTTTGAAACTACAAATAAGACTAACAACCTCCCCCCCCCCCCTAGGATTAGTAGTCCTAAATGCCTCCGGGACTGATATGACTGGGATGGGTAATAGCATGTAATAAGTAATTGAGACCATTCTGCATTTTAATACCTTAACAGGGTGGGGAAGGGCAGATATGGATATGATGACCACGCGATAATATCACGTGTATCCCCTTGTTGAGGAGTGATTACCGGGCATTATATGGGGTGATCCATATTATTAACAAACCTAGGACCCCCTTTCCCTTTATTTCTTCTAAAATTTCGAGCTCTTTCTACTAATAAAATCATCTTTCATTTGGTTATTTCTAACTTTGTTTTTTTGTAAACCTTTATGTGAAAATCCCCTCTTATTTGAAGTTTTATTTGCCTATATGTTTTTTGTATCTAAATTCACAACAATAGTTTGGCCGGGAACTACACTAGTGGATTCTGAGGGGTGCCTAATACCTTCCCCTAAGAATAATTTCAAGCCCATACCCAATTTATGGTTACTCAAATCAAAATTTCCTTAGTGTCCTAATACGCCCTAATCATTAGGTGGCGACTCTCTAAATCAAACCCAATTCCCAAAAGGAATGAGATGTCCTCCAAAATGTCATAAACACGATTTTGCGAGAAAAAGGGGACGCGACACCCACGTCAACGATCGTTCAAAAGTAGCATCCTAAAGGCTAAAGCCACTGCCAAAAGAAAAAGAAATCGACCTCACCCAATAGCTAAATTGGCTTGACAGTTCGACAGGTACCCCGAATACCATAGATATTGCAAAGATTATCATAGAATCGACAAAACAAATTATACATTACATCAAAATGTTACTTACAACGATCTTTACAACGAGGTCAAGCATGCCCCTTACAAAAATTCCAAAACAAAAAGTAAGTATAGACAAAAGGTTACACATCACCCCCGGTTGGTTATGCATCTTCGTACCAAGAGTTAGAAACAAGAAGATTTTCATGATCAGAGTCGATGTTATCCCCGTTAGGTGTAAGAAGGACGTACCTATATGCCTCCCAACCTGCAAGAGCTTCGGTATACACGACCTAAAGTTCTTCTTTAGTTGCCCTACCATCGACATGAAATGCCTTGTTTACGTCAAGTTGGGCCTCAGCATGGACCAAAACCTCATATAAGTGACGAGGCATGACCGTATCAGTTGAGGCATGAGACGTAGAAGGTTGTGAGCGTCAACATACATCCTCCTCTCTCAGTGAGGCCACTTGTCCATTCAACATAGATAGCTCTGTCTCAACCTCCTTAACACACCTTCAAACCCCGCGACCTTAAGCTTAGAGGCCTCTTTCTCCTCGGTCAGCTCCGACCAACAAACACGGAGGGTATTCTCCAAGGCCTCCACTCAAAAAATAGATGTCACCAACTTATCATCACTGACGCTCAGCTCGACCTTAATCCACTCAATCTCCACCACTTACGCACCCAATTCGGTGGACAAATTGGCCACCTTCACTGGTAAGTCGGCATTCTCGGCCATCACCCCCCGCTTAACTCAAGTTCATCCTCATTAACTTTAAATGATGCCTCAAGTTCACTATTGCGGGCGACAGCCTTCATAAGCTCCTCACTCGCGCCCTCAGCTCCTCGACCTTGCACGCTAGCTGGTCTCCTTCTGTCTGATTCCTTCGCAGAATCACTGAAATCAGGGTCCTGATTATAAATATCGGCCATTGCATGATGCTTAGCCCGATACTGTAGATATTAGGAAGACATCTTCCTGTAGATGGATATCCTCTTCCCCTCTCGATGCTCGCGCTCGATCTCCATGATAAGGGTCTACCACAATAAAAAGAGAATTTAAAAACAAAAACAAAGGTCGATAATCACAAACTTAAGCCTAACGACGAAAGTGAAAAGAAGGGCACCTAACTGTAAGTCCATGCCGACGCTGTTCTGAGACATTTCCTTGTCGCTTATTGCCTTAAGCACCACACATTCAAGGGCAGCACAATAAGGGGCTAAAATAGATGCCACTTGATCGCAGTTCGACAACAAGTTGTAGTCCCCCGGGATAACTATGTGAAGATAAGATCCTTCCACTCTGACCTCTATGTGAGTGTGGTGACCTAGAAACTCGCAAACATCCTCCGGGTTAACATTTGAACCTGAGCTTTCACCCTTGACACGACGTCCTCCTCCAATGTTGGATGATGTACCACCCTCAGCGGAGCGCACGGAGTCAGCCCCTGGGTAAATTCTTTTTATTTGAGGAGATATCCTCCCTAAAATGGCATCCTCCATAAATGTGGGAACAGGTGCCATTTGCAATGCCCTACTTCTACCAACGTCCACGGTTGCATCCTTTCCAAGCTTCATTCTACTCTTTTTTCTCGACAACGACTCGTCCCTGTTAAAGGATTCATCCAAGTGACGTGGAGTTGGTACTGAAGAATCCTCCTCCCTCACAAAAATGTCCCGAGAGGAACATTCTACTGGAATCGGTTGAGAACAACCCTCTCGAACAGACTCATTCAAAGTAAATTGCATTCCTGCAGCAGCGATGGCCTGTCGGAATATAGGGACTGGCGCCCTCTACCTGGAAACTCCTCGACTTGTCATCATAAAGAGTCGTACCAATAGATGATGATTTATAACCAACCAAATGATAGGGGGTAACATGTAACTGATGGAACTCTCGGGCCATAACACTTTATGAAGACGGGCCAATCTCGGGTTTCCACTGCATAGGGCAACAGACGGGCTACCCAATTCCTTATGCCAGCGATAGGGCGGGGCGGATGTCCCATAGATACAAACGAGAAGAAAACAAACCCTATAATGAATGTAGATGAAGAGGGACTAAAATGAGTGGCGACACTTACGAGTCTCGTTCTGCCGCTCCGAGAACCTGGCGGTGTCATAAATAATGTGTTCAGTTTTGACAAAGAAATACTTTTGCCAAAATTTGCGACTTGCCCGGTCATCGGTCCCAACCACCAGCCGTTTCACTTCACAGTTCCTCAAATGCACCATAGTACCCCAGTGGAAGTGGGTGAGAAGAAGTGCAAGAGGTGGTGAACATTAACCTTGCATTCCGCAAACTCTGCGGCTTTGTCAACAGATGGAGTATCTTGTGCGTATATGGCAAAAGTTGTGCCATATAGACTTGGTAGAGTCTACAAAACTCTTCCGCTAATGGGAGGAGGGAGAAATAATAACCGATCATGAAAAGGTATTCATAGAAGGCGCATTACCTATGTCTTTGGACCTCTACGAAATCTCTTCCCACTGGAACCATGTTAACATGAGCGGCGATGCCATACTTGGCACGAAGAGCGTCAATGTGAACTGATTCTATTTCAGAGAGTACGTGGGTAGGAGTAGAAGGAGGATCTTTGAGGAAGTCACTTTGAGACATGGGCTGTCCCGACAGTAACTCCTCCACTGTAGGAAGACTATCCCCTTTGTCTACTACCATATCCTCATCGACTGGGGGCACCATGGACAATGGGGTGGCCTCAGAAACCCCTTTACGAGGTCGATGTGATCTTGGCATGTTTTTGATGAAAGGGGTGTTGACACAGCCAAAATAAGAAGAAATTGTGAACAAAGGATGGGAGAAAAAGAAGCAGAAGGTCGTGAGGAAAGACTCGCAGGAGTGAGGAGGGGTAATCAAAAATGAAATGGCCAAGAATTTTTGAAAAAACAAACCCTCCACCTATTTATAGGATTGGGTGGTGCCAGAATCAAAACGAAAGGTCGTAGAATGACACCAAAATCGAAGCGACAAGCCATCAATCCCTGTCTCGAAAACACGTATAATTATGGCACATGTAAAGATGATGTCATTTCCCGTTAAAGTGCATTACCGGGTACTTGCTAAGCACTCTGACCACCCACCATTGGCCAGACCGTAACGCCTCGTGGAGTCAAATTTCTCATAGTTTTCCAAATATAGCGTAGGGTCAAATTTCTCGTAGCTGGTATCTTTACGTCCAAATATAGCGTAGCACATGGTAATGAGGTATTTGTCCTCATAGTTTTGCAACTCCATCACGAAGTTACCTTAAAATAGGGCATTAAAAACTCATCTGGTGTCTCACAAACAATCATTCTCTAATTTAAGGTAGGAATTTTGGCCCCAAAAAAAACTAAGATATGAATCTAAGTAATTAGTTGTGCTTGTGACTTGGTATTAACTGGCGGTTGAAATAGATACTAAAACTAATAGCCGCTTTTCACATTTCACAAGCTGTAATTTTCTTTATTTAGTAACATAAAATGCAATGAGAGTTCCATTTGGAACTGCTGAAACATATCAATATTAAATAAAATGTTCATTTCCTGTTGGCACCAAGTAATTTCCTTAGCCATCACCTGTGATCCGAAAACAAAAATTCCATATAGTTTGCGAAAGAAAAGTACTACTAAAAAAAATAGAAATCAGCGACGGACAAATTCTTTAGTTAAATAATAAAATCCGTCGTTCATCTTACTTACCGATAAATAATCAATAAATGAGCTTTCGTAGCTAATTCTGTGTTTTTACTTAGTTTGATGAAAATGAAGAAGAAGAATAGCTCATAACATTAGAAGAAAACATGCTCTTTTCATGTAATAGAAAAAAATTGAGTTTACACATCGAAGTGATTGAAAGGTGGCACATTATGACATTAAGATTGGTCAAAGAATGATGATTAGTAAAGAGGCACGAGTTGCAATAAATACAAGCAGAGGCACGAATAGACTCGAGGTTCCGGAACCAAAATGTGATTCTTTTGGACCGAAACTACGTAAATAAGTGTAAAAATAATTTACCAAACTATATGTAACGCCAGAAAAAGTGGCGCTATACAATAACGCTAACTGCACCGTTAAAGTATAGCGCAACTTTTTCTGACATTATATCAAAAAATTTCTGACAGGATACGTATAGCGCCACTATTTTTGGCGTTATACTACAGTTTTGCTGACACCATACATAGCGCCAATAAAAGTGGCGCTATACCCTTAATTAAAAAAACCCCCCCCCCCCCCCCCCCCCGTCTTCTTCTCCCCCATTATTTTACTCCTCTCTTCTTGGTCCCCCATTTCTGAGTTCTCTCTGCTTTTTTAAAAAGAAAAATTGGGTCCCCCCGACATATAAAACTTGAAGAACATAGGTCCCACATTCGAGTAGAGCTTCGTGTGATTGTTGATTCACGTTTCGGGGTCAAAATTTCGATTTACTTGCTTTTCGAAAATTCTAAATCGAGGTATTTCGATTTATTTTAAGTTGAAACTTTTATAATAATGCATATTACTTGATTTGTACATGTTCTATTTCTGTTTCTATTTTTTTTCGAAACTAGCATGTTAAATTTATCCTAATTTAATTTTAGTGTTGTATATAAAAATATAAATCTGTCAAATAAATTTGTCTGTTAATATTCTCATTTATATATATATGTTTTCATGCCGTTTTGTATTTTATTTGTAATTAAATTTATTTATTGTTTATGTTTAATTTAGATAATTTTTTAGCATAGTAAAATATATACCTTTTTAGCGTAGTAAAACGTAGACCCTTTTAGCGTAGAAAAATATAGAGCCTTATAGTGTAGTAATGTGTGGTATTTTAGGTTAGAATTTCTTTTGTTGAAGTATGTTATACTGGTATTTCGATCCTCAAAAATATTGAGCCCGGAACCCATACGTAAGTAATTTATACAATTAAGATATTAGAAAAAATATGAATTTCAATTGTAAAAAAATACATAATTATTAGTGATAGTTTAGTACCACTAGACCTCAAAAATATCGAGTCCGGAACCCATACGTAAGTAATTTATACAATTAAGTTATCAAAAAATATGAATTTCTATTATAAAAAAAGACATAATTATTAATGATAGTTTGGTGTCACATGGCCTCAAAATATCGGGCCTGGATCCCATGGGTAAGTAATTTGTACAATTAAATTATTAAAAATATGAATTTCAATTATGAAAAAAATACATAATTATTGATGATAGTTTGGTGGCCACTGGACATCAAAAATATCGAGCCCGGAACCCATGGGTAAGTAATTTGTACAATTAAGTTATTAAAAAATATGAATTTCAATTATAAAAAAAGCACATAATTATTAATGATTGTTTGGCGTCATTGGGCCTCAAAATATTGAGCCCGGAACCCATGAGTAAGCAATTTATACAATTACATTATTAAAAAATATGAATTTTAATTATAAAAAATACATAATTATTAATGATAGTTTGGTGCCACTAGGCCTCAAAATATCGAGCCCAGAACTCATGGGTAAGTAATTTGTACAATTAAGTTATTAACAAAAATATGAATTTCAACTATAAAAAAAAATACATAATTATTAATGATAGTTTGGTGCCACTAGGCCTCAAAAATATCGAGCTCGGAACTCATGGGTAAGTAATGTGTACAATTAAGTTATAGAAAAATATTAATTTCAATTATAAAAAAATACATAATTCTTAATGATGATTTGTACAATTAAGTTATTAAAAATTATGATTTTACAGTTGACGACATGGATGCGCCTGTACATCCACGCCCTCACACGTCAGATTTATTAGCCCTATTGCCCCATCATAGATCCGAGTATATATGGAAGGGACAATTGCTTACGCAGACTTTCCGGGACAGGAGAGTGGATCTACTATGGAAGTTTTTGAGTCCTCCTCGCGTTCTACATCCCTGCATGGTCCATTACTTGGAGAAGATGGGATTTTTAGGATTTTTAGGATTGGTTGGATACAGCTCTACTATGCTTTGATCACGGCCTTGATTGAGCATGGCGACCGGAGATGCACACTTACCATCTGCCCATTAGCGAGGCCACCATTACATTCCAGGACGCAGAGATTTTATATGGCATGTCCGCTGATGGTTTGCCTGCCTGCGAGTTATCAGTATTTATCAAATAAGTTTCTATCTAACGGAACGCTATTGGATCAAATGACAAAGACATTGTTGAGAAAAAGATGGCTTTTCCCGGATGAAATGAAAATTGGATTCATGTAACAGGAGAAAGATTTCCCATCCCTTAGCCGGAAAGATATGTGGCCATGAAAGAGGGATTAAGTGGAACAGAATTGACTGGGTGATAGAGTCGTTGAAACACTTGTTTCTTCCATATTTTGGGCCTTAGCTCCATGGAAGAATATATTACTGCTGAAACACGGAAGAATTGAAATCTTAGATCAAAAAACTATGTATGGATGGTATGAACTGCCTAAACAAGAATTCTTGAACAGCAAACAACCAGTTACAATTGGTAAAGTAAGTAAATATAGAATACGTGTAATCCCACAGAAGGATTTATTTTTATGAATTGTTCATTTTAAATATTCAGTTTAAATAAATCGTATCTTGCTCAGACCAATAAATAGAGCTGAGGTTATACTAAAGCCGCGAATCGTAAACCAAAATAACTAGTTATAGTAAGCATGAAGGGGCTAAATTAAATGAAATATGTTCTTTATATACATATGTTTAAAAAGCACTAACCTATGTTTCAAATTTTTCAAAAGAAAATAGGAGGATAGGCAAAAATGAGATATTATCCGCGGGAGGCATATTAGGATATGTTGCATATGCTCACTTGTTTCATGCCGGAGGACCAGGAGGTAGCATCTGGGGTCATTCCTATACAGTTAGTCCCCAGCAAAGACCACCTCCTGCAGATCCACGATACTATCACTGACGAGTCAGCGGAGGTGGATGTGCAGCGATATACGAGGTTGTTGCTGCTCCTTCTATTTTGTGGGGTCTTGTTCTTGAACACATCCGGGAACCTAGTGAGCCTCCGTTTTCTGCATCATGTTACTTGGTTCGAGGATACAGCCAGCTACAGCTGGGGTGGTGATGTCCTCTCATTTTTGTACAGGCAGATGTGCTAGGCTTCCATGGGCACACAGAGCGACGTTTGTGGCTTCCTGCCGCTTCTACAGGTGACAAAATATTCAACTAATATGTCCTTTAGTTATAATTATACCTAGTTATAGTTAATCTTACACAATACATCAACCTTCTATGTTAGGTTTGGGTTTGGGAGCGATTTCTGCAGCTTCGGCCACCTCTACCACAGCTACCGGCTAGTGTACAGATTCCGAATCTCCCTCTTGCTTGTAGGTGGGTTATACGTCGTAGACTTTCATGAGAGTATGATGCCCATCATAATCTCCCCGAATCAGGGATGTGTTGGATTTGCTGGAGGACGCACAGGTGAAGATCTAGCTAAACGTACCAGTTATTGTTTAACTTAGTGTTGCACAACATTACGATTTGTGTTGTTATTTGATAGTTCATCTGGATGTCGTACAGCGAGGAGGTGATAGGTACTCTGCCAGCGTATTGCACGTTCGGCCAACATATTTGGAGGGCTTCTGTCCTTGTCACATTCCTCGATATTTTTTAGCATCATCCCTCAGAGCGGGTTTTTCGTCAGTTTGGCCTGCCGCAGTCTATACCGACTCCGCCTGCATGGAATCCTTTACATTATGAGAAGGATGATCGGTCCAGGGTGGACGAAATATTTATTGATTGGCTTAACGCTCAGTTGGCTATTTGGGACATGCAAGGGGACTCGACCCCACCTCCGTAGCACTTTCCTATAGAAGGTTATATGGCATGGTACTGCTCCGTTTCCCGACTTTTTATCGGGAACCCAGTTCATCAGGCAGAAGGTCGGTACGTCTCATACGCTAGGAGACACGAGGCTCTGGTATTTTATTTTTGTTATAATTAATTATATACTGGTAACTTCGTGCCAAATACGTAGTTTGCATTCTTCACTTTTGTGCAGGCGATTGGATTGCATACCATCTATCGTATGGGGCAGCAGATGCAGAGATATGTCCATAATCATGTGGTCCTGCAGTAGTAGTCGTCGATTCATGGATGCGGCTGCCCAAACACTGCAGCGAGCCCGATCGGATCAGCGTTTGGCACACGAGGCTGATTATATTGACCCATCCATGTACTAGCGAGGTAGTGGTATCCCACGACATGTGGTGCCCGACGACCTACTGGTGTTGGACGACGTGGTCGTGGGCGGAGAGGAGGTGGTGTTCAGCAGGGGGCGATGAGGCTCCTGCTGATGATGTTGCTGCTGATATGGCAGGTGGCATGCATGAGACCGACATGCCGTCTTACAGCCTTGGAATTTTTGACACTCCGATGTCATCACAGGTGACCACATCGGGTCAATTATTGATCACGGGCTCGGATTTTCAAGGTGCAGATTGGGGTAGATATTTCCCTGGCCCATCTACCACTTATGAGGATCAACCAACCCGAGATTTATTTAGTTGGCGTCGACTGAGTTATGGCACCTCATCACATGTACAGGTACGAGTTTATTAGTATTGAATTTGAATTTTTTTTAACTATAGCTTATTCATTTTCTAAATTTTGCTAATTTCCTTTTTCAGGCTTGATGCGATGCTGTGACAGATGACTACATTCAGGATCTAGACACGATTACGGTAAGATAATATAAATTGTTGTGAATTGTTATGTAGTTTTCTAAATTAAGTTTTATATTATTATGTAGCCTTCTACTGGACCTGACAGCACCAACGTTATATGTCATCCTGCACCGCATCCGTCTATAAGGAGATGACTTGATGATGATGATCCTGATAGCGTACCCGGGAGGGAGGGAATGTTCCTCAGGCCGACAACTATATTACGACACACCACATGCGGGACACATTGAGTCGGCCTTCCCTTTTTTTTATTTGGTGTAAATAATATTTTTATATACATTAATAATAATATTTAATCAAATAATAATATACATTAATAATAATATTTAGCTGGTCAGCTTTTTCAGTTCGATAAGACAACACAGACATAGCGTCATATTTAATGGCGCTATATTTTGCATATTAAATAACATGATGCTGACAGGACAACTTTACGTCAGCTGGTAAGCTTTTTCAGTTCGACAAAACAACACAGACATAGAGTCATATTTAATGGCGTTATATTTTACGTATTAAATAACATGATATTGACAGGAAAACTTTGTGTCAGCTGGTCAGCTTTTTCAGTTCGACAAGTCAATACAGACATAGCGTCATATTTAATGGCGCTATATTTTGCGTATTAGATCTCACGATGTTGGCAAGACAACTTTATGTCAGCTGGTCAGCTTTTTCAATTCGACAAGATAATACACACATAACAAATATACAGATAATTATATTAAATTATTATTTAAATAGGCAAAATAGGAAAGTACAAGCCAGAACTAACATACAAGGAATTTTTATTTCATAAATATTGCAACATATACATAACAACTAATTATTGCAACATTAACTCATGGGTAGTTAGGTACTATAAAAGAATACCCGCCCCGAGCTTGATTATTGTTGCCACCTAAAGGACATTTTCTATGGTCGTGTCATGTTTGCAAGCATATACCATATTTGCGTGCATATACGGTATCACTAACATCCATTTGGTTCCGTATACGCGTTCTCTTCTGCACGTGTCTTTTACGCAAATAAGACTTGTTACACACCATTTTAAATGGTTCTAGGGGCCAATAATGCTCAGCACCCACTGGCTGCAATTGACCACTATATGTGTTTAGGTACTTGGAAACACTATATTGTTGATCAATATAGTTGGTCTCCGCATTGCCAACACGTTGAAAACACTTGATGGCATGTGAGCAAGGCATGTGGTAGATTGACCATTTCCCACAAGAGCATAACCTTGTAGATTCATTTACACTATAAACATTATTAGCCCAATTATTATGGATAGCCATGCAAATTTCAAAAATATTTCTTTCGTTATCATATTGAAAAAGGGAATGCAAATGTGCTCGCCGTCTGTATTTCACAAGTCTCCACATAGGCACTGGCATAAATTCAACACCCTTTCCATCATTTCCATTGCAGCTGTAGACCGTTGAATAAACCTCTCCGCCATCTGCTTGAACGACATCCCACCATGGCTGTGACGGGCAATCCTCTTGCCGACTTCAATAACCATTGAAGGACTCTAACTTTGTAGTAAGAAACCCTATCATCTGCCACTATCTGCATGCAACGTCCACTTTTCAGGGTCATGTCGCATTAACCAACGATAGGCTGCCTCGTCTTCTTGCCTGATAGAATCCATATGCCTCCGCAATTTATGTTGTTGGTGGTTTGTTGTTGCCATCCACATCAAATCATGTAGATCCTTTTTGGGATGTGCCTTCTGAAAATTGGTCTTCAAGTGTCACACACAGTAACTCTGGTATGCATAAGGTTCTTGCCATGCAGGAAAGTTCTCCAAAGAACTTAATATACCACCATGTCGATCAGATATTAGACAAATACCTTACGTTCTTTGACAACGTGCTCTTTCAGATGGTTCAAAAATATCGTCCACGTCTCTGTGCTTTCATTCGCACAAATAGCAAAAGCTAAGGGAAATATCTGTCCATTAGCATCCACTGCCACGGCTATCAATAGATAGATATCGTACTTTCCATAGACATGAGTTCCGTCTATGGATATTGTGGGCAGCAATACGGAAATCCATCAATTGTTGCCTTAAACGCCCAGAACACGTAATTGAATATATATATTCTGGTTTACCCGGACTCCGCTCAAGCTTCCATTAAACAACCGCCCCGAGGTTAAACTGCTGCAGTGCAGCCATGTGCCGAGGCAGATCTGCAAATGACTATACCAGTTACGATAGACTATTTCAAACGCTCTTTTGCGCCCTAGATATGCCTTTCTTTTAGTAATCGTATGGCCATGTTCCTGGTGGACTGCTATAGTGCACTCTTTGATTTTATATCTTATGGATGCTTTGATGTGCGGAATAAGTACAAGAGATATCAAGTCACTATCCAAGGTGAAGTGATTCCCGTTGAATGTGTCCATTTCACATGTGTGGGTGGGAATGTATTTACCCACTTTTCACATACATGTCATCTTCTTGGTCGCAGGCAACATCCAATCACATGGCCAAAACCACCTGCCGCAAACAACCTTGTATACCGTCGGACTTGACTCCCATACTTGCATCTCAAGACACTCTTTTACCTTGTGCATTTTACAAGCCCTGCTTATGCGCGCTTTATCAGGAAAAAGGTATAGCACGAACCTAAGGATAGATGAGGATATTATCTCATAATCTCAAAAAGAAAGGTGAGTTCGAGACAGGTAAAAATAGAAAAAAGGTCCAGTAAAAATAGGAACAAACCATATATGGGCCCAGCGGGAAAAGATTCAAGATCAAAACATGAAAATTCAAGGTACGATGATAGGTCAAGGAATAGAGAGTCGGGTTCAACATCAAGGTTGGGGAACGATTGAAATACACGAGAGACTTGGGATGATGATAGAAGCTTGAAGGCAAGATTTGGTGGTTATAATTATAATGTAAGTAATTCTGAGCTCGTAGATGTATTAAGAAGCATGAGAGACAAGGTGTTGTAGCCAAAAAATGAGATCAAATCCAAAAAGACGTAATCCTGATCACTGGTGCAAATTTCATAATGATCATAGTTACAAAACGAAATATTGTAGGTTGCTACAAGGTGATGTTGATCATCTATTAAAGCAAGGGTATCTCAACGAATTATTCAGTGAGAAAGGTAAGCAAGCATACCTGAAAAATAGGTAGGGGCCCCCTAAACCACCTTCTGCCAAAAGAACCATTAATGTTATAAGCGGAAGTGAAGAAATTAATGGTGTGACATACACAACGGCCTAACGCTTCCAAAGTCACAATTACCCATGGGAAGGGGGTGCAACATGTCTTAGAAGAAGAAAGTATTACATTTGATGATACATATGCGGATAGCATTTTAACTCCACATAATGATGCACTGATAATATCTGTACTTGTACACAATACTAATGTGAAATGAGTTTTGATTGATCTAGATAGTTCCGCGAACAGTATTCTGCTAAGAGTACTACATGAGATGCAAATGGAAGATAAATTAATACTAAAGGTGCATACTTTGTCTGGATTTGACAATCCCAGCGTTGTGACGAATAATGAGGTAAAACTTACTACATTCGTAGATGAGTGATCAAAGATTCAAAGTTTCAGGCGGTAGATATGGAGATAGCTTATAATATGATACTCGGGAGACCATGGATCCACGAGATGGATGTTGTTCTGTCGAACTTACATCAAGTTATTAAATTTCCATCACCATAGGGAATATGTCAAATCCGTGGGGATCAAAAGACATCCATGAGCATCAACTCCATAGCAGATTAAAGTATGAGAAATGAAGAAAAATATTAGTTACAGAATTTAGTTAACGATATCACAACACAAACCTCAACTGAACAAGTGCGAGAAGATGTGGACTCAAGAACTGATTTCATTCAAGAACCAAAGAAAAATCAAAATATTAAAACAATGATTGAAGAACTGGAGGCTGTACTGTTATTTACACAATGGCCTAAAAGGAAAGTTTACATAGGGGCCAATCTAAGCCAAGTCATGAAAAGTAAGTTGATTGAATTTTTGAAAACTAACGTGGAATTTTTTGCTTGGTCCCACTCTGATATGACAGGAATACCACCGAAGGTAATGACTCACATGCTAAATGAAGACCCATCATATCCACTGGTCAAACAAAAGAAAAGAAAGCAAGGGACTTTCAAAAATTAGGTGACTCAAGATGAAGCCCAAAATTATTAAAAATTGGGTCTATCTGCAAGGTAAAGTATCCTAATTGGTTAGTCAATACTGTTGTGGTACTGAAAAAGAATGGTAAATAGTGAGTTTGTGTAGATTACACAGACCTTAACAGAGCTTGTCCTAAAGATTCTTTTCCATTACCACATATAGATCAATTAATTTTTGCTACTGCAGGACATGAGTTGTTAAACTTTTTAGATGCATATTTAGGATACAACCAGATCAAAATGGATATGATAGATAAAGAAAAACTCCATTTATAATAGATTGGGGAACTTACTACTATAAAGTAATGTCTTTAGATCTCAAAAATGTCAATGCAACATATCAAAGACTGGTGACTAAAATATTCCAAGAATATTTAGGAAAAATTATAGAGATCTATATAGACGATATGCTCGTTAAAACTCAACATTTAGGGGATCATATATCGCACTTGTCAGATACATTTCAGATCTTGCAAAAATTAATATGAAACAAAATCCTAAGAAATGTACATTTGACGTTTCATCAGGTAAGTTTTTGGATTTTCTTGTATCTAACCGTGGAATTGAAGTGAATCACATGAAGATAAAAGCCATTGAAGAAATTCCTGATATACTTACCAGTAAGAAAGAAGTGCAAAGACTAATGGAGAGAATTGCAGCTTTGGGAAGATTCATTTCCAAATCATCAGAAAAATGCTTTAAATTCTTTCCAATCCTTAAAAGTCAATATCAATTTGAATGGACTGAGGATTGTCAATAAGCACTCAAAAGTTGAAGACATACTATCAAATCCACAGTTGCTCGCAAAACCAAAGGTTGGAGAAAAATTACTCATATATCTATTTGTATCAGAAGTAATGGTGAGTGATGTTTTAGTTCGAGAAGACCAAGGTGAGCAATCTTCAATTTATTATGTTAGCAAATCATTAATTAGATGGAGAGACGCGGTATCCTCAATTAGAAAAGTTGTGCTTTCACTAATCATGGCATCTAGAAAGCTAAGGCCTTATTTTTAATGTCATCCTATTGTAGTAGTAATTGCATATCCATTACACAATATATTACACAAGCATGAGTTTTCAGGTAGGTTTGCTACATGGGATATAGAAATAAGTGAATATGAAATCGCATACCAGCCCAGAACCGCGATAAAATCTCAAGTACTAGCATATTTTTAGTAGATTTTAGCTAAGGAATGCAATTAGAAGCAGAAAAAGAATTGATGGCTCATCTAACGTGAAGGGAGCAGGCTTAGGAGCTGTTTTGGTACCACCTACGGGTGAAACCATTCATCAAGCCATAAAATGCCATTCTATAACTAACAATAAGGCACAGTATGAAGCTGTGATTATTGGTTTGGAACTGGCACGAGAACTTGGTATTAATCAAATCGTAATCAAAAGCGATTTGCAGCTCATAGTTAACCAAATGTAGGGGACTTTCACAACCAGGGAGGCACGAATGCAACAATACTTAGAAAAGATACGGCTTTTGATTAGACAGTTTCATACCTGGAAAGTCACGCAGATAGCAAGAGATGAAAGAAGCAGATGCCCTAGCTAATCTCGCATTTGTGGCACACATGACGAGCAATGAAAATGCTTCTGTAATTCATTTGTTTCATTCAGTGCTCGATCCAGATAAAAATTAGGTAAATTTTGATAACTTAACCCAGGATTGGAGAAACGAGATTGTCGCTTTTTTTATAGTATGGTACTGCCCCCAAAGGCAAGAAAAAATCTCACGCTCTTCGAAAAAAGGCTGCTCGATATTTCTTAAAGCAAGGTAATCTATATCAAAAAATGTCCGGTGGCCCCTTAGAAGGGTGTCTCAGGCCCTATCAAATAGAATATGTAATGAGACAAATACATGAAAGGCATTGTGGAAATCACATAGGAGGCAGATCACTGGTAAGAGCCATGGTTATAGCAGGTTATTATTGGCCTAAAATGGAAGAAGAAGCGGAAAATTTTGTGGCTAAATGTGATAAATGTCAGAGATATGGTAATAATTGCATAAACCTAAAGTTGTTACATCCGGTCACAGCACCGTGGCATTTTATGAAATGGGGGATGGATATCGTGGATCTACTACCACAAGTAAAAGGACATGTAAATATTTGCTTGTACTCATTGACTATTTTACTAAATAGGTGGAAGAAGGGGCATTCAAACAAGTGCAGGAAAAAGAAGTTAGAGATTTCATTTGGCGAAATATCATATGTGATTCGGTGTGCCAAAGGAAAATCTTATGTGACAATGACCCTCAATTTATAGGCACACAAATCACAGAGTTTTTTCAAAGTTGGCAGATCAAAGTGATTACATCCACACCTTATAATCCGGTCGGTAAATGGCCAAGTTGACTCAACAAACAAAGTCATTATCAACAATTTAAAGAAGCGCTTAGAGAATCCAAAGGTAATTGGCCATAATTACTACCAGATGTTTAATGGGCATACCGCACAACAACAAAAATAAGTACGGTAGAAATACCATTCTCATTGCTTTATGGAGAAAAAGCCTTTAATTCTAGTTGATATAGGAGAACCAAGCACGAGGTTTGCACAAGCATCAAAAGAATCCAATGACGAAGAAATGAGTATAAACCTTGATCTACTTGAAGGAAAAAGGGAAGCTGCATTAATAAGAATGATAACACAAAAGCAGGTCTTGGAAGGATATTACAATCGAAAAGCGTGCCTAAGATACTTCAAGATTCGGGACTTTGTGCTCAAAAATATTTTTCAATCTACGAAGGTAGCTAATGCGGGAAAGTTGAATCCAACCTGGGAAGGACCCTATAGGATTCATGGTATCGTAGGAAAATGAGCATACAAGCTAGAAATGATGGATGGAAAGATACTACCTTCACATTTGAATGTTGTTCACTTGAAAAAAGGAATACCCACGGTAAGTTATCCATACTTCAAAATTTTATTTTTTAAATTATTAAAATTTTACTAATGATTTTAGATGATAAGCTAAAAGCTGACTCGTACTAAATGATGAGTCACGACCTGCAAGGCACGTGGAATTAATTAAAATTTTGGGTCTATGTTTACAATTATTCTGATAAAAACTAAAACAGGTTAAGCAGTCTTCATCTATAATGCACCTCCGAGTCCCGTATGTTTTTCCTTTTCACGAAAAATATCAAATGAGAGGAACAATCAATTGCTCGAGACTTCATACTTCAAAGCTCAAGCACTTGGGAGACTATATAATATACATAGACATATGTATAAATAAGGCAAATAAGATTGGGAAATAAACAAAGTTTCATGTGTCAAATGCAGAGCAAAGTCACGATCTAAGGCCAAAGAAAAACCTTATCATAGTTAGGGTCAAAGCAATGTACTGAAACGGGTTATAAATAAAAATCTTGTGTTCATTTTCTTTTTTGAAATGTACTAAAACAGTTACAAGAAAGTTATAGAATTAATTTAAATACATGTAAAGTGTTATTTAAAACTTGACAAAGTTCAAATAAAAATTTGTCGAAGTTATTCCAAAAAATGTGGGTATTCCTATTTCTTTTATCGTACATTAACACCATTATGAAGTTGAGACGTCATCTTCATAAGTATTGAATATAAAAGCTTATATAAAATTCTTGATTAAATCAAGTATTCATGAAGAAAAAAAGAAGCATTTTGAACAATAAAAATGCAAGTTATTCAGTAAGTCCTTAAAAATAAATGTAAGAATAAGTAAAACAAAAGTTTGAACAACAATAGAAACTTCTTAAAAAAGTTTAGACTAAGTATTAACTTAGTCATAAACCAAAAGTTGTTTATACAGAGCGCCCTATGAAAGGTCTGAGGACTTAGCATTTTCAACAAACCCTTAAAAAGACCAAGGGTTACAACCACATATCATCAAAGAGAAAAAGGAAGAAAAGTCACATGTCATTGACTTATCACTAAGGAGTTGAAGAAGGAATCAAGTAGGATCCTCAACAGGAACGAGATCAGCTTGGTTTGTAAGATCATTAGCAGGAATGGGTTTAACTTGACTCGAAGGAATTGGAGTACTCGCTATAACCATTTCATCTCCAATGTTTTCAGAAGTTTCAGCCACGGGAGAAAGAAAATCTTGACTCTGCTGAGGTTTTTAATAGTCTCCTTGATTTTGGCTAACACAGATTACAAGTTAAAATTCTCTTGGCTAACTTCAACAAGGGTATCATGGCGAGAATCTAAAAATTCCCAACTCACTTCAATAGCGGTTTTATCTTCAAGAATTTCATAATCTCTTTTCCAGTCAGCAATCTCATTTCTCAGCTTCTCATTCCCGGACAAGGAAGAATCATAAGAAGTTTGAAGAGAAGCACATGAATTTCTAGAAAAAGAACTTTTTCATAAGACTCCCGAAGGTCTTCTTGAGTGTAAGTCAGGGTCTACACGAGTTCACCTGCATATGCTTCTTTTTTATCTAAGAGAGCCTTGGGAATTATAATAGGGAAGTCATGACTCCAATGACATTCTCTACGAATTAAAGAAGTCAGACCTTCAGTGATCTAAGTTGGATAGATATCAGCACGATCTAAAGAGGACACCTGATTTTTAAGAGACTCTATCATTATAAAAAGATAGTTCCGCATGAACTATTTCTTCCACAGAGGGTTCACGAAGAGATTCAGAGGATTCTTTACCTCTAGAAGAAGACCTTTGAGAAAGAGAACCTCTAGTTCTCGAAGAAAGACTAAAACTAGGTGAAGGAAGAGGAAAACCCTGTACAGATGAAGATCCTAAATTGCGCTGTCTACCTCCTCTTCTAATCCTACTAGGGGCAAGAGGAAGACTATCAACTATGAATACCCTCCTAGGGTTAGGAATCGACGAAGACATGACAGTATGAGGAAGATTAAGAATGAGAATTGAATATTGTAAAAGTTTTATGAGGAAGATGAGAACAAGAATTGAATATTCTGAAAACTTTGAACTTTATGTGAGAAACACAAAGATGAAAACTACGTTTATACTAAGAAGCAACCGTCAAAGGAAAAGGTGCAATGATGTAAAAGTCATAATGAAAAATATCGCTTCGTAATTGGTGAAGCCGTAAAAAAGCCTTAAAAATACTACAAAGTCGCAGAACCAACAAAAAGATGTCACGTATAAAAAGCATTAAATGAAAGTGACAATTGAAGCGTCGATTCCGTAATAGCATTAATGGCGGAAAAAATCTCGCTTTAATAAAATCCACTTCCCAAATATTCAATTTATGAATAAATAGAAAGTAGGGGGACTATCTGTATTGAAACAAATTGAGTTTACTCATCGAAGTGATTGAAAGATGACACGTCATGAAATGAAGGCTGGTCAAAGAAATGATGATTAGCAAAGAGGTACGAGTTGCAGCAGATACGAGTAACGGCACGATTAGACTCGACGCTCGTATCTATTTAACTCCAAGAGTTAAGGAGAATAAATATGATAGTACAAGAAAGTACAGATACAGTATTAATGAGCATTAAATACTGAAAACGTTAGAGAATATGTACTAAATTACAATAATTATGTAGCATAACATTTAATGCCTTTTAATTATCTATAATGACATTATTATGACAAAAGCAAAACGTATATCTCACAGATAGATAGCTATAAAAAGGAGAAGACTGGTCATTTGTAAGGACACGAAATATTATTGGAATATGCTGATTTACTTTGCTTTCTATTCATCTTATTATTAGCAAAATCAACTTATTTTATTCATTTTCTATTATTCTTAAAAAATAAAGCTTTGACCGAAATTCTATTTTTGGTTAAACAGTTTAATTTTGCTGCTTCAAATCAATTAGAAAGGTGTGAAGGTCGAGAATATTAGAATAAAAGGCTAGGTAGTCGAGTGTTTCCTTGTTCTTACTAGTAGTAGCAGTGTTAGTCTAGTATTTTCCTATTCATAGATTTCTATAACTATTTGCTATTTCTTTCACTTCGGTTTTCATGTTGGACTGATGTATTACTGCTTGTTCTTATGAATTCTTTATTCATCTTTCCTTGAGCCGAGGCTATTCTGAGGGTTTATCTGGAATAACCTCTCTATCTTTATTCAAGGTAGGGGTAAGGTCTTTATACACATCGACCCCAAATCCCACTTTTAGAATTATACAGTAGGTTAGTTCTTATTATTGTTATTATTGTTGTTGTTGTTATTATTATTGTTGTCGTCATCGTCATCATCATAAATCGAAAGTCAACTACGGAACTTTACTAGTTGGGGATGTATATAGAAATAACGAGGAAACAAACAAAACTTCCAATAATCGTATGATATCTAAGTGTTCATGAAAACTAATATATGGCAAGAGAGTGGAAATATTAAAAAATAACAATCACTTTGCTTCGCTCCATTTTCTGTGTTGTAGGTAACAACTACTTGTTAAAAAGACACTATGGAAATATTCAAAGTGATGAAGAAATGGACTTAAATACATAAGATGATAATTTGTAGATCCAGCTGTTAAGAGTTGTTATAAATTTTAGTCTTATATCAATAAGACCAATTGAATTGGTCTTTTAAACCGCTCTTTATAAGCAATTGCTTCCCTAGGAACGTTACTATAAATACATTGGCAATTGATCCCTTAAAGGCATCATCTTTCGACACTGTTTCCTTTCTTCTTATACCCCTTCAAAGTTTTTTGGAGATTTCACTAGCCATATTTGGGAGGCTAGGCAGGAATTCTCCGGAAAAATGAGTCGGTTTCACGGTGGCGGCTCCGCTAAGGGTCGTCAATATTTGCCACAAATCTTACTAGGATTGGTCATATTGGCAGTTGTTAATGTAGTGTCAGCAAATCCTTATATATATTCTTCTCCACCACCTCCAGCATACGAGTATAAGTCACCACAACTTCTTTCTCCTTCTCCGCCACCACCTTATGTGCATAAATCTCTACCTCCCCCATCACCTTCTCCCCCGCCATCATATGTGTATAAATCACCACCTCCTCCTTTGCCTTCTCCCCCACCATCATATGTGTATAAGTCTCCTCCACCTCCATCACATTCACCCCCACCGCCTTATATGTATAAATCACCACCTCCTCCTTCGCCATCTCCCTCACCCCCGTATGTGTACAAATCTCCTCATCCATCATCATCTTCACTATCACCTTCACATTATTATAAGTCACCACCTCTACCTTCACCATCCCCTCCACCATCATATTATTATAAATCTCCACCACCACCCTTGCCGTCACCACCTCCACTTTACTATTATAAGCCTCCACCGCTACCTTCTCCTTCACCTCCTCTACCATACTACTATAAATCTCCACCACCTCCTTCATCTTCACCTCCGCCACCTTATTATTACAAGTCTCCGCCTCCTCCGTCACCATCACCGCCACCACCATAATATTATAAGTCACCACCACCACCTGCTAAGTCACCTCCTCCTCCTCCATACTATTAGAGTTCTCCACCACCACCAGTAAAGTCTCCTCCTCCATCATATTATTATTCCTCACTGCCACCACCAAATAAATCACCCCCACAACAATATCATTATATTTTCCCACCACCGCCAGATAAGTCTCCTCCTCCACCATATTACTATTCCTCACCAGCACCACAAAAAAAATCACTTCCTCTCCCATATTACTATAGTTCCCCACCTTCACTAATTAGTCTCCTCCTTCACCATATTACTATTCCTCACCACCGACCCTCAAGAAATCACCTCCTCCACCATATTATTACTCTTGTCCACCACCACCAAAGAAATCACCACCGCCACCATATCACTATTTCTTCCCCACCACCACCAGTAAAGTCACATCTAACTCCATACTACTACACCTCCCCATCGCCTCCAAAGAAGACTTCTCCACCACTGTACTGTTACGCTTCACCACCACCACCTACTCAGCACTATACTCCACATCATCATTTGGCGGTCAAGGTTGTCCGAAAAGTCTACTGTTTTAGATTATATGATTCAAAATATTCAGAGAAGTCTCATGGCAAGAAACACTTGAAATGTGCAATACTTTTTATTATACATCCACTCTTTTTATTAACTTTAATCACCAAAATTGATTTAAATATATATTTTCCTTTTTGTTGCTTTATTCGTTAAGCTCTTACATGAATACCCAAAAATGTGCTAGTAAAAAATTTGCTCACATCACAATCACTGGATTTTCCTTTTTGAAAAATAAGATTTTAAAATGTCAAAAATATTTACAACATAGTGACTACAAATATTTTTTAACTATGGAGTAAATTATTGAAAATGACATATGTTAGTAGCTCAATAATTTTAGTGTTAATTAATATATTAATTCTCTTTCACTTAAATTAGGTGTTGTTGTTAAGGTGACTTGTTAGGCTGGTGACAAGAAAATTGTGAGTTATGGTTCCACAAAGATCAATGGAAAATTCACCATTACTGTAAAAGTATTTGAATATGCCAAATATGGAGCAAAGGCTTGCAAGGCTAAACTACACAATGCTCCAAAGGATTCTAATTGTGACATTCCTATAAACCTTCATTGGGGAGTAAAGGGTGCTAACCTAGAAGTGAAGTCAAAGAACCATTATGAAGTTGTACTTTATGCAAAACCATTTGCTTATGGCTCTAAGACACCTTATACAAAATGCATAAAACTTCTACCTACCCCTACTCCATATTACTACAAATCTCCTCCACCTCCATCACCGACTTATACTTACAAGTCACCACCTCCTCCATCACCAAGATATATTTACAAGTCACCACCTCCCCCAACCCCGACATATATTTACAATTCTCCACCTCCACCAACTAACTCTTCACAATCTCCTTATTACTACAATTCTCCACCTCCACCTTCGCCAAAACATGCTCATGTTTACTATTATAAATTACAACCGCCTCCATTACCATCGCTTCCACCACCTTACTATTATAAATCTCCTCCACCACCATGACCTTCTCCTCCTCCCTCATAATACTACAAGTCGCCACCACCCCTATCACCATCACCTCAACCACCATACTACTACAATGAAGAGGTTGGGCTGATAAGAAATTCAAATTATGAGACCATAGTCCAGTCTGAAGAAGCATCACAGGAAGGAATATGTGATGGAATGCGTCCTTCTATCCAGGGCAACATGACAGGGGGAACTGACTAGAGAGGAACTGATACTCAAACCTTGAGGAAACATGTCCATGAACCTATTCCTTAGTAACAAAA
Organism: Nicotiana benthamiana; assembly: GCA_034376525.1. Lineage (NCBI taxonomy): Eukaryota > Viridiplantae > Streptophyta > Magnoliopsida > Solanales > Solanaceae > Nicotiana > Nicotiana benthamiana. The sequence goes on from CM067330.1 coordinate 95,410,645, forward strand.
TCAGGAAGAAACATCAAAAGAAATTGACACTCATAGTGCAACATCCGTGAAATTGGATATAGATGAACCTGGTTCATCTGTTGATCAGAAGTTGTATAGGGGAATGTTTGGTTCTTTTTGGTATCTTACTGTTAGCAGACCTAACATTATTTTCAGTATAGGTCTTCGTGCTCGATTCCAGGCAAATCCACAAAAGTCTCGCTTTACTGATGTCAAGAGAATATTGAGATACTTGAAAGGCACCACTGAACTTTGTCTTTGGTATCCAAAAAGTAGTAATTTTAACCTAGTAGGATATGCTGACATTGATTATGCAGGTTTACTTGTGGATAGGAAGAGCAACTCAAGTATGGAACACTTTCTTGGTTCATGTCTTGTGTCATAGGCTAACAAAAAGTAAAATTCAGTGGCCTTATCTACTGCTGAAGCGGAGTATGTTATTGCTGCTTCATGTTGTGCTCAATTGTTGTGGATCAAACAGCAATTATTGAACATTGAAATTGAAGTGGTGGCATCCCTATTTTTTGTGATAACACTAGTGCTATTAGTATGACAAAGAAATCGGTTCATCATAAGAGAACTAAGCACATAGTTGTTAGGCACCATTTTTTTAGGGACAGCTATGAGAAAGGCTTGATCACTATGGAGTTTTTGCTACTGACAAGCAAATTGCTGACATCTTCACAAAAGCATTAAGCAGAGATCACTTTGAGATGAACGAGTTGGAATTAGGAATGGTTAAGATCATCTAAAAGGACTAGTTCAAGGTTAAACGAAAAAAATGAAAAGAAATTGGTTAGAAAGTCTGTAAATTGTGTATAATTAGATTAAATCTTGCTCAGCCTCATACTTTCCATAGTATACTCTTGTGCCATGTATTAAAATGACTCATTAATCTCTAATGATATTTTTTCTATTTTTGAAAATTTAGACTCACACAAGAGAATTATCAATGAAGAACCTGATTCATCAAGGTAACACGGTATGTTTTCTTCATTCTGCATAATATGAAATAACTATATTTGGATTATGAGAAGAGTTCTATCAATACCAAACTCATTTTGGACTTATCTATTACAAGTGAACCAGTCACGTTCAAAAGAGTCCCAACTGAATAGAAGTATCTAGATTTTAGGGATACACTCCAACATCTCTTCAAAACTGAATTTCAGTTTGATTAAACTTCTAAAATTATGAAAAGCTGTAGTTACCCCATCAATTATTCCCCTTAGATTGATCAGCTTTAGTGTATTCTTTACCTCATCTCTCACAAGCCGTAAAAAACTCTCATTATTCTTTCATCTTCCAGACACAGTCTAATTCTCTTCTTTTCATACCTAGCCTAGATATGACAAACACCTCTAAAAATTCCTTTATCACCACCACGGGAAACCATTTCCACACCTTCTACCACTACTTCAACCATACCAATCCTTCAGAGAAGTAGAGTAAAGATGATGGCTCGTAAGATTTTCACTGAAGGAGAGGAAATCAAGAAAATAAACTAGCAATTGCAAGCATGTAGGGAAGAAGAATCCTAGAAATCTGAAGATTCATTTAATTCTGCTACTAAGGGGGAAGAACGCAGGTCTTCCGAAACTGAACAGATATCTTCTTATTCTAAAGTTTCTCCTGAGATAATTTCTAAAGTTGCTGCAAATTTGGAAAATAGATTTGTAGAATACATAGACGGTGTTGAGACTACATAATCTGGAGAAGTTGGTGGTAAAAATAAAAAAGAAAAAAAGAGAGCAAGGGTGCTAGGAGTAATATGAGGGGAAAGGGGACAAGAGATGATGATTCTTCACCCACCCCTATTGGTCTAACAAAAGAAACTGGTGCAATGGTTGTTAGGGGAGAGGAATTTAGTGTAATAGAAGAGAGAGTAAGCAAAACAGGGGGGAAGTGGGTCTGGGGAAGCTACTGAGGGGTTGGTTCAACTTGGAAACAATATAGATGAACCTGTTCCATCTGAACAGGAAACCCTTGCGGACCTACTGATAAGGTTATCAATGTCACCAAAACTCATGCCATTCCCTATGGTTTTATTCTCACAAATGTGCTTGAACATTTCAAGGTACCTGAAGAAGTAGGAGGTTAGTACAAGAAAGTATCATTTTGGGGTTAATACTATGCTTGCTTGCGATTATGAAGTCAATGTCACTCCTAAAGAACCTAGTTCATCCAAAAAGGTACCTGTGAATAGCAAGGTCAGTGCCTTGGTGCAAGACAGTAAGGCTAAGGATGCTGAGATTGAAAGGCTGAAGAAAAGGTTTGTTGAGATGGAGTCTAAGAGAGATGCTCTCATAACAGATCTGGCAAGAGAAAAAGAGAAGAATGATGGCATTCTTCAAAGTGTGCAGAAACTCCTCCAAGTCAAAAACCAAGCACCTAATTTTTCCCAGCCTTAAGCCTCCTAGCCTAGTGTAGATCAACTACTGACCCAGTTCGAGACGTTTCAGTTTCTTTTGCTCATGTTTTCAGTATTTTTATTTCTTCTTATGCTTTGTGGTAGAATCTTATCAATCATCAATGAAATTCAGTATTTTTTGCTCTAACTATTTGTTCATATTTCTTTGATGGTTAAAATTTTTAGCTTTATCTATGATGATTAATCCATGATTGCATTTGAAGTAGCCCCAGTGGCCATGAGCAAGTTTTAAAATCTAGTTATCTCACATTATTTATGCAACTTCACGATGATGCCAAAAGGGGGAAAAAGATTGTGCTTTAACAAGTGGTTTTTACACTTCAAACAGTGATATTTATAACCTAATGTACCTGGTCCTTGATGATAAGTGATAAAAAAGAAAAATATTTCTAACATTGTGTTGATGTTGAGCTAAGTTGAAACAGGGCATAAGCTTATGAAAAGTACAGAGTTTGTCATTATCAAAAATGGAGAATTTGTTGGCCCAAGTAAATGTTTGTTTTGAAGACTGACAAAGGAACTCAGGATAAACCAGATCCATCACTTAGGTATACAAAAATGGGCAGATTCGAGCATGTGGGTAGCACGTCAAGGAGATAAGCTTAACTAGGTGTATTTAATATCTCATGATAGAAAAGGTTGCGTAATTGATAAGGAGAAGAACTTCTTCATCAAAGAGAACACTATTCAAGATAGGGAAGGAGTTAAAAGTTGAAATCAAGTAGAACTCTTCCACCAAGGAAGAGTGGATCGGAACTCTAGTTATTTCTTCATCTACTAACTTTATAAATTGCAGGATGCTCTCACATTACAAGTGTTGCACAAAAACGCAGAAGTTAAACGTGAATTGAGAGCAAAATAGCAAGGCTTTTTGCAAGCAATTCGCATGTGATTCAAGTGTGCAAACCTGAAGCTACATGAACTAGATTGAAGAACCAGATCCATAAAGAGTTTTATGTGTTTTTCTTTATTTCTAGTTCAATTGTAGTAGGTGTTTAATATTGTACCTTTCGGCTTTATCTAGAAGCAATTGTAATAGGTATTTTGAGTATTAAAGTTAGAGTTAACTTGAAGTTGTTGCAACAGTTAGAGGTATGTTGCTACAACAGGATTAGAGTTAATCATTAGGTTTACAAAGAGTTTCGCAAAAATGCTGTTTTGGCTTAGTGATTTAGTGAAGTTTTGGGGAAAATACTACTGAGTGGTAGTTCGTGATTTTTTCACCTTTTGAGCCGGGGGTGTATTCCACATAAAAATCTTTATATTCTTTATTTTCTGTATTTATTATTTCGCAACAGTAGTAGTTGGAACACATAGAAGAACCATGTCCTTCATAACCATTTAAGCGAAAAATTGGGTATTACATAAATCACTCCCTGTGGCATTAACATTTAGAACATCAATGGCTATCCGTGCAATTGCCCCAATTTCGAGGGATGGGAATAGGCACATCAAGTGAGTCTTTGATGAGATTGAACGTTGAATGTAAAATGTATTGTCATTTAAAAAAAAATTAGAGTTTTATCGAACTTTGATGAACAGTGCTAAAAAATACACCAAATTTAACTTCCAAAAACGGGTTCATAAAAATGGATGTAAGAAACAACTTGATATTCCATTGAGCCAGCAATGAGATTACAGTTCTTTTGGTTAAGTAAACCTCACTCAAATGGAGTCTTATTAGTTTTATCAAACATGATATATAGGGTGGAACAAAAAACTTTTACCACCACAAAAAACAACAGAAATGAAAAACATCACCTCTCATAAACCAGAATGACACTTTTCGAGTATATAAAATTAGAAAACACGAAGTTTAGAACGAGTTCAACCGGTGTTCTGCAGTCCAGCAGCAATACCCTTCATCGTCAAGATGAGTGTGTCCTCCAAGCCGGGGGCATATTCACTTGTCGGGTTCAGCTGCACAAGTTCAGCAGCTGACTTCGATTCCATGTAATCCTTGGAAATATGAGGCCTTAGCGTGACATGATAGTTAGGATCACGTATACGCTTGAGTGTGTAGGCTTGCAACAAGTTTAAGGTTGTGATGTAGGAATCACGCAGCCTGAGTCGTTGTTTCAAGTAGGGGTCTCCCTCCAGAAGATCCTTGTGTCCAGCGATCTATTAAGAAACAACAGTTGGAGCAATCAGATAAACAAGAACAATAACAACAACCCAGTGGATTTCCACAAGCGGGATATGGGGATGGTAGGATGTCGGCAGCCTTACCCCTACCCTGGAGGGCAGAGGGACTGTTTCCGACAAACCCTTAGCTAAGAAAAGATGAAAGAAGCACTGGTAGCAAGTAATAACAATACAAGATATTAGGAAAACTGATATAGATCCTGTTTTTAAGAAAAGGATAATCACTTTTTCAGCCCCAAAAGTATAATAGCTGGCAAATGTATATGTTTTGTATACGTATCATCCACATAGGTAGTGTATATGTTTGTATATTGAGGCTACCGCCTGTATTTTGGGCCACTGGCTAAAAATGAAGAGAGCCCTTTAAAAAATGTGTGATAAATCCATTAAGTATAGATCGAGTTTTCTATTAACCAACTAATTCAAGAGGAGATACCTGGAGGAGGAGGCTCCTTGTCTCCTCGTAGTTGGACCTCAAAAGCTCACCGAAAGGCAACAAATCTTCTGAAACGAGAAGCTTGTCATACAAAGCTGCAATACCCGGGTTTCCCTTGGCGAACACCATCTCAACCAAGTCAATAGTGACTCTAAAGAATGGCCATTCGTTGTACATTTCGTGAAACATGCGAAGGTTTTTTATATCCTTCTCAATGGCATACTTAAATGCCGCTCCAAAGCCAAGCCAGACGGGGAGATGAAACCTAGTTTGCGTCCAGGCAAAGATCCATGGAATAGCTCTGAGTGATTCTATTCCTCCACTAGGTTTACGCTTTGATGGACGGCTGCCAATGTTCATTCGACCATACTCTAGCTCAGGTGTGGCCAAGCGGAAGTACTCCACAAATCGAGGTTCTTTGAATACTATTGACCTATACTTCTCTGTAGCAATAACCGCGATTTCATCCATAAGTGCACGCCATTCGGGTTTTGGAGAGACGGGTGGATGCATCCCATGTTCAAGGGTAGCAGCAGTAAAACGTTGGAGAGTCCTAAAACACAAGTGTTCCTCCCCAAACGATTGCTCGATAACTTCACCCTGAACTGTGACACGGAGAGATCCCTGAATTGTATCTGGTGGCTGAGACAATATAGCAAGATGGGTGGGCCCACCTCCTCTTCCTACTGTACCACCTCTACCGTGGAACATAGTTAGCTTCACACCATGTTCTTTGGCAACTTTTATAAGCTCCTCTTGAGCCTTATATAGCTGCCACGCTGCTGAAAATCGACCAGCATCCTTGCCAGAGTCTGAATACCCGACCATGACCTCTTGTTTGCCATTGATCCGGTTTCTGTACCACTCGATTGAGAAGAGACGTGCAACAGCGGCAGGAGCAGACTCCAGATCATCCAATTTTTCGAAAAGTGGAACCACTCGTAAAGGTTGCTTCACATGGCATTCACGCTGTAGGAGCTCAACTGCAAGCACGTCAGAGGGTGCAGTGGCCATTGAGATGATATATGCCCCAAAGCAGTCAGATGGAAGTTCTGCTATGACATGGAGCGTATCCAAGACGTCAGCAATTTCTTCGGTTCTGGGAAGATCAGGTCCAAATAAAGGTCTCTTGCCGCTGAGTTCAGAAAGAAGCCACTCCTGTCTACGTTCTTCAGACCACTCCCGATACGAACCAATTTCCAAGTGCTGGGTAATGGCATCAAGGACGTCAGAGTGGCGGTCTGACTCTTGTCTTATGTCAAGTCTCACAAATGAGAGTCCAAAGGTAGAAACTTGTCTAAGAAAATCCAGAAGGCTTCCATCGGCAATGGGGCGATCACCACATTCACAAAGAGATCTGTAGCAGAGTTCAAGAGGTTCCAGGAACTGCATAAAATGTACAACCGCATAAGCATAATATCAGCAAAAAGAATCATTTTATATGATAGGTAGTGAAAACATGTGCAACAACACATTGTCATACTTATTGAAGAATAGTAACCGTTCCCCGTTTAATATTAGAATGCTCTTCATATAAAAAGGGTGACAAGTATTTGGTCTGCCCCATTCACAACATAGTGCACATTCATTTACAAAGAATTTCAAAAGATTCATGCATGACAATCTCTATGAACTTTTCTCTATATTTTGTTTTCTCTCTTTTGTTATTATCAAAATTAGAGTATTTAATTTCATCGTCACCTTCAAGTTAGAGTTTCACTAACCTCCTCAGATAGATCAATAGTATATTGTTTCAACCAATTGATCAATCCCGATCACGAGCAACATATGAATCATATGCTATTAATTAGGAAGTACAGTAATAAATCTCTTAGTAATTTGGCATGCCTTCTTTATATATTTCATTTGTTTTCCTCTCGATTTTTCTTTTAAATCTTGACGAATAAAGAACTTTGCATACATGTATATGCAGTCACCCAAAAAGCACCAACACATCTGCACCAGCTGAATATTATGAAGAGGAACAGGTAGTCGAGGTACATGGAAACGAGATTATATTGGCCAAAGAATTGGTAGGATGCATTAGAAAAAATAATATAGGTATTAGCTCTATACATTACTAATATCTTATGTGTTATATTTTTTTAACATGTGTATAACTAATATTTGTATTAGTTATACAACATACTTGGTATTATCATATGTATAAGTAATACATAGTAACCGTTCCCCGCTTAATATTAGAATGCTCTTCATATAAAAAGGGTGACAAGTATTATATACCTGCTCAACATTATTATAAGTTGCATCCTCAGGAATATCAGAGATTCCATGAGCTAACATTTGGCGAGTACGCTCACGTGTCTGATACAGCTTATCTCTCACATCGCCAAGAATTACACGGTAAGGTTCACTTGGTGGAATTGTTTTCCAAAATTCTACACATCAAAAGGAAAAGTAGAATTACACAATTGCTCCATTCAACAGGGACTGAAAGAGACTACTTGATGCAATTTCTGGAGAATAAACACTAACCAGAATATGAGGTGCCAAAATTTTTTTTTATATTTTTAATTATAGAAAACACCTTTGCTCACTTGATAATGGAGATGGGATGACAATACAACTTAGCATAAAGACCGTCCTTGAAAACAATATAACTAGTTACCTATGTAGTGCTTGGTGTCTCTTCTTGAGGACCTGTAAAGTTCAGCTGCTCGAACACGAAGGTCATCATTGCAACGCCACATAGATAACTGAAAGAACATACAAGTTAGAAGCATGTAAAAGACTTTGGACATGACGTAATGCTTCAAGATGGATCAAGAGAAAAATTTTAAGTTGTTGGATACCTCAAACATGAGTTCCTCTATTTGTGAATAGTACAAATTCGCCGCCATCATTCTTGCTAGTAAGCAGACATCTCTTGTGACCTCGGGAGTCACTCTTGGATTGCCTACATTTAGTATCAGACAACTCATGAGTGACAAATATAAAAGGAGTCTTTACAAGATCTCTCAGCATAATGTATCAGAATCTAATGTTCCGGAAGGTTTCTTTCTCAACTTGCAAGACATAAAATAACTAGAAAATAGCATTATCTAGAGAAAGAAAGTGTACCATCCCGATCACCACCCATCCAAGAGGAGAATTGAATAAGAGGAGCATTGTAAGGAAGTCGTTCGTTGATCCCTATGTTTTTGAGAGCTGTATCAATACGACGAAGGAACTTTGGAACACCCTTCCAAATAGTTTCATGAAAGTAGCTCATTCCAGCTCTCATTTCATCTTGTGGAGTTGGAGCAGTCCTACGAATCTCATCAGTGCGGAAAGCAGCTTGAATCTGCCAAAAATTACCATATACAATTGTTGTGAAAAGAAACAACGACGCCATCTTATCACTACATCATGATTCACAGAAGGTACAACACATTTACATATACGGACTCTAGAGAAAACAATAATAGCAATGTGACTCCTCATTTTTTCAAACTTTACCAATCTAAATGAAGCAAAAATGTTAAGATATTCTTCAAGGAGGGAAAATGACATGCATCGAGTAACTAAACTGATATTTACCTCCCTCTGTAAAGCCTCATCGAGCTCTTGTTTATCATCGGGTGTAATATCTTTAGCATACAACTGAGCCAAGCAATCTCGGATCCTAAATATAAGAAAAGTCAGACCAGGACAAAATAAAAGATATGTGTAACTGCTTACGAGAAGAAGACTGGTAATTGAAGAGCAAACCTTCCGTGCTTTTGAAGCAAAGATCTTCGGACAGATTGAGTAGGATGAGCAGTTAATACTAAATCCACAGTCTGATTTTTCAGAGCCCACAGTCTGATTTTTCAGAGCATCGAAAACTTCTTGAGGAGACTTTTTCAAGACCCGTACAAGTTTCTTGAAAGTTTCTTCAATATCCGATTCAGTTGTTGCATTGTTCTCATCAGCAAAGTCCCCCTTTTTCAACTTTTGTCGTCGACGGTAGGCGATCTGCACCTCCTCGGCCAAGTTGGCCAAATTAAGCATGTGAGAGAAAGCTTTAGCAATGACAATGGAATCCCCGGGATCCAAACTTGTCAACACATTTCCGAGCTCCTCCAGCTTCTTTGGATCGTGCTTTCCTTCGTATTCCGCAGAAAGTTCATAACATTCTTGGACCTAGAGTCAGATTAAAGGGGAAAAAAAACTTTAACATTGACCAGTCTAACAAGTAGTTCTTTCTTCTTTTTAAGATAATCAAGAAATTGGTTGTTTTCAGTATAGAAACTCGATGGATAATGAGTCCACCCCTCTACGGCTCTACCGTTCTCCACTTAAATACCGTACATGGTACAATTTTGCCGTTGAACCAACACCCTGAGGCCAGTTTTATATAGCTATCAATTGATATACGTTAATGAAGTGCAATAAACTCAAAGGATACTTCAGTCAACACTAAGTTTAGGATCTCAACAACAACAACAACAACCCAGTATAATCTCACTTAGTGGGATCTGGGGAGGGTAGTGTGTACGCAGACCTTACCCCTACCCTGGGGTAGAGAGGCTGTTTCCAAATAGACCCCCGGCATCCTTCCCTCCAAGAACATCCCACCCTTGCTCTTGGGGAGACTCGAACTCACAACCTCTCGGTTGGAAGTGGGGGTTGCTTACCATCAGAGCAACTCTTCTTGTCTAAGTTTAGGATCTCAAATAACTTAAAAACTTTGAATATATCAAGTGCACAAGTCAAACTACCCAATCAACAGCCAATCATTGAGTAAACTCCACCAATAAGAAAGAATATGACGATAAGTACAAAATACTCTTTAAAATTTAAAATGTTAAAGACTTAATATTTTAAGTTCAATTCTATCAAAACACCACAAAGATCCACTCTTCAGCTTAAAACAAGAAAAAAATTGTTTAGAATTCTCAAATTACTATAAAAATCTGAAAATTTCCACTACCTCAGTCAAACTTCCCAATCAAACAACCACTTATGAGTAATCCACCAATAAGAATTCATATGAAAATAAGTACAAAATACCATTTAGCATTTTTGAAATATTAAAGACCTACTAATATTTAAGTTTAACTCTATCAAAATAGCCATAAAGATCCAATCTTTAGCTTCAAATAGGAGTAAATTTGAAAATAGAACATTCTCCTTCCACCCCTTTAAGTACAAAATACCCTTTAACTTACAAATGTTAAAGACTGAATACTTAAGTTCAATTCTATGAAAACAGCCATAAAGATCCAATCTTTAAGCTTCAAACAACAGAAAAGATCCAAAAAAAGAACATCCTCCCCCACCCCACACACACACCAGGGGCAGAGCTAGCTCTGAGTTCGGCATAATCCATTAGTTTTGATCCAAACTGTACATTAGTCTTACGAAATCTATTGAATATGAATAAATTATTAATTGAGAATCCAATAACTTAAAGGCGCCAAAATCCCGAGCTCATAAACTTCAAATCCTCACTAGCCTGTGCCCACCAGCCCCACCCAACACCAACAAAATACAATACAATAATTAATTGCTTGGATTGAACATAATTCCTCAAATAACAGAACACAAGAATGTGGCAATAACAACAAAAGGAAAAAAAATACAGATAATGCATACCGTTTCTTTAAGATCTTCCCCATGTAAATCCTGAAGAATATCAAGAAACCGATCCAAAAGCAAAGCATCATACTCAACCAACTTATCATCCTCAGAAACTTTGCCAGGAACCAATGCCCTTAACTGTGCATCAATTGATGCCAATTTCTCCAAATTACGTGTCGCCATTTTTTACACTATCAATAAACCTGCAAAAAAATAACCCCAGATGGCAGTTTAGTTAAATTATTGTCCCACTTATTAACGGATCCAAGATTTAATAGGGTCCTAGTTCTACCACTATTCTTTTGATTTAATGGTTTGAACTTTGAAATCAATTAGTGTACTTATTTAGTGAATCTTTTAGTACATATACAGTGTTACTAATATTGATGGATTTACAAAATCAAGAATGTTAGAGAAGACATCTTGAAAGTGAAAGGAGAGGGATCCAAGATTTGGAATGGAGAAATGACAAATAAGTAGAATTTATTTTATTTATATAACAATTGTGAAATTTCCATAAAATGTAAAAAAATAAATAATAATAATAATAATAATAATAACAATAATAATAATTCGAGTGAAAATGAGACTTAAAAATTAGAGTTGTTTTTTTTTACATAAATACAATTTGGAGCTATTTTTGAATTTTTATAAGTGATTTGAAGTAAAAAATTTAATTTTTTTAAAAAAAAAATTTCAAAAAATTTCAAAATTTAATTTAAGGTGAAATTAGAATTTTCATGGTCAAATAATGATTCCACAAAAAATAAAGAAACTTTTTTTATGGCCAAACGGATCCTAAAACATATAATTTACAATGTATTCATGGTGTGACTGGAAAAAAAATAGGTTCAATTGAAAATTTGCTAGTGAAAATGATGTAGATTGAAAATAGAGAAGTTGGTGTGATTGTCATTGTTCTATGACATAAATACAAAGAAAAAAATTGAATATTAGTAGAAAAGAATAGGGGGAAAAAAAGAAGAAGAAGACATACCCAATAATCTCTTTCCTACAAGTGGACAATTTTTTGAGTTTAAAGGGAAGAGATTTGATGTAAAAGGAGTGTGTAAGTTTAGCTATATATAGATGGAGAAACTCATCCCCACTATCCTTTTATACCTTATTATAGTAAGTATATAATATTTTTATATTGGATTTATGAATTTATGTGAATGGCAAAGTTCACGCCCCCAGTTAAAGTTTGATATAAGTTTGAATTTATGTGTATTTTGGTTTTATTTTCTATATGGAATATGTCTTTTAAGATCTTTCATTACCTTTTTTAGGATTAGCAGAACTTCAAGAATCATGACCCGTCTTTTATCAAGACTTTACACACTAGTGAAAATCTTTCATTATGAGTTTAATTCTCATTTTATTTTCTCTTTCCTAATTCTCTTATGTGATAGAATTTCAAATTAAAAAAAATAGGAAAAAGAGCCAAATTTATACATGACTATTTGAAGTTGAGCAAGTTTGTCTTCTCCAAAACTCTTGTCTAATATTAACCCCCAGTTAGATAAATGTTTTATTTTCCCTTGACCCTAAAGAAACTGCTAATTAGAGTAGTTTTAATTCCCCATATCTTAGCACCAATTCAATTAGGTTACTGGCTCCCAAGGATGGAGAGTGCTCCTACAGTGTTACAAGCAGGACCACTCCTTCGGAAATTGATGCAAGAGCCACAAATGCATCGAGGAAATTGACTTTCTCTGTAAACATCAAGTTGAATTAAACCTAGATGATTGAAATTGTTAGAAGAAATAGAGAGCAACAACGGGATTGAAGCTAAATTACTCCACCGGTATTGAAAGATGGAGGGAAAGTAATTAAGCTAAACCACCAGGAGATAGCTGAACAGAATCAGAAGTTGAGTCTAATGTTAGTTGGGTATGTGATTGGTGGGAATCCTACCTTCAAGGAAATGCTCAAATTTGTGAATGGAGTGTGGAATTTTGTCAGTATACCTCAGGCATTTCTCCATAACAATGGGTATTTCATCTTCAAGTTTGAGAATGAGGAAGATAAAGCAGCGATTCTTCAACAAGGGCCATATACGTTCAATTATAGGCCTTTTGTTTGAAACAGTGGGATCCAGAGTTCCAAATGCACAGGGAATCTACTCAAATTGTTCCAAATCTGCCAATCCAATTTTAGGCTCCTGATAATTTGGGTAGAATAGCAAGTTGTCTTGGGAATCCTATATGCACAGATAAACTAACTTCTCAAGAGCAAAGGATTGCTTTATGCTAGGATGTTGATAGAGATAAATATATCCCAACCTCTGCCAGATTCGCTTTATCTTGAATTACCCGACGGAAAGTACTATTCATAGTCCATTGAGTATGAATGGAAGTCCATGTACTATCAAGATTGCTTGAAAGTTGGACATATCACAGGAAATTGCAAGAAGAGACTAGCAGAATACAAATATCCTTAATATACTATTAAAATGAAACAAAAGAAGCTGGAATGGAAAGTTAAGGTTATGCCTAATCAGACAGATGATAATCAGAATGATGTGCAATAAACTGAGCAGGGTACTAGCAAAGAGCAACCTAAGAGTGAGCAAGCAACTAACGGTGATGGGCAACAACAGAGGAAACAGATTGATAGGGGAAAGAAAGGTCATGCCAGTTACTACAACAAAAACAAGGAGAATGATGAACTGGAACTGATGCTTAGAAGAAATCAATTCAGTGCTCTGAGAATACACCCAAAGGTTACTACTAGCAATGTGGTAAGGACACAAATCCAACCAAGTAGCCCCCGTGATCCTAAACATTAAAGGGCTGAATAAGTCCTATAAGCAGAAGGAATTCAAATCCTTTACGCATATGAATAAAGTGGCTCTTTTGGGCTACTTAGAAACAAAAGTTAAGGCTAGAATAGCAGTGAAGATACAAAAGAAGTTAGGGACAGAGTGGCAGGTTCACTGTAATTATGTAGGCTGCCCAAATGGAATAATATGGGTCTGTTGGAAACCACAACTGGTGAAAGTTGATGTACAGATTTCAGGACCTCAAATTGTTCACTGCAAATTGAAGGATAAGGGCTCTCAATTTGCATGCTATGCAGTATTTGTATATGGATATAACACCATAGAAGGAAGGAAAGACATCTGGAGACAAGTGAGATCAATTAACAACCTGATGGTAGATCCTTGGATCATTTTTTGGGTGCTATCAATGCCTCGAAATTTGTCATTATCCCGCTTTTAATACCCTCTTCAATCTTTTCTCTGAGTTTGATGATATCAGAGAACTTGTGGTTCTCAATGACCATTAGCCTTTTATAATACTGTGGGTCATGTTCTCTGACAAAGAACTTATTTATCTGCTCCTCCTCTAATGTTGGTTCGGCCTTGGCTGCTTCTGACCTCCACGGAGTAGCATACTCGCAGAAAGTCTTAGTTGGCTTCTTCTTTAGGTTCTGGATATAGAAGACATATGGCGCATTCTCTATATTGAACCTGAACCGTAAATTATGATGCCATGATCACCCAATTGGACCACTTCTTAGGAATCTGGCTTATGTACCAGGATAGGCCATTTCCGGTAAGACTTTTCATAATACAATATTATATGTTACTGACAGAATCAATAGAGAACGAGTTCAACATATTGAAACACAGGATTTCCAAGATTGTGTGGATGAAGTTGGGATAGGTCAGATTAGAAGAAAGGGATGACAATACTTTTGGTGCAACAAAAGGGATCCTGGAGATAGAATCCATAGCTTGATAGATTGGCCATTTTGCAACGCTCAATGGTTTAACATGTATAGCAGTATAGAAGCTCACTATCTAAATACTGATTGTTCAAACCACTCCCCTATACTAAGAGAATAGGATTATAAGAATTGAAGGAAGATATTAAATGGATTAAATAGTTATCTTAGCTAAGGATAGATAGTTTGGCTGTAAATACAAAAAGTGAATACTCTTATATAGGTAAAATAGCGATGGCTAGTTATTCGGTCCAAATGGAACTAGTAGATGTAAATGTACATAATTGGAAGGATAAAAAAAATTGTTTTGACCAAAAATTTTTAATTTGAGGGTAAATTTAAGTTATTTTCCCTCGAAGAATTTGGACACCTGAAGCGTTGTTAATGATGAGGGCAGATTCTAAGACAATTTGCTAATGGAAAGGTATGAAGGCCCAAATTGCAAATAGCAAAACAAATTTAGATTATTTTTTTCATACAAAAAAAAAAGAAAAAAAATCGACCTTCTTTCCTACGTTTAGTAAAATCTATTTAATAGTTTAATCTAATTAGTGCAGTGTTATTGTATCATTATATATTGTCTCTATCTATATATAAAAAAAACTAATTAATATCATTCAACTACAATACAAAGAAACCGAATATATTAGACGTATAGTGCTCTCACAATTGCTATTCACACACCACATCCACCACAGGTAGAAATTAGAATATGTATTTGCATATTGTAATAAGTAAAAGACAAAAGAGAAAAAAGCAAGAATTAAATCTTGAAAATATTTAAAACTTTTAGAGCACCTTTTAACAAATAAATAACAAGGCTAAGCCTATTGCTTGGATAATGTTGTGTTACCTTATAACTTGCAAATATAAGGAGTAGCTCTTATTATTCTCAATATATAAAAAGAAAATGGAAAAATTAATTCTTCTACCAATAAGTCACCTCTCCTCCTTTTTTTCTCTTTCTTTTTAGCCTTTTTAGTTGAACCTTCAAGTAAATAATGTGGACTTTTATTACTAGATAGCAAATTAATATGGCACCGAACTCCATTATAAGAGGAATTTGAGGGCATAAATTATAAAGGTGACTTTGATATGTATATGATGAAAGTCAAAAGTCAAAAGTAGAGTGAAAAAAGGATAAAAATTCATCAGTGTTATGAAATAATATAAGAACAAGAACAATAATACAAGAACAAGAATAATAGAGAGAAAAGTAGAGAGAGGAGTATTCTTATTGATACTTTGGGATGATTTACAATGGGAGAGAACCCCTTTATTTATAGGGAGGTGGTGACTTAGCCACCAAGTAGTAAACCCTAGGATCTCTCTAAATATGGACATTCACCGTAAATAGAATATTTTATAACACTCCCCCTTGAATGTATATTCAATAATGTGCCTCGTTAAAACCTTAACTAAAACAAAACCCAATGGGAAAAAATTATAGAAAAGGAAAAAGAGTACACATGTTTGAATATGCGCCTATTGGTTGTCTCGTTAAAAACCTTGCAAGGAAAACCCAGTGGGACAAAACCATGTAAGGGAAAAAGAGTGCAACGCGCATTAACTCTCCCTGAAAAGAGCATCAATTCACATCCTTGAGCATTTGCATTCCAATCTTGTGCATCATCTTCAAAACGATCTTTTGTAGAGATTTGATAAATAAATCAGCCATATTAATTTGAATAAATATTCCGCACCTTGAAATTATCATTCTTGATAGATATGAACATCTTCATATAATGTCGTGGAATGACTCTTCAATATCTCCATAGAGGTATTTTCGATGCCATCATGCTTATAGTTATAGCAAGATACATATGTACACAAGTTGCACTTAGGATGTGGTACTTCAGGACCAAGAATTGTATATGCTTCAAGCAACTTCAATCTTTCATGGATTGACATATAAATTAAGCCATATAATAGACTTTAGATGCATATCAAGTTTTCATGTCATGTCAGATAAATAGATATCGAAAACTGATTACACATACCAATGACTTTATACTTTAAAGTATTTGAACTACATGTCCAAACTACATGTCTTTCATATGGAATCAATTCTGCTTGAATTGTATCTCTTCCATTTAGCCAATATTTTTGTTTGTATTCGACAAACATAAGATCCTCATCGATATTTAGCGCTATCATTGATGTCGTCGACGATCATTTTATATCGGTTCCAATAAATTTTCATAAGGACATAACATGGAGATCTCTTCATTCACACATTCAGGTACCTGAATCTCTCATGAGATTTTATGAAGTGTTATGTCATGTGATCTTCTGGATCACTTGCCTCCTTATTATGATCACTTTGATCATTTGCTCATCTTCTTTATTAAGAAGTTCCTTTTGAAACCGATTTGTCTATACGCCTTAAGCGTATCAAAGACTTTGTCCTTCTAGGACTTAATATGAGCATTTGCAGTGAGAATATAGTTACTTTCTTTGGGTCAGCAAATGCGTATAGCATGCTTTGCAATATGTTGCAATTGAATTATCCTTTTATGAACTTCAGGTTCATATTATGATATTCGAGGATCTATATATACAAATGATAATTCATCCCATGTAACCTTTTCTCAAGTGGTTATCATGTCTCCCCCTCATGTTAGAAAAGCTAACTTGTTTCCTCAACTTTGAGAGTCCATCTTTGTGCATTATGGTGTTAATGAAAATATACACCGCACATCAATAATAATAAGATGAAATTATTTGGTTCCTGACCCTGAACCACTTGTGAGGGGAGAATATAATATACTCTCGTATACAACGTATATCAAACTGATATATATAACTTTGTTCTCATAAGAAACAGTTTAGCTATTAAGTGGAGGCACTCAATAATTATCTTGCTAAATCAACTATGATATAAACCAACTTATCAAGATGAACTATCTTGAATAGAAAATCTGGAAATTATGCTCGAAGTTATATTACTGAGCAATTTACCTAGCAAGCGCCGGCCAGGCTGCGGGTTAATAACAATCGCACATGTAACCATATCATAGATGCATCATATGTGGTATACATGGCAGGTGAATGGGCCCATATTCACCTTTGATATTTCCAGAATTTTATGGGATTCAACCCGAACTCTTTAGTTGGTCAATTAATTAATGAGAACAAGTAATACAAGAGAATTCGTAAAGAACTTTCTAGTTCTTTAATATTTACCCATGTGAATTCTCTATTACTGCACATCATACTTAAAATGATATGGCTAACCCGAATGCCAACTGAATAAATTATCAATATTGATAAACTTCAAATTTACACCATGACATGTGCAATTATCAATAAACTTCAAGTTTATTATGATATGGGTTTTTATATCAATAAACGTCCACTTTATTGTGGTATTCTTGTGTAGTACAAACTGGAGAATAAAGCGGGTAGTTTTTCACATACAGATTATCTCGCTACAGGTTGTAGTAATAGAAGATATCAAATCTTTCCTTTATTTATAGTCTCAATATAATCAATCGCTTTCGCATATACTTTGGAAACTGAATAAGTTTCTTTGAGACTTACTACAACACAATACCTTATTGGTAATCAATTGTGTTTCTCCAACATAGTAATAATTGGCTCTTCTAGAGCTCTCAATTAATTTTGTACTACCACAAATTCATCAACATCCATGTGGTGAATATCTCTTTTAAAGAGAAAGTTATACCATTATGGTCATGTCAAAATTATATGCAAGATATGTTTCTTGCATTATTATTGTCCTTTGATAATCACATTGACAAATTATTTTGGCGTACAATAGGTACGTGACCAATGACTATTCATGCCATAACAATGACATTATTTTCATATATCATCTCAAACCTCCTTCTAGGGGTGAGTGTGGTATATTCAATACCAATTTCATGTTCATATTCTTCCAATAATGAATATGTATTCGTGAATCAGATGTTGTCACACTCACTGCGGGGATATGTGATTTTGTTATCCTTTTCAAATCTGTAAATGCGTCTGGCATTCGATTTTCTATTCTTTGCAAATGGATAATATTTTGCACCTCTTTTTCACAAATAGAGGTATGTGGATCAAGATGAGATAATGATGCATTTTTCCACAAAATTTCCCGTTTGGTTTCACCAACTTCTCCCCCTAATTTTGGGAAAAGTGTCTCATCGAATTGACAGTCTGCAAATCGTGCAGCGAACAAATCCCCTGTCAATGTTTCGAGGTAGCGAATAATGGAGGGCGATTCAAACTCAACATATATTCCTAACCTTCTTTGCAGACCCATTTTGGTGCAATATGGCGGTGCTACAGGCACATCTACGGCACATCCAAAAATTCTTAAATGGGATATATTAGGTTCATGACCCAAAACTAATTGCAACGGGGAATATTTGTGATAATTCGTCAGTCAGAGACGAACTAGCATTGCTGCATGCAAAATGGCGTGACCCCAAACCGAAGTGGGCAGCCTCGTTTTCATGAGTAAATGAGGTATTCAAGATTATACTTATGTATTGTCTCAATCTGATATCCATTTTGAATGATATCTTTAAAACTCAACAAGTTCCTTTTAGACTTGGAGGAGAACGTTGCATTCTCTAAAATGTTGTTCCTTTAGGCAGAGTTATAGTTGCTCTTCCGGAGCCTTTAATCAATTTACTACTACCAGAAATTATAGTAACATCTGCCTTACACATACTTAAATGAGAGTAATATTTCTTCTCTTTGAATATCGTATGTGTGGTACATGAATCAATTAATCAAGAGGAGATATACGAACATGAGAATAAACAAATTTAATCCGTTGCTTCATAATTAAACAATATTTTCAAAATCTGCTGAGGTTATTCGAATAACTGAGTTGATAGTCGACTATCTTGGGAAGCAGTCATTAGGTTATTCGAATAACTAAACCTGATATTCGACTAACTAGCCTTGCGGAAAAATCCAGTTTTAATGCGAAATATTGGTTAGTCGAATAACTAATTAGTTATTCGACTAACTTAGTAAACAGTCATCAGGTTAGTCGACTAACTAAACTGGTTAGTCGACTAACTTAGCTTGCGAAAAATCCAGTTTTTAATACGAAATATCAGATAGTCGACTAACTTATTAGTTAATCGACTAACTTTACTGGGAAGTAAAAATGTCTTCGAAATTTAAGCATATTGAAACATTCTAAAGAGCTAATACTAATATTATATCATAAACTAACTAATACGAGCTGATACTAATGACTACTAACTAATACAAATAAGTAAAATAAAATCAAACAATTCCATCTTCCTTCATCACAGATCCATCACCGATTAAGTGGTCTGTTTTCCCCTTAGGGTGCTCAAAGAAGTCTGCCACATCCAAATGGGTGATGTCAAAATTGTCGTCAGAGACAAAATTGGTTTCAGGGCCTTTACTCTTTAGAGATGCTTGATAAAGCTCAACCAGATGTCTTGGTACACGGCAAATTTTCGCTCAGTGTCCTTTTCCACCGCAACGATAATATATAGTTTATGAACTATTTGCTTTTGGATTCTCATCGCATCGTGCTTGTGGCAGAGTGACCAACTTCAGGTTGTCATATCTCTCCTTTAAGCCATTCCACAAGATAGGTGGATCTTTGACTGTGATATGTTCAATTTTCAAACCTTCATCAAGGTGATGGTGCAAGAAAATCAAGGCCTTAGCACAGTTTTGGGTGGATGCATTATTTCTGTCTTTAATGGCGTCTCCAAGACCCATTGCATCCAAATGGATTTCAGCATCCAACACCCATATAGTTCTTGCCCGAAATTTCAAGGGCAACAAACTTTCTTTTCATAATGTCAGACATGAAACAAAATTACATCATGAGCGTGTTCATACTTACGGGCTTTATTACAATTATCACATTCACTTCAGGGAATGGATTATAATCATCTGTATGTGTTATATACAATCTCATGTCAAATATTACTTTCATAAAGTGAAAGATTATTTTGAGAATCTTTATTATTCTCATTATCACAATGATGACGATTATAATTCCGTCTATTGCCACGTCCAGATTATTTCTAGTTCTTTAATATTTACCCATGTGAATTCTCTTTTATTTTTGCACATCATACTTTAATTAATATGACTAAACCAGCTATGCTAACTGGATATCAATAATCTCCAAGTTTATTATGATACGGGTTTTATGTCAATAAAGTTCTACTTTATTGTGCTATTCGTTTATTTGTGTAGTACAAATTGAAAAATAAAGCGGGTAACTTTTCGCATATATATTACCCCGCTACAAGTTATAGTTATAGAAGATATCAAATCTTTTCTTTATTTATAGACTCAATATAATCAACCGCTTTCGCGTATACTTTGGAAACTGAATAAGTTTCTTTGAGACTTACTACAATACAATATCTTATCGTAATCAATTGTGTTTCTCCAAAATAGTATAATTGGCTCTTACAAAGTTCTCAATTAATTTGGTACTATCACATATTAATCAATATCCATATAGTGAATATTTTTTTTAAAGAGAAAGTTGTACCATTATGGTCATGGTCAAAATTATATGCAAGATATGTTTTTTGCATTATTATTGTCCATTAATAATCACATTACCAAAAAATTTTAGCGTACGATCGTTACGTGATCAATGACCATTCATGCCATAATAATGACATTATTTTCTTATATCATCTCAAACCTCTTTCTAGATGTGAGTGTGGTATATTCACTACCACTAGCACGTTCATATTCTTCCAAGAATGAATATGTATTCATAAGTCAGATGTTGTCACATTCAAATCATGAATGTGCCATAATTATCTATATGTGCTTTATAAAATCTGATGTCAAATCGATGACAAATATTACTTTCATAAAGTGAAAGATTATTTTGAGAATCTTTATTGTTCTCATTATCACAATGATGACGATTATAATTCCGTCTATTGCCACGTCCACACCCATTGATACCTTCACGGTAATAATTTTTTCTTCTTTCAGACTTATCACACATTGTTATCACATTCTCTAAAGGGAATGAGAATGGAGCAAATTCTATGGGACGGGTTTTCAATCCTTTGCCCACAATCATACATGAATTTAATCATGGCAAGGCATAGAAATTTTACTACTTCATGCGGGTATAATTTCTTACAAACTCCATTAGAGTTATAATCAAACTTTGTTATCTTTGCTTGTACATAAAATCAAATTATAGAATTTCAAGAATTTGAAAGAGAAAAGTAAAATACTTACCTTAAATCCAGAATTTAATCATGAAGGAAGTTCATAGAATAACTGACAATTATTATGCTCAATCCCAAAGCTTCTACTCAATTGGTTAGAGTCTCGTGCTGATAACGTGTTATAAAACAATAAAAGAAGAAGAACAATATTGCAGAAAGAGAGAGAGAGAGAGAGAGAGAGAGAGAGAGAGAGAGAGAGAGAGAGAGAGAGAGAGAGAGAGAGAGAGAGAGAGAGAAATTCTTATTGAAATTTGGGGTGGTTTACAATGGGGTAAGACCCCTCTATTTATAGGAGGAAAAATAACTTAGGCTCAAAGTAAAACTGTCAACAAGATAGACATTCACGCTAATTAGAATTCTTTTCTTAACAATTATAGTATAATAGTTCGATCAAAAAAGCATGCAAGGGTTTCGAACATATATACGACCTCTCATTTAGCGGATTTCCTACTCAAACAACTCGTTCACCCTTATGGGTCGATTTAATTTGTTACTTTTAGATTTTTCTAAAGAAATTTGCTCGATGCAAAAGACAATTTAAAAGTTATATATATCTTTATTGTAAAGATTTTTTTACACGATCAAATAATTCAAATAATACTTATAAATAATCTTTAAAATATATAGGTGTCTAATCTTAAAACACGATAATGAAAAGTTCTTTACACGAATAACGTATATAACTTAAACTCTTTTTTTCATATAGATATTGGGATGATCCAAACACCAGCTAAAATAGAATTATTTCCACTAAATTAGAAAGCCTAACCAATCTCTTTTTATATTAAATGTTATAGTTTTTCTTCAAATGTAAGTGCAGTTTGTAGTAAGATGTAAATGAGTTAATACTCCTGATTTTTATTTTTATTTTTTGCGAAAGATACATAGTTTGTACGGGTGAAATCTGGGCCATGTCTTTCCCGATTCTCAAATGAGAGAACAAAGAGGAAACACGGATCAACATAATTATAATCAAGGCCAGAAACTCCTTATATCGATATCCAAAAAGAATGAACATTGTATCAAATATCGGACACGATGAAGCGACGAACCCCGAGTCGAGTATAACTTCTAAACCTCGAAAGATGCGGTGAACGATTCTGGAGTCCGAAACTTAAATAGTGCCAAAAATGGCACAAAATACCTTTCTACTATTAAAAAAAAGTTACATAAATGCATAAATCGCAGTATAATACTGCGTTTTACTTTGACAAAAAGTTAGCCGTTAAAGTTAGATGCAGTACTATACTGCGATTTATTTAACAAATTATTTTGTTAATAGGAAAACGCAATACAGTACTGCGTATCCCTAATAAATTTGGGCCCACTTCTGCAGGACTGCAGGGGATATCTATATTATATTAAAAGGAGAATAGTTTGCAATGTGGCTAAGCCAAGTGGTAAGCTAAAATGAAGCCACTTGGCAATTTTAAGAAAACATAAAAAATTTAGATTATAAATAGAAAAATATTTAAGGAAGTAGTAGTCCAAGTTTTTCTATAAGTATCTTTAATTAAACTTGTGTATAATTCAGTTATGGTAGGTATCCTTTTTTGAACAAGAATCAATTAAAATGTCGTTGAAAATCTTAAACACTAATTTTAAGTTGAAATAATAATTCTTTATTTTGTACAAATTTTGTATCTAACCTTATTTGTGAACAATATACATTATTATATGTATCTTGTATTAAATTTTGTGTATAATTTAGTTTTGGTAGATATTCTTTTTTAAGAAAAAAATATTTGAATAAACATTTTGTATCTTACAAAATTGATATTTCATATCTAACGATCCTTTTCTATTGAAAAAATATTTATTATAAATTTCAATTTAAAGCTAAAAATATGCTTTTTAGAAACATGTGTTATAATTAAATTATTGAATTCTAAATGTTTGTTAATGCAGACTTTATATGATGAGGTTTAAATTTATTAAAATGAATCTTGTAAATGTTTTGAAAAATATTTTTTAAGGAAAAAAGACCCCTAAACTATCGTATCTCTTACATATCTTTTAGATTATTGTTCTTATCAAAAAATAGAGTTAAATAAATCACTCAGATGATTAATTAAGAATAATAAGGTAATCAACCACGTCAAGTGGTGTGATAAGAAAAGTTAAAGTAAAAGTTAATAAATATTATAATAAAAATATTGAATTTAGATTAAAATATATTTAAATTGAGATAAAAAAAATTTAAATTGAAGGATAAAAGTTTTTGAATTGAAATCTTAAATCTTGAATCGAAAGATAATCATTTTTTTTTGTATTGAAATTCAAAAATCAAGTTTGCTTTATGATACTATTTTAAAAAATTGCAGATCTTATTGATTTTCTTCGTGCTTCATTGTTGTTGGATTTTCTTTTATAAATCAAGATCTGTAAATGTGTAAATATACAACAACAACAACCCAGTATAATCCCACTTAGTCGGGTCTGGGGAGGGTAGTGTGTACGCAGGCCTTACCCCTACCCTGGGGTAG
This sequence comes from Nicotiana benthamiana, assembly GCA_034376525.1. NCBI lineage: Eukaryota > Viridiplantae > Streptophyta > Magnoliopsida > Solanales > Solanaceae > Nicotiana > Nicotiana benthamiana. The sequence continues at coordinate 95,434,663 of CM067330.1, forward strand.
AGAGGCTGTTTCCAAATAGACCCCCGGCATCCTTCCCTCCAAGAACTTCCCACCTTGCTCTTGGGGAGACTCGAACTCACAACCTCTCGGTTGAAAGTAGAGGTTGCTTACCATCAGAGCAACCCCTCTTGCCTAAATGTGTAAATATAGTATTCATATATTGTGTATCTTTATTTGATAGAGATGTGATACTATATGATATATTATAGGAATATGATATTATTAGAATATTCTTAGGAGAGATTTTATGGAGTATGAGCTTAAACTCATATATATGTACACTTCTTCCTGTGAAAGAGAAAGCAAGTCCGATCCATCTATAAGTTGTGCATTCTCTAATGTATTATTTTTTCCATTGAAGCAGTAGCAGTACGGTGAATTCTCCTTTTTTTTGTATGAAGAAGCTTTGAAAGAAATTCTATAACCATGATATGATATTGTTTTTAATATTTAATTCATTCATTTTCCATAAGTATATCATAATTTCTTAAAAGTAATTAGTATGATTTTCTGATGAATCTGAATATTATAAGGTTCATCAAGTTGTTATAAAATGAAGGAATTCTGTATTGTTCATAATTGGATAATGTGTATGTGTTATATGTAATTACAGATAATTATTGTATTTAAATTTTCAGTCAAATATTTTATAATATCATCTATCATTTATTTTGACTATTTTGATTTCAACAGGCTTCATGTTTGGTTAAGAGGTTGAAAGAATACTTGTTTTAGTTTAAGATGAGGAATTATTTTTTATTTGTGAAGAGCTAGGATATGCAATAAATAATATTACATATATCGAATCTCATTAAGTAAAGTCGATAATAAAAATATGTAATAATAAAAGTCTTCTGAGCAATATAGTAAAATGTTAAAAATAGAAAGAAATTTTTTATGTAGAAAGTTTTCAATAATTAAAGTAAAATAGGAAACAATATAGTTAATATACGTAATACAAAATAAAAAAATATTAAAACACTAGAGAAAAAAGTAAATGAGGAAAACTGATCAAAACATCATAGTATAAAAAATATACAAAATAAGGCATAGAAATTTTAAAAATAAAGTAAAGTAGGAAATACAAAATTTATTGATGTATTAAATATTTGAAAACTGTAAACAATATAAGAAACAAAAAAATTAAAAAATTAGAAATAAAAAATGTATATTAATATATAAATGGAGTAATGTACAAGGATACTAACACATTAATAAAAGCTTTTGTATCTATGTAATAATATGAAATAGCCAATAATGTAATAAAATAAATAATAAATAGAAAGGTTAATTAAAGCTATATAATTAGTTTCCTTTAATTTTATTATTTTATTTTTGGTTACACTGTATTAAAGATACAAAATTAACAATAATAATTTTATTAAAATAATATAATTGATATTTTTTTAAAGGATTCTAATACTAGTTCTTTTTTAATGTAAATCGCAATATGGTACTGCGTTTTACACTGAAACGTATATACTGCATTTTACTCTGATTTTTGGGCCCACCAATAAATGTTCTGCGGATAACTGACATACTAATAATTCAAATACATAAAACGTAGTATTGTACTATATTTTACATAAAAAAAATTCTGCACCCCAAACTCAGACTCACCTTATCTAAAGACGTTTGAATTTTATGAATATCAATTCAGTACCTTCAATCTTCCGTTCATACTTCTCTCTTCTTCTTATCAATCATTTTTTTATAATGTCTGAAGAGCCAAAAATAAAAGAATCATTATATTTGGGGGAGTGAGGGGGGGGGGAGGGGGGTTGTAATGAAGAATAACTTTGTCAGGTATAGCTCACCTCCACAACGTCATGTTAAATTGCCGCTTATAATGGAGTACAATAAATTGGTATCGTTGTTACGTAAAAAAATAAGCGTGAGGAAGCATTTTGTTAACCTTAAAGTAACCAGTAGATTTCTATATTCAGTGACTCCGTAGGGATTTGTTTATTATACTGAGTTTAACATCAAAGATGATGAAACTCTTAGAGATTTTTTGCAGATTCTGGATGAATACAAGGAATTTATTGTAATAAAATTATTGAAAATGTACGTCAAGGTTGAAGACGTTCCCAATAATGAGGCCGTGCATAGTAGGGATAAACCCCAGTCATCGGGTGGTTATTCTGGAGTAGTGTTTGCCGAACAGATTGCTCATTAAAGAGTTTGCCTTGATTTAAACATGTCACCACCAGCGAATGAGCAGCCATAAAATAATTTTTTGACTTTATATAATCCACAAGAGTAAACTTCAATTTTTCTACGCTTTAGCGATGTTCATTTTATATTTTAATTGGATTTGTATTAACACTCATATTTTCATTGGGGGTACCGTCCGGATCTGAATTTTACATGTTATGACCCCAACCCTAGTTGGAATATGCGTAGTTCTAGCGTATTAGACGACGATGGTCCATCCGGAAGTCATCACCAATAAGAAAATATCCATCACGAAACATCAAGAAAGTACGATTTGTAAGTAAAGTGATATAACTATATGTAAATTATTTATCTAGTTGGGTAGCTTATCATTTTACTCTTTTTGTGTAGTGAAAATGAGCAACTTGATGCTCCTGACCTCACAATGTTTCCCATAGACAACGTACTGACTCGTGATTTGGAATATGCTCAGAGTCAAGAAGATGATAGTGATTATGAGAACAATACGGATGAGTCTGGAGATGACACACCCTTCCTTGATAAGGGTGATGAGGAGGAGGAAGTGGTTGCCGAACCTGAGCTGACGAGGGAGCATGCTCCTCCACCTCCCGCTAGACCAAGGGTGTATGAGTCTCATGTGCCATTTCATGAGCGGAATATTCCCTACCTTGATAATTTTCATGTATGTCGGACGTGGATGCCCTCACAAAGGGATGATGCAAAAATTCAATCAGTGATGTCGGATGAGTCTAGACCAACGGTGCTGGCAAAAGGCATGTATTTCCCCAATAAAGATCGCCTAATTAGGATTGTAAAAATCTACTGTGTAAGAGAATGCCGTGAGATGACGGTAAGGGAGTCAACTACGGAGGTATATAAGGTTGTATGCCGTAGAGACTTTATGGGTTGTCACTGGATATTGCGTTCCAGCAAGAAAAAATCAGGTTTGTGGAAAGTGGGTAAATTTATTAGCACCCACAGATGTGAAATGGACATATTCAATGAGAATCACTTCAACATGGATGTGGACTTGATTTCTCTTGTCTTGATTCTATATATAGAAGTGTCCATTATGTTCAAGATTAAAGAGTGTATTATGACCGTCCACCGGGAGTATGGTTGTACTATAACCAAAAGAAAGGCATATCTCAGTCGTGCCTTTGAACTTATTTATGATGACTGGGATAAGTCTTTTTCAGTTATGCCCAGGTACATGGCCGTACTGCAAAACTTTAACCCCGGGACTGTGGTTGAATGAAGGCATGAGCGGAGTCCGGACAGACCTGAATATATTTTTAACTATGTGTTCTGGTCATTTAAAACAACTCATTGATAGTTTTGTCCATTGTCGTCCTGTAATTTCCATACAGGGTACTCACGTCTATGGAAAGTATGATATTAATCTTTTGATTGCAGTTGCAGTAGATGCCAACGGACAAATATTTCCACTAGCTTTTGTCATTTGTTCCAACCAAAGCGCAGAGATGTGGACACATTTTTTGAACCACTTGAAGCAGCACGTTGTCAAATAGCGTCCGGGTATTTGTCTAATATATGATCAACATGGTGGTATTTTAAGTTGTATACGAAACTTTCCTGAATGGAAGGAACCATATGCATACCACCGTTACTGTGTGAGACACCTGAAGGCCAATTTCCAGAAGAAATATTCTGACAAGGCCTTGTATGACTTAATGTGGATGGCTGCATTTGAGCACCAGTAGTGAAAATTTACGAGGCGTATGGAAGCGATCCGACAGATAGATCCACGAGCTTGTACATGGTTGATGGGACATGAGCTTCACATGTGTACATTGCATGATGATGGAGGCAGACGATGGGGAACCTTAACTACAAATGTGTCAGAGTCATTCAACAGCTTGTTGAAGTTTGCCCGTGGATTGCCTGTCAGGGCCATGGTCCACATGACATTCAAACAGATTGCGGAGAGGTTAGTTGAAAGGCATGGAGCTGCATCAACATTGATGGATAGGGGTGTTCAATTTATGCCAATACCTGTGAGAAGATTTAAAGGTACAGGAGGAGAGCACATTGGCCTTCATTTCTACAGTACGATCATGATCGGGGTATTTTTGAAGTTAAACCGCTATCCGCGGACACCGTAGGAATAATCTACAGATGGTGAATGAAGTCAGAAGGTTTTGTTTATGTGGGAAATGGACCGTCTACCACATGTCGTGCGCACATGTATTGAAGTGCTTTCAACAAGTTGGTTATGGGGAAACCAACTATATTAATAGGCAATACAATGTTGCTGCATACATAAACACGTATAGTGGACAGTTGCCGCCATTAGTGCTGAGAATTATTGGTCGCCAAAAACTTTTAAGATGGTATATAACAAGGACTATTTGCGCAAGCTGAAAGAGCAAAAGAGAACGTCAGTGACACAATTTATGCGCGTAAATATGGCATATCCTCGTAAACAGGACACGACCATCGTAAATGTCCTTCAGTTAGTGTGCATGGCGGTTTAAATCCAGCTCCTGGTGCAAGTTCGTCGAAAGTACCCAACTATCAAGGATACCCCTAGTCTTTTTTTGGTATTGTTTTTTGTAATATGTGTCTGTACTTGTGTATGTTGCTATATCTATCAAATAAAATTATGTTTTACACTCTTGTTACATCTTATGTTTTAACGTGACCTTTTGATATGGTTGTTCAAATATTAAACTTTTCGGTGTTAGTAAAGAAGATCAAGAATGTGGAATAAAAAATTAGGTATTAAAAAATAAATTTAATATGTAAAGCGTTTGTGCAATAATATACTTTATCAATTGTCTTGTCGTTCTCAAAAAGCTGGAATGACCAAAGAAAAAATTATTTTCTTGCAGAAAAATTAAATATGCAAAGCATGGTATAATACTATATTTTGTTGAGTTGTCTTGTCATTCTGAAAAAGCTAAAAACCATGTGAAAAAGCTATTTTCTTGCAGAAAATTTAATACTTAAAGCATGGAATAATACTATGTTTTGTGTGAAATATTTCCCATAAATAACGGACGCATTCTACTTATTTTCTGCGCTTAACAATATCCAATAGCAAAAATTTCCATTGCATCAAAGTTTCTCCTTAAGAAATGTCTGAACAAAACGTTTATATCCCAAGATGCTATTGCAGAAAAAAATACAGTTTGTACAATTGGTGGGAAAAAGGTGGTTGCTGATACTGGCCGTGTATGAACAAGTTTGATGGGCAACCCAACGAGCCTATATTTGAACTTGAGTTATGGATGGACGAACCATGTAAGCAGGAATACTACAAAGAAAGAATTTATGATCTTCATATTTTGTGTACGAGGCAAGCGATACTAGCGGCTGACACGTGTCCAAAGTAAGAACGACGCAAATTATGGGATATTTCATTACTCACCAACTCGATTGTAACGTACGAAGGAAGGAATCGGAGTCCATTTATTGTTTCCCATCACTTCGATTAATCTGCTCTCTCGAAAAAAAGGGGACTATATGTGTACGGGTAAAATCGGGGCAATGTCTTCCTCGATTCCTGGATGATAGAACAAAGGGGAAGCGTGAATCAATATCATTATAATCAAGGCTAGAGACTCCTCATATCAAGACCCGAGAAGAGCGAATGATGTATCCGACATCGGACATGGTAAAGCAACGCACCCTGGGTCGAGTATAACTTCTAAACCTTGGGAGAAGCGATAAACTGTTATGCATAACGGATAGTGGACTGTAATATTCGTCCTCAACTAGATATTACGGCGTGTATCCCGTTTAGTGTTGGTTATGGATCATCAATTACCAGAAAAGGAAAACTTTTTTCCTTTTTTACTAGAACTAAAATTCTCCTACTATATAAAGGGGAAGTTTTTCTTTAGCCTGACAAATTGTAATACGCAATTCAGAGCAATAAAACAATTTACATTTTCCTTCTAGCTATTGTTCAAGTCTCAAGGCAGTACTTGTTTGTTTTTTTCTTTACTCACAATCGAACTTGCACCGAGGGTCGATCAAGGATGAATTCCACTGTTCAATCTAAGATCATGCTTGGTCATCGTATTGCAACTGGTTTGATCATTTATTTTGTTTTAATTCATTTATATGGTATTCTTAATTATTCGAATTGAATTAAATCGCGTATAATTTTTATTGTTACTCATTTTTTAGGTAAATACGTAGTTTCTTGTAATCCCTAGTATAACTCTTTACAATTTAAACAGAAGAAAACAATCTTATAAAGATCTATTATTGTATTAGTTTCAAATCTCTTACGTATAAAATTTTAATTTTAATTTTTTTGGAATATGGTAATTTCTCTATCATGAAAAAGACACAATAAGAGAATTATGTCTCTTTTTTGTCCGATAATCTATATATTATTAAAAGGAGAGGAAAAAATCATCTCCTTAAGCCAAGTGGCAACCTAAAAAAATGTTACATGGCATAATTAGTTATTTAATTTATACTTATTTAATAGTTATTATTTTTGAGTTTAAATATATATAAAAAATGAAAATAATAAAATAAAATAAAAACTACCATATATATATATATATATATATATATATATATATATATATATATATATATATATATATATATATATATATATATATATATATATATATATATATATATATATATATATATATTAATTGGTTACTTTATTTGGATTAATAAATATAGATATCTTATAATTAAATATAAAAAATGAAAAATAAATATATAAAAAATAACTACCTATTCAAATTGAGTGGGAGTAGTTTCAAATTGGATTTTTAAAATTATTTTAAAATGAAAGACCAAAAAATAGCTATTAAAATCTATTTATATATTATTAAAAGGAGAGGAAAAAGCTCTCTCCTTAAGCCAAGTGGCAACCTAAAAAAATACCACATGACATAATTAGTTGGTTAGTTTATAATTAGTTATTAATTATTATTTTGAATTTAAATATATATAAAAAATGAAATAATAAAATAAAATAAACAATTACCATATATATATATATATATATATATATATATATATATATATATATATATTAATTGATTACTTTATGTGACGACCCAACCCGTCGTCACGTGAGTTGCCGCCCTGTTTCTCTCATTTTCTGCTTCTTTATGCTTCATTACGAGTGTTTTGTGGGAACGAGTTGATTTGGATTGAATTGAGAAGGAAATGAGACGCTTAGTCTCTTCAAGGAAGGCTCATTTTGGAAAAGACAACCGGATATTGACTTTTGTGCTAGGAGGCTCTGATCTAAATTTCGATGATTCGGTTAGCTTCGAGGGATGATTTGTAACTTAAGAGTGTGATCGGAAGTGATTTTGGAAGTCCGGTGTAGAATTAGCTTGAATTGGCGAAGTTAGTATTTAGGCGAATTCCGGTTGGTAGGTGAGATTTTGATCCGAGGGTCAAAATAGAACTCCGAGAGTTTTTGTAGCTTCATTAGGTGATTTGGGATGTGTGTGTAAAATTTCAGGTCATTCGGAAGTGTTTTGGTTGGGTTTTTGATCAAATGCGTGTTTCGGAAGTTTTAGAAGAACTTAGGCATGAATCTGATGTAATTTGTTGGTTTTGGTGTTGTTTGTGGTGTTTTGATGATTGGAGCAAGTTCAAATGATGTTTTAGGATATGTTAGCACTTTTGGTTGAGGTCCCGGGGGCCTCGGGCGAGTTTCGGATGGCTAAACGGGAAGTTTCAGATTTTGAAATGTTGTAGCAGTTGCAGGCCTCGCAAATCCGAGAAAAGGGTTCATATTTGCGATCTCGCATTTGCGAGTGAAGCTTCACATTTGCGAAAAGGCTGGCCTAAGGCAAGGTTCGCATTTGCGATAGTTTGATATCAATTGCGACCTTGGCAGGGTCTACAATTGCGAGCCAGATGTCGCATTTTTTACCTTGGCAGGAGAGACTCACCTTCGCAATTACGAAGGTTTTGTCACATTTGTGACGTTCGCGTATGCGAACCAGGTGCCCCAAATGCGACACCTGAGGGTTGTGTCCAGTTATTAAAGAATTCGAACTTAGCCCGTTTCCCTCACTTGCCACCTGGCTTTGGGCGATTATTGAGAGCTTTTGGACGGAGATTGAAGAGGGTTTCTACTGGGATTGATTGGAGGTGAGTTCTATGAACTAAAAACATGATTGAATTGTAGAATTAACCTTGAAATCCATGTAAACTTAGCAAAAAGGGTAAGAACTAGGGCTTGAGTTTTGATATTTCAAATTGGGAATTTAGGGGTCATTTGGACTCCGATTTTGGTGTTCTTTATATGTATAGACTTGTGGAGAGATAAGGAACCCGTTGGTATAAGAATATCCGAGTTTCGAGAAGTGGGCCCGGGGCTCGGGTTTTGCTAATTTCAAGTTTTTTGCTATTTTTGATTAGGTATTATTCCATTGGCATATTGTGACATATTCGTTGTGGTTTTTATCATATTCGATGCGCGAAGAGGTTTACTTGAAAGGAAAAGGCATAGCGATCTAGGATTTTGGCCAGCTTGAGGTGAGTAATAGATGTAAATGATGTCCTCAGGGTTTGAAACCCCGAATTTCCACATCGTAGTGCTATATTAAGGTGACTTTCATGCCGGATAGTGAGCGTGGGGTAGAGCACCGTTGGGGTTTGTGACTTGGTCTGTCCTGGTAGATGAGTATACAGCTTATTTAACTAAAATTTAATTATTGTTATTATAATTTGAGCTGATCACTATGGTTGGGCTTCGTGCCAATTGATTGAATCCTTCAGGGATTGCTATTACTTGTTTCTTACCATTTTTACGTATTATTGAACTCAGTCCTAGCATTTAATACTATGTTTCAAACTCAGCCATCTTTTTCTCAAACTTGAAACTTAAATAATATTTCTAATGAAGTTTGGGCCGAATATTTATATATTATTGTGTCCGAGGGGCTTATGTGATTATGGACTGAGCATGGGATTGGGCTGTGTGCCGCAACAATATTATATGAATATTGATATGAGGCCGAGGGCCTAGTTGATGCCACGAGATGGCTTATATTGTGCTTGGGCCGTATGGGGCCCCTCCCGGAGTCTGCACACCCCCAGTGAGCGACGTCGATGGTAAATAAAGGGAGTGGGCTGCACGCCACAATGGGTACTAGAAAGTACCGGACTATGTGTTGTATTAGATATTTGCATGTCATTTACTTATATGTTGTAGCGTTTCCATAATTGTTGTTATTGCTTTATGGATTGAATACTATCTGGTTCAGGTTGTTGTATTATAGAATTACTTTGTGCCTATTCATAATTTCTTATTCTCAGCCTTTATTTATGTTTATTACTCACTGGGTCGAAATACTCACATTACTCCCTTCACCTTGCGTGCAGATCCACGTACATCTGAGGCTGAGTGAGAATTTCTCTACCGAGCAGCTTATTCGGGAGCATCAAGATAGCTGCATGATGGTCGTAGTCCTAATCTTCCTTCTAGCTTATTTGCTTTATTTCCGCATTTCTTTAGAACGGTATGTAGTAGATTGATACTCTGGTATTAGAGGCTCAGACTTGTGACATCGAATTTTTTGGGCTGTGTAGTAGTTTTGGTATTTGGGTTTTCCGCATGTTTTAACTCTATTTCAGGCTTTCGGTATTATGACTTAGTAATTTATCTGTGTTAATTAATTCGTGAGCTGTATAAAATGGTTAAGGTTATTATTGGTCGGGCTTTCCTAGCAGTGTGTTGGGCTCCATCACGACCGGGGTTGGGGTCGTGACAAGTTGGTATCAGAGCTTAGGTTATTTGGTCTCGTGAGTCATGAGCCGGTTTAGTAAAGTCTAGCGGATCGGTATGGACTTATCCTTGGGAGGATGCATAACCTTTAGGAAAACTTCACATTCTTGAAATTCTTGTCGTGCGACTTTGTTGAACTGAGAACTAAACTTCTAATATTCTATTCTATCACAGATGTGAGGATACGAGCTACCAGACATGGCGAATGACCACCAATACCATCTACTGAGGCCACCAGGGGCCGTGGACACGGTCGTGGCAGAGGCGGAGTAGCCAGGGCAGCGCCTGCTGATCCACCAGTTGCCCCAGCTCAAGATCAGGCTCCAACTGCAACACACCAACTGCACCAGTTCAGGCACCAGCAGTGCCTATCATGATTTCGGGTCTTCAAAAGACCTTAGAACAGATATTATCAGTCTGTACTAGCCTGGCTAGGAAGTTTCACTGCAGCAGCAGCTACTTCACAGGCCGGGGGAGACAATCAGACCCCCGCTACTTGCACACCTGAGTAGGTGGTGCAGGGACTACAGACACCAGAGGCATCTCCAGCTCAGCAAGTTGCACCAGTTCAGGGCTTCGTGGTTCCAGCTATGCTAGACGATAAGCAACATCGTCTCGAGAGGTTCGGTAGGCTCCACCCTCCGATATTCAGTGGTGCTGAGGATGAGGATGCCCAGGGTTTTCTTGACAGGTGTCAGCGTATGCTTCGGACGGCAGAGATCCTTGAGTCGAGTGGTGTGGCATTTACTGCCTTCATTTTACCGAGGCTACCCTTACTTGGTGGGAGGACTTTGAGAGGCGTAGGCCAATCGGTGCAGCACCCCATTCTTGCCAGCAGTTCTCCGCTCTTCTCCTGGAAAAGTATGTACCTTAGTCCCGCATAGAGGAGCTGCGTAGGCAGTTTGAGTAGTTGACACAAGGGGATATGACAGTGACTCAGTACGAGATGAGGTTTTCACAGTTGGCCCGTTATGATATATGGATGGTTCCATCAGATCATGAGAGGATTAGGAGATTTGTGGATGGCTTTAACTACCATCTCTGTATTTTGATGACTAGAGAGAGTATTGGGTGCTACGTTTGAGGAGGTGGTGGATATTGCTTGTGAGATGGAGTTAGTTCGCCAAAGAGAGTGAGAGGAGAGGAAGGCCAAGAGGCCTCGTGGATCGGGCAGTTACAGTGGTGCTCCTTCGAGGGGCCAGTTCCAGCATGGTAGAAGTCGTTCTTTCAGGCCTGCTCAGTCGGCCCGTCCAAAGTATCGTGGGGGATCTTCAGGCCATGGTCATCATGGGTCCCAGCAGGGCCAGTCTTCACTCACCGCCTTCCCAGCTCAGAGTTCATCTCATGCCCTATCAGCTCAGGGTTCTTCTGCGCCGAGTGCATCTGCTAGTCACTCTGGTGCGAGGGGTTCCCTTCACTCCCGATCTCCAGCATCGCGCAACTATTATGAGTGCGGAGAGTTTGGTCACTTGAGGAGGTAGTGCCCTTGACTTCGTGGCAGACAACATCAGCAGAGGGTTCAGCCCTCGACTTCTACTTCAGTTACTTCATCTCACGCCCAGCCAGCTAAGGGTGGAGATCAGGCAGCCAGAGGTCACCCCAGAGGTGGAGACCGATCAGGCGGTGGCCAAGCTCGTTTCTATGTTATGCCGGGTAGGACAAATGCTATTGCTTCAGACGCTGTCATTACATGGTATTGTTTCAATCTGCTAGAGACGCCTCAGTATTACTTAATCTCGGTTCTACCTATTTGTATGTGTCTTCATATTTTGCTCGTTATTTGGGTATGGCCCGTGAGTCTCTATCCTTACATGTTCATGTGTCTACCCCGGTGGGCGATACTGTTATTGTGGACCGTGTGTACCGGTCATGTGTTGTGATTATTGGGGGCTGGAGACCCGAGTTGATTTGTTACTATTGAGCATGGTGGACTTCGATGTTATCTTGGGAATGGATTGGTTATCTCTGTGTCATGTTATTCTAGACTGTCATGCTAAGACAATTACTTTAGCTATTCTGGGTGTACCGCGGATCGAGTGGCGTGGTATGACTGATAATGTCCCTAGCGAAGTGATATCTTTCTTGAAAGCCCAGCATATGGTTGGGAAGAGTTGTCTGTCATATCTAGCTTTTGTGCGGGATGTTGGAGCTGAGACTCCTACCATTGATTCTATTCCAATTGTGAGGGATTTTCCTGATGTATTTCCTGCAGACCTGCCGGGCATGCCACCGAACAAGGATATTGATTTTGGTATTGACTTGGTACTAGGAACTCAGCCCATCTCTATTCTACCATATCGTATGGCACCAACGGAGTTGAAAGAATTGAAGGAGCAACTTCAGGAGCTCCTAGATAAGGGGTTCATTCAGACTAGTGTGACACCTTGGGGTGCACCAGTTCTTTTTGTGAAGAAGAAGGATGGCACAATGAGAATATGCATCGATTATAGGCAATTGAACAAAGTAACAGTGAAGAATAAGTATCCTCTGACTCGCATTGATGACTTATTTGACCAGCTTCAGGGAGTGAGGGTGTTCTCCAAGATTGATCTCCGATCGGATTATCACCAGTTGAAGATCGGGGATTCAAATATTCATAAGACTATTTTCAGGACTAGATATGGTCACTATGAGTTTCTTATCATGTCTTTCGTGCTGACCAATGCCCCGACAACATTCATGCATCTGATGAACAATGTGTTTCGGCCTTATATAGATTCATTTGTCATCGTTTTCATTGATGATATCCTGGTATACTCGTGTAGCCAGGGGAGTTGCAAATTATATTTTAGAGATTAAGGGAGGAGAAACTTTATGCAAAGTTCTCCAAGTGTGAGTATTGGCTCAGCTCAGTGGCTTTCTTGGGACACTTGGTGTCCAGCGAGGGGATTCAGGTTTACCCAAAGAAGATAAAGGCGGTGTAGAGTTGGCCTAGACCAACCTTAGCCACATAGATTCATAGTTTCCTTGGGTTGGCAGGCTATTATCGGTGGTTTGTTCAGAGTTTTTCCTCTATTGCATCGCCCATAAACAAGTTGACTCAGAAGGGTGTTTCATTTGAATGGTCGGACGTGTGTGAGGATAGCTTCCGGAAGCTCAAGATAGCTTTGACTACAACTCCAGTGTTGGTTTTGCTGTCAGCTTCAAGTTCTTATACAGTATATTGGAATGCTTCACGAGGTTGTATTGGTTGTGTATTGATGCATGAGGGTAGAGTTATCGCTTATGCTTCCTGTCACTTAAAGCCCCATGAGCAGAACTACCCCGTTTATGATTTCGAGTTCGCTGCTATAGTTCATGCCTTGAAGATTTGGAGGCACTACCTATATGGAGTATCTTGTGAGGTATATCCTCGTAGCCTTCAACATCTGTTCAAGCGAAAGGATCTTAATTTGAGGCAGCGGAGATGGCTAGAGTTACTGAAGGATTATGATATTACTATTTCGTATCATCTAGGGAAGGTCAATGTAATGGCTGATGCTTTGAGCCGAAAAACAGTGAGTATGGGGAGCTTGGCGTACATTCCAGTTGAGAATAGGCCATTTGCAGTTGATGTTCAGGCCTTGGCCAATCGATTTGTAAGACTATATATTTTGGAGCCCAGTCAGGTATTGGCTTGTGTGGTTTCTCGGTCTTCCTTGTATGACCGCATCAGAGAGTGTCAGTATGAGGATCCACCTATGCTTGTCCTTAAGGACAGGGTTCAACATGATGATGTCAGGGATTTGACCATTGGAGATGATGGCGTGTTGAGGATGCAGGGCCGGATTTGCGTGCCCAATATGGATGGGCTTCGGGATTTGATATTGGAGGAGGCCGATAGCTCGTGGTATCATCCGGGTGCTGCAAAGATATATCAGGATCCTAGACTGCACTATTGGTGGCAGAGGATGAAGAGAGATAATGTGGAGTATGAAGCCCGGTGTCTTAATTGTCAGCAGGTAGCCCGGTGTCTTAATTGTCAGCAGGTAAAATATGAGCATCAGAGACCGGGTGGCTTGCATTAGCAGATGGTTATTCACGAGTGGAAGTGGGAGAGGATCACAATTGATTTTGTTACTGGACTCCCTCAGACTTTGAAGAAATTTGATGCCATTTGGGTTATTGTAGCAAGGCTGACCAAGTCCGCACACTTCATTCCGGTTTGACTACTTATTCTATAGAGTGGCTGGCCGAGATTTATATTCGGGAGGTTATTCGATTGCATGGTGTCCCAGTTTCCATCATATCAGATCGGGACACTCAGTTTACCTTTCAGTTTTGGCAGACGGTTCAGTGAGAGTTGGGTACTCAGGTACAACTCAACACAGCCTTTCACCTCAGACAGACAGATAGTCCAAGTGCACCATGACGCGCCTGTATTATTGATTTTGGAGGGTCATGGTATCGGTTTCTACCATTTGCAGAGTTTGCCTGGCACCTTATGAGGCCTTGTATAAGAGATGGTATAGATCTTCAGTTGGTTGGTTCGAGCCCGGTGAGGCTAGATTGTTGGGGACAGACTTGGTTCATGATGCATTGGAGAAGGTGAAGATGATTCAGGAGAGACTCTGTACAGCGCAGTCGAGGTAGAAGAGTTATACGGACAGGAAGGTCCGAGATGTATTCTATATGAACTGGAAGGTTTGCTGAAGGTTTCACCCACAAAGGGTGTTATGAGATTCGAAAAGAAAGGAAAGTTGAGTCCACGGTTTATTGGGCCCTTTGAGGTACTTAGAAGGATTGGGGAGGTGGCTTATGAGCTTGCCTTCCCACCCAGCTTGTCGAGCGTGCATCCGGTTTTCCATGTTTCTATGCTCTGGAAGTATATTGAGGACCTGTCTCATGATTTGGATTTCAGTATAGTTCAGTTGGAGGGTGATCTCACTTATGAGGTAGAGTCAGCGACCATTCTAGATCGTTAGATTCGGAAATTGAGGTCAAAGGATGTTGCTTTGGTGAAGGTGCAGTCGAGAGGTCGACCCGTGGATGAGGCTACCTGGGAGACCGAGCGGGAGATGTAGAGCAGATATCCCCACCTGTTTGAGGCTTCAGGTATGCTTCTTGACTCGCTCGAGGACGGGCGTTTGTTTAAGTTGGGGAGGATGTGACGACACGACCCGTTTTCACGTGAGTTACCGCCCCATTTCCCCCATTTTCTGCTTCTTTATGCTTCATTATGAGTGTTTTGTGTGAACGAGTTGATTTGGATTGAATTGATAAGGAAATGAGACACTTAGTCTCTTCAAGGAAGGCTTGTTTTGGAAAAGTCAACCGGACGCTGACTTATGTGCTAGGAGGATCGGATGTGAATTCTGATGATTCGGTAGCTTTGGGGGATGATTTGTTACTAAGAAGTGTGATCGAAATTGATTTTTGAGGTCCGGTGTAGAATTAGGAATTGGCGAAGATAGTATTTTGGCGAATTCTGATTAGTAGGTGCGATTTTGATCCGAGGCTCGGAATGGAATTCTGAGAGTTGATGTAGCTTCGTTAGGTATTTTGGGATGTGTGTGTAAAATTTCAGGTCATTTGGAAGAGTTGTTGTTGGGTTTTTGATCAAATGCGTGTTTCAGAAGTTTTAGAAGAACTCAGGCTTGAATTCGATGTAATTTGATGGTTTTGATGTTGTTTGAGGTGTTTTGATGATTGGAGCAAGTTCGAATGATGTATTAGGATGGGTTGGCATTTTTAGTTGAGGTCCCGGGGGCCTCGGGTGAGTTTCGGATGGCTAAATGGGAAGTTTCAGACTTGGAAATGCAGCAGTAGTTGCAGGCCTTGCAAATGCGAGAAAAGGGTTCGCATTTGCGAGTGAGGCTTCACATTTGTGAAAAGGCTGGCCTGAGGCAAGGTTTGCATTTGCGATAGTTCGATCATAATTGCGACCTTGGTAGGGTTCGCATTTGCGAGAAATGTGTCGCAATTGCGAGCCAGATGTCGCAATTGCGACCTTGGCAGGAGAGGCTCACCTTCGCAATTTCGAAGGTTTTGTCGCATTTGCGACGTTCGGATTTGTGCACCAGGTGTCGCTAATGCGACATCTGAGGGTTGTGTCCAGTTATAAAAAATTCAAACTTAGTCCGTTTCCTTCACTTCTCACTTGGCTTTGGGCGATTTTTGAGAGCTTTTGGATGGAGATTGAAGAGGGTTTCTACTGGGATTGATTAGAGGTGAGTTCTATGAACTAAAAACAGGATTTAATTGTAGAAATCCATGTAAACTTAGCAAAAAGGGGAAGGATAGGGCTTGAGTTTTGATATATCAAATTAGGATTTGACGGGTCATTTGGACTTCGATTTTGGTGTTCTTTATATGTATAGACTCGTTGAGAAATAAGAAACCCGTTGGTATCAGAATTTCTGAGTTTAGAAAGGTGGGCCCTGAGCTCGAGTTTTGCTAATTTCGAGATTTTTGCTATTTTTCTGCTGTTTTTGATTGGGCATTGTTCTATTGGCATATTTTGATGTATTCGTTGAGGTTTTTATCAGATTCGACGTGCGAAGAGGTCGACTTGCAAGGAAAAGGCTTAGCGAGTTAGGATTTTGGCTGGTTTGAGGTGAGTAATAGATGTAAATGATGTCCTAAGGGTTTGAAACCCCGGATTTGCATCGTAGTACTATAGTGATGTGACTTGCACGTCGGATAGCGAGCGTGGGGTAGAGCACAGTTGGGGATTGTGATTTGGTCCGTCCTGGTAGATGAATATACTGCGTATTTGACTAAATTTTAATTATTATTATAATTTGAGATGATCGCTTAGATTGGGCTTCGTGCCAATTGATTGAATCCTTCAGGGATTGCTACTACTGGTTCCTTACCATTTTTACGTATTATTGAACTCAGTCCTAACATTTAATACTATTTTTCAAACTCATCCATCTTTTTCTCAAACTTGAAACTTAAATAATATTGCTAATGAAGTTTAGCCTGAATAATTATATATTATTGTGCCTGAGGGGCTTATGTGATTCTGGACTGAGCATGAGATCGGGCTGCGCGCTGTAGCAGTATTATATGGATATTAATATGAGGCCGAGGGTCTAGTTGATTGTCACGATCCTAGTTCACCCTCCATGAACATGTCGGGATGGCTCCTAGTTCCTACAAGTAGGTAATCCTAACAATATGTGCGGAAACATTTAATTAAAATAAGCAAAACTAGAAGAAAACGATATATAAGTGCCACTTAGCATATGCAACTCAAAATGCGAAAGTCTACAATAACACCCCAAAAAGAGGAAACTCACGGGAACCACATGCTAAAAGAAATGTAACATACTGCTCTAACTCCAAAATGTCTAAACAACTAAAATAAAAGGATGGAATAACTACTAAAGCTGGAATAGAATAGAAACTCCTAGTCTACGGACGCGGCAGATATAACTCAAACTCTTCTCTAGATCTCTCCGCCTCGAGGGTAGTACGCCTGAGTGGAGGTACCTGGATCTATACATGAAAAAAACACGTGCATAAGGGGCATGAGTATACCACAGCGGTACTCAGTAAGTGCCAAGCCTAACCTCGGTCGGGTAGTGACGAGGAAGGTCAGGGCCCTACTGAGATTAAACAATACAATAAGAATGCAGACAATGGTATACAGTAAGCATAAATACTGGAATACAACTGTGAAGTAAGTCAGGTTACACAAACAACAACCAACATACCAAGGATAAGATAACACAAAGAAATACAGTTCAATATCAGTGCCAATTACGAGGAAATCCCAGGATACCTTCCTGTAGTCCATTTCCATATCAATACCAATAACGAGGATCTCCCAGGATACCGTCTTGTAGTCCATTTCCATATCAATACCAATAACAAGGTCTCCCAGGATATCGTCCTGTAGTCCATTTCCATATCAATACCAATAACGAGGATCTCCCAGGATACCGTCCTATTGTCCATAATATAAATTTGCAGGGGGATCTCCCGGGAATCTAACCCGTAGTCCCAAAGTAAATATGCAGGGGGTTCTCCTGGGAATCTAACCTGTAGTCCCAAAGTAAATATGCAGGGGGGTCCCCCGGGAATCAAACCCGTAGTCCCAAAGTAAATATGCAACCACAATTAGAGAATATTCATAATGAAGTACAACAATACAAGCAATAGATAGTTCTAGCCTAACATGTCTCATGTAGTACAGCTAAGGAAATATAAGCAAGTAGGCAAGCTAAATCAACTAAACATGTCTTCCTAATCTAACACAGGTTATAATTGCAAGATAAGTAAGTACGAAAGAAACTCAATCCAATATCTTAAGTAAAAATCGAATTTTCAACGATTAGCTCAAGTATGCACATGTCACCTGACGTATAAGGCACTCAATTACCAAATAACATATCCTAGAGAAAAGGTCCCCCACACAAGGTTAGACAAGCCACTTACCTCGAACAAGTGCAAGTCAACCCGAAACCACGCTCTTGCCACGAGTGTCCGACTCTAAATGGCCCAAATCTATTCAATTAAATTACATATCGTAAATAACATTGCAAGCAACTGATTCCAATATTAAAGTTAAAGCTAAGACGCGAAAATAGGTAAAAAACGCCCCTCAGTCCAACATATCGGAATTGGTTATTTTTTACATTTTCAGAACCTTTATACTCTCACGAGTCTAACCATATAAAAATCTCCCAAATGGGAGGTCAAATGCTCACTCAAACCCCAATAGTTTGGTCTAAGAAGTTTCACCCAATGTTTTTCAATTTTTTATCCTCATTTCGAATTTTAAAGATGGATTTAACTACATAATGATGAAATATAAGTAGAAGGGATTAAATAAACGTTAATAATCTCCTCTTCAAAACCCTCTCAAAATTGCCCCTTCCCCGAGCTCAATTTGATTTTTCTAACTTTTATAACTAACCATCGAAATCTCTATATCTGAACAGAGGTTACCGCTTCTGCGGAAAAGGGACCGCATCTGTGATCACGCTTCTGCGGAACCAATGCCGCTTCTGCAGTTTCTCACCAATGACCCAGGGTCGCATCTGCGGTTAATCTTTCGCACCTGCGGAAAAGCTGAGGGAGCCCAAATTTTGCTCCTGCGATGGTATGGCCGCATATGCGGCTCCGCTTATGCGGTTGCCAAGCCGCAGAAGCGGAAATACAGAAGAGAAGAATCTGCTACTGCAGCACTTCAAAATTTTCTCCCTTAACCACCCGAAATCATCCCGAGGCCCCCAGGACTTATCCAAAAGCACCAATAACACCAAATACTCTATTCGAACTTGTGCCAATCCTTAAACACCTAAAACAACACCGGAAATCTGATTTAATCAATTATTTAAGCCTAAGAACTTCAAATTTCATCAAAATACGCTTTTGATAAAAAAACCTAACCAAAACACGTTTGAATGACTTCAAATTTTGCATACGCATCCCAAATGACATGACGAAGCTACTACAACTTCCGGAATCTCATTTCGAACCTCGAATCAAAAACTCATCGTTGGACCGGAAGCTTCAAAAATTCTAACTTCAGCATTTCAAGCCTAAATGAGCTACGAACTTCCAAAATACATTCCGAACATGCTCCCAACCCCTAAATCACCTGACGAAGCTAACCGACGCATCATTTTTCCATTCCGAGGTCTTCTTCATACTGTTCCAACTGCGGACCACTTTCCAACACTTAAGCTCTCTATTAGGGACTAAGTGTCCCAAAACTCTCCGAAACCCAATACCGAATGTCCTGGAAAACCAAATAGAAAAAATGAACTTAAGGGAAGCAGTTAATAGGGGATAGGGGTGTAAATTTCAAAAATGACCATCCGGGTCGTTACATCCTCCTACACTTAAACATTCGTTCGTTCTCGAACGAGCGTAGAGAACATACATGAAGTAGTGAAAAGATGAGGGTATCGACTGCGCATATCTCGCTCGGTCTCCAAAGGTCGCCTTCTCGGCCAGCTGACCCCGCCACTGAACCTATACTCAGATAAAATGTCCTTTGACCTCAACTTTCTGACATGCCTATCCAATATAGCTACCGGCTCTTCAACATAGGATAGGTCCTTGTCCAACTGGTCTAAAGTGAAATCCAACACGTGCTACAGATCACCGTGATACCTCCGGAGCATCGAAACGTGAAATACCGGATGAACCCCGGCCAAACTGGGAGGTAAGGCAAGCTCATAAGCAACCTCCCCAACTCGCCTCAAAATCTCAAAAGGGACAATAAATCTCGGACTCAACTTCCCTTATTACCCAAACCTCATGACGCCTTTCATAGGCGAAACCCGATGTAGAACCCGTTCACCAACCATATAGGAAATATCACGAACCTTCCGGTCCTCATAACTCTTCTGTCTGGACTAGGTGGTACAGAGTCTATCCTAAATCACCTTAACCTTCTCCACCGCATCCTGGACCAAATCAGTGCCCAATAACCTGGCCTCACCCGGCTAAACCGACCCACCGGGGATCTGCAACTCCTACCATATAAAACCTTATACGGCGCCATCTGAATGCTAGACTAATAACTGTTGTTGTAAGCAAACTCCGCCAGTGGCATGAACTGATCCCAAGACCCTCCAAACTCAATCACACATGCACGGAGCATATCCTCAAGAATCTGAATGGTGCTTTTGGACTGTTCGCCTGTCTGTTGCGTGAAATGTTGTGGTCATCGTCACCTGAGTACCCAACTCCTGCTGAACGGCTCCCCAAAACCGTGATGTGAACTGAGTACCCTTGTCCGAAATAATAGAAACTGGGATGCCATACAGACAAACAATCTCCCTGATATAAATCTCTGCCAACCGCTCTGATGAATGAGTAGTACAATAGGAATGAAGTGCGCGGACTTGGTCAGCCGGTCCACAATCACCCAAATAGCATCAAACTTCTTCGCAGTCCGAGGGAGACCAACTACAAAATCCATGGTGATCCTCTCCCATTTCCACTCCGGAATCTCTATCTGCTGAAGCAACCCACCTGATCTCTGGTGCTCATACTTCACGTGCTGATAGTTGAGGCATCTAGCTACATATCCAACTATATCCTTCTTCATCCGCCTCCACCAATAGTGTTGTCTCAAGTATTGATACATCTTTGCGGCACCCGGATGGATGGAATACCACGAACTATGAGCCTCTGCTAAAATCAATTCCCGAAGCCCATCAACATTGGGCACACAAATCCGGCCCTGCATCCTAAACACCCCATCATCTCCAATGGTGACCTCTCTGGCATCACCGTGTTGAACCATGTCCCTGAGGACAAGTAAGTGAGGGTCATCATATTGCTGATCCCTGATACAATCGAGCTGAAGACTGAGAAACCACACAGGCTAGAACCCGACTAGGCTCCGAGAGATCCACTCTCACAAACAGACTAGCTAAGGCCTGAACATTCATCACCATAGGTCTCTCTGAAGCTGGTAAATACGCCAAACTCCCCAAACTCTCCGCCAGGTGACTCAAGGCATCTGCTACCAAACTGGCCATGCCCCGGTGATACGGAGTAGTGATATCATAGTCCTTTAGCAACTCTAACAACCTCCTTTGGCAAAAATTTAGATCCTTTTCTTGAATAAATGCTGCAAACTCATGTGATCAGTATAAATCTCACAAGGCACATCGCACAAATAATGACGCCAGATCTTAAATGCATGAATGATAGCAGCTAACTCAAAGTCATGGATAGGGTAGTTATTCTCATGTATCTTCAACTGCTTGGACGCGTAGGAAATCACCCTACCATCCTGCATCAACACCCTCAGAGGACAACCCGTGAGGCATTACAATAGACTGTATAAGATCCCGAACTAGTAGGCAATATCAAAATAGGGGCTGTAGTCAAAGCAGTCTTGAGCTTCTGAAAGATCGCTTCACACTCATCTATCCGCTGAAATGGAGCACCCTTCTAGGTCAATCTAGTCATAGGGGCTGCAATCGATGAAAACCCCTCAACAAAACGACAGTAATAACCTTCCAGGCAAAGAAAACTGCGAATCTGTATAGTTGAGGAGGTCCTGGTCCAACTCTGCACGGCCTCTATCTTCCTCGGATCTACCCCGAATGCCCTCGCTCAAAACCACATGGCCTAAGAATGCCACTGAATCCAACCAAAACTCACATTTTGAGTTCGCATATAACTTCTTCTTCCTGAGGGTTTGAAGCATGGCCCTCAGGTGCTGCTCATGATCTTCCCGGATCCGGGAATATACCAGAATATCATCAATAAAGCTGTTGGGGCATTGGTCAGCCCAAATGACATAAGAAGGAACTCGTAATGACCATACCGAGTCTTGAAGGCAGTCTTCGGGATATTTGGATCCTGAATCTTCAACTAATGGTAAACTGAGTGCAATTCAATCTTAAAAAACACATGTGCACCCTAAAGCTGGTCAAACAGATCATCAATACGCGGCAAAGGATAACGGTTCTTCATGGTGACCTTGTTCAACTTGCGATAATCAATACACATACGCATTGAACCATCCTTCTTCTTCACAAACAAGACAGGAGAACCCTACGGTGAAACACTGGATCAAATAAAACCCATATCAAGCAATTCCTGTAACTGATCCTTTAACGCCTTCAACTCAGGAGGAGCCATATGATACTGAGGAATAGAAATGGGCTGAGTTCCCGGCAACAGATCAATGCCAAAATCAATGTCTTTATCAGGCGTCATGCCCAGAAGATCAGCTGGAAACACATCGGGAAAATCTCGTACGACTGGAACAGAATCAACAGAAGGGGTATCAAAATTGACATCTCTCGCATAAGCTAAATACGTGGCGCACCCTTTCTCAACCATACACTAAGCTTCAAGAAAATAGATAACTCTACTGGGAGTGTGATCTAAAGTACCACTCCTCTCAATACGCGAAATACTTGGCATAACCAGCGTCACCGTCTTAGCTTGACAATCAAGAATAGCATGATGGAGCGACACCAGTCCATGCCCAAAATAATATCAAATTCAACCATACCGAGTAACAATAAATCCGCTCTAGTCTCAAAATCACGATTAGTAACCAAACATGACCGATAAACATGGTCCACAACAAGAGAATCTCCCACAGGAGTAGAAACATAAATGGGGCCAATCAAAGAATCCTGAAGCACACCCAAATGCAGAGCAAAGTAAGAAGACCCATAATAATAAGTAGAGCCCAGATCGAATAGAACCGATGCCTCTCTACGGTAAGCCAATATAATACATGCGATAACAGAATTGGAGGAGCCTCGGCACGAGCAGGAATGGCATAATATCTGGCCTGGCCTCCCCCTTGAGGGCAACCTATACCTCCCCGGCCTCCACCTCTAGCTAGTTGAGCGGGTGGGACGGCAACTATGGCTGTAACCTTAGCCTGAGAGCTTTGCGGGGCATGTTGTGGCTGAGCAGTCTCTGAAGATGCACCCCTACCAAGTTTGGGGCAGTCCCTAACCATATGGCGTGTATCACCACACTCAAAATAAGCTCTGGGAGAACGCGGTGGCTGTGACTGACAAAGGTTAGGTCTGCTGGACTAACCTCTGGAAACACCCCGCGCAGGAGGCGTGCTAGAAACTGGAGGTGCATAGTAAGGCTTCTGAGGTACAGGCTGAGCTGGAGCACTTCTGGCTGCTGGAAGAGCTGAATGAATGTGGCAACCCACAAAACTCCTACCGTGTCGAACAGCTGCTGGGGTACGGGCACCAGAATAGTGGCCCGACTCTCGAGACCTCTTGGCCTCTCTCTCCTCTCGCCCCCTAGCGTGCATACTCTTGATCCTCCTAGCAATGCTCACTACCTGATGATAAGGAATTTTCATCTCTAACTCTTGAGACATGCTAGATCTAGGTGGGATAAGACCCTCAATGAACCTGCGAACTCTCTCACGGACTGTAGCAACCAAAGTCGTTGCATGTCTGGCCAATCCGGTATAACGGATAGCATACTCCGAAATGGTCATAGCACCCTGGCGCAAATTCTCAAACTCGGCGCGCCATGCGTCCCTGAGATTCTGGGGGACAAACTCTCTCATAAACATCTCCGAGAACTGGCTCCAAGTCAGTGAAGCAGCCTCGACTGGATTATCTATCTCATAAGTGTGCCACCAATCATAGGCAGCTCCCCGAAGATGAAAAGCAGTGAAGGAAACCTCGATGGACTCTACTATGCCCATAGTGCAAAGAATACGGCGGCACTCTTCTAGAAATTCCAAGGCATCATCTGTCGCTAATCCACTGAAACCCGGAGGATCATACTTCTTCAACCGCTCCAACCTCCGTTGCTCGTCCTCAGAAGCAGCTAGCCTATCCACTGGCTGAACTGGCACTAACACAAATGATCTCTAGGACCTGCTCAACCTGCACTCGGTGCTCAGGAGTACGGATGGCGGGATTCAGTGCTCCTCCCCGGCCTGGGATGTGGCTGCAGCGAGGGAAAGAAACCCTGCCTGGGCAAGGTGATGTACATAGACATGAATTGAGCCAGCGTCTCCTGAAGGGCTGGAGTAGTAGTGGAAGTAGTAGGCGTGCCAGGTTCCTGGGCTCCGGCTAGATCTACTGGTGGTTCCTCGGTGGCAACTCGCGCAGGTGCTCTGGCTACACCACATGCGCGTCCTCGACCTTCGACCCGGACTCTGATGGCTGTAGTAGGGGGCGCGGGTGCCTGATCATCCCGAGTAGTGTGTGTCCTCACCATCTGTGAGAGAATAGGAGACAAAAGTTTAGATCCGATGTCAAGAATATCGCACGACTAGGAAATCATTGAAGTGAAAATTTTTCATAAACAATTACATAGCCTCTCGTAGATAAGTACAGACGTCTCTATACCGATCAGTGAGACTTTAATAAACCGGCCGGATAACTCCTATGAACCTAGAGCTCTGATACCAACTTGTCACGATCCCAGTTCACCCTCCATGAACATATTGTGATGACACCTAGTTCCTACAACTAGGTAAGCCTAACAATCCAGAAATTTATATACCTTGCGGAAACATTTAATTAAAATAAGCAATACTAGAAGAAAACGATATATAAGTGCCACTTGGCATATGCAACTCAAATGCGGAAGTCTACAATAACACCCCTAAACCCGAAAACTCACGGAAACCACAGGCTAATAGAAATTTAACATATTGCTCTAACTCCAGAATGTCTAAACAACCGAAATAAAAGGATGGAATAACTACTAAAGCAGGAATAGAATAGAGACTCCTGGTCTGCGGACACGGCAGATATACTTCGAAGTCACCTCTAGATCTCTCTACCTCGAGGGTAGTACGCTTGAGTGGAGGTACCTGGATCTGCACATGAAAAAAATATGTGCAGAAGGGGCATGAATAGACCACAGTGGTACTCAGTAAGTGCTAAGCCTAACCTCGGTCGGGCAGTGACGAGGAAGGTTAGGGCCCTACTGAGATTAAACGATACAATAAGAATGCTGACAACAGTATATAGTAAGGAGAAATAATGGAATACAACTATGAAGTAAGTCAGGTTACACAAACAACAACCAACACACCGAGGATAAGATAACACAGAGTAAAACAGTTCAATATTAGTGCCAATTAGGAGAATCTCCTAGTATACCGTCCTGTAGTCCATT
Organism: Nicotiana benthamiana; assembly: GCA_034376525.1. Lineage (NCBI taxonomy): Eukaryota > Viridiplantae > Streptophyta > Magnoliopsida > Solanales > Solanaceae > Nicotiana > Nicotiana benthamiana. The sequence continues at coordinate 95,460,128 of CM067330.1, forward strand.
TCAATATCAATACCAATAACGATCCCAGGATACCGTCTTGTAGTCCATTTCCGTATCAATACCAATAATAGGGTCTCCCAGGATACCGTCCTGTAGTCAATTTTCGTATCAATAACAATAACGAGGATCTCCCAAGATATCGTCCTGTAGTCCATAATATAAAAGTGAAGGGGGGTCTCTGGGGAATCTAACCCATAGTCCCAAAGTAAATATGAAGGGGGATCTCTCGGGAATCTATCCTGTAGTCCCAAAGTAAATATGCAGGGGGATCTCCCGAGAATCTAACCTGTTGTCCCAAAGTAAATATGCAGGGGGATCTGAGGATCTAATCCGTAGTCCTAAAGTAAATATGCAACCACAATCAGAGAATATTCATAATGAAGTACAACAATACAAGATACAGATAGTTCTATCCTAACATGTCTCACGTAGTGCAGTTAAAGCAATTTAAGCAAGTAGGCAAGCTAAATCAAACTAAACATGTCTTCCTAATCTAATATAGGTTATAATTGCACGTAATATAAGTAAGAACGAAAGAACTCAGTCTCAATATCTTAAGTAAAAACCGGACTTTCAACGATTAGCTCAAGTACACGCTTTTCACCTCACGTACAAGGAATTCAATTACCAAATAACATATCCTAGAGAAAAGGTCCCCCACACAAGGTTAGACAAGACACTTACCTCGAACAAGTGCAAGTCAACCCGAAACCACGCTCTTGCCACGAGTGTCCGAATCCAAATGGCTTAAATCTATTCAATCCAGTTACATATCATAAATAACATTGTCAACAATTGATTCCATTATTAAAATTAAAGTTAAGACGCGAAAATAGGTAAAATGACCAAAATGCCCCTCAGGACAACATCTCGGAATCGGTTAATTTTTATTTTTTCAGAGCCCTCGTACTCTCACGAGTCTAACCATATAAAAATCTTCCAAATCGGAGGTCAAATGCTCACCCAAAACCCAATAGTTTGGTCTAAGAAGTTTCACCCAATTTTTATCCTTAATTCAAATTTTAATGATGGATTTAACTACATAATGATGAAATATAGCTAGAAGGGATTAAATAAACGATACCAATAATCTCCTCTTCAAAACCCTCTAAAAATCGCCCTTCCCCGAGCTCAATTTGATTTTTTTAACTATTGAAAACTAAACCTCGAAATCTCTATATCTGAACAGAGGTTACCGCTTCTGCGGAAAAGGGACCGCAGATCTGTGGAACAAATTCTGCTTCTGCGGTTTCTCACCAATGACTCAGGGCCGCATCTGCGATAAAAGTCTCGCAGGTGCGTAACCGCATCTGCGATTAATCTTCTGCACCTGCGAAAAAGCTGAGGGAGCCCAAATTCCGCTCATGTGATGGAATGGCCGCATATGCGGCTTCACTTCAGCGGTTCCCAAACCACAGAAGCAAAAATACTAGAAGAGAAGAATCAGTTGCTGCAACACTTCAAAATTTTCTCTGTTAACCACCTGAACTCATCCCGAGGCCACCGGGACTTCAACCAAAAGCACCAATAACATCAAATACCCTATTCGAACTTGTACCAATCCTTAAACACCTAAAACAATGCTGGAAATTCGATTTAATAAATGATTTAAGCCTAAGAACTTCAAATTTCATCAAAACACACTTCCGATCAAAAACCTAACCAAAACACGTCCGAATGACCTGAAAATTTGCACATACATCCCAAATGACATGACGAAGCTACTACACCTTTTGGAATCCCATTCGACCCTCGGATCAAAAACTCACTGTCAGACCGGAAACTTCAAAAATTCTAACTTCGGCATTTCAAGTCTAAATGAGCTACGGACTTCTAAAGTACATTTCGAACATGCTCCCAACCCCGAAATCACCATCAGTTTACCATTCCGAGGTCCTCTTCATACCGTTCCGACTACGGACCACTTTCCAACACTTAAGCTCTCTTTTAGGGACTAAGTATCTCAAAACTCTCCAAAACCCAATATCGACGTCCCGGTAAACCAAAATAGCAGAAATAAACGTAAGAAAAGCAGTTAATGGGGGATCGGAGCGTAAATTCCAAAAATGACCGGCCAGGTCATTACATTGATGCCACGAGATGGCTTATATTGCGCTTGGACAGTAAGGGGCCCCTCCCAGAGTCTGCACACCCCCAGTGAGTGCCGTCGACAATAAATAAAGGGAGTGGGCTACACGCCGCAACGAGTACTAGAGAGTACCAGACTATGTGTTGTATTTCATATTTGCATGTCAGTTACTTACTTATCTGTTATAGAGTTTCCATAATTGTTGTTATTGGTTTACGGATTGAATATTATCTGGTTCAGGTTGCTGTATTTATAGAATTACTTTGTGCATATTCATGATTTCTTATTCTCAGTCTTTATTTATGTTTATTATTCACTTGGTCAGAGTACTCTCATTACTCCCCGCACCTTGCGTGCAGATCTAGGTACATTAGAGGCTGAGTGAGGATTTCTTTACCGAGCAGCTTATTCGGGAGCATCAAGGTAGCTGCATCACGTCCGTAGTCCTGATCTTCTTCTACCTTATTTACTTTATTTACGCATTACTTTAGAACGATATGTAGTAGATTGATACTCAGGTATTAGAGGCTCGAACTTGTGACACCGGATTCTTCGGGCTATGTAATAGTTTTTGGTATTTGGGTTTTCCGCATGTTTTAACTCTATTTCAGGCTTCAATATTATGAGTTAGTAATTTATCTGTGTTAATTAATTCATGGGCTGTATAAAATGGTTAAGGTTATTAAATTGATCGGTCTTGCCTAGCAGTATGTTGGGCGCCATCACGACCGGGGTTGGGGTCGTGACACTTTATAGCGATTAATAAATTTAGAGATCTTATAATTAAATATAAAACAATGAAAATAAATATATAAAAAATAACTACCCATTCAAATTGTGTGGGAGTAGTTTCAAGTTGAATTTTTAAAATTATTTTAAAATAAAAGGCAAAAAAAAGCTATAAAAAATAAAAAAAGAGACGAGCTACTCATTCAAATCGGGAAGTAGTTTCAAGTTGGAGTATTATAATAATTTTAAAATAAAAAATAAAATTAGAAAAATAATGAATTACCAATTCAAATTTGAGAGTAGTTTTAAAGTGGAGTTCTAAAAACTATTTTAAAATAAAAAATTAAAAAACTTTCAGAGAAATATATGAAATAAAGTAATATGCTAATAAATATTTCTATTATAGATGTAATCTATATGTTATTAAAAGGAGAGGAGAAAGCTCTCTCCTTAAGCCAAGTGGCAACCTAAAAATATGCCACATGGCATAATTAGTTATATAATTTATAATTAGTTATTAATTATTATTTTTAAATTTAAATATACATATAAATAAAAATAATAAAATAAAATAAAAACAACCATATATATATATATATATATATATATATATATATATATATATATATATATATATATATATATATATATATATATATATATATATATATATATATATATATATATATATATATCAATTGGCTACTTTAATTGGATTAATAAATATAGATATCTTATAATTAAATATGAAAAAAGAAAAATAAATATATAAAAAATAACTACTCATTCAAATTGGATGGGAGTAGTTTCAAGTTGGATTTTTTAAATTATTCTAAAATAAAAGAAAAAAATGAGCTATAAAAAATAATCTATATTATTTTATTATTAAAAAGGAGAGGAAAAAGTCATCTCCTTAAGCCAAGTGGCAACCTAAAAAAATAGCACATGTCATAATTAGTTATTTAGTTTATAATTAGTTATTAGTTATTATTTTTGAATTTAAATATATATATATATATATATATAATAAACAAAAATAGTAAAATAAAATAAAAATTTACCATATATATATATATGTGTGTGTGTGTGTGTGTGTATTTATATATATTAATTGATTACTTTATTTATATTAATAAATATAGATATCTTATAATTAAATATAAGAAAACAAAAAAATAAATATATAAAAAATAATTATAAAAATCTATCTATATTATTTTATTATTAAAAGGAGAGAAAAAAGCCTTCTCTCTAAGCCAAGTAGCAACCTAAAAAAATACCACATGGCATAATTAGTTTTTTAGTTTATAATTAATTATTAGTTATTATTTTTAAATTGTAATATATATAAAAAACAAAAATAATAAAATAAAATAAAACTACCATATATATATTAATTGGTTATTTTATTTGGATTAATAAATATAGATATCTTATAACTAAATATAAAAAAAGGAAAATTATATATATATATATATATATATATATATATATATATATATATATATATATATAAAATAACTACCCATTCAAATTGGATGGGAGTAGTTTCAAGTTGTATTTTTAGATTATTTTAAAATAAAAGGCAAAAAAATATCTATAAAAAATTATCTATATTATTTTATTATTAAAAGGAGAGGACAAGCCCTTTCCTTAAGTCAAGTGGAAACCTAAAAAAAGCCACATGGCATAAGTACTTATTTAGTTTAGAATTAGTTATTAGTTATTATTTTTAAATTTTAATATATATATAAAAATGACAAGAGTAAAATAAAATAAAAAACTATCATACACACACACACATATATTAATATATATATATATATATATATATATATATATATATATATATATATATATATATATATTTATATATATATCTTATAATTAAATATAAAAAATAAAAAATAAAAGTATAAAAAAATAACTACCCATCAAATTGGGTGGGAGTAGTTTCAAGTTGGATTATTTAAATTATTTTAAAATAAAATTAAAAAAAAATAGCTATGAAAAATGAAAAAAGAGAAGAACTACGCATTCAAATCGGGAAGTAGTTTCAAATTGGAGTGTTAATCGGGAAGTAGTTTAAATATATAAAAAAAAAGAAAAATAATAAAATAAAATAAAAGCTAACATATATATATATATATATATATATATATATATATATATATATATATATATATATATATATTAATTGGTTACTTTGTTTGAATTAATAAATATCGATATTATATAATTAAATATAATGAATAAAGAAAAATAAATATATAAAATAATAACTACCCATTCAAATTGGGTGGGAGTAGTTTCAAGTTGGAGTTTATAAATTATCCTAAAATAATAAAGAAAAAAATTAGCTATAAAAAATGAAAGAAAGAGAAGAAAAACTACCCATTCAAATCAGGATGTAGTTTCAAGTTGGAGTCTGAAAACAAAAAATAAAATCAGAAAATAATAAATAGCCTATTCAAATTGGGGATTAGTTTCAAGTTGAAGTTTTAGAATTTTTTTAAAATAAATAAAACTAAAATAAAGACACAAAAAAACTTTCAGAGAAAAATATTTAATAAAGTAATATGCTAATAAAACTTTTTATTAAGCAACGTAATAATATTAAATATTGGATGATATAATAAAAAAATACATAATAAAAAAGTTATTCAATGCGCTCCCTATATTAGTCCCGTTTATTTAACAGATATTTTTTTATTTAGATAATATTATTAAGAACAATAGAATAAAATTTAAACTAAAAGAATAATTCAAAAGTAATAAATTATAAATCTTCTCATATATGAAAAAAAGAAAGCGAATATTAAATATTGGTTAATATAATAAAAAATATATAGAATAAAAATGTTATTCACTAACTATATAAGTACCTTTGATTTAATAGAAATTTCATTATTTAGTTTATCGTATTGACATGTAAAATGATATTTTATTAAAGAGTATACAATCTAATAGGATCAAATAAGTCTGATTATAATTTAATTCAATTAATATTTTTTAATACTGATTGCGCATTGCGCGAGTACGACTACCAGTGATCATTAAATGGCGTTGAACCTTATGATTTACGAAATAATTATTTTTCCACATGGTTTAGCAAGACATTACGTAAAAGGGATGATATATAGCACACAGGCAAGTCCACCTTCTAAAGAGAGACAAACTTGAGTATAATAGTGAGAGGCCTCCATATAATTGGTTTTGTTTATACTTTTAAAATGTTTAAGTGGTTGTGTAATGAATGATGAATCGTGACTGTGTATTAGGTTTAGCTAAAAAGAAATAATTAACTATTTATAGTATAGAAGACCTAAAAAGATTAATTAAAGGCGTCCTACTTCAATAATGAGTTGATGTTGGGATATAACCTTTTCGCTTATGAGAACAATAGAACAAGCTTATTTTGTTTATTAAATAAGTTTATTAATTTATCTGTCTAATTTGCCATAATTTATTACTTTCTCATTTCCATTTTATGTAAAGGTATTTGAGGACATCATTTTAAGAAATTGTAAAGTATTAAATGAGTGAGGGCGAGAGTTCTACATATATTTTTATTTTCTGGCTATTATACTTTGAGGACAAATTAAATAGGAAAGTGTGTCACGTCAATAAATTGATGAATCTATTCTATATGATGGAAAAACCAAACATATTTTTTTAGTCTTAGTTTTGGTATGAAGTTACAATCAAAGAGGATAATGGGGATAGGCAAGAAGAGGAGACCAACTTGCCCACTAGCAAGAGACAATAACAAAAGACATTATTGTAGTTAAGTCAACCATGAATATGTAAGTCGCCCAAGTTCTTGCTTGGAGGTGTTTCTTTTTTCAATTATCTGATGTTTGGTATTTGTATTATGTACCGATTTGTTCATATACGCATCGTATAAGTTCCATTAAAAAAAAGACGCTCTTACATATCAGAACTTTTTTCATTTTATAGTTCGAATTTGAAAGTTTTAACTAAGAATTGAAAGATCTTATCCATATTATCACAACCGTAAGGTATTGCATATTGCCATATACTACTTATTCGTCAATGGTTTCGCATCGTATAAGCCCTATTAAAAGAGAAAATGCTCCTATCAATTTTTTTATTTTTATTTTCGTTGCTCAAAGCTGAGACCTCTAATTAAGGATTGAACGATCCTATCCATTCCAACTTTGGTTGATTTCTTGAGGTATTGCGTATCGCCATAACTTCATCAATGGTTTCACGTCGTATAAGCCTAATTAAAGGAGAAAATGTCCTTATTAGAACTTTCTTTTTTTTATTTTTAGAGCTCGAATCCAAGATCTCTAATTAATATGAAGATCCTATCTATCCTACCACTTCCTGGCTGATTTTCTTTAGGGATTATACTATTTATTCACCAATGGGTTCGCGTCATATAAGCCCTATTAAATTGGAAAAACGCTCCTATCAGAAAAAAAAATTTGTTTTCAGAGCGCGAACGTGAGACCTCTGATTAAAGATTGACAGAGCATGTCCATCTTAGCTAATTTTCTTGAGGTATTGTATATTGTCATATACTACTCATTCGTCAATGATTTTGCCTCCTATAAGCCCTATTAAATGAAAAAAAATGCTCCTACCAAGAATTTCTTTTATTTTTAGAATGCGAATTTGAGACTTCTGATTAAAGATTATCCATCCTACTACAACTCTAGCTGATTTTCCTGAGGTATTGCATATTGCCACATACTACTCATATATCAATTTTGAGATATCGTGTATTGCCATAACTACTCATTCGGCAAAGGTTTCACATCGTCTGAGCTCCATCAAATGAAAAAATGTTCATACTAAAAAAATAATTATTTTTAGAGTTCGAGCCTAAAATCTCTAATTAAAAATGGAGAGTTTCTATCTGTCCTATTACATCCCTGGCCAATATTCTTGAGGTATTGCATATTATCATATACTACTCATTTGTCAATGGTCTTGCGCCCTATAAGTCTTATTAAATGGAAAAATGTTCCAACTAAAAAGAATTTGCAAACTCGAGACCTGTGATTACGGATTGAGAGACCCTATTCATCCTGTTATAATCCTAGCCGATTTTTTTTAAGTATCGCACATAGTCATATACTACTCATCCGTCAATTTACCCCCTATTTTCTAGAATCATTTCAGCATATTCTTAGTCAAACATGAATATGCTCTACTGTATGAATTAAAGTGACCGTTTTGTTTGAAAATTAGTGGTCGGTGATCTTTTGACTTTGGGGAATAAAATATTGATAAGTTCAATGAATTATTACACTCATTATTGACTTATTTAATTGTGGAACTCTACTTATCAGTTCAAGTAGAGCTTTCAAAACTGAGACACATAAGCTGAATAATGAATATTAAAAGCTCATTATGAGAATCTGAATAATGTCGTCACAACATTTAAGCAGCAAATAGAAATATTTTATTTATTTTTAATATTAATGGAGCAAATAAGAATTTATATAGAGAATCTTAATTTATTTGGGATTAAATATTTTCATTATACTATAAAAAGTGGTTGGTGGGGTGAGATATGCTTTAGTTATTCGTTTGTGCCGGTCAAACTAAGGGGTCGTTTGGTACAGAAGATAAGGATAATAATTTCAAAATATAATTTGAGATAGTATTTGTCCCATGTTTGGTTATAGACTTTAGATAATTTTGAGATAAATTTTATATTAAAATAAGATTAAATATCTCATATAAAAGGTGGAATATCTAATCCGATGAGATATTCTTTCGTAAATGCCAATTGATCATGGGTACAATTAAAAAGTCTATCCCAAATAATTTATTATGATAATTGAGTTTTATTGGAAGAAAAATAACTTGGAACAAATCTCAAGAAATGTGAAGGACGCTCGAACTTGTAAATATGTTTAAAAAATCACAAAATAAATATAAATAATTAATCTTATATCAAATAAATTGTATATAAAATCTCAAATTTAAATCATATGCTTTAAATTCTGAATTTGTCATCGAATAAGATGAGTTTTCGGAACAAGATTCGAGCTCACAAGTTTTCGATCCGCATAAACCGGCAACAGAACATGTGTTATCGCCTATGGATCCAAACATTCAAAAATATTTAATTATCGTCCTTTTCTAAATTCAATAATGTAAGGAAATGACGCACTGTTATATAATATCAACATAATAGTCGAATTACTCCATTTATTTAATAATTTTTGTCATAAATTCAGTTTTTGAATGTTCCGAAACGCTCTCCCAATTCAACAATGAATGTGCACCAACTTCTAAACTTTTAAGATTATCTTTAGCACATAAAAGTAAAAGAGCAATTGGGTACACTAAATTTTTATTATGCGTCGAATCCAGAGAAGGATCAGACTACTATTGTAATCTAAAAGTAAATAATTAAATTAAAAATTGTCAATCCATTTCATTACAATCTTCTTTTGTTCATGGCATCTTCAAAAAGTAAATTATACTTTTGTAAGAGATAATTAGGATTCATTTGCCTAATCAAATTTTGCATTCATTGGAATTGTTTTTAAGCCAAAGATTCACGGTTATTCCGCTATATCTTAAATTCATTAATTAGTAATTTCTACCATATGTATGTAATATTGGAAATATGACATTGTATAGTTGCTTTCAAAATAATAGCTAAAAAAAGTTTACCTAAAAAATTTATGTGTGTGTGTGTGTATATATATATATATATATATATGTGTGTGTGTGTGTATTATTATTATTATTATTATTATTATTATTATTTATTTAGTACTCCGTTGTGAATAAGCTTCCTGAAGACACTTATCCATATGGGACTCTGCTGTAAATATGTTTATCTATTAGTACTCTATTGGAAATAACCCTCCTGAAGAAGCTTATCATTTCGATACTCCGTTAGCACAATAGCAGCTTACAAACAACTTACAAGTAGCTTACAAGCAGCTTATAGCAGCTTACACGACAACTTTTATTCTTCTATAAATAGAGGATTTTTTGAGTTTATTATGTACATCTATTTGAAAGTTGAATAATATATCAGTTTCTCTCTATACATGTCTTTAGCTTATTTACTTTACACTCATTATTTTATAACACCTTATTAGCACGAAATTGCCATCTCGAGCAAATACTTTAAAAGTATTAAAGATACGAACTTTCTTTTTTCAAAATAATTTCAAATCTTTCTAAACTTGAATTTGTAACCCTGGATATATCGGGCAAAAGCTACATGTCTTGGGTGCTTGATGCTGAAATTCAAGTTGATGCGATGGGTCTAGCAGACACCATCAAGGACAAAAATCAGGCATCAAATCAAGACTGTGCCAAAGAAATGATATTCCTATACCATCACCTCGATGATGGCCTGAAAATGAAATATCTTACTGTTAAAGATCCATTCATACTATGGAATAATTCGAAAGATCAATATGATCACCTGAAGATGGTCGTTCTTCCATAGGTACATTATGACTGGACTCATTTAAGGCTACAAGATTTTAAATATATCAGTGAGTATAATTCTGCTATGTTCAAGACGTATTTCCAATTAAAATTATGTGGTGATAATATTACTAATCATGATATATTGGACAAAACTTTCACCACTTTTCTGCCACGCCCCAGAATCTGAGGAGTGCGACCGGCGCTGAACCGAGTAAACCTGACTGAACAAGCATGTTAGGTCTCATTCTACCTAAACTAATTCATGAATAAACAGGAGATAGACTCCATTAATCATACTTAGTAAGCATTTCATTAACAACTTCCATTTCAGTTCCATTAGCAGCTTAAAATATAATTATCAAAATATTACAAGTTTTATAAATTTTGCCAAAATCAATATTTATGCTACAATTCAAACACCCGAAACTACCCACAACCTATCTATTAAGCCTCTAAAAATAACTGAAGAGTAATGTAATATGGAAATGCCGATAACAAGGCCCCGGCTATACCTCAAATATAAAGTACATGATGAATAGATGAAACAGAACCCCGAAACGAAGTGGGCTCACCAGGTCAGCTGAAAGGATGATGCAGCACTAGCTGCGACCAACACTACCTGCTATAGAAACACCTACATTAATTTAAAGATGTAGTGCCCCCAGCAAAAGGGACGTTAGTGCCATTGAATAACACTAGTATGCGTGAGCACGTGATTTTTGCCTCACATGATTACTCCTACAGAATTCCTAAAAGTAGAATTTTTCTTTTAATTATTCAATTTTTTAGGAATTAATTGCATAATTTTCATGTTTATTTGCATTGTTGTGTGCATTTCTAATTTATATAGTTCATAAAAAATATAAAATGTGTTGCATTTGCAGGTAGGGCCTTATTTTATATTTCTAGGTTTATTGGTTAATTAATATTACAAAATTGAAAGAAAATAATAAAAACAACCCCTTTTACATTTTACCTTTTAATTTTCGAATTTATTGTTATAGTTTTCTTTTAATTTGGGACTTAAATAAGTTTTATAGATACTATGCGGGATAATTAGTTTATTTAGTAAATTGATATAGTTTTAAGGTTTAACTTTGATTTGTTCTAATTTGAAAAGAAAAGAAAAGAAGAAATAAAAAAGGAGTTGAAAAGGAAATAAAGAGGTCTAGATTGGGCCATTAATGATATAAAATCCCAAGACCAAACCCTTTTTTCTTTAAACCCGTCCAAATACACCTCCACACGCGGCCCAATCAGCCCAAGACCCCCTCTCCGAATCTCGAATTGGCTTCCTTAAAATCGTGACCTATCCTGCCGAATCTGAGTCGGAAGCGTAGAAAATTATTCTATCCATGATATGTGTGCTTTGATTGTATTAGCATGATTTTCAGGTATAGGTTTTGATGAATGACAAACAATGAAGTCAAGTGTCAAACAACGTTATTATATGACAAAATGCCGAGAAGCATATTGATGAATGGATTGCATGGAAAAGCCAAAGACGAGCTCAAAAGTTCAAGACCGAAGACCCAAGGCGTAGGTCGTTAGGTAGAACCAATGTAAGAGCAACGTTTAAGTTATCTCGGCTTTTGGCTCAACATAGGTCATCATAAATATGCATAAAATCTTTTTATCAAATCATATTTATCATAAACATATTTCAAATACTTCAAACAAAATGTTTTTAACGTTTTCATTTTAACCAAAATGGTTTTTGAAGTAAGTTTTCAATTCTGGACAACATAGGTGAATGATCGATTATGCAAAAGTGATAATCGATTATTCTAGAAAATTTCATTTATTGGAAATTTCCGCAGAGTAGGATAATCGATTATACACTTGGACATAATCGATTATCTTGTATCCGTTGCCAAAGTTTTTGAACGACAGGCAGATAATCGATTATGCAAATCCAATAATCGATTATTCTAGCACAAAATCAGCTTCCGATTTTGTAACGGTAAGCTGATAATCGATTATGCAAATCCGATAATCGATTATCTTGCATAAAATCAGCATAATTGATTGTCAATTAAGCAACGGACATACAACTTATAACACCTATAAATAGAGGTCTTTTGAGCTGATTTGAGAGACACAACACCTCTCATTATTCATATACATATTGATATTATTTGTGCATCATCTTAGAGCTTTTGTTGAGCCAATTGAGAGACAACTTTGAGTTGTTCATAGAGCTAATATTGTATCTCTTTATCTACTCTTTTTAGAGAGTTCTTGTTGTAAAAGAGAAAGGTGTTTGAGAAGACCATATCTTCTCATTGATTGCCGGGTTTGCTAAGTACCCTCAATCTTAGTGTGTGAAGTCTTATGGTGTGGTATCCACGAGCAAGGTGAAGTCTTGAGGTGAGGTATCCTCGAGCAAGTTGAAGTCTTGTAGAGTGTACATCTACGAGCAAGTGTAACGGTTTGTTAGGCACCCGTGAGCTTAACGGAGTTAGTGGAAACTCGAGAGAGTCTCTCGGGGACTGGACTAACCACACGTTGTGGTGAACCAGTATAAATTCGGTGTGTCCTTTCCTTAATCTTTTAATTACTGCATTTACTTTACTCCTGCAATTTTAATTCCGCAATATTTATCAATATTCTCGTGCCGCACTATTCACCCCCCCTCTAGTAACGGGCATAAATCCTAACAATTGGTATCAAAGCCTAACTCTCTGAAAGCCTTAACCGGTTGAGAGAATGATATATTTTTGTTGAGAATATTGAACGCAGGAATGATGAGCGAGGGACACTCCACCAATAGGCCTCCACTATTTGACGGAACAAATTACACATATTGGAAAGAGCGGAGGAGAATCTTCATCCAATCAAATAACTTTCGTCTGTGGCAAATCATCAAGAACGGTGAACAAATGCCGACAAAGAAAGTTGGAGAAACCACGGTTCCAAAGGAGGAAGATGAATATACTGCCGAGGACATCAAGAAAGTTGAAAATAACGCAAAGGCCGTCAATTTATTATATTGTGCGGTGAATCCGGATGACTATCGGAAGATTTCTTGCTGCACAACCGCCAAGGAGATGTGGGATAAACTTGAAATCACTTATGAAGGTACGCCTCAAGTCCGAGAATCAAAAGTTGATTTTCTAACACATGAATATGAACTCTTTAGAATGAGGGAGAATGAAAGCATCGATATTATGTTCGAACGGTTCTCAATGATCATCAACGATCTCCATGCTCTCGGTAAAGTATACTCGAACAAAGATCTAATTCGAAAAATCCAACGGAGTCTCACTCCCGAATGGTGTTCCAAAGCCAATGCCATCCAAGAGTCGATAGGAATCACGGACGTCACAATTGATGGACTACGAGGTAACCTCAAAACTTATGAAAGCATTATTCTTAATCCTTATCTTGGAAATAAAGGTCCAGGTATTGCCTTCAAAGCCTCATCCTCTAAAAGAGAAGAGGTAAGTGATTCGGACAGCTCGGGCGATGAAACTGCCGCATTATGCCTCATGGCCAACGAGGAAGAAGAGGTAAGTAATTCTAATTCTTATTCTTTTGAAGAATTACAAGAAGCTTTTCAAGAATTATATGATGAATTGAAAAAGAATTATATGGGAGTTGAGATGATTTGATATTAGTCTGTGCAAAGTTTTGTAGTCAAGCTGTGTTGATTTGTTACTGTTACATTGGATTTGAAGTTGATTTCGTGATTTCACTTGTTATATCTGGACTGAATTGTTGCTATTATTGATCTTTGTTGTTAACACTATTAATCTCCCTTTATTTCTTTGTTCCCTCAATCCCATGTACACATTTAAAGCTCTATTGGTTGTGAATGTAGATCTGAAGCAATGAAATGAAAAACAGGAAGATTCAAGCATGTGTTCATTCATCTATGTTTCAGCGATAGTTTTCCTTAGTGTTATGTTTTCTGCAACTTAGTTTTGTCAATGTATATTGGCTTGAAATTGCCAGGACTGTTGCATCAAAGTCTAACTTGATTGTTTATTTATCCTGGATTCTTGCTTAATTTATTAAAAATTAGTATATGTTTTAACTCTGCTTTCCATTTGAATTGGTTAGAAGTCAAGTATTAGTTTGTTGTTATGTATTGATTCAATCAATTCAAGCCTTGTTAGTAAGTTTAGTTTTTTGATAATTGGGTTTGGGGTTTTGGCTGTTGTATTCAAGTGAGTAATGTGAATCCTGACCATCATAGTAGAATTGTCAGTCTCTTTGTTCTATTGTTTGAATAGTTACGGGAAATCCAAAAGCCAACATGTTAGGCTTGTTTCTCATATGGTCTTATTGATAGGCAGTTGTGTGTGTTGAAGTAGGTATTGGTTTGAATGTCATGATGGAACCAAATGGAATATTAAGTGAGCATGTAATTGGGATGATTATGTATTATTTTCAATAAGGGTTTTCAGATGATGGCCATAATTTCAAATTAGACTTGTATTGATGTTTGGATTATAGTATTTGCAAGGAAAGTATTGTTAGAATAACGTGTGTTGCAGAATAAAAAATGTAAAAGGCGAATACATGTGTTGTTATATGAGATCGAACCAAGGAGTTCATAGATGGCTGAAGTTGGTCTATGTTAAATTTGGCCCTCTCATGGGTCAGTTTGAATTGACATGAATTTGAAGAATTTTATCTTTTGGGCCTTGGCATAAGAGAGGCCCATTTTTCGTGTGTTTTATAACTAAAGCATGTTAGATGCCAGTGTAAGCCCATTATCCCCGTGGTTATCGTGACTTAAGCCCATATGCATGCCAAAGTAAAATTCCTTAGGATATAATCAATACTATGAGCCCAAGGTCATCAGAATTCAATTAATTGAGGTGTGCCATTCAAAATCATATATAAATTATGACCCTCATGAGTTAGTTTAGAAACCTTTTAATTAGAATAATTTGAGGTGCGCTATGTCGAACAAAAATGATAATTGCATAACCCTCGTTTTAATTAATTTTGTTCAATTATTACAATTTGTGGCGTGCCATTTAGCAGATTTTCATGGCCCTCGCAAAGTTAAAAACGCGTAGTTGTTTTATGCGCGTCTATGTGACCCAAATCCAAATCTCAACATTAGTTAAAATATGTTAAAGACTGCGGGTATATTTATGTGATGCGGTTCAAGACGTGTTTTAACAACGTTGCAATATTCCTAAAATGAATAAAAGGAGTTACAGTTAAAATTGAACCATAGGCTAAAACGTGTTTTAAAATCAGATAATAGGCCAATAATAACAGTTGAGCAATCGTGCTAGAACCACGGAACTCGGGAATGCCTAACACCTTCTCCCCGGTTAACAAAATTCCTTACCCCGATTTATGGTTCACGGACTATAACACAAAGTCAATCTTTCCTCGATTAGGGATTCGAACTGGTGACTTGGACACCATTAATTATCCCAAGTGGCGATTCTGAAATTTGTTTAATAAATAATCTCGTTTTGATTGTCACTTTAAGTTGGAAAAAACTCTCTTACACCCTCCCTTCCGGGGTGCAAGTAAAAAAGGAGGTATAACAGTATGTATAACTAAACACCATAGTTAGAAAGAACTTTCATACAAAAATAAGGAAATCACGAGTATAACTCAAAAGCTTTATAACGATCACAATATTATCAATGATAAAGGATCAAACAATTTTCACAATATGTTTCTATAGCCTTTAGTTTGGGGCATTTCACACTATTCATCATTTGTTTACAATAATTCAAAATGCCACCGTTCATAATACAATTGTTCATAATATGTACATCATAACCAACTCCCAATTTCAATCACAATTTATGTGCCTATATATATATATATATATATATATATATATATATATATATATATATATATATACACACACACACACACACACAGAGACACACATATTCCGCCATGAATCTTAGCAAAGAGTTCGATATCGGCCCGATCAGTTAGGTTATCTTATTTGAGACGTGTAGTTCAATCACAATTTCATTTTTCCTCTTTTCAGAATTCATTCACAACATCACTGCTATCTTGAGTGGAGTCCGATCTCGACCAGATTGACTAGGTTGCCTTACCAAGGCATTGTTTAATCGTTTCGTTATACAGATAACATTTCATAGGCACCTGGGGCAAGAACTTTATCACATCATTCTTGGAACTAGGCTGCATTTTATTTACAATTCGAGTTCTTTCACATATTTCACATCAATATCAATCTAAACAACAAGTCAATTAATTCAAGAAGTCAAGTACACATGAGAGGAAACAAGAATCATGGTCATATAGAATATTTCAAAAATAATACGCCTCAAGTTCACTAGCAATGGAACTTCAAATACAATGAATTTTTTATCAAAATGGAAGGCACTCACAAAATCAAAATAGAAACACACATCAAGTCATAAACAAGTAATAACACCAATTATTCCTGAATTACTCCTTTTCAATCACGATAATATACAATTTAAACATCAGCATATGTAACAACTCAGATCACATTGGAGACACTTATAAGGAAAATCATTATCTCGAATAGCCACTTATGGGCATAAATTGAGAACAAAGTCTTTTGGTCGATTCGTTGTTGAAGTCATTTACGAAAAGTAAAGTTAAGGATCACTTCATAATCTATTTCATATTTTCTCATACTATAGGCATCACCGGGCACAATTATAAGTCAAGTTCTCGATACGTTCGCCATACTCTATTTCCCAAAGTCATTTGATTTATTTCAAACATCTTTATATATAGAAGATTTCACATAGTTTGGCATTTCAATACTTGATTCAAATTCCCCGCAACTTTTTAAATCATTAAGAATAGCATATCGATCATATTGAGACACACCTTTCATGTATATAAAGTTGCACCATCAATTTATGTGGACTTAACAATCAATACAACAACCCAACTTTAATCTTACCACATTTACACAAATACCAAGGGAGCTCAATTTCTAAAAAGAGGGGTTTTTAGCCATACATACGTCAACTGAGCTTTCCTTAATCCTATAATGTTCCGGAAGATTTGCACTTCAATCTAGTTAAGCAATATAACACAGTTTAACTTATAATAAGGAAAATATCATAATCTAAGCTCTTTTGAGCATTTTATCGAGTGTCTAGTGTTCATTAAGGCCTTATGGTTTTTTTATGCAAGATTACACTACCCATTTTACCCATGCCTCTTTATTTATAATTACCCATATTCTTCAAGAACACATGCACGCGATCTAATCCCCATTATCCCCCATGAGTTACCTCACTAATGACCAATTATAGCTACGTGAAAAAAAATCAGAGCTAAGGTGATGAAGTCTTACTTCTTGTGATGAAGTTTTAGGTCTTTCACTTGATTATCTTCAATGATTTAACAAGGATTCATGGAGTAAATTTGATGGAAAATACTTTCCCTCTCTTAGACCTCTCTCTTACTCTAGAAGCATCAGGAAATATGCTCAAAATGAGCTATTACACCGAATATAACGATAGGGGGTCGGGTTTAAAATTTATAAAATTGGAGCCCCGAGTCAGATCTGCGATCGCAAAGTCAAAATGCGATCCGTAGAATAGATCGCAAAATACTCCCCAAAACTGTACACATTGACTAAGTTTGCGGCAAAAATGCGGTCCACATTCACGTTCTGTGATCACAAAATGTACTGCAGAACAGCTCTTCACAAAATCCCAAGGAAATTTGTGATGATCCGACTCGTCGTCACTTGAGTTACCGCCCCATTTCCCCCATTTTCTGCTTCTTTATACTTCATCATGAGTAATTCGTGTGAACGAGTTGATTTGGATTGAATTGAGAGGGAAATGAGACACTTAGTCTCTTTAAGGAAGACTTATTTTGGAAAAATCAATCGGACATTGACTTATGTCCTAGGAGGTTTGGATGTAAATTCCAGTGATTCGGTTAGCTTCGGGTGATGATTTATGACTTAGGAGTGATCGGAAGTGATTTTGGAGGTCCGGTGTAGAATTAGGCTTGAATTGGCGAAGTTAGTATTTTGGCGAATTCCGGTTGGTAGGTGAGATTTTGATCCGAAGGTCAGAATGGACTTCCGAGAGTTTCTGCAGCTTCGTTATGTGATTTGGGATGTGAGTGGAAAATTTCAGGTTATTCAGAAGTGTTTTGGTTGGGTTTTTGATCAAATGCGTATTTCGGAAGCTTTGGAAGAACTTAGGCTTGAATTCGATGTAATTTGATGGTTTTAGCGTTGTTTGATGTGTTTTGATGATTGGAGAAAGTTTGAATGATGTTTTCAGATAGGTTGGTGCTCTTGGTTGAGGTCCCTGGGGCCTTGGGGTGATTTCGGATGGCTAACGGAAGATTTTTGGGACTTAGGATGTTGCAAAAAAAGGCATCAGCTGTTACAGAGCATTTTTCTCTATGCGATCGTAGAGGGAGTGTTGCAATCGCATAGGAGGATTTTGAGGGGTTGTTTGGTTTTTCAATGCGACCGCATAGCAAGAGCTGCGATTGCATAGTGTTAAGTGGACCTGGGCTTGAATGGAAATTTGTTCATTTGCAATCGCAGGTTTCCTTGTGCAATCGCATAGTGTTAAATTGGAGCTGGAAATTTTGTACATTGCGATCACAAGCCTGGGGATGCGATCGCATAGAGGAAAAAAGGGCCTGGATAGAAGGGTTTTTGAATAATATTTCATCCGCGAACTAAGTATTTTTTTCACCATTTTTGAGCATCCTTGAGAGCTTTTAGATATGAATTGAAGAGAGTTTCGAATGGGAGTGATCGGAGGTAAGTCCTATGAACTAAAAATACGATTTTATTGTAAAATTAACCTTGAAATCCGTGGAAACTTAGGAAAAAGGGAAAGAAATAGGGCTTGAGTTTTAATATTTCAAATAAGAATTCGAGGGGTCATTTAGACACCGATTTTGGTGTTCTTTATATGTATAGATTCGTGGTGAGATAAGGAACCCCTTGGTATAAAAACTTTTGAGTTTCAAGAATGGGCCCGGGGCTCAGGTTTTTGCCAATTTCGGGATTTTTTATGTTTTCGATTATTTTCGATTATTTTCGATTGAGTATTGTTCCTTTTGCCTATTATGGCGTATTCGTTGTGGTTTTGGTCAGATTCAACGCACGAGGAGGCCAATTTGAAAGGCATGGGCATAGCGAGCTAGGATTTTGGCTGGCGTAAGGTAAGTAATAGATGTAAATGTTGTCTTGAAGGTTTGAAATCCCGTATTTGCATATCGTAGTGCTATAATGAGGTGACTTGCACGCCGAGTAGCGAGCGTGGGGTAGAGCATCGTTGGGGATTATGACTTGGTATGTCCCAGTAAATGAATATACTGCGTATTTAACTGAAATTCCTTATTATTATTATTATTATAATTTGAGCTGATTGCGATATTTGAGCTTCATGCAAGTTGATTGAATCTTTCGAGGATTGCTATTATTGGTTTCTTACCATTTTTAAGTATTATTGAACTCAGTCATGGCATTTAATACTACTTTTCAAATTCTGCCTTCTTCTCTCAAACTTGAAACTTAAATAATTTCTAATGAAGTTTGGGCTGAATATTTATATATTATTGTGCCCGATGGGCTTATATGATTATGTACTGAGTATCGGAGGGTTGCGCGCCGCAGCAGTATTATGTGGATATTGATATGAGGCCGAGGGCCTAGTTGATGCCACGAGATGGATTATATTGTGTTTGGGTCGTAAGGGGTCCCTCCCGCAGTCTGCACACCCCCAATGAGGCCGTCGAAGATAAATAAAGGGAGAGGATGCACGCCGTAGCAAGTACTTGAGAGTATCGGACTATGTGTTGCATTTCATATTTGCATGTCATTTACGTACTTATTTGTTGTAGCATTACCATAATTGTTGTTATTGGTTTACTGATTGAATACTATCTGGTTCAGGTTGTTGTATTTATAGAATTACTTTGTGCCTATTCAGGATTTCTTATCCTCAGCCTTTATTTAAGTATATTATTCACTGGGTCGGAGTACTCACATTACTCCCTGCACCCTACGTGCAGAGCCAAGTACATCTGAGGCTGAGCTAGGATTTCTCCATCGAGCAGTTTATTCGGGAGCATCAAGCTAGTTGTATGACGTCCGCAGTCTTGATCTTCCTTATGCCTTATTTGCTTTATTTTTGCCTTTCTTTAAAATGTTAAGTAGGAGACTGTTACTGAGGTATTGGAGGCTTAGACTAGTGACACCGGATTCTTCCGGCTGTGTAGTTGTTTTATTACTTGGGATTCCACATGTTTTAATTTTATTTTAGACTTCCAATTATGATGTAGTAAATTATCTGTGTTAATTAACTCAGGAACTGCATAGAATGGTTAAGGTTGGTGAATTGGCTGGGCTTTCCTAGCAGTGTATTGGGCGCCATCACGACCGGGGTTGGGGCCGTGACAAATTAATATCAGAGCCTAGGTTACTTGGTCTCGCGAGTCATGAGCGGTTTAGTAGATTCTCGCGGATCGATACGGAGACGTCTGTACTTATCCTAGAGAGGCTACAGAACCTTTAGGAAATCTTCACATTCTTAAAATTCTTGTCGTGCGGCTTTGTCGAACTAAGAACTAAACTTATATTATTCTATTCTCTCACAGATGGTGAGGACACGAGCTATCGGACATGGGGGACGACCACCAGTACCACCTACTGAGGCCACCAGAGGCCATAGATGCGGTCGTGGACGTGGCAGAGGCAGAGTAGCTGGGACAGCGCCTGCTGATCCACCAGTTGCCCCAGCTCAGGATCAAGCTCTAGTTGCAGGCACACCAACAGCACCAGTTCAGGCATCAGCTATGCCTATCGTAATTCCGGGTGTTCAGGAGACCTTGGCACAGATATTATCAGTCTGTACTGGCCTAGCTTAGTCAATTTTAGTTACCACAACAGCAACAACTACTTCACAATCCGGGGAAGGCAATCAGACCTTGCTCTCGCACACCTGAGCAAGTGGTGCAGGGACTACAGACACCAGAGGCACCTCCAGCTCAGCAGGTTGCACCAGTTTAGGGCTTCATGGTTCTAGCTATGCCAGACGATGAGCAGTGTCATCTCGAGAGGTTTGGTAGGCTTTAACCTCCGACATTCAGTGGTGCTAGGAGTGAGGATTCCCAGGGTTTTTCTTGACAGGTGTCACCGTATGCTTCGGACGGCAGGGATCCTTGAGTCGAGCGGTGTTGCATTTACTACCTTTCAATTTTCCAGGGCTTCTCTTACTTGGTGGGAGGACTTTGAGAGGCGTAGGCGTGTCAGTGCAGCACATTTGACTTGGCAACAGTTCTACGCTCTTTTTCTGGAGAAATATGTACCTCAGTCCCGTAGAGAGGAGCTGTGTAGGTAGTTTGAGTGGTTGACGCATGGGGATATGATAGTGACTCAGCACGAGATAAGGTTTTCACAGTTGGCCCGTCATGCTATATGGATGGTCCCATCACATCGTGTGAGGACTAGGAGATTTGTAGATGGACTTAACTACCATCTCCGTATTTTGATGACTAGAGAGAGTATTAAGTGCTACGTCTCAGGAGGTGGTGGATATCGCTCATGAGATCGAGTCAGTTTTCCATAGAAAGCGAGAGGAGAGGAAGGCCAAGATGCTTCGTGGATCGGGCAGTTATAGTGGTGCTCCTTCGAGGGGCCAGTTCCAGCATGGTAAAGGTCGTTCTCTCAGGCATGCTCATTCAACTTGTCCAGAGTGTCGTGGGGGAACTTTAGGCCGTGGTCATCATGAGTCCCAGCAGGGCCAGTCTTCACTCAGCGCCCTCCTTGTTCAGAGTCCATCTCATGCCCCATTAGTTAGGGTTCTTTTGTGCCGAGTGCATCTGCTAGTCACTTTGGTGCAAGGGTTCCCTTCACTCCCCATCTACAGTACATGACAGCTGTTATGAGTGCAGAAATTTTGGTCACTTGAGGAGGCAATGCCCTCGACTTCATGACAGACAGCATCAGCGGAGGGATCATCCCTCGACTTATGCTCCAATTACTTCATCACCCGCCAAACCAGCTAAAGGTTGAGATCAGGCAACCAGGGGTCACCCTAGAGGTGGACACTAATCAGGCGGTGGCCACGCTCGTTTCTACGCTATACCGGGCAAGAAAGATGCCATTGCTTTAGACGTTGTTATTACATGTATTGTTTCAGTCTTCCATAGATACGCCTCAGTATTATTTGATCCCGGTTTGACCTATTCATATGTGTTCATATTTTTCTCGTTATTTGAGTTTGCCCGGGAGTCTCTATCTTTACCTGTTCATATGTCAACCCTGGTGGCGATACTGTTTTTCTGGACCGTGTGTACCGGTCATGTATTGTGATTATTAGGGGTCTGGAGACCCGAGTTGATTTATTGCTATTGAGCAAGGTGGACTTCAACGTTATCTTGGGCATGGATTGGTTATCTTCGTGCCATTCTATTCTAAACTGTCATGCTAGGACAATCACTTTGGCTATGCCGAGTATACCGCGGATCGAGTGGCGTGGTGCGACTGATTATGTCCCTAGAAGTGTTATTTCTTTCTTGAAGGCCTAACGTGTGGTTGGGAAGTTTTGTCTTTCCTATTTGGTGTTTGTGAGGGGTGTGGGAGCTGAGACTCTTATCATTGACTCTGTTCCAGTTGTGAGGGATTCTCCCGATGTATTTCCTGTCGAACTGTCAGGCATGCCACTGGACAAGGACATTGATTTTGGTATTGACCTGGTGCTGGGCACTCAGCCCATCTCTATTCCGACATATCGTATGGCATCAGCAGAGTTGAAAGAATTGAAGGAGCAGCTTCATGAGCTCCTAGATAAGGGGTTCGTTCGGCCTAGTGTGTCACCTTGGGGTGCGCCAGTTCTATTTGTGAAGAACAAGGATAGCACAATGAGAATGTGCATCGATTATATACAATTGAACAAAGTAACACTAAGAACAAGTATCCCCTACCTCGCATTGATGACTTATTTGACCAGCTTTAGGGAGCGAGGGTGTTCTCCAAGATTGATCTCCCTTCGAGTTCTCACCAGTTGAAGATCATGGATTCAGATATTCATAAGACTACTATTAGGACTAGATATGGTCACTGTGAGTTTCTTGTCATGTCTTTCGGGCTAACCAATGCCTCAGCAGCGTTCATGCATATGATGAACAGTTTGCTTAGGCCTTATATGGATTCATTTGTCATCATGTTCATTGATGATATCCTGGTATACTCGCATAGTCAGGAGGAGCACGAGCAGCATTAGCGAGTTATATTGCAAACATTGACGGAGGAGAAGCTTTATGCAAAGTTCTCCAAGTGTGAGTTTTGGCTCAGCTCAGTGGATTTCTTGGGACACGTGGTGTCCAACAAGGGGATTCAGGTTGACCCAAAGAAGATAGAGGCGGTGTAGAGTTGGCCTAGACCATCCTCAGCCACAGAGATTCATAGTTTCCTTGGGTTGGCAGGCTATTATCGCCTGTTTGTTAAGGTTTTTTCCTCTATTGCATCGCCCATGACCAAGTTGACTCAGAAAGGTATTGCATTTGTATAGTCGTTCGAGTGTGAGGAGAGCTTTCAGAAGCTCAAGACAGCTTTGACTATAGCTCCAGTATTGGTTTTGACGTCAACTTCAGGTTCTTATACGGTATATTGCGATGCTTCAAGAGTTGGGATAGGTTGTGTATTAAAGCAGGGGGTAGAGTTATCGCTTATGCTTCCCATCAGTTGAAGCCCCATGAGCAGAACTACCCTATTCATGATTTGGAGTTAGCTGCTATAGTTCATGCCTTGAAGATTTTGAGGCATGACCTATATGGTGTATCTTGTGAGGTATTCACCAATCATCGCATTCTTCAGCATCTATTCAAGCAAAAGGTTCTTAATTTGAGGCATCGGAGATGGCCAAAGTTACTTAAGGACTATGATATCACTATTCTGTAACACCCGGGGAAAGCCAATGTAATGACCGATGCTTTGAGCCGAAAAGCGGTAAGTATGGGGAGCTTGGCATACATTCCAGTTGAGGAAAGCCATTTGCAGTTGAGGTTTTGGCCTTGGCCAATCGATTTGCGAGACTAGATATTTCAGAGCCCAGTCGGGTGTTGGCTTGTGTGATTTCTCGATATTCCTTGTATGATCGAATCAGAGAGTGTCAGTATGAGTATTCGCATCTGGTTGTCCTTAAGAACAAGGTTTAGCATGACGATGCCAGGGATGTGACCATTGGAGATAATGGTGTGTTGAGGGTGCAGGGCCGGATTTGCATGCCCAATGTGGATAGGCTTCGGGAGTTGATATTGGAGGAGGCCCATATCTCGCGGTATTCCGTCCATCTAGGTGCCGCGAAGATGTATCAAGATCTTAGACAACACTATTGGTGGTAGAGGATGAAGAGAGATATTATGGAGTATGTAGCCCGGTGTCTTAAGTGTCAGCAGGTGAAATATGAGCATCAGAGACTGGGTGGCTTGCATCAACAGATGGTTATTCCTGATTGGAAATGGGAGAGTATCACCATGGATTTTGTTACCGCCTCCCTCGGACTTTGAAGAAATTTGATGCTATTTGGGTGATTGTAGACAGGTTGACCAAGTCCACGCACTTCATTCCAGTTTGTACTACTTATTCTACAGAGTGGATGGAAGATATTTATATTCGGGAGATTGTTCGGTTGCATGGTAACCCAGTTTCCACCATATCAGATCAGGGCACTCATTTTACCTCTCAGTTTTGGCAGACGGTTCAGTGAGAGTTGGGTACTCAAGTACGGTTGAGCACAACCTTTCACCTTCAGACGGACGAACAGTCCGAGGGCACCATTCAGATATTAGAGGATATGCGCACCCATGTTATTGAGTTTAGAGGGTCATGGGATCGGTTTCTACCACTTGCAGAGTTTTCCTACAACAACAGCTACCAGTCTAGCATTCAGATGGCACCGTATGCGGCCTTGTATGGGAGACAGTGTAGATCTCCGGTTGGTTGGTTCAAGCCCGGTGAGGCTAGATTGTTGGGGACAAATTTGGTTCAGGATGCATTGGAGAAGGTGAAGATGATTCAGAAGAGAATCCATATATCGCAGTCGAGGCAGAAGAGTAAACGGACATGAAGGTCTGAATGTATCCTATATGATTGGTGAGAAGGTCTGTTGAAGGTTTCACCCACAAAAGGTGCTATGAGATTCGAAAAGAAAGGGAAATTAAGTCTGCGGTTCATTGGACCTTTTGAGGTACTTAAAAGGATTGGGGAGGTGGCTTATGAGCTTCCTTGCCACCCAGCTTGTCGAGCGTGCATCCAGTTTTTCATGTTTTGATGCTCCGGAAGTATGTTGGAGACTCGTCCCATTTCTTGGATTTCAGTATAGTTTAGTTGGAGGATGATTTGACTTATGATATAGAGCCAGCATCCATTTTGGATAGTCTGGTTCAGAAGTTGAGGTCAAAGGATATGGCTTCGGTGAAGGTGTAGTGGAGAGGTCGCCCTGTGGAGGAGGCCACCATGGAGACCGAGCGAGAGATGCGAAGCAGATACCCTAATCTATTTGAGGCTTCAGGTATGTTACTTGACTCGTTCGAGGACAAGTGTTTGTTTATGTAGGGGAGGATGTGACGATCCGACCCATTGTCACATGAGTTACTACCATGTATCCATGTTCTGCTTCTTAATGCTTCATTATGAGTGTTTCGTGTGAACGAGTTGATTTGGATTGAATTGAGAGGGAATTAAGACACTTAGTCTCTTTAAGGAATACTTGTTTTTGAAAAGTCAATCGGACATTGACTTATGTACTAGTAGGCTCGGATGTGAATTCCGATGATTAGGTTACCTTCGGGGATGATTTGTGACCTAGGAGTGTGATCGAAAGTGATTTTGGAGGTCCGCTGTAGAATTAGGCTTGAATTGGGGGAGTTAGTATTTTTGCAAATTCTTGTTGAGATTTTGATCTGAAGGTCGGAATGGAATTCCAAAAGTTGCTACAGCTTCGTTAGGTGATTTGGGATGTGTGTGCAAAATGTCAGGTCATTTGAAAGTGTTTTGATCAGGTTTTTAATCAAATGCGTGTTTCAAAAGTTTTAGAAGAACTTAGGGTTGAATCCGGTGTAATTTGATAGTTTTAGCATTTTTTGATGTGTTTTGATGATTAGAAAAAGTTTGAATGATGTTTTAGGATGCGTTGGTGCTCTTGGTTGAGGTCCCGGGGCCTCGGGATGATTTCGGATAGCTAACGGGAGGTTTTTGGGACTTAGGATGTTGCAGAAAAAGGCATAAACTATTGCGGAGCATTTTTCTCTATGCGATCGCAGAGGGAGTTTTGCGATCGCATAGGAGGATTTTGAGGGGTTGTTTGGTTGTTCAATGTGATCGATTAGCAAGGGCTGCAATCGCATAGTGTTAAGTGGACCTGGGCTTGAATGGAAATTTGTTCATTTGCGATCGCAGGGTTCCTTGTGCGATCGCATAGTGTTCAATTGGAGCTGGAAATTTTGTGCATTGCTATCGCAAGCCTGGTGCTGCGATGGTACAGAGGAAAAAGGGGCCTGGATAGAAGGGTTTTTAATAATATTTCATCCGCGAACTAAGCATTTTTTTCACCATTTTTGAGTATCCTTGAGAGATTTTGGACGGGAATTGAAGTGAGTTTTGACTGGGAGTGATTGAAGGTAAGTCATATGAACTAAAAACACGATTTTATTTAAGAGAGTTAGATTCGACGCACGAGGAGGTTGATTTGAAAGGCAAGGGCATAGCGAGCTAGGATTTTTCCCGGTGTGAGGTGAGTAATAGATGTAAATGTCGTCCTGAGGGTTTGAAACCCTGTATTTGCACATCGTAATGCTATAATGAGGTGACTTGCTCGCTGGGTAGCGAGCGTGGGGCAGAGCACCGTTGGGGATATTGACTTGGTCCATCCCGGTAGATGAATATACTGCATATTTAACTGAAATTCCATATTATTATTATTATTATTATTATTATTATTATTATTATTATTATTATTATTTGAGCTGATTGCTATATTTGAGCTTCGTGCCAATTGATTGAATCCTTCAGGGATTGCTATTACTGGTTTCTTACCATTTTTACGTATTATTAAACTTAGTCCTGTCATTTAATACTATTTTTTAAACTTAGCCATCTTTTCTCAAACTTGAAACTTACATAATATTTCTAATGAAGTTTGGGCTGCATATTTATAAATTGTTTTGCTCGGGAGGCTTATGTGATTTTGGACTGAGCATGGATCGAGCTGCGCGACGTAGCAGTATTATATTGATATTGATATGAGGCCGATGGCCTAGTTGATGCCACGAGATGGCTTATATTGCGCTTGGGCCTTAAGGGGCCCATCCCGGAGTCTGCACACCTCCAATGAACGTCGTCGACGATAAATAAAGTGAGCGGGATGCACGCCACAGCGAGTACTGGAGAGTACCGGACTATGTGTTGCATTTCATATTTGCATGTCATTAACCTACTTATCTATTGTAACGTTACCATAATTATTATTATTGATTTACTGATTAAATACTATCTGGTTTAGGTTGTTGCATTTATAGAATTACTTTGTTCCTATTCAGGATTTATTATCCTCAGCCTTTATTTATGTGTATTACTCACTGGATCGGAGTACTCACATTACTTATTGCACCTTGCGTGAAGATCTAGGTACATCTGAGGCTTAGTGAGGATTTTTCCACCGAGCAGTTTATTCGGTAGCATCAAGGTAGCTGCATGACGTCCGCAGTCCTGATCTTGCTTCTACCTTATTTGATTTATTTCCGCATTTTTTTAGAACCATATGTAGTAGACTGTTACTCAGGTATTAGAGGCTCAGATTTGTCACACCAAATTATTTGGGTTGTGTAGTTGTTTTATTACTTGGGATTTCGCATGTTTTAGTTTCATTTCAGAATTCCAGTATTACGATGTAGTAAATTATCTGTGTTAATTAACTCAGGAACTGTATAAAATAGTTAAGGTTGGTGAATTGGTCAGGCTTGCCTAGCAGTGTGTTGGGCGACATCACGACGGGGGTTACGGTTGTGACAAAATTATGCGACGACTATGCGGTCCGCATTTTGGTTATATGATCGCATAATTGACCGCATAGTTGACTTCAAATTTGGCCAATACACTGACTCACTCTGCGGTAGTAATGTTGTCTGCATACATGATATGGAGACCGCATTATTGACCGCAAAATTGCACTTTTTCTGGAAAATATAATTTCATGACTTTTTAATGCATAGCATAGTCCAAAAGGGCCCGAATTGCCACATCTCTGATACATATTCCTAATTTAGCACTAAGAGCTTTCAAGTTTATAATACAACTCTTTCACGGGCCTCACATTTTCATGCCTCGAATATGCTCCTGCAACAGCAATATTGAGAGATGGGATTCCAAAAATATTCTGAACTTATCTCACATCTTCTTGTAGCCAAACAACATAATGGGCTAGAAATATAAAACCATGAAAGCCAACCAACTGATTCTTGTTCATTCCATAAAGTGAATGAGACGAACTTCCACCAAGCTAAGCGTGGAAGAGGTCGTGGCACTAGTCGTGGTCATGACCGCGGTCAGGGAAGTAACTCTAATCATGGTAATAATAATGCACCAAAGAACCCTCCTAACCACCAGCAGTGAAAAAGGAAGGAACAAAAGCATGAAGCGGTGCAAGCCAAAAATGCATAAAATGCATGCTATAGATGTGGAGGAAAAGGGAACTGGTCACGTACCTGTCGTACGCCAAAGCACCTGGTTGAGCTTTATCAAGCTCCCTAAAGAAGATAGAGAAAAATGTTGAAGTAAATTTTATTTCTGAAGATAATATTGACTTCATGAATTTGGGTGTATCTGATTATTTTGCACTCCCAAAAGGAGAATAATGTCATGTGATTGCTGACGCATCTGTAGAAATTTAAATTTCTGTTGTTTGTATTAGTTAGTATGGTTATGTAAAAGTTATGCTTTGATAATAATATTTACTATAATATTTATTTTGTTTATGCCATTTTGAAGAATATGGATAATTCTCAAATTATGTTTAGATCAAAGATCAATCATGAAGATATTTGTGTAATTGATAGTGGAACAACTCATGCCATATTCAAGAATTAGAAATACTTTTCTTATTTTTATAAGGAAAAAGTAAATATTTCAGCAATTTTTGGTAAAATAAGTTTGATTGAAGGCTCTGGAAGAGCCATTATATTTCTCTCTAAGGGAACAAAACTCATTATAGATAATGAATTGTTCTCCTCCAAGTCTCGAAGAAACTTGTTGAGTTTTATAGATAGCCGCCGGAATGAGTATCATGTTGCGACAATAGATGAAATGAATGTGGAATATCCTTGTATTACAAAGAATATTTCTTGCCAGAAATGCATTATAGAAAAGTTACTAACTTTATCTTCTGACTTATACTATTCAAAGATCAGTACAATTGAATAACACGCTATTGTAAACCAGAAGTTTGCTGATTCAAATACTTTTGTGCTTTGGCATGGCCATTTGGGCCACTCCGGATAAATAATGATAAGACAAATTATTGAAAATTCGAGTGGGCATCCACTAAAGAACCTGAAGATTCATACAAATGATGAATTTTCTTGTGATACTTATTATCTGGGCAAAAATGATCACTGGACAATCACCAATGAAGGTTGCCATGGAAACCCCTGCCTTTTTAGAGCGTATACATGGGTATATATGTGGACATATTCATCCATCACATGGGTTATTTAGATACTTTATGGTCCTAATAGATGGATCTTCAAGATGGTCTTATGTTTGCATATTATCATCTCGCAACCTGGCATTTGCAAAGCTATGAGCCCAATAATTCGACTAAAGGCAAAAATTTTAAATTATCCTATAAAGGTTATTCGCGTTGATAATGCTGGAGAATTATCATCTCAAGCTTTTGATGATTATTGTCTATCGGTTGGGATAAAAGTGGAACATCCTATAGCTCATGTTTATATTCAAAATGACCTTGTAGAATCATTTATTAAACGGCTGCATTTGATAGAAAATCAACTACTTATGAAAACAAAATTGCCCACTACTGTTTGGGGTCATGCTATCTTGCATGCAGCATCATTTATTCATCCGACACATTATAATAACTATTCTCCATCATAATTAGTTTTTGAACATGAACCAAATATTGCCTATCTACGAAATTTTGGATGCTTTATATATGTGCCAGTAGCACCACTACATCGTAGTAAGATGGGACCGCAAAGAAGGTTAGGAATATACATTGGGTTTGAATCACCCCCTATTATTTGCTATCTTGAACCATTGACAGGAGATTTACTTACTACTCGATTTGCATATTGTCGATTTGATGAAACATATTTCCCACAATTAAGGGGAGAAAAAAAGAAAATCAAGAGAGAAATTGTGTGAAAAGTTTTATCATTATCTCATTTTGATCCACGTACCCCTATATATAATCAGGAGGTCTAGAAGATCATCCATTTACATAATATAGCAAATCAAATTCCAGACACATTTACTGATTTGAAAAGGATAACTAAGTCACATATCCCTACAGAGAATGTGTCTATCTGAATTGATGTCCCAGCAGGACCATCTACTAGCATAAGAGCTAGTGAACCCAAAGCACGCCTAAAGCATGGTAGACCTGTGGGTTCTAGGATCGAAATCCTAGAAAAAAAAATTGACAAATGATCAAAATAATACTATGAAGGGATCTCCTGAAGAGACCCAAGATTTGATTACTTCTGAGACTTCTGACGAAATCAATGAACCTAGACTCAAGTGAGTGAGGAACTTTTAATAAGTTGTTCTGTGATGGGACTAATTTAAACCGATCTGAAATAGTAGTAGATAATATTTTTGCATATAATGTTGTACTAAATATTATGCAAGATATTAAGGATCTTGAACCTCGATCTATCGAAGAATGCCAACAAATATCTGATTGGCCAAAATGGTAAGAGGCAATTAAATTGGAATTGAAGTCATTTTCCAAAAGAGAGGTCTTTGGACCAGTAGTCCAAACACTTGCTAGTATAAAGACGGTTGTTCATAAATGGATTTTTGTGCGAAAAAGGAGTAATAAAAATGAAGTTGAAAGATACAAGGCTCGCCTTGTCGCACAAGGATTCTCACAACGACATGGAGTCGATTATGAAGAAACATATTCACTCGTTATGGATGTCATAATATTTTGATATCTCATCAGTTTTGCCTTACTTGAAATGCTTGAAATACATCTAATGGATGTGGTTACAACATATTTGTACGGGTAACCTGATAATGAAATTTACATGAGAATCTCTGAAGGATCTAAAATGCATGAAGCATATTCAAAGATCTTTGTACTGTTTAAAGCAACCTGGGCGCATGTGGTATAATCGCCTCAGTGATTATTTGCTGAAAAAAGGGTTACATAAATGTTGTTATTTGCCCATGTGTTTTTATAAAGAAAATGGCTTCAGAATTTGTTATACTTGCTGTTTATGTTGATGACATAAATTTTTTTGGAACTCCAGAAGAGATCCAAAAGGCAATTGAATACCTTAAGAAAGAATTTGATATGAAAGATCTTGGGAAGACAAAACTTTTTCTTGGTATGCAAACAGAACATTTAGCAGACGGGATCTTTATCCATCAATCTGCCTATATAGAAAGGTTCTTAAGATACTCTTACATGGACAAAGCACACCCGTTGAGTACACCAATTGTTGTTTGATCACTTGAAGTGAATAAGGATTTGCTCTAACCTCCAGAAGAGGATGAGGAACTCCGTTGTCCCGAAATACCCTATCTCAATGCACCAAAGTGCAATTGGTGTACTAATATATCTTGCTAATGCTACAAGGCCTGACATAGCATGTTCTGTTAATTTACTAGCAAGATATAGTTGTTCTCTTATATGGAGACATTGGAATGTGATTAAGCATATATTGTGTTATCTAAAGGGAACTCTTGATATGGGTTTGTTTTATGCTAAAAAATGCTAGTGCAGATCTTGTTGGTTATGCTGATGCAGGTTATTTATCTGATCCCCACAAAACTAGATCTCAAACCACATACGTGTTTACATATGGAGGTACGGTCATATCATGGCGTTCTACCAAGCAATCTATTGTTGCTACTTCTTTAAATCATACTGAGATAATAGCTATTCATGAAGCAACTAGAGAATGCGTATGGTTGAGATCAATAAATACATTTTATTCGTGAAAAATATGATTTGGAATGTGAGAAAAGACCCATAATCTCATACGAAGACAATGTTGTATGCATAGTCCAATTGAAGGGAGAATTTATAAAAGGAGATAGAACGAAATATATTTTACCAAAATTATTCTACACATACTTTCTTCAGAAAAATGATGACATTATTGTGCAACAAATCCGGTCAAGTGACAATCCAATAATTTTATTCACTAAATCTCTGCCAATTTCAACATTTGAGAATATGATATACAAGATTGGAATGCGGAGACTCAAAGATTTGAAACAAGGTTTTCATCAAGGGGAGTAAAACACGCGACACACTCTTTTTTCCTTACTAAGTTTTCTACTCACAAGGTTTTTCTTTTAAGGTTTTTAATGAGGCGCTTAGCAATGCGTATTACTAAATATGTGAACTCGTTTTCCTTCACTAGAATTTTATCCCACGGGATTTCCTAGTAAGGTTTTAATGAAGCACATTATTTTTAACGAACATCCAAGGGGAGTGTTATAAATATATATTATATTATAGATGTTCGTTTAGTACTCCGTTGTAAATAAGCTTCATGAAGAAGCTTATCCATATGGGACTTCGCTGTAAATATGTTTATCTATTTAGTACTATATTGGAAATAACTTCCTGAAGAAGCTTATCATTTCAATATTTTGTTATGGATAAATATTACCTCCGGTGGAAGATCATCCATATCTGGTACAATAGCATCTTATACTACAGTTTACACTCAACTTACAAGCAGCTTACACTAAAGCGTTCTTTCTTCTACAAATAGAGGATATTTCAGTTCAGTATGTATATTAATTTGAAAATTGAATAATATATCAGTTTCTCTCTATACTTATCTTTAGTTTATTTACTTTACAGTCGTTATATATATATATATATATATATATATATATATATATATATATATATATATATATATATATATATATATATATATATATATTTTCTTTTTTAGGCTTGAATATAAATAGTTTCTGACGCAGGCAAATATTCTGAACTAGTCGAAGAGGCCAGAGTTAGTATGGAATAATCACCAGCTAGTTCTTTTTCTCTCTTATGGAATGGGTACACACTAAGTGAAACTTTTGCCGGTGGTCCCTTTTCGTATCAATTGTTTAGTAAATAACCCTCTTTTAATTTTTCTTGTAACAGACGGACATTTGAGACCACGATTTAAAGAATCTTTTTGAGCAAAATAAAAATCTTATGAAACAAAAAATGGTAGACCATCGTCTTAAATTTTCTAAATTATTGCAAACATTAGACTACAGTCTAATATTTTCTGAGCAAAAGTGAAAGTTATACGAGCAAACATTAGAGGGGACATTTGCGTAAGTCATCTACTGGAGATCGAGTTAGAAAATTTGGAATAGGAAAAGTATGATTAGTTATTTAACTGATGAATCAAGGCAAGTGTTGGAGATGACAATTAGGCATGGGCTCATAATAAAGCATAACTAGAAATTAGACAATTAAAATTTAAACATAATTTAAGACACGGACAATTTAGACATTAACGATAAAACTATTACAATATGCTTATAATATTAGATTTATTATAAATAAATTGAATAGATTTCCAGTAAATAAATTAATTAATTAAAGTTGTAATTGTGATTACGAAGGAGTTGCAACCATGCTCATGCACATAATTGAGGTACTTACTTACCATTAAACAGTAACCTTAACTAGTAATTTTGGGTTTGAGGATGGAAATAATATTTTTCCAGTAGAGAGCGTTTTATGTTTTTTTTTTTTGAGTAAATCTATTCGACGTAAATACAAATTAGTTTATTTATAGGACCTTTCTTACTGGTGATTAAAAAAGAATTACTATTCTCAAACAGTAACTCGACCAAATTCCCTCTTTAATTTGTCTCTTTCAAATGAAATTCCTTGCTCAAACCTACTTTAAATCACATCAATTAAATCAATCATTAAAATTACTTATCACATAGTACTATTTTCTTGATCTATCACCTACAAGGAATTTACTCTTTGACTTTTTTGTATTATGCATCGTCACATAGTATATTTTTCTTGATCTATCACTACAAGGAATTTCTCTTGGTTTTTTTTGCATTATACATTGAGTCGGAGTTAAAGTTTGAATAATTACAAAGTTTAATAAAAGTCAAATTAATTTCTGAACATTAGCTAAATAGCTATAACTGAGAGATTGTGAGTTCGAGTCTCCCCAAGAGCAAGGTGAGAAGTTCTTGGAGGGAATAATGCCGGGGGCTTATTTGGAAACAGCCTCTCTACCCAAGGGTAGGGGTAAGGTCTGCGTATATACTACCCTCCCCAGACCCCATTAAGTGAGATTATACTGGGTTGTTGTTGTTGTTGTAGCTAGATAGCTACACATGTCCCATAGAGCTCTCATTTAGGTCTATTTTTCTCTCCAAATCTTGATTTAGATATTTTTAAATATTATGCTAATATTTACACGCACACGATGTTTATACAAAATCAAACGATTTAATCTTAGTAGTTAAAAATTAAAGTCTGAAACGCATGCACGTGTAATTTTTGCTCTTATTGATTTGATATAACCACTAAGTGCGGGTAAAGACACGTTTTAGTAATAATATGAATTTAATATTTCTACTTGATTTGATAGCCTCATGAATTTTTTTTATATTTATTTATTTTTATATTTTTAAATGCTTCAAGCTAATTGTCACTTCAATATTAAGTTGAGCTGGTAAAGAATATCCTATTTAGGATAAGTATTATTATATTTGAAATAATAAATTATCAGTTTAAGATGCTTACTCCTAGTACAGGTACTCCTTAATTTAGAATAATTTGCAAATTATATGTGACTGATAGCAACAAATTAAAATATGCGGAAGAAATAGATAAGTGACTCAAATATAGGTTAATTACTGTATTTAACAAAGTGAAAATAACTTAGTGTACAGAAATGAATAACAGGAAGTGGGGACTATAAATATGCTTATTTTGAATGTACAGCTAAATATCGAATCAAATCAGAATTAAGTTGATTAAAACTTCTAAACAAACATTTTCCTGATTTAGCAGTGAAATTATTTAAACAAACTACGATCTATTTAAAAAAACTGAAAAGTGATTTATGTATCGGTTTTGGGAAGTTGTTTAGTGTGAGAGATTATATTGTATATGCCGAGCGATATCTTTAATTCTTCACGATGATAATTCCGTAGTTTTTATTTGTTTTATCTGTTGTTTTTCCTTTTTCCACAATTGTTGGGCTTACTTAGTTGTGGAGACTAGGTGGCTTCACAAAAATTCACGAAGCGCGAACTGGGATCATGACGAAATGCGAGCAAAGCAGGCATGGCAATTGCGAAGAACGCCTGGGCCAACAGAGTTCACAAATGCGAACATATCTTCGCAATTGCGAAGAGAGTCTGGAAAGGGATGTGATTGCAAATGCGATATTTTTGTCGCATTTGCAAAGGCAACAGCTATGTGAGGAACTTTGCATTTTTTATGGTGCTTCGTATTTGCGAGCTTCACATTTGCGAAGCTCAGGTCGGAATTACGATATTTGTAGCTGAGTAAAGGGTCTTAGACGGGATTTTCCATTCATTCTCTTTTTTTCTAAAATCTAAACTTCAAGAGACGATTTTCCAAAAACAAGTTAATCCCCAAATCATAAGTAAAACTTAGAATTTGTATAATATTAAATTAAACATACCAGTGTCAGTAAATGATTTTGATAAAGGAAACTTCAATTGATAAGTGAGTACTTAAGCATACGATTTTTATTTTCTATTGTTGAATTACAAGACTACATGGCTTCTAAGCCATTTCAATAGTTATGTAATTGTATATTGGTTTGGTATATTAGATGTATATATAGTGTATAATATAATGGGCAGTGATGATAACACTTTGGGCTCATGTGTTGGGCCTCCAATACTCATGAGCTTATTGGGTCATATCTGAGCCCGGGTCATTTGACCCAGTACTCGACCCGGTCCGGATTGGTTGATATTTTGTTATATTTGTATAGGGGTAGGTGGAAACTTCTACATTCTGATCTTTTCTCTCTTTTCCCAATAACCGACTCTTCGGTTCTCTCAAAAACTCTCTCCCTTTTCTCTACTTTCTCTCTCTAATTTCTCTGTGATTTCATCGATTAATTTCAATATTTACATGGTATCAGAGCCTTACAATGATCCGATCATGTTTGTTCGCATATCGGTATCACTTTTGAACGTTTGTTTGATGATTTTTGACGATTTTTCTGAGATCGAATGGTCTGTGATGATTCAGTTTTTGATCGGACAGACTTCAAAAGTGTTTTACATCATAATATCCGGGTGAATCTTCTTAACCTCAACGTTTTGACAACGTTTTGATCGGTTTTGGTGATTTCTGGTGAGTTATCGGTATCTAGGGTTTTCGGTGGTTTTGATTCACTGGTTTACCGTCTTCCGGTGGTCCGATTCTCATCTTGTGGGTGTTTGGGTAAATTTCCGACATCGTTTCTCGGTTTTCTGGTGACTGAATCGACGTCTGAACCTAGGGTTTCACACCGAGGGTTTTCACTGCTATTTGAAGGCCGATCTTCTTCCGGTAGCGAAGAAGGAGGGTAACTTTGGTTTAAAAATTGTGCATCTGGTTTGTGTATATCGATTTTGGTTTTATGTTTGAATATTTGGTTTTGTGTGTGGCTTTGTGTGTGGCTAATTGATTTGTTACATTCTGGTTGCTGATTCTGTTCTTCCTTGATTTTGTTCTTCCTTGTTGATACATCATGGCTGCTAACACCAATACTAACACCACCAACTCTGGTCTTTTGGACTCTTCGAGTCCCTTATTTCTATACTCCTCCGATGTTCCCGGGGTATCTCTCGTCCCTACACCCTTCTCAGGTGATGGTTTTGGGGGATGGAGAAGAAAAATGATTGTTGCTTTGACTGCTAAAAATAAAATTGGCTTTTATAGATGGAACTTGTCCTCGACCAGCTACTAATGCTGCTCAACAGAGATTATGGGACAGGTGTAATAGTATGGTAATTTCATGGTTAACTGCTTCTATTTCTCCTGCGATTGGTGAGTCTGTCCATTATTCTGATACTGCTGAAAGTATATGGTCACAACTTCAAGCACGTTATGGTACTGCTAATAGGACCAAGATTTATGAATTAAAGAGAGAGCTGTGTAACACTTCTCAAGGGTCCCTTGATATAGCATCGTACTTTAATAGACTTAAAGGTTTATGGGATGAAATTGAATCTATGTGTGTGAACCATGGTCAAAGATGTGTGTGTGCTGCAAAGGAAGGTATTGTAAAGGAAAATGATGATTCTAAGGTGTTTCAGTTTTTAATGGGCCTCAATGACACTTACATGGGGGTAAGGAGCAATATTCTGATGATGCAGCCCCCTCCAAACCTTGACAATGTGTATAATATCCTCCTGAATGATGAGAAACAAAGGCATATTCAGTCTCCCTCTCATTTTAATCCGGATTCTGTCTCTTTTAATGCCTACTCTAACAGGAAGCCAGTTGACTCTAATAAGGCTACAATGCCTAATACTTTTTCTTCTTTCAAACAAAGAGTCAACTTTGATCAAGGTAGAGGGTCGTTGTTCTCTAGATACTGTAAGAAGTCTGGGCATTTAATTGATAAATGTTTCAAACTTCATGGGTATCCACAACATACAACTTTCAAAGGGAGGAAATCTGGTGCTGCTAATGCTGTTACTTCAAATTCTGATGGTCATTTGTCTGTTCCTCAAGGGAATCCTACTGCCAACCATGAATCTGTTTCCAAAACAGATGGTGAGTCTTCTGTGATCCTGGGTTGAGCAGTCAGCATTATGATCAACTGATGAATCTTTTACAACATTCCCAGCTAGGGGGTTCCACTGCTCCAAACCCTTCTCCCATGTGTGCTGTCAATTTTGCTGGTACTATGCTAACTGAGAGCCCAGTTTCTGATTCCAAAGTCTGCATGCTTACTAGTATTAATTCTGTGTCCTGGATAATTGATTCTGGTGCATCTAATCATATGACCTATAACAAATAACTACTTTTTAATCTTACACCTTTATCTGTTCCTTATCTTGTGACCCTTCCTAATGGTTACAAAGTAAAAGTAACTTGCATTGGTTCTTTTCAATTGACTTCTTATATTGTTCTTCATAATGTACTGCTGATTCCTTCTTTCACACACAACTTAATTTCTGTTCATAAGTTGGTGAAGGAATTACATTGCATAGTCCTATTTTCTGAACATTCATGTTTCCTCCAAATGTTACAGGGCCCTTCTCTGAAGAAGCCACTGGATCTTGGTAATCAATCTGATGGCTTGTATAAGCTGACATGGGTCCCTCCTTCATCTTTCCCTTCTTCAACAAGTTCTATTTGTTCTGCTTCTACTTCATGTAGTACTAGCAAGTGTAGTGTTTTGTCTTCTATGCCTATTACTTGTAGTGATACACTTTTGTCTGATAATAAAGCTGTTTCATCTTCCTTATATGTAACTAGTCTCAATTGTAATAATGATTTGAATCATGATATGAATTACATTTGGCACCTGAGACTTGGTCATATTCCCTTTGCTCATATGAAGTGTATTTCTGGTCTATCATTCCCTTTTGCTTCTAAACAACCTTTCCCTTGTTCTGTTTGTCCTATGGCTAGACAAACTAGACTTTCTTTCCCTGACAGTTCTATTAAATCCTCTAAACCATTCCAACTGATTCATGTTGACACCTGGGGACCTTATCACACTCCAACTTCCTCTGGATGTAGATACTTTCTCACAATAGTTGATGACTTTTCAAGAGCAACATGGACTCATCTGTTGGGTTCTAAAGGCAATGCCTTTTCAATGCTTAAGTCCTTCATCTCTATGGTTAAGACCCAGTTTCATACTGTGGTCCAAACTGTTAGAAGTGATAATGCATTGGAGTTGGGTTCTAGTAATGAAGGTATTTCCTATTTTAGCAACCAAGGCATCCTTCACCAAACATCTTGTTCCCACACTCCTCAACAAAATGGAGTTGTTGAAAGGAAACACAGAACCCTTCTTGAGACTTGTAGGGCTTTACTTTTTCAGTCTGGGCTGCCTACTTCTTTCTGGGGGGATTGTTTACTCACTGCTACATATCTGATTAATAGATTACCTACCAAACTCTTACATAATAAATCTCCTCATGAATTGTTGTATGGGATACCCCCTACTTTTCTTCATTTAAGGGCTTTTGGATGTCTTGCTTATGCCACTGTACCAATCCCTCAAAGGGACAAATTGAAGCCTATAGCTATCCCTTGTGTTTTCTTATGCTATCCTTTTGGCAAAAAGGGATACAAATTGTATGATCTTAACTCCAAACATTGTTTGGTCTCCAGGGATGTTGTCTTTCATGAATCAGTTTTTCCTTTTAAATCTTCTTCTTCTGTTATTTCACCCTCTGTCCCCCCATTCCCTCATATTCCTTCTGGAGAAGATGATGTTATTCCTGATTCTCTCATACCTACTGCTTCCTCCTTACCTTCTGGAGAAAATGATGTTATTCCTGATTCTCCTTCTTCTATCCCTCCACCTTCTCCTCCCATTCTGCCCTTTTCCTCTTCTACTCATGTCCTCAGAAAATCTACCAGAACTCATAATCCTCCATCATATCTTAAGGACTATCTATGCCAACTTCCAGCCTTCTCTGGCTCTTCCTCTTCCTCCTTGGAATCTGAACCACTGTATTACTCTCAGGCAGCTTCAGTTCCAGCTTGGCAGGATGCCATGAGAAAGGAATTTGAGGCATTGGACACCAACCAAACCTAGGATGTTGTCCATCTTCCTCCTGGTAAGAAGCCAATTGGTTGTAAGTGGGTTTATAAAATAAAGTACAAGGCTGATGGTTCCATTGAAAGGTATAAGGCCAGGCTTGTGATTAGGGGAGATACTCAGGTTGAAGGGGTTGATTTCACAGAAACTTTTTCTCCTGTGGTCAAAATGTGTACTGTTAAATGTTTGATTGTTGTTGCTGTGAAAAGGAATTGGAAGTTATTTCAATTGGATGTCAATAATGCCTTTTTACATGGTGATTTGGATGAGGAGGTGTACATGAAATTGCCTCCTGGTTTAACTGTATCTACTTCTGTTTCTGATTCTGTTTCCTCTCCTCTGGTTTGCAAACTTAAAAAATCTCTTTATGGGCTGAGACAGGCTTCCAGACAATGGTATGCCAAGTTGTCTCATGCTCTTTCTCTCAGAGGATATAAACACTCTTTAAATGATTACTCTTTATTCATCAAAGGCAAGTCTGGATCTTTAGTCATTCTGGCAGTGTATGTGGATGATATTATTATCACTGGTGAAGACAATGATGAAATCTCTGCTCTGAAACTGTTTTTTGATGATCACTTTAAAATCAAGGACCTTGGGTCCTTGCATTATTTCTTGGGGATTCAGATGTCTCATGTTCCTGGTGGAATGATCCTCAATCAGCAGAAATATATTTGTGACATGTTGCATCAGTTTGACTGTTCTGGTGTTTCTTCTGTTGTTTGCCCTTTAGATATAAATGCCAAACTTCTTGCTGATTGTGGTGACCCATTACCCTCTCCTGATCATTTTAGGAGTTTGGTGGGTAAGCTTTTATTTTTGACACATACCAGACCTGATATATGCTTTGCTGTACAACATTTAAGTCAGTTTCTCAAATGTCCCAGAATACCTCACATGAATGCTGCTCTACATGTGTTACGATATCTTAAAGGCACTGCCTCTATGGGTCTCTTCTACTCTGCCAATGATGATTTTTCTTTGAGTGGTTATTCTGACAGTGATTGGGTTGCTTGCCCTGATACCCGAAGGTCTGTTACTGGATTTTCTGTTCTTCTGGGTGGCTCTTTGATAAGCTGGAAATCTAAGAACAACCTGTTGTGTCTTTGTCATCTGCTGAGGCTGAGTATCGGGCTTTAAGCAAACTTGTGGCTGAGCTTTCTTGGTTATCTCGCTTGTTATCTGATCTTGGTGTTTCTCTTTCTCTTCCTATTTCTGTTTACTGTGATAGTCAATCTGCCATACACATTGCTACTAATCCTGTTTTCCATGAACGCACAAAGC
The DNA here is from genome assembly GCA_034376525.1 of Nicotiana benthamiana. Lineage (NCBI taxonomy): Eukaryota > Viridiplantae > Streptophyta > Magnoliopsida > Solanales > Solanaceae > Nicotiana > Nicotiana benthamiana. Next base: position 95,501,658 of record CM067330.1, read on the forward strand.
ATATAGAGGTGGACTATCACTTTGTGCGTGATCAGGCCAATTCAGGTTTCATCAGGTTGTTCCATGTCTCTACTTCTCGGCAGCTGGCTGATTTGCTCACCAAGCCTTTAACTGGCTCTGCTCTACATCCGGTGCTATCCAAGTTGAAGGTGGTGTCCCCCTCCAACTTGAGGGGGGGTGTTGAATTACAAGACTACATGGCTTCTAAGCCATTTCAATAGTTATGTAATTGTATATTGGTTTGGTATATTAGATGTATATAGAGTGTATAATATAATGGGCAGTAATAATAACACTTTGGGCTCATGGTTGGGCCTCCAATACTCATGAGCTTATTGGGTCATATCTGAGCCCGGGTCATTTGACCCAGTACTCGACCCGGTCCGGATTGGTTGATATTTTGTTATATTTGTATAGGGGTAGGTGGAAACTTCTACATTCTGATCTTTTCTCTCTTTTCCCAATAACCGACTCTTCGGTTCTCTCAAAAACTCTCTCCCTTCTCTCTACTTTCTCTCTCTAATTTCTCTGTGATTTCATCGATTAAACTCAATATTTACATCTATACACTTACATCATCGGGTTAAGGTGACTTATAATAACAAATAATTGTACAAGTGTTAATGCAGAAAACAAAATAAACATGTCATAGATATCCGAATAAAATTATAAATGTAATCAGAATTTGAAGTTAATGAGTTCTGAATTTGTTACGAAATTCATAGCTCGTTTTATTGTGTTCACAATTAAATATTTTTATATATTTAATGAATTGCCTAGTAGAAATATAATGTTTATATAAAGGTAATTGGATTCTGTCGAACGCACACCTAATAGGCTAGCTCCGCTTTTGATTAAAATATACCATGGTGTGAAAATAATATTTATTTTCAGCGAACATAAATTAAATCCTAAACAAGATAATTGAGAAGTCCAAACACTTTGCTTGTTAGGTAAAGAGTCGCCATAAATTATGTTTCATTTATTTTCTATAGTTAATACTGCTATTTCTTTCACACCATAAAAAGAACAAAAGTTCATTAACCACTAATAATTCATGAAGTCGTGTTCATATGGTATTTCCACCCATTTTTGCTGAGATTTGAGTTGTAATAAATTGGATTAAAGTTAAAAAACACAAAAAAATTCACATGGGAAGAGAAGCCAATAAACAAAACTAACTTCCATAGAAAGCTTCATTGTGTTGGGGATGTGAGGTGATAAATACTTATTCGCATCGGAATTATAATTTTTTTGAATTAGAGTGTTTATCAAAAACAATTTCGATCTATCTTTATAATGTAGAGATGGGATATATATTATCTTCCAACGTACGTGTATTCTAGGGGTGTCAACCGACACCTCTTCATCGAAAATTACACTGTATAGCTAGGTAATTTTTTTAAAAACTATGAATATATATATTTTATATTGACACTCCTTGACTTCTTGGTGAGTTTATTTCTTTATATTTTGACTCCTCTCAAGGAAAATACTAGTTATGCCACTGTATACTAGGTATATTGTTGTTGTTGTTGTTGTTGTTGTTGTTGTTGTTTGAGTTTATACTTAACCAAATAATTAATCTTAAAAATCAACAAATCAAAGCCGAAATGCATATCAATTAATCTTAAGCATTTAAAAATATATATATATATCATATATATATCTTATTATATTTATTGACTTCGTATAAATAGAAGATGCCCGTAGGGTTGTGCATAGTGAGTTTAAAGATAGTGTGACTTTCTTTTTGTTTGTGACAATTGATTACCTTAAAAAAAGTATAGTTCCCATTTATTGGCTTAGTTTTGCATAGTGTTAAATTTGGAAAGTGCTTCAACTTTCTAGTTAAATGGGAAAAATAGTATCTAGTCAGTTTTCGAATTGATCATTTAAAAATAGTCAGTATTTGTTAAATTATTAAAAAATAGTTATTATTTTATTGTTATAGAGATCGGTCCAGCATAATATACTGGAGTTCGATGCATCTATGCATGAACTTCCAGCATATTATACTAGACTGGTATACTTTGCTGGCTCCAGTATAATATAATAGAGTTCAAGTATACTTTGTTGGAATTTCAATATATTATACTGGAGTTTCAGCAAAGTATACTGCAACTCCAAACTTCAATATGTTAGTAATATATAGCTTAGAGAGAGAAGCTCTCCCTTCTCTCTAGCAGTACTGTGCCATTGCCTCATCTTCTCCGCCTGCCTCGGCGCACTAAGTTAACGTCGCCGAGCTGGTTTCCATGGCAAGAGGAAGAGGTCGAGGTAGGGGTAGGCCACATAAAATACCAACTGCAACAATCGATCGCATCATCTCAAAAATCAATCCACCACAAGCTATTACCAGTGATGAAGATCCGGTTACTGTTCCATTGATTTCAGTCCCATTGAAGCAACCAGAGGAGGTTCCTGTACAATCGGAAGTTACAGAGCTTCCTCAACCTCAGATTATCCAAGGTAATGGTGAAAATACACACATGCAGACATCAACACAACCATCTGACCCTGAAGTAGTGAAGGTGACAAATGAAGGAACCAAAGTGTGGGCAAATTTGTTCCAGAAAAACAGATTTGCCTCAAATGGGATGTCTCTGGAGTATATACCACCTACTATCTTTGATGGCAAACCTGTAGGTCAATTACTGAAAGAGGAAGTAGAGGAGGAAGAGCAAAAATAGAAGTGTTCTCTGGTGATTTTTGTTTTGGGGACTGGGCCAGGTTATAATGCTATGAAACGATACATTAACCTACACTGGTCTCATATTCCAGAGCCAGATCTATACTACCATGAGGAGGGGTATTATGTAGCTAAATTTCAAACCATGGAAGATGCTAAGGAGGTCATATGTGCTGGTCCATACACCATTGCTAACAGACCTATGGTCTTGAAGCAATGGACTCCAGATTTCGACTTCACTGCTGCTTTCCCTAATGACATTCCTTTATGGGTAAAGTTTCCGAGGCTACCTATGTCATGCTGGGGAAATAGGTCTTTGAGTAGGATTGCCAGTGTTCTTGGTAAACCTATTTTTGCAGATGAGTGTACTACCAATCAGACTAGGATCTCCTTTGCAAGGATGCTTATTGAGGTTAATGTGCCTAAACCTCTGCCAAGTGATATTGAGATTATTGATCCTAATGGCAAGAAGTTTTTCCAGGAAGTGACATATGACTGGAAGCCAACATACTGTGAGAAGTGCCTCATGGTAGGTCATAATTGCATGTCCATACCTAAACCCCCTCAACCTATACAAAAACCAAAAATTAACCAGGAGTGGAGAGTCAATGGAGCAGTGCAGAATGATATACAACCTAAGGAGAACACCAGCCATCAGGTAGAACCAAGGCAGACAGCAATACCTCCTAAGGATGCTGATCCTTTGGATGTCACAGAAGGATTCACTCTGGTAGATAAGGGCAAGCAGGTGCAATTACCAGTTTTTAATCTCACAAATTTTCCCCCATTATCTCCTATGGTATTGAGTAACAGATTTCAAGCAGTGTCTGCAAGCAGAACAGGTCACCCTCCTGATGCAGGGGGACCTAGCTTTACCAAATGAAGTTAGTAGTTTGGAATATTAGAGTGATAAATAAGAAGTATAAACAGAAAGAAGCTAAAGAATACTTTAGACAGAATAAATTTAGTCTTATTTGTTTAGTAGAAACAAAGGTCAAGGAGAATAATGCAGGGAGAATTGCTAATATGGTGCTCCCAGGTTGGGATATGGTAGCTAACTATAAGGAGTCTCCAAGAGGTAGAATCTGGATTTTATGGGATCCTCAGAAGATCAGTGTCACAGGAACTCAGGAGGATGGCCAATTTCTTCATTGCAGTGTTCATAATCTTGTTGGGGGTATGACTTGCCTGCTTACTGTGATTTATGGTTCAAATGGTCTGTACCAGAGAAGAACAATGTGGCAACACACACAAAGTCTTGCTTCTGGTATTACTGATCCTTGGCTGGTTGCAGGTGATTTCAATGCTGTGATGTCTGTCAATGACAGACAGTCATGTACTCAAGTTAAGCAAGCTGAGACTCTGGATTTTATTCAATGCATCCAATTGGCTGAATTATCAGAACTTCCTTGGAAAGGGAATTTCTTCACATGGACTAATAAACAGACTGGTAATGAAAGAGTTGTAGTAGATTAGACAGAATATTTGGTAATTATGAATGGATGATTAAATGGAGTCATGTACAGACTATATATGACCCTCCTTTAATCTCTGATCATAATCCAATGGTCCTCACTTTGATGGAAGATATTACTATCAGGAAGGCACCCTTCAAATTCTACAATGCTTGGGCTAATCACAAGGATTTCCAAAACATCATGAAGGTACATTGGAGGAGTTCTGAGCAGGGCACTCTTAAGTTGATATGGAACAACCTTAAGGCTCTTAAACCTGTTCTAAAATCTCTAAATGTTAAAGAATTTAAGAACATCACACAGAAATAGATTCTATCAGGGAGGAACTAAAGTACATCCAGAACTAGATGAGCTTACGATATACAGATGATTTGCAGGCAAAAGAAAAGGATCTATTATTGAAGATTGAGAAATGGTCATTGATTGAAGAAAGTATCCTCCAGCAGAAATCTAGAACCAAATGGACACAATTGGGAGATTCAAACAATAAGTATTTTCATGTTGTGTTAAAAGAAAAGAAGCAGTATAAAAGCATTACTGAACTGGTTACTGCAGGAGGCACCAAACTCACTCATCCAGGTGACATTAGAGTTGAAATCAGGAACTTCTATAAGGCTTTAATGGGGTCATCAGCTCCCTCCCTTCCAGCAATTAATAGATCATATATGGATAATGGCCCAAATCTCACTCATTATCAGCAGCAGCAGCTAATTGCAGATGTGTCTATGGATGAAATTGTAGATAGCCTAAAATCCATTGGTGATCAAGCACCTGGGATTGATGGCTATAATGTTGTTTTCTTTAAACAGACCTGGTGGCTTACTGGAAATCAAATTACCAGGGCAGTCCTGGAGTTCTTCCAATCTGGTAAGATGTATAAGCCAGTGAATTGTGCTTCCCTTACACTGATACCTAAAGTTCCTAACCCTCAGTCAGTCAAGGAATTCAGACCAATTGCCTGTTGTTCAGTCTTATATAAGATAATATCTAAGATACTGGCTAACAGATTGCAGAAATGCATGGCTTATATCATCAATGATTCCCAATCAGGATTCATACCAGGAAGGAAGGTGGCTGACAATGTTATCTTAGCACATGAGTTGATCAAACACTATGCTAGAACACACGTGTCTCCTAGGTGCATGATTAAAATAGACTTACAGAAGGCTTATGATTCTGTTGAGTGGATCTTCTTGCAACAAGTGATGGAATCCTTACACTTCCCAGGCAAATTCATAAGGTGGATTCTGGAATGTGTCCAGACAGTGAGTTTTACAATCATGGTTAATGGGAAAACTACTGAACCCTTTCAAGCAGCTAAAGGATTGAGGCAAGGTGACCCAGTCTCCCCTTTCTTATTTGCTATAGTGATGGAATATCTTAGCAGGGCTTTTATGGAGTTAAAGAAAGATCCAGATTTCCTATTCCATCCTGGATGTAAAAGGTTAAATATCACACACCTTAGTTTTGCAGATGATCTACTGTTATTTGCAAGAGGAGATTTGAAGGCTGTCACAACCATATTCAGATATTTTTCTCAATTCACTGAGGCTTCTGGTATGACTGCTAACTTGAGTAAAAGTTCTGTCTATTTTGATGGTGTCTCTACTAATAAACAGCAGCATATTGTCAACCATCTTGGTTATGTATATGTAGAACTACCCTTCAAGTATTTGGGAGTTCCATTAACTGTCAAGAAAATGTCATTACTTCAATGGCAACCATTGGTGGATAGAGTTACTGCCAGGATTATATCCTGGACTGCTAGGAAATAATCCTATGCAGGGAGAGTCCAACTGGTACAGTCAGTCATCTTTGGTATACAAGCATACTAGGCACAACTTTTTCTGATTCCTGCAAAAATTTTAAAAATGCGGGATGCAGTTTGTAGATCCTATGTTTGGACAGGTTCAGCCAACATATCCAAAAAATCATATGTAGCTTGGGACAAGGTCTTCTTACCTAAATCTGCTGGGGGTTTAAATATTATGAATCTGCTATTATGGAACAAAGCTGCAATCATGAAACTTGGATGGGATTTGGCCAAGAAGAAAGATGTGTTATGGATAAAATGGATTCACTCAGTATACATAAAGCAGCAACAATTGCAGGACCTAACCATTCCTAACCAAGCCAGTTGGATGGTTAGGAAGATCATTGCTTCCACTGTTACATTGCAGCAGTCACAGATGCTACAATAACCAGTTTGTTCTATCAAGAAATTCTACTTACAACAGATTGGACAATTGCCAAGAGTAGAGTGGAAGAACCTAACTATCCAAAACTATGCTCGACCTAAGGCAGTCTTTAATCTCTGGCTTATACTACAGAACAGGCTGCCCACAAAGGATAGACTGGAACAATGGACACTCACAGTGGATAACACATGTGCACTTTGCCAACAAGATAAGGAGACTAGGGATCATCTATTCTTCTCATGTTTATTCACCCCCTTACTGCATCACACTTTACAGTGGATTGGAGTTACCCAAGTCTACTACCAGAATTGGGAACAATTCATTCAGTGGATCATCACCAAGTCTAAAGGCAAAACTGGTCGAGCTCAAGTGATGAAAATGGTCTTTGCTGAAATGCTTTACAGTGTTTGGTTAGAAAGAAATTCCAGATTGTTTAATCAAACTTCATGTTCTAGTGGACAACTACTAAGAAGCATTGCTTATGTATGTCATGTTAGGAGTCCTCCTAAAATCAATGTATACCTACAGCATTATCTCCTGTAATTAGACACATAGGTATAGTGATGTAGATGCTAGCTAGTTTATCATAGATGATAGTCAGCTGTGTATAGCTGAACTATGGCTTTGTAAAGACAGACCTTTGGTGATTAATACAACAAATTTAATTACCAAAAAAAAAAACTCCAAACTTCAGTATAATATACTAGAGTTCCAATATATTTTGCTATAAATCCAGTACAATATATTGAAGTATTTTTCGAATTTTAAATAATATTTTTATTTAGATTTATACTTATATAAAATGTGACTAAATTTTAATAACTGTTAAAATTATAACGATTTTTGAATAACCACTTATAAATTTAACTATTTTAAATTTTTTCGTGTGAAATGAGATGATAGAAAGATACAAGCACTCATCACTTACTGCAGAAAAATTTGACAACTTAGCATAAAATCAGGAAACAGGAAGCAGTCTTTGACAATTCAAGAAGCTTCTCAAAGGCAAAAAATTTTAAACGTCAATATTTTAATTTGCTGCAGTAGATTAGTATAAGGGAAACAATGAAGTAATGATAATGGTATTTTCGTTTGATTTATAGATTATGAATTTAAGCTGTGAAAGTGAATATTAATATTTATATTAAGGTAAATTATCTATATCACACTTTTTATTAGGGTGTAGTCAGAGATAGACCTAGGAATTGGCACGGAGGCACTATAATATTCAACATAAATTTATCATTGCTCTTAAAAATTGGTACGAGGTCTATACTAATATCTGACTATTTTTGAAGACATTTGCAAGTATATGGGGAGTTTTTAGTTACCGGGTGTCGGTGACTCCTCAACACGTAATGTCCGTCCACCTCTGGGTGCAATCCTTCTCCGAATACTGAGTGAATACAAAATATTTTATACATCAAACTGCCTTTGCAATAGATTAGTTAACATTTTTATCAGATGATGATATTTTTTATTTAATTATAAATATTTACTTGTAATTATTTTATAAATGATCCATTTATATAAATAATTTTTAGATCATACATGAATAAAACTTAGCTAGTGTTTAGATATGATTTGGTATAAGCTTGAAAATTTGGGTTTTTGAAAATGAGATAAAAAATTTAAAAAAGAAATAAAAGTTGAAATTGTATTTGAACATGCATTTTACTTGAAAAGAATTTAAAATTTTGTGAGTAAAAACTTCAAAAACTACTTTAATATTTATTTTTGGGATTTGAAGATTTTGTTTTTAAAATTCGCCAAAATTAAAAATGATTAAAATATATAATCAAATAAATATGTGAAAAATAAATTTCTTTAAAAAAGCTATGGTCAAACGGAGCTTAAAATTTAGTGAAGATGAAGAACAAATACTAAGGCAGAGTAATAAAAACAAATATATCCTGAAAAGATGTATGAAAACAAAAAAATGAATGGACAAAGGAAAAGAAAAGGAAAGAGCCAAAAATAAGAACAAAAACAAAAATGTGACAAAGCACAGAAATATTAGTTGGATAATACTATCATTAAGCATTATGAACAGTGCAGGTTAATTAATAGTGATGCTACTAATGACACTGTCTTGACAATTATATTGGATGTATTAGGAAAATATTATTAGTGCTACAGCTGTAATACTCAACGAGGTTAATTTTTTTTGGCATTAGTACGTGTCGATCATAAGAAAGTTTTTGCCACTGTAAGAAATATACGGTTAGATTTCTCTATAACATAATTATTGACTAAAAGTTAAATTTTTATGAAATCAATTTTCACTTTATATTATAATATATGGTTTTTATAATAACACTTCAATATACCAATATCAACCCAATGTATTCTTATAAGTAGGGTCTAAGGATGGTAGGATATACGCACAGGGACGAAGCTAGAGTTTCGTTACCGGATTTGGTTGAACCTTTGTCTTAAGAAATTCATTAAATATGTACAAATTCGTACTTTAGAACCCACTAACATAAAAAGACTAAAAGCCCAAACTCAGTAACTTTAAATTATGGCTTCGCCCCTATGTACGTACCTTACCCCTACCCTAGAAGGACAGGGAGATTATTTCTGATAGACCGGACATCAGCCAAAGGATAAGGAAGAAGTCCTGATAGCAAGACAATATAATGAGAAAATTAAATCGAAGATAGCAACAAAAGAATATGTATCGATAGCAAGTATACTTAATCATATCTCTGCTTATTAATTATTATACAAGTAAGATTTTGTGAGATTTTGTGAGTCAACTGAATAAAGTCCCACATTATGATATTTAAATTGACTGCCTTACCACTATATATGGGTGAATGTTTATATTATTCAAATGCTTGAACCACAATGAAATTAATTTCAGGGACGGTCTAGTGGTTAATTAATTAAAAGATTATGATTCGAATTGCGTGTCATGAATTTTGAATTCAATAATAATTTTTATAGACATTCTCAATTGTTTATGGAATTACAATATTACAATCCCTTACCTTTCAATACCAAGTAAGCCTGAGTTTATCATATGAATTCTCATTGTTCACGATGTATTGTTTCATTTTAATCCATTTTTTCAACGTAGCATATAAAAATAATTTTTCTACTACTAAAAGTTCTTTACATTTTTCATAGATATGTAAATCTTCTTATAAGACTACGATTTCTAACAATTATTGGACCTAAAAGAAACATATTGTTGCGAAAGATCGTGGTTCAGTTGGATATGCGAATAAGGTTTCACTTATGTAGCTAAAAAGGCTGGGAGAATACTATGTATAAGTGATGATAATCCATAATTACGTATTTTAGTCGATTATTACACTCTAATTTACTGCACTTTAGTTGAGTTTGTGCTTTAATCCTAGTGTTTTGCAGAAATAGTGTGTTTTATGTCTTGTAGGAATGATTCCGAGCTATGTAGATGTTATGGAATGAATTCGAGTGATTTAGAAATTTAAAGTTGAGTAAAAGTTCAATGAATTCAGCCGGGATCGTGTTTGGGGGTCAAAAGATGATAGTTACAACGAACGAAGAATCTAGGAGGCATATTGCGCACTATCTAGTAAAATACACATAACTTTTGGCTCAGAACTTCATTTGGGCTTCTAAATATATAATTGGAAAGCTAACTCAAAGGGATACAACTTTCATATTTTACGTTTTTCTAAATTTCAAAAGGAACAGGGCGAAAAATGCACCACAGTGCAAGCTGCGGCCGCGGCAGTCCAGACGTGAAATATTGTGCTTTTTCGCTTAGGATGAGGTATAATTGGTTGGGACCGACCCTATTTAGTATATATACATGGAAAACGGTATTTTCTCGAGAGTTGGACATATTTTTGATACATATTTGACCTAAGGAGGCAGAGACACAATAAAAGCAAGGCACGGAATTCTTCAACAAGTTTTTTCCGTCCTCTTCTTATTTTTTATTGTTGGTTATGACTTTTGATATTGTAGTTTTACATACTATTATGAATAGCTAATTTTAATCTAAGGTTTTGGTTAAACCCATTAGGGATGAATTGGTTGTTATATTAATATAGTTTTGAGTTGGTTGTTAATCTCTATTTGTTCAACTACGTTTTGATTTTGGTTAATTGAAAGGATCCTCAATTAGCCATTCCTATTTATTATGTATCTGCTTGAGAGAGAGTGCATATTTAGGTAGTTATTTGAACAACATCACTCCCGGAGTATAGGCGAGAGTCATAACCGAGGGTTTAGAGGTTCGATTAGAGATAATGATACCAGGGTACGATCTAATTGAACTGTAATGTGAATCTAGATAGTGTAGCTTAAGAGAGTGTGTCTAGTAAATTATCATAATTGCTTGAGAGAGATTTATGATATCTGAAGAGTTCATGATTGATAGAGGCAACTAAGTCAAAGCTACAAGAAACATGCAACTAATGAAATCAACAACGGGGGAAACCATTACCTTAGACCTTTATTCCAATTGTTTACAATTCAAACATAATTAGTTTTTAGTTGTTCATTTATTTTCGATCTTGTCTTCTTAGTGATATTAAACAGATACAACTAAGTCTTAGTTCTCTGTGGGATTCGACTCTGGGCATAAAATCTCATATTATATTTGCAACGACCGCTTATCCTTTTTTGGACTAGAGTTGGTTGTGATCAATAAGGTGTAACGACTCTTAATGGTATGAGGCCTTTAAGAAAAAGTCATGAAATTCAACTCAAAACGGACAATATCATACCAAGTTAGGAGCATTTTCGGGCTGGTCGAGCCCAACAACCTGTATTAGCTAAGGGTGTAAAGTGGCCCGGTTCAGACCCCGGAGCGAACCGGGACCGCGGTCCTGGCGGTCCTAGCGGGCCTGCTGGGCCGGTCCTGGCGGTCCCGGTCCTACCGGTCCAAAAAACCCGTGAGGGCCGGTCTTCCTCTTCGAACCGTCAGGCCCGGGACCGCCTGGCGGGTCTGGGCCGGTCCTGGCCGGCCTGGCGAGCCCAACGGCTATTTTTTAATTTTGTTTTTGAAAAATCAGTAACGACTGTTTGCAAAAAGTAGCCGTTTGGAACTTTGTAAAATAGCCATTTGGCCCCCAAACTTTAATTTAACCCCAAACTATATATAATTACACTTTTTTACATTTCTCAACTATTAATACCCCCTCATTCTTTAATTTTTATTCACCAATTCATCAATATCTCTCAATCTCTCTTTGAATCTTTCTACTACAATTGCTTATTTTATTGTTGAAAATTCGTGAAAAATTGTGAAGTTGTTGAATTGAAGTTTTCAAGTGTTCAACGATTTTTACTTTTCAAGAAGTTGTTTGGCAATCCGGTAAACTCGTTTCAAAAAAAATAAGCAATTGTAGTAGAAATTTTCCTTTACCGAACATTTTTTTCAAAAAAAATTCCATTCTAATTAGAATTATGCAAACTAAACAACACAAAAATATATTATTAACACGTAGGAATTGAAACGAGTTTACCGGATTGCCGAACAACTTCTTGATAAGCAAGTTGAAAGTAGTCGCCAACCTAGAGTCCTACTCCGCCTCCCGTAATGCTTGATAGTGATCACCCTTGTTTTCAATTTACCGATAGTGAATTTCTACATGATGTTGCAGTAGGTGATAGATTAGATGATGAAATTATGAATGCTCTTTATCCTAATGAACCTATCTTAGAGGAAAATGAGTATGATAATGATGATGGTGAAACCCAAGCACCAGATTTAGATGATACACCTACTAGTCCTGTCCATAACTCAAGTAATGCACCGGCACACCCACCTGTAGAAACTCCAACTTTTAGTAGACAACCTGCTAAACGTGCAGAAACATCATTAGTTTGAAATTTTTTTACTCAAGTAAGTGAACAAAATAAGGCTAAGTGTAAAACTTATGGGAAATTACTTGTTCATAAATTTACTGGAGACCGTAGCGGCACAGGTAGTTTGTTTAGGCATATAAAAATACACCCTAGAGATAACGCTAGATTTTTTCAAATGCAAGCGCAACAAGAGGGGGGGGGGGGACAAGTGTAGATTCTCAAGTTAATCCTAGTACAGGTTCAAATCTAGTTCAACCAGGAATTAACATTGTCACCGGATGTATTCTATATTACGATCCAAATAGAGATCGTGAAGAACTAGCAAAGATGATTACTGTTATGTTCTTGCCTTATACTTTTGCTTCTAATCCTAATTGGGTTCACTATATTAGAAGAGTTCTTAATCCTACTTATAAAGGTTGGCCTCGCGCAACAGTTAAGGCCGATATTTATAAATTCAAGCATGAATATGAACAATATTTGCGCTATTTATTTACTCATATACCTAATGGTACTTCTATTACAACTGATATTGGTAGAAGTAATAATGATGGAGTTCCGGGATTCTCAAGGTGATAATTTTGATGAAATTTCACATCTAAATGAGCTTCAAGTTTACTTGTCACAGGGACTAGAAAAGGAGAATCCAGACGGCTCTTTCGATCTTTTGGAATGGTGGAAGTCAAGGGAAAAACATTTTCCTGTTCTTGCAAGGATGGCTCGAGATGTTTTATCAATTCAAGCTTCAACTGTTGCATCGGAGAGCGCTTTCAGTCAAGCAAGACTATAAATTGGTGACCATAGAGCGGCGATGAGGGAGAGCTTGAAAAAATCGGTGCTTTTTAGAGATTGGATCCGTGCGGAAAGAAGAAACTTTGGCATTGCGTAATCGCAACCGGCGATAGATGAAGCATATGAAGAAATGATAGCAGAACTTTCGGCGGATTCGTCTTCGCCCGGAAGTGGTGATGAACAAGCTTTATTTCCACCACCACCAACACAACCTCCTCCCAACCTTGACGGATTTATGAGATTTGTTAGATATACAATGTAGATTATGATGTAACTTCTACATTGGCACATCTTCTTTTAGTTTTTTTTCCTTTTAATGGTGGTATTAGTACCTTGTTGTGCTCATTCCATTGGGGGAAGGAAGACTAAGAAAGATATGCCATTTTGGTCAATAAAAATGCTCTTTATCATATCATTGAATATCTTTTTTCTCAATATTTCTTTGTCTTTACTTCAATATCAATCCTTGAATATATATATATAACATACAATATATATTACAATAAAATATATACGAGAATATATAAATATATAATATATATCAATATATACATAATGTACAATATATACTAATTACCACAACACAATATATACATAATATATATCAATATATACATAATATACAATAGATACTAATTACTACAACACAATATATACATAATATACAATATATAGTAATTACTACCACAATATATATATATATATATATATATATATAATATATAATATATACTAATTACTACAATACAATATATACTATACTAATAACTTAGTACACCACAACAACAACAACAACAACTACCCAGTGTATTCCCACCAGGTGGGGTCTGGGGAGGGTAATATGTAGACGAGCCTTACCCCTACCCGACAGGGCAGGGATGCTGTTTCCAATCGACCCTCGGCTCATAGGGTTAGGTGAAAAACAGTAGTAAAACAAACAGAAACAAAACAAAACAGAAACAGTATATCATTAGTGCAATAGAAATTCCAGCATAAATAGCGTTAGAAATAATCTGAACAAATGAAACAAAATACCAAAATATAATAACAAGTAACGGTATCGTACAGTAAACACATATCATCTATGAATAACCCTACTACCCCACCCCCAACCCCGGGAGGAGCGGACGAGAAACTCTAGGTGCCCCTATCCTACAACCCTGATACTAGACCTCCAGGCTTTCCTATCAAGGGTCATGTCCTCTGAAACCTGCATTCTAGCCATATCCTGCCTAATCACCTCTCCCCAATACTTCTTGGGCCTCCCTCTGCCGCACCGACCGCCAGCAATCACCAGCCGTTCGCAGCTCCTCACCGGTGCATCGGGACTTCTCCTCCGCACATGCTCGAACCACCTCAGCCGCGCTTCGCGCATCTTCTCGTCCACCGGGGCCACCCCCACCTTCTCCCGAATAATTTCATTCCTAATTTTATCTAGCCTGGTAAGACCGCACATCCACCTAAGCATCCTCATCTCCGCGACCCTCATCCTCTGAACATGGGAATTCTTTACGGGCCAGCACTCCGCCCCATACAGCATCGCAGGTCTAACCACGGCTCTATAGAATTTCCCCTTGAGTTTGTGTGGAACTTTCATGTCACACAGGACTCCTGATGCAAGCCTCCACTTAACCCACCCTGCTCCTATGCGATGCGTGACGTCCCCGTCAATCTCTCCATCCCCCTGAATCACTGACCCAAGGTAACGGACGCAGTCCTTCTTGGCGATGGCCTGAGAGCCAATCATCACGTCCCTCCCTACTTCACTAGGATCGGCGCTAAACTTGCACTCCAGGTATTCTGTCTTAGATCTGCTTATTTTGAAACCTTTAGACTCGAGAGTCTGCCGCCATACCTCTAACCTCTCGATAACACCGGCCCTCGACTCATCTATCAATACTATATCATCAGCAAATAACATACACCAAGGTACATCCCCTTGAATATGACGGGTAAGAGCATCTATCACTAATGCAAACAAGAGGGGGCTCAGCGCCGATCCTTGATGGAGCCCCGTAACCACTGGAAAATGGCCTGAATCGCCACCCACCGTCCTAACCCTAGTCTTAGCTCCATTGTACATGTCCTTGATTACTCTGATGTAGGCTTCCGGCACGCTCTTCGCCTCCAAACACCGCCACAGCACCTCCCTCGGGACCTTATCATACGCCTTCTCCAGGTCAATAAGCACCATGTGAAGGTCCTTCCTCTTATCCCTGAATTGCTCCGCCAGCCGCCTGACGAGGTGGATAGCCTCAGTAGAGGAGCGGCCCGGCATGAAACCGAACTGGTTCCCAGATATAGTTGTCACTCCCCTCACCCTCGTCTCAATCACCCTCTCCCAAACCTTCATGGTGTGACTTATCAATTTGATAGCCCTATAATTGTTGCAGCACTGGATGTCCCCTTTGTTCTTGTACAAGGGCACCACTGTACTCCATCTCCACTCGTCCGGCATCCTTTTGGTCCTGAAGATCGCATTGAACAACCTGGAGAGCCACTCCCCCCAGACTTACCCATGCACTTCCAGAACTCCACCGGGATCTCGTCAGGCCCGGTCGCTCGACCCCTACTCATCCTACGCAGAGCCCCCATGACCTCCTCTACCCTAATGCGCCTACAGTACCCAAGGTCCCTATGATGCTCTGAGTTCCCCAGTTTCCCTAGCTCTATGTTACGATCCCCCTCCTCGTGAAGTAAGTCCCGAAAGTACTCTTGCCACCTCTGTTTGATTTGAGATTCCCCCAACAGAACTCTACCATCCTCGCCCTTGATACACCTAACTTGGTCTAGATCACGCGCCTTCCTCTCCCTCGCTCTAGCTAACCGGAATAACTTCTTATCCCCGCCTCTCTCCCCTAGCTCTTCGTACATGCGACCGAACGCCGCATTTTTAGCTTCCGTGACTGCCATCTTTGCTTCTTTCCTTGCCACCTTGTAGATCTCCCTGTTCGCTCGCTGATCATCCTCGCTTGTGTTCCCTGCCAACCTAACGAACGCCGCCTTCTTCACTTCCACTTTTCCTTTGACTATATCGTTCGACCACCATTCGCCCTGATAACTGCCTGAGTATCCTTTTGCAACCCCGAGCACGTCCCGTGCTACCCCCCTAATCAAGGTCGCCGTCGCTGTCCACATAGCATCCGCTTCCCCAGAACTCCTCCAAGCTCCGCCCTCAACTAACCTCCTTTCCAACTCCTGAGCTTTTTCCTTTGACAGAGCACCCCATCTATCCGCGGTTGACCCCGCGCGCCTATCCTCTTCCTCTTCACCCAGAGACCGACATCCAGCACCAGGAGTCTATGGAGAGTAGAAAGAGACTCTCCCGGAATAACCTTGCAGTCCTTGCACATGCCCCTATCGCTCCTTCGGATGAGAATGTAATCAATCTGCGTCCTCGCCACTGAACTCTTGAAGGTAACCAAATGCTCCTCCCTCTTCCGAAAAGTCGAATTCGCAATCAGAAGCTCAGAAGCCCTAGCGAAATCTAGCAGCGAAGTGCCCCCTCCGTTTCTAGCCCCAAAGCCGAAGCCTCCGTGCACCTCATCATAGCCACCAGCATCAGCCCCAATGTGGCCATTAAAGTCTCCTCCAATAATTAACTTCTCAGATTGAGGAATACTACTCACCATATCATCCAAGTCCTCCCAAAAGCGCCTCTTGGCCTCCTCGTCTGAACCCGCTTGCGGCGCATAAGCGATGATGACGTTGAGCACGCCGCCCCCAATAGCCAGCTTGATAGACATTAACCTATCATTCACTCGCCTAACCTCGACCACGGACTCCCTTAGGTCCCTATCCACCAAGATGCCCACTGCATTCTTACCTCTCACGACCCCAGAATACCAAAGTTTAAACCCATCTACATCCCACGCCTTCGTCCCTTTCCACCGGGTCTTCTGGACACACGCTATGTTTACCCTCCTCTTCTGAAGAATCTTCGCCAACTCTATGGACTTGCCCGTCAGCGTGCCTATGTTCCAAGACCCAATCCTTAATCTATGGGCATCCGCTGCCCTCTTTCCTCCCTTACCCCCCGCCCTACCCGCGTGGCTACCCCCCGCTCCCCTACTCACTCCCGACACCACCCCACCCCCCGAGGACATGACCTTACGCTAACATCCCCCGCCGCAGCCACTATCCCTCCAACCAACTATGAGAAACAGTAGCGCACGTACACACTAGAATGAAATACGCAAAAGATGCAAGATAGACCACAACAGAATATGCCACACTCCAACTAATAGCTAAAGGCGTAAGAAATTACACAAAGTAAACAAGAGAGCGGGAGGTACCAACTCCCGGTGGGGAAACCTGAAAGTTTGCTTTGGTGCGCCCAAGTTCTCCTGAAGCTCCTCAGAACGTGCTGTTCTATTACGTCCTGCTGCGAGTCTGAACGGTAGTCGCCGAGGGTACTGAGGCTTGCCAGAAATTCTCGCCGGTAGAATATGCACCTGTCCAAGAAAACAAAAACACACCCACACACACCCACGAAGGCAGAGGGGGTAATGGAAAGGAAAGCACAGGAATTGTCGGAAAAATTTCCGGCGAAAAGCGAAAGTTCGAAACCTCTGAACCGAAGGATCAGACTTGGGTAAGTCAACCGTGTTGGTAAAGCTCTTCCGCCAGTCTGCTGTGATAAGCAGTGTGGCAGCAAAGAGAGAGCAGGCTAAGTGGGCAGTTGGGAATGAAAGTGACCCGAGAAAAATTTTGAGGGTGCCGGGTTGGTCGGAACCGTGAGGGGAGGGGACTGTGTAAAAGGGTCCGGCAGAAAATGGCCGGAAAAGGTCGCACCCGCCGAGCGCGTGTCTGACCGCGGCGGCGCGTGGGTGGCACCGTGAGCGCGTGGGGTGGATTCCGGCGACGGAAATTGCCGGGGGGGGTGCGCCTGACGTTGAGTGCCTCAATGGAGTGGGAGGTAACAAAAGCTAACCACCGTGAGTTGTCGGAACAGTGTTCCGACAGCACTGTGCAGTCGGAAAAGACGAGAGAGGAGAGAGAGAAGAGAGAGAAGAGGAAGAGGAGAGGGACTTACCTGTCGGAACCGGCGACGGTGGTCGCTTCAGACGGGAAGAGAGAGAGATTGAGGAGAGAGAAGAGAGCCGTTAGAGAGAAGAGAGAGAGAAGTTTAACTTAGTACACCACATAAAATATATTCTACACTATACTAATAACTACTATACAAGTTATTGCCTTTAGAAAAAATACTCGTCAGGCCTGTTAGGCCCGCCAAGCCCGGGACCGCTGTGGGCTTAGGCCCATCATGGGCCGGTCTCAACCACCAGGACCGCCAGGCCAGGGACCGCCAGGCCTTCCAGGTCCGACACACAAAGCCCGGGACCGCGAATCCCGGCCCGTCAGGCACGGGCCAGAAGACACCCTTAGTATTAGCACCTAGGTCTGGTTGGATGATCATGGCAATGACAGAATCATATGGCGTGAGGCTCAATACTTCTCCTTACGAGCTTAGAGACCACACAAGAAGAAGCTAGTTCTGGGCCTCAATTCATGCCATAAATTAAATACTCTAAAAACGTATACTGAATCTCAAAAGTTAACTCGTGAATCGTGATAAGAGGCCACTTAGAACTTAGTTCGAGGGGAAGATTATTAAATGTGCGATAAATTGCATATTGATATCTAATAAGATTGGAAGACTTCGTATAAGGTATAATGATCTCTTGATGATGTGAGGTTTTTTGGGAATCCTATCTGGTACAATATGTAATAGCCCAAATTATATCAATGTGGGATTTGCCTAAGATCATATCACACTATATTGGGCCTAAAATAAATTTGTAACGTGACTACAATTCTAAAACTCAAACCCCACTAACTGATACAACTTAGTGGGCGTTTGGACATAAGAATTGAAAATTTTCGAAAAAAATGGAAAAAGAATTCAAGTACAATTAGTATTTGAAAATTAAAGTTGTGCTTGGACATGAATATAATTTTGGGTTGTTTTTGAATTTTGTGAATGATGTGAGTGAAAATTCTAAAAAATAGCTTTTTGGAATTTTTTAAATTTTTAATAAATTTCGGAATTCATCTTTAAATAAAAATTAAAAAATTATGGCCGAACACTAATTTCGAAAAAAATGACAAAAATTTCGTAAAAAAGTTTTTTTTTAAAAAGTTATGGCCAGACGGGCTCTTAGTTTCTTTCTTTACCCATATTGGAGGGCAAATTTACAGGAACCAATAATAATAATAGTAGTAATAAATTTGAAAGAAGATAATCAAATGGGACCATGCCTTTCTTTTTTTCCAAAATAGAAATAGCTATCGCAATTTACACCTTTCAATATGATTGTCACTTTCTAAAATACTAGAAAATGATGATTTTCCTAACGTAACAAACTCTCATTTGTCTGATGTAAAAGCCTTATTACAGAAGCTGATTTTATGTTACAAACGAGGGTTTTTAGGATCCTTTTAATTCTCAACTTCTAATTATACTAAGACAACTCATAGGTTGGACTTTTCCTAAAAATCTCACCTTATTCTAATATTGTCATAGTTTACACTTATCTCCTTTTTTACCTTTGTGTTTACCTCCCTCTTTTACCTTCTTAATTTTTATTATTTTAACTAGGAATATTCCATGGGAGTCTTGGACCAATGATCACATGTTCAAGCCGTGAAAACAGCCGCTAGCTCTTATATTAGGGTAGGCTATTTATATTGTATTTTTTGAGGTATAATCCTTCCCCGAACTCTACGAGAACACAGAATATCTAGTGCACCGGATTTTGTCCATTAATTTTTCGGAATATGTTTATACTCGTATACATCCGTCTATGTAAAAAGGATGAGTCACCAACATTGAAATCAGTAGTTTTCATACTTCATATGTTGATCTACGTATTAATAATTTAAGATAATTATATACATCAAAAGTATAGATTTTCTTTTAAATATTAGTGTAATGTAAATGGTTATATAGCTGATTAATACTCTATTTTTCAAGTTTCATATCATGCTTACTAAGCAGAATATATATATATTTGTTATTGTAGATCAACCTAATCTAATAATGTAAAAGTAATTATGCATTATCTATTGCATATTAATATGAGTGTAATACATAAATGATTATCCACTGTCTCTCCTCTGTTTGTTAAGTACTTAAAAGCCAGCCTTTTCTAACTCAGCGTCAAGCATTCACATTAAGATTTAAGTTATATAGTCAGACTTCTCTATTAAAGTCTGAGCTTTTTTTGGAACTAAATTTTATGTTATATTATAATATATATTCTTTATAATAGCACTTCGCCATAATATTCAAAAATATTCAAAATAAAAAAAATTGTTATAAAAATGTTTGACTGTAGATAGACTCAATATTAACATTTTTCATACTTATTAAAGGTTAACCGTTGATAATATCTAATATTACTCAGTAGTCAGGGTTGGAGTTAGCGTTTGATATACAGGTTTGGCAAAATTCAATAAATTTGATCCAGACTTTGTATTAATATTAAAAAGTTTACTTAGAGTATAAGTAGTTTATTTAGAAGCGAGTAATTTGTTCTTTTAGGATCTAGAACTCGTAAGCTCAAACTTTTTATTTCGCCCTAACGAGCCGTTACACAGAAATTAAATTCCTAGAAGTTTTTCTTTATTCACCTAAAAAAGTAATCATTTTATTTTTTATTTTCTTGATTATTCTTATAAGATTTACGTATACAAGTCATTTCACTGTATTCACACGGTCTTATACACGTCATTTTACTATAGCTAGTAACTATAGGGTTAATTTAAAGTGCTAGATTTGGCTAATATTCTTTGATCATGATTGCATGCATGATGCTAGCAGAATTATTAAAATAAGGATTTTTCCTTTTAAAAAAAAACTTAATGCTAATGGTACAATTAAAGAAAGAAAACAGTGTAGTGAAAGAAAAAAAAGAGGAGCTAAAGCACTATAATTGGACCCCATAAAATGTCTCCTCAGTGCTCCCATTATTGATTTCAATTCTTCTCCTCTCTCTCTCTCTTTCTCCATTACAGTCTCTCAAAAAAAATATCACCTTAGTAGTAAGGTGTTTTTTTCCGATCTATATACAAGCAGTTAAGTTTTCTGAGTAAAAGCTTGTTCTTGTCAATATAGGTCTGTCTCAAACTATGATGTCATCAAGTGAGAAAATAAGAGAAGTAGGAGAAGGATCATCAGTAATAGCGCCACCTGATCATCATCATCATCATCACCAGCTATCACCACTACCACCGCCACAACTAAGCCGATACGAATCACAAAAACGTCGTGATTGGAACACTTTCGGACAATACTTGAAAAATCAAAGACCCCCGGTTCCACTATCAAACTGCAACTACAACCATGTGTTAGATTTTCTTAGATACCTCGACCAGTTTGGAAAGACTAAAGTTCACTTACATGGTTGTCTGTTTTTCGGACAACCCGACCCGCCCGGACCATGTACTTGTCCTCTTAGACAAGCATGGGGAAGTCTTGATGCTTTAATAGGAAGACTTAGAGCTGCTCATGAAGAAAATGGAGGTTTACCGGAGAGTAATCCATTTGCAAGTGGTGCAATAAGAGTTTATTTAAGAGAAATAAGAGATTCTCAAGCTAAAGCAAGAGGAATTCCTTATAAGAAGAAGAAGAAAAAGAAGATGAATATGCAAATTAAGACTAGTAAGACTGCTGCTGTTGTTGAGACTTTTCAGTTACAATCTTCTTGATCGTTAAAAAAAGGGTAAAATATTAAGCTTTTAAAATAAGTGGGGTTTTTTTTTTGAGTGGGTAGTATTTTTTCCTATACTATTAGAAGGTATTTCATGATATGAAGATATGATAAAATACTGTTATATAAATCACGTACTTTGAATTAAGGTATTTCACTAAGATCATTATATGGGTAAAATGTCATTTAGTGAGTTTTGAAACCCTAAAGTTACATAGATTCTTCTGAGTTTTGAGTGAAAAATTGGATTGTTAGAACCCCTCTCTCTCTTTCTCTCTATCTCTATCTCTATCTCTCTCGATCTCAATCTCACATATAGTGCAATATCATATTTGTGGGCAGGAGTGGATCTGATATACTTTACATGGAAATTCATTTGAATCTATAACTTTTAACTTACAACTAGATTTATTTGCGCAAAACTCATTGAAATTACTAAGATTATCGGACTACGAACCCAAAACTCAAATAAGGTGATGGTTCAACTGATGAAATTAATCAAAGTCATTAATCCATAAAATTAAAATTTTCTTTTCGCCTCTATTTGTAAGTCTTATTGAATTTTTAATATTTTTGTGAATGCTTTTGTGAAATCTTGTCTCATTTCGAGATTAAATATTTTATTAATATAGCTAGCAGAATCTCTATTATAAAAAATAAATAAATCCTGCATTTGTATTAGAAAGTTGTAAGTGTCTTTTGGTATATTTATGTATTTAACAACAATATAGCATAGCAACTGATCCTTTTGGAGATTTTCAAAACAACAAACAGTCACTATTTGTTCTTAATTTGTATAACTTCTATTATTAAACCATGTTAATTTTTCTTTTGTCTATTCTAGAAGAATTTCATTTCTGTCCATTTTCTCCCCCTCATTGTGTCCTAAATCAAACCATTTTTATGTCGCGGGAAGCAGCGAATACTGCTTGCGTCAGGACAAGTTATTCGTTAGTAGTCAAGCCAAAATTTTTATTATGGAGTGTCAGAATATAAATAATTAAATACATCGAAAATCTAAGGAGAGTTTTCCGTATAGTAAATACACATATAGTGTAATTTTCTGGCGAATGGGTGTCGCTTGAAAAAACTGTTGTCTGCTTCGCACCCCTTAAGAGTGCGATCCTTTCCCAGATCTTACATGAATATATAATACTTTGTCCACTGAACTGTCTTTACGTTGATCATGTTCAATCTCAGTAGAGATTAACTTATGAACTATCATTCTTAGTAGAAATAGACCATCAAATTTTCCTTTGAACAACATTATGAAAATTTTAATTTACACTGTTAGTGTAAGATGTTAAACTCTATCTATTGAAAAGAATGGACCTTGGGCCTATTTCAACCCCAAAAGCTAGCTTATGAGGTGAGGATTGCCCAAGCCATATAAGGAGACCAAGGACCTCAAATCCCTCCGATGTGGGACAACTCAACATCCCCCTCACGCCCAGATCTCTGGAGCGTGGACAACATAAATGGGGGCCCAACATCGGTAACAATAATTGGGATAGGCGTGGCTCTGATACCATGAAAAGAATGGACCTTGGGTCTAATTCAACCCCAAAAGCAAATCGAAGATGAAAATGGAGATGAGAGATGAAGATTTTCAAAGAAGTCTCTCGAACTTCCGAGAGAAAATGAAAAGTCTTATTATCAAAAATATCTTTCCTCTTTCTCCACTCTACAGAGGGTGTATACTATATATCACACTTGGGTCGGGTCAGCCCAAGTGTGATAAAAGAAAAATGGGCTCAGATTTATTTTTGGCCCAAAAACAACTCAAACCTATAATATACACAATATACAAATAGTATACAATAAATATTCAATACAAAATCAATGTATATGTCTAGGTTTGGAAGCTAGATAATCTTGTAGATCAACACCCCCCCCCCTCAAGTTGGAGGGGGATACCACCTTCAACTTGACCAGCAGAGGATGTAGGATAGTGCCAGGCAAAGGCTTGGTGAGAAGGTCAGCCAGCTGACGAGAAGTAGAGACATGTGAGAGAGTAATGAGCCCACCAGTCAACTGATCTCTAACAAAGTGACAATCTACCTCAATATGCTTAGTCCGCTCATGAAAAAACAGGATTCTTGGCAATATGTATAGCAGCCTGGTTGTCACAAAAAATAGAAAAGGGAAAAGAAACATAAACACCAATGTCAGTGAGCAAACGGGAAAGCCAAGACAATTCAGCTACTACCTTACTGAGTGCCCTATATTTTGCTTCAGCAGAGGATAAAGAAACTACAAGCTATTTTTTAGACTTCCAACTAATCAAGTTGCCTCCCAAAAAACACAAAAACCAGTAACAGACCTGCGAGTACCAGGACAGGCAACCCAATCACTGTCAGAATAAGCATGTATAGAGAAATTAGAACTGTCAGAATAGAAGAGACCCAGATTCATAGTACCCTTAAGATATCTGGGAACATGTAGGGCAGCAGTCATATGAGGGACTTTAAGACACTTCAAAAATTGACTCAGATGCTGAACAGCAAAGCAGATGTCAGGCCTTGTGTGAGTCAAAAATAAGAGCTTACCAATAAGGCTCCTATAGTGATCAGGGGAGGAGAAGAGGTCACAAGAATCAGCATGAAGTTTGACATTGAGATCCAAAGGACAAACAACAGGAGAAACATTCATACAGTCAAATTGATGTAGCAGGTCAGAAACATATTTATGCTGAATAAGGAGCATCCCACCAGGAATAACAGACATCTCTATGCCCAAAAAATAATGCAAAAGCCCCAGGTCTTTAATCCGGAACTGATCATCCGGAAACAGTTTTAGGGCAGAAAGCTCATCATTGTCATCCCCAGTAATAATAATGTCATCCACATAGACTGCCACAATAACAAGACAACCAGGTTGGCCTTTGATAAACAGAGAATAATCATTCAAAGAATGTGTATATCCTCTGGAGTAGAGGGCAGAAGACAGTTTAGCATACTATTGTCTGGATGCCTGTCTCAACCCATAAAGAGACTTTTTCAAGTTACATACAAGAGGAGGAGATGCAGAGGAAACAAAATCAGTAGAAGGAACAGAAACTATTAAACCTGGAGGGAGCTTCATATAGACCTCCTCATCCAAATCACCATGCAAGAAAGCATTGCTAACATCAAGTTGAAAAAGATTCCAATGATTCTTAACAGCCACTGAAATAAGACACTTAACAGTGGACATTTTAACCGCATGAGAAAAGGTGTCAATGGAATCAACTCCTTCAATTTGAGTATCCCCTCTAATAACAAGTCTAGCTTTATATCTTTCAACACTACCATCAGCCTTATATTTGATCTTATAAACCCATTTACAGCCTATGGGTTTCTTACCAGGAGGAAGTGGAACAGCATCCCAGGTATGGTTGGCATCCAAAGCATCAAACTCCTTTCTCATGGCATCCTGCCATACTGGAACTGATGCAGCTTGAGAATAATAGAGAGGTTCAGATTCCAGAGAAGAAGAAGAAGATCCAGAGAAGGCAGGAAGATGACAGACATAATCCTTAAGATAAGAAGGAGGATTGTGCTGTCTTCCAGATTTTCTGGGAACATTAAGTGATGTGGAAGAGGGCAAAGCAGGAGGAGAAATATCAGGGTTGAAAGGAGGACTAGAAACTGGATTAGAAGAAGGCGAAACTGGGACAAAAGGAGAAGGAGGAGAGGAACAGATATGGATAGACAAGTCTGTCTCAGAAAGGGAATGCTCAAGAGGAGGAACAAAAGGAAAAGAAGAGGGAGAAACAGAAGGAGTAGGGTTAACAGAAGAAACAGTTTTAAAAGGAAAAGAAGTTTCATGAAAGACAATATCCCTGGACACAAAGCACTTTTTGGAAATGAGATCATACAGTTTATAACCCTTTTTAGCAAAAGGATACCCTAGGAATACACAGGAAATGGCCCTAGGTTTCAATTTGTCCCATTGAGGAATTGGGACAGCAGCATAGGCAAGGCAGCCAAATGCCCTTAAATGGGAGTAAGTAGGTGCCTTTCCATGCAAAATTTCATAATGAGATTTATTATGAAGGAGTCTGGAGGGTATCCTGTTAAATAGATAGGTAGCAGTCAACAAGCAATCTCCCCAGAAAGAGATTGGTAAGCCAGATTGAAAAAGTAGGGCTCTACAGGTCTCAAGAAGAGTCCTATGTTTCCTTTCAACAACAACATTCTGTTGAGGAGTATGGGGACAGGTTGTTTGATGAATAATGCCTTGTTGACTAAAGAAGGATGCACCATCAATGCTAGACCCCAATTCCAAAGCGTTGTCACTTCTAACAGTTTGAACAACAGCATTAAACTGGGTTTTAACCATGCATAGAAAAGATTTAAGCAGACAGAAAGCATTGCTTTTAGACCCCATTAAATGTGTCCAGGTTGCTCTAGAGAAATCATCAACTATTGTAAGAAAATACCTAGAACCAGAAGAAGTGGGAGTGTGATAAGGGCCCCAAGTATCTACATGAATTAACTGGAAAGGCCTACAAGTACTTATTGTGCTATCAGGAAAGGGAAGTCCAGTTTGTTTAGCCATAAGAACAAGGGAAAGGCTGCTTAGAAGCAAATGGAAAAGACAAGCTAGAAATGTTTTTCATGTTTGCAAATGAAATATGAGCCAGTCTCAAATGCCAAATGTAATTCATGTCAGCTGTAAAAATATTATTACAGATGGAACTATTTACATTTGAAGGTAAAGTAACAACTTTATGGCTAGAAGAATAGTCATGATTACAAGAGTCAGACAGGGAACATACAGAAGTAGATGAACAACTATTAAAAGAAGAAGGGGAAGCTGGGGCCCAATCAAACTTGTATAGGCCAGCCTCCTCTTTACCAAGTTCCAGAGGCTTCTTCAGAGAAGGGGCATGTATCATGTGGAGGAAACAGGAAGTTGGAGTGAACAAAACTATGCAATGCAACTGTTTTACTAGTTTGTGGACATAAATCAAGTTGTGTTTAAAAGAAGGAACAAACAAGACATTATGAAGGGTGATGAATGGAGTTAATGCAAAAGATCCTGTGCATGTCACTTTCACTTTATATCCATTAGGAAGAGTTACAAGATAGGGCACAGTTAAGGGTGTAATGTTAAAGAGTAAATTTCTATTAAATGTCATATGGTTAGATGCCCCTAAGTATATTATCCAGGTGGCAGAATCAATGTGAGTAAGCATGCAAAATTTGGAATCAGAAACTGGGCTCTCAGTTAGCATAGTACCAACAAAGTTAGCAGCATACATGGGAGGAGGAGTCTGAGCAGTGGATTCCCCTAACTGAGTTTGTTGTAGCAAGCTCGTCAATTGGTCATATTGTTGTCTGCTCAACCCTGGTATCACAAAATTCTGGCCATCCATGTTTGTAATAGAGTGATGGCTAGCAGGAGGATTCCCATGAGGAACAGATATATTTCCTTCAGAAGAAAGCACATCCACACCAGTGGAGATATGAGCAACAGCAGGTCTCTTTCCCTTGTTAAATTTGATATTTTGAGGATACCCATGAATCTTGTAACACTTATCAATTAAGTGCCCAGATTTTTTGCAGTATCTACAGAATAGAGATCCTCTTGCCACAGTGGCCTAATTGATCCCAACTGGAAGTTTGTTTGTGTTGACATTGAAAGACATAGAGTCTGGACTAAACTGAGAAATGGACTGGACTTGTATCTGTTTCTCATCATTGAGGACTATATTATAGACACTGTCAAGGGTAGGAGCAGGTTGCATCATCAGCAAGTTACTCCTTACCCCCATGTATGCTTCATTAAGGCCCATGAGAAATTGAAACACCTTATTCTCATCATCTTCATGTATGATGCCATTTTTGGCAGCACAAATACATATTTGCCCATGATTTGTACACATTGTTCCTAATTCATCCCACAATCCTTTAAGTTTGTTAAAGTATGAGGCTACATCTAGGGATCCTTGATAAGTATAAGAGAGTTCTCTTTTTAGCTAAAAAATTTTGGTTCTGTTGGTAGTACCATATCTTGACTCAAGTTGTGTCCATATACTCTGTGCAGTATCAGAATACTGCACACTTTCAGCAATCTGAGGGGACAAGGAGGCAGTTATCCAGGAAATTCCATATTATTATATCTGTCCCACAAACTTTTGTTCAACCAGATTGGTTGCTAGTCGGGGACAGGTACCATCAACAAAGCCAATTTTATTCTTAGCAGACAGCGTGACAATCATTTTCCTCTTCCAACCCTCATAACCACTACTCGAGAAGGGAGTGGACACAAGAGAAACTCCAGGAACATCAGAGGAGTAAACAAAAAGAGGGCTGGTAGTATCCACAGAGGATGTATTAACACTCATATTAGAAGTCATGAGAACCAATGAGTTTAAAAAAATTCAAATCAAAAACAGTCTCGGTAAACAATCTGGAAAGATAGAGTCGTATCAGAAACCACATGCAAAACATACAACACCTAGAACAAGGATAGATTTACCCGCCTTCTTCGCGACCGGAGAAGAACGACCCTCGATTGACAGAGAAAACCCTAGGTCCGAACACCGGAAACCCTAAAATCTGAAAACTTACCGGAATGAAGTCAGGGACGTCGGAAAGTTACCCAAAACGTCCACTGAGTGAAGATCGAACCATCGGGTAGCAGTAAAAGTTCCGATTAACCGTCCGACACACATCGACTTTGTCACCAACAGAATCTCTCACAAATATCCAAAGAAAAATCTTCGATAGAACTTCCGACACGATTAATAAGCAGTGACGGAGAAGCATCCGAAGATCGTCCTGCTCTGATACCATGAAAACATTGCAAATCGAAGATGAAAATGGAGATGAGAGAAGAACATTTTCAGAGAAGTCTCTCGAACTTCCGAGAGAAAATGAAAAGTCTTATTATCAAAATATCTGTCCTTTTTCATCCACTATACAGAGGGTATATACTACATATCATACTTGGTCGGGTCAGCCCAAGTGTGATAAAAGAAAAATGGGCTCAGATTTATGTTTGGCCCAAAACCAACTCAAACCTATAATATACACAATATACAAACAGTATACAATAATTATACAACACAAAATCAATGTATATGTCTAGGTTTGGAAGCTAGATAATTTTGTAGCGCAACATTTATATTGCTTGGATTAGAATCTTTTGAATGTGCAAGTAGAGATATTCTAAAGAATTTGCTCTTCTGATATATCTTGTTCTCTTTTCACAATATTATTCTTGTCATACTTTGCTTCTAATGTTGGTCATAGGTCCATTTTTTCATATAGTAACGAATTCAAAATTTAGACGATGCGTATTTTGTTTCCTTTGTCAAATGACACCGCTACGCGAAAAAATACAAAGTGTATGTAGGTAAAACAAAAATTATATGTATACTTATTATGTATTGACTCACTTAGTTTATTGATATTCTTACTTTTATATATTTTGACACTTCTTAATGAAAATTCTGGTTCCGACGTTAATGCTAATTGTTATTGCTAAGAATGTAGGAATTTTTGGAAAGACTTGGTCGATTGCTGTAGGATTTCTTGTTCAGATCAGTAAATTTTACACAGTTTATACGCAATACTCTGGTTAATTAAATTGTATGTAATGACAGTATAAAGGTTTTTCACATCATCAGGTAAATTTGGCGTACAACAGAAAATCTTTCATAGTATCATAGAAAATAGAGTAATAACATGTTGATTAGATAAACAATTACTATAGCGTATTATAGTGTAAATTTGTTTTCGTGTCCGTGTTTATAATTTAAATCGATATTTCTTTCTGCACTCTCATTCATAATAGAACATTATTATATCACGTCATTCGTAATAATTTTTCCTTCATACCTACAGACCATGTATGTGATAAGGCATTAAATTCCAGCATTAGTTTTTAGTTAATTATCTAGGCCCATTTTATAAAGTTATTTTTTAATTAAGCAAATCTCGTACAGAGTAAGAATCACTAACCGCAAGCTATGAATAGAAAATAATTATTCTCATTATACATGTATATACCTCCTAAAATTCTTTTGTTTGTTGAATAAACGTATTGGTTATTTGACTGATTGAAGGATCATTGACACAATAGCGGAGTCAAAATTTTTACTAAAATATATGAATTATAATAAAAAAATAATATTATCTTGCAAGCACGGATTGAACCTATAACCTTAAGGGATATGTGCAACCACTTAATGTCTGGCTACACCTTCAACCTATATTAATTAGATTCAGTTAGAAGTTTGGTAATAGTTTGTTATAAAAACTCACATGAGTTGCACGTGCTAGGCAGCTGAAGGAAAGGGGGCTTCCTAAAGTTAGTTACAACTAACTTTCCTGCCTTTCCTATATAGGTTTATTTTTCCCAATTCTGTAACTCTCATGTAATGTTCGAGTAAGAAATTTCTCTCTCTCTCTCTCTCTCTCTCTCTCTCTCTCTCTCTCTCTCTCTCTCTCTCTCTCTCTCTCTCTCTCTCTCTCTCTCTCTCTCTCTCTTCTCTCTCTCTCTCTCTCAGAATTCCATTATCGAGTTCTACTCGAGCACACTGTTCAAGGGAAATTCTCCATATTTGTCCTTTAGGTGAGCTTCACTTTCATTCCTTGCTTGTAATTCAATTGAGTTCCTATCATTGGTATCAGAGCATTCGTTCCTTGGAATTGTGAATATGGGAGATTATAACACCTGAATGCACGATTTGAGGAAATAAGTCGATAGTCTTAAAGGATCGATAGAGTTACCTACATCATCTGTGGCGGAATTGCAGAAATTAGTCGATAATAGGGTGGCTCAAGCTATGGATGAAATTAGGAAGTTGTTGGTGGGAAATTTGGCCACAACTGGAGTCCAAAATCATGAGTTTCCGATAGAGAATGAAAGGCTAGAGGTGGTAGGCCCACGTCCTAGAGGTCATCAACCTCCCAATTGCGATTATCATACAGAATTTCTGGTTTTTAATGGCGTAGGGTTGAAATACTGGTTGTACAAATGCGAGAAGAATCTTCTCATATGAGGAAACATCTGAAGATTCTAATGTGAGAGCAGTTTCGTACAAGCTGGAGGGAAGGGCTATACAATGGCATCTATCCTATATGAAGCACAGGGTAACTAGAGATTGGCCAAGATGGGGTGAGTATATAGCTTGCTTGTATGCTTGATTTGGATCTAAGCTATTCGATGATCCTATGGGAGTCTTAAGGATCTAAGGCAGGTAAGTTCAGTACAAGACTATGTTGATTTTTTTGATGAACTACCGACTAAGGTGGAATTATCAGAAGAATATGTTGTTAGCTATTTCATTAGAGGTTGGAAAATAGAAACTGGCTTACCTGTTAAGGTGTTAGCACGTAGATCTCTAGTTAAAGACATTATTTTAGCTAGGATTCAGGAGCAAACATCGATAGTACATAAACTAAGTCTTCATGATTCCCTCAAATCCTTCATATTCAACTAAGAATATGCCAAGATTTTCGCCTGTTAACCCCCAATCTTCCTAATCCAATATTCAAATAACCCCCAGATTTAGCCAATCCTCCAATAAACCTTCCAATTCACAAACCTTACCTACTAAACCTACCTATAGAAATGCAAAAAGACTAATCCCTGCTAGAATGGAAGAAAAAATGAGTAAAGGACTTTGTTACAACTGTGATGAGAAATACAGTTTTGCTCATGTGTGTAAAAATAGGAGACAACAGTTTTCTATGGAGGTGGAAGAGGAGTTAGAATGGGTGGAGATAGAGCAAGAGGTGATGCTGGATTCAGCAGAATTATTGAGCATGATTGGTCATGGATGGAAAACTGATGATGAGGTATCCATTTTGCCTCATGTATCAGTTAATGCTATGAATGGCCTGCATAATTTTACGACTATGAGAGTAACTGCGTCAGTCAAGGGCAAGGTTGTGCAAGTCCTGATTGATACTGATAGCACTCATAATTTTTTGGACTTTAATACTGCCAAGAAATTGGGTTGTCTATTGACATTGATAGCTCCTTTTGATGTGTCTATAGCTAATGGGAAGAAAGTGAAAAGAAACTACATATATAAGAAGCTTATATGGAAGATGCAGGGTGTGTCCTTTGATTCAGACATGTTGGTATTACCAATTGGGAGGTGCACCATGGTTTTAGGTATTCAGTAGTTAATTATATTGGGGGATATCATGTGGAACTTCAAAAAACTTAGAATGGAGTTCAACATTATGGGGCACAAGGTGTCATTAAGGGGAATACAACCCCCAGCTACCAAGATGATTCAGCAAGACAACATGGACAAGTTGTTGGCCTGACCTGCAGAGTTGTACATGATATCTGTAGGGTTGTTCATTGAGCACCGGTAATAAAGTGTGGGAATTACTCTGTTGGCAATGGAAAGCTTACCCAAGAAGCCTAGTATAAATTGGGAGCTACAAGCTATATTGTAGTAGTACAATGATCTCTTTGAAGAGCCAAAACAACTTCCTCCTTCTAGACTGCATGACCATAAGATCATCCTAAAAGATGGTACTTCTCCTCTCAATATCATACCTTATAGGTATCCTAATGTGCAGAAAAATGAAATTGAAAAAATGGTGAACGAGATGTTAGATTCTGGGGTTATAAGGAAGAGTACTAGTTTATCCCTATTGTGATGGTCAAGAAAAATGATGGTCCTGGCGTTTATGTGTGGATAATAGAGAGTTAAACAGTTGCACAGTTAAGGACAAATTCCCAATTCCTGTGATTGAGGAGGTTCTGGATGAATTACATAGTGTGAAGTACTTCTCTAAGTTAGATCTAAGGGTTGGCTACCATCAAATTAGGATGTTTGAACCAGGCATCCCTAAGACTGCCTTTAGGACTCACCATGCCACTATGAATTTCTAGTTATGCCTTTGGTTTAACCAATGCCACTTCTACCTTTCAAAGCTTGATGAATCAGATTTTTCACAAATTCCTCAGAAAGTTTATCCAATTTTTCTTTGATGATATCCTCATATATAATTAAAGTTGGACTAACCACTTAGTACATCTAGAGGAGACTTTCAAAGTGCTTAGATTCCACACCTTGTTCTTCAAACAGAGTAAATGTGCTTTTGGAGTCACTCAAACTGACTACTTAGGCCACATTATTTCTGAACATGGTGTATCTATGGATAATCAGAAGGTACAATAAGTGCTATAATTTAAAAGAGTTGGTAATCGTTGAATTCACTTGATAATATATTATAATAAAATCTCACTTTCTACATGTATTTCTCTAAAGGATAATTGCTTATTGCTAATACAATTATATATTATCTCACCAAGAATTAATCAACTAATACTCCTGTGATGTTATGTAATTAATTGAGTTAAAACTAGTGACGGTTAAACCAAAATATATTCTGGTCTGAATTGTGCTAAAAGATAGTAAAACCTTCGTGAGAATATTTTTTACTAAATCAACACTCTTGCGACTACAATTCCTCCGTGAGAATTAAAATTAAGGCAAGCAAGATTATCAACTTTTAACAATAACTTACTAATAATCACTCCTACTTCACTATTTTATTCAATAGTTACTATATATTAATTTTGCTCTGTGAGAATTACAAAATTAATATGAGAGTAACTTAAAGATAAAATATATAGAAGTGATGACTATGATTAGTTAAAACTATTATTATAGCACAATATAAAATATAAATAGAAAGTCCCAAACCAAGAATATATTAAAACTGAGATAGTATTATAATATATATATATATATATATATATATATATATATATATATATATATATATATATATATAGAGAGAGAGAGAGAGAGAGAGAGAGCTTCATCAACTATCGCAACAAAAAAAGATTACTCCATTATGAAGTAAGAAAAACTAATTTAGGAACAAAAAAACTTATGAAGAAATATTCTTCTTCTAAAAGAAAGACAACTAGCAGCAAATATTAAAGAAAGAGAGAGAGAGAGAGAGAGAGACAAAAGATTAGTCCGGTAAGACTCTTCTTTCTTTCCAACATTCACTCTCTATTTATAGAGTTTTTTTCCTTAGATTCTCCATAGTTGCAACAATGGTCTTATCAATTGGACTTCATTTTGCAGAGAAATACTATAGTTTCAACTATAGTTCTCTAATTGCAACTATGATGATTTCCTTCATGATTTTCAATTGCTATCGTTGCAACTATGGTGATTTTATCCATTTGCTTCTTCATTCCCAGTTGACTATTCAATTTCCATATTTTTTTGTTTCTTTTCTTCGATTTTCATATGCTCTTTCTCCTACGAAGTATGTTAGAAAATATGGGAGAATATGATATATTTATTCATATTTTATTTAAAATATTTAATATTTACATATAAAAATATAGGAATAAATTATATTCATCAAATTCCCCACACTTGAATCTTTGCTCGTCCTCGAGGAAAAAACCAATTCTAATGATAATATACATACATATAATTTTCTTTTAAACTAAAATATTTTCTTCAAATCTTTTGGTCTTTGTAGGATAAAAATTTGTTCATAATAACTTTTCCGCATGGTTAATATTTTAAACTTCACCAAATCTTTTACCTTGCTTCTGAATTCATTTTTGAAAAAATAAAA
Organism: Nicotiana benthamiana; assembly: GCA_034376525.1. Lineage (NCBI taxonomy): Eukaryota > Viridiplantae > Streptophyta > Magnoliopsida > Solanales > Solanaceae > Nicotiana > Nicotiana benthamiana. The sequence goes on from CM067330.1 coordinate 95,535,909, forward strand.
TTTTGCATTCTTTTCCTCTTGAATCTTTCGGAATTGATAACTTTATGATTATAAGTCTTTAATATTACAATTGTCCGATCATAAGCTTGCTCTTTATGTTAATTTCAACTAATGTAGATTCAACACTGATTTTTGTAATCTATTTAGGACTTTTTCTTGGCTTATAATGTCAGGCTTCAGGCTGGTAGGATATATATATTTTTGTAGTGACTTTTCTTCTTCCAACTTGGAGCAAATGTCTACTAATTATTCCATCTTTCTTCTTTTTTTCAGATATTTGTTTTTGTATATATGCTTTCATCAACATAAAGAGATATAAGAATATACACACACTCATATATTATATCTCTCACTTGTTTCTTTTTTTTCTTTTCTCTTTCGTGCTTTGCACAATCTTCCTTTTCTTTTTCTAACAAACATTACTTATCATGGCTGGAAGAAGTAATAACTATAATAGTAATATACATCTCTTTTTTCTTTTTTTTCTTTTGAGGGGTTATAGACCATCGTGTTTTTAAAAAAAAGGAGATAATGGCTCAAAGATAGGTTCTAAGAGGAAAAAAAATCTTGGGGAGAATAAACTAATATAGGCTAAAAGGTGTATCAAAGAAAGCCTAATTTCAACTTTCAAGAATCAGTGTCATCCATTATTTCGCCTCGAAGAATATTTAGAGCAAGTTCTAGAAAAATTATTAAATATACCTTCTCGCGATAATAACTTTTCTCAATTCCTTTGATCTCGCGAGTTGGAGAGACTAGTTTTTGCCTTCACAAAATTAAACATGCATGGAATTGATATGATAATGAAAAAAAAGACTTAATATTTGAGCACAATAGAAAGAATTTATTTTACTAATTAAAAACCTACAATAACACAATCATTAAGAAGAAAAAAATTATTATAACATTATAGAATATATATATATATATATATATATATATATATATATGTATGTATGTATATATATATATATATATATATATATGTATGTATGTATATATATATACATACATACATACATACATACACACACATAAAGTACTAAAGAAATATTTGAAAAAATAAAATAAAAATATTTTTAGCTTTCAAATTTGCAGCCGCAGAAGAAAGCTTGAAAGAAACTGCGACCGCACATATTCTATGTGTAATAACTGGACTAGCTTTTAGACCTTATCATTCATGGGGTCCGGGTTTTGATATAAATCAGAACTACCCGAGCCAATAATTAATTTATACAATTAGATGGTTAACCAACCAGTAACTTAGGCATACCAACCACCATGGAATTACTTCAATATAGATGACTTTGTTTTTGTAGAGACCTTCATGGGTTGTTCCGGCTATACAATAATCTGAATATTTTTTTCTTCAGTTAAACCTTATATTTATATATAGCAAAACAAATTTACAAAGTGTCCCTATAGTAGTTGTTTGGACTACCAACTACTCATTCTATTTGCATTCACTATACTAACATATTCACCAAAAGAAGCGCAAAATCATTTAGTATAGGGAGAACTAAGGGCTATACTAAGGAAAATTATTGAGTTGTCATAGCCCAATCTGCCAGCTTCTACTGTGCCTTCCTCGTATGTGAAGGAGCAGAGCAATTTCTCTGGTTAGTCGATCTTCATCATATGCTGGACTCTTAAATCGAATGTTGTTCCTCTCCCTCCAAATTAAAGCAGTGGTTGTTGTAAAACTAGCTGCAGTAATTGCATTGTGCCATGCAAGACTACGAGCTTTACTACATATCCATTCCAACTCATTGTCCCAATCAAGAATTTGTCTGTGAATACCCAGCCAGCAGCACATTCTGGACCAAAGACTCCTAGTAATGCAGCATTTGAAGAAGAGGTGCTGGAATGTTTCATTCCGCTGCTTGCAAAATACACACAGTGGAGGAACTTGAATGCCATATTTCTCTAATCTGTCCACAGTGGGAAGCCTTCTCAGTGCAGCCAACCATGCAGTAATCGAGGTTGGAAATTTGAAGTCAAGAGCAGATTCTTCCAAGCAACCCTATCAAAGTTAGGAAGCATGAAGAGATACAGTTTCTGGATTTGGAACTTGTCCAAGCAGCACACTGCCTTAAGTCTGTCATTAAGTGTGCCTTGTAGCTGTTGATTCTCCATGAGATCAGTCCTGCAGTCTATGATCTTTCTAATAACCCAGGCAGCTTGCCTGGGTGTGGGCATAGTGGCTATGTCATCCCTTTTTATGTAGTAGCAATGAATCCATTTAACCCATAGACACTCCTTCTTCCTAGCTAAGTCCCAAAGCAGTTTAGTGATGGCTGCTTTGTTCCATACAGTCATGTTCAATATGTTTAGACCACCAGCATTGAAAGGTCTGCAGATTCTGTCCCAGGCGACTAAAGCTCTCTTAGATAAGTTGGCATTACCTGTCCACAGGAAGGTTCGACAGATTGTGTCAATGTATTTTAGTACGTTTTTTGGCAGAATGAATACCTGAGACCAATAAGCCTGAATGCCAAAGATAACAGATTTGATCAGCTGACATCTCCCAGCATAGCATAGCAATTTAGCTGACCAGCAAGTAATTCTGGCCGTAATCTTTTCAATGAGGGGCAGAAAGTGATGAATAGAGAGCTTTTTGGAATCCAGAGGTACACCCAAGTATTTGAAAGGAAGATGGCCTTCTATGAACCCCAAAGTCTCTGTCATTTCTTGTCTGAAATCCTGCTGCACTCCTGCTAGGTAGATATCACTTTTGCTAGATCAATTGGTTAAGCATCTATTGGTTAAGCATCTGAATATTAACCAGATCAATTGGTTAAGCATCTATTCGTAAAAATTATATTGGGCTTATGGGGCTCCATTGCTTCACCCTCAATGGCTACAGGTAAGAAAATTATAGTTCTCAGTTTATGTCGTTAGCTCGACTTATTAACAACGGAATTTATTAGGCTATCAAGGTTACCGATGGTTGTTGCTCAAAATGGCCTCCAAAATACAACTTTAACATGTGACCATTTACCTTAAATTTGTCTCCTCCGTTGATCTGTTGAATTTCAATTGTCCCACATGGAGTAACATCTATAACATTATAAGGACATGTCCACCTGGATTTTAATTTCCCTCGAGATAGCCTTAGCCTGCTATTATAAAGAAGTACTTGATATCCAATTTTGAAACTTTTTCGTCTGATCAAATTGTCATGCCATATTTTTACTTTTTCTTTGAATATTCTGGCATTTTCATAAGCTTCCAACCTTAGTTCTTCCAATTCATTAACCTAAAAAATTCTTTTTTTTACCAGTAAAGGTTAATTAGAAGTTTAATGCTTTCAGTGCCGAAACTTTGTGTTCTAATTCAACTGGCAAATGACAAACCTTTCCAAATACTAATTTATAGGGGGTGTTCTAATTTGCATTTTGAACGTCCATCGGTATGCCCATAATGCATCATCTAATTCTAAAGATCAGTCTTTTCTTGAAATTCTAACCATTTTTTCAAGAATTCTTTTTAACTAGCGGTTAGAAACCTCAAATTGCCAGCATGACATGGTATTCCAGTTTTGTGAGTCACACCAAATTTTGATAGCAAAGAAAAAAACTGTCTATTCATAAAATGAGTTCCTTGATCACTAATGATGACTCGAGGTGCTTCAAATCTATTAAAAATATTTTTTCTAATAAAATTACACACTGTATGAGCATCATTCTTCCTTGTGGGGATGACTTCAACCAATCGTGATACATAATCCACAGTCACAAGGATATATTCAAATTGAGAAGAAGGAAAAGGACCCATGAAATCTATTCCCCGAACATCAAATATTTCACATACTTGTATTGATTGTAATGAATCTCATCTCTCTTAGTTATATTACTTGTTTTCTACACCTGTCACATTGTGCAACGTATGCTCGGACATCTTTGAAGAGTGTTGGCAAGAAAAATCCAGTCTCCAATGCTTTAAATGCCGTATAGTTTGCAGCATAATGACCTCTAATTGCTCCATCATGGCAGGAATACAAAATTTTGGTCATCTCTTCTTCAGGTACACACCTCCTGATGATATTATCTGCACAAATTTTGAACAAGTAAGGTTCATTCCACAAATAATACTTAGCATCAGAAATAAGCTTTTTTCTCTGCTGGTAAGAAAGATCTTAGGGTGTCCATCTTCCAACCAAGTAGTTAGCAATATCTACAAACCAGGGTGGTTGAGTCACAACAGAGTCAACTGAAAAAATATGTTCATCAGGAAATTCTTCTTTTATCTCGCTGAACTCAAGGGGAGGGTCTTCTAGTCTAGACAAATGGTCAGCTACCTAATTCTCTGTTCCTTTTTTGTCCTTTATCTCATGGTCAAATTTTTGCATAAGTAAAATCCATCTTAACCATCTAGGTCGAACATCTTTTTTGAATAAGAGGTATTTTAAAGCTGCATGGTCAGTAAAAACAGCCACCTTTGTTCCTATCAAATATGAACGAAATATATTAAATACAAATACTACCACCAGTAACTCTTTTTCTGTTGTGGCATAATTCAGTTGAGCCTCATTTAGCATTTTACTTGTATAGTAAATGGGGCGAAAAATCTTATCCTTTCTTTGGCATAAAATAGCTCATGCTGTCGTATCACTAGCATCACACATAACCTCAAAAGGTTAACTCCAATCAGGGGACACAACTACACGGGCAGCTAATAATTTCTCCTTAAGGGTGTCAAAAGCTATCATACAATCACCTAAAAAATCAAACCTAACATATTTCATCAAAATGTTAGTCGGAGGTTTTGAAATCTTTGAAAAATCCTTTATGAACCGTCTGTTAAAACCTGCATGATCTAGAAAGCTTCTAATGCCTTTAAGTATTGTGGGAGGGGGTAATCCTGCTATAATATTAATTTTAGCATTATCAACTTCTATCCCATTAGCAGTGATTTTATGTCCTAGAACAATTCCCTTTGTAACCATAAAGTGATATTTTTCCCAATTCAGAATCAAGTTTGTCTCTTTATATCTCTTAAGAACTAAAGTCAAGTGGTAAAGACAATCTTCAAATGTTTTGTCAAAGAGTGTGAAATTATCCATAGAAATTTCAAGAAATTTTTCAGTCATGTCAGAAAAAATTGCTGACATGCAATGCTGAAATATAGCAGGGGCATTGCAGAGATCAATTGTCATTCTCCCTGTATGCATATGTTCCATGAGGACATGTGAAAGTTGTCTTATCCTGATCTTACGGTGAAATTGGTATATGATTATACTCTGAATAACCATCAAGAAAACAGTAAAAACCATATCCTGCAATTCTTTCTAATATTTGATCAATAAACGGTAAAGGAAAATGATCTTTTCTGGCAGCATTATTGAGATATCTATAATCAATACAGACTCTCCATCCTGTAACAGTGCTCGTAGTTATGAGTTCATTATTTTCATTCCTTATAATTGTCATACCTCCTTTCTTTGGTACTACCTGAACTGAACTTACCAAAGGGCTATCTGAAATTGGGTAAATAATACCTGCCGCTAGAAGCTTGACAAGCTCCTTTTTCACTACTTCTTGAATTGCAGAATTCTATCTCCTTTGGGTTGTATTATTGGCTTTTTCCATGAGGATTCTAAACGTATAAATTGTTGGACTAATCCCTTTGATATCCTCTACAGTCCATCGTAAGGCTCCTTTGTGTGATTTTAATTAAATTATTCTTTCTTCTTGTTCTGCAGTTAAATAAGATGAAATAATTACTTGAAATAATTCTTGCTCAAGATAAACATATTCTAAATGAGAAGGAAGAATTTTGAGTTTAATTTTTGGTTGAACTTCTTCTGATTGCATCTCCTTATCCTCCAAATACTTTTCTAGTATTTCAGCTTCTCTCCTAATTGTGGGATCATCATCTTGTGTATTTGGTCAAACTTTCCATTGAGTCTGAAATTAATTGATCATCTTTGTTCATCTGCAAGATCATTAATCATGTCAATAGAAAAGCATGAAGATGATGCCTCGTCTCCTGAAAATCTTAGTATCTTTTGCATATCAAAAATGACTCTTTCTTCATCAACTCTCAAGATTAGTTGTCCTTGATGAGCATCTATGATTTCTCTTTCTGTAGCAAAAAATGGTCTATCCAAATTTATTGGTTCATCAGGACATTATTTCATTTCAAGCACTATAAAATCTATAGGAAACACAAACGTATCTACTCTTACAAGCATATTTTTAATTATTTCCTTAGGGTTCTTAGTACTTAGATCTCCAAAATGAAGAGAAACACATATATCTTTCGTTTCACCAAGATCCAATTTTCTAAAAATAGAAAATGGCATCAAATTTATTGAAGCTCCAAAATTACAAAGTGCTTTTTCAAAATTTACTCCTTCCAAAGTGCAGGAATGGTAAAACTGTCAGGTTCACCAAGTTTTTGTGGTAGCTTATTTTGAAGTATAGCACTGCATTTTTCAGTAAGCATTACCACATAAACTTCTTCTAATTTCCTTTTACTTGACAATTTTTTTTAAAAAAATTTAGCATATGAAGGCATTTGCAACAAGGCATCGGTAAAAGGAATATCAATATGAATCTGCTTTAAGATATTCAAAAATTTTGCAAATTGACCATCAAGTTTTTCTCATTTCATTTTGTGTGGAAAAGGAATTGTCACAGGTGAGGCAGCTATTTTTTCAGAAATTTTTTCTTCCTTATTCTTATTTCCTTCTTCTTTGATGGTTCAGATGGTTTTTCAAAATTCTTACCCTTGTCTACCTATTGTTCTGTCTGGTTTTTTTCTTGTCTGGACATAAGATTCATCTTGTTTCTTACCTGACCGTAAAGTAATGGCCTTAAGGTGCACCTTTTGGATTTGTCTCTGTATCGCTTGATAAGTGACCCTAAATCTTTTCTAACACAAAAGCTGCTAATTGACTTAACTGAATTTTTAGATTTCTGAGGGATGAATTTTGGCTTTTCATCTTTTCATCTGTGACCTTAATATACTTGTACAAAAGGTCATCAAGACTTGGATGAGCTTGTTGGGGCCTCTGCTGGTATGACCCTTCTTGTTGATATGGTCCTGCTTGCTGATAAGGTCTGTAACTTGGTTGTGCATGATTTTGACTCTGGTATCCCCGTGGACCTTGTACATGTTGATTTTGGAAGCTTTGAGAGTTTTCTGCACCATTTGGGTTACTCCACTGAAATCATGGATGCTTCTTTGCCACTGGACTACTAAAAGGATATGGCTTGTAAACCGATAGTATTAACATGTTCATCCGTTTGATTGGCTGCTTGACATTCATGATTCTGGTGGTTTCCTCCGTAAATGTCACAAGCCTTAGATTGTTTTGATTGTTGTGTATTCACCTAAAAAGATTCAAACTTTTGTACCAAAGAAACAATCTGTTGCGTTAGTATATTTAAACAGAAACCTGACTAACCGTAGCAGCCTTTTTAATGATTAAACGCTCAGATAGCCATTGGATAGCATTCTCAGAAATTTCATTCAACCTTTGCAATGCTTTCTTTGTGGTTTTTCCCATTACAGAATCTCCTGGAGCTGCATCTATCACATTTCTAGCAAAGAATTTTAGCCCGTGATAGAAAATGTACAATTGCATATGTTCAGGAATGGCATGGTGTGGTCATTTTCTTAACATTAATTTTAATCTTTCCCAAGCTTGATAAACTAACTTGGTGTCAGTCTGCAAGAAGTTAGATTTGTCTTGTCTTAACTTTGTTGTTTTAGCAGGGAAAAAATATTTGTTTAAAAACTTCTGAGTCATCTGGTCCCATGTTGTAATGGACCCTTGAGGCAAACTTCACAACCAAGTCTTGACGTCTCCTTTTTTAAGAAAAAAGAAAAAGAAAATAGCCTTAACTTGATAGCTTCGGGAGGTACTCCGTTGTACTTAGCAATTTCTACAAGTTCTAGAAAATCAAGTAAATGACTATGTGATCTTTACTTGTATCACCAGTGAAGATACAAGATTGTTGAATTGTTTGAATTAGGCCAGTTCTGATTTCAAAGTTGTTGGTTTCCATTGGGGACTTCTTGACACTAGATTTACAGTTGAAGCGATCGGGTCTAGCATAATCCCTAAGGATTCTGTTTGCTGGCCTTGGCGCCACTTCATCAAATTGCTCCTCTACATGGATTGGCGGTGGAATCCCTTGTGGATTAATGTCCTCTGCTCCCTGATTTTCTATTTCTTCATAAGTTGCTCCTTGAGAAGACGATGTTTGTTCTTTCCTGAGATCTTTCAATTTCACGATGGTAATGAGCTAACTCTTTTATAGAAGAGCGGGTCATAAACTACTTAAAATTCTTAAGTATAGAAAGTAAAGAGAAAAAGATAAGTATATAAAAATTACAAAAATGATAAATATAGTAGGTGCTAAGCAAAAATAGTTGTACGATAATTTTATTATCTACAGAGAATAATAATTTATACACAAATCTTATAATAAAATAGACATAAAGTAAAACAAACTGACGCAACAGTGAACTACGACAAGAAACAATACTACAATACTATTATATATGGACAAAATTAATTAGTGATAATAAATATAGTTGGAATGGTCGTATGAATATTTTTCAGTAGTAAAAAAAACTTCAATGTGAATGAACTAACAATAGTATAAGAGCTATAAATATACAGGTTATAAAAATAGTAAATAGTAGTTATAACTCTATTATGATAAATGAGAGAGTACTAATAGCAGTATGTATAATTTACTAAAAAACAGTTAATGATGGAACTAGTAGGAAAAAATAATACAAAAAAAAAAAAGCTTTTACAATACCATTATGAACAAAAACATTACATTAGGATAATATCCCGATAGTAATTATAGCACTTAATTAGTGAAACTATTAACTGAAACAAAAATAACAGGAATAAATTCTCAAATTAGTAACAAAATATTTAATCTGAAGTAGATGTATGCCAATCCCCGATTACGGCGCCAAAAATTTGACTAGGCCAATGTGTATAGGAATTTTCTGTTCCTATTTTGTCAAATTCTAGTATAGTTTATGATATCGTCCCATAGAGATTGAAAAATCTATTCTACAGACTTATAGTATTTTAGCTATTATTTAAGAGAATCGGATTGATGAAAGATTTGTGGAATCAAAACTTGTTAAATACTTAACAAAATTAAATAACTTTCGAAAGGTTTATAATTTAAAAGAGTTCGAAATCGTTGAATTCACTTGATAATATATTATAATAAAATCTCACTTTATACATGTATTTCTCTAAAGGATAATTGCTTATTGCTAATACAATTATATCTTATCTCATCAAGAATTAATCAATTAATAATACTCAGTGAGGTTTTGTAATTAATTGAGTTAAAACTAGTGACGGTTAAACCGAAACATCTTCTGATCTGAATTGTGCTAAAAGATAGTAAAAACTTCATGAGAATATTTTTGCTAAATCAGTACTCTTGCGACTACAATTCCTCCATGAGAATTAAAATTGAGGCAAGTAAGATTACCGACTTTTAATAATAGTTTAATCATAATTACTCTCACTTTACTATTGTATTCAATAGTTACTATATATTAGTTTTGCTCCATGAGAATTACAAAATTAATATGAGAGTAACTTAAAGATAAAATATATAGAAGTGATAACATGATTAGTTAAAAACTTTTATTATAGCACAACATAAAATATAAATAGAAAGTTCCAAACCAAGAATGTATTAAAACTAAGATATATATATATATATATATACACACACACACACACATCAAGCTTCATTAACTATCACAACAAAAAAAGATTACTCTATTATGAAGTAAGAAAAACTAATTTAGGAACAAAAGAATTCATGAAGAAATATTATTCTTCTAAAAGAAAGACAACTAGTAGCAAATACTAAAGACAAAGAGAGAGACAAAAGAATAGTTTTCTCCCGTAAGACTCTATTCTTTCTTTCCAATATTCACTCTCTAGTTATAGAGTTTTTTTGCCTTAGATTCTCCATAGTTGCAACTATGGAAATTATAGTTGCAATTGTGGTCTTATCAATTGGACTTCCTTTGCAGAGAAATGCTATAGTTTCAACTATAGTTCTCTAGTTGCAACTATGGTGATTTTCTTCGTAATTCCAAATTGCTATCATCGCAACTATGGTGCTTTAGTTCATTTGCTTCTTCATTCCCAGTTGACTACTCAATTCTCACTTTTTTGTTTCTTTTCTTCGATTTTCATATGCTCTTTCTCCTGCGAAGTATGTTAGAAAATATGGGAGAATATGATATTATTCATGTTTTATTTAAAATATTTAATATTTACATATAAAACTATATGAATAAATTATATTCATCAGGGCTTCCTAAGGTTGCTAGGAAGGAAGTGACTTTTGTAATGGTAGTGCAGTATATCCTATCATTCCAGCACCAATATGATCCCTTATGAGGCAGTATATGGCCAGAAGCTTCCTCCCTTATTTCCTTATATAAGTTTTGACTCCCATCTGGACTTGGTCGATAGAAGTCTCCAGGCTAGGGAAGCAACCGTCAGACTGTTGAGATCTCATTCAGAGAAAGCTCAGAATAGGATGAAGGCCCAAGCTGACAAAGGAAGAACTGATAGAACATATGCAGTAGGAGATTAGATTTATGTCAAGCTACAACCTTATGAATAACTCTTCCTCAAATAACATGGTTTTCAAAAAATCTCACCCAAATTTTTTGGACCTTTCAAAATCACTTTTAAGGTAGGAGTTGTTGCTTACACTTTGGATCTTTCTGCTGATACAAAGATTCATCCCACTTTCCACATTTCCCAACTGAAAAGGAAGATTGGTACTCTCAGATGAAGGTCATGTTCTATTGGAACCTGAAGCTATACTGGATAGACATATGATTCAAAAACATGGACGTACTGTTTCTCAAGTTTTGGTCAAATGGTATAATGCTGCTCCTGAAGATAGCACCTAGGAAGACTACTATGTCCTTAAGCAGAGGTTCCTTTGTTTGATTCTTGAGGACAAGGATTGTCTGTAGAGGGGGGTTAGTTGATACGATCATATTAGCGAAGAGTCATATAGTTAGTTGTGTTATTAATTAGATTCAGTTAGAAGTTTGGTAATAGTTTGTTATAAAAACTCACATGAGTTGCACGCGCTAGGTAGCTGAAGGAAAGGGAGCTTCCTAAAGTTAGTTACAACTAATTTTCCCGCCTTTCCTATGTAGGTTGATTTTCCCCAATTTTGTAACTCTCATGTAATGTTGGAACAAGAAATTTCTATCTTCTTTCTCGTCTCTCTCTCTTTCTTCAATCGCTCAGAACTCCATTGTTAAATTCTACTCGAGCACATTATTCAAGGGCAATCTCCATATACCTTTAGGTGAGCTTCACTTTCATTCCTTGCTTGTAATTCAATTGAGTTCTTATCAACATAAGAACTTCCAATTTACATAAAAATAATTAAAAGAACTTCTGGCTAGTAAAAAAAGAGTAGTCTGATGCACAAAATATTTTATATTTATGTATTGTCCAAGAAAATGTTGAACTCAAAAGTATGATGTAGGTATCCTACCCTAATGCAAGCATTAGTTAGTTGCTTTTACAACTCGAACACTTGATCTATAGGTCCCGGGAGACAACTTTACTATTTCTCTAAGGCCCCCTTCAAACCCTAGCCAGTAATATAAACTCATAACTTCGACACAGAGTAAAAATTTATATGTGAAAATTTATTAAAATTATAAAAAATAGTATATATGAATCCATAACTTTAAAAATATAATGGGTTCAATGCTACAAACTATAAAAGATAAACATATATAGTTTAAGTTCTGGATCCGCCTATATTGATATATATTTAATCAATGATGAGCAGCTAGTGATTCAATATATATATATATATATACTCTCACATGCCTTCTCTCTGCTAACAAATTAAACTAAAACATTGCATTGTGCTTGCCTTATTGCTATCGATTGAAACACTAAACTCAAATCCTCAATCAATTGAACAAGTTATATGTTAATTTTACTTTATAAACATAAGAATACGAGCTTCTTTCAATAAATTAAAATCAAATCAATTTTTCTGTATAAATTGTCGTGTGACGTATTCACAAAAATATGTCGAAGGGAAACTTTGAAGCAACGGTAAAGTTGTCTTCGTGTGACCTGTAGATTACAAGTGCGAGCCGTTGAAGCTGTCACTAATATTTACATCAGGTTAGACTATCAACATATATCACACCCCTAGGGATGTGACCTTCTCTAAACCCTGAACGAATACAAAATAGTTTGTACGCCGAACTGTACTTTAATTTTTGTTGTTTGTATACAAGGTTATCTCAATCAGAAAACAACCCCCCTCCATAAGAATTCCACCCCCAAAAAAGTGGAAAAGTTATTAAGAACTATTTACAAAAAGCTTCAAGACATTCTAATCGTGTTAAAGAAGGTGATAATCTCAAAAAATATTCTCATTGAATTAACCATGGTTAATTTTTGAACAACCAATGATATTATGTATAATTTTCCGTAGATAAACCTAGAATAAAGCAAAAAGGGAAGAGCAGTCTCAAATAAACCTATGGAGAAAAAGGACCTTTGCCTTGTGAATTATCAAAAAAAGCAAGAGACACAATATCTAGAGAATATTAAAAATCTATAAGAGACCCTACTGCTTTTTTCAATTTTATAGAATCTTTCAACTTTTCATTGATAGGGACGATTGACCTTAATTGTAATTAGTCTCCACTAACTAATTATTAATCTTATCTGATGTCTCTTTAAGGTGAAATTTTCTTCGTTTAATTTAAGTCATAATTAAATTTTATTTTAGCTAAGTAAGAAATTAGAAGAGAGATTTGTGATTTCTCGACACGAATAAAATACCTAGTCTTCACATAAGTGTGGAAACTCTCATTAATAGCACGCGATTCACCGGCTTAACTATGATAAAAATAAAAAAAATCAGACAAACCCAATTTGCGACTATTTATTAAAATCACAAATCTTAGCAAGTTCATAAGATTATGTATAGAAGATGGCACTTGCTTAATGTCAGTAGGTCAAGAAAGTTGATGACCTGATAATAATCGAGTTTCAAATCTATATTATTATGTCTAATTAATGAACATGAAGGAGGACATGATAATTTATCTTTATTTGATTTTCATGATGATTATTCTAACACTAAAAGATATTCATTAAAAATTATTATCTCTAAGAATTTCTTAATCTAAAACCTAAGGGTGGATATTGTAATATCATGTATGTTCACAGGGATCCTCAATGTAATCATTTCTTCAACTTTTTAAAGAGATTTGGGAAACCTTAGTCACCCTTTTTGTCTCGTTCCTAATTGGCATCATACTATGTTCTTTTGCCACCTTAATTCAATTCAACCTAAATTAACTTTTTCAAAATGTAGAATAACGACCATGTTTAGTTGGAATGTTGAGCCAAGGAGTCCACGATGTATCTAAAAGAACATTTTTATTTTTATAAAGTAGGGGTTTCGTTACGGCTCCGATGGTTTCAACAGGCACACATTCAGAGTCCTGCCCAGTGCTTGGACATTAGCGGATCTAGAATTTTAAAGTGATGGATGTTCGCCGATAAAATTCGAAAGAAGAGGAAAAACGAGTTTATTTATGATACTCACTCTATATTTATCTAATAATTTTTGTAATTATCTGTGCAAATTTATGAAATCCGGTTAAAAGTAATGGGCGCTCAAATATTCATAAGTGTGCATGTATATCTGCCACTGTGCTTGGGAGCTTACGATTTCATATTATATTTTACTTTCCGATAAGTTCTATGTACACATTACTCTTCTTAAACTCTATTTATGAAATTATACTGAATTTGCTATTGTTATGGTATGATATACCAAATGTAGCTGATACTATATTTAATTCCTCAAGATCCAAACTCCTCCAACTTAGTCTAGTCTATTTTCTTCTTCATTCTTTTTTTATTTATTTATGTTTTTTTAATCAACTTTATGTTCTTATCATATAATAGTGACTTGTACACGAATAGAGAAAAGTAATGAGAGGAGGGGTCTTTTTCTTCTAAATATGGTCAAAGCGTGTAAGGCATAAATACATAGTAATAAAAAAATTTAGAAGCAATGATGTAGAACTATTTGTTTTTCTTAATGTGATATCGACACCTATTAATTCTGACTAATTTAGATTCGCATCACGAACTGTCTTAAGGGATAAAACACTTCGCTCATATATGAGATTGAGATGTAGTTAATGTGGAGGATCGGAGTTTCAACGGTGAAAACTAACTCACGCCAAAAAAGTATACATTATAGGTAAAACAAAATTAATTAAATAAATAGTGACAGAGAAAATTATTGTTAAATTTTAGTCCAACAGAACATCCTCTATGATGTTTGAACTTCCAAAACATTTATCATACTTGAAGCCAATGAGAACCTCTGAGGAAAGCATTATAGTTAGTTAAACCTTAAAAAGAATAGAGAATTAAAAAAACGGGTACACTAAGCTTCCGCTATGCACGGTGTTCCGGAAAAGCCGAATCACAAGGATCAATTGTACACAACCTTACCCTGCATTTCTACAAGATGTTGCTTCCACTACTCGAACCCGTAACCTCCTTGGTCATATCGTTGCAACTTTACCAGTCACGCCAAGGCTCCCTTCTAAAAGAATAGAGAATGATGGAATATATTTAATACATCAAATTTGCTCAAGTAATTCAAGAATAAGATTAAATACAAATGCTAGTTTATTCACAGGCATTAATCTCTTCCCTCCCAACTTAAAGAACCTAAGGTGAAGCACTGAACCAAGCATCCTAGCAAATTACCAAAAGACAGCTCTTTGCATATCTGGTTAGAATCATATGGAAATGCCAAGTTGTTGGTACAACAAGGCTTCCACAGTCTGCTCTACAAAATAGCTGGCCTTCAAGCTGCAACTGTATTTGCCTCGGATATACGATCCTCGACCTTGTCAAAATTGAAGCTTTTAGCAACGTCAAAGAAGTGCGCAACAGCTTCTTCTGGCGTACCAACGAGCACACCATGGCCAAGATTGAGGATATGACCCCTGGTCCCTGCACTCTTGACAACCCTGCCCAAAAATACTAGTCAGATTTCTTCCCGGAACTAGAAACTTAAGATATTGAATTCAAAACCAACCCCCTCCCTCCTATGAATGATTAAACTAAGAACAATACTTTTCTCATAATGTATAAAATATGAAACCATGATTGTAACATTCTACACCACATATATTTTTATTCTTTAATTAACTGATAAATCCACAAGGGGAAGTGACGCATGGTGCGAAACTCGATGGATAATGATTGTAGGCTTTGTTTTCGACAAGATTCGAACCCGTGACATGCGCCTAACCTACACATCATCTGTTGCATTCTCATCACTAAACCAAAACCCTGCGGGCCATTCAACACCACAGATTCATGTCATTTTTTTAAAATCAATCTAACTAACATGCAATTCTAGACATGTCGAATGAGTAAAATAGTCTTTAACTATTAACCATAGGGTGTATATATATGAGACTAATCATAAGTTTTAATGTGCTTAGCACAGTCATGCAAGTTGGTAGATATAAAGAGAGGCACCCATAATTTGTACCGAAGTCAAAGATATTCAGCAACAATCTGGCACCACCTTTTAACCAAGTAGCAGTTGGTCATGCACATAAATGAATGAATCAATTATTACAACACGTGTAAGCATTAGTTCCCGAGGATGTTATGTACATTGTACTCCCTTTGCTTCTTTCCAATTGACATGCTTTCTGTTTTTTATCATTTAATATTGGAACTTAAAATTACATTTTTATGCCCTTTTCATGTTGTCCAGCTATTACCTTAACCTATCTATAATAAACTCAAATGTCGTAACTCATCCAGACTTAGTTTTCTCAACTTCCATCAGTCACTTGGACTAGAGGAAGCATAGTGTTTGGAGGTTGTATTTTCAAATTAAGTTCCTAACTAATTAAATAAGCAATGACTACAGTTTAAGGTTCAGTTATGCAACAAACCTTTCAATTTCATCTGTCAATGCAGGAAGAGGACAAAATAAGCTAGCGGGATCAACATTCCCCTGTATACCGATATCAGTTCCCAGTCGCTTCCTTCCATCTTCCATATCCACTGTCCAGTCAAGTCCAATTACATCAACTCCAGTTTCTTTCATCCGCTCAAGAAGTCCACCATTTCCATTAATGTAGAGAACAAGTGGTGTTTGTGGGCACTTCCGTTTAATTGTAGCTACTATCTGCATTCAAAACTCTGAGAGGTGTTCAAAAAGGAAGCAGAATGAAAGAGATTTTACATATTGAGTAATAAAGCAATGACATTCTCGCACAACCAACAGACTGTTAAAACACTCAAGGAATCCTCCTCTAATCCACATATCCTCCATGATATGTTACACATGGCCGTATTTATGAACCTTATTTCCGAGTCTAATCCATCTAATACTTTAAGGGGCCGTTTGGTTCAAGGGATTAGGTGGGCTGAAGGACAATTGGTAGGTTCCCTGACTAACAAAACAAAATCTAGCTTACCTCATCAATATAAGGCTTTGACCAGCAGTCCCACATATGAGGTGGGAGTTGTCCACCCCATGAATCAAATATCTGGATGCAATGAGCTCCAGACTCCACTTGGAAAACAATATACTCAGCAATTGCTTTTGATAGATGAGATAAAAGAGCTCTTAGTACATGAGGAGCAGTGTGGCACATGTCCTTAATTGTCGTATACGTCCGAGTTGTACCTCCTTCAACTATGTAGGTAGCAATTGTCCAAGGAGCTCCAACAAAACCCAAAACTGCAGCTTGCTCTCCAACCTGACATTTTGGGGGAGGGGAATAAATCCCTGAGCTTTTATTACTTTGTCTCATTAAACTTTACATCGAGACCATAAATTCAGACATCATCATAAATATCCAATCAGCACAAATAGCATGGAATTAATAAAGATACCTCTTTCCGCAAAATCCTAAGTGAGTCTCCCACAAATTGAAGTTTCTCCAAGTCAATTGGGTGCAATGCTTTCAATCCCTTTTCAGAACGAATGGGAGACTGAATGACTGGACCTCTCATGTCTTCAATGTCAAATTGGACGCCAAATGCAGGTAGGGGGGTAAGTATGTCCGAAAAGATGATTACTCCATCTGGACGAAAAGCCTCCCATGGCTGCAAAGAAATTTCCACAATGAGATCAGTTGTCTCTGATCTCTCTCTGAAGGATGGATGTTTCTCTGCAAGCCTTCTGTAAACAGCCATATACCTTCCCGCTTGACGCATCATCCATGCAGGGGGACGACTCACCCTTTCTCTTCTTGCAGCCTTTACCAAAAGTGGATCTGAAATGCATACATTTGGAAGCACAAAGTTGAGTGCCCCGCAAAGAATATGGAAGATGAGCTGAAGTAAAGCACCACAGAAACCTGCTAGCTCGACCTACCCCTCCCCTCCCCCCCCCCCCAAAGTGCAAAGGAGGACAGAGCTGATAGGCATATAAACACCATGCACTCTTACAACGAGACAGCTTTTCCATTATTATGGGAAAAAAAAGAATCAATCACTATGTTAGGGAAAAAAAGAATCAATCTACTATGCAGTTTTTGGACATGATGAGACCAAGTAAATCAATAGCAATATGGTTCCACTTATTTTAACCATCTCCAAAAAGATATAGCAACATGTTCCCACTACGAGCAGTTACGCCTTGAATTAGGGACTAGAGCACCCTTTTAAGTTTATCTCTTTTTTTCTTTTTTTATAACAATGTTGTTGGGGACAACTTTCGAGCACCTTAACTATGTTGTTCCGTAATTATCTGCTACCTCTCACCAACACGGGTACTGGATAGCTTTGCCCACCAAGACTTGGGCAAATAGTAAGAAATCCATAGTGTTTTTAGTCTCGGCTGGAATTTAAATCCTAGTGTCCAAGATTCGCACCCACTTCATTGACCACCACACACTTAAGTGCACCCCCTTATAAGGTTCACACTATTTCCTTTTTTTATTGTGGATAAGGTAGGTTAAATTTATTGAAGAAGGTACACGTTTATAAAGAAGAGAGAAATCAATTAAAATTACGAAGACACTTCCTTCAAGATTACGACCTCAACAAAATATAATCTAATATTCATAAAAGACGAACAATCACGAGCTAGTATCCAAAGGGATAAAACAAGTTAGACCATTGTTTTTTTGGCGAAAGGGTCTGCAAATGTATTACCTATTTGATAAGAAAGGAGTAATATGAAATAATCAATATATACGTCATATTGATCTAGATATAATTGTAAAGGTACTCTATAGTTTTTACACCAAGTTTCAAGAGTGATGAAAGTATTTGAGAACGTGTACGGTAACACAACAATGATCAAGTTGATATTTCCTAAGATGGTAAATCTGACAGACTGACACAGTAGAAACAATCCCCCCAAACCCCAGCCTTAGGCGCAAAAAGAAACATAAGACAAAAGAGATTATTCAACATTCCATACTGAATAAACAACAACATCTCGCTCCCAAATAAGGCTATATGAATCCGCACTGACTATTAAGACAAGAGGGGTTGCTCTGATGGTAAGCAACCCCCACTTCCAACCGAGAGGTTGTGAGTTCGAGTCTTCCCAAGAGTAAGTTGGGAAGTTCTTGGAGGGAAGGTTGCCGGGGGTCTATTTGGAAACAACATCTCTACCAAGGGTAGGGGTAAGGTCTGCGTACATACTACCCTCCCCAGACCCCACTAAGTGGGATTATACTGGGTTGTTGTTGTTGTTGAATCCGCACTGACTATGCAACCCATTTAGATTCATTTCAGGCCAATATTACACAAAATATAATAAAACTGTAAAGAACTAAAAGTTCGCTAATATTTCTACCAGCACAAAAATCTCTAGTAGGGCTAAAAGATTCCTCGAAAACATAGAACCTAAAGTTAAGTATTAACATGAGTAAATATATTCCCAACTAAATAAAGTTCCATTCTGAATCCTGACTAAAAATTTGCAGCTTGCTAGTAACAATTATTTTAAGACAACTGAACAAAAGGCATCCATCTTCTAACAACTTCACCAGCTTCTCACCTTTTCCATAGAGATCCTAATTAAGCAATAGGGTCAATTTTCAAAAAATATATCCACCTGTAGTACTTCCTCCTTTCCTCCCTCTGTGATTTCTGTGCTAACAATGTGTAGCAATGGATGTATCTTCCTGCACCCACGGTTGGCCTAAAGTCGTTAACAAAATATGCTTGCTTGAATTAAGAAATAGAACAGTGCTATCGCCGGCGCACATTAGCAAGGCGAAATTGTCGCCGGAAATGGCTCGGAAGAGAAGGAATGCTGCTCCGATTGTCCATGCAATCCCTCCTAAGCTCGTTACACCTGAACATGGCATCACAACTAAACTTGAACCTCTAACATTTGGAAATTTTCTACCTCTGAAGTACCAATCGAAGGATCAATTGCATGCAGAAGAAGTTGAGAATCGATTGCAAGGAATTGAAGAAATGAATGATACAACAGCAAGGAGATTGCAATTTTCAGCAGTTATGGAACCAAAGAGTGCAGTACCAGATATTGTTGAAGCTGTTGAGACAGAGAATCCAAAACCTACAATGGCGGAAGTAGTCAGAGGCAACAGAGATGTGCAAATGGGTAAGCCTTTATCATTTGTTCCTCCTACTTTGAGAGATGGTAAAAAGGTAGTGCAGATCTGTGAAGAAGATTTACAACCACAAATGGAGTATTGGAAGAATGCACTGATTGGATTTGTAATTGGAGATAGACCTAGTGAACAAAATATGGAAAACTTTGTTAGTCATATTTGGAATTTTGTTACTAAGCCTCAAATCCTTATGCATGCTGAAGGTTATTGTATTTTTAGATTCAACAGTGCTGAAGATAGAGATACAGTCATGCAATCCGGTCCATATACCTTTAGAAGCAAGCCAATGGTTCTAAGGCCTTGGGAAATTGATTTCAATTTTCAGGCTAGTGTGCTTAGCACTATACCTATTTGGATTCGATTTCCAGGTCTACCTGTAGGGTATTGGTCTACAGAGGTGTTGAGTAAGTTGGCAAGTGCGATTGGGAAACCATTGTATACTTATAAGTATACTGCTCATTATGACAAAATCTCATTTGCTAGAATTCTTGTAGAAGTTGATGCTGCATATCAGCTTCCTGATGAACTAGAAATTGATACACCTTATGGTTCTAAAATCCAGTCTGTTGAATATGACTGGAAGCCTACTTTTTGCAATCACTGCCTTAAGTTTGGTCATGACACAATTGAGTGTTGGTATTCTTCTGGGAATTCAGACAATCATGTGAAGGAGCAAAAAGACATAAGAAAAGGGGAAATTAAACACATGCAGCAGGGGAAGCAAAAGAAGAAGGAATGGATAGTAAAGAAGAATGTAGCAACTGATGGAATCCAAAAGCCGTCTGAGGAAGCTGTTAATACACCAGTGTTAGTAGTGCAGACTGATCAGGCTTCAAGCAAGTTAGATGATCAAGCTAATGTGCAGCTGTATGAGCAAGTGAATCCTGAAAATCAACTGAGTGAAACAAACACTATGATTACTACCAGTAGTGTGCAGATGACTAGTACGGGTACTAGAGGAAAAGGAATCATGGAAGTAATGGGAAGAAGAGGGCAACTATTTGATCCTGGGCCTTCTTATAGTTTGCCAAATATTGATCCATGATTGTAGTCACATGGAACATTAGGGGACTTAACCAGTCCCCAAAGCAGAAGGAATTGAAGCAATTCCTTAATGATAATAAAGTTGATATAATTGGTATACTGGAAACAAGAATAAAAGAGCATAAAGCCAAGAAAATATTTGACAAAATTGCAAAGGACTGGATGTGGCAATGCAACTATGCAAAAGCTGTTAATGGGAGGATATGGCTTTTATGGAAACCTCATATTCAGATTCAAGGGGTGTCTCTTTCTGACCAGTTCATTCATTGTCTAGTGGAGGATACTAGAAGTCTAGTAAGATTCCACTTCACTATTATCTATGCTTACAACACTGCAGTTCTTAGAGCACAGTTATGGAGGGATTTCAGAACAATTTCTATTCCTCAGCAAGATGCATGGCTTATAAGTGGTGATTTTAATTGTGTATTAAGCTCTGATGATAGAATTGGTTCTCCTGTAACTGAAGCTGAAGTAAGGGATTTCAAAAGTACAATAGATGAGTTACAACTTACAGCTTTAAGAGCAACTGGATGGCACTTCACTTGGACAAACAAGCAAGATGCTGATTCTAGAGTGTATAGCAAGATAGACTGGGCATTTGGCAATTTCCAATGGTTACAGCAGTTTGGACACTTGGAGGCTGACTACATGAATCCATTGATTTCAGATCACTCCCCTATCCTAGTTAAATTTGGTATATATAGGCCATTACACCCTAAACCTTTCAGACTATATAGCAATGTAATGGAACATGAGCAGTTTCATGAAATTCTGAAACAAGTCTGGGAGAAGGTTTATCCTGGCACTCATATGCAGCAGATTTGGAGTAAATTGAAGGCAGTTAAGCAGCAGCTTAAGGGGTTAAATGACTACTTAGCCAAATACAAGCAACAGATAATCCAGACAAGAGAGAGGCTTGATATTTTACAGTTCCAAATGCAGGCAAACTGTCTTTCACAGGAGTTGATTACTGAAGAAAGGGGATTACTTGAAGAACTTGACAAGTGGAGCAAAATTGAAGAGCAGGTAATGAGACAAAAATCCAAAGCTACTTGGATTGAATGTGGAGATGCAAATACCAAGTACTTTCATGCACAATGGAGGATCGGGACAGGTCAAAACAATATTACTTCTATTCATACTGACACAGGTATCAAATAGACTGAGCCTACTGCTGTAGAAAAGGAGTTCCTAAAGGTTTTCCAATCTCTAATGGGAGAATCTGTTATTGAACTCCCCTCTGTGGATACTAATATTATGAGAAGTGGCAGATGTCTAACACTTGAACAGCAAAGAATTCTTATTTGTCCAGTTACAATGGAGGAAATCAGTGCAGCAGTTAATGAGATGCCCAAGGATAAAGCTCCTGGAGTTGATGGATTTCCCATTGAGTTCTTTACAAAGAACTGGAAGATAGTTCAAGAGGATATTTTTTCTGCTGCTAAGGAGTTTTTTGAAACCTGTAAAGTTCCTCATATGATCAATACAACTGCAATAGCTCTTGTTCCTAAGGTCAAAGCTCCTACTACAGTGAAGGATTACAGGCCAATTGCTTGTTGTACTACATTATATAAGATCATATCCAAAGTTATAACCAGTAGAATGAAGAGAGTAATTGGAAACTTGGTTGGACCTGCACAATCTGCTTTTATAGAAGGCAGGAGTATTATGGATAACATCCTTCTCAGTCATGAAATCTTTAAAGGATACTCTAGGAAAGAAGTTTCACCTAGATGTGTTCTTAAAGTGGATCTAAGGAAGGCTTATGATACTTTGGAGTGGGGATTTCTGAAGCAGATTCTCATTACTTTGGGATTCCCTGCTAAATTTACTGATTGGATTATGGCTTGTGTTTCTACTGCCTCATACTCTCTAGTAATGAATGGTGGTCTTACTAAACCATTCAATGCTAAGAGGGGTATTAGGCAAGGAGATCCTATGTCTCCTTATCTATTTGTTCTAGCCATGGAGTATTTGAATAGACTTCTGCAACAACTGCATAAGGATGGAAATTTCAACTTCCACCCTAGATGCAGGAAGCTTAATATTTCTCATGTCTGTTTTGCTGATGATTTGTTAATGTTCTGTAGAGCTGATATGATGTCTATTCAAATCTTGCACAGCACTTTCCTCAAATTCTCAAATGCTTCTGGACTTCAGGCAAATGTTGGCAAGAGTGCTATATATTTAGCAGGAATTCCTCAGGATACTAGAGAGATGATTATTGCTGCTCTTGGCTTTACTGAAGGACATCTTCCTTTTAGATATCTTGGAGTTCCTCTGGATTCCAAGAAGCTATCCATTCAGCATTATTTGGCTCTCATTGAAAAGATCACAACTAGAATTACTTGTTGGTCTGCAAAGCTTTTGTCATATGCTGGCAGAACTCAACTGATTAAGGCTGTGATCTTTGGTATGCAGACTTATTGGGCACAGGTGTTTGTAATCCCTAAGAAAGTATTGAAGGCTATAGAGGCAGTTTGCAGATCTTATCTATGGACAGGCAAAGCATCCTTATCCAGAAGAGCAGAAGAGCACTTGTAGCTTGGGATAAGGTATGTCAACCTATTTCCTCTGGTGGCCTTAACATTGTGAGAATGGAAGTGTGGAATAAAGCAGCCATAGCTAAATTGCTATGGGATTTGACAAGGAAGAAGGACTGCCTTTGGGTGAAGTGGGTGCATACCTATTACATCAAGCATAGATCCATTGAGTCTGTGGCTCTGCCATCAAACTCATCTTGGGTAATTAAGAAGATATTGGCTAGCAGGACTTTGATGTTGGAAAATGCTCAGTTGCAAGGCAGTTTATTCAACAGACTTCAATCTGTTTGTAAGTTGGGAAAGTTCCTAATTCATAGACTTACTGCACTTCTGCCTATATTTCCTAAGTTTCTATGGAGGAATGTAATGCTTGTATCATCTGCACTACCAAGACATAGATTTACTGTCTGGTTAGCTGCTCATCAGAAGTTACCTACCATTGAGAGACTGCAGATCATGGGCATTCAAATTCCATCTCTGTGTGCATTCTGCAAAAGACATGAGGAAGAGTTTAAACATTTGTTCTTTGAATGTGTCATTACCAGTAGTGTTTGGAGGAGAATTTGTCTATGGTTGGGACATGCTAGAACTACAGTATGCTGGGAGACTGAACTGAAATGGATCTGTAACAATGCTAAGAGTAAAAGCTGGAAGAACGAGGTCACTGCAACTGCATTTGTGACCACTGTTGCATTACTATGGAGGAACAGAAATTTGATCAGATTTGAGAATAAGACCTTTGATGAAGATCAATGTTGCAAGGAAGTAACACTGCTATTACATACAAGGAATAGGAATCGAAAGAAGTGGAAGGATAACTTGCAAAATCTCAATACATTTCCTTAGTTGGTTGAGAATTAGCTACTAGAATTGCTATGTATATGATATGAATAGTTAGGAACCAATTGTAACTAGAAGGATAGGAATGAGTAGTAGAAGTCCATACTACTACATTAGGATTCATTGTATATTTTTTTGATATCAATACAAATTGTCAGTTAAGCTAAAAAAGAAAAAGCTTGATTTTGCGTAAAGCTCTTTCCCCCTTTCCATCATCAAGCATGATACACTATTACATCCACCTCTAAGTACATTTGCTAAGATGTAAGATTCTGATTTACTCTATAGCAACCAGAACCATAGATACTAGGTATGCGAACCTTTAGAAAAATTTATAGCAAAGAGTCAACAAATATTACTCCTTCCATCCTATTTTACATGATACAATTTGACTAAGTACGAGTTTTCAAATAATCTTTAAAGTCCTATAAAAATCATGATTTATAATAGTAACTATCATATATGTTGAGTTGTCCCATATCGGAGGGATTTGAGGTCCTTGGTCTCCTTATATGGCTTGGGCAATCCTCACCTCATAAGCTAGCTTTTGGGGTTGAGTTAGGCCCAAGGTCCATTCTTTTCATGGTATCAGAGCCAGGCTCATCCCAATTATTGTTACCGATGTTGGGCCCCCATTAATGTTGTCCACGCTCCAGAGATCTGGCGTGAGGGGGGTGTTGAGTTGTCCCACATCGGAGGGATTTGAGGTCCTTGGTCTCCTTATATGGCTTGGGCAATCCTCACCTTATAAGCCAGCTTTTGGGGTTGAGTTAGGCCCAAGGTCCATTCTTTTCAGGGCTCATTGTATCATGTTTAATATCAATTATATGTTTCTCCCGTGCTTTCCCACATGGTATCAGAGCTTTGGTGAGATAATTATCGTTGTGTGTCATACCAACAATCCGGGAAGAAATAACTCAGTCACCGTGCAATTTTCCGGTGACCGAAGTGACTAATTGCGTCAAAGTCACTAATTATCAGTGTTGTGCAAAAACCAACACCACCACAAGGTTCCCAAGAGAGATCCGACCAAACCCCAGCAAACCCCATCGGAAAACTGCCCTTCACGCGCCCTCACGCGCCAGATTTATCAAGGTAGATCCGACTCACGCGCCCCACGCGCCGGCGCGTGAGCACTGTTCCGGTGAGATTTTGACGAAGGTCCTTCAGGGCAGTTGGATCGCCCTCAAATTCCGAGCCTACCCATATTTTTACTTTTCAATTCCGACCAATTTTGAAGTTTTTCCGGCATCTACAGTAATTTTCCGGCAAAAAAACAGTATTTTGTTCCTCCATTTCAGCAAGTTTTCAACGATGTCTTTGGAACTCGATGCTTTCCGGTCTAGAAACCCGGGTTCGATGTTAAATACATATGTAACAAGCTCGGTACATATGATTTATATGCACCAGCTTGAGTGGGAGTGTTAGAATATGTAATAGTAGAACTCTAATCCAATGTGTATTAGGAGATAGCCTAATCCAATGTTTATTAGGAGTAGGATAGGTTATGTGTATATATATAGGGCTCATTGTATCATGTTTAATATCAATTATATGTTTCTCCCGTGCTTTCTCACAATATAGTTATCAATATGTAAATTTTATTCAAAATTAACGGAATCATGCCTGAGCTGACACAGAAAACTAGATACTTCCGCTCTATTACACCTTTCTCTGTCATTTAATTTGGGACAGATAGTGTCGGAGTCAGGAATTCATACAAGGAGAATTTTAAAAAAAAAAACTGAAACGTTACGTCTAGGATTTGAACCTAGGACTTAAAGAAATTTTTGAATCCCCTTTACCACTGCACTAAAATCTTCTGTCAAGGGTTTCAACCGTCTTTATATAACAAAAAGAATCATTTTTTTCCTAATTACACAATGTAATTTTCGGCGAAGGTGATTCAATTGAACCCACGCTGAGTTCTTACAGCGAACAGCGAAAATTCACCTTATTTCAGCAATGTAAAGAAAATATACTACTATATTTAGAATAAAAATACAAGAAAAAGGAAAAAGTCAACTACAGGAGCCAAGAGATTATACCGGAAGAAGAAGAGCAGGCCCGAAAGACTTTACTAGCATTGAGCTTTGTCGGTTTAGCCGAAACCCCATTTGACCCATTTGAATTAAGCCTTAATTGGACAAACCAGCTTGAAGATGATTTCCAGCTTAATCCAAGATTGCAATAACTACTACGACAACCACTGAAAAAAATGCAGAAAATTATAATTTACGGAGAATGAATTGACTAAAAGAGCGAATTACAGAGAATGGAAATGAGCAAAAAAGGGAAGATTAAAAGCACTGACCTCGTTGTTGTTAATGGAGAGAAAGCCATGGCTAAAGAGAGTGAGAAGTGGATGCTTACTCCCTCTCCTTATCTTTCTTTTTTTTCCTACCGAATCTCACCCTTTTTAAACTGGCTTAACTGCCAAAAAAGGCCAAAAAGGCCAGGTTTTAAATGTTATGGTTAAAGTTTAAATAAATAAATAATCAATGGTTAAAGTATTTATTTAGGTATATAATAATGTATAGTCATTGTGAAAATATTAGTCAAATATATATATATATATATATATATATATATATATATATATATATATATATATATATATATATATATATATATATATATTATGTATGTTATATAATAAAATTATATAAATTTTATATACTTTTTCGACTATTAAATATAAATAAATTCTGATATTCATTTAATTGTTAATATTATATATTAGAAGTAATACATAAAAATAAAAATCACTAAATTTATTGATGTTTAAAAATATTTGAAAATATAATAATTAAACAATAATCATTCACTACAAGAAAACATGCCATTAGCTAGAAACCAAAATTCTAGCTAACTTACCAAGATTCTAGCTAACTTCGCTTTAGCTGGAAAATTGACCTTAGCTAAATTCTGTATAGCTAAATTTTTGCTAGAAAATCATATTATCCGTTGCTAATATAGCTAGGGATATTTGCTTGGCACTAATCCCTCGCAATCATTAGCTAGGACATGTCGTAGCTATATTTCATGTAAATTTTGTTTGGTCAATGTTTACTTTGTTAAAGTGTAGCTAGACTATTAGCTAGGGACTTATTCCATGCTAATATTTGTTAGGATTAGGCTAGCTAAATTCCAAGCAAATGTTGCCTGGTGAGCGTTGATTTCATTACAACATAGCTAGAAATAGCCCTAGCTAAATTTACAAACGCTCTAACTTGATTACTAGTAGAATTTATGTCTATAGCTAAATTGATAAATATCCTAGCCTATATTTGGTTAGGCTTGAGATATTTTCCAGGCTAAATCTAGCTAGGAATAATTTCTATATTATAAATGATGAAATACGAATGTAATTTTCAATATAATTTGACATGAGACGAAACAAGTAAGTAAATTCATTAATTTGAGCGTAAGCATAATCATAGTACTATTAATTATAGAACAACGAAGTATATATATGTCTATTGGTAAATAAAACATGTCTTAACTTAAATAATTAATGACATAAAGCCTATTATTCTAAGATGGGGACAACCAGAGCCGCTTGGTGGTGGTTGAGAAGGTAAACCAAGCATCTCACGCACGACAGCACGAACCGCAACTTTTACTTCTTCTTGCTTATCCTCCCTATATCTGCTTGCACTCGTGCCAACATGTTCTCCATCTGTTGCTCCATTCCACGATCAAGAAGTTGCTGCAATTCGGGTGTTTCAAAAACTTGTTGAGTAGTAACATTTGGACTTGGAGGATTAGAAGCACTAGAGGATGCACAATTAGTGTCCAATGAATCTGCGAGAAGATAATTTTTGGGACCAAGACCATATATTCTTTCTTTTTTTGTGCCTCCAACTATTTCAATCCAAATTTTCAATAGTTGCTCATCTGGTATAGTTTTCAACAAATCCACAATAGTTTCTTCGCTAGTTTTTTCTCCTTCCTCATCTCCATTTGTTGCCATGTTTCTTTCCATCTCTTCATCACCTACTTCAAAACCTTCTTCATCCCTTGAAGTTGAAGAATAATATCTGTAAATGTATTCTGAAAAGAATTATAGTAATGAGTTATTACATAGAATAAAAAAGTTTTACAAGGTAGATATAATTTGTGTGAAGCAATCAGATTGTTGTTATCATCCGTCACAACCAGAAACTGCCCCTCTTCACCTAACAAGCTGCCTATTACTTTGCTTCCTCGTCCAAGATTGAGTAACCTGGTCCAACTTTTTACGTTAAAATTTTGGTCGAATATTACTCTTGTCGATTAGAAAAAAGTCTTATTTTTAACCTTGATCCCAACAAAAGTTGAATTTGAGGGTAAATTTAGAATATAGTTTAAAGTTGAGTTGTTAATTTAAACTTCTTTTCTTGAATAATTTGGACACGTGGAGTCTACCATTTCACTCTGGAACTTCATTAATGTTAAGGCAAATACGAGACGATTTGTTAATGGCAAGAATATTAATGGACCTAAATAATAATGTATGATAAAACTAAAAAAATTCGAATAATATAGGTACAAATTAGGACTTTTTTCTTTAAATAGAAAAACTGTTTAATTTCAAGAAGAGCAATAAAATTATATGAACCAAAGACAAATAAGATACACTTGTGTTTCATTCACCAGGAAGAAAATCGGTAAAAAGGGGATGGAAATTCATTTGTCTTTTAAGTTCTACCTAATTGTTAATCATATACTTAACCTTCCACTTTTTTTATGCTTACCATTCCACTGTCACTGTCTTTCATACGTTAATAGTTAACTAAGCTCTCGTGTGGTACGAGGGATAAAAGATAATTACTTGAGGGATTAAATTTGAGAAAAGTTCATTTTATGTTTGGTTAGGATAAAATTGTGAGAATTAATTATACCGGATTGTAGTATTTTTTTATCACTATAGAAAGGTAAGATAACTAATCGCAGAATAACTAATTTCGAGATAATTAATCATGGGTACGTGTTCCCAACCAAACGATCCCTAGGTGAATATAAAAGCTTGCAATTATAAACTCAATAAAAGTAGAGGGTTGCGGTAGGTTGATAACCAACGAATGAACGGTCTAACTATGATTAGTTCTCTGATTATTAAATTCAGATATGAATAGAGCTAAATAGGTATAGTATATTTATATAGTCGACCTCAACTAATTTGAGATGCAGTAATTATCAAAGTGCAATGACATAATAATCTTGAAGTAATCTGAATAGTAGTACTTATTAAAGGAAGTTCTTTTCAGACCTAACAATCTCTTTTCAAACTTAAATTTGAAATTTAGGATGTGTTTGGTACGAATTTTCTTGAAAAATGAGTTCACGAGGAAAATATCTTTCAAAATATTTAAGCCAATCAAAATTGAAAACAATGTTTTCCTACGTACCAAATACACCCTTAGACCATACTTGAATCAAAGTTGATCTATGGGAAAAACTGATCTTTTCATTTTGAACATCAAATTACAAATCATACTTGCTCCCACTAGATCAAGATTTGTCAAGTTTCTAAAACAATACCTTATTATCTGTATCATCCGTATTTATCGACAGAATATAGTTTCAAGCTAAAGAAAAGATACAACGACGACAATATATCCAGTGTGACCTCACAAGTGGGGTCTGGTAAGGGTGGACGCAAATCTTATCCCTATCTTTATGGGATAGAGAAGATAAAGTCCCAAAATATAGCATTTGATGCTTCTTAGCGAGATACGTTTTCGTTTGAACCAATAGGAAGACAAAGGCAGTATAGTTTCTCAAATACCAAGCATCCAATATCACGGGTTCGAGCCGTGGAATCAACCACTGATGCTTGCATCAAGATAGGATGCCTACATCACACTCCTTAGAGTGCGGTTCTTTCCCCTGATCCTGAGTGAATGTGGGATGCTTCATGCACCGGGCTGCCCTTACCAAGCTGCCAATGAAAGTATGCTCGGAATGCCAAATCATTGATGCTTAACGTGATTCTTCTCATGAACATACAACTCTAGATAGAAAACACAAACACAAGTTGCTTTACGCAAATCTTCAACCTGCTCCCGTCCCTCCCTAAAACCAATGGAGTGGCAGTAGAAGGGTGAAAAAAAGGAAGAATTCGTAATTCTAGTCTTTCTCATGCAGTAGCTATCATCGTTGGAACAGGAGCAAAAGAGAAAACACCAAAAAAGAAGGGATCTAAATATTTACCAGCATGGTTAACCCTGTAAACTTTGACAAAGATGCAAAATTTCCCTGTGTTTAAAGAAAGCGACACAACAAAAGATAAATAGGCAAAAAAGCAAAATTTCCGAGACCAAAAAACTTTTAGCAAACACAGCAAATATGAACAAAGTTAAGAAGTTAAACAAGTGCTAGAATAGGAGAAGCATTACAGTAGTTCATTTGCATCATAATTAGAAGACCATGACACAGTTGCCAACTTCGATCACAACAATCAACGTAGAGGAACTCCAATGGCAAATGAGTGAAAGATAATCGCATGGAGCAAAGTCAGTTACCGGGATTATCATCACCAAGATTAGATTGCAGAAAGAGCCCTCAAAGGAAAGCGAGACCTGGTACTTTTGCTGCAGCTATTGCTCACTTTATCGTAAAGTATCGTGTCATTTGAGCTGCTTATGTTCCTCGAGTAGCACAACGAATCTTCGCTATATTTATATACTTGTTGAGTACTCCCAAGTCCTTTGACTACTAACAGGCCTTTTACTAGCATATAACCCTGCGCTTTTTGCAAATTCTTAACATAGCTGGCCGATGATCCATACTCGGAAACCTTCACCCTCTTCTCATCAAATCCCAGAGTCAAGTTTGATATCGAGGCATAGCTTTCGTTTCCTTGATCTACATTGTTAGTATACCACTGAAATACCTAATTTTTGAAGGACTTAAGCAAGTGAACAGAAGAAGATGGCGGCGTAGCATAAACAGTGTCATTAAAATCAATCAACTGACTCACTATTTGCAAATTCCCTTCATTTCCCATTACCATATAGTTGCTATAACTTAAACGTTGAGACGACTCAGTAGTGATTGTTCCATAAGACGATTTTACCCATCCGGTCAATGTGATGGACCGACTAGCATTCGTGATAAAGTATCCATCAAAACCTGTAAAATTACTCAGCAGTGAAAACAAAACAGGCGAGTAACTATACTTCAACAACTTCCCTTCTGTTTTCTTACTCTTTTCGTCCAGCCAAAGATGCAAATTTGCATCAACATACCACACATTCAAAGCATTTGTGACATGAAACGAATCTTGTGGCTATTTCCATCTAAAATCTCTCCTAGCAACGGGGTAATTTCAATGTCATACGAAGGAAGATAGAACGAGTCAATACCACTAATCGGTCTCCAAAAGAGGGGATTAGCACCCCCAGTATAAATCACAGTAAAAGGCCAAACTACACCAACTACCATATCATCCAAACTAACAACCACCTCTCTAAAAGCTCCACTTCCCGGGATATTAAGATTATTCGATTTTATATACTCATTAGGTAGATTTGCATACCAAGATTCATCATTCTCATGAAATGAAACATAAACTTCTAAACTGCCCTACACACATTTTGCTATGATTTCCTTGAGATTCACAGCTTTGTTAGTGGTAGTTTAGTTGCTAGAAAAATATATTTACTCCATTTCAATTTATATAAAATACTTTTTTTATTAGTATATTTCAAAAAAATAACATATATTAAAAATATTGTATTATGTTGGTCGAGCAAAATTGTTACTCTATTTTTGACTCATTTTAACTGAAGTAAACTTTAAGAGAATTGGATCATGACTCATTGATTAATTTAATCAGTTGTTTTGCCACCTCAAAAAGTTGCTCTTGCTGAGTGAAGGCATCGTCACATTATTGAAACTGCACGAACACTCTTACATGAGGCGTCTCTGTCATCATTTTTTTGGTCATTTGCCTGTCACTATGCACTCTATCTCATTAACCGACTCTGTATCACACTTTTAAATAATATTTCTCCTTTTGAAAAATTATTTGATAAAATACCTGATTATGCTTCTCTACGAATTTTCGGGTGTTTATGTTATCCATGGCTTAGACCATACTCTAAAAATAAACTTGACCTAAAATCCACCCCATATGTTTATCTCGGTTTTTCATTGTCCCATCACTGCTCTCGTCAAAAATTTATTTATCCTGTGATGTGCATTTTGTTGAAAATAACTTTCCTTTCAAAACTTTATTCTCTAATATTACAATTCAAAAAAGGCACCAGTAATAGTCAACTAATGCACTTTCTAATACACCCTATCTCACCTTTAATGATTCTAATAATTTAGACTTGCCACCCCATATTGAAATATCAGCCCCAGTAGAAGAACCCCAAACCCAAACGACAGCTCCCTCTCCAAACTAACGTGACTCACCACTGCTATCCTCCATTTCCGGCGTGCCAGTGACAAAAGAAAATTCAGACTCTTCCAAGACTTCTACTCCAGGTAATCCTCTATCCTCTTCTTCTTCTATAATTCCCCTTGCCCAGGAGTCTCTTTGCCCATGCCCATCTTCTCTGATTCCTTCGACCATTGTCCGTCCACTAGCAAACCCTAATACACCTATAAATTCACCATCTTCTACATCTAAACCTTCACAAATCTCTCCTACCACTTCAAGTGTATCACCACAGAACATCTCAATCCAAATGTATGGCCCATCCTCCTACTGTCTCTATTCGACTCAGCGGTAAACAAGCGGCACCACTAGTCGAACCCACGCTTTCCCCCTGCCATTCCCCTCCCAATCGTATTATCACCCGTTACCAAAATAACATTCAAAAGCCAAAGCAAATTTTTGACTACCTTGCTCATTTAGAAAACTCACTTGTACCACATACCTTCAAACAAGACGAGAAAAATCCTGAGTGGAGAAAAGCTATGAAATCAGAATTTGATGCTTTGTTCAATAACAATACTTGGGAACTAGTTCCAAATGATCCTTCTAAAAAAGTTGTTTCATGTAAGTGGCTTTTCAGGATTAAAAGGAAAGCAGATGGTTCAGTTGATCGCTACAAAGCGAGACCAGTTGCAAAGGGATTTAATCAGAGGACGAGTGTTGATTTTCACTCGACTTTCAGTCTGTTAGTCAAACCCTCCAGTGTTCGAATAAATCTTGCTACTACTCTCCGATTTCATTGTCCTCTTTGCCAGCTTGATGTCAACAATGCAAATCTTCAAGATAATCTTGAAGAGGAGGTTTACATGATGCAACCTCCGGGGTTTACTTGTGCCGACAACCCGACTCATATATGTAAGTTGTGCAAGGAAATTTATGGCTTGAAGCAAGCACCTCGGGCTTGGAATAATGCACTCAAAGGACGTATTTTGTACATGGAATTTGTCAAGACTGAATCGGACCACTCTCTATTCATTAGGATCAGCAACACTGGTTTCATTTTCATTCTGGTATATGTTGACAACATTATCGTCACGGACAACAATGTTATCACTGTGAATGAGGTTATAGCTTCCCTTGCTAAAGATTTGGGACACCTTCATTACTTTCTTGGTGTTGATGTGATTCGCAGTTCAGATGCCATTCTTCTATCTCAAGCAACTTATATCGATACAATTCTCAATTCCGAATTGATGTCTGATTGTAAAAGTGCTAAAACATCAATGAGTAACTCCGACTTACTCAAACTCAATGATGGGGCTGACCATACAGATGCAACTCGCTATCGCCGAGTCCTAGGCAAACTTCAATATATATCCTTTACAAGGCCAAACATTTCCTACGCTGTCAATAAATTGTCCCAATTTATGCAATCACCATCAGACATACACTGGAAAGCTGTGAAACGTGTTCTCTGGTATTTTGTGGTACAATACAGTTTGGCCTTCGTATATCCCTAATTTGTGACTTTAATCTCATATGTATTCTGATGCTGACTGGGCTGGAGATCTCACTGACAGATCCTCCACATCTGGCTATATTCTGTTTCTTGATCGCAACCCTATCAGTTGGTCTTCAAAAAAGCAGAAAATTATTGCTCGTTCATCAACTGAAGCTAAATATAGAGCTGTTGCCGACGTTCTTGCTGAATTGTTATGGGTGAATACCCTATTGCTTGAGCTGAAGTTTCCTATCAAGGATACTCCCACAATCTACTGTGACAGCATTGGTGTCACTTACCTAAGCGAGAATCCAGGCCTTCATAGTCGCATGAAGCATGTTGAGGTGGACTTTTACTTTGTGTGCAACCATGTTCAACAGAAGGGGGTTCAAGTCGTTCATGTTCATTTTGCTGACCAACTAGCTGATACGCTCACCAAGTCACTTGCCAAACTACCATTTGACCAAAATTTGTTCAAGTTAGGCTTAGTTACACATTGCATAACTTGAGGGAGGCGTATTGGACCAACAGTTGTATCTAGTTGCTTTGGATTAATTCTTAGCTTTCATGCTTATCTTCAGATTAGATATAGCTTTAAAGTTATCCTTTTAGCTCATACTTATCATTCAGTTAGTTAGCTTTAGATAGTGTTTGATTTGAATAAGTCTCCTAATTTAAGGAGTACTCTTAGGGAGACTTGTATTTAAACTGAGCTTGTCATTCAATCCACATACAGTTGTCCATCATATTCTTGAGACTTTATAGGGTGTTCATAAAAACTCGAAATCGAACCAAACCAAACCAAACCAAATCGACCAAAAAAATCGATACTTTTTGGTTTGGTTTGGTTTTGGTTTTGAATTTTAAAAACCGATCAAATTTGGTTTGGTTTAAGTTTTAATCAGAAAAAACCAAACCAAACCGACTATAGGATTAGCTATTTTAAATTTACTATCAAACTTATATATATGTATATTCTTATACAAATTTTCAAATTTTTTATGGCAAATGTTAATAGTTTACACTTTTAGTATAGTTCTTTACTTTTACATTCTAGTTTGATTGTAGTTTTCTTTTGTTAAGTGTAAAAATCCATTTCGTGTTACATTTTTAATTGAGTCCTTAAATTATTTATCACAATCTGATTAAATTATCACGAATATATTTTGGTAAATAATAGATCTCTCAAAAGGCAATTAATTTGATAGTGTTATGTTGAAAATATGATCGTCAGAATATGTGTTTGGCAGTGTATGTCTTATATTTAAGAAAAAACCGACGAATAACCGAAAAACCCAAAAAAATCAAAAACCCGACATAAACCGAATTGAGGAAAAACTGACTTAATTGGTTTGGTTTGGTTCTAATATTTAAAAAACCGGCTTATTTGGTTTGGTTTGGTTTCTTTTTAGGGAGTAACCGATCCAAACCGAACCATAGACACCATACCAACGGCATAGATATATTGAACGGCGGTCAACTGATTACCCATTAATCGAAATATTATAATGTGTATATCAAAGCTTATATTTTGTATATAAGTTAAAATTTATTTTTATACGCATTTTTAATTTTGAACATCCATTGCGAAATTACTAGCTTAACTATGATAATAGTCAAAAATAAAAAACCTAATCAGACTTAAGAAAGTACAAGCGTTATACGTAAAAATTATACGGGCGCTCTATTTGGTCGCCCCCATTTAACCTATACTCATTTTTTTAAAGTTTTAACTTGTATCCACTTTTTAAACAAGTCCAGCCCCTTTCTCCTCCTTCTTCTTTCTTCTATCATTGTTGGCACTGCTATAAAACTTCAGTTCATGAGATTATTGACATAAATATATGTATTAGATTATTTAAAAATAAATTATAAATAATTGCGTAATTTAGTAGATAATGATAATTCTGTTCTTTTCACGTTTATTGTTTTCAATTTTTATGATTTAGATACTATCGACAATCTAATTATTTATCTAGTATGTTAGAAAGTTTTTTCAAAAACTTCAGCTTATATAATGTTGAAGTTTTTACAAATGAATTAAATAAATTCAAAATTGTCTGTTGAAGTTTTTGAAAAAGCTTTATGACAAAACTAATGAATCCAGGAAAAAAATTTCAGCTTTTAGTGCTGAAATTTTTACAAATGAACTAAATAACTTCAGCATCTTCTGCTTAAGTTTTTGAAAAAGCTTATCCACAACAAAAAAACTTAAGCTTATTTAGTGCTGGAGCTTTTATAAATGAACCAAATAACTTCATCATCTTCCGCTGAAGTTTTTGAAAAAGTTTAACGACAAAACTAAATAAATCAAGGACAAAAATTTCAGCAAATAGAAAATAAAACTTCAGCTACTATGCTTAAGTTCAGCAATTACAAACAAAAACTTCAACAAATAGAGAACAAAACTTCAGCTATTATGCTTAATTACAAACAAAAACTTCAGCACACTTGGTTCAACACACTTGCTACTTCAGACCCGTCTACTAGAATGCTGAAGTTTTGCGTGATTACCTTTGCTATTTCAGTCCCGTATGCTCAAGTTACGCGAAAAAGTGGATACGCTTTTAAATTTTTTTGTAAAGCGAGCACAAACTAAAACGTGACTCAAAAAGTAGGTATAAATGCAAATGCCCCGCGTTATACTATAATCTACTTTTTGTTGTAACCTGCAATTATAAGTAATTTATCTACATCATACTTGCAAGTTTTTATTTGGGATTGAAATTTAATTATTGTTGTTAATTTGGGAAGAATATTCTTTAAAAAATCACTTTTGCCAACCATTTTATTTATATATTTCATCATGTAGTTATTTAAAATATTTTCTAAATTTCAAAGAGTGTTTAGATTCTACTAAAAAATGATTTCCAGAAAATATTTCAAAGTTTATTCCAAACACAAAAAGCGTAACATAAACCATGTCACAACAGCAGAAAAATACAGACAGGCGTAAGTAAAATAAATAATCCCATAATCACGCAAAACCCATCGGGTTTCCCTTTTCAGTTCCCGGCGGCCATTTCCTTCGCCGGAACCCTTGAATTTCCTACTTAATCCTTAATTTTCCGGCGATTATTCTCTACGGTTTATCACAATAGTAGTTCAAAATGTCACGTTTTCCAACTGATCGATACGATGAACAAAGATTAATTCAAGAAGTTCTCTACCTCCATTCTCTTTGGCATCAAGGTCCTCCTCGTCCCCACCCCCACCCGTACCCCCCTATCCCAACCCCTACTCCTACCCCAACACCAACCCCAACCCCAGTGAGTCTACAACCCTCCAGTTCAACCCAATTCAAGAAACAAAAGAAAAAATCCAAAAAGCTCAATGAAACAATTACAGATTCTGGTATTGAATGGCCTTGTCCAAAAACCCCAACTGAAACCCCTCCAGTAACGGTTTCGGGTTGGCCCACTTTCACAACCCAACTAAATACCCAACCCCATTTGCCCAGTTCCAAAGAGCTGGCACATTTCGCCTCGAATCAAGCCCAGCAACATGCTTTGAAAACTGTATCTGAGTACTTAAAGTACTCAACCAATGCTGAGGATGATGATAATGATAGTGAAAATGATGATGAGGCTGATGATGGGGATAAAGCTTACAACTTTTTCGCGAAATTGTTTAGGGAAGATAGTGTATTGAGAGAGTACTATGAGAAGAACAAAGAGAATGGTGGTGAATTTAGCTGTCTTGTGTGTTGTGGGGTTGGTAAGAAAGGATGGATGAAGAGGTTTAAGGATTGTGTGGCGCTTGTTCAGCATTCTATTACTATAGCGAACACGAACACGAGGCGAGCTCATAGGGCTTACGGTCAGGTCATTTGCCAAGTTCTTGGATGGGATATTAATAGGCTTCCGTCGATTGTCTTAACTGCAGGTGATAATAACAAGCCTAGTGAATCTTCTGATAAACCGGTCGAGGCTCAGGTAATTTACTGTTATTCCATTTGGTTTTAAGTCATTACTGGTTGGAATCAAGGCATAATCTTGTTATGTAATATAGGGATACGAGTGAGTAGAGAATCTTTATATGTATTGGAATGAAATAGATGTTATCACTTTTACTGTAGATGTTATGCTTCCTAGGAAAGGTTTAGCCTTTCAGATATTTTTACATTTATAAAATATATGGAACTTGTAATACTTTTTTTTATTTGCATAATATTGACATGAAATGAGGTTAAATGAAGTAACATGGTTAGTGAGGATTCATATAGTCGATGCCAACATGTTTAGCATTGTGGCACAGTAGTTGTAGCTGTAGTTGTTGCATGTAATGGAATGAAATGTGCCCAAAAGAGTGGAACATATAAAGGGTTCGTATTGTCTACCCAAGTAATTGAGTTTAATTGATTGAATGGTAGTCATCAAGTGGAGGATTCATTAGTTCTTGAGCCTGGATGTTACGATGCTGAATTTTGAGAGTTCAGATTATTTTCAGAAAGATATTTCTTTGGTAGTTCCTTTTCTTTGGGTGGGGGTGGAGTGTGGAGGGAGGTCAGAAAAAGGAAATAGATTCATAACAAATTTCTTTAATATTCTCAGTTTACATTTATAAGTTAATATCACTGGGGTCAAGTTTCTGACGCGATTAAACCGTGAAGTTATAAGCTCAACACCGTTATAGTTAGTATTGACTTAGCCAAGTGAAGCGGCATACTGGATGCTCACGTTATTGCATTGCCTCATAAATTGAATGTGTCAACATTTTGAAATATTGCAGGGGAATGAGAATGGTGATGGTAAAAATGGTTTGAATGGTCAAAGCAATACCATGGATACTGTAAATGTTGGCAGCGACGAATTATCTCAGCGGAAAGAGTCTTTCAGCACTGAAAACCAGCAAGAAAATGGTGGTGGCTCCACAGTGTTAGAGGTTAGTCTCGTGCAGTGCTTGGTCAGATACCTAATTAAATTTGACAGTATTGGAGGAGATTATGTCAGTGGGTAGCTAACTTGTATTCTTTCTTTAGCACAAATCCTTAAATGAAGCAAGTGTCGGTAGTGGTATTCCTGAAACAGCAAAAGAGAATGCAGAGGGTTCATCTTGTCTGGTAAGGTTTTCGGTATGGTATTTCTTGATAGAAAGTTTGTGCCGTGAAATCTATTACTAGGTTGTCTTCCTTATTTATGTTGGACGTCTGAGATGAATAATTTGTGAACTACCAATTTGTTGTGAGCATCTCTTCGGGTAACTCAGTATATCCATTGTTAATATTTTAGAAACATGCTGTTTAACTAATATTTTTAAAAAAATCCAGTATAAGTTAGATCTGTGGATTAGAGATAGCTCATCACAAAAACTAGTCAATCCTAGTCAAGATTCTGGAGGAGGGTGACTCGTTAATGTGATGTGAGAAAGAGGTTTGGCTCTACAACCTGGTTAGCAGTCCACAGGGAATAGGCCTTTTCTAAATTTAAGTTAGACCTGTAGACTGTCAATTATAAACAGCTCACCACAAAAAAGGAGTCATTTCTAGAAAAGATTTTGGAGTTAGGTGGCCGGTGAATATGGTTGTGAGAGAGGGTTGCTTCTTGGACCTGGTTAGCTATCCACAAATCCAATTCACAACCCCATTTTACCACTGAATACTTGGCCCATTTCGCTGGCAAAGCATGCCCATCAACAAGTTTTAAAGGCTGTATCTGAATATTTGAGTACTCAAAAGATGCTGAGGACAATGATGATACTGAAAATGTTGATGAGTATGTCAGGGAGGGGGATGAAGGGTGTCAAGATTAAACCTTCTTGTGATTTCTTTTTTTGCAGAGGATGGTGCATTGAGTGAGTGTTACCGCAAGAACAGTGATATTGCAGAATTTGTTTGTGTTGTGTGTTGTGGGGTAGAAAGGCGGAAGGAAGAGGCTTAAGGCTAGTGGGGCTCTTGTTCAGCATTCAAATGCTAAACCAACACGCAGACACATAGGGCTATGGCCAAGTCATTTGTTAAATTCTTGGATGGGACAATAATAGGCTTCCATCCATTGTTTTATCTGCAGGTTATAGATTTTATGAATCTTCTGATAAATACCCCTAGAGGGGCATAAGGCTAAGCGAAGCGAAAAGGGTCTTCATGAGCAGTGTTTTAAAAGGCATGGGCGTAAGACGAGGCGTTTTACATATGCCTCAGCGAGGCTAAGCCCCGAGGCACAGGGCGTAAGCCCCATAGTTATTTAATTTTTAATATTTTACAAATAATATAACTATAGTAAATATTTATGAACATGTAAAAATGCATAAAATTGAAGAAAACTATAAATAGATGAAAAATATATATATAGATGTGTTCCATCCCTACAAAAAACTAGTCAAACAATCTATTGTACACTACTTAGAAGCACAACTGATTTGTGTTGAAAAGAATAAAGTTTAGAATGACTAACCTGTAATTTGAATATTGAACTTGCTGCTGTGAAGGGGAATGGAGTTCTCGTTGTATTTGTAAAAAAGAATTAAATATTCGTTAGTTTTGGGAGATACTACCTGTGTAGCGGACAAGATAAAGAATTGGGAAATACCATAAATTAGGGATTCAATCAATAAAAAAAGTCTTGACTTTTAAATTTAATACATTTCAGTTCATTTTTAAAACTTCTACTACCATGCTCGCTTTTGAGAATTTGGGTTTTATATGAAGGATTTTTTCAATAAATTTTGTTTTAATTTGGAAAAGTCTCTGAGGCTTACGTATCACTAAAAAAACACGCCTTAAACACCAGAGCGTACGCTCCGAATCGCTGGGCGTACGCCAATTGACACCATCGCCCCGGGGCATTTTTGGTGTGCCTCGCCCCGGGGCTCGCGTCG
Organism: Nicotiana benthamiana; assembly: GCA_034376525.1. Classification (NCBI taxonomy): domain Eukaryota; kingdom Viridiplantae; phylum Streptophyta; class Magnoliopsida; order Solanales; family Solanaceae; genus Nicotiana; species Nicotiana benthamiana. Next base: position 95,576,707 of record CM067330.1, read on the forward strand.
AAAATGCCTTTTAAAACAGTGTTCATGAGATAGGAAAAATGAAAACTATTTTCCTTTTTATTGAGGTTTATTGGACATATAGTCTGTTTGGCCAAGCTTTTTTTAGGGGGACCAAAAGTGTTTTTTTTTTTTTTTGTCGAAATCACTTTTGGCAAAAAATTTAGGTGTTTGGCCAAACTTTTAGAGGGGACAAAAGTATTTTTGAGGAGAAGCAGAAGTAGGAAAATGTAGCTTCTCTCCAAACGCACTTTTCTGAGAAGCACTTTTGAAAAAAAATACACTTAGAAGCAGTTTTCAAAAGCTTGGCCAAACACCAATTACTGCTCAAAAGTGCTTTTTAAATTAATTAGCCAAACACAAACTGATTCTCACCAAAAGTACTTTTTTAAAAAGCACTCTTGAAAAAAGCACTTCTCAAAATAAGCAGATTTTAGAAGCTTGGCCAAACAAGCTAATAGTCATTACCAATTGGGATTACGACATAGTTGTTGGTGTTATAGCTACATGAGATCTTGGGGTATAAGTGTGGCTAGAGAACCCCTAATTTTTCTTTTTATGTATTGGAATAAAATGTGAGCTGCCTGGATGTCAAGATGCTGACAATGTTGAGAGATCATTTTTATAAAGTGAGTCTTTGGTGGGCATTTTTTCCTGCCCCCCTCCCCCCGGGGGGGGGGGGGGGGGGGGGGGGGGGGGGGGGGTTGAAGGAAATAAAATTATTCTCCCCTTTTACATAAATAAGTTAACATCATTGTGGTCAAGTTGCCAACGTGATTGACTTTGAAGGTATAAGCTGAAAACCATTATAGTTCGTATTGATTCAGCCAAGCAAACTGGCATACTGGCTGTTCATATTACCACGTTGCCTCATAAAATGAATCTGCAAGCATTTCGATTGCAGGGGGATGAGAATGATGGTGCTATAAATGGTTCGAGTGGTCAAAGCGATACCACAGATACTGTAAATTTTGGCAGCAACGAATTATCTCAGCAAAAAGAGTCTTTCAGTACTGAAAACCAGCAAGAAAAGGGTGGTCATTCCACAGCATTAGAGGTTAGTTTTCTGCAGCTTCTATATACTTGGTCAGATACCTTACAATTTTGACAGAATTAGAGGAACTTATGTTAGTGGTACCTGACTTGTATTTTATCTCTAGCACAATCCTCTAATTGAAGCTAGTGCTAATCGAAGCTCGGAAGATGTTAGCATTGGTAGTCTAGAAATAACAAAAGAGAATGCTGAGGGTGCATCCAATTGTCAGGTTAGGCTTTCGGTCAGGCACTTCTTCATAGAAAGTCTCTTCCATATTTAAGTTGCGTTTTTCAGATGAATAATTTGTGAACTACCACTTTTGTTATGCGTGTCTCTGGCAAAAACTCAATATATCCGTCTTTTAATATCTGATAAACATGTACTTAACTACTTACAAGAAAGTTACTACTAAATAGGCCTACAATACTTTTTTCTGAGTATGAATTTCTCACTTCCTCTGGTTTGTACTCTCCCAGTTGTATCGCTATTCGCTACTAGTTCCCTTTTACTCTTAGACTTTTAACAAATCCATATAATCTCATTGCTTCTTATCTGAAACATGGATAATTTATGTCATACAGGAACTGCTGCAGGATGAAACGAATGCTGCAGAGGGAGGAAGTACTTAAAAAGGATGATCGAGAACTTTGAGAATGCTAGGTGAAATGGTTTACGCATTTGATAGAGATGATTGTTAGATGAATGAGGAACAACTTTAACTTTAGGTTAGCGATCTAGGTGAACCAGTTTGTCTAAGAAGACATTACTGTTAATCAGATGATACCTGTGTGTTTTCTCTTTATAAAAGGGCAGCTTGGTGCATAAAGCATCCCGCGTTTATGCAGGATCCAGGAAAGGACCGCACCTGAATGGGATGTAACGTAGACAACCTACCCTAATGTAAGTATTAGTGACTGTTTCCATGGCTTGTCACATGGAGACAACTATACCGTGTCTTCAAGGCTTCCCTTGGTGATTTCTCTTTATTGTGGAACTGAAATTAAGAATATGTCCTCATGCTTTACTGCCGAGGGATTCGTCTCCCATGTCCAATGGTAGCAGTATTCTGATGGATCAATCAATGAATTGCCCTTCAATCCCAAAGTGTTGGGATCGGTCTTATAAACGATCTTTAATTTTCCTTCCCACTCGATTTGAAACATCAAAATGGCTTCATTGCCACTTAAATGTGTATCAGTTTGCAAAATTGATATATGAACTCTTGAATTTGTCATTTGGACATATTTACTTGAGAAAATGGCTACTAATAAACACCTTTTACCACTGACTATGTTTATGTGGCAATATTATAGTTGATGTGGTCATTGTATGTTAATCACGGGTATAAAGCGCGTGAATACGATAAAAGATAAATAATTAATAATAAAAGGCAAAAAGAAAAACAAATTCAGGACCTTTACCCTAGCCGTCCTTCACTCATGTTCCCCCACCACCACCACACACATCCCGTGTTCTCTTCTTTTTCTTTTCCCTCTCTCTTCCCCTTTGATAAATTACACTCCAAAGCTCCACATTCAACCACCATATTTACTATTCTTCAATTTTTAACTATCAACCACACTTCAAAGCTCCATATTAGAGTAAGGTTAAATACATGATACATCGATAGTCCCTAAAGTTATCTTCACTTTTCATTTAGATATTTTATCTCAAGTTTGTTCTATTTAAACACTTTAACAATGTCTTTACTGTGTCATTTAAACACAATATGCTGACATGCAAAATAAGTGTTTCTCGCATTTTTCAAGCGCATGGAGTCATCCAAAAATCAAAAAGAGCAAGATTCTTCTCAAATGTAGATGCTATATATTATGTTGATAAATTTTGAAGAAAAAAAATCTACAACCAGATTTCGATTTATCATGCTCCACTTCCACCACTATCCAATATAGATTGGCCACGGAACATTATAGCCTTTTTAAAAAAAAAAGAAGTGGGCAAAATAGATCACTAATTGATTCACTTATAGCAAAATTTGGCTCATAATAGGTGGAGCCTCTAAGGCCGTATGCCAAGTTCGCCGTTTTCTTTTTGTGGCATTTGAGACGATTAAATGATCTGAGCTTTTTATTGGAAATGATATAGTAAAGAGTTTTTACATAATAGAATTTGCTCAAGCTGGAAGTTGGTGACAATTTGGAGATCGAGCAAACACGGTTGAGGATTAGTCCGTTGGGGAAGATGACGATGTGCGGGGTGGGGTTCGTATTTTATATTTTATTTTATTTTCAAATTGTTTTTAATTTTTAAAAGTTAAATCTACGTATCTTTGTTTTATTTGTCCCTTTGGCATGTGAATTACACCAACATTTTATGTTTGGTTGCATATGAATTTTGTGTCCAAATGACGCAATAATGTGTTTGTTAAAGTAAATGAAACAAATTTAAAATAGAGTGTCTAAAAAGTGATGACAATTTTAAGGGGTTGTTAATGTATTTTGCCTTAGGAAAAGGGGAATTTGTATTCGTATACTATTTTTATGTCACCTTTTAATATATACGCTGTTTTTAAAAACTATTGATTTGGTAACCAGCTAACATATTATACCCGTAAAGGAGGGATATAATATGACCGTTATACCATTTCCAAAACATATAAAAGTTGAAACAAGCATACAGAGATTGAAATTCCAGATCTCCTCCGTATCTCCTCCATCAGTCCGTCTCTCCTGAGATCGCGTCTCGCATTAAAATTTCATATTCAAATTCAAATTCAAATACATTGTACGTATTCAAATTCATCTCCAGAATTCAAAATAGTGTTTGAATTATATATTTTCTGATTGATTGGTTGATTGCCGAACTTCACTGATATGCTGAATTTGCATTGTAAATCGATTTGACGATGAATTGTAAAATTCTAAGCTGAAGTTATTTTGTTAACGAGATGGCAAATAACACAAACGGAGAAAAAAGGCAAATAAAACTTTTCACAGAGTATCAATATGGGCAGAAGGAGAGATGACTAAGAAGATGGACTTGGCTTGTAAAATATTTGTGAGTATATTTATTAACTTCAGCTTTTTATATTTGTTGCACTATTTACAGCTTACCTTTAAAAAATTTCATATTTTTTCTTTTTGAAGCACAAATACACTAATATAGTTTGTCTTAATTTTTTATTCCTTGTTAGGTGTTCAACCTTGACTCAATGTTCTTTAGAATAAATAGTTAAGAAATTAAATTTATTATGGACTTAAAGAAGAGAACTTGTGACTGTCTGAAATTCCAACTTGATGAATTGCCCTGTCCACATGCAATTGTTGCTATTTTAATAAGAGATGTTTGCAGAAATCTGATTACTGCTCAAATTGGTACTCAAGGGAAACATGGTTGAAAACATATGAAGGACATGTGAATACCGTGGGAGATCAAAAATCATGGGATATACTACAAAATATACAATATGAGATCACAAAACCTCCCAATGTAGAGATTTTATAAGGAAGAAGATAAAAGAAGAGGCATATACCTGCGACTAAATCATCAGTACCATTCAAGTCTACCCAATGCAGTCGATGTAAATAAGTAGGGCATAATGGAACAACTTGCTTGTCTTCTCTAGCACCTCATCCATATTCCAAGATACACAATGAAAAATACTCCAACCTTCAATAATCCTTCGTGTGAATTTACACTTTCTTTATTGTATGACATAATTGAAATGTGATTTATTTCATAGCTATAAAACAAATAAGCTCTTCGACTACTTACAAGTTTGGTTGCATTTTAGAGAAGTACATAATGACTTCTGCGAGAAAAAACTTCAGGGTACAGTATGTGAAATACATATCCTTAAATAAATACAAACGCACACATATATACTGACACTCATACACGCACACACATACACGTACAACACACAAAAAGAAACGCATGTACAAACAAAAGTTGCAACATCAATAAGCTGAAGTTGAAAAAGCTTAATAAAAACTAAGTACCATACTGCAACTAAGAAGTATAAAGCAAATACCAAAAAATTACAAGGATAATGCAATAGAAAGCTAATAATAAAGAGGATGACAATTACATTGATACAAAAAGAAATGAGAAAAATACACAAATTACAAACAAAACTTCAGCTCTCTGGGCTGAAGTTATACAAAATGAATCTAAAAAAACTTCAGCTCTATAGGCTGAAGTTAACAAAAAAACATACCATTAAAATAAAAAAATGATTACAAATATTTTGCATAGCTCTTTGGTAAGTAGCACCAGCATTCTTCAAGCCAAAAGGTATTACCTTGTAGCAATAATACCTTTCGGAGCGCGGAATGCAGTGAGCTCTTCATCTTAAGGGGCCATGCGAATTTGGTTATAGCCCAACGAACCGTCCATGAAAGACATTGCCTCGTAACCAGTAGTAACATCGATCATCAACTCTGGAATGGGAAGCGGGAATTCATCTTTGGTACATGCATTATTGAGGTCACTTAAGTCAACGCATACTCGAATCTGGCCATTCTTCTTCCTTATTAGGACAATACTCGAAACCCATGTTGGGTATTTAACTTCCCGAATAAATCCAGTTTCAACGAGTTTGTTAACTTCAACTTCAATCAGGGGAACCAAGTCCGGCCTGAAGCGCCTTTGAGCTTGTTTAACTGCGCGAGCGCCATTTTTTAATGCAAGGTGATAGACTGCTACTTTCGGATCCAAGCCAGGCATCTCTTTTTGTAACTCCAAGCAAATACATCCTTGAACTCTTTGAGTAGCTCAATATAAGTGCTTTTCTTCATCAGCTTCGAGTAGAGCACTTAGGTAGGTGGGTCTTGGTTCTTCATCGGTTCCAAGGTTAACTTCTTTTAAGGCATCAACCGTCGTCTTCACTCCTTCTTCAAGTTCAGGTGGAGCATCTTTTGCATCTTCATCTTCTTGATGATCCCCATCATTGAAGGATATGTGATAACATGGTGAAACATGCTCCAATTCTGTGTTATCCTTCATCGAAGATGGAACACCATTCTCGCTTTGTACGGTGGCATGATACGAAGAACCTACACTTTCTTCATCTTCGTCACGTTCCTTAGTGTAGACCACAATGTATGGCATTAACTTCAATATTTCTTTGCATGAAACTACAAGTTTTGTTTGTCGCCTCATTATAGAAGGAACCGAAATTCGGAAATCTTTAGAGATCTCCTGGATTTTGGGTGAAGCGGGTGTTCTTATGCTGTGAAAATTTCTCAGGAACTTGTTCTCCTTCTTTATTGGACCCAATCTTTCAAACACGGAGGTTCTCGCAGATGATCTTCCAGTCGATCAAAGACAGAAGGCTTGTTAGAAGCGGCTGATTCATCTTCTACAGTGATATACTTGCTACTCTCTCTTCTTATTGAAATGCGCACTGGAGACGGTTGCTTGTATCCCAAACCTTCATGTGGTTGGCTCGTTGCAGCTTCTGATGGGAGTTTCCCTAACTTTGATGGCTCGTTGGGATTGTATCCAGCTTTTGCAAATAGCTTATAAGCATTAGGGTCAAAACCTTCATATGTTCGCTTTGTAGGGAGTGCCACATTCTGCAAACGATTTTGGGCTACAAACCCTGCAAGCGGCACTGGGGACGACTTTACTGCCTCAATTTGTTTGACCGGAAGAGTTAACTCCTTTGGTATATTGATTTGGATATTATATGACTCGCCCTCGTCTTTCTTCCTTTTAAGGACATATCGGAGTACGGGACTTGCTTTCTTTCCAAATGACACAATGCCCCCTTTATGAGATTTATTCATGTTTGCAGGCACCTCCTTTGTAACGGCTTTGGCGTTACCCATGGTCACCTCAACTCTTTTAGTTATGGGTTCGTCATTCTTTCTTTTCAACCATCAATTAATTTTAGCTCCTTTACAATGAGGTTCTTCAAGTAGAAATTTGCATCGGCAAAGTGTGACTCAGCCTCGGTGAATGGCTCATCACCATCAACTATCATCTTCTCGACTTCACCCGGTAGTATTTTAAACATTGATGGTAGGTAGATGGAACAATTTTATTCTCATGTATCCAAGGCCTCCCAAGAAAAACATTGTATGAAGTCTTCATGTCGTTCACATGCAGCCATGCACTTGATTGCATATCTTCAATAGTGATTCCCAGCCGGATCGCGCCTATGGCTTTCTGCGCCTTTGGCTGAATCCTTGGATCATCACACGACTTTCTGAGAGTTCGTTCATGGGAATAAATTGGAAAAATGTTCACTGAGGATCCTCCATCAACCAAAATCGGATTTACCCTTTCATCACATATATAGCCAACCAGGTACAATGGACGGTTATGAGGAGTTTCACCTAGCAAAATATTGTCATTTGTGAACGTGACCTTTTCCTCACAAGCATTAACTTCTTGAGGAGTGGAGTCGATAAGCTTTTCCGAAGATGGTGCCAATGGTAGGTCATCACTCTTTTCTTCCCCTTTGTCAGCGTGGCAACAAGAGGTATCAATGTCCTCATGGGAAATCTTCGTGCGGAACCAACTTGGTAAAAATTCCTCCAAGGTTACTGGATTTCGTGACCTTTGAGGGTGGTGCATCTCCACCTTTGCCTTCTTCAAATGCCTAATTAGATTCTTTTTCATCGGTCCTTTTACCGTCATCTTCCTTGATGGTTGTTCTACTGATTCTTTTGGTGGGCTCCTTTTGTGGCGCCTACAATAAGTCACCAACGTTTATCCTTCATCATCATCAGGTTGGTTTACTTCAGCTTTGTCGCTCTCTAATAATTCTTCATCTTTAATTTCTGTAAAACCACATAATTCATCCGGACTGAATGAGCCAAAGGTGATAGAGACTTGGTTTGCGCTTGCCTTCTCATCTTCAAGAACGATCTTCTTTTGGCGAGCCAAGTCCATGACCTTATCCTTGAAGACAAAGCACTTCTCCATAGGGTGCCTTACAAGTCGGTGGTATTTGCAGTAATTTGGGTCATTTGTTTTCCTAGCTTCATTTGGTCGCTTCATCTCCGGAAGCTTAATAAGATTTAACTCGAGGAGCTCTTCGAAAATGGGTGGCACATTAGAATCCTGGAATGGGTATTGTTTCTCCTGCATTCTTTTAGAGTCAACTTTCCACTTGGCTTGTCTTGAAAAGAAGTGGATTTCATACTCTGCTTCTTGCTCACCTTCGCCGTGAACTTCATAGGTGAAATATTGACATTCATAGCTTCTTTGCTTTCAGACTTGGGTACGAACTTGCCCCATTTCCTAACTTCTTGCTTGTCATTCGCTTTGCGAGGTTCATAGATAGGCATCCTTTCATTTCCAGCGGAGGCCATGCTCAATTCCATGTCATAGGCACGAGTTGCAAGTTCTTCAAATGTGCTAGGCTTGATACATTGCAAGATTTAGCGCAATCCCAATACATGCCTTGGATGCACATCTCTATTCCCGAAGCTTCACTAAGCCTGTCATTGCAGTTTAGGCTTGCATTCCTCCAACTATTGATAAAGTGGATAATTGGTTCCCCCTTTCTTTGACGAATATTTGTGAGCTCTATCATACTCGAGTGCGTCTCGTGCTATAAAAGCGATTGAGGAACTCTTGCTCTAGTTAAACCCAACTATCGATAGATCCAGCCTCGAGGTCCGTGTACCAATCAAAAGCATTTCCTTTTAATGAGCAGATAAACTATTTGACGAGGTAGTCTCCATAAGTCCCAGCATTGTTGCATGTCTCAACAAAGTGCGCCACATGTTGCTTTGGGTTACCTTTACAATCAAACTGTTGAAACTTTGGAGGTTGATAGCCACCAGGCATCTTCAACATATCGACCATCGCAGTGTACGGCTTTGCATATGTAAGGGAGGACTTAGCAGCAACTTTATATTTGTTCTTGATAGTTCCTTCAATGAACTCCTTCAATTGATCGATTGGAATCATCCCTTCAGATGAGACAGGGATTGCCTTAGTGGATGCTGCTTGTCTTGGGGGAGAATCGCTCTCTAGAACTTCTATGAGCTTGCCGGGTGCATAGGTAGATTCTTCCTCCATCAAGATTCCCACCTTATCTATTAGCTTGTCAATTCTAGCCTCTTGATTTTGCATGCATTTAGTCAAGCCAGCGATTGCTTCCGTCAAATTTGCCAACTGCTCCTCCATGGATGAAGTGTTTGTCACCATGACTTTCATGATTGTCGTGGATGACAGAGAGTAGCATTGATTTTCACACAGATTGATCCTTGATTGGCTCACGCTATGTGGTGTAAGTGGGGAGGATCCATCACTTGAAGCATCATCATCTTCCTTCACAGCAGAGTGCTTGGAGCCGGAGAGGTCAAGCAGAGCCAGTGTTTTCCTGATCTTTTCAGCAACATCGCTTCCTCCTTCAGATGCGTTTGTGGCAGATCTTGTTCCTTTTGAGGATGAAGATCCGAAAATAAGGGTTGATGCAGACGACGCTTGGGGTGCTTGTTGTCCTAAAAAGCTTGTTTTTCTCCTCGTAACTGGGCCGAAACTTCCAAAAGAGATATTGAGGGTGCTTTCCACATCAGCGTAGAACCTGGAATTAGCAGCCTTGGTGGAAGTTGAACCGGAGTTGATTTTCTTTGGAGCCATTTCATTGTTCTTGAACTTTGGTGATTGAAAAGTTGAGATGAGAGGTAGAGATTGTCCCATTGGGCATGCCATAATTTGTAGATAATAAATTTGCGTCTGGAAAATAAAATCAAGACCGAAAATATCGCAACAATCGTAGTATTTTATTTCGAATATTTGAGTGTTACAATCTCTATGAATCCTCTGATTCTTCTTTTCTAGCATAAATTCAAGGGCCTTCGAGCTTGATCTTGAATTTATGTTTGTTGCCACGAATGATGATCTTGTTCTTGAGCTTGAACTTGATTGCTTGAACTTGATCTTGATTCGTTCATCGTTCTTGAGCTTGAACTTGAACTTGGTTGCTTGAAGCTTGAAACTTGTGGAGAAATTTGCGGTGTTTGATCCACGAGCTCTTTCTTGCTTCTTGTTATAACTTCTGGTGTCTTTTCTGAGTTATGAAGACCCCTATTTATAGTTGTGGGAGGGAAGAGTTATGATAAGATAAATTCTTTTTGACCAATCGAATTGAAGTGTGACATGGATACATTTGATTGGCCAGAACATGTCACCTGCACACGTGGCACGATTTCATTGGCCTTTTAGTGTGACTTGGCATGCCTTGTCATTTTGACATGTGGCATGATCCTATTGGCTCTTCCATTTGGCTTGTTGTGCCACATCATTTGACACGTCGCACCAAACTGGGTCTCTTGGAAGATGACATCTTGGGTTTAATGAAGTGGACTCATCACTTTAACCCAGTTTAAATGGCTAGCCCAATGGATTAAATTTATAGCCCAAATAATTAACACTTATTTATTTAGTCCATATTTATTGGACTTATATAATTAGGTCAATTATACTAGCCCATAATATTTATTTGGACCAATATATCTTGAATTTAAAATATAATTCAATTTATTTATTGAATTTAAATTCAATAAATTTTGTATGCCTACAGTATTATTTTGTCAATCTTTAAAGGAAAGTGGCAAGTATTTTTGTATTGTTTATTTTCAGTATTAGGTCATTAAAATATCAATAATTTTCTTCAATATTCCCAAAAAAATCCTCAAAATCACAATAAGTCATTTGTGAATTTTGTGGGCTAAATGTGGCCTATATTCATAATTTTATGTAGTTATAATTTTTAAATTTTTTTAATTTATAACTCAAGTATATTGAGTTATATATTGAGCGGTTGGCCGTAGTGGATACGAGAAGAGGTAGAGGGAGGCCTAAAAAGTATTGGAGAGAGGTGATCAGGCAGGATATGATACGTTTGCAAATTATCGAAGACATGATACTTGATAGGAAGGTCTGGAGGTCAAGCGTTAGTGTTGTAGGTTAGGGGGCTTTCCTTACTTCATACCGGGGGGTGAGACGGGGTTGGATTAGGGTTGATCTTAAATGGATTACAGTTTCTGTTGAGTCTACACTATCTTTACTGTTTATCTTAGCCCCGGACCTTAGATAGTGGCTACTGTTATTGCATGTTATTTATCTTTTGGTTGTTATGCTTTTGTTACTATTACGGTTTCTACTGGAGTTACTAATGAATTGTCTTTTTTTATTTTTTATTTTCATCTTTCTGAACTGAAGGTCTATCGAAAACAGCTTCTTTGTCCTATTGAAAGGGCTAAAGTTTGTGTACACATTACCCTTCTCAGACCCCACATTATAAAATTTTACCGAATAATTACTATTTTTTGCATAACTATATATATATATATATATATTTAAACTTATTCATTTGTATGGGTATACGCTCAAAGGGCATACCAAAGACTAGTTATATGAACGGTGTCGAGTAAAATTAGACGGTCAAAAGTAGAAAGCCTCGCAACCAGAAAGTCCTTAAAGGCAACTATGAGAAGAAGCTTTTCTTCCACGGTATTACTGGAGACAAATTAGAGAAGTTGTTTCTACATATAAGTTTTTGAGAGGTTGTTTGGTAAATATAAATTTTTAATAAGAATAATTTTATCTTGAAAAAAATTAATTTTCTATAGAAATTTATAACTCCTCCTTAACAGAAAAAAAAATATATTGTTAGCCCAAAAAAATGCTTTTAACTTCTTAGAAATTATCTAGTATTTACTTTCATACAGAGGTAGAGTCAGGATTTAAAATTTATGAGTTCAAAATTTACAATCAAACTCATAGCTCATTAGTTACTGGGTTCGCAATTAAGTATTTATATATATTTAATAAATTTTCTAATATAAATACATAGTTAACGAGTTCGTCCAAACCAATAGATAACAATCACCCTTTGCCCTTGTATCCACATACACAATCATCTTATTATCTTACTGTTGTTGTTGTTTTCTTTTTATGACTTCTACACTACCATCTTTGTTATTTATTGTTATTGTATTTATGCTTTCCTTGAGCAAGAATTTATTAGAAACAAATTCTATACATAAGGGTAAAATCATCATAAATACTACCCTCCACATACTTCATACAAGTATATTGTTGTTGTCACATCCAACTATACAATGTTTTACTAATGAAATGTGTGTTCTACTTAAAAACTCTTAATATTAATAAAAACTGTTTAACAAATCAAATTTTACTTTTCCCATGTTTGTCTTCAAAACTAAATTTTACTACTACTATTGCTAGTAATCAAAATATTTTAATATATAATAAGATTTTTCTATAGCAGCATCTATATATAATAATTATTCACTATAAAATTAAATTTTCTTTAAAACGATGTTTTATATATTTTACCTGCGTATAACAACTTTTTTAGCAATATTCACATTTATAGTACAACACTCTTTGTAAAATTTAACCCTCTATAACGTCCATATAATCTTTAAGATTTCTAATAATAATGCATACAATCTTTTCCATTAAACAAAATTTCTACCTTGCGTAAGATATAAGATTTGAATATTTTCACATGATATCTTTTTTATTGAATATTCAAAAATTAGTTAAACGTTAAATATTATTATATATATAATAACTATTTACTGTAAAAACAAAAAAAATATTAGAATAAATTACAATATCAAAATAGTTTCTTAATTTTCCTATGATTATATGAATAGAGTTCACGTCAAATTAGAGGGCCGGGTTAGAAAGGAAACCTCGCTACCAAAATATTCCTAAAGCCCTTTCCTATATAACTCTACGACAAGAAGCTTTTCTTCAACAGTAATACCGGCAGCCAAAAATCCAAAAATCCAGAGGCAGATTAGAGATATTTTCAAACAAGATAAAAGATGAGCGGAATAGCACAAGATTGGGAACCCGTCGTAATTCGGAAGAAAGCGCCTACCGCCGCCGCTCGCAAGGACGAGAAAGCCGTCAACGCCGCCCGTCGCTCCGGTGCTGAGATCGAAACTGTTAAAAAATGTACCTTATCCTTTCATCTCTCTCTCTCTCTCTCTCTCTCAAACACGATTTCCTCTCCGTATTATCGCATATAGTAGAACTTTTTTGTTAGAAGTGCTTGTTGTGAGCTGTTTTTGTTAAGTAAGACTTTTTAACTCAGTTTTTTTCAAATGAAAAACCACTTTAATCTTCCCTAGCTCGTTTTGTATTGCTTGTTTCTTGTCACCTTTTTTTTGGAATTCAGTGAATTGATAGGGATAATTTGGAGAATTCACCTCAATTAGTTTGAGATTGTAGTGTAGTTGTTGTTAGCCTGTGTTCGTCTTATCAACTCTAGCTCTTTTTATTTTCTTGTTTTGTTTGATAATCTGTGGGGGATGAGGAGGCGGGGACGGACGCGGAGGTGGAGCAGAGTAGGGGATTTTGTAAATAAGAAAACTTTAGACAAGAGGGGTTGCTATGATGGTAAGCAACCCTACTTCCAACCGAGAGGTTATGAGTTCGAGTCTCCCCAAGAGCAAGGTGGGAAGTTCTTTAAGGGAAGGATGCCGGGGGTCTATTTGGATACAACCTCTCTACCCAAGCCTAGGGGTAAGGTCTGCGTACACATTACCCTCCCCAGACCCCACTAAGTGGGATTATACTGGGTTGTTGTTGTTGTTGTTGGAGGCTTTTAAAAAGGTGTCATTCACACTAATCTCAAAAGAACAAAAAAAAACTTGTGTCACTTTTCCTTTGATAAGAGACTCAAAGGTCCCTTTTAGTTTAAGGATACAACTAACTCGGCTAGTTTGGAATTGAGGTGTAGTTGTAGTTGTAGACATTAGTCTATTTCACCATTTGCTCAATTACGTGTTTTCATCTCTAGCTCCTACTTTGTATTGCTTGATTTTCTCTTCTTTATTTCTGATAGTATGTGTATATCTTAATGGACATGGATGATTCGTGTAGCCAATTTCAGCTAGTTTGGGATTAAGGTGTAGTTGTTGTTAGTCTGTGTTTAGCTATTTCTCGTGATTTTCTTCCTTTTACCTGTATAAGGATGTTTGAATGCTACTTCTATTTCTGTCCTTATTGAGTGTTAGGTTATCGGCTGAGTTTTGCATATGCCAATATTATCTATGATCAATTTGTTATATGTGCTTATGATTGCTAATGCTAGTTTATGTATGACTATAATCTACATCACAAATAGCTTTGATTATGCTAATCTGGGCGGTTTACTAGAATCATTTCTCTGCTTTAGGTGCATTTTATACCTAACACGATCGACTTTTTCCTGAATGTCACTCATTCAGACGATCTTTGCAAATATTAAACATGCAATTTTACTGCTTAAGTTTGTGTTGATTGATCTTATATCATTATCCTGGTGTGCTGGTAGAGTAATTTCTGTATTCCGAGTTTATTGTTTAACCAATATTTGCTACTAGGAAAACAGAAAGCAGGAGAAGTTAGAAAGTGGTAATATCTTAAATTCCTTTCAAATTATAACTGAAGTTGGCTATTTCCTTAATTTGAACGTTGAATTTTCCAACTGAGTCTCTCTTTGAATTCCTTCTTAGTTGAGCAGTTCATGTTGTTTCATATTATTAATTAATTAATTAATAGTCTTATAACAGAATTGCACCTATCTTAGTTTTGGGCTTATTTGACCTACTTTCATGTCAATTATGAGATTGGTGAATTGCTAAAAGATAAAAACATATTGTTAACGTGGAAACTTCTGTAATCATGGGTTCTTTCAAGTGTGGACACAATTAACTGTTTGGAGAGTTCTCTTTCTGGCCTAGTTTTTCTTTTCCCTGGTTCACTTATCAGTTGATACATTCAGATGCTTTGTTCCTTTTTACTGTTGCCAAGTTACATGTTCTTGTGTTGTAGTCTCATGGAATTTGCGTATAATGATAAGTTGTTCTCACGATACCTATTTGCGTTGCAGCTAATGCTGGCTCTAACAAGGCGGCCTCAAGTAGTACATCTTTGAACACCAGGACACTTGATGAAGACACTGAGAATTTATCTCGTAAGTTTGAGCTACTCCTTTTACAACATAACTAGAGCCCCTTCTAGGGGATAACTACCATGCTTAATCTCTGATATATCTGCGGGTAAAAGTCATAGTTACTTCTTAATTGCTCTGATGTCTTTATTATCTACTTTATTATGCCTGCTTCATATGCTGGCATAGGTGCAAAAATTGATGTTTTCATAAGGAAGCCATCGAAGGCTTTTCAAAAATTGAGATTTTATCTTCTTTCTGAAATACTTAAGGAACATACATTTCCAAACACAATGTGTATCTCTTGTGCATTTGAAATTTTCATTGAATTCTAGTGGTCTCTCAATACAATCGAGGAAATAATGCACACGACAATCTTGAGACATGATTAAGTTTAAATTGACATTCTTTGGTTGCTCTCTCTGCATCAATCACACTTTGGAAACAGGACGAATTCACAATCGATAAAATAAATAAAACAAAGAAGGAACAACAACAACAACTAACCAGTATACTCCCACCAGGCGGGGTCTGGGGAAGGTAATATGTAGACAGCCTTACCCCTACCCAAAAGGGCAGAGAGGCTGCTTCCAAAAAACAAAGAAGGAAGAATAAATTAATTCATTATTTGACAGTGTCTTTGTTTATGCTGCCTGTGTTCTATTGTTATTTTGTGCCTAGAGCACCACAATGCCATTCTCCTTTGATAGCGTTCGTTGATAGTTTGATTTATGTTTTCAGATGAAAAAGTGCCAACTGAACTCAAGAAAGCCATCATGCAAGCACGACAAGACAAGAAGCTGACTCAGGCTCAACTTGCTCAAGTATGCCTCTTTGTCTCACTTTGGACTCCAACAACCCCCCACCCCCCCCCCCCCCACCCCCCAAAAAAAAAGAAGCTGGGCACAAACAGAGAAGATTGTCAATTTGTCGCAAAATAAATCTGATAAGTGCCTTTCCTTGTTTTGCAGTTGATAAATGAGAAGCCACAGATCATCCAAGAATACGAGTCTGGAAAGGCAATTCCAAACCAACAGATTATCTCTAAAATGGAGAGAGCCCTTGGTGCGAAACTTCGAGGAAAGAAATAAAGCTTAGTGGCACAAGTGAACCTTATGGATTCTCACTGTCTGGTTGAATCCAAGATGCGGCCTTGTACATGAACTTTTCTTTAATCACTGTGTTGCTTATCGTTATGCCTGGATTCATGACTATGTTCCTTGTCGAATTAGCTGTTTCTTCTGTGAAATTTGAAGTTCCTCTTGTACGAATTTCTTTTCTGCTTTAGTTCCTGACTGCTCTATTGAATTACTCCTATCGTTCAAATGGGAGTTTGTTCTCTCTATAATCAACTTCGCGTAAGAGTTTATGTTCATGCCTGGGTTCAATTAAGAAAAACGTCCAAGGGCCGTCTGTTGGTATGTGCATCAAACAGCTAGTAGCGGGGTCAAGAATTTTCGTTAAGGGGTGTCAAAATATATAAAAGTAAACATATTAGGAAATTAAGAGGAGTGTGTATATATATATATATATATATATATATATATATGCATATAATTTATTACGTAGTGTATTTTTCCCACGAAGGGATATCATTTGACACCTCTTCCTATATGGTGGCTCCGCCACTGAGAATAACACTGACACTTATATTGCCTTCTCACAAAGATGTAAATCATTTATGAAGTTTGCGTTCAAACTCTCCTTGTATTCCCCTTGCTTATATCAATGTTATTGGAATATTGATACTTTAATTATTACTAGTGGTAGATATGTAAATGCTAAACTCTGCAAATTGAAAATGACCAAATGACAGTGAAGGTGGAACATTATGTGGTGTGTGCAATATGAAATTTGAGTGTCAGCAAGCTCAGTGTAGTTTCTGAACCTAAGGAAGTGTTATGTCTGTGTTATGTGAATGTGGTGTCAATCATGTATTGAGTAAGTTAATTATCTTGTGTTGTGACCTATAAGTTTGAGTTTAAATTATACACCATATAATTTATATACTAGATGTGATCTCATAAGTGGAATCTGAGTTGGGTTATATACTAGACTACTCAATAATGATCCCATAAGTGAGGTCTTGAGAGGGTTATACACCATACGTAAAAAAATCTGTCAGTTGCATGGTGTTTACGTGGTAGAAATATTGGAGGAACCATAACTAAGGAAATTTTTTTTAGAAATAGCTAGATTTACAATTGGTAATTAAAAAATAGCCACGGTATTAAATGTAATTGTTATAAATAGAACTTTAATTAGAGTGAATGTCTATCTTATAGAAGAGTCTTACTTTGAGGCTAAGTCTTTTATCTCCCTATAAATAAAGGGGTTCTCTCCCATTGTAGATCATCCCAAAAGTATCAATAAGAATACTCCTCTCTCTACTTTTCTCTCTATTGTTCTTGTTCTTGTATTATTGTTCTTGTTCTTATATTATTTCATAACACGTTATCAGCACGAGTCTCTAACCAATTGAAATTTTCGATTGTCTTAACTTTTGTTTGTGTAGGGTTTCACGTGAGGTTCTGCCGTAACCAAATCCCAAAATTTTCTATACAGAAAATAGAAGAAAAAGGAAACGTATTAATATTTGGGCAAAAGACAAAGACTTTGATCGGCCAAGCAACTGAAAGCAATTGAAATTGAAAACAAGGAAGGGATTCACTGAAAATTAATCGTGAAGAAAAAAAAAGGATGGTTGATCAAATAACTTTTGTGGTGGAATCTTGTGTCATAGAATACAGAAACAGAAAGAGAAAAACCTGAGAGAAAGAAAGGAATTTACACAAGAGGTATATTTGATATCACAACATTTATTGGTATACCTTAAAGGTAAGTAATTTACTTTTCCCTTTCAAATTCTTGAAATTCTACGATTTGATTTTATATACAAACAAAGACAACAAAGTTTGATTATAACTCTAATGGAGTTTGTAAGAAATTACACTCACATGAAGTGGTAAAATTTCTATGCCTTGCCATGATCAAATTCATGTATGATTGTGGCAAAGAATTGAAAATCCGTCCCATTGAATTTGCTCCATTCCCTTTAGAGAATGTAGTAGCAGTATGTGATAAGTCTGAAAGAAGACAAAATTATTACCATGAAGGTATCAATGAATGTGGACGTGGCAATAGACGGAATTATAATCGTCATTATGATCCATTCCCTGAAGTGAATGTGATAATTGTAATAAAGCCTGTAAGTATGAACACGCTCTTGATGTAATTGTGTTTTATGTCTAACATTATGAAAAGAAAGTTCATTGCCCTTGAAATTTCGGGCAAGAACTATATGACATGAGTATTGGATGCTGAAATCCACTTAGATGCTATGGGTCTTGGAGACGCCATTAAAGACAGAAATAATGCATCCACCCAAGACTATGCTAAGGCCTTGATTTTCTTGCGCCATCACCTTGATGAAGGTTTGAAACTGTGCTAAGGCCTTGATTTACTTGCGCCATCGCCTTGATGAAGGTTTGAAAATGTGCTAAGGCCTTGATTTACTTGCGCCATCACCTTGATGAAGGTTTGAAAATTGAATATATCACAGTCAAAGATCCACCTATCTTGTGGAATGGCTTAAAGGAGAGATATAACAACCTGAAGTTGGTCACTCTGCCACAAGCACGATATGATGAGAATCCAAAAGCAAATAATTCATAAACTATATGTTATCGTTGCGGTGTAAAAGGGCACTGGGCGAAAATTTGCCGTGTACCAAGACATTTGGTTGAGCCTTGTCAAGCATCTCTAAAGAGTAAATGCCCTGAAACAAATTTTGTCTCTGACGACAATTTTGACATCACCCACTTGGATGTGGCAGACTTCTTTGAGCACCCTGAGGGGAAAATTGACCACCTAAATTGTGATGGATCTGTGATGAAGGAAGATGGAATTGTTTGATTTTATTTCACTTATTTGTAATAGTTAGTGAATAAACTAATAGTCATTAGTATCAGCTCGTATTAGTTAGTTTATGATATAATGTTAGTATTAGTTCTTTAGAATGTTTCAATATGCTTAAATTTCGAAGAAATTTTTATTTTCCAGCAAAGTTAGTCGATTAACTAATAAGTTAGTCGACTATCTAATATTTCGTATTAAAAACTGGAATTTCCGCAAGCTAAGTTATTCGAATATCTAATTTAGTTATTCGAATAACCTGATGACTGTTTACTAAGTTATTCGACTATCAACTTAGTTATTCGACTATCTAATATTTCGCATTAAAACTGGACTTTTCCGCAAGGCATGATAGTCGACTATCTAATCTAGTTAGTCGAATAACCTCAGCAGATTTTGAAAATATTGTTTAAATATGAAGCAAACAGATTTGTATATTCTCATATTCATATATTTTCTTTTGTATGTCAAACCATGGGAATTAAATTGATTGAAGTCTCCTGAAGAGCAACTATAACTCTGCCTAAAGGAACAATATTTTAGAGAATGCAATGTTCTCCTCCAAGTCTAAGAGGAACTTGTTGAGTTTTAATGATATCAGTCAAAATGTTCTCCTCCAAGTCAAAAAGGAACTTGTTGAGTTTTAGATATATCATTCAAAATGGATATCAGATTGAGACAATACATGAGTATAATCTTGAATACCTCATTTACTCATGAAAACGAGGCTGCCCACTTCGGTTTGGGGTCACGCCATTTTGCATGCAGCAATGCTAGGTCGTCGGCTGCCCACTTCGGTTTGGGGCCACGCCATTTTGCATGCAGCAATGCTAGTTCATCGGCTGCCCACTTCGGTTTGGGGTCATGCCATTTTGCATGCAGCAATGTTAGTTCGTATCAGACCGACGAATTATCACAAATATTCCCCGTTGAAATTGGTTTTGGGTCATGAACCTAATATATCCCATTTAAGAATTGTTGGATGCGTAGTATATGTGCCTGTAGCACCGCCATACCGCACCAAAATGGGTCTGCAAAGAAGGTTAGGAATATATGTTGAGTTTGAATCGCCCTCCATTATTCGCTACCTCGAAACATTGACAGTGGATTTGTTCACTGCACGATTTGCAGACTGTCAATTCGATGAGACACTTTTCCCAAAATTAGGGGGAGAAGTTGGTGAAACCAAACGGGAAATTTTGTGGAAAAATGCATCATTATCTCATCTTGATCCACATACCTCCATTTGTGAAAATGAGGTGCAAAAGATTATCCATTTGCAAAGAATAGCAAATCAAATGCCTGACGCATGTACGGACTTGAAAAGGATAACAAAATCACATATCCCCGAAGTGAATGTGACAACATTTGATTCACGAATACATATTCATTATTGGAAGAATATGAACATGAAATTGGTATTGAATATACCACACTCACCCCTAGAAGGAGGTTTGAGATGATACCACACTCACCCCTAGAAGGAGGTTTGAGATAATACCACACTCACCCCTAGAAGGAGGTTTGAGATGATGTCATTATTATGGCATGAATGGTCACTGGTCACGTACCTATTGTACGCCAAAATAATTTGTCAATGTGATTATCAAAGGACAAAAATAATGCAAGAAACATATCTTGCATATAAGTTTGACATGACCATAATGGTATAACTCTCTCTTTAAGAAAGATATTCACCACATGGATGTTGATGAATTTGTGGTAGTACAAAATTAATTGAGAGCTCTAGAAGAGCCAATTATTACTATATTGGAGAAACACAATTGAGTATTGTGCTGTAGTAAGTCTCAAAGAAACTTATTCAGTTTCCAAAGTACACGCGAAAGCGCTGATTATATTGAGACTATAAATAAAGGAAAGATTTGATATCTTCTATTACTACAACCTGTAGCGGGATAATTTGTATATGAAAAGTTACCCGCTTCGTACTCCAGTTTGTACTACACAAACAAAAGAATGCCACAATAAAGTGGATATGTATTGGTATAAAATCCCATACCATAATAAACCTGAAGTTTATTGAGAATTAAACATGTCATGGTGTAAACATGAACTTATCAATATTGATAATTTATTCAGTTGGCATTCGGGTTAGCCATCTCATTTTAAGTATGATGTGCAATAATAGAGAATTCACATGGGTGAATATTAAAGAACTAGAAAGTTCTTTACGAATTCTCTTGTATTACTTGTTCTTGTTGGAAACACGT
Organism: Nicotiana benthamiana; assembly: GCA_034376525.1. Lineage (NCBI taxonomy): Eukaryota > Viridiplantae > Streptophyta > Magnoliopsida > Solanales > Solanaceae > Nicotiana > Nicotiana benthamiana. The sequence goes on from CM067330.1 coordinate 95,597,789, forward strand.
TTCAAATGCAATATACTAAACGTGTGTTTTTTTGTAGGTTTTGATGAATGTCAAACAAAGCAAAAAGCGATATATAGCAATGCTCAAGGACAAGCACAAAATGGATGCATTACAAGAAGCTCAAGACAAAGTTTAGAAATGTTATAATTGAGTCAATATTAATTGTGATCTTGATTCCTCAACTTGGCTCATAACATGGCTTCTCTACTAAAATTATTTTTCCAAAATCATGCATATTTAAATTAAGTGTCAAATTGATTTTAAACTATGCATATTTACATTTGTTAAAATGTTTTCCAAGCATGCCTCAAAAATCTGGGCTAAGATAATCGATTATGTACTTATGATAATCGAGTATCTCTAAGCCAAGACTGCATGACAATCGATTGTGAATTAATGATAATCGATTGTGAGTAAGTCAGTTAACATCAGGTTTTTGCAAACTGCATAACAATCGATTGTGTACTTATGATAATCGATTGTTAACTGAGGCAAAGTTTTCAAAACTCATAAAAATCGATTATGAACTAATGGTAATCGATTAGAATGAGAAAAATGTCTCCCAGTGATTTTAAATAAAATGATAATCGATTGTGGCTTTTGATAATCGATTATATATGAGACAGAGAGTTTTGAAATTAATTAATAATCGATTATTCCATTTGATAATCGATTGTTGAAGCTGACCGTTGTCATATATTTTCAATTACCGTCAGGTAATCGATTGTTGATATTTAACAATCGATGTTTTGCGTAAAATCTGGAAAAGATTTTCTGAACGTTGTTAAAATAATCGATTGTTGATTTCCGGACAATCGATGTTTTATGCCAAAAATTGGAAAGGATTTCTTAACGTTATAAATAATCGATTATTGATTTGAAGTAATCGATTGTTGACGTAAAATCTGGGATTGAATTTTTGATCTGATAGGCAAACAATCGATTGTTTAGTCTTGACAATCGATTGTCACTGAGTAATTTCAGCAATCCTTAATTGGCAATCAGACAACGGTAAGACTGAGTTTTTCACCTATAAATACAGCTTCAACTCAGTGTTTTCACAACAACAACATATACACTTTGAGTATTTTCATTGCTAAAAGCTTTCTTACATTGATCATCATTTTCCATTCATCCATAAAGCTTTTTGAAGAGCCATTCTATTGAGCTAAGTTGTTGTGATCTTGAGCGTACTATTTCTACTCATATCTACTCATTAAGGAGTGCTTTGTAAAGTGAGTGTGTTTTGTGTTTGTAAGAGAATTGCGATTCTCGTTTGTTGAGGAACTTGTGATTCCTCGGTTGAAGTCTTTGGGATTGTTATCCCCGAGCAATTGAAGTCTTTGGGATTGTTATCCCCGAGCAATTGAAGTCTTTGGGATTGTTATCCCCGAGCAACTGAAGTCTTTGGGATTGGTATCCCCGAGCAATTGAAGTCTTTGGGATTGTGATCCCCGAGCACCTAGGTGAGGCTTGTGTCCTCAGCTGTAACGGTTTGTTAAGCACCCGTAAGCTTGACAAGTTTAGTGGAAATCTCGAGAGAGTCTCTCGGGGACTGGACTAACCACGTTTGTGGCCAACCAGGATACATCATTGTGTAAGTTTATTCTACTGCACTTGTTTTAATTTCTGCAAAGTTTTTAAATTCCGCACTAAAACACTTAATATTTTTAAAACGCTATTCACCCCCCCTCCCTCTAGCGTAAAGCGTATTGTCCAACAATTGGTATCAGAGCCATACTCTCTGAAAGACTTAACCGTTTGAGAGAATCTTTCCATGGCTTCTACTCTAGACTCTTTTGCAGGTATTGATGAAGGACAGTGCCCCACAAGACCTCCTTTGTTTAACGGGACTAATTATTCATATTGGAAAGAAAGGATGCAGATATTCGTCAGATCAAACAGCCCTTACTTGTGGAAGGTGTACACCAAAGGAAATGAGGTTCCTGTCAAAAAGGTGGAAGAAGAATGGGTGCCAAAATCAGAAGAGGAATTCAACGCCGAGGATAATCGAATGGTCCAAAATAATTTTAAAGCTATTAATTTATTACTTTGTGCTGTTAATGCTAATGATTACAGGAAAATCTCCTGCTGCAAAACAGCGAAAGAAATGTGGGACAAGCTTGAGGTCACTTACGAAGGGACTGACCAGGTAAGAGAAGCTAAAATTGACTTTTTAACTCATGCTTACGAATTGTTCCATATGAAGGAAGGCGAAAAGGTAGACGAGATGTTTGAGCGATTCTCATCAATAGTGAATGATCTCCACGCGCTCAAGAAGACGTTCACAGACAAAGAACTAGTTCGAAAAATCCTTAGGAGTCTAACACCGGCATGGCGATCAAAGGCCGATGCGATTCAAGAGTCAATTGGAATCACGAACGTCACCATAGACGCTCTTAGAGGTAATCTTAAGACTTATGAATCCACTATTCTTAACCCTGTTATTGATGAACAAAGAAGGCAAAAGATTGCTCTAAAGGCGAGCACAAGTCAATCACCAATTGAAGAGGATGGAGATAGCGAATTCGGACTCATCATCAAAAAGTTCCAAAAAATCATGCGAAAAGAATATGACCGCAAAGGGAAAAAGCAAGGTGAGCAAGTTAAATGTTATGAATGTGGTGAAACTGGGCATATCAAAACAAACTGCCCAAATCTTAAAAAGGAGAAGAAACCCTTCAAGAAGCAACGAGCATACATATCGTGGGGAGGAGATTCCGGAGACGAATCCAGTGAAGAAGAAAATGAAGAAGCGGCAAATCTCTGCCTCATGACACAGGAAGAAAATCAAAGTGAGGTAAGTCAAATCTCTTCTCAAAATTTTTATACTCTTGATGACATGAGAAATGCCTTTGATGAATTGTATGCTGAATTTCTCAAAGTTACAAAAACCGTCACTAGTTTAAGAGAAAGTGCTTCTCTAAAAGAACAAGATTTTCAAAAACAGTTTTCATTAAAAGAAAAAGAATTAGAAAAATTGGTTTTGGAAAATGAGAAGCTACTAGAGCAAAACAAGTTTTATGGGAAAAGAAGTTCTGACAAGCCCGAGAGTTCTACAAAAAATTGTGCTTCTTGTGTAGACCTTAAGAATGAAGTAGGTAGATTAAAAGGCACACTAGATAAATTCAACTCCTCTCATAAAAACTTGAATGTGGTGCTTGATAACTTGAAATCAACCAAGCATGGAATAGGCTTCATAAATGAAGAAGAGGTTGATGCAAAAACCCAACCACCTAGAGCTCAATCTAGGATTAATAACAAAAATGCCTTTCCTAAAACAAACATGCATGCTAGACAAAATATTAGGAGACCTAGACATGACCTTCCGCCTAGCAATCGTCACCATAGACATGATGCATATTTTAGGCACAACAGTGATCATGCTAGAAGATCCCGAAATGTTCAACCTAGAAATGATTATGGTGCTCAAATTAGGAGAAATGAAAATAGAGTAAACAATGTGCATTATTCTAGCTACTATGAGCCTAGACGCATGCATAATCCAAATGTGACATGTCATTATTGTAGACGAATTGGTCATATTGCTCCCGCATGCTTTACTAAACATAGACATGCTACTCAAACATATCATTATAGTATGCATAACCCTCAAGGACCCAAAATGGCATGGGTACCAAAAGAGCATTGATTTGTTTTGCAGGTGTGCTTGAAGGAATCAAGTGTAGTGGATACTCCAAACACTTGACGGGAGACGAATTCAAAATTCCTTCAATTAAAGCACAAAGAAGGAGGAAGAGACGGAAAAGTCGATTTAGGCATTTTTTTTCAAAATCGGAAGTATTTTCGAAAAATTTAAAAGACAAAATACAAGGAAGACAAAGGCAAAATTGTGGAAGAAGCTTCTTAAATTGAAGAATGAGCCAAAAGACCAAAATGAACGGAGGATGTTCAAAATCAGGTAATTGGCAAAGTCGAAGGGAAGGTAAGTACCCTAAACCCTCTTAAGAACATCCTAGGACAAAATTCTTAAGAGTTCACGTTTTTCACCCGACTACACTAGTTTCAAAGTTATTATTTCATTTATAGATTACTGACTTGAGCGTCGGAGATGTTTAATTCTATTTTGCAGGTATCCCCCAAAAGATAAGAGGAAAGTATAAATTGTCTTGATACAAGAAAAATCGATCATAATCGATTATTTATGCTTCCAATCGATTATCAGTATCAATAATCGATTATTTGTTGATTCAATTCTTTTTGTCATGAAATCTTGTTGAATGTTTACATTGCTTGATAGAATTAAGTCTCATCATTTTAGCATCCCCCTTCCAAACAATCGATTATTTGTTCTGCCAATCGATTATTTGCCAAAATCCAAACTCTCTGTGAGTGAAATAATCGATTACTATATATTGACAATCGATTATCTGTTTTAAACTTATGTTACCGTTTTGGCTCTACAATCGATTCCTGTCAGGTCATAAATATGAAAAACAATCGATTACCAAGTTTGACAATCGACTATCTTTTTCAAATTTTTTACCGTTCTGGCGTGTAATCGATGTGTCAGATCATTTTCATTAATGACAATCGATTATTCTATTCAAACAATCGATTATTGAACGGTCAGTGAATTTATTTTTACCGTTTCAGACTTCAAAGCTCTTCAAATCTCTTCAAATCTTTTCAAATAAGTGTAAGATTCATTCCTTCTCTATATATAGGCTGCACATATGCTCTTGTATACTCACTCAAGCCTCCCAAGCATCAAATTATCTTGTTATCTTTGAAAAATCCTAGCACATCTTTTTCAAAAATGTCAAGCCGCAACTCCAAACGTGCTCGCTCCAAACAAGGTGCTTCTTCTTCTCGCCATCCATATCAAGATGGATCGGTTCTATTCTTTGAATCCGATGAAGAGCTCACCCGTTTCTTAACCAAATTTGAGAAACGCCTTATTCTCCCTCCTCGCTTTTCAACAAACGCTCTTGTTGCACCATTCATTCCAGCCGCGAATATGCTAAGAGAGTGCCAACTTTTCAATTTCCTACTCCTTACTCACCCCTACTACAACATTACTTTGGTTGAAGCTTTTTACTCCAACCTTCACAAAGATGATGAGGGTGAACTCGTTACCAATGTTAACGGCATTTCCATTCTAATTTCTGAAGATAACCTCCACCTCATTGCCGGCATTCCGCATGATGGTGAAGATATCTACCAGTACATAAATGATGCCGGGGACATGATTGATGAAGCTAATCTCTTCCGCCAAGCCGGAGTCGCCTATGATGAGTCTTCTTCCCGTCGTCCCACCATAAAGGGTATGGACCCGAATTATCGTTTCATTCTCTATTTCATCACTCGTGTTCTCAAACCCCGTAAACTCAATCACACCACCATTTCCCAAGAGGATGCCAAATTTCTTCATGCCATTATCACCGGTGTTAAAATCAATTGGTGCAAGCTTATTCAATCTCATATGTTCAATGCCACCAGAGATGACATACCTCTCCCCTATGCCCTCTTAATAATGAAATTTCTTGAAGCTTCCGGGGTCAATATTGCTAATGGTCCTCTCAAAAAGAGCACCAAAATCTGGGAAATTTCGGAGTCTTCCTTTCATCATGATGGTGATCATGCTCCCGCTCCTCCTCAAAATCGACAAGCCCGTCGTGCTCATCCTCCTCAGGAGCCTACCCTCCGGACTATCTCTGACCAAATTACTCAATTAACCCGTGAGGTCCATGGTTACTTTGATCACGTGCATTATGCCTATGCTCAGGTGGTGCCATATCAAGCGCCTCCCAATGATGATGAAGGGGATGGGGGTGATGAATGATGAAATTGTTGTTTTTGATGATGTGAAATTGTTGTTTCTGATTTGTTTTTCCTTGGTTGGTTAGTTGTTGTTCGTTTTATTGTGTTTGGCTCCACCCATGTAATGTTATTTTCCAATAAATAAACTTTTGTTTATTTCATATTTTTTTGCATATTCTTCTCTTGTATATATTTTTGCTAATGACAAAAGGGGGAAGAAACGGGATATCAAGAAGTATGCTATATCACTCTCAACTTCATTCATGCTTAAAGTGAGGGGGAACATGAATTGAGGGGGAACATCAAATTGCATACTTTACACTTGTCTTGGATTATCAAAATAATTATTGCATATATCCCGCTTATGTTTGCCATTATCAAAAAGGGGGAAATTGTTGGAAACACGTTTCAAATGCAATATACTAAACGTGTGTTCTTTTGTAGGTTTTGATGAATGTCAAACAAAGCAAAAAGCGATATATAGCAATGCTCAAGGACAAGCACAAAATGGATGCATTACAAGAAGCTCAAGACAAAGTTTAGAAATGTTATAATTGAGTCAATATTAATTGTGATCTTGATTCCTCAACTTGGCTCATAACATGGCTTCTCTACTAAAATTATTTTTCCAAAATCATGCATATTTAAATTAAGTGTCAAATTGATTTTAAACTATGCATATTTACATTTGTTAAAATGTTTTCCAAGCATGCCTCAAAAATCTGGGCTAAGATAATCGATTATGTACTTATGATAATCGAGTATCTCTAAGCCAAGACTGCATGACAATCGATTGTGAATTAATGATAATCGATTGTGAGTAAGTCAGTTAACATCAGGTTTTTGCAAACTGCATAACAATCGATTGTGTACTTATGATAATCGATTGTTAATCTGAGGCAAAGTTTTCAAAACTCATAAAAATCGATTATGAACTAATGGTAATCGATTAGAATGAGAAAAATGTCTCCCAGTGATTTTAAATAAAATGATAATCGATTGTGGCTTTTGATAATCGATTATATATGAGACAGAGAGTTTTGAAATTAATTAATAATCGATTATTCCATTTGATAATCGATTGTTGAAGCTGACCGTTGTCATATATTTTCAATTACCGTCAGGTAATCGATTGTTGATATTTAACAATCGATGTTTTGCGTAAAATCTGGAAAAGATTTTCTGAACGTTGTTAAAATAATCGATTGTTGATTTCCGGACAATTGATGTTTTATGCCAAAAATTGGAAAGGATTTCTTAACGTTATAAATAATCGATTATTGATTTGAAGTAATCGATTGTTGACGTAAAATCTGGGATTGAATTTTTGATCTGATAGGCAAACAATCGATTGTTTAGTCTTGACAATCGATTGTCACTGAGTAATTTCAGCAATCCTTAATTGGCAATCAGACAACGGTAAGACTGAGTTTTTCACCTATAAATACAGCTTCAACTCAGTGTTTTCACAACAACAACATATACACTTTGAGTATTTTCATTGCTAAAAGCTTTCTTACATTGATCATCATTTTCCATTCATCCATAAAGCTTTTTGAAGAGCCATTCTATTGAGCTAAGTTGTTGTGATCTTAAGCGTACTATTTCTACTCATATCTACTCATTAAGGAGTGCTTTGTAAAGTGAGTGTATTTTGTGTTTGTAAGAGAATTGGGATTCTCGTTTGTTGAGGAACTTGTGATTCCTCGGTTGAAGTCTTTGGGATTGTTATCCCCGAGCAATTGAAGTCTTTGGGATTGTTATCCCCGAGCAATTGAAGTCTTTGGGATTGTTATCCCCGAGCAACTGAAGTCTTTGGGATTGGTATCCCCGAGCAATTGAAGTCTTTGGGATTGTGATCCCCGAGCACCTAGGTGAGGCTTGTGTCCTCAGCTGTAACGGTTTGTTAAGCACCCGTAAGCTTCACAAGTTTAGTGGAAATCTCGAGAGAGTCTCTCGGGGACTGGACTAACCACGTTTGTGGCCAACCAGGATACATCATTGTGTAAGTTTATTCTACTGCACTTGTTTTAATTTCTGCAAAGTTTTTAAATTCCGCACTAAAACGCTTAATATTTTTAAAACGCTATTCACCCCCCCCCCCCTCTAGCGTAAAGCGTATTGTCCAACAGTTCTCATTAATGAACTGACCAACTAAAGAGTTTGGGTTGAAGCCCATAAATTCTGGAAATATCAAAGGTGAATATGGGCCCATTCACCTGCCATGAATACCACATATGATGCATCTATGAAATGGTTACATGCGCAATTGTTATTGACCCGCAGCCTGGCCGGTGCTTGCGAGGTAAATTGCTCAGTAATATAACTTCGAGCATAATTTCCAGATTTTCTACTCAAGATAGTTCATCTTGATAAGTTGGTTTATATCAAAGTTGGTTTAGCAAGATAATTATTGAGTGCCTCCACTTAATAGCTAAGCTGTTTCTTATGAGAACAAAGTTATATATATCAGTTTGATATACGTTGTATACGAGAGTATATTATATTCTCCCCTCACAAGTGGTTCAGGGTCAGGAACCAAATAATTTTATCTTATTATTAATGTGATGTGTATATTGACATGATAATGCACAAAGATGATTTCTCAAAGTTGAGGAAACAAGTTAGCTTTTCTAACATGAGGGGGAGACATGATAAACAATTGAGAAAAGGTTACATGGGATGAATTATCATTTGTATATGTAGATCCTCGAATATCATAATATGAACCTGAAGTTCATAAAAGGATAATTCAATTGCAACATATTGCAAAGCATGCTATACGCATTTGCTGATCCAAAGAAAGTAACTATATTCTCATTGTAAATGACCATATTAAGTCCCAGAAGGACAAAGTCTTTGATACGCTTAAAGCGTATAGACAAATCGGTTTCAAAATAACTTCTTAATAAAGAAGATGAGCAAATGATCAAAGTGATCATAAATTGAAGAGATACAATTCAAGCAGAATTGATTCCATATGAAAGACATGTAGTTTTGGACATGTAGTTCAAATACTTGAAAGTATAAAGTCAATGGTATGTGTAATCAGTTTTCGATATCTTATTTGTTTGGCATGACATGAAAACTTGATATGCATCCAAAGTCTATTATATGACTTAACTTGAAAGATTTAAGTTGCTTGAAGCATATACAATTCTTGGTCCTGAAGTACCACATCCTAAGTGCAATTTGTGTACATATGTATATTGCTATAACTATAAGCATGATGGCATCGAGAATGCATCTATGGAGATATTGAAGAGTCATTCCACGACATTATATGAAGATGTTCATATCTATCAAGAATGATAATTTCAAGGTGCGGAATATTTATTCAAATCAATATGGCTGATTTATTTATCAAATCTCTACAAAAGATCGTTTTGAAGATGGTGCACAAGATTGGAATGCAAATGCTCAAGGATATGAATTGATGCTCTTTTCAGGGGGAGTTAATGCGCGTTGCGCTCTTTTTCCCTTACAAGGTTTTGTCCCAATGGGTTTTCCTTGCAGGGTTTTTAACGAGGCAACCAATAGGCGCATATTCAAACATGTGTACTCTTTTTCCTTTTCTTTAATTTTTTCCCATTGGGTTTTGTTTTAGTTAAGGCTTTAATGAGGCACATTATTGAATAGACATTCAAGGGGGAGTGTTATAAATAGAACTCTAATTAGAGTGAATGTCTATCTTATAGAAGAGTCTTACTTTGAGGCTAAGTCTTTTATCTCCCTATAAATAAAGGGGTTCTCTCCCATTGTAGATCATCCCAAAAGTATCAATAAGAATACTCCTCTCTCTACTTTTCTCTCTATTGTTCTTGTTCTTGTATTATTGTTCTTGTTCTTATATTATTTCATAACAGTAATCGAAATTTAGGCACTTTTTCATGTAAAAATAAAATTTGAACAGAAACACTCTTAAAAATCCGGAAAGACTCCAACATAATATGCTAGAGTTCAAATTTTCTACTTATGAGATTCCAGCATATGTGCTGGAATTTCATAATATGCTGGAATTTCAACATAATATGCTGAAAGTTTACATGCATAACCTTCATAATCCAGCATATTATGTTGAAACCTTTTGTGTTTCAGCAAAATAGTAACTTTTTTTAATGACTTTTCCAACGCTTGCTATTTTTTCAAATGTAAATCCGAAAACTGACTAACCCGTGCTATTTTCACATAAACTAACTTTTGGAAAAAAATAACCCACATAAATAATAAGTACCATGGTACATAACAACAACAAAAATAGATCAAGATTTTAGCATGAAAACCCCTTTTTAATAAGGAAAAAAGAGTAATAAGGACGTCAAATTTAGTGCATACGGTTGTGTACGTTATGCTTCAAACTATTGAAGAAAAAGAATCTACATCCCCCCCCCCCCCCAAAAAATAATCATGAAATACCGTTTTCCCATTGATTAAGTACCTTTAAGCTTTAACTCTTCAACATACGTACTCTTCAAATGAGATTATAAAAAGGACTTTGATAGCATGGAATAAAGCATGTTTACCAAGAGCTGGTGATGGACTCAACATAATTAATTTGAAGCTGTGAAATAAGACAACAATTGCAAAGACATGTTGGGATTTAGCGCACAAGCAGGACAAGTTATGGATCAGATGGATACATGTTTATTATGTCAAGAATCAACAAGTGAAGATAATGAAAGTTCCTCAACAAACATGTTGGATAGTAAGAAAAGTGATTGAGTCATACAGTATACCTAAAGAGGTGCAGTTCTCACAGAGTCGGAAGAAGATCATGATCAGACAAATATACCTGCACCTTCTGGGAGATCACAGAAGAATGAAATGGAAGACATTAGTGTTTCAAAATACAGCAAGACCAAAAGCAAAATTCATTATGTGGATGATGATCCAGGAAAGGCTAATGACCTGTGACAGATTCGTTAGCTGGAAGGTTAATGTAAAACCAGATTGTGTGATGTGTAAAAAAAAAGGAATCAAGAGATTACCTTTGTGATTATGCAATCCAAGTGTGGAACAGAATGTACAGATGGCTTGGAAGATAGAAATTGGAAAATGGCAACTGGCAGCTGTTTCTTCAATGGTCCATAAATGAAGCAAAAGGGAAGTCTGCTTATGCGATGATATTCAGAGTAATGTATACAGAAACTATTTATCATATATGGCTTAAAAGAAACAGAAGAGTATTTCGAAAAGAAGAGCAGAAATATGGAGCAAAGTTCAAAAGATACAGCATATATAATTAGTGCTAGAGTCACTCCTAGAAACAAATATTATGTGTATAATTAACGTTTCTAGGAAGATTTGTATAAAAAGTAAACAAAAGATTAACAAACTGTGTTAGCTTTGCTTTATTATGTAATTGTGTTAGCTTTGCTTTATTATGTAATTACTGTTTGGTGATTAATAAAAAGAAGTTAATTACCAAAAAAATAAGTATTTCACTTAATATTCTACTGCTTTTAGAAAGCACTTCTTTTTGTATTTTCATAATAATATCTTTTTTAAGAAAGCATTTCTAACTTTTAAAAGCTTGGCCAATATTAAGAGCTGGCCGTAATCACCAAGAAGTTGCCTACGGGCGCCAGTAGTTATAGTACCTTCCATTTTGTAAAATAATATCGCACGATGGAAAACGAGAAAGCGACATCATAATTAATTTATGTGCATTAATAATATGAAACTATTACATGTAAAGTAACTCTAATTAATAAATATTGATTGATAACACTTATTAGTATAATAAACTATTAAATTTATCGTGTAAACATTCACTATTTACACATTCACTATACTATCAATATATATATATATATATATATATATATATATATATATATATATATATATATAACTTGAATTCTAACATACTATATACTGCTACTCCTCTGTTTAAGGGTATTCATAAAATCCCGAAAAATTGGGTCATTTGCATCTATACTTATTTTTTGGGTTACTTTTTAAGTTGTGCTCGCTTTGTAAAAAAATTACAAGTGTGCCCACTTTTTCGCGGTACTTCAGCATACGGGACTGAAGTAGCAAAAACAATCACGCAAAACTTCAGCATTCTAGTAGCCGGGCCTGAAGTAGACCAAGTGTGCTAAACTTAAACATTCTAGTGCTGAAGTTTTGTTCTCTATTTGATGAACTTGTTTTTGTTTGTAATTGCTGAACTTAAGCATTTTAGTGCTGAATTTTTGTTCTCTATTTGCTGAATTTAAGCATTTAGTACTAAAATTTTTTGTCCAGCATAACATTTTTTATAAACTTCAGCTAGAAACTTCAGCTTATATAATGCTGAAATTTTTATAAAAAAATAAAAGTTTTAAGACGATTCAAAACTTAGCTATGTAAAAAGAACATAAGAAGTTTATATACAACTTATTACAATAGCAAAAAGTAAGACGTTTTTAATTCTCAAGTCCGATGAAGGATCAGAGAAAGGGTGAGAAGCGTGGAACTTCATGTTCTTCGAGTGAACGAATAAATTTAGAGAGAATTTCGCCTTCCATAGGTCCGAATGACATCTCCAGAATGGCTAGAAGTCTGATTTTTGCACTTGTCCTTTAGTGAATGTACCATCAGATATCTAGGAATTTTAACGCATTTTATACTATTTCTTGCTTACATTTTGATTAAATATTCATACAAAATAGTCCTAAAAGATTCACAAGTTATACTTGATTATAGGTTTGTGCAACAAAGTGATAAAATGTCAAAGGTCGGCTCAAAAGAAGTAAAACTTACACAAATATCAAAAATAAGGCAATATCATGCAGAATAGACCCAGTGTGGCCGAACACCATTTTGTGCGGTCCGCACTAAAGGTACCGCGACCGCAGTCTATTCTCTGCGATCCGCGGTGTGGAGATTCAGAGAGATCACTTTTTCAGAATGTTGAGCCATCAGGGTCCACGGTCAAGTTTGTGCGGACCGCGCTGGAAGCCTCCGCGGCCGCCGTTCATTATGTGTGGTTCGCGGAGCCCAAGTTCAAAGAGATCAATTTAGAGGCCAAAGCCCTGTGTGGACAGCGGTCCATTTTGTGCGGTCCTCACTGACCCCGTAAGGGTAAATTTGTCCAGATTTTTCAGCTTACTATAAATAGATTCTTTTTCCATTTTTAGGGCATCAGACATTTTAGAACTTCAGTTGCCCTCGTGAGAAGACCTTTTGTAGTCATTTTTGGCATTATTACTTAGTTTTTATCATTGAATCTTTGTATTTACTTTAGCGATTAATTAATATGTCTTATCTTCATCTATTTCTCAGTTTTTCTCTTCAAGCATGAGTAGCTAGGCCCATTAGCTGGGGTTGTGGCTCAACCCTAGTATGGATAATTGATGGGTATTGTAAGTTAAGGTTATATTGACTGTGAGTGTTTGTTATTTGGGTCAATTTCACGGTTTAATCGATAAATTAGTGGTTGCAAACACTAGTTTGTGCTTAGTTGATTTGGGCTCTTCTTGAGAAAGAGAGCCTAAGTCTCCAAAATTGATTCAACAAGGAATTGGATGTACTTAAGAGATTGATAGTCTCAATTAAATGGTTAAACCTTGAGAGAGTAACATCTGACTTGAACCCTAGTTGCCGGTGTAAATTTGCATACACAATTGGTCTTGAGAAAGTCAATTGGGCAAAATCACTTGAACTACCGAGAGGTGTAGAATGGTTAAATTAGTACAACTATTATGTCATATTCCCCAATCATGTCAATTATGCCTTAGATTCAATTACCCGTCAATTGCCCACCTAGGCGGATGTCACTATCCTAGTGCTTTTTTAAACCATTAGATACAACTTGTAGCAATTTAACTCTTAGCTTAATCTAGCTGCATTTACAATTAGTAGTTTGACAAAAAATAAAATCATAAAGAAACCCCAAAAATGATGAGAAGATCAATTAAGAACACACTCGCAATTCTAATCTAGATAGATACTTAACTTCAATTCTAGCTTTCTGTGGATTCGATCCTGACCCAAAATCGGGTAAAAGCTATTGCGAGCCTCTCTTGCTATTCTTTTGAAGTGCGGAGTTGGAAGCGATCACTTTTTGGCGCCATTGCCAGGGAGCTGACAATTTTAGCTATCTATTTAGTTAGTTTTGTGTTGTTCTTCTTTCCTTCTTTGTTACTTATTTGTTTGTGTCAATTATTCAAGTACCAAATGGTTTTAAATGTTAATGACCCTCTTGGAAGTACACTAGCGGGGGAGGAGGTTGATGATATTAGAGAGGATGAGGTGCCTCTTGTACCTCCTGGAGCACGGCGAAGCCGCCAGGCCAATGCTAATGAAAGCATTCCAGACCCTCCTCTGCCACCTCCAAGAGTGGTTCCTCGGGTGCTTCCTAACCAAGGATATGCAAGTGTTATTGTCCCACCCAGAATCCGAACGGCAATTTTCAGATAACTAATATGATGTTGACCTTACTTGAGCAATGTTGGTATTTCACGGGCGCTGCGGATCAAAATGTCTATAACATATCAAGGGGCTTGTGGATATATGTTGGGGGAGCAAGTAGGCGAATGTGTCCGAGGATTCTCTTAGGTTGAGGCTTTTCCCATTCTCACTTTGGGGGAAATCATTGGATTGGCTCGAGAGACTTCCCAACCATTCCATCACAACTTGGGATGAGTTGGCAGATAAGTTTATTTCTAAATGTTTCTCACCTGGACACATGGCAGCACTTAGAGATGAAATATTAGCCTTCAAGCAAGAACCCACGGAACCTTTTCATGACATTTGGGAGAGATATATAATGATGGTGAAGGAATGCCCCAATAATGACATGATGGAGAATATGTTGCAAAAAAAATTCTACCAGGGCACCAATACTACAAATCAATGTATAATGAATCAATTGGCAGGGGGTAATTTATGAAGTTGACTTATGATAAAGCTGCTGTCATTCTTGATGAGATGGCGGATACATCCTCTGCATGGCAAAGTAGAGCCAATGTTCCTCAAGGTGACCCTACGGTCATTCATTTGCATAAGGAGTTACATGACCATGGGCAAGCTATAGCAGAGTTGACGACCACTATGAACCAATTGGCTAAGGCACAGTTGGAACAAGTCCAAAATCCTCGCCAAGTGAATGCCATAGAGGGTGTTAATATGCTTGTCAACAAGAGAATGCAAAGGAGGCAACAAAATCAAGGGAATTCTGATCAATTTGACGATGATTGCGATTGGTGTCAAAATGATGGCTATGATGATCAAAATGAAGAGGTACAATATGTGAACAACTTTCAAAGCCAACATAGCAACTCTTCAAATCAACAACATTAGAGACCTAAAAACAATTAGGGTAATCAATAACAAAATAGTAGAAATTGGGGGAATAACAACCAAAATAACAACGGGAGCAATCACAACAACAATCAAGGCAACCAAGGAAATTGGAATAGTAATAATAACAATTGGGGCAACAACAACAATCAAGGTGGACGGAACAATGGGAATCAAGGAAATAGGGGTCAAGGCTTTCAAAGGCCCCTAATGTACCAACAACCGACCAATCCACCCATATTCCATTCTCAAGGTCCGAGTTCTTCTCGCAATGATATGGGTAGAATTGAAATAATGTTCGAACAAATAATGAAGAAGAATGCGGATTCAAATACTCAATTGTCTTCTCACAATACTTCCATTCGAATTTTGGAGGTACAACTAGGACAAATCTCTCAATCATTGAATACTCGCCCGAAAGGTGCTCTACCAAGTGATATGGTAGTGAACCCAAAGGGTGGAACAATCATGTCATGGCGGTTATAACAAGAAGTGGGAGAGGCGGTGATGTGAATGCCTCGAAACAAAAGCAAGTTGTAGATGATGATGTTGAGTTGCAAGAAGATGAAGGACCCATGGTAGTTGAAGATGTGGTTGATGACAATGTGAACAATGAAGTGAGGACTGACATTAATGAAGCCGAGGTGAAAACTCAAGACGTCGTGAACCCGTCTAGGGAACACGTGATTGATATGACGGAGCCAGTTGTGCCAAAAGCCAAGGTTCCTTTGCCAAGGCCACCTCCACCTTATCCTTAAAGGCTTGCAAAGCAGAAAAATAATAATCAGTTCAAAAAGTATTGATATGACGAAGAGCTTGTCCATTAATGTGCCTTTGGTGGAGGCTCTTGAACATATGCCGAGCTATGCAAAGTTCATGAAAGACTTGGTCACAAAGAATTGTTCTATGAATTGTGAAACTATAAAGATGACTAACCAAGTTAGTGCTATAGTGCATTCAATGGCCCTGAGGTTAGAGGATCCCGGTGCTTTCACCATTCCTTGCACCATTGTGAGTGCGAATTTTTCAAAAGCTTTATGTGACTTGGCAGCTAGTATCAACTTGATGCCTTACTCAGTTTTCAAGACTTCGGGTATTTGGAAACCTAGACCAACTTCCATGAGGTTACAAATGGAAGATAGATCGATGAAGAGACCTTTGGGTAGTATTGATGATGTGCTTGTCCGGGTGAACAAATTTATCTTGCCAGCAAACTTTGTGATTTTGGATTGTGGAGTGGACTACGAAGTTCCTATTATCTTGGATAGACCTTTCCTAGCTACGGGGAAGGCATTGGTAGATGTAGAAGCATGAGAGCTCACCTTCTAGGTGGGTGATGAAAAAGTTGTCTTTCATGTGTGCAAGTTTATGAAGCAACCCAATAACACCGAGGTGTGCTCATTTTTTGACCTTGTCACAACTGTGATCAAGGATGACACCAGTGCTACGATCAATGTGGAAGATCCCCTTGAGGTCGTGCTATTAAATCTTTGATGTCAATGATGATGCAAGTAGAGTGGAGTGTGTGAATGCTTTACATGGGATGGGCTCTTATTCCTATGAGCCTAGGAAATTGTCTTTGGATCTTGAAAACTGGAAGATTCTACCAACCAAACCATCAATTGAGGAGCCATAGATGTTGGAGTTGAAACCACTTCCTCCACACCTCATATATGAGTTCTTGGGCTCAAATTCTACTTTACCAGTTATTATTTCTTCTTGTCTTACTAACTTGCAAGTTGACACATTGGCGGTGCATCAAAAGCAGAAAAGGTCAATAAGATGGACTTTGGGTGACATTCGGAGAATAAGACCGAAATTTTGGATGCACAAAATTATCTTGGAGGATGATGCAAAGCCTTCTTTGGAGCATCAAAGAAGATTAAATGAGGCGATGCAAGAAGTGGTGAATAGGTGATCAAGTGGTTGGACGCCGGGGTTGTGTATCCCAATTCTGACAGCTCTTGGACTTCTCCGGTGCAGTCTGTACTGAAAAAGGGTGACATGATCGCGGTGACAAATTCTCAGAATGAGTTGATTCCTACCAGAACAGTCACATGTTGGCGGGTTTGCATGGACTACTGCAAATTGAACAAAGTGACCCACAAGGATCACTTTCCTTTGCCATTCCTTGATAAGATGCTAGACTGACTTACTGGGCATGCTTTTTATTGCTTCTTGGATGGGTATTCTGGCTTTAACCAAATCTTGATCGCTTCGAAGACCAAGGAAAGACCACATTCACTTGTATGTATGGCATATTTGCCTTCTCTTGCATGCCTTTTGGGTTGTGCAATGCACCGGCTACATTTCAACGATGTATGATTGCCATTTTCACCGATATGATGGAAGACATTTCATACATATTCATGGATGATCTTAGTGTTTTGGGGGATTCATTTGATGCATGCTTGAAGAATCTTTATAGAGTGTTGGCCTGGTGTGAAGAAACCAATCTCGTTCTCTATTGGGAGAAATGCCACTTTATGGTGGAAGAAGGAATTGTACTAGGGCATAAAATTTCGACACATGGTATTGAGGTTGATAAAGCAAAGATCAATGTGATTTCAAGGCTCTATCCCCTATCGCCGTTAAAGGAGTTATAAGTTATTTGGGCACGTGGGGTTCTACCGGAGGTTCATCAAAGATTTTTCGAGGGTAGTTAACCCCTTGTGAAAGTTGCTAGAGAAAGATTCTAAGTTCATGTTTGATGAGAAATGCATGGAGGCCTTTGAACTTCTCAAGCATAAGCTGACCACCACTCCTATCATTATAGCACCTAATTGGAGCTTGCCCTTTGAGCTTATGTGTGATGCTAGCGATGTTGCGGTTGAAGTGGTGTTGGGTCAACGTGTTAACAAAATGTTTCAGCTGATGTACTACTCAAGCAAGACCATGAATGTGGCTCAAAGGAACTATATGGTTACCAAGAAAGAATTGTTGGCTATTGTGTTTGCTATGGAAAAATTTCGGCCGTATCTTATGGGGCCAAGGTCATTGTGCACACTGATCATTCCACCCTTAGGTACTTGATGATAAAGAAAGACTCCAAAGAAAGTTTGATGAGATGGGTGTTACTATTTCAAGAGTTTTATCTAGAAATTATGAACCGAAAAAGCAGTGAGAACCAAGTGGTGAACCACTTATCCCGTTTAGATGAGTAGGGGAGGCCTTGTGATGACCTAGAGATAAATGATTCATTTCCCGACAAAAAAAATCCTTTTGATATCAATGAATGATATGTCATGGTTTGCCGATATTGCTAATTACCTTGTGACCAGAATAATCTCGTGTGATCTCTCTTCTAACCAAAGAAAGAAACTCAAGCAGGATAGTTTGGACTTCTCTTGGGATGAGTCGTACTTGTTCAAGATTTGTACGGATGGTGTGATCCGAATGTGTGTCCCAGAAGAAGAGTAATTGAGTATTTTGGAGGCTTGTCATTCCTCTTCCTATGGTGGCCATCATGGCGGGGAGAGGACATCTTCTAAAGTTCTTAGTTGTGGTTTTATTCTCCAACATTGTTCAAAGATGTGGGTGATTTTGTGAAGAGATTTGATGAGTGCCAAAGAGTCGGAGGAATTTCAAAGAAAGATGAGATGCCTCTCAATACTATTCTCGAGGTTGATATTTTTGTATGGGACGTTGATTTCATGGGCACATTTGTTAACTCTTGCGGGAACACTTACATTCTTGTGGCGGTGGATTATGTTTCAAAGTGGGTTGAAGCCATGGCTTTGCCCAACAATGAGGATCGGAGTGTTGTGGTATTTCTCAAGAAAAACATTTTTACAAGGTTTGGTATGCTGATGTGGCATTTCTCAAGAAAAACATTTTTACAAGGTTTGGTATGCTGAGAGCAATCATAAGTTATGTGGGGTCTCATTGTTGCTATAGGGATTTTGATACTTTGCTTTTAAAGTATGGTGTCAACCACAAAGTTACTATCCCCTATCATCCTCAAGCAAGTGGACAAGTTGAAGTCTCCAACATAGAAATAAAAAGCATATTGTCAAAGAAGGTCAATGCAAATAGGACCAATTGTTCAAAGAAGTTGGACGACGATCTATGGGCTTATAGGACTACTTACAAGACTCCGATTGATCTGTCTTCGTATCGATTGGTGTTTGGGAAAACTTTCCATCTACCGTTTGAGTTAGAGCACAGGGCCATGTGGGCTTTGAGGAAGTTGAACCTTGAGTAGGATGTAGCTGCTAATCATCGGGTGGAGAAACTCAATAAGATTGATGAATTTAGATTCCATGCCTACTCTAGTTCATTCCTTTATAAGGATACAAAGAAATACTTTCATGAAAAGTATACTTGGGGCAAAGAGTTCAAGGTGGGGGATTTGATGCTATTATTCAACTATCGGTTGAGGTTGTTCCCGGAAAAGCTCAAATCAAAATGGAGCAGGCCGTTTGAAGTTGTTTATGTGACCCCATTTGTTGCCGTTGATTTAAAGAACAAAAATGGTGAAGTTTTTTGAGTGAATGGGCACTGGTTCAAACATTATCTTGGGAAGATTGATGACAGCCACATGGTGGCTCTTGTTCATTTCAAATGATTGTGATGGTAACATGCGTCGTGTCGCGACGTTAAATTAGGCGCTTCTTGGGAGGCAACCCATGTGTTTTTCGTTCTTGTTTTCTTTGTTTTTATTTATAGTATAGGATTGATTTTTGGGCTAACTAGTTGTGAGATGTTACACGATTGAGTTAATGCAGTGCAGGACATAATTGAAAAAAATGCACAGTCTCTGAAGTTTGCAGTGCGGCCACACTACCATTTTTTACGGACCGCACTGGCAGAAGTGAACTCTCTGAAGTTTTCCACCACGGCCGCATTCCATTTTGCGCGGTTCGTGGTGGGCCTCTGCGACCGCAGCCCATTTTTGTGTGGAACGCAGAGGGCTGCCTTCTCAAACTTGAACAAAACATGGCGTGCGGACCGCGGTTCATTTTGTGCAGTCCGCACTGGTAGTGAGACTGGGCCCCAGGATTTTCTCTACAAATAGACCCTTGGGGCCTCCTTTTACTATTTTCGCAAAATTGAACCTCAAAGACTATAAACACCGTTCCTCTTCTTCTTTGATCGTAATTGCTTGTCTGCATTGCTTTGATCTCATTCATCTCACAATCTAGTACATTAATCTTCCTTTTTACTTGATTAATTTCGTCAATTTCAGTTCATTTCCATTTTTCTTAGCTTTTATTTCTTCCATATCCAGTATTTTCTTGAAATGTTAGGTGAGGATAGTTAGATTTCTGATTCTTGTACACTTAGTTGGTGTAATGGACTGGATAAACATTTAGGAACTCTAATTAGGTGAAAACATTGGGCCTTAAAAGCAAAATCATGAACCCTAGTTTAGTGCCAAAATTGGGCACTCTATGCGGACTGCAATCAATTTTGTGCGGTCCACGGTACCATTTTATGCGCACCGCATTGATGAATGCTGAGAAGCTAAACCTTGGACAGTGCGGCCGCGGTACATTTTGCAGGGTCTACACTGCCTAAATACAGAGAGTGGGTAGTCTGACCCTTACCTCTATGCGGACCGCAGTTGACTTTGTGCAGTCAGCGATGACCCTAGTGCGACTGCGATTAATTTTGTACGGTCCGCACTAGTGAAATACAGAGGATGTATTTTTTGAAACCCATACCTATGCGGACCGCGACCAATTCTTGCTGGTCCGCAGTGGCCCGTATGCGGCCACCATTTTGTGCGATCCTCACTGGTTGTTTCTACTACTGTCTGCAATTTTTCTTCTCTGATTCTGCAACATTGCTTTTAACTGCTTCTTTTCTGTTGTAACTAATATTAACAATGTCACTTCAATTCTGTTGCAGAAAATGTTTAAACAACGTGGCAAAGGATCTAAACAACCCGACAAAGGTGAATCCTCTCGGGGAGGACATCAGAAGATAATTAAACTCACTTCTCAAGTTCGGGAAAACATAAAAAGAACTAGAAAGTTAATAAAATCTGCTGGCAGAGCAATTGATCAGTCGGGGAGTGAGTACGATCTTTCTTAGGAGGTTTCCTCTAACTTTGTTCCTACACATATCCTTGACTGGCCGGAAAGATTTAGATTGATAGACACTACTCCTCCACCATCACCCACTACGCAAGCACCAGTACAAGTTTCTTCTGAGTCGTTCGAGGGCTCAGCAACGGGTAGTGAAGAATACTCTTCCTCTCCCACAGCTTCATTATCTGAGGAGAAGGTAGAAGGAGAAGAAGAGGAAGCTAACGGAGGTGAACCAAGGGTTAGGGGTGTAGATAGAACGAGGACGCCGGAGGTTTGGTGAGATAGGCCTGTATGTGAGGTGGCATACCACAAATTTAGAGAGTGGTGGATGGTGAGAAAATTGATGCCAGAGAGGAGCTTCATTGATAACGATCTTTTACCCCTTAACCCCAATGTGCAAAGTCAATTTAGGACTAGAGTGGGATGGGAACATTTTATGGACAAGTGTGTAGATTCCACAAACACATGGTCAAGGAGTTTTACTACAATGTAGCCTACATCAAAAAGGGCTCCAAAGTGACCAAGGTTCGTAATAAGATAGTGTTGTTTTAAGGGAAATACCTCAACGAATACTCGGGCTTCAATAAAGAGGATGAGACTCTATATATAGCGAAGATAGAAATGGGCAAGGAGGTCCGTCCATGGTTAGCTCAGTACATGGCAATCCCAGGTACCGTTCCTGATTAGATGACTTCTAGGTTCAAAATATTGCGAAAGAACTTAAACTTTGAGATGAGAGATTGGGAGACCTTTGTTTGCAGCTGGTTGGATCCTACTACACATGGCCAGACCCCTTTCGTTCCACCGGGCTGTATTGGTTGCTTTGATTATGGCGGGATATCCCATAAATGTAGGAAATGTAATGTACCGTATTATCTCAATAGTGGAAGCAAAGCATGACCAGAACTACCCTTTCCCTAGCATCCTCACTATGTACTTTCGGGATTTAAAAGTGGACAAGAATCCCTACGACGTCAAAGTCAAAGTAACAGCTCCCTTCTCCTGGTACAACATGCAAAGGGATGATAGCCCCAAGAGAAAGAGTTTCAAAGATACAACTACTGCTTCAACTAGCCAGTCTGAAGACCCAGTTGTGGTAGTGGCTCCTACTGAGCCTACCTTTACCTCCATAGATATCCCTCCCGGTCCATCCATATCCACAGCTATTCCTATTGATCCATCCACCCCAGCAGGCCCGGATATTCCATCTTCCCGGGCCCATCCTATTATTGCCCACTGACTGAGCCAGGCTCTTGTCGGTAACAACAACTAAATGTCCACAGCATCATCCAAGTTGTCTATCTTGACTACCTCTGTAGAGGCCAGTCTATTGAGGATGCGCTCAAGGAGATTCTTGAGAACATGAATAAAATCCTCCCACTCAGGATGCATTGAAAAAGGCAGTTGATTCACACAGCAAGGCTCTGAAGGAGCTTGCTAAGGAGCAGTAGAAGCTGTAGAAGACACGAGCCTCAAAGAAGTCCGTGAAGGAGTTGTGGGCAGATGTTGATAGACTGAAGGAAGACCAGATGCCTTTAGACCTCTTGCTTGATGAACCAGTCCCAACAGCTCAACCACATCCGGAGTAGACACAGAGGCCTCCGAAGAAGAAGAGCATGATCCCTAGAGCAGATGATGCTATCATCTAATTAGCGGACCCAGCGAAGACTTCCTCCAGTCAGCCATTGGGTGTACCATATCCAGATCCCGTCCAGGTCCAGGCCTAGGTCCCAACAGCTGAGCAGCAAGATACCGGGAACCAGTCTGAGGTTCTCGAGCACACAAAAGACCCAAGGACCACACATGATCCTCGGACAAACGGGCCTTAAGGAGTCTCTTATATCATTTTTCATCTTATCCTTTTATTGTTTTATTTGAATTAGTTGGCATTGGGGACAATGCCAGCTTTCATTTGAGGGGATGAGCCCTACATTTTGGATGACTGGATGACTGTATATATTGATACATTTTTATACTTTATTAATTTTTCATTTTTGGTATGTATATAATTTGATATTTAGTTACATTTATCGCATTTTCATTTTACTTTGGGTCTATATAAAGTTACATTTTATTGTATATATCCATCGCATCTATTGTATATTCAAATCCCCTCTTGCATATATTTATTCTATTTTTCGCAAATTTTTCGCTGTTAGCTTCTTGTGTATGTTTGTAGCTATTTGTTTGGTTTTGGATATTTTCAATAAGGCTTTGGTTTTCTTAATGTCACGATTCTTTCCAAAGGTGGAGTATTGTGTGAACTGGGTAGCTCTTCCCAATGATGGATGTCGTGACAACCTTCTTAAGGGTTTGAGTTCATTTTTCTTTTTGTTTTTAGTAGTTTGTAGTTAAGGGTACCTCAAGCAAAGCTTCACTTGGGCCTAGCATATTTTTCTTTGATCTTATGGTCAAAAATAAATTATTGTATTTATGATGGTGAATGTCGTGACCTTGAGACTCTTGTGTTGACCGATAATCTTCAAGTGGTTTTTCGGGACCATTGCGTGCTCAAATCATATCTAATGTCATTGTGGGCCCCTGACTTGATGTCTTTAGCATCCCTTAGCTTGTGTGGTGAGTAATTGAATTGCGAGTCCAAGTACCGAGCTATTGGTCTAAAAATTCCCCTGAATGTTTGTTGAGGCGAAATCCTAAGTGAATTTTAAGTTGAGTTGTGATTATAGACTCTCCTTGATCCAAGTTTTAGATCGAACAATTTCATAGCCTACCAATGATAAGATCCCTAGTCAACTCTTTTCAGCCTGAGACCTTTTTTTTTTCAAGAACCATGATACAAGCTTATACCCGTTCTAAAAGATACCCTCTCTTGGCATCCAAATCTTTCCTTTAGCACATGGCAAAAGTATAAGTTTAGGGGGGGAGACGAGAATTGCAACAAAGTGGTAAAAAGGCACAAAAGTGAAAAAAAGGAAAGGCAATGAATAAAGAACAGCAAAAAAAACAAAAAGAATGCTCAATGTGAAAAAGACTACAAAGGGATTCAAGAAAAGCAGAGAAAGAAAGGTGTTGAAAGATGAAAAAGGAGAAAAGGTTTGAAATGCATAAGAAAGACTGACAATGTGTCTCTATAACCCCTTAAAAAGAAGTAAAATGACTCAAATAGTCAAGTGAATTGTGCCAAATAAATCAAAAGAAGTGTTTAAGGGAAGATGCAATCCACTTGAACCAAAAAAAACATGACTTCCCATGAACCAAAATCCTTCACAATGACTCCACAAAAGTCCTATATGATCTTGAATCAAATGAAGCTTACATTAGTGGATACTCACATAAGGGGCAAGCATATGGTACCTAGAGCCGGACTTGTGACCTTTCCTTGAGAGAGATGAGTGAATTCTCATTAACCTCGTTTTATGTGCCACTATTCTAAAGGTAAGGTTTGCTTATGGAGAGTTGAGGATGTGTGAGTTTGGGTTCCACAATGACCAAAGTAATTGAAAGAGTTCTTTGATGTTTTGAGTCAACTCTTGATGCTCTTGTGGCGCATTTGATCCATGGTTGTTCAAAGAGTAAATGTTGTTAATGGTTCATTTGTATTAAGGACAATTGTTAGACCCAATTGATGATAATTGAGGTTGCTATAGGACAGCTAAAAATTTCTTGGATTTTTTCCCTTAAGGGGTGGGTCTTATTTTATTTGCTTGAGGACAAGCAAAAGCTTAAGTTTGGGGGAATTGATAACTAGGGATTTTGACAAATTTTATACTCCTCTTTGCTTATGCTTAGATCAAATATTCATACAAAATAGTCCTAATAGGCTCACAAGTTGTGCTTGATTGCAGGTTTGTTCAACAAAGTGAAAAAATATCAAAGATCAGCTCAAAATGAGTGAAACTTGCACAAGTACCAAAAACAAGGCAATATTATACAGAACAGGCCCAGTGCGGCCGCACACCATTTTGTGCGGTCCGCATTGAGAGATTCTGAAAGCTAATTTCCAGGCTTCAGGACGGTGCGGCCGCACATCATTTTGTGCGGAACGCACAAAAGTCACCGCGATCGCAATACATTTTCTGCGATCGGCAGTGTGGAGATTTAGAGAATTCACTTTTTTAGAATGTTGAGCCATCACGGTCCGTGGTCAACTTTGTGCGGATCGTGCTAGAAGCCTCCACGGTCGTGGTTCTATACGGTCCGCGGAGCCTAAGTTTATAGAGATCAATTTTGAAGGCCAAAGCCCTGGATGGACCGCGGTCCAATTTGTGCGGTCTGCCTAACCCCGCAGGGCCAATTTTATCCAGATTTTTCAGCTTAATATAAATAGATTCTTTTTCTATATTTAGGGCATCAAACATTTTAGAACTTCAGCTGCGCTCGTGAGAAGACCTTTTGTAGCCATTTTTGGTATTTTTACTTAGTTTTTATCATTGAATCTTTGTATTTACTTTAGCAATTAATTAATATGTCTTTATCTTCATCTATTTCTCAGTTTTTCTCTTCAAACATGAGTAGCTAGACTCATTGGCTAGGGTTATGACTCAACCCTAGTGTGGGTAATTGATGGGTGTTGTGATTTAATGTTATATTGACTATTGGGGTTTGTTATTTGGTTCAATTTCATGGTTTAATCTATGAATTAGTGATTGCAAACAATAGTTTGTGCTTAGTTGACTTGGACTCTTCTTGAGAAAGAGAGCCTAAGTCTCTAAAATTTATTGAACAAGGAATTGAGACGTACTTAAGAGATTGATAGTCCCAATTAAAGGGTTAAACCTCGAGAAATTAACACTTGACTTGAGCTCTAGTTGTTGGTGCAATTTGCATACCCAATTGGTCTTGAGAAAATCAATTGGACAAAATCACTTGAACCACAGAGAGGTGTAGAGTGGGTAAATTGGTGCAACGGTTATATCATATTCCCCAATCATGTCAATTATGCCTTAGATTCAATTACCCGTCAACTGTCCACCTAGGCGGATGTCACTACCCTAGTGATTTTTTAAACCATTAGATACAATTTATAGCAATTTAACTCGTAGCTTAATCTAGTTGCATTTTCAATTAGTAGTTTGATGATAAAAAAAATCATAAAGAAAACCCAATAATGATGAGAAGGTCAATTAAGAACACACTCGCAATTCTAAGCTAGATAGATACTTAACTCCAATCCTAGCTCTCTGTGGATTCGATCCCGACCCAAAATCGAGTAAAAGTTATTGCGACTCTCTCTTGTTACTCTTTAGTTGGAAGCAATCACCATCCAACAACCGTCCCTCCAATACGTATAATATACATCAGGAATATGTGAAACTTTTCTAGCTCTATCTATGAATATCTGTATTACTGTATACTAATAGCAGCACTAACAGCAACAAAAGAAAGAAGAAGAAGAAGAAGAAAATGAAGGAGGAGAAAAGGGACCGAAGTTATTTAAAAAGTGGGTACAAATTTAAACATTACAATGGGGGCGACCGAATAGGACGCCCCATGAACCAGACACAAAAACTACCCATTTAGTAAATAATATACTCAATTTCTTCTTTTTTTTCAGTCCATCTCATATTTATGGCACAGGATTGATATCACTCCCTACTTTTTAAGGCATCCTCAAAAAACTTTTTCATCGAATAGCAAAGAAGCATGCATTTTGCAGAAGCATAAGCATATTGAAGGGATTGAACGGAGAAGAAGACTAAATTTCATTGGGTCGGGGCGGGTTTAATTAAAGGAGTGGTGCGGGTTGTCTAGTCCAATCATAAGATGTCACGTGCTACTAAAAATATATGGGAGGGTGTTTTGATAAAAATATAACGGTGGGGACATATTTGATAAAAAATTCAAACGGATGATAAATATGGCCTATTTTTAATAGTATAAGGATATATTTGACCCTTAACCGTAATTTAAATATATGGGAGAGTGTTTTAACGGCTGAGGGATATATATGGTCCTAATGTATAACGGTGGGGACATATTTGATAAAGAATTCAAACGGAGAATAAATATGGCCTATTTTTAATAGTACAAGGATATATTTGACCCTTAACCGTTGATTCAATTATCATCAATATATCTTGGTAAATAATAAATTTTTCAAAGAACAGTTGGTTAAATAATGTTACGTGAAAAATGTAATCGCCGGAATATATATTTGGTAGTGTATGTCTCGTATTTAATAAAAACCCAATAAATAATCGAATAAAATCGGCAAAAATTAATTTAATTGTGGCTTTTCATTTATCGACTTCTCTTCCCATTCTCTCCACTTGTTAATCCCAATCGTGCACAAACCTGAAAACGGAAAATATACCAATAACAAATGACTATTGTATAACGAATCAAAATAATTAATCAGCAAATAATAAATTGAAATTATAAAAAAGCAAAATTTATTTATTGTTACTCAGGCTAAACTTATAACAGCTGATAATTAAAAATTATAATATATATTTTCTAGCTCAAAAATAATTCTAGTGGCTAGATACCGAAATTGACAAACTGGAGTTTGTTGGAATGGACAATTGTCCATCGAAATTGAAAACAGAGGATTTAACTTTGTCCTTACTCTTTCCCCTGTTTTCTCATCAATTGGTTGGAGTGAGGAATATTTACAAGAAAAAACATATTTTTCTTCAACAAATTTTCTATTTTTTCTAAAAAATTTCAAATGTCCTACAAAATAAGAACGATCAACAAAATGATCGGGGCAGAAGGGGGTGGAAGACGTAGTTTTATTTGGTAAATTATGGCAAGAACTTATAATTAACTCAAGGCAAAATGATTTTCTGGCCACTTAAACTCGTTTTAGTTTGTAAAATCAATATATATGAATATTTAGATTTCCCATTTGAATACTTTTACTTGAGAAAATGGATAATAAACACTTGTGATGATGTGTGTGTTGTTCAGTTGTTGCTGACATGGATTTTATTTA
Source organism: Nicotiana benthamiana (assembly GCA_034376525.1). Lineage (NCBI taxonomy): Eukaryota > Viridiplantae > Streptophyta > Magnoliopsida > Solanales > Solanaceae > Nicotiana > Nicotiana benthamiana. The sequence goes on from CM067330.1 coordinate 95,625,794, forward strand.
AAATAATGCATAGCCACTTCATCCTTTCATTCACATTTTGTTAACACATGAACATTCAATGTCCGCCTTCTTCTTCTTTTTTTAACAAATTAAATTTTTCTACACGTATCCATTCCACTCCCTCAGAACCAGCCCGAGAAAACCTTACCGAACTAGAAATCAATTTGAAAATTTTTAGATTTTATCATCGGCAACGAATTCGGTGATTCTCTGTTCTCTATTCCATCCAATACCTCACACTTTCATTGTTTATCATATTCTCAGCAAGAAAATGGGCACCATTCGCAACACCTTTTATCACAAAAAAATTACAACGAAAATATCACCAAAACTAAAAGACTAAAATTACCACATCCAAATATCAAAGAGAAAAATCATGAAGCAATGAACAACTTTTACCATGAATGAAATCAGATCCAACTTTTCCCAACAAATCAACAAATAAGTTCAACAAATCAAAGCATCGACCATGAGAAATCATACTCATTTTTTCCAACAAATCAGAAAATAATTTCAGCACGACGTACATATATATAGGTGTAATCAACGGAGCACGATGTATAACAATTCAAAGCCAAGTTAATGACCGTGTGAAGCTCAACGTCGGAGTCAAACTCTTTGAAACAACAATATTAACACTTCGCTCTGATGGACCAGATTCTCTCTCATCCACCTTATCAAATCAGAATTTTGACGAATCAGAACAAATCACAAAATAATTTCACGGTACATATAAATTGGAGTGTGATTGATAGTGAAAAATTGAAGAATAAACAAATATGACAATTTAATATGGAGCTTTGGGTTGTGATTTATCAAAAACTTTGTTATGGGCTTAATTGGGAATAAAGGAGGAAGAAGAGAAATGGAGGGACAAGAGATTACAAGGGTGGCGACAATGAGTGAAGAAAAGAAGGGGGGTAAGGGTACGAGGAGGAATAGATAGGTAAATTTTCATTATTATTATTTTTTATTGAATTTTATGTATTCACGCGCTTTATACCCGTGAGTAACACGCAATTAACCACATCAACTTTAATATTGCCACATAAGCATAGTCAACGGTCAAAAGTATTTATTACTATCCATTTTCTCAAGTAAAAGTATTCAAATGGAAAACCCAAAAGTTCATATAATAGCTTTACAAACTGATGCAAGTTTAAGTGGCCGGGAAATCATTTCGCCTAACTTAAAACCAATTCAAAATCAAAAGGGATTGACAACGGGGATGGCCTCAGATTCAGTGGACATGAAGGTGGAGGAGATATAGATATTTCACAAACTTCAGTTGTCCACCGATAATTATATACAATAGATTGTCACTATATAAAATACATACAAAATAGACTGTTATTGTACAAAAAATATACTAAATAGACAATCACCATGCAAAATATATAAAAATAGACTGTCACTATATAAAATATATACAAAATAAACTGTCATCATACAAAAAATATATTAAATAGACTGTCATTATACAAAATATATACAAAATAGACTGTCACTATACAAAAGATATACTAAATAGATTATCACTATACAAAAAATATACTAAATAGACTGTTAGTCTGTCAGTACAAAATATATATAAAAATGGACTGTCACTATACAAAAAATATACAAAATAAACTGTCCCTGTACAATTTATATACAATAGACTGTCACTATACAAAAAAATATACTAAATAAACTGTTATTATACAAAATATTTTTAAAATAGACTGGCACTATATATATATATATATATATACATACATATGTATATATATATATATATATATATATATATATGTGTGTGTGTGTATATATATATATATGTGTGTGTGTGTATATATATACATATGTATATATATATATATATATAATAGACATTTTCAGACTATTAAATGTAATATATTTTGGCTTGGAAAAGATACGGACTATTAAAATTTTGAGGGGCTATAGAAGGTCATTTTCTCACAAAGACAAATAATAAAGTAATAAGTCATGGGCTTTTTAAGTGGGCTTTATTGGGCTATTTAGCCCATATTAAGTGGTGAACCTAAAAAGGGTAATCTACGCGGTATATCTACTAGAAACATCAGTTAACTCTATATACTTTTAAAATATTTATTTTACCATGTATACCTACTTTATAAAAATTTATTTCATTTTAAAATTTTAATATCATTAAATGCCATTAAACAAATTTCACTTTTTAAGGATCTAGATTATCTCTAACTGATTCTCTCACGTATCTTCTATTTTAGGTCAAATAAAATCTTGGCATGTCGAACATCCTTAGCCCAAAACAAATATTCAAAAATTTAAAAACCAAAACATCATTAATCTTAGCCACATTCTTTAGGATTTCTCATTAAAGGGAAAAAATATATATACAATTAGTACACGACATCAGCTTGAGTTCGTTGGTTATTTTTGCTTCTTGACTAGGTAAGACGATTTGACCATGAGTCCAGTAGTCTTTCATTGAAAGTATCATTAATCAACTAATAGATGAAGGAGTATTTTGTAACTGAGATTTAATTACACTAGTGAAGATTTATTATGGACAAGAAAATACTTCTTCGCCATTTGTTTGTCAAATGGAGTCCTGCATCCTTTTTATTCTTCTCTTCCATCATGTAATAAAAAGAAAAACTAAAATAAAATGAAAATATTCTAATTTAGAATACAATATTCAAATCAAAATACAATATTAGAATATAATATTGTAACCAACATATTACAATATTCTAAAAAAAGTACAATATTCATATAAAATATATACAATATTTTAATTTGGAATATAGTATTCAAACAAAATATACCACATTATTCTAATTTAAAATACAATATTAAAAGTAAATATCCTAATTACAATATTCTAATGAAGAATATAATATTCAAATTAATGTACCATGATATTTCTAACGAAGAAAACAATATTCAAATTAAACATACCATAATATTCTAATTTGAAATATATTATTCAAACGAAAAATTTCATAATATTCGAATATGGAATATCGTATTCAAACTAAAAATACTTTCATTTTATTGGAATATTATTATATATATTTTATTTTAATTGGAATACTAGCATACTTTAATAGTATACCATGGCTAGTTAATAGTTGTATAAATTTGTATTGTATAGAAGAAAATAAGGACTAAGTTTCCACAATAAAATTTTTTATTTAATAAATAATATTCTTTTATGTTCTTTAATTTTGGTGCAAATTAAAAACGAATGGAGTATGATTAATTGTTGCTATACTCACTATGTTGAATTATGATTGGTATATCTTCCATTGTAAATAATGAAGTTTTATTGAATTACACAAAATTTGTATATTGCAAAAAGATTATAGTGGAGAAGAAAAATAGATTTTGATTAAAAGAGATATGCATCTTAATAAATTCTTTATATACATGTTCAATAATCATGGTTAAATTTAAAGGATATTATCCCCTAAAATATTGATAGTTAGGATTTTGTATATTAGCAAATGGGGTATACGCTGTAATTATGTAAGAATTTCTTGTGTAATTTTTATATTTTGGCACAGAGAGAAAAGTGTTTCTACCCGTTATCTTTTACCTCTGTTTTTCTTTTTCCAACATCTGCATTCTTTTTCTCTTAGAAAAAGCAATGGAGAAGAAAGGGAGCAGCTCGAAGATGAATATAGCGATAATCCATCCCGATCTCGGAATCGGTAATTATCAATTTACATATTTAAATTTCTTGATAGATCTTTTTGTAATTGCATTTTGTTGAATCATTTGCTTCACTATCTTTTCTCCACATTACTGTGAATTTAACGGAAACTTTGCGACAAGTGCTTGAAACGGAGGAGAAGATCATTAATTCCAAAAGCCTCCACCTTTTCTCCAATGCCATTTTCTGTGTGTGTGTTGGGGGGGGGGGGGGGGGGGTGTCTGACTAGTGAGCTTAGCATTTTGGTTGGCGTCTAGTCTTAAAAAAATTATTGTATGAATCCTGTAACTAGTGAATTCGTCAATATGTTGCTTTGTGAATAAAGCGGAATAGGTATAGACAGGGGCGGACCTAGTATACAAGTTGTGGGTTTGGATAACTTTGGCTCAAACTCTGTATACGTGCTTAAAAATCCACTAAATAAGTACAAATAATAGAATTCAAATTCAGTTGATCAAATGGGCTGTGGTAAAATTTCGAGCTATAACCTATAAAGTTCAAAATCTTGGATTTGCCTCTGGGGTATAGATGATCTACATAGAGAATATGCCTGTTCTCGAGCTTTTGGCTAAGATCAGTAGGATTTATATAGGCGCTTTCTAGTTTGGGATTGAATTGTAACTGATGGGTTTACTGATAAGGAAGATAATTGAAGGGTGGAGGTGGTAGTAATTTGCATCATCCCCATTAAATTTTTTGGGTTAATCAACCTGCTGAAAGAATGATTTTTGTACAGTGTGATGATATATACTAGTAGAAAGCTTTTGGTATGGAGCGGCATTGTGTTTTTGAGTTGTCTAGAGGCCTTTGGATGACTCACTATTAACGGCTTCCATGAATTCCCGGATAATTCCTCTCATAATATAAACAAAAGAGTGTTTTATGTGGCTTGGTAACTTCCTGTCTTTCATGCAATTTCTTTTAAAAATCTTTTTCGTTGGTTACTTGGTTTGCTGCACGATTTTGCCGTAGAAATCAAGTCAAGTCTGTTTAGATGAGAGCAATAGAGGTGCTTAACATATCTGGGGACAACATTTTCTTGTCAGGTTATTTAGCAATTTTATCATTTTAGCATGCATGACTGATGCTTAGGCTGTTGATATGCAACTAACCTACTCTCTTCCACTTACATTATACAATCATCGGCTTTTTAATATTTTATGAGTTCGCAGTCAGTTGGTTCTTGAGGATGGTTGATCGAATACGTAAAAAGGAGCGGCTAAGAGATGGTTAAATGCTGAGCTATCAGAAGCTTGAGTCTTCTCTCATCTTATAGTCCTACAGTTCGAATGACTAATCCGATTTAATTTGTCATTTTTGTTTTCTCTTTCGGACAAAAGAGTAGGTGGACATGAGTTTGATGAAATAGAATAATTTCCAGTATTGGCTCTTCAATTATCCACCTTAATACCCTGAAAGTAAGCTCTTAGGCTGTTTTTCTGTGGATATACAAATTTTAATTTATAATATATCTTGAAATAAAGAAAAGAAAAGGAAATTGCATTAAGATTTGGACTTTTACAATTTATTGACAATAAGAGATGCATGATTCAAGGAGAGAGAGGGAGAGATCAAGAGATGCATGATTTTGCACTTAAGCTGGCTGTAAATTTGCTCCTGTTCGTGTTGATAGGCTTCATCATAACTTGTTAGGCCTTCTGCCTTCTAGGAATAGTCAAGACACAAATCAGCTACATATACAAATATCTCCTGTATGCTTGTGGTAATGCTGCACATTGTATCAGTCAGATGCTTGTGAGCATAATTCTCAGATGATATATTCTATGCAATGCGCAGATCTATGGGATATCAGAAGCTTATTTATAATATATGTACATTTCTCCATTTTTCTCCTCATGTGTCTGACATATTATGATGTTTAGGTGGTGCTGAAAGGCTAGTTGTTGATGCTGCTATGGAACTTGCTTCGTTGGGGCACAAAGTTCACATTTTTACTGCACACCATGATAAAAATCGATGTTTTGAAGAGACTCTGTCTGGTCAGAATTCTTACTTTCTGTGCTCCGGTCATATGCCAAAGAAACATCAAGTATGTCCTTACTTAACTGATGTAAATACACATTACACACTTTACAGGTGTCTTTGATGTTACAGTATATGGTGCTTTCCTTCCCCGTCATATCTTCTATCGGCTTCATGCAGTATGTGCATACTTGCGATGCATGTTTGTTGCTCTCTCCTTTTTGCTTATGTGGCCTTCATTTGATGTAATACTAGCAGATCAGGTCTCTGTTGTCATTCCACTATTGAAGTTAAAAAAGTCTGCAAAGGTATTTGGATGCTCTGATAAAATCAACTATTAAGATATGATCATAGAGATATATGAAATTTATACCTCATGCAGGTTGTATTCTACTGCCATTTTCCAGATCTCTTACTAGCGCAACATACAACTGCTCTTAGGAGGATATATCGGAAACCTATTGACTTCTTAGAAGAAATAACAACAGGTATTTCATGACACTCTTTTATCATTGGTGTTTGTTTTCTCATTTGTCAATGTTCTACTTTTTCCCTTATCTGTTCAAACATCTGCTTCTTGTTTAATTGCTTTGCCAAACTATAGGAATGGCAGATTTGATCCTGGTTAACAGCAGGTTTACTGCATCTACTTTTGCGAAGACTTTCAAGAATCTAGATGCACGTGGGATTAAACCAGCTGTTTTATACCCAGCAGTCAATGTGGATCAGTTTGAGAAACCTAATGATACCAAGTAAGCACATCCGAACAATCATGCACTTTTCCCTCTATTTAAAAAAAAAAAGGGGGGGGAGGGGGGGGGGGGGGGGGGGACCTCGAACAAACACAAATAATACATCAGATGTTAGTATAACTTCAGTTGTTCATTTGTTTTAGGTTGAGTTTTCTATCCATCAATCGATTTGAGAGGAAAAAGAACATAGAATTGGCAATATCTGCCTTTGCCATGCTTTATACCCATGGAATGCATGATTGTCAAGGAATTAACATGGACGATGTGTCCTTGACTGTTGCAGGCAAGTTTATTCAGTTCTTCAGTTGACAGCTTCTTGTGTTCTGTTTTGCTTCTCATATCTTTTATTTGATGGTGGTATACTGTTACTTATCTGGTATGGTTGATTTGCTTTCTTAAATGACTCGGAAGGCCATTCTACTTTTGATATCTTGTATACTAGTTAAATTCTTGTGTTCTGTTAGAGGTAGAGTTCATGGAGAGCCAATAAGATATTAAGAATTTGTCTGGTGTATATAGCCTGTCTGATCGCATATATACATAATAAGGATATTTAGTGCGCTGAACCTCTACAAATATCATTTATATATTTTCTTTTTTGTGATTATCGAGATGTCACTCAGTTATCGAAGTTAGCTGGAGAAAATAAGCCTTATATTCTGAGTTAAAGCTCCTAAATTGCTTTGTTGCACTTAAAGTTTTGATAAAGTTGTCACATGCCTTCAGCACCTTAGACATGGATTTGAAGTATGCTTCATTAGACGAAGTCCAACATACCTGTTGTCCACCATAAATGGCACAATATATGCTCAAATAAAATCGTCATGTTAAGTTAATGGAGTTCTTCCTGCTTCTTATTTCAGGTGGCTTTGATAATCGCCTCAGAGAGAATGTCGAGTATCTGGAAGAATTGAAAAAGTTGGCAGAAAGAGAAGGTGTTTCTCAGCGGGTCAGATTCATTACATCTTGCTCTACTGCAGAACGAAATGCACTGCTTGCCCAATGCCTATGTGTTCTTTATACACCAGAGGTACGTCTAATTTTGATAGCTCTTCAAACCAGGAAAAAACACCATTGTTTTCTTGATAGACTGACTTGTCGGATGAACATATCTCTCTCTTTAGAGAAGGATATCCTTTTACCATCATAGCTGATTGATGTCAGGAAGAGCATTTTCGCACCTTCTCTTTTTTTCTTTTTACCTAGAAAGCGGGCTAACATTTTGTTTTTTTTGGAAGAGTAGGATGAGCATTTTGGCATTGTTCCTCTGGAAGCAATGGCAGCCTACAAACCGGTTATTGCCTGCAACAGTGGGGGTCCGGTGGAGTCAGTAAAGCACGGAGTGACCGGCTTCCTCTGTGACCCTAGCCCACGGGAGTTCTCTTTGGCAATGGCTAATCTTTTTCAAGATCCTCACATGGCAGAGAAAATGGGGCAAGATGCTCATGAACACGTCACTGAGTCATTCTCTACCAAGATATTTGGCCGCCATCTGAATATATATCTGGTTGATGTTGCACGAGGTAAGAAGGAATAGCATCCTGTTGGACAACTACATTCAAAGGAGTAGACCGATCAGAAAGTTGTAGTTAGATCAACTCATCAGGGTGATTGCACTACACTGATTGTGATACAGAAATAGCTCCCAAAAGTTGGGAAGACTTCTTGTTTTTTCCTTTTAATTTATTATGGAAAGGTGTACATTACTTGTTAAATAGAAGGTTATGGATTTGGATGTGGTTTCTGCATTCTTTTTCCTTCTTCTGGTGTAAACTATTCGCCAATTTTCTGTGTTCCTTTAGTCATTTTTTGATAACTTATTGTTTCAATGTTGGGTTCAAATACGAAGTACGTCCAGTGCAATCCAAGATGAGGAAGCTCAACAGTGGTCTTGTGTTTGTCTAATCAATTGAGAACATTTTGCAGAACTTGTGAATGTACAGTTATCATATAAGTCAGTTTAATTGCAAATTTCACCATATATCATTCGCATAAATCTTGTCACAAGTTGAAGATGATTGATGAATCTGTATTTTTTTACCTTGACTAACTGTGGAATAACAAATTTAATTGTCTTTTGGCATTCAAACTTGAAGGTTATTGAAAGTAGTCCTCCACTGAAAAAGTAGAATATGAAAAAAGAATGGAACTATTGCTTTTTCCTCCTTTGAGACTTGTGCATTATGATAATTTACATGCATTTCATATTCTGCTAAACGCGACTTATTTTGAATTATGTATACCATGTCATGAATATTCTCAAAATTACAAAACCAATGAATTAATTAAAAAATTATCAAAATCTGAAGGAGAAGTTATTGTCCGTCGATCAACAGCTGCCAACAAGACCACCAATGGCGATTTGCAAGTTATTCTCATGAACTCATGCTTAGGCTGGAAGTTCATTTTCTCCATTATTATTTGGAGAGACCTCTACTTTCCCCCGTTTTGTCAAAAAAGTCAGTAGCAACATGCCCAAAGATTGACAGGCTAGACCAGAAATCAAGCCCAACCATAAGCCCTGCAACATATATTTTCCAAAAAGAATACTTGGTTAGAGCAACAAAAACTTGGTTACATTTGTAGAAAGGGTATAACACCTATGACAGGGGAAGTCTATAGGTTTTTACACTATAACCTGCTATAAATAGTCGTCGATGCACTTAAATTACCCGAGCATGGAGTTTGAACTTGAAAGCAAGAAGACCAGCTATTGCCATGCCAATGAAATAGAAAGTTGCCAAGTTGATGTACATAGCCAAAGCTGCCATCCGCATCCCCTAGTTAATCCTGATTAATTCATTTACAGTTTCTGTTTTAGCAGGGTCTACTGAATGTGTAAATGTCTATAATATCATGCATTGGAACTATAATAAAAAATTTAACCTGATAGGATTCCTTGAACGAAATCGAACACAAAGGAGATTAAGAGGAGAGGTGTCATGGAGGCAAATTTGTGAATTATCTCCGTGCTATCGCTGAAGAGGCCAGCCTATGCATCATGCCCAAAACCTAGAGCAAAATCAACTACAATGGCAAGAAGAATGGATAGCTTAAGAGTAACAACCATAGCATTCTTAGCACTGTCAGTATTTCCAGCTCCTAACTCGTTTGCCACTCTGGTGCTGCATATGTTTTAGAATACACATTTGGTATTAGCAAAATATTAAGGGAGAATTAAAAGAAGGTTCAGAATTTTGACAACTTTTTGTTGGTCACATTACCTTGCAGCTGCACTCAGACCATAAGATATCATGTAGGCAATGTTTTGCGTATTTACACTGGAAGGTCACAATCCAAAACAATTGGTATTAGCAACCAAAATTCAGCTTTCAAAACTATGAAAATGTGTCGTTGACAAGGAAAGAAGCTTACCACATTGCAACAATGGAAGTATTTGTTCCTGAGTTTGGCATCAAACCAGCCAATAACACAAGTAGCTCAAAAGCCCAGTACTCCAAACTGGTATACAGCAAAATAGGAAATTATTGATAAGACTTGGATGGCAATGTGTTTTATTGTAATAACACAGTTTTAGTTTCATTACTGTGTAAAAGATATTTAAATTCAAGTAACTTTAAGGGAAATTGAAGGTAACTCTATGTAATAACTGTTGATTAGTGACCTGAGAAAATGGTAAGATGACTGCTATGACATGCTAACATACACTTATAATGTAAAAGAAATTTATATTGTCAATGCATATTACTTAATAACAAAATGATAGCTAATTCTCACCACACCATGGCAGCATGAGGGCAAAGCCAACTTCAAGTTTGTTAGAATATGACGAAATTGCTCAAATGAGAAACCTTCTGGCCTTATATGGCTGAATCTCTTGGAGAAAAGCACGTATATACCCAAAGTGAGGAGTGAGATCCAGATCGAAATTGAAGCTGCTAATGCTGCTCCTTTAAAAGCAAGACCTGTCCAATTTACCAATGCATAGGCAATGCCAATGTGGATAACAAAAGATCCAACTGAACACAAAGCCAGAGGCATGATGATTGACTGTGCCTGAAGAAATCTTAAGATGTTTTGCAGAAAACTGTATGCAAACAATCCAGGAATAAGGAACCTCAAGAACATGCCAGCTCTTTAGCTATGTCAGGATCTTGATGGAGTAAAATAAGAATATCAGAAAACCACCAGATAGCAGCAATCACTATAGAAAAGAAGAATGATATGATGCATGACGTTTGTAGATGCACTCCCAGCATTCTGTACATTTTTGCTCCGTATCCTTGGCCTCATAATGTCTCAAGTACACCACTTAGGCCAACCTAGATTGTTAATCGACAAGTTCAATATTATTTTTTGATATAATTAAGTAACTACATGTTGGACTGACAGCAACTTCCCAAACAGAATTATTATGCAGAATATAAGAATGGCACACACCACTGCAATATGGGCTACCACACTTTAATCATAGAATCATAAGGCCCAAACAAGTTAAACCTGTAAGTAGAATGCAACAGTAGTCCTCTCACATTGTGTGTATGACCCCTTAAGTTCATGGTGTTCAAACATATTCCGGGATTCCATACACAAAAAATCATCCACTTTCTAACTAAAACAAGATCTATTTCAATGAAGGCATGTACTGTAGTGGGGCGATGATCTCTTGCAGCCACATGAGCATACAATTGAAATTGAGTGTGCAAGGAAAAAGCCCTGTTCGAGCTATTAGGCAGAATGTTTTCAATAGGATATGAAGTTACTGATCCTCTGATAATATTTGAATAATCCTTCTTAGTTGTATCCAAATCAGTCTTACAATAACAACAACAACAACTACCCAGTATAATCCCACAAAGTGGGGTCTGGGGAGGGTAATAGGTAGACGAGCCTTACCCCTACCCGCAGGGCAGAGAGGCTGTTTCCAATCGATCCTCGGCTCAGTGAAGAAAAGGGAAAAACAAAGACCACAACAAAGGGGCATTAGTAACTCCAATAGGAATAGCATAAAGAATTATCTAAACATAAGAACCATAAATAAAATAGCATGCAATAATATCATACAGTAGCTACTATAAAGAACTACCATAAATAACTACCATAAGGGGGACGCAATCCAAAACCCAAATCATCTATGGATAGCCCTGCCAAGCATCACCCAACCCCGGGTGAGGAGTACGAAAAACTCTAGGAGTCCCTATCCTACAACCCTGATACTAGATCTCCACACTTTTCTATCCAAATCAGTCTTAATTTTCAAAAAAAAAAGACCAAGATAGGGATCTTTCAAGGCATCAATTTAAAGTGTGTCGCCCACATTTTCCGTGAAAAGTGTATCAAGATACATGTATTCAACAGATTCAAGTTCGGTGTAATTCTCCCATTTAAGCAACTATTTTAAGATTCTACAGTGGTATCACTCATTAGCAATTTTTTTGACACCTGGCAAGCATCATTTTTGCATTCACCTTCCATGAAAAGCACATTGAGGAACATCTTCTTAAGCTTCAGCAGATTCTATAAGAATGAAATCTGAAGAAAAGAACCGTAACTCGAACTTATTCTGCACTTAGCTAACAACTCAAGTAACTAACTGTAACTATCTTCTAAACTAACTGCTTACTACTTCTGCCTCATCAGCTCTTTTTCTCAGCTCAGCTCTAGAATTACATCAACATGATAGAACACTTTTCTTCATGATCTAATTAATTGTTAAAGCTTTAAGTATGAGGTGTTCAGATAAGATTTTGAGTACTATCTCAGGCATGAATATAATCTTGACACGTGAACTCAATGTCTTTAAATATTTTTTGAGTTTTGTCGTTTCAATAGATCAGATAAGTCAGATACAAAAGAACAAACGATTAGCTGTAATAAAACAAACGAATAATACATCAAGATTAAAAACAAACAAGTTATAATTATCGGCTCTATTCAGCTCAGCTCATGAGCCATGCATTATCAGCTCTATTCCCGAAATGTCGCTGAAAATCATGTGTTTCCTTAATATAAGGTCTATCAACATTATAATTGTTTGCACCACCAGTGTAATATAATAGATTGCTTACCATTTATTCTAACTTACCAATAAACATTATTAAACCCAGTTACCTGTAATTACCTTTTAAGCTGCCTGATCATGTCTAAAGGTTTTTTTAACTTTAACTAAGCAATAAAATACGAAAGTTGTAAATACACAAACCATGAAAGAGAAACCAGTAACCATAGCCCGGGAATAAGCAGGATTTGATGCAGCGCGTTCAAGCTTGCCAAGATGACCAGCAAACATGACGGACACAAGGTTAATGAAGTAGAAACAACTGTTCACCACAGTCATAGGTAACGAAAACAGCAACTGATTCTTAGCTTCTTTTTCGTCGATCACTTTTGCCCACCACCTGTTTGATGAATGTCTCTTTCATCTCCACCGCCGGACAATGATGCTGACTGTAATATGGGACTTTCTGGACCAGATGAACTATTTTCAGAAAGCCATTGCCACCTTCTTGTTTTACTCTATTGCTTCAGCTCAGCCGTCCTCCTTTTGATATAGTAGTTTGTTTCTTTAGCGTCAACAAAAGTGTGATTCACTTCGAACAAAGATTAGTTCAGTTCGAGTTCGGATAGAGAACTTCTCTTTATAACAGGAGAGTTAGTTGCTACGGTTAAGGGTCAAATATATTCTTGTACTATTAAAAATAGGTTATATTTATACTTCGTTTGAATATTTTATCAAATATATTCCCACCGTTATACATTAGGGCCATATATATCCATCAGCCGTTAAAATACCCTCCCATATATTTTTAGTACGGTTAAGGATCAAATATATACTTGTACTATTAAAAATAGGCCATATTTATACTCCGTTTGAATTTTTTATCAAACTATTGTCAAACCTTCAGTTGCATAATGGACCTCATTTAGTAGTCAAATTAAGAAGAAAGTAGATATTTTCACAAGAGGGTACTAAGCTCCAAAATAACTCATAAGCACAGTAATGAATAAAATTATTTAGTATAACAATTGGAATACACATTCTTATTCACTTGAGGTTAGAACTAATACTAAAGAAAATTTAGAAAGCCAAAAATCAGAAACCACAAAAAAACGGGAAAGGGACCAAGGAAAGTAGAAAGAATAACTTAACATGTTATTATGAGTATCCTCCAAAAGAATAATTCTCTAAAAATTAAAATATTTCTAGATGTTATGAAATAATATAAAAGATAAGAACAATAACTCAAGAACAAGAGCAAATAGAGAGAAGAGTAGAGAGAGTTCTTCTTATTGATACTTAGAGAATGTTAGGAGTGATTTACAATGGTAGAAGACCCCTTTATTTATAGGGAGAGGAATGACTTAGCTTCAAGCTAAAACTCTTAGACATTCACTCTAAATAGACTTCTATTTTATAACACTCCCCCTTGAATGTCTATTCAATAATGTGCCTCATAAAACCTTAAAACCAAAACCCAATGGGAAAAATTAAAGTAAAGGAAAAAGAGTACACATGTTTGAATATGCGCCTATTGGTTGCCTCGTTAAAAACCTCGCAAGGAAAACCCAGTGGGAAAAAACCTTGTAAGGGAAAAAGAGTGCAACGCGCATTGACTCCCCCTAATGAGTACATCAATTTATATCCTTGAGCATTTGCATTCCAATCTTGTGCATCATCTTCAAAACGATCTTTGGTAGATGTTTGATAAATAAATCATATTGACTTGAATAAATATTCCGCACCTTGAAATCATCATTCTTGATAGATATGAACATCTTCATATAATGTCGTGGAATAACTCTTCAATATCTCCATAGATGTATTCTCAATGCCATCATGCTTATAGTTATAGCAAGATTCATATGTACACAAATTGTACTTGGGATGTGGTACTTCAAGACCAAGAATTGCATATGCTTCAAGCAACTTAAATCTTTCAAGTTAAGTCATATAAGCCATATAATAGACTTTAGATGCATATCAAGTTTTCCATGTCATGCTAGACAAATAAGATATCGAAAACTGACTATACATACCTTTGACTTTATACTTTCAAGCATTTGAACTATAGGTTCAAAACTACATGTCTTTCATATGGAATCAATTCTTCTTGAATTGAATCTCTTCCATTTAGTTACTTTCTTTGGGTCAGCAAATGTGTATAGCATGCTTTGCAATATGTTGCAATTGAATTATCCCTTTTATGAACTTCAGGTTCATATCATGATATTCGGGGATATACATATACAAATGATAATTCATCCCATGTAACCTTTTCTCAAGTGTTTATCATGTCTCCCCCTCATGTTAGAAAAGCTAACTGTTTCCTCAATTTTGGGAAATCATCTTTGTGCATTATCATGTCAATATACACAGCACATTAATAATAAGATGAAATTATTTGGTTCCTGACCTTGAACCACTTGTGAGGGGAGAATATAATATACTCTCGTATACAACGTATATCAAACTGATATATATAACTTTGTTCTCATAAGAAACAGTTTAGCTATTAAGTGGAAGCACTCAATAATTATCTTGCTAAACCAACTTTGATATAAACCAACTTATCAAGATGAACTATCTTAAGTAGAGAATCTGGAAATTATGCTCGAAGTTAGATTACTGAGCAATTTACCTCGCAAGCACCGGCCAGGCTGCGGGTTAATAACAATCGCGCATGTAACCATTTCATAGATGCATCATATGTGGTATACATGGCAGGTGAATGGGCCCATATTCACCCTTGATATTTCCAGAATTTATGGGCTTCAACCCGAACTCTTTAGTTGGTCAGTTCATTAATGAGAACAAGTGATACAAGAGAATTCGTAAAGAACTTTCTAGTTCTTTGATATTCACCTATGTGAATTTGCACATCATACTTAAAATGAGATGGCTAACACGAATGCCAACTGAATAAATTATCAATATTGGTAAACTTCAAATTTACACCATGACATGTGCAGTTATCAATAAACTTCAGGTTTATTATGACATGGGTTTTATACCAATAGATATCCACTTTATTGTGACATTCTTTCGTTTGTGTAGTACAAACTGGAGAACAAAACGGGTAGCTTTTCATATGCAAATTACCCCGCTACAAGTTGTAGTAATAGGAGATATCAAAGCCTTCCTTTATTTATAGTCTCAATATAATCAATCGCTTTCGCGTGTACTTTGGAAACTGAATAAGTTTCTTTGAGACTTACTACAGCACAATACTCAATTGTGTTTCTCCAACATAGTAATAATTGGCTCTTCTAGAGCTCTCAATTAATATTGTACTACCACAGATTCATCAACATCCATGTGGTGAATATCTTTCTTAAAGAGAAAGTTATACCATTATGGTCATGTCAAACTTATATGCAAGATATGTTTCTTGCATTATCGTTGTCCTTTAAATAGTCATATTTCCAAAATACTTTGGCATACAATAGGTACGTGACCAACGATCATTCATGCCATATATCATCTCAAACCTCCTTCTAGGGGTGAGTGTGGTATCATCTCAAACCTCCTTCTAGGGGTGAGTGTGGTATATTTAATACCAATTTCATGTTCATATTCTTCCAATAATGAATATGTATCGTGAATCAAATGTTGTCACATTCACTTCGAGGATATGTGATTTTGTTATCCTTTTCAAATCTATAAATGCGTCAGGCATTTGATTTGCTATTCTTTGCAAATGGATAATCTTTTGTGCCTCTTTCTCACAAATAGAGGTATGTGGATCAAGATGAGATAATGATGCATTTTTCCACAAAATTTCCCGTTTGGTTTCACCAACTTCTCCCCCTAATTTTGGGAAAAGTGTCTCATCAAATTGACAATCTACAAATCGTGCAGTGAACAAATCTCCTGTCAATGTTTCGAGGTAGCGAATAATGGAGGGCGATTCAACCTCAACATATATTCCTAACCTTCTTTGCAGACCCATTTTGGTGCGGGATGGCGGTGCTAAAGGCACATATACTGCGCATCCAAAAATTCTTAAATGGGGTATATTGGGTCCATGACCCAAAACCAATTGCAACGGGGAATATTTGTGTCAATTCGTCAGTCAGAGACGAACTAGCATTGCTGTATGCAAAATGGCGTGAACCCAAACCGAAATGGGCAGCCTCGTTTTCATGAAGAATTCAAGATTATTCTCATCTATTGTCTCAATATGATATCTTTAAAACTCAACAAGTTCTTCTTAGACTTGGAGGAGAATATTGCATTCTCTAAGATAAACGTCATGCCTTTGGGCAGAGTTACAGTTGCTCTTCCGGAGCCTTCAATCAATTTACTTCCCATGGTTTGACATATAAAAGAGATATAAGAACATAAGAATAAACAAGTTCAATTCTTTTGTGTCACATAATATTTTCAAAATCTGCTGCTAACAGTTGACTAACAAAATCAGATATGCTATCCATTACTTTGCAGTTTGAAAATTTCAGTTTAAACGTTTTCTTCAGACAATCGATTGTTACTTACAAACAATCGATTGTTACTTACAAACAATCGATTGTTGAACATTGACAATCGATTGTTATGCATAGACAATCGATTGTTAGCTATTTTGGAAAAACTTCAGATCACACTGTCTTAAGACAATCGATTGTTATGCATAGACAATCGATTGTTGGCTATTTTTGAAAAATTCCAGACCTCACTGTTTCAAGACAATCGATTGTTAGACAAAGACAATCGATTGTGGATGATTTTTGAAAAATTCCAGACCTCACTGTTTCAAGACAATCGATTGTTAGTCAACGACAATCGATTGTTGATCAATTGTTTTTCAACTTTAATGCGAAAATAGTTGATAATCGACTAGTTTTTCAGGCTAGTCGATTACCCCCACTGGAAAATAAAAGTTTTATTGATATTTGAACATATTGAAGATATTTCTAAAGAACTACTGCTAACATTGCTTTATGAACTAACTAATACGAGCTAATGCTAATGACTATTAGTTTATTCATTCACTAATACAAACAAGTAAAATAAAATCAAATAGCTCCATCTTCTTTCATCACGGATCCATCACCGATTAGGTGGTGTATCTTCCCTTCGGATTGCTCAAAGAAGTCTGCCACATCCAAGTGGGTGATGTCAAAGTTGTCGTCAGAGACAAAATTCGTTTCAGGGCGTTTACTCTTTCGAGATGCTTGATAAAGGTCAACCAAAAGTCATGGTATACGGCAAGCCTTTGACCAGTGCCCGTTTTCACCGCAACGATAATATATAGTTTATAAACTATTTGCTTTTGGGTTCTTATCGTATCGTGCTTGTGGCAGAGTGACCAACTTCAAGTTGTCATCTCTTCTTTAAGCCATTCCACAAGATAGGTGGATCCTTGACAGTGAGATATTCAATCTTCAAACCTTCATCAAGGTGATGGCGCAAGAAAATCAAGGCCTTAGCATAGTTTTGGGTGGATGCATTATTTCTGTCTTTAATGGCGTCTCCAAGACCCATAGCATCTAAGTGGATTTCAGCATCCAACACCCATGTCATATAGTTCTTGCCCGAAATTTCAAGGGCAACGAACTTTCTTTTCATAATGTCAGACATAAAACAGATTTACATCAAGAGCGTGTTCATACTTACGGGCTCTATTACAATTATCACATTCACTTCAGGGAATGGATCATAATCATGTGCTTTACACAATCTAATGTCAAATATTACTTTCATAAAGTGAAAGATTATTTTGAGAATCTTTATTATTCTCATTATCACAATAATGACGATTATAACTTCGTCTATTGCCATGTCCACATCCATTGATACCTTTACGGTAATTAGTCTTCTTTCAGACTTATCACATACTGCTACCACATTCTCTAAAGGGAATGGAGCAAATTCAATTGGACGGAATTCTTTGCCACGTCCACATTCATTGATACCTTCATGGTAGTATTTTAGTCTTCTTTCAGACTTATCATATACTGCTTCCACATTCTCTAAAGGGAATGGAGCAAATTCGATGGGACGGATTTTCAATTATTTGCCCACAATCATACATGAATTTAATCAGGACATAGAGATTTTACCACTTCATGTGGTTATAATTTCTTACAAACTCCATTAGAGTTATAATCAAACTTTGTTTGTATATTAAATCAAATCGTAGAATTTCAAGAATTTGAAAGGGAAAAGTAAATTACTTACCTTTAAGGTATACCAATTATATTTTCAATGTTTTCTTCCTTTTCTCCACTGATGCAGACGACGGCGGCTCCGATGCGGAGAAATTGACGGCGGCTTAATCTTCTTAAAGAGCTTCTTGAGACGGTAGAGTCTCGTGCTGATAACGTGTTATGAAATAATATAAAAGACAAGAACAATAACTCAAGAACAAGAGCAAATAGACAGAAGAGTAGAGAGAGTTCTTCTTATTGATACTTAGAGAATGTTAGGAGTGATTTACAATGGTAGAAGACCCCTTTATTTATAGGGAGAGGAATGACTTAGCTTCAAGCTAAAACTCTTAGACATTCACTCTAAATAGACTTCTATTTTATAACACTAGATAAATTGTAGTAATTTTCTTCAATATTACTGAGCCATCAGATGAAATTAAAATAAACTTATTGACAGAGAGACGCAAATGGACTGCTATTATTATTGTTGATATAATATCGATATTCAAGCTCATTCTTCTAATAATAAGATATTAGATAAAGATGAATGAATAAAAATACAATTGATGATTTGTTATGCCTAAATATAGATGACACATATTATTATTCTCTTTCAAATCCTTTCGAGTTTGTAGTTAAAAATATATATAATATCGATACATTCTTAGCAACCAATATTAATTTCTCATTCATTTCTACTCTTTTTTTACGCCATTCTATTATGAATGATGATTAGATTGTCACTTCAATAACTTGAAGAAGATTGATTTGTTTACCGTATTATTTACGTTATTGTTCAATTATTAAAATAACGGTTAAGGATCAAATATATTTGATAATCTATTGTTCAAATATATGGGGACATATTTGATAAAAAATTCAAACGGAGGATAAATATGGCCTATTTTTAATAGTACAAGGATATATTTGACCCTTAACCGTACTAAAAATATATGGGAGGGTGTTTTAACGGCTGAGGAATATATATGGCCCTAATGTATAACGGTGGGGACATATTTGATAAAAAATTCAAACGGAGGATAAATATAACCTATTTTTAATAGTACAAGGATATATTTGACCCTTAATCGTAATAACTAATATAATACGATATAAAATAAAAAGTAAAAAGTTGCGGGTTAAATAGTGTAATATAATTAAATAGTATTTTCTTTTTCGTATTTATGTTATATCTCTTCGTGCAGTGATGATTGATTAGAATAATAAAGTAGTAAACTAGCAATACTCATATTTATAGTAGTATAAAATTTATTTTAATTAGAAACAAAAAAAATCTATTCTTATATAATTAATCTTATTTAGATAAGAATTGAATAAATCAACTACTTTGAATTGGTGTGGCTCATTGTTTTGACTAGCAAACTGGATTTCTCCATTCTCATTGTTCAAATTCGAGACTTATGTTAAAAGTGGAAGAATCTCATTCATTTCCGCTACACCTTTTGATCACGTACTTCATCAACTAAATTAATTTTTAATAAATAGTTGCTTGGATAATTTTAAAAAAATTAATTCCATGTTTAGATTAGGCTTAAGCCTAAGGATTCCCGTAATCCAGACTTTTGCTCTTATCCTATATTTGTATAATAAATTTATTAAATATCTATATAAATAGTTCTAAATTTTAAATTCATAAACTTCAAATACTAAATTCGTGTATAATAACGAATACATATGGTTGAGACGAATCACAAACTACACTACACAGTTATCTCTGATCGATCTTGGACTATTGATGTAAAAGAAGGAAAACCTACTAACACATTGCAGCTCACAACTTGTCGTGGGGTAATATTATTTTGGGTCAAATTTACACAATTTTCTCCAGAAGATTTCATGCTAGAGCCAGATTAAGGACTTAAATTTTATGGATAAAATACCTAAGGTTCTTATAATGAATTCATCGTGCTTTCGAAATGATGGGTCAAGCCTATAATTTTGGTATTATTTAGTGGATATTTATACATGAATATATATTATGCGTCGAAAGTATTATATTCTGATAAACCCGTTATCATAATATTGTATCCGCCATTGTCTCAATACTCGTAAAAATATTTTTTTTAATATTTTTTATGCGGGACTTTATTTATACACATCACTTATGAAGTTCCTTTTCTTGGCACAAACTAGGAAGGAAGATAAAAATCTTCCAATTTCATGCATTAATAATGAGGAATGATATATCAGTCCCCACATCTGAGCAATTGGTTGCTGAAAATTTCCATGGAAACACAAAGAGGGTCACGTGAAATTTTTTATTGTCATTTAATACATTGCTTGTTCTAGGAAATTAGTTTGATCGGTGTCTTTTTCTTACGGACTAAGGATTTAAATTTTATTGATTCTGAATTCTACTATAACTTTAAAGTGTTAATATTAGATTTTAAGTCTAAAATTTGTACGTAGTTAATAAATTTTTTAATATATAAAATTTTGAAAAACCTATTAAGTTCCTGCTTCTCCGTTCCTGCTTACACAAGGTATATTGTATAGATTGAAAATAATTCTTTCTATTAGCTGTTGTTTTTTAATTTTCAAATGTGCTCCTATCGTACGCAATTCTTGAGTAAAGAGCCTCATTAGTAATTACTTATCCGATTAATTACCACTCCACTAATTAGGAGTTAGAACAGTGATTTCTTATTTTCTAAAATGTTAAATATTTCGAAACATAATCAGTTTGCCTAATATTTGAGACTGAAGATTACTAGTCAATGTATTGAAAAGCCATCTTCACCTCACTTAATGAATAATCATCAACGTATTATAATATTTCCTGTGGATTATCTGTCATAAGCTTAGCCCTCTCTTGTTTGTTTTGGTGATGGATGCTCTAACCCGACATATTTAAGGGGATGTTCTTGATGTATGCTATTTGCTGATGACATAGTCTTGATAGACGAGACGAGGGTCGGTGTTATTGAGAGGTTAGAGGTATGGAGACACTCTCGAGTCTAAGGGTTTCAAAATAAGCAGATCTAAGACGGAATACCTGGAGTGCAAGTTTAGCGTCGAGCCGAGCGCAGTATGCAGGGATGTGATGATTGGATCTCAGGTCATCGCCAAGAGGGGCAGTGTCAGATATCTTGGATCGGTGATTCGGGGGGACGGAGAGATTGACGGGGACGTCACTCATCGTATAGGAGCGGGGTGGTCAAAGTGGAGGCTTGCATCAGGAGTCCTCTGTGACAAGAAAGTTCCACAAAAACTCAAGGGGAAATTTTATAGAGCTGTGGTTAGACCTGCCATGTTGTATGGGGCGGAGTGCTGGCCAGTTAAGAACTGTCATGTTCAGAGAATGAAGGTTGCGGCGATGAGGATGCTCAAGTGGACGTGCGGGCTCACCAGGTTAGATAAGATTAAGAATGAAGTTATTCGAGAGAAGGCGGTGGTGGCCCCGGTAGATGAGAAGATGCGAAAAACGAGGCTGAGGTGGTTCGGACATGTGCGGAAGAGAAGTCCTGATGCCCCGGTGAGAAGTTGTGAGCGGCTGGCGATGGTCGGCGTACGGCGAGGCAGAGGGAGGCCTAAGAGGTATTGGGGAGAGGTGATTGGGCATGACATGGCTAGAATGCGAGTTTCCGAGAGCATGACCCTTGATAGGAAAGTCTGGAGGTCTAGTATCAGGGTTGTAGGATAGGGGCTCCTAGAGTTTTTCGTAATCCTCACCCGGGGTTGGGTGAGACTTGGCAGGGTTATCCATAGATGATTTGTGTATTGGGTTGTGTCTCTCTTATGGTAGTTATTTATGGTAGTTACTGCCTGATATTATTGCATGCTATTTTATTTATGGTTCTTATGTTTAAATAATTATTTAAACTATTTCTGCTGAAGTTACTAATACTCTTTTGTTGTTTTTCCTTTCCTTCACTGAGCCGATGGTCGATTGGAAACAGCCTCTCTGCCCTTTCGGGTATGGGTAAGGCCCGTCTACATATTACCCTCCCCAGACCCGCTTTGTGGGACTATACTGGGTAGTTGTTGTTGTTGTTTCATCAACTAACAAGAATTTTAATAAGTACCTTTAATACAAAAAATTATACCTAGTTAAGCTAGCTGATACATGAGGTCGAGACAAAGACTGTCAAAAACTAATCACAAATTACCCTGTCATTTCTGGTCTCGGACTATTTGATGTAAGAAGCCTACTTACATGTTGCATCTCACAACATAGAAAGTAACTTAAACAAAATTGCAATATAGTGTTTTACAGACCAAAGAAACCCATTTCACTGGCTTTTTCCTTCTCAAATGTCTCAAAATATTGGTAGATGATAGTGACAGCCAGCAGAATTCCTGTCCCTGAACCGATAGCACCCATCAGATCAGCCAACACAGTCAGCAGGCCAATGCACACGCCACCAAAGGCTGCAGCTGTTGGTATATAGCGGTTCAACTCCTTGTACAAATTTGATTCCCTATGCCCAGGCATTACCATTTGTTGTTCCTGGATATTTATAAAAGGTTATAGTTAGTTAAACATGCTTTGCAAATGTAATTTCACATATCAACTTCACATTCAGGCAGAAGCAATGCAACTCAATAGCATAAAGACATTTAACAGCTTAGCCACATCTCTTTAACTGCAACGATGAATGAAAAGATTGGAAGTCATGCAACAGAAGAATAATCATACCTTTAACTGCTTAGCCACATCTCTTGCTGATGACCCTGAAACTTCGATCCATGTCTTTGAGAACAACGCACATGCTGATAGCATGAACACAATGTAGAATATAGCATGGAAAGGATGCGCTACCATATCAGCCAAGCTGCAATTGGGAGTAATAAGTGTGAGGTTTTGAAAAAGAAATTCCCATTGATTGAGGTCTTATTCAGAGAAGTTCCATCAACAAAGGCAATCACTTAGATAGTGAAACAGAAAGATCAAGTTACCTTGATGGTGCAGTAATATAATAGGCAAGACCACCGACAGGTACAGATTGACCAGAATATTCAGATTCTTTCCACTTGCCCAAGAGGTTCACGAGGAAATTGCCACTGTACTTCCTATACAGCAACTGGGAACATACAAATATATTCAGATGACGGTGATGTAAACAGCTTACGGAAGAAGGTAACCACTACCATTTGTTTAATGTTATATGCAAAACGTAATATACCTGGGAGATAAAGTAAACATTGGATACAAGTGCCGACTGTAAGATAATGGGCATATTGGAAGTGTAGAACAGCTTAATTGGATATGAACCCTGCTGTCCGCGAGCATTCTTTGACCTTACAGGCAAGACGACACGGAAGCCTTGGAGGTAGATAACAATAAGGAAGATCAAAACTGTGGCAAGCAAGTTTGTTACATTTGGAAGGTTCTGCCGGTAGAATGCCTCACGGAGTGCACGGACCTTGTCAGTTCGAGTGATCAATAAATGGAATAAAGCTATAACAGCTCCTTCAAATTCAGCTCCACGCCCACTGTTGATTGTGGTTGGACTAAATGCTTTCCAGATGATGTTCTCACTAGCAAAGAAAGCAGAAAATTTTCAAAAAGCTAGAACAAGTTGCACCACCTGTAATTTAGAGGAGATAAGATCAAAAGCTTACCACATGTTGGTAGCTATAAAAAGCGAAATACCAGATCCCAAACCATATCCTTTTTGAAGAAGCTCGTCGAGGCAAATAACAATTATACCAGCAAACCAGAGTTGGATGATTATCAGTACTGCATTCCCAACCCCAAGTTGACTAACACTGCCATACATGCCAGAGAGAACATATGCAACTGCTTCACCAATAGCTATGAGGATGCCCAATAACTTTTGTGCCCCGTTTCTGAAAATGAAAAGAATATATGAGTGATATCATGAAAGGACTGGGATATTACACATAAGTAACCAATAAAGACTACATAGTTCCTGAAAATATTAGAAAGTTAAGCAACAAAACGCATACAAACGGAATATACACACATGACAAGTTCATTGTGAGAAATGCAACTCCATGAACCAAAATGCAGAAAGACAAGCCTAAGACTTCACTTGATAAATTTGATGCACTTAAGAAAGAGTTATCACCACTAAATCTTCATAAACTTCATTTGAAGTATGCTTCTTATTTTTTCTTTTTGCAAATGGAGTGCACTTATCTGGTTATTCCAAAAACAGCTAGAACTTCTCCCTCTTTCTTCACTCTCTCAGTCAGCAATGCAGACTAAGGCACTAAGCAATAAATGGTAGTATCCGTTGTCTATATAGTATAAGGTGGGGATAACCAGCAGCAGACAGAGTGCCGGTTGGATCTCTAGCTTAGTTCTTCTGAGCCATGAAGGATTGTCATGTCCTTGGACCTCCTAATCCACTTGTTTCACTAGCAGACTTGAGGTTGTTGGAATAACTAGGGGTTTTGGCCTTTGCTTTGACGACGCTATTGGAGTAAGCTGTAGCATTGTGTAATTTCTCTCTACATGGAAGGGATAAATTGACATGGCTCATCTTGGCTACCATAAACCATCCATGGTGAAAAAATATCATTCCAATCGTTTAATATTTCTGCAACCTATTATCAGCAATATGCCACAACTGGTGTTAACAGTTAACTGTTAAGACAATGACAAAAAGATAGATGCGAGCCTAGAGCTTAGGAAGTTCGAGAGGAGCACAGTTTTATGGGCTTAAATAGCGTTGGGACTAAACATAACTTATGCAGAATCATGTTAGGATGGAAGCCCTCTTGCCTAGATATACCTCATAAACAAGGTTTGCCTAACATGACTTCCAAATGCATTATCCTGATAATATTTTTTGCCTAATCAAGCTTAAAATATCAATGGACATCAATCAATCACACAGCTCAACTGGGACCAGAAGGAAGCAATATATGGGTGAGGATTTTGGCAAGTTAGGAGGATCCAACACGAAAACATATTGAAAGAACTATGGAACTTACAAGAGTGCTCGGTCCTCGCGTACATTGTTGTCAACCTCAATGATCTTTGACCCAGCTAAAAGTTGCATAACCAGTCCCGAAGTAACAATGGGGGTGATTCCTAGCTCCATCACAGTTCCACGATTTGAAGCAAGGATAACACGCATCCAATAGAATGGATCGGCACCAGTTGTGGAGTGTATGCCATACAAAGGTAACTGACTGCATACCAGGAAAATGAAGAGAGAGATCACAGTGTATAAAACCTTCTCTCTGAATGGAATTTTTCGATCAGCACTCTGCACTTCAGGAAGGAATGAAAGAAACGGACGAACGAGATGGAGCACTCTGAATCCGCCTCCCATCTTGTTTTCTACAACTTAACCTGCTGGTCCAAAATGTATATTCTTAGAAAGACTGAGTACTAATCGAGCACACAGAACACTCTACTAAAACAGGCACAAACACATATTTCAAATCAAAGAGTTCATGGAGTTGGATAATGGGAGGGCAACAACAGAGGGACACAAAGTTGAACATGTTGAATTCTACGAAGCATCTACTCTAAAAAAAATATTGTTACAAAGCTCACTCATTTATTTATCAATATCGTAATACAACTTTCACGCACCGCCCGATTGGACAGGATAGTGAGATTCAAACTCCTGCTTGATACCCAATTGTGTGAACAATCACATCTAAAAGCTAACTAGCTAAATGTGACAGTTTCTAGATGAGATGGTCATACAATTCAACAAAACAACCCGCCAACAAAACAAGGAAAGGAAACATAGAACATTTGCATAGTAACAATGCTGATGAAAATCAACTCAAATGAATTAGACACTACAAAAACAACTGTAATGCCAGGACTCAATATGAAATTGGCTAATTGTACCTACTGTTAATCTATCGCAACCCTCCTCCTTTAACTGGGCTTGGGAGACACTACAAAAAAAATTAAAAAATAAAATAAAAATTGCAAAATGTTTCTCAAATCAATTAGGACAAAAAGGAAATAAATCTAACACATCAACATGTAACATGCAGCAGATCTAAAAGAACAAATAATTCCAGAAAACGCCTTATTACTTCTTTTGCATAAAACTAATTACCCTTTAGCTCACGAGCTAAACTGTTCCAATCAATCAACTACATGTCAATCCCAAATTTAGTTTTTATCAACTATATCATTTCGGTTCAATCGTAATTCAGAAATAGGTTAAATTATTAAATTCGTGGCTAATTAACTCGAAATAACAAAAAAATGAAATGAATAAATGCAAATACTAATAATTTTGGAAGGTGAATAGAAGTATGAGACTCACCAAATTGAAGATTTGTTGAAAATCAACGGATTTGAACGAAGGAGAATGGGGTTCTCCTATTCAGATCTATAAATCTATAATAAACTAAATAAATAGTAAAGCTGCGCCGTGTCGTCAACTTTGGCGTAATAAAAATCATGAACGAACGTTGATGACATGGACCTCTTTGTAACGTATTGTTTCCAATTATCTAGTGACACGTGTTCGGGTTGCCAAGTTTGATTGGATTTAGCTTAAATTAAAAGATTTTAGTTAAACACACTAATTGTATACTATAAAATTGGATATAGTATAATTTTGTGCTATTTTTCAAGTTAACAATGAGTCCATTTGCCTTTGGTGATAAAAAGCAGGCAAAGCTAATTATAAAGCACTTTTACGTATTAAAAATATTATAAATAAACAATGTACGTGTTTTTTTTTTTTTGTAATTAAGCTTTGTATTAATCACCAAAGTGGTCGTTATACAAGTCCATAGTGCAGCTTTATACTCAGCTGCCTATCAAAAGTTAAACAAAAACTGACTAATCTATACTATCCAAAAGTTCAACATTACAGTAGGTAATGTTGAAGATGTATTCTAACTCTAGGAGGTGCCCTAACATTACAAGTGTAAGCAATGCATCTAAGCAGTTTGTCACAAGTACAAAAGGTGTTTCCAAATATTCTCGCATTCCTTTCCAACCATAGGACATAGAACATCTCTATCATTGTCATTTTGAATATATGAGCTCGAGGAGATTTCCCTTTAGCCTGATCAATGAACCATTGGACAAACTGTGACCAGTTCTGTCCAGCAGGTTGTGTAGCTCCAATCCACTGCAATGTGTGATACCTCAGCTGAGTAGTAAAGGTGCAGTCCAAGAATAAGTGATCTCTGGTTTCCTCAGTTTGTTGACACATAACACAAGTGTCATCCACAGTCAAGTTCCATTTGATCAACCTATCTTTAGTAGGAAGCCTGTTTTGTAGAAGCAGTCACAGGTTGAAAAGTGCTTTAGGTCGAGCAGGATTCTGCATGGTTAAGTTCTTCCAAGGGACTCTAGGTGCCTCTCCAATCTGTTGAAGATAGAGCACTCTTATAGAACAATCAGACTTATGTAACAGTTGATATTGCTGCAATAGAACAGTGCCTTCAATAATCTTCCGAACCATCCAACTAGCTTGTTTAGGCACATTTATGGTCTCCAACTATTGTTGTTTGATATAAACTGTGTGAATCCATTTCACTCATAATACATCCTTTTTGTGTGCCAAATCCCAGCTTAGTTTTGCAACAGCAGCCTTGTTCCACAATAAGAGATTGGTCAAGTTTAAGCCTCCAGCAGACTTTGGCAGACAGATTCTTTCCCAAGCCACATATGCTTTCCTTGTTACATTAACTGAGCCAGACCATACGTAGGATCTACATATTGCTTCTAGCAGTTTTATAACTTTGGAAGGGATGAGAAAGAGTTGAGCCCAATACGCTTGAATACCAAAAATTACTGATTGCACCAACTGGATTCTTCCAGCATATGACAGTTGTCTGGCAGTCCAGGATGTAATCCTGGCAGTAATCTTGTCGACCAGTGGTTGCCATTGAAAAACAGTCAGCTTCTTGGTATACAGTGGTACACCCAAGTATTTAAAAGGTAGTTATCCACGTACATATCCAAGAAGATCAATAATTTGCTGTTGCTCCACGGGTTTTATCCCCCAAAATAAACAGCACTCTTATGCAAATTGGCTTTCATACCAGAGGCTGCAGTGAAATGAGAGAAATATGTAAACATGGTACTTACAGACTAAGCGTCTCCTTTGACAAACAGCAAGAGGTCGTCAGCAAAGCTTAAATGAGTTATTCCTAGTTTTTTACAACCAGGATGAAATGTGAAGTCTTTAGCTTGCTTCAGCTCTACCAGTGATCGACTTAGGTATTCCATCACAATAGCAAACAAAAATGGAGATATGGGATCCCCTTGTCTCAAACCTTTGGCTGCTTGAAAAGGTTCTATTGTTTCTCCATTTACAACCAATGTGTAGCTGACAGTTTGGACACACTCCATGATCCATCTTGTAAACCTGGTAGGAAAATCTAGAGCCTCCATTACCTGCTGCAAAAAGCACCATTCAACTGAATCATAAGCCTTCTGTAGATCAATTTTGATCATACATCTGGGAGATATATGTGATCTAGAGTAATGCTTTATTAATTCATGTGCTAGAATGACATTATCTGCAATCCTCCTTCCTGGAATGAATCCTGCTTATGCACTACAGATGATACTGCTCATGACCTTCTGTAGTCTGTTGGCCAGCAGCTTGGAAATGATTTTGTACAGAACTGAACAGCAAGCTATTGGTCGAAACTCTTTGACTGTTTGAGGATTGGAACCTTGGGAATTAAAGTGAGGGAGGCACAGTTTGTTGGTCTATGCATTTGTTAGTTTCAAAGAAATTCTTGACTGCTTGAAGTACCTGCTTTCCAGTGATATGCCAAGTTTGTTTGAAGAACAGGGCATTATAACCATCTATTCCTGGAGCTTTGTCATTACCAATTGCTTTTAAGCTGTCTAGGATCTCAGTGCCACTAATGTCAGCAGCTAGTTCCATCTTCTGGTGATGTGTTAGGCTAGGTCCATTGCTCATGTACAATCTGTTAACAGCTGGAAGGGAAGTGGCTGAAGTCCCCATGAGTGATTTATAGAAATCCTTAATCTCTTTCTTCAGGTCATCTGGATCAGTTACCTTCAAACCCCCTTCTGTGATCAGTTCAGTATTTCTCTTGTACTGGTTTCTCTCCTTCATTACAGTTGAGAAATAGTTGTTATTTGAGTCTCCAAGTTGGATCCATCTGGCTCTAGATTTCTGCTGTAATACTGATTCTTCAATCAATGACCATTTTTCTAATTGCAGCACTAGTTCCTTTTCTCTAAGTTGTAAGGCATCTGTATAGGACAAAGTCATCTGGTGTTGGACATCTTCCAGTTCCTTTCTACTAGTCTCAATCTTCTGTGTAATATTCTCAAAATCTCTAGTATTTAGAGACTTTAAGGCTGGTTTGAGGGACTTGAGATTGTTCCACACCCCTTGCAATTCCAGTTATCCTTGATCAGAAGTTGGAAATCCTTATGCTGAGTCCATGCATTGTAGAACCTGAAGGGAGTCTTCCTGAGTTTGTTATCTTCTGCCAGGGTTAGCAACATGGGATTATGGTCAGAAATGTGTGGCACTCCATATATAGCGTATATATGGATCCACTTAATCATCCACTCATAGTTACCAAACACTCTATCTAATCTGCTGCACACTCTATCATTGCCACTTTGCTTATTGGTCCAGGTAAAATAATCCCCTTTCCATGGGAGTTCAGCCAGACCAGTTTGCTGGATACACTTGGTAAAATCTGCAATCTCAACTTGTTTAACTTGGTGACAGGATTGTCTATCATTACTAGACATAATGGCATTGAAATCTCATGCTATTAGCCAGGGGTCAGTAGTAACAGCAGCAAGGTTCTAAATTGTCTTCCACAATGTCCTCCTTTGATCAATGTCATTGAAGACATAGACCACTGTGAGACAGCAGATAAGTCCACCAGTGAGGGTCCTAACAGTACAATGAATGTATTGAGCCTCCTCCTGTAAACCAGTGATCAAAAATTTTGTAGCATCCCATAAATCCAAATTCTACCATTCATTGCACCCCTGTAGTTAGTTAGTACACTCCAGTTAGGCAACAAGAAACTAGATATTCTCTCTGCATTCTTCTGTTTAACCTTTGTCTCTACCAGACCAATAAGGTCAAATTTATTGATTCTAAAGTATTCTTTGGCTTCCTTTTGTTTGTACCTTTTATTTACACCCCTAATATTCCAAAATAACCAATTCATTGGGTATAACTGGTTCCCCTTTCATCCAGGGGATGATCTGCCCAACTCACTGACCCAACTTCAAATCTATTAGACATCACAATAGGAGATAATGGTGGAAAGTTTGTGATGTTAAAGACTGGAGAAACCTGTGTATCAATACCTTTCTGTTTATTCAAACCTTCCCCTAAAACAACATGGGTACATGGTTCCTTTTGAGGGCTTGGCTGCTGTATTTGAGATCCCTGGTTACTCTGGTCCATGGGGGCTGGAGCTTTAACTCTCCATTCCTGTGTCACCTTAGTCTTCTGTATGGGATTGGGTTGAGTAGATTTGGCCAGACAATTGTGCCCCACCATAAGGCATTTCTCACAATATGATGGTTTCCAATTATAGGCCACATTTTGCATAAAACTCTTCCCATTTGGATCCAGTAGCTCAATCTCACTAGGCAATTCCTTTGATACATTCACCTCAATGAGCACACGAGCATATGAGATTCTAGTTTGCTTAGTCGTACACTCATCAGCAAAAATGGGCTTACCCAACACACTTGCAATCCTACTCAAAGACCTGCTGCCCCAACATGACATAGGCAGATTAGGAAACTTGATCCACAGAGGAATTTCCGTAGGGAAGGCAGCTTTAAAATCAAAATCAGCAGACCATTGCTTCAAGATCATAGGTCTGTTCGCAAAAGAGTATGGTCCTGCACATAGGACTTCCTTGGCATCATCCAGGGATTGAAATTTGACAATGTAATAGCCCTCGTCATGGTAAAAGAGATCTGGTTCAGGCACATGAGACCAGTGTAGATTAATAAACCTTTTCATAGCATTGTAACCTGGACCATTCCCTAGAACAAAGACAACTAGAGCACACTTCCATTTTTGTTCTTCTTCTTCCACTTCATCTTTAATCAGTTGACCCACTGGTTTACCATTAGCAGCAAGTCGATTCTTCTGGAATAGACTATCCCACCCTTTGGGCGCTTCAATTTTTTACCCCTCCTCTATATTGGCCTTTGTGACGACTGGTTGTGGAGGTTGCTGCATGTGCTCGATACCCCTATTTCCTTGCACCATCGGTGCTGTCGACGGTACAATCTTAGGATCTGGACTATTATCTTTATTACCAGCAAGCGTTGCAAGCAAAGGAACTCCAGATGTCTCTGATTCTGCAGCTGCATGAGGCAATGGAACAGTGTTCGCGTACTGGTTGTGTAACGATGGGGATAGCACGGTCTATGAGAGCCAGTGGTACTTTCCGAGGTCGGCCTCTCCCTCTCGCCATGGGAACACCCTCGGCGTACGTTAACTAACACGCGCCGAGAGGAGAGAAGAAGACGGTATCTTGAAGTAAGTTTAACAATGAACGTGTTTGATGTAATTATGACGCTGATATTTAGGACTAGTTAAAAATAAATAAAAGATTATTAAAGCTAGTATTTTTACATGGAAAACTATGAACAACTAAAACTTAATTGTTTTAGGAAGGATATAATAGAAAGAAATATGGGATTTTTACCTATCTATACCATATAGCAAACTTTATTACCAAAAATGTTCATAATATTGTATTTACCCGCCTAGTCCATAGTTTTGCTACAAAATCTGTACCAAACAAAAAATATATAGATTCTATCCTAAAAAGACGCCAAATTTATAGGAATCAGATTTAACGGTGATTCTATCACCATTAATTTCGAAATTTAAAACGGAAGAAAATTCATCGCAGCGTAGTTTTCTCCTTCTCCATATATTTTCCACCATTGATAGCCATTAAAAAGCTTGAAAGCTTTGAATTCAAATTTGGATTTTCAAAAATCATTATTTGTTTGGATTGGGTGTTGTTATAAATAATTCGAAATATGTTTAGGAGTTTATATCTCAATTTTGAGGGGTTTTGGTGAATATTAGACTTGATTTTGACTGAATTTCATATTGAAACTCGTCGAAGAAGAAGAAGACATATTTTTTCAGAAATTGTAGTTAAATTATAGAATTGTAGATAAATGTAGATTGGGAAGATTAAAACTTCTACAAGTCTTCTACAATTATGTCGAAAATGCCAATTATGCTACAATTGAAATGAGAATTGGAATATTAAAATTCAATGTATTCAGTTTGTAGTTACAATTTCTACAAATAAACTACAAATCAGTTTAAGTATTGTATAAAGTTGTATTGTTACATTTATACTACAATTAAACTATAATTTAAAATATGTTTAGGAGTTTATATCTCAATTTTGAGGGGTTTTGGTGAAGATTAGACTTGGTTTTGACTGAATTTCAGATTGAAACTCGTCGAAGAAGACATATTTTTCCAGAGATTGTAGTTAAATTGTAGTTAAATTGTAGATAAATTGTAGATAATTTGTAGATAAATTGTAGATTGGGAAGACTAAAACTTCTACAAGTCTTTAACTATTATGTCAAAAATTCCAATTATGCTACAATTGAAATGAGAATTGGAATATTAAAATTCAATGTATTCAGTTTGTAGATACAATTTCTACAAATAAACTACAAATCAGTTTAAGTATTGTATAAAGTTGTATTGTTACATTTATACTACAATTAAACCACAATCTTGTGTCAAAAAAAATTAAGCATACCAAATTTCAATTTATGTACCATAATTCAAATTAAGGGTATAATTATTGCTTCATTTATTCTAGGCATAACTTTAGGAGCATATATTCACTTTACGTGTATATTTAACTTATTCCTTCAAGACTTAATCTTTTGGATAGTTCAAAGTAGAACTCATCGTAGGATAATCTTCATTTCTAGTCGGAATCTAATTCCTAATAACTTACTAAGGATTAATACAGTAGGCGTTTGGACAATATTTGGTAAAAGCTGAAATTTGAAGTTGACAATAAAAAGAGTATTTGTAAATTTGAGCTTACATACAATACAAATATCACTTGAAAAACAATGAGTAATTTTCTGTTCATTCGAAATAAAATATTGTAATTTGGTAACTTATACACCTAATGAATTTAATAGTGATTATCGTACATTAAGGTGGAGGAAACATAAGGAAAGAGAAGAGGAGGAAAAAAAGGGAAAAAGAATATATGCTCCTAAAATCATGCCTATAATAAATGAAGCAATAATTATACCCTTAATTTGAATTATGGTACATAAATTGAAATTTGGTATGCTTAAATGTAATAAACACAAACCTTAAATATGGGAGGTAATAAGGTTTGCTATATGGCATAGATAGGTAAAAATCCCAAAAAATATTAGCCATATAATTGTACATATTTTGGCCAAACTAAAACTTCTATATAAGCTAAAAATATATAAGTTGGTAACAAAGGCTATTGGATGATTGTTGGCTTATTGGATTTTAAGCAGTTTGGACGTTTACAAAATGCAAAAATGAGCCCAAAAAAATGTAAAACGAAGAGATACCTTTTTGGTGTGAGTTCACAAAAGTAATAAATTTACACAAAATAAGCTAATTAAAAGATAGCTTACAAGAAACCCATAAATAAACAAAGGTTATGATCCAACCGCAAAAGTTTATCCAAGTATCGATTCATAATTTATCCGTCCAACTCTAGATTATTTCTCCAATAATTTTCTTAGAATAATTGGGTAGAAATATTATAAGCACTACTGCTACTTGCGAACACCTCTCCTCTGCAGATGCGGAGTTAGAATTTGAAGTTTATGGATTTTGAATTCGTCATCGAACCCATAATTGGTTTTAGCTACTGAGTTCACAATTAAATATTTATACCTATTTTATGAATTTTTAATACTAATACTAAATTTAAGCAAAAGCTACTAAGTTACGTTGAACACACAGTTAATGCTCGCCCTTGCTCGTCTGTGACTTTGCATTCTCCCGATGCATCACATTTGAAGAGTACTCTTGCCAGTTAAATTTAGAAAACAGATAAAATTATCCGATAAGACTTATATTTAATATGGATAAAAACGGGTTAATCGAAAGATATCCATATTATCCATTGTTTCTTGAATATAATCACTTTTGGAAGAATTCTTAATCTCCCAAATTTGAGGAACCCTCAATTTGAAATTTTCTAAGTGGATAATATGGTTCTTATCCATATTTAATCCTTTTCAAAAAAAAAATTATTATCCCACTCTTTTTTAATTGAATAATATGAATGAACAACTGTTTTCTTTTAATCATTTGCCACGACAACCACTATATCGGTTCATATAAAATTTACGAGGTCTTGAAACGACGAGCTTTGATATTGTTGATGACCAAATCCTCAATTACAACAGCATTTGCAACACTAAGAACTATATAAGATTGCATAAGAAAGATAGTAGGACGTGAATGAGTATTAAACTTCACTTGACATCAGTACATGTTGAGAATACTGTAACTGAACATGTCACCTCTTAGTTTATACAACAATTGATATGTCTTGAACACAGAATGTAACAGAAAGAAGAGAGGCGCCACTTATAAATTCCTGTAAGTGTGAACATTAAGGATTTCTGCAACTTTACAAACAGTGGAGCATCACAAGTCATGCAGAAACAGGCTATGCGCACAAGAAAGTGATCCAACTGTACCCCAACAACACCATGCATGCAGGAATCAGTCTAAAATTCGAAAACTGAATCTCTAAGCCTTCTTGAAAAATGATAGAATATTCCCTTGCTTAGGATTCTTATTTCCTGCTTTCTTGTTTCCTGCTT
Organism: Nicotiana benthamiana; assembly: GCA_034376525.1. NCBI lineage: Eukaryota > Viridiplantae > Streptophyta > Magnoliopsida > Solanales > Solanaceae > Nicotiana > Nicotiana benthamiana. Next base: position 95,661,132 of record CM067330.1, read on the forward strand.
TAACTGCTTGATTCGTTGGTGCAGTACTTCCCAGAGCGGGAGACTTCTTAGCAATAGGTGGTCTGAAATGAACCATAAGTCAGGTAAATACACAGTACAACAGTTTACAAAGTAATAGTATTAAAAGATTGTTAACAACCAGAAAGGAAACAGAAAAAAAGGATGATGACCAGCTATGTTATACGGACTCTCCAAAATACTGCCATACCCGTGTCGAATTCTCCAAAAATACGCTAATTTCAGAGAATCCCACACGCACCTGGCGACATTTTTGATAAAGTAATGAGCTTTATAGAAAAAGGCATCAAGAAGGTGCAAGAAGTACAAGAGGGGGAAAGGGTCAGCTTTGATACAAAAAAAAAAAAGAAATACTAGGCTAAAGCAAAAGAGCTGACAAAATCCAAAAAGTTAATATGGTAATCTTCAGGGGCTAAATACTGCCAACTAAATAACCCAAGGAGACATCAACTTTAAGTGTGTGTGTTGGAGTTGATATCCCATCAAAACATCTGCGATTCCTTTCTCTCCGGACACACCAAAATATACAAGCAGAGATCATCTACCACACTTTCCTGATGACTCTATCAACTTTCCGACCAGACCAGCATTCATATACTTCTCTGATGCTTTGTCGCATGGTCCAACTGAGACCAAAGATAGAAAGAAACATGCATCACATGTCTAAGGCAGCTGAGCAATGTAGCAAAAGGTGTTTGTTGGACTCTGAATGTTGCCGGCACATAAAACATCTGTTAACAATTGGCATACATCTTCTGTTAAGGTTGTCCAACAAGATTCATTAAGGGCTATCCAGCTGAAGCAAAAGATCTTTGGGGGAGGACTTGTCTTCCAGATGTACTTCCACGGCCATCTATCAATGATTTTATTAGTTGAGCATAAATGAGAGTACCCTGCTTTTACTGAGTAGAGGCCATCCATCCACTTAATATTGTCAGCAATGTTGTGGTTGACTGAGTATCTCTCTTATTTAGCCTGGAGCCTCAACAACGGTGGAATTTCCCAGTCTTGGAAGTCCCTTCGGAGTTGGATTTGCCAACAATTGTCTTGCCAATTCTGAGAGATAGAGGAATTTTGATCATTAGCTATCTGATAGAGGTCTGAGAAATCATTCATTAGGACAGTCCCTTGTAACCATCTATCCTTCCAAAATCTGATGTTCATGCCATTTCCTAACTTGAAAGAGGTATTCGTAGAAAATTCATTCCAAAGTTTCCTGATAAATTTCCAGGGCCCTACTCCGTACGGTCTTCTTGACAGATTGGTGCACCAATGGCTTTGAGATCCATGAATTGTAGTTACCACCTGTTTCCGTAACGTATTCCATTCTTGACAATATCTCCATAGCCACTTCATAAGCATGCACTTGTTATGTATGTTGAGGTCCCTGATACCTAGTCCACCAAGTTGCTTTGGCATGGTAACTTTTGACCATTTGACTAAGTGATGTTTGTGACCCTTGCTGCCTCCTTCCTAGAGAAAGGTTCTTCTGATTTTATCCAACTGCTTGACTACCTTGTTCGGAATTGGAATCAGAGATATGAGATAAGTAGGAATACTATCCAATATACTATTAATGAGTGTCAATCTCCCACCTCACCCCCCAACCCCACCCCTACCCCCAACCCATAGAAAGATATTGTCTCTGCCAAGAGGCTAACTTTGTTTCAAACTTCTCAATCACACCATTTGAAACTTTAGTTGACTTAAATTTAGCACCAAGTGGGAGTCCAAAATATATAGTTGGTAGTGCACCTATGTCACAAGATAGGATTCCGGCTAATTCATCAAGGTTGAGGAAATTGTAGACGGGATATACCTTGCTTTTCAACATATTGATATGCAAGCATGAGATAGCCTTAAAAAGTTGTAATATGAGATTGAGATATAATCCTTGAGATCTCTCTGCCCCACAAAAAATGAGTATATCATCTGCGTATAAAAGATAGGAGACAGAGAAATCTCAGGATTCGGGCTTACATGAAAACCATGGAACCACTGTAGTTGTTTGGCTTTGTCAAGCATCTTGCTCAGACCCTCCATGGCCAAAATAAAGAGGAAAGGTGAGAGGGGATCACCCTGTCTCAAACCCTTCTGTGAAGAGAAAAAACTCACCGGTCCCCTGTTAACAAGAACTGGATACTTTACTGTGGTAAAGCAAAACTTAATCCATTTTAGCCACCTATTCCAAAAGCCCATCTTCTTGAGAACTGCTAAGAGATGAGACCAGTTTAGCTTATCAAAGGCCTTCTCCACATCCAGTTTGCATAGAATACCCGCTGACCACTCTTAAGTTGGCAATCCAGAACCTCATTTGCAATAAGGGCTGCATCCGTGATCTGTTTGTCCTTGATAAACGCATTTTGATGCCCAGAGACCAAACCACCTATCACCTTCTTGAGCCTTTCTGCTAGGATCTTAGCAACTATTTTATATAGACTACCAATCAGGCTGAGTGGTCTATAATCTTTAAGCTCAATAGCTCCCTTCTTTTTGGGGATCAAGGCAATGAAGGAAGCATTGCAAGACCTCACCATGTGGCAATTATGATGGAAAAATTGTAAAGCGGACATTAGCTCGTTTTAATGATCTCACAAGCCTTTTGAAAAATGCCATTGTAAAACCATCAGGTCCAGGAGCCTTGTCTGGAGCACATGCCTTGATAATTGATAGTACTTCTTGCTCTTCAAATTGATTCTCTAACCAGACCATGTCTTCCTCTGACAGATTGGTTATATCATCAAATCTAGTTGTAGGTCTCCATTGTTCAGATTCAGTGTATAGATTCTGATAAAAATCAAGAATTTCTCCTTTGATGTGCTCTTTGTCCTCAATGATCTCAGAATCCACCATCAGTCTATCAATACAATTACTTCTTCTGTGAGAATTAGCAATTCTTTGAAAGAACTTGGTGTTCTTGTCCCCTTCCTTGAGCCAGAGATATCTAGATTTCTGCCTCCAGAAAGTCCCTTCCGCTCTAACAAGTTGCTCCAATTCCAATTTCAAAGCAAGCATTTTGCTTTTTTCTTCCGTTGATTGAGATTTCTTTTCAGTGAATTGCTCAAGTGCGATTAGTTTGCCTAGAATCTTGCTCTTCCTAATCTCCACCTTGCCAAAAACTTCCTTGTTCCATATGGTAATGTCCTTTTTCAGTAGCCTTAACTTCTGTGTTAGGATAAAATCTGGGCTCCCATTTAGATCATAGCTTCCCCACCATTCTTCGATTTTCTCCATGAAACCATCTACTTGCAGCCACATATTTTCAAATTTAAAATAAGAGGGGTTCATTTCCCAGTCCCCATTTTCCAGCAGCAGTGGTTTGTGGTCTGAGATGATTTGGAGAGTCCCAGTAACATAGATGTCTAGAAAAGGCTCAAAAAATGAAGCTTGTAATTACCACTGAAATTGCATTAGCAAACAGATAATCATAAAACCTAGAGGCTGGTGGAGCTTATTTAGGTTCAACTGAACCTAATATATTGGAAATGGGACATATATATAATATATATACACGCACATACACGTGTGTGTAAACTACCAAAATTTCAACAATGATATAATTCTAAACTCATAATTTTAGAAGTATAATGAAATAAGTACAATGAACTTTCAAACCCAGTAAGTTCAAATTCTGAATTCTCCTCTGATCAAACCTTTGGGCAAGCAACTAAAAAATATATGGAATTCACTTGAGACCCATTTCACACATAGAGATTGGCTGATTCTAAGGCCAGAAAAGTGATGTCACCAACTTGTTCAACATTTGATACATAATAAGGTGACAGTAACCACGTCTCTACATCATCTTAGCTGAAAAATGTAGGAAAGCTTTTGTATTGTTTGGCTTATTAGCCTCAACGCTCTACAAGCCTCTCTAACATGCACATACTTTTAATCTATGTCGCGCGGACTCTTCAAAATCTTTGTTGCTTCAGTATCGACACGACATGTGTGTGGGTGCAGGTGTGGATGTGGGATCTACACCGGATTTGGTCAACTCACCATGTGTGCTTTGACTACATCTATGACCGAAAAGTATAGATTGATTGGGTATGAGAATGCTTTGCTACCACACAAGATATTTTATGAATAATATATAAAGTGTTTATAAAGAATTAAATTTTATTAGGTTTAGTTCAAAAACTTTAATTAATCAAAATATATACTAATATGTGTCGTAATATACATTTATTGTCCGTACCACAGAACCCGTATCCGCGCTTGGATCCATACATCCAAATTCCAAAAGTTATGTGATAAAGAATCTGACCTCTAGAATGGCACTCGTATCAGACACCGCCCCCAAGTCCAAGCAACACAGCTATTAATTACAGGTGTTAATGTCATTTCTTTTAACATATTAGAACTTGGAAGTACAACATCAGAGCAACTATTTTTACTATAACGACATCAATAAAATGCCTAAACATGAATATGTTCACCTGTCACCAGTACTTTTAACTGGTTTGTTGTCAGCTTTCTTCATCGCATTATCGTCAGCATTTGTTTCTCCATCTTCACCCTCCCAAACAACCTCAGTCACTGGAGAGTGTAAGCAAACGAATCAGTGCAGGAATGAAAATCCTTTAGGCAGTTATACTAGCACATCAAGGCATAGAATTTGGCTACTCTTGAGTAAAGAAATTAGAAGAGAGATCATCGTATCTATGTGAAAGGAAATGAGCATGCATATCTTGAGTCCAAATTCTCTTATTCATTTTTTTGTGCTGATTTATGTTATCATTCTCAAAAAAATGAAATAAGAAAATTCGGACTCAAGAATAAATTCCTTAAATGATAGAACAGGATCTGACAAAATATCCATGTGATGTTCTTGGATAAGTTAACTACTTAGCTCATTTAGGGTTGATCTTTTATTCGCTAGGAGCTTTCTTAAGGCTGCTCTAAAGGGCCTGAAAAGCACCAATCAGAGGGTTCATGACTATACATAAAAAAGTTCATGAACCATAGAAATGCATTATTAGACGCCTTAATTTTCATTATCTTAGATCATAGAGGAACTCATGCATAGTGAGGACAGGTCATTTCACTTTTAACTTTTCTCCCTCCATTGCAGGTCCCTAACCCAAGTTTCAAATTGTCATACTTAATTTAGATTATTGAATTTTATCAAAAGTCAGACCTTCCCTTCCACGTTCGTCAATTCGTGTCTTCAATACTTTTCTCCTTTTAGGGGAAATTGGAGCAGCATCAGCGACTTCCTCCTTTACAGTTGCATTCTTAAGACTGGCATGTTTTGGAATCATCTCTGAAGAGGACAACTTAGACTTCTTCGGTTTGCTGGTAGGTAAAGGTTCTCTTTCTTGTTCATGACTCGTGGTGCCAGCCTCCTTCGCCTTCTTGATTTCCTGCTTTTCCAGATCTGGAGTACTAGGACTTTGTTTTGATCCTAAAATAGATTTCTGCTTTGGAGGATCAGGTGATGCTAGGTTGACAGCATCCTTGAAGTCATCTTCTTCATCCGAAAAATCAAAAATTACCCTCCTCTTTCTATTCCCCTCACCATTTGAAGTTCTCTTGATGCTGACTTGTTGATCATCATCGTCACTGATCCTCTCTTCTACTGCTTCCGGAGTACATATTTGAGCCTCATCACCTAAGTAAACATTAGTTCCAAACAAAATGAAGTGTCAGTCAAGGACAAGAACAAAACATAGTACAATTTCAATGACAAGAGACCAAACAGCCAAAGGGACAAACCAACAGGAATTCGTGTGGCATCACTGGTAGCAGCCGAAACACTGTCAGCTTTTGGCTTTGTGGGTACACGACCCCACATATTAGCCAATTGCCCGCCATTTTTAGCAGAATTTTTGTCAGACTGAACTGCCTTCTTAGCAGCCGGCAGTTGAGATACTTTGTCTTTATCTGCAGCAAGCTTACTACCCTGTCCAGGACCTGATGTGGCACGGCTCTCACTTTTGGCATCAACCACATGCGAAGATGGCATACTGGCACTAGGACTTGGTACCTGGAACTTTTTCTGCTCAGGTTGCACTTGAGCAGTAGAGTTACTTTTAGGAAGTCCTAATGCTCCATTTTTCGCCTGAGGAACAGTGGAGGTGCTTGGAATGATTCCTCCACCGTTGCGCTTGACGAAAGGATTTGAAACTCCACAAAACCTACAATACCAGTGAGCATTAGGAAGGGAATCAACACCACCCAGCATGTGCATTTCATAACATGGATTGCCTAACCACTTTTGAAATAATGAATGCTTGTCAAGATTGTTAATGATTTGCATATCAAGGGTGGGAAAAAGATGTCCACTCCAGAGCAGTGATAAAGGCTTAGAATTGAAGACGCTGAAACATAAGTCCAGTACCTATTATCAAGCAAACAATTATCAACTGAAAGGGGCTGCCTAAAGAGCTCTTCGGCCTGGACAAATTCAGCATTCCAAAGGGCAACTGGATCCTTTGGGATGCAAGCTTGCACGCTATATACCTGAACTGAGCAGTCGTCCGAAAATTCTTTCTTGGCTTCTGCATAGAAATTAGCCGGTTTAGCTTTGATAATAGTTGCAACAACTTGCCAAAGAAACCAAAGCGCGTGAATCACAAGCAGGAATATATAAAACTTTACTTCCAGCATATCTCCATCAAAATGACACACTCATAAAAGCTTAAAGCACAGGTAAAACAGCAATTGACATGCTAGCTTTAATCAGTCAAAAGGTCAACTTCTCATAAGTGGGTGTGGATAAGAAAGCTGCAAACAACTTATAGAGGAACCACACCAATCCATCCCGAACTTGGTGGTTAAACTCTACTGCGGTGACGATACTGTAGGGGAGGTCCTGCGGAAAAATAGCTCGACGCCAGGATGATAAAAAGCTTAACACCTCTCATTCTTATTACTTTTTCAATATGAAAACGAAAAAAAAAAATCAAAAATCAAAAGGTCGTTTTATTCAAAACACCAATTGTTAACAAGGAATCCGCTTAATGCATTCTTCATTCAGACTTGATATACCCAACCTGTTTTTGATGTCATGAAACTGGAAATAATGAATTGGATTAAGGGGATCATTCTATCATCGTTCCGAGTGACCAACGGCAAACTTATAGTCTCAAATTCTTTATCTTTGATATTAATTTCGTGCAGAATCAACAGACCCAAAACTACTTGCTAGATCTGAACAGAATCTCCAACCACACCATTAAAGACCCAATTTAAAGCTTGTTTCACTTTTTTTTGGCTCTCGATGCATCAGAATGCAGATAATGTTATTAGTATGAGCTGAACCAAGTACCAAGCTTCTGAATGTGTAGCATTCTTTCACTGGTAAACAGTCAAAGTAAACTTAAGAACCCGGGAATAATAGAAGAGAAATCTTAACCTTGTATGTAATATTATGAGATCTATGTTCTCCTATGGAGAAAACCTTTTTCACCTAAAATAACCAATTGATAATTCCAATATGAAAATGAGAAGTGGCAACAAGAAGATACCTATCAGTCTTCAGACATATAACAAAACAATGAGGCAACTAATGGGAATTTTGTTCAGCTATCAGCCCCCAATATTGGCTTGAGAAAGTTTTGAAGTTAATATATCAAGAACATCCTCCATATTGTTCCAACTAAGGTGCAAACTCGGTAAGAGAAAGAAAGTAATAATAAAAAGATCGGAAGAGGAGGCAATTAGGTCATCTCGCTCCAACACAAAATGTATAGATCTTATGCCCGGTCAAACAAATTATTTTCTTGACAAAGTGACATTTAAAAGGACATCCAACCTGCGAGGTTAGGAGCAGAGACAAGTCTTATATGGTAGGTTGAAGGGGTAGTTTTCAACCAGCCAGACAAGCTGTAGACCACCTCAAGACCATTTCCATGCTTTTCGACAAATTCCTGAAGCAACCTGTTGTAAACAAGTAACTAGCCTTAGCATTACAAGATGAACAAACCAAAATATACCTTACAGAAAAATTCAATAAAAGCTTACCTCTTTGCAGAATCTGATGACACCAAAAAATTACGACTCAGCCACTTGTATGAAACCTGCATCCCAATAAATATAGAAGTTTAGATGGTTACTCTCTCCCCACCCCCACCCCCCAAAAAAAGAACCATGACTTTGCTTGAGTAACTAGTCATTGCTATTATATCAGAATGCAAAATTAGAGTATAAGTTAGTCAAAGGAACAACAGAAATAAAAAACCTAGTCTTTGGCGAACTAGAAATTCTTGTTACTAGACATGGAAATTTTACTTTGATGACTGACAGAAGAACTTCTGCACATGTATTTCCGTTTCACCAAAGGAAAAGAACAAAGACGTAGTTAAAAGAAACTCGAGTGTCCATACTATGTAATGATCTTGAATTCATGTACCTAAAGTGACATCTGCCCCCAACCCTGCTAATGCAATCCTAGACGATGCAGCTGCTAAGATGAAGCAGAAGACACAGAGATGCTGAGCTGGCAGATGTGGTTATAGCATTGCTAAGCTACATCAGTTTGTAGAAGATAGGTAGGATTGTAACTGAATTTGTGAAGTTAGTTCGTTACAATTCCAGTTGAGATACTAGTGATTCATCTTGTAATTGATTCCATTTTACTTCAATCTGTATATATACACAGTTGTAAGAGGTACATTTGGGATTCATAGAATGAAATACAACTTCTCTCTCCTCTCTAAACTCTCTAGCTTCTTCAGCTAGAATTCTCGAATTCACTTCCTGATCTAGCTTCCATCTTCCTCAAGCTATAGCTCCTGGATTGTTCCTCATTCATTTGTTGTGAGAGTATGCATCACCCCCGCAGATCTAGAATTTGAACATTATTGGTTCAAATTCGGATTTGTACCACGGTCCATTTGATTTATTGGGTTGGAAATCTAACATTTTTAATTATTCAGTGGACTTTTATAACATATATACAGGGTCTATTACCTTCTATATCCACCCTGCATCTCATCCCCCCCCCCCCAAACAACACACACCCCTTCCAAACACACAACAAAAATAAGGGGAGAGTGCAGTATTAAGAACTGCTCTCCTACCGTCTAAAATTATACAACTAATGCAAATAGATAACTTTATGACCAAAAAAAACTGTGCTTTCTCACTAGTGAAAACTAGTTCCTTTAATCCATTTATGTGATGCACTTCCCTCTTCAGTCTGTCCCAAGAAAATGACACAATTCTATATATAAAAGTAATTGAATTTTTAACTTCTCAGCCGCACAAATGAATTTATGGCTTGTTTTAGATCACAAGTTCCAATTTTTTTTCTTTCTTAAACTTTATGACTAACAAGACACCGTCACATAAAACGGGGCGCGGGGTAGCTTCCTTTTTCCAAATTAGCAAGAAGAAAACTTTCTAAAACAACTAAGTTTTGTAAATCAATTAAAAAAGGGCACTTTATACATTATTTTACTGAAGTTAGCAAAAGTAAGGAGCTGATAGAATAAATAAATCAACTTCAATAGGTAAATTATTATAGAAAATTAGAAATATAACAATTGAAACATCTATTCTGAATTAGCGTAATGATAATTTAACAGTCAACAAGGGAATATACTGAACCAAGCGGAAGCGTTTACCACTTGAAGATTGTCTGATACAAGAGCTTGAATCTCATCGAGGATGCCTAGGGTTTCCATGTCAACCGCCATTTTCGGGTACCTCAGATACGGGTCGGGTCAAATCTGACGGAGAAGAAAGAGAATACGAATTTCCCACGCAAATAGCACTCGATTTCCCGCCATTGTAAAGGATTTTAGGGGTTTTATATGGGAGTGTATCTATTTCTCTGGGTACAAGGGGGTAAGGGAACTCACGTGCGCTTCACTTGCTTTGAGGTAGTCTACTAAAAAATTACAAAACTTGTTACAATAGCAATTTATAGTGGATGACTACTCTTCTTTCATGATCTTCATCTCAAATGATTTATGACATATTCAATGACATATTGCATGACATATTTTCTTCACTTTTTATGCCTATATAAAAGCCTTGTAATAGATAGGAAAATACATAATTTGAAGAAGAAAATCTCTTCCTTCTCTATATATCTCTATATCTTGTCCATGTTTTACTAAATCATTTTTTATTTTATAACACGTTATCAGCACGAGTCTCTAAATAATTGAGATAAGAAAACATAGAATCAGTTACGTTGTCGGTGGAAACTCGAGTATTTTATATGTGAATCAATTTGCTTCAATTGTCCAGGGAGTGTCCTTTTCATTTTTCCTATAAATTCTCACTTTAATATTTGGAATTTAACATTTGGTATTGTTTATACTACACAAAATTACAATATTATTTGTGCAGGAAAATGAGTTGGTTGAATCAAGAAGAACCATATGTAAGCTTACACTTTACTGATTTTCATTTATTGAACTTGAAAATTTTCCAAAGGTTTCAAGGGTGCTACATCACTTGCAAAGTGATCCGAAAAACAAAGATTTTCTTATCTAAATATTGTTTTTCTCTATTTTCCTTTACTTAATCTCATAGCCTTACAAGTATATGCCAATTGGTACGCTTTGGAACTGTTATCGCCTATCACATTCATTTTTAATATTGTTAATTATATTTCTTAGCATAATTGATCTTTAATAATAGCTAAGATTCTCATATATAAGCTTTCAACAGAAAACTTGCTTAACTTGAACTATAATAGAGTTTCATGATATGTTCCAAATTCTTTTGATTCGCTAACTCTTTCTTAAAAAATAAATGTAATAAGGTAACTTACACTATTAATTTTATATTAGATTGCAATATAAAATATTGACTTATGTTTGTGTTATACTGCAGCCAATTTTTGGATTTGCCTATGTCTGTCTGGTAGACACTTTTTGGTAATTTATGAAAGCTATCCAGTCAAGCGTGGCATTAGAATTAGAAATCTGATTTTCATTAAAAAAATAAAAATAAAAATAAAAATTGATAGTGTTATAGATTAAATACAAGCAAGTTACGTTGCTAATAATTGTCAAAGATGTGTAAAAGCTCCAAGATGAATCTAGTATATTTGGCATATTATATTATTAATTGAGGGTAAGACGTTGGGTTCAAGTCCCAACGCACCATGAGGGTAAGACATCGGGTTCAAGTCCTGATGCTCCATGATAATAAGAGTTGGGTTTGTGTCCCAACTAAATATGACCTAACATGCTTTTATACAGGTAAGACATTGACTTGAGTTCCAATGCACCATATTGAAAATGTAGTGATGACAAAAGAAAAATAGCATATTTTTCGTAGAAAAGCATGAAGTATGTTTCATTTGATTTGCACCATTCTTGAAGTGAATGTGGCAACAGTGTATACTAAGTCTAAATGAAGACAAGTGGTTGACCAATGAACATGGGCGTGCCAAAGACAATAATAATAGTCATCATTATGGTAATTGTAGAAATGAGAACAATAAGAATTCTCAAGTATTCCTTTAAAATGTGAAGGTGATGGTTGTCATCAATACAACAACAACAACAACAACAACAACCCAGTATAATCCCACTTAGTGGGGTATGGGGAGGGTAGTATGTACGCAGACCTTACCTATAGCCTTGGGTAGAGAGGCTGTTTCCAAATAGACCCCCGGCATCCTTCCCTCCAAGAACTTCCCACCTTGCTCTTGGGAAGACTTGAACTAGCAACCCCTGTGGTATGAAAATAATAAGCATGCCCATATGATTATAGTCCATTTTTTGAAAGAATGTGACTTGTGATAAGCATTGTAAATACATACTCATTCCTAAAGTTAGTGTGAAAATATATATGTGATGCAAATTGTGCACAAAAATGTATTTACCCATGGTTAAATAAATACTACAATTTACCTCTACGGGAGATTTGAGAGAAAGAAAGATCATAAACATTGCTATATGGTTACATAAATATGTCATTGGTCTCGTACATGTAATACGCCAAAATATTTTGGGAGGCCTTATAAAAAGTTATTAAAGGCAAAGTAAATGCAACAAATGATTTTGCTTATGATGATTTTGACCATGACAATTATTATGATATGATTTTCTCTATGAAGGAGACATTCACCATATGGATGGTGTGACAAAAGATCTTGTAGTACAAAATCAATTAAAAGCTCCGAAAGAGCTAATTTATTACTATCCGGATAAATAAAATTGTTCATGACATTGATATTATAGTAAGTCTCAAAAGAAACTTTTAGAGTTTCAAATATATTAGCCAAAGTGGTTGGCTTATTGAGACTATAAATGAAAGGAAGATTGATTATCTTCATACTACTATAACATACCGGATAAATATGAAAGGTTACCCGGCTTTTCTTTTTCTGTTCGTACTACACGAGTATAAGCATGGTGATAGAATCACATACCACAAGTAAACTAGAGGTTTACAGAAATAAATATTAGTTGGCATAACCGGTTGACCACCCCGATTCAATTATGATGCAAAAAATTAATTGAGAATTCCATTGGCGTATATTGAAGAATAGAAGATTCTTCAAGAATTCTCTTGTGCTGCTAATTCTCATGATATACCAATTAAGGTTGGGATTGAATCTCTTGATTTCTGAAACGAATAAAAGATGATAAATATATGGGCTCAGTCACCTACCATGTGGACCGTTTACTATTATATGATTTTAATAGATGCATCAATTCTATGGTCACATGTGCATTTGTATCAACTTGCAGTTTGGTTTTTGCAAGATTGCTTGCTCAATCTAAGTTGGTTTAGCAAAAATTGTATGCCTCCAATTATAGCTAAATCATTGGTTATGAGAACAAAACTCTCAAAAACAAAATTTTGTATGAGATGTATTATTTAATATATAGCAGCACTTGCTCGCATCTAGCCAAGTTATGAAAATTTCCCCTATCACAGTCGGTTTAGGGTCAGGAACCAAATAATTTCTATATAGAAATATGTATGTGCTATGTGATTTAGTTATGCCACCACAATGCACAAAGATGGATTCTCACGGAAGGTTGTGAAAGGTGTTGGTGATCCCAACATTAGGGGGAGAAAATGGCAGCTGAGAAAGTAATATGTGAAATGAATTATTATGAATACATATAGATCCTCGTACAAAAAAAATACGAAATTGAAGTTCAAGTGATAATTCATTTACAAATTATTGGCAGACGTATTTGCTGACCCAAAGCTAAATGTCATATTTCAGTGGCTAATGCTCCAAATAGAATAAAGTCCATGGGGGACAGAGTCTATGTCATGCATAAAACATAACAGACCAATCGGTTCCAAAGATAAACTCCTTGAAGAAGGAGAGGGGAAAATATTCAAAATGGTCATAATAAGGAGGCAAATGCTCCAGAAGAGCACCACAACATGAAACTTCATAAGACCTCATGGGAGAGGCTTAGGTACCTCAAATAATGAGATAAAGAGATCTCAATAAGTTATGTCTTTATTAGGTAACAATGGAACCGACATAAAGTGATCGTCGACGATATTGTTAATATAATGTAGCGCTCAATATTATTAATATTAACGAAGATCTTGAGCTCAAATCTGTCATGAAATTTGGACAGATAAATGTTGGACAAAATAAAATAAAATACGCAATCAAGATTGATTTCACCCGAAAAATGTGAAGTTGGACGGATAGTCCCAACACATGAAAGTATAAAGCCAGTGGAGGTATAAATGTATTTTTGTATGAAAAATGTCAAGTCGATAAACATAAAGAGGACTTGCGTTACAGGAAGATTGAAAATGTCATGGCATTGATTATATAGAGACATATTCTCTTGTGGTGGATGTAGTCATTTCGGGTTTTAATCTGGCAATACATAAAAAACTTGATATACGTGTAATGAAAATCATTGAAGAATTTAAATTGTTTTGAAGCATATTATGATTTTCAAGAACTTTATTAAATAAGGCTTCAATAATCCTTATGCGGATTGACATAATATGGGCGCATATGGTATAATTGCCCGAGAAAATACTTATTGAAAGAAGGGTACAAGAATAATTCAATTTGTCCTTGTGCCTTTATAAAAGGACCTGAATTTGAATTTGTTATAATAGTCGTATATGTTGATGATTCAAATATCATTAGAACTTCCGGGGAGCATCATAAAGAAGTAGAGTGTTTTATGAAAGAATTTGAAATGAAAGATCCTAGAAAGATAAAATTTTATCTTGGTCTACAAATATGAAAGATGAAATTTTTGTCCATCAATCAACATACTCCGAAAATATTTTAAAGCGACTCTACATGGATAAAGTACATCCATTGAGTACCCTGATAGTTGTGTGATCACTTGATATAAATAAAGATTCATTCCGATCTCATGAAAATAATGAAGAACTTCTTGATCCTGAAGTACCATATCTTAGTGCAATTGATGCACTAATGTATCTTGCTAACACTACAAGGTGTTACATAACTTTTTCAGTTAATGTCTTAGCAAGATATAGATCTGCCCCTACAAGGAGGCATTGGAATGAGATCATACACATATTGCGGTATCTAAAAGGGACTACCGATATGAGATTATTTTATGGCAATGATTACAATCCCGATTTTGTTGGTTATGCTGATGCGGGGTATTTATCTAACACATACAAGGCTTGATCTCAAACATGCTATGTGCTACATATGGGGGCATTGTCATATCTTGACAATCGACTAAGCAATCAATCATGGATACTTCATCTAATCATGCTGAGATAATTGCTATTCATGAAGCAAGTCGAGAGTGCGTGTGGTTGAGATCTATAATGCATCTTATTCGAGAAAAATATGATTTTAAATGTGACAAACTACCCACAATTTTGTATGAAGATAATGCAGCATGCATAGCTCAATTGAATGGAGGATTCATAAAAGGAGATAGGACAAAGCACATTTCATCAAAGTTATTTTTCACACATGATCTTCAAAAAATGATGATATCAATGTGCAACAGATTCGTTCAAGTGATAATATAGCCGATTTGTTCACAAAATCTCTACCAACGTCAACCGTCAAGAAGCTAGTGTACAAGATCGGATGCGAAGGCCCAAGGATGTGAATTGATGCTCTTATCAGGGGGAAGTTAATGCGTGTTGCACTCTTTTTCCCTTACAAGGTTTTGTCCCACTGGGCTTTCCTTGCAAGGTTTTTAACGAGGCAACAAAAAGGCATATTTCTATACATGTGTACTCTTTTTCCTTCACTAGAATTTTTTTTCCCATAGGGTTTTTTCCTAGTAAGGTTTTAACGAGGCATATTATCTATGGACATCCAAGGGGGAGTGTTATGATAAATAGCAATTTATGGTGGATGTCTACTCTTCTTCCATAATCTTCATCTCAAATGGTTTATGACATATTCAATGACATATTTTGTATGTTGAATGACATATTCCATGACATATTTTCTTCACTTTTTATGCCTATATAAAGGCCTTGTAATAGATAGGAAAATACACAATTTGAAGAAGAAAATTTCTTCCTTCTCTCTTTCTCTCTATATCTTGTTCATGTTTTACTAAATCGTTTTTTATTTTATAACAAGACTGTTTTTCTTTTCTTTTTTGTTTTTTTTCCTTTTTTGAATATGAAAAATTCAAACATATATATTTGGAGTGATGGAAAATATTTTTCAGAAGAAATTTTATCTCACTAATCCAGTATTCACTAGTATTTAGAAACCATTTCAAATGGATAATAAATGTAGAAAAACATAAACAAAGAAAGTGTTATGAAATAATATAAAGACAAGAACAATAATGCAAGAATAAGAACAATATAGAGAGAGAATAGGGAGAGAGAGAAGTATTCTTATTAATACTTGGGGTGATTTACAATGGGGTAAGACCCCTCTATTTATAGGAAGAGGAATGACTTAGCTTCAAGCTAAAACTCTTAGACATTCACTCTAAATAGACTTCTATTTTATAACACTCCCCCTTGAATGTCTATTCAATAATGTGCCTCATAAAACCTTAAAACCAAAACCCATTGGGAAAAATTAAAGAAAGGAAAAAGAGTACACATGTTTGAATATGCGCCTATTGGTTGCCTCGTTAAAAACCTTGCAAGGAAAACCCAGTGGGAAAAAAACCTTGTAAGGGAAAAAGAGTGCAACGCGCATTGACTTCCCCTAATGAGTACATCAATTTATATCCTCGAGCATTTGCATTCCAATCTTCTGCATCATCTTCAAAACGATCTTTGGTAGAGATTTGACAAATCAACCATATTGACTTGAATAAATATTCCGTACCTTGAAATCATCATTCTTGATAGATATGAACATCTTCATATAATGTCGTGGAATAACTCTTCAATATCTCCATAGATGCATTCTCAATGCCATCATGCTTATAGTTATAGCAAGATACATATGTACACAAATTGCACTTAGGATGTGGTACTTCAGGACCACGAATTGCATATGCTTCAAGCAACTTAAATCTTTCAAGTTAAGTCATATAAGCCATATAATAGACTTTAGATGCATATCAAGTTTTCCATGTCATGCTAGACAAATAAGATATCGAAAACTGACTATACATACCTTTGACTTTATACTTTCAAGCATTTGAACTATAGGTTCAAAACTACATGTCTTTCACATGGAATCAATTCTTCTTGAATTGTATCTCTTCCATTTAGTTACTTTCTTTGTGTCAGCAAATGCGTATAGCATGCTTTGCAATATGTTGCAATTGAATTATCCCTTTTATGAACTTCAGGTTCATATCATGATATTCGGGGATATACATATACAAATGATAATTCATCCCATGTAACCTTTTCTCAAGTGTTTATCATGTCTCCCCCTCATGTTAGAAAAGCTAACTTGTTTCTTCAACTTTGGAAAATCATCTTTGTGCATTATTATGTCAATATACACAGCACATTAATAATAAGATGAAATTATTTGGTTCCTGACCTTGAACCACTTGTGAGGGGAGAATATAATATACTCTCGTATACAACGTATATCAAACTGATATATATAATTTTGTTCTCATAAGAAACAGTTTAGCTATTAAGTGGAAGCACTCAATAATTATCTTGCTAAACCAACTTTGATATAAACCAACTTATCAAGATGAACTATCTTGAGTAGAAAATCTGGAAATTATGCTCGAAGTTATATTACTGAGCAATTTACCTCGCAAGCACCGGCCAGGCTGCAGGTCAACAACAATTGCGCATGTAACCATTTCATAGATGCATCATATGTGGTATACATGGCAGGTGAATGGGCCCATATTCACCCTTGATATTTCCAGAATTTATGGGCTTCAACCCGAACTCTTTAGTTGGTCAGTTCATTAATGAGAACAAGTGATACAAGAGAATTCGTAAAGAACTTTCTAGTTCTTTGATATTCACCTATGTGAATTTGCACATCATACATAAAATGAGATGGCTAACACGAATGCTAACTGAACAAATTATCAATATTGGTAAACTTCAAATTTACACCATGACATGTGCACTTAATAAACTTTAGGTTTATTATGACATGGGTTTTTATACCAATAGATATCCACTTTATTGTGGCATTCTTTCGTTTGTGTAGTACAAACTGGAGAACAAGGCGGGTAGCTTTTCATATGCAAATTACCCCACTACAAGTTGTAGTAATAGGAGATATCAAAGCCTTCCTTTTATACTCTCAATATAATCAATCGCTTTCGCGTGTACTTTGGAAACTGAATAAGTTTCTTTGAGACTTACTACAGCACAATACTCAATTGTGTTTCTCCAACATAGTAATAATTGGCTCTTCTAGAGCTCTCAATTATTTTTGTACTACCACAGATTCATCAACATCCATGTGGTGAATATCTTTCTTAAAGAGAAAGTTATACCATTATGGTCATGTCAAACTTATATGCAAGATATGTTTCTTGCATTATCGTTGTCCTTTAATAGTCATATTTCCAAAATACTTTGGCGTACAATAGGTACGTGACCAACGATCATTCATGCCATACATCATCTCAAACCTCCTTCTAGGGGTGAGTGTGGTATATTTAATACCAATTTCATGTTCATATTCTTCCAATAATGAATATGTATTCGTGAATCAAATGTTGTCACATTCACTTCGAGGATATGTGATTTTGTTATCCTTTTCAAATCTATAAATGCGTCAGGCATTTGATTTGCTATTCTTTGCAAATGGATAATCTTTTGTGCCTCTTTCTCACAAATAGAGGTGTGTGGATCAAGATGAGATAATGATGCATTTTTCCACAAAATTTTCCGTTTGGTTTCACCAATTTCTCCCCCTAATTTTGGGAAAAGTGTCTCATCAAATTGACAGTCTGCAAATCGTGCAGTGAACAAATCTCCTGTCAATGTTTCGAGGTAGCGAATAATGGAGGGCGATTCAACCTCAACATATATTCCTAACCTTCTTTGCAGACCCATTTTGGTGCGGGATGGCGGTGCTACAGGCACATATACTGCGCATCCAAAAATTCTTAAATGGGATATATTGGGTCCATGACCCAAAACCAATTGCAACGGGGAATATTTGTGTCAATTCGTCAGTCAGAGACGAAGTAGCATTACCGTATGCAAAATGGCGTGACCCCAAACCGAAGTGGGCAGCCGACAAACTTAAATGCTGCATGCAAAATGGCATGAACCCAAACCAAAGTGGGCAGCCGACGAACTAGCATTTCTGCATGCAAAATGGCGTGAACCCAAACCGAAATGGGCAGCCTCGTTTTCATGAAGAATTCAAGATTATTCTCATCTATTGTCTCAATATGATATCCATTTTGAATGATATCTTTAAAACTCAACAAGTTCTTCTTAGACTTGGGGGAGAATATTGCATTCTCTAAGATAAACGTCGTGCCTTTGGGCAGAGTTACAGTTTCTCTTCCGGAGCCTTCAATCAATTTACTTTCCATGGTTTGACATATAAAAGAAAATATACGAACATGAGAATAAACAACTTCAAATCGTTTGTGTCACATAATATTTTCAAAATCTGCTGCTAACAGTTGACTAACAAAAACAGATATGTTATCCACAATTGATTACTTTGCAGTTTGAAAATTTTCAGCGTTTTTCATAAGACAATCGATTATTAAAAACACACAATCGATTGTTTGAACATAGACAATCGATTGTTAAACACACACAATCGATTATTTGTTATTTTTTGAAATTCAGATCAGTCTTAAGACAATCGATTGTTATGCATAGACAATCGATTGTTGGCTATTTTTGAAAAATTCCAGACCTCTGTTTCAAGACAATCGATTGTTATGCATAGACAATCGATTGTGGATGATTTTTGAAAAATTCCAGACCTCTGTTTCAAGACAATCGATTGTTATGCATAGACAATCGATTGTGGATGATTTTTGAAAAATTCCAGACCTCACTGTTTCAAGACAATCGATTGTTATACATAGACAATCGATTGTTGGCTATTTTTGAAAAATTCCAGAACTGTTTCAAGACAATCGATTGTTAGCCAAAGACAATCGATTGTTGATCAATTGTTTTTCAGCTTTAATGCGGAAATAGTTGATAATCGACTAGTTTTTCAGGCTAGTCGATTACCCCCACTGGAAAATAAAAGTTTTATTGATATTTGAGCATATTGAAGATATTCTAAAGAACTACTGCTAACATTGCATCATGAACTAACTAATACGAGCTAATACTAATGACTATTAGTTTATTCACTAACTAATACAAATAAGTAGAACAAAATCAAATAACTCCATCTTCTTTCATCACGGATCCATCGCCGATTAGGTGGTCTATTTTCCCCTCGGGTTGCTCAAAGAAGTCTGCCACATCCAGGTGGGTGATGTCCTCATTGTCGTCATAGACAAAATTTGTTTCAGGGCCTTTTCTCTTTCGAGATGCTTGATAAAGGTCAACCAAGTGTCTTGGTATACGGCAAATCTTTGACCAGTGCCCTTTCCCACCGCAACGATAACATATCGTTTCTGAACCATTTTCCTTAGGATCTTCATGACCCCGTTTCTGCTTTCGGTGGTTATCTCTCTTCGGGGGGTGACGGACTTCATTGGAATTTCTTCCTTGTCTACGTCCCTGGCTATGACCCCGTTTACGACCATGACCATGGTCCTTTTCATGTTTGGCATAATGAGAGTGCACCTTATCTGCTTCAGGCAGTGGTGTAGACCCAGTGGGTCGATTTTCATGATTTCTCATGAGCAGGTCATTATTTCGCTCAGCCACTAGTAGAAGAGAAATCAGTTCAGAGTACTTTGTTAAGCCTTTCTCTCTGTACTGTTGTTGCAGTACTATATTGGAGGCATGAAACGTTGTAAACGTTTTCTCAAGCATATCATAATCGGAGATATTATCCCCGCATAGCTTCAATTTGGAAGTAATTCTGAACATAGCAGAATTATATTCAGAAACGGACTTAAAGTCCTGGAGCCTCAGATGAGTCCAATCATATCGTGCTTGTGGCAGAGTGACCAACTTCAGGTTGTCATATCTCTCCTTTAAGCCGTTCCACAAGACGAGTGGATCCTTGACGGTGAGATATTCAATCTTCAAACCTTCATCAAGGTGATGGCGCAAGAAAATCAAGGCCTTCGCACATTCTTGGGTGGATGCTTTTTCTCTATCTTTGATGGTGTCTCCGAGACCCATAGCATCTAAGTGGATTTCAGCATCCAACACCCATGTCATATAGTTCTTGCCCGAAATTTCAAGGGCAACGAACTTTCTTTTCGTAATGTCAGACATAATCGAAAATTAAATTAGGAAGAGGGAAATACCTTAGATTTCTCGAGAATGGTTCTTGAGACGGTAGAGTCTCGTGCTGATAACGTGTTATGAAATAATATAAAGACAAGAACAATAATGCAAGAATAAGAACAATATAGAGAGAGAATAGGGAGAGAGAGAAGTATTCTTATTAATATTTGGGGTGATTTACAATGGGGTAAGACCCCTCTATTTATAGGAAGAGGAATGACTTAGCTTCAAGCTAAAACTCTTAGACATTCACTCTAAATAGACTTCTATTTTATAACAGAAAGTCATTATTTCCCTTTTAGTGAATATCTTTTGGTGTTTGATTGCAAGAAAATTACTTATTTTCTGGAAATTATTTCCTGAAATATGTTTTCCTTCAAAGAAACATACCCGTTATGAGTTAATTGGGAAAGAGGGAACCAAGGTTTTTTTGACCGAGCTTCCAAAATAAACTTATTTTGATAAGTATTTTCTCTTTTTTTAAGTACTTTTGATGAGAAATAATTTGTATTTACTATAATTAATATAAAAATCACTTCTAAACAATAATTAGTATTTGATCAAGCTTTTAAAAAGTAATTCTAAAATATTTCTCTCAAATATATTTTTCAAAATTTTTTTTTTTGAAAAAAAGTTACTTTTTTCTACTTATCCAAAACTGTTTCTGCTTCTACTTAAAAGCATTTTTTTCCTTCTAAAGCCTTGGCCAAACAGGCAAACACTATTGTATGGTTTAATAGTACCACTAGGTTATAAACCTTAAATAAAGTTTTAATATGAGAAATTACGCTAATAATCTAGTTATTAAGTTAGTACTTCTAGAAAATAAGAAAATAATGGCACATAAAATGAGAAGTAAAATTCTTTTCATAATCTTGTCATATATGCAAACGAGCCGCTTAGTATAACGTAGAGGCGAAATATATAACTGTATGCTTGAAATCTTTCTGGTGACATACCAAATAGTTGCATGAGAAAAACAGCATTGAATCAGCCATGTTTGGAACCTATTTGGGCAGAGGAATTACAAACAATCATAATACAAGTGGTATAAAGCAATTCGCTTGTCGGAGTTGCTGGATAACTGGAGATTGAAGACCAGAACGAACCGTGAACAACATTAGCATGGCATCTTTCTCATGTATAAGCTTAGAACATTCAATGCTCTAGCAGTTCACTGGCATTTACAGAGAGCTCAAGGCGGGACGAGGAGAGAAGAGGTAGACCTCATCAAAACTACCCCTACAGTACGAGAGAATGTGAATTAAGTTCTTGAATTCCATAATTCTAATTATCAAGAATCTCAACAGCTTACCCAGCTTTCCCAGCAAAAGAGGGACTATAATTGTAGATGAGGTTGTCAAGCAATTTGCTAGGCACCGGCTTATTAGAAGATTTTCTTCCTTCACTGCAATTTTGCGAAGAAAATAAACAAATGAATTAAGGCAATACACACTAAAAGCACAGCAGTAATTAGAAATTGAAAGGTTCTGGAATCACTTTGGTTCACATCCCACTGCAGAAAGAATGGCAAAAAATTAGAAATGAGCTTGCTAATTCCGGATATATGTACATGGGTAGTTCTTATGCTTTTCTTTAATCATGTTATGCAAAAATAGAGCAAATCATCACCGAAGAGTTAAGAATAAAAAAGATTGCACCTAAATAAGAACTAAAGTCATTTGTTATATTTCAAACAACCTGTGAAGTCATATATCTACATTGAAGAAGCGATCATGCCTAAAAATCTGCAGTTTACCTACTTAGCGAACAACATAAATCTAGCACAATATAGGATGAATCACCTTTAAGTTCTCCTAAGAAACCATTAGCTTTATGCAATATCAATTGCAGTTTCAGTTATTAAATAAGTCAAATAGTCAATATTCCAAATTATTTTCCAAAATGAAAAAGTGAATATCAAAGTGCTGCGCCTGAACCAATCTCAGCCCCCGCCCACACATATAAAAGGGGGACAAGAAAACTGAGAGAAAAAGGTCAACACCTGACGAAATAGTTGGCAACATGTTGAGTTACTTGAATTGCATCCTCGGTATGTGGAATCTGTGACGAGCGCCATTCAAAAACATTTTTCTGCAATGACATACGGAACTAATGCAGTTAAATTTCAAAACTTCAGATGAAAATGGTGTCAAAGAGTTTGAATTTTTCATATTATGTTCAACTATTCCCTCCAGGAAATAGCTTTGCAGGCGTGTAAAAAGTCTTATCACTACTTCTCATTTACGAGAAACTTACCAAGTCATGTAATCATTCCTATGGTGATTAGACCGCATAGTTTTGATTACGAAACATTGTTAGTAATGCAATTGCAGATATAAAAAAAAAGCAGCTTAAGTAATGCTTGTCTCCTACCCTGCAGAGCAGCTACAAAACTGTGATAAGATATTTAACAAGGATAACATGAAAGCCACACAGTAAAAAGGGTACCAAACTCCACGACATGTTATTATCAGATCTAACAATTTCCTGTCTTTCAGACAACAGCTAAAACCGGTTTGTTTCAGATAGCAAAATAGATCAGCCAACAGTATCCAAAGACAGTACCTCAGGGTGCCACTGGAGAGCAGTTACGGGGTAGCGTCGTGCTTGAGCAGTGGAGACATAGACCTGAATCAGTTATTAGCAAATCAGAATAAAAAAGCTCAAGTAGAATCTACACTACATTACATATCATTTGGTGATAATCTCATAGACAAACCAAAGGGGGTATAGGAATAGAATATATCCTGTACCTTGTTCTTCTTATCTGTACTAGTTGTCAATATCCTGAAAAAACTACATAAATCTTTATTTGCTTGAAACCTTTCTGGTGATATGCCAAACTGTAGCATAAAAAACAATGTTCAGCCTCATTGCAGCATTCCAAAAGTGACAAGTTCCAAGAAAATACAGATAAGAACTGAAAGCCAAATGGAATATCCAACATAAGTAGAATCCTTCTAATATCAGCATGAATCAATCATCTTAAGCTTTTATGCTGTGATCAACTAATTATCTCTCCTCCATTACACCTCTACATTAGACTTTACTGTGATCACTATCTCTCCTCCATCACATCTCTACATAGGCTTTTATGCTGTCTTCACTAATAACTATGATTTGATATAAAAGTTAACCTACCAATAAGGTTCTTACTTTTAGAAGATCAACCACAAGGCTAGTTTGCTGGTCATATGAGTAGACATTGCCAACATATCATCAGGAAAAAGTATTTGTCTGACATAGTTAGAAACAAAGTCAAGTTCGTCTTTAAGTTAACTAATGATGCCAAATATTCATTAGGAATTTAAATAATGTTGCCTAAGAAACTGTAGTAGAGCAACAGCAGCTTGAATAAACTCTGCAGGTAATGAAAGAGATATGGTAGTAATCCCAAGGCAGGTCAATTGATAACAAAATGACTATTGATTTGAAATCAGTGCAGGAATCTTAGCATTTCCAAACTTTTCAGAACGGATACAAGCTGATTAGACATGAAAAGGGAAACAAGTATTTGTGATACTTCAGTATAGAGTAAGGGTGCACTGTGGCCCGGGCCTGAACCGGACCGGGCCCGCGGTACTGGCGGGCCTGGCTTGGTGGTACCTATAGGCCCGTGACAGGCCGGTCCAAGAATGAAAGCCCGTGAGCCCGGGACCGTCAGCCGGGACTGGGCCGTACCTAAACGGGCCCAACGGCTATTTTTTTATAAAAAAATTATTATTTTTTAAAAAATCAGTAACGGCTCAATTTCAAATATAGCCGTTTGGAACTTTATAAAATAGTCATTTGGCCCCCAAACTTTAATTTAACCCCAACTTTATATAATTATACTTTTTCTCATATCTCAACTATAAATACCCCTCATTCTTTCATTTTTATTCACCAATTCATCAATATCTCTCAATCTCTCTCAATCTTTCTACTACAATTGCTTAATTTATTGTTGAAAATTCGTGAAAAGTTGCGAAGTTGTTGAATTGAAGTTTTCAAGTGTTAAACGGTTTTCAATTTTCAAGAAGTTGTTCGGCAATCCGGTAAACTCGTTTCAACTCTTACGTTTTAATAATATATTTTTGTGTGGTTTAGTTTGCATAATTATAATTAATATGGCATTTTCTTTGAAAAAAATATTCGGTAAAGGAAAAGGTAAAACCATTGAAAGTAGTGGTCGAAATACTACCCTTCCCCCAGCTCCCCGACCTACAAAAGATAAGCAAGTTGAAAGTAGTCGCCAACCTAGACGACCTCCTCCGCCTCCCGTAATGCTTGATAGTGATCACCTTTGTTTTTAATTTACCGATAGTGAATTTCTACATGATGTTGCAGTAGGTGATAGATTAGATGATGAAATTATGAATGCTCTTTATCCTAATGAACCTATCTTAGAGGAAAATAAGGATGATGATGATGATGAAACCCAAGCACCAGATTTAGATGATACACCGACTAGTCCTGTTCATAACTCAAGTAATGCACCGGCCCACCCACCTGTAGAAACTCCAACTTTTAGTAGACAACCTGCTATACGTCCAGAAACATCATTAGTTTGAAATTTTTTTTACTCAAGTAAGAGAACTAAATAAGGCTAAGTGTAAAACTTGTGGGAAATTACTGGTTCATAAATTTACTGGAGACCGTAGCGGCACGGGTAGTTTGACTAGGCACATAAAAACACACCCTGCAGATAGGGCTAGATTTTTTCAAATGCAAGCGCAGCAAGAGGGGACAAGTGTAGATTCTGCGGTTAACCCTAGTACAGGTTCAAATCTAGTTCAACAAGGAATTAACACTGTCACCGGAGGTATTTTACATTACGATCCAAATAGATTTCGTGAAGAATTAGCAAAGATGATTATTGTTATGTGCTTACTTTATACTTTTGCTTCTAATCCTAATTGGATTCATTATATTAGAAGAGCTTTTAATCGTACTTATAAAGGTTGGACTCGCGCAACAGTTAAGGCCGATATTTATAAATTTAAACATGAATATGAACAATATTTGCGCTATTTATTTACTCATATACCTAATCAGATTTCTATTACTACTGATATTGGTAGAAGTGGTAATGATTGTGATTATCTAACTGTTACAAGTCATTGGATAGATGAGAACTGGACAATGTAAGAACGTATAATTGCGTATAGAAAAATTAATTCACGTCACACAGGTAAGTTTATAGCTAACACCGTTTCAGATATTTGTAGATACTTTTGCTTTAACGAAAAAATAATGACAATTTCTATGGATAATGCTTCTAGTAACACTAGTGCTATAGGCATGCTTATAAAAATACTAAATCCTGCATTTACTAATATTTTCCATGTTAGATGTATTTGTCATATTTGTCATTTAATTGTCGGTGAGGGTATGCGAATTTTAAACATAGAAATTAAAAAGGTTCTAATGGCTCTTAATTGCTTTTTTATTCAAACCGTAGAACTAGACTTAGAGAGTATTTTAAAAAATGTGATGAATCTGGCCTTAGAGAAAGAAAGGTTCCTAAACCTTGCTCGACTAGATGGAATTGTATGTACGAAAGTTTAGTAGTTGCATGTGAATATAGAAACTCAATTAATGCAACGTTTAATTCTCGGGTAGGTGGTGAGGATGATGATGAAATGCTTACTACCCAAGATTGGACGAATGATTCTTTTAGATTTTTTAGAACATTTTCAAGTTGCTACAAATGCATTTTCTGGGCAATATTATCCTACTATTTCAAACTGTTTAGTTTATATTGCCGCACTAGCTGATTTGTTTGTTGAATTTGGCGAGTGTGGGGATATTTATGAACTTGCTATAAATGAAACAAAAATTTAAAAAATATTTTTATCCTATCCCTCCTATTTTTGGTGTTGCTGCAATGTTAAATCCTACAATGAAATTGGGAGGTCCTCATTTTTGGTATTCAAATATTTATAAGGCTATAGATCTTTCAAACGAGGAAGTTGCTACACTTGTAGATGCAAAAGCATCAATTAAAATTAATGCTCAAACAGTTTATTATGCTTACCAAGTTGCCTTAGAGTATGCTAGGCCAAATATTCCAACCCCTACTTCGTTTAGCTCACAATCGTCTACAAGAGCTGCGGGCTTAACAGCTCTTAAATCTTGGACGGAGTTCCGGGGTTCTCAAGGTGATAATTATGATGAAACTTCACATCTAAATGAGCTTCAAGTTTACTTGTCTCAGGGACTTGAAAAGGAGAATCCAGACGGCTCTTTAGATCTTTTGGAATGGTGGAAATCAAGGGAAAAACATTTTCCAGTTCTTGAAAGGATGGCTCGGGATATTTTATCAATTCAAGCTTCAACTGTTGCATCGGAGAGCGCTTTCAGTCAAGCAAGACTACAAATAGGTGATCATAGAGCGGCGGTGAGGGATAGCTTGGAAAAATCGGTACTTTTTAGAGATTGGATCCGCGCGGAAAGAAGAAACTTTGGAATTGCAGAATCACAACCGGCGATAGATGAAGCTTATGAAGAAATGATAGCGGAACTTTTGGAGGATTCGACTTCGCCCGAAAGTGGTGATGAACAAGCTTCGTTTCCACCACCACCAACACAACCTCCTCCCAACCTTGACGGATTTATGAGATTTGTTAGAGATACAATGTAGGTTATGATGTAACTTGTACATTGGCACATCTTCTTTTAGTTTTTTTTTTCCTTTTAATGGTGGTATTAGTACCTTGTTGTGCTCATTCCATTGGGGGAAGGAAGACTAAGAAAGATATGCCATTTTGGGTAATAAAAATTATAAGACATACCCTTGAATATCTTTTTTCTCAATATTTCTTTGTCTTTACTTCGAATTATTTATAAGCTACAATATATATATATATATAGCATACAATATATACTACAAGAAAATATATACGAGAATATATATACATAATATACAACCTAAACTACAAGAAAATATATAAGTAATAACATATACACATAAGATACAATATATATAAGAGAATATATATACATTATACATAAGAAATACAATATATATACTGCAACAAGATATAATATACGTTATAATATATATACATAATATATACTACATGAAAATATATAAGAGAATATATATACATAACATACAATATATACTACAAGAAAATATACAAGGGAATATATACATATATATACATAATATACAATATATACTAATTACTACAACACAATATACTAATTACTAGTACCACCATTGGCACATCTTCTTTTAGTTTTTATCCTTTTAATGGTGGTATTAGTACCTTGTTGTGCTCATTCCATTGGGGGAAGGAAGACTAAGAAAGATATGCCATTTTGGGTAATAATATATACATAATATACAATATATAGTAATTACTACAACACAATATATACATAATATACAATATATACTAATTACTACAACACAATATACAATGAAATATATATTATATATATTATACTAATAACTAGTATACTATATAAAATATATTCTATACTATACTAATAACTACTATACAAGATATTGCTTTAAACCCGCTAAGCCCGGAGCTACTGTGGGCTTAGGCCCGTCACTGGCTGGTCTCACCCGCTAGGCCCACGAAGCCCGGGACCGCCAGGCTCGGGACCACCAGAGCCCAGGCCCACGAAGCCCGGGACCGCTAAGCCTATCCCGTGAAGCCCGTTTAGGCCCGGGCCCAGGACAAAATACACCCTTAGCATAGAGTATCATTCATGATCTCAAAAAGTGCGAATATTATCATGAAGTGATCACAATTTCCACTGAGGAAGACACACACACAGAGGGTAAATCTCTTACTGATAGCAAATAAATCACAAAAATGGCAGTGTAAGAAAAGGAAAAAATAAACCTATTATGTGAAACGTACATGATGATTTTGCATCACAAGGCAATGTGTACTCATCTTCTTTATCAACACAGGGGGGAACCTGCAGGAAACAGTTGATAGCCAATTTGTCTATCATCAAAATTAGAATTACCATAGATTCCTTCACAAATTATAAAACTGCATTTTGACAGTTGTTAAGAAACTATAAACGTATAATTTACATGAATGACTATATACATTGCATTGGTTATTTGCAAATGTGGGTTGTGGCAGTTCATTTAATATAAACATAAACATATCTTACCGGCAGTAGCTGCCAAACTGCAGGCAGAACAATAGAAAGACAATGCCTTCCCCACTATGCTCATAATAATCTGTGCTACATGGACTCAGTTATGGATAAGTATCCCATTAGTGTGTCTGCAAATATGCAGTATGGTTAAGGATAATTTCTTGTTAATCTATAGTGTTTTTTATAATAGCACTACTATTCACACGCATCTCACATCAGTTTGAATACCACTAGGGAATCCATCTTACAACCACCATCAAATGTTTGCTTCTTAACAGCCATTGGAGAAACATAGGAAAGAGCAATGGACACTTCTTGCACATCAGATTGAAATGCCAGGTTTCAATCTTGGTTGCTTTAAATAACTGCTAGTTGTTGCTATCTGATAATTAGTAATTACTACCACAGTAAAAGACAAAAGACATTACGAACCTGTAAAAGTTTAGAAGTTCGAATATACACACTATTTGTCATATTTCCTATCAGTCAGGCACCTATTTTAAAAATTTAGCCACTAAAGCATTTAGAATAAGGGTAACTAGAATTTTCCCAAGTGGGATGAAAATGGAGGAGAGGAAAGAGGGCAAAAGAGAATAATAGAGAACGAGAAAGAATTTTAAAGAAAAATGTATACCTTCCAAAAACTGTTCTTTCCAATTTTACATTTTCCACGAATTGTACTGTAGAGGCTTGATTTGCTGCACTGAATTCCTCAAGAATGTTATTGTCCTATTACAGCCAAAGAAACATCTTAAAATCAACCCATGAAAACAAAATCCAAGTAAAGTATTGAGATGAGCTGTTTGGTTCACGCACAGTACCTGAGGATACGAATCCCACAGCACTATTTAACAAAGCGGGAATGTATCTCTCACATACTGTATTTCGGTCATGGTCACTTTAGAAAAATATACTAGCTTAGATGTCAAGCACTGTGCAATTTAGGTCAGAAATAATTATCACAATAATATCAATTGTGATATTAGGCTTTTATAAAAATAAATTAGACTTCATTACACAAAATAAAACCAGAAAGAAAAGAAAAAAAAACATCCAAGCAACTACGATATATAATTCAACATTGATTACTGATCTAATCCAAATTAAGAAATTGATTCCTCATCAAGTTATTATCCAATACCTTTTTTTATAGTTTTCTGCAAGCCTGCTCATGGAGTCTTACCCAAAAATACTACTATAATTTGTTGGATAAACTTGCATACGTACAATAAAAACAAAGCATTTGAACCTTTTCATTTTGAGTTTCTGGATCTTAAGATTCAAGAAAGCCACAAGTACTAGGAGGTTAAACATTATCCAAAAAGTATAAAAGAACTCTTCCTTACTTCCCATAGAAATTTTATTCCTTATTAGAGTTTGTTTGCTTGTCCAAATACTATCACAAGTGTCCATGCACCAATTACGTTGTGTTAAACAGTTCAGGCTTCTCAATTTAAGTGCCTTCTGATAAAGTTAAACCATCTCTATCTTCCCATAGGCCTTCATTACCTTGGAGATGATCATTGTTAAAAGTTCAAAACCCAGGCAGATGGCAAGAAGAGGGAAATGCTCACCCGCATCATTCTTCTCCAAGACATTCTGCAATATCAGGAAATAATTTTGATAACAAACAACTTCGGACATGCTTAGATAAAAAACAACTCTTCAGAAGATGATTATTAGCAGAATATGTCTTGGCATTAAACTAAACAAACAAAAAAAGCAAAAAAAAAAAAGGGGGGGGGGGGGGTAGGGGGAAGATACAAAATAGGGAATTGTTCATGCCAAGATTATTTTCCAGATTCCAGGCTGTTTCACCAATCACATGCAGGGGATTTTACACGTGCAGAAAAAATGCAGCAGTGGTAGCATGACTAGACGCAAGTGTACCAATAGAAGAGAGTCACCTGGAATATTCCTTTGACAACCTCAAAGTAGAGACCATCCTTGACCCGTCCTCCAGTGAAGATAACGCCATTGACTAAATTAAGTTTCTGCGTGAAGATATGTAACTAATTTGTCAAACTGCAAATGCCAAAATGACAGATTATAACATGCATTTTCAAGTCTTTATGATAGCACAGTAGTCTATAAGATATCCTCATGCTAATATATATACAACCAGCACTTAAATACACACAATAAAACACTTGTAAAGGTGAAAAACAGAAGAAACCGAAGGCAATCTTGCAATACACATCAAAAGAGCAGCAACCGAAGCTAAAATAAGGAACTAAGTGGTTTTCGGGAACTTGTGAAAAGACCAATCAGTCAATCAATCAACTATGCCTATCTCATACTACCCCGGATCGGCTATATGAATCTCCTGTATCCACTCCCTCCATTCAGACACATTTCATACTAAATACTGATGTTTAGATGATTCATCATAGTTAAATTATTTTTAGTTAGCTGCAACCACCTTCTTATCTGTAAACTTGTGAAAAGACCAATCTGTCAAACATTCAACTGTGTCTCAGTCCAAACTAGTTGAATCAGCTATAAGGATCTTTGTTCATTCACCGTAGTTAAGACAGTATTTACATTGGTTACAATCCTCCTAATGAATCTGCTAGCTCTTGTAAGATCAATCAGTCAACCAATATATTACAGCTCAATCTCAAACTAGTTAAGTCGGCTCCATGAATCCTTTGTACCCATTCCCTCCATCCAGACCCATTGCATACTAGATGCAGATGTTCAAACAATTCATCACAGTGAGACTATTTTTACTTGCCTGCAACTTCCTTTACTCCCTCCTTTCCAAAGAAAATTAACTATTTTTTTATCAGTCCGTTCCAATAAAGAATAACATTTTCAAGACTTGGAAGCAACTAACTTAATCTTAGCAATTTACTCTTAATGACAAACTTTTATAGTCACACAAATATTATGGCATATTTAAGACCATAAGTTTCAAAATTCTTATAACCACACAAATGTTATGGCATATTTAAGACCACAAGCTTCAAAAGTCTTACTCCTCAGTCACTTTGTTTAACATAATTTCGTTCAGCACGAAATTTAAGAAAGGAAGGGAAGGCTTTTAAAACTTGTAGTCTTAGACATACCATAACATTATCTGGTGACAGAACTCTTAAAACTTGTGATCTTAAACATGTCATAACATCTATATAGACGTAGAAGCTTCTCACGGAGAAAATATAAGATTGTGCCATTCTTTTGGAACAAGCTAATAAGGAAATAGTGCCAAAAAAGTGAAACAGAAGGAGTACTTTCTTTCTTAAACTTTGTTTCTCGTCAAAGTAAGCTATATAAATTGAAACTAAGGGAGTATTTAAAAAGTTGACTTATGAAAAAGATCAATGAGTTGGTCAATCAACTACTCCTAAATCCCAAACTTGTTATGATCACGTACACAAATCCTCTATACTAGTTCCCTCTATTTCATACCCATCTAATACCAGATGCCTATGTGTAAAACTAATCATCTCATCCAAAAGTGTAAGTTGTTAACAGTTTAATTTACTGAATTAAGTATTACACGCCCTCACATGTGAGCCTGATTCTTTTTTAATGGGCCAAGCACGCGGAAATTCTTTTTGATAGTTGGGTGGGGGAGATGAGACTCAAACCTAGGACTTCTGCCAATTAAGTGTGATCATCAAAACTAAAAGCTTAAAAAGCACATTTTAATCTACGTAATTATGTACTCATTTGATAAAATCTGTTTTTCCAAAAATACGTAGTAAAGCTGAACTAAAGGAAGGAAAAAAAAGTTATTTACTTGATTGAGAACTTCAGGAGGCTCAGTATAAATAAGCGGAATAACTCTAGCGCCAGCCATTTCAGCAAACTTGACGTAAGAAGCTGCGATGTAGGATACATCAGTGCCGTTGTTGAGGCGACCCGAAGCGCCGTCGCCGGGATGACTAACAATTCCGATGACCGGCCGGTAATTAAGTGTCGGGTCGGGTCCAGGACAGCTAGGGAGATTCAATTGTGACTCGATTAGCAGCTGGGGTTTTGCAGTAGCCATTAATTGGATGAGAATTGTGAAAAACGAAATCCAAAAGTCGGTCCCCATTTGGATTGACAATCCTGATGAAATGAATGATGTTATTTATGAGGAGAATTTGGTTTTTGGTTTTCTCCTCCCCAAATACGAAAATTAGGATGATAAAACTTATAGGGTCAACGCGACTAGATAGGGTGGGGAGTTCAAGAAAGTAATTTATCCTTTTTGGTAATTAAATAATTTTATTTACCAATAGTAAATATGTAAAAAGTTCTATCTAGAACATGACATTTTCACTTCCATTCCCTCTACTACATTTCTTCTATCTTACTTTATAGATAACAACAATAACAACAACAACAATCCAATATAATCCCACTTAATGTAGTATGGGGAGGGTAGTGTGTACACAGACCTTACCCTTACCCTTGGATAGAGAGGCTGTTTCCAAATAGACCCCCGGCATCCTTCCCTCCAGAAACTTCACACCTTGCTCTTGGGGACACTCGAACTCACAACCTCTCGGTTGAAAGTGAGGGTTGCTTACCAATAGAGCAACCCCTCTTGTCTTCCTTTACAGATAGTAATTTATTTTTGCTATTCTCTTTTCCGTTTTGCTATTTTTCGATCATTTAATTGCGTACAGTTTGTCTCACTATTATTTCCTTTATTTTCTACGGATCTTGAAATACTCTTATGTTCCTTTCATTCCATATGTGGTACATTGCACATGCCAAAGTTAGTCTATAAACTTGAGCAAGTGCATTGTTTCCAGTTGCTTTGCCTTCAGTCCATTGTATCTCCTATTGCCATTCCATCGGAGCTCTTATTATTCCCCACCAATGTAGTAACTTGCTCCATATACCTCCAGCAATTCGATATTCAAACAACAGATGATCAATAGCCTCTTCTGCTTTATTACATAAAGGACAGCTTATTTCTTCTGTAAACCCTCATGCGTGTAGTCTGCTTCTTGTAAGGAGCATATTTTGTATAGCTAAATTCAGTACAAATATCTGCTTTGGAGCTCCTAAATTGTTGCACGTTAGTCTCATCCATTATACTTTTTGATATTGCCCTAACATGTTATTATACCACTTCTTGATAGAGAAGTAGTTCCATTATGCCACTTCCTTCATCTTGACTCGTGCTTCGTCTATGTACCTCTTTGCTTTAATTATTTTTTGAACTATTCATGATGCATTCCTTGGTTTGCTATCCCATACTTCTTGCTTCTTCCTATAATATAGATGGACCCATTTGACCCATAACTTGTCTTTCTTTCTATACAGATTCCATAATAATTTGCAAATTGCAGTTTTATTCCATATTTAAATGTCCATTACATTAAAACCACCTGTTTTCTTTGGAGAGCACATTTTTTCTCATAATAACAAAGATCTTTTTGAAGCCTCTGTTTCTCCAGTACGCAAGAATATTTTGTAGATTGTTTCTATCTTCTTCATTATCTTCTTAGGGATAACAAAGATATGTGACCAATAGATATGTATGGAGAAGAGAACTGTTTTGATCAGTTGCAATCTTCCTGCATAAGATAATAACTTTGAAGTCCATGAGGTGATCCTGCCTAATATCTTCTACAGTAGTGATTGGCATTGAATCAAAGATATCCTCTTAGTGCTGAGTGGTACTCCAAGATATTTGAATGGCAACTCTCCCCTGCTAAATCCAGTTACATGCACTATGTTTTTCCTGTATAACTTGTGGAACCCCTCCAAAATAAATGCCTTCTGCAAGTCCAAATCCTTAGAGAATTCCATAAAACAATTAAATACCATTTGAACGGAGATAGTATCACCTCTGCTGAATAGCAGTAGGTCATCTGCAAATCTCAACTGGATGATATTAAACTTGTCACACCTAAGATGGTAGTTGAAATTTAGTTTATACCTCAGTTTTAAAGTTTCTTGTAAGATATTCCATACCTAATACAAATAAAATGGTGACAATGGGTCATCCTGTTTTAGTTCTCTTCTAGCTTGAAATGATTTCATTGGTTTTCCATTGATGAGATTGGAATAGGATACTGTTCTAATGCATACCATAATCCATTTTACAAACTTCTCTAGTATGCCTAGGTTGTTCAACACTTGTTCTAAGAAATTTCATTCTACAGAATCATATGCCTTTTGCAAGTCCAATTTTATCATACATCTAGCAGATATGCCCTTCATCCCATACCCTTTCACCAGCTCATGACTTAGGATTATGTTATATGTTATGACTCTTCCAGGAATAAATCCAGATTTAGAGGAATACTTTTAATTGTACTTTTTAATGGCATAGATTTATACTCACAAAAACATCATAAATTTAAGGAAATATTTATTATTCTAATTATGTTTAAGACTTTGATTTAATTAATTAAATCTAACTCAAGTTTATATATACTAAATTAAATGAGTTGTTTTATATATATATAGAATATTTTTGAGATTTTGTCAAAATAATTGTATATAAGTAAAAGAATCATAACCATATGGGACTGTCGTTTGTATTTGCGATCAATGATGAATCTAAAGCAAAAGAAAATAAAAACAAAATATTCCATACATTTATTCCTCTAATTGTAGGATTATCCAATGCGATGTTCCAATAAAATCATAGAAGAATGACCCCATAGCAAATCTTTCTTTTTTAATTAATGAAAATTTATTTATAAAATATTCTACATGAATAAAAGGTGAGAGGACTCACTTTAGTTAACTTTTATTTCAGTTGAAAGAATTTTTCCTCGAGAACTCTGTTGGTGTAAAATTATAAAAAAAGGTTTTTAAAATGATCTCATGACCACTTAAACTTGTACTTGATTCTACCCTGGTAAATAAATATTTAGCTTTCCCACTTAAGCACTTCTACTTGTATGTTTGAGAATTAATAAACCCCTCTGTAAGTCAGAACATAGCGCATACATTACAAAATCACAAATGTGGCAATCTAAAGCGAAAGATAAATTAAAACTCTACACGTGCAAGGCATAAAAACACACTCTCCATTGACTATTTCCCCCTCGTTTTGACCTAAAGACTAAACAACCCTCTACAACGATATGAAAATTCAAAGAATGATACATCCATCAAAACAAAAACAACAAGAATTTTTTTTTGCCAATTGTTGTGAATAGTGATAATAGATGAAAATATTGGCTTGTTAGTAGAGTAATGATATTTCCCGTATTAGGCAATGGGCCAACCAAGAGCAGCTATGGTGTTAAGTGGCCAATATAAAAGTCAGTCAATACGCTCTTCTTTTTTCTTAGTCACACTTTCTTTCAATTTTTAAGGCATAGAACTTGAATGATGATGATAGAGGAAAAGAAGCCATATCTAATTGAATTTGTTACCGCAGAGAGTGCAACGATTAGTGTCTAATTGACTTGGATGAGTGAAAAATATGAAGAAAAGTGCGGCTACAAAGCTTTAGTGCTTCAACAATGGAGATCTAGGGATTTGCTTCAAATAAGGAAGAAGACGCTGTTTAAATAAATACCCTTATTACGGTTGGACAATGGGAAAAAGAGTTCACGCTCCAAGCCAGCGTGAAACACACACACCACAGCTGATTAGGACTAAGGATGCCACATGTCTATAGTCAATGGTCAAAGTTATTTATTAATTCTCAATTGCAAAAGTAAGGTGCTTAAATGGAAAAGTTAAAAATTTGTTTACCGGGATGAAAATCAGGTGCAAGGTTAAGGGCTATAAGGCTGTTTTGCCTTTCATTTACTTAGTACTAAAAGTTCTTTTTCCAGACCTGTATTGATTAAATTTATTACTTAGTTAGTGGTTCATGTGATGCACGAGCAAATTGACTAGTTGAAAAACATATTTTAGGAGTTTCCTAAAAGTATTCATTCACAAAAATGTCAATTGTGTTTCGTATTTTCATGTCTAAACACAACCCCAACTTCTAAATATATTTTTTCAAGTAAACTTCAAATACATCTTGTTGCAAATATCAACCAATATGTGTTTTAACTGCATTAAACCCCTTCTTTCTCAATATACGTATTAGTGTTCAGTTCAAATCACTCAAACCTATATATAGAAGGTGGAAAAAAATTATTAAACATTCTATCATACAAGTTTAAGCTACAAATTTAGGGGTCGCAGGATAACTAGATATTGAAGACTAGTCTGAACGGTGCAAGACAACCACTGATAGCAAATGTCTTTGTAAAGGCCCAGTAAGCTCTTGAGTAAATTGCCCATTGACAGAAACTTATTCCAAAATCGGACTCCCCCATACTGAAGATGGAAAAAGTCAAACGAAAATAAAGAGTGATAGAAGAGAATAACAAGACAATTGTCAATATTTTTGCAGTTCGCTTGCATCTATAGCGAGCTCATTGAGTAATCTTTGTTGGAAATCATGTATACCTTTGATATGTGCGCTTTGGTTGTATGAGCATGATTTTCAGGTATAGGTTTTGATAAATGACAAACAACGAAGTCAAGTGTCAAACAACGATATAATCAAATGGCGAGAAGCATACTGATGACGGAATTGCATGAACGAGCCAAAGAAGTTCAAGACCGAAGACCCAAGACGTAGGTCGTTTGGTAGAACCAAAGTAAGGACAACGTTTAAGTTATCTTATCCTTTGGCTCAACATTATGTCATCATAAACATGCATAAAATCACTTTATTAAATTATATATATCATAAATATTTTTAATATATACTTCAAACAAAATGATTTTAACGTTTTCATTTCAACCAAAATGGGTTTTGAAGTAAGTTTTCAATTCTGGTATACTCTGGTATACACAGTGTATATCAAGTGTATATAATCGACCGTTGCCAAAGTTTTGAACACTGGAACAACATAATCGATTGTCTACTTTAACAATCGATTGTTGACAATCGATTGTCCACTTTAACAATCGATTATTTTGAGACTGCAACCGGTTTTTAAATATCAAAACAATCGATTGTCTTTGTCCCACAATTGATTGCCAACAATCGATTGTCACTTTCATACAATCGATTATTTTTTGACCGTTCCACAGAATCCTAAATTGATTTTTGAACGTTGAAGAACAATCGATTATTCAGGGTTAACAATCGATTGTTTAGCCTAAAATCAGGAATCTGTTTTTTGAACGTTGGTCAGACAATCGATTGTCACCTCCAAACAATCGATTGTTGAAGCACAGAATCGGATTTTATTTGTCAATTAAGCAACGGTCAGCACCACTTTTTCACCTATAAAAAGAGGTCTTTTGAGCTGATTTTAAACACACAACTCCTGCATATATTGATATACATATTGATCATTTTCAAGCATCATTTTAGAGCTTTTGTTGAGCCAGTTGATAGACAACTTTGTGTTGTTCATAGAGCTTATTTTGTTTCTCTTTATCCACTCTATTGAGAGAGTATTTGTTGTAAAAGAGAGTTGTTTGAGAAGAACATATCTTCTCATTTGTCGGGTTTGCTAAGTACCCAAAGTCTTAGTGGTTGAAGTCTTGGGGTGAGGTATCCTCAAGCAAGTGAAGTCTTAAGGTGCGGTATCCTTGAGCAACTGTAACGGTTTGTTAAGCACCCGTAAGCTTGACGAAGATAGTGGAATCTCGAGAGAGTCTCTCGGGGACTGGACTAGCCACGGGTTGTGGTGAACCAGGATAAAATACGGTGTGTTCTTTCTTGATTATTTCAATTACCGTATTTACTTATTCCTGCAATTTTAAATTCCGCAATATTTCAACATTCTCGTGCCTCACTATTCACCCCCCCCCCCTCTAGTGAACGGCATAAATTCTAACAATCTTGAGTGAAGAGACTAACTCTCTGAAAGCCTTAACCGGTTGAGAGCTATATATATTTTTGTGTATAGAATATTGAAAGCAGGAATGATGAATGAAGGACAATCCACCACTTGCGTTCCACTATTTGACGGAACAAACTATACATATTGGAAAGGGCGGATGAGTATCTTCCTCAAAGCAAACAATTTTCGTTTGTGGCAAATCATCAAAAACGGTGAACCAATGCCGACAAAGAAAGTTGGAGAAATCACGGTTCCAAAGAAGGAAGATGAATATGATGCCAAGGACATGAAGATAGTTGAAAATAATGCAAGGGCCATCCATGTATTATATTGTGCGGTGAATCCGAATGACTATCGGAAAATCTCTTGTTGCACAACCGCCAAGGAGATGCGGGACAAACTCGAGATCATTTATGAAGGTACGCCTCAAGTCCGAGA
Organism: Nicotiana benthamiana; assembly: GCA_034376525.1. Lineage (NCBI taxonomy): Eukaryota > Viridiplantae > Streptophyta > Magnoliopsida > Solanales > Solanaceae > Nicotiana > Nicotiana benthamiana. The sequence continues at coordinate 95,700,194 of CM067330.1, forward strand.
ATCCAAAATTGATTTTCTAACTCATAAATATGAAACTTTTAAAATGGAGAAGGAACCTATTGGTGTTATGTTTGAACGATTTTTAGGAATCGTCAACGATCTCCATGCTCTCGGGAAAGTTTACACGAACAAAGATCTTGTTCGAAAAGTCCTACGGAGTCTCACTCCCGAATGGCGTTCCAAAGCCAATGCCATCCAAGAGTCGATGGAATACACGGATATCACAATTGATGGACTAAGAGGTAACCTCGAAACTTATGATAGCACAATTCTTAATCCTTATCTTAGAAGTGATTCGAATTTTGCCTTCAAAGCCTCATCCTCTAAAAGAGAAGAGGTAAGTGATTCGGAAATGGATGATGAAAATACTTCCAGTGATATATTTGAAAAGTTTTGTAAGTCTTTGAAGAAGGACAAGAAAAAGAGGAAACACCATAGGCGCGTATCACGGGACTCAGACAGCTCGGGCAATGAAGCCGGCGCATTATGTCTCATGGCAAATGGAGAAGAAGAGGTAAGTACATCTAACTCTCACTCATTTGAAGATTTACAAAATGCCTATGATGAATTGTATGGTGAATTTGTCAATGCTTCCAAATTGATAAAAGAATTGAAGAAAACACTTTCTTTGCAGAAATCACTTTCTTTGCAGAAATCACTTTCTTTGCAAACAGATTTTCAGAAAACACTTTCTTTACAACAAATTTTTTTTGAAAAATCCTCTTCTTTGAAAGAAATAGATTTTGAAAAATTGACTAATTAAAACTGTGTTCTTAAAAACAAAATTGAAGTTTTAGAAAAAGAAAACAAATTTTTGGAAAATGACATTGCTGTTTTTAAAAATACAATCAAGGAATTGAATGAAGCTTCTTCTATTGATACATGTTCAAATTGTTCTTCTTGTAGTTCTTTAAAACTAGAGAACACAGAACTTAGGAAAGCACTAGAAACACGTAGTGTTGATATTCCTAAAGCTGAAACAAAGAAGAAAAAGCCTAGGAATAACTATAGGCGTAAAATGAATAAGAATCATGATAGAAATGGAGTTGCGCAACCTAGAAATGATTCTAGGATTTTTGCTAATGAGTCTAGGAATAATTATTCTAGACCACCTAGAGATGACTCTAGGAATTTCAACGCGTCTAGGAATGACTTTAGATCACCTAGAACGCATTTGGCTCAACCTAGACATATGCACAATCCTAATGTTATATGTCATTATTGTAATCGGGTAGGACACATTGCACCCGTTTGTTTTGCTAAACATAGAAATTTATGTGTTGATTATAATTGTTATTATCCTAACCCCCAAGGACCCAAAAGAAGTTGGGTACCAAAAATCTATTTTTAGGTTCTTTTTGCAGGTGTGCTTGAAGACTACAATATTATAGTGGATGCACCAAGCACAAAACCTTAATGCATTAAGGGGGAACGTCGGTTAGTTATCGTATTTTGAATAAAAACACAATGAGTTGATATGTGCAAATAATCTATATCAGTTTTGGTTGATACATGCTTTAATCAGTTCTTTTTGAATAATAATTAGTATCAATTTGGTTTATAATAATTGATTGATTCATGTTTTGATGAACATTCTTAGTTTAAAATAACAATTGATATTGTTGAGAAAAATGATTGTTATCATTAGTATGCCATTTACTAACATTTGATATGATCTTGTTTATAACGATTGGTATCGTCAATGGTTTAAATTTTTTTTTTTTTTTTGGTATAGTCTTTTTGCTAATGCCAAAAGGGGGAAGAATATGGGCGATATGCATGCCTTAATTGAGGGGGAATATTCAATTAAGGGGAAATTATATTGAATTGATTTCTATGAATTGTTTGCATAAATTGTATGTTGAGATATAGCATGAATTTAGGGGGAATTCAATATGCATATCTTCCGTTGTTTGCCATTATTAAAAAGGGAGAAATTGTTGGAAATCATGTATACCTTTGATATGTGCGCTTTGGTTGTATGAGCATGATTTTCAGGTATAGGTTTTGATGAATGACAAACAACGAAGTCAAGTGTCAAACAACGATATAATCAAATGGCGAGAAGCATACTGATGACGGAATTGCATGAACGAGCCAAAGAAGTTCAAGACCGAAGACCCAAGACGTAGGTCGTTTGGTAGAACCAAAGTAAGGACAACGTTTAAGTTATCTTATCCTTTGGCTCAACATTATGTCATCATAAACATGCATAAAATCACTTTATTAAATTATATATATCATAAATACTTTTAATATATACTTCAAACAAAATGATTTTAACGTTTTCATTTCAACCAAAATGGGTTTTGAAGTAAGTTTTCAATTCTGGTATACTCTGGTATACACAGTGTATATCAAGTGTATATAATCGACCGTTGCCAAAGTTTTGAACACTGGAACAACATAATCGATTGTCTACTTTAACAATCGATTGTTGACAATCGATTGTCCACTTTAACAATCGATTATTTTGAGACAGTGCAACCGGTTTTTAAATATCAAAACAATCGATTGTCTTTTCTCCCACAATCGATTGCCAACAATCGATTGTCACTTTCATACAATCGATTATTTTTTGACCGTTCCACAATCCTAAATTGATTTTTGAACGTTGAAGAACAATCGATTATTCAGGGTTAACAATCGATTGTTTAGCCTAAAATCAGGAATCTTTTGAACGTTGGTCAGACAATCGATTGTCACCTCCAAACAATCGATTGTTGAAGCACAGAATCAGGGATTTTATTTGTCAATTAAGCAACGGTCAGCACCACTTTTTCACCTATAAAAAGAGGTCTTTTGAGCTGATTTTAAACACACAACTCCTGCATATATTGATATACATATTGATCATTTTCAAGCATCATTTTAGAGCTTTTGTTGAGCCAGTTGATAGACAACTTTGTGTTGTTCATAGAGCTTATTTTGTTTCTCTTTATCCACTCTATTGAGAGAGTATTTGTTGTAAAAGAGAGTTGTTTGAGAAGAACATATCTTCTCATTTGTCGGGTTTGCTAAGTACCCAAAGTCTTAGTGGTTGAAGTCTTGGGGTGAGGTATCCTCAAGCAAGTGAAGTCTTAAGGTGCGGTATCCTTGAGCAACTGTAACGGTTTGTTAAGCACCCGTAAGCTTGACGAAGATAGTGGAATCTCGAGAGAGTCTCTCGGGGACTGGACTAGCCACGGGTTGTGGTGAACCAGGATAAAATACGGTGTGTTCTTTCTTGATTATTTCAATTACCGTATTTACTTATTCCTGCAATTTTAAATTCCGCAATATTTCAACATTCTCGTGCCTCACTATTCACCCCCCCCCCCCCCTTTAGTGAACGGCATAAATTCTAACAATCTTGAGTGAAGAGGTAGACTTCATCAAAACACCACCCACATTACAATGGCATGAAAATCTCAAATTTTATTCATATAAATCTTTCTCAAGAATCTCAACTAGTTAGAAAATGTTGTGAATAAATTACCCTATCTTTCTAGCATAAGTGGGACTATAATTGTAGATGAGGCTGCCAACTACTTTGTTAGTTGTTGGCTTATTAGAATATTTTCTAGCTTCATTACAAATTACAAGGAAAAAATAAACAAATAAATAGAAGAGGCAAATCAAGAAAATCACTAGTAACTAAAAATGACAAAATAAAGTTGAGTTAAAGAAGGATGAAAACAAAAGAATTGACCTCAATAGACATTCATTCAACCGTGATGATTAAAATCGAGTAACAGTTACATCGAATTTGTGTACATGTTAACAACGACAGAAGTTTTTTTTGTAAAACTGTTCCAATCAATTGCTCAAAGCCGACTTCTCTCTCTTGTAAATGAAATTCTTGTTCAAGAACTAAATACCTTATTTTTATTTATCATAGTGTGTTTCTTACTTTAGTGAGAATCACTTCTTAGACTCATCCTTTATTGAGGAAGAAAAATATATAAAGGAGAGAGGGAGGTTTCAAAAAAAATTGTCTCTCACACAAACTGATCACACATTCCCGTTGTTTTTTAACGTGCAACAAGATTTTCTTTTATTATGTGTATTTTTACTTCCCTAGGCAACCTCTTTAAGATTTTATCTCCTCTAAATGGGTAGGGTCAGTCATATGGGCGGCCCGCGACCCAAACCTAATATTCAACATCTCACACTTCGCAGATGATGGGTGTTGTCCTAATTCACACACGTAAGTATACGCGATCAGTAAGTAATAAGGAGTGAGTAGAGTATCGTTCTTACGGGAACTTGTGATCAATTATCAACTGAATCAAGCAAATTTTAATTTATCGAGTCAGGAACAATTGCAAGGTGATTTTTGTTTGATTAATTCTACCGATGATAATTACAATTAAAAGAAAAACTAATTATCAATCACACTTAGCACGAAGGATTTTAATTCAATGAGAAACAATATTCTATGGTTATAGCTGGCTAACAGTCATGTTAAATTCTTCAATCGACTCAACTTATTAATTTATCTATATTATTAACCTGCAAGGACAATAATACTTATAGAAATTCGACAACTTCTACTTGCCTATTCAACTTATTATAAACAGTGTATTTCTATGAGATTAAAGATAAAAAAATGCATTAATAATCTCTTGCACAATCGGTTAAGCACGACAAATAGGTATATTTCTATCCATACTCGCAAAATCAATTCCCCAATAAACAGCTTCAAGATCCCGCTCTATTCAATCCTATTGCAATCAAGAATTACATCTTTCAAATTCAACTCAAGATTCATATATAGTATTTTGCGGTTAGCTAGGCAAGACAGTAAAATAATTAGACTCATGATATGAATAAATAACCAAATATGATCAATTAAATCGTCAAACCAATATTCGAATATCAACATTCGTGTAAAATCATAACCCCAGAATAAACGAGTTTATCCATGCATAAGCATGGTAGCAATATCAAATAATTCTCAAGTATACATCAAAATCAATAAAATAAGGGAAAAGGAAGAACTCAAGACGAATTCCACGGTGTCCAAACTTTGTGATGGCTTTTTTTTTGCTTCCCAGTGTGTTAGATGCCCTAAAAGAAGCATTTTTGGCTTATGTATTGCATACAAGTCGTGGGCCAGAATTTTCCTTTTCTTTTTCGAATCAGCTTCAAAGATTGATGTTGAGTTGGATGTTTCGCATCCCCATAAGCTTGAACTTCTCAGAATCGGATGATTGGCTGTATACTTGGCGTCCACCCTTTTTTCCCTCAACTTTGTTGCACCTAAGTGAGGATGCTAAGGTGGATACCTTCTTAAGATTTCACTGCTAAGGGTGCTCTAAATGGCCTTTTTTCTAGCTTGGATGCGACACATCCACCCTCGTCTCCTATAGTTGGAGCGTCTTTTCTTCATATTTTTTCACTCCAAACATCCTAAATCATAACATATAATTTAATTAGTTGAAAATCACTAGTTAACATACATTGTGCATTTTTATCACCAAATAGCACACAAAAGCGGTTTAAACATGGATAAATTAACGTTAAAATATATTAAAAAAATATGATCAATATCAATGGCTAGACCCAGACTAGCGTCATGTGAATAACACATGTAATTCATACTGGTAAATAGTTTATGCGACCTACAAGCAGCCAGGGCAATAATATTTCTAGCCGTTTAAGGTCATTTAATATATATAGCTTCATCTAGAAATCCAATCACATCAGGAAAGGATTCACTACTACCATGAAGATTTTATTACTCGCTATACCTCAAATATCATTGTCTACTCTAGTATCTAGTTATCTGATCCCTCATCCTCGAAATAGGTGAACTCGAGTTCATCTATAACTTTATCTATAATTATACCTTTTACCCAATGATAAGTGTAATGGTCTACCAATGAATACAAGTTATATTATTTATTTATTTTAGTTATCTTCCGTTTTTACTCGAAATTATCCATCCTAAATCAATTGCCTTCCTAGCCATGCACTACATTCCCGAATAACACGTAACTATCAGTGACATGCTAAAGTAAAAACATTGAGTGGTACTTCAAGATATAGTAAAAGGTAAAAGTTATTCCAATGAAAGTCAATTTTGACTTTTTGGGTCTTACACAATGAAGAAGCAGGGACCCGTTCCTTCATTAACCCGTTGGTCGTTAAGCATACGTGGTATTACATAAGTGTTATAATATCCTTGCCTTATATTGACGTATGCATCTTCTTATTTTTAACTCATTCAATACCCTGCAGAACTTGGTTTAGATACCTACAAAAATCTAACCTGAATTTCTCACTTTAATAATCCTCAATCCATCTTATTGAGAAACTCGCATCTGGCTTACAAAAATAAGTCATAATCGAATGGTTGAAATTGTGAGTCTGGCTAGTTGTCAAGACTAACATTTACAAGTGAATATAACCTTGAATTATCCAAGGTTCTATATGGTCTCATCTCTTCACAATCCTTAATGTAAGAGGTGATTACTCATGTGAGAAAGCCAATCCCGCGACTTGTTCGACACACTTTGTCAACAAACATTATCACATGCATACGAGATATAAGCATAATTTGAAGAGTCAAATATTTATGAGCATATTATAATATTAAAGTCATTTTATACTACATAAATTTTTTCATATCCTTAACAACCAAGAGCCATAGCATATGTCTCAAACATGTCTATAAATATCACCTTTGTAAAGGGATCAGCTATCATGCTTCGCGTAGAAATATATTGAAAATTTATCTCTCCACTTGCTGCTATGTCTCTCACAAAGTTATACTTTATATCAATGTGCTTGGTCTTGCTGTGATGCTTAGGATCTTTTGTATATGCAATACTCACTTGACTATCACAATAAAAAGTCATGGGACCTGAGAATTCTTTGTAATATGCAAATGTTCAAAGAATCTCTACAACCAAAAAGCTCTTGTACGATAGATGCACAAGCCATGAACTTAACTTCCATCGTTGAAAGGGTAATACAAGTTTGTTTCTTACTTTTCCATGAAATAGCACCAGCATTAAGTAAGAAGGCATAACCGGATGCTGGTTTTCTATTATTTTGGTCACTAGTTGTAACGACCCGAACGATCATTTTGAGCATTTGCACTTTGCTTGGTTGTTTGAGGGCATGAGTAGCTCCGCTGACTTATGTGGATCGTCGGTTTTGATTTTCAGGTTATTCGAAATTCGAGTTGGAAAAATGATTCTCAGCTGGAAGATTTAAATTTGAATGGCTTGACCAAGTTTGACTTTTTAGTATTTGATCTCGGATTGGATTTTCGATGGTTCTGTTGGCTCCATTGGGTAATTTTGGACTCAGAAGGGCATCCGGATCACGATTTAGAGGTCCGTAGTGAAATTTGGCTTGAAATAACATTGAAGTTTTTGAAAGTTTGATCGGTAGTGAACTTTTTGATATCAGAATCGTATTTTGATTCCGAAAGTTGGAGCAGGTCTGTAATATCAAATATAACTTGTGTGCAAAATTTGAGGTCAATCTGACGTGATTTGATAGTTTTCGGTATCGGTTGTGAAAGTTGAAGTTTCAAAGCTCAATGATTTCGAATTTAGGTATGATTCTCCATTTCAATGTTGTTATGTGTGTTTTTTGAGGCCTCGATAGGTCCGTGTGACGTTATCAGACTTGTTGGTATGTTTGGATATGGTCCCGAGGGGCTTGCGTGAGTTTTAGGTGAGGTTCAGAGCATTTTGGAGATTTTGGCCAAGGCTGGTGGTTAATGGTTTAGGTGTGACCGCACCTGCGGCTAGTTTGCATAGGTGCGATGGCCGCAGAAGCAACTAAGGGGTCGCAGGAGCGGAAATGTTAGTGGGAGTATGGGCACGCAGAAGCAGAGATTTACTTCACATCTGCGAAGGCGCAAATGCGGTAGGTTGAGCACAGATGCGGTTAGTAGCGCAAAAGCGATATTTGAGTGCGCACCTACGAGTGCGCAGATGCGAAAGTGCTTGTCAAAGTTATAAAATCGAGGGTTTTGTTTTTTCTTCATATTTTGAGAAGTGGTACTCGGATGGAGGCGATTGTTGGAGCAAATTTCATTACAAAGATTGGAGTAAGTATTCTCTACTCAGTCTTGGTTGTATTTCATGAATATATCTTATTTTTGGCTATTGGTTGATGAATTTAAAGAGGAAATTGGGGGGTTTTGGCCTAAAGTTTCATAATATGAATTTTTGAGTTTTGAACATCGATTTAGAGTCAGATTTGATTGAAACTAGTATGGTTGGACTCGTAATTGAATGGGTTGTCTGATTTTGTGGGTTTTTCTAGTTTCAAGGCATGGGCCCGTGTGTGATTTTTGGCCGGATTTGGGATTTGAGTTGGGATTCGATCTTTATCGTTAGTTATTCCATTGGGCTTTATCTTATATATTTGAGTTGCTTTTTTTGAGCAATTTGGACGTTGCTACACACGTGATGGTATTCTTGGATCATCGCTTGGCTTGCTCGGCATTAGAATCTGATTGTTTAAGATAAGTAACTCTTCTAAACTTAGTGCTGAGGGTATAAAAAATTCCCGAAATTATGTTTTATGTGATTGATATTGTGGTCACGCACATGCTAGGTGATGGGCATATGGGTGTGCACCTTGTGAATTGCGACTCTGTTGGTTTAAAGGCACTAAATAGTGGCCCTATTTTATTGATATCGGTGTTTTTTCCATGAGATAAAATAAATGAGCTGTACATCATGTTAGATATCATGTTCAAGCCTTATGCTGATATTGTTGGGACCCATAGTGGTCGTTTGTTGTCATCTCATTGAATTCATTCATATTTAGTACTCAGTCACATCCATGCATTCACATCATATCTCAGTCTCAGTTGTTACTTATTGATACATCATATTATTCTTCCGGGAAAGTTTTCATGACATTGTGAGCATGTGGGTGAGACTGGAGAGATTGATGACTGAGTGAGGCCGAGAGTCTGATTATGAGTGATAATTATGGGGATCGGGCTGCATGACGCAAGATGTTTTATTGATTATTGAGTAAGGCCGAGGGCCTGGTTGATTTATGCCATGATTGTCTTGTTGTAGCGCTTGGGCCATAGGAGCCCTTCAAAAGTATGCACACCCACAGTGGCCGCGGTTGATTATACTGAGGGATGGATCTTCCATGGATATGGATCTTGTCCGAAGCATTTATATGCCTGAAGATGAATCTTCTCCATGGGGCCGGATTGGCCTTCCTCGATACTGGCTGACTGATGGTCAGTGATGTATATATTTTGGGATAGATCTTTCCTGGGCCATATACAATACCGAATGGTTGAGTATGATGAGTAGAAAGTGTGATACATGGAGGTAGAGTATTCTGAGAGTGTGAATACATGATTCATCTATGAGATACATAGCTTTGGCATGTATATATTGCATATATGAATAAAGATGCATCTTTTCTCATGATGTACGGTATAACATCATTCATGAGTTTTACACATTGGTATGTGGTCATAGAATGGTAGTTCACACTTGTTATATGGAAAAGAAATGAAGCATGTTTATTTATTACGGAAAGGATCTTTTAGAAAAATTATAGTTTTTAAACTACTCATGATTTTTCTATGATTTCGGTAAAGGATTTGAGTTTTCACTGATATTCTTGAAAATTGAAACTATTTTTTTGGAAAACTGTGTAAAAGTTGAACATTTTTACATCTGAGATTATTTCCTTGTCTATAGCTCTATGTTGTATAAACTATTGTTGGTTATGTGCGTTGGACCCGACCTACCTGAGGTTAAGTTTGTTATTTTTTGAGTACACGTGCCGATTGTACTCATACTGCACTTCCTGCACATTTCATGCATATCCCGGATGCTGATGTTGTTGTGTTCGATAGTTGTTGGATTTGGAGGCATACCTGTATTTCTACTGTAGCTGCCTCTTGTTCACGGTAGCCTTAGATTCTAAAACTCTATCTATGTACTTTTCAAACATAAGATGTACTATTTTCATCTCAGCTTTGTAAACTCTATTATTAGAAGCTCGTGATTTGTACTACCAGTCTTTGAGAAATGTAATAGATCCAGATAATTTATTTATGTTTAATTGACTTATTAGCATTATTAAGGTTGGATTGTTATTAGTTGTCTTACCTAGTGGGTTAGGTTAAGTGCCATCACGACTAGTAGATTTTGGATCGTGACACCAACCCGATCAGCATTTGTATATCCTCTCAAGTTTAAATCACTTCCACTATAACATAGTGAATAATCTGCAGTTTCCTTCAGGTATCTGAAAATTCTTCTTCACATCTCTCCAATAATCTCTTCCAAGATTGGATTGATACTTGCTAACTAAACCTACGGCATAACAAATGTCTGGGCGAGTACACATTGTAGACATTTAATTTTTGACTTTCCTTAAGATTTTACACATTTTAACATTTAAATATTTAGTTTAAGTCTAATATAGTTATTTCAACTAGTTTTGACTCTTCTACTTTATATTGTCACAAAAATAAAAATTACAAAAATATTTTCTTTTATTTTGCTAATTAATATTTTATCTAGTTATTTATGTACCTATCATAAAATTAAAAAAATATAAAAATAGTATCTTATTTTTATTTTAATATGATATTTGAAAATACTAAAAATAGTTTTAGCTTATATGATTGATTTTGCATTTTTAGATAAATTTTAGAATGAAGTACCAAATATTTTTCATATAATACATCCAGATTTATTGAGTCTAGTTTTGAATGGATTTCAAAGAAATTTAGCCCATTTGTAAAATGTTCTTGGGCCCAAATTTGGGCAGCCCACCCCTCACCTTTCATTAACCCAAAACCCTTACACACTAACCCTACCTTGTTCTTCATATACACATTCTGAACTAACCTAGGAGATCCTTAACACATAGACCCCTCAGTCATTCCCCTTCATCTTATTCACACCCTACAACAACAAAAAACCCTAATCACCCTAAGACAAAAACCAGCTGCCCCACCTCTAACCAAAACCCTAGAACACCCTAGCCGTTACCCTCTCAAAGACAACATCCCTGATCTCACCTTCATCTTCAACACCCAAAACATAACAATCTAGTACCCTAAGCTAGCTTCTGAACTCACACAAAACCACCATTCGCCTCTTTCACACCATCCAGCCACCACCCGACAACAAGAACCAGACGTCACCGAACCCTAGAAAGAGCTAACCTCGCCAACAAGAACCAGACATTGCCGAACCCTAGAAAGAGATAACCTCGCCTAAGCTAAACCGGCCACACCCCCCTCCAGTGTACACTCTCAATATCTCATCTATTGTGAGACCTAACAATAGCTAGCTCCATTGCCCTCTGTATTCTCTTCGCCGTACGCCAGAGTTGACCACCGTGACGACTACTGTTCTTCTTTCTCCCTCGTTTCTCTGTTTCTCTATTACTACTGCGACGGGGATGGCAGGTCTGACCATATATACATGTTTCCGGCAGCTCATTTCTAGTATATGTGAGGTCTGTTTCAATCGCGTGTCGAAGTATCCGTTCGAGGTCTCCATCCAATTTTTCGATCCATACCCCGTTCTTTAATTTTGGTGGAGATCCAGGTCGCGATTCTGTCCCATTTACGTTGTCAAATTATCAAACAATTAAATTTTAGGTTCATTTGATGTCTATTTCTCTCTTATTTTGCTATTTCGGTTAATATCGTGCTTTCCTTTGTTTTGGTGATTGTTGCTCCTCTGTCTCGTTGATCGTTTGAGTTGGTAATTTATTATTCTGTTTGGGGTTTCTCAATAATGCTTGATTACTCCGTTTCGTTCTATTGATCTTAGTTTTAGTGGTCATTTTTTAATCTTTTCGGGTGGATTTTGATGCAAACAATGTGTTTCTGATTCTTTGTTCATTATTTCATTTGAATATAAAATGTTTCAGTCCTCATAGTTACTACTCTCATAAAAAGAAATATAATAGTAATTAAATTCACACCGTTAAGTAGATTGAATGTAATTCTAGCAATTTCAGTTGTGGGAGTTAGTTTTCAAAACGCGGAGGAAATCGGGCTTAATTAATTTTGTTGCTCCTTCCGCTAGTATCATGCTAGGTCGTCAATATTTGGGTAGGCGAACCTTTAGGCATATTTTGAATTTATTATCGTGATTATGTACGTGTGACATAATTACGATTTCTAAAATGAATATTTGTGGCTTGCTTTATGCATGACTTAATCTATCATTGTTATTGTGTACACGTCTGCGTGACATAATTACGATTATCAAAATAAATTGAGGTATGTGTTCGTGCAGTTTCGGCCAAACATTCTTAATATTAATAAAACATGATTAATTGTGAACACGTACATGTGACATGATTCTTGACGCGCTAAGCAAAATGAGTACACGCACGTGTGACTCATTTCATGTTAATTTATTTATTTAGAGCGGTAAGAGTAAAATGCACATAGGTTCTAAAGTACACAATTAAATAATTTAATTAGTCAGGTATGATTAAAGTGACCGCGCTAAAACTATGAAACTCAGGAATGCCTAACACCTTCGTCCGGATTAATAAAATTCCTTACTCGATTTTCTGTATTTCGTGGATCGTAAGACAAAGTCAAACTTCCTCAATTCGGAATTTTAAAAACCGTTTACTTGGGACATCATAAACTATCCCAAGTGGTGATTCTGAATTTGAATAAATAATTCCGTTTCGATTTTTGTCACTCCTTATATCCTTTCAGGTAAAAAAAAGGAGGTGTGTCACACATCATACCGTACATCAAGCTCCCAATAACACTGGAATGTGAAACTCGAGACATTACTGACTTTTTATTTTTAATTTTGGGACACATTTCAAAGCTTATAGTTTCACCTCTCGCTATAGGAGTATCTATGGGTTTGCAACTACCATGCAAAAATGCTCCAAAATTTTCTTTATATAAGTTTCTCGAGATAGACTCCTAACATTTTGGGACAATTTTTTTGAATCTTAACTTCAAGGATATAGTTTGTATCACCTATATTTTTCATGTCAAATGACTTTAAAAACTATGACTTTATAGTTTTTAAATACTCCAAATTATTTTCAGCCATTAAAATATCGTCCACGTAAGGAGAAAGAACTACAAACATCCCATTTGACTTCTTCACATAAACGCAATGGTCGTTGTTTATCATGGTGAAATCATACGAGATCATCTCCTAGTGAAATCTCAAATATTGTTGCCTTGAAGATTGCTTCAGGTCATAAATAGATCTTTTCAATTTATAGACCTTATTTTCTTGGCCTTTAACGATGAAGCCTACACGTTGTTCCATGTTTTTTCGTTTAGTTCTCCATTGAGAAAAGTTGTATTCACATCCATTTGATGTAATTCCAAAGCCAAAAGTAAGCAAATTGAACTAAACTTCACAACTGATGAAAGTGCTGCTTCATAATCTATTCCAGCTTCATGAGTAAAGCATTTTTCCACTAATCATGTCTTGTATCTTTCTATTGATCCATCCGCTTTTCCTTTTAACTTAAGAACCCATTTGTTCCCACTGGCTCTACAATAAGGCGGAAGGTTAACTAGATCCCAGACTTTATTGGTTTTCATGGACTCTAATTCTTCTCTCAATGCTTTCATCCACTCATCTTTTTCAGGGGTCGATAAAGCCTCAATCACAGACTTTGGCTCATCCATTTCTATGGGAGACACCAAGAAAATGTAATCTTCAATCTCATAAGTACGTTTGGGTATATTTTTCCTGGTACTCATTCGTAGTTGAAATTCAGATTCGATAGAAGGATATTAGGATAGGGAGCTTCCACTCCCACTTGGATCAAGAACAAGATAATAATCGATTTGATTATTAATTGTGTCAAAAAACACATGCTGACTATCTGAGTTTAACATTTCACAAAGAGGCTCTCCATTCTTTACCTCGCTCTTCTTTAGAAAATCACTTTTCAAAAAATGTGACATCTCGTGATTTAATCTCAGTAACACTTCCATCCTCTAATTCACCAATGAACACATACCCTTTGTAATGTTTTGAATATCTTATAAAGATACATTTCTTGCCTTTTGGACTTAATTTACAACCTTGCTAAAAGAATCTTTTATATATGCAGCATAACTCTAAGGTTGTAAATTATTTAAGTTTGGTTTATTACAGCTCCATAACTCATATGGAGTAGACGACACTTACTTAGAAGGCACTTTGTTCAATATGCAGGATGCAGTTAATAACGCATCTCCCCAAAAGGAGGTAGGTAAACTTGCATATGCCATCATGGACCTTGACACATCTAATAGTGTTGTATTCCTCCTTTCTGCTACACCATTTTGTTGAGGTGTGTAAAGAATAGTTAATTGTCTTGTGATGCCCTTTTAATTATACAACTCTTCAAATAGTTTTGATAGATATTCATGCCTGGGTCTTAATCCTTTTGTCTAATTGATTCTCAATTTCATTCAAATAATTCTTAAAGCATTCAAATTCTTAAAATTTATGAAAAATCAAATAGACATAACCAAAGTGCGTGAAATCATCAATAAACATAATGAAATATAAAGCACCATATCTGGCCCTTATATCCGTTGGACCACAGATATTAGAATGGATAAATTGCAATGGAAAATCAGCTCTCTTAGCCTATCCAAATGGTTTACGTGTAATCTTTCCAACAAGATAATTTTCAAAAGTTGGCATTTCAATTTTAGAGAAAGAACCTAGATGTCCTTCCTTAGCTAATCTACTCATTTTATGACAATCCAACCGGTCGTCATAAGAATTTACGCCCCGATCCCTTATAACTGATTTTCCCAAGTTTATTTCTACTAATTTGATTTTTGGTACGTTCGGTTTTGAGTTTCGAAGAGTTTTGGAACATTTAGTCCCTAAATGAGATAAGTGTTTAAAAATTGACCATAGTCAGAACAGTGTGAAGGCGGCCTCGGAATGGAAATCCGATGGTTCTGTTAGCTCCGTTAGGTGATTTCAGGGTTGGGAGCGTGTTCGGAATGTGTTTTGGAGGTCCGGCGTAGATTTAGGCTTGAAATGTCGAAGTTTGAATTTTTGAAGTTTCCGGTTGATAGGTGAGATTTTGATCCGAGGGTCGGAATGGAATTTCGAGAGTTATTTGTAGCTTCGTTATGTGATTTGAAGTGTGTGTGAAAAATTTCAGGTCATTCGGAGGTGGTTTGGTCGGGGTTTTGATAAAAAACGTGTTTCGGAAGTTTTTAGAAAACTTAGCTTGAAGTCGATGTGAATTGGTGGATTTGGTGTTGTTTGAGGTGTTTTGATTATTGGAACAAGTTTGAATGAGGTTTTAGGATGTGTTGGTGCTTTTGGTTGAGGTTTGTTGATACCCAATTTTTCACTGCATATTTTCATATATACAAAATACTTTCAAAATAACATATATATGCATATATAAGCATGCTCAAGGGTTTTAGCATTTTTCCAATATTTAAGAGATTTTTTAAATCAATTTGTTTGTCCATTTTAGCAGTACAAAATCAATAATTACTCCCCAAATCATCCATTTTGGTGAACAATTTATTTTATCATGCATTTATACTAAAATACAGTTAAGGTGATTTTTGTATAATTTTTACAAAATTATTTGGCATTTTAATAGCTAAATTTCACATAATTATAATTTTTGACTATTTTAACATTAATTGTATTTTTATAAGTGTGAAATTGGTTTCAATATTTTAACTTAATATTTACATATTAGTTACTAATTCAGTACTTCAAATTTAATTTCAAAATCATTTTTACTATTTTTATAAAATAAAAGGAAAACTCGCTATTTAACATATAGCCCCAACTCATTTCAATTGTAGCCCCCGTTATATTTCAATTATAGCCTCCAATTTACCCAACCTAAACCCCAACTAGACCGGCCTAATTTTAATTTTAACCCAACCCCTTAACCCGTTTATCCAACTCGCCCGTGTTCATTTTGATCCAGACCGTTGATCCTTTTTATCAACGACCATGATTACTCCTTTCCAATTTAACTCACTCAACCTAACCTACTCCCCTCATTTCAATCAGCTAGCCGCCTTTGAATGATCTCCTACTCCCAAACTCTTTCGAAGGTTCCTCAAAACCCTAACCCTTCTCATCCTCTCCGACCATAACCGCACCGGAATCCATGGCTTCTCAGGCCATGGATGGCATGTACTCACCCCCTCCGCCATTAAACCCTGTTTGTTTGAAGATTCAAGGTTTGACCTCGATAGTGCTCTTTCAAATCTTCTCGGATTCATGGCTTCGAGGCCTCTCCGGCCTTGCTTCGGCATATCCAACGATCAGGAGCCTATTTCTAACCTCTCCAACTCAAGATTGGACTTTCTTCCAAGCCTTTCTCATTTCTAGGGTTTCTCTTAAACCCTAAGCTATTCAAGGTTTTTCTTTGGTTATTTTCTTAAATCTATGTTACATCTGTGTTTCGCTGGAGTTTTAAATCGTTTTCCAAAATCTTTTCTTTCAAATTTTATTTCTCTTCGATTTAGGGTTTCTGAAAATTTTGAAATGTTTCTCTGACTCTTCCTCTGCTTTTCTTTGTCTGTGTCTATCTGTGCTATGTTTTATGTTCTGTTTTCTGCCTCGCATGTCCTTCTATTGTGTTTTTATGTTTGCCTTATTATGCATATTCTTCTATTGTTTTACATTCTTCCTTTTACTGGTTTCTATATCATGCTTTCACACGTTTATCTTATGTGTTCGTTTACCCATGTGTTTCTTTACCGTATTTGCTACTAAGCTCTTAGTTCTTTATTTTGGCTTTTTCTGTACTTTTTTTGAAGTTCTTTCTAGACATGTTTCATCTACTGTTTCCTTAAGTTATGCTACCTCTTTGTCCTCTGAACTTGTTTATGCTTCAAGCTTTTATTAAAACATGTTCTTTATTCTTCAATCATCTTTTACACTATGTTTGTTTCGAACCTGTTATTTTACCTGTCTGTTTTCACATGAGTCTCTGAAAGAGACTTCCAAGCCTGTTTCAGTTATTTGTCTTTTCGTCTCTGCATCTGATTCGAGTTGAAGACCCTAGGATTTGGGGTTTTTTTTGCGAGTTTGATCTTGTGTTTGGACTAGGGTTCTATTGTGGAACCCTGGATTCTCTCAAACTAAGTCTGAGCCTATGTACTGAATCTAAGCCTCTTTGTTTGTGACTCTGAACTTTTCTATACTAGATTCTTTCTAATTAGCTTGACAGTTCTTTCTTGACATGTCTGTATGCTTTATATATGAGGGATTCTTCCTTCAAAAAGCGTATTGCCGATTTGTGATTGATTCAGAATTCCTTTTAAAAAGGTTTGATTGATTGTTACTGATTTTCTATAATTAAACCTTTCCTCACCTTTTATGGTTAGATTCATTCATACCAAAACTCAATTTCTGATTTTACTGGCCGTTGATTGATTGACTTTCCTTATTTGCACAAACCATGTTGCTATCAAACTCTTTCCTTAAATAGTTTATGTGTATTTTCCCTTCTTGTACTACTTTGAAAAAGATTTTGATAAAATTTTGTCCTTATTTTATCCTGCCCGTTAGAATTCAGAATCCCTTTAATTAAAGGGAGACCTTATGCAATTGATTTCGAAACTCTTTTCTTACCTTTTTTCCTACTTGCTTTCTGTGCTATGAAGGGCACAACCTTTCAGCACTCTAGGACAACCTGGAGTTCCATACCCTAACACCTATTGAACACTTTCAATTTCAATACTTTTGCACCCTCACTCTCTTCTGAAATCTGCTGGATGTGTGTTTGCAATTTGGATTTACTACTGCTCTTCTTCTCTTTGTTTTCCTGAAACTGGTAGTTCTAGTTTCATATTTAGCCTCATCCCTATATGGTTGCTTTACAGTTTGTACAATCTTGTCTACTTTTTTCTTATGTTCAGTATTGAATATGTTGTTCTCTTTTCATCTGTTGCTGTTATGAATTCCCCATGCCCTTATTCCATTCTATGTTTTTGAGTTAAAGTTTAGGCCTGGCAGCATTCCAATTGTTGCTTATGTTTGGACTTGATCTTTTAATGGCTCCTAACTCCCAAACAATGTGGCTAACAGGCTGGTTTGGGTGTGCCAACACTCCTAATTGTGGGTATGACCACCAGCCTCTCATGGCTCTTTCCTAAAATCCCCTCTATGCACTTGCACTCTCTCTTAGATTCTAAGTTATGCCCCTCATACGAGCCTTGCCTTGGGACTTGAGCTCCTTTTGAACTTGTACATTTGAGGGTTGGCTCTTTCAACTACACTATAATATAATTTTGCAATATATTTGGGTGTAATCACTGCCCCGAGTCCCCTAGAGACTCTTAGGGAACTCTGACACATCCCAAAAAAGAGAAAGGCTTTGCAATATGATCTTTGGAGTTGGTTTATCTTCATGTTTTAGACAGAAGACTGAATCAGGCTCTCATTGGCTGGGATTTTAGCTTTCTGATGTATTTTTCTTGCTTTTCTGTATTTATTCTAGGCTGTAATAATTTGTAATAACTCATGAGATTTATAGTGAAGGGAGGGGGTTAGTTATTGTATTCATGAGGGTAGACATTCTTTCATTAGCTATTTACTTCTACACTTTCATATAAAAAACTTATTTAAGGTTGTGCATTTTGCATATAGAAATCCTATGTTAAGTCCTGCACTTCTGTACTTTCATAATCTCGTTTAAGGTTGTGCACTTTTGTATAGAAATCCAATGTTAAGGCCTGCACTGTTGCACTTTCATATAAGAATCCTGTTTTAAGTCATGCACTTCTACACTTTCATATAAGAATCCCGCTTTAAGTTATGCATTTTCACATAGAAATCTTGTTTTAGGTTCAGCACTTCTGTATTTTTAGAAAGCCATGTCTATGAACTTCTGCACTTTTGCATCTTAGAAATCATGCCTATAAGTTCTGCATTTCATACGTAATATATCATATCAATCGCTTCTGCATTTCTGCATCTCATATAGAGAACATGTCTATAGGATGTTGCATTCTTGCCTATCATATAGAGAGCATGTCTATAGGGCTTCCTGAATTCTGCACATGTATATATCACTAGGCAAATGATATATAGGTTTAAATAATAAAAAAATTAATATGCTAAACACCATGCTTATAGGATTTTCTGTAAAGGTTTAAATCAGCTATGCTTAGAGAGCATGCCAATAGGAGTGATGAACCAATTTGAATCCCTCAACTCATTTATAAGTTTAAAATTGGTATGAACAGTGCTTAAACACTTGAGAACTTATGTACTTGCTGTTAATAAATCTGCTTCTGAAATCGGTAGCCTTCTCTCGTATTTAGATACAATGCCTATAGGATTCTCTTAGGCAAGCTATAAGGTAAATTTGTTATTAGAATCAGACTCTATTAATTGCATCCAGCGGGCAGGTCTGATTCCAGTTTCTTATCTAAATGTGTAATAGATCAGTCTGCCTTATTAATGTTTAAGTTTAATTTAGACCACAATCAGTATTTGCAATACATGCTAAACAATTTGTCCTTAAGTGAGGAGTCCTATCTGAGCCTTTTAAGTTGTTATGTGTTTCTCATAATCTGCTTTATGTGTTTTTGTTTTTTGCTTTAGAATTTCGTCCTTTTAAACCATATAAAATCCAAATTTCCCTCCCCTTTAGAACTAGTAGTCACAAATGCCTCCGGGACTGATAGGATCGGGGTGGGTATTAGCATGCAATAAGTAATGAAATCATTTCGTGTTTGATACCTAAACGGGGTGGGAAAGGGTAGATATTGATATGATGACCTGTGTGCTAATACCACGTGTAACCCTTCTTTTGAGGAGTGATTACCGACTATTGCACTAACGTGATCCTTATTATTTTATAAACCTAGAAACCCCCATCTTTTCCTTTTATTTGGTTATCGCTTTGCAGAATTTTCGGGCCATTTCCACAAAATTTTAGTTTTCTTTGTTTCCATGCAAACTTTAACTTATTTGCAACCATTATGTGATAACCCCTAATATTTGAAATTCTTGTTTGCCTATTTGTTACTTGTCTTGGAGTCACAATCTTAACATGGCCGGAAACCGTACTAGTGGATCTTGAGGAGTGCCTAACACCTTCCCCTCGAGATCATTTCTAGCCCTTACCCAAATCACTAGTTTCTAAATCAAAACCCTATTAGTGTCCTAATGCACTTAAGCATTAGGTGGTGACTCTTCAATTCGAAGATCCAATTTCCAAAAGGGAACGAGTTGTCTTCCTAAATATCATAAACCTGATTTCGCGAGAAAAATGAGGCATCGACAAGGTCCCGGAGGCCTCGGGGTGTTTTCGGATGGCTAGCGGTAAGATTTGAGACGCAAGGAATTTTAAAAATTTGCATCAGCAATTGCAGGTGTCTTCGCGATCGCGAGCCTGGGGGCGCGATCGCATAGAAGGATTTTGGCAAGCCAAGTTAATGTTCTTCGTGTTCGCGGTTGATTGTTCGCGCTCGCGGAAGGTCTTGGTCTGGCGCTTCGCGTTTGCATTTTATTGCGAAGGTTCAAGTATAAGAGTTTTGGGGTCCAGTGTTATTACTCTTCGCGTTGCTCACGCGTTCGCATAGCTTTGTGAGTAAAAGCTTCGTGTTCGCAGAGCCCCTATCGCGTTCGCATAGTGTAATTTTAGAAACTTGGAATTTTTGCCCTTCCGTGATCGCGAGGCCTTGGTCGCGTTCACGATGAGGACTTATAGGACTAGGCAGTGAGGTTTTTAAACATTTCATCCGCGATTTTGAGCCATTATTCCACCATAGCTAAGTATTTTGAGAGCTTTTTGAGGGAAAATTGAAGAGGGATTCAAGGAGAAGTGATTGGGGTAAGCTCTATGAACAAAAAACGTGATTTTATAGACATACCTGTTAAAAAGTGGCTTCCTCCCTAGCAGTGGGCATTAAAGGTACGAAAGCACTTCTCTAAGAGTGAGACTTTTGAAGGCAAATAAAAAGAAGATAAATACTTTAAATATTTTTATAGTAGTAGTCAAAAAGGCATACTCAACTTGGAGTGGTAAGCTTATTCTCTGCTTTCAATAGAAAGATTAGTATGCCTTGAGCCATAAGCTCTTCCTTATAGTCATGTCTACCTACTGAAGATGGACACAAGTGAACCTAGAAATTTATTAAATTTAACTTAAAAGGGAAGAAGAACTAGGGCTTGAGATTATTAAATTTTAATCTGGGATTTGAGGGGTCATTTGAACTCTGATTTTTATGTCCTTGTTATGTATATACTCGTGAGAGTATGATGTTTCCGAAAATAAAAATTTTACCCGATTTCGATATGCTTGCTTGAGGGGCATTTTTGTCATTTTACCTAAATTCGCGTCTTAGCTTTGAATTAAATATTAGAATCAGTTGTTTGAGATGTTATCTATAATTTGTAATTGAATTGAATAAATTGGGCCATTTGGAGTCGGATACTCGTGGCAAAAGTGTGATTTCGAGTTGATTTTGGAGCCGGTTCGAGGTAAGTGGCTTGTTTAACCTTGTGTGGGGGACCTTTCCCCTTAGGATATGATATTTGGTAATTGAATGCCTTATACGTGAGGTGACGAGCGTGTACTTGAGCTAATTGTTGAAAATTGGATTTTACTTGAAGTAATTAAATTGAGTTTTCTTGCTTACCTCTTTTACTCTAATTTCAAATTTAGCATGTGTTAGCTTAGAGACGCATGCTTAGATGACGTACTTGCCTATTTTCTTAGACTGCCTCGTTTGTATTCCGTGAAGCATGTTAGGCTGAAATTTTTACTGTTACTTGTTATGAATTTAGCATTTATTCTCATATTTCAGAGTTGTTATTGCGTATTTTAAATTTGGGACTACAGGACGGTATCCCGGGTGATCCCCTACACGTGTTATATTCTGAACTGAGAGTGCCGGATACCAAGAGATCACTGGCACATGTATATGTATCTATTACTGATACCAAGAAATCCCCGTGATACCAAGAGATCCTTGACACTTATATTGAGGATACCAAGAGATCTTCGGGATACCAAGAGATCCCTGGCATTTATATTGAGGATACCAAGAGATCCCTGGCACTTATATTAAGAATACCAAAAGATCCCTAGCATTTATGTTGACGATACCAAGAGATTCTCGGGATACTAAGAGATACCCGGTTATTATTATTCTTGTTGGGAGCAGCATTTCCTTGTGTTCTACCCTTATTTATGATTTTCCGTTATGGTACTATTATTACCTGTATAGGCTTTTGCTGTAGATTCTCAATTATACTGTTTATCTTATCCTGTTATTTACTATTATTATTGTTCCTCAGTAGGACTCGACCTTCCTCGTCACTACTCAACCGAGGTTAGGCTTTGCACTTACTGAGTACTGTTGTGGTGTGCTCATGCCCTTCCTGCGCATGTTTTTCATGAGCAGATCCATGTACCTCCACCCAAGTGTATTATCCTCGAGGCGGAGAGATCTAGCAGAGACTTCGAGGTACATATGCTGCGTACGCAGACTGGAGTATTTATCTTGTTCTAGCTTTAGTAGTTAGCTTTTCTTTTGTACTGTTGTTTTAGACATTCTGGAGTTAGAGTAGCGTATTACATTCTGTTAGCCTGTGTTCTCGTGAGTTTTTGGGTTTTGGGATTGCATTGCAGTAGTTGAGATATTGAGTTGTCTATGCCAAGCGGAATCTATATACAATTTTTCTTCTGGTTGTTCAATTTTAAGTTATTATATTCTGCAAGTTATAATGTTTCCGCATTCTTAGGCTTACCTAGTCGTAGGGATTAGGTGTCATTATGGCATGTTCACGGAGGACGAACTAGGGTCATGACAAGTTGGTATCAGAGCTCTAGATTCATTGGAGTCATAGAACACATGTCGGTTTATTAGAGTCTCGTTGATCGATACGGAGACGCTTGTACTTATCTACGAGAGGCTATGTAACTGTTAGGAAAATTCCACTTCATTTTTCCTTGTTGTGCAAGATTTTTGATATCACAACAATAAATTTGACTTTCTATTCTCTCACAGATAGTGAGGACGCGTGCTACTCGAGATGATCAGGCACCCGCACCCCCTACTGCGATCGTTATAGGCCGGGTCGGGGTAGAGGTTGAGGATGCGCACGTGGTGTGGCTAGAGCACCTGCATGATCTGTCATCGAGGTACCACCAGCAGGTCCAACCGGAGTTCAGGCACCTGACACACATACTACTACTACTACTACTACTACCATACTCCAACTTTCCAGGAGACTCTGGCACAGTTTATGAGTATGTACACTACCTTGGCTCAGGCAAGGTTTCTTCCCCTTGCTGCATCCACATCCTAGATCGAGGAAGGAGCATAAACTCCCGCCGTCCGCACTCCTGAGAAGCGAGTACATGTTGAGCAGGTCCTGAAGGTTATAGCTGTTTCGCCTGCAGTACTAGATCAACTCTGAGATAGGGCAGCAGCTTTCGAGGATGAGCAGTTGAGGCTTGAGAGGTTCAAAAAGTACAAGCCTCATGTATTTAGCGGTCTAGCATCGGAGGATGCTTTGGGTTTTATTGATGAGTGTTACAATTTCTACGTACCATGGGTATTTCAGGATCCAGCGGGGTTTCTTTCACCAACTTCCAGCTTTGACGGGCCGCACCTATGAGTTAGACAGTCCAAATGAGGCTACTTTGCTGACTTGGGCTCAGTTCTCAGAGTTTTTCCAGCGAGAGTATGTTCCTCAGAGCCTCAGGGATGCATGACACACATAGTTTGAGCATTTTCACCAGGGTGCTATGAATATTTTAGAGTATGTTATCCGTTATACTAGCTTGGCTAGGCATGCACCGGCATTGGTTACTACTGCTCGCGAGAAGGTTAGCCAATTTATTGAGGGGCTTATTCCTAGCATTAGATCTAGCATGGGATCGTGAGTTGGAGATATATTTTTTTTATTAACGGGTGGTGAGCATTGCTAGGAGAATCGAAGATATGCATGCTAGGGAGAGAAAGGAGAGGGAGACCAAGAGGTCTCGAGAGTCGGGCCACTGTTGTAGTGCCCGTACAGGTCGTCATGGTATATGGGCCGCCCCGTTCATTCAGCTCTTCCAGCAGCTAGCAATGCTCCAACTCCAGCTCCTCCCAGGCCTCATGAGCCTTACTATGCACCTCCAGTTTCTAGTGCGCCTCCTGCGCGGGGTGCATTCAGAGGTCAGTCCAACGGATCTGTACCTAGCCATTCACAATCACCACGCCCCCCAGAGCTTGTTTTGAGTATGTGAAACATGACACGTGATGAGGGATTGCCCTAGACTTGGGAGGAGTGC
This sequence comes from Nicotiana benthamiana, assembly GCA_034376525.1. Lineage (NCBI taxonomy): Eukaryota > Viridiplantae > Streptophyta > Magnoliopsida > Solanales > Solanaceae > Nicotiana > Nicotiana benthamiana. The sequence continues at coordinate 95,724,437 of CM067330.1, forward strand.
ACCCACAGACTTCCCAGCCATTGAGTGGCCCACAGAGTTCCCAAGCTATGGTTATATCTCCAGTTACCACCCCACCTGCTCAGCCTGCTAGAGGTGGAGGCCGGGGAGGTAGAGGTCGCCCTCGAGGGGGAAGATGGGCCATATACTATGCCCTTCCCGCTCGTATCGAAGTTGTTGCCTCCGATTCTATCATCACAGGTATTATATTGGTTTCCCACAGAGATGCATCGGTTCTATTCAAAATACTTACTCTTATGTGTCCTCTTATTTTGCTTTGTATTTAGGTGTATCTTGGGATTCTTTGACTTTCCCTATTTATGTTTCTACTCCTGTGGGGGATTCACTTGTTATGGACCGAGTTTATCGGTCGTGTTTGGTTATTATTCGTGGTTTTGAGACCATAGCAGACTTATTGCTACTCAGCATGGTTGATTTTAATATTATTTTGGGCATGGACTGGTTATCTCCCCATTATGCTATTCGTGATTGTCTTACCAAAATCGTGACGCTGGCTATGCTAGGTGTGATCCGTGTCGAGTGGAGTGGTACATTAGATCACACTCCCAACAGAGTTATCTCCTTTCTTAGAGCTCAGCGTACGGTTGAGAAGGGGTGTGCCGCGTACTTAACTTATGTGAGAGATGTCAGTGGTGATACCCCTTCTAGTTATTTAGTCCCGGTGGTGCGGGATTATCCCGATGTATTTCCAGCCGATATTCCGGGCACGCCACTTGATAGGGACATTGATTTATTGCCGGGTACTCATCCCATTTCTATTCCTCCATATCGTGTGGCTCCTCCTAAGTTGAAGGAGTTGAAGGACCAGTTACAGGAATTGCTTGATAAGGGCTTTATCCGACCCAGTGTTTCACCTTGGGGTGCTCTTGTCTTGTTTGTGAAGAAAAAGGATGATTCTATGCGTATTTGTATTGATTATCGCCAGCTTAACAAGGTCAGAGCGAAGAACCGTTATCCTTTGCCTCGTATTGATGATCTGTTCGACCAGTTTCAGGGCGCACAAGTGTTTTCTAAGATTGATTTGCGCTCAGGTTCTATTGAATATTTGGGAGCCAGATATCCCGAAAACAACTTTCAGGATGCGATATGGTAATTACGAGTTTCTTGTTATGTCATTTGGGCTGACCAATGCCTCAACGGCCTTTATGCATTTGATGCATAGTGTATTTCAATCATATATTGATTCTTTCTTTTGTCATTGTCTTTATTGATGACATTCTAGTGTATTCCCAGAGTCAGAAAGATCATTAGCAACATCTAAGTACAGTGCTCAAGACTCTGAGAGAGGAGAAGTTATATGCAAAGTTCTCAAAATGTGAGTTTTGGTTGGATTTAGTGGCGTTCTTAGGCCACCTGGTATCGATTGAGGGCATTCGGGAAGGACATGATTCAGCATGGTGAAGCCAGACATGTGACCATTGGCGAGGACGGAGTATTGAGGATGTAGGGTCGGGTTTGAATACCCAATGTCGATGGGCCATGAGAGCTGATTCTAGAGGAGGCTCATAGTTCGCGGTATTCCATCAATCCGGGTGCCGCGAAGATGTATCAGGACTTGAGGCAGCACTACTGGTAGAGGCATATGAAGAAGAATATAGTGGGATATGTAGCTAGATGCCTCAACCTCCAGCAAGTGAAGTACGAGCACTTGAGACCGAGTAGGTTGCTTCAACAGATGGAGGTTCCAGAGTGGAAGTGGGAGCGGATCACTATGGACTTTGTAGTTGGACTCCCACGGACCTTGAAGAAGTTTGATGCTATCTGGGTTATTGCGGATTGGCTGACCAAGTCCACTCATTTCATTCTTGTGTGTACCACTTATTCTTCGAAGCGGTTGGCAGAGATTTATATCCGGGAGATTGTCCGCATGTATGGTATTATGATTTATATTATTTTAGACAGAGGTACTCAGTTTACGATTCTGGAGGGCCGTTCAGCAAGAGTTGGGTACTCGGGTGGAGTTGATCATAATATTTCAACCCCAGACAGACGGACAGTTCAAACGTACTATTCAGATTCTTGAGGATATGCTCCGCGCATGCGTGATTAAGTTTTGAGGGTCTTGGGATCAGTTCTTGCCATTGGCATAGTTTGCTTACAACAACAACTATTAGTCTAGCATTCAGATGGCATCGTATAAGGCCTTGAATAGTAGGAGGTATAGATCTATGGTTGGTTGGTTCGAGCCGGGCAAGGCCAGACTATTAGGCACGGATTTAGTTCGGGATGCTTTGGAGAAGTTTAAGGTAATTCAGGATAGAATCTATACAGTTTAGTCCAGAGAGAAGAGCTACATGGATCGAAAGGTTCGTGATGTTTCCTTTATGGTTGGAGAGCGGGTTCTGCTTCAAGTTTCGCCTATAAAGGGCATCATGAGATTTGGGAAGAAAGGGAAGTTGAGTCCGAGGTTCATTGGCCCTTTTGAGATATTGAGGCATGTTGGGGAGGTTGCTTATGAGCTTGCCTTACCTCCTAGCCTGGCAGGGGTTCATCCGGCATTTCATATTTTGATGCTCCGGAGGTATCACGGTGATCCGTCGCACGTGTTGGATTTCAGTTCAGTCCAGCTGGATAAGGATCTATCTTATGTTGACGAGACAATTGCTATATTGGACAGGCAGATCCGAAAGTTAAGGTCAAAGAACATTGCTTTAGTAAAGGTTCAGTGGCGGGATCAGCCAGCCAAGGAGGTGACCTGGGAGACCGAGCAGGATATGCGCATCTGTTACCCTTATCTTTTTACTACTTCAGGTATGTATTTATGCTCGTTCTAGGACGAATGAATATTTAAGTGTAGGAGGATGTGACAAATCGGACGGTCATCTTAAGAATTTATGCCCCGATTCCCTATTATTTGCTTTTCCCAAGTTTATTTCTGCTAATTTTATTTGCTGGGATGTTCGATTTTGAGTTTCGAAGAGTTTTGGGACACTTATTCCCTAAATGAGATTTAAGTGTTGGAAAATTTACCATAGTCTGAACAGTGTGAAGACGACCTAGGAATGGAAATCCGATGGTTCTATTAGCTTCTTTAGGTGATTCCGGGTTGGGAGCGTGTTCGGAATGTGTTTTGGAGGTCCAATGTAGATTTAGGCTTGAAATGCGGAAGTTTGAATTATTGAAGTTTCTAGCTGATAGGTAAGATTTTGATCTGAGGGTTGGAATGGAATTTCGAGAGTTGATGTAGCTTTGTTATGTGATTTGGGGTGTGTGTTGAAAATTCCAGTTCATTCGTAGGTGGTTTGGTCGGTGTTTTGATCAAAAATTTGTTTCAAAAGTTTTTACAAAACTTATGCTTCGATTCGATGTAAATTGGTGGATTTGGTGTAGTTTGAGGCATTTTGATGATTGGAACAAGTTTTAATAAGGTTTTAGGATGTGTCGGTACTTTTGGTTGAGGTCCCGGGGGCCTCGGGTTAATTTCGGATGGCTAACTGGAAGTATTGAGACTTAAGGAATTTCAGTAATTTGCAACAGCAGTTGCAGGTATAATTTGGCCTTAGCGATTGCGAGTCTGGGGCCGCGATTGCATAGAAGGATCTTGGTAGGCCAGGTTAATGTTCTTCGCGTTCACGGTTGAGGGTTCGTAGAAGATCTTGTCTGGCGCTTCGCATTCGCATTGTATCACTCGCGTTCCCGTATAAAAGTTCTGGGGTTCAGTGTTATTACTCTTCGCGTTCGCGTGTATGGTCACGCGTTCGCATAACTTTGTGAGTGGAAGCTTCGCCGTTCGCAGAGCCCCTGTCGCGTTTGCATAACATAGTTTAGAAACTTGGAATTTTTTCCCTTCGCGATCGCGAGGCCTTGGCCGCGATCGCGATGAAGGAATTACAGGACTGGGCAGTGAGATTTTCAAGCATTTCATCCGCGATTATGAGCCATTATTCCACCATAGCTGAGTATTTTGAGAGCTCTTTGAGAGAAATTGATGAGGGATTCAAGGAGAAGTGATTGGAGGTAAGTTCTATGAACAAAAAACGTGATTTTATTGTGAAATTAGCTTAGAAATTCATGGAATTTAACTGAAAAGGGAAGAACTAAGGCTTGAGATTTTTAAATTTTAATCAGGGATTTGAGGGGTCATTTGAACTCTGATTTTTGTGTCCTTGTTATGTATAGACTCGTGAGAGTATGGGGTTTCCGAAAATATAAGTTTTACCCGATTTTGAGACGCTTGCTTGAGGGCCATTTTTGTTATTTTACCTAATTTTGCGTCTTAGCTTTGAATTAAATATTAGAATCAGTTGTTTGAGATGTTATCTACAATATGTAATTGAATTGAATATATTTGGGCCATTTGGAGTCGGATACTCGTGGCAAAAGTGTGATTTCGAGTTGATTTTGGAGCCGGTTCGAGGTAAGTGGCTTGTTTAACCTTGTGTGGGGGACCTTTCCCCTTAGGATATGATATTTGGTAATTGAATGCCTTCTACGTGAGGTGACGAGCGCATACTTGAGCTAATTGTTGAAAATTGGATTTTACTTGAAGTATTTAAATTGAGTTTTCTTGCTTACCTGTTTTACTCTAATTGCAATTTAGCATGTGTTAGTTCAGAGAAGCATGTTTAGTTGACTTACTTGCCTATTTGCTTAGACTTCCTCGTTTGTATTCCGTGAAGCATGTTAGGCTGAAATTTTTACTGTTACTTGTTATGAATTTAGCATTTATTCTCATATTTCGGAGCTGTTATTGTGTGTTTTAAATTTGGGACTATGGGACGGCATCCCGAGAGATATCCTACACGGGTTATATTCTGAACTGAGAGTGCCGGATACCAAGAGATACCTGGAACATGTATATGTATCTATTAAGGATACCAAGAGATACTCGTGATACCAAGAGATCCTTGACACTTATATTGAGGATACCAAGAGATCTTCGGGATGCCAAGAGATCCCTGACACTTAATTGAGGATACTAGGAGATCCTCTGGTAACCAAGAGATCCCTTGCATTTATATTGAGGATACCAAGAGATCCTCGGGATACCAAGAGATTCATGTCACTTATATTGAGGATACCAAGAGATCCTATGGATACCAAGAGATACCTGACATTTATGTTGAGGATACCAAGAGATCCTCGGGATACTAAGAGATCCCCGATTATTATTATTCTTGTTGGGAGCAGCATTTCCTTGTGTTCTGCCCTTATTTCTGTTTTTCCGTTATGATACTCTTATTACCTATATAGGCTTTTGCTGTAGATTCTCAATTATATTGTTTATCTTATCCTGTCATTTACTATTATTATTGGTCCTCAGTAGGGCCCGACCTTCCTCTTCACTACTCAACCGAGGTTAGGCTTGACACAAATGAGTACCGCTGTGGTGTACGCATGCCCTTCCTGCGCATGTTTTTCATGGGCAGATCTAGGTGCCTCCACCCATGCATATTATCCTCGAGGCGGAGAGATCTAGCAGAGACTTCGAGGTACATCTGTCGCGTCCACAGACCGAGAGTCTTTATCATATTCTAGCTTTAGCAGTTAGCTTTTCTTTCGTACTGTTGTTTTAGATATTCTAGAGTTAGAGCAGTGTATTACATTCTATTAACATGTATTCTCGTGAGTTTCCGGGTTTTAGGATGGCATTGTAGCAGTTGAGATATTGAGTTGTATATGCCAAGCGGCATCTATATACAATTTTTCTTCTGGCTATTTAGTTTTAAATAATTAAATTCCTCAAGTTATAATGTTTCTGCATTGTTAGACTTACCTAGTCGTAGGGACTAGGTGCCATCACGATATATTCACGGATGGCAAACTCGGTGCGTGACACATTTGATCTTGCGCTATGTGACCTAATCTTGCATGCTATGTATTAGCGTCAACACCATTATTACTACAATAATATGCTATAACACAACGGTCAACATAATAGTTTTACGTAGAAGGATTACAATCTAACATAATAAAAACATCATAACGATGTTCAAAACCATAAAAAAATATTATCTAGAGTAATTCTAAGACCATTACAATTAAAGTTCAAATTGAACTCTAAATCTAGAAGAACAGACACATAGACTAAGTTTCGTCGAATCTCTAGAACATATAGAACGTCATGCAACATCAGAGATCGGCCATCACGTATGTCCATTCTTCAAATGCCTATCCTTTTAAATCCAATATTTGCATTATTACCCCTTATATACATGCTTTGATCTAGGTGGAACTCGATGAAAATCTATAAATACTTTCCTATTACGCTCATATGGTCGGTGGCTCCTAAGTCTAGAATCCACAAAAAATAAGATTCAATGTACTAAAAATATATATAGAGATACATTTTTAATTGATTATTTGTGTAAAGATCTAGAAAGAAAAGATAAGCCGGCAAATATGACAGACATGAGATTCAATGAAAACACACCACCTTATCAAAATGAGCTACCATGACTTATGAGTCATAACAATGTTGTGCAAATGCAAATATTAATTAATGTATGGTAGTGAGATGAGAATGAAGCGACGCTCTGGAGAGTTGGAGCATTATCTGTGATTATCATTGGTCAAAGCAGTTAACGGTGGCAGTATATGGAATTCCATTAGGGTTATTATATTGTGGAAGGGGGTTATTAGTTTGCCTTTCTTTAAAATAAAAAAAAAAATAAAAATTATTGTATCCACATCAACAATCTGGCTCTCAAATAGTATAAACTCCGTCACCTTATTTCTATAAGAGTAGTAATTGAAGTTTGAAGTGAGTTCTGAGATTTGAATTGTGATCTAGACCTAACTCCCAAACACAAATTCATGAATATAAATATCATTTAGTCACCAAATCATAAAAATTGCTGTTTGTTTCTTATTCTCCTTATTTTTTTCCTTCTTTCTCTAATGGCATGAAGTGGAATCTCAACAATAAAAATCCAGGACAAAAACCTGAAGTTTGAACTGTTTAGTTTAGACTTCATTACACATTGTTCTTGAAGTTTAAATTGAAAAACTAAACTTAAGAATACGTCCTGAAGTTTTAAACTAATTAATTAAACATAAGGATATAATATCAATTTTTTGAACTAAAAACCTGAAATTAAGGAAATAATGCCTCGAAGCTTTGAACTGAAACTAAACACAAGGAAACAATATTCTGAAGTTTTGAAATGAAAAACTGAAGTGTCCAAAATTTTGAGGAAGTGGAGAAGAAGAAGAAACAATATTTGCATGTTAAAGAATTTGTAATCGCCGGCTAAGACGTAAATACATGACCCTCGATGAGAAAGTATGAATATTCAGTATTAGGATTGAACGTTGGCAAGTAGTAGGAGTTTTTCCTGGTCTTTTTAGTAGTACTTGTACTATTCCTGTATTTTCTTTTTTGGATCTTTATTATTATATGTTGTGCATACATCCGTCAATATGGGCTTAACTCGCTGGGCCAACCCAACTCAACTCATGATTAGTAGGGTTAGGCTAAGATTTTTGAATCCATTTTAAAAATGAGACATTTAAACCCGACCAAAATAAGCCCGTGGCTTGTGAGGTTTGATCGAGGCTGGGCTGCGGTAGCCCAATCCGTAATTTAATAAGGTTGGGTTAGAATTTTTAAAGTCCATTTAAAAATGAGGCTTTTAAGCTAGACATAAGTAAGCTCGTGGCTCCTGAGGTTTGATCGAGGTTGGGTTGGACCGATCTGTGGGCTTAATAATATATTTAATTAAAAAAATAAAAAAATACAAGAAACTAAAGATAACAAGAAGAATAGTGTAATCTAAAGCTGGTAATCTTTTTTATACGAATATAATTTTTTTTGCTCTTAAATTTTATTTATTTCTTAATGTTTAACTAATTAACATTGCATATAATTATATATTTATATAAAATAAAGATGTTAAGACATCTTCGTTGCACAAGAAGAAAATTTAAATGTACATGATGAAGATGATATGTTGGTATTGGATATGCCATGAGTACCTTGAAAATATTTTTGAATATTTTATTTTGAGTATGGACTTCTAACGAATGAAATATTATCCTCTTTTTTTGTGTGTGTTTTATTGTAATATATTGGTATAATATATTTTTTGTCCAACAAATATATTTTTTGACTTGTCAATATATACATATATATGTATATACATATGCGCGCGTAAACATTTTAGGTTAAGACTTGAATTTTTAAAATATGAAAAATAGTTTTAAAAAATGGTGGGCCATCTCGTGACCCACGTATGGCTAGTTGGACTGACCGTTTTAAGGTCCATTGAAATAGTGGGTCGGCCAACCCAAGTCGTCAAAGGCTAAAACCCGCGTGGGCTGGGCTAGGCCTAGCTGGCCAGCCCATATTGACAACTCTAATTGTGTCGTTTTCATTTGCTATTGTTTATTGTTCTCTTTTCACTTTTCCTTAAGTCGAGGGTTTATCGGAAATAGCCTCTCAACCTTTCTAAGATAGGAGTAACGTTTGCTTACATATTACCCACTTGTAGGTAGGAGTGTACAAGCAAAATCAGTAAGCCAAATCGAACTGGTGAAACAAGTCAAACCGAAGAAAAAAACTGACTAGTGGTTTGGTTTGGTTAGTTTGCTGTTGGAAAATAAAAAAACGATCACTCTTGATTTGGTTTGACATTAACAAAAAAATAAAAAATAAACAGAAACTAAATCAAACCGACTCATTAAAATTAATTTGTTAGTATTTTTAAAACTATTTTATAGTTTTCAATGTCTTGAGATACTATTTATTTGTGGGCTTATTTGTAGCTGGTCGGTGGAAACTATTTTCACTCGCTAGCCATGTACCGATCCATACAATTTATAGCCCTAACAAATTATGACGGGTAGCCTAAATTAGTCGTCTCCACATACCGTATAAAGCCTAAATCGACATCCCCACCTTCTCATTGAAGCTGGCGTATATTCCTTGGGCTACTGTTGGTTTAATCCAAACTGACTTCATCATCCATCTACTTTTCTTGTTTTCTTTTTGAACAAATATTTCCTGTTGGTTCTCATTAAATAATTATAAAGCCGAAATCGTTTATCCACGAGTAGAAAATATGTGACTCGGCCATGATTATTTTTTATCCTAACCTCATCATATTTGGCTTCTGCTTTTGTACACGCTAAAATAAATCAAGAAGAAGAAGAAGAAATACAAAAATTAACACGTCCACCAACATACACCATCAACAACATGCAGATTTTGATCAAAAAATCTCAGTCATTCTACTTTCACTCTCAATATCATTCACGTAGCATTAACCGAAAAATTTATTTAAGACTTAAATTAAAATTTCATTAATTTTTCTAGGCACTTAAACAAAATTTCCAAAAAATGGGGAGAGACTAAATAATAGCTAAATGGACAAATATAACTATAAAGAAAAAGGGAAAAAGATTAGATCAGAAGTGGTGATGGATAAATATTGTCTTAGTCTAGATAAGTGGCTGTGTAAAGCCATGTGTTAAGCTAGGAATATATAAGAGATAAATTGGAAAAAATATTAATTAAAAATTAAAAGGGTGAGAAAAGTAATGTAGTAAAGAGAACTGAAAAATATGAAATACATAAAAAGTGTAAATGATGAAGTGCAAAGACGGTGAAAAGAGAAAATGAGCAGTACTGGAAAAGCAGAAATATCTAGGAAAGACAAAAAAAAAAGAACGAAATATTTACATTCCTATATAATATAGGAAAGCGTATTACCCTCAATGTTTAAGCTTTGATATAATTATATTTAGTATACCAAATTATCAATGCTATACCATAGTGTATTTTAAGGGTACAATTAATAAACCGTATATTCCTTCTTGATTCAAGGTACCGTATATCCCATCCCTCCCACGTATACTCCCAAACCCTCACCCTCACCCATGTTTTAGTGAGGAATTTCTTTTCTTCGTACCCTCTTTTTGTCATTTCATATCAGTCAAAAAATGTGTATGAAATGACATCAGCTCTCCACCCCTGTACTGCGGATGCTTAAAATGTCCAGTTATACAAGTAGCTTCTGTACTGATATGTTGTGCAGAACCTTTGAGAATCTTGATAATTACATGTTGGCAATTTGGCATATAGCCGAAAAAGCTCTTGCTAGACGATTCTTCTTCTACTGTTGGTGTTGAGCCATCCCCTTCGTTACGAGACTATGGGTGTCAAATTGGTATTTTCGAGATAATTACGTTTTTTGCAAAATATTTTGTAGAAGTTTTAGTCGCTTTTGGATTTGTAAAAACAGAAAATAATGCATCTATAACCAGAATATAAATAATCTACAAATTCATCTACAAAACATCTAAAAACTGGGTATATTGAATTTTAATATTCCAATTCCTATTCGATTGTAGTTTAATTAGGATTTTCTACATAATTGTATTATTTAGAAGATTTGTTGAAGTTTTAGTCGTTTTTGATTTGTGAAAACATTAAACAAAGCATCTACAATTAGAATACAAATAATCTATAATTTATCTACAAATATCTACAAATTGGGTACATTAAATTTTTATACACAATTCCCATTCAATTGTAGCATAATTGTGATTTTTGACATAATTGTATTTTTTCAGAAGATTTGTACAAATTTAGCCGTTTTTATTTGTGAAAATATAAAATAAAACATCTACAATCAGAATACAAATAATCTACATTTTTTGCAATATGTCTTTTTCTTCTCCTTATTCGAGTTTCAATCTGAAATTCAGTCAAAACCAAGTCTAATCTTCACCAAAACCCCTCAAAATTGAGATATAAACTCTAAACCATATTCTCGATTAGTTTCAACAACACTTAATTCTAACAAATAATGATCTTTGAAAGCTCAAATTTGGATTCAAAGCTTTCAAGCTTTTTAATGGCTATCAATTGTGGAAAATATCTGAAAAATATTTTCTTTCATAATTGTAGCGTGCCTAAATATGAATATCTGGAAGAATATTTAGTTTTAGATTTATAATGCGCCTAATTAGGAATAGATCAACTCCTAATAATTGATATTTAATGAATGGTATATAATTTATAGAATAACTGTGAATATGGCGGGTAAATATGAAACTATGTACATTTTTTGATAATAATGTTTCATATATAATATAGGAAAAAAAAAGTCTCATAAAAAAATTGTACCAATTTGCTTTTGTCTTAGTTTATCCAATGGGCTATAGTTTGATATAAATTCCCTACGTGATTTATATACAATAAATTGTCACTATAATATATATATATATATATATATATATATATATATATATATATATATATATATATATATATATATATATATATATATATATATATATATATATATATATATATATATAAAATAAACTATTATTATATAAAAATTATACAAAATAGACTGTCATTATACAATTTACATATACTAGAATGTCAATATACAAAATATATACAAGATAGACTTTCACTATACAAAATATATAAAAATAAATTGTCATTATACAAAAATATATTAAATAGACTGTCACTATACAATTTATATACAATAGACTATCACTATACAGAATAGACTGTCACTGTACAAAATAGATTGTCATTATACAAAAATATACTCCATCAGTCTAAATTTATGTGAATCTATTTCCTTTTTAGTCTGTGCCAAAAAGAATGACCTCTTTTCCTATTTGGAAGCAATTTACCTTTATGCAATGATTTATAGCCAAATAAATATATGTGCTCCATTTTACACCACAATTTTAAATTTTTTATCTCTTTTCTTAAACTCCGTGCCCAATCAAATAAGTTCTGGCGGTTCCGGCTCCCATACGATTCCGGAACCGTCCGGTTCCGGTTCTGGCGGTTCCGGAACCGCGGTTCTGGCGGTTCCCCGCGGTTCCCGGCGGTTCTGATTTTTTTTTATTTTTTCTAAAAATCAATATCTTGTATTGTAGTCATTAGTATATTGTAGAATATATTTTATATGGTGTACTATGTTATTAGTATAGTATATATTGTGTTTGGTAATTAGTATATATTGTGTATAAGTAGTATATATTTTGTATAAAAGTAGTATATATTGTATTTAAGTAGTATATATTGTATATAAGTAGTGTATATTGTGTTTGGTAATTAGTATATATTGTGTATAAGTAGTGTAAATTTTGTATATAAGTAGTATATATTGTATTTGAGTAGTATATATTGTATATAAGTAGTGTATATTGTGTTTGGTAATTAGTATATATTGTGTATAAGTAGTGTACATTTTGTATGTAAGTAGTATATATTGTATTTAAGTAGTATATATTGTATATAAGTAGTGTATATTGTGTGTGGTAATTAGTATATATTGTGTATAAGTAGTGTATATTTTGTATTGTATTTAAGTAGTATATATTGTATATAAGTAGTGTATATTGTGTTTGGTAATTAGTATATATTGTGTATAAGTAGTGTATATTTTGTATGTATGTAGTATATATTGTATTTAAGTAGTATATATTGTATATAAGTAGTGTACATTGTGTTTGGTAATTAGTATATATTGTGCATAAGTAGTGTATATTTTGTATATAAGTAGTATATATTGTATTTAAGTAGTATATATTGTATATAAGTAGTGTATATTGTGTTGTGGTAAGTAATTAGTATAAATTGTATATAAGTAGTATATATTGATAAAAGAATGTTGTCATTAGTATATTGTGTTGTATGTTATATAAATATTCAAGGATTGATATAGAAGTAAAGACAAAGAAATATTGAGACAAAAGATATTCAAGGATATGATAAAGAGCATATTTATTGACCAAAATGGCATATCTTTCTTAGTCTTCCTTCCCCCAATGGAAAAAAAATTAAAAGAAGACATGCCAATGTACAAGTTACATCATAATTTATGCATTATTCTCTGAACATGACTTAACTCAGTTATCCCCTGTGGTGAACGCTTATTCTTGTTCCTTGTGGTTAATTCTATTGACAGTTGCACCCACATCATCAGCCACTTCAGTTTTTTCGACATCTTTTGGAGTTCCTGGAGCCGAGCCATATGCTTCTTCCCTGTCCGAGCCATATGCTTCTTCCCTGTCCTGTGTGCCTCCATTGATTTCCATCAAAAGATAAGTTACTAAGGATTCAAATTGTTCAGGTATTAGAGAATTGAATTACAGCAGATGTCAGATCCTGTAGATAATGTACTGGACTTACCTTAAAAGTTGATGCCATAAGTAGATCTTGAAGCTTATGGACTATGTCGTACGATACAATGTTGAACACACCATCAAGGTGAACGGACTTCTTAGTGTTTGAAGGCACTACTTTAAATCTTGCCTTATTTGAACCACCCCATTGAGATAAAACCACCTGTTCCATTGCACCTTTTTCCAAGCCATCAGCATGGTGTTGCAAAGATGGTGTGACGTTGTCCTTTGTACCTTCTTTCTCCAAAATCTCTAGAGATGTTCCCTCCAGCAATTTATTACCAGGCAAGAATTCAACTTTCGATTTTATGTTGAGATTGTCATCAACCGGGGGAGGGGTAGTATATAGCTTTTCCTTTACCGAACATATTTTTCAACGAAAATGCCATAATAATTAGCACGTAAGAGTTGAAAATCGTTGAAATTGAACACTTGAAAACTTCAATTCAACAACTTCACAATGTTTCACGAATTTGCAACAATAAATTAAGCACTTGTACTAGAAAGATTGAAAGAGAGATTGAGAGAGATTGATGAATTGGTAAATAAAATGAAAGAATGAAGGGGTATTTATAGTTGAGAAATGGGAAATAGTGTAATTATATAAAGTTTGAGGTTAAATTAAAGTTTGGGCGCCAAATGGCTATTTTTTAAACTTCCAAACGGCTAGTTTTGAAAAAGAGCCGTTTGGAACCGTTTTAATTTTTTTTTTAAAAAATTATCATTACAGAACCGTTTGGAACTGCCAGAACCGGTCCAGTTCCGATTCCGGTTCCGGTTCTGGCGGTTCCGATTCCACGGCTCCATTGGGTAGAACCGCGACATCACGGTTCCGGGGAACCGCTGGAATCGCGGAACCGGCAGAACCGCGGTTCCGGTCCGGTTCCGGTCCGGAACCATGAAACGTACAGCCTTAGGAAGGGTCCTATTCTTTCCTCCTCTTAGGTCTTGTGTTAATGAGTTGGGTTAGGCGGGTTAGTGATTATTTGGGCTGGACTGAAACGAGTTGGGGAAATTGATTGGGCTGGATTACAAAAAATTGAGTGGGTCTTTAATTAAAATGATCCAATTTTACAAGACAAATCATTTTTCCAATTCTTTCTTTTATTTTCTAATTATTATTATTATCTTTAATTAATATTCTACAAATTTATAATATTAAATTATATAAATGTGTGAAATCAAGCTAATTAGATAATTATAACAATGATAAACCATACTTAATTCTAACTTAAAAAGGAAAAATCATTAAGCTAAAAATTAATAGACAAAAATGTAAAAGCAAACTATTTTTTGTAATTTTTAATTTTTATAAAACTACCACTTTAATAATTAACCTAAAAATATAAAAGTAAAGCCTAAATGGTATGTGTCGTCTTTTTGGTACTTCTCATTATTTAAATAAAACTTAAACATGCACAAAATGTAAACAATTAATATAAATCTTTTAAAAATCTTATGAAATGGCAAATAATTTGAAAAAATCTATTTTTTTTGGGATTTTGTAGGACTAATTTACGTGAAGCAAAAATCACATGCTCACAATCACTATACAAAAATATATTAAATAGATTGTCACTCTATAATTTTTATACTCTAGACTGTCATTATAAAAAGTAGATTGTCAGTATACAAAATATATACTAATTGTTATTATACAAAACAGACATTTACTATATAAAAGATATACAAAATAGACGGCCACTATACAAAAATATACAAAACAAACATTTCGAGCTACTAGATGTTTGGGCCGAAGGGCCATTTTATGTAAGTGAGGAAAAACATGAGCTAGTAAAAATTTGAGGGGCTATGGAAGGTAATTTTCTTATATAAAGAGTAATATACTAAATAGACTACCACTATACAATTTATATACAATTAGCTCCTCATTATACAAAATATATAAAAAATGGACTATCACTATACAAAATAGACTGTTACTATACAAAAAACATACAAAGTAGATTGTCACTATACAAAATAGACTGTTACTATATAAAAAATATACAAAATAGACTGTCACTATACGAATAGACTATTACTATACAAAAAATATAAAAAATAGACTGTCACTATGCAAAAAATTTACAAAAATAGTATGTTATTATACAAAAAATATACAAAAATAGACATTACGTATATGACCTGCATTACATGTTTCATTCAATTGTTAGCTAATACTTATAAGATCCAGTAGTACATTTAAAAGGGCAACAAAAAGTTGCTCTATCGTGCTAGGTAGGGATCGAACTACAACCTTCAGCTTAGGAAACAAGCGCTCTATCCACTAAGCTACATGCACTTGTATTATCATGTTTATTCATTTCGGCTACTATATGCAATACATTTAGGCCGAATGACCATTTATAAGTATGATAAAACATGGGCTATTAAAAATTTGAAAGGCTAAGTAATTTTCTATAGATTATATCTACATAACCTAAATATGAAGCCGAAACTAAATCTCAACAAGATAAAAAACAATAAAATAAGTTATTCCATATCTTACCAATAATGTTCTAGTTCAAACTTAAAGAATCTCAAATATTGGAAACCCTTCCCCCACATCACTAGAGCTTCCTACTTGTCATTTTGCTAATATAATTGGTGATTATTTTAGTGTTGAAGTTTATCAAGTTTACAGTATTTTGCTTGTCATATGTTCGTTGTCATTTTCTATTTTGAAAAGTTTTGGAATTATGATTCATACCAATAATTGGTATCCTCATATATTATTAAGAAAAATAGTAGTCATACAGCTAATTCGTGATTATTTGATCTCTTTTTCAAGAACAATAAAACTAAAAAGAAAAACCGAAAATAAATCGAAAAATTGAGAAAATTAAAACCGAGATCGCAAAAACTGAATTTATTTCGTTTGATTTGATTATAAATTTAATAAACCGATATAATTAATTTGATTTTGGTTTAATAAAAAATCGAACCAAATGACACCCCTGCTTATAGGATTATACAGGAGTTATTCGTTGTTGTCGGCTAAAACGTAAACAACTATCCTAAAAGTTGCTATCTGGTGCCATTTCCACCTCAAAAAGGCCATTTGTGCAAATGACCCGAAGATTAACTAAAGGGATTTTTACCTATATATCCCATATAACAAACCTTATTACTATTATTGTGCCTTGTTTGGTTATTACCCTCATATCCTATGTTTTTGTTACATAATATATACCAAACAGAATATTTGCTGATTTTCCATCCTAAATTAACGCCAGATAATTAAGGCTCAAATCTATGTGAAATAAATTGTAGCCTAAAATAACGCCTATCTTTATGGCTTCTAATTAATCTTTGATTTTCTACCAAATAAATGCTAAATCAATTAAGGTAACATATTAAATGCTCCTAATCTCACCTCTAAATCTTTTATTATCTCCATTATTTTCCTTAATTGGACGACTCGAATCTGGATAACTTTAGTTAATCACAAGATTTGAAACTTTCAATGCCTTTGTATAATACCTAGACTTTTCCAAAGGTGATACCACATATCACCTTTTTGTCTTCCCTTTCTCACTGAGGTCTTCCATTACTTGAAGGTTGGCTTAGATGAGCATTATAAATTACAATTAGGTGTGTACATAGGGTTGGTTCGAATTTTATAATTATTAAACCAAATATGTGTGTGTCGGATGATTATAGTTAAAAACCAAATGAAATCTTTAAAATTCGGGTTTTTAAACCTCAAATTTTCTCGGGTTTTGTCGTTATTCGAGTTTTTTTTGTACAAAGTTTTCTTTGTAATTGTATTCATTGTCGTTGTATTCAAATTCCGATAGCTGATCTCTACATAGAAAAACCCAAAAGAATTAGACAAAGAAAATATAAAATAATTGTACTGTTAAAATATATACAAATCAAAGATTCCAATTTCGTCATCAAAGTCTAACACTTTTTATTTAATAATCGCATGACAAGATAAAAGTTGTGTAACGAAAGTCGGTAAATTTGATCAAGATTTGGCTTTTCTATTTTTTTAATCATGTCTTAAGTCATCTCCAACTGAAAAAATAAACCTATAGGAAGTTAGAAAGTGAATAATTATTAATATTTTGTAATCAACATCAATAACAAATCCAGTAAAATTTTATAGTTAAAAAGTGATTATTATATGCACTGTTTCCAGTGTGTTTTTAAAATGTAGTCAAATGTAGGTAAATGTAGTTAAGGTTATATGAAGTGTTTCCAGTGAGTTTTAAAATGTAGTCAAATGTAGGTAAATGTAGTTAAGGTTATATGAAGTGTTTCCAGTGAGTTTTTTAAAATGTAGTCAAATGTAGGTAAATGTAGTTAAGGTTATATGCAGTGTTTCCAGTGTGTTTTTAAAATGTAGTTAAACTTTTGTAGTTATATGGACTTTGTAGTTAATTATAGTTACTTGTAGTTAATCGTAGTCAGTTGAAAAATATGTCTGAATAACGTATTTTTTTGTATCTACTGGATGGTATGAGTTGCTGAAAACTACAAATGGCATTTCTATGTAACGTTAATTCATTATTCTTCATTGTTCAAGACAAGAAGCTACAAATAACTACAAATTTAATTCATATTATAATTTGCCAATCAAATTTGAGTCAACAGTGACAGTTCCAAATAAACATTACATTAAACTATAAAAAACTACAATTAACTACAAATTTAATTCAACAATATAATTTGCCAATCAAATTTGAGTCAACTGTGACAGTTCCAAAAAAACATTAGATTAAACTACATTAAACTACTAATTTGAGTGATTTCACAAAATAAAATTAATTCAACCAAAAAAAATCTAATTTGATTTCTATATCAACCTTTGAACAAAAGGCACAGAAGAGTGCCCAATTTTGTTCCTCTTCCAAATGTTTTACCACTTTTTTCTAATATTTGGTAAGATCTAGGCAAGGATTAATAGAGCAAAAAATTTACAGTAGGATTTACCAAAAATGGCTGAGAAAACTCCAACACTATAAACTTCAAATTATTTACCAATAATATCGAGAAGTCAAACCCTAAGATTATTCACTAATAAGCAAATAGACAGAAGATCACCATTTATCGGAACTACAATCGTTAGGATTGTAAAATCCATGCGCTGGTGAATTCGTGCAAGCTAGCAAAAGAAATCGAGGAAAGCATTGGGGGATGCTAGATAAAGACGTCGAAGACAGATGGATTAGCTAATTAAGCTCGAGCATGGCTATGAAGAAATAGAGGAGATGAGCCAGAGCAACGGTGGCCAAATGATACGTAGCTACGCAGTTTCACGGTAAGGTTAGAGTTCATTAGGTGATCTGAAAAGAAGAAGGAGCAATGTAGTCAAATGTGAATGTGTAAAAAAACAAATATGAAAAGATTTTGTTCCACAAATCAAGTCTCTAATTAATAGTTTGAAAAGATTTTGTTCCACAAATCAAGCAAATAATTAATGAGTTGATCATCAACCTTAAATATAATTTTGGTACATAAATTGAAAGGTGGTATACTTAAATATAATAAACACAAACCTTAAACATGGATGGTTATAAGGTTTGCCATATGGGATGTATATGTAAAACCCATCTGCCCTTAACTAAAACCCATCTAATGGCAGAACCCCCTCTTCCCTTACTGCCCATCCATGGTTCAATGACCTAATAACCAGAACCCACAAATGCTATTCCTCAGAAAATTCAATTCGTGGTACTTTTTACAAATTCTTCAACTCCATAAACCTCCCTTAAACCCAATAGCCTCAACAATCTTGAACTCTTCAACCCCATATCAATCTGCACAATTTTCATCATCTTTTTTTAGACCCTTTTCCGTTTCAGTGCAGTCTCAACAGAAAGAATCAACCAATTCAGAAACTGTATCCAAAAAGAAACCCAAAAAACATTGGGTGTTTTCTTTCAAGAAGCTGTTGGACTCATAGAAAAATCTGAACAATCAGAAAAAAGTGAGGATGAAAGTGAAACCGAAAGCGAAAATGAGGTACTGAAGTGTAAATTAAGAAATTTGGAGGAAGAAGTGAGGATTTTGCTTGAGAAGAAGAAAAATGAAAAAGCTAATAGGAAGAAGGAGGAGGGTAAAATTGGTAATGGGGTGTGTGAAAATGAGGGAAAGAGTAAAAGTTTACGTGAATTGTCTGTGAATGAGGAGGGTAACAATGTAAAATTACGAAAGTCAACGCCGTTGACGGTGGAGGCTAGAAGTGGTAACGGGGTGTGTGAAAATGAGGGGAAGAGCAAAAATTTACCTGAATTGTTTGTGAATGAGGAGTAAGAGTGTAAAATCAAGAAAGTCAACGCCGTTGACCATGGAGGATCATAATGTGTACAAAGAGCTTTCACCTGATATGGTGATGTTTGTGACACATTTATACAATGAAGGTTACTTTAAAGATTCAAACTTTTTGCCTAGGAAGAGGTGACATTACTTGTTTCGAGAATAGTTATGCCCGCGATTTTGTGAAGTATGCAGCTGAGCAGTTTGGTAGAGATAACCAAGAGATTGCTAAGTAAGGATCAACTTTAGTTACATTTACCCGTTTTTTCATATTGATTGCGATTAGTTTTCTGTCCGTTATGTTCGTTTATTGAGGTTTATCATTGTGTAATCTGTGTTTTGTTGATCACCCAAAATATTTGAAGAATGACATCTTTGATCGAATTCAGTTTGCTAATTAGTGGGGAAAACAATAGTTTTTGTAAATTGAAACATTGATTTTGTTGCAATATCGAAATATGTCATTCTTTCGGATATCTCAAGTGTAGGAAAATGTTGGCAGACTTCCGCCTTCTCATCATAAAATGCAAAGAGTCATAAATTTGTGCTGACTTAAGTGATATGATTAGAGCGTTTTATCCCTGCCCCAGCTTCTTTTACATGTGCAGAAAAGGAAAAGAATAGGAGAGAAAATGCTCTACGAAATCATCACATCTTCCAACTTATAAGAACGCATCTTACGCAGCTTCCCTAGATTGAACAGCTATGAATGCCTCCCTTTACAGAAAAAATTGTCTAGCGGAAATCTTTAGCACATGTAATAGCCTTAAGAATACAAAAGGCTTTAGGGGACAGTGTCCAGTGGACGAATCATCTCTTCTATCTGCTCAATTTTCTTCACTGCTCCGATAATGCTAATTGCATATGTTAGAATTCCTTTCTGTATTATCCCCTACAAGATGCTATTTTACAGTGTAGCGGAGGTCTCTGCCAATTGTTGAGAATAAACACAGTGGTTCGACATAGACCAATCCGTATTGCACTATGCTTTCCTTTGTAGAATCTCCAACTAGGACTAGTTTCAAGGTAACCTTTTTAGAGCAAGCTATCAACATATGGAATTTATTTTTCCAGTAAAATTCAAGGTGAAAAATCTTTTTAACCTTTCTTTGTACTGAACTTTTCAATAAATGATCTGTTTACTATTATTTAAAAGTGAAAATTCCACTGTTGTACAATAACAAACTAAGCCGGTAAGCTCAGTGTTAGCCAGTTTAGACTAAGGATATCTAGGTGGGATTGGAGAGATCAGATTCTGATTACCTTAGAACATGACAATGAGCAATTTCAAAGACAAATGTCATGTCCTTAGTCGTTAACTAAGTACACGTGCGGCACTTGACAACTTGCTCACGATCTTGCACAATTTGCTCATGTTCTTGCTATGCCAAGTCAGCATACTACACTCAAGATCGCTACGAGAACGTTAGAAAGAACACAAAAGAATTGTTAAAGGAAGCTTTGTATTGGAGAGAACTTTAATTACTTGCTTGGTGAATTACAAATGAAGGCCCCTTTTATATACTAGTCTTCAAGGGGCTAGTATGTAAATATTAATTGTTACATAAGTCCTTAATATTTACAAGATAAGAGCTTTCTTTAGAACTCTCTACAACAACAATAACAACAACAACAACGGGTATAATCCTACTTAGTGGGATCCGGGTAGGGTAGTGTGTACGCAGTCTTTACCCCTACCCTGGGGTAGAGAGGCTGTTTCCAAATAGACCCTCGGTATCCTTTTTTAGAATTCTCTACAAACCTAGAAAATTCCAAGGACTTTCCTAGCAAATCCATAAGGATCTAGGGTTTTTCTAAGGAAATGTTCATACTTCGCTAGAATCTACTCACAAATGCTAGCCTTCCTCTTATGTAAGCTTCCACATGGCATTAGTATATGCCAAATGGCGCCTATGTGGCATGATGATGTGGCGGGTCATCACACAAATCTATCAATTCCGGGAGTGTAGGACTTAAAACTTTTTTATTGTCATGGGATCTGGACTGGTTTCACTGAATTTCAATTTCAAATATGCACATGTTTCCTTTTCATTCCTTATGTTTTTCTTTCCTTTTTATGTCCAGTGGTTATAACTTAGTTGATAGTGACAAACAGCTTGTTATCATAGTAATGGGGAGAAAGGTAAGGAGTAGATTGATACATAGAGAAGATTTATCCAAGGAAAAGATTAAAACATAGCGAAGTGTGTTGAGTACCAGAGATATGGAGGTTCAATTGGCGCTCCTCTCATCATCCACTGTAAAG
This sequence comes from Nicotiana benthamiana, assembly GCA_034376525.1. NCBI lineage: Eukaryota > Viridiplantae > Streptophyta > Magnoliopsida > Solanales > Solanaceae > Nicotiana > Nicotiana benthamiana. The sequence goes on from CM067330.1 coordinate 95,746,095, forward strand.
GGAAAAGGACGAACTGACAAAATTTTACTTTTCACCTTTATTCTTGCCCTTCTGTTCATGTTTAAACAATTTGCGGAAGTACTAAGAATATAAAGTACAGCCACCACATTTGGCTGGAAAAATATTACCTCCAAATGAGACGATATCAGAGTATAGATTTACAAGAATCAAATGAGTCTTTAATTTGACACTTTGGTCTTAGGGTGACCTCAACTTAGGCTAAGTGCTAGTTGGTGAACTGGGAAAGTACTGATATAAGTGAATATTAAAGGGGAAAGTCTGTAATAAAAGAGCTTTTTTTTTGGATAAGTAACGTGTGTGAGCCGAGGGTCGATTGGAAACAGCCTCTCTACCCTTTCGGGTAGGGGTAAGGCTCGTCTACATATTACCCTCCCCAGACCCCACTTTGTGGGACATTACAGGGTAGTTGTTGTTGTTGTTGTAACGTGTGTGTGTGTGTTACAGACATACCCTATGGCTATTTTGTTGGGTTCAAACTTCAAACCTTACGGAGTTATGCTGTCTTTCATCTGCTTTGAAATAGTTCATTTTGACGAATTCCCACATGTGGCCTGTATAGTCTTGTGGGGTGGGGGGGTGGGGTGGGGATGTTTGTTCGGATGTTTTTTTGGTTTAAACACTACTTTATATTCCCTAGCTTTCTTCATTCTGATCCTTAATCTATTGACTTGGTTGTTCAGGTGGTTGTCTGGCAGTGACTTGAAGAACGTGGCCCTTTTTGGTTGCCCTTCCATTGCAAAGAAGACTGTTTTTTCTGTGAAGGGGTTGCGTACATATTTCAGAATTCAAGAAGATAATGTGAGTCTCTTTTTCTGCTTTTTCAGTCATTCTCGAGGGTATATCAAAAACAGTCTCTCTGCCCTTCCAGGGCAAGGGGTAAGGGGTAAGGGTGCATACATCTTATCCTCCCCAAACCCCACTTTTGGGAAACTACTGGGTTTTTGGTTATCGTTGTTGTTGTATTCTCAAAATTCTTCCCATCTTCGATTCCCCATATGATCTGAAATTTTATGTGCTTATTTCAGGTATGCCGCAAATGTGCCTTAAAAGCATCATGCAAGTTTGTGAATCAGAGTGTGTGGAAAGGCGATATGACTAATTTACACTTGGCTGTTGTGATGAGGGTTATTACTTTGTAGTCGTTGGAGTCGGTTCCTTCCAAGTTAGTGATACCAGATGATATAAAGGGTTCTGTGAGTCGATTGCTGAAGGACATTGTGAGACTTAGTCAAACTGTGTCTTAACACTTCTTCAGAATCAGACGAGTCGATCGGCATACAGGTAGAAAATCTGTAAATGTGTCTCCGTCAAAACACATTTTTCCTTGATCCAAGGTCCAACATCTTTAACAAGATTGCAGAAAATACATGATGACTTTCAACTGAAAACTGAAGTGTACCAATGTCAAATATCCGAGTTTTGCAGGAAATATATCATAAAGTTTCTCCATGAATAAACGGTATATCATTACTTCTCATTCTGAATCTGAAATAATTGCTCGAACTTACAATTTTGATGGCTTTTAACAAATGGACTGACTAGCATACCGCAGGACCTTCCTTTGTTTAATAGTCACTTGTTTCACTTTTATAGGCTTACATTTGATTATTTGGATGAAAACATAAACTGAAAATTTGTTGTGACGGATACCCGCCCCGGGTGTTTACACTATATTATACTAATTTATCATAGTTAAGTGCTAAATTAAGGTGAAAATGTGTATGAATTGACTATTTATTTAGTGATATCCATATTTGTGAAGACATATGTCATATATTTATTAGGTTGATGCAAACGCCTAGGACAGGTAAGTTTTTGTAGTGGGTGTGAACCTGACAATTAAAGTACTCCCTCCATTCACTTTTGCTTGTCAACTATGCTAAAATTTTACTTTTACTTGTCCATTTTAAAAAATCAAGAGAAAGATAAATTTTTTCCCCAGTTTTATCTTTATCATTAACTATTCATTTCCTAAATCATTTCTCGAATTTTTTTGAAACACTATTATTATAATGGATACAATAATATACTTAGTATTATTTCACACCGTATGGTTTGAGGAAGGTAGTATGTATGCAGGCGTTATCCCTACCTTACAAGGATAGAGGGGTAGTTTTCAATAGATTTTTGATTCTATTATTATAACGGATGTTATGGTAAAATATTTTCTTTAGCCGAGGGTCTATCCGAAAAAGTCTCTCTGCTCTTTCAAAGTAGGGGTAAAGCTGCGTACATACTACTTTTCCTAGACCTTACTTGTGGGATTATATTGGGTTTTTGTTATTTTATGTTACGTTAAAATATATATTGTACTTTATTTATTATTTTTAAAGAGAATGCAAAGTTTATTGTGAAAACATAAAAGTGAACAGACTCACGGAGGGAGAAAGATTATAAACCCTGGGGGTTAGTAATATTATTATTGAAATTATTAAACCTTGATCTATGAAGATTTAGATTAAATGTTAAAATACAATACTGACTTGAACTTGAAAGCCAACTAAAATTAGTGTTTCTTCTAAGGATGAATTTGTAATCTGAAAAATTAAAGGTAATTAATTTTTTAAACTGTACTCATGGTAAAAGTTTTACCAATTAGTCCCCTTAATCCAAATAAACATGCTCTTCTGCATTTGACTATCTCAGGGGGAAGTTGAGATTTTAAAGAACTTATTCACAATCCATATTTTATGCGAAATCATGTTAGTCTATTATGGTTAAAACTTAAAAGGTAAATTGTTGTGATTATATACCATATTAGTTTATTATGATTAATAATAACGGTGTACATTATATACCATATTAGTTTATTATGATTAATAATAATGGTATACAGTCAAACTTTTCTATAATAATCTTCTTTGTTTTGAATATTTTTGGATGTTATAGCAAATTGCTGTTATAGAAAACATATATTATAATAAAACATGAAGTTCGGTTCCGGAAAAACTTAGCTTTTACAGTGAAGTGGTGTTATATAAGGATGTTGTTATAGAGAGATTTGCTTATATATGAAAAACACGTATCATGTGGAGTAACTAAAAGCACTGTTTATGAGCAACTCTATTTTTTCGTATTAACTCTTGTGCTAATGCATTACTCAAATGATCACTCAGCTATCCGAAATTATCTGATAAAGTCAAGAAGTATTTCTTTTGTTTTTAATAGAAAAGTTACTAAAGTACGTTTATAACACTCAAAAGGTCGCTCCAAATTTCTTTGAACTTTTAGATGACCATTTGAATAACGGACCCCATTTGTATTTGATGGACTTTTTGATAGTTGTTTGCAACATATTTATGCAGAGAAAAATAAAACAACAATCATAAACAACTATAGAAAAAAGAATTTTATTGTTAAATATTGTAGGTTACAACTCTGTTTATCCCTTGATTCTTTCCTCCGTTTTGCTCTACGTGATTCGAGGGCCTTAGTATACATATTTCTCGAAAGTAGGATGGTGCAAACCTTTATGGGATGTATTTAATATCCATGAAATTATGTTTATCCGGTGCATCTTGATCTCTTTGTGAATATCCCATGAGTTTATGAGATGCCTTTGTAAGAGAATACGTAACCCTTTTTATAGGAATGACTTAAGGTTAGAATAGAGTAATCTCCAATGCTAGGTTTTGGTAGAGTAGCCTCCAAGTAATACAAACTCTTAGAATTTCTAGAGGTCTTATAATATTTTGAATTTAAGATTTAGCTTGATCCATTAAAATTTTGATATTTACAATAATTTTTAAAAAGCATTTAAATCTAACTTCTGTTATAAACTAAAGTAAAGACAAGAACAATTATGCAAGAGCAATAGCAATAGAGAGAAGAGTAGAGAGAGTTCTTCTTATTGAGTTGAGAGGGGTGAATTACAATGGTAGAGAGCACCTCTATTTATAGGGAGGAGGATGATCTTGCTACCAATAATAGGACTCTAAAATCTCTCTAATTAAGTACATTAAAGATATTCACCTTAAATAGAAGTGTAAGAATCTTCTATTTCATAACACTCCCCCTTGAATGTCTATTCAATGATGTGCCTCGTTAAAACCTTAAAACAAAACCCAATGGGAAAAATTAAAGTAAGGAAAGAGTACACATGTTTGAATATGCGCCTATTGGTTGCCTCGTTAAAAACCTTGCAAGGAAAACCCAGTGGGACAAAACCTTGTAAGGGAAAAAGAGTGCAACGCGCATTGACTCCCCCTAATGAGTACATCAATTTATATCCTTGAGCATTTGCATTCCAATCTTGTGCATCATCTTCAAAACGATCTTTGATAGAGATTTGATAAATAAATCAACCATATTGACTTGAACAAATATTCCGCACCTTGAAATCATCGTTCTTGATAGATATGAACATCTTCATATAATGTCGTGGAATGACTCTTCAATATCTCCATTGATGCATTCTCAATGCCATCATGCTTATAGTTATAGCAAGATACATATATACACAAATTGTACTTAGGATGTGGTATTTCAGGACCAAGAATTTCATATGCTTCAAGCAACTTAAATCTTTCAAGTTAAGTCATATAAGCCATATAATAGACTTTAGATGCATATCAAGTTTTCCATGTCATGCTAGACAAATAAGATATCGAAAACTGACTATACATACCTTTGACTTTATACTTTCAAGCATTTGAACTATAGGTTCAAAACTACATGTCTTTCATATGGAATCAATTCTTCTTGAATTGTATCTCTTCCATTTAGTTGCTTTCTTTGAGTCAGCAAATGCGTATAGCATGCTTTGCAATATGTTGCAATTGCATTTCCCTTTTTATGAACTACAGGTTCATATCATGATATTCGGGGATATACATATACAAATGAAAATTCATCCCATGTAACACTTTCTCAAGTGTTTATCATGTCTCTCCCTCATGTTAGTAAAGCTAACATGTTTCCTCAACTTTGAAAAATCATCTTTGTGCATTATGTCAATATACACAGCACCTTAATAATAAGATGAAATTATTTGGTTCCTGACCCTGAACCACTTGTGAGGGGAGAATATACTCTCGTATACAACTTATATCAAACTGATATATATATAACTTAGTTCTCATAAGAAACAGTTTAGCTATTAAGTGGCAGCACTCAATAATTATCTTGCTAAACCAACTTTAATATAAACCAACTTATCAAGATGAACTGTCTTGAGTAGAGAATCTGGAAACTATGCTCGAAGTTAGATTACTGAGCGATTTACCTCGCAAGCACTGCCAGGCTGCGGGTTAATAACAATGGCGCATGTAACCATATCATAGATGCATCATATGTGGTATACATGGCAGGTGAATGGGCCCATACTCACCTTTGATATTTCCAGAATTTATGGGCTTCAACCCGAACTCTTTAGTTGGTCAGTTCATTAATGAGAACAAGTGATACAAGAGTATTCGTAAAGAACTTTCTAGTTCTTTAATATTCACCTATGTGAATTTGCACATCATACTTCCAATGAGATGGCTAACACGAATGTCAACTGACTAAATTATCAATATTGGTAAACTTCAAATTTACACCATGACATGTGCACTTATCAATAAACTTCGAGTTTATTATGACATGGATTTTTATACCAATAGATATCCACTTTATTGTGGCATTCTTTCTTTTGTGTAGTACAAACTGGAGAACAAAGCGGGTAGCTTTTCATATACAAATTACCCCGCTACAAGTTGTAGTAATAGGAGAATCAAAGCCTTCCTTTATTTACAGTCTCAATATCATCAATCGCCTTCGCGTGTACTTTTGGAAACTGGATAAGTTTCTTTGAGACTTACTACATCACAATACTCAATTGTGTTTCTCCAACATAGTAATAATTGGCTCTTCGAGAGCTCTCAATTAATTTTGTACTACCACAGATTCATCAACATTCATGTGGTGAATTTCTTTCTTAAAGGGAAAGTTATACCATTATGGTCATGTCGAACTTATATGCAAGATATGTTTCTTGCATTATCGTTGTCTTTTAATGGTCATATTTCCAAAATACTTTGGCGTACAATAGGTACGCGACCAACGATCATTCATGCCATATATCATCTCAAACCTCCTTCTAGGGGTGAGGGTGGTATTATCTCAAGCCTCCTTCTAGGAGTGAGTGTGGTATATTCAATACCAATTTCATGTTCATATTCTTCCAACATTGAATATGTATTTGTGAATCACATTCACTTCGAGGATATGTGATTTTGTTATCCTTTTCAAATCTATAAATGCTTCAGGCATTTGATTTGCTATTCTTTGCAAATGGATAATCTTTTGTGCCTCTTTCTTTCAAATAGAGGTATGTGGATCAAGATGAGATAATGATGCATTTTTCCACAAAATTTCCCGTTTGGTTTCACCAACTTCTCCCCCTAATTTTGGGAAAAGTGTCTCATCAAATTGACAGTCTGCAAATAGTGCAGTGAACAAATCTCCTGTCAATGTTTCGAGGTAGCGAATAATGGAGGACGCGTCAAACTCAACATATATTCCTAACCTCCTTTGCAAACCCATTTTGGTGCGGGATGGCGGTGCTACAGGCACATATACTTCGCATCCAAAGTTTCTTAAATGGGATATATTGGGTTCATGACCCAAAACCAATTGCAATGGGGAATATTTGTGTCAATTCGTCAGTCAGAGACGAACTAGCATTGCTGCATGCAACATGGCGTGACCCCAAACCGAAGTGGGCAGCCGACGAACTAGCATTGCTTCATGCAAAATGGCGTGACCCCAAACCGAAGTGGGCAGCCGACAAACTAGTATTGTTGTATGCAAAATGGCGTGAACCCAAGTCGAAGCGGGCAGCCGACAAACTAGCATTGTTGCATTCAAAATGGCGTGAACCCGAACCGAAATGGGCAGCCTCGTTTTCATGAAGAATTCAAGATTATTCTCATCTATTGTCTCAATATGATATCCATTTTGAATGATATCTTTAAAACTCAACAAGTTCCTTTTAGACTTGGAGGAGAACACTTTGATTGATATCATTACAACTCAACAAGTCCTTCTTAGACTTGGGGGAGAACATTGCATTCTCTATGATTAACGTCATGCCTTTGGGCAGAGTTACAATTGCTTTTCCGGAGCCTTCAATCAATTTACTACTTCCATAGATTGTAGTAATGTTTGCCTTACACAATTACTCTTCTTTTCTTTGAGTATTGTATGTGTAGTACATGAATCAACTAGGGAAATACTTTTACACTTGGACGTTGGTCCAAGTTCGCTTTGTGAGATATCCATATTTGCTATCCCATAGTTTAACATACAAAAGAAATACACGAACATAAGAGTAAACAAGTTCAATTCTTTTGTGTCACATAATATTTTCAAAATCTGCTACTAACAGTTGGCTAACAAAATCAGATATGTTATCCATAATCAATTCCTTTGCAGTTTGAAAATTTCAGCGTTTTTCATAAGACAATCGATTATTAAACACACACAATCAATTGTCGGAACATAGACAATCGATTGTTAGACATACACAATCGATTATTTGTTATTTTTGAAAAACTTCAGATCACACTGTTTAAGACAATCGATTGTTAGATATAGACAATCGATTGTTGGTCATTTTTGAAAAATTCCGGACCTCACTGTATCTGACAATCGATTGTCAAATATAGACAATCGATTGTTGGTCATTTTTGAAAAATTCTGGACCTCACTGGATAAGACAATCGATTGTCAAATATAGACAATCGATTGTTGATCACCTTTTGAAAAATTCGTTATAAAGACAATCGATTGTTGATCATTGACAATCGATTGTTTTGCAGTTTTATGCGACATGAGATAACCGACTAGTTTTTCAGGTTAGTCGATTACCTCTACTGGAAAGTAAAGATATTATTGATATTTGAGCATATTGAGAACTAATACAAATATCATATCATGAACTAGCTAATACGAGCTAATACTAATGACTATTAGTTTATTCATTAACTAATACAAATAAATCAAACAGCTCCATCTTCTTTCATCACCGATCCATCATCGATTAGGTGGTCTATCTTCCCATCGGGTTGCTTAAAGAAGTCTGCCACATTCAAGTTGTCGTCAGAGACAAAATTCGTTATGGGGCGTTTACTCTTTCGAGATGCTTTAATAAAGGTCAACCAAATGTCTTGGTATACGACAAGACTTAGACCAGTGCCCGTTTTCACCGCAACGATAATATATAGTTTATAAACTATTTGCTTTTGGATTCTTATCGTATCGTGCTTGTGGCAGAGTGACCAACTTCATGTTGTCATCTCTCTTCTTTAAGCCTTTCCACAAGATGGGTGAATCCTTGATGTTGAGATATTCAATCTTCAAACTTTCATCAAGGTGATGGCGCAAGAAAATCAAGGCCTTCATACAGTTTCAAACCTTCATTAAGGTAATGGCGCAAGAAAATCAAGGCCTTAGCATAGGTTCAAACCTTCATTAAGGTGATGGCGCAAGAAAATCAAGGCCTTAGCATAGTTTTGGGTGGATGCACTATTTCTGTTTTTAATGGCGTCTTCGAGACCCATAGCATCAAAGTGGATTTCATCATCCAACACCCATGTCATATAGTTCTTGCCCGAAATTTCGAGGGCAACGAACTTTCTTTTCATATGACACAATTACATCAAGAGCGTGTTCATACTTACGGGCTCTATTACAATTATCACATTCACTTCAGGGAATGGATCAAAATCATGTGCTTTACACAAGCTGCTACCACATTCTCTAAAGGGAATGGAGCAAATTCAATTGGACGGAATTCTTTGTCACGTCCACATTCATTGATACCTTCATGGTAATTAGTCTTCTTTCAGACTTATCATATACTGCTTCCACATTCTCTAAAGGGAATGGAGGAAATTCAATGGGACGGAATTCTTTGTCACGTCCACAATCATACATGAATTTAATCATGGCAGGACATAGAGATTTTACCACTTCGTGTGGTTATAATTTCTCACAAACTCCATTAGAGTTATAATCAAACTTTGTATATAAAACTTATAGAATTCCAAGAATTTGAAAAGGAAAAGTAAATTACTTACCTTTAAGGTATACCAAATATATTTTCAATATTTTCTTCCTTTCTTCCTTTCCTTTCTTTCTTTCCTTTTTCTTTTCAACTTTTTCGTTTCTTTTCCTTGTTTTCGTTTGTCTTTTTTTTTCAATTCAAACTTTTGTTTGCTTTCTGCCTAATTTCGTTCCTCCCCCCTTTTTTTTTCTTTTTCTTTCTTTCTTCATTCTTTCTTTGAAGCAAAACCCTACACAAACAAAAGTTAAGACAATTGAAAATTTCAATTGGTTAGAGGCTCGTGCTGATAACGTGTTATAAACTAAAGTAAAGACAAGAACAATTATGCAAGAGCAATAGCAATAGAGAGAAGAGTAGAGAGAGTTCTTCTTATTGAGTTGAGAGGGGTGAATTACAATGGTAGAGAGCACCTCTATTTATAGGGAGGAGGAAGATCTTGCTACCAATAATAGGACTCTAAAATCTCTCTAATTAAGTACATTAAAGACATTCACCTTAAATAGAAGTGTAAGAATCTTCTATTTCATAACAACTTCCTTATTGTGGATTTGTTATTTGCTCATTTTTCTACCATAGCTTTTGTAGAAAAGCCTCTGTATTGGAAGGCAATATCATAGATTTGTACATTTCGAGGTTCATTGCCGTGCCTCTTCAGTAGATAATCATAATTAGAGAGGTTTAGAAAAAGCAAGAGTTTCCCTAGGTGCGACTAATCTTGTTTCAATCGAGGAAACAAAATATTAAAAGAACAAATTGTTATGAAATGATATAAAAGACAAGAACAATAACTCAAGAACAAGAACAAAATAGAGAGAGAATAGGGAGAGAGAGAAGTATTCTTATTAATACTTGGGGTTGTTAGGGGTGTATTACAATGGTAGAAGACCCCTTTATTTATAGGGAGGGGGATGATTTAGCTACCAAGAATAGAACTCTAGAATCTCTCTAATTATAGACATTCACCTTAAATAGGAGATTTCATAACACTCCCCCTTGAATGTCTATTCAACAATGTGCCTCATAAAACCTTAAAACCAAAACCCATTGGGAAAAATTAAAGAAAGGAAAAAGACTACACATGTTTGAATATGCGCCTATTGGTTGCCTCGTTAAAAACCTTGCAAGGAAAACCCAGTGGGAAAAAACCTTGTAAGGGAAAAAGAGTGCAACGCGCATTGACTCCCCCTAATGAGTACATCAATTTATATCCTTGAGCATTTGCATTCCAATCTTGTGCATCATCTTCAAAACGATCTTTGATAGAGATTTGATAAATAAATCAACCATATTGACTTAAATAAATATTCCGCACCTTGAAATCATCATTCTTGATAGATATGAACATCTTCATATAATGTCGTGGAATAACTCTTCAATATCTCCATAGATGCATTCTCAATGCCATCATGCTTATAGTTATAGCAAGATACATATGTACACAAATCGTACTTGGGATGTGGTACTTCAGGACCACGAATTGCATATGCTTCAAGCAACTTAAATCTTTCAAGTTAAGTCATATAAGCCATATAATAGACTGTAGATGCATATCAAGTTTTCCATGTCATGCTAGACAAATAAGATATCGAAAACTGACTATATATACCTTTGGCTTTATACTTTCAAGCATTTGAACTATAGGTTCAAAACTACATGTCTTTCATATGGAATCAATTCTTCTTGAATTGTATCTCTTTCATTTAGTTACTTTCTTTGGGTCAGCAAATGTGTATAGCATGCTTTGCAATATGTTGCAATTGAATTATCCCTTTTATGAACTTCAGGTTCATATCATGATATTCGGGGATATACATATACAAATGATAATTCATCCCATGTAACCTTTTCTCAAGTGTTTATCATGTCTCCCCCTCATGTTAGTAAAGCTAACTTGTTTCCTCAACTTTGGGAAATCATCTTTGTGCATTATCATGTCACAACACATGGCACATTAATAATAAGATGAAATTATTTGGTTCCTGACCTTGAACCACTTGTGAGGGGAGAATATAATATACTCTCGTATACAATGTATATCATACTAATATATATAACTTTGTTCTCATAAGAAACAGTTTAGCTATTAAGTGGAAGCACTCAATAATTATCTTGCTAAACCAACTTTGATATAAACCAACTTATCAAGATGAACTGTCTTGAGTAGAGAATCTGGAAATTATGCTCGAAGTTAGATTACTGAGCAATTTACCTCGCAAGCACCGGCCAGGCTGCGGGTTAATAACAATTGCGCATGTAACCATATCATAGATGCATCATATGTGGTATACATGGCAGGTGAATGGGCCCATATTCACCTTTGATATTTCCAGAATTTATGGGCTTCAACCCGAACTCTTTAGTTGGTCAGTTCATTAATGAGAACAAGTGATACAAGAGAATTCGTAAAGAACTTTCTAGTTCTTTGATATTCACCTATGTGAATTTGCACATCATACTTAAAATGAGATGGCTAACACGAATGCCAACTGAATAAATTATCAATATTGGTAAACTTCAAATTTACACCATGACATGTGCACTTATCAATAAACTTCAGGTTTATTATGACATGGGTTTTATACCAATAGATATCCACTTTATTGTGGCATTATTTCGTTTGTGTAGTACAAAGTGGAGAACAAAGCGGGTAGCTTTTCATATGCAAATTACCCCGCTACAAGTTGTAGTAATAGGAGATATCAAAGCCTTCCTTTATTTATAGTCTCAATATAATCAATCGCTTTCGCGTGTACTTTGGAAACTGAATAAGTTTCTTTGAGACTTACTACATCACAATACTTAATTGTGTTTCTCCAACGTAGTAATAATTGGCTCTTCGAGAGCTCTCAATTAATTTTGTACTACCACAGGTTCATCAACATCCATGTGGTGAATATCTTTCTTAAAGAGAAAGTTATACCATTATGGTCATGTCAAACTTATATGCAAGATATGTTTCTTGCATTATCGTTGTCCTTTAATAGTCATATTTCCAAAATACTTTGGCGTACAATAGGTACGTGACCAACGATCATTCATGCCATATATCATCTCAAACCTCCTTCTAGGGGTGAGTGTGGTATCATCTCAAACCTCCATCTAGGGGTGAGTGTAGTATATTTAATACCAATTTCATCTTCATATTCTTCCAATAGTGAATATGTATTCGTGAATCAGATGTTGTCACATTCACTTCGAGGATATGTGATTTTGTTATCCTTTTCAAATCTATAAATGCGTCAGGCATTTGATTTGCTATTCTTTGCAAATGGATAATCTTTTGTGCCTCTTTCTCACAAATAGAGGTATGTGGATCAAGATGAGATAATGATGCATTTTTCCACAAAATTTCCCGTTTGGTTTCACCAACTTCTCCCCCTAATTTTGGGAAAAGTGTCTCATCAAATCGACAGTCTGCAAATCGTGCAGTAAACAAGTCGCCTGTCAATGTTTCGAGGTAGCGAATGATGGAGGGCGATTCAAACCCAACATATATTCCTAACCTTCTTTGCAGACCCATTTTGGTGCAGGATGGCGGTGCTAAAGGCACATATACTGCGCATCCAAAAATTCTTAAATGGGATATATTGGGTCCATGACCCAAAACCAATTGCAACGGGGAATATTTGTGTCAATTCGTCAGTCAGAGACGAACTAGCATTGCTGTATGCAAAATGGCGTGAACCCAAACCGAAATGGGCAGCCTCGTTTTCATGAAGAATTCAAGATTATTCTCATCTATTGTCTCAATATGATATCTTTAAAACTCAACAAGTTCTTCTTAGACTTGGAGGAGAATATTGCATTCTCTAAGATAAACGTCATGCCTTTGGGCAGAGTTACATTTGCTCTTCCGGAGCCTTCAATCAATTTACTTCCCATGGTTTGACATATAAAAGAAAATATACGAACATGAGAATAAACAACTTCAATTCGTTTGTGTCACATAATATTTTCAAAATCTGCTGCTAACAGTTGACTAACAAAATCAGATATGTTATCCACAATTGATTACTTTGCAGTTTGAAAATTTTCAGCGTTTTTCATAAGACAATCGATTATTAAACACACACAATCGATTGTTTGAATATAGAGAATCGATTGTTAAACACACACAATCGATTATTTGCTATTTTGGAAAAACTTCAGATCACTGTCTTAAGACAATCGATTGTTAGACAAAGACAATCGATTGTGAATGATTTTTGAAAAATTCCAGACCACTGTTTCAAGACAATCGATTGTTAGACAAAGACAATCGATTGTGGGTGATTTTTGAAAATTTCCAGACCTCTCTGTTTCAAGACAATCGATTGTTAGTCAACGACAATCGATTGTTGATCAATTGTTTTTCAACTTTAATGCGAAAATAGTTGATAATCGACTAGTTTTTCAGGCTAGTCGATTACCCCCACTGGAAAATAAAAGTTTTATTGATATTTGAGCATATTGAAGATATTCTAAAGTACTACTGCTAACATTGCATCATGAACTAACTAATACGAGCTAATACTGATGGCTATTAGTTTATTCATTCACTAATACAAACGAGTAAAATCAAATAGCTCCATCTTCTTTCATCACGGACCCATCGCCGATTAGGTGGTCTATTTTCCCCTCGGGTTGCTTAAAAAAGTCTGCCACATTCAAGTTGTCGTCAGAGACAAAATTCGTTATAGGGCGTTTACTCTTTCGAGATGCTTGGTAAAGGTCAACCATACGGCAATCCTTTGACCAGTGCCCGTTTCCACCGCAACGATAATATATAGTTTATAAACTATTTGCTTTTGGATTCTTATCGTATCGTGCTTGTGGCAGAGTGACCAACTTCATGTTGTCATCTCTTTTCTTTAAGCCTTTCCACAAGATGGGTGAATCCTTGATGTTGAGATATTCAATCTTCAAACTTTCATCAAAGTGATGGCGCAAGAAAATCAAGGCCTTCATACAGGTTCAAACCTTCATTAAGGTAATGGCGCAAGAAAATCAAGGCCTTAGCATAGTTTCAAACCTTCATCAAGGTGATGGCGCAAGAAAATCAAGGCCTTAGCATAGTTTTGGGTGGATGCACTATTTCTGTCTTTAATGGCGTCTCCAAGACCCATAGCATCTAAGTGGATTTCATCATCCAACACCCATGTCATATAGTTCTTGTCCGAAATTTCGAGGGCAACGAACTTTCTTTTCATATTGTCAGACATATGACACAATTACATCAAAAGCGTGTTCATACTTACGGGCTCTATTACAATTATCACATTCACTTCAGGGAATGGATCGAAATCATGTGCTTTTACACAATCTCATGTTAAATATTACTTTCATAAAGTGAAAGATTATTTTGAGAATCCTTATTGTTCTCATTACCACAATAATGACGATTATAATTTCGTCTATTGCCACGTCCATGGTAATAATTTTGTCTTCTTTCAGACTTACCACATATTGCTACCATATTCTCTAAAGGGAATGGAGCAAATCCAATTGGACGGAATTCTTTGCCACGTCCACATTCATTGATACCTTCATGGTAATATTTTAGTCTTCTTTCAGACTTATCATATACTGCTTCCACATTCTCTAAAGGGAATGGAGCAAATTCAATGGGACGGATTTTCAATTCTTTGTCCACAATCATACATGAATTTAATCATGGCAGGACATAGAGATTTTACCACTTCGTGTGGTTATAATTTCTCACAAACTCCATTAGAGTTGTAATCAAACTTCGTTGTCTATGTTTGTATATAAAATCAAATTATGGGATTCCAAGAATTTGAAAGGGAAAAATAAATTACTTACCTTTAAGGTATACCAATTATATTTTCAATGTTTTCTTCCTTTTCTCCACTGATGCAGACGACGGCGGCTCCGATGCGGAGAAATTGACGGCGGCTTAATCTTCTTAAAGAGCTTCTTGAGACGGTAGAGTCTCGTGCTGATAACGTGTTATGAAATAATATAAAAGACAAGAACAATAACTCAAGAACAAGAACAAAATAGAGAGAGAATAGGGAGAGAGAGAAGTATTCTTATTAATACTTGGGGTTGTTAGGGGTGTATTACAATGGTAGAAGACCCCTTTATTTATAGGGAGGGGGATGATTTAGCTACCAAGAATAGAACTCTAGAATCTCTCTAATTATAGACATTCACCTTAAATAGGAGATTTCATAACACAAATGAAATTTTACATTATGATTTAAGATTTAATTTATTTCACCAGTGGAGGGGCCAAAAAATATTATACAATAAAAACAATAAAAAATTTAGTGTAGTTTTACAAGTGAAATATGCGAAGAATAATATATATACAGATATTATTATTATATTTAGAAGGTAAAGAAATTTATTTTCGATAGATCATTAGTTCAAGAAAAGAAGGAGAAAAGAAGGAGAAAAAAAATAATAGCAACAGAAACATCAACAAGATAACATAAAAATTAAAGTGAAAGAAACAAAAGATTATAAAATCTAAAACAATAAGAAAACACAAGGCTAATACTAATACTACTAGCCAAATATATATACAACAGATTAAAATAACAAGAATGTCATATTTGAAATTTAACCCATGATTTATATTAATTTCTTACTCACTTTAATTTACCACTACACTAGAGTATATTGCTAAGGGAATTCAACAATGTATATATAACCAAAAAAATTATTTTAACCTATATTTATGAAGTCATTACTTTTTTTATGAAGAGCTTTGTCCTTGATTGACAGTACAACAACAACTATCCAGTATAATCTTACTTAATAGAATTCGAGGAGAATAATATGTACGCATACCTTACCCCTTCCCGGGGTAGAGAGGCTATTTCCAAATGGACCTTCGGCTTCTTTCCCTTCAAGAACTTTCCACATGCTCTTAGGAAGATTCGAACTCACAATCTCTTGGTTGGAAGTGAAGGTTGCTTACCATAAAAGCAACCCTTCTTGTCATGTCCTTGATTGATAGTGTAATAAATTTTTATATGATTTATATTATTTATTAGATAACTAATTTTACTTTTTATAGATAATTATATTTATTTTTCTAAATAACTTGTAAGAAACTTTTACAATTGTCACGATCTGAATTTTGCACCCTCTGGAGTCGTGATGTCGCCTACGAGTGTGAGCTACGTAAGCCAACCTTTAATTTAATTTCCTCATTAACCAATTATTTCTTTTTAACATGTATAACGCGGTAAGGTGATAACAACGGAAACTCAAATTTAAGCGGAAGATATCAACAAAATATATGAAAATTGTATCTATTATAAACACTTAAGCCTTAACCTCCAAAAAACTGATGTCACAGTGTCACAAACGGTCTAAGATTTACTATATACAAAAGTCTGAAGAAATAACAGTACACTGTCTCTTAAATAAGTGTCTCTGTATGGGCCTGCGGACACCTGCAGGTCTACTTTGGATCTCCGTATGGACTGAAGGTAGCCTCCACACTACAGTCCAAAAGCTGCTTCGGGATCTGCACATAGTGCAGAGTGTAGTATCAATACAACCGAACCCATGTGCTGGTAAGTGTCTAGCCTAACCTCGGCGAAGTAGTGACGAGGCTAGGACCAGACTACCAGATATACTTGTGCAGTTATAAAATATACAACATAAAGTAAAACAGAATAAACAAATAGTGATGGGAAAGGGAAACATGCTTTGGGGAATAACATGTAAAAGCAGAATCTCAAGAGAATTATAGGGAACCAAAATCCAACTACTAACAAAGATAAGAAAAATAAGGGCAAATTTCACTTTCAGTTCACATCTTGTTGCAGGCATGCAACCTGATCCCATTTCTCATATCTTGTGGCAGGCGTGCCACCCGCTCCCATTTCATTTATCTCGTGGCAGGCGTGCCATCCACTCCCATTTCATGTATCTCGTGGTAGGTGTACCACCTGTTCCCATTTCATGTATCTTATGGTACGCGTACCACCCGCTCTCATTTTATGTATCTTGTGGTAGGCGTACCACCCGCTCCCATTTCATTATATCGTGTGGTAGGCGTACCACCCGCTCCTATTTTATTATACCTTGTGGTAGGCATACATCCCGCTCCCATTTTATAATATCTTGTGGTAGGCGTACCACCCACTCCCATTTACAGGCCAACAATAATCACAAGAAATCATGGCAATGGAACAAAAGCAACATATAACTTTCCGGTAAGGGAACAATGATATTTCAACAACATTTCGGCAAGGGAACAATACTATCAAAAAACCATCCCGGCAAGGAAACATTAACATAAAAACAAACATCCCGGCAAGGGAATAATGATGGTAATAACATATGAAGTGCAATAAACCACAATTGAGTCATAGCAATTATAAAACAAGACTCACGAGCATGCTTGACACTGACATATAGATACTCGTCACCATGCCTATACGTCGTACTCCATAATTAGCATATAGCAAGTAAGACACGACTCGTTATCCCTCAAGCTAAGGTTAGACCAAACACTTACCTCGAACTTCCACGGCCAACTCAAGCCTCAAGAACCACTTTTCCTTTCGAATTTGACTCCTACTCAATCGTATCTATACATAATCGACTTAATAATATCAATAAATGCAACTATTAACAAAGATAAGGAAAATAAGGGCAGATTTCACTTTCAGTTCACATCTTGTTGCAGGCATGCAACCCGATCCCATTTCTCATATCTTGTGGCAGGCGTGCCACCCGCTCCTATTTCATTTATCTCGTGGTAGGCGTGCCACCTACTCCCATTTCATGTATCTCGTGGTAGGTGTACCACCCGTTCCCATTTCATGTATCTTGTGGTAGGCGTACCACCCGTTTCCATTTTATGTATCTTATGATAGGCGTACCACCCGCTCCCATTTTATTATATCTTGTGGTAGTCGTACCACCCGCTCCCATTTTATTATATCCTGTGGTAGGAATACCACCCCCTCCTATTTTATTATATCTTGTGGTAGGTATATCACCCGCTCCCATTTACAGGCCAATAATAATCACAAGAAATTCTGGCAATGGAACAAAAACAACATAATAACTTCCAGTAAGAGAACTATGATATTTCAAAAACATTATGGTAAGGGAACAATACTATCAAACAAACATCCCATCAAGGGACATTAACATAAAAACAAATATTTCGGCAAGGGAACAATGATGATAATAGCATATGAAGTGCAATAAACCACAATTGAGTCATAGCAATTACAAAACAAGACTTACGAGCATGCTTGACACCGACGTATAGATACTCGTCACCATGCCTATACATCGTACTCCACAATTAACACATAGAAAGTAAGATACGACTCCTAATCCCTCAAGCTAAGGTTAGACCAAACACTTACCTCGAACTTCCATGGCCAACTCAAGCCTCAAGCACCACTTTCCCTTTCGAATTTGGCTCCAACTCAATCGTATCTATACATAATCTACTTAATAATATCAATAGACGCTAAACAATCCAATTCCAATACTTAATTATAGTTTTCTAATCGTTATTCCTAAAAGTAAAAAATTGAGCCCGAACCCGCTTGGTTGAAACACGAGGTTCGGACCAAAATCCGATCACCCATTCACCCACAAATCGAATATATAATTTGTTTTGAAATCCGATCCCAAAACGAGGTCAAATTCCCAAATAATCAAATAGCCCTAGCTCTATGCAAATCCCTAATTTTCTACCCTTAATCCCATGATTTAAGCCTAGAAATCTAATGGGTATTGATAAAAATGGAAGAAAACGAGTCAAAGATTACTTACCCAAGAGGTTATGGTGAAGAAGTTCTTCAAAAATCGCCCAAGAGGTGTGGAGAAGAAGAAGTTTGTGAAGAAATGGGTTAAATCCCGTAACGTATTCGATTTTTGAAATTTAAAATAACTGGGCGAAATTGGTCTTCGCATTGCGATGAGTCAGGCCTGGGAGACCTTCGCGTTTGCGTAAGTGGGCTCGCGTTCATGGAGCACTAACTCCTCGAGCCCTCGCATTCCCGTCCAGGTGGTCGCATTCCATAGGTATAATACCCCTCCCCCTGCCAAGCTCACAAGCCATCGTGTTCGTGTGTGCTATGTCGCGTTTGCGAAGGGTATTCCCCCTTAGCCTCGCGTTCGCAACTCCAGCTTCACATTCGCGTAGAAGAAGTTTGGAATTTGGGAGATTTTCCTTACATGTTTGCGAGTGGTCCTACACGAACAGGAAGAACAAAATCCTTGGGCACTGAACAACAAAAACATGCAATTTTTTATAAGTCCAAAACCTTCCGAAACACATCTGAAACACACCCGAGTCCTCGAGGCTCCAAACCAAACATACGTACCAACTCAAAAACACCATACGAACTTATCCGTATGGTCAAATCGCCAAAATAACATCATTAACATCGAATTAAACCTCAAAATCAATAAGCTATTTAAAATTTCTTAAAACATCAAATTTTGCAATTAAGGTCTAAATTTCGTCAAACAGATTTCATTTCTTACCAAACTTCACAGAATTATCTTAAATCACATACAAGACCTGTACCGAGCGCCGGTACCAAAATACGGGCTCGACACCAACATGTTCTAATCAAAATTTATTTCCAAATCCTTTAAACAAATTTCAGAAAATAATTTCTTCAAAAAATTCACTTCTCGGGCTTGGGACCTTGGAATTTGATCCCGGGCATACGTCCAAGTCCTATATTTTCCTATGGATCTTCTGGGACCGTCACATCACGGGCTCGGGTCCGTTTTCTCAAAACATTAAACGAATTCAAATTAATTTATTTTATAGTCAAGATTTATTATTTTTCACAGACTTTCACATTTAGGCTTTCTGGATACGCGCCTGGACTGCGGACACAATTCAAGGTGATGCTAAATGAGGTTTTTTCTCAAGGCCTCAGAACGCATAATTTCATTTTAACACAAGTGATGACCTTTTGGATCACCAATTCTCTACCTCTAAAATTACAGTTCATCCTCGAACGGATAGAACAGGGAAGTACCTGAGTCGGGAAAAAAGATGGGGATAACAGCTCCGCATATCAAACTCGGGCTCCTAGGTCGATGCCTCAGTAAGCTGACCTCTCCACTGAATACAAACAGAAGGAAAACTCTTCGACCTCAACTGATGAACTTGCTAGTATAGAATAGCCACCGGCTCCTCCTCATAAGACACGTCCTTGTCCAACTGGACAGTGCTGAAATCTAACACGTGGGATGGATCGCCTTGATATTTTCGAAGCATGGACACATGGAACACTGGATGCACGATAGATAAGCTCGTCGGCAATGCAAGTCAATAAGCCACCTCTCCCACTCGATCAAGAATCTCAAACTGGTCAATGAACCTAGGGCTAAGCTTGCCCTTCTTCCCAAATCCCATCACGCCCTTCATAGGTGACACTCGAAGTAATACCCGCTCACCAACCATGAATGCTAAATCACGAACGTTGCGATCAGCATAGCTCTTTTGCGTGGACTGAGCTGTACAAAGCCTATCTTGAATGATCCTGACCTTGTCCAAGGCATCCTGAACCAGATCCGCACCCAACAATCGAGCCTCCCATGGCTCAAACCATCCAACCGAAGACCGACACCGCCTACCATATAAAGCCTTATAAGGAGCCATCTGAATGCTTGACTGGTAGTTGTTGTTGTAGGAGAACTTTGCTATAGGCAAAAAATTGATCCTACGAGCCTCCATAGTCAATGGCACAAGCTTGGAGCATATTCTTCAAAATCTGAATAGTCCGCTCGGACTGCCCGTCCGTTTGAGGATGAAATGTTGTGCTCAACTCAACTTGTGTGGGCAACTCTCGCTGAACTGCTCTCCAGAAATGTGAGGTAAACTACGTACCTCGATCCGAAATAATAGACACGAGCACACCATAAAGGTGAACAATCTCCTAGATATAGATCTCAGCCAACCTCTCGGAATAATGAGAGACTACCACATGAATGAAATGTACTGACTTGGTCAGCCTATCAACAATAACCCACACTGCATCGAACTTCCTCCGAGTCTGTGGGAGCCTAACAATGAAGTCCATAGTGATCCGCTCCCAGTTATCTCAATCTTCTGGAACAAACCACAAGTCCAAAGCCAAAGGTTTTTTCAATGCATATGATTTAAAAGTCAGACTTGGAATATATTATTTATCTGTACTTTATTAATGGGATAGGAATTCGTAGTGGGACTTTCATAGATCCTTCGAGCGAGAAAGGTGATGCGCCAGGCCTCTGATGCTCATACTTAACCTACTGACATTTCAAATACCGAGCCACATGTGCAATGATATCCTTTTCATTCTCTGCCACCAATAATGCTGCCGCAAATCCTAATACATCCTCGCGGCATCCGAATGAATAGAGTACCGGGAGCTATGTGCCTCCTCTAATATCAATTCTCGGAGCACATCCATATTAGGCACACAAACTCGACCTTGCAATCTCAAAACTCCATCATCACATAAGGTAACCTGCTTGGAACATTCGTGCTGCACCGTGTCTTTAAGGACACAAAAATGGAGATCATCTTACTGCCAATCTCGAATACGCTCCAATAAGGAAGCACGAGCGACTTTGCAAGCTAACACATGGCTAGGCTCAAAAATGTTCAACCTTACGAACTAATTATCCAAAGCCTGAACATCCAAAGTAAGCGGTCTCTCATCGACCAAAATATAAGCGAGACTGCGCATACCGGTTGACTTCTACTCAAAGCATCAGCCACCATATTGGCCTTTCCTGGATGATATAAGATGGTGATATCATTGTCTTTCAACAACTCAGACCACCTTCTCTACCTCAAATTCAACTCCTTTTTCTTGAACAAATATTGCAGACTCTTGTGATTTGTGAACACCTCACATGCCACACCATACAGATAATGCCTCCAAATCTTCAGCGCGTGAACAATGGCTGCTAATTCCAAATCATGAACTAGATAGTTCTTCTCATGAATCTTCAACTACCACGAAGTATAGACAATGAACTTGCTACCCTGCATCAATATTGCACCAAGTCCAATACGAGTTGCATCGCAATAAATTGTATAAGGCCATGAACCTGTAGGCAAAATCAATACTGGTGTCGTAGCCAGAGCTGTCTTGAGCTTCTGAAAGCTCGCCTCACACTCATCTGACCATCTGAACTGGGCACCCTTCTGGTTCAACCTTGTCATCGGGGTTGCGATAGATGAAAACCCCTCTACAAATTGATGATAGTAGCCTGCCAAACCCAAGAAACTTCGTCTGTAGCTGATGCTGGTCTAGGCCAGTTCTTGACTGCCTTAATATTCTTTGGATCAATCTGAATACCCTCTGCTGGTACAACATGACCTAGGAATGCAATTGAACCCAACCATAACTCACGCTTCGAAAATTTAGCATACAACTGACTATTTCTCAGAGTCTGAAGAACCACTCGAAGATGCTGCTCGTGCTCTTCCCGACCGTGGGATCAAAATATCATCAATGAAGACTATCACGAACGAGTCCAAATAAGGCCTGAACACTTGGTTCATCAAATCCATAAAGGTTGCTGGGGCGTTTGTCAACAGAATGACATCATCAAAAACACATAATGCCCGTACCGAGTGCGGAAAGCTGTCTTAGGGACATCGGATGCCCTAATTCTCAAGTGATGGTAGCCAAGTCACTAGTCAATCTTCGAAAATACCTTGCCACCCTGAAGCTGATCAAACAAATCATCAATCCTCGACAATGGATGCTTATTCTTGATTGTAACCTTGTTCAACCGCTGGTAGTCCATACACATTCTCATCGATCCGTCCTTCTTCTTAACAAACAACACCGGTGTACTCCAAGGCAAAAAGCTGGTCTAATAAAACCCTTCTCAAGCAAGTCTTGCAGCTGCTCCTTCAATTCTTTCAACTCAGGCAAGGCCATACGATGCAACAGAATAGAAATAGGCTGAGTGCCTGAAGCTAAATCAATACAAAAATAAATATCCCTATCGGGTGGCATATCCGGCGGGTCTGAAGGGAATACCTTATGAAACTCATGAACAACGGGCACAAAATCAATAGAGGGAACCTCAGCACTAGAATCACGAAACATATGCCAAATAGGACAAAAACCCTTTCTCGACCATATGCCGAGCCTTCACGTAAGAGATAACACTGCGAGTAGAATGACTAGGAGTCCCTCTCTACTCTAAACGGGGCAAACCTGGCAAGGATAAGGTCACAGTCTTGGCATGACAATCCAAGATAGTGTGGTAAGGTGATAACTAGTCCATCCCCAATATGGCATCGAAATCAACCATTTCCAGAAGAAGCAAATCTACACGAGTCTCAAGACCCCCAATAACAGCTATACATGAACAATGGACTCGATCTACCACTATGGAATCACCCACCGGGGTAGACACATAAACAAGATCACTCAAAGAATCACTATGCATAACCAAATACAATGCAAAATAAGATGACATATACGAGTACATAGACCCTGGATCAAATAACACTGAAGTATCTCTATCACAAACCAGAACAACACCTATGATAACTACATCGGAAGCCTCAACCTCGAGCCTGACTGGAAGAGCATAACATCGGGGCTGGTCCCCACCACCCTGAACTACATCTCCGGGACGATTGCTGCTGGCTGGCCTCCACCTCTATAGGCTTGAGCTCACCTCTAATACCTCTACCTCCACCTCTAGCACCTCTAACCCCACCTCTAGCTAGCTGGGGGGCTATGGAACACCTAGTACCTGAACCATGGCACGGGAACCCTAATGCTGAGAGCTACTCGATGCTCGAGGGTAATACCTAGCAATGTGCCTAGTGTCGCCACAAGTAAAACAAGCCCTCGGCTGCTAGGGCTGACGACCCTGGAAACTCTGAAGCAGCAGTGCATTGATATGAGCTGGTGGTGCACTGTAGGACTGCTGATCAGAATACTGCATCTGAGAACTATGGCCACCTGAATCACCGTGAGAAACCTGGAGTGCCGACTGAAAAAGCCTAGTGGTATGGCCCCTACCATATGAATCCCGACCTCCACATGAGATATCATAAAATCAGCATGAATGATGGTGCCTCTTGTTCGACCCATGACCACCTCCCTACGACAAAACCATCTCAACTCTCCGGGCCACATTGGCCGCCTCCTGGAAATATATCTCACTCCTAGTCTCCCTAGCTATCTAATGACGAATCGGCTGAATAAGTCCATCAATGAACCTCCTCACCCTCTCTCTCTCTCTATGGGGAGTATGTCAAGAAAATGACAAGCCAAGTCGATGAATCTGGTCTCATATTGGGTAACAGTCATGGAACGCTGCTGAAGACGCTCAAATTGCCTCCGATAGGCCTCTGTTTGTATGATAGGGAGAAATTTCTCTAGAAATAGCTGTGTAAACTGCTTCCAAGTCAAGGTGGCAATTCGGCTGGTCCGACCAAGCAATAATCTCTCAACCAAGTCTTGGCAGATCTAGACAAGCGAAAAGTGGAAAAATCAACCCTATTGGTCTCAACTATCCCCATGTTCCTAATAACCTCGTGATATCTATCTAGATAATCTTGGGGATTCTTAGAAGATGCACCGCTGAACGTAGGAGTGAAGAGCTTGGTGAACCTGTCCAGTCTCCACAAAGCATCGGTTGATATAGCTGCTCCATCACCTATATGGGCTACCACACCCAGCTGAACTACTCTAACTGGCTGAACTGCTGAAGTCTAAAACTAGGGAGCTACCTGCTCTGGAGTGCGAGTAGCAGGAGTCTGGGCTCCTCCTCCAGCCTGAGAAATGGCTGGTGCTACAGGAAGAAAACCTGCCCGAGTGACACTCTCCATAAGACCCATTAGACGGACCAGAGCATCCTGAAGAACTGGGTTAACAATAAACCCCTCAGGGACCTGAGCCGGGCCCACCAAAACCGCTGGGGCAGGAACCTCATCATCAAAATCAACTTGAGGCTCCGCCACTGGTGCTGCTACTTTAGCCTGAGCTCTGCCTTGCCCTTTAGCATGACCTCGTCCTCGCCCTTTGCCCCTCGTAGGAGCCATTGCTAGGGGCTCAGGATGCTGGTTGGTGGATGAGGAAGCGCGTGTTCTCGACATCTGCGAGAAAACATAATAGAAATTCAATCTGCATTGAGAAACCAAACCGTACGACAAGAAAGAATAAATGCGAAGTTTTTCCTAACTCTGCATTCTCTGGGGATAAAGACAAATGTCTTCGTACTGATCCCTCAAACTCTACTAAGCCTGTCTATGAACTATGAGACCCATGCAACCTAGAGCTCTGATACCAAACTGTCACTACCCGGATTTCCCCCCCTCGGGAGTCGTGATGACGCCTATTAGTGTGAGATAGGCAAGCCAAACCTTTAGTCTAATTACTTCATTAGCCAATTATTTCTTTTTGACAAGTATAAGGGGGTAACATGATAACAATGAAAACTCAAATTTAAGCGGAAGACATCAATAAAATATATGAAAACTATATCTATTACAAATACTTAAGTCTTAACCTCTCAAAACTCGGTGTCACAGTATCACAGACGATCCAAGATTTACTACACACAAAAATCTGAAGAATAACAATATATTATCTTTAAATAAAGGGAAAATGAAACAAGAAATAAGGATAAAGTGAGATGCCAGGGCCTGCGGACACCTACAGGTCTACCTTAGATCTCCGCGTGGACTGAAGGTAGCCTCTACACTACGGTCCAAAAGCTGCTCCGGGATCTGTACATAGTGCAGATTGTTGAATTAGCACAATCGACCCCATGTGCTGGTAAGTGTCTAGCCTAACCTCGGTGAACTAGTGATGAGGCTAGGACCAGATTACTAAATAGACCTGTGCAGTTATATAATATTCAACAGAAAGTAAAACAGAATAAACAAATAGTGATGGGATGGGGAAACATGCTTTCGGGAATAACATGTAAAAGCAAAATATCAAGAGAGTTATAGGGAACAAAAATCCAACTACTAACAAAGATAAGGAAAATAAGGCCAGATTTCACTTTCAGTTCACATCTTGTTGCAAGCGTGAAACCCGATCCCATTTCTCAATCTTGTGGCAAGCGTTCCACCCACTCCCATTTTATTTATCTCGTGGCAGGCGTGCCACCGCTCCCATTTCATGTATCTCATGGTAACCATACCACCTGCTCCCATTTCATGTATCTTGTGGTAGGAGTACCACCCGCTACCATTTCATGTATCTTGTGGTAGGCGTACTACACACTACATATCATTATATCTTGTGGTAGGCGTACCACCTGCTCCTATTTCATTATATCTTGTGGTAGGCATATCACCCGCTCCTATTTACAGGCCAACAATAATCATAAGGAATCACGACAAGGGAACAAAAGCAACATATTAACTT
This sequence comes from Nicotiana benthamiana, assembly GCA_034376525.1. NCBI lineage: Eukaryota > Viridiplantae > Streptophyta > Magnoliopsida > Solanales > Solanaceae > Nicotiana > Nicotiana benthamiana. The sequence continues at coordinate 95,772,522 of CM067330.1, forward strand.
CCGGCAAGGGAACAATGATATTTCAACAACAACCCAGCAAGGGAACAATTCTATCAAACAAACATCCTGGCAAGGGAACATTAACATCAAAACAAACATCCCGGCAAAGGAACAATTATAATAATAGCATATGAAGTGCAATAAACCACAATGGAGTCATAGCAATTATAAAACAAGACTCACGGGCATGCTTGACACCGGCGTATAGATACTCGTCACCGTGCCTATACATTGTACTCCACAATTAACATGTAGCAAGTAAGACACGACTCGTAATCCCTCAAGCTAAGGTTAGACCAAACACATACCTCAAACTTTCACGGCAAACTCAAGTCTCAAACACCGCTTTCACTTTTGAATTTGGCTCAAACTCAACCGTATCTATGCATAATCGAATTAATAATGTCAATAAATGCTAAAAAATCCAATCCCAATACTTAATTATAGCTTTCTAATCGTTCTTTCCAAAAGTCAAAAATCGACCCCGGGTCCACTTTGTCGAAACATGAGGTTCGGATCAAAACCCGATCACCCACATGCAGGATATATAATTTGCTTTGAAATCCGACCCAAAAACGAGATTAAATTCCCAAATAATCAAAAATCCGTAGTTCTACACAAATCCCTAAATTTCTTCCCTTAATACCATGATTTAAGCGTAGAATCTAATGGGTGTTTAGAAAAATGAAAGAAAACGAGTCAAAAATTACTTACCGAAGAGGTTATAGTGAAGAATTTCTTCAAAAATCGCCCAAGAGGTGTGGAGAAGAAGAAGTTTGTGAAGAAATTGGGTAAATCCCGTAATGTATTCTATATTTGAAACTTAAAATAATTGGGCGAAATTGGTCATCGCGTTCGCGATAGACTCATCGCGTTCGCGATGAGTCCGGCTTGGGAGACCTTCACGTTCGTGTAAGTGGGCTTGCGTTCATAGAGCACTAACTTCTCGATCCCTCACGTTTGGTCTAGGTGGTCGCATTCCCGTAGGCATAATACCCCTCCCTCTGCCAAGCTCACAAGCCATCGCGTTCACATGTGCTGTGTCAACTTTTTATAAGCCCAAAACCTTCCGAAACACGCTCGAGCCCTCGGGGCTCTAAACCAAACATATGTACCAACTTAAAAACACCATATGAATTTAGTGTACGATCAAATCGCCAAAATAACATAATTAAAATTGAATTAAAACCTCAAAATAAATGAATTATTTCAAACTTCTTAAAACATCAAATTTTGCAATTAAGATCCGAATCACGTCAAACGGATTCCGTGTCTTACCAAACTTCACAGATTTATAGTAAATCACATATAAGACATGTATCCGGTGCTGAAACCAAAAAATGGGCCAAATACCAACATGTTCTGATCAAAATTCATTTCAAAATCTTATAAACAAATTTTAGAAAATAATTTCTTTAAAAAATTCATTTCTAGGGCTTCGGACCTCGGAATTCGATCTAGGGCATATGTCTAAGTCCCATATTTTCCTACGGCCCATTCGGGACCGTCACATCACGGGTCCGGGTCTGTTTACCTAATATGTTGACCAATGTCAAATTAATTTATTTTATAGTAAAAAATTATTATTTTTCACAAATTTTCACATTTAGGCTTTCTGGCTACATGACTGGACTACGCACGCAATTTGGGATGATGCTAAATGAGTTTTTTTTCAAGGCCTCGGAATGAAAATTTTTATTTCATCACAAGTGATGACCTTTTGGGTTATTACAACAATGATATTTGCACTTTACGTAATTTTTGTTAGAGTGGGTTATGTAAATTATGACTTTTCTTTTATAGAGTAGATCTTGTAATCAATTAATTGGTGTCATCTTAATTGTAAATCAATTAGTATATTCCCTAGGATTGTACTACTATATTATTTAGGATTGTAAATATCTTTCCATATCTGTGTAACTCTATATATTGTATAACTGATTTGTAATGAAAGATACTACAACTTCACCCATTTTTGAGTAGGTATCAGAGCGACAGTTGCTTCTCTGATTATCATCATCGTTTTATCCTTCTTCTTCTTCTACCTTGGTGATTCATCTAAGAACACCAATCTTGTAACATAACCTATTTCCATTCCTTTTGATGTGAAACTCAATAGCAAGAATTAATTTCTTTGGTCTCAAGTTGTGAGACTTTTGTTGCAAGTCGTGGAAAACTGGGATATATAAGGGGTACGATTAAGGAACCCTCCACCAGTGATGCCACGTATGAAAATGGAGTATAGATAATGCTATTGTTAAAAGTTGGCATGTTGGTGCAATGGAACCCGACATTATGAGTTCATTTATTCGTCTTATGATGGACAAGAGTAGTTAGGACACCATGTCTCAAATCTATAATGAAGGGATTGATATGTATTGATCCGCGACCGATCGTTTTGAATAGTACAATCCTTTTCTCCCCATTTACACTTAAATTCATGCTTTACAGTTCTTACGTAACTCACCGGGGTAATTGGTTCCATTTCGGTGAAGTTTTGAAATGAATTGAGACACTTAGTCTCCAAGAAGAAAGTTAAGTTTTGAAATGAAATGAGACACTTAGTATCCAAGAAGAAAGTTTAAGCTGAAATAATTGACCAGATAGTGAAAAATGTGTAAACGACCTCGAAATAGATTTTTGATGATTCTAATAGCTCTGTATGGTAATTTTGGTCTTAGGAATGTGTCCGGATATTTATTTCGAGGTCCATAGCTAATTAGGCTTGAAATGACAAAAATACGATATTTGAGTTTGGAAGTTTGACAGGGGGGTTGACTCTTTTGTATCACGGTCGGAATCCAGTTCTGAAAATTTTTACAGCTTTGTTATGTCATTTATAACTTGTATATAAAATTTAAGGCCAATCGAACTTGTTTTGATAAATTTCATCATCGAATTTAGAAGTTAGAAGTTCTTAGTTTCATTAAGCATGAATTGGGATGTGATTTGCGGTTTTAGTATTGTTTGATGTGATTTGAATTTACAACCAAGTCTATATGATGTTTTAGGAGTTTTTGGTGTATTTTATTGAGGTTCTGAGGGTCTCGAGTGAGTTTCATATCAAATTTGGACTTAAACCAAATGCTGGAGTTTCATCCTTCTGGTGCATTCGCACATGCGGAATTTGGCTCGCAGGTGCGATCTCGCAGAAGCGAGATTATCATTGCAGAAACAGAAAAGAGGAGATCCAACAGGGACACCAGAAGCGGATGCTTCAATGGAAAAGTAGACTACTTGTCCGTAGAAGCGGACTCCTTGTCCTCAGAAGCGGACTCTTTATCCGCAGATACAATATCAGCCGCTGAAGCGGGAATAAATCTCGCAGCTGCGAGATTGCAGATGCGGTTATGCTGGGTGCATGTGCGAAAATCCTTGGACAGAATGTTTTAAGTTATGATTTTTCATTTTTACTAAATTGGAGCTCGGGGAGAGGGGATTTTCGGGAGTCTTTAAGAGAGAACAACGGGGTAAGTGTTTATAACTTAATTTTTGTTAGATTACCCAAATCTATTGCTAGTTTTGGCATTAAATCTGTGAATTTAGTTGAAAGAGTTTGAAAACCCTCTTGGATAGATTCAATGATTTGGAGGCAGAATTTTTGTTAGATTTTGGTAATATTTGTATGGTTGGATAGGGGTTCATATTCCGTGTTTTTTTCCATTTCCGAGATGTGGGCTCCACGGGCGGATTTTGAGTGCAATTTTGGACTTTAATAGAAATTGTAGAAGTTCATATAGAATTAATTCCTATATTTGGTACTGACTAAATTGAATTATTGTGACTAGATTCGAGACGTTTGGAGATCGATTCACGAGGAAAGGGCATAGCAGAATAAAGAATTACACAGTTTGAGGTAAGCAACGGCTATAAATATGGTCTTGAGGGTGTGAAACCAAGGAAAATGTGTCATGTGAATATTTTGAAGGTGACGCACATGCTAGATGACGGGCTTGTGGGCGTGCACCTATGGATATTGGGACTTGGTTCATCCCGTAGTAACTATGAAGTTGCGTATGTGACTGAAACTATATGATATTTATGTGTTTTGGAAAGAGTTTCTATAAACTGGGCTGAATGCCAAGTTTGGGCCTTGCGCCAGACCTGTTGGGACCCTTAGGGGCCTTTTTCTTATTATCTCGTCATTGTTTTGACTTAAAATATATACTCACTCATGCTATACTTATTGATTTTATTTCAGGCCTTCATTACTTTGTTTTCGAAACATATGAAATGTTTTTTTGGGCAGGGCATCCTGTTTTACTGATAGCTGGAGTGGCTTGAGAGGTTTATGATTGAGTGAGGCCGAGGTCTTGATCTGTGAGGATATTTATGGGATCGGACTGCACGCCGCAACATGTTGTTACTGATTTACGATTAAGTGAGAACGAGGGCCTGATTGATTTATGCCATGAGGCTGCTTATTATAGCGCTTGGGTTGATAGAGCCCCTCCGGAGTCTGTACACACCCCTAGTGAGAGCATGTACCTACTGAGTGTGAGTGGTGATTGCGAGTGCCGAGTGGTGAGCGATTGGGAGGAATGAGTGACTGTGAGGAATGAGTGATTGTAAGGTTGGACGGAATGAGAGGACAAAGTGACTATTATTAAGAGAGAATGCATTGACTTCATCATTGTTGCATCTCAGTTGTTATATATCAGTGTTTTGAAAATTCATGAAAGATATTATTTACTGCTCACTCAACTTTGATATGAAATTACTATTGGGCCTAAATTACTAAAATTGAGAGCATGCCTAATGCTATTTCAAAGCTATTGATATATCTCTATTTGTATAACTCATCACTACTTCTTAGTTCCTTATTTATTTCTATTACTTACTGAGTTGGTGTACTTATGTTACCCCATGTACCTCGTGTACAAATCCAGACACTTCTGGCCATGTCAGTTGCTGATTGAGGAGTCATACTCAGGAGACTATTGAGGTAGCTGTATGGAGTTTGCTGGCCTTGACTCTCCTTTCCTTTCATGTTGTACTGTTCTATATTTCCAAGTAGTGTTTTATTAGTCGGATGTTTTTATCATTTAGATGCTCATGCACTCAGTGACACATGGTTTAGGGATGTATTGTTTAGTACTTTCGGAGTTTTATTATGTTGTAAAAGGTTTTTATTTAATAGTAATTGCTTCCGCTTCTATTTTTAGAATTCTACTGTGTTGAGATGTTGAGTTGAGGCTTGCCTCGTACCACGATAGGCGGCATCACGACATGTGAGATTTAGGGTAGTGACAAGTTTGTATCAGAGCTTAAATTACATAAGTCTCACGAGTCATGAGAAGGTTTAGTAGAGTCCTGCATATTAGTATGGAGACGTCTGTACTTATCCTCGAGAAGCTGCAGAATCCCTATGAACATTTAACTTTCTTGTATTCTGTCGTGCAAACTCGTTTATTTCGGAAATAAAAATTCTATTGTTTCATTCTCTCATAGATGGTGAGGACACGTAATTCCGGATCAGATAGCCAGCCACCAGTACTACAGGTACCACCAGTTAGGGATGCGAGAGGCCGAGGCTATGGTAGAGGCCGAAGTCTGGCTCGTTCAGCAGTTGGATCAGTCCATATAGTGCTACTAATTGCTCCAGCTCAGGAATAGATTCTAGATATGGCTGAGCCGATAGATCCAGCTCAGGCACAAGTTGTGCCAATTGTGATTCCAGGCCTTTAGGAGACCTTGGAGCAGATACTGAATGTTTGCACTAGTCTTGCCCAAGTGGTTTCGGCTCGAGCCGCACTTGCTACTTCTCAGGCCGGGGGAGGTACTCATACCATGTTTCCCGTACTCCAGATCAGGTTGTACAGGGACTTCAGACACTGGGAGTACCACCAGCCCAGCCGGTTCCAACTGTTCGAGCAGTTGCTTTAGGATAATATGACTATGACGCAATATGAGATGAGATTTTCTTAGTTAGCCCATCGCTTTGTTTGGTTGGTTCCCACAGATAGAGATAGGATTAAGAGGTTTGTTGATGACATTGCATATCATCTGCAGATTCTTATGACTAGAGAACGGGTGACTGGCGCTTCTTTTGAGGAGGTTGTTGACATTGCTAGGGATATATAATCGGTTCATCGCTAGGAGCAAGTAGAGAGGGAGGCCAAAAAGCCTCGTAGATCCAATAGTTTTGGTGGTGTTCCTTCTGGAGGTCGATCTCACCATGGGAGGGGTCATCATTTCAGGTATGCTCAAGTGGCTCGTCCACCTCATCGTGGTGCATCACCGGGCCATGGTTTTCTTAGTCCTCAGAAGGGTCAATCATCCCCCAGTGCTCTTCCAGCTCAAAGTCTGTCCCGTGCTTCACCGGTTCAGGACTCATCTATGACTTGTTCTTCTACTAGTTATTCCGGTGCTCGGGGTTCTCCATAGTCCCCACCACCAATATCGGGAGTTTCTTTGAGTGTGAAGAGTTTGGACACATGTGGAGGTAGTGTCCTCGGCGCTTGGGAGGCCATAACAACAGATGAGTCAGACTATTAATCCAACACCAATTGCTTCCCCACCCGCCCAACGAGTTTAGGGTGGGGCTCAGTCAGCTAGAGGTCGCCCTAGAGGAGGAGGCCGATCAGGTGGTGGTCAGGTCCGATTATATGCCCTTCCTGCTAGACCAGATGCCATTGCTTCAGATGTAGTAGTCATAGGTATTGTCTTAGTGTGCCACATGGAAGCTTCTATATTATTTGACCCTAGTTCTACGTATTCCAATGTTTTATCAGATTTTGCTCGTTATCTGGATATGCCTCGTGAGTCCTTAACTTCACCTATTCGTTTATCTACACCGGTGAACGATACTATTATTGTGGATTGCGTGTATTGGCCGTGTGTGGTAACTATTGGGGAACTAGAGATTAGTGTTGATCTTCTATTGCTTATTATGGTTGATTTCGATGTGATTCTGGGTATGGATTGGTTGTCTCCATGTCATGATGTTCTGGATTGTCATGTAAAAACTGTGACGTTAGAGATGCCAGGATTTCCCAAGGTCGAGTGGAAAGGTTCTCTAGAATATGTTCCCAGCAGAGTAATTTCTTACTTAAAGGCCCAACGAATGGTTGGGAAGGGGTGTCAATCATATTTGGCTTTTATAAGAGGTGTTGACATAAACACTCCTACTACTGATTTTGTACCAGTAGTGCGAGACTTCCTGGATGCGTTTCCTACATATTTACTAGGTATGTCACCAAACAGAGATATTGATTTGGTACCAGGCACTCAGCCCATTTCTATTCCACCATATCATATGGCCCCAGCAGAATTGAAAGAATTAAAAGAACAACTACTAGAGTTTCTTGATAAGGGATTCATTCAGCTAAGTGTATCACCATGGGGGTGCTCCAATCTTGTTTGTAAAGAAGAAAGATGGCTCTATGCGCATGTGTATTAATTATCGATAGCTGAACAAGGTTACAGTGAAAGAACAGGTACCCATTGCCTCGTTTTGATAACCTATTTGATCAGCTACAAGGTGACAAGGTCTTTTTAGAAATTGATTTGCGGTCTATCTATCATCAATTGAAAATTCGGGATTCAGTTATTCTAAAGATGACACTCAGAACACATTATGGTCACTATGAATTTCTTGTGATGTCTTTTGGGCTGACTAACACCCCAGCATCATTTATACACTTAATGAATAATATATTTCAGCCATATCTTGATTTATTTGTCGTGGTATTTATTGATGATATATTGGTATACTCATGTAGCTAGTAGGAACATGAACAACACTTGGGTATTGTATTATAGAGGCTAAGGGATGAGAACCTTTATACCAAATTCTCTAAGTGCAAGTTCTATCTTAGTTATGTGGCATTCTTGGGACACATAGTGTCTCCTGAAGGAGTTAAGGTGGATCCGAAGAAGATAAAGGTAGTTCAGAGTTGTCCTAGGGCATCCTCAGCTACAGAGATTTGGAGTTTTCTTGGCTTGGCAGGGTATTATCATCTGTTTGTACAAGGTTTCTCTTCTATTGTTGCACCTATGACCATATTGACCTAGAAGGGTGTTCCGTTCAGATGGTTTGACGAGTGTGAGGAGATATTCCAAAAGCTCAAGACAGCTTTGACTACTGCCCCAGTGTTTGTTTTGCCTACAGGTACCTATTCTTATACCGTGTGTTGTGATGCATCATATATTGGTCTCGGAGCGGTGTTGATGCAACACGGTAGGATGATTGCCTAGCATCCAGACAATTGAAAGTGCATGAGAAGAATTGTCCTATTCAGGACCTTGATTAGCAACTATTGTTCATGCTTTGAAGATTTGGTGGCACTATTTGTACGATGTCCATTGTGAGGTCTATACTGACCCATCGGAGTCCACAACATCTATTCAAGAAGAAGGATCTTAATTTGCGATAGTGGATGTGGTTAGAGTTACTTACAGATTATCATATCACTATTTTGTATCATCCAGGAAAGGTCAATGTGGTGGCAGATGCATTGAGTCGAAAGGTAGAAAGTTTGGCAGTTTAGCATATCAACCAGTAGTAGAGAGGACATTAACATTGGAGGTTCAGGCATTGGTCAATAAATTTGTGAGATTAGATGTTTTGGAGCCCAGTCGGGTTCTAGCTTGTATGGTTTCACGGTCTTCTTTGTATGACCGCATTAGAGAGCGCCAATACGATGATCCTCATTTACTTGTCTTGAAGGACACAATTCAGCACGGTGGTGCCAAGGATGTTACTATCGAAGATAATGGGGTGTTGAGGATGCATGGTCGACTTTGTTTTCCAAATATAGATGGGCTACGTTAATTGATTCTTGAAAAATCCCACAATTCACGCTATTCTATTCATCCAGGTGCCAAAAAGATGTACCATGATTTGAGGCAGCATTATTGGTGGAGAAAAAAGAAGAAAGACATAGTTGGGTTTGTAGTTCGGTGTTTAAATTGTCAACAGGTAAAGTATGAGCATCAGAGAGCACGCGGACTACTTCAAAGACTTGATATTCCAAAGTGGAAGTGGGAGCATATTACCATGGACTTTATAGTTGGGCTTTCACAGACTTCGAGGAAATTTGATGCTATTTTGGGTGATTGTGGATAGATTGACCAAGTCTACACATTTTATTCCAGTTGTCACTACTTATTATTCAGAGCGGTTAGCGGAGATATATATCCACGAGATTGTTCGCCTTTATAGTGTGCAAGTTCTATTATTTATGATAGGGGCACACAATTTACATCGCATTTTTGGAGGCAATGCAACGAGAGCTAGGTATACAGGTACAACTGAGTACAACATTTTACCCTCAGACGGACGGGCAATCTGAGTGCACTATTCAAATATTGGAGGATATGATACGTGCTTGTGTTGTTGATTTTGGAGGTTCTTTGGATCAGTTCATAGTTGCAGAGTTTGCTTATAATAATAGCTACTAGTCGAGCATTCATATGGCTCCGTATGCGGCTTTATTTGAGAGATGGTGTCGGTCTCCGGTGGGTTGGTTTGAGCCGGGTGATGCTAGGGTATTAGGTACAGGCTTGGTTTAGGATGCCTTGGATAAGGCTAAATTTATTCAAGAGCGGCTTCGCACGGCGCAGTCTAGACAAAATAGTTATCCTGACAGGAAGGTCCGCAATGTGTCTTACATTGCTGGGGAGAAGGTTCTGTTAAAGGTTTCGCCTATGAATGGCGTAATGATATTGGGGAAGAAAGGCAAGTTGAATCCTAGGTATATTGGAACTTTTGAAATACTTAAAAGGATCGGAGAAGTAGCCTATGAACTTGCTTTGCCACCTAGTCTATCGGGTTTTCATCTAGTGTTCCATGTATCTATGCCGCAGAAGTATATTGGTGATCCGTCCCATGTATTGGATTTTCGTATAGTTCAGTTGGATGGTAATTTGACATATGATGTAGAGCCAGTGACAATTTTAGATCAGCAGGTTAGAAAGTTGAGGTCAAAGAACATAACTTCAGTGAAAGTGCAGTGGAGAGACCAGCCAGTCATAGAAGTTACTTAGGAGACTGAACAAGAGACGCGAACAAAATATCCACATCTATTTGAGACTCCAGGTATTTTTCTAAACCAGTTTGAGGATGAATGTTAGATAAAGAGAGGGAGGATGTAACGACCCGACCGATAATTTTGAATAGTATAATCCATTTCTCCCCATTTACTACTAAATTCATACATTACAGTTCTTACATAACTCGCAGGGATAATTGGTTCGGGTTCGGTGAGGTTTTGAAATAAATTGAGACACATAGTCTCCAAGAAGAAAGTTCAAGTTGAATTAATTGGCCGGATAGTGAAAAATGTGTATACGACCCCAGAATGGATTTTTGATGATTTCAATAGCTCCGTATGGTGATTTTGGTATTAGGAGTATGTCCGGATATTTATTTCGAGGTCTGTAGCTAAATTAGGCTTGAAATGGCGAAAATAAGAAATTTGAGTTTGGAAGTTTGATCGGGGGGTTGGCTTTTAATATCGGGGTCAGAATCTAGTTCTAAAAATTCTCATAGCTTTTTTATGTCATTTATGACTTGTGTGCAAAATTTGAGGTCAATCAGACTTGATTTGATAAGTTTTGGCATAGGATTTAGAAATTAGAAGTTCTTAGTTTCATTAAGCATGAATTGGGGTGTGATTCACGGTTTTATGATGTGATTTGACCTTACGAACGAGTTTGTTTTATGTTTTAGGACTTTTTGATGTATTTGGTTGAGGTCCCGAGGGCCTCAGGTAAGTTTTAGATCAAATTTGGACTTAAACCAAATCCTGAAGTTCTGTCTTCTGGTGCAATCTCACCTGCGGAATTTGGATCGCAGGTGCGATCTCGCAGAAGCGAGATTGTCATCACAGAAGCTGAAAAGGGGAGATCCGGTAGGGGCCGCAGATTCGCGAATAAATCTCGCACATGCGAGACTGCATATGCGGTTATGCTGGACATAATGTTTCAAGTTATGATTTTCCAATTTTACTAAATTGGAGCTCGAGGAGAGGCAGGGGAGATTTTCAGAGAAAACAACAGGGTAAATATTTTTAACTTAATTTTTGGTTGATTACCCCAATCTAGTACTAGTTTTAGCATTAAATCTGCGAATTTAGTTGGAAGAGTTCGAAAACCCTCTCGGATAGATTTAATGATTTGGAGGCCGAATTGTTGTTAGATTTTGGTAAAATTTGTATTGTTGGACTCGTGGTTGGATGGGATTTATACTCTGTGATTTTTGTCCAGTTCCGAGCTGTGGTCTCCACGGGCAAATTTTGAGTGCAATTTCGGATTTTTAATGGAATTTGTAGAATTTCATATGGAATTAATTCCTATATTTTGTATTGACTAAATTGAATTATTGTGACTATATCCAAGACGTTTGGAGACCAATTCGCGAGGAAAGGGCATAGAAGAATAATGAATTACACAGTTTGAGATAAGTAACTGCAGTAACTCTGGTCTTGATGGTATGAAACCCCGGACATTGTGTCGTATGACTACTTTGAAGGTGACACACATGTTAGGTGACGGGCTTGTGAGCATGCACGATGGGAATTGTGACTTGGTTCATCCCGTAGCAACTATAAAGTTGCACATTTGACTGAAACTATATGATGCTTATGTGTTTTGGAAAGAGTTTCTATAAATTGGGCTGAATTCCAAGTTTGGGCCTTGTGCCAGAGCTGTTGGGACCCTTAGGGGCCGTTTTCTTATTATCTCTTCACAGTTTTGACTTAAAATCTATACTCAGTCATGCTATGCTTATTGATTTTATAATTTAACCCTCATTACTCTATTTTCGAAACATATGAAATGTTGTTTTAGGCGGAGCATCCTGTTTTACTTATAGCCGGAGTGGCTTGAGAGGTTTATGATGAGTGAGGCTGAGGGCCTGATCTGTGAGGATATTTATGCGATCGAACTGCGCGCCACAGCATGTTGTTACTGATTTATGATTGAGTGAGGCCGAGGGCCTGAATGATTTATGCCACGAGGTGGCTTGTTATAGCGCTTTGGCTGAAGGAGCCCCTTCACAGTCTGCACACCCCCAGTGAGCGTATGTACCTATTGAGTGCGAGTGCCGAGTGCTGAGCGATTGGAAGGAATGAGTGATTGTGAGGAATGATTGATTGTAAGGTTGGAGGGAATGGGAGGACAGAGTGTGCATTGATTTCATCATTGCTGCATCTTAGCTTTTATATATCAGTGTTTTAATAATTCATGAAAGATATTATTTACTGCTCAGTCATCTTTGATATGAAACAATTGTTTGGGCCTACTGAAATTGAGAGCATGCCTAATGCTATTTGAAAGCTATTGATGTAAGTATAGTTGCATAGCTCGTCACTACTTCTCAGTTCCTTATTTATTTCTATTACTTACTGAGTTGGTATACTCACGTTACCCCCTGTACCTCGTGTATAGATCCAGACACTTCTGGTCACGGCGGTTGTTGATTGAGGAGTCAGACACATGAGACTATTAAGTTAGCTGTATGACGTTAGCTGTATGGAGTCAGACACTCTCCTTTCCTTTCATGTTGTACTATTCTATATTTTCAGACAATGTTTTATTAGTTGGATATTTTTATCATTTATATGCTCATGCACTCAGTGATACATGGTTTTGGGGATGGATTATTTAGTACTTTCTGAGTTTTATTATGTTGTAAAAGGTTTTTATTTAATATTAACTGCTTCCGCTTCTATTTGTAGAGTTCTACTGTGTTAAGATGTTGAGATGAGGCTTGCCTAGTACCACGATTGGCGCCATCACGACGGGTGATATTTAGGGTTGTGACATGATAGATCAGTCGTTGGGAAAATCAGTTTCCAAATATTTTGCTGATTTTTGCAAAATATGGCAGGAACTAGATCATCGGAAGCCAATTTCTGTCACACAACCTGATGTTATTCATGCTTGACTGAAAGAGCTTGAGGAAGAACGCGTTTATATTTTCTTGGCTATTTTGGATGATATTCATGATCGTGTCCGAAGTCATATTCTTCGCTCAAGTCCTTTTCCCAATCCAGAATCTGCTTTGCTATGGTTTGAAATGAAGAACAACGAAGGAATACAATGCTAAGCAATACTATAAATCCTAGTATGGCTATGGTATCAAAAAATTCCCTGATCTAGAATCAAAATTACCATATAAGAACTCACAACAATGGAGAAAAAGGTTATACTCACAACATAGTGTAAAAAATTATTTTAAATTGCATAACTATCCAGATTGGTGGGATGGTTTAATGAAAAGAAGTTTGAGGAGCGACACAATTGAAATGAGGGTGAAAAGAATGAGGGAAAAGTTACTGCAATGGTGTCATCAGGCACTTCATTGCCAACTCTAGAACTGCATCATTATATTGGTGATTCTGATATACCTTGCATTTATCAAGTAATATTGGATCAGCTATTAGTAATATGGATTCAGACAAAAAACAAGATGTATTATTGACTCCGGAGCCACTGATCACATGACCTTTGATCAGTCTCTTCTACAGGTTCCTAAATATCCACATCGTTCACATGTATCCAATGCAAATGGTTGTATCATATCTAGTTACTAGTGCTGGAGTTATTGTATTGACGCCCATCTAATCTCTAGAGCATACATTATTTGTTCTATCACTATCAAATAATCTCTTATCTGTGTCTCAACTAACTCAACAATTAAATTGTCTAGTATTAATGTATCCCAATTTCTGCATTATTTAGGACCTCAGTAGCAAGGAGATTATTGGGTGTGTTACTAAAAAGGGGGGACTTATTATGTAGACGATGTATGTCGTGGTATTTCTCTAACTAGTCAGGGTTCCTCTTCTGCTAAACGACACCAAATATGGATATTGCATCGATGATTTGGCCACACTTCTTTTGGCTACATTAAAAACTTATTTCCAACATTGTTTTTGGATTGCAATCTCTCTGATTTTCATTGTGATGTTTGTGTATAAGCTAAAATTCATCGCGCTACTTATCCTTTGAGTACTAGTAAGGTGACTGAACCTTTTGCACTGATTCACTCTGATGTGTGGGTTCCTTCTCCTATTTCTACTTTCTCCAGATATCGTTGGTATCTTTGTTGATGATTGTAGTCATATGGCATGGCTTTATCTAATGAAGAATAAAATTTATATTTGTGAATGCTTTTGCTCATTCCATAAGATGATACAAACTCAGTTTTTAGCCAAATTAAGAGTTCTTAGGTTATACTATGGTGGATAATTTGTTAATCAGGTTTTGCATTCTTATATCCAAAATTGTGGCAGCATTCATAAAACAAAATGCTCATTTACACTTCAACGAAATAGCATGGAAGAGAGGAAAAATTAATATATATATATATATATATATATATATATATATATATATTATAGAAGTCACGCGCGCATGTTTGCTTGGTGCTCATATGAAATCTACATCTTGGGGGGTGGGGGAGGGGAGAAAGCTATTATGTATGTTTTTTATTTAATAAATTATCTGCCTATTAGTATTCTCCATTTTAAGACTCCCCTAAGTTATCTCTGTAGTTTGGTTAAAATCACATCTGATTTTTTTCTGTTTATCAGAAATTGTTTTGTACATAGTAGGAACTGCTGACCAGTTCCTTAACTCTCTTTAGACTATACTTGACTCCAACATTTCATAGATATCTCCCTATATAACTATACTAGTCAACTATATGTATCACAACCTATACATGTATTCTACTATCATGAAACATAAAATCATGAATACAGAAATACAGTAAAAGCCTAACTATGGATATCTATTCAAAGCTTCCATGCGTTCTTGCCAATTACTGTATATATGGATTTTAATATGAACAAATGTAGTGATCTCTCAACATATCTGCTTTGCTGAAGTACTTCCATTTTGAAATCTGAGTAGATTCTTGCCCCTTCATAAACTGTATATCAGCATGCCAAACACTACTACAATATTATTGCCAATCCCTTTATTCTTCCTAGCATGATAAACCAGCCAGTGCAAACCCCTCCTCCCGAGCTTGAATCTGTCTTTGAATTCCCAACCATTTTATTAATCTCTTCCAAATAATGTTGGTGTATGAACACTCAAAGAATAAATGTTCAAATAACTCATCTTCCTGACCACTGAATACACATTCTTGAGCTTCTTGATACCAATTTTCTGCAGTCGATCAACTGTTGGTAGTCTCCTTTGTTTGGCCAGCCACATATTGAATTCGTATCTAGGATGAATATGAGGATGTAATATCAGACTTTTCCAGTATACCTTCTGACCCATAGGAGTTTGCAAGTAATAGAGCTTCTTAATACTGAATTTACCATTTGTGTTCTGTAAGGACTCTGGTCTTTCTTGCACATTGCCTTGTAAACTTGGTAAATTCAGCATAAACTTCCTTTATTCAATAATCTTCCTTACTACCAAAGATTCACTCATAGGTATATGAATGGTGTCAATGCTCCTGTTCTTTATGTAATAATAATGGATCATCGAATCCATAAGCAGTATTTCTTCTTTGTGATTGCCCACATGTGCTTCACTATTGCAGCTTTATTCCATTTACAAAGGTTTATCACATTCAAACCTCCCATTTTTTGTGGTAAACAAACTCTATCCCATGTTACAAAAGCTCTTCTAGATATATCAGCCTGCCATGTCCACAGGAAAGTTCTACATATTGCCTTTATCATCTTACTAATCTTTATTGGTAGTAAAAATACCTGAGCCCAATAAGACTGCATACCAAAAATCACTAACTTAATAATCTACAATCTTCTAGAATATGAAAATAATTTTGAGGTCCGGCAACTGATTCTTACAGTGATTTTTTCAACCAATTGCCAGCATCGTTGGTTAGATAGCTTTTTAGGAGCTAATGGTACCCCTAAGTATTTAAATGGTAGGCTTCCTTCATTATATCCCAACTCTTGCAAGATAAGTTCTTTCATTCTCTCAGTTATACCTGCAATGTAAACTGAGCTTTTATCTGGATTTGCCTGAAGGCTTGAATCTCTTGAAAATTTCATAAATGAATCCTGCACTAACTTAATTGACTTCAAATCAGCTCTGGAAAACATCAATAAATTATCAGCAAAACACACATGCATCACTCCTAGTCTTTTACACCTTGGATGAAAATGGAAATCCTTATTTAAAGCCAATTGACTAAATTCCCTTTACAAGTACTCCATAACTATCACAAATAAGGAGGGTGACATAGAATCTCTATGTCTTATCCCCCTTATCCCCCTTTTACCTTCAAATGGATATGTGAGTCCTCCATTCAAGGTCAAAGAGTAGGATACAATTTTTAGACACTCCATTATCCAGCAAACAAATCTGTGTGGAAAACCCAATCTTATCAGCATCCTCTTCAAGTAGAACCAACCCAATGTATCATAGGATTTCCTAAGATCAACCTTGAGAATACATCTCTCACATATTCATTTCCTAGTATAGCCTTTTAACAGTTCATCGGTGAATAGGATATTATCAATTATATTCCTACCTTCAATGAAAGCTGATTGAGAGAACCCTACCAGATAGTTCATTACTGCTTTTAATCTCCCAATGATGATCATTGTGATAATATTGTAAATAGTTGTGGAATATTCTATTGGCCTAAAGTCCTTAACCTATGTAGGATTAGGAACTTTAGGAATTAGAGTAATAGCAATGTTATTTATGGCCTTTGGTAGCTTCTTTGTATTAAAGAAATCCAAAACATCAACAATCACATCTACTCTAATCACCTCCCACTGTTGTGTAAAGAATTCTACTGGAAAACCATCTATCCCAAGAGCCTTGTTAGTTGGCGTGCTTTTAATAACTTCCTTTATCTCCTCCACTATGACTGCCTTGATCAGTTCCAGTTGTTGTTACCTTGTTAAAACAAGGTCCCTTTTTTATCACCTCAGCATCTGGACAAGGGTGCATTGACGATGACTCATCCATCAATTTCTTAAAAAAGTCCAAAAATTGCTCCTCCACCTGTTTAGGATCCGTTAACTTAATAACCACATCATTTTAAATAGAAACAACAACATTAGTGTTAGTGCACATCTTCCACTGAGCATGAAGTACTTGGTATTTGCATCTCCATGTTGAATCCAAGTAGCTCTATACTTCTGCCTCAACACCTGCTCCTCAATGTCACTCGATTTCTCCACTTCTAACAAAGCTTCCTTTTCTTGTTCTATGTATACTTGCCTTAAAGGCTGCATAGACAGTTGATGCTGAACCAGTTCCAACTTCTACTTTGCTTGAGTCAGTTTCTGCTGATAAGATGCCATATAGTTGTTCAAGCCTTTCAACGCCTCATTCCGTCTTCTGAGCTTATACCATGTACTTGCCTTTCCTATATCTCTATCATTCTACACCCATACTTCTTTCACTATCCTTGTAAATTCAGGATGGTGAAGGATAATGGTACAATCTAAATGGTCTAGGATGCAAGTGTCATTGAATCATACAATACTGGCAAATCATCAGCATATGAGAGTGATCATAGACACTAGGGTTCAAATATTCTGTCTAAATGTGCCCATTGTTCATCATCCAACTGAAATTCCCAAAAGCCCAATCTATCTTTCTATATACCCTTGCATTTTCATCCCTTTTATTGCACCACGTATAATACCATCCTGTGCTTTTCAAGGGAGTGAACTACATTTTGTCCAAGAACCCCGTAAATCCTTGTACCTCTAACAATGTTATAGGAGCTCCAAATCTATCATATGCTTGTAAGACACTGTTAAAATCACTACTAATTAGCCAGTCACTCGTGATATTGGAATCTATACTAATAAGTTTCTTCCATAACTACTGCCTTGAGTTCAATTCATTATAAGCATATATAATAGTGAAAAGCCATTTCTTCAGACTAATTTGTTCTTCCACTACGTCACAATGAACAAACTGTGCATCTACCATACGAATCTGAATGTGAATATGAGGCTTCCACAATAACCAAATTCTTCCATTATATGCATAGTTATAGTTATACTGTACTTTCCAGTCCTTGACTATCTTCTAGGTAATTCTTTTTGCCTTGTTCTCTTCACCCTTGTATAACCTAGTCCCATTATCTCTACCTTGTACTTTTTCAGAAAGAGCACCAACTACTTCTGTTTAAAGGGCTTGTTCAACCCTCTAATATTCCAAGTATTGACTATTATGGAGGTGTAGGATGGAGCTGACCACCCATCCCTATATCAGCTAACATACCACCCTGATTTAGAATCTCAAATCTTTTTTTTTTGGTATCAATTTGACTAGTGGAACAACTTTGTTCCTCCACAGTTAACACAACCACTATCTTCTCATGTCTTCTTTCATTCCTTATTGCTTCTAAGAGTGCTAGAAATTCATTCCTATCCAGCTGCCTTCCTTCCATTTATGAGCCTACCATATTTTCCTTAGTTACTGTCGTCTTTAAAGTATCAACTAGTTGCTCTTCAACTGTTGGAACATTCACCTCTTTTGCTACCCGTTTAGTTTCCATTTTTCTTCTTCTTTTTCCCCTTATCTTCCTTCTGTTATGTCTATTTTTCCTTGCTCTGTCTGCATTCCTCAGTGGTATGCCCAACTTTTGCACAACCCATACAAAATTTAGTCTTCCAGTCGTACTGTAAGCTTTGATGAATAACTCCTACTGGTGTATGAATTTCAATATCACTTGGCAGAGGATGAGAAATGCCTATTTTACAAGGACTCTGGAAAATGAAATTCTATCCATCTCAGCAGTGTATAAGTCTATATACATTGGCTTTCCTACTACACTTGCCAATTTACTTAGAGCCTCAACTGACCAATATCCCGCTGGCAAATTTGGGAATCTTACCCACAATGGAATCACATTCAAACACTCCGGATCAAAGACAAAATCAAGTGACAAATTCTTCAAAATAAATGGCTTATTATGAAAAGTGTAAGGCCCGAGTTGCATGACTCTATCTCTATCTTCAAGCGAATCAAATCTAAATATATAATAGCTATCATCATGGTATAAGATCTTTGGAGTATTAAAATCCCACATATTTTCAACATAGTTTTCCATAGATTTGAACCCAATGAGTGAGTTATTCCAATAATTCTATTCTATATGTTTTCCTCTACAATTTTTACTACAATTGCATCTCCCTGCAAATATGGTGGAATATATGTGAGAACTTTCCCCATTTGAAAGCTATGATTCCTCTTATAAGGCTTCACCTTACCTATTCTGTTTTCTTGTTCCATTGGTTCCTGTTCCATTGGTACTGGTTCCTGAGTCATAGATGAAGAATGTACTGTAGATTATGTTAAGTCAGAAAATTGGAGCCGACATGGGATCTCTTCTTATGTTCTTCGTGCAGCTCGTTTCCCAGCTAGATTATGTTGGTCATTAGCTACACCTTCATCTGGATCATCTCTTATTGTTTGAAGACATTAGTGGCTTTGCATGCACTGGTACAGTTGTGACTAGTGTGGCTGAGCTCGCTGATAGCATTATAGCGGTGGTGGTTGGAGGTGTCATGGTGCCCGTGCACGTTATCAAACTATGCTTAACATTCACCGAGAAAAAATATTCCGTTCCCTCCATCACATCTAATTTAAACTTGGAACCCCGTATTTTGGGGTGTATTGTTTTTGTTCATCTCCCTAAACACCAACATAACAAACTTGACCCACGTGCATTATGGTGTGTCTTTCTTGGGTATTTACCTCATAAGAAAGAATACAAATGTTATCATCCTCCCACCAGAAGATTATAGTGACTATGGATGTTACTTTTTCTGAAATTGAGATGTATTTCTCTCAGGAGATATCTAACTCTCCTCTTCAAGGGGAGAATATTGTCGAAAAGCATAATTGGATAGTGGTACTGCCCGACAATAATAGT
This sequence comes from Nicotiana benthamiana, assembly GCA_034376525.1. Lineage (NCBI taxonomy): Eukaryota > Viridiplantae > Streptophyta > Magnoliopsida > Solanales > Solanaceae > Nicotiana > Nicotiana benthamiana. Next base: position 95,792,368 of record CM067330.1, read on the forward strand.
ACAATTTCAAATAACATATAGATTATCTCAACGACTCCAAATCATAGTACTTGATCAAGCAATACAACAAGAAAGTGAAGATCCCCCCTCTCCAATACCTATAATACCCACCAATGACTCTCCTACTGATGATGTTCCTTATGTATGTATTAATTTTAGAAAAATACTTGTAATTTTATTGATGATACTACATCAGTGATTTCCAGTGATGATAACGGGTATCGGTTACCTCTCGGACTAGTTGAGGTAAAGCACCAGAGAGATACTCCCTTGATAATTTAAAGAAAATCAAATATTCTATTGCTTATTATGTTTCTAATAGACACTTACCAAGTGCTATTCAAGGCTTTGTGAATCAAATGTCATATGTTAAAATCCCAACAAAGTTTGAAGAAGCACTGGGTGATCCTAAATGAGCAGTATCCATGACTGAGGAGATGCGAGCACTAGAGGAAAATTAGATATGGGATATCGTGTATTTACTAGAAGGAAAAAAACCCGTCGGATGCAAATCATTTTTTTAGTGAAGCATAAGCCGGATGGTTCAATAGATCGGCTCAAAGCAAGGCTAGTGGCACGTGGATATACACAAACTTATGGTGTTGATTATCAGGAGACTTTTGCGCCCATAAAAAAGTTAAATACTGCTCGTGTTGTATTATTTATATCTACTAATCTTGATTGGCCTTTGCTACAATATGATGTGAAGAATGACTTTCTATATGGATATCTGTTTGAAGAAATTTATATGAGCATACCTCCTGGTTATGACACTTCTGGCCGTACAAATTTGGTGTGCAAGTTAAAGAAGGCATTATTTGTTTTGAAACAATCGTCTAGAACATGGGTTGGAAGATTCCGACTAGCAATGAAAAAATATGGTTACATTCAAAGCAATACAGATCATACCTTCTTTTTAAAGAGACAAAATAGTAAAATAATTGTTCTTATCATCTATGTTGATGACATGATTGTTACTGGTGATGATGTTGATGAGATGGCTAGATTGAAGAATTGCTTATCTGCAGACTTTGATATGAAAGATTTGGGTGGATTAAAGTATCTCTTGTGTATTAAAATTATAAGATTCAAACAAGGAATTTTCTTATCTTAATGCAAATATATTCTTGATTTTTTGAAAGAAGTTGTATGCTAGGTTGTCAATCGACACATCGATTGGACAAAATCATGGCTTGAAGTAATTTATTGATCAAGTTCTTATTAACAAAGGAAGATATCAAAGACTAGTGGGACACTTGATATAATTGTCACACACACGACCAAATATTGCTTATGCGATCAGTGTGGTAAGTCGCTTTATGCATAATCCGAGTGAAGTTCATATGAATGCGGTTATTAAAATCTTGCGTTACTTGAAGCTAGTATCGAGAAGAGGCCTCATGTTCTCTAAGCATAACCATACAAATTTTTTGGGTTATTGTCATTCAAACTGGGGTGTAAGAGGAGAAGACGACGTTCAATAACCGGGTATTTCACTTTTTCTGAGGAAACCTGGTTACTTGAAAAAGTAAAAAATAAAAGGTTGTCTTAGTGTATAGTGCAAAAGCTGAAGGCAATGGTCAAAGGTATTCACGAACTTTTGTGGTTGAAATGCCTTATGGGGGAGCTTGTTTTTTTGTTTGACGAACCTGTGAAGTTATTTTGCGATAATCAATGAGCGATTAAAATTGCAGAAAACCCAATTCAACATGATCATACTAAACATGTGGAGATTGATCGTAATTTCATATATGAAAAATTTGAGGATAAAACAATTGAGGTTCCATATGTGAAGACATTCGAGTAGCTGATCGATGTCCTAACTAAAGTTGCTTCGAGATAAGCTTTTAATAACTCACTGGTCAAGATGGACATGCATAATATTTATGCTCCATCTTGAGGGGAGTGTTAGAGTCAGGGACAAAGGTATGTTGGCCCAAGCTCTTTGCCGAAAAAATATACTACGTATAAGGTAAAATATTACATGTTAGTGATTAAAAATAGACTTTGAATACCCTTCATAGCCACTGGCAAAGGGTGTTCAATTTGAACACCCTTAATGAATTTTCTGGCTTCGCCGCTGATTAGAGTGAGTTATGTAAATTAATTGACTTTCCTTTCATAAACTAGCTCTTGTAATCAATTAATATATGTCATCTTAATTGTAAATCAATTAATATATTCTCTAGGATTGTACTAATACATTCTTCGAGATTATAAATATCTTCCCATATCAGTGTAACTCTATATATTGTATAGGTGATTCATAACGAAAGATACTACAATTTCACTCATTTTTTAGTATTTTATCATATTTTTTTTTATGGTAATACATTAAAAGATTCTGTCGTTAATATTGAGGAACTCTTTTTCCCTTTCTCTTTTAAACTTAATTCGCCGAAAGTAGTGAAACACGTGAGAAGGTTGAGAAAATTTTGTCCGAAATGTAGCACTCACTCAAAAAAGGAATGTTCTGACATATTTGGAATAAGATTGAGTGGTTTAATTTTACTAAGTGCACTTAGACTGTAATCCAAAATCCGACTAGTTAATTACTAAGTGACAACTGACAACTAATTAACCACACCAATCTAGACACACTCGCAATAACAAACAACACATTCTCTTTCCAATTTAATTTTTTAAAATTGTTTAGAGATTTATTTTTACACAATTAGATCGTTTAAAAAGTAATTAAACATAATTGCACATAATAATAGAAGTAGTTATCTAAAGAAGAAAACCAATAACTAAAGGCGGATGTAGTTCGTTACTTATGGATTCACATGGGCATAATCACTTTTGCTAGATTCTATATGTATTATAAAATATATTTGATAGTAAATCTAATTATTGTGATACATTAATCAAGATCATTATAAAAATTCATAAACTTTAAATATTGAATCTCTTTGTGCAGATAACCTTTTATAACATGTCAAGTTATATATGTTGATAATATCAATTCTCTTACACTATTTATGTATTTGGATTTAAGTTATATATATACTAACAACTAAAGACTTTTATGTTATCAGCGTACTTTAATTTATAATAGTAGATTAATTGACACTTTTTATTAAGTAATAGTAATATTTTATATAAAAATCTACCTATAATTACCTTATAAATGATCTTGCTTTGAGTAGAAGGAAATAGCCTTTCTATTTATATATAAGGGTAGCGATAAGGCTGCGTACTTTCTATACTTCCTAAATTTCACTTGTAGGGGTGTTAATGAATCGGTTCGGTCGGTTATTTTATAAAATTTATACCATGCTAATTTTTCGGTTATTCAATTATGTATAACCAAAATTGGACTTTTCAAAACTGTCCCAATCATGTCGGTTTCTCTTCGATATCGGTACGATTCAGTAAATTTTTGGAAATTTTTTTAATATCATGTAAAAGTCACTTTAGAAGTAGAATGTAATAACATACATACTTTTTAAGAAAAACTCTCTAGATATCTTTACAGTTTAAAAGGTGATGAATTAAGAAAATATGAAAGATGGCTAGAGTGTAGATCAATCAACTATTCTACATCAGCATAAAAGAAACTAAGCAAATACAAAAACAAGATAAAATCACATCAATAAAAGAATATTAACTAAGTTGGGATTCAAGAATAAAGTCTATAGAAGATAATTATTCAAGAAGATAAATCAAAATCATACGAAAGGAAACATGTTCGATACATTATAGATTGCTACTCATACTAGCTGTAATGCCTTGTGTCTTGCAGTGAACATGCTAGAAATAATTTAGTTTCAATAAGAGTATCAAAATAGGTTTGGTGGATTTTAAGTTTAATTACGTGTTGGCTTGTAACTGTTTCATAATTCAAAAGCCCAAGAAAAAATATTTTATTATTTTTAAACTTAATATATAAATATATTATTCACATTGTAAATTTATTTAGTACGGTTCGATATTTTTTTTTGATTTATTTTCATAAAATAAAAAATCTACCCTAATTATAAGTACGGTTATAGATTTATATAAAAACCTATAATTTTGTTAAAAGAAACCTAAAATTCGATTTGATACAGTACGGTTTGGTCGGCTTAATCTGGTTTTAAATATGCATTGACACCCTTATTCACTTGTGAGATTATATTGAATATGTTATTGTAATTTTATAAGTGATTTAATTATGTAAATATATTTATTTATAAAAGGTAAATCTTCTTTTTCTTTTTCTCATTAAAAGCTCACCATCTGTTAGCTTTAGAGTTCTAACTTGTTTCTCCATGTCTGCTAAAACAAGAACCAGCTGTAGCTGCTGGTTTTCTTGTCTGAGCTTATTATACTTTATTCTAGTATTTTTCCCTCAAATAACATTATCTTATGAACACCAACAATTGACAAACTGTGATTTGTTTCAAGGAGGCTGGATTTTTGACGATTCTTATCCACTTTATGATTCATTACGGTGTCCATTTATAGACTCAGGTCTCAATTGCCTAAAAAATGGCAGAAATGATCATTTTTACCTCAATTATAGATGGCAGCCTACTGATTGTGACCTCCTCAGGTAACTTCAATGGCTTCTTTTTTCCTGCTATATTCAGTACTTGCTGCGGATTAACAACGGCCGTTTTCAGTAATTTTTGCTCAAACATACTTTTAAAAATTCATTAAACATGAATAAATATTGATTTAGAACCCAATTATTACCTTTTGAAGTTATTGTTATAAAATTCAGAATCCATCAAACTGAAATTTTGGCTCCGCATCTGTGGATTAATAATTGTTACTCTTTGTTTTAATATATGTGAATTTATTTAATTGAATACGGAGTTTACATAGAGTTTTAGTAAGACTTTTGGAGCTTGTCATCTTAAATCCATCATTCAGTACTTGTTGTGGATTAATAATGGTTGAATCAAGTAGTTTTTGCTCAAACAATATATTTGAGTTAAAAATATATATAAATATTAATTTAGAGCCTATTTATTAGTATTTAAATTCATCGTTATAAAATTCAAAACCTATAAAGCTGAAATTCTGCTTTGCCTCTGTGGATTGAAAATTGTTACTCTTTGTTCTGATTTATGTGAATTTATTTAATTAAAAACGGAGTTTAAATGATATTTAAGTAAGATTTTTGAAGCTTGAGGTCTTAAATTCATCATTATATTTTTGTGACTATAATAGCACGACATTAAAGATACTGTGTTTGGTATGAAAGAAAATAGTTTACAGAAAATGTTTTCGAGAAAATATTTTGGGGAAAAAGAAACTCTGTCTCACTAATGGACTCAATGAAAACATGCAGAGAATCGGAGAAAATTTAGAGAGAGAAAGTAGAGAGAAGGAAGAGAGAATAGAAGAGTCTCGAAGAAGACTCTGTCATCAGCCAAATGACCCTCCTGAAGGGTCAAGTATCAAGTGAGAGTATATATCAGATATACTTATTACAAAACTAGCCTATTTACAAATACAACCTATTTGCACATATAGCCTATTTTACAAAAGAATACAGAAGAATAAAGAGATTACAGAATTAGCCACAATTAAGGAAATGACCAATTATTAGGCTCAGAATTAGTGTATCATCATAGCCTATATCTCAACACCCCCCCTCAAGTTGAAGGGGGGGAAACCACCTTCAACTTGGACAAAATAGGAGAAAGAGCAGTCCCGGATAATGCTTTCGTCAACGGATCAGCCAACTGTTGAGAAGTGGGAACATGGGAAAGTGTTAGAAAACCATTGCGTATCAAAGTACGAACGTAATGACAATCCACCTCAATATGCTTAGTACGCTCATGGAAAACTGGATTATTAGCAATGTGTACAGCAGCTTGACTATCACAAAACACAGAAATAGGAGATGAAACAGGTACCCCAAGATCAGCAAGCAAACGAGATAACCAAGTGAGTTCAGCAGTAACCTTGCTTAAAGCCCTATACTCAGCTTTAGCTGAAGAAAGAGAGACAACAGGTTGTTTCTTCGACTTCCAACTTACCAGGCTGCCACCCAATAATACACAAAAACCAGTAACAGAGCGGCGAGTGTCGGGACAAGCTGCCCAATCACTATCAAAGTACCCAGACAAAGAGAAGTCAGCAGCATCAGAGTAAAAGAGACCCAAAGAGGAAGTGCCCTTAAGATACCTCAAAACATGTAAAGCAGCAGACATATGGGGAACCCTTGGGGATTTGAGATACTGACTCAGATGTTGCACGGCAAAGCATATATCAGGTCTAGTATGGGTTAAAAACAATAATTTGCCAACAAGACTCCTGAACTGATCAGGAGCGGGTAAAAGATCACCAGAATCAGCATGTAATTTTAAAGAAATGTCCAGAGGGGATACAACAGGGGAAACAGATACACAGTCGAAATGATGCAACAAATCATGAACATATTTATGCTGATTCAGATGAATCCCACCAGGGATTTGTTTAACCTCAAGACCCAAGAAATAATGCAATGACCCTAAATCCTTTATCTTGAAAGTATCATCCAAGAAGGCCTTTAAGCCTGCAATCTCATCACAGTCAACCCCAGTAACAATTATATCATCCACATACACAGCCACCACAACAAGGGAATCAGGATTACCTTTCAAGAACAGTGAATAATCATTCAAAGAATGCCTGTAACCTCGAGAATGAAGGGCAGAGGACAGCTTAGCATACCACTGCCTGGAGGCCTGCCTGAGCCCATACAAAGACTTCTTTAGTTTACAGACCAGAGGAAGAGAAGAAGAAGAAGAAGAAGCAGTAGAAAGAGAAGTAGAAGAAGGATCAGACACCACCAAACCTGGAGGAAGTTTCATATACACTTCCTCATCCAAATCACCATGAAGAAAGGCATTGTTAACATCCAGTTGGAACAATGGCCAGTGATTTTTAACAGCCACTGCAATGAGACACTTGACTGAAGTCATCTTTACAACAGGAGAAAAAGTGTCTGTAAAGTCCACACCTTCAACCTGTGTGTCACCCCTAATAACCAACCTTGCTTTGTATCTTTCAATAGAGCCATCAGATTTATATTTGATCTTGTAAACCCACTTACAGCCAATAGGTTTCTTACCTGGAGGAAGATGCACAATGTCCCAAGTGTGGTTAGCATCCAATGCATCAAATTCCTTCCTCATAGCATCCTGCCAAGCTGGTACAGAGGCAGCTTGAGAGTAAAACATAGGTTCAGATTCCAAGTGAGAGGAAGAGGAGCCAGAAAAGGCTGGAAGTTGACAAACATAGTCTTTGAGGTAAGAAGGAGGGAGATGTGATCTGGTGGACTTTCTGGGCAAAGAAACAGGCTGGGAGACAGGCAATGTAGGAGGGGAGATGTCAGGACTGAAAATAGGAGAAGGAATAGACACTGGAGAATCAGGAGAAGGGTGAGGAGAAGAAGAAGGAGAAGATTCATGGGAAGATGGTAGGGTGAAAGGTTGAGGAAGAATGTCATCATAAAATGGAACAGGTGGAGGAGAAGGAGAAGAGGGAGGAGGAGACTTGAATGGAAAGTGAGTTTCATGAAAAACAACATCTCTAGATATAAAGCATTTCTTGGAATTCAAGTCATAAAGTTTATAACCTTTCTTACCAAAGGGATAACCAAGGAAAACACAGGAATGAGCTCTGGATGTCAGCTTATCCCTATGAGGGATAGGCACAGCAGCATAAGCCAGACAGCCAAAAACTCTCAGATGTGAATAGGAAGGGGGAGAGCCATGTAATAATTCATGAGGAGATTTGTAATGAAGCACCCTGGATGGCAGTCTATTAATGATGTATGTTGCAGTTAACAGACAATCACCCCAAAAAGAAATAGGTAAACCAGACTGAAAGAGAAGTGCTCTACAAGTTTCAAGTAAAGACCTGTGCTTTCTCTCAACAACCCCATTCTGTTGAGGAGAATGGGGGCAAGTTGTTTGATGCACAATCCCAAGTTTACTAAAATAGGAAATCCCTTCAGCACTGGAACCCAGTTCCAGGGCATTATCACTTCTGACAAACTTGACCAGGGAATTAAATTGAGTTTGAACATAAGAAATGAAGGATTGTAGTAGAGGGAATGCATTACTTTTAGAACCCATTAGATGTGTCCAGGTAGCTCTAGAAAAATCATCAACTATGGTGAGGAAATACTTGCTACCAAGGGATGTAGGGGTATGGTAAGGACCCCAAGTATCCACATGAATAAGTTGGAATGGTTTGGTAGTGCTAATGCTACTGTCAGGAAAGGGCAATCTGGTTTGTTTAGCCATAGGGCAAATTGAGCAAGGAAAAGGTTGTTTAGCAGCAATAGAAAAAGGCAAATTAGAAACATGTTTCATATTAGCAAAAGATGTATGTGCTAATCTCAAATGCCAAATGTAGTTCATATCATCAGGAACAACATTATTACAACTAGAATGTTTGTTATCAGAAACAATATCATCATTACAAACATCTGAGTCACTATGCTCAAGAGAAGAAGGCTTGGAAGAGGCAGAAGAGGAAGAGGGTGACCAAGAGTACTTGTACAAGCCAGCCTCCTCTTTACCAAGATCCAGAAGCCTCTTCAGAGAAAGGTCCTGTAACAGGTAAAGAAGGCATGAGGTTGGTGTAAACAAGACTAAACAATTCAATTGTTTCATCAACTTATGAACAGAGATCAAATTATGTTTGAAAGAAGGAACTAGAAGTACATTATGAAGAGTGAGGTAAGGAGTCAATGCAAATGATCCTGTACAAGTAACTTTGACTTTATATCCATTAGGAAGTGAAACAAGGTAAGGTACAGTTAGGGGTATAATGTCAAACAATAGATTCTTATCATAAGTCATGTGATTGGAAGCTCCTGAATCAATGATCCAGGTAGCAGAATTTATGTGTGTAAGCATGCATAACTTGGAATCAGAAACAAGACTCTCAGACATTAAAGTACCAGCAAAATTAGCAGAACTCATGGAAGAAGAAGTTTGATCACTGGTTGAAAGTGTTTGTTGAATCAAGCTCACAATCTGATCACATTGTTGTCTGCTCAACCCTGGTATCACAGGTTGACTGGCAATAGGATCCCCTAGAGGAGCAGACACACGTGAAATTCTTGAATCAACAGATACACAATCAGTACTAGTGGAAAGATGAGCAGCAGATTTCCTTCCCTTGATGTAAGAATTGCTTTGAGGAAAACCATGGAGTTTGAAACACTTATCAATTAAGTGTCCAGACTTCTTGCAATATCTGCAAAATAAGTTTCCTCTGTTTTGTTCAAAATTGACTTTAGGTCTGAAATTAAAACCAGACAATTTCCCTTGGTTGGACCCAGCAGGGGGCCTATCAGTGTGAGCATTAAAAGACATTGAGTCTGGGCTCATATGGGAAATGGACTTGACCTGTCTTTGCTTTTCATCATTCAACACAATATTATAAACACTGTCAAGGGAAGGAAATTGTTGCATCATTAACAAATTGCTTCTTACACCCAAATATGTCTCATTTAGTCCCATAAGGAACTGATAAATCTTGTTCTCATCATCTTCCTCAATGATACCATTCTTAGCAGCACAAGTGCACTTCTGCCCATGGTTTGGGACCATTGTCCCCAACTCATCCCACAAACTCTTGAGTTTATTAAAGTATGAGGCTACATCAAGGGAACCCTGGGAAGTTTGGGAGAGTTCTCGCTTTAGTTCAAAAATTTTGGTTTTGTTAGGAGTACCATATCTCTTCTCAAGTTGAGACCACATGCTTCGTGCAGTGTCAGAGTATTGAACACTGTCAGCTATTTGAGATGACACAGAAGAGGTTAACCATGACATAACAAGCATGTTACATCTATCCCACAACCTTTGCAAACTCACATTATTACTAGGTCTGGAAAAGGAACCATCAATGAAACAGATTTTATTTTTAGCAGATAAAGCCATAGTCATTTTACGCTTCCATCCTCCATAACCACTTCCTGAGAAAGGAGTGGGGACTAAACATGCACCAGGAACATCAGAAGAATGCACAAATAATGGATTGGAAGGGTCAATAGGACCGGAGTTAGCACCAGAACTACCAGCATTCATGTTAGCAGCCATGCTCAACAAATGAATCAAATCTTTTGAAAAACAATATCACCAAACAATATTCACAGTCTACACAGTCAATATTCTCAAGTTAAATGATTTATTCACAAATAGGCAGTCACATATACAAACAAGGAATCACAACCAGATAATAGGAACGAGGTTACCGTCCTTCTTCGCAACCGGAAGATCGGCCTTTAACAATAGGCAAAACCCTAGGTAGTGTAACCGTCAAAACTTTACCACAAATGTTGATAAAGATGTCGCAGCACCACCGATGATGACCAAAACTTCAGCAAAGTAAGTATCAAACCACCGGATGGTAATCAAACACTCGATTTGACCACCAGAAAACCCTAGAGGTTGAAACTCACCGCAAAATCTCCGAAAAACTCACAATAAACGATTGAACCGTTCAATACAGAAGGAACAAACGTAGATCGTGAAGATAAATGGACCGAAGAACCCTAACATGGTTGAAACCATCATCGATCCTTTTGATCTCAGAAAAATCCCAAATTTTGTCAAAAATAGTTCAGATGAACTATTGATTCACACGATAACATCACCGGATCATTGTACCGGCTCTGATACCATGATAAGAATGGACATTGGGCCTAATTCAACCCCAAAAGCTAGCTTATAAGATGAGGATTGCCCAAGCCATATAAGGAGACCAAGAACCTCAAATCCCTCCGATGTGGGACAACTCAACACCCCCCATCACGCCCAGATCTCTGGAGCGTGGACAACATAAATGGGGGCCCAACATCGGTAACAATAATTGGGATGGGCCTGGCTCTGATACCATGAAAACATGCAGAGAATCGGAGAAAATTTAGAGAGAGAAAGTAGAGAGAAGGAAGAGAGAATAGAAGAGTCTCGAAGAAGACTCTGTCATCAGCCAAATGACCCTCCTGAAGGGTCAAGTATCAAGTGAGAGTATATATCAGATATACTTATTACAAAACTAGCCTATTTACAAATACAACCTATTTGCACATATAGCCTATTTTACAAAAGAATACAGAAGAATAAAGAGATTACAGAATTAGCCACAATTAAGGAAATGACCAATTATTAGGCTCAGAATTAGTGTATCATCATAGCCTATATCTCAACACTCAAAAATTTAGAAATTATTTCAAATGGACTATTGGAGAAAATTAAGAGAAACAAGTCAATTATCCCCTTTTAATGAAAGATATTTGTCCTCTTCAGTCAACCTACAATTAAATCCTAATTTTAATTAGATTCATTATTTAATTCAGGGTATTTAGTATTTAAAGAATTTGTCATGGTTTGACCAGTATAAACTAATTGTCAATATACTATAACTTCATATTTAATTCATTTTTTATAAAGAAATGTGAATCTAGTTACTGGAACATCATTTTTTATAATTTTTTACAATTATTTATAAAGAAAAAATCCTATGTTTTCAAGGTGTCTTTCTAGCTTAAAATATCGAAATGTTCCGTATATTTTTTTTTCTTTTTCTTTTATATTATCTTAGACTGAGATGAGCTTAAGTAGAACGACATGGTCAGAGAGGAAATAACCAACCCCAACTTAAAGAAAAGGTTCCTATGTTTCTTAGGAGCCTTTCTAGCTTAAAATATCAAAACCTTTCGTATGTATTTTTTATTTTCTTATTTTGTATAATCTTGGATTGAGATGAGTTTAAATGGAGCGACATGATTAGAAAGAAAATAGCCAACCCCAAATTACTTGGGGTTGAGGTGTAGTAGTAGTAGTTATTGTTTTATTTATAAATCTGCTTCAAAATTATTTTGTTAGATTAGTGGTACACTGGTACGATTGCATAGAAAAAGTTATGAATTCTGCAATCAGAGGCGAACCCACGATTTAAAGGTAGCGGGTGCATATTTACATTCAATCAACATTTGCTTTGTATATAGGGTGTCACTGCTAATATATTACCATTATTTAACGACATATTGGATTTTTATCAAACTTTACGGGCGTCAGTAACCCCTCATTCTATAAGGTAGGTTCGCTCTGTCTGCAATGTTCATGATTTTCTCAAAAAGTTATGCCTAATTTGGGTCATATAAATGCAAAACATGTAAGTTGCATCAGTTATTCGCGTGAGGGATGTTCTGGTTGACAGTCAATATATACTACACTAGTTCCGCGATAGTATTCTATTGTACTGCATATTTGATTTTAGGCTTCAAAATGAGTAGTGACAATAAGTTGTAGCTTAGATGACTAACTTATTATGATTGAAGACTTGTTTTTAGATGAATTGTGGTGGATTATTGCATAGGTTCAATGGCGAAGATCTTCTGCAAAAATTCAGAGGCAAAAGCTTCATGTTTGTGGGGGATTCGTTGAGCAGTAACCAGTGGCAATCACTCGCTTGCATGCTTCACGCTGCAGTTCCGAATTCTAGTTACACGTTTGACAGAGCAAGAAATCGTTCCGTTCTCTCATTCCCGGTGAGTCAATTATTTGACTGGTTAAAGTTCATGATGGAAAAATCAATTGTTTCATTTTCATGTTACGACGAAAGCTTTCAAAACTTTCCTTGTGCTGAAGGTCTATCGGAAACAGCCTCTTTACCTTCTCAAGGTAGGGTAAGGCTGCGTATATACTACCTCCCCAGACCTCACTTGTGGGATTGCACTGGGCCTGTTGTTGACGAATGCTTTCAAAAACACGTGTAATTTACTGCATTTTTGTGATTTAAATGATCCAACCCCTCTTTCTAATAACACTAGCATCTTTTCAGATCTATAGTGTTAATAGCGAATCATCATATATCCTGCTCGGAAACCAATTGTTAGCGTCCTACTTAGTCTCTAGACAAATACTGGCTGCATTTGGACATGCCTTTCATCTTCACTCAGTACAAAGTGCAAACCAGAACATATTATGAATGTCTAACACGAGTCGTTTACTCTGTTTATGTAACGGAAAGGTTGGAATTTGGCAGTGACTCGATATGTAATTGATCTTCTATTCTGATACGGTTGAATATATAATGGTTATGGCTAATGCTGAAATGTTAAATGCCATCATTCTTTGAATCCTCAGCCAACGTAGAATGTTAAGTCTGATAAAATGAACCATCAATTTCTGCCTTCATTCTGTGCTTATAGCATCTCGTTGTCCTGCAACTTTCTTTAACTTTCAGGGGGTCGTTTGGTTTGTAAACAAGTTACACCAGGATTAATTATCTCAGGATTAGTTATCCTGGAATTGTCATCCCACCATCCCATAAGGATAAAAATTACTCTACAATCCCAGGATAACTAATCTCGGGATTTGTTATCTCAACCAAACGCGGAATAAACTCATCTCAAATTTAATCCCGAGATTAATTATCCCTTAACCCTCGTACTAAACGAGCCCTTAAAAATGAATCCTTCTTTTCTTTCTCATGATCTTTTTGTTGCATTTGGAAGGAGTTTGAGTTCACAGTCACATTTTTGAAAAATGGATTTCTCGTTGACCTAGTGGTCGAGGAAGCAGGTCGAGTTCTCAAGCTCGACTCTCTCAGCAGGAGCGACCAATGGAAGGGAGTCAATTTCTTAATCTTCAATAGCTACCATTGGTGGATACATACAGGCAACCTACAAACGTATGCTTCTTCATCAACATAATAGAAAACCAGACTTCATTATTCCTAATTGCAAGAAGAAAAAAAATCACATTTTGTTGATTTTGTTGCAGATGGGACTATTTTAAAGTTAGCGACAAGATCTACAAGGAGATGGACCATATGGAAGCATACAAGATTGCTTTGACTACTTGGGCCAATTGGATTGATTCCAACATTGATCCTGTTGTGACTAAAGTGTTTTTCCAAGGAATTTCAGCTGTTCATTATCAGTAAGTTATCAGACAAATTTTCTTCTTCCCCCCAAACATTTTAATCTCGACGAAACATCGGTTAGCATTTCCTGCAAGTTTGAACACTCTATAACAGTAATGTCACAAGACTCTTTTCGACAGATTAAAGTAACTGAACTTTATCCACTATAACGACGGTACTACAACAACTGCTATGCCTCAGTCTCAAGCTACTTGGGGTTGGATGTAGGAACCTCGATATCATAAATACTTTGTTTGGGTCCATAATATTGCAATACTCCCTACACTATAAAAGAAAAATCAAAGACTATCTTTTTGCCACGTTAAGTAGCTGAACTGTACTCATTATAACAGTAAAGTCATGAAATATTACCTATTATAACGGTAAAGTCACTTGATATGCAAGTTTTGTTGGTATAGTGCGTACACTTTAATAACTTTACTGTTGTAGTAGACGAAGTCAGTTACTTTAATGTGACAAAAGGTAGTTTTCCGAGTTTATTGTTATAGTTGGTAAAATTCAGTTACATTAATATGACCGCAAATATTGCTTTATAGGATATATATATAAGTTAACTTCTAGTTAACTGTGGAGGGGGACCTTAGCGTAACTGTAAAGTTGCTGCCATGTGACCGTGGAAACAACCTCTTGCAGAAATGTAGGGTAAGGCTTCATACGATAGACCCTTGTGGTCTAGCCCTTTCCCGAACCCCGTGCAAAACGAGAGTTTAGTGTTCTGGGCTGCCCCTTCCGATTAACTGTCCACCTAGTCACGTGCAAAAAACACAGTGGAATCACGTGACGCACAACAGTTCAGTGGCCATAATTGAAATAAACCCCTCCATTTAGTATGTTTACTTTGCAAAACTTAATTTAGACCAGTTAACTCAACTTGGTTACTATTTCAGTGGCAAGGACTGGAATGAACCAATGGTGCAGGACTGCAGTGGACAAACAAAACCAATAGAGGGTTCAAATTATCCAGGAGACAGATATCCAGGAGAGGCAGTGGTGAAGAATGTACTAAGTAACATGACAAAACCTGTCTATTTACTTGATATTACACTGCTTACACAACTACGAAAAGATGGACATCCATCAAGATATGCGAACGGCGAAACCGATTGCAGTCACTGGTGTGTAGCTGGAGTTCCAGATACTTGGAATGAACTATTGTATACAATCTTGCTCCAGAAATAATTTCTGAAGCTAGTGTATTCTTCTTTTCTTACAAAAATTTCTCAGTCATATATAAATGAAACCTTATGGCAAAGGTGATTCTGAGTATCTATCGCAAATAAAGTCTCTATTTTTACTAAGTAAAGGTAAGTTATGCGCATACAATACCCCCTTAGTACCTTGCTTATCGAATACGCTAGGTAGGGGAAAGGTTTGTTATTGTTGTTGTTATGGCAAGGTGGCTTCCCTCTCCCGTGTAAGAAGATTTTATCTTTATTTGCATAGCGCGATCAAAATGGTTCCAAACCTCCATAGCAAGCTCACTCTTGATGAAGAGGTGATCAATACTTTATTTATCATGCTCCGAACAGCACAAGCATTTGCTTGCTAATCTTATACCTTTCGTCTGAATTTATTCCCTTAACCGATTCTGAAATCCCCGCATACAAAGTCAAATAAGGCGACAACCTTCTATAATGAGTGCCATCTGATGCCGCTTCGCCAAAAACATTCACTAAATATTTGTAATTAATATTTAAAGAAAAACAATGTGCCCACGTGTATAAAAAATAATACTAGGATAAATATTGTTAAATAATCATTAATGTAGGATACAACAACGACGACGATCTAGTATAGTCTCACAAGTGGGGTTTGGAAAAGGTAGATATATGCAGACCTTACCTCTACCCCGACGGGTAGATATTAATGTAGGATAAGAAGTATAAAACTATAAAACTTCTCCGCGCAAAATCGCAGGTGCACAAACATCTATTTTTAGGGATGCTATTTAAAGATTTGTTAGTACTTATTTTGTCTTGAAATTTTAAAACAAAAATCTTAACTTCAATAATTCAGGACATTCAGAATATATTGACGAATTATTAAATGGCAACCTTTTAGAGTAACTACTTGGTGCCATTTCTACAAAATTACACCATTATCAGTAAACGAATAATTGAGAAAACTTGCGTAAAATATTCAAGAAATTTCGTCAAACCTACAAAGAGTTTATATTAGCATGTTTCAAGATGATGTAACTTTATAAGTAACACAAAATAAGGTCACACATAATTTATTCATTTTATTGAACTTTTCAATTCAAGTTCCACAATATTATACTATTATTTAAAATCTTCATGTGATTTACTGAAGACTTTGCTAGTTTGGTAATATAAAAAAACTTTCTAATTCTTATTATCCGCAGAAATATTCTAATATTAATATTAGGTTAACCAAATCGTATACAGGAATTACTATCAAGTTACAAGACTAATATTTGTTATATCGATAAAATCCAAAAATTTAAGGAAAAATATCTCAAAAATAAAAATAAGAAGAGAAGATCTATTTCACCGAAACGCACCTACCCTTAAACCGACCCGACCCAAATTTCTGATTCGCTCTCAAAACGGATTTCACAAATGTGTGAAGTGTGAACCACCCAAATCCCAAATCACGCAATCGGGCCAATCTTACCGGATCTTCCCGGTTCCCGGTCTCAACATCCGGTCATAGTCTCTTCCGTTCTAATCCAATCCAAACCCTAACCCTATTTTCTCTCGGATCCTCTGATCGGATCTCTCTCTGAACAGCGTCAAGGAAGCTCTTCACTTTCTAGGTTCGCATTTCAACCTGGATCAATTTCAAGTGGATCAATTTGCGCTCAATTTTGAAAATCTCGTTTCATTTTTACTCTTCGCAAAAATAGATTTTTTTTGGGTGCATTTTTCCTTTTAATATGCTGGGCCGAATAAGTGGAATCGATGTAGAGGATTGTTATAGCCCAAAGTTGTTTTTTAATGTCTTATTGTGTGGCTTTGTGCTTATTTAAATTGGTTTTGCAATTTTTTTTTAATTTGATTTGATTGGGAATTTGGATCATTTGGATGTTGTAAATGGCTCTAGTAATGAACTTAAATATGTCAGTATATGCATATACTTTGGTCAGTATAAAGCCACTGTTGCGAGTATCGTGGATCAACATTGTCGTGAACTTTGTGAACACTTACGGTCCAGAGGCGGATCCAACATTTAAACTTGATTGGTTCAACCTTTATTATGTTCTGACCACTGAATCCCTTGCACCTTTCAATTTAGTGGTTCAGAACTTAATATTTGTTGAATTTTAGTGTTTCTTATATTATCTATGCTCTGGGTAAAAAGAAATTGGTTCAGCAGAACCCGTTGAGTGTATGTTGCAAGCCCCTACCGATGCTCTTTAGGGGAATGCCATTTTTATCAGACCCGTTTTTAACCCAATAAACATGAGACTTCTTTTTTCCCCTTTTTTTTTCTTTGGCTTCTTTATATTAGAGCTTAGGCTGCAAAATAACTTGCACTTTTAATGTTTTTGACTTCATGAGTTGTTTGTGCGTGGTTTATGGATACTTGAACTGTACAATTGGTGCTTCGGTGTCAATCAAGTATATCCTTCTTTTTTATTTCAGCGGAGCTTGTATAGACTACTCACCATTATTTTGCTCTCGATTTGTTGTTTTTGTTTCATTATGAAAAAAGAATGTTCCTTCCAGAAGATATGAGCTATTATATCCACGCACAAGAAAAAGCTCAATCAGATAAATTGAGAGAGAGGGATAGAGTATAAATCAGATAGACAAACTGACTCCAGTTGAAAGAGTTGTGATGAGTATTAGTCTGGTTCTCTTTTTCAATATTTAGTACATAAAATTTAAAGCAATGTCTTTTTTTTTAAAATAACAAAATCTACTGTTTACAATGATTAGGATAGTATTATGAGGCTCAAAACTTGAGTCTTCATCTTTTTTCCTTTCTTCAGATGCTGGATTTGGTTAATGATTTTGAATTACAAACTTTTTTGGCTTCCTTAAAATTCTGCCATTGCATTTTACTTGGTTGCTGGTGTCCTGATTAAAAATAAAGAAGATCCTGATCAGAAACTTGGTTACTGTTGTTTTGTCATTTAACAGCATTTAGACCAAACCATTTCAGTGAAAACAGATTGGTTAATTTAGCTTCATCCATGCCATGGAAATTCCAGTTGAGACCCCAGCAAAGAAACCAAAGAGGTTGACATCTGTTGTGTGGAATCATTTTGAAAGAGTTAGAAAGGCAGACATCTGTTATGCTGTTTGTGTACATTGTAAAAAGAAGCTTAGTGGATCGAGTAACAGTGGAACAACTCATCTAAGGAATCATTTATTGCGGTGTCTAAAAAGATCCAACTATGATGTTTCCCAAATACTTGCAGCAAAGAGGAAGAGAAAAGATACTACTGTTGCAGTTGTCACTTATGAAGAAGGACAAAGGAAAGAAGAAACCGTTAAACCTTTGACCTTTAAGTTTGATCAAGAAGTAAAGAAAGAGGAAGCTACCATGCCTATCAACCTTGGCAATGTTAGATTTGATCAAGAGCGTAGCCGTCTAGATCTTGCCCGTATGATCATGTTACATGGTTATCCTTTAGCCATGGTTGACCATGTTGGATTCAAAATATTTGTCAAGAACTTACAGCCATTATTTGAGACTTTGACTAACAGTGCTGTTGAACTTGACTGTATGACAATTTATGCAAAAGAGAAACAGAAGGTGTATGAGGCAATCCATAACTTGCATGGAAGAATTACTCTCTCTGCTGATGTCTGGACTTCATCTGAAAATGCACGGTATCTGTGTTTAACTGCTTTTTACATTGATGAAGACTGGAAACTGCAGAAGAAAATGCTGAATTTCATAACACTGGATCCTTCTCACACAGATGACATACTTTCAGAAGTTGTTATAAAAAGTTTGACAGACTGGGCCATTGATCGTAAGTTGTTTTCTATGACTTTCGATCATTGTACGGGCTATGATGAGATGATTATTAGAATCAAGGACTGGCTTTCTCAAAACAGGCCTCTATTAAAGAATGGTGAATTGTTTGACGTGCGTTGTGCAGTGCAGCTACTGAAATCAATCGTTTTCGATGTCATGGAAGCACTTCGAGATGTGATCCACAAGGTTCGAGAAAGCATAAGGCATATTAAGAGTTCACAATTAGCCCTAGGAAAATTCAATGAGATTGCTCAGCAAGTTGCGATTAGTGGTGAAAGGCCTTTGATTCTTGACTGTGGACAGCAGTGGAGTTCAACATACTTGATGCTTGAAGCTGCCTTAGATTATAGGGGAGCCTTCTGTCTACTAGAAGAGCACGACCCTTCCTACACTTTCGCTTTGTCGGAAGCAGAGTGGGATCATGCTAGTGCTATTGCGGGCTATATAAAACTTTTTGTTGAAGTTACTAATGTTTTCACGGCAAACAAATGTTCAACTGCGAATCTATATTTCCCTGAAATATGTGATATTCACATCCAGTTGATTGATTGGTGTAAAAGTACTGATAATTTTCTTAGCGATATAGCGCTGAAGATGAAAGAAAAGTTTGATAAGTATTGGAGTAAGTGCAGTTTGACTTTGGCGGTAGCAGCAATATTGGACCCCAGGTTCAAGATGAAGTTGGTGGAGTATTACTATCCTCAGATTTATGGTTCTGATGCCTCAAATCAGATAAAAGAAATATCTGATGCTATAAGGGAGCTTTCAAACGAGTATGCTATGGGCTCATCTTCGCTTGATCCAGATACAGCTGGTACTTCTGGCAGCTTAACCAGTAACTCTAGTGGTACAAGGGACAGACTTAGGGGTTTTGACAAATTTCTTCATGAAACTTCACAAAACCACAACATAACGTCAGATCTTGAGAAATACTTGGAAGAGCCAGTCTTTCCACGCAATTATGATTTCAGCATATTGAATTGGTGGAAAGTTCACACACCTAGGTACCCTACATTATCAATGATGGCACGTGATATCTTGGGAGTACCTGCATCCACTCTTAGACCAGAGGTGGCATTCAATAACAGAGGCAAGGTGCTTGACCAAGATCGCAGTTCACTGAATCCAGCTGCTAGAGAAGCCTTGGTTTGTGGTCAGGACTGGTTACGCGCGGAATCTGAAGGTAGTTTCATCTGATTTACATTTTCTTCTGTCTATTGGTTTAGGTGCTAATATCTGATGGTTTATTTTTAAATTTTTAATGGATGGTTGCACTTCACTTACCAGAAACCAACTCACCTCACATCTATACTGCCGTGCCACTTTCAGTGGAATCAAAGTAGAGCATCTGTGGTATGTTTCCTTATCTTCATAAATTGTTTCCTATTCCAAGCCTTTCTTGTGTGTGTCGATCTTCTAATTTAGAGTTTATCCCTTTGCAAGGTTTGATGATTGGAGGATCGTTCGATCAGGACACAAGTGTTTGATTTCTTTTAATGACTTTGAACTTAATATCCAATTTAGTGGATATTGAGTAGATCTTCTTAAATATGACTGTATTGCTTTAAGATCACCTTCTTTCGATTTTCTTGCCTTTTCTTCAATTGTAAATGTTGATTGTAGTCAAGATATGTTATTCCACCGTGGGGGTTTCTCCCTGCATAAACTGGAACTTTTAACAAGTTATCTTCGGAGAGGAGGGTCGAGAGAAGGTTGTGTTCAGATGAGAAGAAAGACTTTTGTCCCTTTTAATAAATTTTAGGCAAGTAAGAAAATTAGTAGTTATTTGTTGTGAAGGGTCAAAGGGATTTCAAAATTCCACATAAAGATGGTTTATTTCTGCTCTCCAGGCATAACAAAAATGAGGAATTAGTTTGCTGGTTTCAATACAATTTAGCTGCATTTGTCTTATTGATGTTTTGGTGATAGTACAAGTTTGCTCATTTTCATTTAAGTTTGGCTTCAGGTAAAGATTTAGTTTTAGCTTTGTGTCACTGACTTAAAGGTTATCTGTTATGTTTTCAATCTAAAATCTAAACCATTATATGCTGATATCTTGGGTACAAGAAAACGATCTAGTGTGGATAAAAAACTTCTAAAATAATTGATATCACTCAAACCGAATAGAGATAATTGTGTTTCCTATTTCCTTTAATTTTCATATAATTTCAATGAAATACTTTTTTATTAGGACCACAGACTGCCTCGGCCCAACCTCGATCAAGCTGCACGAGCCACATGCTTACTTGAGCCAGGCTAAAAAGCCTTATTCTTAAACAAGCTGAAAGAATCTTAGCACATTAGCCTCATTCTAAGCTGAAAGAATATTAGCACAGCCCAACCTAACCTATCCAAAACCATATTGACGGTCGGCATAATATATGTGAGTTTCACTAATAAAAACTTTTGGAATTTTTTGTCTAAATTTTATTTCTGCATTAAGGAGTAGCTAAATGTTGGTTCATTTTGAGATGATAGCTAACTTTTTATTAGCGGTATAAAAAGTGGCTATTTGCTTGCAATATGTTAGGGTGTTTACATTTCGGTCTTGGGATGCGACTCTTCCCTGATCTAGCGTGAACACAGAATATTTTGTGCACCGCGTTGCTATTTATAAAAGGCGGTTATTTGCCCCTTTTTTTCCTAGAGTCCTTTGAAATTATGGGTCCACAACTTAATGGTTATAATATCGTAGCCTATAGGTTCGCTCGTGATGTTACACACCGCATTGGGGTGGAGTGGATGAAATGGAAATTAGCATCTAGAGTCCTGTGTGACAAGAGGGTAGCACCGAAACTCAAAGGTAAGTTCTACAGAGCAGTGGTTAGGCCGGTTATGTTATATAGAGCTGAGTGTTGGCCAGTTAAGAATTTACGTATCCAGAAGATGAAAGTAGCCGAGATGAGGATATTAAGATGATGTGCGAGCATACTAAACTGAATAAAATAAGAAATGAAGATATTCGGGAGAGGGTGGGCGTTGCCCTCGTGGACGACAAGATGCGGGAAGCGAGGCTTAGGTGGTTTGGTCACGTGCGGAGGAGAACTATAGATTTCCCGGTTAGGAGGTGCGATCGGTTAGCTTTGGAAGGTACGAGAAGAGGTAGAGAGTGGCCTAAGAAGAATTGGGGGAGGTGATTAGGCAAGACATGGCGCGGCTGCAGATTTCCGAGGACATGGCTCTTGATAGGAACATGTGAAGGTCGAGCATTAGGGTTGTAGGCTAGGGGATAGTCCATAGTTTTCCCTCTTTGTACCAGGTAGTCTGATAGAGCTTTGCCTATTTTTGCTAGCGGTCTATGTTGTGTTCACGCTATTTTGTTGTTTCGCATATGATTATATTACTGCACTCCCTTTCACTTATTCGTTGTATATTAAGTTATTATTATTATTACTTCTTTTGCTTCTTTTATTGTTACAGATTTCTTCTTGCGCTACTTTTTTGATATTATTATCTTTTTTGTTGAGCCAAGGGTCTCCCGGAAACAACCTCTCTACCCTTTCGGGGTTGGGTTAAGGTCTGCGTACATCCTAACCTCCCAGACCCTGGCTGTGTTGTTGTTGTAGTATAGGTTCACTCGTGGTTATAGCCCAGCACGTAGCACCTGAAGTTCTACTTCGTTATTCTGCCGCTAAAATGCAAGTAAAAAGCAATAAATCATTGCGAAAAGGAAAAACTGATTGAGCTAGAAAAGGTTCAAAATTCCATATATCAGATTCAACGACAGATACAGGGGAGCAGCAGCCTATCCAAATCTTCCACATACAAAGCATAAATATTATGAATTCATACAAAAAAAAAAAAACAAGGAATAACGACCAAGGAAACTCTAGTCACTAACAATAATCTAAAACAGTAAGAGAATTCTGGGTACCAAAAATGAATAATGGCTAAAATAGCATACAAAATCCTTGAGATCAACAGCTTTTTTATGCAGAGGTTTTCTTGTTTGGTTCAAACACATACTTGATCAGCGACTCTTTGATCGGTAGTAACTCAGGGAACTCTTTCTTCAACTTTGATGCATCCATCTCATTGTTACTGCGAGCTGCAACAATTACCTTGGCCTGCTCTTCCACTGTGAAGTTGGCCCAAGTAAATTCTGGATTGATATATTTCTTGTACATCTCCAAGATCTCATTATGGCTCACAACACCAGGGTTCGTGAAATTCCATATGCCCTTGAGGTTACGCTTTGCCATCTCAATTGAAATAGGAAGAAGTTCGTCTAGCATGGTCATACTGTTAGGAATATTGACCACCTTATTGTAGCGGCTAATCTTGGTAATGAAATTGCGAGGGTTGTTGAGATCTGAAGATATTGGCATGCGAACTCGGAGTGTGCAAACGTTGTCATATTCTTTCAACAGCTCTTCAACCTAGTTGAAGAAAAAAGGAAAAACATATTAATGTCTAAATATCAGAAAAATGGTACAGTCAGAGTCGTAAGGAGAGCTTACCATGGCCTTGGTCTTTGAATAGAAAGAACCAGCGAAATTGGGCTTATCTTCCTCCTTGAACCCAATACCGGAACCCTCTAGGTGCTTAGCATCATACTCAAATATGCAACCAGTGGCGAAATTCATCATCAGGAGACCATGCTCTCTGCAAACATCTGCCAAGTTAAGAGTACCGGCAATATTTGTACGAATTGTTTCTGGTTTATGACTCTCACACCAATCAACATTGGGTCTACCAGTGACACCAGCAGCGTTGAATACATGTGTCGGCTTGACAGCATTAATGTCTGCCAAAAGCTTTGAGCGATCCTCCAAACGTCCCCTACCGTACTCATAAGGAATCCCCTGTTTCTCGCACAGTTTCCCTAGCAAACCACCAATCCACCCAGTCCTACCATAGATCAAAAACTTAAAAGGGGATTTCTGAGGCACGTCGCTGCTCTTTGGAGCTGGAGCTACCGTTTTGGTTTCATTGGACTTTGCTGAGAATTCAGAAGATCCTGAATCATATTTCTCGGATCCATCCAAATGTCTTTCTATTCCACCGGGCATCATCAGCATTCTAGGATGGGGAAGCAATGCTCCAGAGACATCCCCCCACCAATCGGGGTTTTTGGTATACCATTCAATAGTCTTTTTCAGACCCTCTTCCCACAAGGTTCTCTCCGACCAACCCAACTCTTTCAACTTCTGATCATCCAGAAAGTACCTCTGGTCGTTAAATGGCCTGTTCTCGACAAACTCAATGCTTTTGTCTGCATCCATGTTAAAGAGTTTGCATATATCTTTGGCAACATCGATCACTCTTCTCTCTTTTGTAGTTCCAATGTTATAAACATGACCTACCTCCCCCTTGTGTAGAATGACTTCAAAAGCCTCAGCAACATCCTCACAATAAAGATAACTACGAACATTACAACCATCTCCATGAATAGGAAGAGTCTTCCCCCTCATGGCTAAAAGTATAAACTTTGGAATTAGTTTCTCCGGGAATTGATTAGGACCATAGACATTGTTCCCTCTAGTGGTTATAACAGGTAAACCGTATGATCTACCGTAAGCCATAACAAGCATCTCGGCCCCGGCTTTTGTGGCTGAATATGGGTTAGTGGGAAGGAGTTGCGAGGCTTCGTGATTTCCTACAATAGCATCCTCGTCAGTCTCCCCATAAACTTCATCCGTACTGACATGGATAAACCTTCTGATCTGACCAGTAACTTTGCAGGCTTCTAATAGTACGTGGGTACCATAGATGTTGTTCTTAGTGAACTCAAAGCTATTACCAAAAGAGTTATCAACGTGGGTTTGAGCAGCAAAGTGCATTATAGTGTCAATGGACTCAGTGATGAGAAGGTAGTTAACAAGATCCGCACTGGCAATGTCTCCCTTAACAAACTTGAAATTAGGGGAAGATCGGGATGGAATAAGGTTCTTCAAATTTGAACAATAATCAAGTTTGTCAAGCACAACTATCTTGTAGTCAGGGTAGCTCCGGACAAGCCTGTTGGCTACATGACATGCAATAAATCCGGCAGCTCCAGTAATGAGTATATTCTTAGGGGTGTATGTCGACATCTTATTGCAGCTTCTACAAATGACAAATTCCAAATCAATGTTAAGATTTTATCATAAACTCGGATCCAGTAGACCTATACTCAAAAGAAAAGAACAAAATTCTAGCCAACATTTGCATAGCTAATGGCACAAACCACTGCAAAAATGTCCGAGTCAACAACTACAAACCAACAAGAGCATTTCAGAGTCAACAACTCCTCAACATAAGAGAAGTTTTTTCTCTGATAAGGTAAGATTTTATTGAAAAGGTATCAAGAAGGTACAGATTACAACAGCCATCCTCAACATCAGATAAGTTATATATCTTCATTTACAAAATTAACCTGCATCCCCTACCGTCACAAAATAGAGTCCACCCTTCATTATCTCTAACTTTCCGTTTAAGTTGTGCATGGGACGAAAAGAAAGATGTACAGTAAAAAGACATCTTGTTTAACAAATCATCAATCAATCAATCAACTACTCCTCAATCCACAACTAGCCAGGGTTGGTACATATTCTACTCTATTCGTGCTCATTTCATTCCAAAGTTTGTCTTTTAAGTAAAATCAGGTTTCTCTAAATCTCAACCCTTGATTTCAATGAAGTATAACTACAAAACAAGCACCAAGTACAAAATGGAACAAAAAATCAACCCCAGATGATAAGATCCGACATGATTGGTAAACTTTCACAATAATAATGAGCAATTCAAATGCCGACCTCTATTAGATCTGAATGAATTAAACACCACCAAATTAATAATCGATCAAAAAGTATCAAATCATAAACAGATCCAATCCAAATTCAAATGTTATTTTAGTTATAAGACCATTCACGGGAAATCAGTAAAATACAATACAACAGGAGATCAATAAGTTAAACACAGGAGATCATATTCTTCTATTCAAATTGTAGTTATTTATCGAAGATCATTTCTTCAAATACCGATCAGGAAAAATTAAATTGGTAATTGTTGTAACAAATTTATAAAATAGAAATTAAAGCATGCAAAAATATTAGAGAAATTGTTGAACTTACTAGTTCAAATTCAGATCAGGATCCACCCCAAATGAGGGGAAAAAAAGAACTACGTCGTGTGCTTCGGTTTTAGAAAGAGAGACTTGAGATTGAGACAAAGGCTGTAGTGTAGTATCGTGTTTTTCTCTATTTATAGATTCACTGTACAAAGAAAATTTTAAAAATGTTTCCTTTTTCAGATTTCAGGCAAAGAATAAAACAGAGGGGGAGGGAGAGTAAAAATTATGAAAGAGGGAACGGTAAAATGGTGAAACGGGAAGGAAAATTACGTCACACGGGTAATTTTTCGGCTTCCCTTTGTTGCTGAGAAATAGGGAAAGATTGATGGATGGGTTTCATTCATCCATATTTACCGACTACCCCTCAGTGGGCCCCACTCATATAAAGTAAATGAAAATTGGAGTAAGAAAAAAAGGCTCGCACTAAGCACAAAGTATTTTATATTTAGCATAATTCGGGGTCCCACTTCCAAGGTATGTATTGATTTTCTATCCTAATAAAAGTATTAGTAGTTGCTTTTACAGCTCAAACAGTGACTTATGTATCACATTGAGACAACCTTACCGTTGCTCTAAGGTTCGAAAAAAATTCAAAAACAATCAGATTTTCTAGTGGTCATTCAAAAATAGCAACAGTTTCAAAAGTAATTAAAATTTAACCATTTTTTATGTAAAGAAAAATTTGAATGAAAACATTATTCAAAATCTGAAAAAAATACTTCAATATAGTTCCAGTATAATATATCAATCCAGTATATTATACTGGAATTTTTCACGTATTGGGTTTCCAGCCTAATACGTTGTAAATTCATACACATGTGCACCAAGCTCCAGTATATTATGCTGGAACTTTCCGACCGTTTTACAGCAAAATAATAGCTATTTTAGTGACTTTGCAAATGCTGACTATTTTTTAAGGCTAATGGTTTCCTGGCCACTTAAACTTGTATCGATTTGTAAAGCCGATACATGAATTTATATTTTCCCATTTGAACATTTCAACTTGACGGAATGAATACTAATAAACACATTTGACCATTAACCACGCCTATGTGGAAGTGGCGCTACTGACATAGCTAAATTGTGTGCAAATCATGTTGTCAAGGCGCGTGAATAGTTTTATTTTTATTAAATAATATTAGAAATAGAATAAAATATAAATGAGAAAGAAAAAAAAGACCTTTCTCTTTCTTCTTCTCTTTTCTCGTCCCCTCCCACCTCTCTCATCTTCCCGAGTGAACTGCCCCATCTTATAAATTTTTTTTTGCATTTTCTATCATTCATGTAAAATATTGCACAAGGGCCAGAACCATTCATTTGATCAATCATTCATGTGAAGTATACAAAATCCTCCTTTACCTATTTTCTATTATTTTAATAGTTTTATTCTCTTGGGAATAAAGTTTCTTTTCACATTTTAGCGGGCCCGGCATTGGATATTGTTACTTCCAAGAAACCACCTCTTCGGTTACAGCAGAGGCGCAAGTATTCGTTTCTTGACTGGAACACGACGTGAATGTCGGAATTTTCGCCTTTGCAAGTGAAATTTCATCTTCAGATTCAGGAAGAAGAGCAATGATGGCCCACAGGAGCAGACCCACCTTCAGGAACTATAATAGTAGCTAAATAAACATCGTAATAAAGATTCAACATCCATGACAACTTTATCTGATTCAACAACAAGAATTGCTTCACCTTTAGCAAGTTTATCACCATCGGTTTTGACCCAACTAACAATCTTGCCTTCAGTCATAGTAGAACTGAATGCAGGCATAAAAATTTCACGAATCCTGGATTATATTATATGGGTTTTGCATAAATCGGTAGCGGGGAAGATGGAAGCACGGCGGAGGGTGATTGGGGTTGTAGGGATGGAGGTGGAGAAAAAAGAGAAAGAAAAAGACACTAAAATTTTTAAAGATTAAATTTTTTCCTAATAATATAGGACCCACAAATCCACATGTCATATAATAAAGACAAAATATATGACATGGAATTCATGTTAGAGCGATTGACGAACACGTTCAACAGAAAGTGCTTATTAGTATTAATTCTGTCAAGCTTAAGTGTTCAAATGAGAAAAATATAAGTTCATATATCGGTTTTACAAATCGATATAAGTTTAAGTGGCCAGAAAGTCATTATGTCATTTTTTAATGACCACTCCGAATACTGGCTAACCCATACTATTTTTACCCAAGGGCTCCCCTTCAAAAATTAGAATGCATGTTTGGTGAAAATATATTTTATCCGGTGTTTATACTAAATTAATAAATATATGATTCAGTTAGCATGATTTGGTTCACCTATCGGAACAAAAAACTTAGATAAATGTTTATAATAATTTGGTCTTATTCTTAGTGGTGATGTTGGGGCAAGATTTGACACCTTAAGTGAATACTTGTTACTTTTCATCTGCATAAATAATATAAAAATTAATATCTATCAAAGTATGACAAATAAAAGAAATTATCTAATTTTTCTTCTGGGGTATAACTCTTATCTCCGTGATCAAATCCTACTCCAGTAACTAGTGAGTCACGCCTAAGAGGTTGTTTGGATTATTAGTGCAAAGATTAATAATGTAAATATTATAAAGCAGGTAATAAAAAAAATTTAGTGCAGGTGTTTGTTTTTGTTGAATGGTTATTTGTTATATTGCAAATTTCGTGAATGGTCAAATATACTCTTGTACTATAAGATATTATTCAAGTATATAATTTATTATATTTTGAGTTTAAATATATCCCTATTATAATATTATTGGTTCAAGTATACCTTTCTTCTGTTAAGTTTGACCAAGGTAGACATTTAATCCAATATGATACTGATATTCGATCAGGCGGATGTCACATGGCATGCTACCTCTGTTAGATCTACTTTTAATGATACAAATAATATACCTCTACATGAAATCAATTACAGAAGAACAAGGAATCAAGAAGATACTAGAAGATCGCTAAAGTCAATCTTGATGTATAAGGAAATCAATCAGGAAAGATCATAAACCAATCAGCAAATCAATCAACAAAGATTAACGGACAACTGCGATAGAACGAATCAAGCAAGGCTAAACTTATCAATGCCAGCATATTCGGAAGATCGAAGATCCTGTAAAGAATGCTAAGTGGCTAATTTCGGAAGGACCAACAATCAAAGAGCACGCCTTAATTATATACAACTGTTAAATGAAAGATATCAAGGAAGAGCAACGACTAGCTGTCTTATTCTTTGAAAGAATCAATCTCTTTCCAAGGATCAAATCTCTGGGGTTGTCAAGTCTCAATCTTCACCAAAGTATTTATACCCAGCCTTAAACTTAGACAGATATACTTTGATCGAACCAAAAACTCTCTCTTTATTCTACTGCAAACAATCATTGTAGTTCATTAAGATCTGTTGTGCAACAAGTCAGAGAAAAGAGGAGAGTATAACACTAGTGAGGCATTGTGTAAAAAAGAAACGAGTATTAGAGGAATTGTATTATCAAGTCATTTCCATTGTATCCAGAGAAACGCATTTACTAAAGAAAACTCCCTTGCAACCCAAAGGGACTGGATTAGAATTCACATTGAATCTGAACCAGTATAAATTTCTGATGTCTTTAATTTGTGCATTTACTTTCTGCATCTTACTTTCTGTTATTGTAATTATTCTTTTATTACATTTAATCGATTCTTTGATAAACTATCAACCAATAAGAGATTAAGTTTAAAAATATATAATTCATCCCCCCTTCTCTCCCCTCCCCGTACTTTCAACTTCAGCGCTCCTAATCCATATATAAAAGATAAATTTAAACATTATGTAGTTCCTTGACATTGTAGTGTCTGAATTGAAATCAAAGATTAAAAGGTTTGACCTCTGAGTTGAAAGTCATCATTTTATTTGAAGTGAAAAGAGAATCATCATTTTATTTGAAGTGAAAAGAGTGTAATATTAATTTAAGAGGCCCGCAATATAATATTGCTAATGTTAGTAACGTATTGTACATTACAACATTCTAACATGCTACCATCTTAATGACAAAGAACTCAAATCCTAGATCGATTGTCAACTACACCCCCCTCCCCCTCGCCCCAACCCACAAAATTATGCAATGAATACTTTAATTCACCTCTAGGAATTGTATTATCAGAATCGAGCCACGAATGATTATTATTAGACATCCATCACCTTTATCGATTAGAGATGCCTTCTTTAATACATTTAGAAAAAATATCCAGAGGGGTCATAAACATTCGGTCATTGGATTTTGCATGCTGATAAAGGAAAACCACCTCGACATATTTTCTCATATTTTTTATGACATTCACTTAACAAAGTGAAAACGATGAAAATCTTGGATGTGTTTGGTATAACGGAAAATATTTTTCGTGGAAAATATTTTTTAAGAAAATATTTTTTTAGAAAATAAGTAGTAATTTTATTTATTTATTGGTATTTGATACACAAATTAAGAAAAATGACAATAAACATAAAGTTATAAACTTTTATACCAACAACCTTCCGGACGCATAAAATTTTATAAACTTTCGAACCGCTAAACTTTCAAAACTACGGAATTTCGAACCCGTAAACTTTATAATTTCTATGCCCGTAAACTTCCAAACACATAAATCTCGGAACTCATAATTTTGGAACTTATAAAATTTTGAGCCTTTAAACTGATAAATAATAAAACTAAAACTAAAAATATATTTAGATTTTTTTCGGGGGGGGGGGGGGGGGGAGTAAAACGAAAAAAAAGAAGTAAAAATTTTTTTTGGGGGGGGGGGGGGGGGGGGTTGGGGTGGATGGTGCGTGGTGCAGAAAAATGGAAAATCAGAAATTTGAATTACAAAAAAAAGTTTAAGGTAAAAAAAATAAGTATATTTTTTTGTGGGAGAGGGTGGAGGGGTAGTAGGGTTGGTGGTAACGGAAAAACTAAAATTTAAAAAAAATATTATTTTAAGAAGGGATGGGATGAATTTGTGAGGATGAAGAAGGTTGAAAAAAAAACTTTGAAAATATTTTCCCTTCAGATATTTTGCTCCAATAAGAAAATAATAAATTTAAACAATATTTTTCAAAACATTTAAACCAATCAAACAATAAAAAAAACTAAAACATTTTCCTTCTTAACAAACACACCCCTAATGTCTAATTGGAATACTGAGAAAAGGAAAAGAAAGTACATAAGGGCTCAACAAACTTCCATTTTTAGAAGGATATACTCAAGAAAAGGAAAGGAAACATATTTTTCCTTCTATCTGTTTTTTCATGTCTATATATATCCTTCAATTATTTTTTTTAATATATTTTCTGTCTATATATTTTATATATTTAATGAAGCATCTAAAATTGTAGATAAATTATAAATTATTTGTATTCTAATTGTAGATGCTTTCATTTTCATAAATAAAAAACGACTAAAACTTCTATAGATATTCTGCAAAAAATCAGTTACGTCAAAATCTCAATTAAAATACAATCAAATGGGAATTGGGATATTAAAATTTAGTATAGCCAGTTTGTAGATATTTTGTAGATGAATTGTAGATTATTTGTATTCTAATTGTAGAAGCTTTGTTTTGTATTTTCATAAATAAAAAACGACTAAAAATTCTACAGCTCTTCTACGGAAAAGAATCTACAATTTATCTATAATATTTCTGCAATTTTTCTACAATTAATTTCTGCAATATATCTTCTTCTTTCAATCTAAAATTCAGCCAAAAATAAGTCTAAATCCTTACCAAAACCCCTCAAAGTTGAGATATAAACTCTAAAATATATTTCTAATTATTTACAACAACACCCAATCAAAACAATTAATGATTTTTTAAAACTTAAATTTGAATTCAAAGCTTCCAAGCTTTTTAAGGACTGTCAATGGTGAAAGCCTGTAAAAAAAAATATGGGTATGAATAAAACGTGGGTGAGGCTGAGGGGTTAGGAGGGAGAAACGTGGGATGAGTGGAGATACTAGAATTAAACAAAAATCCTTTAATTAAGGAGTAAAAAATATCTCATTAATTATATTCTTAATTAATTATGGTATAGAATTGGTAAATTTGTATACTAAGTGTAATTAAGTCAAACCTTAAACATTAAGGATGAAAAAAATTTCTATGTGGCATATGAATGTAAAAATTTCATGAAAATAAGGCTATTAATTTTTATCAACAAAATCCAATGTATAGATTTATGTTCTTTCTAAGAATTTTTATCTTCTATAGCAAAGGTTGATACCTTATTTATTTTAAATAAATACCCTTTTAAAAAATTATATTTCATAGCTATTTTTTTAATTTTTATAGCTAAATATTTATTTGTGGTCACTCCTGACCATTAAACCATAAAATACTTTTTGTATTAATTTTTTTCTCTATTCTTTTAGATTTTCCCCCATCCCCTCTCTCGTTAGGGTTCAACAGAATTTATTAAATGAGTGCCCATAATTTGTAATTTCAATTCACCTATAATTTAAAACCCCTGGCACTAAATTCCTCCTAATCATTATGTCCTTTATTTTAGTGCTTTCCTCACTGTTTCTACTAGTGACGATGATGAGTCTACTAAAGCAATTCGAAAAGAATATTCTATTAATGTTGATGAAAGTTAAATACTCAATAATATAAGCTTTTCTCCTTCACCAAACTCTTATGCTTTTGTTAACGAGTTTGAGATTGTTTCCATGCCAGCTTTATTTTGCGCCAAATTTTGAGGGTTTTGAGTCAGAATTGCGGCTCTCTTGACAAGACGACATTAGGGTTGTTCTTGAACAAAAACGACGTAGTTCGGGATTGAGCAACTTAATTTTTTGTTAATATATCTCAATGTATTTTCATGTATTTCATTTTTTTGGCATTGTAATTCAATGTATCTCGTTTTATTCCATGTATTTTATTGTATTCACTGTCTTTTTTATATTATATTTCAATATATCTCGCTGTATTCTATGTATTTCATTATATTCAGTGTTTCTCGATATGCCGTCTCTCTATATGCCATGAATGTATATATATATATATTTTAATTAATACAATTTATGTATTCCAATGTATTATATAATTTCTCTGAAGATTGCTATAATTTTTAGGTATTTTTCAGTTGACAATCTTTTTTATAACTGAAAATATAAAATTTGTGTGTTATAATTGAATTTGTTCAGTTATATTAGGAGTCTATTATGTTAATTGATTCACTTTCCATTTTAAAACAGTGTAATCCCCTATTTTATGCCGTGAATACAGCCGAATACAATAATATGTCTAGTTGTAATCTCATGTTTTACTCCATAATATAGTCGAATACACTCATATACAACAAATAATTAGCTGAACTTTCCTTATTCATGCCTATTTTTGCTAATGTATTCATGAATACAATAATTTAAATACATTTTATAATCACAAAAAATATATTTATAATTCATAATATAGCAAATAATATCTATAAATAACTAATTACTTGTGGAAAAACACATTAATCCTTCCAGTTCAACAATGTATATTATATTAGACACAGACTATTCCACCAGATACCTAATAACTCAAACCAGTATAGGTATAATAACTACGCGCACAAAGATTTAGGTAAAAGCGACAAAATCGCCTACTTTTATTTTGTCTTTGTGAAATTTAAGGGGTAGTCGAAATCACTTACTTTTATTTTGTCTTCCTATCAAGAACCATGTTCTCGGAAATCTGAAGCCGCATTATATCCTATAGGATCACCTTGCCCCAATACTTCTTAGGTCGCCCATCTTTTTGTTTTGGCAAGCACGAGAAGAGGTAAAGGGCGGCCTAAGAAGTATTGGAGGCGAGGTAATCAGACAAGACATGGCGCGGCTTCAAATTTCCAAGAACATGGCTCTTGATAGGAAAGTGTGGAGGTCGAGCATTAGGATTGTAAGTTAAAGGGTAATCGAGCGATTTTCCTCTTTGTCCATGTTTTTCTCTTTGTACCGGTGAGTATGATAGTGTTTTGTCTAGCAATGCTAGCTATTTATGTTATGTTTCACACTTTTGCATAAAATTTGTGTTACTGTTTTGCCATTTATTTGCTATCTCTCACGTTACTGATATTATTTTTGGTTTCGTTGTTATGGATCTAGTGTCTATGAGCCTAGGATCTCTCGAAACAGCTTCTCTCCCCTCTCCGGGGTAGGGGTAAGGTCTGCGTACATCTACCCTTCCCAGACCCCACTGGTGGGATTCTACTGGGTTGTTATTGTTGTTTTTTGAAATGTAAACCTAATCTCCTATCATTTTACCAACTTCATTGATCACTAGGCTACATCGTTGAGCTTTTTGTCATATGTCTCTATATTCTACCTATTGTGGTTAGTGATAACCAGCTACCTACAACTAATAGCCAAGCTGTTACCACATTATCTAACTGCTAATAATGCTCCTGCAGCAATTTTGTGCTGTACTTATTGTTGCAATTACCTTTTCCAGCCCGAGGTTTTGTAGACCCTGGAATGAGAAAAATGATCTTAGATTAGCAATTGAGGCATGGAATCAGTGCAATGAAGTTGGTGAAGAAGCTCCAAATATGGGAAGTCCCAGAGAAGCAGACTGCTTTCACATTGATAATTCTACAAACCCTGGTGAGTTCTTGCTACTTTTAACTCCATCTATTTTCAGTCCCTCCTATCTGATATTGAACCATGGTGAGCTTAAATAAATCGACATGGACAATGAAGATTCATATAGCTGACTCTAAACTTACTTGAGGTTGAGGCGTAGTTCTTATTGTCATATTTTCAGTGCCTGGATATTAGGCCATAAATTGCCTGCCTCAGAAATATAAAGTAAACAGCCATTAAGTCCAGAGTTTTCCAGCCCTGCCGCCTCTCTCTGCCCTCCTCACCCCCCCGGCTCAAATCCGTGACCAATATGTCACACAGATTACTTTACTGTTGCTCCAAGACTCCTCTTGTATGACAAAAAGTTATGACGTCTATATAACGACAGTTTAGAAGTTTTTTTTTACACTATCAGATTATTTACATGTAAATATCCACAATAAATGGAATTACTGAGTTGAAAAATAAGACAAGTAACCTTCTAAAGCAGGTTAAGTTGTACTGATAGAATAACATGTCAATACAATGTCAGTGGATATAAGTTATATAGTTTAAAGAAATACTAATTTTGTATATCTGTATAAAGTCAGGTTAATTCACAGGGTAAATGAAGAAGAGAATAAGTTTGGCATATCAAATGCTTTTTCTCAAGGTTTATGGACATTCTCTTCTGATCAATATGCAGCATGGAAAGAAATAAATCTTGGCAATAGATGTGAAGTTCAAGATGAGCTAAAATCTTGGCAGTTTTGGATGATAATGCTCAAGTGTGGAAACATGGACAAATTAGCTGGCTATATGGCAGAAAAGCCACCAGATTCCGGATTTCCTTGCTTCGGCGAAGGTTGCATGAACATGCCACTGATTATCATAACTATACAAGAATAGGAGAAGGCAATAAACTTGAGGGAAGTTTTTATGGAACTTGGGATTTGGATGCTGATGTTCACAAGGCAAAAGTAGATAATGATACATCGCATTATGCAGCAACGTGGGAGAAAGAAGTTGGAAAAAGAAGAAAAGCTGGATCTTTCATCATGTGTTGAAGACATCAACAAAATATCCATGGTTGATGTTGTATCTAAGATCAGATGCCACAATGGGATTCTCTGGTGGATACCACTTCAAACCAGGGGAATGATGAATGAAAAGTGTAAGTCTTTTGGTTTGCCTTTCCTGGAATATTTTGTATACTTAAAAACATGGCGGTCCGGTGCAAAAAGCATCTCGCGTTCACACATGGTCCGAGAAAGGGCCGCATCCTAAGGAATGTGATATAGACATCCTACCCTGATGCGAATATTAGTAGCTGCTCTCACGGTTTAAATCCATCACTTATAGATCACACGGAAATAACTTTACGATTGCTCCAAGGCTCCCCTTCAAAATTTTGTCTGCTAGTCAAAATTATTTTGAGATCATTTCAACTGTGCCTATATATCACATAAAATGAAATATGCAAAGAAATGCAAAATCAAGTCCCGGAAAATGCAAGTAGGTTGCCATATGTATAAAATTGTCATATATAGGCACGTCAGTAACTCACCTTACATAATGTCCATGTGGCGCCACTTAAAACTAACGAAAAATCACCATTTTTTTGACCAACCTAATACCCAACGGTTTTCACCATGTGGCATATCATGAGTTTTCTTTAAGGGTTGAGTTTTTTTTTTAAAAATAGTGTCACGTGAATATTGTGTAAGGCGAGTTGCTGAAGTTGCAACTTGTGTCTTCGGAAGACCAAATTAGCACTTTGAGGCATTTCT
This sequence comes from Nicotiana benthamiana, assembly GCA_034376525.1. Taxonomy (NCBI): domain Eukaryota; kingdom Viridiplantae; phylum Streptophyta; class Magnoliopsida; order Solanales; family Solanaceae; genus Nicotiana; species Nicotiana benthamiana. The sequence continues at coordinate 95,828,615 of CM067330.1, forward strand.
TTTGTGTTTCAAGTGATACATACACATATTTGAGTTATTTTTTCATTACAAAAAGTATTTTTATAACTTTATTGCAATAAATTAAAGTTGGATGACTATCTGTGAAATTTAACCCAAAACTATCCTTCATCTTCTCTCCACCAGATGAAGGGGAATTGATCTCATTAAAGCATTCTATCTTCCTTTCCTTACCATGCAAATTTCTAGTTTCTTGTCTGCTTCTTACATATAGTTAGCATTTATACTAACAACTATATCCAGATCCCTCCTTCACCTAATTTCAGAGTAAAATTCACATTGGAGATAAAGAAAGGCGGAGGACAAAGGAGCCAATTTTACCTCATGGACATTGGTAGTTGTTGGAAGAACAATGGCAAACCTTGCAATGGTGATGTCACAACAGATGTCACTCGGTATGCTTGAATACCAAAGATGACATGCTGAACCAATTGAATTCTACCTGCATATGACAATTTCCTACCTGTCCAAGATGAGATTCTTGCCACTATTTTGTCAATATGTGGCTGCCATTACATGATAGATAGCTTCTTAGAGTCAAGAGGTATGCCTAAGTATTTGAAAGGTAATGACCCTTGACTGTACCCCAGTTTTCTTTGTATCTCCTTTTGAGCCTCCTCACTAACTCTTCCAAAATGGATAGAACTTTTTGCTAGATTAGCACTACGTCCTGAAGCTGCTGAAAAGATCTGGAATCTATCATGTACTAAACTTACTGAAGTTACATCTCCTCTTGGAAAGATCATAAGGTGATCTGCAAACCTCAAATGAGTTAAGTTCAGCCTTGCACACAAAGGGTGGAAATGGTATGCTTTCTCCTGCTTTAAGATCTTTAAAGTCCCGTTGAGATATTCCATAGCTATGGCAAATAAGAAGGGTGACATAGGGTCCCCTTGCCTCAGTCCTCTATCTGCATCAAGAGGCTTTCTTGTTTCACCATTAACAAGAATTGTATAATTCACTGTTCTCATACATTCCATGATCCAGTTAATGAATTTAGTGGGGAATCTTAATGCCTCTAACACATTTGATGCAAGTATCTCCAGTCTACTGTGTCATAAGTTTTTTGGATATCCACTTTGATAAGGCATCTAGGAGAGATATTCTTCCTAGAGTAGGCTTTGACTAGTTCATGAGCAAGTATCACACTATCTGCAACCTTTCTTCCTGGGACGAATCCAGCCCGAGTCTCTGAAATAATGGATGCAATGACTTTCTGTTTTCTATTAGCAAGAACCTTAGTTATCAGTTTATATAGCGTAATGTAGCAAGTTATAGGTCTGTATTCTCTGATGTTTGTAGGATTTGGGACTTTAGGCAGGATGGTGATGGCTTTACAGTTCACTGCCCTATACAACTTCCATGTGGTAAAAAATCTTTTGACTGTTTGATAAACTTTATCTTCTATAATTGGCCATTCTTTCTTGAAAAATACTGCATTGTAACCATCTACTCCTGGAGCTTTATCATTTCCAATTGCACTTATACCTTCATATATTTCTTGCTCAATAACTTCTGCCACCAAGTTTACCTGCTGTTCATGATTAAGAACTGGGCTATTTTTCATTATTTCTCTATTGACTGTTGGTAAATTCCTTATTGTTGACCCTATCAAGGCTTTGTAGAAACTGATAATATCTGTTTGTATCTTCTCTTGGCCAGTTATTTTATTTCCAAAGATATCTTGTAGTCCTGTGATAACTTTCCTTTGCCTTTTTTCCTTCATTATTGCTGAAAAATATTTAGAATTGGCATCTCCTAGTCTTAACCATGTAGCTCTAGCCTTCTGTTGCAATATGCTTTCTTTAATTAAGGACCATTTCTCCAAATTCGATAAAGCTTGTTTTTCCTCTTTAGCTAGTTTATCTGAATAAACTTTTGATATTTGAGCTTGAATATCCTGTAGCAAACTCCTAATTGATTCTAGCTTATCTGTGATACCCTTGAATTCACCGTTATTAAGCCGCTTCAGCAAAGGTCTTAGAATCTTCAACTTTTGCCATATATTCTTCATAGGGTCAGGATCATATTGTTCTTTCCATACTCCCTCCACCAGTGGCATAAATCTTGGATGTTCTGCCCAAGTATTAAAAAATCTGAAAGGAATCTTGCCATTTGGTACTTGTCTTCTGATAGAGATAACCATTGGAGCATGGTCTGAAATAAATGGAAGCTTGTATTGTGCTTTCATTCATATGTCCATACTCTTGCATCCATTCATCATTCCCTAAAGCTCTATCAATTATACTATATACTCTATTTGTTCCTTGCTGTTTATTTGACCACATATAATAGTCTCCCCTCCAAGTTAGTTCATGCAAATTCAGAGTCCGCATACATTCATTGAAGTCTTGTATTTCATTCCTTGTAACTGTTTTCCCACAGATTCTATCTTGAATTGTTAAGACAGAGTTAAAGTCTCCCTAGGTAATCCAAGGTTCTGTATTTTGAGGTACATCAGTCTTCAGTTGCTGCCATAAATGTTTCCTTTCTTCAGTAGTATTAAAACCATATACTATTTTCATTAGATAGCTTATAGTATTTTGCCTGCCTACAGCTCTACAGTGAATTGTTTGAGCAGATTTTCCTAATACCGTAATGTCATAACTTAGGATCCCAAAGAATCCAAATTTTCCCATTTATTGCATATTCATAATTGTAGTAAGCTTGCCATCCAGGTGTCACTAACTGTGAAATATGATCTTTTTTTTTCTTTACTCTAGTTTCCACTAACCCCACTAGCTTTATATTATTCTCCTTTATATAGGTACCCAACTCCTTTTGTTTGTATTTCTTGTTGGTATCCCTTATGTTCCATACCATCCAAGACATATCAATGTTGAGATTGCCCACCTACATTAGGTGGTTTCAAGGTTGCTATCACAGCTGCACTCTACCTTATTTGAGGCCTTTGTTTCACTGGGGACATTATAGCTTTGGCATAGGTCATTTGAGTGTCATCTGCCTTCATTTTCCCTTTATCTACCTGCCTACTTGTTTCTATTGCTTCCTCTTTTTTTGATGATCTTCTTTACTTTCAGTTGGCCAAGAAACATTCGCAACTTCCTTGCTTGCTTCTTCAGCTTGTTTCTGGTTCACTTTATCTGTTGTAACTTTAGCTGGCTCCTTTGTTCTCCATATTTGTTTCACTAGTGGTGGTTTTCTATTCTTGAGCTGAGGGATTTATTTGTCATTTTCCTTTGGAATTCTACTACAATTATCTCATGCTTTTAAGCATTTCCCACAAAACTCAGGCTTCCAATCATATTCAACTGTTTGCTCAAACATCACCCCTTCATCATTCATGACTGGAGTACTAGTTGGCAAAGGCTTTGTAACGTCGTCCACTTCTATCAGGATTCTAGCATAGGAGATTCTTATCTGTTTAGCAGTACACTCATCAGCAAACATAGGAATCCCTATTGTGCTTGCTATTCTACTCAGTGAGTTCCCGCTCCAGCAATTTATGGGAAGCTTGGGAACCTTAACCATTGTGGAGTATCTGTCAAGAATTCTGCTGCAAAATCAAAGTAAGGAGACCAGTGTTTCATTATCATTGGTCTACCCTTCACTTTATAAGGCCCAGTACACATGATCTCCTTCATGTCTTCTAAAGATTGAAATCTCACAATATAATATCCCTCATCATGATAGAACAGATATGGTATAACAACGATGTTCCACATCTGTTTTATGTATCTTTTCATATAGTTATAGCCTGGTTTTTCACCCAAAACATAGACTATCAAGGCACTCTTCCATTTCAGATTTTCCTGCTTAATTTATGATTTCTCAATCTTAGCTACTAGATTTCCTTCTACAATTTCAGGAGTAATCTAATTCAGTGTCATACCATTTCCTGCAAATCCATTTCCTGTGAGTACATTAGCCCAGGTAGACTCTGTGGGGGTAGCTTGCTTTTGCTCTTTGTTCATCAATGGAACAGTAATTCCAGCTGGTGTCTTAGCTGTATTTCCCGTTCTTTACTCAAACAATAACAACAACAACAACAACTACCCAGTATAGTCCCACAAAGTGGGGTCTGAGGAGGGTAATATGTAGATGGGCCTTACCCCTACCCGAAAGGGCAGAGAGGCTGTTTCCAATCGACCCTCGGCTCAGTGAAGGAAAGGAAAAAGAAAAGCAAAAACAAAAGAGCATTAGTAACTCCAGCAGAAATAGCGTAAATAATTATCTAAGCATAAGAACCATAAATAAAATAGTATGCAATAATATTAGACAGTAACTACCATAAATAACTACCATAAGGGAGACACAATCCAATACACAAATCATCTATGGATAGCCCTGCCAAGCCTCACCCAACCCCGGGTGAGGAGTACGACAAACTCTAGGAGCCCCTATCCTACAACCCTGATACTAGACCTCCAGACTTTCCTATCAAGGGTCATGTCCTCGGAAACCTGCATTCGAGCCAATGGAACAATAACCTCTCGAGCTGCTGGGGTGTGATACTTCCTCGTAAATCAACATGCATAGAAATTTGATTCTGATTTGCTTGTTTCTACTATTGTTTAGCTGATCCTGAAGCTTCTCCATAGTAGATCTGCGGGGGAATGTACAGATCCAGTAGTCACCTTCGATGTTCCAGAAATGGTTTCCATAAACTTTGTTGAGTTCCTTTCCATGTCGTTGAGCTTAGGTATTTTATCATCTACACGAATTTGCTACTTTCTCGGACGTCCGCGAGCTTTCTTACCGGTCATGACAACAACGGCGCACGTTTGCTTAACATATGCCGAGAGAACTTGGAGAAGAAAGCCAATGAGCGCTACCTAAGTTTTTCTCACACAGATAAATAATAAGGGCAATTTAAGTAGAAATAACATATTATTTAATCTATTTCCTTTGTTATCCTACAAGGCTTACTATGAAAAACTAATTGCTTGTCTTTTTCTTTATAAAAAATTTTGATTTGATGGTGTAAGAAATTTAATAGATTATTTATGTACATAAGTTAAATGCTTCCAAAATATTCTTTGAAATTTTCGAATGCTCAAATTATTTATCGTGATTAAATTAAAACTATAACGTGAATAATACATACATAAAGAGGAAGGGGAGAGCAACAATAAAATTGTGTTCGTGTGACCTACAGGTCACATGTTCGAACCATGGAATCAACGTTAGGGTAGATTGTACATATCATACCCTTTTGGGGTACGACTCTTTCTTAAACCCTGCATATATATAAAATACTTTGTGCATCGGGGATGACCAAACACTTAAATAAAGAAATCATACATATGCAAACATTTCAGATAACAATATATAAATACAAGTCCACTTATCTATATATATAATAAAGATGGGCATAGTAGATCTGATGTGGCATCTTTCAGTTATGAGGATTGTGATTTATCTTTTTTCCGGTATTTTTGCTTTTATCCTAAATTTTCTATTTATTTATGTTCATAATTAATGTTCTTCCAAAAAGATTGAAACGGTTGCAAACAATTAATAAAAACTGAGACGGTTCGGAAAAGTGAATAAAAATAACCATAGCAATTTGAACAATCGCCTTCCTAGATAACGAAAAGTTTATAACATTGAATATAATAGTACCAATTAGTATGCCTCGCTTCCTCCTCAAAACCAATCATTCACCCAATTCATCTACTTCATAATTACCTGAAACTTGAGGGAAACTTGAGTTTTCTGTAGCTTTTCCAAATGGAGAATTTCTCTTTCAATCTTCTATCAAATTGAATATTGCATGTGGTGCATATGTATCTTTGTATCCCTATAAGAAAATATATACTGTTGTTAGTATATTTTGGTTGTTGGAGATGACATCTCCTTTTGTATTTTCTTTATGTCAGTCTAAGCGAGTTGTGTGGACGCCATATTTGTTTAAATTGCTCATATTTATTTTTGTTCTTGTGTATGAGATTGCTGGTCTGAGCGGTCATAATCTATGTTTTAAAAAAAAAAAAAAACCTTATTTCCAGAAATAACAGTGTTGCAGGAAGAAGATCAACAACAAAGGCATTTACATGTTGAGATCCGTTATGTCAGATATTATTAAGGTAAAAATTACTTACATAAAATTTATCATTAATTTCGATTATGATTAATATATTTTTCGAGAATATTGCTTTTAATTTACTTTTCTGTAATCGAGAAAATATGCATGAAGATATGGTCCTATGAGTGTGGTGGCACTCAAATATGGTGCATCGCTTTTCTTTCTAACTTCTCTTGGAAGCCTTCTTAAGACACAATCGCATGTAAGGAAATTACAGTAGTAAAAAATTTCCTAGAATAGCAGCTCTTTTAGGGAATGGAGAATTGAGGAGGAGATTAGGGAATATAAACGAAAAAAAAAAGCGGAAAAATAAAAAGGAATATGAAAAGAAGTATCTGACCAAATTGTATTTCAATGCGATCTTTAGGACCAAAAAGATGCCGGAGGAGTGAAGGTGGAGTACAGTGGTGCCTTTGTACAAGAACAAAGGTGACATCCAGTGCTGCAACAACTATAGGGGTATCAAATTAATAAGTCACACCATGAAGGTCTGGGAGCGGGTGATCGAGGTGAGGGTGAGGGAGATGACATCTATATCTATGAACCAGTTCGGTTTCATGCCGGGTCGCTCCACTACAGAAGCTATCCACCTTGTCAGGAGGCTGGTGGAGCAGTTTAGGGATAAGAAGAAGGACATGCACATGATGCTTATCGACTTGGAGAAGGCGTATGACAAGGTCCCAAGGGAGGTGCTATGGAGGTGCTTGGAGGCGAAGAGCGTGCCAGAAGCCTACATCAGAGTAATAAAGGACATGTACGATGGAGCTAAGACTAGGGTTAGGACGGTGGGTGGCGATTCAGACCATTTTCCAGTGGTTATGGGGCTCCATCAAGGATCGGCGCTTAGTCCTCTCTTGTTTGCCTTCGTGATGGATGCTCTTACCCGACATATTCAAGGGAATGTGCCTTGGTGTATGCTATTTGCTGATGACATAATCTTGATAGACGAGATGAAGGCCGGTGTTAATGAGAGGTTAGAGGTATGGAGACAGACTCTCGAGTCTAAGGGTTTCAAAATAAGCAGATCTAAGACAGAATACCTGGAGTGCAAGTTTAGCGCCGAGCCGAGCGAAGTAGGCAGGGACGTGATGATTGGATCACAGGTCATCGCCAGGAGGGACAATGTCAGATATCTTGGGTCAGTGATTCAGGGGGACGGAGAGATTGACGGGGACGTCACTCATCGCATAGGAGCGGGGTGGTCAAAGTGGAGGCTGACATCAGGAGTCCTGTGTGACAAGAAAGTTCCACAGAAACTCAAGGGGAAATTTTATAGAGCTGTGATTAGGCCTGCCATGTTGTATGGGGCGGAGTGCTGGGCAGTGAAGAACTCTCACGTTCAGAGGATGAAGGTTGCGGAGATGAGGATGCTCAGGTGGATGTGCGGGCTCACCAGGTTAGATAAGATTATTAATGAAGTTATTTGAGAGAAGGTGGGGGTGGCCCCGGTGGATGAGAAGATGCGAGAAGGGAGGCTGAGGTGGTTCGGGTATGTGCGGAGGAGAAGTCCTGACGCTCCGGTGAGGAGTTGTGAGTGGCTGGCGATGGTCGGCGTACGGCGAGGCAGAGGGAGGCCTAAGAGGTATTGGGAGAGGTGATTAGGCATGACATGGCTAGGATGCGGGTTTCTGAGGACATGACCCTGGATAGGAAAGTATGGAGGTCTAGTATCAAGGTTGTGGGATAGGGGGCCCTAGAGTTTTTCATACTCCACACCCAGGGTTGGGTGAGGCTTGGCAGGCTTATTCAAAGATGATTTGTGTATTGGATTTGTGTATTGGATTTTGTCTTATGCTAGTTATTGGCAACCACCATTAACAATGACATAAAGCCCAACTAATATGGACTTCTCCACCATAATAATTTGAAATTAATAATTCACATATAAAATTTGAAATTAGTCGGATAAATAGATTCTGAATATTATATGAGTAAACAAAACATAACGTAAAATTTATGAATTGCACAATTAGTTTGACTTATCATTTACTTAATTTTATTTTATCCTGACCCTTGAGCAAGTTCACATTATATCAACCAAAAAAATTCCATAAATAAGAGGAAGAAAAGTTTTATAATTCACATATTTACTTGTCACTTGTCTATAGGGGTGTTCGTCGGTAGGTATATATGGTATTTAGATATTTTTGTTCGGTATTTTTGGTATTCAGTTTCTTAAAATCCTATACTGTACTGTGCCTAATTAAATTCGGTATGGTTCTATTTTTCTCCTATCAGTATCGATTTAGTCGGTTCTGTAACATCGATTTATTCGGTTTGGATACTAACTAGTGCATAGAGCCATACACTCTAATGTTCTTAATTAAATACTCAATAATACAAAATTGAAAATGTTTGTTGACAAAATTTTTGTCTAAAACAAGCAAATATCTACCCAAATAGAGAAAATTATACATAAAAGAATATTTGATCATTAGAATGTCTTGTTACTTATTTAAAGTGAATTGATGAATATTAAGAATAAAGAAAAGTAAAATTTTAGATTTTTTTATATTTATGTTATAATTGATAATATGTGTTTTGTGTAATATAATATATATTTCGATATGATATCGGTATTTCGATATTTTATCTTAAAATACCAAATACCATACCTAATATTATTTTTTTTCAATACGGTAATTCGATATTTATCAAATTATGCCCCTACTTGTCTGTAGTGAATTACTAATAATTGCTCCAATAATTGACTCTAGTATATTGAGCTTAATTAAGTTGATATCTCACCATCAACAATACCATTCAGTATTATCAACACTAAATTAAACTTTCTTATGTCATTAAATATTTGGCTCATGAGAAATTTTTAATAGTTCAATTAGTTGGTTACTTGAACTTTTATTTTGTCGGCGAGAGTTTGATTTCTCATCTTGTTTTTATTTTGTTGTTTCTATTCCTTATATAAAAAGAGCAGCTAGGTGCATTTAACTCTCATTATATACGAAATTCAAGAAAGAATCGGACCACAAGGATTTATTGTGCACAATCTTGCTACTTCTATGACTTGACCTCTTAACCTGACCACATGATAATAATTTTACCAATTACGTTAGAATTCTAATCCCTTAAACATAATAAGAAATCTAAGAAAATATTTGGCACATAAAAGTTATAATATATAGAAATGTTGAAAGGTTAATATCACGTGGCTCTTATATTATCTGAGGTCCCTTTCATTAGTTGCCAAATCAAGCCGCGGGGGTAGATGGGGTTGGTGTACAGTGCAAATAGATGAATTATAGGTGGGGGCAATTAAAACACTGGTTGAAGGGAGAGGATAAACTAAGTATATAGACAGATCACTCGTAGTACAAGTCCCAACATGTCTTACTTTAAAAAATATATCTTAGAGACCGTTTGGACATATGAAAATTTTCCGTAAAAATAGTATAGTATAATTAGTTTTTGGACTGATTATTCAAAAATAGTTAGTTTTACTAAGTTAATGAAAAATAGTTATTATTTTGTTGCAATAAAGATCAGTCCAACATAATATATTGGAATTTGGTGTACCTGTATATGAACTACATTATATTATGCTGGATCGTATACTTTACTGGCTCCAATATAACATACTGGAGACTGGAGTACTGGTACTCCAAATTTCAATATATTATATTGGACCGCTATACTTGCTAAAACTCCAATATAATATGTTGGAATTCAAGTATATTTTTTTTTTTGACAAACAAAGATAGGTACTTATATAAAGTTAAGCCACATAGTTCATTACATCATTCTCGGAATTTGATGATCCGAGAATATTCATGTTGCCTAGAATAGCAAGCTTACACAAAATATTAGTAGCATGTTTCTTAACTTGATAAACATGCCCAAGTCTATCTGCATCTAGCTTATTTATAATATAACTAAGGGGCTTAAATAGGAGTTGATGATCAAAAGAGTTCTGCAGTGCTTCCTTAGCCAGTCCATGTGCCACTTGGTTACCATCCTTGTAGTTATGGAGTATTTTCGTCACCCTCAGCTAGTGCATTAGCCACTTGCAGTAATTTACAATTATAGAGTTAGCTTCGTTGTCATTGTTTAGTAAGTTAATTACCTCTGTCAAATCCGTTTCTATCACCAAAGATTTGAAGCGCTGAGATATAGCTATTAGCAATCCTTCTTTAAGAGCTTTCAGTTCCCCTTGTAATGGAGTTGCTGCTAGACAATGCTGGAACTTCAGCATAATACATTGGAGTTTTGAACACTATTTTCACTCAGATTTATATTTACATGAAAAGTGGCTAAATTTCGATACTTTTGAAATTGGGCTATTTTTGAACGACCAGTTGTAAATCTGGCTATTTTTGAATTTCTCCCAATTTTTTCCTTTTAATTTTTTTATTTTTTCGGAAATTAGTATTTGTTCATAAAATTTTCAATTTTCTCTTAAAGATGCATTTTAGAATTTTTCAAAAATTTGAACAATTCCAAAAAAATTATTTTTCAAAATTTTGACTTAGATCATTCACAAAGTTTAAAAAATAATCCAAAGTTATAACATGTCTAAAATTATATTCCTGCTGCATGTACCTGGCCATGCTTCCGTCATTATTGTTATAAATCCCTTAAATGGATCCGTTCATTTGAGTTTTGGGAAGGGTAATGAGTACGTAGACCTTATCCCTACCCTGATAGAGCAGAGAGGCTATTTTTGATAAATCTTCGGCTCTGAAAGACGAAAATAAAAAATAAAAAAAGAAAATTCATTAGTAACTCCAGTAAAAACCGTAATAGTAACAGAATGGGAAGCACAGAGGGGGGGAGTTGTGATTGGGGTCAAAAAAGAAGAAGAAAGACGAGACAGCACCGATGGGGTGATGGCCGTTGGCCTAGCTACTGCTAAGTTTAAAACAAGGGGAAGAAAGAGAAAAACGCGGGGAGAGAGAAAGAGAGAGACGAATACTTACCAGGTTGTCACGACCCAAACCCGGATCCGTCGTGATGGTGCCTCTCGTAGGGACAAGGCCATTCAACTAAACCCATTTCGTCTTTTCAAAAAATAGTTAAACATAAATAAACAACTTAAATATGACTTAAAATATTAACTAATGAAAATGCAAACCAACACAGCCCTAATGGGGTGTCACAAGTCACGAGCATCTATCAGTGTAAATCCACTACAAGATCTAAAATATACTAAGCCGAAATAATGAATAAAAAGAGAACCATGATGTTGCGAACGCTGGCAATCACCTCCTTACTCATATAACTCTGCCTCTAATCGGCCAAAACCCACTATCGGGTGAATAGATTTCTGCATCTGCACACGAGGTGCAAGGAGTAAAGTGAGTACTCCAACTCAGTGAGTAATAAAGGTAAATAACAACTGAGCGGCAAGAAATCACGTATGACAAATCATCATGCTATATAGAAGCAGTGTAAACTCTTTTTCGAAAAACAGTGAAGCAATAAAATCTTTAGCGAAACACCTTAGTTCAGTTTAAACCTCTTTTAAAAATAACATTTAAAAGCGGTTATGCAAACGAATGCAAACAAATAGTGCATATAAGCACGAAATTTTTGCCCCGCGGGCACAACAATCAGTTATCAAGGAATGCCAGAGTATCAGGTCTATATTGCAAGAAGTAGCACAAAACAACATAAAATAGCAGACAAATGAGATAATGCAAACACATCAAACAGTACCGGTACCACTGCGGCGTGCAGCCCGCTCCACATATCACTGCGGCGTGCAACCCGATCCATTTATCGTCGACGGGCTCACTGGGGGTGTGCAGACTCCGGGAGGGGCCCATTACGGCCCAAGCGCAATATCAAGCCATCTCGTGGTATCAAGTCTAGGCCCTCGGCCTCATATCAGTATCAGCATAATACTGTCGCGGTGTGCAACCCAATCTAAAAATATCCTCATACACGGGCCCTCGGACTTACTCAGTAAAAATCACATAAGCCCCTCGGATAATAGTAAAACATGCTGCTCAGCCCAAAAATAGTATAGGAAAGATCATTTCAAGTGTCAAAGCAAAATTAACTTGGCTGAGTTTTGAAAACAGTAGAAAATACATGACTGAGTTTAAGTATAGAATTGAAGAAGTGAGGAATTATCAACAACCATCCCCGAAGGGGTCAAATAGTTGGCAAGAAGCCCAAATATGGTAATCAGCCCAAATTATGATGATAGCAAGTGCATTTCATACAAATATGCAGTAAATTCATCAATCGGAACGGACTAAGCCACAATCCACAACGGTGCTCTACCTCGCGCTCGCTATCCGGCGTGCAAGTGACCTTAATATAGCACTAAGATGTGCAAATACGGGGTTTTAAATCCTCAAAATATCATTTACAATCATTATTCACTTCGAACCGGCAATATCTCTAGCTCACGACGCCTTTGCCCATCGAATCGGCCACCACGTGCGTCGAATCAATCCAAAACCAGAACGAATATGTTACAATATGCTAAAGGAACAATGCCCAAGTGAAAACAATCAAAAATATCAAAAATCCCGAAATTAGCAAAAACTCGAGCCCCGGGCCCACTTCTCGAAACTCAAAAATTCTGACATCAATGGGTTCCTTATCACTCCACGCGTCTATGCATATAAAGAACACCAAAATCGGAGTCCAAATGACCCCTCAAATCCCAAATTAAAAATTCCAAATTTCCAAGCCCTAGTTCTTCCATTTTAGGCTTAATTTCCATGAATTTCTAGGTTAATTTCACATAATAATCGTGTTTTTAGTTCATAGGACTTACCTCGGATCGCTCCTCTTCGAATCCCTCTTCAATTCCTCCCAAAAAGCTCGCACAATGCTCAACAATGGTGGAAAACGACTTAACCTCGTAGAACAAAATATTTGAAAACCCTTCTATCCAGGTCCGTTTTTCCTCTATGCGATCGCAGCCCCGTGCTTGCGATCGCAATGCACAAAAATTCTAGCTCCAAATTTAACACTATGCGGTCGCATACAGAACCATGTGATCACAATTCATGAACTCCTGACCCTATGCGATCGCAAACTTAAACCCGCGTCCGCAGTTGAACAAATTTCCCTTCAAGCCCCTAGGTGCACTTAACACTGTGCGATCGCAAACCTTACTATACGATAACATTGAATGACCAAACATCACCTCAAAATCCTTTTGTGCGATGTAATACACCCTCTGTAATCGAATAGAGCAACATGTTCTGCAACAACTGATGCTTTTTTTTTTTGCAACTTTTCATAGTCCAAAACTCCCTGTTAGCCATCCAAAATCACCCCGAGGGACCTCAACCAAAAGCATCAACACATCCTAAGACATCACCTAAACTTGTTCCAATCCTCAAAACACCTCAAACAACACCAAAACCATCGATTCACACGGATTCAAGCCTAAGTTCTTCTAAAACTTCCGAAACACGTATTTGATAAAAAATCCAACCAATCACCTCTGAATGACCTGAAATTTTGCACACACATCCCAGGTCACCTAATGAAACTACAGCAACTCTCGGAATTCCATTATGACCCTCAGATCAAAATCTCACCTATCAATCGGAAATCGCCAAAATACTTACTTCACCAATTCAAGCCTAATTCTACAATGTACCTCCAAAATCACTTCCGATCACACTCCTATGTCACAAGCCATCCCCGAAAGCTAACCGAATCATCGGTATTCATATCTAAGCCCTCTAACACATAAGTCAATATCCGGTTGAACTTTTCCGAACTAAGCCTTCCTTAGAGAGACTAAGTGTCTCATTTCCTTCTAAAAATCAATCCAAGCCAACTCGATCAGACAAGACACTGATAATGAAGCATAAAGAAGCAGAAAATGGGGAAAACAGAGCGGTAACCCGTGGGACGACGGGCCGGGTCATCACATCCTCCCCAACTTAAACAAAAGCTCATCCTCGAGCGTACCCAGAGTTGCCATAGATGCCAACCAATAGCTGAACAACTTTAACGTGCATATACCCGGGGGTGATCCTACGTCACCCTATCTCATATAGGTCCGACAACACCCTTTAACTAAAATTACACAATCCAATCTAGTCCATAAACAGTAGAACCACATTTTCACTTCTAAAATCGTCAATACAATCAAAACCTGCAGACTCAAGTGCAATTATCTGATGTACCCCGTCTCAACACATGTAGCGATAACTCCCATTCACAGCAGCTGCAAACAACACCCTAAAACCGGTAGAAACCCCTTATCAACTAAAGTCTCGTTCCAACGCTCCCATATACTGCCAATGATAATGAAACAAGCAATAAAACATAACCATCTCTCAGATCATTCATCCATAAGGTTACTTCTCCTTTGGCAAGGAACATAGAAAATTTCTGAGTCGAACTTTGATATTTACCCATCAAACATGCTGAAATCGAATCTGTTTGCATTCATTACAGGCCCCCAACGATCTCATCTACTCCAACACAATTACTCTGATGACATGACATACCAAGACAGGCTAAGGTCACAACTTGCGCAGTCCGCACACTAATAAGCAACAATTCGAACATACTCACATCATGAAACTGACTCAAATGGAAGAGGCATACCGCAAGCTCACCAATATCATCACATCACACAGTTGAGAACCCGTCTCACACCATAGAAATAGAACACACAAATTTGACCCGCAAGGTCATATTTCCACACATCCTATCCAAACAGTGCTCCACATAAAATACCTCAAGTCACTATGCTCGAAATCGACAACCATGCTCAATTGATGTCTGGAACCAAAGCAAAGCATTACACCCACGGTGAAACAAATAACATACACTACGCCAACCCGATAAAACATGACCAATGCTCCATTCACCGGGCAATACCTAATTACTCTTCCCGCTCGACTCCCACTGTGAATTCTCAATAGAACCGCACCATATGTGCCAATAACCAACAAATCATAACGTCTCGCGACACAAAAGCAACTCATAGATCTCCCCAGACCCCTGACAAGCTCACTAACTATCAAATCAACCTATCCCTCAACAATACAATTCGGGGCCAACCAAGCCGACTCAAGATAGAACATGCATCCATATTGACCTGCATACGAACTCATCATCAAGGAAGCCTGAAGATGCTTCTTCCACTACTACATCTCCTACCAGGGCCATATAACATGATGCCCGACACCAAATCCATACCGAAATCCACAACCTAGCCTGGCGACATGCTCGGCCACAAGAAATGTATCCGAAAAGTCCCTCTACATCAGAACTGAATCAACGGTAGAAACCTCCGCACTAACATCCATCACGAAGGATCAATTAAGAAAAATAACCCCTTCCACCCGTCTGCTGGTCTTGAAATATTAACCACTCTGCGAGAAAATAATCTGACACACCTCGCCACTCAACCCGTGGCGTTTTTGGCATAGCCCATAGCGCCATTGTCTAGAATAACCCAACACTGAGACAACCCGTTTACACCCTAATATCATATCCAAAATATAGCTTATCAAGCAAAGGAAGATCCACTCAGGCCTCTAAATCCCGGTAGTTGCTAAACAGTACCTGTACACCCGATCTTCAACCATATCATAGCCTTCATATGAGAACTTCCGTCTCCACATCCACACGGCACATGAATCATAATATCCGATCCCAATTTCGCAGTCCAAGCACATGCACACCTTTAATACCCCATCATTCCATGATAGATGCTCTAAAATTTCTCTGTGCCACCAAGCAAACTCGAATACCACCGGCCGATCCAACAAAAAAGTGCTGCAATACTACAAAATATCATCAGTTTAATCACATTACCCCTTTTTCTGAGACATATACTCTCATCAAATCACTTTCAATTAGCAGTATCATTTTCTTGATTATCTGAGGCTACCCGTTGCCTAAGAGTTTTATGAACTTCCTTCCAGAACTGAACTGTAACCTAGCACACGCAAGTATTAGTCCTCCACAACCTACCGCATACACCATATCATCTGAGGATAACATGAAAACTTCATCTCTCTTTCGAGCCATAGACATCTACACACTCAACTCTCCAAATTCCATTTACACAACTAAACTGCCAGGACTGAATCCTTCTAACTAGACAAAGCTGTACAAGCCATCAAAACCCAAGAGCATTGCTGCATAATACTTGTAAGGGCTCATTACCTCGAACATATACAAGGAATTAATCATATCTTTACCATATCGATTCGATCTACTATCAAGCTATCCCATCTATCTAATTTCCCTTCTAAATCATCATCAAATTGATATTTCCTCTTGCTGTAGCACCACAATGCCTCAACCCAGACTTACCACACGAGGCCAATGCATAAAACCACACTGACTACGACCCATAAGCCGCTGAACCCTCTGAAATATTCCCAGAAACACCACGCTCCAGAATACTTTACTCTGAAGAACTTCCTGTGAGTCTAAATTCGTTACCTTTACATTCCTGATATTGATCCATAGAATCCCATAATTAACATAGGAATACCACAAGTTTTGACCTCTACCAATGAAAACTCAATCTTTAACCACACCTTCAACTTTAAAATACCCGATTATTTCTTGTAAAATCTTTAACACATTAGAGCCATTCTCGAGAGTCGTTCACTCTTCTTCAAACTGCTATTTACCTGATCACATGAACAGAACCACATGTGTCTCATTAGAACTCTAACACCGCAAGATATGACCTCATCCCAATACAAACAAAAATCTTCCTGTTCCATACACCGAGTATTTTTTACCAACTGCATCTACACATCCTGTGATTCTCACACATCTAGAAGCATCATATACCCTTTGTAAAAAATTTCCTTCACTCGAGCCATCCTCTGCTCAATTTCCACAACCAGAACTGATTCGCCACCATGTCTTATATCGGAACCAACGTAGCACATAACTATGCAATCAGCTAACCAATAGCAACCTCCCCAACTTGGCTCGAATCCATAGATCAAAACGCACTATAACTCATAACGCATATACTCCATTACTGCCTTAGTACTATAGTGAGATTAAACTCAATCATTCACAAGCTTGTGGAAACACAAATCATCTAGAACTTTTAACTCTTCTGCAAATCTCGCATTCACTCACACAACAGTTAAGCCCACTCTCTAGGCGATCCAATATAGATTTTAATACATTTTCTTTACTTGTAAATGAGATCTCCCAACATATGCATAAGGATCACACCACTTTAGAACACTCCTTAGGAGATAACACACCTGTTTTGCCTCAATATAACATTTCTGTATACCTTCCACCGTCATACACATTACACAGTTACTTAGTCTTCCTGAGTCTGAACTCATACCGCAACATGAAATTTACTTCACTCCCAACTAGGATACATGAAAAGATTTTTCACGCGCCCATAAGTCGGGGCTACACATCCAATCATAATGGAAATCATGCACTTAATAGTTCATCTATCATCCATCTGACCTTCCTCGTCACTTCCAAGTCACATAGATACATCTCTCAGTACTAATACACTCATCACATAACTACCCAGCAGTCACTTCTGCTAATAGGGAAAATACCGAATATATAAGTTTGAAACACTTACTCACACAATCAACACCTCAGTGCTCAAGCCATAGGCAAAGATCTGACCTCAAGTCCTCCATACTAGCCCACTATAAACTCACAGCGATTATATCCCACCTCTCGTTCGGGGAATCACTAGCCATTAAGGCACATCTGACACTGAGCGCTCACGCGCGCATACAAACGCGTGGAAAGAATTTCAAGAGTTTCTTTTCAAGCTGAATCAATGACGCACGATAAGAATTCAAGAATATGTTCCTAAAGGTTCTGCAGCCTCTCGAAGATAAATATAGACATCTCCGTACCGATCCGCGAGACTCTACTAAACCTGCTCATGACTCGTGAGACCTAGTAACCTAGGCTCTGATACCAACTTGTCACGACCCAAACCCGGATCCGGTCGTGATGGCGCCTCTCGTGGGGACAAGGTTAGCCAACTAAACCCAATTCGTCTTTTCAAAAAATAGCTAAATATAAATAAACAACTTAAATATGACTTAAAATATTAACTAATGGAAATTCAACCCAACACAACCCTAATTGGGGTATCACAAGTCACAAGCATCTATCAGAATGTAAATCCACTACACGGTCTAAAATATACTAAACCAGAATAATAAACAAAAAGAGAAACATGGTGCTGCGAATGATGGTTGTCACCTCCTTACTCATATAACTCTTCCTCTGATCGGCTAAAACCCGCTACTGGGTGAATAGATACCTGCATCTGCACATGAGGTGCATGGAGTAAAGTGAGTATTCCAACCCAGTGAGTAATAAAGGTAAATAACAATTGAGTGGTAATAAATCATGTATAACAAATCATCATGCTATATAGAAGCAATGTAAACTCTTTTTCGAAAAATAGTGAAGCCATGAAATCTTTAGAGAAACACCTTAGCTCAGTTTAAACCTCTTTTAAAAATGACATTTTTCAGTGATTACGCAAATGAATGCAAACAAATAGTACAGATAAGCACAGAATTTCCGCCATGCGAGCACAACACTCAGTTATCAAGGAATGCCAGAGTATCTGGTCTATATTGCAAGAAGTAGCACAAAACAACAGAAAATAGCAGACAAATAAGATAACAGAAACACATCAAACACTACCGGTACCACTGCTGCGTGCAGCCTGCTCCACATATCGCTGCGGCGTGCAGCCCGATCCATTTATCGTCAACGGCGCTCATTGGGGGTGTGCAGACTCCGGGAGGGGCCCCTTACGACCCAAGGGCAATATCAAGCCATCTCGTGGCATCAAGTCTGGGCGCTCGACTTCACATCAGTATCGGTATTACACAGCTGCGGCGTGCAGCCCGATCCAAAAATATCTTCACACGCAGACCCTCAGTCATACTCAGTCAAAACTATATAAGCCCCTCGGAAAATAGTAATACATGCTGCTCAGCCCAAAAATAGTATAGGAAAGATCATTTCAAGTGTCAAAGCAAATTAAACTTGGCTGAGATTTGAAAATAGTAGAAAATACATGGTTGAGTTTAAGTATTGAATCGAAGCAGTGAGGAATTATCATCAACCATCCCCGAAGGGGTCAAATAGTTGACACGATGCCCAATTATGATGATAACAAGTGAATTTCAGACAAATACGCAGTAAATTCATCAATCGGGATGGACTAAGCCACAATCCCCAACGATGCTCTACCCCATGCTTGCTATCCGGCGTGCTAGTCACCTCAATATAGCACTACGATGTGCAAATACGGGGTTTCAAACCCTCAAAATATCATTTACAACCATTACTCACCTCAAATCGGCGATATCTCTAGATCACGACGCCTTTGCCCCTCGAATCGGCCACCACGCACGTCGAATCTATCCAAAACCAGAACGAACACGTCACAACATGCTAAGGGAACAAAGCCCAAGCAAAAACAATCGAAAATATCAAAAATCTGGAAATTAGCAAAATCCCGAGCCTCGAGCCCACTTCTTGAAACTCTGAAATTCTTACATCAACGAGTTCCTTATCACTCTATGAGTCTATGGATATAAAGAACACTAAAATCGGAGTCCAAATGACCCCTCAAATCCCAAATTACAAATTCCAAATTTCCAAGCCGTAGTTCTTCCATTTTAGGCTTAATTTCCATGAAGTTCTAGGTTACTTTCACATAATAATCGTGTTTTTAGTTCATAGGACTTACCTCCAATCACTCCTCCTATAATCTCTCTTCAATTCCTCCCAAAAAGTTCTCAAAATGCTTAACAATGGTAGAAAATGACTTAACCTTGCAGAACAAAATGTTTTAAAACCCATCTATCCAGATCCATTTTTCCTCTATGCGATCGCAGACCCACGCTTGCAATCGTGATGAACAAAAACTTCAGCTCTAAATTAACACTATGCAGTCGTATACAGAACCCTGTGATCGCAATTCATCAACTTCTGACCCTATGCGATTGCAAACTTAAACCTGCGTTCGCATTGAACAAATTTCCATTCAAACCCCTAGGTCCACTTAACACTATGCGATCACAAGCCTTACTATGCGATCACATTGAGTAACCAAACACCCCCTCAAAATCCTTCTGTGCGATCGCAATACACCCTTTGTGATCGCATAGAGCAAAATGCTCTGCAACAGTTGATGCTTTTTTGCAACTTTTCATAGTCCAAAACTCTCCGTTAGCCATCCAAAATCACCCCGAGGCCCTCGGGACCTTGACCAAAGGCATCATAACATCCTAAGACATCACCCAAACTTACTCTAATCCTCAAAATACATCAAACAACACCAAAACAATCGATTGGTATTCGATTCAAGCCTAAGTTCTTCTAAAACTTCTGAAACATGCATTTGATCAAAAAGCCAACCAAATCACCTCCGAATGACCTGGAATTTTGCACACGCATCCCAAATAACCTAACAAAACTACAACAACTTTTAGAATTTCATACTGACTCTCGGATCAAAGTCTCACCTATCAACCGGAAATCGCCAAAATACTAACTTCACCAATTCAAGCCTAATTCTAAATCGAACCTCCAAAATCATTTTCTATCACACTACTAAGTCAAAAATCATCCCCGTAAGCTAAATGAATCATCAGAATTCATATTCGAGCCCTCTAACACATAAGTCAATATCCGGGTTGAATTTTTCCAAACTAAGGCTTCCTTAAAGAGACTAAGTATTTTATTTCTTTCTAAAAATCAATCCAAGCCAACTCGATCAGACAAGACACTCATAATGAAGCATAAAGAAGTAGAAAATTGGGAAAATAGAGCGGTAACCCATGAGACGACGGGTCAGGTCATCACATTGGTTTTCCTCTATGAGAAAGAGAGGTTACCATTAGGATAATCAAAGAGAGAGAGAGAAAGAGAAAGAGAGAGAGATAGAGATAGAGAGAGAGAGAGAGAGAGAGAGAGAGAGAGAGAGAGAGAGAGAGAGAGAGAGAGAGAGAGAGAGAGAGAGAGAGAAAGAGAGAGGCGTGTAGGAGAGATAAGAGAGTTGGTAGGTAAATAAATCCTCTTAAATATTGATTTGACCGTGTAATGACCCGACCAGTCATTTTGAGAGTTATAGACCCATTTCCCCCATCTATTCTTCATTATGTATTGTTCAGCTGTGTTTGAGTTGTATCGACTTGGTAGGTTTGGGTTCGGAGTAGTTTTGGAGTGAAATGAACACTTAGTCTCTTAGTTAGAAAGCTAGGTTAAAAAAAAGGTCAATCGGAAGTTGACTTATGAGTAAACCAATTGTAAAAAAACCCATTTTTATTTGTAAACCTATTAGATGTGAAAAGTGGAGAATTAATTTAATTTATAACTATTTGGTCAAAGGTGTGGGCTAAGCCCGTCTCTTAAAAATGGGTATGGTCACGTTTGACCTAGGTATTTAAAATATTGATTTTGTTTTGGTTAATTAAGAGATAAAACAATAAGTGAAAATATCATAAACAATGATAGCGGCAAGAAGAGGTTGGCGATGAGTTGCGAGAATCTTTTGGATAGTTAGTAGCGAGAATCTTTTGGTGTAGAGACTAATTTAACAGGTATCGCATATATTTTACTACAATGGTACATAATCCATGTAATTACGGAGAAGTTGAGAATTTGAGAATTGATAGCATGCTGCGGAAGAGTATTTCCTATGTTAATAACTGTTTTGGTTTCTACTTATTTCAATTAATAGATTCAATGTTTCATGTATGATTAGGTAACAATGAAAAGATGCATATTTGTAGTAATGATTATTGAATATATTAATAGGTATAAAAGTGATTAGTTTCAACGTGAGTGGGGAATTAAGGTTTTTCTTTTCAAAGTTACAGAATGTTTTATTTATAAATCACTGTACCATACTTCTCTATCCTATACTCTAGGATTATTATTTCGGGACATGAATATTAGTATTATTCTGATTATGGATAGATTTGGAATTTGTGGAGATCGAGTTCAGAGACGAGGGCATTTCCGAGTAGGATTTTACGCGATTGAGGTAAGTAACAGCTTTAACTCTGGCTTTGAGGGTATAAATCCGGAGAAAGTAATATCATGTTATTGTTTGGTGGTGATACCCATGCTAGGTGACGGGCGTGTGGGTTTGCACCGCGAGGGATTAAGACTTGATCCGTCCCGTGAGGCTATGAGGCCTAATAGCTATTATTTGTGATTATATGTTTACTTGTTGTTGAACTTTTCTGCCTTCATGTTAGAGATAATGCTTAGGTTTCATTCAGGCTCACATTATTTTTATTCAAACATAGAAATTATTATAAATGTTTACCCTTATTCTCTATTACTTGCTAATATGCTGTAATACTTGATGTGGGCTGTGTCTCCTTAATTGTTGATGATAGTGAAGCTGGTGATGAACATGATTGAGTAAGGCCAAGGGCCTGGTTGTGAGGATATTAATACAATAGCGCGTGAGTTGTTCGCGTAGCACGTGAGTTGTCTGTGCGGGTCCAGGTATTTATAACATAGGGCGTAAGTTGTCCGCGTAGCACGTGAGTTGACCGTGTGGATCAAGGTATTGATATGGTAGCACGTGAGTTCTCCGTGCTTAGTGCTTGGGCTTTGGGAGCCCCTTCGGAGTCTGTACACACCCTCAGTGAGCGTAGAGTGTCGAGTGTATTGAGTATTGAGTGTTGAGTGCTGAGTGATTGAGTGACATTGCTGTGAAGTATCATCTACTTTTGATGTTGTTGCATTTATCTGTTAAATTTCTTTGTGATATTTACTGAGTTATGAAATTTACTGGTTTATCTTGAAATTGTGAAAATAAATAATTGAACTGTTTTACTTAGCTCGTCACTACTGCTCAGTTCCTTAGTTATTTTTGTTACTACTGAGGTGGTAGTACTCATAGTACACCCTGCACTTTATGTGCAGATCCAGGTGAGTTAGAGTACGACGATCATTGATTTCAGGCCAGCTATCTATGGAGATTGCAAGGTAGCTGCCAGCGTCCGCAGGACCTTGTTACTTCTTTTGTCATTTCTTCTTTTGGACAGTTAGCCAGTTTATATATCTTAGTTTATAGTTTTAGACGCTCATGACTTAGTGACACCCCGATGTTTGGGACTCGTTTTTTTGTATTTTATATTATTTATATTTAGAGTTGGTATAGTTTATCATTAATTAAATTATTAAAAATATTTTATTAAATTCTTATAATCAAATTAGTAGTAATATTTTGGTAATTGGCTTGCCTTGTAACATTATATGCGCCATCACGACCATGGTTAGATTTTGGGTCGTGACAGATCGGCTCCTAGATATGAATGCTTAGTTATACGATTTATTTATCAATGAATCATAATGATCTCTTAATCAATTTCTACATGGTTGTTGCTACTTTGATGATGGTTACTAATACCTAAAATTTATCAACCAATAGTTAATTATTTGTATTAGAAGATATACTTGAACTATATTCAGTTTCATGATATACATGACTAGTAGAAGTGATTATATTCTTATAACTAATTTTGTTTTTGCTTATGACCACAAGAGTGATAATTGATATTTTCATAAATGCTCGGGGTAAGTCCCACGACACTCTGAGAATAATGCATCAAGTTCATGTGCACCGCAATAATAAGTTGCTGGGTTTGAGTCCGGATGATTAAAGCATAATATGCATTTATGAATGTAAGACATTGGGCACAAGTCCCAATGCACCATATTGACGATGATTTTAAAAAATTAATATAATTATCGTGGCCATACGAATTGGCATTATCGTGGAAAGAAACAAAATAATAATCGTCATCATGATAGTAATTATAAAAAAGAGAATAATAAGAATTTTTAATATATCCTTCAAAAGGTGAAGGCAATGTTTACCGTCAAATTGATATAGAAAAATAATAAATCACGTCGCAATGATTATACTGCATTCCCTAAAGAAAATGTGACTTGTGATAAACATTTCGAACGCAGACTCACTCTTGAAGGTGAATGTAACATTATGTGTAAAGTAATGAATAAAGATGTACAATGCATAAATGGATACATACCACAACTCGCCTCTAAAGGAGGCTTGAGAGAAAGAAAGATAATGAATATTAAAGTATGGTTACATGAATATGCCACTGGTCGCGTACATGTGGTATGACAAAATATTTTGACATGTCGTATAAAAGGTTATTAAAGGCAAAATTTAACCAAGAGATAATTATGATTATGATGACTTTGACCATGAAAATTTATCATAATATGATTTTCTCCGTAAAGCAAACATTCACCATATGAATGGTGTGACAAAATAGTTTATAGTACAATATCAATGAGCTCCAGAAAAAATAATTAGTTACTATTGGATAAATAAAATTATTTATGATATTGATATTGTAGTAAGTCTCAAAAGAAGCTTTTTGAAGTTTCAAATGTATAAGCCAAAGTGGTTGGCTTTGAGACTATAAAAGGAAGGTTGAATATATTTATATTTTTATAATCATACCGGGTAAATAAATAAATAAAAATTATCCGACTTTCCTTCTAGTTGTACTACATATGTATAAGCTAAACAATTGTTTATGAGAATAAAACTCCCTAAAAGAAATTTGATATGAGATGTATTATATATATAGCAACACTTGTATGTATCTAGCCAACAAGTTATTGATAAATTCTCCCTATCACAATTGATTCCGAGTCAGGAACCAAATAAGTTCTTTCTAGAAATACGAAAGTGTTATATGATTTAATTGCTCCACCATAATGTACAAAGATGAATCCCTAAAGAATGATGGGAAATCTTGGTGATCCAACATTAGGGAGAGAAAATGGACAGTTCATTACATGAAATGAATTATTATGAGTACATCTAAATACTCATATAAGAAAATATGAACTTGAAGTTCAAGTGATATTCATTTGCAAAATATTGATAGGCGCATTTGTTGACCCAAAGCTAAATATCATATTCAGCTGCTAATACTCCAAATTGAATAAAGCTCATGAAGGACTGAGTCTATGGTACATATGAAGCATAATAGACCAATCGATTCAAAATAAAACTCCTTAAAGGAGGAGAGGAGCAAATAATCAAAATGACCATAATAAGGAGCCGAATGCTTTATAAGAGCACGACTACATAACACTTTATAAGACCTCATAAGAGAGGCTCAGGTACCTGAAAATAATGATATCTCGATAAGTTATGTCTTTATTAAGTGATGGTGGAACCGATATAAAATGATCATCGACGGTATTATTGATATAATGTAGATCTCAATATTATTAATATTGACGATGATCTGATCTCAAATTTGTCATAGAATGTGGACAGATAAATGATTGGCCAAAATGAAATATACACAATCAACATTGACTTCTCCTAAAAAATGTGAAGTTGGATATATAGTCCCAACACCTGAAAGTATAAATCCTAGTGAATGTTAACATATTTTCTTATGCAAAAGTAAAATGCATAATCAAGTCTATAGATAAAAGACAACTTGTGGCACAAGATTATTTCGTAAACATCTTGACATTGATTATATGGAGACATATTCTTCTGTGGTGAATGCAATCACATTTAGGTATCTTATCAGTCTAGCAATTCATGAAAAAATTGACATTCATCTTATGGATGTTGTCACGAACTATTTATATGACTCACTGAACAACAATCTTTTAATGAAAATCTCTGATGGATTCAAAGTACCCAAACATACAAAGCTTCCCAGGAAACATGTTCAATAAAGCTTCAAAAATCCTTGTATGGATTGAGGCAATCAGGGCGCATGTGATATAATCGCCTCAACGAATACCTATTGAAAGAAAGGTACAAGAATGACACAATTTGTCCTTGTTTCTTTATTAAAACATCTGGATCTGAACTTGTCATAATAGCTGTGTATGTTGATGACTTGAATATCATTGGAACTCCTGAAGAGCTTCCAAAGGCAGTAGAATGCTTGAAGAAAGAATTTGAAATAAAAGATCTTGGAAAGACAAAATTCTGTCTTGGCTTACAAATTGAGCATTTGAAAAAATGGAATATTTATCCATCAATCAGCATACACAAAAAATATTTTGAAGATTTTATATGGATGAAGCACATCTATTGAGTACCCCGATGGTTGTGAGATCACTTGATATAAATAAAAATCCATTTCGTCCTCATGAAAATAATGAAGAACTTCTAGATAGTGAAATACTATATCTTAATGCAATTGGGGTAATGTACCTTGCTAATAATTCTAGACCAGATATAGCTTTTTTTGTAAGCTTGTTAGCAAGATTTAGTTCTTTTCCAACACAAAGACACTGGAATGGCATGAAGCATCTATTCAGATATCTGCGAGGGACCATTGACATTGGATTATTTTATTTAAATGAATCTAGGTCACAACTGATTGGTTATGCAGATGCAGGATATTTTTGTGACCCATATAAAGAGATAATATCCATTCATATAATGAGTCGAGAATGCGTTTGGTTTAGATCAATAACTCAAAATATCCAGGAGCTACGTGGTCTTTCATGGGGAAAGGATATCCTAATAACATTATATAAAGACAATGTTGCATGTATAGCTAAACTAAAAGGGGGATATATTAAAGGAGACAGAACAAAACATATTTCACCAAATTTCTTTTCTAGGCATGATCTTCACAAGAATTTTGAAATAGATGTTCAATAAATTTGTTCAAGTGATAATTTGGCCGATTTATTCACTAAGACATTGCCGACATCAACATTTGAGAAGTTAAGATACAAGATTGGAATGGGTCGTCACCGAAATATCAAATAAGGTTTTTTTTCAGGGGAAGAAATATGCGTTGTACTCTTTTTGCCTTAACCAAGGTTTTGTCCTATTTGGATTTTTCCGATAAGGTTTTTAATGAGGCAACTCTTAATGCGTATTACAAGATATGTGTACTCTTTTTCCTTCACCAAGATTTTTCCCACTGAATTTTTGTTAGTAAGGTTTCAATGAGGTATATTCTCTGTTAGTGGACATTCAAGGGGGAGTGTTATAAATCCTATAAATGGATCCATCCACTTGCAACGATGGAGGTCTTCCATAACATGTTTTAAATTGGTTATGTATCCATAACATGTTTTAGATTGGTTATGGATCCATAACATGTTTTAAATAGGTTTATATATTTAATAGGTTTTGGATTGGTTTTGTAATAATGAAATATTTCTACAAATAGGTTTACTGATGAACCTATTCTATACTCTGAAATGAAGAAATAAATCCTCTCTTCTAATGTCATCCTTCTCTTCTGTTAATAGTCCTAGTTAATTACATAGTTCTTGTTATATTGTTTTTATTTTATAACAATTATTAACTTTTTCTTTCTTGCTCAATGTGGTCCTTTCGTTTTTATTTATAGATCATGATTAGAAAGTAAGCTTATCATTATAAGTATTTCAATTATACAGGTTCTGAAATTTAGGAGAACGACCGTAAATACTAATAATTGGGTTTTAAGTCTAATTAATATTTATATATATTCAATAATTATTTTAATACAAATACTGTTATGAAATAGAAGATTCTTACACTTCTATTTAAGGTGAATGTCTTTAATGTATCTAATTAGAGAGATTTTAGAGTTCTATTAGTGGTAGCTAAATCTTCCTCTCCCCTATAAATAGAGGTGCCCCCTACCATTGTAAATCATCCCTTGAGACCCCTCTCAATTCAATAAGAAGAACTCTCTCTACTCTTCTCTCTATTGCTATTGTTCTTGTTCTATTGTTCTTGTCTTTTGCTTTAGTTTATAACACGTTATCAGCACGAGTCTCTAACCAATTGAAATTTTCGATTGTCTTAACTTTTGTTTGTGTAGGGTTTTGCTTCAAAGAAGGAAAAGAAAAAAAAAAGGGACAAACGAAAAAAAAAAAAAAAAAAAGAAAAGAAACAGAAAGCAAGACACTGGAAGGCAAGAAGAAAAAAAGAACGAAAAAGTTGAAAAGAAAAAGGAAAGAAAGAAAGGAAAGGAAGAAAGAAAGAAACATAGAAAATATATTTGGTATACCTTAAAGGTAAGTAATTTACTTTTCCCTTTCAAATTCTTGGAATTCTATAAATTTTATATACAAAGTTTGATTATAACTCTAATGAAGTTTGTGAGAAATTATAACCACACGAAGTGGTAAAATCTCTATGTCCTGCCATGATTAAATTCATGTATGATTGTGGACGTGATAAAGAATTCCGTCCAATTGAATTTGCTCCATTCCCTTTAGAGAATGTGGTAGCAGCTTGTGTAAAGCACATGATTTTGATCCATTCCCTGAAGTGAATGTGATAATTGTAATAGAGCCCGTAAGTATGAACACGCTCTTGATGTAATTGTGTCATATGAAAAGAAAGTTCGTTGCCCTCGAAATTTCGGGCAAGAACTATATGACATGGGTGTTGGATGATGAAATCCACTTAGATGCTATGGGTCTTGGAGACGCCATTAAAGACAGAAATAATGCATCCACCCAAAACTATACGAAGGCCTTGATTTACTTGCGCCATCACCTTGATGAAAGTTTGAAGATTGAACATCTCAACATCAAGGATTCACCCATCTTGTGGAAAGGCTTAAAGAAGAGAGATGACAAACCTGAAGTTGGTCACTCTGCCACAAGCACAATACGATAAGAATCCAAAAGCAAATAGTTTATAAACTATATATTATCGTTACGGTGAAAACGGGCACTGGTCTAAGTCTTGCCGTATACCATAAAATTTGGTTGACCTTTATTAAGCATCTCGAAAGAGTAAACGCCCTGAAACGAATTTTGTCTCTGACGACAACTTTGACTTCACCCACCTGGATGTGGCAGACTTCTTTAAGCAACCCGATGGGAAGATAGACCACCTAATTGATGATGGATCGGTGATGAAAGAAGATGGAGCTGTTTGATTTATTTGTATTAGTTAATGAATAAACTAATAGTCATTAGTATTAGCTCGTATTAGCTAGTTCATGATATGATATTTGTATTAGTTCTTCAATATGCTCAAATATCAATAAAACTTTTATTTTCCAGTGGGGGTAATCGACTAGCCTGAAAAACTAGTCGATTATCAACTATTTTCGCATTAAAGTTGAAAAACAATTGATCAACAATCGATTGTCGTTGACTAACAATCGATTGTCTTGAAACAGTAAGGTCTGGAATTTTTCAAAAATCACCCACAATCGATTGTCTACATCTAACAATCGATTGTCGTTAGGCAGTGTAATCTGGAATTTTTCAAAAATCATCCACAATCGATTGTCTATGTATAACAATCGATTGTCTATGTTCCAACAATCGATTGTGTGGGTTTAATAATCGATTGTCTTATGAAAAATGCTGAAATTTTCAAACTGCAAAGTAATTGATTATGGACAACATATCTGATTTTGTTTGTCAATTGTTAGTAGCAGATTTTGAAAATATTATGTGACACAAAAGGAATTGAACTTGCTTATTCTTATGTTCCTGTATTTCTTTTGTATGTCATACCATGGAAAGTAAATTGATCGAAGGCTCCGGAAGAGCCAATGTAACTCTGCCCAAGGGCACGACGTTAATCATAGAGAATGCTATGTTCTCCTCCAAGTCTATGAGAAACTTGTTGAGTTTTAAAGATGTACGCCGGAATGGCTACAATATTGAGACAATGGATGAAGATAATCTTGAATATCTCGTCCTCACTTTAAAGAATGTCTCCGGCCAAAAGAGGGTTATTGAGAAATTCCCGTCTTTATCTTGTGGCCTGTATTGGACAAGAATTAGTGCAATTGAGGCACATTCAACAGTAAATCTAAAGAATACTGAGTCCAATACATTTGTACTTTGGCATGATCGACTGGGTCACCCAGGATCAACCATGATGAGACGGATTATAGAAAGCTCATATGGGCATCCGTTAAAGAATTTCAAAATTCTCTCAGGTAATGAATATCCTTGCACTTCGTGTTATCAAGGCAAGCTGATTATCAGACCATCCCCAACAAAGGTTGGGACTGAGTCACCCCAGTTTCTGGAACGTATACAAGGGGACATTTGTGGACCTATTCACCCACCTAGTGGGT
Source organism: Nicotiana benthamiana (assembly GCA_034376525.1). NCBI lineage: Eukaryota > Viridiplantae > Streptophyta > Magnoliopsida > Solanales > Solanaceae > Nicotiana > Nicotiana benthamiana. The sequence goes on from CM067330.1 coordinate 95,858,723, forward strand.
AGTTTAGGTATTTCATGGTCTTGATAGACGCATCCTGTAGATGGTCTAATGTGTGCTTGTTGCCATCACGCAACCTTGCGTTTGCAAAGTTAATGGATAATAGATGAGAATAATCTTGAATTCTTCATGAAAACGTGGCTGCCCATTTCGGTTTGGGTTCACGCCATTTTGCATGCAACAATACTAGTTTGTCGGCTGCCCACTTCGGTTTGGGGTCACGCCATTTTGCATGAAGCAATACTAGTTCGTCGGCTGCCCACTTCGGTTTGGGGTCACGCCATGTTGCATGCAGCAATGCTAGTTCGTCTCTGACTGACGAATTGACACAAATATTCCCCATTGCAATTGGTTTTGGGTCATGAACCCAATATATCCCATTTAAGAAGCTTTGGATGCGCAGTATAGGTGCCTGTAGCACCGCCATCCCGCACCAAAAATGGGTTTGCAAAGAAGGTTAGGAATATATGTTGAGTATGAATCGTCCTCCATTATTCGCTACCTCGAAACATTGACAGGAGATTTGTTCACTGCACTATTTGCAGACTGTCAATTTGATGAGACACTTTTCCCAAAATTAGGGGGAGAAGTCGGTGAAACCAAATGGGAAATTTTGTGGAAAAATGTATCATTATCTCATCTTGATCCACATACCTCTATTTGAAAGAAAGAGGTACAAAAGACTATCCATTTGCAAAGAATAGCAAATCAAATGCCTGACGCATTTACGGACTTGAAGAGGATAACGAAATCCCACATTCACGCGGAAAATGTTCCGATCCGTATTGAAGTCCCTATTGGACAAATATCTAGTGTCATATCCAATGAGTCAAATGCACGCCAGAAGCGTGGCAGACCATTAGGTTCCAAAGATCGAAATCCTAGAAAGAGGAAAAAGAACGATCTAAATGACACTATGAAAGAATCACATGAGGACGCTCATGATTTGATTAATTCCGAGATTCAAGAAGAATCTATTGAGCCTGAGACTCTTGAAAATACGGAATGCAAGAATGTGAGGATCTCGAACCTCAGTCTGTGGTAGTACAAAATTAATTGAGAGCTCTCGAAGAGCCAATTATTACTATGTTGGAGAAACACAATTGAGTATTGTGCTGTAGTAAGTCTCAAAGAAACTTATTCAGTTTCCAAAAGTACACGCGAAGGCGATTGATGATATTGAGACTATAAATAAAGGAAGGCTTTGATTCTCCTATTACTACAACTTGTAGCGGGGTAATTTGTATATGAAAAGCTACCCGCTTTGTTCTCCAGTTTGTACTACACAAACGAAAGAATGCCACAATAAAGTGGATATCTATTGGTATAAAACACATGTCATAATAAACCCGAAGTTTATTGATAAGTGCACATGTCATGGTGTAAATTTGAAGTTTACCAATATTGATAATTTAGTCAGTTGACATTCGTGTTAGCCATCTCATTTGAAGTATGATGTGCAAATTCACATAGGTGAATATCAAAGAACTAGAAGTTCTTGTTCTCAGTAATGAACTGACCAACTAAAGAGTTCGGGTTGAAGCCCCTAAATTCTGGAAATATCAAAGGTGAATATGGGCCCATTCACCTGCCATGTATACCACATATGATGCATCTATGATATGGTTACATGCGCCATTGTTATTAACCCGCAGCCTGGCAGTGCTTGCGAGGTAAATCGCTCAGTAATCTAACTTCGAGCATAGTTTCCAGATTCTCTACTCAAGACAGTTCATCTTGATAAGTTGGTTTATATTAAAGTTGGTTTAGCAAGATAATTATTGAGTGCTTCCACTTAATAGCTAAACTGTTTCTTATGAGAACAAAGTTATATATATATATCAGTTTGATATAAGTTGTATACGAGAGTATATTCTCCCCTCACAAGTGGTTCAGGGTCAGGAACCAAATAATTTCATCTTATTATTAAGGTGCTGTGTATATTGACATAATGCACAAAGATGATTTTCCAAAGTTGAGGAAACATGTTAGCTTTACTAACATGAGGGGGAGACATGATAAACACTTGAGAAAGTGTTACATGGGATGAATTTTCATTTGTATATGTATATCCCCGAATATCATGATATGAACCTGTAGTTCATAAAAGGGAAATGCAATTGCAACATATTGCAAAACATGCTATACGCATTTGCTGACTCAAAGAAAGTAACTAAATGGAAGAGATACAATTCAAGAAGAATTGATTCCATATGAAAGACATGAAGTTTTGAACCTATAGTTCAAATGCTTGAAAGTATAAACGTCAAAGGTATGTATAGTCAGTTTTCGATATCTTATTTGTTTAGTATCACTAATGAAAACTTGATATGCAGCTAAAGTCTATTATGCGACTTATATGACTTAACTTGAAAGATTTAAGTTGCTTGAAGCATATGCAATTCTTGGTCCTGAAGTACCACATCCTAAGTGCAATTTGTGTACATATGTATCTTGCTATAACTATAAGCATGATGGCATTGAGAATGCATCTATGGAGATATTGAAGAGTTATTCCACGACATTATATGAAGATGTTCATATCTATCAAGAATGATGATTTCAAGATGATGCACAAGATTGGAATGCAAATGCTCAAGGATATAAATCAATGTACTCATTAGGGGGAGTCAATGCGCGTTGCACTCTTTTTCCCTTACAAGGTTTTGTCCCACTGGGTTTTCCTTGCAAGGTTTTTAACGAGGCAACCAATAGGCGCATATTCAAACATGTGTACTCTTTTTCCTTACTTTAATTTTTCCCATTGGGTTTTGGTTTTAAGGTTTTATGAGGCACATCATTGAATAGACATTCAAGGGGGAGTGTTATGAAATAGAAGATTCTTACACTTCTATTTAAGGTGAATGTCTTTAATGTATCTAATTAGAGAGATTTTAGAGTTCTATTAGTGGTAGCTAAATCTTCCTCTCCCCTATAAATAGAGGTGCCCCCTACCATTGTAAATCATCCCTTGAGACCCCTCTCAATTCAATAAGAAGAACTCTCTCTACTCTTCTCTCTATTGCTATTGTTCTTGTTCTATTGTTCTTGTCTTTTGCTTTAGTTTATAACAAATACATTTTTTTAACAAAGAATTATTTGATTCAAGTGAATCCGTACTTGGACTTCTAAATCCGCTCCGATAATAAGGTCTCTCTCCCCCCTCTCTCATATAATTTGTTCACTTTGTTTTTATGGGGTGAAAAAGGGTGTCATGCATTTAGTAAACTTCATCCTTCCTGTTTTATGAAATCTGAAACAGATATATTCATTATAGTATTTGGCTTTAGAAAATTAATTGATCTAAGAATTAAGATACTCTCAAATTTTCACGATCTCAGTTCGCCTTTCGTGAATATGTCATGATGGAATCTAGTTTCTATAACTAAATAAGCCTGACAATGCGAAAAATAACATAACTTGCGGAATAATTAATTAAAACTGAACAACTAAAAGAAATGCCGCTCGGCATATACAACTCAAAATAAATGCGGACGTCTACTATAACGCCCCAAAACCCGAAAACTCACGGGACACAAGCTAACAAATAGTAATATATGGCCCTAACTCCAGAATATCTAAAACAAAAGTACCGAAGAAGTCTAAATACTGCAGATAGAATAAAGAAGGAGACTCCTCGGTGTGTGGATGCTGCAGAAGTACCTCAAAGTCTTCGTAGCTCTCCTGGCCTCAAGGATAGGTGCGTCTGAGATGAAGTACCTAGGTCTGTGCATGAAAAATATCCGCAGAAGAGGCATGAGTACACCACAACAGTACTGAGTAAGTGCCAAGCCTAACCTCGGTTGGGAAGTGACGAGGAAGGTCAGGACCCTACTGAGATAAAATATAATAAAAGGCTGACAACAATATGAAATAAGCAGAAATAATGGAATACAACTGTGAAGTAAGTCAAGTTACACAACAACAATTAACACACAGAGGATAAGATAACACATAGTAAAATAACTCAATATCAGTACCAATTGCGAGGATCTCCCAAGATACTGTCCTGTTGTCCTTTTCATCAATTTATAGGGGGAGATCTACCGGAATCTAACCCGTAGTCCCAAAGTAAATGTGCAGGTGGATCTACCGGAAATCTAACCCGTAGTCCTAAAGTAAATATGCAGGGGGATCTACCAGGAATCTAACCTGTAGTCCCAAAGTAAACAAATGGGGGGGGGGGGGGGGGGAAGCTACCAGAATCCCATATCCGCAGTCTTAATATAAATGCGCAACCAAAACCAGAAGATAATCAGAAACGAAGTGCGAAGGTACAACAACAGGTAGTGCTAGCCTAACATGCTTCAGGTAGTATAGTTAAGGCAACTTACGCAAATAGGCAATTTAAATGAACCAAACATTCTTTTCTAATCTAGCACAGATAAAAATCGCAAGTAGGAATAAACAAATTCGAAGGAACTCGGTCTTAATTTCTTAAGTAAAAATCAGGTTTTTAACAATTAGCTCAAGTACGCACTCGTCATCTCACGTGCAAGGCATTCAATTACCATGTATCATATCCTACGGGGAAATGTCCCCACACAAGGTTAGACAAGCTATTTACCTCAACCGGCTCCAAATTCAACTCGAAACCACACTTTTGCCACAAGTATTCGGCTCCAAATAGCCCAAATCTATTCATTTCAATTACATCTCGTACATAACATCTCAAACAACTAATTCCACTATTTAATTTAAAGCTAAGATGCAAATTTAGGTAAAATAACCAAAATTTCCTCAGGCCAACGTGATCAAAATCGGGTGTTCGAACCAAAACTCGGTTACCCATTCCCCCACAAACCCAAATATATGTTTTGTTTTAAAATCAGACCTTAGATTGAGGTCAAAATCCCCAATTTTATGAAAAACCTAGGTTCTACCCATGAAAATCCCTTGATTTTAAGTGAAAAACATGCTAAATGATGTTAAAGACTGAAAGAAATGAGTAAAACTAACTTACAAACGATTTGGAAGAAGTCTTGTTCTTAGAAAATCGCCCAAAGAGGTTTGTGTTTTGAAAGAATGTTAAAATGGCTCCAAAATTCGGCTAAGTGTAAAATATGCAGGTTGCAGATGTCGCAGCAAACCTCGACCTCTGCTAATATGGAAAATGCGAAACAGGGTTCGCATTTGCGAACCCTTCCTATTTTCGGGACCTTCGCATTTGCGAAGTAAGGTTCACATTTGTGATGGTCGCATTTGCGACATAATGATCGCATTTGCAATCACTGGAAGCCTGGGAATTTTTCGTATTTGCGAAGAAGTGCTCGCATTTGCGAGAAGGGCTGGCCTGGACTTACTTCGCAATTGCGAAGGGCCACTCGCATTTGCGAGACAGGCTTCGCAAATGCGAAGCTTGCAAGCCAGTTCATACCAGCAACTATCAAGGTTTAAAAATGCACTCCGACGCCTATCCAAAACTCACCTGAGCCCTCGAGGCTCCAAAAACATAACCTCAAAAACATCCTACGGACTTGCTCGTGCTATTAAATCGCCAAAATAATATCATATACATTGAATCGAGCCTCAAAACTCATGATTTCTTTCAAATTTTCATAAAACATCAAATTTCCATTCTAAGTCTGAAACACGTCAAACAACGTCCCTTTTCAACCAAACTTTACAGAAAGCGCTTAAACCATATATAAGATTTGTACCAAGCGCCGGAACCAAAATATGAGCCCGATACCATAATCCTTTAATCAAATTTTATTTCCAATTTCCTTAATTATTTATAGAAAATAATTTCACACAAAAATTTATTTCTCGGGTTTGGGACCTCGAAATTCGATTCCGGGCATACGCCCAAGTCCCATATTTTCCTGCGAACCCTCCGGGACCGTCAAATCACAGGTCCGGGTCAGTTTACCCAAAATGTTGACCGAAGTCAAATTTATTTAATTAAATATCAAAATTTAGAATTTTTCTCACAGAATTCATATCTAAGCTTTCCGAATACACGCTCGGACTCTACACGTAAATCTAGGCAATCTTAGATAAGATTTTTATAGCCTCAGAAGTACAGAATAAATAAAAAATAAGTGATAACCTCTTTTGGTCGTCATACAAATGCTTGAAAGTATATTCTTACATAATATATTAAGTATGCAATAATAATCATTCCCAAGCTTTGACAGATCCAATAATTGAAAGAGACGCGTGACGCTATTCACTTTGATATTCTTAACATAAAGACAATAGCTATGTTGTCACATCAATATATTGTTAGAATATACGCTTAACGCTAGAGGGGGGGGGGGTGAATAGCGTTATAATAAAAAACAGCGTAAACTTGCGGAATTTAAAAATTGCAGGAATGAAATAAGTGCGATAAGTAAATAATAAAGAACGAACGCACCAATGTATCCTGGTTCACCACAACCCGTGGCTAGTCCAGTCCCCGAGAGACTCTCTCGAGATTTTCACTAACACTGTTAAGCTTACGGGTGCTCAACAAACCGTTACAAACTGAGAACTTGAGTCACACAAGTCTCAACAACCTTTGCTCAAGGTTACAACACTTCAAGACTTCGACCAAAGGAATCACAATGTTCCTTTTTACAATACAAGGGATTAACACTTCCCTTAAAGTGTATAAAAACACTTTGCACTCAAAACAAGACTTTCCTTAAGAGTAGATATGAGTAAAATAAATACGCTCAAGAACGCAACAACTTTTGTCAATAATTGGCTCTCAAAAACTTATGTAATGAATAGAAAATGATGAATAAGAGAGTATGCAAGCATTAGCAATAATATGATCAGTTGTTGTGTTTAGAAGACTGATTTGAAAATATATTTATAGTGTCAAAACCATGCATAACCGTTGCCTAATTGCCAATTAAGAATTGCTGATTTTGTGCTGCGACAATCGATTGTCAAGATGATACAATCGATTGTTTTCCAATCATTCCAAAAATCATTCCCAAATTTTACGCATCACAATCGATTATCAAAGACATATAATCGATTACTAGCAACGGTCAAAAAGTCCTTTCCAGATTTTACTTAAAACAATCGATTGTCAGAAATATACAATCGATTACTTGGCAACGTTCAAAAAATCTTTTTCAGATTTTACTTAAAACAAACGATTATTAAAAACATACAATCGATTACTTGACGGTGTTTGAAAATATTTTGACAACGGTCAGTTACATAATCGATTATACTATATGGACAATCGATTATTTATCAGTCTTTGAAAAATCAAATAGACACTGCCTCAATTCAATCGATTGTCATAGGTTCACAATCGATTATTTTGTAACTTTGAAAAATATGTTTGGACACTGCCTCAACACAATCGATTGTCATAAGTTCACAATCGATTATTTTGTAGCTTTGAAAAATCTGATGGACACTGCCTTAACACAATCGATTGTCATAAGGTTCACAATCGATTGTCATGCAGATTTGAAAAATCTGATGCACACTGCCTTAACACAATCGATTGTCATAAGGTACACAATCGATTATCATGCAGCTGACTTAACATAATCGATTATCATAAGTACATAATCGATTATCTTAGTCCAGATTTTAGAGGCATGTTTAAAAATCACTTTGCTAAAATAAATATGCATGATTTAAAATCATTTTGCTCTAAATTAAATATGCATGATTTGATAAAAATGATTTTACGAGAGAAGCCAAGTCTTGAGTTAAGTTGTCGGATCAAGATCACAATTAAAGAACGACTCATGTATAACTTTGTTTAGTCTTGATCTTTGTTTGTCTTGTGCTTGAACTTCGTTACATGACATTTGCGCGCTTGTGCTTGGACCTCGTCATATGTCAATTGCGCATCGTTTGACATTTATCAAAACCTGCAAATATGAACACACGTTTAGTTTAGTGCCTTGAGAACGTGTTTCAACATATATTGGTCACCAAAATCAATCTGGATTAAGCTCATCAACATTTAAGGGTGTGCATCTCAATAAATTTATCAATAAATCAAATCGATTATTTTTTATCAGTTTAACGATTTTGATTTCGAAATTTTTCTTAGAGAGTTATTGATTTTGATTTTGATTTTGTCCTCTTCGATTATCGGTTTATTGATAAACTGGTAAAATATATTAAAAAACAAAAATACCCTTACTCTATAATACAATTTTCTTTACCCTAAGTTCCTAACTTTATTATTTCCTCAACCCATTCTTTAGCGCCGCTTTTACCTTTCTCCCTCTATCCCGCGAACTGCAAGCCCAGTAGAGAAAGTGAACTCCGGCGTACTCCGACGACTTCAATAGTACGTTTCTCCCTCCCTCCCTCTCTCTCTCTTTCTCTCTCTATCTCTCTCTCTCTCTCTCTCTCCGTGCCTTTCTTACAATTTCAAGCATTACCAGATTTTCCCTCCATATCTATTTGATCCCTTGCTTTAGTTTCGTTGCATGTACTTGTTGACATAATTTTTATGTTATAAACGGTGTTCGTGTTATTGTAGCTTCTTTTTGTCCATATTAGTTAGGCGTGTTTATAGCGATATACTTTCCTTGGAATTTCACGAGTTTTCTTATTGGTGTAATCGATAAACTCCAAAAATTGATAAATCAAAATTGAAAAAATCGAAACCTTATTGAAACGATAACGATAAGCATATGTACAAATTGATAACTGATAAGTATTTATCGATAAGGGTCAAAATCGAATCGATAAATCGAATGCATACCCCTATCAACATCTCAACACATGACCAATTAAGCTCAACTAAATACGGCGGGTGGGCCAGGTCAGCCCGTGTCGGGCCTGGCTAGACGCATTAAAGGAAATTTTACCGCTTATAGAAAAGGTTGATACTTTATTTATTATAAATAAATACCTTTTACAAAATTATTTCTTATAATTGTCTTTTAATTTTTATAGCAAAATATCTATTTATGGTCACTTCCTACCTTGAAGCCATTAAATACGGTTTGTGTTAATTTTCTTTCTCCTTAGTTCTTTTTTCTCTCTCACAAAATTAACGCATAGGAAGCAAACTTCTCTCTCCCTCTCTCTTCCCTCCTTTGTTTTCTCTTTTCCCCCGGATTTTTTTCTCCCATGCTTTTTAGAAACCCTAGTAGGGGCTGTGTTACGCCAGCGACAGATCCACCATCCACTTCCCCCTTCCTTATTGTGTCACCCCTAGCCCCCTCCTCCCTTATCCTTCTTCCTGCATCCACCCCATGCTCTCTGTCATAGCTCCATTCTCTTCCCCGTTCTCCCTATCAACGATTTTTCACTAATTCATCTCCATTGTCTCGATCAATTTTCAACTTTTTTTTGCTCCAAAGAGTTGTGGTAAGTAGAAAGAAAGATCTGAAAAAAAAAGATAAAGTAGAAACAAAGATATGCAGAAATAAATACAAGTGCAGATCTCAAAATTTTCAAAGCAGAAATGAGCGATTCACTACCTGGACGACTCAGAAGGAGCTGGTACCGGCAAGGACACCCCACATGGTGGCGACTTGGATATCGTTGGATTGGGACGGAGTTTGGGGCTGAGAAACTTGAAAAGTCTGTTACTTTTTTTTTCATTGTATTTCAATCTATCTCGCATATTTCATTGTATTCACTGTTTTTAGTTTTTTCTACTTTTCAGTATATTCACTGTATTTTACTGTATTCAATGTAATTATCTAATTTCAAAGCTTCACTTTGTTTCACTATTTTGTCCAGCAGCCAGTTAGGAGTTAGTCTTAGGATGCTACTGGCCAGCTATTGATACATGTCTTTATCTGCGGGATATTATTATACCTTCCATCTTTTTCGTATTTTCTATATTTCTTATATTGTTGTTATTTTGTTATTTAATGTTATTTTATTTAATGTTATGTTATTGTATGTTATCTTATTATGGTCTATTGATAGTACTAATATATTGTTTCTTATTGCTTTCTTGAGCCGATGATCTCCTGTAAATAACCTCTCTGCCCCCGGGGTAGGGGTAAGGCCTGCGTACATATTACCCTCCCCAGACTCCACTTGTGAGATTATAGTGAGCCGTTGTTGTTATTGTTATTGTTGTTGCCGAATGTATTCATGTATATTTTTTAATTAATATAATTTATGCATTCAGATGTACATATGTATTCAAATGTATCTGCAATATGTATTAATATATTTTTGCACTATAGATGACATGCTATACTTCATGTTCCAATGTATTTTTATGTAGTTAATTGTATTCAATGTAATTATATAATTTCAATATATAAATCTATTTGTAAAGATGTCACCGAACTTTTATTAGTAAAGATACCACTAAAAAAAGAAAGGATGGATTGAATTTTTGAAGATTGCTCTGTCTTTGAGCTATTTTTCGGTTAAGAATCTTTTTTATAACTGAAAATACAAATTTTGTGTGTTATAATTGAGTTTGTTGAGTTATATATTAGGAGTATATCATGTTAATTAATTTACCTAGCGTTTTTAAACAGTTGAAGACTTTTTTTTCCCGCAAATTACATTACTGTATTCACAAATACAGCTCGCGAATACATATGAATACAGTCTGTACATTAGTTGTAATTCCTTTTTTCCGCCGACTTTTCCTATTGCATTCAAGAATACATTAACTTAAATACATAGAGTACACTTTATAACAAGTTAAAACATAGCTATAGGAAGTAATTTAGCAAATGAAAGCTAGAGAAAGCTAATAATCACTAAAACTTACTGGTTTCTGAAAATTTCTCCGCATTAAAACCCGAATCAAAATGGCCGGTACGGGGAAGGGGCTGGGCTGGGCTAGAGTTATCAGAGAGGGGGTTGGGCTGGACAGGACAAGTTCGGTAACTTGGGAAATGTTGTGAAAATAGTACAGGCTAGTCAATTTTTAGACTAGTAATTGAAATATCCAACGCTTACAAAGTTATTGAAAAAAATAATCACTATTTTGCAAAAATACGGAAAGTTCCAATATAGTATGCTCGATTAAGGAACTCATGCGTATAAACTTCCAACATATCATGTTAAATCTCCATCACACGAAAAGTTCCAACATAATATGCTGAAGTTATGGAGCTCATGCGTATAAGCTTCCAGCATATTATGTTGGAACTCCACATGCAACATCATTGTGAAATTCTAGCACATTATGATGGAATCTCATATGTAAAAGATTTGAACTCAGCCTATTATGCTAGAATTTTTCCGGATTTTAAAAGTATTTTTATTTAGATTTTATTTTTATATGTAAAAATAACTAAATTTCGATTATTTTTATTAATTATTTTTCAATTATCAATTATAAATCTGATTATTTCTGTTTTTTTTCTCCATCAAAATGAGATGGTCAAATACGTAGTTGCAAATAATATGACTTTAGTAGCTGCAAATGCTATAAAAATTCTTCAGGGCATAACGGCTACTAAGCTAGCTCTTGATTATTAGAATATAAAAAGGCAATTTGTAAATTAAAAAAAGCATTACTGTTTCTAATAGACTTTTCTATGTCTCTTTTACCCCCCCACAACATTCCACCTAATCTGTAACGGCTCTTATCCAAGTAAAAATAGCCGTTAAGCCTTTTCTCTCCTTAAAATGCTGAACCTTTTCCACACTGAGAATCACAACAATCACTTTAGCTTCTGTTTTTCTGCAATCTGAACCTACCCCACCCTCAGCTCGATAGGCCATTCAATAGTTTTTCGCAGAGTATCACCGGTTTTAAAACACTCAAACCTATGGCTAAAGCAGCTCTCACCCTTTGCTTCCTACTTTTGTCCCACATTTCAGGTTTGTACACAAACTCTTACTATATCATTTGCTCTGTCATTGGCTCAAAATGAGTCAAGAGTACAACAATTTTAACTCTTTTCCCTACGGAAAAAAACTGAACCATTTAACTTTTGACATTTGATTTAGACATCTTATTTTGTTCATTTCTCATATCTATATAACCTTATATTCATTGATGGTGTAATCTATGTTGCACCAACTCTTCAAAATATTGTTGTACTTGTGTCATATCCTTAAAAAATATATTACTTTAGGAGGATTTGATACGTATTTAGTGATATTTTCAGAAAATTCGAGCAACATAGGATATAATACAATTTATACATTATTAGTGTAATTATTGGTTAGTTGCCTTATTTTACTATTGGCAATCCATTCTACCAAATTTGATGATCTACTTTTTTCTTACTCTTTCTTTATTGAATGGTTGTTACTATGTACTTACTGTTTCATTCTTGTTTTTACAGTGGAAACTTTGGTGTTAGCAAATCAACAGGTAACGTCAAGAACTCAAAAACACATTTAAAAAAAAAAACAAAAGCTCGATGTATTAAGTTTTCGCTATGCATGAGGTCCGGAGAAGAGCCGGATTACAAGAGTCTATTGTGCGCAGTCTTATCTTGCATTTCTGCAAGAGGCTGTAATCACGGCTCGATGATCACATGACAACAACTTTACTAGTTACTCCAAGGCTTACGGAAGAACTCAAAAATACTAAAAATGGGAAAATTATTAGTTAATAATTAAGTGAAATGGCTACTAATCTTTTTTGCATTTGGTTTTTGCAGAAAACTTGGTGTGTAGCTAAACCTTCATCAGATGAGAAAACATTACAAGAAAACATAAATTATGCATGTTCTCAGGTTGATTGTAGGATATTGCAAAAGGGTTGTCCTTGTTCTTCCCCAGATAATCTCATGAACCATGCTTCTATTGTTATGAACCTCTATTATCAAGCTAAAGGAAGGAATTATTGGAATTGCCACTTTGGTAATTCTGCCCTCATTGTTTTGACTGACCCAAGTAAGTAGTAACACTTTTAATTCTTAATTTTTTTTCCGGCGTAATATTGGAGTAAGCCAAGAGTTTATTAAAAACAACCCTTTTACCTGCACAAGGTAAGAGTAATATCTGTGTACACTCTACCTTCCCCAAATTTCACTTGTAGGAATTCACCGCATATATTGTTAGTATAACATTGGATTAAAATGAACTTAAAGGAGCGAGACTAGAGTTAGGGGTCAGGCTATGTACAACCAAGTATGTTCAATTGAATCCTCTTTGTGTAACTAGGGAAAGAACTTGCTTTTTTGTTATGTATAAATTGTTCTCCTTTACATAAAGAAATATTTTAGTATAGTGGTAAAGGCGGTCACTAGTTCAAATTTTAGGCATGACATTTTAGTATTTTTTGGACGTCCTTACATAAATGTTTTGCTTGAGATTGATGCGTTATTATTATTATTATTATTTATTTTGCATAAATTTGTGATTTCGTTATCGGGACCACGATTTATATAGCCGACCCCAGTTTTGTTTGGGTTGATGCGTTGTTGTTATCTATTTTCTTGCTATAACACTTACATTATGCAATTTTGATAATATTATTCAAGAGTGTTAAATTGATCAATTATGGAACCTTGACAATGACAGGTTATGGCAGCTGTATTTATGAATGAAGCCATCATTAGTATAAGCAGCTAAATTTGGTTGACTACTTGTTTAAAAATATAATTAGTGACAAATAATGTCATTCTAGGGAGAGAGAAGCTCATATGACAATTAGTTCTCAAAATATATAGTCCTGTACAATAAATAAGAAAAAGTGCCAGTTTTCTTCGGAATATCATTGTAAAGGTGCGCAGACAGTTTATTACAAGTGCTACAAAATTATGCATTTACCAAGCAAGTCGGGTCAACTATATGAGTTCGTACTATACGTTGATGTTGATCAATTTACTCGTCATAGTCCAACTTTTTGAGGATTCATCATAACTTGACTAGTTTCTCGATTGTTGTATGACCGTAATTTTAGTGTTATTTTAATTACTGTTGTATTGGGTTCAGATGACGCATTTTGACTAAGTCCACGAGATACTCATTGCCTTCCACCATACATGTATGAGTAAAAACAAATTCATACTTGTCTGTCAAGAGAAAGAAAAAAAGAAATACATGAACTGTATTGACATAATTAAAGTCAGGCTCAAAATTTAAACAGGGAGTATGGTAAAATTTACTTGAAGTGTCAATATCCAAATTTAAAGCTAATCACCAGCTCGTTTGATAAAATAATCATTGTTAATTTCCATGTATATTCATGACTATAAAATTGTCTTCATGTGACCTATAGATAATGAGTTTAAATCGTGAAAGTAATCAAATGTAACGTGAACAACAAATGCTTTGTGTATCGGGTTAATTTTTTTACCAGGCATATTCAAGACTATAAATACATTAACAGAGGCTCTGGGCACTGAAATAATCCCTGCGTAGCTACTGCTCCTTGTGTTGAACAACCATCACTGCATTGAAGCATTCTTTATTATATGAATTGCAAATCTCAAATGATGAGCAAAACAATCTGAAAACTCTTTATTTTCCCAAAATATATCCTCTTGAGGTAGAATAGCTTTAGAACCTCGAGTCTTGTCACCCTGTATCATATAATATGCATAGTTCAAAATTTGAAGTCAATAGGTTCAAAATTAATGTAATCTTAGAGTCCGTTTGGATATAAGAATGTTTTCACTTTTTCTTTTGAAAAAATTCACTTTTTTTTTGAAATTAGTGTTTGGATATAAAATTTTCAATTTTCATTTGAAGATAAATTTTGAAATGACTCATAAAAATTTAAAAATAACCTAAAATTATATTCATGTCCAAACACAACTCTAATTTTCAAATACTATTTTCACTTAATATTTTTTTTCTCTTTTTTAAAATTTTACAATTCTTATGTCCAATCGCCCACTTAGAGCCCGTTTGGCCATGACTTTTAAAAAAAATTTTTTTTTCAAAATTTTTTTACTTTTTTTTTGAAATCAGGTGATAAAATTTCTAATTTTGATTTGAAGGTGAATTTTGAAATTTTTCGAAAATTTTAAAAATTCAAAAAATATTTTTTAAAATTTTAACTCAGATCACTCAAAAATATTCAAAAATAATCCAAAAATATATTTATATCCAAACACAATTCTAATTTATCAATTATCATTTTCACCTAAAATTTTTTCACTTATTTTGAAATTTTGTATTTCTTATGTCCATATGGCCACTTATTTGGTATACCTTTTTTTGGTTGCATATATACATCATTCAAGTCGAAAGTAATAAGTTAAGTTGAACCAACAGAATTCGCCATAAATATACTGACCCGATTAGTGATATCAAGAGTTTGAAGATGACTCCACACTCTGAAGATGAAGCTAAGCACAATGTGATAACTCATGTTGTTCGAAGTCTAATCTGGTGCATAGCATACGCACCTCAGTCAAAGGGATTCCGTGCTTATAGCGTTCATAATCTCGATTGAAACATAGATCGTTGGTCTCATCACACCCAATGTACAGGATTCCACCTTATTAAAAATTGGTAAACTTTTTCATCCATGTATTTTTCATTGATTGTTAAACATTATGGAAATCATCATCTACTTCTCATATGGTGTGATTTAATAAATACTACAGTTAAATTTTAGGTGTGCTATACTTTCTTATTCTCATCCCTATATTAGATCTAGAATAAATTATCTTTAGCTAAATGTGTCCAAAATCTTCTTCTTTAATTATTTTAGCAAAAAGCTCAATACTTTTGTCACGACCCAAACCCCGGTCATGATGGCGCCCAACATACTGCTAGGCAAGCCCGACCAATTGTATAACCTTAACCATTTTTATACAATTCATGAGTTAATTAACATAGATAATTTACTAAATCATAATATTGAAAGTCTAATTTAAAACAAAAATATGCGGAATCCCAAGTGATGAAACAACTACATAGCCTGAAGAATCCGGTGTCACAAGTCTGAGCCTCTAATACGTGAGTATCAACCTAACACATATCGTTCTAAAGAAATACGAAAAAGAAGCAATAAGGCTGAAGGGAAAATCAGGACTACAGACGTCATGCATCTACCTTGATACTCTCGGATAAGCCGCTTGGTAGAGTAATCCTCACTCAGCCTCAGATGTACCTGGATCTGCACACAAGGTGCATGGAGTAATGCGAGTACTCCAACCCAGTGAGTAGCTAACATAAATAAAGGCTGAGAATAACAAATCCTGAATAGACACAAAGCCATTCTATAAATACAACAACCTGAACCAGATAGTATTAAATCAGTAAATCAATAACAACAATTATGACATTGCTACAACAGGTAAGTAAGAGAATGACATGCAATTATGAAATGCAACACATAGTTCGGTACTCTCTAGTACTCGCTACGGCGTGCAATCCGCTTTATTTATTTATCGTCGACGGCGCTCACTGGGGTTGTGCAGACTCTGGGAGGGGCCCTTACGACCCAAGCGCAATATACGCCATCTCGTGGCATCAACTAGGCCCTCGGCCTCATAGTAACATCAATAGAATACCGCTGTGGCGCGCAGCCCGATCCCATGCTCAGTCCAAAAATCACATATGCTCATCGGGCACACTAATATATAAATATTCAGCCCAAACTTCATTAAAAATATATTATTTAAGTTTCAAGTCTGAGAAAAGATGGCAGAGTTTGAAAAAATAGTAAAAATTTCTAGGACTGAGTTCAATAATACGTAAAAATGGTAAGAAACTAGTAATAGTTATCCCTGAAGGATTCAATCAATTGACACGAAGCCCAAATGTAGCAATCAGCTCAAATAATAGTAATAACAAGTAATTTCAGTTAAATACGCAGTATATTCATCTACTGTGACGGATGAAGTCACAAATCTCCAACGGTGCTCTGCCCCAAGCTCGCTATCCGGCGTGCAAGTCACCACAATATAGCACTATGATGTGGAAATATAGGATTTCAAACCCTCAGAACATCATTTACATATATTACTCACCTCAAGCCGGCCAAAATCCTAGCTCGCTATGCCTTTTCCTTTCAAGTAGGCCTCCTTGCGCGTCAAATCTGATCAAAACCACAACGAATACGTCACAATAGGCCAAAGGAACAATTCCTAATCGAAAATAATCGAAAAATATTAAAAATACCGAAATTGGCAAAAACTCGAGCCCCGGGCATACTTCTTGAAACTCATAAATTCTTATACCAACGGGTTCCTTATCTTGCCACGAGTTTATGTATATAAAGAGCACTAAAATCAGAGTCTAAATGACCCCTCAAATCCTATTTTGAAATATTAAAACTCAAGCCCTAGTTCTTCCCCCTTTTTTGCTAAGTTTACATGAATTTCAAGGTTAATTCTAGAATTAAATCATGTTTTTAGTTCATAGAACTCACCTCCAATCCATCCCAGTAGAAACCCTCTTCAACCTCCGTTCAAAAGCTCTCAAAAATCGCCCAAAGCCAAGTGGGAAATGAAGGAAACATGTTAAGTTCGATTTTTTAAAACTGGACATAGCCCTGAGATGTCGCATTTGCGACACCTAGTTCGCAAATGTGAACATCGCAAATGCGACATAACCATCGCAATTGCGAAGGTGAGCCTCTCCTACCAAGGTCGCAAATACGACGTCTGGCTCGCAATTGCGGACCCTGCCAAGGTCGCAAATGCGACACATTTCTCGCAAATGCAAACCCTGCCTCAGGCCAGCCTTTTCGCAAATGCGAGGCCTCACTCGCAAATGCGAACCCTTTTCTCGCATTTGCGAGGCCTGCAGCTGCTGCTGAAATTTTGAAGTTTAAAACTTCCCGTTTAGCCATCCAAAATCACCCCGAGGCCCCCGGGACCTCAACCAAAAGTGCCAACCTATCCTAAAACATCATTCGAACTTGCTCCAATAATCAAAACACCACAAACAACACCAAAACCATCAAATTACATTGTATTCTAGCCTAAGTTCTTCTAAAACTTCAAAAACACACATTTGATCAAAAACCCAACCAAAACATTTCCGAATGACCAGAAATTTTGCACACACATCCCAAATCGCCTAATGAAGCTATAGCAACTCTCTAAATTCCATTTCGACCCTCGGATCAAAATCTCACCTACCAACCAAAATTCGCCAAAATACTAACTTCGCCAATTCAAGCCTAATTCTACACCGGACCTCCAAAATCACTTCTGAACACACTCTTAAGTCACAAATCATCCTCCAAAGCTAACCGACTCATCAGAATTCACATCCGAGCCTCCTAGCACATATGTCAACGTCCTATTGTCTTTTTCAAAACAATCATTCCTTGAAAAGACTAAGTGTCTAATTTCCTTCTCAATTCAAACCAAATCAACTCATTCTCACAAAATACTCATAATGAAACCCAAAGAAGCACAAAATGGGGGAAACGGGGCGGTAACTCACATGACGACGAGTCGGATTGTCACATCCTCCCCAACTTAAATAAACGCTCTCCTCGAGCGAGTCAAGAAACATACCTGAAGCCTCAAATGGTGAGGGTATTTGCTCCGCATCTCCCGCTCGGTCTCCAAGGTAGCTGCCTCTTCGAGCCGACCTATCCACTGCACTTTCATCGAAGCAACTTCCTTTGACTTCAACTTCCGATCCTGATGATCCAAATTGGATGCTGGCTCTACCTCATAAGTCAAGTCACCCTCCAGCTGAACTGTAAAGAAATCCACAACATGGAATGGATCTCCAACATACCTCTGGAGCATAGAAACATGAAAAATTAGATGCATGCTCGACTAGCTGGATGGCAAGGCAAGCTCATAAGCTACCTCCCTAATTCTCCTAAGTACCTTGAAAGACCCAATGAACCGCAAACTCAATTTACCTTTCTTTCACAATATCATAACACCTTTTGTGGGTGAAACCTTCAGTAAGACCTTCTCACCAATCATATAAGATACATCTCAGACCTTCCTGTTCGCATAACTCTTCTGCCTCGACTGCACTGTACGGAGTCTCTCTTGAATCACCTTTACCTTCTCCAATGAATCCTAAACCAAGCCTGTCCCCAACAATCTGGCCTCCCCCGGCTCGAACCAACCAACTAGAGATCTACATCGTCTCCCACATAAGGCCTCATGCGGTGCCATCTAAATGCTGGACGGATAGCTGTTATTGTAGGAAAATTCTGCAAGCGGTAGAAACCGATCCCATGACCCTCCAAAATCAATAACACAGGCGAACATCATATCTTCTAATATCTGAATGGTGCGCTCGGACTGTCCATCCATTTGAGGGTGAAAGGCTATGCTCAACTGTACCTGAGTACCCAACTCTCGCTGAACCGTCTGCCAAAACCGAGAAGTAAACTGAGTGCCCCGGTCTGATGTGATGGAAAATGGGACACCATGCAACCGAACAATCTCCCGAATATAAGTCTCTGCCAACCGCTCTGAAGAATAATCAGTACAAATCAGAATGAAGTGCGCGGACTTGGTCAGCCTGTCTACAATCACCCAAATAGCTCGAATCGCTTTAAAGTCCGTGGGAGTCCGGTAACAAAATCCATATTGATCCTCTCCCACTTCCGCTCGGGAATAACCATCTGTTGGTGCAAGCCACCCGGTCTCTAATGCTCATATTTCACCTGCTGACAATTAAGACACCGGGCTACATACTCTACAATATCTCTCTTCATCCTCCGCCACCAATCGCGTTGCCTAAGATCTTGATACATGTTCGCGGCACCCGAATGGATGGAATACCGAGAGCTCTGGGCCTCCTCCATGATCAACTCCCAAAGCCCATTTATATTAGGCACACAAATCCGTCCCTACATCCTCAACACACCATCATCTCCAATGGTCACATCCCTGGCATTATCATGCTGAACCCTGTCCTTCAGGACAAGCAAATGCGGATCCTCATACTGACACTCTCTAATGCGGTCATACAAGGAAGACCGAAAAACTACGTAAGCCAACACCCGACTGGGCTCTGAAATATCTAGTCTCATAAATCGATTGGCCAAGGCCTGGACATCAACTGAAAATGGCCTCTCCTCCAATGGAATGTACGCCAAGCTCCCCATACACATTGCCTTCCAGCTCAAAGCATCGGCCGCTACATTGGCCTTCCCCGGGTGATACAAAATAGTAATATCATAATCCTTCAGTAACTCTAACCATCTCTACTGTCTCAAATTAAGATCTTTTGCTTGAACAGATGCTGAAGACTTTGATGATCGGTGAATACCTCACAAGATATGCCATATAGGTAGTGCCTCCAAACCTTCAAGGCATGAGCTATAACAGCTAACTCCAAATCATGGACGGGGTAGTTCTACTCATGTGGCTTCAACTGACGCGAAGCATAAGCAATAAATCTACCCTCGTGCATAAAAACACAACCAATCCCGACTCGCGAAGCATCGAAATATACCATATAAGAACCTGAAGCTGACGACAAAAGTAGTACTGAAGTTGTGGTTAAGGCTATCTTGAGCTTCTGAAAGCTCTCCTCACACTTATCCGACCAAGAAAATGAAACACCCTTTTGAGTCAACTTGGTCAGGGGTGATGCAATAGAGGAAAAACCCTGAACATACCGGCGATAATAGCCTGCCAACCCAAGGAAAGTACAGTTCTCTGTGGCTGAGGACGGTCTAGGCCAACTCTGCACCACCTCTATCTTCATTGGGTCAACTTGAATACCCACGCTGGACACGATGTGTCCTAAGAAATCCACTGAGCTGAGCCAAAACTCACACTTGGAGAACTTTTCATAACGCTTCTCCTCCCTCAGTCTCTACAATATAACCCGCAAATGATGCGCGTGTTCCTCCTGGCTACGCGATTATACCAGGATATCATCAATGAACACGATCACAAATGAATCCAGAAAAGGCCGAAATACACTGTTCATCAGATGCATGAATACTACTGGGGCATTGGTCAGCCCGAAGACATAACAAGAAACTCGTAGTGGCCATATCTAGTCCTGAAAGCAATCTTATGAATATATGAATCCCTGATCTTCAACTGGTGATAACTCGAACGGAGATCAATCTTGGAAAACACCCTTGCTCCCTGGAGCTGGTCAAATAAATCATCAATGCGAGGCAGGGGATACTTGTTCTTTACTGTTACTTTGTTCAGTTGCCTATAATCGATGCACATTCTCATTATGCCATCTTTCGTCTTCACAACAGAACTGGTTCACTCCAAGGTTACACACTAGGCCAAATGAACCCCTTTTCTAAGAGTTCCTGTAGCTACTCCTTCAATTTTTTAAACTCCAATGGTGCCATACGATATGGCGGAATAGAATGGGCTGAGTGCCCAAAACCAGATCAATACCAAAATCAATATCCGTGTCCGGTGGCATGCCCGACAGGTCTACAGGAAATACATCAGGAAATTCCCTCACGACCGGAATAGATTCAATGCTAGGAGTCTCAGCTCCAACATCCCTCACAAAAGCCAAATAGGAAAGACAACCCTTCCCAACCATAAGTTGGGCCTTTAAGAAAGAAATAACTCTACTAGCGACATAATCAGTCACGCCACGCCACTCGATCCGCGGTACACCAGGCATAGCCAAAATGGCTGTCTTAGCATGATAGTCTAGAATAGCATGACACAGAGATAGCCAATCCATGCCCAAAATAACGTCAAAGTCCACCATGCTCAATAGAATAAATCAACTCGGGTATCCTGATCCTCGATAATCACAACATATGACCGATACACACGGTCCACAACAACAATATCACCTACCAGGATAGACACATGAACAGGTAAAGATAGAGACTCTCAGGGCATACTCAAATAACGAGAAAAGTATGAAGACATATATGAATAGGTGGAACGAGGATCAAATAATACTAAGGTGTCTCTATGGCAGACTAAAATGATACCTGTGATGACAGCGTCTGAAGCAATGGCATATGTCCTACCCGACATTGCATAGAAACGAGCCTGGCCACCGCTCGATCGGTCTCCATATCTAGGGGGACCCCTGGCTGCTTGATCTCCACCCTTAGCTGGCTGGACGGGTGATGGAGTAGCTGGATCAGGAGTCGAAGGCTGACCCCTCTACTGATGCTGTCTGCCACGAAGTCGGGGGCACTGCCTCCTCAAGTGACCAAATTTTCCGCACTCATAATAGCTTCCCGGTGCTAGAGGTGGGGCCTAAAAGGAACCCCTCGCAACGGAGTGACTAGAAGGTGCACTCGCCGTAGAAGAACCCTGAGCTAACGGGGCATGAGATGAACTCTGAGCTGGGAGGGCGCTGAGTGAAGACTGGCCCTGATGGGACCCTTGATGACCACGACCTGAAGATCCCCCACAATACTCTTGATGAGCTGACTGAACAGGCCTAAAAGAAAGATCTCTACCATGCTGGAACCGGCCCCTTGAAGGAGCACCACCATAACTTCTCGATCCACGAGGCCTCTTGGACTCCCTCTCCACCCGCTTTCTACGACGAACTGACTCGATCTCACGAGCGATGTCCACCACCTACTCAAACGTAGCACCCAATATTTTCTCTCTAGTCATCAAAATACGGAGGTGGTAATTAAGGCCATCCACAAGCCTCTAATTCTCTCACGATTTGACGGAACCATCCATATAGCATGACAGGCCAATTGTGAAAACCTTAACTTATACTGGGTCACAGTGATATCTCCCTGTGTTAACCACTCAAACTGGTGCAGGACTGAGGTACATACTTCTCCAGAAAAAGAGCGGAGAACTGCTGCCAAGAAAGGGGTGCTACACTGACAGGCCTACGCCTCTCAAAGTCCTCCCACCAAGTAAGAGCAGCCTCGCTGAAATGAAAAGTAGTAAATGCCACACCACTCGATTCAAGGATCCCTGCCGTCCGGAGCATACACTGACACCTGTCAAGAAAACCCTAGGCATCCTCGCCCTCAGCACCACTGAATGCTGGAGGCTAGAGCCTACCAAACCTTTCGAGACGACGCTGCTCATCGCCTAGCTTAGCTGGAACCACAAAGCCCTGAGCTGGTGCAACCTGCTGAGCTGGAGGTGCCTCTGGTGTTTGTGGTCCCTGTACCACCTGCTCAGGTGTGCGAGCAGCGGGGGTCTGATTGCCTCTCCCGGCCTGTGTAGCAGCTGCTACTGTTGTGGTGGCTGAAAATGCCTGAGCTAGGCCAGTGCAGACTGATAATATCTGTGCCAAGGTCTTCTGAAGACCCGGAATCACGATAGGCACAGTTGGTGGCTGAACAGGTGCTGTTGGGGTGTGTGCAGCTGGAGGCTGATCCGGAGCTGGGGTAACAGGTGGATCAGCAGTGCTGGGCTGCTCTGCCATGACCACGGTCGCGTCCACGACCCATTAAGGCCTCATTAGGTGGTACTGATTGTTGTCCACCACGTCCTGTAGCTCGTGTCTTCACCATCTTGAGAGAATAGAACAATAGAAGTTTAGTTCTCAATTGACCAAAGCCGCACGACAAAATTTTAAAAATGTGAAGTTTCTTAAAGGTTCTGCAGCCTACCGAGGATAAGTACAGATGTCTTTGTATCGATCCACGACACTCTACTAAACTGGCTCATGACTCACGAGACCAAGTAACCTAGGCTCTAATACCAACTTGTCACAACCCAAACCCCGGCCGTAGCGCCCAACACATTGCTAGGCAAGCCCGACCAATTCTATAACCTTAACCATTTTTATATAGTACATGAGTAAACTAACACACATAATTTACTAAATCATAAAACTGAAAGTCTAAAATAAAACTAAAACATGCGGAATTCCAAGTGATGAAACAACTACATAGCCCGGAGAATCCGGTGTCACAAGTCTCAGCCTCTAATACGTGAGTATCAACCTAACACATATAGTTCTAAAGAAATGTGAAAAACAAGCAATAAGGCAGAAGGGGAAATTAGGACTGCGGACGTCATGCAGCTACCTTGATACTCCCGGATAAGCTGCTCGGTAGAGTAATCCTCACTAAGCCTTAGATGTACCTAAATCTGCACACAAGGTGGATGGAGTAATGTGAGTACTCCGACCTAGTGAGTAAATATAAATAAAGGACGAGAATAAGAAATCCTGAATAGACACAAAGCCATTCTTTAAATACAGCAACCTGAACTAGATAGTATTAAATCAGTAAATCAATAACAACAATTATGACATTGCTATAACAGGTAAGTAAGTGAATGACATGCAATTATGAAATGCAACACATAGTTCGGTAGTCTCTAGTATCCGCTACGGCGTGCAGTCCATTTTATTTATTTATCATCGATGGCACTCAATGGGGTTGTGCAGACTTTGGGAGGGGCCCCTTACGGCCCAAGCGCAATATAAGCCATCTTGTAGCATCAACTAGGCCCTCGGCCTCATATCAATATCAATACAATACCGCTGCGGTGCGCAGCTCGAACCCATGCTTAGTCCAAAAATCACATAAGCCCCTCGGGCACACTAATATATAAATATTCAGCCCAAACTTCATTAAAAATATATTATTTATGTTTCAAGTCTGAGAAAAGATGGTTGAGTTTGAAAAATAGTAATAATTTCTACTACTGAATTCAATAATATGTAAATGATAAGAATCTTCTAATAGCTATCCCTAACGTAGCACCCATAAGCGATGTCAACCACCTACCCAAACATAGCACCCAATACTTTCTCTCTAGTCATCAAAATACGGAGGTGGTAATTAAGGCCAGCCACAAACCTCTAATCCTCTCACGATCTGACGGAACCATCCATATAGCATGACAGGCCAATTGTGAAAACCTTAACTTGTACTGAGTCACAGTGATATCTCCCTGTGTTAACCATTCAAACTGGTGCAGGACTGAGGTACATACTTCTCCAGAAAAAGAGCGGAGAACTGCTCCCAAGAAAGGGGTGCTACACTGACAGGACTACGCCTCTCAAAGTCCTCCCACCAAGTAAGAGCAGCCTCGGTGAAATGAAAAGTAGTAAATGCCACACCACTCGATTCAAGGATCCCTGCCGTCCGGAGCATACACTGACACTTGTCAAGAAAACCCTGGCATCCTCGCCCTCAGCACCACTGAATGTCGGAGGTTAGAGCCTAGCGAACCTTTCGAGACGAAGCTGCTCATTGCCTAGCATAGCTGGAACCACAAAGCCCTGAGCTGGTGCAACCTGCTGAGCTGGAGGTGCCTCCGGTGTTTGTAGTCCCCGTACCACCTGCTCAGGTGTGCGAGCAGCGGGGGTCTGATTGCCTCCCCCGGCCTGTGTTGCAGCTGCTACTGTTGTGGTGGTTGAAAATTCCTAAGCTAGGCCAGTGCAGACTGATAATATCTGTGCCAAGGTCTTCTGAAGACCCGGAATCAAGATAGGCATAGTTGGTGGCTGAACATGTGCTGTTGGGGTGTCTGCAGCTAGAGGCTGATCGGGAGCTGGGGTAACTGGTGGATCAGCAGTGCCGCAGCTGCTCTGCCATGACCACGGCCACGTCCACGACCCCTGGAGGCCTCATTAAGTGGTACTGATGGTTGTCCGCCACGTCCGGTAGCTCGTGTCTTCACCATCTTGAGAGAATAGAATAATAGAAGTTTAGTTCTCAATTGACCAAAGCCGCACGACAAAAACTTTATAAATGTGAAGTTTCCTAATGGTTCTGCAGCCTCCCGAGGATAAGTACAGATGTCTCCGTATCGATCCACGACACTCTACTAGACCGGCTCATGACTCATGAGACCAAGTAACCGAGGCTCTAATACCAACTTGTGATGACACAAACCCCGGACGGGATGGCGCCTAACACATTGCTAGGCAAGCCCGACCAATTCTATAACCTTAACCATTTTTATACAGTTCATGAGTTAATTAACACAGATAATTTACTAAATCATAAAACTGAAAGTCTAAAATAAAACTAAAACATGCGAAATTCCAAGTGATGAAACAACTACATAGCCCGAAGAATCCGGCGTCACAAGTCTGAGCCTCTAATACGTGAGTATCAACCTAACACATATCGTTCTAAAGAAATGCGAAAAAGAAGCAATAAGGCAGAACGGAAAATTAGGACTGCGGACGTCATGCAGCTACCTTGATACTCCCGGATAAGCTGCTCGGTAGATTAATCCTCACTCAGCCTCAGATGTACCTAAATCTGCACACAAGGTGGATGGAGTAATGTGAGTACTCCGACCTAGTGAGTAAACATAAATAAAGGCTGAGAATAAGAAATCCTGAATGGACACAAAGCCATTCTTTAAATACAACAACCTGAACTAGATAGTATTAAATCAGTAAATCAATAACAACAATTAAGACATTGCTATAACAAGTAAGTAAGTGAATGACATGCAATTATGAAATGCAACACATAGTTCAGTACTCTCTAGTATCCGCTACGTCATGCAGTCCGCTTTATTTATTTATCGTCGATGGCACTCAATGGGGTTGTGCAGACTTTGGGAGGGCCCTTTACGGCCCAAGCCCAATATAAGCCATCTCGTAGCATCAAGTAGGCCCTCGGCCTCATATCAATATCAATACAATACCGCTGCGGCGCGCAGCTCGGTCCCATGCTCAGTCCAAAAATCACATTAGCCCCTCAGGCACACTAATATATAAATATTCAGCCCAAACTTCATTAAAAATATCTTATTTAAGTTTCAAGTCTGAAAAAAGATGGTTGAGTTTAAAAAATAGTAATAATTTCTAGGACTGAATTCAATAATATGTAAAAATGGTAAGAAACTTCTAATAGCTATCCCTGAGGGATTCAATCAATTGACACGAAGCCCAAATATAGAAATCAGCTCAAATTATAATTATGACAAATAATTCTAGTTAAATACGCAGTATATTTATCGATCGAGACGGACCAAGTCACAAATCCCCAACGGTGCTCTACCCCATGCTCGCTATCCGGCGTGCAAGTCACCATAAAATAGCACCGGGATGTGCAAATACGGGGTTTCAAACCCTTAGAACATCATTTGCATATATTACTCACCTAGCCAGCCAAAATCCTAGCTCGCTATGACTTTGCCTTTGAAGTTGACCTTCTCGCGCGTCGAATCTGACGAAAACCACAACGAATACGTCACAATAGGCTAAAGGAACAATTACCAATCGAAAAACATTAAAAATCCCAAAATTGGCAAAAACTCGAGCCCCATACATACTTCTCAAAACTCAGAAATTCTTATAGCAAAGGGTTCCTTATCTCGCCACGAGTTTATTCATATAAAAAGGACCAAAATCGGAGTCTAAATGACCCCTCAAATCCTATTTTGAAATTTTAAAACTCAAGCCCTAATTCTTCCCCCTTTTTGCTAAGTTTATATAAATTTCTAGGTTGATTCTACAATTAAATCATATTTTTAGTTCATAGAACTCAACTCCAATCTATCCCAGTAGAAACCCTCTTCAATCACCATCTAAAATCTCTAAACAAAAAAAGCTCAAAGCCAAGTGGGAAGTGAAGGAAACATGCTAAGTTCTAATTTTTTTAAAATTGGACACAACCTTCAGATGTCGCATTTGCAACACCTGGTTCGCAAGTGCGAACGTCACAAATGCAACAAAACCATCGCAATTGCGAAGGTGAGCCTCTCCTGCCAAGGTCGCAAGGGCGACGTCTGGATCGCAATTGCAGACTCTATCAAGGTCGCAAATAACTCCATAACACACTCTAACCTTGTATTACTGCCCAAAAAACCACAAGTACAAACATTCTCTGATCTTAGACCAATAAGTTTGAGTAACTTCATTAACAAAGTCTTCTCAAGAATGGTGCATGATTGACTGGAAAGGATTCTTCCTACATTAATCTCAGCAAATCAGTCAGGATTTGTTAAAGGAAGAAGTATATTTGAGAACATTTTGTTGACTCAGGAGATTGTTACAGATATACAATTGAGAGGGAAGCCTGCAAATGTAGTGATCAAGTCAGACATGGCTAAGTCATATGATAGGGTGTCATGGAAATATTTGTTGCATGTGTTAAGGAAAATGGGGTTTGCTGAGTGTTTTATCAATATGGTTTGGAACTTGATCTCTAACAAATGGTATTCAATCATAATGAATGGACAGGCTTCTTTTTTTGTTTTTCATTCTACAAGGTGTGTGAAGTATTATCAGCAGAAGTATTATCAAGGGCGCTGAACAGATTATTTGAAGAAAGGCAGTTTAGAAGATTTGGCATGCCTAAATGGTCAGATCCTTTAAATCACTTGGCCTATGCAGATGGCACCATCATATTTGCATCAGCAGAACCTTATTCACTTCAGAAGATAAAGAAGGTGTTGACATTATATGAAAATACATCTGGACAGATGATCAACAAGACAAAGAGCTCCTTCTATATGCATTCAAAGGTTTCGACTGCATTGGTGAATTCAGTAGCTGCAATCACAGGTTTTTCAAAAGGAAGTTTTCCATTTACTTATCTTAGATGTCCTATATTTTATACAATAAGAAGGAAGAACTATTATAATGATTTAATTCAAAAGGTTAAGTCAAAGCTTCACTCATGGAAAGGCAACTACTTTCTTATGGAGGCAAGGCAACATTGATATCAAGTGTTTTGCAAATAATTCCTACTCACACATTTTATCAGTATTAGATCCTCCTCGTAATGTGTTGGATAACCTTCATAAAATGTTTGCAAGATCTTTCTGGAGTAACAAAGAAGAGGGGAGAAGCAGACATTGGACAAAGTGGCTGAATCTATGTTTACCTAAGGAGGAAGGGGGAATAGGCTTCAGATCATTATTTGATGTGTCCAAGGCCTTATTTGCAAAGCTATAGTGGAGATTCAGAACTACTAAATCTGTATGGTGTAATTATATGTTGAACAAGTACTGCAAAAAGTAATTACCTACTGCGGTTCAATTTAGAAATGGCTCTCATATTTGGAGGAAAATGCTGGAAGCTAGAGAGGAAGTGGAACATGAAATTCTGTTGGAAATTAATAGAGGCTCCACCAATGTGTGGCATGAAAATTGGACTGGTTTGGAAGCTTTGTATCATGTTTGCCTCCAGACTTCCTTATTAATGAAGAGCTGCAAGAAGTGGCAGAGTTGAGAACTGAAGATCACTGGGATGATGCAATGCTGGAGAAAACTTTCCCTGAGGATATTGCTGATCATATTAGATAGGAAATTCAGTTCTATAATACAGATGACTACTGGGACACTCCTAAGTGGATGTCTACATCCTCAGGTAAATTTACTGTGAATAGTGCATGGAGAATAATGAGTCATAGGGAAGCTAGCAATCCTGAACTTGCAAATGTGTGGATTAAAGAATTGCCTTTCAAAATCTCCTTTTTTTTTGTGGAAAGTGTGGAGAGGAAAGGTACATACAGATGATATATGGAGAAAAGGGGATTACATGATAGTGTCAAAGTGTTGGTGTTGCATACCACCACAAGAGGAATCATTCCAACATTTGTTTCTAACAAGTGAGACATTAACCAAGGTATGGAAAACATTTTCACAGACTGCAGGGTTGATGACTACAATGGTGCAGGTTCATCAAGTTGTAAGGGAAAGCTGGAATGTCAAATGTTGTCCAAAACTAAAGCAACCGTTTCAGGCGGTCCCTGCAGTAATTCTATGGGAGCTGTGGAAGAGAAGGAACATAATAAAGTATGGGGGATCAATGTCTCGTAGTAGAGTGATTCATGAGATAAACAAAACATTGTATTATTTGGCAAAAGTGATATACCATTGGCTACTTGGGATACTATTGCTATAGCCAGATATGATCAAATTCTTTGAGAACTATAAGCCAATTGTGATTACTAGGAGAGTCACATGGAAACTACTATATGAAGGATGGTTCAAGTGTAATACAGATGGAGCTTCAAAAGAAAATCCGGGTCCTAGCTTTTTTGGATTTTATGTTAGGGATCATAAGGGGGACTTGGTGTT
The DNA here is from genome assembly GCA_034376525.1 of Nicotiana benthamiana. Taxonomy (NCBI): domain Eukaryota; kingdom Viridiplantae; phylum Streptophyta; class Magnoliopsida; order Solanales; family Solanaceae; genus Nicotiana; species Nicotiana benthamiana. The sequence goes on from CM067330.1 coordinate 95,888,407, forward strand.
TGCAAAAGCAAGGATTTTGGGAGAGGCAACAAATATTATAGCTGAGGCAAAAGCAATTGTAGAAGGATTGGTCTACTGTGTAGAGAAACAACTACACCCTTTGATCATGGAGACTGATTCTTTGGTAATGAAGAAGATAATTGAGGATAAGTGGGAAATACCATGGTGTATAGGGGCAAAAGTAAGGAGGATAAAGGGCTCATTGTTTTTACCTGGTTTAAACGGAGCTCAAATTACTCTGTTTAAGCTTCTTATATATTTTTAGAAAACTACAGTTTAACTAAGTAAATGGAAGTGCATTGAAACTGAGAAGAAATATGGGCTCATAGTTCATAGACAATGAGAGTTCTGGTTCACCTTTATCTGGAAAAATATTATGACAAATTAATTGACGAATAGTATTTTCTCAACACTTTCTTAATAGTTCCCTCATACATTATTGTATATTAATGTTCAGTGTGTTGATGTTTTTTTTACATTACCAAAAATATGAAAAGAAAGCAATTTACTTAAGAGTTAAGAGTCTTCATATAGCAGTTAACATATCTATTGGCTCATGAAACTCCAGTCTTCATATAGTGTGTGAATCTCTTCAAACATTCCCAATTAGAAGAAATGCACAAATTTGAACTTGAAACAATTAAAAAGGTTCTTAGAGAGCAAAGTACCTCCTGCAAGAAATAACTTGTGAATGTCTTTTGATCTTAGCATCAACTTTCACAACTCTTGCTTTTATTTTTTTAGGTTTTGGATGATGAGCAAGATTGTGCATTTGAGTCAATATACAAAATGATGCTGCTTCTGTTGATGCATATTTCTTTCCATAGCACAAAATATGCACATCGTGCATTATAAATAGAAGCAAAGCTTAAAGAAGTTAAAAAAACTAAACCTTGAAGCTAGTTCTTAATTTTACATAATTGCAGGCGGTTAGGGATATAGTAGATATGCCCTGGATCCATTCTCATATTTGATGATTTAATATATTTTTGTGAACATTATTTGATATAAAAATATATGGTATTCTTTTATCATAGTTGTTATTAATTGTTTGATTAATTTAATACGGTCCTTAATTAAATTTTGAGATTTGTCATCGTGATAGATCATGATAATGAGAGCAAAGTCTCTTACAATTTAATCTAAATTTATTCTTGATCGTAGGATTATTAATTTGGACATTAGTAATCCGGTTAGATCAATATTTATGCGATCGTCTTTATCGGATAAAAATTAGTTGATCTCATTAACTAAATCAAATAGATAGATGATACATATAGAGATATGATCATTGAACCGACTCATTGGATAATTCCTAATGGTTAGAATTACCATAAACTGTCAATAGAATATTCTCCTGAAGAATGTGATATAAGAGTTTTCTTTGACCTGAGATCGTCATTGTAATTGACAAGTTATTTATTGTGCTTTGATACTAGATACCTATGACTCTAGGACGATAGTTGAAAGGATATTAGGTACGATTAAATACTTGTAGAACTAATGATTGATCAAGATGGCATCTGTCAACTCTTGGTAATGAGTTTAAGCTCCAGGTTGTCATAAATTATAAACAACCAAATTAAGACCTTGGCCAGGGCAAATGAATGAAAGAAGAAAAGAGTTTCTTAAGTTATTCAATGGATGATTATATTTGATATGAACACATAGTTGGTCGCCTATTAGGATTTGACAGTTGAACCATATCGTAGGGTTATCCAAAGCTATAAGGACAGAAAGAATTACTACATTATTCTTCTACTGGTTCTTGAGAGTAAATTGTATACTTCATACTATCCGGTCATTAAGAAGTTTTGCTAGACGTCACCCTTGATTAGTATATTGATGTGGTCAATTTACTACAGGTTCAGTATTGAACCTATGGGGTTGCACACTAACGAGTGTTCTGATCTTTGCTAAATGATTAATTACTTTATTATTTGTTAATTAAATTAAAAAATTTATTTAGTTAAATAAATTTAGTTAGTTAGTCCAAATGAAATATTATTATATTCTTTGCTAGCACAGAGGATATAATTAATATTGTCAACAAATTAAAATTTTCTATTTGGAATAGAAAAATTAATATTTATCTCATGGATGACACATATATATAATATATATAAAATGATAATATAAATTTTTAAATAATAGTTGTTGTATAAAATATTTATATAAGCTTCTAAATAAATCCAATATGAAATTGGATTGACGAGAAGTATGCGGCTACTCCAGACCCATTGAGAACGAGATTAGCATTTCTTAATATAAGATATTTATTAGTAATAATCCAATTCGGAATTGGATCTTATGGAAGTCTTGGCAGTCACGATGCCAATTGGAACGGAAATGCAAATATCAATTGAAATTTTCCATAAAGTTTAATTTTGGAATAAAATTTTTCCCTAAGTAAATTATTACCACAACTAAATAGGAAAAGAATTTGTAGGTGATGCTATATAAAGGGTGATGGAGAAAATTTTACCGCATTATTATTCTTTAGAAGAAAAACTACTTTGTGAAAGTAAGAAAAAGTGTTTCTTGTACTTCTACAGCAGAGTCGATATTTTTGAGAAAACTTTTAACACAATATTCTTCGTTAAATTTGTTTGTGAGTTTCACTGATCAAAGAGTTGATAGCAAGGATCGGTCTCGGTGTGGATACGCATAGAGTCTTCGCACTACCGTAGAAATATTAAACGAGAATTTCTTCACCAGGTACATCTTAGATTCGATCTTTGACATGTAAATAAATTTTAAATACGAAAAGATCTACCTAGGATTGTTATTATCTTCCGTTGCGTGTTAGGAACACCTATACGCAATCCTTCATTGGTATTAGAGCCGTGATTGTTGTGTCTAAAATTTATTTATGAAATATTTTAACATTATATTTGAAAAGTTTAAATCATAAAACATATGTCTTGTGCAATAGTCAAATGTTTGAATTGTTAGTATTATTTTATTGTGGATAAAATATGTATTCATATAACTATTGTGATAGTTCATAACTTGAATTTGAAATTTTGTATTAGATATGAGAGGAATATATATGTCACGACCCGGATTTACCCACCAACGGGAGTCGTGATGACGCCTACTGTCGAATCTAGGCAAGCCAATCCTTACAACCATTTCCAGATAAGTCTAAAACAGGTTAAATGCCAAAATAATTAATTAAACATGCAGAAGACGTTAAATATCAGTAACGAAAATCAATATGCAGAAATCTAACAACCAATCCCTACCCAGTATCTGGTGTCACTGCTCACGAACTACTAATAGAGTATTAAAAACAATAGTCTGAACGAAATTACATAACATGTTTGTTCGGTACAATTAAACAAACTGAAAGAATTAGATAAAGGAGACTCGGGGCTCGCGAATGCCAGCGAACTACCTCAAGCCTCTGGACTGGAGGATCACTCCCGGTCTAATGCTGCGGTCCGTAGCCTGGGTCATGACCTGTGCACAAAAAGGCACAGAAGCATAGTATCATCACAACCGACCCCATGTTCTGGTAAGTGCCAGGCCTAACCTCGGCGAGGTAGTGACGAGCTAAAGCGGACCTATCACCACCAACATGTACAAATATACGTAATAACAGGAAGAAAACAAGAATTTAAGCAAGTAATAGGGGAAGGGGACATGCTGGGGGAATAACAGTTCAATTATAACTTCAACAATAAGAGATGAAACTGAATGAATGATAATTAAGCAAGAAAGCCAATGAATCAACGACTGCACATCATCACCCTTCGTGGTTTTACTCTCATTCCTTACCCAAATAGTCAAATATAATGCACGACATCAGCCTTCATGCTGTTACTCTCATTTCTCACTGATAACATCAAATACAAGGCACGACATCACCCTTCGTGCTTTTACTCTCGATAAACAATGCAAGACATCACCCTTCGTGCTTTTACTCTCATTAGACAGGGCACGACATCACCCTTCGTGCTTTTACTCTCTCTTCCTCTCCCAATCAATGGTCACAGCCAAAGGGGAACAAGAAAATAAATATAGATATCAAGGCAAAATGTTCCGGCAAGGGAAAACAGTACAACAAGTGATCCTGGCAAGGGAAATACAACTCAACAATATGTCCCGGCAAGGGAATACAACTCAACAAATGGTCGCGGCAAGGGAAAAGTACTAAAAATTCCTTCTTACTTCATTTAATTCTCAACTTTCACTTCATAGTGCTTGAAATACATATTTATCACAATTGTTCACTTGCTTCACATAATAGCAAATATGACATCACGGTCATGCTTGACTCGGGCGCATAGGTAATCGTTACCATACCTATACACCGACCCACATAGCATATGACAAATAATAACCTAATCCTATTCCCTCAAGTCAAAGTTAGATTGAACACTTACCTCGAAGCCAGAAATAGCAAGTCAAAGCTCAACAATCGCCTTTCCTCTAGAATTCGACTCCGAACTACCGATATCTAATATAATCCGATTCAATATTATCAATAAGAATCCCAAAACACAATCCCATAGCCTTGAAATGCATTTTCTAGCTTACTTCCAAAAATACAAAAATCTGACACCGGGTCCACGTGGTCCAAACTCGAGGCTCAGACCAAAACCCAATCCCTCATAACTCCACTAAATCAAATATATTATTAGATTTTAAATTCGATCTCAAATTGAGGTTGAAATACCCAAAATCCCATAAACCCTAACTAAACCCAAAAACCCCTAAATTCTTCTTGATTTCATGTTTTAGGGCTAGGAATTTAATGATTTAGTGAAGGAATAATGATTAGACGAAGTAGGAATCACTTACCCAAAGAGTGGTGATGAATTGGGAGCTTGAATTTAATCAATGGAGGTATTTAGAGAGAGAGCTCGTGTGAAAAATCGGGAGAAGTCCACTGCCACTGGTCTGTTTTTAATTAATAAATCTCTGAAGGATTTTAGCCTATGCGATCGCGGGGCGGCATATGCGATCCCATATAGGAGTGGTGAGATTGGCTTATGCGATCGCAGGATAAGTACCGCAATCGCGTAGAAGAGAGGAGATTTAGAACTGAGGTGGGGTCTAACGCTATTTGATCGCGTTCAAAGGTATGCGATCGCGTAGAAGAATTTGGCTGACTTATGTGATCGCGCATGAAATAGTGCCACCGCATTGAGCAAATATGGGATGGCTACGAAGGAACTCACGCGATCGCATAGAAGAAAAGGTCTGTGCAGAAAGTGCAAAAAAATCTGCTAAGTTTCAAAACCCAAAAACACCCCGAACCACCCTCGAAAACACTCCCGAGCCCTCGGGGCTCCCAACCAAACACACGCACTAACTCAATATCATCTTACAAACTTTCTCGAGCGATCAAATCGCCAAAATAACATCAAAATCACAAAATCAACCTCCAAAACTCATGATTTTCATTTCAAGTTCAAAACTTTCAAACTTTTCCAAATTTAGTCCAAAACACGTCAAACGACGTCCGTTTTCAACCAAACTTTACAGATAGCGCTTAATGCTCATTTAAGACTTGTACAGAGCATCGGAACCAAAATACGTGCCTCATACCATCACTTTTGATCAATTTCCATTTCCAATTTTCCTTAAGCATTTTCAATAATAATTTCACAGAAAAGCTCCAAACTCGGGCCTGGGACCTCGGATTTCAATTTCGAGAATACGCCCGGGTCCCAACTTTCATTACGGACCCTTCGGGACCGTCACATCACGGGTCCGGGTCCGTTTACCCAAAATATTGGCCAAAGTCAACTATAACAATATTAGTACGAAAATTCATAGTTTTAACACAGAATTCAAATATTTTCACATAAAAATGTTCCGGTTTCGCGTCCGGACTGCGCATGCAAATCGAGGCAACCCAATTAGGGGTTTCCAAGGCCATAGAAGTGCAAGGAAAGGGAGAATTTAAGTGATGACCATTTGGGTCGTCACATCCTCCACCAACACTCGTTCGTCCTCGAATGGACAGAAGAAAAAAGTACCTGAGTCGGGTAATAGATGAGGATAACGGCTCTGCATATCAGACTCAGACTCCCAGGTCGATGCCTCAGGAGGCTGACCTCTCCACTGAACATGCACTGAAGGAATACTCCGTGACCTCAACCGTCGAACCTGCCGGTCTAAAATAGCCCCTGACTTCTCCTCATATGATGGATCCTTGTCCAATTGGACAGTGCTGAAATCTAACACGTGGGTGGGATCACTGTGATACTTCTGAAGCATGGATACATGAAAACCGGATGCACGGCTGACAAGCTAGGTGGCAATGCAAGTCTATAAGCCACAATCCCCACACGGTCCAGAATCTCAAATGGGCCAATATACCTAGGGATAAGCTTGCCCTTCATCCCAAACCTCATCACGCCCTTTATAGGCGATACACGGAGAAGTACTTGCTCACCAACCGTGAAAGCAACATCCCAGGCCTTACGATCTGCAACACTCTTCTACTTGGACTGAGCTGACCGAAGTCTGTCCTGAATGATCTTGACCTTATCCAAGGCCTCCTCTACCAAATCTGTACCCAATAACCGAGCCTCTCATGGCTCAAACCATCTGACTGGGGACCGACACCACCTACCATACAACGCCTCATAATGGGCCATCTGAATACTAGACTGGTAACTGTTGTTGTCGGAAAACTCCGCTAAAGGCAAGAACTGGTCCCACGAGCATCCAAAATTAGTAACGCAGGCTCGGAGCATATCCTCAAGAATCTGAATGGTCCTCTCGGACTGACCGTCCATCTGGGGGTGAAATGCGGTACTCAACTGGACCTGGGTACCCAACTCATGCTGCACCGCTCTCCAGAAATGAGAGGTAAACTACGGACCCTGATCCGAAATAATAGATATGGGCACCCCATGAAGGCGAACGATCTCCCTGATATAAATCTCTGCATACCTCTCGAATGAATAAGTGGTGGCAACTGGGATGAAATGCGCTGACTTAGTCAGCCTATCAACAATAACCCATATAGCATCAAACTTTTTCCGAGTCATTGGGAGGCCAGTAACAAATTCCGTAGTGATCCTCTCCTACTTCCACTCGGGAAGCAATCCTCTGAAATAACCCACCAGGCCTCTGATGCTCGCACTTAACCTGCTGACAATTTAGACAATGAGCCAAATATGCAACAATGTCTTTCTTCACTCTACGCCACCAATAATGTTGTTTCAAATACGGATACATCTTCGCGGTGCCCGGATGAATAGAATGCCGAGAGCTGTGGGCCTCCGCTAAGATCGACTCTCGAATACCATCAACATTGGGCACACAAACTCTCCCCTGCAACCTCGATATGCCATCATCTCCCAAATTCATCTCCTTGGCACCTTTCCTCTGCACAGTGTCTCTCAGGACACATAAATGGGGATCATCAAGCTGCCGCTCCCGGATGCGACCAGCAATGACGAACGAGCAGCAGTGCAAGCTAGCACTCTGGTGGGCTCAGAAATATCCAATCTCACAAATATATTGGCCAAGGCCTGAACATCCAAGGCAAGCGGTCTCTGGCTGACCAGAATGTATGCAAGACTACCCATGCTGGCGAACTTTCTACTCAATGCATCGGCCACCACATTGGCCTTCCCTGGGTGGTATAAAATAGAAACATCATAATCTTTTAACAACTCCAACCACCTCCGCTGTCTCAAATTCAACTCTTTCTACTTGAACAAGTACTGAAGGCTCTTGTGATCCGCGTACACCTCACACGTCACACCATACAAATAATGCCTCCAGATCTTCAAGGCATGAACAATAGATGTCAACTCTAAGTTATGAACTGGGTAATTGTTCTCATGGATCTTCAATTGCCTCGAAAAATATGCTATAACCTTGCCGTTCTACATCAACATTGCGCCACGCCCGATGCAGGAAACATCACAATATACAGTATAAGTCGCAGATCCCGTGGGAAAAATCAATACCGGTGCCGTAGTCAGAGCTGTCTTGAGCTTCTGGAAGCTCGCCTTGCACTCATCTGACCACCTGAACTGGGAACCATTCTGAGTCAATCTAGTCATCGCGGATGTGATGGATGAAAACCCCTCCACAAAACACCTGTAGTTACCAGATAACCCCAAGAAGCTCCAAATATCTCTAGTTGAAGCTGGTCGGGGCCAGTTCTTGACTGCCTCTATCTTCTTCGGCTCCACCTGAATACCCTCTTTTGATACGACATGACCGAGGAATGCTACTGAACTCAACCAAAATTTCCCACTTTGAGAATTTGGCGTACAACTGGCTATCCTTCAGAGTCTGAAGAACCACTCTCAGGTGCTGCTCATGCTCCTCCTGGTTGCGAGAGTATACCAAGATATCATCAATGAACACGATCACAAATAAATCCAAGTAACGCCTGAAAACTCGGTTCATCAACTCCATGAATGCTGCCGGGGCATTGGTCAACCCAAACGACACGACCAACAACTCATAATGCCCATACTGAGTACGAAAAGCTGTCGTAGGGACATCAACGACCCTAATCCTCAACTCATGATTCCAGAACTCAAATCTATCTTCGAGAATACCTTTCACCCTGAAGCTGGTCAAACAAATCGTCAATCCTCGGCAGTGGATACTTGTTCTTTATTGTTACGTTGTTCAACTGCCGGTAATCAATGCACATCCTCATCGACCCGTCCTTTTTCTTCATAAACAACACTGGCGCACCCCAAGGTGATACACTGGGTCTAATGAAACCCTTATCAAGCAAATCCTAAAGTTATTCTTTCAACTCTGGCGGGGCCATAAGATATGGGGGAATAGAAGTAGGCTGAGTGCAAGGATCCAAATAAATACAAAAGTGAATATCCCCGTCGAGCGGAATACCTGGCAGGTCAGAAGGAAAAACATTGGGGAACTCCCGAACAATAGGGACATAGTCGATAGATGGATCCTCTGCGTTGGAGTCGTGAACATACGCTAAATATGCTAAACACCCCTTCTCGACCATACGTCGAGCCTTGACATACGAAATAACACTACGGATGGCATGACTTGGGGTCCCTCTCCACTCAAGTCGGGGCAAGTCTGGCAAGGCCAAAGTCATGATCTTGGCGTGACAATCCAAGATAGCATGATACGGGGACAACCAATCCATCCCCAATATGACATCGAAGTCCACTATGTCTAGGAGCAATAAATCGACACGGGTCTCAAGACCCTCAAATACCACTGTATAAGAACGATGCACTCGGTCGACCACTATAGAATCACCAACCGATGTGGACACATATACAGGAATACCTAGAGCCTCACTAGGAATAATCAAATAGGGTGCAAAATAGGACGACACATAAGATTAAGTAGATCCCGGATCAAATAATACCAAAGCACCCTGTCACAGACCAGTATAGTACCTGTAATCACAGCATCAGATGACTCGGCCTCTGGCCTGGCTGGAAATGCATAACAACGACGCTGACCCCACCTCCCTGAAATGCATCTCTGGGACGATCTGCTGTGGGCTGACCCCTACCTCTGGCTGTCCGGGCTCTACCTCTACGGTCTCTCCCTCCACCTCTATGATCCCTACCCCCGCCTCTAGATGGCTGGACAGCCTGTGGATCACCTGCTGCCTTAATTGTAGGGCGAGGACCTGCTGCTGAGAACTACTCGAGGCTCGAGGGCAAAATTCGACAACATGACCTGTGTCACCACAACCATAACTTTCCTTCGGCGGCTGACTCTGCTGGCCCTGTCGACCGGTATGTCCTCCCCTAAAGCTTGGAAGTGGCGGTGCACTGATGGGGGCTAGTTGTACGCTGAAAGACTGCTGGTCTGAATAATACTGCTGATGACCACCACCGCCTGGCGTACCGTGAGAAACCTGAAGTGCCGACTGGAAAGGTCTTGGGGGATGGCCTATGTCATGGAAATCCCTTCCTCCAGATGAGGTGCCACTAAATCTGCCAGAATGTTGAGGCCTCTTGTCTGAACCCTTATCACCTCCTCGAGCTAAAGCCATCTCTACTTGGCGGGCCGCGTTGGCCGCCTCCTGAAAAGTAATGTCACTGCCAACTCCCACAGCCATCTGTAGACGAATGGGCTGAATAAATCCATTAATAAACATCTGGACCCTCTCCCAATCTGTAGGGAGTATCACAACTGCATGGCGTGCCAAGTCAACAAATCTCGTCTCGTACTGTGTAACTGTCATAGAACCCTGCTGAAGATGCTCAAACTGTCTGCGAAGTGCCTCACGGTGAGTGACTGGGAGAAACTTCTCCAAAAATAGCTATGCAAACTGATCCCATGTAAAATTTGGGGACCCTGTTGGTCTAGACAGACAATAATCTCTCCACCAAGTCTTGGCGGAACCCACAAGCCTGAAAGTGCAAAAATTGACCCCATTGGTCTCCACTATCCCCATACTCATGAGGATGTCATGACAAATGTATAGAAAATCCTGGGGGTCCTCCGATGAAGCACCGCTGAAGGTAGTAGTGAAAAGCTTGGAGATTCGATCAAGTCTCCACAAAGCATCCGAAGACATGGTCGTCCCATCTCCGGCCTGAGCTGTAATACCTGTCTGAGCTGCCACTGTGGGCTGAACAAAGGGAATGAGCTACCTGATCCGGAGTACGTGTAGCAGGAGTCTGAAGCCCTCTTCCAGCCTGAGAAGTGGCTGGTGCTACTGGCATCAATCTCGCTCTGGCCACACTGTCCATAAAGCCTACTATGCGGACAAGGGCATCCTGAAGATCCAAAGAAAACATCACTCCTCCTGGGACCTGAGCTGGGCCCACTGGAGTTGGTGGAAGCTGGAACCTCCTCATCAAAGTCAATATGAGGCTCCACCTCTGGAACTGCTGCCTGGGGCTGAGCTTTACCCCTACCACGGTCTCCGACACGGCCTCAGCCCCTGCCCCTCGTGGGAGTTGCTGTTCGGGGCTTGGGCTGCTGAGCGGAAGAGGAAGACGCACGTGTTCTCGCCATCTGTGAAAGAACAGAGTAGAATGACAATCAATATTTGAGGAACAGAATCGCACGACAAGAATGAACAAAGTGAAACTTTTCCTAACTCTGTAGCCTCTGGGGGATAAATACAGACGTCTCTGTACCGATCCCTTACACTCTACCGAGCTTGTTGTGAGTTGTGAGACCTAAATAACCTAGTGCTCTGATACCAACTTGTCATGACCCGGATTTACCCACCATCAGGAGTCGTGATGGCGCCTCCTGTCGAAGCTAGGCAAGCCAACCCTTATAACCATTGCCCGAAAATTTAAGTCTAAAACAGGTTAAATGCATAAAATATTAATTAAACATGTGAAAGACGTTAAATATCAGTAACAAAAATCAATATGCGGAAATCTACCAACCAATCTCTACCCAATATCTGGTGTCACTGCTCACGGACTACTAATAGAGTACAAAAAATAATAGTCTGAACGGAATTACATAACATGTATGTTCGGTACAATTAAACAAACTGAAAGAAGTAGATAAAGGAGACTCGGGGCTCGCAAATGCCAACGAACTACCTCAAGCCTCTGGACGGGAGGATCATTCCCGGTCTAAAGGTGCGGTCCGTAGCCTGGGTCCTGACCTATGCACAAAAAGGCACAGAAGCGTAGTATTATCACAACCAACCCCATGTGCTGGTAAGTGCCCGGCCTAACCTCAGCGAGGTAGTGACGAGGCAAAACCGGACCTATCACCACCAACCTGCACAGATATATGTAATAACAGGAAGAAAACAATAATTTAAGGAAGTAAGAGGGGGAAGGGACATGCTGGGGGAATAACAGTTCAATTATAACTTCAACAATAAGAGATGAACACTTAAGACAAAGTTAGATCGAACACTTCAATATGACCAATACTAACCTAATCCTATTCCCTCAAGCCAAAGTTAGATCGAACACTTACCTCGAAGCCGAAAATAGCAATTCAAAGCTCAACCATCGCCTTTCCTCTAGAATTCGACTCCGAACTAACGATATCTAACATAATTCGATTCAATATATCAATAAGAATCCAAAAACACAATCCCATAGCCTAGAAATGCATTTTCTAGCTTACTTCCAAAAATACAAAAATCCGACACCGGGCCCACGTGGTCCAAACTCGAGGCTCGGACCAAAACACAATCCTGTATAACCCCACAAGTTCAAATATATGATTAGATTTTAAATTCGACCTCAAATTGAGGATGAAATGCCCAAAATCCATAAACCCTAACTAAACCCAAAAACCCTTAAATTCTTCTTGATTTCATGTTTTAGGGCTAGGAATTTAATGATTTAATGAAGGAATAATGATTAGATGAAGTAGGAATCACTTACCCAAAGAGTGGTGATGAAGTGGGAGCTTGAATTTCGTCAATGGAGGGTTTTAGAGAGAGCGCTCGTGTGAAAAATGGGGAGAAGTCCGCTGCCACTGGTATGTTTTAATTAAAAAATTGCTGAAGGCTTTTAGCCTATGCGATCGCAGGCGGCAAGTGCGATCGCATAGAGGAGTGGTGAGATTGGCTTATGCGATCGCAGGAGAAGTATCGCGATCGCGTAGAACAGAGGATATTTAGAACTGAGGTGGGTCTAACGCTATGCGATCGCGTTCAAAGGTATGTGATCGCGTAGAAGAACTTGGCTGACTTATGCGATCGCGTATGAAAAAGTGCGACCGCATTGAGAAAATATAGGATGGCTACGAAGGAACTCTACTCGATCGCAGACCAACCTATGCGATCACATAGTAGAAAATGTTTGTGCAGAAAGTGCAGCAAAATCTGCTAAGTTTCAAAATCCAAAACACCCCGAACCACCCCCAAAAACACTCCCAAGCCCTCGGGGCTCCCAACCAAGCACACGCACTAACTCAATATCATCCTACGAACTTGCTCGAGCAATAAACTTGCCAAAATACCATCAAAATCACAAAATCGACCTCCAAAACTCATGATTTTCATTTCAAGTTCAAAACTTTCAAACTTTTCCACCTTTTAGTCCAAAACATGTCAAACGACGTCCGTTTTCAACCCAACTTTACAGATAGTGCTTAACGCCCATTTAAGACTTGTACCGGGCGTCAAAACCAAAATACGAGCTCTATACCATCACTTTTTATCAATTTCCGTTTTTAATTTTCCTTAAGCTTTTTCGAAAACGATTTCACAGAAAAGCTCAGAACTCGGGCGTAAGACCTCGTCCGGGAAGACGCCTGGGTCCCAATTTTCATTACGGACCCTCTGAGACCGGCATATCACGGGTCGGGGCCTGTTTGCCCAAAACGTTGACCAAAGTAAACTATAGAAATATTAGTACGAAAATTCATAGTTCTTAACACAAAATTCAAATATTTTCATATAAAAATATTCCGGCTTCGCGCCTGGACTGTGCACATAAATCGAGGCAACCCAATAAGGGGTTTTCAAGGCCTCAGAAGTGCAAGGAAGGGGAGAATTACAGTGATAACCCTTTGGGTCGTCACAATATAATAGGTTACATGATTCTATTGTTATTAGTTCATGAGATGTTAATTAATAATGATATTTGGCATGAATTACCTTTTTGTGATATATGTGATATATAGATTAAACATATTAGAAGAATGTTGAATTTCATTTTTATGTCATGTGCTTGTTAGTTACATACTTTTGAATTATTTATTACATGTTATGTAAATTAATTTAGGACTAAGCATGTATACAACTTGAAATAAATTCACATGCTATAAAAGATTTCTTCATGTTATAAAAAATTATTTTAGTAACAATTCCCTCTTACTGAAATTTGAGTTCTTAAATAATAAAATATAAGATATTTTATTATAGGGCTATCCTTCAAGGTAAATAATTTTACTTATTTCTTGTTTATAATGAGCGGCCTGACTACCAGGAGACTTATAATTCGACAATATGTTACAATCTTTTGTTGTATTAGATGTATGGATTGAAATAATTATTCAATTTTACACTATACGCTTGGACCACCTGGAGGAGTATAAAATTTAATAAGTTCTTTGCTATCATGATGGTTGAACTCAACTATGCCAATAGGATCGATCTGACTACTAGGGGACTATATGACATAGATCTATTTAAGAAAATTGTATGGGGATACAATTGGTAAGCGTACCTACTTTTAAAATATATGTGAGATAGGACTTGACATCCAAAGGTCTCATACAAATTGTTAAAGCATTCCTTTAATCTACTAACATAAATAAGATTTCGTAAACTATAATGAGGGTAAATAGTTTAACATAATTATTGAAAATATCATTTAGATAAAAGTCTGTGTCTTTATGATATATTAAAATATATTCTTATGTTATTGATTTTTCTTTTCTATATTTTAGATTTCTCAATATGTTTATTATATCATTGCATGAAATACTTGAGACCAACAAGTTGGTAGGACCAAACTTTGATAACTGGTATTCAAATTTGAGAATTGTTCTAATGCATGAAAAGCTTATTAATGTGATCGATAAGCTTGCAAAGATAACCCCCCACCAGGGAATGATGTTCAAGACACCAAGGTTTATCACAAATTCTTGGAAGAATGCCTTGCTAATGAACACATCATTCTCGCTTCTATGAGTTCTGAACTCCAGTGGAAAAATCAATATATGGATCCAACTGCAATCATTGAATATCTTAAGAAGATGGTCGATACATAGTTGGACATTAAAAACTCTTCGGTTGGACCACCTGTCAATCATACGACTCTTCTTATCGAAGAATATGAGAAGTTAGGGTACAAGCTTGGTAAAGAGCTTTATGAATATTTGATCTTGCAATCAGTATATAATGCAGAATGTTTTCACTGAAGAAGAAAGGGCATTGGAAGAGAAACTGCAAGGAGTGTCTTGAAACTCTAAAGGACAAGAAACGAGGTGAGACATTAATGAAAAATGTTTTCAAGGCTTCTTTAGATACTGCCAATTCTTCATTATGGGTATTAGATACTGGTAGTGGCTATAACATCTATAATATGCTGCAAGGGTTCAAGATAAGTAGGAGGCTGAAGAAAAGATTAGCTAATCTACAAGTTGGAAATGGTGCAAAAGTTGCGGTCGTAGTTATAGGATAAATTTCTTTAATAATGCCTACAGGCAAAGTACTTATGTTGAATGATTGTTATTACGTTCCTAAATTTGTTTTGAACATAATTTCAGCTTCTATGTTAGACAAACGTGGTTTTCACATATAGGCAATGGTATTTGATCTATTTATTATTGTGATATTTTATATGTAAATAACTATCTCCAACATGACATTTATGTCATATATAATGTGAATGCTAATTCGATTATGCATGTTTCAAGTCTTAATAGGAAAAGAGATGATCATGTAAATTAAACATACCTTTGACATTGTAGGCTTGGTCATATTGGAGAGAAAAAAATTAACAAGTTGTACAACGAAGGGTACCTTGACAAGTATGATCTTGAATCGTATCCAACTTGTGAATCTTGTCTTAAATGAAAAATGACCAAATCTCCATTTACTGAAAGTGCAGAAAGAGCCTCTAAATTATTGGACTAATTCATTCAGATGTTTGTGGGCCGATGAAAATTCAAGCTAGAGGAGAATATTCTTACTTGATCACCTTTACTGATGATATGTCAAGATATGGTTTTGTGTATCTTATGAATCACAAGTCTGAATCTTTTGAAATGCTCAAAAGGTTCCGTAGTGAAGTTGAGAAGTAGACTGGCAAAAGCGTCAAAGTACTATGGTCTGATACGAGTGAAGAATATCTTAGTGAGGATTTTACAAAATATCTCAAAGAGAATAGGATTCTCTCACAGTGGACACCTCCAGGAACACCACAACATAATGGTATGTCTGAAAGGAGAAATCGAACCTTATTAGATATTGTAAGATCTATGATGGAGTTCATTGATCTTCCAATAAATTGATAGGGATATGCTTTGGAAGCAGCAACATACTTACTTAATAAAGTTCACACTAAGTCAGTCTCTACAACACCATATGAGATATGAAAAGGATGTAACCTAACCTTAAGCATATTAAAGTTTGGGGTTGTCCAGCTTATCTTAAGAGACTACAGTCTGATAAACTTGATTCAAGATCTAATAAGTGTAGGTTCATTAGGTATCCCAAGGAAATAATGAGATATTATTTCTATCACCCATTTGACCATAAAGTGTTTGTGGCCAGAGGAGCAACCTTTTTGGAAAGGGAATTTCCTTTAGAAGGAAATTATATTGGAGAAATAGAACTTGATGAAGTTCAAGAAACTAATGAATCAACACAATGTAAAGATCATGAGACCCAAGTTAAAGAACCTTTACTGGATATTTTGAAGTTGCCAAGGAAGTTTCCATCTTCAACGGTTGAAGTTCAACAACTAAATGAAGTTCAAGAACAGGTTAATGAATCAGTTCCAAACTAAATTGAACAATAGTAAATCCAACACAAGGTGAACGGGCTGTACAAGCACCTCTTAGAAGGTCTGTACGAGAATGTCATGTATCTACTAGATTAAATCTAATGGTCCAAGATGATGTATCAGATGGGGTTGATAACAATGATGATGATCCTAAGACATATGAAGAGGCTATACAAAGTTCTGACTATGAGAAGTGGAAAATGATCATGGAATCCGAAATGGAATCCATGAAGGAAAATAAAGTATGGACTTTAGTTGAACATTCAAAGGATATAAAACCTATTGGTTGTAAATGGGGTTTTTAAGAAAAAGATTGGAGCAGACGGAAAGGTAGAGACCTACAAAGCCCGCCTTGTTGCCAAGGGATATCTTCAAGAAGGAGTCGACTATGGTGAGACTTTCTTTCCCGTGGCAATGCGAAAATCAATTCGGATAGCTTGCTATAACATCATACTATGATTATGAAATATGGCAAATGGATGCGAAAACAACTTTCCTTAATGGTGAGCTAGAAGAGGATGTGTACATGACACAACCTAAAGGTTTTATGTCATGACCCAGATTTTCCACCCTCGGAAGTTGTGATGGCGCCTACTATTCGGAGCAAGGCAAGACAAACATTAATCATTGATTCATTACTGACACAATCCCTTTTAATAATTATCAACATTAGAAATAAAAGCAATTGATTTAACTAAATAAGCGAAAGTCTTAATATTACAAAAATTAAATAGAATGCGGAAAAGTTCAACAAAAAGCCTCTACCCAAGACTGGTGTCACAGTGCTCACGAACTGCTAAGAATACAAAATACAAACGTCTGAAGAGAACATAAACTGTTTCTCTCGAATACAATGAGATAACAGACAAAATAAAGGATAAAGGAGACCCTGGGCCTACGGACACCTGCAAGGCTACCTCGAGTCTCTCTCAACTAAAAGTATACTTCCACGCTACTACTGCTGCTGCTCGAAACCTGGATCTGTGCAAAAATAGCACAGAGTCTAGTATCAGCACAACCGACCCCATGTGCTTAGCCTAACCCGGCGAAGTAGTGACGAGGCTACGACCACACTCCAGATAAAACCTCTGCAAATATATATATGTAGAGAGAGAGAGAGGCTATACAAAGTTCTGATTATGAGAAGTGGAAAAAGACCATGGAATCCGAAATGGAATCCATGAAGGAAAATAAAGTATGTACTTTAGTTGAACCTTCAAAGGATATAAAACCTATTGGTTGTAAATGGGGTTTTTATGAAAAAGATTGGAGCACACGGAAAGGTGGAGACTTACAAAGCGCGTCTTGTTGCGAAGGGATATCTTCAGAAAGAAGGAGTCGATTATGACGAGACTTTCTTTCCCGTGGCAATGCGAAAATCAATTCGGATTTTGCTTGCTATAACAACATACTATGATTATGAAATATGGCAAATGGATGTGAAAACAACATTCCTTAATGGTGAGCTAGAAGGGGATGTGTACATGACACAACCTAAAGGTTTTATGTCACGACCCAGATTTTCTACCCTCGGAAGCTATGATGGCGCCTAATATTGGGAGCTAGGCA
Source organism: Nicotiana benthamiana (assembly GCA_034376525.1). Taxonomy (NCBI): domain Eukaryota; kingdom Viridiplantae; phylum Streptophyta; class Magnoliopsida; order Solanales; family Solanaceae; genus Nicotiana; species Nicotiana benthamiana. Next base: position 95,906,361 of record CM067330.1, read on the forward strand.
AGCCAAACATTAATCATTGATTCATTACTGACCCAATCCCTTTTAATTATTATCAATATTAGAAATAAAAGAAATTGATTTAACTAAATAAGCGAAAGTGTTAATATTACAACAACTAAATAGAAATGCGGAAAAGTTCAACGAAAAGCCTCTACCCAAGACTGGTGTCACAATGCTCACGAACTGCTAAGAATACTAAATACAAACGTCTGAAGAGAACATAAATTGTTTGTCTCGAATACAATGAGATAACAGACAAAATAATGGATAAAGGAGACTCTGGGCCTGCGGACACCTGCAAGGATACCTCGAGTTTCTCTCGACTGAAAGTCTACTTCCACGCTACTTCTACTGCTACTCGAAACCTGGATCTGTGCAAAAATAGCACAGAGTGTAGTATCAGCACAACTGACCCCATGTGCTTAGCCTAACCCCGGCGAAGTAGTGACCAGGCTAGGACCAGACTCCAGATAAAACCTCTGCAAATATATATATATATATATGTAGGCACACACACACACACATACATATACATATACAAGTACAATGGAGAAGTAGCAAGAAAATAACAATTTAAGCTGGGGAAGGGAGCATGCTTCAGGGGAAACAGATAGAGATAAAATATCAGGTATACTAGCATGTATATCTACAGTTTAACTTCTAGCAATAAATGAAAAGGAAAGACAACTTTTATATTCAATTCATATTATTGCAGGCGTGCAACCCGATCCCATTTCTCAATATCTCTCGTGCTAGACGTATCACCCGCTCCCATTTCTCAATGTATATCAACAATTCTTGAAAATAAAATTTACTCTAATAAACACAACAATTAATACGAAGTTTGTATTTCAAACTCGAGCCAACGCTCCACGAAGTTTCAAGATCACAATTTCTTTCACAAGGTCTTTACAACATATCGAAGTCATCTATTAAGCATTAAGGGCATAACAATAACCAAACAATTCAGAAATAAGGACTCACAGTCAAGCTAGATACCAATGTATAGATACTTGTCACCATGCCTATACATCGTACTCGACAATTAGCAAGTTACAAATAAGATTCAACTCATATTCCCTCAGGCTAGGGTTAAACCAAACACATACCTCAACTTCCATGGCCGAATCAATCAACAACAACCGCTTCCCCTCTTGAATTCGGCTCCAACTCAACCAAATATATACAATAATGACTCCATAATATCAATATGTGCTAAACAAATCAAACCAATGCCTTACTGTAGATTTCCAAGCTTTCTTCCCAAAATTCCAAATATTGACCCTGGGCCCGCTTGGTCAAAACATGACGTTCGGACCAAATTTATATCACATTCCCCCAAGAGCCCGAATATGTGATTTGTTCTCAAGTTCGACAGGTTTGAATAAAGAAAAATTAAAAATCCCTAACTCTACCCAATTCCCCCAATTTTTACCCTAAATTACATGATTTGGGCTTAGAAATTCAATAGACATTGATGGAAAACGAAGAAAATGAGTTAAGGTTTACTAACCCAAGAAGTCTTGGTAAAAAGGAACTTCAATGGACGCCTAAGTGCTTGGAGAAGAAAGGAGTTCGTGTGTTTTTTTGTGAAAATCATGTAGCAACCATTCTAGAAATTATAATATAACTGACAGAAAATACTCTACGCAATCGCAAAGGAGCTCATGCGATTGCATAGGGATGGGAAAATTGGCCACTGCGATGGTGGAAGGTCTATTGCGAACACGTAAAAGAAAGCAAGCTCCACTTCAGATTATTGGCTTTTATACATTGCGATCGCGGAATGGTAATGAGATCGCATTGAACAAACAGGGCACCTGAAATTTAACTCTACGCGATCGCGAAAAGGCCTATGCGATCGCATAGCACTGGATATCAGAACACCGGAACCAAAATACGGGCCCGATACCACAGTCTTTTAATCAAATTTCATTTCCTATTTCATTAATTATTTCCAGAAAACAATTTCACACAAAAATTCATTTCTTGGGCTTGGGACCTTGGAATTTGATTCCGGGAATGCGTACAAGTCCCATATTTTTCTACGGACCCTCCGGGACCGTCAAATCACGGGTCCGTTTACTCAAAATATTGACCGAAGTCAAATTTATTCATATTAATATCAAAATTTAGCATTTTTCACACAGAATTCATATTTAAGCTTTCCGCCTACGCGTTCGGATTCCGTAAGCAAATCGAGAAAACCCCAAATGAGGTTTTTAAGGCCTCAAAAGCACGGAAAGAGTAAGGAAACAAGTGATGACCCTTTGGGTCGTTGCATTCTCCATCTCTAAAATAATCGTTCGTCCTCGAACGGACAAAAGAAAGAAGTACCTGAGTTGGGGAAAGGATAAGGCTAACGACTCCGTATATCAGACTCGGACTCCTAGGTTGATGCCTTAGGGGTTAAACTCTCCATCGGACACGAACAGAGGGAAAACTCTTGGATCTCAACTGACAAACCTGCCGATCCAGAATAGCTAACGGCTCATCCTTATAAGATAGATCCTTGTCCAACTGGACAGTACTGAAGTCTAACACGTGGGCTGGATCGCTGTGACACCTCCGAAGCATGGATACATGAAAAATTGGATCCACGGCTGATAAGCTAGGCGGAAGCGCAAGTCTATAAGCCACCTTTCCCACTCGATCAAGAATCTCAAACGGACCAATGAACCAAGGGCTAAGCTTTCCCTTCTTCCCAAATCTCATTTGACCCTTCGTAGGCGACACTCGGAGCAATACCCGCTCACCAACCATGAAATCTAAATCTCGAACTTTACGGTCTGCATAGCTCTTTTGACAGGACTGGGCTGAAAGAAGCTTATCCTAAATTATCTTGACCTTGTCCAAGGTCTCCTGAACAAATCCGTACCTATCGAATGAGCCTCTCCCGGTTCAAACTATCTAATCATAGACCGACGCCGCCTACTATATAAAGCCTCATAAGGAGCCATTTGGATGATCGACTGGTAGCTATTTTTGTAGGAAAACTCCGCTAAAGGCAAGAACTGATCCCACAAACCTCTAATGTCAATAACACAAGTCCGTGGCATATCCTCCAAAGTCTGAATAATCCACTCAGACTGACCATCCGTCTGGGGATGAAATGTTGTGCTCAACTCAACCCGTGTGCCTAGCTCTCACTGAACTGCTCTCCAAAAGCGTGAGGTAAACTGCGTACCCCAATCCGAAATGATAGATGCTGGCACATCATGAAGGAGAAAAATCTCCCGGATATAGATCTCAGCTAATCTCTTGGATGAATTGGAGACTCCCACAGGAATGAAATATGCTGACTTGATCACCTTATCCACAATTATCCAAACTGCATCGAACTTCTTCCGAGTCAACACAAGTCCGGAAACAAAGTCCATAGTGTTCCTCTCCCACTTCCACTCGGGAAACTCAATCCTTTGAAATAAACCACCAGGCCTTTGATGCTCGTACTTAACCTGCTGACAGTTCAAACAACGAGCTACATATGCTACAATATCCTTCTTCATTCTGCTCCACCAATAATGCTGTCGCAAATCCTGCTACATCTTTGCGGCACCTGGATGAATAGAGTACCGGAAACTATGGGCCTCCTCTAAAATCAACTCTCGAAGTCCATCCAGGCACACATACTCGGCCCTTCAATCTCAAAACTCCACCATCATCTAAGGTAACCTAATGGGCACCTCCACGCTGCACCGTGTCTCTAAGGACACACAAATGGGCATGTAGACTCGTGCCCCAAGTCATTTAGACTTATGAAACTAAGCGGGCGGGGGCCGTCATAAAAGACTGGTGGAAAAAGCTCTATCCTCAAACTGCTAATCACGGATACACTCCAATAATGAAGAACGAGCGACCGTGCAAGCTAACACACGACTGGGCTCAGAAATATCCAATCTCACAAGCTGATAGGCCAAAGCCTGAACATCCAAAGCAAGCGGCCTCCGACTGACTGGAATATAAGAAAGACTGCCTATACTAGCTAACTTCCTACTCAAAACATCGGCCACCATATTGGCTTTCCCCGGATGATATAAAATGGTGACATCATAGTCCTTCAACAACTCCAACCACCTTCTCTGCCTCTAATTCAATTCCTTTTGCTTGAATAAGTACTGAAGACTCTTATGATCAATAAACACCTCACACGCCATGCCATACAAATAATGCCTCCAGATCTTCAACGCATGAACAATGGTTGCTAACTCTATATCATGCACTGGATAGTTCTTCTCGTGAATCTTAAACTGCATCAAAGCATAGGCAATAACTTTGCCATCCTGCATCAACGCTGCACCAAGCCCCAAACGAGAAGCATCACAATAGACTATGTATGGACCTGATCCTGTGGGTAAAACCAACACTAGTGTCGTAGTCAGAGCTCCATAATTCTAGTGCTAGGGTTCCCTCTGTCGATTCTGTGCCCGTTGTTTGTGAGTTCCCCGATATTTTTCCTTCAGACCTGCCAGGTATGCCACCCGATAGGGATATTGATTTCTATATTGATTTGGCTCTGCGCACCCAGCCCATTTCTATCCCACCATATCGTATGGCCCCATCAAAGTTGAAAGAGTTAAAGGACCCGTTGTAGGATTTGCTAAAGAAGGGTTTCACTAGACCTAGTGTTTCGCCTTGGGGCGCGCCAGTGTTATTTGTCAAGAAGAAGAACAGATCGATGAGGCTGTGCATAGATTACCGTTAATTGAACAAGGTAAAAATTAAGAATAAGATTGTCGAGGATTGATAATTTGGTCGATCAACTTCAGGGTGCCAAGGTATTCTCCAAGATTGACTTGCGATTTCTACCATCAATTGAGGATTAGGGCATCTGATGTCCCTAATATAGCTTTCCGTACTCCGTATGGGCATTATGAGTTCCTGTTCATGTCATTTGGGTTGACCAATGCCCCAGCAGCATTTATGGAGTTGACGAACCAAGTGTTCATGCCTTATTCAGACATGCTCGTGAAGCCTTTATTGATGATATTTGGGTGCACTCCCGTAGCTAGGAGGAGCGCGAGCAACGCCTTAGAGTGGTTCTTCAGACTCTGAGGGATAGTCAGTTATATGCCAAGTTCACGAAGTGTGAATTCTGGTTGAGCTCTTTTGTATTTTTGGGTCATGTTATATCTGTAGAGAGGATTCAGGTGGACTCGAAGAAGATAGAGGCAGTGGAGAACTAGCCTACACCAGCATCAGCTATAGAGATTTAGAGTTTCTTGGGGTTGGCAGGCTACTATCAACGGTTCGTGGAGGGATTTTCATCTATTGCGGCCCCGATGACCAGATTGACCCAGAATGGTGCCCGGTTCAGATGGTCGGATGAGTGTGGGCGAGCTTTCAGAAGCTCAAGTAAGTCAAATAAGCCAAACACCCCATCTCGGCCATACTTTAAGCCTTCACATATGAGATAACACTACGAGTGAAATGAGCATGAGTCCCTCTCCACTCTAAACGAGGCACACCCGGTAAAGCTATGGTCACAGTCTTGGCATGACAGTCCAAGATAGCGTGGTAAGGTGATAACCAGTCTATCTCCAGCGTAATATCAAACTAACCATATCCAGAAGAAGCAAATGTACACGAGTCTCAAAACCACCAATGGTTACTATAAGTGAACAATGGACGCAATTTACCACAACAGAATCACCCACCGGTGTAGACACATAAACAAGGCACTCAAATAATTACTGGACATGACCCGATACAGCACAAAATAAAATCAAAGCTTCTCTACCACATACCAGAACAATACCTACACCTCCACCTCTAATACCTTTACCTCCACCTCTGGCATCTCTACCTCCACCTCTAATACCTTTACCTTCTCAAGGTCTCCGAAGATGAAGTTGATCTACCACTAGTCTGTGTTGCTGCTCAGCTGAAGAAGTGGTATATAACCTCGCCATTCTCAAAAGGACAAGAGTAGAAATTCAATAAGTTTTGAGAAACCAAATTGCACGACGAAAAAGAACAAATGTGAAATGTTTCCTAACTCTATAGCCTCTGGGGGATGAATACAAACATCTCCATACCGATCCATTAGACTCTTCAGGTTTGTCCATGAGTTGTAAGACCTATGTAACCTAGTGCTCTGATACCAACTTGTCACGACCCAGATTTCCCACCCTCGGCAGTCATGATGGCGCCTACTATTGGGAGCTAGGAAAGCCAAACTTTAATCATTGATTCATTACCTATACAATCCCTTTTAACAATTATCAGCATCAGAAATAAAAGCAATTGATTTAACTAAATAAGCGGAAGTCTTAATATTACAATAACTGAATAGAAATGTGGAAAAGTAAAAAAAAAAAAACCTCTACCCAAGCTGGTGTCACAATGCTAACGAACTGCAAAGAATACTTAATACAAATGTCTGAAGAGAACATAAACTGTTTGTCTATAATGCAATGAGATTATAGACAAAATAAAGGATAAAGGAGACACCGGGCCTACGGACGCCTGCAAGGATACCTTGGGTCTCCTAACCCCGGTGAAGTAGTGATGAGGCTAGGACCAGACTCCAGATAAAATCTGTGCAAAAAAAAAGTATATATATATATATATATATATATATATATATATATATATATATATATAAGTACAATGGAGAAGTAGCAATAAAATGACAATTTAAGCTAGGGAAGGGAGGATGCTTCAAGGCCAACAGATAGAGAGAAAATGACATCTTGTTGCAGGCGTGCAACCCGATCCCATTTCTCAATATCTCTCGTGGTAGGCGTACCACCCGCTCACATTTTTCAATGTATGTCAATAGGTCTTGCAAATGAAATTCACCCTAATAAACGCAACAATTAATATGAATTCATAAGACATTCGCTGAGGAAAACAAATAATATATATATATATATATATATATATATATATATATATATATATATATATATATATATATATATATATATATATATATATAAGTACAATGGAGAAGTAGCAATAAAATGACAATTTAAGCTAGGGAAGGGAGGATGCTTCAGGGCCAACAGATAGAGAGAAAATGACATCATGTTGCAGGCGTGCAACCCGATCCCATTTCTCAATATCTCTCGTGGTAGGCGTACCACCCGCTCACATTTTTCAATGTATGTCAATAGGTCTTGCAAATGAAATTCACCCTAATAAACGCAACAATTAATATGAATTCATAAGACATTCGCTGAGGAAAACAAATAATATATATATATATATATATATATATATATATATATATATAAGTACAATGGAGAAGTAGCAATAAAATGACAATTTAAGCTAGGGAAGGGAGGATGCTTCAGGGCCAACAGATAGAGAGAAAATGACATCTTGTTGCAGGCGTGCAACCCGATCCCATTTCTCAATATCTCTCGTGGTAGGCGTACCACCCGCTCACATTTTTCAATGTATGTCAATAGGTCTTGCAAATGAAATTTACCCTAATAAACGCAACAATTAATATGAATTCATAAGACATTCGCTGAGAAAAACAAATAATGAGAAGTAGCAATTTATTATGGGCTTTAAGGAGAAATTAGGAAATTAGTAATTAATGTGATTTACAACGGACAAGAAACAAATACCTAAATCGACACGCTTGAATCAATAATTGTTGTGGCGCACAACCCGATCCTAATATATAACAACACTGTTGCGGCGTGAACCCCGATCCATATCATTTAACATTATTGCGGTGTGCAACCCAGTGCATAACATTTAACATTGTTGCAGCATGTAACTCGATCCACCAATATCATTCAATGCACGACATCACCCTTTGTGTTTTAACACTCTTCGTCACCTAATCAACAATCACAAACAAGGGCAAGGGAAATAATAAAACAAGAACGGAAGTACCGGCAAGGGTACCCAAACAAATAAAAAACCCGGCAAGAGTACAACACAAATGACTAACAACGTCTCGGCAAGGGAATAAATCATTAAATCTTCTCTTTATTTCACTTTCACCTCATATTGCACATTTTCACTTGAGCCAAAGCTCTAAGGAGTCACTTATCTTATGTAACTCACAATTTGTATTTCAACTTGAGCCAACCCTCCACGAAGTTCCAAGATCACAATTTCTTTCACAAGGTATTTACAACATATCGAAGTCATCAATTAAGCATGCAAGGCATAAAAATAACCTAACTATCTGCAAATAAGGACTCACGGTCATGACAGACACCAATGTATAGATACTCGTCACTATTCCGATACATTGTACTCGGCAATTAGCAAGTTACAAATAAGAATCAACTCCTATTCCCTCAAGCTAGGGTTAAACCAAATGCTTACCTCAACTTTTACGGCGGAATCAATCAACAACAACCACTTTCCCTCTTGAATTCGGCTCCAATTCAATCAAATCTATACAATAATGACTTCATAATATCACTATGTGCTAAACAAATCAAACCCAATGCCTAATTATAGATTTTCAATCTTTCTTCCCAAAATTCCAGAAATCGACCCCGGGACTGCTTTATCAAAACATGAGGTTCGGACCAAATTTATATCACACAGTCCCCCAAGAGCCCGAATATATGATTTCTTTTCAAATTCAACCCCAAAACAAAGTCTAAATCAAGAAAAAGTAAAAAGCCCTAACTCTACCCAATTCCCCCAATTTCTATCCTAAATTACATTATTTAGGCTTAGGAATTCAATAGATACTGATGGAAAACGAAGAAAATAAGTTAAGATTTACTAATCCAAGAAGTCTGTGTAAAAAGGAGCTTCAATGGATGCCTAAGTTCTTGGAGAAGAAAGGAGTTTGTGTATTTTTTTGTGAAAATCCCATAGCTACAGTTCTGGAAACAATAATATAACTGCGCAGAAAATACTCTATGCGATTGCAAAGGAGCTCATGCGATCGCGTAGGTAAAGGACTGTTGGCCACTGCGATCGTGGAAGGTCTATTGCGAACGCGTAGAAGAAAGCATGCTCCATTCCGGATTTTTGGCTTTTATGCATTGCGATCGTGGAAAGGTAATGTGATCGCATTAAATGAAGAGTGGCTACTCTACGCGATTGCAAGGGAATATATGCGACCACATTGAACAAACAGGACACCTAGAATTTAACTCTATTCGATTGCGTAAAGGCCTATGTGATCGCATAGCACCGGATATCAGTACACCAGAACTAAAACTTCTGCAACATTTCTAAGGCCGAAATCACTCTGTAACACTCCCTAGCCCTCGGGTCTCCTAACCAACCCCATACACTAACTCACAATATCTTACGAACTTAATCGTGCGATCAAATCGCCAAAATAACATCAAAAATAATAAATCAAACCTCAAAACAAATAGGTTTTCTTCAAACTTCAAAAGCTTTCAAATTTAGAACATATGGTCTGAAGTACGTCAAACGACGTTGATTTCAACCAAACTTCACAAGAAGCGCTTTAATCATATATAAAACTTGTAACGGGCACTGGAACCAAAATACGGGCCCGATACCACAGTCTTTAAATCAAATTTCATTTCCTATTTCCTTAATTATTTCAAGAAAATAATTTCACACAAAAATTTATTTCTCGGGCTTGGGACCTTGAAATTCGATTTCTGGCATACGTACTATGCCCGTATTTTCCTACGGACCATCCAGGACAGTTAAATCACGAGTTTGGGTCCGTTTACTCAAAATATTGACCGAAGTTAAATTTATTTATATTAATATCAAAATTCTGCATTTTTTTACACATAATGCATATTTAAGCTTTCCGGCTACGTTCCCGGACTGCCCACACAAATCGAGGCAACCTTAAATAAGGTTTCAAGGCCTCGAAAGCATAGAAAGAGTAAGGGAAGAAGTGATGACCCCTTTGGGTCGTCACATTTCACATCTTTGTCTATTCATAAAAAAATTTGTAAGCTACAAGATCTATTTATGGAATAAAGCAAGCTTCTCGAAGTTGGTGATTTAACAAAATTATTGAAAAGTTCAATTTTGTTAGATGCGAAGAAGAACCTGTGTGTATAAAAAGATTAGTTGGAGCAAATTATATTCTTACTGTTGTATGTTGATGATATATTGCTCATAGGACATACCCGCATTGCAAAGTGCCAAGATTTGGCTATCTGAATAGTTATCCATGAAACATTTTGGAGAAGCAACTTATATATTAGGAATAAAGATCTCTAGAGATAGATTTAGGAATCTACTTGGATTTTCCCATTATTTGTATATCGATACCATCTTAATGAGGTATAAAAAGGATAATTCCCAAAGAGGCTATCTACCGATAGGCATTGGAATTACTCTCAGTAGGGAGGATTTTCCTATAACACCTGAAGAGAGAGAACACATGAGTAGGATCCCATACGCTAGTGTAGTGGGAGCTATCATATATACCATGACATGTACACGTCCTGATATGGCTTATTCATTTGGAGTGACTAGCCGATATCAGGCAAATCCGGGTGAGGAACATTGGAAGGTGGTAAAGACCATTCTTAAGTACTTAAGAAGGACTAAAGGCTAATTCCTCATCTATGGAATTTCTGAGGCAAAACTTGAAGGTTATATTGATGCAAGTTTCTCTTAAGATAAAGATGACAGCAAATCTATTTTAGGTTATGTATTTACCTTAAATGGTGGTGCAGTGAGTTGGAAAAGATCCAAACAAGCTATAGTAGTTGATTAAGTGACCGAAGCAGAATATATAGCAGCTAGTGAAGCTGCTAAGGAAACTGTATCCATAAAAACATTCCTAACTAAACTTGGTGTGGTTCCTTCAATAGAAGGTGTCGTTCCACTATTGTGTGACAATACTAGAGCCATTTCTCAAGCAAAAGAACCAAAATCACACCAAAATTTGAAACACGTTATGCCAAGGGATCACTTGATATGTGAAATCGTTGGACGTGGAGACGTCTAGATTGAAAAGGTTGATGGAAAGGAAAATGCTCCATACCCATTCACTAAAGCTCTTGATGCAAAGGAGTTTGACAAGCACAAGTGAAAATTATGAATGAAGTACAAGAGCGACTGGCTCTAGTGCAAGTGGGAGATTATTAGAGATATATTAGATGCCCTAGATTCATCTCATATTTGAAGATTTGAACATATTTTTGTGAACGCCATTTAACATAAAAATATATAACATTCTTTTATCATAGTAATTATTAATCGTTTGATTAATTTAATAAGGTCCTTGATTAAGTTTTGAGATTTGTCATCATGATAGAGATCATGACAATGAGAGCAAAGTCTCTTACAATTTAATCTAAATTTGTTCTTGATCGCATGATTATTAATTTGGACATTAGTAATCCGGTTAGATCAATACTTATGTGATCGTCTTTATCGGATAAAGATTAGTTGATCTCGATAACTAAATCACATAGATAGATGATGCATATAGAGATATGATCATTAAACCTACTCATTGGATAATTTCTAATGGTTAGAATTACCATAAATTGTCAATAGGATATTTTCTTGAAGAATGTGATGTAAGAATTTTCTTTGACATGAGATCGTCATAGTAATTGATAAGTTATTTATTGTACTTTGATACTACGCACCTATGACCCTAGGGCGATTTTTAAAAGGATATTTGGTACGATTAAATACTTGTAGAATTAGTGATTGATCAAGATGAAATCTGTCAAATCTTGATAATGAGTTTAAGCTTCATGTTGTCATGAATTATAAATGACCAAATTAAGACCTTGGCTCGGGCAACTGAATGAAAGAAGAAAAGAGTTTTTTAGGTCACTCACTGGTCGATTATATTTGACATGAACATATAGTTGATCGCCTATTAGGATTTGACAGTTGAACCATATCCTAGGGTGATCCAGAACTATAAGGAAAGAAGGAATTACAACATTATTCTTCAAGTGGTTCTTGAGAGTAAATTGTATACTTAATGCTATCCGGTCGCTAAGGAGTGTTGCTAGACGCCACCCTGATTAGTATATTGATGTGGTCAATTTACTACCGGTTTAGTATTGAACCTATGTAGTGGCACACTAACGAGTATTATGATCTTTACTAAATGATTAATTACTTTATTATTTGTTAATTAAAATGAAAAAATTTAATTAGTCAAATAAATTTGTTAGATAGTCCAAATAAAATATTATTATATTCTTTACTAGCACAAAGGATATAATTAATATCATTAACAAATAGAAGTTTTCTATTTGGAATAGAAAAATTAATATTTATATCTTGAATGACACATATATATAATATATATAAAAGGATAATATTGATTTTATATAAGAGTTGTTGTATAAAATATTAATATAGGCTTCTAAGTAAATCTAATATTAAATTGGATTGACGAGAACTCTGCGGCTACTCCAGACCCATTGAGAATGGGATTAATATTTCTTAATATAAAATATTAATTAGTACTTATAATCTAATTTAGATTGGATCTTATGGAAGTCTTGGCAGTCACGATGCCAATTGGAACGGAAATACAAATATCAATTGAAAGTTTTCATAAATTTTTATTTTGTAATAAATTTTTCCCGTAAGCAAATCATTACCTCAATCAAATAGGAAAAGAATTTGTAGGTGATACTATATAAAGGGTGATAGAGAAAATTTTGCCGCGTTATTATTCTTGAGAAGAAAAACCATTTTGTGAAAGTGAGAATAAAATACAAAGCCAAAAGAGAATATACAATGACAACAAAAAGTATTTCTTGTACTTCTGCAGTTGTGTTGAGATTTTTGAGAAATATTTTAACACAATATTCTTCATTCAATTTGTTTGCGGGTTTCATTGATCAAAGAGCTAATAGCAAGAATCAGTCTCGGTGTGGATACGCATAGAGTCATCGCACTATCGAAGAAATTTTGAAACGAGACTTTCTTCACCAGGTACGTCTTAGATCCAATCTTTGACATGTAAATAAATTTTATCAAAAAGATCTACCTAGGATTGTTATTGTCTTCGGTTGCTTTTTACGAACACCTATACGCAATCCTTCAGTGGTATCAGAGCCGTGTTTTATTGTGTCTAAAATTTATTGATGAAATATTTTGACATTATATTTGAAAAGGTCAAACCATAAAACATGTGTCTTGTGCATTAGTCAAATCGTTTGAATGTTAGAATTATTTTATTGTGGATAAAATATGTATTCATATAACTATTGAGATAGTTCATAACTTGAATTGGAAATTTTGTATTAGATATGACGGGAAATGATATTAGGTTATGTGATTCTATTGTTATTAGTTCATGAGATGTTAATTAATAATGATAATCTTGCATGAATTACTTTTTTGTGATATATAGATTAAACATATTAGAAGAATGTTGAATTTTATTTTTATGTCACATGCTTGTTCGTTACATAATTTTGAATTATTTATTACATGTGATGTAAATTAATTTAGGACTAAGCATGTCGACAACTTGAACTAAATTCACATGCTGCAAAGATTTAATCTTCGTGTTATTAAAAATTATTTTAGTAACAATTCCCTCATACTGAAATTTGAGTTCTTAAATAATAAAATATAAGATATTTTATTATAGAGCAATTGTCACGACCCATTTTCTGTATCCGGTCGTAATGGCACCTCTCGTGAAGACAAGGCCAGCCAGACCAAGATCGCACACCTCTGATAAGTAGCTAAATGATAGATAGCAGTTCTAACCAAGATATATTTGCCAAATTTGCGGAATAAAGCGAAAACAAAAGAGGAACCTCCATACACAGCCCAAACGGGGGTGTCACAAGTCATGAGCATCTAATGAATCCTGAAACAAGTCTACTAAATACAAAAGTGTGGAAGACATAGAGTAATAATATAAGGGAGGTATGGGGCTGTGGACACCAATAACGTCGCCTGGACAGGGAGGATCAACACTCAGGGGTGAAATCTGCTATACCTGAATCTGCATGCACAGTTCAGGGAGTTATGTGAAAACTCCGACACCGTGTAATAACTATAAACAATGACAAAAAGCATGAAATCACATAAAGGCACAAGATAATTTTATATTAAAGCAGTAAAATCATCTAAAGAAGTGAAACAATGAAGAATCAAATAAAATCTCTTGTAAAACCGGTAAAAACAGGTATTTTGACAGGTAAATGAAATATAGAAATCTGCCCCTCAGGTATTTCTTGTAAAACCGGTAAAAACAGGTATTTTGATAGGTAAATAACAAGTAGAAATCTGCCCCTTGGTATCAGTATCAATCTCTCAGAACAGTATCATCCCCTCGGGCTCAATATCAGCCTCTTAGAGTAGTATCAGCCCCTCGGGGTCAGTATCTGTCTCTCACCATAAAATCAGCCCCTCATGCTCACACTCAGATCATATGGGTACCCGCGCTCACTGTGGGTGTGCAGACTTCGGAGGGTCCCCTTACGGCCCAAGTGCTATATCAAGCCACCTCGTGGTATCATCAGTCGGCACTCGGCCTCACATCACTCAAGCCACCTCGTGGCATATAAAGTAACTCAGTCCCTCGGCCTCATATCACTAAGCATATTCTCACATATGGCCCTTGGCCTCACTCAGTCCATGAATCATCAGAGGTCCCTCAGGCATCAGTAAAACAATAGTACTCAGCACAAACAACATATTAAATATCATTCAAGTCTCCCATTCATGTAAAAGTGGCTGAGTTTGCAATATAATATTAAAGCATAGGACTGAGTTCAGGTGATATATCAAAATAGTGAGGAAAATAGTGATAAAAGTCCACGAAGGATTCAAGTAATCGTCATTAATGTGACAATAGGCCCAAGTCATGATGAAAACAAACAACCCTCGGCCAACTACAAACATCAATCGAGACAGACCAAGTCACACTCCCCAATAGTAAACGACCCTGAACTCGTCATCAAGCACGTGTCTCACCTCAATATTGAATTACATTGTGCAGTTCGGGGTTTCAAACCCTCAGGACATCAATTAAAATCACTACTCACCTCAAGCCGGCCAGAACTCTAGCTCGCTATGCCCTTGCCTCGCAAAATCAGCCTCCTCATGCATTGAATCTGACCAAAACCACAATGAATATGTCACAATAGGCTAAAGGAACAATAGCTAATCGAAAATAATCAAAAAACATCAAAAATCCCAAATTTAGCAAAACCCGAGCCCCGAGACCCGAGCCCTTTTCGAAACTTTTAAAATTTTTTACACCTGGTTCCTTATCTCGCCACGAGTCTATACATATCAAGAACTCCTAATTCGAGATCAAACGACCCATCAAAATCTAATTTGAAATATCAAAACTCAAGCCCTAGTTCTTCCCCTTTTTGTTAAGTTTTCAGGAATTTCCATGTTAATCCCACAATTAAATTATGTTTTAGTTCATAGAACTTACCTCCTATCAATCCTCTTCGAAACCCTCTTCAATTTTCGTCCAAGAGCTCTCAAGATGCTAAACAATGGTGGAAAATAACTTAGGCTCGCGGAACAAAATGTATTAAAAACCTTTCTGCCCAGTTGACAATTTCATCCGTGCGAACGCGAGGGCCTCATCGCGGTCACGATGCACAAAATTTTCACTAACCAATTTTACCCTTCACGAACGCACTGCCTTACCTGCAAACGCAAAATGCAAATAATACGGGACCTCAAATCCTTCTATGTAAACGCGACACTCGTCACGAGAATGCGATGCACACTCCCAAAACGCTCCGCGAACGTGATGCTCTTGACGCGAACACAAAGCACAAAGACTCAGGGACCCAACTTTCTTCTACGTGAACATGGGATTCTTACCGCGAACACTAAGCTCCAGAACTTCACCTTCCACGAACGCGGAGCTACCTTCACGAACGCGAAGGCCAAATCCGGTCTGCACCTGCTGCTGCATTTTCTGCAATATTTTCCAACACTAAACTCCTCATTAGCCATTCGAAATCACCTTGAGGCCCCCAGAACCTCAACCAAAAGCGCCAACACATCCTATGACATCATTCAAACTCGTTCCAATCATAAAAACACCTCAAATAACTCTAAAACCATCAATTCTCATCGAATTCAAGCCTAAGTTCTTCAAAAACTTCTGAAACACACATTCGATCAAAAACCTAACCAAATCACCTCCGAATGACCTGAAGTTTTTCACACACATCCCAAATCACATAATGAAGCTATTGCAACTCTCTAAATTCCATTCCGACCCTTGGATCAAAATCTCACCTACCAACCATCGCTTCCGATCACACTCCTAAGTAACAAGTCATCCCCCAAAGCTAACGGAACCACCCGAAATTACATCCAAGTCATCTAGCTCATAAGTCAACATCCGGTTGACTTTTACAAACGAAACCTTCCTTAAACAGACTAAGTGTCTCATTTCCTACCAAAATCAATCTAAATCTATTCGATCACATCAAATACCGATACTGAAGCATAAGGAAACAAAAAATAGGGGAAATGGAGTGGTAACTCATGAGACAATGGGTCAGGTCATCACATCCTCCCCAACTAAAATAGACTCTCGTCCTCAAGCGAGTCAAGAATCATACCTAAAGCCTCAAACATGTGAGGATATCTTCTCCGCATTGCCCACTCGGTCTCCCAGGTAGCTTCATCCACGGGACGACCTCTCCACTGCACCTTCATCGAAGCTATATCCTTTGATCTCAATTTCCAAACTTGATGACCTAAAATAGCAACTAGCTCCACATCATAGGTCAAATCATCATCCAACTGAACCGCGCTGAAATCCAAAACATGGGACGGGTCCCCAACATACTTACGGAGCATAGAAACATGAAATACCAGATGCACACACGATAGGCTGGGTGGCAAGCAAGCATATAAGCCACCTCTCCAACCCTCTGAAGCACCTCAAAAGGCACAATGAACCACGGACTCAACTTTCCTTTCTTTCCAAATCTCATAACACCCTTCATGGGAAAAACCTTTAGCAAGACCTTCTCACCCACCATGTAAGACACATCTCGAACCTTTCGGACGCGACTACGATGTACGAAGTCTCTCGTGAATCAACTTCACCTTCTCTAAGGCGTCCTGAAACAATTTTCCCCAATTTCCAAGCCTCGTCGGGCTCGAACCAACCCACTAGAGATCTACACTGTCTCCCATACAAGGCCTAATACGGTGCCATCTGAATGATGGACTGATAGTTGTTGTTGTAGGAAAACATTGCAAGCGGCAAAAACTTATCCCAAGAACCTCCGAAATTAATAACACAGGCACGCAACATGTCCTCTAATATATGAATATTACGCTTAGACTGTTCGTCTGTTTGAGGATAAAATGATGTGCTCAAACCTACCTGAGTACCCAGATCTTGCTGAAAAATCCTCCAAAACTTGGAAGTAAATTGAGTACCTCTATTTGAGATAATATACACTGGAACACCATGCAATCGAACAATCTCCCGGATGAAGATCCCTGCCAGCTGCTACGAAAAATAGGTAGTGAACACCGGAATGAAGTGCGCGGGCTTGGTCAGCCGATCCATAATCACCCAAATAGCATCAAACATTTTCAAAGTCGGAGGAAGGCCACTCAAAAAATCCATAGTGACTCTCTCCCACTTCCACTCGGGAATAATCATCTGCTGAAGCAAGCCACCTGGTCTCCGATGCTCACATTTCACCTGCTGACAATTGAGACACCGAGCTACAAATCCCACAATGTCTTTCTTCATCCTTCCCCACCAATAGTGCTGCCTCTAATCCTGATACATCTTTGCGGCACCTGGATGAATAGAATACCTTGAGCTATGGGCCTCCTCCAGAATTAACTCTCTAAGACCATCCACATTGGGTACCAGATACAACCCTACATCCTCAGCACCCCATCATCACCAACGGTCACATCCCTAGCATCATCATGCTGAACCCTGTTCCTAAGGACAAGCAAGTGCGGATCATCATACTGGCATTTTCTGATGCGATCATATAAGGAAGACCGAGAAACCACGCAAGCCAACACCCGACTAGGCTCAAAAACATCCAACCTCATGAACCGATTGGCAAAAGCCTACACATCAACCGTAAGAGATCTCTCCCAACTAGAATATATGTGAAACTCCCCATACTAATTGCCTTTCGGCTTAAAGCATCGGCCACCACATTGGCCTTTCCCGGATGATACAGGATAGCAATATCATAATCCTTAAACAACTCTAGCCACCTCCGATGCCTCAAATTAAGGTCCTTCTTGCTTGAACAAGTGCTGAAGATTGTGGTGATAAGTGAATACCTCACAAGATACGCCATACACGTAGTGCCTCCAAATCTTTAACGCATGAACTATAACAGTCAAATCCAAATCATGAACATGCTAGTTCCTTTCATGGGGCTTCAACTGACGAGAAGTATAAGAAACCACTCTACCCTCCTACATCAATACACAACCAATCCCAATTCTCAAAGCATCACAATATATGGTATATGAGTCCGAAGCTGCTGGAACAACCAATACTGAAGCTGTGGTCAGTGCCGTCTTGCGCTTCTGAAAGCTCTCCTCACACTTGTCCAACCATACTAATGAAATGCCCTTTTGAGTCAACCTAGTCAAGGGCGAGGCGATAGATGAAAAAACCTAAACAAACCAACGATAATAACCAGCCAAATCGAGGAAGCTACGAATCTCTATGGATGAGGATGGTCTAGGCTAACTCTGTGCTGCCTCTATCATTTTCGGATCAACTTTAATACCCTCGCTGGACACCCATGCCCTAAGAAAGCCATTGAACTAAGCCAAAACTCACAGTTGGAGAACTTTGCATAAAGTTTCTCCTCCCTCAATATCTGCAATACAATTCGCAAATGCTCTGCGTGATCCTTCTGACTACGCGAGTACACAAGAATTTCATCAATGAATACAATAACAAAAAAATCCAAATAAGGTCGAAATACACTATTTATCAAATACATGAACGTTGCTGGGGCGTTGGTTAGCCGGAAAGACATGACAAGAAACTCATAGTGACCATATCTAGTCCTGAAAGCAGTCTTAGGAAAATCTAAATTCGTGATCCTCAACTGGTAATAGCCCGAGCGGAGATCAATCTTGGAAAACACCCTCGCTCCCTAAAGCTGGTCAAATAAGTTATCTATGTGAGGAAGGGGATACTTGTTCTTGATGGTTACTTTGTTCAATTGCTTGTAACCAATGCACATCCTAATGGTGACATCCTTCTTCTTCATAAATAAGACTGGTAAGCCCCACAGTGACACACTAGGCCGAATGAACCCCCTTATCTAGGAGTTCCTGGAGCTGCTCCTTCAATTATTTCAAATCTACAAGAGCATACGACATAGCAGAATAGAAATGGGCTGAGTGCCCGGCACCAAGTAAATACCCAAATAATATCCCTATCCGGTGGCATGCTAGGCAGGTCTGCAGGAAAAAAAATCAGAAACGTTCCTCACCACTGGGACATAATCAATACGGGTAGTCTCATCTCCAATAACCCGCACAAAAGCTAGATATGATAGACAACCTTTCCCAATCATATGCTGGGCCTTCAAGAAGGATATCACTCTACTAGGAACGTAATCAGTCACACCATGCCACTCAATACGTGGTACACCTGGCATAGCCAACATAACTATCTTAGCATGACAGTCTAGAATAGCACGACAGAGAGATAACCAATCCATGCCCAGAATAACATCAAAGTCCACCATTCTCAATAGTAATAGATCCACTCAAGTCTCCAGACCACCTATTGTCACAGCATAGGACCGGTACACACAATCTACAATAATGTTATTGCCCCCCGGAGTAGATACATGAACATGTGAAGCAAGAAACTCTCGGGATGTATCCAAATGGTGAGAAAAATATGAGGACACATAAGAGAATGTGGATCTAGGATCAAATAGTGTAGAGGCATCCCTTTGGCAGACTAAAATAATATCTGTAATGACGGCGTCTGAAGCAATGACATTTGGCATGCTTGGCATAGCATAGAAACGAGCCTGCCATCGCTTGATTGGCCTCCCCCTTTGGGGAGACCCTTGGCTTCCTGACCTCTGCCCCTAGCTGGCTGGGCGGGTGGTGAAGTCACTGGAGCAGAAGTCGAGGGCTGAACCCTCTGCTGGGACGAACTGGCAGCACAACAAATATATTTCCTCCACAAATGCCCATGCTCTCCACATTCAAAGCAACTCCCAGGTGCTGGAGAAGGGGACTGATGGGAACCCCTCGCACATGAGTGACCAGCTGATGAACTCGACATGGAAGAACTCTGAGTTGACGGGGCACGAGGTGCACTCTAAGCTCGAAGGGCGCTGAGAGAAGGTTGGCCCTGCTGAGACCAATGATAACACTGACCTGAAGATTCCCCATGATACTTTGGACAGGATGATTGGGCATGCCTGAAAGAACAACCCCTACCACTCTGGAACTGGTCCCTCGAGGGGCACCGCTGAAATTGCCAGAACTTTGAGGCCTCCTAGCCTCTCTCTCCTCTCTATCTTGACGAAATACCGTCTCAATCTCACAAGCAATATCAACCACCTCCTCAAATGTAGCACCCAACACTCTCTCTCTAGTCATCAAGATACGGAGATGATTGTTAAGGACATCATAAAACCTCTTAATCCTCTCATGATCAGTCGGAACCATCCATACGGCATGACGAGCCAACCAAGAAAAATGTGACTCATACTGTGACACAATAATATCCCCCTATCGGAGCCACTCGAACTGTCTGAGGAGCTCCTCTCTGCGGGGCTGTGGTACATACTTCTCCAAGAAGAGAGTGGACAACTGCTGTCAAGTAAGGGGCGCTACACCAACCGGATTACGCCTCTCATATGCCTCCCACCATGTGATGGCGACCCAAGTAAACTAAAAGGTGGTAAATGCCACACCACTAGTCTCAAGAATATCTGTTCTACGGAGCATCCACTAACATTTATCTAGAAAACCCTAGGCATCCTCACCCTCATCACTATTAAATGACGAAGGTTAGAGTCTGCCAAACCTCTCTAGACAATGCTGCTCATCATCCGGAAAACTGGTAATATAAACTCTTGGACTGGTGCAACCGGCGGGGCTGGGGGTGCCTCCGGTGTTTGTAGATCCTGCACTACCTTATTAGGTGTGCGAACAACGGGGGTCGGATTGCCTCCCCCATCCTGTGAAGTAGCTGCTGCTATGGTGGCTGAAACTTCCTAAGCCAGGAGTGCAAACTGTAAAGATCTGTGCCAAGGTCTTATGTAGATCTGGAATCACGATAGGCACAGCTGGTGCTGGAGCTGGTGTTGCTGCTGGAGCCTGATCTAGAGCCGAGGTAGCTGGTGGGTCAACAGGTGTTGTCCTCACTGCTCAGCCTCTTCCAAGACCACGACCGCGTCCACGGCCTCTGGTGGTCTCAGTGGGTGGCACTGGCGGTCCTACACCTTGTTCGGTAACGCGAGTCCTCACCATCTGCGAGAGAATATAATAATATAAAATTTTGTTCTCGTGTCTACAAAGGTGCACAATTAGAATTTCAAGAACATGAAGCTTAACCTAAGCATTCCACAGCCTCTCGAGGATAAATACAGACGTCTCTATACTGATCCACGAGACTCTACTAAATCTGCTTATGAGTCGTGAGACCTAGTAACCTAGGCTGTGATACCAAACTGTCACGGCCTATTTTCCGGACCCGGTCGTGATGGAGCCTCTCATGAAGACAAGGCCAGCCAGACCAAAACCGGACACCCCTGATTAGCAGCTAATTGATAGATAGCAATTCAAAACATGATATAATAGCCAAATTTACGGAATAAAGCAAAAACAAAAGTTGGAGGAACACCCCGACACAACCCAAACCGGTGTGTCACAAGTCATGAACAACTAATGAATCCTGAAACAAGTCTACTAAATACGAAATATGATACAAAAGTCTGAAAGACATAGAGTAATAAGAAGGGAGGCACGGGGCTGCGAACGCCAACAGCTACCTCGTAGTCTCCTAGACGCTGCCTGGACTGTGAGGACCAGCACTCCGGGGTGAAATCTGCTATGCTTGAATTTGCACGCACAATGCAGGGAGTAATGTGAGTACTCCGACCCAGTGAGTAATAATTATAAATAATGACTAAAATCATGAAATCTTATAAAGGCACAAGATAATTCTATATTAAAGCAGTAAAATCATCTAAAGAAGTGAAATAGTGAAGAATCAAATAAAATCTCTTATAAAACGGGTAAAAATATGTATTTTGAAAGGTAAATGACAAGTAGAAATCTGCCCCTCAGGCTCAGTATCAATCTCTCAGGGCAGTATTAGCCCCTCGGGCTCAGTATTAGTCTCTCAGCATAAAATCAGCCCCTCGGGCTCACTCTCAGATCATATGAGTACCCGCGCTCACTGTGGGTGTGCAGACTCCGGAGGGCCCCTTACGGCCCAAGCGCCATATAAAGCCACCTCGTGGCATCATCACTCGGCATTCGGCCTCACATCACTCGGCCTCACATCACTCAACCCACCTCGTGGAATATAAAGTAACTCAGGCCCTCGGCCTCATATCCTCACATATGGCTCTCGGTCTCACTCAGTCCAGGAATTATCATAAGCCCCTTGACCATCAGTAAAACAATAGTGCTCAGCACAAACAACATTTTAAATATCATTCAAGTCTCATATTCGAGTAAAAGTTGTTGAGTTTGCAATACAGTATTAAAGCAATAGGACTGAGTTCAGGTGATATAAAAAAATAGTGAGGAAAATAGAGATAAAATTCCAAAAGAATTCGAATAATTAGCACTAAGCCCAAATGTGGCAATAGGCCCAAGTCATGATGAAAACAAACAAGTCTCGCCCAAATACGCGGTAAAACATCAATTGGTACAGAACAAGTCACACTCCCAAATAGTAAACGACCCCGCACTCGTCATCAATTGTCTGTCTCACCTCAATATAGCACTACGTTGTGCAATTTGGGGTTTCAAATCTTCGGGACATCAATTACAATCATTATTCACCTCAAGCCGACAAAAACTGTAGCTCTCCATGCCCTTGCCTCTCAAATTGGCCTCCTCGCACGTCAAATTTGACTAAAACCACAACGAATACGTCACAATAGGATAAAGGAACAATACTGAATCGAGAATAATCGAAAAACATCAAAAGTCCCAAAAATGGCAAAACCCGAGCCCTGGGCCCAACTTTCAAAACTCAGAAATTTTCATATCACCAGGTTTCTTATCTTTCCACGAGTCTATACATATCAAGAACTCCTAAATCCGAGCTCAAATGACCCGTCAAAACCCAATTTGAAATATCAAAACTCAAGCCCGAGTTCTTCCCATATTTGCTAAGTTTACATGAATTTTCAAGTTAATCCCACAATTAAATCATGTTTTTAGTTCATAGAACTTACCTCCAATCAATCCTCTTCGAAACCCTCTTCAATTCCAGTCCTACAGCTCTTAAGATGCTCAACAATGGTGGAAAATAACTTAGGCTCGTGGAACAAAATGTTTTAAAAACCCTTTTGCCCAGGTGACAATTTTATCTATGCGAACGCGATGGCTTATCCATGACCACGAGGCCACAGGGACCTACACCTGCTGCTGCATTTTCTGCAATATTTTCCAACTCTAATCTCCCCGATAGCCATCCGAAATAACCCCAAGGCCACAGGGACCTCAATCTAAAGCACCAACACATCCCAAGCATCATCCGAACTTGTTCCAATCATCAAAACACCTCAAACAACACTAAAACCATCAATTCTCATCGAATACAAGCCTAAGTTCTTCAAAAACTTCCAAAATACGCATTCGATAAAAAACCTAAACAAATAACCTCCGAATGACCTGAAATTCTGCACACACATACCAAATCACCTAAAATTTCTATTACAACTCTCAGAATTTCAGTTTGACCCTCGGATCAAAATCTCACCTACCAACCAAAAATCGCTAATATACTAACTTTGCCAAAACAAGCTAATTTCTACACCGGGCCTCCAAAATCACTTCCGATCACACTTCTAAGTCACAAGTCATCCTCCGAAGCAAACCAAACCAAACCACCAGAAATCACATCCGAGTCCTCTATATCATAAGTCAACATCCGGTTGACTTTTCCAAACTAAACCTTCCTTAAAAAGACTAAGTGTTTCATTTCCTACTAAAACAAATCCAAATCGACTCGATCACATCAAATACCGATAATGAAGCATAAAGAAGCATAAAAATGGGGAAACAAAGCGTTAACTCATGAGACAACGAGTCAGGTAGTCACAGCTATCCATCAAGGTAAATAATTTTACTTATTTCTTATTTATAAGGAGCGACCTAACTACCAGGAGACTTATAGTTCGAGAATATGTTAAAATACTTTATTACATTAGATGTATGGATTGAAAGAATTATTGAATTTTACACTATATGCTTTGACCACCGAGGAAATATAAAATTTAATCATTTCTTTGCTATCATGATGGTTGAACTCATCTATGCCAATAGGATCAACCTGAAATACCAGGGGGTAATATGACATAGAGCTATTTAAGAAAATTGTGTAGAGATTCAATCGGTAAGTGTACCTACCTCTAAAATATATGTGAGAAACGACATGCCTTCCAAGGGGCTCATACATATTGTTGAAGGATTTCGTTACTTTACTAACAGAAATAAAAATTTCGTAAACTATAATGAGGGTAAAAAGTTTAACATAATCAGTGGGAATATCATTTAGATAAAAGTCCATGTCTTTATGATATATGCAAATATGTTCTTATGTTATTCCATTTTTTTTCTATCTCAATATGTTTGTTACATCACTGCATGAAATTCTTGATACCAACAAGTTGGTATGACCAAACTTTGATGACTAGTATAGAAATTTGAGAATTGTTCTTATGCATGAAAAGCTTATTGATGTGATCGATAAGCCTACAAAGATAATCCCAGCAAAGAATGATGTTCAAGGCACCAAGGTTTATCAGAAATACTTGGAAGAATGTCTTGCTATTAAACACATCATTCTCGCTT
This sequence comes from Nicotiana benthamiana, assembly GCA_034376525.1. Taxonomy (NCBI): domain Eukaryota; kingdom Viridiplantae; phylum Streptophyta; class Magnoliopsida; order Solanales; family Solanaceae; genus Nicotiana; species Nicotiana benthamiana. The sequence goes on from CM067330.1 coordinate 95,931,297, forward strand.
CTATGAGTTCTGAACTCTACAGGAAACATAAAAATATGGATACAACTGCAATCATTAAATATCTTAAGAAGATGGTTTATACACAGTTGGACATTGAAAACTCTCCGCAGCTGGACCCCTTGTAAATTATATGACTGTTCTTACCGAAGAACATGGGAAGTTTGGGTAAAATCTGAGTAAGAGCTTTCTGATGATTTGATCTTGCAGTCAGTATATGATGCTGAATGTTTTCATTGAAGAAAAAAGGGCATTGGAAGATAAACTGCAAAGAGTATCTTGCAACTCTAATGGATAAGAAACGAGGTGAGACATTAATGAAAAATATTTTCAAGGTTTCTTTAGCTACTACTAATTATTCACTGTGGGTATTAGATACTGGAATTGGTTATAACATTTGTAATATGTTGCCAGGGTTCAAGATAAGTAGGAGGTTAAAGAAAGGAGAAGTTAATCTATAAGTTGGAAATGGTGCAAAAGTTGGGCCTTAGCTGTAGGATCAATTTCTTTAATAATGCCTACGACCAAAGTACTTATGTTGGATGATTGTTATTACGTTTCTAAATTTGTTTCGAACATATTTCAGCTTCTACGATAGACAAACGTGGTTTTTGCATTAATATAGGCAATGATATTTGCTCTATTTATTATAGTGATAATTTATATGTGAATGTCTATCTCCAACATGACGCTTATGTCTTACCTAATATGAATGCTAATTTGATTATGCAGGTTTCAAGTCTTAAGAGGAAAAGAGATGACCAAGTAAATCAAACATACCTTTGGCATTATAGGCTTGGTCTTATTGGATAAAAAAATTAACAAGTTGTATAATGAAGGGTACTTTGAAAATTATGATCTTGAATTATATCCAACTTATGATCTTGTCTTAAAGGAAAAATGACCAAATATCCATTTACTGGAAGTGGAGAAAGAGCCTCTGAATTATTGGGACTAATTAATACGATGTTTATAGGCGCATGAAAATTCAATCTAGAGGTGGATATTCTTATTTCATCACCTTCATTGATGATATGTCAAGATATGGTTTTGTGTATCTTATGAAACACACGTCTAAATCTTTTGGAATGTTCAAAAGGTTCCGTAGTGAAGTTGAGAAGTAGACTGGTAAAAGTATCAAAGTACTAAGGTTTAATAGAGGTGGAGAATATCTTAGTGAAGATTTTACCAGATATCTCAAAGTGAATGGGATTCTCTCACAGTGGACACCTCCAGGAACACCACAACACAATGGTGTGTCTGAAAGGAGAAATCGAACCTTGTTAGATATGGTGAGATCTATGATGGGGTTCAATGATCATCCAATAAATTTATGGGGATTTGCTTTGGAAGCAGCACTATACTTACTTAATAAAGTTCCCACTAAGTTAGTCTCTACAACATCATATGAGATATGAAAAAGATGTAAGCCTAACCTTAAGCATATTAAAGTTTGGGTTGTCCAAATTATGTTAAGAGACTATAGTCTGATATACTTGACTAAAGATCTGATAAGTGTAGGTTCATTGGGTATCCCAAGGAAACAATGAGATATTAATTCTAACACTCTTCTGACCATTAAATGTTTGTGGCCATAGGAGCAACCTTTTTGGAAAGGGAATTTCTTTTAAAAGTAAATTATAATGAAGAAATAGAACTTGATGAAGTTCAAGAAACTAATGAATCAACACAATGTAAAGATCATAAGACCCAAGTTGAAGAATGTTTATTAGATGTTTTGAAGTTGCCAAGGAAGTTTCCATCTTCAACGGTTGAAGTTCAACAACTAAATGAAGTTCAAGAACAGGTTAATGAACCGGTTCCAAACCAAATTGAACAATAGTAAAATCCAACACAAGGTGAACGGGTTGTACAAGCACCTCTTAGAAGATCTACAAGAGAATGCCATGTACCAACTAGTATAAATCTAACGGTACAAGATGATGTTTCATATGAGGTTGATCATAATGATGATGATCTAAGACCTATGAAGAGGCTATACAAAGTTCTGATTATGAGAAGTGGAAAAAGGCCATGGAATCCAAAATGGAATCCATGAAGGAAAAAAAGTATGGACTTTAGTTGAACCTTCAAAGGATATAAAACTTATTGGTTGTAAATGGGGTTTTTAAGAAAAAGATTGGAGCTAACGGAAATGTGGAGATCTATAGAGCCCGTCTTGTTGCCAAGGGATAACTTCAGAAATAAGGAGTCGACTATGAAGTGACTTTCTTTACCGTGGCAATGCTTAAATCAATTCGGATTTTTCTTGCTATAGCAGCGTACTGTGATTATGAAATATGGCGAATGGATATGAAAACAACTTTTCTTACTGGTGAGCTAGAAGAGAATGTGTACATGACACAACCTGAAGGTTTCACATCTTCGTCTATTCATAATAAAATTTGTAAGCTACAAAGATCCATTTATGGACTAAAGCAAGCTTCTCGAAGTTGGAATATTCACTTTAACAAGACAATTGAAAAGTTCAATTTTGTTAGATGCAAAGAAGAACCTTGTGTGTATAAAAATATTAGTGGGAGCACAATTATATTCTTAGTGTTGTATGTTGATGATATATTGCTCATAGGGAATGACATATCGGCATTGCAAAGTACCAAGATTTGGCTATCTGAACAGTTCTCCATAAAAGACTTGGGAGAAGCAGCTAATATATTAGAAATAAAGATCTATAGAGATAGATCTGGGAAGCTGCTTGGACTTTCCCAGTCTTTGTATATTGATACCATCTTAAAGAGGAATAACATGGATAATTCCAAAAGAGGCTATCTACCAATAGGCACTAGAATTACTCTCGGTAGAGAGCATTGTCCTAAAATACCTGAAGAGAGAGAATGCATGAGTAGGATCTGATACGCTAGTGTAATGGGAGCTATCATGTATACCATGACATGTACACGTCCTGATGTGGCTTATGCACTTGGAGTGACTAGCCGATATTAGGAAATCCTGGTGAGGAACATTGGAAGGTAGTGAAGACCATTTATTAGTACTTAAGAAGGACTAAAGGCCAATTCCTTATCTATGGGGATTCTGAGTTGAAACTTGAAGGTTATATTGATGCAAGTTTCTCTTCAGATAAAGATGATAGCAAATCTATTTTTGGTTATGTATGTACCATAAGTGGTGGTGCAGTGAGTTGGAAAAACAAGCTATAGTAGCTGATTCAATGACTTAAGCAGAATATATAGCAGCTAGTGAAGTTGCTAAGGAAACTGTATGGATAAAAAGTACTTAACTAAACATGGTGTGGTTCTTTTAGTAGAAGGTGTGGTTCCATTGTTATAAAACATTACTGGAGCCATTTCTCAAGAAAAAGAACCAAAATAACACAAAAAATCCAAACACGTTCTGCCAAGGGATCACTTGATTTGAGAAATTGTTGGACGTGGAGACGTCTAGATTGAAAAGGTTGATGGAAAGGAAACTGCTCCATCCCCATTCATTAAATCTCTTGGTGCAAAAGAGCGTTTGGCTCTAGTGCAAGTAGGAAGTTGTTAGGGATATAGTAAATATGCCCTAGATCCAATCTCATATTTGATGATTTAAATATATTTTTTTGAACATTATTTGATATAGAAATATATGGGATTCTTTTATCATAGTTATTATTAATTGTTTAATTAATTTAATAAGGTTATTGATTAAATTTTGAGTTTTGTCATCGTGATATAGATCATGATAATGCGAGCAAAGTCTCTTACAAATTAATCTAATATTGTTCTTGATCATAGGATTATTTATCTAGACATTAGTAATCCGGTTAGATTAATATTTATGTGATCGTCTTTATCGAATAAATATTATTTGATATCATTAACTAAATCACATAGATAGATGATGCATATAGAGATATGATCATTGAACCGACTTATTGGATAATTCCTAATGGTTAGAATTACCATATACTATCAATAGGATATTCTCTTGAAGAATGTGGTGCAAGAGTCTTCTTTGACCAGAGATCGTCATACTAATTGATAAGTAATTTATTGTGCTTTGATACTAGACACCTATTGCCCTAGGGCGATAGCTGAAAGGATATTGGGTACGATTAAATACTTGTAGAATTAGTGATTGATCAAGATGGAATCTGTCAACTCTTCATAATGAGTTTAAGTTCCATGTTGTCATGAATTATAAACGACCAAATTAAGACCTTGGCCAGGGCATATGAATGAAAGAAGAAAAGAGTTTCTTAGGTCATTCAATGGTCGATTATATTTGACATGAACACATAGTTGATCGCTTATTACGATTTCACAGTTAAACCATATTCTTGGGTGATCTAGAGCTATAAGGACAGAAGGAATTACCGCATTATTCTTCTACTGGTTCTTGAGAAGGAGTGTTGCTCGACGCCACTCTTGATTAGTATACTGATGTGGTCAATTTACTACCAGTTTAGTATTGAACCTATTGGATCGCACACTATAATATTTGCTAAAGGATTAATTACTAAATTATTTGTTAATTAAAATAAAGTATTTAATTATTCAAATATATATTATATGTGTGTGTCATCCAAGAGATAAACATTAAATATTTGAAATAGAAAAATTAATATTTATCTCTTGGATGACACACATATATAATATATATAAAGGATAATATTAATTTTATATAAGAGTTGTTGTATAAAATATTAATATAGGCTTCTAAGTAAATCCAATATTGAATTGGATTGAGGAGAAGTCTTCGGCTACTCCAGACCCATTGAGAATCGATTAGTATTTCTTAATATAAATTATTCATTAGGAAAGAATTAGTGATTGATCAAGATGGAATCTGTCAACTCTTCATAATGAGTTTAAGCTCCATGTTGTCATAAATTATAAACGACCAAATTAAAATCTTGGCCAGGGCATATGAATGAAAGAAAAAAAGAGTTTCTTAGGTCATTCAATGGTCGATTATATTTGACATGAACACATAGTTGATCGCCTATTACGATTTCACAGTTGAACCATATCCTTGGGTGATTTAGAGCTATAAGGACAGAAGGAATTACCGCATTATTCTTCTACTGGTTCTTGAGAGTAAATTATATACTTCATGCTATTCGATCGTCAAGGAGTGTTGCTAGAACGCCACTCTTGATTAGTATATTGATGTGGTCAATTTACTACCAGTTTAGTATTGAACCTATTGGGTCGCACACTAACGAATATTCTAATATTTGCTAAAGGATTAATTACTAAATTATTTGTTAATTAAATAAAGTATTCAATTATTCAAATATATATTATATATGTGTGTCATCCAAGAGATAAATATTAAATATTCGAAGTAGAAAAATTAATATTTATCTCTTGGATGACACACATATATAATATATATAAAAGGATAATATTAATTTTATATAAGAGTTGTTGTATAAAATATTAATATAGGCTTCTAAGTAAATCCAATGTTGAATTGGATTGAGGAGAAGTCTTCGGCTACTCCAGACCCATTGAGAATGGATTAGTATTTCTTAATATAAATTATTCATTAGGACTAATAATCCAATTCAAAATTGGATCTTATGGAAGTCTTGGTCGTCCCGATGCCAATTGGAACGGAAATACAAATATCCATTGAATTTTTCCGTAAAGTTTAATTTTGGAAAAAATTACCATAAGCAAATCATTACCTGAACCAAATAGGAAAAGAGTTTGTATGTATTATTATATTTGAGAAGAAAAATCACTTTGTGAAAGTGAGAAAACAATACAAAGCCAAGAGAAAAAATACAATTACAAGAAAAAGTGTTTCTTGTACTTCTACAGTTGAGTTGAGATTTTTGAGAAAAAAATTAACACAATATTCTTTGTTCAATTTGTTCGCGGGTTTCATTGATCAAAGAGTTGATAGAAAGGATTGATCTTAGTGTAGACATGCATAAAGTATTGACACTATCGAAGAAATTTTAAAACAATACATTCATCACCAGTGTCACGACCCAAACCCATACACGGTTGTGATGGCGCCTCTCGTAGGGACAAGGCCAGCCAACTAAACCCAATTCATCCTTTTGAAAAATTAAACAATTCATAAGTAGTTTAAATATGATTTAATTATAATAATTAACGAAAGTATAACCCAACACAGCCCAGATCTTGATGTCACAAGTCACGAGCATCTATGAATATATGAATACAACTACAGAGTCTGAAATATACAAAAATAGGACTGATAGACAAAGGAAGAAATGCGATGCTGCGAACGCTGGCAGTCACCTCGCTAAACTCCGATAACTTAGTCTCCGATTATCCCCAAACCCACGACCCTATGGTCAAATACCTGTATCTGCACACGAGGTGCAGGAAGCAAAGTGAGTACTCTAACTCAGTGAGTAAGAAGGTAAATAATAACTGAGCAGTAAGAAAGTCACGTACGGCAAATCATCATGTTGTATAGAAGCAGTATAAAACCCCTTGAGAAAAGCAATGAAGCTGTGAAATCTTTAGAATACGTCTTAACCCAGTTTAAATCTCTTTTGAAATTGAATTTTTCAACAGCTATGCAAAATAATGTGTGCAGATAAGCACAGAAATCCGCCCCTCGGGCTCAACACTCAGTGAACAGATAATGCTAGGAAATCGGATAGATATCACATAAAGTAGCACAATAACATATAATGGCAGACAAGTAAATAAGTAAACACATAAAAAAGTACCGGTACCGTTGCGCATGTAGCCCGATCCATATACCGTTGCGACATGCAGCCCGATCCGTTTATCGTCGACGGCGCTCATTGGGGGTGTGAAGACTCTGGGAGGGGCCACTTACGGCCCAAGAGTAATATCAAGCCATATCGTGGCATTAAATCTAGGCCATCGGCCTCATATCAGTATCAGTATCTCACTGTTGCGGCGTGCAACACAATCTAAAAGTATCCTTACAACACAGGCCCTCGGCCTTACTCTATCAAAAATCACATAAGCCCATCGTGCAACAATAAAACATGATGTTCAACCCAAAAATATTGTTGGAAATACATTTCAAGTGATAGAGAAAAGTAAACTTGGCCGAGTTTTTTAAAACAGTAGAAAATACATGACTGAGTTCAAGCATAAAATCAAAACAGAGATAAAATATCAACAATCATCCCCGAATGGGTTCAAATAGCTGGAACGAAGCCCAAATATGGCAATCAACCCAATTCGTGATGATAACAAATAAGTTTCAGTCAAATACACGATAAAATCATCAAACGGGATGGACCGAGTAAAAATCCTCCAACGATGCTCTACCCTACGATCGTTATTTGGCGTGCAAGTGACTTCAATATAGCACTACGATATGCAATCCGAGGTTTCAAACCCTCAAAACATCATTACAATTATTACTCACCTGGAACCGGCGTAATCTCCAGCTCGTGATGCCTTTTCCCCTCAAGTTGGTCTCCGCGCGCGTCGAATCTATCCAAAATTAGAGCGAATACATCACAATGTGCTAAGGGAACAAAACCCAAGCGAAAACAATCAATAACAACAATAAATCCCGAAATTAGCAAAACTCTAGCCCCGGTCCCACTCCTCGAAATTCAAAATATTTACATCAACGGGTTCCTTATCTTGCCACGAGTCTATGCATATAAAGAACGCCAAAATCGAAGTCCAAATGACCCCTCAAATTTCAATTTAAAATCTCAAAATCCCAAGCCCTAGTTCTTTCATTTTGGCTAAATTTCCAAGAATTTCTAGGTGAATTTCTTAGTAAAAACGAGTTTTAAGTTTATAAATCTTACCTCCAATTGATTTCCCTTGAATCCCTCTTAAATTTCCTTCAAAAGCTCAAATTGCCAACAATGGAGTGAAAATGAGCTCCAACCCGCGGATGAGATGTTTATAACCCCTCTGTCCAGCACTTAAAAATCCTTCTTCCAATCTAGGTCTGATAACACATTATAATTGAAGTTACATAATCCAATCTAGCCCTTAAACCATAGAACCACATTTCCACTTCTGAAATCATCAATATGATCAAAACCTTACACCTATACTTTAAGTAGTCTCGAATTAGCTGTAATAACCCATGCCTGCAACCTCAGGTGTAAATATATGATATACCACATAACTCAAACACACAAAGAGATAACTTCCATTCACAGCAGCTGCACACAACACCCAAATACCAGTTAAAAAACTCTTATCAACTAAATTTTCATTCCAACACTCTTTTATGTATAATGCCAATGATAACTAAAACACGTAGTAAACCATAACCATTTCTCAGATCAACCATTCATGAAGTCACTTCTCCTTGGCAATTACCATAGTGATTTCCGAGCTAAACCTCAATATTATCCTTCGTACATGCTGAAATCGAACCCATTCATATTCATTAATGATCCGAACGATCTCTTTTGATTCAACACACTACTCTAGTGACATGACACATCAATACATTCCAAAGCCACAACTGGCATAATACGCGCACCAATAAGCAACAGTTTGAACATACTATAATCATGAAAATGACTCTAATGAAAGAGTTGTCCCTCAAGCTCACTAGAATCATCACAACACAAGGCTAAGAACATGTCTCATATAATAGAAATAGAACACACGAATCTAACCTCAAGGTTATATCTCCACATAGCTTCATTGCAGATGCGCTATCCTATCCTAAACTTGTTCCACATGAAACACCTCCAGTCACTATGCTCGAAATTGACAACCACGCACATCTGATGTCTGAAATGAAGGAAAATCATCACACTTTTGGTGAAACAAACAACATATACCACGCCAACCCAATAGAACATAACCAGTACGCCATCCACCAAGCAACACCCAATTACTTTTTCTGCTCGACTTCCACTATGAACCTCAATAGAACCGCACCATATATGCCCATAACCAATAAATCATAACATCTCACAGCTGAGAAAGGCCACCCTTAGATCTCCTAGATCCCTAGTAAGCTCAATAACGATCAAAATAGCCTATCCCTCAATAGTACAATTTGGGGCAAACCAAGCCGACTCAAGCTAGAACACGCATCTACATTGGCCTGCCAACAAACTCATTATCAAGGAAGCCTGAAGCTGCTCATTCCACTACTATAACTCCTACCGGCCATACGATACGGTGCAAGGCACCAAATCAATACCGAAATCCATAACCTTGCCCGGCGACATGCCTGACCACGAGAAACACATTCGATAAATCTTTCACCAATGAAACTGAATCGATATGAGGAGCCTCGCCATTGACACTCATCACAAGAGCCCAAATAAGAAAGATCATTCCTTCCCAACCATCTTTCGGGTCTACGAAATATAAAAATCCCCAATAGGACATAATCTATCGAACATCTCCACTCAACCTGTGACATTTTCCGGCATAGCCAACAACGCCGTCTTATCGCAATAGTCCTGAATAACACAACATGGAGACAACCAGTATGAACCCAATATCACATCCAAAATCTAACATAGTAAGCGACAAAAGATCCACTCAGGTCTTCAAATCCCAATAGTCGCTAAGCGGTGCTGATGCACATGATCTACCACCATAACATAGCCTAAAAATGAGCACTTTCGGTCTCCAACCCCATGTAGTACACAAATCACCATACCCGATCTCAAATCTTGCCGTCCGAATACATATTACACATCATATGGCCAATCATTCCATGAAGGATATTATGATATTCCCCTATTCCCTCAAGTAAACTCGAATATCAGTAATCGATCTAGTAAGAAAGCGCCGCAGTACTACTGAAGTACTATCAACTTAATCACATTGCCTTTTCTGATACCATCGTCAAATCACTATGATTCTCAATACCATTCCCTTAATCATCTGAAGATCATTTCTCTAATCACCTATAACTGCCTGAGTTGCCTAAGAACTTTATGACTTTCAATTCAGAACTGAAGCATAACCTTACACGCAACTCTCAATCCTCCACAACATACCGCATATACCAAATCACCCTGGGGTAGTCATGAAAACTTCATCTCCCTTCTGAACCACAATTACTTACGTACTCAACTAGTTAAGAACTTTCCATTTGGTCCCATCTAGAAGAAAAATCACTATACATCCCATGCTCCGCATGCCATAGAAGATATATACATCTCCAAATCACGGTAAAAACCATCAAGAACTCTCCGAGGTCCCATTGCACTAATCAGGCCTTCCTAGAGGTGTGCATTCGAATCGGTTTATCGATAAATCGAATCGATTATTTGTTATCGATCCATAAATAAATCGCATCGAAAAAATCGAAACCTTATTGAAATGATAACTATAAGCATATGTACAAATCGATAGTCGATAAGTAGTTATCGATAAGGGTCAAAATCGAATCGGTAAATCGAATGCATACTCCTAATTATTTCATCTACCACATTTAGGGAATGATCATATTTAAAGGTAAAGGGAATGAAGTTAAATTAATGGAAAATAGAATTAGCAGTGATGATGTATTTTTTTTTAATACCGTTGTAGTGTTGGTGGCATCCATTTGATCCCTTAATTTAGTTTCGTTGCGTGTGCCCGTTGACACAATTTTTATGTTATAAACGGTGTTCGTCTTATTGTAGCTTCTTTTTATCCATATTAGTTACGCGTGTTTATAGCGATATACTTTCCGTGGAATGCCACAAATTTTCTTATTGGTGTAATCGATAACCGAATCGATAAGCCCCAAAAATCGATAAATCGAAATCGAAAAAATTGAAACCTTATTGAAACGATAACGATATGCATATGTACAAATCGATAATCGATAAGTAATTATCGATAAGGGTCAAAATCGAATCGATAAATCGAATGCACACCCCTAGGCCTTCCAGGATCGAATCCTTCTAACTCGACCAAGCTAAGCAAGCCGTCAAAACCTACGAGCAGTGCTGCAAACTACTTGTAAGAACTCATTACCTCGGACACACACAAGGAACAGATCATATCCCTACCATATCAGTCCGATTTACTACCAAGCTACACCCATCTATCTAAATTTCCTCCTGGTTTATCTTCAACTTGATATCTTGTTTTTGTAGTAGCACCACAATTCCTCAACTCAGACTTATCACACGGAACCAATCCTAAAGACACACCATCTAAGGCTCATAAGTCGATGCATACTCTCTTAATTATTCCCAAAAGCACCACATTCCAAAATGCCTTACTATAAAGAACTTTTTGCGAATCTAAGCCCGTTATCTTTATTTTCCTGATAGTAATACATAGAATTCCATAATTAACATAGAAATAACACAAGTATTGAACTCTTCCAATGAAAACTCGATTTCTAATTATATATACAACTTTAATATACCTAGTTATTGGAGGTAGAATCTTGAACACATTAGAACTATTCTCGAGAGTCATTCACTCTATTTAAACTTCCAATTAGCCTAGTCAAGAGAACAAAACCACCCATGCCTCATTAGCACTCTGGCACCGCAGAATGAAATCCTTCCCCCGATACAACCAAGCATCTACCTTCTCTATGCACTGAGCGTTCTCTACCAATAACAACTTAAGACATTTTGAGGTTTTCTTATACCTATGAAGCATGGCATGAACTCTGTCAAAGTTTTCCTTTACTCGAGGCATCCTCGGTCTCAATCTCCAAAAGCCATAACTGATTCACCAGTACGCTTAAAACTGGAACTAACATAGAACCTAACTGTGCAATCAACTAATTAACATAACCTCCCCCCCACCCCACTTGGCTCGGAGCCATAGATCAAAATACACTTGATAATTCATAACACATATACCCTGTCGCCGCCATAATACCATAGTGAGATTAAACTCAATCATTCATATGCTCTTGAAACACAGATCATTTGGTACTTTAAATATTCTGCAAATCTCACATTCATCCTCGTAAAAGTCAAGCCCATCCTCTTAAGCGACCAAAATTTAAATTTCAACAGGTATTTTTCACTTGTAAATGAGATCTTCTAATAGACAACACAAGGATCACACCACTTCAGAACCCTCTGCAGGAGATAACCCACCTTCTTCGCCTCAATATAATATTATTTTATATTTTCCACCGTCATGCACATTACACAATCACTTAGTCTTCCTCAGTCTGAACTCATACTGCAACATGAAATTTACTGCACTCCAACTGGAAGACATGAAAAGATTCTTCACGTGCCCATAACTCGGGGCCATACATCAAATCACAATGGAAATTAAGCACTTAATAGTTCATGTATCATCCAACAGACCTTCCTTGTCACTTCCAAGTCATATAGATACATCTCACGGTACTAACATACTCGTCACGTCGCTATCCATTCGTCATTTTTGCAAACAGGGACAATACCGAACATGTAAGTTCAAAACACTTACTCACACAGTCAGCACCTTTGTGCTCAAGCCATAGGCAAAGCCTTGCCTAAAGTCCTTCAGAATGGCCCAACATCAAACTCACAGAGATTACATCTCGCCCCTTGATCGAGGAATCAGAAGCCATCAAGGAAGATCTGATACTGAGCGCGCATGCAAACGCGTTGATGGAATTTCAAGAATTACCTTTCAAGCTGAATCAAGGACGCATAATAAGAATTCAACAGTGTGAAGTTTTCTTAAAAGGTTCTGCAGCCTCTCGATGATAAATACAGACGTCTCCGTACTGATCCGTGAGACTCTACTAAATCCGCTCATGACTCGTGAGACCTAGTAACCTAGGCTCTGATACCAACTTGTCACTACCCAAACCCAGGCATGGTCGTGATGGCGCCTCTCGTGGGGACTGATAGACAAAGGAACAAGTGCGTTGCTGTGAACGCTAGCAGTCACCTCGCTAAACTATGATAACTTAGCCTCCGATCAGCCCAAAACCCACTACCGGATGGACAAATACCTGCATCTGCACACAAGGTGCAGGCAGTAAAGTGAGTACTCCAACTATGTAAGTAATAAAGGTAAATAATAACTGAGCAGCAAGAAAATCACGTAAGGAAAATTATCATATTGTATAGAAGCAGTATAAAACCCCTTAAGAAAAGCAATGAAGCTGTGAAATTTTTAGAAGACGTCTTAATCCAGTTTAAACCTCTTTCGAAAATGACTTTTTCAGCAGTTATGCAAATGAATGCAAAACAATTTGTGCAGATAAGCACAGAAATCCACCACTCAGGCGCAACTCTCACTCAACAGATAATGCCAGGCAATCAGGTAGATATCACATAAAGCAGCAAAACAACAGATAATGGCAGACAAATAAATAAGGAAACACATAAAATAGTACCGGTACCGTTGTGGCGTACAGCCCGACCCATATATCGTTGCAGCGTACAGTCTGATCTGTTTATCATTGATAGTGCTCATTGGGGGTATACAGACTCCGGGAAGGGCGACCCAAGCGCAATATCAATCAATCTCGTAGCATTAAATCTAGGCCCTCGGCCTCATATCAGTATCAATATCTCACTGCTGCAGGGTGCAGCCCAATCCAAAAGTATTCTAACAACATAGGCCCTCGGCCTTACTCAGTCAAAAATCACATAAGCCCCTCGGGCAACACTAAAACATGATGCTCAGCCCAAAAATATTGCTGAAAATATCATTTCAAGTGTTAAAGCAAAGTAAACTTGGCTGAGTTTTTGAAAACAGTTGAAAATACATGATTAAGTTCAAGCATAAAATCAAAACAAAGAGGAAATATCAACAATCATCCCTGAAGGGATTCAAATAGCTGGCACGAAGCCTAAATATGGCAATCAGCCCAAGTCTTGATGATAACAAATAAAATTCAGTCAAATACATGGTAAAATCGTCAATCCGGACAGACCAAGTCATAATCCTCAATGGTCTACCCCAGACTCGCTATCCAGCGTGCAAGTCACCTCAAAATAGCACTACGATATGCAATTCGAGATTTCAAACCCTCATAACATCACTTAGAATCATTAATCACTTGAAACCGGTGAAATCTCTAGCTCGTGGCGCCTTTGCCCCTTAAGTCAGCCTCCACGCACGTTGAATATATCCAAAATCAGAGGAAAAACATCACAATATGGTAAGGGAACATAACCCAAGTGAAAACAATCAATAACGGGCATAAATTCTGAAATTAGCAAAACCCGAGCCTCGGGGCCACTTCTTGAAACTCAGAAATTTTTATATCAATGGATTCCTTGTCTCGCCACGAGTCTATGCATATAAAGAACGCCAAAATCAGAGTCCAAATGACCCCTCAAATTCAAATTTAAAATCTCAAAATCCCAAACCCTAGTTCTTCCATTTTTGGCTAAACTTCCTTGAATTTCTAGGTGGATTTCATAATAAAGACGAGTTTTAACTTCATAAATCTTATCTCCAATCGATTGCCCTCGACTCCCTCTTCAGTTTCCCTCAAAAGCTCTCAAAAATTGCCAACAATGGAGTGAAAATGAGCTCCAACCCACGGATGAGATGTTTATAACCCCTCTGTCCAGCACTTAAAAATCCTTCTTCTTGAACGTAGTCAAAGCCTCGCATTCGTGAAACACAACAACTCCATTGACCAAAATTTTCCAACGCAAACGCGACAACCACCTTGCAAACGCTTAGCTTTACCCAGGCAACCCTCCGCAAACGCGACCCCACTCCTGTGAACGCGAAGCACAAATTTTACTTCCAATCCACCTGACCCAATTCCTCTTATGCGAACGCGAATACACTCACGCGAACACAATGCCTTCCCTTTTCCAATCTGTGAGAACGCGAAGAGCCATCTAACATCATTACGCGAACGCGAAGGCTTAAATTCATGCCTTCCAAATTCCTCCTAGGCGAAAGCGAGCCTCCTCTCGCGAACGCGAAGAGATAAATCTCTGCAACATCTGAAATGAAAATCTACAACTTCGAAACTTAGAAAATAGTCCGATTGACCACTCAAAACTCACGCGAGGCCCTCGGGACTTCAACCAAAGCCACCAACATATCCCATAACATCATTCGAACTTGTTTCAAACATCAAAACACCTTAAACAACATAGAATTACCCAAAGCTCACCGAATTCAAGCCTAAGCTTTCTAAAAACTTCAAAAATACTCTGTCGATCAAAAACCCAACCAAACCACGTCTAAATGACTTGAAATTTTGCATGCACAATCCAAATCAAAGCTATAGCAACTCTAGGAATTTCATTTCGGCTCTCGGATCAAAATCTCAACTACCAACCAGAAATCGCCAAAATCTCAACTTCGCCAATTCAAGCCTAATTCCACTCCGGACCTCCAAAATCAATTCTTATCACTAACGAAGCTAACCAAATCATAAAAATTCCGATCCGGACTCATATACAAATAAGTCAACTCTTGGTCAAACCTTTCAAATTCCAATCTTTCAACTGAAACAGTTCTTCAAAATTCATTCCGATTTTTCCTGAATCAAAACCAACGATCTATATCAGTCATAATACATTATACGGGGCAAGTCATGCCCGAGAACTGTCAGTCAAAGCGCAAAAGCTCAAAACTACCGATCGGGTCGTTACAACCAGGTACGTCTTAGATCCGATCTTTGACATGTAAATAAATTTTAAATACAAAGAAATCTACCTAAGATTGTTATTGTCTTTCCCTGCGTATTACAATATATATATATATATATATATGCAATCCTTCATAGGCATCATGATTGGATAATGTTACAGTATTGGAGCACATTTCTTGTCGTTATATAATTTTTGAAGGATCTAGGAGCCTAGAATTTTAATTCCAAAGGAATAGAAGTAGAACTTAAGGGGAAAAACTATGGCGCTTTAAAAAAAATATATAGCAAATTCTTGAAATTAGATACAAATTCAGTGTTTTATATAATGACAACAGACTAATAGTGCGTCAAATGATAATAAAATATTATAAAACAACGTATGTTTGTAAAAAGAATATTATTTCTACAGGAGGAACACATGATATCCTTATCAATGTTTACTTGATCTATTGAATAGATTTAGTAGAAGATAGCGGTAATGGATTTCAATGACATGTATTCATGTGTTAAATAATCATCCTAAAAATGATCTCATTCTTCTCAAATAACCATGTGAATATTTCCATTCTCATTCTCTTTTTCAGTTTATGCCCTTCTCAATTTTCTATCTTTACCGTTTAACCTTATATAATTTGATGCACCAAATCACAGTGGTATGTGATTTAACATTGAAAAGAACATGCACCTCTACCTGACTCTCACCTGTCAGACGAGTGTTAATTCTCAATGCTACTCCGTTTATCTTTCCTTCACATCATTTTTAGTGTCATTTTAATCAATTAAGAGTTTCTCAATCCTTTATTTAATTTCAATTTTAATAAGATAATCCTGAAAGAATAAGAAAGAGGAAAGAAAATAAGATGAAGAAAGAAAAGTAACGCACTGAAGCTCACCTAGAGCTGCAATGTCTTTCCAGTTGACTTATTAGTGCTGAAGCTCACTGAAATTCATCAGAGGAGAAGGTAGAATAAAATCGTATAATTACATAAATAATGGAAATATATGGATGTAAAAGCTTAAATATACAACATAGAGAAGAGCTACTTAGATTATAGAGAAAGATCTAGGATTTTATCTGACTTTTCCTGTTTATTTAGATAAACAGTAGCAATATTGCAATAGACATATAAGCAAATTAAATGCATTTCAAACATATATAATGTACATTTGTTCAGTATCTAATAGGAGTAAGTAATGTACCTTTGGTGTTGGCAAATTAGAACTCTGCGTTATAAAACACCAACAAAAAGAGGAATGAAACAAGAAAATATTCCATATTTGTCACGATCTGAATTTTCCAACCTCGGGAATCATGATGAAGCCTACTAATGTGAGCTAGAAAAGTTAATTATTTGAATAATTTAACTTTTCACCTATTTTATATTCTTTAACAACTACGAAAATATAACATTTAAACAGCAGAATTTAGCATAAGCGAAAGAAAAGCAATAATTATCTGAACATAAACATCTAGAACAACTGTTTGAATCTCGACTACCCAGACCTGGTGTCACAGTTTCACAGACAGCCTAAGAATTCTACCAATAAAGTTCAAAAGAATTAAATATAACATTGTCTCTAGAAATACATGTAAAAAACAGGAAAGTATATAGAAGGAGACGTCAGGGCCTGCGAACGCCGGCAGGGCTACCTCGGATCGCCTGATGAACAAGATCCAACAAATCTCATTGTGGTCTAAAATCTACAACAACGGGGTCTGCACAAAAGAGTGCAGAGCGTAGTATCAGCACAACCGACCCCATGTGCTGGTAAGTATCTAGCCTAACCTCGGTGAAGCAGTGACGAGACTAAGATCAGACTTCATATAAACATGTGCAGTTATATAATATAAATGGCGGAAAAGTAAATAAATAACAAGCAATTAGAGCTGGGGTAGGGGAACATGCTGCAGGAGTGGCAGATGATCAGAATATCAAAGAACAATAAAGAAACTATAAATTTAACTTCTAACATAGGTAAGGAGAAATAAAGGCAACTTTCACTTTCAATTTTATCTTGTTAAAGGCATGCAACCCGATCCCATTTCTCATATCTCGTGGTAGGCATACCGCCTGCTCCCATTTTCGCATATTAATAGTTCTTGCAAATGAAATTACTCTAACAACCGCAACAACTAATCCAAATTCATAAGATAACAAAGTACACAATAAATATGATTTACTGAGGAAAACAAATAATGACAAGTAGGAATTAATTATGGAATTTAAGGAGCAAACATGTAATTTAATATTTAGTATGTTAAATGGCAAGTGGCAATTAAGTCACATAAACACATAGCAATTATAGCATGAATTCAATAATAACTAGTACACGATAAAGAAAAATGCCAACATAAAGAATCATAGTAATTGTTTAATAATACAATTAATGCGCTCAAACTGATAACAAGGAATCATAACAAATAGCAATAAGTGCACGGCATCACCCTTCGTGCTTTACACTCATCCTCACCCAAGCAATAAATCAAAGCAATTAGGGCAAGAGAATC
The DNA here is from genome assembly GCA_034376525.1 of Nicotiana benthamiana. Taxonomy (NCBI): domain Eukaryota; kingdom Viridiplantae; phylum Streptophyta; class Magnoliopsida; order Solanales; family Solanaceae; genus Nicotiana; species Nicotiana benthamiana. The sequence goes on from CM067330.1 coordinate 95,949,271, forward strand.
AATGACATCACCATAAAATCAACAAACAACAGAAAATCAGCAAAATAACGTAAAGAACAACATAATCATACTAGTATTACGGCGCGCAACCCGATCTGTATGTGTATGTGTATGTGTATGTGTATGTATATATGTATGTATATATATATATGCAACCCGACCCAATAAATATAGTATATTTGTTGTGGCATGTAAACCGATCCAATAAATATAATGTAGTTGTTGCGGCGTGCAACCCGATCCAATATAATATCTGTTGCGACATGCAACCTGATCCAATATAATATCAGTTGCGATGTGCAATCCGATCCAATATAATATCTAAATATACAGCTTACAATGATTATGATAACTGTCTCGGTATGGGATTAACCATAACCTATACTATCCCGGCAAGGGAATTCAACAGTGCAAGTATATATGTCCTCGCAAGGGAGAATATCAACAAATCAACAAAACAACAAAACGTCCCGGCAAAGAAACAAACCAGTTTCTCTTTCTCTTTCTTCCATTTTCATTTCATAGTTCACATTATCACATGAGCCAACTAAGGATATAATTATCTCATATACCTTCACAACTTGTATTTCAACTCGAGCCAATGCTCCCCGAAGTTTAAAGATCACAATTATTTTTACATGCTCTTTACAAGATATAGAAATCACCAGTTAAACATGGAAGTTACTACAAAGATAAATATATTCGCAATATAAAGACTCAGGGTCATGCTAAATACCAATGTATAGATACTCGTCATCATGCCTATACATAGCACTCGATAATTAACAAGTAGTAAGACAGACTCAACATATACTCCCTCAAGCTAAGATTAGAACAAACACTTACCTCAACTTCCACGGCCAAATCAATCCACAATCATCGCTTTCCCTCTCGAATCTTGCTCCAACCAAATCGAATATGTGCATAAATAACTCAATGCCATTAATAGGAGCTAAATAAACTAATTTCTATATTCAATTACAATTTTCTGATCATTCTTCCCAAATTTCTAAAAATTGACCCCGGGCCCGCTTGGTCAAAACACGTTGTTCGGACCAAAACAATATCACCCATTCACCCACGAGCCTGAATATATAATTTATTTTCAAATTCGGCCCCAAAATGAGGTCTAAATCAAGAAAATTCAAAAAGCTCAAACTCTACCCAAATCTCCAATTTTCTATTCGAAATTACATGTTTTAGTCTTAGGAATTCAATAGATGTTGAAGAAAATGGAAGGAAACAAGCAAGGCTACTAACCCAAGAAGTCTTTGGTGAAGGATAGCTTCTACCTTGGAGAGGAAGGAGTTCGTGAATGTTTATGAAAATCTCGCAATAACACTGTTATGGAATTAACTGGGCAAAATTTCCCTTCGCGTTCGCGACAGGCTGGTCGCTTTCGCGAAGGGTAGCACTTACTGAGCATCGCATTTGCGAGCTGGAAAATGCGAACGCGTAGAGTAAAAGATAGAGATCTAGAAATTTGTTCTATGCGAACGTGTAGGATGCCACGCGAACGTGATGAGGAAACAATGCAAGGCTATGCAAACGCGGTCACAAGCATGCGAACGCAAAGAGGAAAAGAAGACAGAGCCCTCATGGTCAAATAACACTACGCAAGGGCAGGGACGCGAATGCAAAGGAAGAAAAATTAGAGCATCGCGAACGAGAGAGGAACAATGCGAATGCATAGAAGAAACTAGATCTGCAAAAGCTGAAGCAAATCTACAATTTTTCTAAGTTTGGAATCACTCCGAAACACCTTCGAAACAGTCCCGAACCCTCGGGGCTCCTAACCAAACACATGCACTAACTCAATGACATCCCACGAACATAACTGTGCGATCAAATCGTCAAAATAATATCAAAAACAATGAATAAATTCTCAAAATCACTAGTTTTTCTTCCAACTTCATTAACTTTCAAATTTAGTACTTTAAGCTCGAAACATGTCAAACGACGTTCGATTTCAACCAAACTTTACAGAAATATCTTAAATCACATATGAGACCTGTACTGGGAACCAGAACCGACATACGGGCCCGATACCAACACGTTATAATCAATTTTTATTTCAATTTTCCTGTTATGAAATAATATAAGAACAAGAACAATAATACAAGAACAAGAACAATAGAGAGAAAAGTAGAGAGAGAGGAGTATTCTTATTGATACTTTTGGGGATGGTCTACAATAGAATAGAATCCCTACATTTATAGGGAGAGAAAAGACTTAGCCTCAAAGTAGAACTCTTCTATAAGATAGACATTCACTCTAATTAGAGTTCTATTTATAACACTCCCCCTTGAATGTCTATTCAATAATGTGCCTCGTTAAAACCTTAACTAAAATAAAACCCAACATGAAAAAATTAAAGAAAAGAAAAAAGAGTACACATGTTTGAATATGCGCCTATTGGTTGCCTCGTTAAAAACCTTGCAAGGAAAACCCAGTTGGGACAAAACCTTGTAAGGGAAAAAGAGTGCAACGCGCATTAACTCCCCCTGAATAGAGCATCAATTCACATCCTTGAGCATTTGAATTCCAATCTTGTGCACCATCTTCAAAATGATCTTTTGTAGAGATTTGATAAATAAATCAGCCATATTGATTTGAATAAATATTCCGCACCTTGAAATTATCATTCTTGATAGATATGAACATCTTCATATAATGTCGTGGAATGACTCTTCAATATCTCCATAGAGGTATTCTCGATGCCATCATGCTTATAGTTATAGCAAGATACATATGTACACAAGTTGCACTTAGGATGTGGAACTTCAGGACCAAGAATTGTATATGCTTCAAGCAACTTCAATCTTTCATGGATTGACATATAAGTTAAGTCATATAAGCCATATAATAGACTTTAGATGCATATCAATTTTTCATGTCATGCTAAACAAATAAGATATCGAAAACTGATTACACATACCATTGACTTTATACTTTAAAGTATTTGAACTACATGTCCAAAACTACATGTCTTTCATATGGAATCAATTCTGCTTGAATTGTATCTCTTCCATTTAGCCAATATTTTTGTTTGTATTCGACAAACATAAGATCCTCATCGATATTTAGCACTATCATAGATGTCGTCGACGAACATTTTATATCGGTTCCAGTAAATTTTCATAAAGACATAACATGGAGATCTCTTTATTCATATATTCAGGTACCTGAATCTCTCATGAGATTTTATGAAGTGTTATGTCATGTGATCTTCTAGATCACTTGCCTCCCCATTATGATCACTTTGATCATTTGCTCATCTTCTTTATTAAGAAGTTATTTTGAAACCGATTTGTCTATACGCTTTAAGCGTATCAAAGACTTTGTCCTTCTGGGACTTAATATGAGCATTTGCAGTGAGAATATAGTTACTTTCTTTGGGTCAGCAAATGCGTATAGCATGCTTTGCAATATGTTGCAATTGAATTATCCTTTATGAACTTCAGGTTCATATTATGATATTCGTGGATCTATTTTTACAAATGATAATTCATCCCATGTAACCTTTTCTCAAGTGTTTATCATGTCTCCCCCTCATGTTAGAAAAGCTAACTTGTTTCCTCAACTTTGAGAGTCCATCTTTGTGCATTATGGTGTTAATGAAAATATACACCGCACATCAATAATAATAAGATGAAATTATTTGGTTCCTGACCCTGAACCACTTGTGAGGGGAGAATATAATATACTCTCGTATACAAAGTATATCAAACTGATATATATAACTTTGTTCTCATAAGAAACAGTTTAGCTAATAAGTGGAGGCACTCAATAATTATCTTGCTAAATTAACTATGATATAAACCAACTTATCAAGATGAACTATCTTGAATAAAAAATCTGGAAATTATGCTCGAAGTTAGATTACTGAGCAATTTACCTCGCAAGCACCGGCCAGGCTGCGGGTTAATAACAATCGCACATGTAACCATATCATAGATGCATCATATGTGGTATACATGGCAGGTGAATGGGCCCATATTCACCTTTGATATTTCCAGAATTTATGGGATTCAACCCGAACTCTTTAGTTGGTCAATTAATTAATGAGAACAAGTAATACAAGAGAATTCGTAAAGAACTTTCTAGTTCTTTAATATTTACCCATGTGAATTCTCTATTACTGCACATCATACTTAAAATGATATGGCTAACCCGAATGCCAACCGAATAAATTATCAATATTGATAAGTTTATGTTTACACCATGACATGTGTAATTCTCAATAAACTTCAGGTTTATTATGGTATGGGTTTTTATACCAATACATATCTACTTTATTGTGGCATTCTTTTGTTTGTGTAGTACAAACTGGAGAACGAAGCGGGTAGCTTTTCATATACAAATTATCCCGCTACAAGTTGTAGTAATAGAAGATATCAAATCTTTCCTTTATTTATAGTCTCAATATAATCAGCGCTTTCGCGTGTACTTTGGAAACTGAATAAGTTTCTTTGAGACTTACTACAGCACAATACTCAATTGTGTTTCTCCAACATAGTAATAATTGGCTCTTCTAGAGCTCTCAATTAATTTTGTACTACCACAAATTCATCAACATCCATGTGGTGAATATCTTTCTTAAAGAGAAAGTTATACCATTATGGTCATGTCAAACTTATATGCAAGATATGTTTCTTGCATTATTTTTGTCCTTTGATAATTACATTGACAAATTATTTTGGCGTACAATAGGTACGTGACCAATGACCATTCATGCCATAATAATGACATCATCTCAAACCTCCTTCAAGGGGTGAGTGTGGTATTATCTCAATACCAATTTCATGTTCATATTCTTCCAATAATGAATATGTATTCGTGAATCAGATGTTGTCACATTCACTTCGAGGATATGTGATTTTGTTACCCTTTTCAAATCTGTAAATGCGTCTGGCATTCGATTTGATATTCTTTGCAAATGGATAATATTTTGTACCTCTTTTTCACAAATAGAGGTATGTAGATCAAGATGAGATAATGATGCATTTTTCCACAAAATTTCCCGTTTGGTTTCACCAACTTCTCCCCCTAATTTTGGAAAAAGTGTCTCATCGAATTGACAGTTTGCAAATCGTGCAGTGAACAAATCCCCTGTCAATGTTTCGAGGTAGCGAATAATGGAGGGCGATTCAAACTCAACACATATTCCTAACCTTCTTTGGAGACCCATTTTGGTGCAATATGGCGGTGCTACATGCACATATACTGCACATCCAAAAATTCTTAAGTGGGATATATTAGGTTCATGACCCAAAACTCATTGCAACGGGGAATATTTGTGATAATTCGTCGTTCTGAGACGAACTAGCATTGCTGCATGCAAAATGGCGTGACCCCAAACCGAAGTGGGCAGCCGACGAACTAGCATTGCTGCATGCAAAATGGCGTGACCCCAAACCGAAGTGGGTAGCCTCGTTTTCATGAGTAAATGAGGTATTCAAGATTATTCTCATCTATTGTCTCAACATGATATCCATTTTGAATGATTTCTTAAAAACTCAACAAGTTCCTTTTAGACTTGGAGGAGAACATTGCATTCTCTAAAATGTTGTTCCTTTAGGCAGAGTTATAGTTGCTCTTCCGGAGCCTTTAATCAATTTACTACTACCAGAAATTATAGTAACATCTGCCTTACACATACTTAAATGAGAGTAATATTTCTTCTCTTTGAATATCGTATGTGTGGTACATGAATCAATTAATCAAAAGAGATATACGAACATGAGAATAAACAAATTTAATCTGTTGCTTCATAATTAAATAATATTTTCAAAATCTGCTGAGGTTATTCGACTAACTAAGTTGATAGTCGACTATCTTGGGAAGCAGTCATCAGGTTAGTCGACTATCTAAATCAGATAGTCGACTATCTTGCCTTGCGGAAAAGTCCAGTTTTAATGCGAAATATTAGTTAGTCGAATAAGTAATTAGTTATTCGACTAACTTAGTAAACAGTCATCAGGTTAGTCGACTAACTAAACTGGTTCGACTAACTTAGCTTGCGAAAAATCCAGTTTTTAATACGAAATATTAGATAGCGACTAACTTATTAGTTAATCGACTAACTTTACTGGGAAGTAAAAATGTCTTCGAAATTTAAGCATATTGAAACATTCTAAAGAGCTAATACTAACATTATATCATAAACTAACTAATACGAGCTGATACTAATGACTACTAACTAATACAAATAAGTAAAATAAAATCAAACAATTCCATCTTCCTTCATCACAGATCCATCACCGATTAAGTGGTCTATTTTCCCCTTAGGGTGCTCAAAGAAGTCTGCCACATCCAAATGGGTGATGTCAAAATTGTCGTCAGAGACAAAATTGGTTTCAGGGCCTTTACTCTTTAGAGATGCTTGATAAAGCTCAACCGAATGTCTTGGTACACGGCAAATTTTCGCCCAGTGCCCTTTTCCACCGCAACGATAACATATAGTTTCTGAACTATTTGCCTTTGGATTCTCATCGCATCGTGCTTGTGGCAGAGTGACCAACTTCAAGTTGTCATATCTCTCCTTTAAGCCATTCCACAAGATAGGTGGATCTTTGACTGTGATATATTCAATTTTCAAACCTTTATCAAGGTGATGGCGCAAGAAAATCAAGGCCTTAGCACAGTTTCAAACCTTCATCAAGGTGATGGCACAAGAAAATCAAGGCCTTAGCACAGTTTCAAACCTTCATCAAGGTGATGGCGCAAGAAAATCAAGGCCTTAGCATAGTCTTGAGTGGATGCATTATTTCTGTCTTTAATGGCGTCTTCAGGACCCATTGCATCCAAATGGATTTCAGCATCCAACACCCATGTCATGTAGTTCTTGCCCGAAATTTCAAGGGCAACGAACTTTCTTTTCATAATAGCAGACATAATTAAAACCAAATTAGGAAGAGAAAAAATACCTTAATTTTCATTCTTTTGTTGTGCTTTATTTTTCTTTTTGAAGCTTGCGGTCAGGGAAACAACGATTGGCACGTAAGCGTAAACGGCAGCATGGGGTTACTCACACTCAAATAAAAAAAAGCAGCGGTAGCATGGGGTTATATATGCATGAATGCGTGAATGCATGTTCAAGAATATATGAACAGCATGCATTAGGTACAATATATTGAATAATACAAAGCACTGTACTTTTCTCAGTAAGGGTATCACCAAAGTTCTTTGCAGGAACCTTCATAAATTAAAGCTAGTTGCCAAACAACGAGAATCTGATTTACTTCAATGAGCAGCACAATCAAACAGTTCAATCTCAAGGAGAAAAGCAAATTTAATTCGAAGGCGCTGATGTTTGCTTATCTTAATTGTGTAGAGACTCGTGCTGATAACGTGTAATGAAATAATATAAGAATAAGAACAATAATACAAGAACAAGAACAATAGAGAGAAAAGTAGAGAGAGAGGAGTATTCTTATTGATACTTTTGGGGATGGTCTACAATAGAATAGAACCCCTATATTTATAGGGAGAGAAAAGACTTAGCCTCAAAGTAGAACTCTTCTATAAGATAGACATTCACTCTAATTAGAGTTCTATTTATAGCATTTCCATAATAATTTTAGAAAAATAATTTTACTCAAAAATTTATTTCTCGGCTTAAGATCATGAAATTAAATTCCAGGCATACGCCCAAGTTCCATATTTTCCTACGGATCCTCCGGGACCGTCCAATCACGGGTCCGGGTTCTTTTACCCAAATTATTGATCAAAGTCAAATTTATTCATGTTAATATCAAAATTTAGTATTTTTCACAGGAATTTCAAATTTAACCTTTCTGGCTATGCCCGAACTGTGCATGCAAATCAAGGCGACTATAAATGAGGTTTTCAAGGCCTCGAAAGCACGAAATAAATAAGAAAACAGGTGATGACCCTTTGGGTCGTCATATTCTCCACCTCTAAGACAAGCGTTTGTCCTCGAACGAATAGAAGAAGAAAGTACCTGAGTCGGGGAACTGATAAGGGTAACGGCTCCGTATATCGAATTCATACTCCCAGGTTGATGCCTCGGAAGGCTGACCTCTCCAGTGAATACGAACATAAGGGAAACTCTTGGATATCAACTGATGAACCTGCCACTCCAAAATAGCTATCGATTCCTCCTCGTAAGATACGTCCTTGTCCAAGTGGACAGTGCTAAAATCTAATACGTGGGCTGGATCGCCGTGATACCTCCGAAACATGGACACATGAAACACTGGATGCATGACCGATAAGCTCGGCGGCAAGGCAAGTCTATAAGCCACCTCTCCCACTCGATCGAGAATCTCAAACGAACCAATGAACCTGGGGTTAAGCTTGCCATTCTTCCCAAATCTCACCACGCCTTTCATGGGTGATACTAGAAGCAATACCCGCTCACCAACCATAAAAGCCACATCCCTAATCTTGCGATCTGCATAGCTCTTCTGCCTAGACTGAGCTGAATGAAGCCTATCCTGAATGATCCTGACCTTGTCCAAGGCATCCTGAACCAAATACGTACCCAACAACCGAGCCTCTCCTGGATCAAACCATCCAACCGAAGACCGACACCGCCTACCATATAAGGCCTCATAAGGAGCCATCTGGATGCTCGAGTGGTAGCGGTTGTCGTAGGAAAACTTCTCCAAGGGCAAAAACTGATCCCACGAACCTCCAAAGTCAATAACACAAGCTCGGAGCATATCCTCTAAAATCTAAATAGTCCACTCAGACTGACCGTCTGTTTGATGATGAAATATTTTGCTCAACTCAACCCGTATGCCCAACTCTCGATGAACTGCCCTGCAGAAGCGTGAGGTAAACTGCGCACCCGGTCCGAAATGATAGATACGGACACACCATGGAGGCGAACAGTCTCCCAAATATAGACCTCAGGAAACCTCTCAGAAAAATAGGAGACTGCCACTGGAATGCAATGTGTTGACTTGGTCAGCCTATCAACAATGACCCAAAATGCGTCGAACTTCTTCTGAGTCAGTGGAAGTCCAGTAAAAATGTCCATAGTAATCCGCTCCCACTTCCACTCGAGAAGCTCAATCCGCTAAAATACACCACCAGGCCTCTAATACTCGTACATAACCTGCTGGCAATTCACATAACGAGCCACATATTCTACAATATCCTTCTTCATTCTGCGCAGCCAATAATGCTGCCGTAAATCCTGATACATCTTTGTGGTGCCTGAATGCATAGAGTACCGGAGCTATGAGCCTCCTCCAAAATCAACTCTTGGAGCCCATCCACATTAGTCAAACATACTCGACCCCGCAATCTCAAAACTCCATCATCATCTAAGCTAACATGTCTGGCACCTCTGCAATACACCGTGTCTCTAAGGACACCCAAATGGGGATCATCATACTGTCAATCACGGATACGCTCCAATAATGAAGAACGAGCGACCGTGCACACGATTGGGCTCAGAAACATCCAATCTCACGAGCTGATTGGATAACACTTGAACATCCAAAGCAAGCGGCCTCTCACCGACCGGAGATAAGCAAGACTGCCCATACTGGCTGACTTCCTACTCTACGCATCGACCAGCACATTGACCTTTCCCGAATGATATAGAATAGTGATATCATAATCCTTCAACAACTCCAACCACCTCTTCTGCTTCAAATTCAAATCCTTTTGCTTGAAAAAATACTGAAGACTCTTGTGATACGTGAATACCTCACATGCCACGCTATACAGATTATGCCTCCAAATCTTCAATGCGTGAACTATGGCTGCCAACTCCAAATCATGAATTGGATAGTTCCTCACATGAATCTTCAACTGCCTCGAAGCATAGGCAATGACCTTGCCATCCTGCATCAATACTACTCCAAGCTCAATGCGGAAAGCATAATAATAGGCCGTATAGGGTATAGGGTCTTGAACCCGTGGGCAAAACCAACACCGGTGCCATAGTCAGAGCTATCTTGAGCTTCTAAAAGCTCACATCACACTCATCCGACCATCTAAACTGGGCACCTTCTAGGTCAATCTGGTCATCGAGGCTACAATTGATGAAAACCCTTCCACGAACCGTCGATAGTAGCCTACCAACCCAAAGAAACTCCAGATATCTGTAGTTGATGCTGGTAGAGGCCAGCTCTTGACTGCCTCAATTTTCTTTGAGTCCACCTGAATACTCTCTGCTGATACGACATGACCCAGGAATGCAACTGTACTCAGCCAGAACTCACAATTTCAAAATTTAGCATATAACTGAGTATCCCCCAGGGAACTCACAAACAATGGGCACATAATCAATAGAAGAAACATCGGCACTAGAATCACGAACATATGCCAATTAGGCCCAACACCCCTTCTTGACCATACGTCGAGACTTCACATAAGAGATAACACTACGAGTAAAATGACCAAGAGTCCTTCTCCACTCGAAACGACGTATACCCGGTAAAGCTTAGGTCATAATCTTGGCATAATAGTCCAAAATAACATGATAAGGTGATAACCGGTCCATCCCCAACATAATGTCGGAATCAACCATGTCTAGAAGAAGCAAATCTATACGAGTCTCAAGACCTCCAATCTCTACTATGCATGATCAATGAACACGATCCACCCCAATAAAATCACCAGCGTAGACACATAAATAGGGGCACTCAAAGAATCACTAGGCATGACCAGATACGGCGAAAGATTAAAACTGAAACTTCTCTACCATAACCCACAATAGTACCTAAACATCCACCTCTAATACATTTACCTACAACTCTAGCATCTCTACCTCTACCTCTAATACCTCTACCTCCACCTCTAATACCTCTACCTATACCTCTAGCTGAATGAGCAGGCTGGACGAATCCCTCAATAAACCTCCTCACTCTCTATCGCAATGGGAAGTATGATAAGAGCATGACGAGCCAAGTCAATAAATCTGATCTTGTACTGGGTAACGGCCATAGAACCCTGCTGGGGATGCTCACTTGCCTCCGATAAACCTCCCTCTGAGTGATGGGAAGAAACTTCTCCACAAATAGCTGCGCGAATCGTCCTCTAGTCAAAGTTGGAGATCCGGATGGTCTAGGTAAGCAATAGTTCCTCCACCAAATCTTGGCGGATCCAGACGAGCAAAATGTGGAAAAATCAACCCCATTGGTCTCTACAATACCCATGTTCCCAAGAACCTCGTGCCAGTCATCCAGAAAATCTTGGGGATCCTCAAAAGATACATCGAAAAGAGTAGTACTGAAGAGCATGGCACCTATCTAACCTCCACAAGCCTCCGAAGACGTAGCCGATCTATCACCAATCTATGTTGCTGCTCGGCTGAAGAAGCGGTACATGACCTCACCATTCACGATAGAACAGAGTAGAAATCCAATTAGTACTGAGAAACAAATCCGCACGACAAGAAAGAACAAACGTGGAATTTCCTAATTCTGTAGTCTCTGAGGGATAAACAGAGACATCTTTATCCCAATCCCTCAGACTCTACTAAAATTGTCCGTGAACTATGATACCAATGCAACCCAGAGCTTTGATACCATCTTGTCACGACTCGGATTTCCCACCCTCGGGAGTCATGATAGCACCGACTAATGTGAGCTAGGCAAGCCAATTATTTGAACAATTTAACTTTTTACCTATTATATGTTCATTAACAATTACGAAGATATAACATTTAAACAACGGAATTTAGCATAAGAGAAAGAAAAACAATAATTATCTGAACATAAACACCTAGAACAACTGTTTGAGTCTCAACTACCTAAACCTGGTGTCACAGTTTCACAGACAGCCTAAGAATTCTACAAATAAAAGTCTGAAAGAATTAACACTGTCTCCGGAAATACATGTAAGAAATAGGAAAGTAGATAGAAGGAGACAACAGGGCCTACGATCGCCTGCAGGGTACCTCAGGTCGCTTGATGAACAAGATCCAACAAATGTTACTACGGTCAAAACTCTAAAACACTGGGCTTTCTGCACAAAAGAGTGTAGAGTGTAGTATCAGCACAACCGACCCTATGTGCTGGTAAGTGTCTAGCCTAACCTCGGCGAAGTAGTGACGAGGCTAGGACCAGACCCCAGATAATCCATTGCAGTTATATAATATGTATGGAGGAAAAGTAAACCGATAACAAGCAATTAGAGCTGGCGGAGGGGAACATGCTGTGCGAATGGCAGATGATGAGAATATCAAAGAACAATAAGGAAACTGCAAAATTTAACTTCTAACAAATGTAAGGAAAAATAAAGGTAACTTTCACTTTCAACTTCATCTTGTTGCAGGCATGCAACCCGGTCCCATTTCTCATATCTCCTGGTTGGCGTATCACTCGCTCCTATTTTCATATATTTATAGTTCTTGCAAATGAAATTACTCCAACAACCGCAATAATTAATGCAAATTCATAAGACAATGAAGCACATAATAATTACGATACACTGAGAAAAATAAATCACAACAAGTAGCAATTAATTATGGACTCTAAGGATCAAATAAGCAATTTAACACTTAGTATGCTAAATGGCAAGTAGAAATTAAGTCACAGAAATACGTAGCAATTATGGCATGAATTCATTAATAACTAGTGACATGACAAAGGAAGAATCACAGTAAATTGTGGAATAAAACAATTAATGCACTCAAACTGATAACAAGGAATCATAACAAACAATGATAAGTGGAAGACATCACATTTTGTACTTCAACACTCTCTCACCAAAAAATACACGGCATCACCCTTCGTGCTTTACAGTCTTTCTCACCCAAGCAACAATTACAAAGCAATTAGGGCAAGGAAATCAATGACATCACCATAAATCAAGTAACAACAGAAAATCAATAAAATAACGTATAGAACAACATAATCATACTACTGTTGTGGCGCGCAACCCGATCCATATGTACAAATATAATGTAGCTGTTGCGGCATGCAACCCGACCCAATAAATATAATATATCTAGTGTGGCATGCAACCCAATCAACTAAATATAATATAGTTGTTGCGGCGTGCAACCCTATTGCGGCGTGCAACCCGATCTAATATAATATCTAAATATACAGCTTACAATGATCATGACAAAAGTCTTGGCAACGGATTAACCATAGCCTATACTATCCCGGCAAGGAAATTCAACAGTGCACGTATATACGTCCTGGCAAGGGAGAATATCAACAAATCAACAAAACAATAAAACTTTCCGGCAAGGGAACAAACCAGTAACTCTTTCTCTTTCATTCATTTACATCATATAGTTCACATTATTACATGAGTCAATGCTCCAAGGATTTAAGTATCTCATATACCTTCACAACTAGTATTTCAACTCGAGCCAATGTTCGTTGAAGTTTAACAATCACAATTCCTTTCACATGCTCTTTACAACATATAGAAATCATCAATTAAGCATGGAGTTACCACAAAAAATATTTGCAATATAAAGACTCACGGTCATGCTAAACGCCAATGTATAGATACTTGTCACCATGCCCATACATTGCACTCGACAATGCATAAGTAGCAAGTAAAACTCAACACATATTCCCTCAAGCTAAGGTTAGACCAAACACTTACCTAAACTTTCACGGCCAAATCAATCCACAATCACCGCTTTCCCTCTAGAATATTGCTCCAACCCAATCGAATCTATGCATTAATGACTCAATATTTCAATAGGAGCTAAACAAATAAATTCCCATATTCAATTACAACTTTCCGATCATTCTTCCTAAAATCCCAAAAATCGATCACGGGCCTGCTTGGTCATAATACGAGGTTCGGACCAAAATCATATCACACATTCACCCACGAGTCCGAATATATAATTTATTTTCAAATTTGACCCCAAAACAAGGTCTAAATCAAGAAAATTCAAAAAGCCCTAACTCTACCCAATCCCTAATTTTCTACCATAAATTACATATTTTAGGCTTAGGAGTTCATTAGATGTTGAAGAAAATTGTCACGACCCAAAAATCTAACCATGGTCTTGATGGCGCCTATCATGTTACAAGACAAGCCTATTCCCAACATATTACTACTAAATCGATTATAAGAATTTAATAAAATATTTTCAACATTTGAATTTCTCATAAACTAAATCAACTCTTAATATAATTAATATAAAATACGGAAGCTAGCCCCAAACATCGGGGTATCACTAAATCATGAGCGTCTAAAACTACAAACTAAGATATATAAACTATCTAACTGTCGAAAAGAAGAAATGACAAGATGAGTAATAAAGTCCTGCGGACGCTAGCAGCTACCTTGCAATCTCCACAGATAATCGACCTGAAATCAACGATCGCCGCGCTCTAACTCACCTGGATCTGCACATAAAGTGCAGGGTGTACTATGAATACTACCACCTCAGTAGTAACAGAAATAACTAAGGAACTGAGCAGTAGTGACGAGCTAAGTACACTAGTCCGTTTATTTATATTCACAATTTAAAAATAACATAAATAAATAGGTAAATTCCATAACTCAATAAATGACACAAGAAAATTTAACAGATAAATGCCGCAACAACAAAAGTAGATGCAACTTCACAGCAATGTCACTTAATCACTCAGCACTCAACATTTAACACTCAATACACTCAACACTCTGCGCTCACTGGGGGTGTGTACAGACTCCGGAGGGGCTCCCAAAGCCCAAGCGCTAAGTACGTGCTACCATATCAATACCTGGATCCGCACGGTCAACTCACGTGCTACGCAGATAACTCACGCGCTACGGTATCAATACCTGGACCCGCACGGTCAGCTCACGTGCTACGCGGACAACTCACGCGCTATGGTATCAATATCCTCACAACCTTAAGGCGCTCGGCCTCACTCAGTCATTTACCTCACTAGCCTCACAATCATCAACAAATAAGGGAACACATCCCACATCACGTATCACATCATATTATCAATTAAGAGAGATTGAGGTAAATATATACAATAATTTTTATAACTGAGTACAAATAATGTGAGCATAAATAAAGCCTAAGCATGGTCTCTAACATGAAGGCAAACAAGTTCAACAACAAGTAAACACATAACCACAGATAATAACCATTAGGCCCACAGCCTCACGGGACGGACCAAGTCTCAACCCCTCGCGGTTTAAACCCACATGCCCCTCACCTAGCGTGGGTATCAACACCAAACAATCACGTGATATTACTTTTTCCGGATTTATATCCTTAAAGCCAGAGTTAAAACTGTTACCTACCTCAATCGCGTAGCATCCTACTCCGGAATGCCTTCGTCTCTGGACTCGATCTCCACAAATTCCAAATCTATCCATAATCAGAATAATACTAATTTTCATGTCCCGAAATAATAATCCTAGAGAATAGGATAGAGAAGTATGCTACAGTGATTTATAAATAAAACATTCTGTAACTTTGAAAAAAATAACCTTAATTCCCCACTCACGTTGAAACTAATCACTTTTATACCTATTAATATATTCAATAATCATTACTACAAATATGCATCTTTTCATTGTTACCTAATCATACATGAAACATTGAATCTATTAATTGAAATAAGTAGAAACCAAAACAGTTATTAACATAGGAAATACTCTTCCGCAGCATGCTATCAATTCTCAAATTCTCAACTTCTCCGTAATTACATGGATTATGTACCATTGTAGTAAAATATATGCGATACCTGTTAAATTAGTCGCTACTAACTATCCAAAAGATTCTCGCTACTAACTATCCAAAAGATTCTCGCAACTCATCGCCAACCTCTTCTTGCCGCTATCATTGTTTATGATATTTTCACTTATTGTTTTATCTCTTAATTAACCAAAACAAAATCAATATTTTAAATACCTAGGTCAAACGTGACAACACCCATTTTTAAGACACGGGCTTAGCCCACACCTTTTTCTTTAATAGTCTTAAGACCGATTACAAAATTTAACTACTAACCCCTTATTTAATAAAATATCTTATATATCATAATAAATTTAATTTCACTAGCTTAGTATTTGACCAAATAATTATAAATTAAATTAATTCTCCACTTTTCACATCTAATAGGTATACAAAAAAAATGGGTTTTCTACAATTGGTTTACTCATAAGTCGACTTCCGATTGACCTTTTTTTTTAATTTAGCTTTCTAACTAAGAGACTAAGTGTTCATTTTACTCCAAAACTACTCCGAACACAAACCTACCAACTCGATACAACTCAACACAGCTGAACAATACATAATGAAGAATAGATGGGGGAAATAGGTCTATAACTCTCAAAACGATTGGCCGGGTCATTACAAAAATAGAAGGAAACAAGCAAGGATTACTAACCCAAGAAGTCTTTGGTGAAAGATAGCTTCAATGGATGCCTAAGGACCTTGGAGAAGAAGGAGTTCGTGAATGTTTATGAAAATCTAGCAATAACACTGTTCTGGAATTAAAAATATAACTGGGTGAAATTGCCCTTCGTATTCGCGACAGGTTGGTCGCGTTCGCGAAGGGTAGCACTTACCAACCATCGCGTTCGCGAGCTGGAGAATGCGAACGCGTAGAATAAAATGCTGGGGTCCAGAAATTTGTTCTATGCGAACACGTAGGCTGCCACGGGAACGCGATGAGGAAACAATGCAAGGCTACGTGATCACGGTCACATGCATGCGAATGCGAAAAGGAAAAGAAGATTGAGCCCTCAGGGTCAAATAACCCTAGGTTATCGCGAGGGATTGCTTCCCAATGAGTGACGAGTGTCTCCAAGTTGTTGTCTTGCTTAGCTAAATGCACTCTCCGATGCAACAATATAAATTGGGACATTCAGCACGTCCCGAGCCATAGCAAAAAGAACAGGAAATTGCTTTCCATTCTCATTTCACCGTCCCAACGGTGAAAATGTCTTTGTGCGAGGCTCTTTTTGCTTATGCAAGTAGAATTGAAATTCATCAATGTTTCTGCAACTGGTTTGAGTGTTAGAAAATGTAGAAAAAATATAAAAACTATCAAGGCCTTCTTCATCATCCACAGTAGCAGAAGATGTACAGTGCATAGTGGGATTAACATTGCCTACAACACGAGCAACATTATCAATTACATTTGCATAATAATATAATTATTGTAAATAATCATTTAGCTTGTTCATAGAAACATATAAATCTAGGGTTTCAATTGGTCCAATATCCATATAAATATATAAAGTATTCATTAATTGGTGACAATCAGATATCTTAATAGAAATATTTAAAACAGCACCAATCAAGTAAATTGGAGGAATTGGAAAGAAATATTTTTTGAATTTTGCTTGCATTTTTTAACAACATCCTTATATTCTTCTTTCTTCTTAAATTCAAAGAGTAGAAAAAAAAATTCAGTTATATGTACAAAAGCCATAGTAACAGTAGGGTAATATGCTCCATAAAACTCAACAGTAGCTGTATAAAATTTATATAAAAATTTAACAATATCATTAATAACCTCCCAAGTACTATTTGTTAATATACGGTTTGGATCAGTGCAATGCGTATTAGCAACTTCAGTTATTGAGAATCTATATTTTGTAGCAATATTTTAAAAAATATATATGTATAATTCTATCTAGTAACAATTTTGTCTGGCATGAATCTGGGTTTAAGGTTATATTAGACACACTTATTCTTAAATTCATTTATTCTAGATTGTCTATTATTTCCTTGAATAACACCAACTGGTCTTCTAACATGAGTAATCTCAGTTGAAAATAAATCAAGGCCACTTTTAATAATTAAATTATAAACATGATATGCACACCTAACATGAAAAATGTCATCAAGAAGTGGTTGCAAATGTAGTTTTGACAGTGTGACATTATTGTTAGAAGCATTATCAAAAGACATATATAATACTTTTTGCTTAAGATTATAAAATTCAACAACTTCACAAATAGTACTTATAAACGTAGTAGTATGACTCTGATCTTCACCATATCTAAAAGCGATATTACGTTTTTGCATACAAGTAGTATCATCTATCCAATGATATGTAATTGTCCAATAATTATTTTCATTAACAGCATGGCAATATCAGAAGTTAGAGAAACTCTACAAGGAATGTGGCTAAACAAATAACGATGTATATTTGATATTGTCCATAAAGTCTAAAGATATCAACTCTACGAGTACTTATAGGGATACCTTTAAATAAAGGATTGTAAATCCTTTGAATATACATAATAAGATATGATGAAGAAGCAAAAGAAAAGGGTAGACAGCCCGAGACAATCAGTTTTCCTAATTGCTCATGATCCTTTATTTTATCATATTTCATTAGACCTCCACTAGTAGGGTTAATAGTTGTTTGATTTCCATCACCACCAGCACCACATTCTATGAGATGCTTAGTTCTCATATGTCTACTAAGCATCACAGTCCCCCCTAAATTTCCTCTAGTCAAATGTTTAAAATAACCTTTTAAATTATGTATTTAACTCTATCAGTACCTTCTATTATTTCAAAAAAAAATTCAAACCTTTCTTCTTTTTTTACGATTAGTAGTCAGAGCCACAGGTGGTCTACTCTTAGTGCCACAACCACCACCTCTGTAGCAACTCCAACACTACCAGCTCCAGCACTAGTAGATGTAGTTGGTATCTCATCTTCCATTCCTATTTCATTATCTTATATTTCAAAATCTTCTTATAATTGTTCATAATCTATATCTATATTATCATTAGGCGATGTGTCGGAAACATGTGTAATTGATAATGGGTTATTACTATTACTACTAGATACTGAAGGACTTCCCCTATTTTTATTTTCCCTACTAGTAACTCTTTTACACGCTCTTTTAGCAGCACTAAATATATTGTAAAAATTAAAGTATAAGCTAAAATTAAATATGCAATTAAATAAGTAAATAAGAGAAAGAGTTAGAGGGAGTGCACCGAATTCGACAATGAACTGAGCACTTGATTACGCAATTATGATGTTACCACGAACAAATGTCAAGAAAGAACTTCAAATTTGAACTTCAATTGTGACTTCAAATTCCGAATGATAAAACACGATAAATTAAATTCAAGAAAAGAGAGCCAAATAAAATTAGAAGATGAAATAATGAATTGAAGACTTGAAGTCTTGCAAATTGAAGTATGAGAGAATGAGAGAATGAGAGAAAATTGAGATTAAGAAATGAGTGATGAGTGAAGAAACGAAGAAGAGGTGGAGTGGGGTATTTATAGTTTTGGAGAAGGTTGATTTTGTAAATTGAAAAAGGGTTAAAAATTTAAAACAAAAAGTTATTTATGCAATATTTCATTGATTAATACTTTGAAGGAGATGTGTGGTTATGCAAAAATGATGAAGGACTTGATGTTCCAAAAATTTGATTTCCAACACTTGGCCATGGTGACTCTTACTTAGACCTGCAATGTGATGGTGACAATACCAATTGCTGAAAAGTTGTCTGACCCAAGGAGTTTCACAATCCCCTGCACCATTGGTAACTTTGCTTTCGCTAAAGCATTTTGTGACTTGGGGGCTTGCATAAATCTTATGACCCTGGCGATCTATAAGAGGTTGGAGATTAGAAGAGCTAGACCCACTTATATGTTGTTGCAACTGGCTGACAGGACCGTGAAAAGACCCTCTGGTATCTTGGATGATGTGTTGATTTAGGTAGGAAAATTTGTATTCTCTACAGATTTTGTGATTCTAGATTGTAAGGTGGATGTAGATATTCCCATAATTTTGGGAAGGCCATTCTTGGCCACTGGGAGAGCTCTCATTGATTGTGAAACTGGGAACTCAAGATGAGGTTGAACGGCGAGGAGATAGCATTCCATGTGCAGAAATCTATGAGGCGACCAAGTGAATTTGCCAATTATTCTCTTATTGATGTCGTGGATGTGATCGTAGAAGCTGATGATGAGAGACTAACTATTGAGGACCCTCTTGCTGCATGTCTGGTACATTTAGATAAGGTGAATGGGAAAGAACTGGCAGAATGGGTATTGGATTTAGAGGGCAGAGGGTTTTGGGATAGAACATTTGAATTCGAACCCCTGCACTTGGAAAAGAGAAAAACTCCTCCAGCCAAGCCATCCATAGAAGAACCACTAAAGCTGGAATTGAAGCCACTCCCTGCCCATTTCAGGTATGAGTTCCTAGGATATAAATCCACATTACCTATTATTATCTTATCTAGTTTATTAGATGTGCAGGCACAATAACTTTTGCAGGACTCAAGGAGTGCAAGACTGTCATTGGGTGGACCATGGAAGACATTAAGGAAATCAGCCCGATATATTTTATACATAAAATTCTGCATGAAGAGGGACACAAACAACAACTTTATCAAAAGTGCCAAGGCTCCCTTCTCCGTTTATATTATTCTGTAATCTATAAATATACTAACCTGATTAGTGTTATCAAGACTTTGAAGATGGCTCCACTTCTTGAAGACGTAGCTAAGCACAATGTGGTCACTCATGCTGTTCAAGTCTAAGTTGGTGCATAACACACGCACCCTAATGAATGGGGTTCCATTCCTGTGAAGGCGGATCCAAATGAACATTATTTGTTCATTTGGGCAACTTATCCTTGTTAGTAATTAGCTTTTGGTGTCGTGCACTTTCGATTTGCTATATTTATTTGTTGTTATCAATTTAAGTGTTCTAATTATTCAGATTCCTTTACCGTTGTGATTCTTTGTGAAGGAACCCCACCATGTTTTCAATACTCTGCCGTATTTATTTACATATTTTTTAATACTTTAAATTTCAATAATTGTTTCATCTTCAATTCATTTAGTTACTCAATTAAATTTTCTTAAACTATCTGAGGTTGTATTTTCTTTAAAAATGGAATTTCTACTAAGATAAAGATTAAATTTCTTGTTAAAGGTAATGTTTCATTCGATGTTGTACTTTAATTGAAAATGGTACTTTCTTTATTTAAATGATTTTAAAAAAATATTCTGGAGTTAGATGCTTGTAGACATTCAAAGGCTTGTGATCATGAGATTAAAATACTGTTTTATTTCACTATTTCAGGTTTTAATTATTTTTTACGCAAATTAGTTTATGTTCCACATTGTTAGGCTTACCTAATCGTAGAGACTAGGTACCATCATGATGGTTTACTGAAGGCCAACCGGGATTATGACAAGTTGGTATCAGAGCTCTAGGTCCATAGGAGTCATGAATCATAAGCAAATTTATTATAGTCTCGTGGATCGATACAGAGACATATGTACTTATCTACAAGAGGTTATGTAACCATTAGGAAAATTCCACTTCATTTAATTTCCCTGTCGTGCGAGATTTTTGACATTACAATCCTAAACCTTTGTCTTCCATTATCTCACAGATGGTGAGAATACGTGATATATGAAATGGGATCGGGTTGCACGCCTCCAATGAGATATATGAAATGGGATCGAGTTGCATGCATGCATCGAGATATATAAAATGGGAGTGGGTTGCAAGCCTGCAACGAGATATATGAAATGGGAGCAGGTTGCACACTTGCAACGAGATATATAAAATGGGAGCGGGTTATATGCCTGTACCGAGCTATGAGAAATAGGATTGGGTTGTACGCTTGCAATAAGATATGAAATGAAAGTGAAATTATGTGTTTGTTTTCCTTATCCTCGTTAGAAATTGGATTTTGGTGCCATAAACTTTTGGTTTTTTATGTTTATTTGTTGTTACCAATTCAAGTATTCTAACTGTTCAGGTTCCTTTACCGCTATGATCCTTTGTGAAGGAACCCCGCCATATTTTCAATACTCTGCCGTATTTATTTACATATTCTTTAATACTTCAAATTTCAATAATTTTTTATTCCTTAAACCGTATGAGTATAATGTTACTTAAAAATGGAATTTCTACTAAGATAATTATTAAATTTCTTGTTAAAGGTAATATTTCATTTGAAGTTGTACTTTAATTGAAAAAGGTACTTTATTTATTTAAATAATTTTAAAAAAAATAACCTCTTTTTTTCTTGCTGAGTTCCTAATTGGTTAGAAGCTGCACTACAATTATGTTTTGTATGTCAAACTCCTTGAACACCTTAATTGCATTGGTTATAGACCCTATGAACTGAGTAATATGAGAACGTTTTTAAATAAAGTGAGATAGAAATATATGGGCACAAGGTGTCGGGTATGCTAAAAGTTTAAAAATTGAGGTTATGATATGAGACATCAATCTTTGAGATGGTTGGGAATTTTGCATCAGAAACGATATGAGTTATTGAGCTAGCATCGCCTTCCTTATTTGAGTACATTTTCCTTTACTTGTCTGTGTTTCAGCTATGTTGGTGTTAATTTATTTTCGTAATTTTCATTTCCACCTGTATTTCTCTTTATTATTTCTATTGATTGCAGTTTGCTCTTTTCCTACGGTTGATATTACTATGTCATTTTTAGATTGATAGTTTATTATCAAATCCTATTTAATTTATTTGACCAGTAGGTGTCTGGGCTGTTCCTCGGCACTACCCCACCGAGGTTAGTCTTGATACTTACTAGGCAACGTCGTGTGCTCATACTACTCTTCTGTATATTTTTCTGTACAAATCTAGGTAATTGATCGTCATTGGCTGTACGGATCGTTTCGGTAGAGCCTCAAGGTAAATCTGTGTAGCGTTCGCAGGCCTCGTAGTCACCCTCAACTGTATTTATTTCTATATGTTCCTTTTGTTTCGGAACAATGATGTATTTAATTTGTATAACTACTCTTAGAAAAGATTATGACTTATAACACGGGTTTTTGGAATTGTAATTTGTTCAGGGTAATTTAA
Organism: Nicotiana benthamiana; assembly: GCA_034376525.1. Lineage (NCBI taxonomy): Eukaryota > Viridiplantae > Streptophyta > Magnoliopsida > Solanales > Solanaceae > Nicotiana > Nicotiana benthamiana. The sequence continues at coordinate 95,972,012 of CM067330.1, forward strand.
TTTAAAACTTAGCAATCCATATAATTACAGTAAATGTTAGGCTTACCTAGTTTAGAGATTAGGTGCCATCGTGACTTCTTTTGAGGGATATTTGGGTCGTGACAGTGTCATCTCATATGAGAAGCAGACCTCATTGATGCATATAACCCCTTTAACTTAGGTATAAAAGGTAAATAATGCATCGCCTTGATAGCGACCATATTTCCACTGGAAAGCCTCTTGAAACGAGGCTTTTCGCAAAATTTACAACTTTTAAAATTTGCATCATCTTTATAATATAACATGCAACCATCTTCACAATAATCAATTCTCATTGGGGTCAACTAGTTCACTCATAAGGTCAATGAAAGAGTCCATGGCTGCTTGAGAAATATTCCAATCAGATTTGATACTTAGTAATCTAATTGCAACAGACAGCTCAGAGTGCGGACTTCCATTACATAGTGGCAACTATCTTCCTCTAACTGTTCATAAAAACGTTTTGCGTCATCATTAGGAGTTTGTTCAACATTTTCATTGGGCTCACCCCCTAAGTGCATCCCAAAAGCATCCGCAACCATATCATAAATTCTAGAATCACGATTTGTATTCTCCACTGACCTACTGTTTTCACGCACAACCATGTTGTGAAATATCTCATGGCTATCATCAATATCTCTATGATTAGTTCACACAAAGTAACTTGCTATAAACCCCTTCCTATAAAGATAATGCTTAACTTCCGCCAGTTATCCAAACTTCATACAGTCACACCTAACACAAGGGCACCTAATTACTATTTCACTTAGGTATGGTGGAAGCTATATTGCATGTCTAATAAAGTCATCCACCTCTTCTACAAAATCCTCTCACAATCTCTGTCGATTAGGATAATTCTTATTGTACATCCAAGTAGGATGTTCCATCTATACAAATAAAACAAGAATAAATTAATTTAGTTAATTTATATCCTAATATTTTTTTAGTTAATTAATTTCATATCCTAAAATTCCAATTCATATCCTAAATTTTCAATTTACAAACTAAAAGTTTAATTTATAAACTAGAAGTTCAATTCATAAACTAAAAGTTCAATTCATACACTAAAATTTCAGTTCATATTCAAAAGGTTCAATTCATAAATTAAAAGTCCGATTCGTATCTTAAAATACTCAATTTATAAACTAAAAATTCAATTCATATCCTAAAAGTTTAATTTATAAAATTAAAAGTTCAACTTATAAATTAAAAGTTTAATTCATACACTAAAATTTCAATTCATATCCAAAAGGTGTGCGATTATGTTGGGGTATATGATTGGGACTTGGGCTAATGTTATCTTATCTCGTCTCTGATTGGTGTTATAACAACAGCTTACTATTGATGCTGCCGTGAAAATGGAAGAAGAGATTCTTTTGGGAGGCGGGGGTGGAGTTGTACAATATGAAAATAAAAAATGATGTGTATTATTTTATCTGACATGGATATTAATATAAGTGAATTTGAAAGACACGCAGGGCAGGGAGGTTTAGTATAGTGCGTTTCGACGAGTATAAAGCGTTTACTTTGGTTCGAATTCTATATTTGTTTTAATATATATATATATATATATATATATATATATATATATATATATATATATATATATATATATATATTATTCATTTTTATTAGGAAATATTATAAATATTTTTTGTGTATCTTTTTATTATTGGTAGAATATTCTCTCATTAATTGTACAATCCTATAGTTGGTAGGTTTTGATTTTCCTTCATTATTGTACAATCCTATAGTTGGTAGGTTTTGATTTTTCTGTACTCTATATATACTTTGGTGAGCAATACAAGAAACTCACTTCTCCAAAACTCTCTACATGGTATCATACGCCAGTGGCTTATCGCCAAACAAACCCTAAATACATACTACCCGCCGTCGCCGTAGCTCCTCTCATCGGAGCCCCCCGCCGCCGCCGTTGCACTAATCGGCAGCCCTCTTTTTCTCGACGTCGTTCAGCGCCTCCTCTCCTTGCCTCGCGCTCATGGCCGCCACGACGTCAATCGCGCCTCTCCAGCCGATTGCCATAAATGCATCGGCTCAAATCCCACTCAAATTGGACTTCACTAATTACCTGGCGTGGAAATTTCAATTTCGAACCCTCCTTACGGGTTACGATCTCCTCGGCTTCTTGTACGGATCGAAGCCATGCCCACCGGCCACTATCGTCGACAACGACGTGACTTCCCCCAATCCAGCATATCCTTACTGGATTCGCCAAGACAACCTTATTCTCAGTACCATCATCTCGTCAATCACACCGACGATCATCTCCTTCATTGCCGCTGCAGAAACCTCTAAAGAGGCCTGGGACATCCTCGCGCGCACATACGGCACCGCTTCTCGTGGTCGTATCATGGCTCTCAAACAGCAGCTCCACAATCCGGTAAAAGGTTTTAAATCTATTACTGACTTTATGCACAGTATTCGCGTATTGTGGATGAATTATCTCTTCTGGGTGTTACCGTTGATTCTGAGGATCTTGTCGTAAAGGTTCTAAATGGTCTTGATGACCCGTATATGGAACTCTCTCATGCCATCCAAGCCCGTGAGTCTCCCATCTCTTTTGCTGAATTACATGACAAGCTGTTAAGCATGGAGGCTCAGCTTACTGCTCGTGTGCCGGCTACCTCCGTCACATCCGACTCGGCTCCGTCGGCTGCTTTCATCGCCAGACAGCAGCCAGTCCGTCACCGATTCAGTAGCCGCGGGCGTGGCCGCGTCAGCCGCGGGTCAGTCTCCGGTCGCGGTGGTTACTCCAGCAATGGTCAATCTCACAGGTACAATGGGAAGTGCCAACTCTGCAGTGAATTTGGCCACTCCGCGCGCCGCTGCCCATCTTATCCCGTCTCCGGCGCCAACCAGCCCCCTTACGGTGGACCATTGCCGCGGCCAGCTTATGCTTCGCCGCCCTATCCAGCTGCTCACACAGCCCATCACTCTCCGACGATTCCCTCTGCATCCGATTGGATCCTGGACTCTGGTGCCTCTCATCACATAGCCTCTGATCTTGCCAACATTTCTTTTCACAGTCCTTACACTGGCTTCGACAATGTGGTTATTGGTCATAGTGAAGGTTTGACAATTACTCATATTGGACAACTTAACAGTCATTCCTCTCTTTTATTACCTAGGGCTCTCTGTGTTCCACATATGCGTAAAAATTTGATCTCTGTTGCCCAATAATGTAGTCACAATAATGTTAACGTTGTTCTTTCTGATACTGATTTTCAGGTGAAGGATCGTCGCACGTGGGTAACGCTCGTTCGCGGCCCACTTAGGGGCAACACCTACTACTGGCCGGCGGCTCCCAGTCTCCCATCTGTCCTCACGGCACAAAAGCTCTCTGCGTCATTGTGGCATTCTCGGTTTGGTCACCCGTCAGCTAAAACCCTGCGTCATTTAGTATCGTCTAGCAGTATAACGTCCAGTAATTTGTCTGATCTTGCCTGTGTATCTTGCAAACTTCATAAGTGTCATAAGTTACCTTTTTCTGAGTCAAGTCTGTTTTCTACTGCTCCCCTGGAGCTTATTTTCTCCGATGCATGGACCTCTCCGATTATTTCTAATGAAGGGTTTAAATATTATGTCATCTTTGTTGATCATTTCTCTAAGTATGTTTGGTTTTTTCCTTTACGCCGTAAATCTGATGTCTCACAAACCTTCCCCATTTTTAATTCCATTGTAGAGAAATATTTCTCTGCTAAAATCATTACTCTGTATACTGACAATGGGGGTGAATTTCTCACTTTACGCTATTTTCTTGCCTCTCATGGCATCTCCCATCTTACGTCACCTCCTCATACTCCTCAGAACTATGGCTATGCTGAACGCCGTCACCGTCATATTGTCGATACTGGTCTCACTCTCCTTCATCACGCCTCTATACCTCTCATCTACTGGCCTTATGCCTTTGCTACAGCAGTCTACCTCATTAATCGTCTTCCCAAGACAAATCTCTCGATGCGCTCCTCCTTTGAGTCTCTCTTCCAGAAACGCCCCAACCTTGCCAAATTACGTGTCTTCGGCTATCAATGCTTCCCTTGGCTTCGGCCCTACACCTCACACAAAATGGAACCCAGATCTCGTGCCTGTGTCCTCTTCGGCTACTCTACTACTCAAAGCGCCTATCTCTACTATGATCCCTCAACGTCTAAAATCTTCGTCTCGCGTCATGTCACCTTCCATGAAGATGTCTTCCCGTTCTCAAAAATGTCTGACCCCGAGTCTCCCCCTGTGCCCATTCCGGTCTCCCTAGAAGTCCTTCCGCTGCCGCCACCAGTACCTGCCGTTGCTCCCACCAACGATCCTTCACCGGACGCACTCCCGGTGCCACCGCCCGCGCCACCAGTGCCCCTTCCGGCACCGCCAGCGGCCCCTGCCGCCGCTACACCCATTATGCCGCCACCTGCATCCTCTCAGGGTGGTCATCATATGCAGACACGCAGCAAAAATAACATCTTTATGCTCAACAAGAAGTTTGGTATGTCTGCTGTCACCTCTCCTGCTGTTACTGAACCTCAAACCCTGTCCAGTGCTGTGTTTGATGAGCGTTGGCGCGCTGCTATGTCATCAGAGTTTGATGCTCTGCTACGGAATGGCACTTGGGATCTTGTCCAGCCTGATTCCTCGCAGAATATTGTGGGTTGCAAGTGGGTTTATCGCATCAAACGCAAGCCTGACGGCACTGTGGATAAGTTCAAAGCCTGGCTTGTTGCAAAGGGCTTTCATCAGCGTCCAGGTGTCGATTTCCAGGAGACATTCAGTCCGGTTGTTAAGCCGGCAACTGTGCGTTTGGTTCTCAGTATAGCTGTATCCAAGGGCTGGCCTCTTCGTCAAATGGATGTTAACAATGCCTTTCTCCATGGAAGGCTTACAGAGGATGTTTATATGGCACAACCACCGGGCTTTGTTGACAAAGCCTATCCATCTTATGTCTGTAAGTTACAGAAAGCTATTTATGGTCTCAAACAGGCACCCCGGGCATGGTACAGTGCGCTCCGCCAAAGCCTTCTGACCATGGGTTTCGTCAACACTACCTCTGACACTTCGTTCTTCGTCTTTCAGCACTCTGGTATTACGGCCTATTTTTTGGTGTATGTTGATGATCTCATATTGACTGGTAATGATACTGCTTTCTTGAACCGTGTGATTGACTCTCTTGGGTCTCAGTTTTCTCTTAAAGACATGGGTGATCTAAGCTACTTTCTTGGTGTTGAAGTTCTGCGCAGCTCCAAGGGGTGTTTTCTTTCTTAGCGTAAATATGTTGTTGATCTTTTGACTCGTCATAATATGCTGGAGTCAAATCCTGTTCAGACGCCAACAGCGGCGTCAACTCGCCTTCATCTGGCCGACGGCTCGGCCCCTGCCGACGCATCCGCCTATCGACAGGCCCTTGGGGGCCTCCAGTATCTCTCCTTCACTCGTCCTGATATCTCCTTTGCTGTGAATAAACTTTCACATTTCATGCATGCTCCTACTGTCACTCATTGGGGTGCAGTTAACCGCCTATTCTGATATCTGAATGGGACCCGTGACTTTGGTGTCTGGCTGCGTCCTTCATCTGCTATACCTCTGCATTGTTTCTCTGATGCTGATTGGGGTGGAAACTGTGATGACCGCTCCTCAATTGGGTGCCTATGTTGTTTTTCTAGGGCCAAATCCTATTTCATGGAGCTCCAAAAAGCAGCGTTCCGTTGCACGATCATCTACTGAGGCTGAGTATCGTGCCATTGCTTCTGCTGCCGCTGAAGTACGTTGGCTTCATTCCCTGCTGCGCGAGCGTCATGTCCCTCTTCCGGCTGCTCCTGTCATTTTTGGTGACAACATTGGCGCCACTTATCTCTGTGCCAACCCTGTGTTTCATTCTCGCATGAAACACATCTCCATTGATTATCACTTTGTTCGTCAATTGGTCCAGAATGGGTCCCTTCGTGTTGCTCACGTATCCTCTGCTGATCAGCTTGCTGATGCCCTCACCAAGCACTTATCTCGTCCTCGGCTTCTTCTGTTGATGTCCAAGATTGGCGTGTCATCCGGCCCTCCATCTTGAGGGGGCGTATTAGGAAATATTGTAAATATCTTTTGTGTATCTTTTTATTATTGGTAGAATATTTTCTCATTAATTGTACAATCCTATAGTTGGTAGGTTTTGATTTTCCTTCATTATTGTACAATCCTATAGTTGATAGGTTTTGATTTCTCTGTACTTTATATATACTTTGGTGAGCAATACAAGAAACTCACTTCTCCAAAATTCTCTACAATTTTAAACCTAATAGTTTAAAATGACAAAAATTTCGAACTCATAAATTTGAATTTCAAAGCTTCGCCTCTATTTGTTTGGGTAGAAAGGACCTTTAGCTCCTCTATAGAAGCTCCTCTATAGAAGCCTTAAAAAGAGTAGTAAAAGGAGCCATCTTCATTGATTATAGCTTATTTAATTAGCTGGATAATCCTTCACTTGATTAATTTTCTTTAAAATAATATATAGTTAATAAAAATAATAAAGTATTGCTATAAATAAAATATAATAATAAAAAATATAATATAATGATTGGTTTTGAGAAAAATTTATTTTTATAGTGAATGATTATTATATAAGAATATTATTAAAGAGAGGTATGACTCTAGTGATATGTGTTGACATTAGCATGGATCAAAATATGTGAAAACTCATATAATAGTTAATTTGTTCAGCCCGTAGTTGCTAGGTTTCTTAACTGTAAGCATCCTAATTACAACAACTAAAGAATCTATATAGCTCCAATATGAAGTTCTTGATCCCATCCTGGCCTGCTTTTCCAGTTTCTTTTATGAAACTGCCATTTGTGTTCAACTTCGTTTTTCCTGGATAATTCTAACAAACAACTACAGATATGGGGATTGTCTGAAGTCTCTGCATGTTGTCACACAAACTGATCCAAGGTAATGTCAACTTAACATTAGGAAAAACTTTGTTAACAAAAGCTTGTAACATTCAGCTAATTTGTTGATTCATCCTATAAACACTGAATTTCTTTTGGTCACCATATTTACAAGTACGACTTAATATTTTTTTCAAATTCATCGGTTGACAATGGTGATATGGCAGTAACAGTGTCCAGCTGTTTCCTTGGCTGGTTAGAAGGGTTTGAGATAGCTGAAACTTTCTGGGGTGGAAAATTAGATGTATTTCAGGCGGTTCGTTAGACTTGATTTTGATGAAGTGCTTTTGAAATTTTTTTGAGATTGGACCGAGGCTTATAACAAGTTAGGCCAAGCAATCAAAAGTGCTTTTTTCTAAAGTTAAAGTGTTTGATTAAAATTTTAGAAGGAAAAAAGTAGAAGTAGAAGTAAATTTTGAGAAACAAAAAAGAAAAACTTCTTTCCAAAAACACTACTATGAAAAGTAAAAAAAAAAGATACATTTAAGCACTTTTTAAATGCTTAGCAAAATAATAATTACTGTTCAAAAGTATTTTTTAAATTAATTAATCAAACACAAACTGATTCTCAACAAAAATATTTATTTAAATACTTTTGACAAATATCTTTTTTAAAATAAGATAAGTTTAGAAGCTTGGTGCAATAGATCATTGGTTAAAAACTTAAAATCAATAATAGGATTTGAATAGGGTTAGGTTTGGACTTATGTTGAATATGGTGGCGGACAAGGGAAGGAAACTACCAGAGGAATGGTTATGAAGAAGGGAGAGAGGAGAAAATTTAGAAATTTGGTAAATTAATTGTGAAAAAATTTATTTGGACCCACAAATTATAAGTACCAAGCAAAAAATGATTCTAGCATCTAACATGTTATTTATGTTAGGTGATAAAGATACACGCTTCGAAGGAAGAATATTTTACTCGTATTTTTATTCAGAAAAGGCATTAAAATGGAAACAACAAGAGTTGATAAGCCGGTTTAAAATTCAGTGCAAATATAGGATGCATTTAGGCTATTTTGCCAGAATATTTATGCATTCTCAACTCATTAATTAAATTACTCAACTATAATGAGTTAACACGGTTTGGTGAAAATATCTAGTGCGAATAAGCTTTTATTCTCGAGGATTAATATAATGATTAGACCGGTTATTTTATGTATTGTAATTTTGTTCCTTTATTTATTGTTCTTCTATATATATTTGCATTTATGTGATTTACTGGGGTGGTTGGTTTGATTTCGGGAAGATCTGTAAATTAGGACACTTAGTCCCAAGGTTAAAGCTTAAGCTGAAAAAGTTAACTAGAATTTGACTTTTGTGGTAGACAACACCGGAATGGTATTTTGGTAGTTCCAATAGTTTTGTATGGTAATTTTGAACATAGGAATCTGTCTTAGTTTGGATATGGAGGTCTCTAGCTTGGTTTGATGCTTGTTGGCAAAAGTTGGAAAATTGAAGATTTTAAAGGTTGGGAGGTTTGGCCGGGAGTTGACTTTGTTAATATCATATTCGAATTTTGATTCGAGGAGTTGTAATAGGTTTGTTGTGTCATTCCGGACTTGCATGCAAAATTTGAGTTCATTCGGAGTTGATTTGATATGGTTCGACATGAATTTTGGAAGTTGAAAGTTCATTAATTTTATTAGGCTTAAATTGAGGCGCGATTCGTGATTTTGATATTGTTTTATATGATTTGAGACTTCGAATAGGTTTATATTGTATTTTGGGATTGGTTGGTATATTTGGATTGGGTCCCGAGGATCTCGGGGGTGCTTTGGATTGAGCTCGAACCATTTGGGGGACACGGTGTTATTGCTGAAACTTTGGCTACTGGTTCTTTCGGATATGCGGTTGAGTTGGCCGCACATCTGGCCTATGTGCACGGGTGCGACGTATGATGGAGGTTGGCTAGAGCGCGGGTGCAAAGGTGTTGACGCATCTGCGAGCTCGTAGATGTGGACGAGAGTGTGCAAAACTGGAGTTGGATGAAGGCCTAAGGATTTTGCAGATGTGGAAGTCAGATTGCAGAAGAATTCCTGCAGGTGCGAAGGAAGGAATGCAGGTGCACATGGTCATGGAATTAATAAATTTTCCCACCTGCGATGGACTGTCCGCAGGTGCGACTGTATGAGCCGAAGATGCGAGTTTGCTGGAAGACTCTATAATATCGAGGGTTTGAGTATTTTTCTCATTTTAGATTTGTGGAGCTCATCCTAAGGCAATTTTTGAAGTGCTTTTCATCCTAATTGAAAAGGCAAGTGAAGTTTGTTCAATCTTGGTATAAGATATTGATTGCCCATTGATTATTATACACAATTTTCATGAATCTAAGGTAGGATTTGGAGATTTTTGGACTATGTTATTGGAGAGTGAGATTTGGTGATTTGAGGGTCGAATTATAGATGGAATTGGATGAAACACGTGTATTTGGACACGTAACGAAATGTATATGTGGAATTTGTGAGTTTGGTCGAGTTCTGGAGTGCGAGCCCGATGTTGACTTTTTCGGTTGACTTTCTGATTTTGGTTCAAGACCTTAGCTTTATTACGTGAGATTCTTTCCTATGGCTCTTATTGATGGTATTAAGTTATTTTGGACTAGATTCGAGCTGATCGGAGGCCGATTCACCTGTGCAGGACTTTTTGGACTATTGATTTCTGCGTTTTGAGGTAAGTAACATATCTAAACTTGGATTTGAGGGTTATTAACTCTGGGGTTGCTTGCACTAGAGTATTCAGGATTTAGGTTGACTTTAAACTATTGTCGGACTTGTATTGCCATCATGCTTTGTTATATCTATATTTTTCCTACTCATTTGATTATTCGAGTTGTGATCCATGATAGAAATCATGCTTAGGCTAAATTCTTATTTGGTTGAGAAATAATGGACTATTTTTATTGTTGTTGTTAAACCTTAGTTTGACATAAAAGACAAACTTTAGTATTGTAATGAAATAAGTCCAAATAAAGGAGAATGGATACATAGGATTTGAGTTGAGGGTCCTCAAAAACAGTCTTCTACCTTCACAGGATAGAGATAAAGTTTGTGAACATATTATCCTTCTCGAATTCATATTGTGAGATTATACTGGGCATGTTGTTGTTGTTGTTGGATACATAGAATTTATGTAACTGACTGGTACTAGTTTGAAATTGAGGTACAGTGAAATGATTAATTTATCAAGTAGATACGAGTCACTTGTAGGGTAAACAATGGAACTAGAAGTAGTTGCTTTGTACCAACGGTCTTAAAGATATCTTGTATTGATATTTCCATGTCAATGTAATTAGAGGTGTGCTTAAAGCGCGCTTAAATCTTGAAGCGAGGCTCAACAATGTTGAGCGTTTCGCTTTGCTTAGCGAGCGCTTCAGTGGTGTCATCATGGCTCTAACACATACAATATTATTTTATCGCAAATTTTCTTCAATTTTTTTGTTCATATATTTGGTATTCATGCTTATAGATATTAAGTATGGACTACATATACATATTTGTAGTTTTTATCCATTTGCGTCTTTCTTAATTAAATCTCACATTTCTTTTTTCGCTTTGCATTAGAAGCGCTAATATACCTTAGAGTTTTTTTGCGCTTTCTTTTTTGATAATAGTGTCCTGGATTTATCTGCTCTTACCACATAGCTGATCAATGTTGTGGACATCCTTTAGCTGTTGTATTGCTTATTTTCTTTTTTGGCCTTGGTTTCTGACACTTATAACATTGTTGTAAACTCTTCTACTATTGCTTCACATGCTCTTGTACTGTGTTATTATTGACATCTTCGATTTTATGCTATCATTATATATAGTAATTCCTCTATCCATTTTTTGGAAACACTTATCTTTGTAGGTAAAAAGTAAAAGAAAGTATTTTAGTGTCTTTGAATGCATCGTATGAATGTTTATTTCAACTTAAGTTTCATCGTAACATCTTTCTGCGGCGAAATTCAGTTGTAAATCTGTAACTTTAAGCCCACTTCTTTCTTTCTTTTGTTTTCTCCATATTTCTCGTTCTAATGAGTCACAAAGATAAAGATATTTCTTTCTTTAAGCGAATTTCAAAGAGATAATTTTAAAACTCCAACATTTCTTTCTGGAGTTTTTTAGCAGCCGCAATTTTTTTTACCGCGTTAAAAAAATAATAAAAGTATAAGGCAACCACATAATAGTAATTATTTTTGCTAATTCTTCACGATTCTTATTTGGATCGTAATACAATATACCTCCGGTGACAGTGTTAATTCCTGGTTGAACTAGATTTGAACCAGTACTAGGGTTAACTTGAGAATCTGCACTTGTCCCCCCCCCCCCCCTCTTGTTGCGCTTGCATTTGGAGAAATCTAGCCCTATCTCTAGGGTGTAATTTTATATGCCTAGTCAAACTACCCGTGCCGCTACGGTCTCCAGTATACCAATGAACAAGTAATTTCCCACAAGTTTTACACTTAGCCTTGTCGTGTTCTCTTACTTGGGTAAAAAATTCCAAACTAATGATGTTTCTTGACGTTTTGCAGGTTGTCTACTAAAAGTGGGAGTTTGTACAGGTGGGTTTGCCGGTTAATTACCTAAGTTATGAGCAAGACTAGTAGGTGTATCATCTAAATCTGGTGCTTGGGTTTCATCATCATCATCCTCATTTTCCTCTAAGATAGGTTCATTAGGATAAAGAGCATTCATAATATCATCATCTAATCTATCACCTACTGCAACATCATGTAGAAATTCACTATCGGTAAATTGAAAATAAGGGTGATCACTATCAAGCATTACGGGAGGCAGATTAGGACGTCTAGGTTGGCTACTACTTTTAACTTGCTTATCTTTTTTAGGTCGGGGAGCCGGGGGAAGGGTAGTATTATGGCCACTACTTTCACCGGTTTTACCTTTTCCTCTACCGAACATTTTTTTTCAAAGAAAATGCCATACTAATTAGAATTATGAAAACTAAAAAACACAAAAATATATTATTAGCACGTAAGAGTTGAAACGAGTTTACCGGATTGCCGAACAACTTCTTGAAAATTGAAAATCGTTGAACTTGAACACTTGAAAACTTCAATTCAACAACTTCACAAATTTTCACGATTTTTCAACAATAAATTAAGCACTTGTACTAGAAAGATTAAAAGAGAGCTTGAGAGAGATTGAGAGATATTGATGAATTGATGAATAAAAATGAAAGAATGAGGGGGTATTTATAGTTGAGAAATGGGAAAAAGTGTAATTATATAAATTTTGAGGTTAAATTAAAGTTTGGGGGCCAAATGGCTATTTTTAAAGTTCCAAACGGCTACTATTTGCAAAGAGCCGTTACTAAATATTCAAAAAAAAAATTAAAAAAAAAAATAGACGTTGGTCTCGCCAGGACCGGCCCAGGCCCGCCAGCCGGTCCCCGGCCTAACGGTTCAGCGTGTAAGACCGGCCCGTCACGGTCTTTTAGGAACGGTAGGACCGGACCGCCTTGACCGGCCCGGCAGGATCGGTAGGCCTGCCAGGACCGCGGTCTCGATCCGGTCCCGGGCCTGAACCAGGACAGCATACAGTCAAAATTTGAAATGCTGATTAAAGCTTGCTTAGCAGTTCCAAAAGTGTCTATTTTCTAAATCTTCTAAATTAATCTTTCCAATCTTTTATGGCCAGCCGAGATTCTCCAATCGTCCTAAAGAATACTGGGCCTATAGGAGCCCAAGAAAAGTCTTTCATCTAGGGTTCCACTTAAAAACAAACCTCTATTCCTACCTTTAGGTTCCAAAGCCTCAAAGAAAAACCCTGGCTCAGCTCATTTCAAGTTAGTTTCAATTTTTGCTTTCAAAGTCCCAAATATTTAGTTATATGTTATAAATAGAATCCTATTTAAGGTGAATGTCTATATTTAGAGAGATTCTAGGGTTTACTACTTGGTGGCTAAGTCACCACCTCCCTATAAATAAAGGGGTTCTATTCTATTGTAAACCATCTCAAAGTATCAATAAGAATACTCCTCTCTCTACTTTTCTCTCTATTGTTCTTGTTCTTATATTATTTCATAACACGTTATCAGCACGAGTCTCTAACCAATTGAATTTGATTTAAAATCTTCAACCAGCCGCACGCCTTCAACAAAATTCGCGAGAATCCAAACACCACCCTCTAACATAGTTCTGTTCAATCCCTTTGAATTAGGAACCTATATCATTTTTCAATCGAGTCAAACAAGTCAGTGAGTTTCGGTTCAAGAGATTGTCTTGTTCGCGGTTTCTAGTCTCTTGCGGAGCAAACGCTCAATTTTCTTTGCAGTATGAGCTCGAGATCTTGTGAACCAAAAGGTGCGGCTTCTTGAGAATTTCTATACGGTAAAATAAAAGAGATGGTACCAGCATAAAGTAATGCAACGGGATGGAAACTCAAGAGGTATATTCGACATCACAACATTTATTGGTATACCTTAAAGGTAAGTAATTTACTTTTCCCTTTCAAATTCTTGAAATTCTACGATTTGATTTCATATACAAATATAGACAACAAAGTTTGATTATAACTCTAGTGGAGTTTGTAAGGAATTATAACCACGTGAAGTGGTAAAAGTTCTATGTCTTGCCATGATTAAATTCATGTATGATTGTGGGCAAAGAATTGAAAATCCGTCCCATTGAATTTGCTTCATTCCCTTCAGAGAATGTGATAGCAGTATGTGATAAGTCTGAAAGAAGACAAAATTATTACCGTGAAGGTATCAATGGATGTGGACGTGGCAATAGACGGAATTATAATCGTCATCATTGTGATAATGAGAATAATAAAGATTCTCAAAATAATCTTTCACTTTATGAAAGTAATATTTGACATGAGATTGTATATAGCACATACAGATGATTATGATCCATTCCCTGAAGTGAATGTGATAACTGTAATAAAGCCCGTAAGTATGGGCACACTCTTGATGTAATTTTGTTTTATGTCTGACATTATGAAAAGAAAGTTCGTTGCCCTTGAAATTTCGGGCAAGAACTATATGACATGGGTGTTGGATGCCGATATCCATTTGGATGCAATGGGTCTTGGAGACGCCATTAAAGACAGAAATAATGCATCCACCCAAGACTATGCTAAGGCCTTGATTTTCTTGCGCCATCACCTTGATGAAGGTTTGAAACAGTGCTAAGGCCTTGATTTTCTTGCGCCATCACCTTGATGAAGGTTTGAAAATTGAATATATCACAGTCAAAGATCCACCTATCTTGTGGAATGGCTTAAAGGAGAGATATGACAACCTGAAGTTGGTCACTCTGCCACAAGCACGATGCGATGAGAATCCAAAAGCAAATAGTTCATAAACTATATATTATCGTTGCGGTGGAAAAAGGGCACTGGGCGAAAATTTGCCGTGTACCAAGACATTTGGTTGAGCTTTATCAAGCATCTCTAAAAGGTAAATGCCCTGAAACCAATTTTGTCTCTGACGACAATTTTGACATCACCCACTTGGATGTGGCAGACTTCTTTGAGCACCCTGAGGGGAAAATAGACCACTTAATTGGTGATGGATCTGTGATGAAGGAAGATGGAATTGTTTGATTTTATTTTACTTATTTGTATTAGTCAGTGAATAAACTAATAGTCATTAGTATCAGCTCGTACTAATTAGTTTATGATATAACGTTAGTACCAGTTCTTTAGAATGTTTCAATATGCTTAAATTTCAAAGATATTTTTATTTTCCAGTAGAGTTAATCGACTAACCTAACAGTTAGTCGATTATCTAATATTTTGCATTAAAACTGGATTTTTTCGCAAGGCAAGATAGTCGACTATCTGATTTAGATAGTCGACTAACCTGATGACTGTTTACTAAGTTAGTCGAATAACTAATTAGTTATTCGACTAACTAATATTTTGCATTAAAACTGGACTTTTCTGCAAGGCAAGATAGTCGACTATCTGATTTAGATAGTCGACTAACGTGATGACTGCTTCCCAAGATAGTCGACTATCAACTCAGTTATTCGAATAACCTCAACAGATTTTGAAAATATTGTTTAAATATGAAACAAACGGATTGAATTTGTTTATTCTCATGTTCGTATATTTTCTTTGTTGTCAACCAAGGGAATTAAATTGATTGAAGGCTCCGGAAGAGCAACTATAACTCTGCCTAAAGGAACAGTATTTATCATAGAGAATGCAATGTTCTCCTCCAAGTTTAAGAGGAACTTGTTGAGTTTTTAAGATATCATTCAAAATGGATATCATGTTGAGACAATAGATGAGAATAATCTTGAATACCTCATTTACTCATGAAAACGAGCCTACGCACTTCGGTTTAGGGTCACGCCATTTTGCATGCAGCAATGCTAGTTCGTCGGCTGCCCACTTCGGTTTGGGGTCACGCCATTTTGCATGCAGCAATGCTAGTTCGTCTCAGAACGACGAATTATCACAAATATTCCCCGTTGCAATGAGTTTTGGGTCATGAACCTAATATATCCCACTTAAGAATTTTTGGATGTGCAGTATATGTGCCTGTAGCACCGCCATATTGCACCAAAATGGATCTCCAAAGAAGGTTAGGAATATGTGTTGAGTTTGAATCGCCCTCCATTATTCGCTACCTCGAAACATTGACAGGGGATTTGTTCACTGCACGATTTGCAGACTGTCAATTCGATGAGACACTTTTTCCAAAATTAGGGGGAGAAGTTGGTGAAACCAAACGGGAAATTTTGTGGAAAAATGCATCATTATCTCATCTTGATCTACATACCTCTATTTGTGAAAAAGAGGTGCAAAATATTATCCATTTGCAAAAAATATCAAATCGAATGCCAGTCGCATTTACAGATTTGAAAAGGATAACAAAATCACATATCCCCGCAGTGAATGTGACAACATCTGATTCACGAATACATATTCATTATTGGAAGAATATGAACATGAAATTAGTATTGAATATACCACACTCACCCCTAGAAGGAGGTTTGAGATGATATATGAAAATAATGTCATTATTATGGCATGAATGATCGTTGGTCACGTACCTATTGTACGCCAAAATATTTTGGAAATATGACTATTAAAGGACAACGATAATGCAAGAAACATATCTTGCATATAATTTTGACCATGACCATAATTGTATAACTTTCTCTTTAAAAGAGATATTCACCACATGGATGTTGATGAATCTGTGGTAGTACAAAATTAATTGAGAGCTCTAGAAGAGCCAATTATTACTATGTTGGAGAAACACAATTGATTACCAATAAGGTATTGTGTGGTAGTAAGTCTCAAAGAAACTTATTCGGTTTCCAAAGTATATGCGAAAGCGATTGATTATATTGAGACTATAAATAAAGGAAAGATTTGATATCTTCTATTACTACAACTTGTAGCGGGATTATTTGTATATGAAAAGCTACCCGCTTTATTCTCCAGTTTGTACTACACAAACAAAGAATGCCACAATAAAGTAGATATTTATTGGTATAAAAACCCATACCATAATAAACTTGAAGTTTATTGATAATTGCACATGTCATGGTGTAAATTTGAAGTATATCAATATTGATAATTTATTCAGTTGGCATTCGGGTTAGCCATCTCATTTTAAGTATGATGTGCAGTAATAGAGAATTCACATGGGTAAACATTAAAGAACTAGAAATTTCTTTACGAATTCTCTTATATTACTTGTTCTCATTAATTGATTGACCAACTAAAGAGTTCGGGTTGAATCCCATAAATTCTGAAAATATCAAAGGTGAATATGGGCCCATTCACCTGCCATGTATACCACATATGATGCATCTATGATATGGTTACATGTGCAATTGTTATTAACCTGCAGCCTGGCTGGTGCTTGCGAGGTAAATTGCTCAGTAATCCAACTTCGAGCATAATTTCCAGATTTTCTATTCAGGATAGTTCATCTT
This sequence comes from Nicotiana benthamiana, assembly GCA_034376525.1. Lineage (NCBI taxonomy): Eukaryota > Viridiplantae > Streptophyta > Magnoliopsida > Solanales > Solanaceae > Nicotiana > Nicotiana benthamiana. The sequence continues at coordinate 95,988,881 of CM067330.1, forward strand.
GATAAGTTGGTTTACATCATAGTTGGTTTAGCAAGATAATTATTGAGTGCCTCCACTTAATAGCTAAACTGTTTCTTATGAGAACAAAGTTATATATATCAGTTTGATATACGTTGTATACGAGAGTATATTATATTCTCCCCTCACAAGTGGTTCAGGGTCAGGAACCAAATAATCTCATCTTATTATTATTGATGTGCGGTGTATATTTTCATTAACACCATAATGAACAAAGATGGACTCTCAAAGTTGAGGAAACAAGTTAGCTTTTCTAACATGAGGGGGAGACATGATAAACAATTGAGAAAAGGTTACATGGGATGAATTATCATTTGTATATATAGATCCTCGAATATCATAATATGAACCTGAAGTTCATAAAAGGATAATTCAATTGCAACATATTGCAAAGCATGCTATACGCATTTGCTGACCCAAAGAAAGTAACTATATTCTCTCTGCAAATGCTCATATTAAGTACCAGAAGGACAAAGTCTTTGATACGCTTAAAGCGTATAGACAAATCGGTTTCAAAATAACTTCTAAAGAAGATGAGCAAATGATCAAAGTGATCATAATGGGGAGGCAAGTGATCTAGAAGATCACATGACATAACACTTCATAAAATCTCATGAGAGATTTAGGTACCTGAATATATGAATAAAGAGATCTCCATGTTATGTCTTTATGAAAATTTATTGGAACCGATATAAAATGTTCGTCGACGATATCTATGATAGCGCTAAATATCGATGAGGATCTTATGTTTGTCGAATACAAACAAAATATTGACTAAATGGAAGAGATACAATTCAAGCAGAATTAATTCCATATGAAAGACATGTAGTTTTGGACATGTAGTTCAAATACTTGAAAGTATAAAGTCAATGGTATGTGTAATCAGTTTTCGATATCTTATTTGTCTGGCATGACATAAAAACTTGATATGCATCTAAAGTCTATTATATGACTTAACTTGAAAGATTTAAGCTTGAAGCATATACAATTCTTGGTCCTGAAGTACCACATCCTAAGTGCAACTTATGTACATATGTATCTTCCTATAACTATAAGCATGATGGCATCGAGAATACCTCTATGGAGATATTGAAGAGTCATTCCACGACATAATATGAAGATGTTCATATCTATCAAGGATGATAATTTCAAGGTGCGGAATATTTATTCAAATCAATACGGCTGATTTATTTATCAAATCTCTATAAAAGATCGTTTTGAAGATGGTGCACAAGATTGGAATGCAAATGCTCAAGGATGTGAATTGATGCTCTTTTCAGGGGGAGTTAATGCGCGTTGCACTCTTTTTCCCTTACAAGGTTTTGTCCCACTGGGTTTTCCTTGCAAGGTTTTTAACGAGGCAACCAATAGGCGCATATTCAAACATGTGTACTCTTTTTCCTTTTCTATTATTTTTTCCCATTGGGTTTTGTTTTAGTTAAGGTTTTAACGAGGCACATTATTGAATAGACATTCAAGGGGGAGTATTATAAATAGAATCCTATTTAAGATGAATGTCTATATTTAGAGAGATTCTAGGGTTTACTACTTGGTGGCTAAGTCACCACCTCCCTATAAATAAAGGGGTTCTATTCTATTGTAAACCATCTCAAAGTATCAATAAAAATACTCCTCTCTCTACTTTTCTCTCTATTGTTCTTGTTCTTATATTATTTCATAACATTATACGTATATTTCTTCTTTTTTATTTCTCGTTATTAAATTGTTTGTGCAAATCTTTCAGTGAGTAGTTTAAATGAAGTTAGCTTTCAACTGAGTTTAATATGAAATCATTGCATCAAATGCTTGAATAAACTTTGTTCCATCTTACATATTCAGTAGATATTAATATTATTCATTGTTATACGATTATTATTTATTTGTTTAATTACATATTTTAGAACCTATATGCATTTTACTTTTTACCACTTTTAAATTGCTTGATTATTCGTAATTAAGGAATTATCTTGAAATGAGTCACGCGAACATGTACTTTTTTTGTTTGGCACGTCAAAAATCATATCATGCATACATGTACACAACTAAAAACACCTTATTTTATTAAGAAAAAAAAGGCTTGATCAAAATCACACGAACACATACTTTGAATTTATTTGAAAAAGAAATCGCAATTATGTTATGCCAAAAGAAAAAGTAAAAGAAAAAACCAAAAGAAGACATTACTGCTGAGAATGTTTTCAAGAATCATTACAAAGAAACCGAACCAAGAATTCATTTCCAAAGCAATAATAGCATAATGATGCTGTTGAGGAGGGAAATAGCAGCAAATTCTCCCGGTATTTTGAAAGGCCTAAGGTGTTCTACAGTTTGAAGATTATGATTCAAGACCGAAATATGACTTTTCCGTTCAATGAGAAATCACAACCAAGCTAGGAACCGCATCAAGAAATGACGCGGATGTAAGTGTTACAAGTCACAAGTCACTGCCATAATTACGTAAACATGTACACAATTATAATGATAGATTAAGTTGCAAGTATTTTATACGAATATTTATTTTTAAGATCGGACTCGTGTCACCGAGTGTGTTATTAACAACATTTTACTATTACGAAAATTATTTGGTTCAAAGTTGTGCGAACGCATATTTCGGTCTTAATTTTGGGAATCGTAATCATATCACCATCACGGCGATAAACTAAGTGGCCCCTAAAACATTTTCTACGATGTTGAAAATTTATTCAACTTTTAAACCCAAACCAATAATTCGATCCGTTTCATATTAAATGAGGTACTTTCCTTTTTAGTCTGTTCCAAAATAAATGACACATTTTTAAATTTTGAAATAATTCAACTTTAACCTCTTCATTTTACCCTTTTTACCTTTAATGGGAAGCTTTTATAGCCACACAAATAGCATGCCCCACAAACATTTTACCTCTTAAGCTTTTTAGACCACAACTTTTAAAAGTCTTCTTCTTTTTCTTGAACTCCGTGCTGAATCTTTAAATTACCTTTAAAAATGACCTTTTAACTCTACTAAACTAAGAAAATTAATTCCTAAAATAATAACTATAAAATTATGAAATCATTCCTAATAATTAAAACAAGCTACATTATGACATGAAATTATATATATATATTGATATTTTCGAAGATTATATTAAAAATAAAAATGGGTTAAAAATAATATTTTTTTTTAAAATACCTAATACCTTAATTGAATAGAAAAAAATGAAATATTTTTTGTATTTTCTAAATTTTTGTGATAAAATAAAGTAAAAGAGTTCAAACTAGTTAAAATGTCGATATTAGACCTAAACTAAATATTTACACGCTAAAAAATATAAAATAAAGTAAAAGAGTTCTGGTTATTTTGTTGCTTTTAATATACTTGATTCTGACTCTGCATTGGTAATTATCCAAATGAAGGCAGTTTTATGAATTATATTGTCTTTTAAGCTTCGTGATTTTTTTCTACTTTGTGTTGCTTCAATGCTCTGTTTTGTTGTGTAAATCATGTTAGAAATCTCATATTCTGATTGATGGTATGTTGATGTATTTTGGAGTTGAGGAATATTCCATAATTTAAGAATGGATAACTTTTATGGTTAATTGATGATCTAGTTTTAGTGGTTTTGATGATTCTGCTTTCCTAAGAAGTTGCGATACATGTGTAGATCTTATTGCTAATTTACTCTTTTGATGTGTCATTTAAATGGGAAAACTATACTAAATGCCCACACAATCCAAAATAATTACCCATATGAAAGTTTGTTACAAAAACTACCTATTCGGGTAAATTGTTTCCCCAACGTAGCTTAATCTAGTGGAAAATATTCTCTTTTATAGACTATGGAATTCAATTGCCCCGTCTTTTTCTGTAATCTCATCGCTTTTATGTCAAAATTTCATGCTTGCTCGGATTTTGCACTGCGTACATTATGCTGAAATTAAAATTTTGCAGATTTTCTTAAACTCATTTTCCAAAATTCCAAATCTATGATTTTTTCAACTTGAGGATTGTAATATTTGATTTGAAGTGGGTGCAATAAGATATTGTCTATTGTACCTTTTAAGAAGCTTTGTTTTTAGAAGTTATAGTGTATTGTTCTTTAATGGGAAAATCTTATTTTATACCCATTCATTTTAAATTATTTATCCTTTAATACCTATGTCCAAACTATTTACTACTCTTACCCATGTGTCCTAAACTATTTATCCGCTCATTCAGTGTTCCTTATGAGTATAATAAGATTCGGAACAAACAGAAAAGAGAGATGATCAACACTTGATTCATTGTCAGTCTTAAGCAGAGTTGTTATGGCAAGATTGCTATGCTCCTATTCTGATCATAAATTAAGCTCTCCATATCTATGTTGCAGATTGTCACGGCCATAGGATGTGTCATATCTATCCTTCGACATCATATACAACGTGTGAGCTTGTTTGAAGTTTTAACTGCAAACAAATTTTCAACACTAAAATACAAGGCACAATTCAAAAACTAGATCATAGGAAGAACATATCAATTTTTAATGAGTTCAAAATGCCAGATATAATTTTTGTAGTATTTTATTCTTGAAATTGGTTAGTTATTATTTTTTGATGTGTAGATTGTACCTTTGATGCTAATTTTTGAAGAGTTATTGTACAAAAATTTAAATCTACTATTGAAGGATCTTGAAGCTTGAAACTCATAACTTAGTTTGTTTGAGTTTTTAATTGTTTTGATATGATCTTGAATGGGTTTGTTTGGAAAGTTGATTGGAGGTTGTATCTAAAGTTTTAGTCAATTTGGTTGAGATTTTGTAATAGATTTTATAAATTTGGGTTGAAATATAGTTGAACTAGAGAAGAAGAAGAATTTATATTGTATACCCAAATAGTATATAAATATACCACTTTAATATACAATTTATTTTAAATATATCCTATTAGTATAGTTATATACTGTATTGATATCATATGCTAGTTGAATATTTTTTTGTATTAGCTGCATTTAATTGGTATAATATTTGATTTTCTTATAATAATAATAATAATAATAATAATAATATAGTACAATATCTTGACATACTTTATTATATATGTGGTACACTATTTTTTATTTTTGTCTATATGTATGTGTGTTATGCAATAATAGTATATACAGTTTTCAGAAATTAACTAATAAAATTGTATATCATGTTGGTATATTTATATGCCATACTGGTATCATAAGGTAGCTTGAATGTTGCTTTGGTTGTTTTAGCTGCATTTTAAGTGAATTCTATTATAAAATTATTTATATGAACATGAGTTGCAATGCCGGAATTTTTGTTTGTGGATGAACATAAACTATGTGTATTCTGTAATAGTTCTTATAGTCATGGGTAAAAGGTGTAGAGGGGGTTGGTCCGTTTAGATTTTTAAAACGGGTCACCGGGCCGGTTGAACCCAGTCTAGTGAACAGTAACCCTTACCGCGTTGACCGACCCAGTTCAACGACTAGAATATTTTTTTGTTTTTTTAATTTTTGAAATATGTGAGCCACACTGACCGTTGGCAACGGTCAGAACTTGAATTGGTCAGTTGGCCAACGTTTCAATTGCATAAATAGCCTTTTTTTTATTTCTAGCCCTTTTTCAATTTACAAAACTAACCTTCTCTAAAACAACAAATACCCACTCCCCCCTCTTCATTTCATCACTTAATACGCATTTTTTACTCTTAATTTCTCTCATTCTCCAATTTGCAAGACTTCAAGTTTTCAATTCATCATTTCATCTTCTAATTTTATTTGGCTCTCTTTTGTTGAATTTAATTTATTGTGTTTTATCATTCGGAATTTGAAGTTTGAACAATTGAAGTTCAAATTTAAAATACTTTCTTGACATTTGTTCGTGGTAACATCAGAATTGCGTAGTCAAGTACTCAATTTATTATTGAATTCGGCGCACTCCCTCCAACTCTTTCTCTTATTTACTATTTTAATTGCATATTTAATTTTTACTTATACTTTAATTTTTACAATATATTTAGTGCTGCTAAAAGAGCGTGTAGAAGAGTTACTGGTAGGAAAAATAAAAAAAGAGGTAGTCCTTCAGCATCTAATAGTAATAGTAATAACCCATTATCAATTACACATGATTCCGAAATATTGCCTAATGATAATATAGATGATTTTGGATTAGAAGATAATGAAATAGGAATGAAAGGTGAGACACCAGCTATACCTACTAGTGCTGTAGCTAGTAGTGTTGGAGTTGCTACAAGAGGTGGTGGTCGTGGCACTAGGAGTAGCCACCTGTGGCTTCGACTACTAATCGTAGAAAAAGAAGTAAGGTTTAGAATTTTTTTTGATATAATAGAAGGTAGTGATAGAGTTAAATGTAAAATTTATAACGGTGATTTTATACATTTGACTGGAGAAAATTTAGGGGGGACTGAGACGCTTAGTAAACATATGAGAACTGAACATCCCATAGAATGGGGTGCTGATGGTGATGGAAATCAAACAACTATTAACCCTACTAACAAAGGTCCATTGAAATATGATAAAATTAAAGATCTTGAGGAGTTAGCAAAAATGATTGCTTTGGGTTGTCTACCTTTTTTTTTTGCTTCTTCATCATATCTTATTATGTATATTCAAAGGATTTATAATCCTTTATTAAAGGTATCCCTAAAAGTACTTCTAGAGCCCATATCTTTAGACTTCATGGACAATATCAAACATATATACATTATTTGTTTAGCCACCTTCCTTGTAGAGTTTCTCTAACTTCTGATATTGGCCATTCTGTTAATGGAAATGATTATTTGACAATTACATGTCATTGGATAGATGATACTACTTGTTTGCAAAAAATGTATTATTGCTTTTAGATATGATGAAGATTAGAGTCATACTGTTGCGTTTATAAATAGTACTATTTGTGAAGTTGTTGAATTTTATAATATAAAGCAAAAAGAATTATGTATGTCTTTTGATAATGTTTCTAACAATAATCCCGTAATTTCAATATTAAAACTGCATTTGCAACCATCTCTTGATAACATTTTTCATGTTCAGTATGCATGTCATGTTTATAATTTAATTGTTAAAAGTGGCCTCGATTTATTTTCAACTGAGATTACTCATGTTAGAAGAGCAGTTGGTGTTATTCAAGGAAATAATAGACAATCTAGAATAAAGGAATTTAAGAATAAGTGTGTCCAGTATAATCTTAAACCCAGATTCATGCCAGACGAAATGCTTACTAGATGGAATTATACATATATATTTTTAAATGTTGCTACAAATATGGATTGTCAATAACTGAAGTTGCTAATGCATATTGTACTGATCCAAACAGTATGTTAATAACTAGTACTTGGGAGGTCATTAATGATTTGTTAAATTTTTACATAAATTTTATACATTTACTATTGAATTTTCTGGAGCATATTACCCTACTGTTACTATGGATTTAGTATATATAGCTGAAATTTCCTCTGCTCTCTGAATTTAAGAAGAAAAAAAACATAAGGATGTTGTTGAAAAAATGCAAGCAAAATTCAAAAATATTTCTTTTCAATTCCTCTGATTTACTTATTTGGTGTTGTTTTAAATCCTTCTATTAAGATGTTTAATTGTCATCAATTAATGAATTTATATACTTATATAGAGATTGGACCAACTGAAACCCCAGATTTATATGTTTCTATGAACAAACTAAATGATTATTTACAACAACTATATAATTATTATGCAAATGTAATTGATGATGTTGCTCGTACTGTAGGCAATGTTAATCCCACTATGCACGGTACCACTTCTGCTACTGTGGATGATGAAGAAGGTCTTGTTAGTTTTAATATTTTTTCTATATTTTCTAACACGCAAACCAGTAGCAGGAACATTGATGAACTTCAATTCTATTTTCAGAAGCAAAAAGAGCCTCGCACAAAGGAATATTTACCATTGGGATGGTGGCATGAGAATGGAAAACAATTTTCTGTTCCTTTTGCTTTGGCTCGAGACGTGCTGAATGTGTCAATTTCTACCGTTCCATCAGAGAGTGCATTTAACCAAGGAAGACAACAACTTGGAGTCACCCGTCACTCATTGGGAAACAATAAGTTTTAGTAAGTTTCAGAGACGGGATTAGATCGAAATAAAGAAATCAAGGACGTGAAGATGTTGATAGCCTAGAAGATAAGGAACTTGGAGATATATTAACACGTGGTAACCTATATGAATTTAACACTCCAAAAGAAGGTCAATTAGTTCATATTGATTATGACGAACTTACTAAGGCCATGCAAAATCTTTGAATTTACCTGTTAAAATGTAAACCTTTCAATTTGTAAGTTTGAAACTTTGAATTATGAAATAAATTTAGTACTTGCAATAAGTAAAAAAAATTTCCATCTTCCTTGTATTCTTTAATACTTTGTATTAATATAACTTAACAAAATTCCAAAAAAATAAAAATACACTAAACCCGGCCCTGCCCGACCCCTACAACCCGCAACCCTTATGGTTTAATTTTTATCCGGATGAACCCGAACTCATTAAGATCCAACCCGCAACAGGCCCGGACCGTAACCCATACGGGTCTAAAAATAGCGTCTCGGCCCGGCCTACCCATTTAACACCATTATGAGTATAATAAGATTGGGTACAAACAGAAAAGAGCGACGATCAACACTTGATTCATTACCAGTCTTAAGCAGAGTTGTTATGGCAAGAGTTGCTATGCTCTTATTCTGATCAGAAATCAAGCTCTCCATATCTATGTTGTAGTTTGTCGCTACAATAGGATGTATTATATCTATCTTTTGACATCATATACAGGGCGTGAGCTTGTTTGAAGTTTTAGCACTGCAAACAAGTTTTCAACACTAAAATACAGGGCACAATTTAAAAACTAGATCATAGGATATCTATTTTTAATGAGTTCAAAATTCCCACATATGATTTTTTAGTATATTATTGTTGAAATTGGTTGGTTATTGTTCTTTAATGTGTAGATTGTACCTTTGATGCTGATTTTTAAAAATTTATTGTACAAAAATTTAAATCCACCATTGAAGGACCTTGAAGCTTGAAACTCATAACTTAGTTTGTTTGAGTTTTTAATAGTTTTGATCTGATCTTGTATAGGTTTGTTTGGAAAGTTGATTGGAGGTTGTAGCTAAAGTTTTAGTCAATTTGGTTGAGATTTTGTAATAAATTTTATTAATTTGGGTTGAAATATAGTTGAATTAGAGAAGAAGAATTTGTATTGTATATCCAAATAGTATACAAATATATTACTTTAATATACAATTCATTCCAAATATATACGCTATTAGTATAACTATATACTGTATTGGTATCATATGCTAGTTGAATCATTTTTTGATGGTATTAGTTGCATTTAATTGGTATAATATTTGATTTTCTTATAATAATAGTAATATAGTACAATATCTTGATATACCTTATTATATTAACATGTGATACACTATTTTTTTTATTTTTGGTATGTGTGTTATGTAATATTAGTATAGTCATATGGTTTTCAGGAATTAATTAATAAAATTGTATACCATGTTGGCATATTTATATGCCATACTGGTATCATATGGTAGCTTGAACGTTGCGTTTGTTGTTTTATCTGCATTTTAAGTGGATTCTATTATGAAAATATTTATATGAAGATGAGTTGCAATGCTGGAATTTTGTGTGCGGATGGACATAAATTATGTATATTATGTAATAGTTTTATAGTTATAGATAACTGTTAGAATGACCCCATACAACTATACACCCTCTTTGTATATGAAATGAACAAGTTGTTTTGCGAATATTTAGCTTGCAATACGAGAATGTAGTTTTCTCATACTTTTATTGCGTCCTTTAATGCTTTGGTACAGTAGTATAGTCGCAGATAGTTGTAGCAATATTCAAGAGAAATCATATGCGTTGTTGTTATATATATATATATATACACACACACACACACACACACACACACACACATACACACACACCATATTGGTATCACATGGTACTAGATGTCTTTTTTGCTGCTAATACTTTTGTTGTATTTTTTAATATTTTATTATCATTTTTATGCTAGTTAGTATATGTGGAGATATGGTTGGCGTAGATTATATTTTCTCGCTCTATAACTGCTTATATTACTACTAATGGTAGAGTGAGTACTGATATTTATAAGGAAGGAGATCAAAGTTTGCATGACAATCACATGTTAATTCTTAGAATCTGATTATGTAATTTATAGTGCTCAGCAGCAGTCAATGTGATATTCAGTAAATTAGTGACAAGTATTCAGTAAATTAGATCAACTGACAACTAATTATTTCAGTTTAATAATTAAATTTAAAAATGAGAAAGAAAAATGAAAGAAAGATATATTGTACTAGTTATATTAAAAAAGGTGAATAAATATTTACTATATCAATTATTTTTTCTTATTTTAAAAAAAAATAAAAAATCATGAAAACTGTAAATTTGTGAACAGAAAAAGAATATAGAAAAATGAGTTAAATAAAATTAGAAAAGAAAAAAAGAAAAAAAAGGAGAAAAACGAAAAGGAGAAAAGAAAAAAAAAGAAGCAAAGAAATAAGAAAGAATTGAAGAAAAAAGAAAAAATTCCCCACAAAAACTATTAGGGGTAGGAAATTTAATTAGTTTATGGGTAGAAAAATAAATGGGTAAATAAGGATAAATAATTTAATTTTTGTGGGTAACTATATCATTCTCCCTATAATAAGATTGGAAACAAACCGAAAAGAGAGACGATCAACACTTGATTCATTGTCAGTCTTAAGCAGAGTTGTTATGGAAAGAGTTTGCTATGCTCCTATTCTGATAAGAAATCAAGCTCTCCATATCTATGTTGCAGTTTGTCACGACCATAGGATGTGTCATATCTATCCTTCGATATCATATACAGGGGGTGAGCTTGTTAAAGTTTTAGCACTGCAAACAAGTTTTCACTACTAAAATACAGGGCATAATTCAAAAACTAGATCATAGGAAGAACATATCAATTTTTAATGAGTTCAAAATACTAGATATGATTTTTGTAATATTTTATTCTTGAAATTGGTTAGTTATTGTTGTTTGATGTGTAGATTGTACCTTTGATGCTGGTTTTTGAAGATTTTAGTGTACAAAAATTTAAGTCCACCATTGAAGGACCTTGAAACTTGAAATTCATAACTTAGTTTGTTTGAGATTTTAATTGTTTTGATCTGATCTTGTATGAGTTTGTTTGAAAAGTTGATTGGAGGTTGTACCTAAGGTTTTAGTCAATTTGGTTGAGATTTTGTAATAGATTTTATAAATTTAGGTTGAAATATAGTTGAACTGGAGAAGAAGAAGAAGAAGAATTTGTATTGTATACCAAAATAGTATACAAATATACAGCTTTAATATACAATTTATTTCAAATATATACCCTATTAGTATAGATATATACTGTATTGATATCATATGCTAGTTGAATTATTTTTTGGTTGTATTAGCTGCATTTAAGTGGTGCGATATTTCATTTACTTATAATAATAGTAATATAGTACAATATGTTGACATACCTTATTATATTAATATGTGGTACACTATTTTTTTTCTCTTTATGTATGTGTGTTATGTAATAGTAGTATAGTCATATAGTTACCAGGAATTAACTAATAAAATTGTATACCATGTTGGTATATTTATATACCATATTGGTATCATATTCTTGAAATTGGTTAGTTATTATTCTTTGATGTGTAGATTGTACCTTTGATGCTAATTTTTGAAGAGTTATTGTACAAAAATTTAAATCTACTATTGAAGGATCTTGAAGCTTGAAACTCATAACTTAGTTTGTTTGAGTTTTTAATTGTTTTGATCTGATCTTGAATGGGTTTGTTTGGAAAGTTGATTGGAGGTTGTAGAAGTTTTAGTCAATTTGGTTGAGATTTTGTAACAGATTTTATAAATTTGGGTTGAAATATAGTTGAACCAGAGAAGAAGAAGAATTTGTATTGTATACCCAAATAGTATATAAATATACCACTTTAATATACAGTTTATTTTAAATATATATCCTATTTGTATAGTTATATACTGTATTGATATCATATGCTAGTTGAATTTTTTTTTGTATTAGCTGCATTTAATTGGTATAATATTTGATTTTCTTATAATAACAATAATAATATAGTTCAATATCTTGACATACCTTATTATATATGTGGTACACTATTTTTTTATTTTTGTCTTTGTGTATGTGTGTTATGCAATAATAGTATAGTCATACGGTTTTCAGAAATTAACTAATAAAATTGTATATCATGTTGGTATATTTATATGCCATACTGGTATCATATGGTAGCTTGAATGTTGCTTTGGTTGTTTTAGCTGCATTTTAAGTGAATTTTATTATAAAATTATTTATATGAACATGAGTTGCATTGCTGAAATTTTTGTGTGCGGATGGACATAAATTATGTGTATTATTTAATAGTTTTTATAGGTATAGGTAATTGTTGGAACGACCCTATACAACTATATACCCTCTTAGTATATGAAATGAGCAAGTTGTTTTGCGAATATTTAGCTTGCAATACGAGCATATAATTTTCTCATACTTTTATTGCGTCCTTTAATATTTTTGTAAAACGGGTTAGATCAGCCCGATTCCGGATCGGCCCTAACCAATTAAACCCTTAACCAGCCCAGACCGGTTAAATGGGGCGGGGCTGTGATAGGTAGGAGGGATAGAGGGGGTTGGTCCGTTTAGATTTTCAAAACGTGTAACGGGACCGGTTGAACCCGATCTAGTGAACAATAACCCTTACCCGATTAATCGGCCTGATTCAACGACTAGAATTTCTTTTTCTTTTTTTATTTAATTTTCAAAATATGTGGGGCCTTATTGACTGATAGGAACAGTCAGAACTTGAATTGGTCCGTTGGCCAACGTCTCAGTTGCATAAATAGCTTTTTTTTAAAATTTTAACCCTTTTTCAATTTATAAAACTAACATTCTTTAAAACTATAAATATTCCCCCCCCCCCCCCCCTTCTTCATTTCTTTACTCAATACTAATTTCTCAATGCCAATTTCTCTCATTCTCTTATTCTCCAATTTGCAAGACGTCAAGTCTTCAATTCATCATTTCATCTTCTATTTTTATTTGGATCTCTTTTGTTGAATTTAATTTATCGTGTTTTATTATTCAGAATTTGAAGTTTGAATAATTGAAGTTCAAATTTGAAATACTTGCTTGATGTTTGTTAGTGGTAACATCGGAATTGCGTAATCAAGTGCTTAATTTATTGTCGAATTCAGTGCACTCCCTCCAACTCTTTTTCTTATTTACTGGTTTAATTGCATATTTAATTTTAGCTTATACTTTAATTTTTATAATATGTTTAGTGCTGCTAAAAGAACGTGTAAAAGAGTTACTGGTTGGAGAAATAAAAAAAGAGGTAGTCCATCAGCATCTTGTAATAATAGTAATAACCCATCATCATTTACACATGTTTCCGAGATATCGCCTAATGATAATATAGATATAGATTATGAACAATTACAAAAAGATTTTAGAATAGAAGATAATGAAATTGGAATAGAAGATGAGATACCAGCTATACCTACTAGTGCTGGAGCTGATAGTGTTGGAGTTGCAACAAAGGGTGGTGGTTGTGGCACTAGGAGTACACCACCTGTGGCTCCGACTACTAATCGTAGAAAAAAAAGTAAGGTCTGAAATATTTTTGAAATAATAGAAGGTACTCATAGAGTTAAATGCAAAATTTATAACGGTGGTTTTAAACATTTGACTGGAGGAAATTTAGGGGGAACTGAGACGCTTAATAGACATATGATAACTGAGTATCCCACAGAATGGGGCGCTGATTGTGATGGAAATCAAACAGCTAGTAACCTTACTACTGGAAGTCTAGTGAAATATGATAAAAATAAAACCGTGAGGAGTTAGCAAAAATGATTGCTTTGGGTTGTCTCCCTTTTTATTTTGCTTCTTCATCATATCTTACTATGTAAAAGAGTTTACAATCGTTTATTTAAAAGTATCCCTAAAAGTACTTGTAAAGTTGATATCTTAGACGTCATGGACAATATCAAACGTACATATGTTATTTGTTTGGCTACCTTCCATGTAGATTTTCTCTAACTTCTATATTGGCCATGCTATTAATGGAAATGATTATTTGACAATTACATGTTATTGGATAGATGATACTACTTTTATGCAACAATGCATTATCGCTTTTAGATATGATTAATATCATAGTCATACTGTTGCGTTTATAAATAGTACTATTTGTGAAGTTTTTGAATTTTATAATCTAATGCAAAAAATATTGGGTATGTCTTTTGATAATGCTTCTAACAATAATGCCGCAATTTTAATATTAAAACTGCATTTGCAACCACCTCTTAATGAAATTTTTCATGTTCGGTGTGCATGTCATGTTTATAATTTAATTGTTAAAAGTGGCCTTGATTTACTTTCAACTGAGATTACTCATGTTAGAAGAGTAGTTGGTGTTATTCAAGGAAATAATAGACAATTTAGAATAAAGGAATTTAAGAATAAGTGTGTCCAAAATAACATTAAACCCAGATTCATGCCACAGGGAATTGTTACTAAATTGAGTTTACGTATATATTTTTAAAATGTTGCTACAAATATAGATTTCCAATAACTGAAGTTGCTAATTGTCACACCTCCTTTTGACACTACAACCCCGCGAAAGGCATAGTTAAGGCAGTTTTTCCAATTTAAGGACAATCGAAACGGGATCTAATTATTTAAGAGATTCTCAGAGTCGCCACTTGGAATAATTAATAGTGTCCCAAGTAACCGGTATAAATCCCGAATCGAGGAAGATTTGACTCTGTTTAGAAGTCAGCAAAACGAATATCCGAATAAGGAATTCTGTTAACTCGGGAGAAGGTGTTAGGCACTCTCGAGTTCTGTGGTTCTAGCAGGGTCGCGCAACTGTTATATTTGGCTCACTTACTTGATTTTAGAACATGTCACCCTATATTGCAATTTTAAAAATATTTATCGCTTTTGATTAATTTTTAAGGAAAATGCGAACGTCGTCTAAAACGTGTGTTTGGGTCACGTCACATGAAATGCACCCGGATCCAATACATATTTTATTCAATGTTTTGGGATTTGGATTTGGGTCATTGAAATGCACAATCGAATTTAAGAAGGTAAAATTATTAAAAGAACGCGTCTAAAGCGGCTAACGCATTATTAACTTTAAGGGAGGCCATGAAAATTTGCTAAATGTCTCGTCCCAAGTTCTATGTATTTTAATGAAGTAATTAAGGAGGGCCATGGAATTTGTGATTTATTTTGCGCGGCGCACCTCGTTTGTTTTAAAGGCCACCCTAAAAGGGATTATCATTCTCTATAGAAATTATCTCTAAGGCGACTTAATTAATTAACATTATTAATAAGAAATTCATGAAATTTAGGCCCCAAGATCAAGTCCAAACTTCGAACAAAAGTGATCTCCATTACTGAAGAAACTCTTAACTCGAGTCTACCACTTAACTCGAAAGGCCCAAAGCCTGACATTAATTGCCAAAGAACTACTCGCTATTTTAAGCCTAGGCCCAAAAGGAGCCTAGTCCTCATGAGGTATCTACGAGTAAACCTTATGACCACTAAAGACGGTCACACCAGGCTAGAAACAGCTTGGTCTCGAAACAAGCCCAACTTCAATGGAGAGTCCAAATCAAGAAGGAAACCAAGGAATCGTATTTAAGCAATTTCATTGAAGAAATAGTCAATCCAAAGAAGGGCATTGGCAACTGATTGTACATTTGCAGGTTTGTAATTTGGGTCAAATGACCACAAAACCAAATTGCGAGAAAACAAAATGCTAATATATAGGTTTTGAACTATCTAGAAACCATTTTAAACACCTAGCTCTCATTGAATATAGATATACTTAGGTGAACCAACATGTTAATCCTGTATTCATTTCTTATGCTTACCCAATATTAAAATTCAAACTAATGTTCAACCTAAACTCTAAATGGATTCCATGCCTCGTTAACAAGTAGAAACTCAATTGAATACTAGACCTATACATATCGGATCATGATAGGATCTTATAATTCCTTCAGCTCCATCTATCATGAATTGCAAACCAAACTATACTACTGAATCTAACAGCTTTATTATTCTTTAGTGGGCTTAAGCACTCATTACTTGAGAAGATTAAAACCATTTCGAGCAATGATTCTAAACCAAGTTACCCAAATATCCAGTCATACATATCAAATTAGTACACTATAGATAATAAATATAATGGAAGTACTCCTTCCCATTTCTTCTTTTATGATCTTATCTACTTGAAATGCTTACCTATAAGTGCGGAGAAGGTACCCAGGGGACCAAACAAAAGGGCACTGAAAGGTCTTCAATTAAAGCGAATACTGCTAATTCATAGTCCAGGATTAATTACAACTTGATTCTTAGCTATTCGAAGGAAAAGTCAAACAAATTACTGCTAAAAATGTAGCAGGCATAACATCATTACAGAAATGTCATTTCAAATGCAAGGAAGATCTTAAGAGGTAAAATAAAACTGCTCCATTCCATCTTCAGAACTCGATTTATATTTGGAGGTTTATAGTGGTACCTGATACACTAGATGAACAAGAGGCATTGAGCTTAAAACAAAAAACCAATAGTAGAGATTAACAACAACAATTTCAACAGCTAGAACCCAAGAAATTCACAAAGATAACCAATAGAACAGTAGACGACCATGAAACTACCCAGAAACAGGGCTCAAACTCAAACCCTTGCTAATACTCACACAAAAGCTGATTATTTTCAGAAGTGAGGAATTTTAAAACTCAAAGTGGTAACAGAATAGTGCAATTCTTTAATCTTAAGCCGCCTGTGATTCTCTTTTGTTTCCACCCCTTTTTCTAATCCCTCCAAGCCTCTAAACTTGTAAAACAAGGCAGGAATGTGCCTTTATATAGGCAAAACTACGAGCTTCTTTTCAGATCTTACTTTGCACCATTAGTCCATTATTTACTAACTTGATACCCAAGTCACACCATTATGATTCTACAATACCCATTATAACCCCTTCTAGGTGCTTCTAATGGCTTTTAATTTAAGTTACTACATATTTCCTAGATTACCCTTTTCAGTTCTGAAAGTTACTAAGCCAAACCAACCCCTTTACCTTGATAACCTGGTCATGAAGTGACCATGGTTAACAAAATCTAGCCTATTCAGCTAATGCCAAACATATCTAAAAATTGAACTAATTAAACGATTCAACTAATCATGAGATTAAAACTAAGAATTAGTAGACTGACAATTAATGACAACTGAAACTAAGAACAAGTTGTCAGCAACCATCATGGGTTATTCAATCTAAATAATACACTAAATCAAACAAGAACATAACAAAATTACATCAAACTAAGTCGGAAGTAGAATCAATTAAAACCTTAGATTTATTTATTCAAGCCTGAACAAAGAAAATCAGTCGAATCCAATTAATCAATCCAAGAATTAAATATATCAAGTAACAGGATCACACTATCAGTGTGAGTCAGAGGAAAGAAACCAAGACGAGGTATCAATCGAACAAACAAACTAGAACAACTCTAATACTTGGTAATTATATTCAAACATGCATTTTTATAAACCAATCTAATTTCCACCTATTTAGCAGAATCCCAACTGAACCTACTCAAAAAAGAACACAGAAAATTAACTACCAAACAAGGCTACCATGTTTTGATTAAATTAAAGCCTAAGCAATGAGATTAATTAAAGTGAGGACTTAGCTTCGAAGGAGACTTCCATGCATACTCCAAAAACACTAGGTTTGGGTTTTTGAGTACTTACAAAGATGTTTGATGGAGGTTGAACATGGATTTGAGGTGGGGGGATAAGGGGGTCATTCGGTGTGATTTTGTGGCCATTTAATGAGTTCGGGTTTTGGGTCAGGATTTTTTATCCAGGATTCGAGGAATCCGACGAGGATTCAAAGGAAGCTAAGCCCGGATCCGGAAACGGGAAGTGGAGGAGCATCTATGGTGTAATTTTGGAGACGTTTTGCACCGGCGCCGCCGTGGGCGGCGGAGCAACCAGGATTTTAAATTAAGATTCGACGATATTGGCTATATTTGAGGGGTGCTAGTCATAGAAATGGGAAGAGGAAGTCAAGAAGATGCAGCGGTGTAATTTTGTGGGTCATTGGAGACATGCTATCGGCGGTGGCGATTTTTGGCTAACGGCGGAGGGTGGTGGGAGACGGCGACGTTACACTGGCACGTTTTAGGGGTTCTCAGAGATGGTTTGGGGGTAGAGGGGGGTTGTTAGGACATTTATATATTAAATGATCCCTAGTTCCTGGCCGTTAATTCATAAATCCTCGACGGCCAGGATTGATTAAGGATAAACGACGTCGTTTTGATGTTACAATGAACTACTGGGTTGGACTCGGGTATTGGGGTGGGTTTTGGGCGAAAGTTTTGATGGATTCAGGGGTTCAAAGACTTGGGCTGACCAAAAATTGGGTACTTTATTTAAGACTTCTAATTCCTTTAACTTTCACCTCTTTTCTCTTTTTTAATTTTTTATTTTTACAAAATTCAAAACTAATAGACCTGATTTTAAACTAAAATTAAACTAATTAATTTCCCATTAACTAAATCCTAATTTTAAAAGGAAATTAAGACAAATTTGACACTTCAAAAAGTAAAAATGCACAAAGAACCGATTTGTTATTATATTTTATTTTTCAATTCTATTAATTAATCATTGAACCTAAAATATTAAAACCGGCATCCTAAATGTAAAATGGTATTTTTGTATTTTTTTATGAATTAAAATGCACTCAACATGCAAGCAAGGATACAATTATGCAACTAAATTATAAAAATC
This sequence comes from Nicotiana benthamiana, assembly GCA_034376525.1. Classification (NCBI taxonomy): domain Eukaryota; kingdom Viridiplantae; phylum Streptophyta; class Magnoliopsida; order Solanales; family Solanaceae; genus Nicotiana; species Nicotiana benthamiana. The sequence goes on from CM067330.1 coordinate 96,007,804, forward strand.
ACACAGATAAATAAAAATTCTAATTATACAAATTTATAGGAGTTATTTAAGCTAGCCAAAAATCACATGCTCATAGCTGCCCCTCTTTGTTCGGAGACACGAAGGTTTTTCGGGCAAAGATAAGTGAACAATCATGAGATATTTTTGCCTGCTAAACACTCCGTGAGAAGCCTTTTGAAAAACTGGACCGCACCCTGCTTCGGAGGATGCCTACATATCTTCGGCTAAAGAGTAATCAAGTCAGTGTAGTTCAGGAGTGTTTGGTAGCTGGGGCTTCCAAAGCTGTGATCTCACTGTTGCTGCTGCTACTGCTACTGCTTGGTAGACCTCCTTATTACACCTTGTGAAAATAAAAATAAGCTAGACTAAGCTATGAACTATGAGTTACAAAAGAACCTATCTACAACTTCAGACTTTCTCTGGATCCTTGTTGCTTTATTTCCTTGTATTTATTCCTGTGAACTTTTTTGTTGCCTTGTTGACTTCTTGTTTTCTCTTCTTATATGTTTGATACCGAATTGATAGACTTGAAATGTATTCCCTTGTTCTGCAGGTGGACGCCTGATTACAAATATTTATAACTTGAAAAGTATTCCTTTATTTTCCAGGTGGACGCCTGATTACAAAAACTTGAGATTTGAAAAATATTCCCTTGTTCTACAGGTGGACGCCTGATTACCAAAACTTGAATTTGAAAAATTTTCTCTTGTTCTCCAAGTGGGCGCCTCATTACCAAACTTGAGATTTGAAAAATATTCCCTTGTTCTACAGGTAGGCGCCTAATTACCAAAACTTGAAATTTTGAGAAATATTCCCTTGTTCTCCAGGTGGGCACCTGATTACCAAAACTTGAAATTTGAAAAATATTTCCTTGTTCTACAGGTGGGCGCCTGATTACCAAAACATGAAATTTAAAAAATATTCCCTTGTTTTCCAGGTGGGCGCCTGATAATTAAAACTTGAGATTTGAAAAATATTCTTTCGTTCTCCAGGTGGATGCCTGATTACCAGATTTGAGATTTGAAAAATACTCCAATGTTCTACAAGTGGGCTCCTGATTACCAAAACTTAAAATTTGAAAAATATTCCCTTGTTCTCCAGATGGGCGCTTAAATACCAAAACTTGAAATTTGAAAAATATTCTCTTGTTCTTCAAGTGGGCATCTGGTGACCAAAACTTGAAATTTGAAAAATATTCCCTTGTTCTCCAGGTGGGCACCTGATTACAAAAACCTGAAGTTTGAAAAAATATTCCATTGTTCTCCAAGTGGGTGCCTGATTTCCAAACTTGAGATTTGAAAAATATTCCCTTATTCTACAGGTGGGCGCCTGATTGCCAAAACTTGAAATTCGAAAAATATTCCCTTGTTCTCCAGGTGGTCACTTGATTACCAAAACTTGAAATTTGAAAAAATATTCCCTTGTTCTCCAGGCGGGTGCCTGATTACCAAAACTTGAAATTTGATAAATATTCCCCTGTTCTCTAGGTGGGCGTCTGATGATCAAAACTTGAAATTTGAAAAAATATTCCCTTGTTCTCCAAGTGGACGCCTGATTACCAAAACTTGAAACTTGAAAAATATTCCCTTGTTCTCCAGATGGGCACATAATTACCAATACTTGAAAATTGAAAATATTCCCTTGTTCTCTAGGTGCGCGCCTGATTACCAAAACTTGAAATTTGAAAATATTCCCATATTCTCCAAGTGGGCGCCTAATTACCAAAACTTGAATTGTATCCCCAGAGACTGCTGCCTATGTGCCTGATCAAAACAAAACAAGAAATTTTTTTTCTTCCCCGGTTTGGTACTGGATGCATTCGTGAGTGTTAATCAAATCCCATGACAACTTTAAAATTAGGTTGCATTCTCAAAAGGTATTATTTTACACTATGTTTTGTTATCTGAGTTATGTCTGATGGGGATCTACCAGGGACTGGTGATCAAAGCTACTTCCTATTATCTAGGAGGGTTATGACAACTTTTAATTAGATGAAGAATGTGTCTGCTGAGGATTAGTATTTAGAGCTACATCCCATTACCCAGGGGGTCCTGAAAGCTTTTATAATTAAATCCCATTATCCCGGCGGGTCCTGATGACTCTTGTTGGGAAATATTTGGGTTTGACTATGTCACCCGACTATTTGTGTTTTAGGCTAAGTCTTATTTTTCAGGAGGGTCTTGGAAACTTTTAACTGAATCCCATTTCAACATGCAAGTCACTTTATTCTTGTTGCTATCCATGATTATATCTAACCTCTAAATAGATCTCATTTTCCATGAGGGTCCTGAGGGTTCCACATTAAATGCCAATTCTAACTTCCTGTTGTTTCTGCTGGGGATCATTGTTCAGGCGAGTTCCGACAACTCTTACTGGGGAAGGTATTTGTGCATGCCCATGTTACCCATGCTTGTTTGTGTTTAAAACTGAGTCCCATTTCCGAGAGGGTCTTGAGAATTTGAACTTGCATGCCCTTTTTAACTCTCGGTTCTCTCTGCTGGGGGTTACTAATTAAAGTTTTATCCCATTATGCTCTTGTTGGGGAGAATATTTATGACGAATTATGTCCTTTTATGATCGTACCATCCATGTGCCTGCCTTCCCATGTGGATGGCCACCTCAAGGATCTTTCGGGATTTTCTGCCCCTGTATCAATCAAAGAAAACTTGTCAGTTTGAAAAGTGGTGGTTAGCTTGTGATATCCTTGTTGAAATCAGCCTCCCTCGTGTTCCTTTGTATTTAATTTTTCACACTGATGATGAGTTTCTTGAGTCACTCGGCTGGCCCCGAACCCTTGTGGCTTTATTTTGCTCCCCCGTTATTGCATTGTACTCCTGACCCATTTTGCCAGAATTCATATATCTATGCTCGGCTGGCCCTTTGAACCCTTGTGGCTTTACTCTGCTCCCCTACTTTTGTGCTATGCTCCTTCACTTGCCAGAGTTCTTACATCTTTCCTAAGATTGCTGAGTTATTTTACTATGCTTGGCTAACCCTTATGACCTTTCCCATCTTTGTGTTGCGCTTCCGACTCTTTTGCCACAATACTTGCATCATTTCTGAGATTAGCCGGTCAGTTTTCGATGCTTGGCTGATCCCCTGAGCCCTTATGGCTTTTCCCTGCCTCCCCATCTTTATGTTGCGCTTTTGATCCTCTTGCCAAAACTCTTGCTTCTCGAGTCAGTTTTATCATTGAAGCTTTTTGAATACTTTCGCTTGCTGTTTCAACCTTTGCTGCCTTTGTTACGTTATTTGGCTGGCATGTGCTTTGTCCCATTGGGAGCTTGTAGTTAGCTTTTAAATATCTCTCCTGCTTGCTTAAACAAGACGACTATTAGAGACGCGAAAATAATGAAATGCAATGACTCTGAACTGTTTTAGAATAGAAGAATTCCAAATTTGGCGACTACTGAGGGGAAAAGAAAAAAGACTTATCTGTGAAGGAGTAACTGGTTTCCATGATTATGACATGCACTTCAGCTTAGTTGACCCAGTCTGTCCAAACGAGCGGCCTTCGGTTTCCATGCTTTGTGACCATTTTTCTAACCCAATTCCTTTAGCCAAATCCTAACTTTGCTAGACTTACGGTGTTCCAAACGGATTACCACCAATAGCGCTTTTTCCAGTTGTTGCTTCTTGCCTTGCATTTTCCTTATGGTGCCCGTGAGGGTTTTCACCAATAAGACTCTCTCAGTTTTATTATTTTCCTGCATGGGACTAGAGTGTTGTCCCGAGGTATGGCCTGCCTCTACTTGCCTACCCCATCATTTCTTAAAGACTGATCAGAAGGTCTTTCTTTGGACTATAATATAGGCTTTTGGATAAGGTTAGAAAGAAAAGGGTATAAGAAGACTCAAAATCATTTTTATGGGTTCAGAATTTACAACTTTCAAAATCCGATTTATTACAACAAACACAATTTCTACCCCAGTTTCTTGCTTGGGGCCTTTGGATTATTTGAATATGATCGAGCTGTGAGGCTGCCTACGTATCCTTCAATGGAATCAGGTCAAACGTAGTTCATGCCGATTCCTTATTTTTTGTTGTTGCTTGTCTATTCGCTTTTTTTTCTTTTCTCTTTCTGCTTTTCTTTTCTTCTTTTCTTTTCTTTGTTTTTGTTTTTGTTTTCTTTCTTTATTTTTTGTTTTTCTTTTTCTCTCTTTTCTTTCTTCCATTCTTTTCATTCTTTCCTTTCCTTTTACTGTCTTCTCATAATTGCATTTCAGACTTTCATTACTGATTCCGAAAGAGGGATACGAAAAGAAAGTAATTGAAGCTCAAAAGGGTTAGCAAAAGGTAAAGTGTTTAGATAACCGGATAAGATGCGTTTGTCATTTCTATCTCTAAAACATGCCAAGTATAAACAAACATGCCAAGTGTATATAATGATTCAAACAAAAGAAGGTCATACATATTATCTTTTAACTACATCTGAATTGATGGCCATTTCCACACATTTTCCTTCCACATCTGTTAGATACAACGCCCCGTTGGACAACACTCTTGACACGACGAATGGTCCTTGCCAGTTTAGGGCGAACTTTCCCTTTGCCTCTGCCTGGTGAGGGAGGATGCGTTTCAATACTAGCTGGCCCACTTCAAATTTTCTAGGACGCCTTGTTATATGCTCTGGCCATTCTCTGTTGATATAACTGGCCATGACATACTGCTACCAATATTTTCTCATCAATCAAACTCAATTGCTCCAGACGGGTTTTGACCCATTCTTCATCGTCAATTCTTGCTTCGGCCACAATAAGAAGGGATGGGATTTCAACTTCAGCCGATATTACGACTTGTGTACCTTATTCCAACAAATATGGGGTTGCCCCTACCGAAGTGCAGCAATGCAAAGGGTAACTTCTCATGCCGCTGCCTGGATCTTTCCACCATTTTGCGAAGTATCTTCTTTATGTTCTTATTGGCTTCCTCAACTGCTCCATTCGCCTTGGGGCGGTATGGGGTGGAATTACGATGTGTAATCTTGAACTGCTGACATACCTCTTTCATCAAATGACTATTGAGATTTTCTCCATTATCAGTGATGAGGGTCTTTGGGATTCCAAACAGACAAATGATATTTGCATGTACGAAGTCGACCAGCTTTCTTGGTCACTTCCTTTAAGGTTATAGCTTCAACCCACTTGGTGAAATAATCAATAGCAACCACGATGAACATGTGTCCGTTAGAAGCTGCTGGCTCGATGGGCCCGATGACATCCATGCCCCAAGCGACAAAAGGCCAGGGTGCAGACATTGTGTACAATTCAGATGGCGGGGAGTGAATCAAGTCTCCATGCACCTGACATTGAAGACATTTTCGCATGAAGCTGATACAATCCCTCTCCATGGTGAGCCAATAATATCCTGCCCGGAGGATCTTCTTTGCCAAAACATATCCGCTCATGTGCGGCCTGCAGACTCCAGCATGCACCTTATTCATGATGGTTCTAGCCTGCCCAGTATCTACGCACCTTAATAACCCAAGATCCGGTGTTCTTTTGTATAGCATCCCTCCACTGAGGAAAAACCCACCTGATAGACGACGGATTGTTCTTTTCTAATCACTTGTGGCCTGTACTGGATACACACCCATCCTGATATATTCTTTGATGTCGTGGAACCAAGGTTCACCATTAAGCTCTTCTTCCACCATAATACAGTAGGTATGTTGATCATGGACCTAGATATATATTGGGTCAACATAAGCCTTATCTGGATGATGTAACATTGACGGCAGAGTAGCCAAGGCATTAGAAACCTCATTGCAAATTCTGGGGATGTGCTTGAACTCTATTGACCGGAATCGTTGAGAAAGATCATGCAAGGATTTCCGGTATGGTATGAGTTATAAATCTCTTTTTTCCCACTCCCCTTAAATCTGGTGTACCAGAAGGTCCGAGTCTCCCAAGACCAAGATTTCCTGAACACCCATGTATGCCGCTAAACTCAAACCCAAAATACATGGCTCATATTATGCCATATTGTTAGTGCAATAGAAGCAAAGCTGAGCTGAGTCGTAACTGGGTAATGTGTGCCCTGCTTTAGAAATGAGCACTGCTCCTATCCCGACCCCTTTCATGTTGGTGGCCTCATCGAAAAATAATTTCCATCCCGACTTCTCTCCCTGTTCCATTTCATCAATATGCATTACTTTATCGTCCGGAAAGTATGTCTTTAAAGGTTCATATTCTTCATCTATCTTATTCTCGGCTAAATGGTTAGCTAATGCCTATGCTTTCATTGCAAACCTAGTCACGTAGACAATGTCAAACTGAGTGAGCAAGATTTGCCATTTTGCAAGCCTCCCTGTAGGAATGGGCTTCTGAAAAATATACTTCAACGGGTCTAGACATGAAATGAGTTAAGTGGTATATGATGACAAGTAATGTTTTAACTTCTGGGCTATCCACGTCAGGGCGCAACATGTCCTTTTAAAATTAGTATACTTGACCTCGTAGGCTGTAAATTTCTTGCTTAGGTAGTATATGGCCTGTTCTTTTCTTCCGGTGACATCGTGCTGACCCAACATCCATCCGAATGAGTTGTCTAAGACTGTCAAATATAAGATTAAGGGTCTTCCTAGTTCCTGCGGGACCAACATGGGTGGATTCGACAAGTATTCCTTTATTTTATCAAAAGCCTCCTGGAACTCTCACGTCTATTTCATCGCAACATCCTTTTTTAATAACTTAAAGATGGGCTCGCAGGTGGTTGTGATATGAGCAATGAATCGAGTATGTAATTCAATCTCTCCAACAGACTCATCACCTCTGTCTTGTTCCATAGAGGTGGCAATTCTTGTATGGCTTTGATCTTCAATGGATCTTGTTCAATGCCTCGACAGCTGACTATAAACCCTAGCAATTTCCTCGAGGGGATCCCAAATGCGTATTTTTTTGGGTTGAGTTTGAGATTATACATGCGGAGCCTCTACAAGAATTTCCTTAGATCTCTGACATGATCGGATTGCTTCCTAGATTTCACAATTAAATCATCCACATAGACCTCAATCTCTTTATGTATCATATCATGAATGATGGTTGTCATTGCCATCATATATGTTGCCCCAGCGTTCTTCGGACCAAAGGGCATGACCCTATAGCAATATGTTCTCCATAGTGTGATGAATGTTGTTTTCTCCGCATCCTCCTTATCCATCAAGATCTGGTGGTAACCTGCGTAGCAATCCACGAATAACCCAATATCATGTTTTGCACAGTTGTCAATCAGTATGTGGATGTTTGGAAGTGGGAAGTTGTCTTTTGGACTTACTTTGTTGAGGTCACGATAATCAACACACACCTAGTTTTACCATCCTTCTTTGGCGCAAATACAACATTGGCTAACCAGGTGAGATATCGTGTGACTCGGATAACTCTTGCCTCAAACTGCTTGGTCACTTCCTCTTTGGTTTTCACGCTCACATCAGTTTTAAACTTCCTCAACTTTAGTATGGCAGGAGGGCAGGCTGGGTCGGTAGGCAATTTGTGAACCACCAAGTCGGTGCTCAATCCGGGCATATCATCGTAAGACCATGAAAAAACATCTTTGTATTTGAGCAGCACTTCAATTATTTCTCCCCTAAGCTGTGACCGTTTGTGTCCCCTAAATTGACTTCCTCTGTATCGCTCAAGTTGGGCTTGGGTTTCTCCTCAAAATGGCTCAACTCTTTACTAATTTCATCCAATACTCTTTCTTCATCATACTCTGATTCATCCTCATGTTCTATTTCTTGAATTGTTATTTTTGAATTAGATTGATTTTTAAGACTGGGCCGAAGAGTCCATATACATGTCAGTTCATTTGAGCCAGTATAAAAATAACTGTAAAAAAGAGAAAAGAAAAGCAAAGAAAAATGAGAGCTATTAGCACTAAGGAAAAGGGAAATTGCATTTCATTGAAATTTGAAAGATAACAAGGTCTACACATCCAAATGGACGGAACATAACATCTGAATTACAACCCTGGAGATAATCCAGATTAAACTGAAAGAAAAATCAAAGTCAACCACCAAGACTCCCTCCGAGTGGGAAGAGGAGTAGCTTCCCAGTTGTTGACTCTTTCACGGGGTCCCAAAAACTGCATATCTATCTTGATTGATCCTTCTCCGACCTCCATCATGTTCACATTTTCAAACAACCTTTCAAACTTCTCGAGTAACTCTTTATCAGGGTCAACCACAGCATTGGAACTCGCTGTTGTTAAACAATTCTTGGAGTCAGGTTTCACAAATGATTTGCAGAGGCGAGGCACAGTCTTAGGGAGGGTCCATACTTTCTTTCTCATCTTTCTAGCTCTCTTGATATCTGCATTTGTAGGCTTGAACCCCAAACAAAAAGTCTCTAGGTTCGTGGGAAGATACACCGGTTGTGTGATACCCTGAAGTGATGCCCCCAAACCTTTTCTAGGAACAAAACCGTTCTTTAGACTTTTAACCGCTACCATTACTGTTGCAGTAGCTAACCTTGGTATTGGAATATGATCCTTTTCTGGGAACTTCTCCACTATTACCGAGTCATGAACCTTTTTTTTTCCTTTATCATCATCTGCTTCAATGAAGGGCAAAATAGCATCCGTGTGGACATGCAGATGGTCTTCGCCATGCACCACTATTTCTTGTCGATCCCATTTGAATTTCACCATTTGGTGCAAGGTTGAAGGCACTTCCTTGGCTAGATGAATATAGGGTCTGCCCAGCAATATAAGGAACTACTACGTCTAGCACTTGAAACTCCATAGTGAACTCCGCGGGACCTATTGCCAGCTCCAACACTATATCCCCCACTGAGTCTTTGCCTCTGCCATCGAACCCCCGAACGCAAATATTATTCTTGTTGATCCTTTCATCGTCCACCTTCAGCTTGTTCAATGTGGAAAGAGGGCATATATTTGCACTGGACCCATTGTCAATTATAACTCGGGTGACCACAACATCTTTACTCTTCACAGTCAAGTAATGAGACCTATTGTGCTCAGTGCCCTCCATGGGCAGCTCATCGTAAGAGAAAGTGACCCGATTTACCTCAAATATATTGTTTGCAATCTTCTCCAACTGATTTACTATTATCTTGTCAGGAACATGGGCCTCGTTCAAAATTTTCATCAACGCCCAGCGGTGTTCATCTGAATGGATTAGCAAGGAGAGTAAGGAGATCTGAGCCGGTGTTTTCTCAATTTCTCAATGATGGAGTAGTCCTGCATTTTCATTTTCTTCAAGAATTCTTTTGCTACAGCTTTCTTCACCGATTCTAGGTTATCCTTGGGTATCTTTCTTTTCCTCAACTCCTCAGGGGTGAAGTATCTCCCCAACCGGGTCAAAACCTGGGCTTCACAAACTTCTTCTCTAACTTCCTTCCCTTTGTACATTACTATTGCTTATTCATATCTCCAAGGAACGGCTTTGTTGTTGACGATTGGAGGCTAGATTACTGGTTATACAATGATAGGCTCTATGCGAGCACCTTCCACGACTATGACGGGGTTCCCTTGCTGCCCCGTGTACTATCACTTTTGCCTTTTCCTGCTTTGGTGAAACCATGCTTGATGACCTCCCTTGAACCACAATAGGTTTGCTGTCTATTTCCTTCATCTTGATTGCTGACTCCTCACTGCTCATACTTTCAATTGGCTTGACTTCACTGGATTTGATCATCATTACACCTTGTGAGGGCTTTTTAGGCTCTCCTCCCTTGTCCACTATCTCAATCATATTTGTCTCATGATGAGCCGGCAATGGATTTTGGTTAATGTTAGGTGCTTCCATAGCTTGCACTTCAATCCGGTGGGAGTCGATAAGTTCCTGGATAGCATTCTTCAGATGCCAAAACTTTTTGGTATCATGCCCCGGGTCACCAGAACAATATTCACAGTTGACAGAATAACCTAGATTTCTCGGGGGAGGGTTTGGGCAATTTTTCTTTGATTGGCCTCAACATGTCTAGCTGCCTCAATCTGTGGAACAAGCTGGTATATGACTCTTCCAATAGCGTGAAAGTTTTCTTCTTCTACACTCTCTTAGTTTTTCGAACTTGGTTGGCCTGGAAAGCTGGTCTGGGGGGTTGTTGGTAGGCTCTTGGAGGGTAGTTACTTGGTGGAGCTGGGTAATTATTTGTGGAGCTGGCGCACGCTATTGTACGTGGGCGGGAGGTTAGGTATATGCTTGTGCATGATGGACTAAGAAATGGGGTTCTAACGGTGGGTAGTAGTGTTGTGGTGGGCCATATGGAAAGTGTGGGTATGTTTGCTGGTGAGGTCGGGGTTGGCTATAATGGGATGGAGTTGGGCCCCTGAACTAAGTTCCCGACTCAACTGTCGCTACTTCTTTCTTCTTCTTCTTTCCAAATGATCCCCCAGTCCCAATTTGGATAGGCTGAGTGGTTGTTTGGTTGTAGAGTAACTCATGATTTTGTTGGATTTGAGTCCTTCCTCGACCATACTTCCCATTTTAACTACCTCATTGAACGATTTACCTACTGCCGACACCAGATGACCAAAATATGTGGGCTCCAGAGCCTGCAAGAAATAATCTACCATCTCACTCTCCTTCATTGGGGGGTCGACCCTCGCCGCGTGTTCCCTCCAACAAAAATCGTATTCTCTGAAGCTCTCGTTATGTTTCTTTCCAGTTTTGTCAAAGATAGACGGTATGGGACAATTTCAAGATTATATTCAAAGTGACAGGCGAATGCTTGCGCCAGGTCATCCCAAGTGTACCATCAAGTATGATCTTGCCGTCTGTACCATTCCGGTGCCGACCTACTTAAACTTTGACTGAAGTACGCCATTAGCAATTCATCTTTTCCCCCTGCTCCTCTCATTTTGTTACATAAATCCATTAGATGCGCGACTGGATCGCCATGTCCATCATATAAGTCAAACTTAGGCATCTTAAAACCTGGAGGCAACTGTACATCTTGGAATAAACAAAGGTCTTTGAACGCCACACTCACCTGGCCACCTAACCTCGCATATCTTGGAACGATTGTTCTAAACTTCTGACCTTCCTTAGAACCTCCTTTTGCTCGAGATTTTTTATTTGTCTTTCAACCCCCGCCGGGATTTCAAAACGGGGAGCATAGAAGTAAGGATCATGGGCTTTGTAAGTGAGTTTCGGTGGATAGTACTAATTGTTGTGAGCTTGAAGCAAAGGCTCACTTGATGATCTACAGGTGCCACATAAATGGGAGCAATTAGTGGAGGGGGGTGAGGAAAAACTTTGGGTAGTGGAGTTAGAGGTGCTTGAGAGGTCGTACCCTAGTGTTGCAGGTAGACGGGGAAACTTGGGGGTGGATCAGTGGTGGAATGGTCATGATATTGGGCCAGTGGTGGGATGAAGGTCGGATTAATAGAATAGGTTAGTGGTGGTGGCTGCCCTCTCACCCATGCCTGATACATCTCAACCATTTGGTGTTTCAGTTTGTACATTTCCTCATTCATGGCATTAACGTCCAATTCCTCTACCTCTTTCGAGGGTAAAATGATTCTGACATCGGTTTCCTGATTGGCCATGATCAGCTTGCTCTTAGACCGCGTGTTATAGGAGTGGGTTGCCAGAATGCCGCAAGAACTAACCATCTGTCTGGAATAAAAAGGCAACGCCATCACTAGTTAGTGGTTAGGTTTCAACACATATATGGCCACGTGTTTGGGGATGAATGCACCTAAGCAGTTATTCGTTTCTATGATGTACATACGTGATTGCTTGTGTCATCCCGGCTCTTATCCCGTGTCATCTTTTTTCTTGTGTTTCTTTCTTCTTTCTTCAACCATTTTTATTTTCTCATTCTCTCCTTTATTTTACCATTGTTTTCTTATTTTCTTTCTCTCTTTTTTCTTTTTGTTGGTTATGGTCAAATTCTATAGAGATTGTCTATGTATCATGACACGTTAATCTTGCAAATGAATACAGGAAATAATTGTTTTTGGAATTTTCAATTTTCGTAAAGCAAAGCATTTGATTACCACTTCTGATAAAGAAATATTTTGACTTTTCAATTTTCATAATGTAAAACATTTGATTACAACCGCTGACAGGAAATGAACAGACTCCAACTCAACCGGAAATGACCAACTTTGACTTAATATGGAAAATGACTGACCCAACACACTACTACAACTCAAATAAAGGAAACTACAGACTCTGAAATTTGAAAATCATGAATATATTAAGCCTCTAATACTCCTAGGGCCTGCGGGACATCATTCGGTCTTGTCGCAGGCCTATATGCTAAATCCCCTTAGAGGTGGTGGAGGTCTTCCATTACTTGTCGAACAAAAATCCCCACTACAACAAAGAAGGTTATACGAGCCATGTCCTCGCATGCGTGGCACTTCATGGTAATGCATTCAGCAATGGCTTTGATTCGCTCTCTAATCCTGCCCTTTTCTTGAAGTAGCCGCCTTATCTAATCACTCCTGGCTTCCAGAACTTGGGAGTCACGAAGGTGCTGATTTTGCAGCTATTGTGTTTCCTCCTCCATTTGGGCCATCAAGATATAGCAATGTTCCCTATCAGTTTTGAAATATTTGGCTTGCCTAATTGCCTCGTCCTCAAGGGTAGTTACTTTTCTTCTCAAATTAGAAATAGTTGCTTCATAGTTTCTTTTCATTTGTTGCACAGATTGGGCCCGCCCTTCTGCTTTCTTTTTGCACTGCGCCTGGATTTTTCATATATTTTTTTCAAATTTTTCCAGGTCTTCTTGGCATTCCAAGACTTGCCTTTTCAGCCCGCTTATCAACCTTTCATCGGCCCGGCTCATTTCTTGGTCGATGGCTGTTACTTTCATATGTTGGATCTGAGCCTTAAGAGTCTCATCTTCCTGAGTCAATTTCTTTTTATCACCTTCATCGGCTGCGGCTTGCAAGCTATATTCAAACTGAAGATCCCGAACCTGCTTTTCCAATGCTCCTATCCTGGTCCTATATTCATTTTCTTTGGCTGCCAAATCCAGTTGCGCCCGGGCTCCGTCAGTAAATTGTTAGACATGTGGCCTCTTTGTGGGTCTCTCAGGGATGTGGAATCTTTTTCCAAACCAAATCATATATTTAGGGTCCACTTCGCCTCTAGGTCGATCCTGCAATATGGTCTTAGGCTCAAGAAACCTACATTCATTCCATATTTGGCGGATTTTTCCTTTTGGAAATGCAACTTTTGGTCCTAGTTCTATGACTTGTTTACTTAGATCTTCATCACTGTGGACGGTTTGTAATCTTCCCAATTGGCGCAAAACCCTTCAGGGAGCATAGGGTTGGATGATTGGGATGCCCATCAAGAGAGTATAAGGTTCTTCGGCTGATGTGTATACTGCCTCAGCAGCGGGAAACCATCCAAAATCCCACTCAATTTTTTCATCGGTCAAGGATCTCAAACATGGTAGCCAAGCCTCGGTACCCTCAAGGAATTCAATACCTGTTACCCGGGTCTTAAATTCTTTACTATAGATCAAACCGGTCAAATCGTAGTTCATGCACCCAGTCCGGTGACAGAGGTGCTCTTGCATCCACAGCTGTAGCAACAGATTGCAACCCTGGAAGAACTTTCCACCTTCTAGGCATATAGTCAAGGCCCGATGGATTTCAGACACGGTTAGTGGCACCACCGTGCTATTGACTTTTTTGATTGCAACATCTAGCACTCCTACGAGGCCGATCTTTATGTGACCATCTTTTCGGGGACATACTACAACTCCTAAGAAAGCTTTCATGAAAGCTAAGGCCCGCCTTGTCTCCCACTTGTCTCTGTTTCTGGCATGGGTTAGACAAGTGTTTGGCTCTTCAAAACCTCGGGGGTTGCCATATCGATGATACAAGCAATGGAGTGTGCAATACCCTTCTAATATATTTCCATCCCAAACATCCCAACTAATACTTAGAAAGTCTAGGAAACTGTGGGGTGTTACTGGTCTTGGTTCCAACGGATACCTGTTTCTAAGATTTCCATTGAGATCTGCATATCCGGCAACTTCCTCTAGTGTAGGTGTGAGCTCAAAGTTAGAGAAACGAAACACATTGCGAGTAGGGTCCTAGAAAGGTATCAAAGCCTCAACTATGTCCAACATTGGCTTGACTTTTAATAAACCGATGAGGCCACCCAGAACCTTTTCCACTATTTCTTTGCTGCCCGACCCTAGATCGTCCCACCATATATGGTTCTTCAAAGGGATCTTATTAAGGACTATGAAGGGTTCAATTTTATTTGTTCTCATCCTGCACATTTATTAAAGTTAATTAAAGACTGGTTGACTGAATAAAAACAACATTATTTCTTTCTTCTTTTCAATTTTTATTTCAAAGTAATACTCCGGTTTTGCGGATACGACTTTTTAGCACCTCGGGGGAGAAGATTTTAAGGTTGTGTCCGTTAACCGTTGACAATGACTCAAGGTGGCTGTTCTTGCAAAAAATAGCCTTCCGGCGCCCTTTTGGGACATTCGACTTATTTTTGACAAGGATGGCGTCACCTGACTTATTTATAGCTAAAATCAACATTTTTGTTACCATTTGTGGCTATTTTTACAAAAGTGAAGTTGGACCCGATGGGGGTCGCCTACGTATCTCACATCCGGTGAGAATCAAATTAGCGTAGTTCAGACAAATAAAACTATTTTTTGAAAACAACTCTTTTCTTCTAATTCATAGGCAAATAAACAGAACAAAATTTTCATTGACAAATTGAACAAACTACTTTTGAATGCAAATTTTTTTTTGTTTTTGTTTTTTTTCCTTATTCATTGGCAAACAAACTCTTCCCATCTCTCAAACTTTCCCTATTATTCATAAGCCGGTAAGCATGTAAAATCTGGAATAAATTCACAACTAGCACGCAAAATGCATCAGGATGGTCTATTATTTTGGGTGCACCTGTCCTAGACGAACCCAACCCCTGTGTTGAGTCCCCTAAGTCAAATGTTCGTGATGCAAACAAACGTTCCTACTAGGGATCCACTATGAGGTTTTGTTATACTAGTTTGAACCCTGGGTTTAATGTTCTAGACCTGGCTTGCCCAAGCGGACAACTCGAGCCGGGGGAGGGGGGAGCGTACCGGGGATACAGAAGCTCCATCATCTTAGCAGCTTCTCCGAACCTCGTTCTAAATTGGGATAAGACTCTAAATAGAAGAGAAGCCACATGAAGTGCACCCTTATCCATGATTTAGAAAAATCAGAGAGATGGAGGGTTTCATAGCAGCTTATATGCAGTCCAGCAATTATCAAAGCGGTAAAGAATTTCGTATATATGTGGCATGGAACATGTAGTAAAATCAGAAAAGTCAAATATAACAGTTATTCTAAGCTCGAATTCTTGAACCCTTAACCAGAGATTCTGGGTTCGATCCCCAGCAGAGTCACCAGAGCTTTCATACCTCACTTTTGACACTACAACCCCGCGAAGGGCATAGTTAAGAGAGTTTTTCCAATTTAAGGACAATCGAAACATGATCTAATTATTTAAGAGATTCTCAACGTCGCCACTTGGAATAATTCATGGTGTCCCAAGTCACCGGTTTAAATCCTGAAACGAGGAAGATTTGACTCTATTTAGCAGTCAGGGAACCAAAAATTCGAGTAAGAAATTATGTTAACTCGGTAGAAGGTGTTAGGAACTCCCGAGTTCTGTGGTTCTAGCACGGTGTCTCAACTATTATATTTGGCTCACGTATTGATTTTATAACATGTCACCCTATATTGTAATTCTAAAAATATTTACCGTTTTTGATTAATTTTTAAAGGAAATGTGAATGTCGTTTAAAATGTGTGTTTGGGTCACGTCACATGAAATGCACCCGGATCTAAAACACATTTTATTCAACGTTTTGGGATTTGGATTTGGGTCACATGAAATTCACACCCAAATTTAAGAAGGTAAAATTATTAAAGAACGCGCCTAAAGCGGCTAACGCATTATTAACTTTAAGGGAGGCCATGAAAATTTGCTAAATGTCTCGTCCCGAGTTCTATGTATTTTAATGAAGTAATTAAGGAGGGCCACAGAATTTGTGATTTATTTTGCGCGGCGCACCTCGTTTGTTTTAAAGGCCACCCTAAAAGGGATTATCATTCTCTATAGAAATTATCTCTAAGGCGACTTAATTAATTAACATTATTAATAAGAAATTCATGAAATTTGGGCCCCAAGATCAAGTCCAAACTTCGAACAAAAGTGATCTCCATTACTGAAGAAACGCTTAGCTCGAGTCTACCACTTAACTTGAAAGGCCCAAAGCATGACATTAATTTCCAAAGAACTACTCGCTATTTTAAGCCTAGGCCCAAAATAGCCTAGTCCTCATGAGGCATCTACGAGTAAACCTTATGACTACTGAAAATGGTCACACCAACCTGGAAACAGTTTGGGCTCGAAACAAGCCCATTTTCAATGGAGAGTCCAAATCAAGAAGGAAACCAAGGAATCATATTTAAGCAATTTCATTGAAGAAATAGTCAATCCAAAGAAGGGCATTGGCAACTGATTGTACATCTACAGATTTGTAATTTGGGTCAAATGACCACAGAACTAAATTGCGAGAAAACCAAATGCTAATATATAGGTTTTGAACTATCTGGAAACCATTTTAAACACCTAGCTCTCGATGAATATAGATATACTTAGGTGAACCAACATGTTAATCCTGTAGTCATTTCTTATGCTTACTCAATATTAAAATTCAAACTAACGTTCAAGCTAAAATCTAAATGCATTTCGTGCCTCATGAACAAGCAAAAACTCAATTGAATACTAGACCTATACACATCGGATCATGATAGGATTTGAGAACTCTTTCTACTCCTTCAACTATCATGAATTGCAAATCAAACTATACTACTGAAACTAACAGCTCTACAATTCTTTAGTGGGCTTAAGCACCCATTACTTGAGAAGATTAAAACCATTTCGAGCAATACTATAAAACAAGTAACCCAAATGTCATTTCAGTTATACATATCCAATTAGTACATCATAGATAATAAACCTTGTTGCTAATTCATAGTCTAGGATTAATTATAACATGATTCTTAGCTATTTGAAGGAAAAGTCAAATAAGTGACTGCTGAAAATGTAGCATGCATAATATTATTACAGAAATGGCATTTCTAATGCAAGGAAGATCTTAAGAGGCAAAATAAAACTGCTCCATTCCATCTTCGGAACTCGATTTACATTTGGAGGTTTATAGTGGTACCTGATACAGCAGATGAACAAGAGGCGATGAGCTTAAAACAAAAAATCAACAGCAGAGATCAGCAACAACAATTCCAACAGCTAGAACCCAAGAAATTCACAATGATAACCAATAGAACAGTAGACAACCATGAAACTACACAGAAACAGGGCTCAAACTCAAACCCTTGCTAATACTCACACAAAAGCTGATTATTTTCAGAGGTGAGGAATTCTAAAAATTTAAAGTAGTAATAGAAAGTGGAACTCTTTAATCATAAGCCGCCTGTGATTCTCTTTGGTTTCCGCCCCTTTCTCTAATACCTCCTAACCTCTAAACTTGTAAAACAAGGCAGGAATATGCTTTTATATAGGTAAAACTTAGGGCTTCTTTTCAGATCTTACATTGCACCATTTGTCCCTTATTTACTGACTTTCTGCCCAAGTCACACCATTATGATTCTACAATACCCATTATAACCCCTTCTAGGTGCTTCTAGAGACTTCTAATTTCAGTTACTACAGATTCCCTATATTGAATTCCCTAGATTACCCTTCTCAGTTCTGAAAGTTACTAAGCCAAACCAACCCCTTTACCCTGATAACCTGGTCAAGAAGTGACCATGGTTAACAAAATCTAGCCTATTCAGCTAATACCAACAGATCTAAAAATTGAACTAATTAAACGACTCAACTAATCATGAGATTAAAACTAAGAATCAATAGACTAACAATTAATGGCAACTGAAACTAAGAACAAGTTGTCAGCAACAATCATGGGTTATTCAATCAAAATAAAACACAAAATCAAACTAGAACAGAACAAAATTAAACAAAACTGAGTCGGAAGTAGAATCAATAAAAACCTTAGATTTCTTTAATCGAGCCTGAACAAAGAAAATCAGTAGAATCCAATTAATCAATCCAAGAATCAAATATATTAAGTAATAGGCTCATGCTACTAGTGTAAGTCAGAGGAAGACGAGGTATCAATCGAACAAACAAACTTGACCAACTCCAAAACTTGCTAATTATATTCAAACATGCATTTTTTTAAACCAAACTAATTTCCACCTATTAGGCAGAATCCTGAGTGGCACTACTAAAAAACGAACGTAGATAATGAACTACCAAACAAGGCTACCACGTTTTGATTAAATTAAAGCCTAAGTAGTGAGATTAATTAAAGTGAGGACCTAGCTTAATTCCGTCTTGGACCTTAGCCTCGAAGGAGACTTCCATGCATACTCCAGAAGTCCTAGGTTTGGGGTTTTGAGTACATACAAAGATGTTTGAGGGCGGTTGAATATGGATTTGAGGTGAGGGAGATGAGGGGGTCGTTCGGTGTGATTTTGAGCCGTTTAATGGGTTAGGATTTTTTATCCAGGATTCAAGGAATCCGATGGGGATTCGAAGGAACCTGACCCCGGATCCGAAAGGGGAAGTGGAGGAGCATCTATGGTGTAATTTTGGATGCTTTTTGCACTGGCGCCGCCGTGGGCGGCGGAGCAGCCAGGATTTCAAATTAAGATTCGATGATACAGGCTAATATTTGAGGGGTGCTAGTCACATAAATAGGAAGAGGAAGTCAAGGAGATGCTGTGGTGTAATTTTGGGGGTCATTGGAGACTTGCAGAATGCGGCGACGATTTCCCACCAACGGCAAATGACATAGGGTGGTGTGAGATGGCAACGTTATGCCGGCATGTTTCAGGGGTTCTCAGAGATGGTTTGGGGGTGGGGATGGGGGTCGTTATGATATTTATATATTAAATTATCCTCAGTTCCTGGCCATTAGATCATAAATCCTCGACGACTAGGACTGGTTAAGGATAAACGACGTAGTTTGGATGTCACAATGAACGAATGGGTTGCTCGGATATTGGGGCGGCTTGGGGTGAAATTTTGGATGGGTTCAGGGGTTCAAAGACTTGGGGTGGCCCAAACAATTAGGCACTTTATTTAAGACTTCTAATGCCTTTAATTTTTACCTCTTTTCTCGTCCTTTTTTAAAATTTTTTACAAAATTTAAAACTAATAGACCTGATTTTAGAATAAAATTAAACTAATTAATTTCCAATTAACTAAATCCTAATTTAAAAAGGAAATTAAGACAAATTTGAAACTTCAAAAAGTAAAAATGCACAAAGAAACAATTTGTTATTATATTTTGTTTTCCAATGCTATTAACTAATCACTGAACCTATAATGTTAAAACTGGCATCCTAAATTCAAATCACCTTTTTTTGTATTTTTTATGAATTAAAATGCACTCAACATGCAAGCAAGCACACAATTATGCAACTAAATTCTAAAAATCACACAAATAAAAAATATTCTAATTTTACGAATTTACAGGAGTGATTTAAGCTAGCAAAATCACATGCTCACACAAATGCGCATTGTACTGATCCAAATCGTATGTTAACAACTAGTACTTGGGACGTCATTAATGATATTGTTAAATTTTTACATAAATTTTATACAGCTACTGTTGAGTTTTCTAGAGCATATTACCCTACTGTTACTATGGCTTTAGTACATATAGCTAAAATTTCTTTTCTACTCTCTGAATTTAAAAGAAAAATATAAGGATGATGTTGAAAAAATGCAAGCAAAATTCACAAAATATTTTTTTTCCAATTCCTCCGATTTGCTTAATTGATGCTCATTTAAATCCTTCTATTAAGATGTCTGATTGTCATCAATTAATGAATATTTTATATGCTTATATGGTGATTGGACCAACTGAAACCCCAGATTTATATGTTTCTATGAACAAGCTAAATGATTATATACAACAATTATATAATTATTATGTAAATGTAATCGATGATGCTACTCGTGCTGTAGGCAATGTTAATCCTACTCTCTACTGTACCACTTCTGCTACTGTAGATGATAAAGAAGATCTTGATAGTATTAATATTTCTTCTACATTTTCTAACACTAAACCAGTAGTAGGAATATTGATCTTCAATTCTATTTGAATACGCAAAAAAAGCCTCGCACAAAGGAATTTTCACCTTTGGGATGGTGGCATGAGAATGGAAAGTAATTTTCTGTTCTTTTCTCTATGGCTCGGGACGTGCTGAATGTGCTAATTTCTACTGTTGCATAAGAGAGTATATTTAGCCAAGCAAGACAAGAACTTGGAGACACCCGTCACTCATTGGGAAGCAATACTTTGGAAGTTTTAGTAAGTTTTAGAGATTGGATTAGATCGAAACAAAGAAATCAAGGACGTGAAGATTTTGATAGCCCAGAAGACGAGGAACATGGAGATATATTAACACATGGTAACCCATCCGAATTTAACACTCCAGAAGAAGGTCAATAAGTTCATATTGATTATGAAGAACTTACTAAGGCAATGTAAAACCTTTGAATTTACTTGTTAAAAATGTAAACATTTCAATTTGTAAGTTTGAAACTTTGAATTATGAAATAAATATAACACTTGCAATAAGTGTAATTTTTTTCCATCTTCCTTGTATTCTTTATGTTAATACTTTGTATTAATATAACTTATAGTAGCTATAAAAAATTCCAAAAAAAAGTAAAAATACACTAAACCCGGCCAGGCCCAGCCCCCTCAACCCGTAACCCGTACGGTTTAATTTTTATTCGGATGAATCCAAACTCGTTAAACCCCTTAAGAACCAGCCTAGAACCGGCTCGGGCCGTAACCTATAGGAGTCCAAAAAATAGTGGCCCGGCCCGGACCATCCATTTAACACCTTTACGAGTATAATAGGATTGGGAACAAATGGAAAAGAGAGACGATCAACACTTTATTCATTACCAGTCTTAAACACAATTGTTATAGCAAGAGTTGCTATGCTCCTATTCTGATCAGCAATCAAGCTCTCCATATCTATGTTGTAGTTTTTCACGGTCATAGGATGTGTCATATCTATCCTTCGACATCATATACATGGCGTGAGCTTGTTTGAAGTTTTAACACTGCAAACAAGTTTTCAACACTAAAATACAGGGCACAATTCAAAAACTAGATCATAGGATATCAATTTTTAATGAGTTCAAAATGCCAGATATGATTGTTATTGTATTTTATTGTTGAAATTAGTTAGTTATTATTTTCTGCTGTATAGACTGTACCTGTGATGCTGATTTTTGAAAATTTATTGTACAAAAATTTAAATCCACCATTCAAGGACCTTGAAGCTTGAAACTCATAACATTGTTTGTTTAAGTTTTTAATTATTTTGATTTGATCTTGTATAGGTTTGTTTGAAAATTTGGTTGGAGGTTGTACTAAAGTTTTAGTCAATTTGGTCGAGATTGTAATAGATTTTATAAATTTGGGTTGAAATATAGTTGAACTAGAGAAGAAGAAGAATTTGTATTGTATACCCAAATAGTAAACAAATATACCACTTTAATATACAATTCATTTCAAATATATACCCTATTAGTATAGCTATATACTGTATTGGTATCATATGCTAGTTGAATCATTTTTTGGTTGTATTAATTGCATTTAATTTGTATAAATTTGATTTTCTTATAATAATAGTAATATAGTACAATATCTTGACATACCTTATGATATTAATATGTGATACACTATTTTTTTTTTATTTTTTCTCTTTATGTATGTGTGTTATGTAATAGTAGTATAGTCATATAGTTTTCAGGAATTAACTAATAAAATTGTAGACCATGTTGGTATATTTATATGCCATACTAGTATCATATGGTAGCTTGAACGTTACTTTGGTTGTTTTACCTGCATTTTAAGTGAATTCTATTATGAAAATATTTATATGAATATGAGTTGCAATGCTGGAATTTTTGTGTGCGGATGGACATAAATTACGTGTATTATGTAATAGTTTTTATAGCTCTAGGTAATTGTTGGAACGACCCCATATAACTATATACCCTCTTAGTATATGAAATGAGCAAGTTGTTTTGCGAATATTTAGCTTGCAATATGAGCATGTAATTTTCTCATACTTTTATTGTGTTCTTTAATGTTTTGGCATAGTAGTATAGTCACAGATAGTTGTAGCCATAATCTAGAGAAATCATATACTCTGTTGTTATATATATATATTGGTATCACATGGTACTAGATGTCTTTTTTGCTACTAATACTTTTATTGTATTTTTTAATATTTTATAATCATTTTTATTCTAGTTAGCATATATGGAGATTTGGTTGACGTAGATTATATTTTCTTACTCTATAACTGGTGATATTACTGCTAATGGTAGAGTGTGTACTGATATTTATAGGGAAGGAGATCAAGGTTTGCATGGCAATCAAGTGTTGATTCATAGAATCTGATTATGTAATTTATAGTGCTCATCAGCAGTCAATGTGATATTCAGTGAATTAGATCAAGTGACAACTGATATTATTTCAGTTTAATAATTGAATTTAAAAAATGAGAAAGAAAAAAAAAACAAGGTATATTGTACTACTGTTATTAAAAAAACGTGAATAAATATTTACTATGTCAATTATTTTTTCTTATTGTATAAAAAATAATAATAACGATAAATGAAATTAGATTGTGAACAGAAAAATATAAAAAAGAAGTTAAATAAAATTAGAAAAGGGATACATAATTTTATTTTTATGAATAACTGTATGATTCTCCCAATTTAAATAGTAATATTATACTATCAAAATCACAACTACTCAAAACATTGTGGTCCACTAGTTGAAGTAACAACGTAGGGAACATATTAGTTGAACTTAAAATTAGGGAATAACTAGTGGAGTCATCTTGAAATAAGCGTGGGTTGAGTCAATAAATTTTGGTTGGGTTCGATTAGAAATACAAAATTGTATGCTAGACAAATTGAACTTAATGTTATTACTGTGCTGGTATTTGGATAAAATATTCCTTATTCACGTAAGAATTCACACCTCACGAGTATAATATTAATGTAAATATTGATCATTGCTTTCACGCCTTGAACCTGTGACTTATAATTATAACTTTACCATTGCTATAGTACTCCCTTCAAATTAATAGGCTCGTACAACTCTAGATCCGAACAAACATAATATTCTCGCTGACCAACAACTGCGGTCATATGCTAGCAGGTTAAAAATGAATTACACTGATGCAACAATATTATTTATTAGTGAAACGAACAAAATTAATATTCAAAATTTTATCCTTATTTAAGACACCTACCGGCTAAAAATAACTCTTGTTTCCACAGCAACATTTCTTGGAGAAGAAAGAAAAGAAAAACTAACAAGAATCTTTATTTAATCGAAAAATATAATTAATACAATGAGACAAAACCAATACTCCGTACATGTGTAGATTCATTTTTTTATTTCGTTCCAAAGGAAATGTTAACTTTCTAGTTTTTATACTTGCCATTAAACTCAGTGGTTTTCAAACTTTTATTTGGCACCTGACGACGCCCCTGTCACCATCACTACTTTTCCTCTCAGTTCTTTCCATGGCTCCATTGTTTAGGTATGCAACTGCAGAGTGTTATGGATGCGTGCCTTTTATTAAACAGCTGAGGGGAGTACCCATTGTGAGAAATGGTATTCTGTCCAAGATACTCTCAACATGAGAACTTATCTATTATATATAGAGAGTACAATGTATCAAGTCAACAAGTACTCTACCTAGAGTACAAAGTTATGTAAACAAGGACTCTTTAGAATACATGTAAGACTAAATAAATTATACCTATTCTATATGTACTACTACACTCCCTCAATCTGAACTGGTGGGAGTAACAGACAGATTGTCCGGAAGAAAACAAAATTGGGATGAAGGCAGGCCCTTCGTAAAGATATCTGCTAACTGCAAGTGTGTTGGAACATACTGAACTATAAAATCTCCTTGGGCAAACTTATCACGCACAAAATGAAAATCAACAGCAATATGTTTCAAGCGATCATGAAAAACTGGATTAAGGGTCATGTAAGTTGAACTGATGTTGTCACACAATACACGAATTGGTTAATAAAGAAACATACCAAGCTCACAAAGAATGTGACGAATCCAACAAGTCCCAGCAACAATAGATGCAATAGCCCGGTACTCGATCTCCATAGATGATTTTGAAACTGTTGGTTGCTTCTTTGCACACCAAGGGATAAGATTAGATCCTAGAGACACAACAAAAGCTGAAGTAAAACGACGACTATCTGGACAACCAGCCCAATCAGCATTAGAGTAGGCAATAACCATGGAAGTCGGAGATAGGGCATGCAAAGTTAGACCATAAGTCAGAGTTCCCTGCAAGTACCTGAAAATATGCTTGACACAATACAAGTGAGTGGTACGGGGAGCATGCATAAATTTAGAGACAACATTTATAGCATAGGCAATATCCAGACAAGTCATAGTCAAATATTGAAGAGACCCACCCATGCTCCTATATTTACTAGGATCTGAAAGTAATTCACCGTCCATTAGAGAAATAGAAGTGCGAGAAGCAATGGGAGTACGAACTAGCTTGCATTTGTGCATATGAAATTTAACTAACAAATTAGAAATGTACTTTTGCCGAGACAAGTGAAGACCGTGATTCTTAACTAGTTTTCGTTCTTTGACCACTTAATCAGTCTATGTGTCTTAACACGTTTCCATAAATATAATTTTTCTCAATACAGATAATCCCCCCACTTTCTATTTATTCATCAGTGTGACGACCCAAAGGGGTCATCACTTGTTTTCTTACCTATTTTGTACTTTCGAGGCCTTAAAAACCTCATCTGGGGTTTCCTCAATTTACGTGTGCAGTCCGGGCGCATAGTCGGAAAGCTTAGATATGGATTCTGTGAGTAAAATGCAAAATTTTGACATTAAAATGAATAAATTTGACTTCGGTCGATATTTTGGGTAAATGGACCCAGACCCGTGATTTGGCGGCCTCGGAGGAAAATATGGGACTTGGGCGTGTGCTCAGAATCAAATTCCGAGGTTCCAAGCCCGAGAAATGAATTTTTGCGTGAAATTATTTTCTGGAAATAATTAAGGAAATTGGAAGTGAAATTCTATTAACAGATTATGGTAGTGGGCCCGTATTTTGGTTCCGGTGCCCGATACAAGTCTTATGTATGGTTTAAGCGCTTTATATAAAATTTGGTTGAAAACAGATGTCGTTTGACGTGTTTTGGACTTCAAATGAAAATTTGGAGGAAATCATGATTTTTGGGGCTCGATTCGATATATATGATGTTATTTTGGAGATTTGATCATGCGAGTATGTTCGTAGGATATTTTTGAGTTTGTGTGAATATTTAGTTTGCAGGCCTGAGGGCTCGTGTGAGTTTTGGATAGGTGTCGGATTGCATTTTTGAAATTTGGAAAAATCTGGTATGAACAGGCCTGCAGGCCTCAGCAAATGTGAACTCGCAAATGTGAAGGATGGATCGCAAATGTGAAAGCAGCCCAGGTCTGCTTGGCTTGCAAATGCCAAGGCTTAGCTTACGCAAATGCGAAGCATACTCCGCAAATGCGAAGTTCTTTTTTTTGGCTAGTGCTTGCAAATGCGAACAAAAGTCACGCATTTTCCGTACTGCAGGGTTTGCAATTGCGAACACCTATTCGCAATTCCCATATCTGCAACCTGCAATTTTTATACTTGTCAAAATTTGGACATTTTTCACCCCATTTTCAAAACACAACTCCTTTGGGCGATTTTCCAAGAACAAGACCTCTTCCAAATCATTTGTAAGTTGGTTTTTACTTATTTCTTTCAATCTTTGAAATTATTTAACATGTTTTAAGTTAAAATCAATGATTTTCATGGGTGAAATTGGAGGTTTAGGATAAAACCTAGGGTTTTCTAAAATTGGGGATTTGGACCTCAATTTGAGGTCCGATTTCAAAACAAACTATATATTTAGGTTCGTGGGAGAATGGGTAACCAGATTTTGGTTCGAACCTCCGGTTTTGAGCACGTTGACCTGAGGGGCATTTCGGTTATTTTACCTAAATTTGCGTCTTAGCTATCAATTAAGTAGTAGAATTAGTTGCTTGAAATGTTATTTACGAGATGTAATTGAAATGAATAGATTTGGGCCATTTGGAGCGTGATACTCGTGGCAGAAGAGTAATTTTCAAGTTGATTTTGGAGCCGATAGAGGTAAGTGGCTTGTCTAACCTTATGTGGGGGACCTTCCCCTAGGATATGATGTTTGTTAATTGAACGCCTTGTACGTGAAGTGATGAGCGTGTACTTGGGCAAATTGTTGGCAAATCCATTATTACTTGAAGTATTTAAATTGAGTTTTCTTGCTTACCTATTCATTTAAAATTGTAAATTTATTCTATGCTAGTTTGGAGAAGCATATTCTCCTGAGTTAGTATCTTTTCCTAATATTTGGGTTGCTATTGTGTATTTTTAAATTGGGACTACGGGTTGGCCTCCCGGGAGATACCCGTGAACTTGATATGTTCTGGACTAAGGGTGCGGGATACTAAGAGATCCCTGCACATGAGATTGTAAGATTTGAGAATACCAAGAGATCCTCGAGATACCAAGAGATCACTAGTGAATATAATGAGGATACCAAGAGAGGTTAGGTTTGGTACTTACTGAGTACCGCTGCGGTGTATTCATGCATCTTCTGCGCATATTTTTTTCATCTGCAGATCCAGGCACTTCATCTCAGGCGCACTATCATCGAGGCAGAGAGATCTAGCAGAGACGTGAGGTATATCTGCAGTGTTCGCAGACCAAAGAGTTTCCTTCCTTATTCTATTTGTAGCGTTTAGATTCTATCACACTTTTGATGTAGACATTCTGGGGATTATAGCATTTAAAATATTTTCCTTTAGCTTGTGTTTCCCGTGAGTTTTCAATTTGGGATTGAGTTGTAGATTTCCGCATTTGTTTTTGAGTTGTATATGCCAAGTGGCACTTATATACCATTTTTCTTCTAGTTTTGCTTAATTTAATTAAATGTTTCCGCCAATTATATTAATTTCTGCATTGTTAGGCTTACCTAGTTGTAGGAACAAGGTGCCATCACGATATGTTCATGGAGGGTGCATTGGGATCGTGAAAATCAGTTGAATAATTGGGAAGTGGATTTCTTTATAAGAGAATTTTTGTCACAATAAATGCTATGACAAAACTGAAGCTTCAACTGTCGCTTCCATTTAATGATCTATACACATGTCATTTTCCTATTGGTTCTGCAGTTTAGCATCCCTTTTCAAGGCTTTTCCTACGGCTCCACTGTTCTCGAAGTGTCAGTTATCATTATTAAGGTTCATCCATCATCGTACTTTTTTCTTTTGCCGGTTGCCCATCAACATACATATAACTTCTTTCTTTATCTTCTACCACATAAAACTTATTGAACACTTCAATTCTTCAAATTTCTATTCACTTCTTCCTCACTTCAATCTTCATTGCCATGACTTCACCAAACCTTAACCCTAGGAGCACTCCTATTTTAGATCACTTCCCCGTAACCCCATTAGGCTAGAAGAGGTGGTAGACTCCGTAGCTTGGGGTCCGCTTGCGGTGGTAGCACTTCTACGCCTTCTCCTAGTTCTGGTCCCCGTCACACCTCATTTTTTACATACCACCCCCGGAAGGATAATATATACAAGGGAGATTTTTCACTTAAAGTGACATTAGTCGAAATGTGATTATTTATTTATTAGAGTCACCACTTGGGATAAGTTTGACTTTTGGTGTCCAAAGTCACCTGTTTATCTTGAACCCCAAATCGAGGAAATTTTTGACTTTTCAAATGAAGCCTGCGAACCAGATATTCTTTAGTAAGGAATTCTGTTAACCCTAGGGAAGGTGTTAGGCACCATCGGATTTCATGGTTCTAGCACGGTCGCTTAAACTATCATAATTGGCTAATTATCTGATTTTAAACATATTTATCCTATAGTGAAATTTTAAAATTACTTAACGCTTTAATTGAATTTTTTGAGGAAGAGTGCAAAAGTATTAAAATGCGTCTCGAACCACGTCACATAAATGCACTTGTGATTTTTGACATATTTTAACACTGTCGAGATTTGGATTTGGGTCACACACATGCGCACCCGAGTTTCAGAAGATAAATTTATTAAATAACGCGCCTAAACAACTAACGCGTTAATAACTTTGCGGGAGGCCATGAAAATCGCAAAATGGCACGTCCCGATTTCTAAGTATTTTAAGATAAGTATTTAAAGAGGTCCATGAAATTTATGAATTTTGCTTGGCGCGGTGCACCTCAATTTAATTTTAATAGAATATCCTAAAGATGAACTATATTTATCTATTAAAGTATGTCTCTAAAAACCTAGTTAATTACCATTATGAATCAACTATTAGTTAAGGCATTCGAGAGAGTTCGAGCCTCAAGATCAAGTCCAAACTTAAATAAAGAGGGTCTCCATTATTAAAAAACCTTTAATTCAATTTTGCTACTTAACTTGGAATGGCCAAAATTTTATTACAAAATTAAACCAAGGGATTTAGGCCTATAGCATTATGGGCTTCGATACAAGCCCAAGAATGAGGAACTGCAGTCAGCTCTTATGATAGGCTGTTCAGCATTGGGCCTCTATATAAGCCCAATTGGGAAGGTAAGCTAGACTTGAACAGGGCCACGCATCAGTGAAGCTGGGACCTAAAACAAACGGGACAGACTGTCAAACCTGGGTCTATTGACAAGCCCAAACCACACTACTGAACTTATCTCAAAACTAGACTCATTGATATGGGTAACAAAGGAAAATTGGGCTTTCAGAGCTACTGACTTATTTCCAAACATTGAATTCATCGATTTAGTAACAAAAGGAAACTTTTAGATTCATTCAATTCATCAATTGCCAATTTAATTCCAAATTTTACATTCCGATCATATCTAAGCTAATGAATTTCTACAAACAATTAGAGAATTTGATGATTAAACTAAAGTAATCAAGACTTATATTGAAACATCAAATACAACAATACTTATATTGAAGTGATATTATTGATTTTAAAACAAAAATGCTGGAATTAGAACTGAATTGTAGAGCCATTTGCGTATCTGTTAGACTTAAAACTTAAATGTAAGCTTAACATTCAAAGCTACAGGACCTACTTTTCATATAAATATGAGTACACATGCTTATTTTAAACTGTGCTACTAACTAACACTTTAGTCTAGCTTAAACTTCAAATCAACATAATAGCCAAACTAAGATTGATTAAACTACAACTAAGAAAAATAGTCCATACAGTCCCAATTAATACAAAGACAGATTTTCAAATAACGCCACTAAGCTAAGCACCTAAGTTAAATAAATAGGCGATTTCTAGCCGACGACGGATGGCGGAGGGACGATGGTGCTAGGATTTCTGGTGAGAGGGGTATGAGATGATGAGTGCAATGGGTTCTTGCGGGGTGGTGCTATTTGGACAATAATATATCGACCAACTCTCAGTTCCTGACCGTCCGATCAAAGAACCTAGACGGTCAGGATCAAAACGCCCCAAACAATATTGTTTTAATGTTCAGGGGACGGATCGTGTGAGATTGGGTTTGGACCGGGTTTTGAACGGGTCTGGGGGAAGGATTGCTTGGGTTGGAATAAAATTGGTCCAAAAAACTGGGTATTTAATGAGACTTCCTTTTTTAAAAAATTTTCTCTTCTTTTCTTGTATATTATTATTATTATTATTATATTTTTTTGATTTTAATAATACAAATTTAAAATAACAAATAACAGATTTAACTCTAAAATTAAACTAATTAATTTTCAAAAAAAAACTAAATCCTATTTTTAAAAGAAAACTAAGAAAAAAATAAAAAAAATTGTAAAATGCAATAGGACTATTTTGGTTATTTTCTTCTTTTTTTTAATTTTAATTACTAATAAATCTCAAAATTTTAAAATGAGGTCCTAAATGCAAATGTGCTATTTTTGTATTTTTATGAATTATATCGACACAAAAATGCAAACAAACACAAAATCATGCAACTAATGCCCTAAAATTAAATAGTTAAAAGAAAATTTCTAATTTTTAAGAATTCTATAGGAGTAATTTAAGGGAGGGAAAAATCACGTGCTCAGAGCTGACCCTCTTTGCTCGGAGACACGAAGAATTTTCGGGCAAAGATAACTGAGCAATCATGAGGAATTTTTGCTTGCTTGGTATTCCATTGAGAAGCATTTTTTGAAAAAATGTCTGACCGAACCTTGCTTCAGAGGTTGCCTACATATCCTTGGATATAAAGAATCAGGTCAGTGTAGTTCTACAGTGTTTGGTAGCTGGGACTACTGAAGCTGTGATTTCACTGTTGTTGCCGCTGCAACTGCTTGCTGACCTCCTTATGACACCAAATTAAAAAATCAAAGCTAAGCTAGCTATGCCTAACAACTATGAGTTACAAGATTCCTATGTATAAATCTCTTGAAGCTTGATCTTGAGTCTTAGCTGATTTTTCTGCGGACTTCGAACTGAATCTTGATGCTCACAAGCTGTAGGTGTTGGTTCTTTCTTCAGCATTGGATCAGAGCAGGACATGCGGAGCTTCTGACTTCAAAAAAGTTTTGAGCAGCTCACATCTCTGTTCGCTTCAGCGTTTGAATTCACTTTTTTGTTCTTTTTCTTCTTCTTTTTTTAATTTTTTATTCTAGATTGAGACTTCATTTTTTGGTTGTCTTGGACCCTGTGCTTCGAGGTCAAACCTTCTCAAATAACAAACAAACGAACGAAATTTTCTTTCCCAGTTTTCAAGGAAAATTTTGTGAGTTATTTGTGACAAAAATCTGCACTTATTTTTCTCTTTGTTTTTTCCACTCTCAAAAATTGTACTTGTCTATGATAGAACAACTTGGGCAGCGTCCTGTTGAAAAAAATGTCAACTCAGGGATTGGTGCACTAATATTGGCTAAATGGCAAAATCTCAACTCAGAGGTTGGGGACCTAATGTTGGCTAAAAGGTAAAAAGCTCAATTCAGGGATTGGAGCCTTAATATTGGCTAAAGGCTACTAAGGAATGGAGGCCCTATGTCTGAAAGGCACAACTTAGGGATTGGAGCCCTAATGTTGGCTAAAAGGATAAACAGCTCAACTCAAGGATTGGAGCCCTAATGTTGGCTAAAGGCGACTAGGGAATGGAGGCCCTATGTCAAAAAGGCGCAACTCAAGGATTGGATCCCTAATGTTGACTAAAAAGGTAAAAAGTTAAACTCAGGGATTGGAACCCTAATGTTTTGCTAAAGACGACTAGGGAATGGAGGCCCTCTGTCTAAAAGGCGCAACTCAGGGATTGGAGCCCTAATGTTAGCTAAAAGGATAAAAGCTCAACTCAGGGATTGGAGCCTTAATGTTGGTTAAAAGGTAAAAATCTCAACTCAGGGATTGGAGCCCTAATGTTGGATAAAGGCGACTAGGGAATGGAGGCCCTATGTCTAAAAGGCGCAACTCAGGGATTAGAGCCCTGATGTTGGCTAAAAGGTAAATAACTCAACTTAAGGATTGGAGTCCTAATGTTGGTGAAAGACGACTAGGGAATAGAGGCCCTATGTCTAAAAGGCGCAACTCAGGGATTGGAGCACTAATGTAAGCTAAAAGGATAAAAAGCTCAACTCAGGGATTGGAGCCCTAATGTTGGCTTAAGGCGACTAGGGAATGGAGGCCATATGTCTAAAAGGTGCAACTTAGGGATTGGAGCCCTAATGTTGACTAAAAGGTAAAAAGGCTCAACTCAGGGATCGGAGCCCTAATGTTGGCTAAAGGCAACTAAGGAATGGAGGCCCTATGTCTAATAGGCACAACTCAAGGATTCGAGCCCTAATTTGGGCTAAAAAGGTTAAAAGCTCAACTCAGGGATTGGAGCCTTAATGTTGGCTAAAGGGATAAAAAGCTCAACTAAGGGACTCTAGCCCTAATGTTGGCTAAAGGAGACTAGGGAATGGCGATCCTATGTTTAAAAGGCGTAACTCAGGGATTAGAGCCCTAATGTTGGCTAAAACGGTAACAAGTTGGTATTGGGAATTCTAAACTATCCTCTTTTGGGATTTTCTTCTTTTGTCATCTCCTTCCCCCCTTTTTTTTAAACTTTGATAAGATGCAGGAAAGAACTTGGAGGAAACTTCCCTTTTGCATTGATTATTTGCTGCAAAGCTGTTTCAACACTTGCACGTTTTCCTTTTGACTGCACCTGCTTTTTGCACGGTTGCTCGTATCGCACCTGTTTCAATTTGAAACAAAGAACAATTGTTAGTTTGAAACAGTGGTTGGTTCATTGGCCTTGATTGCTTGATCTCGGCCCAACTTCTATTGAGAACCTTCGTTGCTTGCTGGTTTTGAAGATCATTTTCTCTTTCGAGCTAAGGGCCTCAACCTTCAGGATTTCATGACAACTCGTCCTCGTGGGGCTATGGCCTTTCACTTTATTCTGCTCTTAGGACTTTTGTCTTTGGACATTCTTTCCTTTTCCATATCTTTTCTTCTAAAGCATCAACCATCATGGCCATTTGGGATTGGCTTAATGCACCCGCTGAGGCTGGGTACCTTTCTTTAGCTCTTGCTGGGCAAGACCCTGTAAACCGTCCTTCCACCTTTTCTTTTGTAATAGTTTTGGATTTAGAGTTAGACCAATAGAAATTTAACGAAAAAGAAAATAGTCATCAAAAGTATGAATATAAATAGAAGCGTCCCTTTCAGGGAAAAGAAGGACTTATTTAGGGTGCAGACAGGCTTCAGATGGACATGACATGCTTCTTGGACTGGATGCCCGACCTGCACAAACTTTCCCAACTTCTCGTAAGCTCATTGACCCATATTTCAAAACCAGGGAACCTAGCCAAGACTGTTTCAGTGATGGGAGGTGTCTTCTTTTTGGCCGACGGCACCTTTTACGGGTTTTCACCAATCGACCTCTCTTATTTCTCTTCTCACTGTCGTCTGATAGTGCTCTTTACGAGTTTTCACCAAACAGGCTCTCATTTTCAGTTTCTCTACTCATCGTCGCCTTATGATGCCTGTAGGTTTTCACCGATAAGACTCTCTCATTTTATTTCTCTCAATTTCGACTGCATCAGATTCCAACAATGATGTTTTTCAACTCCCACGCCTTTACTAATTGATCGGAAGGACTTGGACAAGGTTTTTTGGTAAAAAGCATTTTAGACTAAATTACACCTTTGGAACCATTTTGGTAGGCTCATGGCTGAGACATTATATCATTTGCCGCAGTTTCACTTTTTGGGAGAATTGGAATTTTATTTTGGTGTGACTGAACCCCAGAAAGAGGCTGCCTACGTATCCTTTCGGAATCAAGTCAGACATAGTTCAGGAAACTTTTGTATTTGGTTTTCTTTTGTTTTTTGTTTTTATTTTATTTTTCTTATATATATATATATATATATTGAAAACACTTCCGAGCTCCAAAGAGGGTAGTCAAGGAAGAGTAACCGGCTCAAATGGGTTTGCAAAAGGGTTGATAGTGTTTGGGTAGCGGAAATGAAAGCCTTCGTCCTCCCAATTGGACTGAATCATTATTACAGGGAGCCTAATCATAGTACCTTTTTACTGCGTCTGCATTTACTGCTGCTTCGGGATCATCCCCTTCGATGTCGTTCATATACAATGCTCCTTTCGACAATATCTTTCTGATAATGTACGAGCCTTTGCAATTAGGAGCAAATTCTCCTTTTGCTTCCTGATGGTGAGGAAGAATGCGCCTTAATACAAGTTGTCCCACCTCAAACTTCCTGGGGCGCACTTTCTTGTTATAAGCACATGCCATTCTTTGTTGGTACATCTGCCCGTGGAAGACAACAATCATTCAGTTTTCATCAAATAAGGTTAGTTGTTCTAGACTAGTCTTGACCCACTTAATATCTTTAATCTCAGCTTTAACGATGATCCGGAGAGAAGAGATTTTCACCTCCGCAGGTATTACTGACTCAGTTCCATAGACCAAAAGGTAAGGGGTTTCTCCTATTGATATGCGCACTGTTGTGCGATGCCCCAATAATGGGAAGGGTAACTTCTAATGCCATTGCCTGGAGCTTTGAATCATCTTTCTTAAAAATTTCTTGATGTGTTTGTCTGCTGCTTCGACAACACCATTGGCTTTGGGCCGGTAGGGTGTATAGTTCCGATGCATTATTTTGAATTGCTTGCATATCTCTCCTATCAATCGGCTGTTAAAATTTACAGCATTATCCGTGATGATAGTTGCTGGGAAGCCAAAACGGAAAATGAGATTAGAATGCATAAAATCCACCACGATTTTCTTGGTAACCGATTAAAGAGTGATGGCTTCAACCTATTTTGTGAAGTAATCAATGGCAACCAGTATGAATCAGTGCCCATTTGAGGCTTTCGGCTCAATCGGCCCAATAACATCCATGCCTCAAGCTACAAATGGCCAAGGTGCTGACATGGGAGGTAGTTCTGTGGGAGGTGCATGAATCAAATCATCGTGCACCTGACACTGATTGCATTTTCGGACAAAGCTAAAACAATCCTTTTCCATGGTTATCCAACAATAGCCTGCTTGGATGATTTTCTTTGGTAGAACATACCCATTCATGTGTGGTCCGCAGACTCCTGCGTGCACTTCATGCATGATTCTTTCAGCCTCTTCGACATCAACACATCTTAATAGATTGAGGTCCGGGGTCTTTTTGTACAAAACCTCACCGCTTAAAAAGAACCACTTGCTTGACATCTAATAGTTTTATTTTGATCCCAGTGGCTTGCTCGTGATATTCTTGGGTTTTTAGAAACATCTTGATATCATGGTACCATGGCTGGATATTTGGTTCTACCTCAGCCGTATTACAGTACCCATGCCTTTCCCTCATTTGGATTTCCAAGGGATCAATGTGGGCATTTCCTAGGTAGGGCAACATCGAGGCCAAAGTGGCAAGTGCATCGGCTAGTTCATTGTGACAGCGAGGGATGTATTTGAACTCTATCATCTTGAACGGCTTGCTAAGATCTTCCACATGTTACGAATAAGGGATAAGTTTGACATCAAGAGTTTCCCTTTCTTCTTTGTTGAAACACGTTCTCAAGGCACTAAACTAAACGTGTGTTCATATTTGCAGGTTTTAATAAATGACAAACGATGCGCAATTGACATATGACGAGGTCCAAGCACCAAGCGCGCAAATGTCATGTAACGAAGTTCAAGCACAAGACAAACAAAGATCAAGACTAAACAAAGTTATACATGAGTCGTTCTTTAATTGTGATCTTGATCCGAAAACTTAACTCAAGACTTGGCTTCTCTCGTAAAATCATTTTTATCAAATCATGCATATTTAATTTATAGCAAAATGATTTTAAATCATGCATATTTATTTTAGCAAAATTATTTTTAAACATGCCTCTAAAATCTGGACTAAAATAATCGATTATGTACTTATGATAATCAATTATGTTAAGTCAGCTGCATGACAATCGATTGTGTACCTTATGACAATCGATTGTGTTAAGGCAGTGTGCATCAGATTTTTCAAAGCTACAAAATAATCGATTGTGAACTTCTGACAATCGATTGTGTTGAGGCAGTGTCCAAACATATTTTTCAAAGCTACAAAATAATCGATTGTGAACCTATGACAATCGATTGTATTGAGGCAGTGTCTATTTGATTTTTCAAAGACTGATAAATAATCGATTGTTCATATAGTATAATCGATTATGTAACTAACCGTTGTCAAAATATTTTCAAACACCGTCAAGTAATCGATTGTATGTTTTTAATAATCGATTGTTTTAAGTAAAATCTGGAAAAGATTTTTTGAACGTTGCCAAGTAATCGATTGTATATGTCTGACAATCGATTGTTTTAAGTAAAATCTGGAAAGGTT
Source organism: Nicotiana benthamiana (assembly GCA_034376525.1). Classification (NCBI taxonomy): domain Eukaryota; kingdom Viridiplantae; phylum Streptophyta; class Magnoliopsida; order Solanales; family Solanaceae; genus Nicotiana; species Nicotiana benthamiana. The sequence goes on from CM067330.1 coordinate 96,043,768, forward strand.
TTTTTGAACGTTGCCAGTAATCGATTATATGTCTTTGATAATCGATTGTGCTGCGTAAAATCTGGGAATGATTTTTGGAACGATTGGAAAACAATCGATTGTATCATCTTGACAATCGATTGTCACAGCGCAAAATCAGCAACTCTTAATTGGCAATTAGGCAACGGTAATGCATGGTTTTGACACTATAAATACATCTTCAAATCAGTCTTCTAAACACAACAACTGACAATATTATTGCTAAAGCTTGCATACTCTCTTATTCATCATTTTCTATTCATTACATAAGTTTTAAGAGCCAAATTGTTGACGTAAGTTGTTGCTTTCTTGAGTGTATTTATTTTACTCATATCTACTCTTAAGGAGAGTCTTGTTTTGAGTGCAAAGTGTTTTTATACACTTGAAGGGAAAGTTGTTCCCTTGTTTTGTAAGAAGGAACGTTGTGATTCCTTTGGTTGATGTCTTGAAGTGTTGTATCTTCGAGCAAAGGTTGTTGAGACTTGTGTGACTCAAGTTCTCAGGTTGTAATGGTTTGTTGAGCACCCGTAAGCTTAACAGTGTTAGTGAAAATCTTGAGAGAGTCTCTCGGGGACTGGACTAGCCACGGGTTGTGGTGAACCAGGATACATCATTGCGTTCGTTCTTTATTATTTACTTATCGCACTTATTTCATTCCTGCAATTTTTAAATTCTGCAAGTTTACGCTATTTTTTATTATAACGCTATTCACCCTCCCTCTAGCGTTAAGCGTATTTTCTAACAATTGGTATCAGAGCCCAACTCGCTGAAAACCTTAACTGTTTGAGAGAAACAATCCATGGCTTCTACTCGTGATTCTTTTGCAGGAATAGGTGAAGGACAATGCTCCACCCGACCACCACTATTCGATGGCACAAATTATACGTACTGGAAGGAGAGGATCAGAATATTCGTTCAATTGAATAGCTTTCATTTGTGGAAGGTTATAATGAAGGGAGAACAAATTCCAACCAAAAAGGTTGAAAATGAACGGGTTCCAAAATCCGAAGATGAATACGACGGGGATGATATCCGAAAAGTGCGGAACAATGCTAAGGCCATCAACCTATTATATTGTTTTGTAAACGCTGATGATTACAGAAAAATATCATGTTGCACAACGGCGAAGCAAATGTGGGATAAGCTGGAAATCACGTACGATGGTACGGACCAGGTAAGAGAGGCTAAAGTTGATTTTCTAACCCATGCATATGAACTCTTTCATATGAAGGAAGGCGAAAAGGTCGATGACATGTTCGAACGATTTTCAAAAATCGTAAATGACTTACATGCTCTCAAGAAGACCTTCACGGATAAAGAACTTGTCCGAAAAATCCTCCGAAGTCTCACTCCGGAATGGCGCTCAAAGGCCGACGCGATTCAAGAGTCTATTGGCGTTTCAGATGTCACCATCGACGGATTAAGAGGTAATCTTAAAACTTATGAATCTACTATACTTAACCCTCTTGTTAATGATCAAAGGAAACAAAGAATCGCCATCAAGGCAAGCACAAGCCAACCTCAAAATGATGAGGACGGAAATAACGAGTTCGGACTCGTTATTAAGAGATTTCAAAAGTTCATGCGAAAAGAGTATGAACGAAAAGGCAAACAACAAGGAGATCAAATAAAGTGCTATGGGTGCGGAGAATCCGGGCATATTAAATCAAATTGCCCAAATGCCAAGAAGGAAAAGAAACCCTTCAAGAAACAACGAGCATACATATCTTGGGGAGGCGACTCCGGAGACGAGTCAAGTGAGGAAGAAGAAGACGAAGCCACAAATCTTTGTCTCATGGCTCACGAAAACAATCAAGAAGAGGTATGTCAAATTTCTTCCAAAAACTTCTATTCTCTTGAGGAAATGCAAAATGCCTTTGATGAGTTGTATAGTGAATTCATTAAAGCTTCCAAAACTGCTAAAAGCATTAAGGAGAATGCCTCTTTGAAAGAAAAAGATTTTGAAAAACAACTCTCTTTGAAAGAAAAGGATTTGGAAAAACTGATTTTGGAAAATGAGAAGTTGAAAGAAGAAAACAAATTTTTCGGCAAGAGAAGCGCCGACAAACCCGAGAGTTCTAGTAAAAATTGTACTTCTTGCATGCATCTAAAAGGTGAGGTAGAAAGACTTATGGGAACCTTAGATAAGTTCAATTCTTCTCATAAAAATTTGAATGAGGTTCTTGTTAATTTGAAATCGACCAAACATGGGATAGGTTTTAAAAACGAGCCTAAAGAAAAAGTTGAAGCCAAACCCCAACCACCTAAGGCTCAACCTAGGATAAATAAAACAAATGTTCATCCTAGAAATAACAATCCTAGAATCATCATGCATGCTAGACCAAACACTAGAAGAAACTTTGAACATTTTAGGACACCTAGAAATGGCCCTCAACCTAGAAATAACTTCTAGAAATGATGCATATCCTAGCAGAAACTTTGAACATTTTAGGACTCCTAGAAATGGCTTTCAACCTAGAAATAATTATTCTAGAAATGCTGCATATCCTAGAACAAATAGTAGGAGAAATGACTCTCATGAAATGCGCAATAGTCATATTGTCGAAAATAGAGTAAATAATTTTCGTCCGTCCAATTACTATCAACCTAGACGAATGCATAGTCCAAATGTTATTTGTCATTATTGCAATCGAATTGGACATATTGCTCCTTCTTGTTTCACTAGACATAGACACTTAAATGCATGTCAAGCACAACAGCATGTTACACCTAACTCTCAAGGACCCAAAACAGCTTGGGTACCAAAGACTCATTAATTTGTCTTGTAGGTATGTTTGAAGGGATCAAGTGTACTTTTGTACCTTGATAGTGGATGCTCCAAACACATGACGGGAGACGAATCCAAGTTCCTTCAACTAGAACACAAGGAAGGAGGAAGCGTTATCTTTGGAGATAACAACAAGGGAAAAATTATCGGCATTGGATCGGTCGGTAAGGATGAACCTTCTTCCGTTAAGCATATATTGCTAGTTAAGGGTCTAAAACATAATCTCTTGAGCATAAGTCAAATATGTGACAAGTGAAATCTTGTTTTATTTGATTCGGATGAATGCTTAGTTTTTCGCCGTAGCGATTTTAAAATTATCCTTCGTGGATTTAGAATGGATAACATCTATTTGGTTGATCTCGAAAATTCTTCTTCTGAATATGTGAATTGTCTTATGAGCAAAGAAGATGATATGTGATTATGGCATCGTAGAGTAGCTCACATAAACATGCATCTTTTAAACGAATTGGTTTCACAAAATTTAGTTATTGGTCTTCCAAGTTTGAAATTTTAAAAAGACTCTATTTGCGATTCTTGTCAAAAAGGGAAGCAAACAATAGCATCTTTTAAATCGAAAAATATTGTTTCAACTACTAGACCATTGCAACTTCTTCATATGGACCTTTTTGGACCATCTCGCATTGAAAGTCTTGGTAGAAATCGTTATGCTTTTGTTATTGTTGATGATTATTCTAGATTTACATGGACACTATTTCTTGCTTATAAAAGTGAAGCTTTTCATAATTTTAAATGTTTTCTTAAACGTGTTCAAAATGAAAAGGACACAACCGTCACTTCAATAAGAAGTGATCATGGGGGAGAGTTTGATCACAATCTCTTCGCGGACTTTTGTGACGAACTCGGTATCGAGCACACCTTCTCTGCTCCACGCACACCACAACAAAATGGAGTGGTGGAAATGAAAAATAGGTGTCTCGAAGAGATGGCTAGAACCATGCTCGATGAGGCCAAGATTCCCAAACATTTTTGGGCGGATGCCGTGAGTACCGCATGCTACGTTTTAAACAGAGTAGTCATAAGGCCAATACTCATGAAAACTCCCTATGAACTCTATAAGGGAAGGAAACCAAACATCTCCCATCTTAGAGTATTCGGTTGTAAATGTTTTATTCACAACAATGGTAAAGATAATTTGGGAAAATTTGATGCCAAATCCGATGAAGGAATTTTTATTGGTTATTCATCACGTAGCAAAGCATATAGGGTATTCAATAATAGAACCGAAACTGTGGAGGAATCCCCTCATATTGTGTTCTCCGAAAATAATGCTCGCTTGGCGAGAAAGGATTCTGGTTTTGATCTGCAGGTATTTTAAACTCAATAAGTCCTCAAGACAAAGTACAAGAGGAAACTCCTAAGGAAATTCAAGATGAAATCTTGGATCAGTTATCGGAGGAAGCGCCACAATTGGAAAAAGAAACTAAACTACCTAACGCATGGAGGACAATCAAAGACCATCCTCTCGAACAGGTAATTGGCGACATTGAACAACAGGTAAGTACTCGAAACACTCTTAAGAACACCTTAGGACACACCTCTTAAGAGATCACGTTCTCAATTGGCCAACATCTTGACTCCACATTGATCTAAGTCATTATTTCTTTACAAATTACTAACTTGAGCGTCGGAGACGTCTATTTCTTTTTTGCAGGTATCGCCCTAAAGGCAGGGGGAATTATAAGGAAATGGTGTAGAACAATCGATTGTTACAGTCAATAATCGATTATCATTCCTTTGTCTCATGTTTACTGTGCCGGACAATCGATTAGCAAGTATCACTAATCGATTATTTACGTTTTATGCTTATTATGCAGGTTTTCGATGTTAATTAATAATTGATTTTTTAACTGTATAATCGATTACCGTCTTGGCCATTCAGTACTGCCTTTCTAAAATAATCGATTGTCTCAAAAGTATAATCGATTATTTTCCGAGTCAGAAAATCACTGTGCACACTGTGTCATAACAATCGATTACTTTTTGTCAGTAATTCAAATATTTGTTACCGTTTGGGTCCTGCAAGATTCCCACAATCGATTCTTGTCATTTCTGAGTACAATTCAAAAACTCCATAACAATCGATTATTTCGATTCCACAATCGATTGTTTAACGGACAATGCAAATTTTTTACCGTTTCTGACCGTTTTGGCTCTTAAATTCTGCAGATTTTCACCATAAATGAAATTCCATCCTTCTCATTATAAATAGGTACCATATGTCTTCAATTTCATCACTCAAGCATCAATCTTATCTCCCAAACTTTCAAAAATCTCTCAAATTTCTTACAAAGGCTATTACTACTTATTGAAAATGTCGAGCAGACACACCAAACGCCCTCGTTCAGGCAGACATGGTGCATCTTCTTCTGCTGCTCCTCCTCCTCCCAATTTTCCTTACCAAGATGGCTCTGTCCAACAGTTCAACACTGAATCCGAATTAACTCGATTCATGACAAAATTTGAAAAGCGTGAAATTCTTCCTCCTCGCTTTTCCACCAGCAAATATCTTGAATCAAGCGCCCCCGCTGCAGCTGCAAACATGCTTAGGGAATGCCAACTTCTTGATTTCCTATATCTATCCTATCCTCACATTAATCCTCTCTTGATTCAAGCCTTCTACTCTAATCTTCATGAGGACGACGAGGGTGAGCTTGTGACAAACATTAATGGTGTTGAAATTCATTTAACCAACGAAAACTTACATTCTATTTCTCAACTGCCTCAAAGTGGGGAAAACATTTCTCTCTACATTAGAGAAGCCGACGCCTTATTTGATGAACGAATTCTTCTAAACCAAATAGGACTTGGAGCTTATGATCCTAATCTATCCAATCGTCGTCCTACCATTACGGGCATGCTCCCCGAATATCGTTTAATTTTCTACTTCATCACCCGGGTCCTCAAACCACGCAAACATAATCATACCACTCTCTCCCAAGAGGACGCAAAACTCATGCATGCCATTATAACCGGGGCTCACATCAACTGGTGTAAGTTCGTCCAAATTCAAATGCTTGATGCCATTGGGGACGATAGACCACTTCCCTATGACCTCCTTATCATGAATTTTCTTGAAGCCTCCGGGTTCAACACCTCTATCGGTCCGCTCAAAAAGAGCACCAAGAAATGGGAAATTTCCGAATCCTCCTTTCCCCATGACGGCGAACATGCAGCTCCTGCTCCTCCTCCAACTCGTCAAACGAGTCAGCCTCAAGCTCCTACACTTCAATCTATTTCCGACCAACTTGCTTCTTTGTCCACCTCTGTCAATCGTTTGACATATGAGATCCATGGATATTTTGATCATATTCACTATCCATATGCTGGACTTGTTCCTTATGAAGCAGTGCCGGATGACGAGGCGGGAAATGATAATAATGAATAATTTTTTCTCTCTAGCTTATTGTTCTATGTTGTATTGTCTTCTTGTTATGTAATCGTACTTTTGATTAATAAATAAACAAGTTATTTACTTATTCTATTTTTTTGCTAATGGCAAAAGGGGGAAGAATAAGGGGGCTATGCACTTAATATTTATTGGTATAAATTGAGGGGGAATTCATATGTTGAGGGGGAACTAATTGCATATCTTTATTTGTCTTGGATCGTCATTATGAATCTCTAATATGCATATCCCGCTTAAGGTTTGCCATTATCAAAAAGGGGGAAATTATTGAAACACGTTCTCAAGGCACTAAACTAAACGTGTATTCATATTTGCAGGTTTTGATAAAGGACAAACGATGCGCAATTGACATATGACGAGGTCCAAGCACAACCGCGCAAATGTCATGTAACGAAGTTCAAGCACAAGATAAACAAAGATCAAGACTAAACAAAGTTATACATGAGTCGTTCTTTAATTGTGATCTTGATCCGAAAACTTAACTCAAGACTTGGCTTCTCTCGTAAAATCATTTTTATCAAATCATGCATATTAATTTAGAGCAAAATGATTTTAAATCATGCATATTTATTTTAGCAAAATAATTTTTAAACAAGCCTCTAAAATCTGGACTAAGATAATCGATTATGTACTTATGATAATCAATTATGTTAAGTCAGCTGCATGACAATCGATTGTGTACCTTATGACAATCGATTGTGTTAAGGCAGTGTGCATAGATTTTTCAAAGCTACAAAATAATCGATTGTGAATTTATGACAATCGATTGTGTTGAGGCATGTCCAAACATATTTTTCAAAGCTACAAAATAATCGATTGTGAACCTATGACAATCGATTGTATTGAGGCAGTGTCTATTTGATTTTTCAAAGACTGATAAATAATCGATTGTCCATATAGTATAATCGATTATGTAACTGACCGTTGTCAAAATATTTTCAAACACCGTCAAGTAATCGATTGTATGTTTTTCATAATCGATTGTTTTAAGTAAAATCTGGAAAAGATTTTTTGAACGTTGCCAAGTAATCGATTGTATATGTCTGACAATCGATTGTTTTAAGTAAAATCTGGAAAAGATTTTTTGAACGTTGCCAGTAATCGATTATATGTCTTTGACAATCGATTGTGCTGCGTAAAATCTGAGAATGATTTTTGGAACGATTGGAAAACAATCGATTGTATCATCTTGACAATCGATTGCCGCAGCACAAAATCAGCAACTTTTAATTGGCAATTAGGCAACGGTAATGCATAGTTTTGACACTATAAATACATCTTCAAATCAGCCTTCTAAACACAACAACTGACAATATTATTGCTAAATCTTGCATACTCTCTTATTCATCATTTTCTATTCATTACATAAGTTTTTGAGAGCCAAATTGTTGACGAAAGTTGTTGCGTTCTTGAGCGTATTTATTTTACTCATATCTACTCTTAAGGAGAGTCTTGTTTTGAATGCAAAGTGTTTTTATACACTTGAAGGGAAAGTTGTTCCCTTGTATTGTAAGAAGGAACGTTGTGGTTCCTTTGGTTGAAGTCTTGAAGTGTTGTATCTTCGAGCAAAGGTTGTTGAGACTTGTGTGACTCAAGTTCTCAGGTTGTAACGGTTTGTTGAGCACCCGTAAGCTTAACAGTGTTAGTGAAAATCTCGAGAGAGTCTCTCGGGGACTGGACTAGCCACGGGTTGTGGTGAACCAGGATACATCGGTGCGTTCGTTCTTTATTATTTACTTATCGCACTTATTTCATTCCTGCAATTTTTAAATTCCGCAAGTTTACGCTATTTTTTATTATAACACTATTCACCCCCCTCTAGTGCTAAGCGTATTTTCTAACATTCTTGGGCATGCTAGATGATTGAATCTGGATCCCCCATAATTAACAACTCTTCCACATTTTGGTCAACTGCCATATTCAGACCCATGATGCAAGCTTCGTACTCGGATGTATTGTTCGTGCAGAAGAACCGAAGTCGAGCGGCGGCTGGATAGTGCTGACCGGTAGGTGAAATAAAACTGCCCCAACTCTCACACCCTTTCGTGTACCGCTCAATCAAAGAACAATTTCCAGACAGCGGTATCTTCAGATATTGCCTCTACCGAGTTCACCTCTTCGTCTGCGAAATAAGTGTTCAAGGGTTGGTTCTCATCATCAACTGGGTTTTTGGCTAAATAGCCCGCTAAGGCCTGGGTCTTCATTGTTATACGAGTGACATAGACTATGTCAAACTCGGTGAGTAGGATTTGCCATTTTGCTGACCCCCCCGTGGACATTGGCTTTTGAAATATGTACTTAAGAGTGTGAGCACGTGATTTTTGCCCTACATGAGAACAACTCCTAAAAAATAGACCAAAAATAATTTTTAGGAGTTTTTCTTTGTTTATTTGCATTTCATGCGTTTTTAATATTTTTAAGTCATAGAAAAATCCTAAAAATGGTCATTTTTACATATTCATCTTAGTCTTTAAATTAACATTTTTCTTTAGTTTTAAGTTAAGTAGTTGTTTAATGTTTAAAAAAATAAATAAAGAGTTTTAACTTCTACAAAAAATAGATTAATTCAGAATTTTTTAATTTCTATGATTGTTAATTAATAAAAAGAAAAGAGAATAAAGATTTAATTGCAATGAGATTTAAAGTTAAGCAATTGAGCCATTTTAAAGTCAAACCAGCCCAAACCATAATTTTCCTACCTAAACACACATAACCCAAGCTCATTCTCTAGCTCATAATCCGTAGGCCCATAACCCTAACCTAATCTATGTACTATATAATACTATCTACACCTAAAATACAGGGGACCCTACACAACAAAAAAAAATGGTGTACAGCACCCCTCTCATCTCTACTTCTTCTTCTTCTTCATTTTTCTTCATAATTGACAGCAACAACAACAACAACCCAGTATAATCCCACTTAGTGGGGTCTGGGGAAGAAAGTGTGTACGCAGACCTTACCCCTACCCTTGAGTAGAGATGCTGTTTTCAAATAGACCACCGACATCCTTCCCTCCAACAAATTCACAATTGACAGCCTTTAGACAAAAAGAAAACACCTTATCCATCTGAGAACAAGCGCCGCAGGGACCGAAAAAGAAGGGAATCCCTTTTTCTTCAACACCCAAAAGGACACAAATGTTGCTCCTTCTTCATCCACACATCAGACCATCTTCATCATCTGCAAAGATCAAATCCGCCAACCTTTCCCCATTTTCGAACCAAAACGGCACGCTGCCGAGCTTCCCCTTTCAAAAAGCAATCAGCCTGCTTCAGCCATGAAAGACTATGACTCCAGCTCAGGAAATGGGCAATGGAAAGGCTCCATATACAGTCTATAAATATCCTCTAAACCCTTCTGAAACAGACCCTAATGAATCCCAAAATTTCATATCCTGATCTGAAGAAGGGAAAATAGAAAACCAAAAAATATAAAACAAAAAATTAAAGGTGGAGGTTTGAAGTCGCTGCTCTTCTGCTGTTGCTAAGGAAATGACTGAGCTCTAATTGTAGCAGTTATTTTCAGCTTTGGTAAGGATTTTGTTCACGTTGCATTTTATTTAAGAGGTAAACTCAGAAAACTCTATTGTATCTTGCTATATTTTATTAATGATTGGACTCCTCTTTCCTGCTCGAGATCTGTCTAAATGTTAATTCTGTGTTGTTTGACTGTTAAATGATTTGAAGAGTTTATTGTTGGAGAAATTCTATGTATCTGGAATTCAGGAATGAAATTGATATGGATTCTTTCTTCTTCCCTTTGATTCGTTATCGAGGTATAGTTGTAATAGTCGTTTATGTGGTCTTTGAGTACGGAAAATGGGTGTTTCTATTTTGAACTGAAAATTGATCTGTTGGTGTTTGTTTCTTCTTTGTCGATTACGGTTTACGATGGATTAATATAATATAATCATGTTGCAACTTTGATGTGTATGACAAGTAGCTTCAGAAAATCTAAAGATAACAGACTCCTTTGTATATAAGCATAAGCAGGTACATTAGTTCTGTTGGTATGTGTCCATAACCTTTTATCTTATTCTACTTATGTTTCCATAAATAATTGAGGCGAGTAATGCCAAATAAACTCTCAAAACTCATGACCCTCACTTAATTAATCTTAACTCTTTAGAAATTGAGGTCGTTAGTGAATTTTCCATGGCCCTCTAAATTAAAAAATGCGTAGTTGCTTTAGGCGCGTTGTTTTATAATATACCTGCCTAAACTCGGGCGTGCATTTCATGTGACCCAAATCCAAATCCTAAAACGTTGAATAAAATATGTCTTGGATTGCGGGTGTATTTCATGTGACGCGATCCAAAAACATACTTTAGACAATGTTCAATTTTCTTTAAAATATATTAAAAGCGGTAAAAAATAGTTTAAAATTGCACCATAGGCTAAAACATGTATAAAAATTGAATAATAGGCCAACTGTAATAGTTTAAGTGGTCGTGCTAGAACCACGGAATCCGAGGATGCCTAACACCTTCCCTCAGGTTAACAGAATTCCTTATTCAGAATTTCTAGTTCGCAGATTTCAAAAGGAAAAAATCATACTCAATTTGGGATTTAAAAATAAATTGGTGACTTGAGACACCAAATAAACTATCTTAAGTGGCAACTCTGAAAATAAAAATAAAAAAATAATCTCATTTCGAATAATGTCACTTTAATTGGAAAAACTCCCTTTTACGTTTATCCTTTGGGGGTATTCGTGTAAAAGGAGGTGTGACGGAGAGCATCCAACCTGGTTATGAGGTAGGTGGTGAAGGCCTGCGGGTAATGCCTCAATTTTTGAGCAACCCAAGTTAGAGCACAGCAGGTTCTTTCCAGCAAAGTGTACTTGGCCTCATAGCTTGTGAATTTCTTACTTAGGTAGTATATTGCCTGCTCTTTCTTTCCAGTGATGTCGTGTTGCCCCAGAACGCAACTGAAGGAACTTTCCAAGTCTGTCAGGTACAGAAACAGTGGCCTCCCTGGCTCAGGTGGAACCAAAACTGATGAGTTGGACAAGTGGTCTTTAATTTTATCGAAATCCTTTTGACAGTCATCCGTCCATTTGATCGCTGCATCTTTCCTTAGCAATTTGAATATGGGCTCACATGTGGAAGTCAGTTGAGCGATGAATCGACTAATATAATTCAATCTTTCCAACAAGCTCATTACGTCTTTTTTGGTCTTTGGAGGAGGTAAATCTCAAATAGACTTTATCTTAGTCGGATCTAGCTCAATATCTCTCCGGCTGACTATGAATCCTAGAAGTTTGCCTAACGGGACCCCGAACGCACATTTCGCTGGGATCAATTTCAAATCATATATGTGCATCTGTTCGAAGAACTTTCGTAGATCCCGCACATGTTCATCCTAAGTTTTGGACTTGATGATCACGTCGTCCACATACACCTCTATTTCCTGATACATCATATCATGGAAGATGGTAGTCATGGCTCTCCTATAGATTGCTCCAGCGTTCTTCAGTCTGAAAGGCATTACCCTGTAGTAGTAGGTTCCCCAAGGTGTGGCAAAGGTGGTTTTCTCTGCGTCCTCTTCATCCATAAACACCTGGTGATATCCTGCGTAACTTGGCGCAACTATCAATAAGGATGCGGATTTTAGGAAATGGAAAGTTGTCTTTGGGGCTTGGTTTGTTCAAATCTCTATTGCAGAGACTTTCCCAACCCTTTTCCTGGCTTATATCCATGTCGTATCATCTCCCTGGCCACCATAATGGATGCATTAGAAAGGAGGTTGGGGGCAGGGTTTTCCCTCTTCATAATGGTCGGCTACCATAACTTCAAAGGCCTAATACACTATGTGCTCACTGCCTTCCTTCGCTTCAAGGCGTGGGGCAGACGGATCTCGATAGATTGATTGTTCATCCTCTCCATGGACTACGATCTCCTGATCTTCATGCTCAAATTCAACAATTTGATGGAGAGTAGAGGGAACAACTCCTGCTGTATGAATCTAAGGCCTCCCCAGAAGGTAGTTGTAAGATGTATCCATGTCCAGCACTTGGAAGGTTACCTCAAAGTCCACTAGTTTAATGGTCAAAATCAGATCGATTTCCCCAATTGTGTCCCTCTTAATACCATCTAAAGCTCGCACACAGACATTGTTGGGACGAATCCTTCCAGTCCCAATTTCCATCCACTGGAGTGTAGAGAGTGGGAAAATGTCTATCACCGAACCCCCGTCTACCATGACCCTCTTCACATAATATCCGTCACATTTGACATTTAAATGCAACACTTTGTTGTGAGCAGCCCCTTCCTGGGGAAAGTTAGTTTCACTGAATGAAATTTGATTGATGGCAAAAAATCTTTCTGCCATCCTTTCTAACTGCTCCATTGAAGTTTCAGCTGGCACATAGGCTTCATTCAAGGTCTTCATTAAAACCTTATGGTGTTCGGAAGACTTCATCAGCATAGACAGCAAGGACACTTGTTCAGGATACTTTCACAGTTGATCAACCACTTCATAGTCCGCCATCTTCATTTTCTTAAAGAAAGTTTCTTGCTCTTCAGGACTTCCAAGTTTCTTAGACGGGAAACGCTTTCTAGTGGCATTGTTTACTTCTTCCACGTTGGAGTATTTCTCAACGGGATGGTTTTCTTGAAGCTCCCCTGAGATCTCTTTGCCTTGTACGTAGCCATTATTTTATGATAATTCCACGGTACTGCAGTACGATCTATCATAGGCTGTTGTGCCGCGCGTCCAATAACCATGGGCTCGTTCGGCCTTGATGGCTTTATTGTCTCTTGTACCACATAAGCTCCATTGGGTAAGTACATTTGGGTGGCCTTCTTCAGTTCAAGCCTCTTTGGAGGGCTCAAAGTCAGCTATTTTTCTTTACGGCCTCGTGGGACATAAAGAATCCCATCTTTGGGAGGCATCACCTCTGTGCTTGTTTCAACTTTCTTTTCTGGTTCTGTCTTGGTGACTTTGTTCTTCTTTTCCTCTTTATCTTGTTTTGGGGCGCTTTTTGGCTTTGTCTCTGCATCTGTGATGGCAATTATGGCTTTTAGTGCCGGATCAAATTCTTTATCTTCACAAATCATCCCAATCACTGGCCCGTTGTTGTGGGTTGGCAATAGATTATTAATCACGTTGGGGACATCCTCATCACTTAGAACTAATTTGCCTTTCTCTGTCAAGTTTTCCACCGCTCTTTCTAGGGTCCAACAATCATTTGTATTGTTCCCTTCTGCTCTTGAATGATAGGCATATCTGGCACCAGCTTTCTAAGCGCGCGATGCTGGGTTTTACCTTGTTTGAGGAACTAGTTGCAACAGGACCATTTGGACAAGTTTTGGAAATAGATTGGAGTAAGACTCACCAATTGGAGTAAACGTTTGCCTACTGGGTGAATCACGGGGAGGAAAATTATTCTATGGAGGACGGGGATTATTGTGATTCTGTGGAGGAGGCTAATTTCTTGGATATGGAGCTTGGTTTTTATTGGCATGTTATTGCGTTCGTACAAAAGGTTGAGCATTCATGACCGCATATGGTTGAGGAGCATAAGCCATGTCTTGATGAGGGTAATAATGCTGAGGGGATCTGTCTGAGAACATGGGTCTAGGAGCGCGGTGTCTCCTTGCACCCGAGGCCGACATGGCTGTTTCTTCTTTTTTCTTACCTTTCATCACTCCTCCAGACCCGCCTTGGATGGCTTGGGAGGTTGCTCAAATAGCTGATTGGCTCAAAATTCTTCCTATTTTCAGTCCATTCTCTACCATCTCACCAATTTTAATAGCCTTGCCCCATGGCTGACATCATATTCTGGAAATAATCAGCCTCCTGAGCTTGAAGAAATACAGTGACATTTCCATTTCATCCATTGGGGGTTTCACCCTTGACGCATGTTCACGCCATTTGATTGCATACTCCCGAAAACTTTCTGATGGCTTATTCTTTAGATTTTCCAGCGAGTTTCGATCTGGAGCAATATCGATAATGTACTGGAACTATTGAACAAAGTCTCTTGCAAGATCATCCCAGATGTGCCACCGATAAATATCCTGATCCATGTACCACTCGGAGGCGATACCCACCAAACATTCCCCAAAATCAGCCATGAGCAATTCTTCTTTTCCTCCAGCTCCGCGCAACTGATTACAGTATTTCTTAGGATAGGCAGTAGGGTCACCATGCCCATCGTACTTTTCAAATGTTGGAGTTTTGAATCGCACAGGAAATTGCACGTGAGAGAACAACACAAATCAGTATATGACACACTTTTCTGTCCACTTAGCCCCTACATGTTTTTGAGGCTTTACTCTAGGCTTCTTATCCTCTTTTCCATTTCTTCCTCTTTCGGAGTTTATGGAGTCTTTATCTGTCCCGTTGTGAACTCAAATGGATGTGGCTGCGAATAAGTATAGGCGGGACACAGAATAGGCTCCATTTGAGGGGTGAGTGTTTGGAACGCAAAAGGTTGAAGGATCAAAGGTAGGCCTTGGCAATGCAGGCTGTGTTGTAGCTGCACATAGTGGAGCAATAAAGATGTTTGGGACTGCATTGGGTATAGCCATCGGGGGGCGAACCTCTGAAGGTGTTCCCACAAAATGAGCTGAGATGGTTAGGTGTCCTAGTGGGATGCTGGGATGACTGATTGGGACAGTGGATGTTCCCCCCATTCTTGGGAAAAGCTCGAAAAATCCAGGAATTGCACTAGGCGGCTCTTTGCCATTTGACTAGGCATCTCACATCTCCATCATGTGGAGATGCAATAACCAATTTTCCTCGGCGGTTGCTGACTCTGATGCCAGGATGCCAGAGATTGGGCATTCGTCTGTCATGGGAATTGATGGCAAAGTGATTTCTGAAGACATTTCTATGCTACCCTTTGATCTGGTGAGTAGGGCTGTGAAGCCAGTTTACCAAAAAACCAACCACCATTTCTATAAAACCTAGACTAGACGTGACATAAGCAAACAATTAGTTTGAGACAAATAACAGATAGGTAATTTCACATTGGGGGTGTGATGCACCTATACAGTTAATTGGGTTTCTACATGTTTTGCAATGATTGCATGCCTCATCCCGGCTTTCCTCATCCACTTGATTTCCACTCTCGTTTCTTTTCTTTTCTTTTAGTCTTTACTTTTCTTTTGCCATCATCTATTTCTCTCGATCTTCTTATTTTCACTCTCTTTTGTTTCTTTTCCACTTTTGCTTTCTTTTATTTTCTTTCCTCTCTTTTCTTTTTCTTTTCTCTTAGGGTTACTGTCGAATCTATGGAGATTGCTTACGTATCATGACCCGCATGAATCAGACCAAGTATAGTTCGTGAAAAATAAATGTAAATAGAAGAAAAATGTTTTGAGACTTTTGATTTTCATAGATAGCAAATACTTTGATTACAAAGATTCAACGCTGACAGATTAAAACAGCTAATAGGCTATGATGAAAAGGAAATACAGACTCCAAAATCAACTATCCTACTTCAAAAGAAAATACAGACTCAAACAACCGACGGACTCTAGAAGAAAAGGAAATATAGACTCAAATGAAAATCATGAATACATTAAAGCTGCTGGTGCATGCGGGACATTGTTCGGTCTCACTGTGGGCCTATATGCAATATCCTTTAGAAGTCTATCCAAGTCGCTCATTATCTGTTTAACAAATATCATTACTGCCGCAAAAAAAGGTGGTGCGAGTCATGTTCTCGCACATTTGGCATTTCCTAGTAATATAGTGAGCAATGGTTAGGATCCTCCCTCTGTTTCTGCCCTTTTCTTAAAGCAACCGCCCTGTCTGTTGGGCACTGGCCCTTAAAGTCTACTCGGCTATCAGGTTTTGTTCCTGAACTCGCTGCAAATCCATTTCTAATTGCGCCAATGCCATGTAACAATGCTCTCTTTCAACCTTGAATTCTTTCGCCTGTTTGATCATTTTGTTCTCTATGACGATGACCCTTTTCTTTAATCCCTTGACCTCATTATCGTACTCTTCTTTCAACTGCATAACCAGACGTGCTCGTTCCTCCGCATTTTTAGCCAATTGCTTTCAAACCCCGGCTAATTCTCTTTCTGCTTTATTGAGGTAAAAAACTATGGGCATTCACTTTTTGCCTCAGATTATCTATAAGATTTGTGTCTTTGGCACTCCTGATGGGATCTTCGACTGCTATCTTCATCTTTTGAATTTGGGCTTGTAAGGCTTCATTTTCTTTGGTTAATTTCTTCTTTTCACCTTTATCGACTGCGGCTTATAGCTATTTTCAAATTGAAGGTCTCGGACCTGCTTTTCCAACTCACCTATTTTGGCCCTGTATTCATTCTCCTTAGCTGACCTGGCCCATTGTTCTTGTGATGATTCAACAAAATCTTGGAGGTGAGCTCTTTTGGCAGGCCTCCCTGCTACAATTTCCCTTCTATACCAAGCATAATACCCAGGTGAAACTTTTCTTTAGCTCGATCTCGTACACAAGTATTTGCTGCCAAGTATTGACATTCGCTCCAGATCTGGCGGACTCTTGCTTCAGAAAACTGGCCATCAGGACCAATCTCAACTACTTGGGTACTAAGATCCTCATCGTTTGGCACTATTTGGCACCTCCCGAGTTGTCTAAAAACCCGATACGAAGCATAAGGCTGAATGCTCTTAAGACCCATCAAGAGGAAGTGAGGCCCTGAATGCTTGTAAGACCCATCAAGAGGAAGTGAGGCCCAGTTGCTCGCATATATATGATGTCGTCCACAGGTACCATCCAAACGTCCACTCTATTTGACTGGCAGTGATAGACCGGAAGTATGATGTCCATTCCTTGACCCCTTTAGGCAAGCTAATCCTGTTAATCCTCTTATAAAATTCCTCTATGCATGTTTTCTTTGTTGAACCATAACTAATGAATTGAGGACGATGGCATAGATATTCGGTCATCCACATTTGCAACAACAAATTGAACCCCTCAAAAAAGTCTCCTCTAGCTTTGCAGGCTGTGAGACAGCGGAAGATTTCAGCTACTATCATGGCACAAGAGTGCTCTTGGCTTAGGTGAGTAAAGTGCTGACAACCCCGGCTATTTTTATGTCGATATTTCCATATTTCCTTGGGAACACCAAAAGCCCTAAGAAGACCACCGTAAAAGCAAAACGTCTATGTTCCTCCCATTTTGGCGGTTTCCTTTGCTACATATTTTGCTTTCTGGATTGTTGAACCCTCCTAAGTGGCCATATCCCTGGTATATAAAGTGCGGAGTACAAAATCCAGCTGCCAAATCAGGATTGTGGACCGTCCTGCTTATCTTCAGTGAGTCTAAGAATCTGTGCATAGCTACGATTCTAGGGGAAATCAAATACTTGTGCCTTAAAGGAACCTCAGCACTCCCAATGTATCAGGCTATTTCCTCTAGGGTCGGGGTGAGTTCAAAATCTGAAAAATGGAACACGTTGTGCAGCTCCCAGCATGTGACCGATGCCCTTATGATGTCTCCCCCAGGCTTAATCTCCATCAAAGCAATAAGACCTTTCAAATATTTTTTGACCTCGTCTTTCCCTTCTTCACATAGATCATTCCACCACAGAGGCAACTCCAGAGAGATTTTGTTCATAATGAGAAAGGTTCATTTTGAATTATGCTCATCCTGCACATTTGTTAAGGTGATTTAATCACTTATTTTGACCTAAAACAAAAAGAAAAATTGGTTTTGTAAATACGGCCTTTCAGCACTTCAGGAAGAAGATTTTAAAGATGTGCCAGCTAGCCCAAGGTGGTTGTTCTTGCAAAACAACCTTCTGGCATCTTTTTGGGGGCATGCAACTTATTTTAAAGAAGAATGGAATCACCCGACAAAATTAAAAAAAATTTTTTGTTGTTTTTGGGCTATTTTTGCAAAAAGGGAAGTTGAATCAGATAGGGGTTACCTACGTATCTCACATCAGTTGAGAATCAAACTAGCGTAGTTCGGGCAGATTTGACAAAACCAACTATTTTTGAAAAACTTTCTTTTTCTTTGATTTTCTAAAAAAATTGGCACAGTTTTGATAATATTTGGGTATTGGGTTTTTCGAAACAGGTGACTAACTCACTCAACCCTGACACTATTATTCTTTTCTCTTTTTTTCTTTTTCTTTTCAAATTTCTCCCATTATTTACAGGCCGGTCCGCATGCCGACCGAAGCAAATAAATGCATAAATAGCAAGTAGGATGCATCAGGATGATCTTTTCATTTCAGGTCAGCTGTTCTAGACGGACCCAACCCCTGTGTTGAGTCCCTTAGGTCAAATACAGGTGATGCAAGCAAGCGTACCTACTAGGGATCCGGCAGGAGGTCGAGTTATTCTAGGTTCAAAACCTGGGTATATGTTCTAGACTGTGTACCCGAGCAGACAACTCAAGTCGAGGATGAGGCTATGTACCGGGAACCAAAAGGCCATCCAGATTAGTAACTTGTCTGACCTCCTTCTTACTTTAAGGTATGACACTAATAGAATAGAGATACTCGACCATTTGAGCACATCCCCGAAGATGAGAAGAGAAATGTTTCGTAACAATTTTATATATACAATTCAGGTAATATCAAAGCAGTAATGCACTTAGCACGTTAGGATGAAATATGTAGGAAAATCAGATAATAAATAAAGCCAAGTATACTAGCTATTCTAAGCTCGAATTCTTTAACCATGAACTGAAGTTCTGGGTTTTCTATCTCCAGCAGAGTCGCCCGAGCTGTCACACCTCCTCCAACAAAGGAAAATTGGGCTTTTAGAGCTACTGACTTATTTCCAAAAATTGTATTCATCGATTAGTACCAAAAGGAAAATTTTAGATCCATTCAATTCATCAATTTCCAATTTAATTCTAAATTTTACATTCAGATCATATATAAGCTAATGAATTTCTACAAACATTTAGAGAATTCGATGATTAAATTAATGTAATCAAGACTTATATTGAAACATCAAATACAACAATACTTACTATACTGAAGTGCTATTATTGATTTCAAAAAAAAAAATGCTGGAATTAGAACTGAATAATAGAGCCATTTGCGTATCTGTTAGACTTAAAACTTAAACGTAATCTTAACATTTAAAGCTACATGACCTACTTTTTCATAGCAGCATGAGTGCACATGTTCATTAAGAACTCTGCTCCTAACACTTTAGTCTAGCTTAAACTTGAAATCAACATGATAGCCAAACTGAAATTGATTAAACTATAGTTAAGAAAAACAGTCCATACACTTACAATTAATACAAAGGCAGTTGTTCAAATAACACTACTAAGCTAAGCACCTAAGTCAAAATAAATAATAAAAAAGAAAAATCGTGGGAAAACAAGTGATTATTCAGTAGTGTACTTCAAATGTGTTCATACATGTTGATCCAATCTTCGACATCACTTGAGGCAAAAGAAAAAATGTACCTGCAAATGAAAATAAGGGAGAAGTAAGAGGCCGCAAGTTCAGCAGCAACAATGTAATAGGAACATGCAACTTAAGATTAGTTTTAAACCCCAAAAATTGTATCAAGCAGCCCAGTTATTAGTTCAGATGAACAAAATCAGTAAAACACCCCAAAACAAACTCGAATGAACCCTATTAAACTCAACAATGATTCCGGGAAATTCTGAAGCTTCAATTAACAGCACACAAGGAAAATATCAAGCCATCTTCAACTTTAGATAGGCTGGAGTTTTAATTCAGAAGTTGTAGCTTAAGATCACTCTAAGAATTTCAATAGAATAGTGATTTTCTAAGGTTTTGGTCGCTTGAAATTTCTAATCTCTTTTCCGTGTATTTTTTATGCCTTCCACCCTCTAAAATCTCTCCCGGATCTGACTTGCAAGGCAAGTTCCTGATGCCTTTATAGGCAATTAGGTAGGGCAACCTTCAGCTTCTATTTTTACCCTTTTATCCTTTTAATTTTCTATTTTTAGCTAGTTAGTCCCTTAATTATTGACTTGTTGGTCAAGTAATACTATCAAGTTCTGGAATTTCAAATTAAAACCCCATCTAGAAGGTTCTAGTGGTTTTCAATTTCAATTACTGCACTATTCTATATTTGATTACCTATATTACCCCTGAATTCATACTAAAATTACTAACCTATGTCAAACTAACCCTGACCCTTTTAAACTTGGTCAAATAACCATGGTTAATCAATCAAGGGCTGGAAACTATTCAACTATAACCAAACAAAGCCTAATTATCAATACCCCTAAATCAATCTACCAAAATCTATCTAACCTAGTTAGAACATAAATTAATGCTAATTAACAATGTGTCCTAAGGCTAAATTTATTTTTAAAAACTAACAATTAAAAGCAAGCAAACAAAACTAATACTATACTGTGAAAAATAGCGAAATAAGCAAAAAAAATGTAAAGAAAAAAAACAAACTTGGAATCATACAATTAAAATCAAAAAAACAATCAAAGCGCTAACAATGAAAACTAAATTAAACTATATGGCTGTAAAATCAGAACCCTAAATCAAATCCCCAACTCAAACGCAAAAAGAAAATAAAAATAAAAAGAAATTATAAGTAAAAATAGAAGAATGAAAAATAACCATCATGAATGAACATAAAAACAGAAAACATGGTGAAAAAATGAAATACCTCGGAATTTCGGCTTGGACTCGAACACTGGTATATTTTCTTGGATTTAATCGGACTACAACCATCCCTAATCAGGTGTTTTCATGAGAAAACACATGATTAAGGGCTGCTATAGTCCATAAATCAATACCCCCCCCCCCCCCCCCCAATTTTGAGAAGCTAGGGTTTCAAGCCAAAATTTGATCTAAGATTCGGTCCATGCGAGGATGATTCGAAGGCTACGGGTAGTGATTCAGAAAGAGGGGGTGAGGAGGTCATATAGTGTTAATTTGGTGAGACTTGGAGGTGGCACCGCCGGACACGGCGGAGCCAACGGCCACGATTTCGAATATTCGACCACTTTGGCTAGGATTTAAAGGAAACTAGACTTGGATTTGAAAAGAAGAGGTGAATGAGAAGGTAGAGTGTAATTTTGGGGTAATTTGGAGACTCGCCGCCGGTGGCGGACGGCGGAAGGACGATGGTGCTAGGGTTTCTGGTGAGAGGGGACTAAGACAATTAGGGCAGTGGGTTCTAGGGGGGTGGTGCTGCTTGGATAATAATATATCAACCAACCCTCAGTTCCTGACCGTTCGATTAAAGAACCTAGACAGTCAGGATCAAAATGCCCCAAATGATGTCGTTTTAATGTTCGGGGGCTATACCAGGTGAGATTGGGTTTGGACCGGGTTTTGAACGGGTCTAGAGAAGGGATTAGAATGGGCTGGATCAAATTGGGCCGAAAAACCGGGTATTTAATGAGATTGCCATTTTTCTTTTAATTTTAATTTTTTAAATTTTCTCTACTTTTCTTGTATATTATTTTTATTATTTATATTTTTTGATTTTGTTAAATACAAAATTAAAATAATAAAGACCTGATGTAACTCTAAAATTAAACTAATTGATTTTAAATGTTTTTTAACTAAATCCTATTTTTAAAAGAAAACTAAGCAAAATATCAAAAAAAAAATATTAAAAGTAAAATGCAAAAGGACTATTTTTGGTTATTTTCTTATATTTTTTGTAATGTTAATTAACAAATAAACCTAAAAATATTAAAATAAGGTCCTAAATGCAGATGTGCTTTTATTGTATTTTTATGAATATATCAAAACATAAATGCAAACAAATACAAAATCATGCAATTAATTCCCTAAAATTAAATAGTTAAAAAAATTCCTAATTTCTATGAATTCTATAGAAGTAATTTAAGCGAGGCAAAAATCATGTGGTCATAGTACCTTTTCTTGAACTAGAGGTTCCTTTTCTTAAAGGTCTTCGTCTAGAAGTAAAGAACCTTCTGAGCCCTTACGTGAGCCTTTGGTTGAAGAGATATTTCCAACAGAGCTATCTTTTTACCATGATAAGGAATCTCTTAGAAACCAAGTCGCTACCTTAGATCGTGTCAATTCCTTTCCAACTCAAATTACAGAAATTTTAGCTCTCATAGTTCGTAAAGACTGTCACTGGAGCGGTGATTTTTCCATTATTATTCCCAATCCAAATAGAGTATTACTCTTTACATGATTGGATTCTCATTTGTTTATACATACCCTTTCACTTTAGGGTTCAAACTAGTCATCGACCCGGTCATTCTAGATTTTTTTCCGTTTTTCAATGTCTGCTTGGGTCAGATTGGTCCAATTGTATGGAGGGCGGTTGCCTATTTGGGGCATCTTGCCAATATGGCAAATGTTAGCTTTACTTTCCCTCACCTAATTCACCTCTATTCCTCCAGGCTTTTCCGCAATGGCATTTTTACCCTAGCAATCAGGAGCAAGAGGGTTTTAGTGTGCCTCAAAGATGATAAGGACCGTGGCTAATATTCTCGGTTTGTTGCTGCCCCCACTGCTGGCTTAGTGGGTGAAGATAACGTTTCCTTTCTTGAGAAGTGGAATTTTACATGTAAGTTTATATCATTCTCGTGCCTTTTTCCTTCAAGTTTGTTAATTTCTCTAATACTGCTTTTTTTAGCAACCATGGGACTTGTAGAGGATGTACCCAACTTCTGTGGTTGGGTAGATAAGCTGTTGAAGACAACTCCAATGGAGGATTGGTCCTGGAAAAACCTTTCCAACCATTAGAGTTGCAAACTAACGACACATGGTAAGAGTTTTTATTTTATCTTTCACGCATATAAATATTTTCTTTTATTATTCTAACTTTCATCCTTCTTTTTATCAGGATTTGCTATTCGAGCAGTCACTGCTGAAGCAGTTGCAGTTTCTCGTGACTTTTCGGGTACTCGGACCTCCTTAGTCTGTGAAACAATCTTGGGCTCTTCTTCTGCAAAAAAAGAAGCTTTTGAAGAAGAAGATTCTGAAGAATGTGAAGGAAGTTCCCTGGTGATTAGACCACGAGCAAAAAGGCGTATCATCTCTGATGACGAAGCTGAAGTCTCACATCGTCTCCCTGTTGATGCACCAATCATTATTCCAAATGAAGACATCACTCCTCGTGTTACTCGTGGTCCATTAACCAACTTTTTATCAGTGGTTTTGATAGTGGAGATTTAGGACCGATTCTAGATGAACTCCCCTTATCTTTCATTTCAACTCCCGCACTTGCGATTCTTTCCTTACCTGCTCCAACTATTCTCGTTCCTCGCTCTACTGTTCCTACTCCTTCCTCCACTCCTCCTATGACAATTCCCCCATCTATTGTTCACCATATGGAAGTGGGATCTTCAAGTATAAGTCTTGCGATGAGGAGCGTTACTATTGAAATTCCTGCTGATAGCAGCCTTCTGAGGAAATCTGGTCAAGAAGACGTTTGGCTTGAGCCTCTAATTGGCCCAATTGAGAAGGAAAAACTAGAGAGCCATAGCTACCTGACCCTGATGAATAACATAGTACATGCCACTCTAAAGGTATTCTTCTTCTTTCTCTTCTTTACTTTGTAGAATTTTGTGTTTAGGATTTTTATTTCCCCTTCTTTTTTGGGCCAATCTTATCGGTACTGAGCTAATGAATAGAATCTCCCTCTTAGAGAAGGCAACACATGATTCAGAAAAGGTTGTACGTGATTCGTTTTGGAAGCAATCAATTGGAAGAGCAATTTGATAGTGTTCAAATTAACATGGAGGATTTATAAGATAGCAGGGATACCTTAGAGCAGCAAGTACAAGCATTAACTTTGGAGCTAGCGGTTATCAAGGCTTCCATAAGCCAAGCAGAAAATAAGAAAGAACGCCTTGAACTCTCCTTTGCGGAACAACTTTCTAAGGCTAGCAAGGACAGCAGGGCATTGAAGGATCTGTTGAATCAAAAAGAAGTTTATGCTGAAGAGCTAGTACAAAATTTAACTCGCGCACTAGAAGATCTTCGAATCTCTACTGACAAGGTACGTGCTTTATAGAGCTCTCAGTCTTCTCTTCAAGCTTCTTATAATTCTACCTTGGCCAAGAAAGAAGAGCTTAAGGATGAGGTTACCACCTGGGAGAAAGATTATGAGATCCTTGAAGAAAAATTAGATGTCGTGGTAAGTTGGGCTTTTTTGAATTCACGTAGTGATACCCTAATTGATTCGAGTCAAGAAAACTTCAACCTAGAGTCTGAATTAGCTAAAGTTAATAAAACCATTGAACAAACTCAGTAACCTCAAGACTTTCCTTCTCCCGTGATTGAAGCTTCTGTGGTTGAAACTCATACGGGTATCATATCTTCTTCAAGCCTAATCGAACCCACTGCTGCGAGCCAAGTTAAAACCGCTCCTGATGCTGCTCTTGCCCAAGTTGAGCATGTTGCTGCGAATCAATATCAATCCATAACCGTAGATGCATCTTCTTCAGTTCCCTCAACTTCTTATTGAAAAATATTCATTGTCTTGAATTCTTTTTTTTTTACTTTGGAAAGTAATGTGAAGAACCCTTGGCTTCATTTGAGGGTTGATTTTGGAACGCAAGTCCCCAAGTCCTTTATGAGGCAATTAGTATAAATATATTCGATGCTTTATTACTAAGTTTTGTATTTAGTCTTAAGTTTTTTATTATGTTTACTCTTTCTTTTTTCTTTTTAAGGACTTACAAAATAATTTTGCATTTTTGTCCTATAAAAATGCTTCTGTTAATCTTATGACTTAATAACTTAAACATGAGTTATATAAAAGATGGTCCTTTTATATTTCGACACTTAATGAAGAAGACGTCTCAATTTCATAATGGTGTTATCATAGGAACACACATGTTTCATTAATATAACTTTGATAAGTTTTCAGTAATACTTAACAAGTTTTGAATAACACTTTACATGTATTTAAAGTACATCTATAACTTTCTCGTAACTGTTTTTCTTGTAATAGATTTTTATGAAAAAATAATAAAGACGAGGTTTTTCTTTAAAACCCATTTTTGAACTATAAATGCAAGGTTTTACTTTATAACCTACTTTAGTACATAGCTTTTACCCTAACTATAGTATGGTTTTCTTTAACCGTGGCTCGTGACTTCATGTGATTTTTACTCTGCACTTGACTTTTTCATGCTTGACTTCTTTAATCTTCTTTGTCTCCTTTATACATACTTGTGTATATTATGTAGTTCCCAAAGTGTTTGAGTGTTGAAGTATGAAGCCTCGGGCACTTTATTGTTTCTCGCAGTTGGTCCTTTTCTTGAAAAGGAAAAATATACGGGACTCGGAGGTGCAATTATAGATGAAGACTGCTTAACCCGTTTGAATTTCTATCAGAATAATTATAACTCTAGGCTAGGAATTTTTGGTTATTTTGTGTACCTTACAGGTTGTGACTTATCATTTAATACCGGTAAGTTTTTTGCCTATCTTCTAAAATCGTTAGTAAAATCTTAACAACTCAAAAATTTAATTTAAAATAACGATACCTGACCTTGAGTATTCCTTAGAAATAATATCTCTTCAAATGAACAACATTCCAATATGAAGGAAGTATCTTGCCATCCATTGTGTCTAATTCATTTGCTCTATTTCCTGCTATATTCCGAACTCTATAGGGTCCTTCCCATATTGGACTTAATTTACCCGCATTAGCTGCCTTTGAAGATTGAAAAACCTTTTTAAGCACGAAGTCCCCAACTTTAAAGAATTTGAGGCGTGCTTTTTGATTGTAATATCGTTCAATGACTTGTTTCTGTGCTGCCATTCTTATTAATGGAGCTTCTCTCCTCCATTCGAGTAAGTCAAGGTTGACTCATATTTCTTCATCATTAGATTCTTGTTTTACCTGTGTGAACTGTGTACTTGGCTCTCTTATCTTAACTGGAATCAGAGCCTCAGCTCGATAAACTAACAAAAATGGTGTTTCTCCGTGCTTGTTTTGCAGTTGTACGATACGCCCATAAAACTCCAGGTAACACCTCAGGCAAGCTACCTTTTGATTCCTCTAATCGCTTCTTTAGATTGTTGATAATAACCTTGTTTATTGATTCTACTTGCCCATTACCCACTGGATGGTAGGTGTTGACATAATCCTCTTAATTTGCCAACTTTAAAAAAATGCAGTGATTTGAGCTCCTATAAATTGAGGGCCATTATCACACACAATCTCCTTTGGTACACCGAATCAGCATATGATATTCCTTCAAATGAAATCCTTGACTTATTTTTCTCATACGTGTTTAAATACACCTGTTTCTACCCATTTAGTAAAGTAATCAGTAAGTACGAGAAAAAAATTTACCCGTTGTTTGTGGTAATGGACCAACGATATCCATTCCCCATTACATAAATAGCTATGGTGCGATTACTGGATGTAATAATTCCACAGGTCTCATGTAAGGCTCATATATATTTTTACCAGATCTTGTTTCGGTCTCCGTACGTCTTGAACTTACCTTTTCTTCCTTTTGAAATCATGGAACAGTATCTTCCTCAATCCTTAGCTTCGTGCTTTATCTGTTATAATTGAGTCTCCTCATGGCTTCCGAGAATTTATCATTCAAGTTGCTTGTAAAAGCTATAGCTTCCCAGTTGTCAGGCACACGTGGCAATGTCATTATTTCACGCTGAATCTATCCACAAATTCTCTAAGAAATTCTGAGTCTCCTTACTTAATTTTGAAAATATCTTTTATTCTTTTTTTCAGCTTTTGAGCTCCCCAGTGTGCTTTGATGAAAGAATCTGCAAGCTCAACAAAAGAATTTATAGAATTTTCAGGTAGAAGAGAGTACCATGTGAGTGCTCCTTTAGTGAGTGTTTCTCTAAATTTCTTAACTAATACAGATTCAATCTCAAGCTTAGTTAAGTCGTTGCCTTTTACACCCATCGTAAATTCAGTCACGTGGTGTCGTGGGTCTGATGTTCCATCATATTTTGGAATGTCAGGCATTTTGAACTTTTTTTGGCATTGGAAGAGGAGAAGCACTTGGCTTACAGGGTTGTTGTGAATATCGATCCATATCTACTCCTTAAATCACAGGTGGCACCTTAGGTATTTTCTCTATGCGCTCACTTTGCACCTTGAGTTGTCTCTGCAAGGTTAGTACTAAGTTTTGTAATTCAGAATTAACCATATTATGTGGTTCCCTCTCTTGTGATTCATTGGGAGTCCCTCCACTGCATGAGTTGACAAGTCAAGAATGAGGGTTTTCCAAAGTGTTATTATTAAGTGTTGGTGCATGGATTGCAACATGTAACCGGTTAACAAGCGCTTCAACAACTTTATTGACCTGAGCAACAATTAATTTCTACAAAGCGTTATCAATGGTTTCAGCATTCTCAAATTGAGCATATCCATTCATTTGAGACCCATCAGGGGTTCCCTCACGAGATTGTCGGGGAGAGCCTTGTGGAGCAGGAATCGAAGTGTTAACATCTTGTGGATCTCCCTGATTTTGTTGGTTTCTTGGTTTCCTCAAATGTTAACATTGCTGTTCGACATGATTGACCAACAAGAAAATTTAATTGAGAAAAAATAGATTGTCAGATTCTCGGTAAAGGAACCAATTTGTTTAACCAAAATATGAGATTTTAGTCAAAGCTGGAATTTAGAAGAACACGAGTTACTAATAATCAAAAGAATGTATAAAAGGAAATAATTTAAATAGCGAATGATTATTTCAAGAAAAAAGCGAGTAAACCAAGATATATTTTAATGATTTCGTATCATCAACTGATCAGATGTATCTCTTTTATAGGTGTCCTAGAGATATACGTTTTGCCCAAATCATAATGAGGCTATTATGAGTAATTAAAGACATTGAATACTACGTTACATAATTATTGCATTCAATATGAATTCTCTAACATATTCCATATCTAATATCCATTAAATGTCGTATCTGCGCTCTTTTTATTGTCAAATTCATTCTTTTAGACTCTTAAATATAAATGACTTCAATGGGTACGGGTGCTGAGTTATTTGAATGACTACCCGTGCCTTTCTTCTGTCATTAGCTCATGCCTGTTGTAGCTCGTGCCTCTTAGCTAGCTGTCATTCTTTGACCACTTAATCAATCTACGTGTCTTGACACATTTCCTTAAATAAAATTTTTCCCAATACAATAAGAACCTTGATCAAGCCCAAATTGCAAGTCTAATATGGCAAAAGTATTTATAAAATAATTAGCCAAACCCAAACTGTTACTTTTTTAAATTACTTTTATGAAGAAGAACAACAACAACCCAGTAGAATTTCACAAGTGGAGTCTAGGGAAGGTGGTATGTACGGGGCCTATGAAGGTAAATAGGTTGTTACTGAAAGACACTCAGCTAAAGTGTTATTCTCTTAAATTAATTCTACGGAAGTGGAAAAAAAGAAAAAACTTTTCAAAATAAGCAGATTTTGGAAGTTTGACTAGACAGAAAAAATTACCAACCTCAAACTAGTGCAACACTCTAGCAGATAATTGTTGTCTGTCAGGATGACCCGAAGATTCGCTTAATCAATATGTGATACGCCGGAGGAGTAAGAGAAAGGTTGAAACACCAACTCAGTCAGACTTTCAAATACTAAAGTAAACTTCAATATTATATCAACATCTTTAATCTCTACTTTCTTGAGTTTGTTGTGGTGAATGTCAATATTAAGCTTAGTACAGGGATTAATAAGAATAAAATTCTCCAATGAAGAACAATTATGAACAATGCCTTTTAGAGTTTCACTGTCTAAATAGACAACAATGAGCTTTAGGGTTTTAACATTGACACAACCTTCAAATGGCGAAGCCTCATTCAATACATATTGATCTAGCTCCACCATTTGAAGAAATCTACCATGGAATATACTTGTGACAATTTATTAGCAATTGCAATGACCAAAAATCATGTATATCATGGAAGTTTGAAGCACATAGATATTCGACATCATTTCATTCGTGAACTAGTTGCAAAAAGGCCGATTGAGTTGAAGCACTGCAGCACTTAAGAGCAAGCGACAGACATTCTTATTAAAGTACTTCCTCCGGCAAAACACATTTACTTTATGTTATGCCTTGGAATATGTGATTTTGAATCAAGGAGTAGTGTTGTGAACTTATTCAAATACCGTTTTAAGTTTATTGGCTGGATGAAGTTATTCACTTTGAATTGAATAAGTCTTTTACTAGAGTTGACAGATTCTATACGTTAGTTGCTATTTTTTCTAATTTGGTTGCTGTTTTTCTGGTCATTTCCTAGATTTTAGTCAAGTGGGTGTTACAGATAGATATTATCTTTACGAGCTTGTAAACCTATAAAAGGCACACTACTTTCCGTTACTAAAATAAGCCCTTCTACAGAATATCTCTTTTAGCTTCTCTGCATCTGCTTCAAGTTTTCTAGTTAAAGACAATATCTTTTTCTATATCTAGTAGATAATTGTTGTCTGTCTAGATGACCCGAAAATTCGAACAATCAATATGTGATACGTTGGAAGTGTAAGAGGAAGGTTGAAACACCAACTCAGTTAGGCTTTCAGATACTAAAGTAAACTTCATTATTATATCAACATATTTAATCTCTACTTTCTTGAGTTTGTTGTAGCGAATATCAATATTAAGCTTAGTACAAGGACTAATAAGACTCAAGTTCTCCAATGAAGAACAATTATGAACAATGCATTTTAGGGTTTCACTGTCTAAATAGACAGCAATGAGCTTTAGGGTTTTAACATTGACACAACCTTCAAATGGCAAAGCCTCATTCAATACATATTGATCTAGCTCCACCATTTGAAGAAATCTACCATGGAATATACTTTGTGGTATCTTTACCTATAATAAAGTTTGCGAGAAATAATAATTGTCATCGTCGTAAATGTCACTATTTTTGGATCTAGAATTTCTAAACACCACTAAAAGAAATGTACACTTCCTGATGATTTTCTTAATAATGTTATTAAGATTTTTGGGCATTTAGCTGGTAGAATAAATAACTCAATTGAAACCCTTTTTTAGATGCCTAATTATAAGTACTGGACAAGTGTGAGAACCTTCAATTTTGTTCTGAATTTGTTAGCGAATACTAAATAATTTGATGTTGTTCATAAGGTGTATAGTCGTGCTTCTGCTTTGGTTGTTGAGACCGATGTTTGTTGTTTCAGTATTATAATTAGGGGGTTGTGTCGTTGTGGGGAGATATATTCTGTATATAAGATGTTCGATGAATTTCCTAAGCAAAAATGTTAACCCAATGTGAAGATGTTTTCTACTTACATGCATGCTTTATATGAGCGCAGTCGTATTGATGAGGCTTTGGGCTTGCTAGAGGATGGAAAAAGAGAATGTTGAACCGGATGCTATTGTGTTTATCATATTGTTTTCAGGGCTCAGGAACCAACGAAGAGTTAACGGAGGGGATTGAGATGTTCAAGAAAGTAATGTTGAAAGGTTGTTATCCGAATCTAGGGACATACCAGGAGGTGTTGTATGCTGTGCTTGATGCCAAGAGGTATTTGGAGGCAAAAGATTTTATGGCTGTTGTAATTGCAAAGAGGGTGAATCCAAGTTTTGAGTCTTATAAGCCTTTGTAATGGGAAGCTTCTTGGGTATTTAGACTGGGTGTTGAGGCAGATGGTAAGACACGGATTTGTGCCGATGATAGGTATGTGGAGGCAGATCTTGGTTGCTTGTTTCCTAATGGAGATTGTTGTGCTGCCTATTCATATCAAGAAATTCTTGCGGACTAATATACGAGTTATAGAGAATTAACTCAATGGTATTACAAGTCACATTACATGTTGTTAGTATCACATTGGTTGCATGTGGGAATCAGACCATTTTTCAGTGGTCATGGGGCTCCATCAAGGATCGGCGCCGAGCCGAGCGAAGTAGGCAGGGACGTGATGATTGGTTCTCAGGCCATCGCCAAGAGGAACAGCGTCCGATATCTGGGGTCTGTGATTCAGGGGGACGGAGAGATTGACGGGGACGTCTCTCATCGTATAGGAGCGGGGTGGTCTAAGTGGAGGCTTGCATCAGGAGTCCTGTCCACACAAACTCAAGGGGAAATTCTATATAGCCGTGGTTAGACCTGCGATGTTGTATGGGGCGGAGTGCTGGCCCGTGAAGAACTCGCATGTTCAGAGGATGAAGGTTGCGGAGATGAGGATGCTTAGGTGGATGTGCGGATACACCAGGCTAGATAAGATTATGAATGAAGTTATTCGAGAGAAGGTGGGGGTGACCCCGGTGGATGAGAAGATGCGAGAAGCGAGGCTAAGGTGGTTCGGGCATGTGCGAAGAAGAAGTCCCGATGCCCCGGTGAGGAGCTGCGAGCGGCTGGAGATTGTTGGCGGCCGGCGAGGCAGAGGGAGGCGTAAGAAGTATTGGGGTGAGGTGATTAGGCAAGACATGAGTAGAATGCAGGTTTCCGAGGACATGACCCTTGATAGGAAAGTCTGGAGGTCTAGAATCAGGGTTGTAGGATAGGGGCTCATAGAGTTTTTCGTACGCCTCATCCGTGGTTGGGTGTGGGTCAGCAGAGTTACCCAATAGATGATTTGTGTTTTAGCTGATGTCCCCCCTATGGCTGTTAGTTATGGTAGTTACTATATGATATTATTGCATACGATTGTATTTATGTTTCGTATGTTTAGATAATTATTTACGCTATTTACTGTTGTTTTTCCTTTTGTCCTATTAGCCGGGGGTCGATTGGAAACAGCCTCTCTGCCCTTTCGGGTAGGGGTAAGGCTTGTCTACATATTACCCTCCCCAGACCCCACCTGGTGGGAGTATACTGGGTAGTTGTTGTTGTTGTTCCTTACATGGTATCAGACTCATGCGCCAGTAAGCAGGGTCTGGGGGTGCCGCAAAGGGGAGAGGGGTGGGGGTGGTATTAGAATTCTCACATCAGCTGTGAGATAGGAATTTTGTCGCAAAGGAGGGTGGGGGTGCCATCAAAACTTAAAGGTAAGTTATACAAAATGGTGGTCAGGACAACGATGCTGTATGGGGCTAAGTGTTGACCAGTCAAGATCTCTCATAAGGATGTTGAGATGGATGTGAGAGCACACCAAGTTAGATAAGATCATAAATGAGGTTATTCGCGATAAGGTGTGTGTGGCTTCTATTAAGGACACGATGCGGGAAGTGCGGATTAGGTGGTTTGGTCATATAAGGAGTAGGAGCATAGATTCCCGGTGATGAGGTGTGAGAGGTTGACATTGGAGGGCCTACAGAGAGGTAGAGGTAGGCCAAAAAAGAGGTGGAGGGAGATGATTAGGCAAGGCATGGCGCAACTTCAGCTCACCGAGGATA
This sequence comes from Nicotiana benthamiana, assembly GCA_034376525.1. NCBI lineage: Eukaryota > Viridiplantae > Streptophyta > Magnoliopsida > Solanales > Solanaceae > Nicotiana > Nicotiana benthamiana. The sequence continues at coordinate 96,076,212 of CM067330.1, forward strand.
TGATCCTTGATAGGATGGTATAGAGATCGGGGATTAGGGTAGTAGAGTAGGTAGTCTATAGTGTTCACAGTAGTATCGGCATGCAATTTTGCTTTTTGTTGGTAATAGGTTTTATAACTTACCGTTGTTTTTTTTCATTATCGATTACCTTACTATCTTGTTATTTCTATTCTGCTTTTATATGGCTTTTGGTACTGCCCCTTCTTGTCTATATTTTTATTAATGTGGTGCTCATGCTTTCCTGAGCCACTAATCTATTGGAAACAACTTTTCTATCCTCACAAGATGGGAATAAGGTCTGCATATACACTACCCTCCCCTGACCCCAGGACATGAGATAACACGGGGTACTACCGCTTCTGAATTCAAAATTTTCATTCCAATTGAAAGGACAAGATGACGCACTACCACCATGGTCGTATAGCACCACCATCATAATCACCACCATAAGCTGCCTTCTGGATATGAAACTTTTCAAGGATTTTCCAAATATATATCCTCTTCCACGGCTTTAGGATTCCTCCAACTCATCACTGTGAGAAGCATCATGCTAATAATTCTTTAACTTGTTCTTGATAACTAGTAGAATGAATATTCAAATTCGCACCGCAATATCGGATAGGCTCATTATTTAAAATAACAATACATTATAGTTTATTGGTAACAATTATCTAAATATTGAAGATAGCCTCTCTATCTGCATTAGGTAGGGTAAAGTCTGTATAAAGGCTATTTTCCTCATACTCCACCTATTAAAATTATACTGAATATCTTGCGATGTTGTTGTTGGAACAACTATCTAAGAAGGTTCTAAAGGATGGAGGTCTCTTTAGTAGGGGTTCTTCCATTTGAAGGGCTTGAACTAAAGATATCTAGTTGGAGGGATCTCATTCATCGCACCACCCCAATAGTCATCACTACTCATGTTGAATTTGAGCGAACAATCAATTTTTAAAAGTTTAAAATATTACGGAAGAGACTCTTTAATTTATTATTCAATTCTTAAATTTTGCATGAATATTGTTCTACTAATGTTTGAACTAATTATTATTGTAAGAAAATAAAGAATGTATGACACCTAACTTACATCCTGGAGTCAATATATAGTTCTTGTAGTATATAATGCGTTATTCCATTTCATTTTTTTTAAAACTTGCGCTTAATCAAGAACACGCAGATACGTCACCATTCTCTTTTAAGCGTTATACATACTTGAAATTATCATATAGCTCAAATAAATAAGATAAATACTTTGGGAAGCAAATCATAAAAAAATATGTAAATTAAAAAATTTATAAGGATATGATGTAAAAGAAGAATCTATGTTAAATTTCATTAATTTTGGCCACGATCATATTTAGAGCTCAATCCAAATATATAAATTTATTTTCAAAAAGCACAAGAAGTTCAAGAAGCTCAAGATTGATTTCAAGAATCCAAGATTCTTTCCTTCTTAAAATAGAATTTATTATATTCTTTTTAGAAAATAAGAATTTTCCTTTTAGTAAGGTTATAGTTTCTTTTTCTTGTAAAATATGAATTTTATTTATTTTGTTTTTAATTGTTTTATTTCCTTATTAAAATAGAAACTGTAGTCTTTTTCGACTTTTCATTATGACACCAGACTCCAATAATTTATATTTATCTTTCGTTTTATTTTTTGTTTAAATTCATCCTTACGGTTAATAAAGTGTGCAAAATTACTCTTAGCCTAAACGTCTTTCCACTATGGCATCAGATCCCAATTATGATAGCCAAGTCAACAACTATTTTTAAAATGTCTTTTATAATAAAATGCTGGTGTCTCCTCAATCATAGATCTGTTTGCTGATGACAGTACATTTGCATCCAATGATTTGATACCATAAAGTCAACATAGACGTTGATTGTATGCTAAAACCAAATTTGCAATCTAATTTCTTTAACTTGATCGTGATAACTAATACAATGAATATTCAAATTTGCATCGCAATATCGTACATGCTCATTATTTAAAATAAAAATAAATTATAATATATTGGTAAGAACTCTCTAAACAAGTTCTAAAGAATGAAGCTCTCCTTATTATGTTTTTTCTGTTATGAAATAATATAAAGACAAGAACAATAATGCAAGAACAAGAGCAATAGAGAGAATAGAGAGAGAAGTATTCTTATTGATACTTAGAGATTGTTAGGGATGTATTACAATGGTAGAAGACCCCTTTATTTATAGGGAGTGGGATGATTTAGCTACCAATAATAGGACTCTAGAATCTCTCTAATTAAATACATTCACCTTAAATAGAAGTGTAAAATCTCTCTATTTATAACACTCCCCTTTGAATGTCTATTCAACAATGTGCCTCGTTAAAACCTTAAAACCAAAACCCAATGGGAAAAATTAAAGAAAGGAAAAAGAGTACACATGTTTGAATATGCGCCTATTGGTTGCCTCGTTAAAAACCTCGCAAGGAAAACCCAATTGGGACAAAACCTTGTAAGGGAAAAAGAGTGCAACGCGCATTAACTCCCCCTGATGAGAACATCAATTTATATCCTTGAGCTTTTGCATTCCAATCTTGTACACCATCTTCAAAACTATCTTTGGTAGAGATTTGATAAATAAATCAACCATATTGACTTGAATAAATATTCCGCACCTTGAAATCATCATTCTTGATAGATATGAACATCTTCATATAATGTCGTGGAATGACTCTTCAATATCTCCATAGATGTATTCTCGATGCCATCATGCTTATAGTTATAGCAAGATACATATGTACACAAATTGTACTTAGGATGTGGTACTTCAGGACCAAGAATTGCATATGCTTCAAGCAACTTAAATCTTTCAAGTTAAGTCATATAAGCCATATAATAGACTTTAGATGCATATCATGTTTTCCATGTCATGCTAGACAAATAAGATATCGAAAACTGACTATACATACTTTTGACTTTTATACTTTCAAGCATTTGAACTATAGGTTCAAAACTACATGTCTTTCATATGGAATCAATTCTTCTTGAATTGTATCTCTTCCATTTAGTTACTTTCTTTGGGTCAGCAAATGCGTATAGCATGCTCTGCAATATGTTGCAATTGAATTATCCCTTTTATGAACTTCAGGTTCATATCATGATATTCGGGGATATATATATACAAATGATAATTCATCCCATGTAACCCTTTCTCAAGTGTTTATCATGTCTCCCCCTCATGTTAGTAAAGCTAACTTGTTTCCTCAACTTTGGGAAATCATCTTTGTGCATTATTATGCCAATATACACGGCACATTAATAATAAGATGAAATTATTTGGTTCCTAACCCTGAACCACTTGTGAGGGGAGAATATAATATACTCTCGTATACAACGTATATCAAACTGATATATATATAACTTTGTTCTCATAAGAAACAGTTTAGCTATTAAGTGGAAGCACTCAATAATTATCTTGCTAAACAACCTTTGATATAAACTAACTTATCAAGATGAACTATCTTGAGTAGAAAATCTGGAAATTATGCTCGAAGTTAGATTACTAAGCAATTTACCTCGCAAGCACCGGCCAGGCTGCGGGTTAATAACAATTGCGCATGTAACCATATCATAGATGCATCATATGTGGTATACATGGCAGGTGAATGGGCCCATATTCACCTTTGATATTTCCAGAATTTATGGGCTTCAACCCGAACTCTTTAGTTGGTCAGTTCATTAATGAGAACAAGTGATACAAGAGAATAAAGAACTTTCTAGTTCTTTGATATTTACCTGTGTGAATTTGCACATCATACTTAAAATGAGATGGCTAATACAAATGCTAACTGAACAAATTATCAATATTGGTAAACTTCAAATTTACACCATGACATGTGCACTTATCAATAAACTTCAGGTTTATTATGACATGGGTTTTTATACCAATAGATATCCACTTTATTGTGGCATTCTTTCGTTTGTGTAGTACAAACTGGAGAACAAAGCGGGTAGCTTTTCATATGCAAATTACCCCGCTACAAGTTGTAGTAATAGGAGATATCAAAGTCTTCCTTTATTTATAGTCTCAATATAATCAATCGCTTTCGCGTGTACTTTGGAAACTGAATAAGTTTCTTTGAGACTTACTACAGCACAATACTCAATTGTGTTTCTCCAACATAGTAATAATTGGCTCTTCTAAAGCTCTCAATTAATTTTGTACTACCACAGATTCATCAACATCCATGTGGTGAATATCTTTCTTAAAGAGAAAGTTATACCATTATGGTCATGTCAAACTTATATGCAAGATATGTTTCTTGCATTATCGTTGTCCTTTAATAGTCATATTTCCAAAATACTTTGGCGTACAATAGGTACGTGACCAACGATCATTCATGCCATATATCATCTCAAACCTCCTTCTAGGGGTGAGTGTGGTATCATCTCAAACCTCCTTCTAGGGGTGAGTGTGGTATATTTAAACCCAATTTCATGTTCATATTCTTCCAATAATGAATATGTATTCTTGAATCAGATGTTGTCAAATTCACTTCGGGGATATGTGATTTTGTTATCCTTTTCAAATCTATAAATGCGTCAGGCATTTGATTTGCTATTCTTTGCAAATGGATAATCTTTTGTGCCTCTTTCACAAATAGAGGTATGTGGATCAAGATGAGATAATGATGCATTTTTCCACAAAATTTCCCGTTTGGTTTCACCAACTTCTCCCCCTAATTTTGGGAAAAGTGTCTCATCAAATTGACAGTCTGCAAATCGTGCAGTGAACAAATCTCCTGTCAATGTTTCGAGGTAGCGAATAATGGAGGGCGATTCAACCTCAACATATATTCCAAACCTTCTTTGCAAACCCATTTTGGTGCGGGATGGCGGTGCTACAGGCACATATACTGCGCATCCAAAGATTCTTAAATGGGATATATTGGGTCCATGACCCAAAACCAATTGCAACGGGAAATATTTGTGTCAATTCGTCAGTCAGAGACGAACTAACATTGCTGTATGCAAAATGGCGTGTCCCCAAACCGAAGTGGGCAACCGACGAACTAGCATTGCTGCATGCAAAATGGCGTGACCCCAAACCGAAGTGGGCAGCCGACGAACTAGCATTGCTGCATGCAAAATGGCGTGAACCCAAACCGAAATGGGCAGCCTCGTTTTCATGAAGAATTCAAGATTATTCTCATCTATTGTCTCAATATAGTATCCATTTTGAATGATATCTTTAAAACTCAACAAGTTCCTTTTAGACTTGGAGGAGAACATTGCGATTGATATCATTAAAACTCAACAAGTTCTTCTTAGACTTGGAGGAGAATATTGCATTCTCTAAGATAAACGTCGTGCCTTTGGGCAGAGTTACAGTTGCTCTTCCGGAGCCTTCAATCAATTTACTTCCCATGTTTTGACATATAAAAGAAAATATACGAACATGAGAATAAACAACTTCAATCCGTTTGTGTCACATTTAAATAATATTTTCAAAATCTGCTGCGGTCAGTTGACAAACTAAATCAGATAGTCGATTATATGGATTACTATGCAGCTTGAAAATTTCAGTTTAAGCATTTTCATAAAACAATCGATTGTTAAACACACACAATCGATTGTTGAACATTGACAATCGATTGTTAAACACACACAATCGATTATTTGCTATTTGAAAAACTTCAGATCACACTGTCTTAAGACAATCGATTGTTAGACATAGACAATCGATTGTTGGTTATATTTGAAAAATTCGACCTCTGTATAAAGACAATCGATTGTTAGACATAGACAATCGATTGTTGGTTATTTTTGAAAAATTCCAGATCACAGTTTTAAAGACAATCGATTGTTAAACATAAACAATCGATTGTTGACTGTTTTTGAAAAATTCCAGATCACTGTTTTAGAGACAATCGATTGTTAAACATAGACAATCGATTGTTGGCTATTTTGAAAAATCCAGAGCACTGTTTTAACACAATCGATTGTTTAACATTGACAATCGATTGTTGATTAATTTTTAAAAATTCCGGATCACACTGTCTAACGACAATCGATTGTTAGACATAGACAATCGATTGTGGATGATTTTTGAAAAATTCCAGATTACACTGTCTAACGACAATCGATTGTTAGGCATAGACAATCGATTGTGGATGATTTTTGAAAAATTCCAGATTACACTGTCTAACGACAATCGATTGTTAGACATAGACAATCGATTGTGGATGATTTTTGTAAAATTCCAGATTACACTGTCTAACGACAATCGATTGTTAGACATAGACAATCGATTGTGGATGATTTTTGAAAAATTCCAGATTACACTGTCTAACGACAATCGATTGTTAGGCATAGACAATATTGTCGATCAATTGTTTTTCAGCTTTAATGTGAAAATATTAGATAATCGACTAGTTTTTCAGGCTAGTCGATTACCCCTACTGGAAAATAAAAATATTATTGATATTTGAGCATATTGAAGATATTCTAAAGAACTATTGCTAACATTGCATCATGAACTAACTAATACGAGCTAATACTAATGACTATTAGTTTATTCACTAACTAATACAAATAAGTAGAAAAAAATCAAATAACTGCATCTTCTTTCATCACGGACCCATCACCGATTAGGTGGTCTATTTTCCCGTCGGGTTGCTCAAAGAAGTCTGCCACATCCAGGTGGGTGATGTCCAAGTTGTCGTCATAGACAAAATTTGTTTCAGGGCCTTTACTCTTTCGAGATGCTTAATAAAGGTCAACCAAGTGTCTTGGTATACGGCAAGTCTTTGACCAGTGCCCTTTCCCACCGCAACGATAACATATAGTTTCTGAACCATTTGCCTTAGGATCTTCATGATCCCGTTTCTGCTTTCGGCGGTTATCTCTCTTCGGGGGGTGACGGACATCATGGATATTTCTTCCTTGTCTACGTCCCTGGCTATGACCCCGTTTACGACCATGACCATGGCCCTTTTCATGTTTGGCATAATGAGAGTGCACCTTATCTGCTTCAGGCAGTGGTGTAGACCCAGTGGGTCGATTTTCATGATTTCTCATGAGAAGGTCATTATTTCGCTCAGCCACTAGTAGAAGAGAAATCAGTTCAGAGTACTTTGTAAAGCCTTTCTCTCTGTACTGTTGTTGCAGTACCATATTGGAGGCATGAAACGTTGTAAACGTTTTCTCAAGCATATCATAATCGGAGATTTTATCCCCGCATAGCTTCAATTTAGAAGTAATTCTGAACATTGCAGAATTATATTCAGAAACAGACTTAAAGTCCTGGAGCCTCAGATGAGCCCAATCATATCGGGCTTGTGGCAGAGTGACCAACTTCAGGTTGTCATATCTCTCCTTTAAGCCGTTCCACAAGATGAGTGGATCCTTGACGGTGAGATATTCAATCTTCAAACCTTCATCAAGGTGATGGCGCAAGAAAATCAAGGCCTTCGCACAGTCTTGGGTGGATGCTTTTTCTCTATCTTTAATGGTGTCTCCGAGACCCATAGCATCTAAGTGGATTTCAGCATCCAACACCCATGTCATATAGTTCTTGCCCGAAATTTCAAGGGCAACGAACTTTCTTTTTGTAATGTCAGACATAATCGAAAATTAAATTAGGAAGAGGGAAATACCTTAGATTTTTCGAGAATGGTTCTTGAGACGGTAGAGTCTCGTGCTGATAACGTGTTATGAAATAATATAAAGACAAGAACAATAATGCAAGAACAAGAGCAATAGAGAGAATAGAGAGAGAGAAGTATTCTTATTGATACTTAGAGATTGTTAGGGATGTATTACAATGGTAGAAGACCCCTTTATTTATAGGGAGTTGGATGATTTAGCTACCAATAATAGGACTCTAGAATCTCTCTAATTAAAGACATTCACCTTAAATAGAAGTGTAAAATCTTTCTATTTATAACATTTTCTCATTTCTAGAGTTCGAATTCGAAATATTTGATCTCACCACACTCATTGTAGTCATTACTCCTCATATTGAATTTGAACGAACAATTTTTTTTAAAAGCTTAAGATATTACTCGAGAGGCTCTTTAATTGATTTATTCATTCTTACATTCTGCATGAATATTTTAAGTTCTTACATTCTGCATGAATCTTTAAATACGTAAATTGATGGTGAGATTTGAACTCATCATCTCCAACTACTTTGATCTGCTTCATCTAAAAATCTATTTTTTTGGTTTCCAACCTAGTGTTCGGAATATACGCTGAGGCCTGACTAAATTTTAATTTGCGCTTGAAAGTCTTACATTGAAGGTAAAACACTCCCTAATAAAGGCGAGGCAACTCCTTACCCAGAGACTCGAATCTGAGACCTCTAGTTAAGGATGAAGGCAAGGGCGGACTTAGAATATAGAATACGGGTTCGCAGGAACCCAGTAACTTTTGCATAGACCATGTTTTTATATTCAGAAATTCACTAAATATTTGTAAATATTTAACTGTATAATCAGTTATTATTGCATATTCATCTAAAATTACGATAGAAACCCATAAACCTCAAATCCTAAATCCGCGTCAAGAAAAAATACTTACGATTCCACCTAAAAACTTAAACTCTTGGAAAAGAGACACCTGTATTCATTTGAGTATATATATATATTAATTACACCGATCTCACAATGAACAATAGTAATACTGTTTGGAAGCCGAAAAACTAAATCCTCTTACTATAATTTTTGAATTATTTTTTCATACGAATTATTTATACTTTGGCTACTTTCAATTAATTTATGATTCCTATATATTTCTTTTTCCAAAATTAAGAAATCATGTGGATCCACCCTATACATACTCCAAAGGATGATGCCTTTTGGGGACATATGAAGGTCACCTTAATTCAGATGCTTGTTGTAAATATTATTCTACTAATGTTTGACCTAATTATTATTGTAAGAAAATAAAGAATGTATGACGCGTAACTTACATCCGGAGTCAATATATTGTTCTTGTAATATATGACGCGTTATTCCATTCCATTTTCTTTTAATTTGTGCTACTCAAAAAATATACCAACACTTCACCATTCTCTTTTAAGTGTTACTAGTCTCCGAAAATATTCGTTGCACGTATATCTCATGCTAATACGTATATACATCTAAAATAAGGATAATAAAAACTTAAACAGCTGAAGGATAAACTTCATTTTCTGGTGATGAGTTAAAATACGAGAGAAAAAGTATTTCGTTTTTTAGTAGTTGTCTTCTACTTCGATCACCATTATAGTTTGTATTTACTCATGGTCAACAAATTCAGTATTACATTTTCATACTTGGTTAAAATTCATTTTTAGATTTACCATTATGTCTAGTTGTATTTTACACTGTTATAATGTGGTTATGATAAAACTTAATGCAAGAGAGATGAACTGAAAATTTGGTTTTTCTTTTTTATTTGTCTATATTATTTCTTTTGTTTAATCTTGTAATCGACTAATTAGGTGGCATGACACCTAATTATTTTGATCATACATGATACTGGGTCATACTTGCACATGTTCCAAATTTGATAGCTCTTTAAATTAGAAAAAAATGTGAGAAAGCATGCATGAAGACTTCATGACGTAATAATGAATTTTAAAGTCCATTCATTACATATTTATTTGATAAAGCAAACAAAAATTGGCTTCAGCGATTTTAGCTTGAGCTTTAACACATTTTTCTTAAGAAAGCCAAAGGTCTTATTAATCCATTGTTAAAACTTAGTCATTATTCGAACAGGCTACATATTTATGGCCATGTGAATGGCTCTCACATTAATTGTGCATTTCATTTTTGTTATTTTAATTAATTTTTTTCATTTTATATTCTTTGTAGAATGTAAATTTATATCCTTGCAGTCAAAAGTTCTTGATATAATACTTGCCTGACAGGCGAAATAGTCATACAATCTTTTATGGTTATTTTAGTCTTTTAACTTTTGATTTGATCTTCCCACTTATAGTATAGTATGATATGATATGATGATGATATAATACATACTTGAAATTATGACGTAGTTCAAATAAATAAGATAAATACTCTGGGAAGCCGTATATTTACATTTATCCTTTGTTATACTTTTTGCTTTTAAATCCACCCTTACGATTAATAAAGTGTGCAAAATTGCACTCAGCCTATACGTCTTTCCACTATGGCACCATACCTCCAATTAAGATAGCCAAGTCAACACCTATTTTTAAAATGTCTTTTATAATAAAATGCTTGTCTCCCCTCAATCATACATAAGTTTACTAGTGACAGTACATTTGCATGCAATGAATTTGATACCATAAAGACAACAGAAACTTGTTGATTGTATGCACAAACCCTAAAAATTGATCATCGCTTTGCCTCATCAATTCTTGATTAATAGCTATGGGCAGAAGTTACAATCTTCTGTTTGGTCTTGCTGTTTTCATTCTTCTGCTTCATTACCATACTTCACTGGCTAGTGTTCCCAATATTAGCACAGATAAAGATGCTCTTCTTTCCTTGAAATCTCCTGCAACAAAACCAGTTTACTGGCTCTATACCACCATCAATCTTTAACATTACGACAATGGAGATCATTACTCTTTTCAAAAACAATGTTTCTGGTAATCTTCCAACAACTATATGTGAAAATCTTCCAAATTTGGAAATTCTTCACATCCCGGTTAACAACCTAGACGGTGTTATTCCACCAAACCTAGGAAAGTGCAGAAAGCTTCAAATCTTGTCATTGTCTGGCAATAAGTTCACTGGAACTGTACCAAGAGAGTTAGCCAACTTAAAAGATCGTACAGAATTATATCTTGGAGATCAGCGCTTGCAAGGTAGTGTAATAGTGCTATTTTTACAAGAATCTAATTAAAATATTTGTCCTGCCGATTAGTACTCATATAGTGTTTTTTCCACTTGACAGGAGAGATACCAGTGGAGCTAGGTAATCTTAAGAATCTACAGTTGCTGGGATTAAACAAGAATGAGTTTACGGGTTCTATCCCTACAAACATTTTCAACCTGTCAGCACTGCAGATCTTAGATCTTTCTGAAAACAGGCTTTCAGGTCGTCTACCATCCGATTTTGGCCGTGGAGTTCCCAGCATAGAAGAATTTTCTTGCAGATCGAATCTTCTGAGTGGTTCTATCTCTGCTTCAATCTCAAATTCTTCAAGACTCTGAACACTTTATCTCTCGTACAACCGTTTCACAGGTTCCTAGTTTCTGCATACAATGAATATCATAAAATTTAGAACCATAAATTGAATGATTTACTAGTCTATTCTTGTATTATTAATAAACATTATTGGAATTATACTACTTATATGAGTTAGTTAGGTGAAAAGACAGAGATACATTCTATTCCACTTTCGCTTTCTTTATAGAAGATTACCTCACTACTTTTTCAGTTTGATATTAAATGAGATACTTTCCTTTTTAGTATGTTTCAAAACAATGACATTTTTAAATTTGGAAAATAATTCTAACTTTAAACCATTTATTTTGCCTTTTTTGTCTTCAATGAGAAGCTTTTATAGCCACACAAATGGCATGACTTCACAAACCTTTTACCCCTTAATCTTTTAAGATAACAAGTTTCAAAAGTTTCTTCTTTTTTCTTAAATTTCGTACCTAGTCAAACTACCTCAAATAATATGAAAGATTTTTCTTACAAGAATCTGAATTGGTACTATTTCCCCCCACATGACAGGAGAGATACCGGCGGAGCTAGGTAATCTTAAGAATCTACAGTATCTGGATTTAACTGAGAACAAGTTTACAAGTTCTGTCCCTGCAAGCATTTTCAACATTTCGACGCTGAGGGTCCTTGGACTTGGAGTAAATAGGCTTTCAGGTACTCTACCTGCAGATTTAGGCCGTAAAATGCCCAGTCTAGAAGAACTCTTTTTGGGTGGTAATAATCTGAGTGGTTTTATCTCTGCTACTATCTCAAATTTTTCAAGACTCAGAAAACTTGATCTCACACTCAACAGATTCACAGGTCCAATTCCTAAATCACTTGGTAACTTAGAAAACCTTGAGGTTTTGGCTTTCGGGGCGAATAATTTTTCCAGCGATTCAACATTGAGCTTCCTAACAACTTTGACAAATTGTAGGAAACTGAGAGAGCTCAGGTTCTCTGACAATCCGTTTGATGGTGTTTTACCTCAATCTGTTGGGAATTTCTCTAAAACTCTGAAGATTTTTGATGGACAAGGTTGTAAATTGAAGGGCTTCATTCCTGAAGAAATTGGTAATGTTACTGGAATGACAAGGATGGTCTATTTAATAATGAGTTGAGTGGATATATTCCAAAAACCATCGAACGCATGCTGCAACTTCAAGAAATTTACCTACATAAAAAGAAGATTGGAGGAACCATACCAGATGTTATCTGTAATTTACAAAATCTTGGTGAATTAGACCTATCGGGAAATCAGATTACCGGTTCAGTGCCACCATGCTTAGGGACCATTACCAATTTAAGGAAACTCAATCTGGCTTACAACAGGCTGAATTCGAGATTACCTGCAAGCTTGGGAAGCCTTCGAGATATCGTAGAATTCAATGTTTCGTCCAATTTATTAAGTGCAAATTCCTCCGGAGATTGGAAATTTAAAGACTGCCACACTCATTGAACTGTCAAAAAATAATTTCTCAGGTAATATCCCTAGCTCTATAGGAGGTCTAGATAGATTGACCAATCTTTCTTTAGCACACAATATATTAGATGGGCCTATTCCAGATTCATTAGGGAAACTTCTTGCCTTGGAATACTTGGATTTGTCCTTTAACAATCTTAGTGGTGAGATTCCAAAGTCATTAGAAGCTCTTGTGCATATTAAATACCTGAACATCTCATTTAATAAAGTTAGTGGTGAAATTCCCTCCGGTGGACCTTTTGCAAATATCACGAGCCAATCCTTCCTGTCCAATGATGCACTATGTGGTGACTCCCGATTTAACGTGAAACCATGTCCTCCAAAATGCACGAAGAAATCAAGAAGAAAAAGAGTGCTTATAGGCTTATATATTGTGTTAGGGATAGGATTACTCTTTGCATTGGTCGTTGGATATGCGGTGTTAAGATGGAGAAAGATGAAAAAGAATGTGGATCAAGCTGATTTGTTGCTCGTTAAAGAGCATGAACGAATTTCTTATTACGAACTTGAACAAGCAACAGAAGGATTCAGTGAAAGCAACTTGCTTGGTAATGGGAGTTTCAGTAAGGTCTATAAAGGGATACTTAAGGATGGTACCATTTTTGCAGCAAAGGTATTCAATGTGCAATTGGAGGGTGCATTCAAAAGTTTTGATACAGAATGTGAGATGTTGCGCAACCTCCGCCATCGAAATCTTACTAAAGTCATCACTAGTTGCTCCAACCTTGATTTCAAAGCCTTAGTATTGTAATACATGCCGAAAGGAACACTTGAAAAATGGCTATATTCTCATAACCTTTTCTTAGACATGATGCATAGATTAGATATAATGATAGATGTTGCATCTGCCATGGACTATCTCCACAATGGTTATTCATCACCTGTGGTGCATTGCGACTTAAAACCAAGCAATGTCTTGCTAGATCAAGAAATGGTTGGCCATGTCAGTGATTTTGGCATCGCGAAATTGTTGGATGCAGGGGAGGATTTTGTTCAAACACGTACAATTGCAACCCTAGGATATATCGCTCCAGGTATCAGAACTTTTTACTTACATCTTTAAAATAACCTAAATAGTGATTAGCATGTTCCTTGATCATTTTTTACCATGAATGATTGTAGAGTATGGACAGGATGGTATAGTATCCACGAGCTGCGATGTTTATAGTTTTGGCATCCTGGTGATGGAGACATTTACAAGAATGAGACCAAGTGATGATATATTTACCGGAGAATTGAGCATAAGAAGTTGGGTTAGCGATTCTTTTCCAGGTGGAATTCATAATGTGGTGGATGCTAATTTGGTACATCCAGGGGATGAACATACTGATGCCAAGATGCAGTGTCTGCTATCTATCATGGAATTAGCTTTGAGTTGCACTGTGATGACACCTGATGCAAGAATTAGTATGGAAGAAGCTCTTTCAACACTTACAAAGATTAGGCTCCACTTTGTCAGTAGTTGCTGCTAGGTGGAGTCAGCAATCGCTGTGTTGATGGATGTGTTGAGCATTCAGTTACGCGCTGGGACTTAAGTTCATCATAGCAGTGTTCATAATTGTAAGTAATGATCTGGTATGCAAGGCGACTTCTGAGACTTATTTACTGATTATTATTTTTGTTTTTCATCTATTTTATGGTTCTTATGATTATGTTATTATTTCTATTGTTTCTGTTAATTGTACTCATATAACTCCTTGAGCTGATGGTCTATCAGAAACATTTTCTCTACTCCCTCAGGGTAGGAGTGCGGTGTGTGTACACACTACCCTCCGTAGACTCTACTTGTTAGATTTTGTTGGATTGTTGCTGCTATTGATATGTTATGCAAGGCTCACACTTTTTGAGGTTACCTCTTTAATCTTTTAAAACTTTTCTAGTAAGCATTAGTTTCTAGTTGGTATCAGATTTTCAACCTTTATTATTGGTTTCTATCTTTTGCTAGATATGCTTGGATGAGGAGATATTTAAATCTTTTGTAATGTTTTATTTCTTGATTTTAGGTCTATCTATTTCTAATATTTTGTAATTAATCCAAATTCCTCTGTGCTATCATGTAGAAGAGTCAATGTTATTCCAAGTCAGTTCGGCCGGTTAATATAGAAAATTTATGCTGTGCTAATTTTTCGCGTAATCTTTTTTGTATAACCAATAATGAAAATTTTAGGTCCACAAAATTAAAAAATAAAAAATTTTATCTCATACAACTAGTGTCAATGATATGAGATACAAAATAAAATAATTCTTCGGCAACAACGGAGACTAGGTTCTTCACTTTTCTTTATCTTTTTGTGTTTTTTTAAGAAAAAATCTTTTTCTCTGACTTGGCTGCTAACATGGGCAAATATTAGATGGGTCAGCGCCACAGTGGAGGAGATTTAGGGCTAGGGGCAATTTTTAAAAGTTGATTAATGGTAGGGATAGTGTTGGACGAAAAGTATAACGGGTGGCAGAAACAAACAATATACCATACTAGAGGAGCAATTTTGGACCTTCTTCCTTAATTATTTAAGAAAGATAAACCAGTGACCCCGTTAAACTAAGGGCATGAATGATCAAGTGTATATTTGTGCCAAATTATTAATCGACGAGCATATCTATCCTAATTCGCAATATATAATTCTTTCCGTACTTAAAATGAGATTTTTTACACAATACACCCGCTACTCAAAATAATAACCGACATTGTAACATTCCAAATTTATTAAAGTTTCGAGACACGCTAATTATAGAACTAAATTATTACTATTTTATTATTTTTATCTTGCCTATATATATATACATAAATCAGTAAAATATTAATAGGTCTAATATTTTTTTATTATTAAAATTGGGTGTCATTAATCTTTGTTAAATGAAAACAAAACAAACCCAAAAAAAAAAAAAGAAGAGAAAAACTAAAAACTGTTATAAATAGAACTCTAATTAGAGTGAATGTCTATCTTATAGAAGAGTTTTATTTTGAGGCTAAGTCTTTTATATGCCTATAAATAGAGGGGTCTTGCCCCATTGTAAACCATCCCTAAGTATCAATAAGAATACTCCTCTCTCTACTTTTCTCTCTATTGTTCTTGTTCTTATATTATTTCATAACACGTTATCAGCACGAGTCTCTAACCAATTGAAATTTTCGATTGTCTTAACTTTTGTTTCTGTAGGGTTTCACGTGAGGTTCTGCCGTAACCAAATCCCAAAAATTTCTATACGGACAAAAAGGAAAAACAAAGAAGAAAGAAACAGAAACAGAAAGAGAAAAACGTGAGAGAAAGAAAGGAATTTACACAAGAGGTATATTTGATATCACAACATTTATTGGTATGCCTTAAAGGTAAGTAATTTACTTTTCCCTTTCAAATTCTTAAAATTCTACGATTTGATTTTATATACAAACAAAGACAACAAAGTTTGATTATAACTCTAATGGAGTTCGTAAGAAATTACACTCACATGAAGTGGTAAAATTTCTATGCCTTGCCATGATCAAATTCATGTATGATTGTGGGCAAAGAATTAAAAATCTGTCCAATTGAATTTGCTCCATTCCCTTTAGAGAATGTGGTAGCAGTATGTGATAAGTCTGAAAGAAGACAAAATTATTACCGTGAAGGTATCAATGGATGTGGACGTGGCAATAGACGAAATTATAATCGTCATTATTGTGGTAATGAGAACAATAACGATTCTCAATATAATCTTTCACTTTATGAAAGTAATATTTGACATGAGATTGTGTATAGCACATACAGATGATTATGATCCATTCCCTGAAGTGAATGTGATAATTGCAATAGAGCCCGTAAGTATCAACACGCTCTTGATATAATTTTGTTTTATGTCTGACATTATGAAAAGAAAGTTCGTTGCCCTTGAAATTTCGGGCAAGAACTATATGATATGGGTGTTGGATGCTGAAATCCATTTGGATGCAATGGGTCCTGGAGACGCCATTAAAGACAGAAATAACGCATCCACCCAAGACTATGCTAAGGCCTTGATTTACTTGCGCCATCACCTTGATGAAGGTTTGAAACTGTGCTAAGGCCTTGATTTACTTGCGCCGTCACCTTGATGAAGGTTTGAAACTGTGCAAAGGCCTTGATTTACTTGCGCCATCACCTTGATGAAGGTTTGAAAATTGAATATATCACAGTCAAAGATCCGGCTATCTTGTGGAATGGCATATAGGAGAGATATGACAACCTGAAGTTGGTCACTCTGCCACAAGCACGATATGATGAGAATCCAAAAGCAAATAGTTCATAAACTATATGTTATCGTTGCGGTGGAAAAGGGCACTGGGCGAAAATTTGCCGTGTACCAAGACATTTGGTTGAGCCTTGTCAAGCATCTCTAAAGAGTAAATGCCCTGAAACAAATTTTGTCTCTGACGACAATTTTGACATCACCCACTTGGATGTGGCAGACTTCTTTGAGCACCCTGACGGGAAAATTGACCACCTAATTGGTGATGGATCTGTGATGAAGGAAGATGGAATTGTTTGACTTTATTTCACTTATTTGTAATAGTTAGTGAATAAACTAATAGTCATTAGTATCAGCTCGTATTAGTTAGTTTATGATATAATGTTAGTATTAGTTCTTCAGAATGTTTCAATATGCTTAAATTTCGAAGAAATTTTTATTTTCCAGCAAAGTTAGTCGATTAACTAATAAGTTAGTCGACTATCTATTATTTCGTATTAAAAACTGGAATTTCCGCAAGCTATGTTATTCGAATATCTGATTTAGTTATTCGAATAACCTGATGACTGTTTACTAAGTTATTCGACTATCAACTTAGTTATTTGACTATCTAATATTTCGCATTAAAACTGGACTTTT
Source organism: Nicotiana benthamiana (assembly GCA_034376525.1). Taxonomy (NCBI): domain Eukaryota; kingdom Viridiplantae; phylum Streptophyta; class Magnoliopsida; order Solanales; family Solanaceae; genus Nicotiana; species Nicotiana benthamiana. Next base: position 96,093,693 of record CM067330.1, read on the forward strand.
CCACAAGGCATGATAGTCGACTATCTGATTTAGTTAATCAAATAACCTCAGCAGATTTTGAAAATATTGTTTAAATATGAAGCAAACAGATTTGTATATTCTCATGTTCATATATTTTCTTTTGTATGTCAAACCATGGGAATTAAATTGATTGAAAGCTCCTGAAGAGCAACTATAACTCTGCCTAAAGGAACAATATTTTAGAGAATGCAATGTTCTCCTCCAAGTCTAAGAGGAACTTGTTGAGTCTTAATGATATCAGTCAAAATGTTCTCCTCCAAGTCTAAAAAGGAACTTGTTGAGTTTTAGAGATATCATTCAAAATGGATATCAGATTGAGACAATACATGAGTATAATCTTGAATACCTCATTTACTCATGAAAACGAGGCTGCCCACTTTGGTTTGGGGTCACGCCATTTTGCATACAGCAATGCTAGTTCGTCTCTGACTGACGAATTGTCACAAATATTCCCCGTTGCAATTGGTTTTGGGTCATGAACCTAATATATCCCATTTAAGAATTGTTGGATGCGCAGTATATGTGCCTGTAGCACCGCCATACCGCACCAAATGGGTCTGCAAAGAAGGTTAGGAATATATGTTGAGTTTGAATCGCCCTCCATTATTCGCTACCTCGAAACATTGACAGGGGATTTGTTCACTGCACGATTTGCAGACTGTCAATTCGATGAGACACTTTTCCCAAAATTAGGGTGAGAAGTTGGTGAAACCAAACAGGAAATTTTGTGGAAAAATGCATCATTATCTCATCTTGATCCACATACCTCCATTTGTGAAAATGAGGTGCAAAAGATTATCCATTTGCAAAGAATAGCAAATCAAATGCCTGACGCATTTACGGACTTGAAAAGGATAACAAAATCACATATCCCCGAATTGAATGTGACAACATCTGATTCACGAATACATATTCATTATTGGAAGAATATGAACATGAAATTGGTATTGAATATACCACACTCACCCCTAGAAGGAGGATTGAGATAATACCACACTCACCCCTAGAAGGAGGTTTGAGATGATATCATTATTATGGCATGAATGGTCATTGGTCACGTACCTATTGTACGCTAAAATAATTTGTCAATGTGATTATCAAAGGACAAAAATAATGCAAGAAACATATCTTGCATATAAGTTTGACATGACCATAATGGTATAACTTTCTCTTTAAGAAAGATATTCACCACATGGATGTTGATGAATTTGTGGTAGTACAAAATTAATTGAGAGCTCTAGAAGAGCCAATTATTACTATGTTCGAGAAACACAATTGAGTATTGTGCTGTAGTAAGTCTCAAATAAACTTATTCAGTTTCCAAAGTACACGCGAAAGCGCTGATTATATTGAGACTATAAATAAAGGAAAGATTTGATATCTTCTATTACTACAACTTGTAGCGGGATAATTTGTATATGAAAAGCTACCCGTTTCGTTCTCCAGTTTGTACTACACAAACAAAAGAATGCCACAATAAAGTGGATATGTATTGGTATAAAAACCCATACCATAATAAACCTGAAGTTTATTGAGAATTACACATGTCATGGTGTAAACATGAACTTATCAATATTGATAATTTATTCAGTTGGCATTCGGGTTAGCCATCTCATTTTAAGTATGATGTGCAATAATAGAGAATTCACATGGGTGAATATTAAAGAACTAGAAAGTTCTTTACGAATTCTCTTGTATTACATGTTCTCGTTAATGAACTGACCAACTAAAGAGTTCGGGTTGAAGCCCATAAATTCTGAAAATATCAAAGGTGAATATGGGCCCATTCATCTGCCATGTATACCACATATGATGCATCTATGAAATGGTTACATGCGCAATTGTTATTGACCCGCAGCCTGGCCGGTGCTTGCGAGGTAAATTGCTCAGTAATATAACTTTGAGCATAATTTCCAGATTTTCTACTCAAGATAGTTCATCTTGATAAGTTGGTTTATATCAAAGTTGGTTTAGCAAGATAATTATTGAGTGCCTCCACTTAATAGCTATACTGTTTCTTATGAGAACAAAGTTATATATATCAGTTTGATATACGTTGTATACGAGAGTATATTCTCCCCTCACAAGTGGTTCAGGGTCAGGAACCAAATAATTTCATCTTATTATTAATGTGCTGTGTATATTGACATGATAATGCACAAAGATGATTTCTCAAAGTTGAGGAAACAAGTTAGCTTTTCTAACATGAGGGGGAGACATGATAAACACTTGAGAAAAGGTTACATGATATGAATTATCATTTGTATATATAGATCCTCGAATATCATAATATGAACCTGAAGTTCATAAAAGGGATAATTCAATTGCAACATATTGCAAAGCATGCTACACGCATTTGCTGACCCAAAGAATGTAACTATATTCTCACTGCAAATGCTCATATTAAGTCCTAGAAGGACAAAGTCTTGGATACGCCGGAAGCGTATAGACAAATCGGTTTCAAAAGGAACTTCTTAATAAAGAAGATGAGCAAATGATCAAAGTGATCATAATAAGGAGGCAAGTGATCCAGAAGATCACATGACATAACACTTCATAAAATCTCATGAGAGATTCAGGTACCTGAATGTATGAATGAAGAGATCTCCATGTTATGTCTTTATGAAAATTGACTGAAACCGATATAAAATGATTGTTGACGACATCTATAATAGCGCCAAATATCGATGAGAATCTTGTGTTTGTCGAATACAAACAAAATATTGGCCAAATGGAAGAGATACAATTCAAGAAGAATTGATTCCATATGAAAGACATGTAGTTTTGGACATGTAGTTCAAATACTTGAAAGTGTAAAGGCAAAGGTATGTGTAATCAGTTTTCGATATCTATTTGTCTGGCATGACCACTTGATATGAATCTAAAGTCTATTATATGACTTAACTTGAAAGATTTAAGTTGCTTGAAGCATAAACAATTCTTGGTCCTGAAGTACCACATCCTAAGTGCAATTTGTGTACATATGTATATTGCTATAACTATAAGCATGATGGCATCGAGAATACCCCTATGGAGATATTGAAGGGTCATTTCACGGCATTATATGAAGATGTTCATATCTATCAAGAATGATAATATCAAGGTGCGGAATATTTATTCAAATCAATATGGATGATTTATTTATCAAATCTCTACAAAAGATCATTTTGAAGATGGTGCACAAGATTGGAATTCAAATGCTCAAGGATGTGAATTGATGCTCTATTCAGGCGGAGTTAATGCGCGTTGCACTCTTTTTCCCTTACAAGGTTTTGTCCCAACTGGGTTTTCCTAGCAAGGTTTTTAACGAGGCAACCAATAGGCGCATATTCAAACATGTGTACTCTTTTTCCTTCTCTTTAATTTTTTCCCATTGGGTTTTGTTTTAGTTAAGGTTTTAACGAGGCACATTATTGAATAGACATTCAAGGGGGAGTGTTATAAATAGAACTCTAATTAGAGTGAATATCTATCTTATAGAAGAGTTTTACTTTGAGGCTAAGTCTTTTATATGCCTATAAATAGAGGGGTCTTGCCCCATTGTAAACCATCCCTAAGTATCAATAAGAATACTCCTCTCTCTACTTTTCTCTCTATTGTTCTTGTTCTTATATTATTTCATAACAAAAACATAATAAAAGCAATACAATAAATAAAAGAATAGGGGGGAAAAACCTAAAAGCCCATAAAGGACTATTAGTACCAGCGAAACAGAGGGATATTTTGTTCGTTCGCAAAGAACAGAACGAGAAACAGAGGCAGCAAGATGACAACAAAAATCCTAAGGATCTTTACAAAGCGCTAATTCTTTAACCCAAGTATATAAAAATTTCGTATTGTCAATTATACTAAAGTAATAGTAGGTAAGAATTGAATATTAAATTCACTTCTTTCTCCATATCAACAATAAATTTCATATTTAAGTGTAGTACTTTAAAAATTGATTATAATGCAGTGGTTGTTGTAGAAACGATTGTTTGACTGGTGTCAATTGGACTGGAGCCTATGTATTGGCTCGAGAAGTTTTGAGGTGAGTTGATATAACTCTTTACTAAAGTGGTTTAACTCACAAAAACACGTATACAAGGTGTTTGATGAACCGGCGACTTTCTCTCTCTAACCTCACCGGCGTCTGTTAGCAGGAAGCTAACGTGCGCCATCCATGGCTAAGACAAAGAAGAAACAAGTCAGTATCCAGAATCAATTGGCGACGAACACACGCAAGTCACCCCATCAATAAACAAACAGAATCGATGGTTAACGGGAATGGGATCGGCACTTACAATATACCACAACCCAGATGAAGCCGCAAAAAATGGAGCAATCATGACCCCGGAATCCGGAATCCAGCAGCAATTGAGTCCGCTAACTCTTGGAAGCTTTATGCCTCAACAATTCCAATCGATTAGAGACGAAATTGCTGTAAGTAGGGACATCCCTCACCAACGGGATGCCCTTTCACAGGCCACCCGGAGATTGGAGTTCTCGGTGCATGCAGCAAGAGAACAAAGCAATCCACCTGATGCTGAACAAAAAGAACTCGGGAAACATCTATTATCCAATAGAAGTCTTCAAAAAGGTAACGCCCTAACATATATTCCCCCTGATCAAAGGGATGGGAGATTTGTAGTATGAATTGACGAAGCCGATACCAAAGAATTAGAGAATTACTGGAGTAATGCATTGATAGGGTATGTGCTTGGTGAAACACCCTATGAGAAGACAATGGAAAACTTTGTCGCAAAACAGTGGGATTTTGTTGATCAGCCTCAAATAATGTATCATGATGATGGATACTATATATTCATATTCGACAATGTGGAGGATATGAATGGAGTGTTACAGGCAGGTCCCTACACATTTGGAAACAAGCCAATGATACTGCAAAAATGGCAAGTGGACTTCAAGTTTGATCCTGCAAACATTACAGTTGTTCCATTGTGGATAAATTTCCCAGCTTTACCATTAGAATTCTGGTCCATTGCAGTCCTAAGAAAGCTGGCAAGTGTGGTAGGAAAACCTCTGTATACTGATAAATACACTGCTGATTTGGAGAAGATATCCTATGCCAGAGTGTTGATTGAAACTGACATCTCCAAACCAATGCCAGACAGTCTCGAACTGCAGACCAACAGAGGTCTCATTGTGCAACATATTGAATATGAATGGAAACCAAAATTCTATGAAAACTGTATCAGATTTGGGCACAATTCGACTGACTGTTGGTATAAGGAAGAGAGCACAATGGAGAATAGTAATAAGCCTCAACCTGTCCAGCTGAAACACAAAGGCAAAATAGCTAAGAGGTGGACTCCAAAGAAACAATTGGCAACTCATCAGGTTCCTGAAATTGAGGATTTAAATGAAGCAGTGGTAACAAACTGTCCAAATGCAGTAGGAACTGGGAAACAGAAGGAGAAGCCTGATCAGCAATCAGCAACCTGCACATTGAATTCAAGTAACAGATACCACCCTCTACATATGATAGACTATCCTGGGGACGCTAGCCCATCCAGCTTCAACCCTAAATGATGCTCTGTACTTGGAATGTCAGGGGCCTGAACAAGGCTCCTAAGCAGAAAGACTTAAACATCTTTCTGAGGAAGCATAAGGTGGAGGTCATAGGGGTTCTAGAAACTAGAGTAAAGGTTGGCAATGCAAGGAAAATAATAAACAATGTCTATGGAAGATGGAACAGTAGTTGTAACTACAATGAACATCCTAATGGCAGAATATGGCTACTATGGAAACAAAGCTGTGAAGTGACAATTTTGATGGCTGATGAACAATTCATACACAGTGAAGTGAAGAAAACAGGCTCAACCATTCAAACATTACTCGCAGCGGTGTATGCAAGCAATGACATCCAAAAAAGACAGCAGCTTTGGGACAGATTGACACACTTAGGATCTTCTATACAGCAATGCCGGTTGATCAGTGGTGACTTCAACAATGTACTTCATACAGATGATAGAATTGGTTCACCAGTGGCACAAAATGAAATCAGAGGTTTCAAGGAAGCTATAAACACCCTTCAACTTACTCAGTTGAAAAGTATGGGCAGCTATTTTTCATGGTGCAACAAACAGCAACCCAGCACAAGAGTATATAGCAGGATAGAATGGACTTTTGGAAATGTGGCATGGATGCAGTAGCATAGCCACATTGAAACTGACTACCTGACTCCAGGGACATCAGATCACTCTCCTATACTAATCAAATGCAAAATTGGAGACCAGAGAACAAATCTACATCCTAAACCTTTCAAACTTTACTTACCTGTAATGGAACACAAAGACTTCACTGCTATAGTTGGGAAAGTTTGGAAGCAGAAAGGACAGATAGAAACTGGTAGCATGGACACAATATGGACAAAGCTAAAGGATGCGAAAAGGGAGCTGAAGGATCTGAACAGTCACATCCTAAACCTTTCAAACTTTACTTACCTGTAATGGAACACAAAGACTTCACTGCTATAGTTGGGAAAGTTTGGAAGCAGAAAGGACAGATAGAAACTGGTAGCATGCACACAATATGGACAAAGCTAAAGGATGTGAAAAGGGAGCTGAAGGATCTGAACAATCACATAGCAGCATATAAAACACACCTCAATGCAGCAAGACACAAACAAGAAGTAATCCAGTTTGGCTTGAGAAAAAACAATATGGACCAGCAGCTCACAGACCAGGAAAGGTCAGCCCTGGCTGAAATACAGAAATGGAGCAACATAGAGGAGCAGGTTCTACATCAGAAATCAAGAGAAAATTGGATCACCTGTGGAGATTCTAATTCCAAATACTTTCATGCACAACTGAAGCAGAGAACAAACATGAACACAATTACTTCCATATACACTGCTGCAGGGGAAAAGCTTTTTGATCCTCAACAAGTAGAAGAAGAATTCCAAGACCAATTCTACAAGATTCTGGGTGAGGGAAAAACTATCTGTAAATGCCCAAACACTGCTATCATTCAACAGGGACCATGTTTAGACAACCAGCAGAAACAGCATCTGATTCAACCAGTAACAAAGGAGGAAATCTATCAGGCAATCACAGAGATGCCACATGACAAAGCTCCAGGAGTGGATGGCTTCCCAGTTGAATTCTTCACTCGACATTGGGATATGGTTGATGATGATGTTTATGCAGCAGTGAGAGAGTTCTTTACAACAAGCAAGATGCACAAAGGTGTAAGCAGCACAGCAGTTTCATTGATTCCTAAAACACAAAATCCTACTACTGTCAAAGATTATAGACCAATCGCTTGCTGCACAACACTTTATAAAATAATCACCAAAGTGATCACGGCAAGAATAAAAACAGTCATAGGTGGTTTGATTGGCAATTCACAATCATCTTTCATTGAAGGCAGGAGCATAACAGACAACATTCTCTTTACTCAGGAACTGTTTAAAGGATACTCCAGGAAAGGAATATACCCCCGATGTGTGTTAAAAGTGGACCTGAGAAGAGCTTATGACACAGTGGAATGGTGCTTTATAGAACGACTGCTGCTAGACATGGGATTTCCATACAAATTCACAAAATGGATAATGGAATGCATCTCTTCTGTCACATACTCATTAAGCCTAAATGGGGGGGCTGACACCTCCGTTTAAAGGGAAAAGGGGTATACGACAAGGCGATCCAATGTCCCCCTATCTATTTGTAATTGTCATGGAATATTTGAACAGGGAACTCAAGTCTATGATGAAGAGAAAGGAATTCAAATTTCATCCTCGATGCAAGAAGCTTGGAGTATCGCATATTTGTTTTGCGGATAATCTATTACTATTCTGCAAGGCTGATGCCCAATATGTAAGACTTATACAACAAACGCTCCTAAACTTTGCGAAAACATCAGGATTGGAAGAAAATGCAAAAAAAGTGCTATATACATAGCATGGGTTTCCAACTGGACAAAGGAGGAAATCATGAAAGAACTGAACTTCCCTGAAGGCTCTCTCCCTTTGAAGTATCTCGGAGTTCCAATGGACTCCAAGAAATTATCAGTAATACAATGCTGGCCAATAGTGGAGAAGATAACACAGAAAATAAATTGCTGGACATCAAGACTCCTGTCTTATGCTGGTAGAATACAGTTGATTAGGACAGTACTATTTGGAATGCAATCGTACTGGTCCCAAAATTTTCTACTTCCTAAAAAGGTGATGAAGATGATAGAATCAATCTGCAGATCCTTTTTATGGACGGGGGTGGCAAACGTGTCCAAAAAGGCATTAGTCGCTTGGGAAACTATATGCCTACCATATAGCGCATGGGGCCGAAATGTTTTAAACCTACCCATCTGGAACAAGGCAGCAGTGGCAAAGCATCTACGCGCAGTAACAATGAAAAAGGACAGCCTGTGGATCAAATGGATGCACACGTACTACATTAAGAACAAAGTCGTAGAGGATGTACCTACCCCTAAAACAGCAGCTTGGGCTGTGAGAAAGATCTTTGAAACCAGATTAATGATATCAAATACCAAAGGTATACAGGGGGACCTGAATAGTAGACTGATCCAACTACAGAGGGGAGAACGATTCGGCATAAACAAACTCTACAGACTCCAACTCCCCAAGCCCCAAAAGTACAATGGAAAAGCATAGTACTGCAGCCAAAACTACACCCGAGATTCAAATTTATCGTTTGACTAGCGCTGCGCAGAAGACTGGCAACGGTGGAGAGGCTAATGCTCTTTGGGATACAGATTCCTCAACAATGTGTATTTTGCAAGCAAGTAGATGAATCCTTTGACCATCTTTCTTTTGCTTGCCCGATATCTTGGGAACTATGGAATAGAATGCTCGTATGGCTAGAGTACCAGAGAACCATCGGTGATTGGAACAAGGAAGTCGACTGGATTAGCAATATTGCAAAAAGGAAAAACGGGCATGCGAAAATAACGACCAGTGTGTTTGGAATGTTAGTGTACTGTCCATGGCGGGAAAGGAACAAGATTAGATTCCAAGGCGGGACTTCGGCTGTAAAGAATACATGTAAAGCGATAGCGATTCATGTGCACATTCAAGGGAACTCTCTTAAACACTGGAGGGAAGTTTTGCGAAGACTAGATCATTTCCCGTAGAAGTAAGAAGAAAAACTCAGCATGCTTTTCATGATTTTCATGATTTAATGTATAGAACATAAAGGAGTTTTTCCTTCTAGACTGTTTGTAACAGTAGCTAGTCAACGGCTACTGGAAAACTCTGTAATTTTGATCTATTGACGAAATGGAATTAAATTTTTATTAAAAAAAAAGTTGTTTCATGAATTTCTTAAAAGAGTTATATTTATTTAATTAGGGCGAGTAAGTACCCATTAACTTAGACTTGTTAAAGCAAAAGTTTAGATGATCAATTATGATATATGTGCTTATACTTTTGGGAAAAGGGCGTAAAATGCCCTTCAACTATTAGATTTGGTTTAACAATGCCTTCATCCACCTATTGGGTCAAATATGCCCTTCCGATAATGTTTTCGGCTCAAAAATAGCCTTTGTTATTGTTTTTGGCTCAAACATACCTTTTGAGTTAACGAAGGGACACGCGTTATCATCCTGTTGGCCCATTCTAAATATTTCTTAATTAATTAAAAAGACTCATTATTCATACATGAAAAAAAATTTTCTAAAGCAATTAAAAACATATTCTTTCCAGTATTTACAAAAAACAAAAAAAACCTTTTTTCTTTTGTGTAAAAAACTGTTTTAAACTTTTTTTAAAAAATTGGATTTTTTTTAGAAAACTGGAATTTTTGAAAACACTACTTTTTTGTAAAATCTATTTTTTTCTAGAAAACTGTATTTTTTAAAATCTGTTTTTTAGAAAATCGAGTTAAAAAAACAAATTCTAAAAACATATTTTTAGAAAATCCAGTTTAAAAAATACATTTTTCTAAAAAAATAGATTTTACAAAAACATCCAGTTTTAAAAAAAATCTGTTTTTACAAAAAAATCCAGTTTTTAGAAAAAGGATTTAAAAATCAAGTTTTTTACTAAAAACGAAAGAAAAAAAGGAATTTTTCCATTGTTTTTTTGAAAAAAATAGGTTTTTAATAAACTTTTGTAAGTATTTTAGAAAAAATATATTAGAAAATTTTTGTTTTTTTTGTAAATACTGAGAAAAAAATCCCTTTTTAATTGCTTTAGAAAATTATTTTTCATATATGAATAATGAGTATTTTTAATAAATTATGAAATATTTAGAATTGGCGAACAGGAGGATGACACGTGTCCCTCCGTTAACTCAAAGGGCATTTTTGAGTCAAAAACATTAACAAAGGCTATTTTTGATCCAAAAATATTAACGGAAGGGCATATTTGGCCCTATATGATGAAGGGCATCTTTAGACCAAATCTTATAGTGGAAGGGCATTTAGGCCCTTTTCCCTATATTTTTAGATTTTTGTGTAATTCTTATATGCTATTTGCATGTTGAAAATTTTATGAATAAGAAAGAATCTTTTGAAATATTTTTATATGTTTATTTCATTCTTATTTTCAGATTTTTGTGTTATCCTTATATGCTATTTCCATGTTGAAAATTTATGAAAAAGAAAGAATCTTTAGTTATTTATATATATATATATATATATATATATATATATATATTGAATAAACAGATTTTCTATTTCATTCCATAAAAAAACTGTCCAAATACAACAGTTGCTGACCATCTATTCCTTATTCCTAATCAGTCCACTGCATTCCAACTATCCAATTTTACAAAATTGTTTCTGTATCACTATTAATAGTGTATGTAGCATAACAGACTAAGAGTACTCCTAAGGGTAGTAGTCTAGATTCAGCACGGCATCCTTCCATTTGTGAACTGAAGCTCCTTTTAAGTGTAGGTAAATGGCTATTTCTTTACAGACATTGTTGCTAAGCATTTTCCCACCTTGGAATCTCTGTTTATTGCGCTATCGTCATATCACTGTCATCAAAATCCCAAATATACAAGAAGTGATTTCTGCTAGACCAGTTCTCTTTTTTGCTAGCTTACTGACCCATTCACATTCATGTTTCCAGTCAAGAATGGGTTGCTTATATCCCAGCCAGTTTAGTAGACGACCCCAGAGTGCTTTAGTCTGCAAGCAATCAAAGTACAAATGATCAAAAGTCTCATGATCATGCCCACAGAAAGTTCAATCCTGTGGAATCTGAATGTTGAGTTCCTGGAGTCTGTCCACAATTACCAACCTCCTATGCAATGTAAGCCACAATATGAATTTGTATCTTGGATGTAACTAAGCCTGCGTCATGATGCTCTTCCACTGGAATTGATGATATTGAGGATGTTGGAAGCTGTATAGTTTCGTAATGCTGAAAGATTCACCCCTCTGTAACTGAAGCAGTCGACTTTCCAGATTTTCTTGAAGGTCTGCAATGCCTTTTATCAACTCTCTCGACTCGAAAATCTTCCTTATTGCCCAAGCAGCAGTTTTAGGAACTGCATGTCATCAATACTGTGATTCTTTATATAAAAAGTATGTACCCATTTAATCCATAGGCTGTCTTTCTTTTTGGTCAGTGCCCATAGGTGCTTTGCAACAGCAGCCTTATTCCATTTAATCAAGTTCAGAACATTCAGCCCCCTGCACTGTATGGAAAACAGAGAGTTTCCCAAGCAACTGGAGCTTTCCTCGACACAGTATCTGAGCATGTCCATAAGTAGGATCTGCATATTGCTTCAGTCATCCTCAGAACTTTTTTTTGGCAATTGGAATATTTGATACCAATAGGATTGAACACCAAATAAAACTGACTTGATCAACTGAAGTCGACCTGCATAAGAGAGCAGTCTTCATGTCCAGCAGCTTATTTCCTGTGTGACTTTCTCAACTAATGGCCAACATTAAGCAGTGGTCAATTTTTTTGGAATTCAGAGGCATCCCTAGATATTTAAATGGAAGTCTGCCTTCAGGGAATCCCAGTTCTTGTAAGATCTCCTCTTTCTGCCATTTAATACACCATCTATGTACACATCACTCTTTTCAGCATTTGCTTGAAGTCCAGATGCTTTGGAGATGTTCTGGAAAGCCTGCTTCAGTATTTTTATAGACTGAATGTCTGCTTTGCAGAACATAAACAGATCATCCGCAAAGCAAACATGTGCCACACCCAGTTTCTTACATCTAGGATGGAATTTGAACTCTTTCCTCATCATCACCTGCATGAATTCCCTCTGTATATACTCCATAGCCAGGACAAAGATGTAGGGAGACATAGGATCACCTTGCCTTATGCCTCTTTTGCCTTTAAATGGATCAGTTAGTCCACCATTGATATTGAGGGAATAGGTGATAGATGATATGCACTCCATTATCCACCCAATGAACTTATAAGGAAAACCCAAGTCCTGCAGCAATCTTTCTAGGAAGCACCACTCGACTGTGTCATAAGCTTTCTTTAGATCTACTTTAAGAACACATCTAGGTGATATGACCTTCCAGGAATAACTTTTGAAAACTCTTGTGTAAACAGAATGTTATCTGTGATGCTGCGACCCTCAATAAAACCTGACTGTGATCTACCAACCAGATGGCCAATGACTGCTTTCAGCCTAGCTATAAGGATCTTAGTGATGATTTTGAATAGAGTTGTACAACATGCAATAGGCCTGTAATCCTTCACTTTGCTTGGATTTTGCACTTTAGGAATCAGTGTTAGAGCAGTGTTACTAAATTCCTGATGCAACTTTCCAGTGATAAAGAATTCCAGCACAGCCTCATAAATGTCTTCACCCACTACATGCTAATGCCTTATGAAAAACTCTATTGGAAACCCATCCGCACCTGGTGCCTTATCATGAGGCATATCCTTTATTTCCATAAGTATTTCCTCCCTTGTAACTGCCTTTGCTAGTTCATCTTTCTGCTGCAGGTTAAGACAAGGACCCTAGTGGATTACTGCAGTGTTTGGACATTGGCTAATACTATTTTCCCCCCCAATATCTTCTTGAAGCATGTCATAAACTCTTCTTCCACCTGTCTGGGGTCATACAATTTAATTCCCTCTTCAGTATATATAGAGCTTATATTATTTATATTTGTCCTCATCTTCAGTTGAGCATGAAATATTTGGTGTTTGAATCTCCACAAGCAATCCAGTGTGCTCTAGACTTCTGGTGTAAGATCTGATCCTCTATGTTACTCCTTTTCTCAACTTCCATAAGCTCACTTCTTTCTAGATCAATCAAGCCTTGATCCATGCAGTTGATCTATAACTGATTATGTATAGCTTCCAGCTTCTGCCTAGCCTTGCTGAGGTGGATCCTATACATTTCCATATAGGTATTCAATTCCTTTAATCCCATTTTTAGGGCCTTTACTTTATTCCATACTCTGTGCATTTTCCCTCTAGGTTGTCTTTGGTTCCATACCATTTCCACAATGCTGGAGAAATCAGCATGTTCCATCATAGAATTATACAGTTTAAATATCTTAGGATGTAAGTTCCTTATTTTCTCCAAAGCATAGCATTGTACAAGGATAGGGGAATGGTCTGATACTCCAGGGATCAAGACATTTGCTTCTATATGGCTGTACTCCTGCATCCATTCAACATTTCCAAATGCCCAGTCAATCCTGCTATAAACTCTTGTCTCTGGTTTTTGTTTATTACACCATGTATAGCAGTGAGTGTGTCTTGGACACCTTGAATCTCCTGTTGCATAACTGGTGCCCCTATCCTATCATCTGTGTGGAGAACATTGTTGAAATCTCCACTGAGTAGCCAGCTCTCCTGAATAGTTGCTCCTAAGTTCACCAGTTTTCCCCATAGTTGCTGTCTCTTATTCATCTCATTATTTGCATACACTACTGTTATCAGTGCTCTGAAATTTGTGCTTCTTTCTTTTACCTCACAATGTATAAACTGTTCACCAGTCTTCAGTATCTACACCTCAACATTTGAATTCCACATTAGCCAAATTTTCCCATTTGGATCCTCAGTATAGTTCCAGCTATATCTCCAATCACTTCCTAGTTTTGTAATGATCCTTTTTACCTTAACTTCTTTTACTCTAGTTTCTATACACCCCAGACAATCCACTTTATGTTTCCTCAGAAAGAGTTTCAACTCCTTCTGTTTATGGGCCTTGTTAAGGCTCCTAATATTCCATGTGCTGAATATCATTTTATGGTGAAGCTGGATGGGCCAGCGTCCCCTGGATCTTCACCTAGTTGTAGTAGGGAGTGTCACTGAAGTTCCTGCACAATGTTGTACATTTTTCCCTTTTGATTTCCCCTTATCCACAACTCTGCTTTCTGTAAAATCTTTTCTTTCTATAATTTCTTCTTGTGACTTTTCAAATCTAAATCTTTTCTCTATAGAACATCATATACACGTTCATATTGATGTCTTTAAATATAAAGCATGACATAAGAATTAAAAAAATATATAAGAAGGGGTCATCGTCCAGGTCGAGGGTCCTGACCAAGGCGTTGAATTCCTGAAACCACTTGTGCCAAAGTAGGGAGCACACGAGCTGAGAATTTACTTAGCCATGCTAAGGTATCATACATGAGCGCTAAGAACCATGAAGTGAGTGACACCTCGTGGATTGGGCCTATTCGATCAAGTTGGGATCGAACCCGTGTCGATCACACGGTGACTGAGACAGAATTAAGTCAGGATAGTTGGAACTCCCAAAGTATAAAAGTATATTTTTAAATGAAAGAATAAAGGAAAAGAATTTCTTTTAGAATATTCATAAACTGGTATTATGATATTATTTAGAATTATTCTTATAAGCTTTGTATTTTACATGGACTTAGAACCTTTCTTATAATGAATATGTTATTAAAGATTCGCCCCATGTTGTTGAGACTCACTAAGTACAATGGATAGTACTGACGTTCTCTTTTGGGAACCTACATTGGTTGGCGGTACAACGTAGGAATCGGATTTGCAGGCGAGCAGGCTGCGAGTTAGGACTTCCTTCGCTTCTAGTGCTATTGGTGAGCTCTGCTTTTGTTCATGGAGTATTCTTTAGAATCATCTTTATTTAGTTATTTCTTTGTTTACTTAGAGAATTGACCAGAAAATCTCATGTCCAGAGCAGTGCGTCAGTTTATCAGTAGAGGCTTCATACATATAGTCATTGGGTTGAGATTCAGATGTTATTTCATAGAGAAAAGGGCCTAAAATGCCCTTCAACTATCAGATTTGGTCTAACAATGTTGGGCCAAATATGCCCTTCCGCTAATGTTTTCGGCTCAAAAATAGCCTTTGTTATTGTTTATGGCTCAAAAATGCCCTTTGAGTCAACGGAAGGACCTGTGTCATCCTCCTGTTGGCCCATTTTAAATATTTCTTAATTAATTAAAAAGACTCATTATTCATACATGAAAAATAATTTTCTAAAGCAATCAAAAACAGATTTTTAGAAAATCCAGTTTAAAAAAATACAGTTTTCTAAAAAACTGATTTTACAAAAAAATCCAGTTTAAAAAAAATCTATTTTTACAAAAAAAAATCCAGTTTAAAAAAAAATTTAAAACAGTTTTTAAACAAATGTTTTCAAAAAATCTAGTGTTTTACTAAAAACTTAAGAAAAAAAGGATTTTTTCTAGTTTTTTTATTTAAAAAAACAAATTTTTTAATAAACTTTTGTAAGTATTTTAGAAAAAACATTTTAGAATTTTTTTTTTGGTAAATACTAGGAAAAAAATCCCTTTTTAATTGATTTAGAAAATTATTATTCATGTATGAATAATGAGTTTTTTCATAAATTAGGAAATATTTAGAATGGGCCAACAAGAGGATGACACGTGTCCCTCCGTTAATTCAAAGGGAATTTTTGAGTCAAAAACATTAACAAAGGCTATTTTTGAGCCGAAGATATTAACGGAAGGGCATATTTGGCCCAATAGGTGGATGAAGGGCATGTTTAGACCAAATCTGATAGTGGAGGGGCATTTTAGGCCCTTTTCCCTATTTCATTATAACTTAGCAGTAATTCAGTAGTTACTACAAATAAAGTTTTGGAGTTGATTTATTTAAATATTTGAATTAATCAAAAGTATTTGGTTAGAGTATTGCTTTGTTGCATATAAAGTTTGGAGTTATAATAGGTTTAATAAGCAGAGATAGTTTGCTTGGTCATGTTTAGTGATCGAGTGCTGGTCTCGGATTGTTCAGAAAATGGGTCGTAGCAAACTTGGTATCAGAGCCTTAGGTTTTTGGAGTCCAAGGGTCTATAAAGCTGTGTTAGTAGTGTCTTATTTATGTATATGAAGTGTGCCATACTTATAAACAGGAGGCTACAAGCATTTGGGAAAAATCTAATTTTTTCTCATACTTTAGATCGTGCAGTAGATCCTACCTCTAAGAAATTATCTAATGTATTCATTTATTCGCAGAAATGGCTTGTACCCGCAACTTTGACACCGAAAAACTCTTGCTACTATTGTGGCCCAAGGTAGAACTAAAAAGGCTTCAACCTAGAAAAGGAAGAGTAAATCCACGGAGGGGGTTCAAGTACCGTGGGTTGAACATGAAGAAAGGGTGGAGCATAATGATCCAGTACCTCAGGATCCAGTACAGTCCCCAACAACAGCTCCGGCTCAGGTAATTATATCTTTCGGTATGGGTCAGATGGTTAATGTTGTCAATAGTGCTATGGAGATGTTTAAAGCCTTTATGGCCAACCAAAACGAGAGAAGAGATGAGATTCCGCCTCTATCAAATAGACAGAACAATTCTGAGTCCTCAAGAGTAAATGCATTTTTAAAGTTGAGTCCTCCAGTGTTCCATGGTTCTATAGTTGATGAAGATCCGACGTTATGGCTGGAGGGTATCAAGAAAGCCTAGTGATGAAAACATTTGATGATGAAGCTGTGAAGCTGGCTACTTACCATCTTAGAGATGTGGCTGGCACTTGGTTTGAGATGTGGGAAAATGAAAGAGATGAAGATGATGGTATGCCTACTTGGGAAGAATTTGATGAGTCCTTCATACCTAAATTTATCCCAGAAGTGGATAGAAAAGCTAAGGCTACAGAGTTCGAACAACTCAAGCAAGGGAATAGAAGTGTGCAAGAGTACTACATGGAATTCATAAGGTTGGCTAAGCATGCTCCTCACATGGTTAAGACAGAAAGAGCAAAGATTCTCAGGTTCGTTGACGGTTTAGCTTACCACATTAAGGATACGACATTAGCTGCATCAGTAGCGATGACAACCTTCTCCTTTGTGGTGGGATTTGCCAAGCACTTAGAAAAAGACAAACAATAACGGAGAGAAGAAAAAGAGCATAACAATAAAGCTCGGACAACGGGAGGGTTTAATGGTACAACAAGTGGAGGTGGAAGGGATTCCTCTAATAAGGAGTCATTAGCACCAGCTCAATCAGTCAGGTGGTGGGTCTTCCTTCAGGCGTAGTCAGAAATATGGAAATCAGTATCGCCAGAATCAGAATTTTAGGACTTCATCCTAACATAGTCAGAGTCATGCTGAGCAACATTCACACCAACAAGGTATTTGTAGAAGATGTAAGTGGCAACATTCTGGTCAGTGCAAGCTCGGGATTCATGGTTGCTACCATTATAGAGACACTAGTCATATAAAGGCCAATTGCCCAAAGTTGCGACGTATTTTCAGTGGTGGATCAACTCGTCCTTCTAGTTCATCAGCTAATACAGTTGCCCCGCCTCAGGCTCATGGTTATCATAATCAGACCGGGCATGTAGCAGGCAGAGGCGCATATGAGTTACTCAGGAGGGGGACAACCCCGTTTGTTTGCTACACTTGATCGTCAGAGTGAAGAGGCGTCTGCAGAAGTTATTACAGGTATACTTTTAGTCTGCTCACATAATGCTTATGCCATAAATGGATCCAGGATCAACGTTTTCATATGTGACTCCATACTTTGCAATTAACCTTGGACTAGAACCTGAACAACTTAGTGAACCATTCCTAGTATCTACTCCAGTTGGGGTGTCAGTGAAAGTCACCAAAGTCTATAGAGATTGTATAGTCTCAGTCCAAGGTCGCAACACCAAAGTTGATCTCATAGAGTTAGAAATGGTTGATTTCAATGTGATCATGGGTATGGATTGGTTATCTTCCTGCTATGCCAGGTTAGATTGTCATACCAAGATAGTCCAGTTCCAGTTTCCAAATGAAGAAGTCTTAGAGTGGAAAGGTAGTTTAGCATCGCTTATAGGTAAGTTTATTTCTTACCTTAAGGCACAACGGATGATTGGTAAGGGGTGTCTCGCCTATTTGGCTCACATTATTAATCTAGAATCAGAACCACCAGGTCTTCAGTTAGTGCCAGTTGTTAGAGAATTTCCAAAAGTTTTTCTAGATGACCTTCCCGGACTTCCCCCCGAAAGAATCATATACTTCAGCATTGATCTCACGCGAGGCACTCAGCCCATATCTATACCTCCTTATAAGATGGCTCCAGCAGAACTTAATGAGTTGAGAGAACAGTTGAAAGACCTTTTTGAGAAGGGCTTCATCAGACCGATTGTTTCACATTGGGGTGCCCTCGTTCTGTTTGTCAAGAAGAAAGATGGGTCTCTCAGAATGTGTGTCGACTATCGGAAGTTGAATAAAGTTACCATTAAGAACAAGTACCCATTGCCAATAATTGATGATTTATTTGATCAACTTCAGGGTGCGAAGTACTTTTCAAAAATAGACTTGAGGTCTGGGTACCATCGCTTGAGGATCAGAACAGAGGATATATCTAAAACAACCTTTAGAACTCGCTATGGGCACTATGAATTTTTAGTGATGTCCTTCGGGTTGACTAATGTTCCGGCTGCATTCATGGACCTCATGAATAGGGTTTTCAAGCCATTTTTGGACACTTTTATTATTGTGTTTATAGACGATATTTTGGTGTACTCTAAGAACAAGGTAGATCATGCAGAACACCTTATAATAGCCTTGCAGACCATGAAGGAAAATGAGGTTTATGCCAAGTTTTCAAAATGTGAGTTCTAGTTGCAGTCAGTGGCATTCTTAGGCCACGTGGTATCTAGTGAAGGAATAAAAGTAGACCCTCAGAAGACAGAAATAGTCAAGAACTGGCCTAGGCTGACAACGTCAACTAAAATCAGAAGTTTCTTGGGGTTAATTGGCTACTATCGAAGGTTTGTGGAGGGGTTTTCCTCACTTGTAGCTCCATTAATAAAGTTGACTCAAGAAGCAGTTAAGTTCCAATGGTCAGACGCTTGTGACTAGAGTTTTCAAGAATTAAAGAAGAGGTTTACAACTCCACCTATGTTAACCTTGTCGACAAGTTCGAGTGGGTTCATAGTGTATTATGATGCCTCCAAGGTGGGCCTTGGTTATGTTCTTATGCAAAATGGAAAAGTTATTTCTTATGCTTCTAGACAGTTAAAGAATCATGAAAAGAACTACCCCACACACGACTTGGAGCTTGCAGCAGTGGTGTTTGCATTAAAAATATGGAGACACTACCTTTATGGCGAGCATTTTAATGTGTTTACAGACAACAAAAGCCTCAAGAACATTTTTAAGAAAAAAGAACTAAATTTGAGACTAAGAAGGTGGCTAGAGCTATTGAAATATTATGGCATCAATATCCTTTATCACTGGGCAAAGCTAATGTGGTAGCAGATGTACTTAGTAGGAAGTAAATGAGTGTCTTGGCACATCTTGTAGTACAAAGGCGATCTTTGGGCCGAGATATTCAAAAGCTAGAAAATGATGGAATTAGATTGGATGAGACCGAAGTTTGAGATATAACTGCTTATAACTTAGTGCAATCCTCCCTTGTTGCATATGTTAAGGCTAAGAAAGACGAAGATCCGTACATAGTGAAATTAAAAGAAGGAGTCAGAAGCAAAGAAATCACTGCTTTCACTCTAGGAATTGATGGAGTTTTGAAGTTGAATGATCAGTTATGTATGCCCAATGTAGATGGACTTAGGAAGGCCATAATGGAGGAAGCTCACATTTCGAGGCACTCTATCTACCCAGGTGCTACCAAAATGTATCTAGATTTGAAAGATTTGTATTGGTGGAAAGTCATGAAGAAACAAGTAGCAGATCATGTGGCTAAATATTTAAATTGCCAGCAAGTCAAAGCCGAGCATCAGAGGCCTGGTGGCCTAGCTCAAGACATAGAGATACCATAGTGGAAGTGGGAGATGATAAATATGGATTTCGTAGTAGGTCTACCTTGCACATATCGTGAAAATTATTCAGTTTGGGTAATTGTAGACCGACTGACAATGTTCGTGCATTTCCTACCATTAAAGATGACCGATTTCGCAGAGCAGTATGTGGAGTTGTACATAAAAGAAATAGTCCGATTGCATGGTACTCCAGTTTCGATTATATCTGATAGAGGCCCTTAGAAATAGTCAATTTAAGCACCGCTTTTTCATCCACAGACCAATGGCCAGACAGAAAGGACCATTCAGATTCTCGAAGATATGTTGCATCCGTGTGTTATAGATTTTGGAGGTAATTGGGATGATCATTTTCCACTTATAGAGTTTGTGTACAATAACAACTATCAGACCAACATTCGTATGGCTCCTTATGAAGTGTTGTATGGGCAGAGATGTAGGTCTCCAGTGGGTTGGTTTGAGCCAGTAGAGGTGCCATTAATTGGTCCAAAGTTTTTTTGTGAGGCCTTGGAGAAGGTTCAGCTAATTAGAGAAAGACTTAAAGCGGCTCAGAGTCGCCAAAAGTCTTATTTTGACAAGAGGCATCGTGAGTTAGAGTTCATGGTTGGAGATAAGGTGTTTTTGAAATTTTCACCAATGAAAGGGGCTATGAGGTTTGGTAAGAAAGGGAAATTTAGCCCTAGATTTATCGGAACTTATGAAATTCTAGAATAGAAAGGAAACATGACTTATAAGCTAGCGCTACCCGTTGAGTTGTCCTCTATTCATCCTGTCTTTCATGTGTCTATGCTTAGAAAATACATTTATGATAAGTCACATATAATACTTGGCGATACAATAGAAATTAAAGAAGTCTTGACTTATGAAGAGGTACCTATAGAAATTCGCGATAGGCAGGTAAGAAAGTTGAGAACAAAATATTTAGCAACGGTAAAAGTATTGTGGAGTAATCATGTTTCAAAAGAGACTACATGGGAGGTCGATGAAGATATGATAAAGAAATATCCATATTTATTTGAGTAAAAAGGTATGTGAATCTAAGTTTGGTTTGACTTTTATATTTCATTTATTAAATACAAATTAGCAAGTATTTCTGTCCTTCCTAGATTATGCTTAGTTGTTGTAGTAATTTAGTTTATGCAGTTGTATATTTAATTCATTAATGTGATTTACTTGTGCTAAAATTGTTGTGATTTAGATTCTTGTTGGTTATTGTGGTACCTCCTTGCCAGAGTGTGAATAATTAATTTATGAGTTGTGTATGGTGCCTATGAATGGCATGTTATATTATATTTTGTTGTTGTTGGTGTAATTATGCTATTTGTGACATGGATACTTTTGGATAGTCCAATTTACAAGGGAAAATCTGCCGAAATTTTTAAAAATTTAGGGAGTTAGCCAAAACTTTGAGTCCTTGGAAAAGTGAGTAGTGCTAAGAAAACTTAAGAGGTTCAATAACTTAAGGAATGATTGTTAGCTTTAGAATAAGGCCCTAGCAACATTTGAGGACGAATGTTTTTAAAGAGGGAATATTGTAACACTCCTCAAATTTATAAAAGTTTCGAGACACGCTAACTACACACACACACACACACACACACACACACACACACACACATATATATATATATATATATATATATTGTAAAATATTAGACAAGAGGGGTTGCTCTGATGGTAAGCAATCCCCACTTCCAACCGAGAGGTTGTGAGTTCGAGCCTCCCTAAGAGCAATGTGGGAAGTTCTTGGATGGAAGGATGCCAGGTTTCTATTTGGAAACAACCTCTCTACCCCATGGTAGAGGTAAGGTCTACGTACATACTACCCTCCCCATACCCCACTATGCGGGATTATACTGGTTTGTTGTTGTTGTTGTTATTGTTGTTGTTATTGTTGTTGTATAGTAAAATATTAATAGTTCTAACATTTTTTTATTATTAAAATTGAGTATCATTAATCTTTATTAAATGAAAACAAAAAAACCAAAAAAAAAAGAAGAGAAAAACCAAAAACACAATAAAAGTAATAAAACAAATAAAAGAATCACGGGAAAAAACCTAAAAGCCCATAAAGGGCTATTAGTACTAGCGAAACAGAGGGACATTCTGTTCCATCAAAGAATAGAACGAGAAACACAGGCAGCAAGATGATTTACGCAAACAACAAAAATCCTAGGGTTCTTTACAAAGCATTAATTCTTGAACCTAGGCCTATAAAAATTTCCTATTGTCAATTATCCTGAAGTAGTGGTAGGTACGAATTGAATAGTAAATTTCCTTCTTTCTCCAAACCAACAATAAAATTCATATTTAAGTGTAGTACTTTAAAAATTGATTAGAATGCACTGGTTGTTGTAGAAGCGATTGTTTGACTGGTGTCAATTGGACTGGGGCCTACGTATTGGCTCAAGAAGTTTTGATGTGAGTTGATATAACTTTTTGCTAAAGTGGTTTAACTCACAAAAACACGTATACAAGGTGTTTGATGAATTGCTTAAAAGATTTTATATTTATTTAATTAGAGCGAGTGAGTACCCATTAACTTAGACTTGTTCTAGTAAAAGTTTAGATGATCAATTATGATATATGTGCTTATATTTTCAGATTTTTCTGTTATTCTTATATGCTATTTTCATGTTGAAAAATTTATGAAGAAGAAAGAATCTTTAGAAATATTTATATACGTTTATTTTATTTTTATTTTCAGATTTTTGTGTTATCCTTATATGTTATTTTCATGCTGAAAATTTATGGAAAAGAAAGAATCTTTAGTAATATTTTTGTATATATTTTTTTCATTCTTATGTCATGCTTTACATTTAAGGACACTAATATGAGCATGTACATAATGTTCTAAAAAGAAAAGATTTAGACTTGAAAAGTCACAAGAAGAAATTATATAAAGAAAAGATTTTTGGAAGTATCCTTTATTCTGAGAAGGAGTCATCGTTCAGGGTGAGGGTCCTGACCAAGGCGTTGACTTTCTGAAACTACTTGTGCCAAACTAGGGAGCACACGAGCTGAGGATCTCGTTGCCGAGAATTTACTTAGCCATGCTAAGGTATGATACATGAGCGCTGAGAACCATGGAATGAGTGGCACCTCGTGGATTGGGCCGATTCGATCAGGTCAGGATCGAACCTGTGCCGATCACGCAGTGACTGAGACAGACTTAAGTCAGGATAGTTGGAACTCCCAAAGTACAAAGTGAAGTATTTTTTCAAAAGAAAGAAAAAGGGAAAATACTTTCTTTTAGAATTAATATAAACTGCTATTATGAAATTATTTAGAATTATTCTTATAAGTTTTTTGTTTTACATACATTTAGAACCTATGCTCATAATAAATATGTTATTATAGTTTCGCCGCCTGTTGTTGAGACTCATTGAGTACAATGGATGGTACTGACGTTCTCTTTTGGGAACCTACGTTAGTCTGTGGTACAATGCATGAACCAGATTTGCAGGGAGCAGGCTCTGAGTTAGGACTTCCTTCGCTTCCAGTGCTATTGATGAGCTCCGCTTTTGTTCGTAAAGTATTCTTTAGAGTCATCTTTATTTTGTTATTTCTTTCTTTTCTTGGAGAAATGACTAGGAAATGTCATGTCGTGAGCAGTGTGTCAGTTTATCAGTAGAGGCTTAATAGACTTAGTCATTGTGTTGAGATTCAGATGTTATTTTATAATAATTTAGCAGTAATTTAGTAATTACTACGAATAAAATTTTGGAGATGATTTATTTAAATATTTGAATTAATCAAAAGTATTTGGTTAGAGTATTGCTTTGTTGCGTATAAAGTTTGGAGTTATAACAGGTTTAATAAGAAGAGATGATTCGCTCGATCATGTTTAGTGATCTAGTGCCAGT
The DNA here is from genome assembly GCA_034376525.1 of Nicotiana benthamiana. Classification (NCBI taxonomy): domain Eukaryota; kingdom Viridiplantae; phylum Streptophyta; class Magnoliopsida; order Solanales; family Solanaceae; genus Nicotiana; species Nicotiana benthamiana. The sequence continues at coordinate 96,117,709 of CM067330.1, forward strand.
CTCGGCTTGTTCAATAAATGGATCGTGACAGATATATACATAATTTATAGTAAATACTAGGTGTATATTTTTTTGTAAATTTTACTAGCGGCTATATACTATTTTGCCAATGGACAAATTTGTTAAAAACCTTATATGCTAGCAGTAACATTTCACTTTTGGAATGGCTTAACTTCAGCCGTGGTTCCAGCGTCTAAAAGCCTTGCATAATATATGAACAACAACAATCCATTAAAATCTTATTAGTAGGATTTTGGGAGTATAATGTATATGTAGATCTTATCATATTCCGAGAGAGTAGAGAAGTTGTTTCGATAGACTCTCGGCTCAAGAAAACGAAAAAAGACAATATATCATTACCATCAATAAAAACCATAGAAATAATAACAGCATCATAAGAACCAGAAAATAGATGAAAAACAATAACGATAACCAGTAAATAAGGCCTTGCATTATGAAAAAAGTCGCCTTGCATACTAGATCATTACTTACAAAATTACGTAAATCGCTATGATGAACTTAAGTCTTAGCTCATAATTGAAAGCTTAACACAACCATCATGTATAGGTTATGAAGCAGCAAGCGAGAGTTGATCGGTGATTCCACCTAGCAGCAACTACTGACAAAGTGGAGCCTAATCTTTGCAAGTGTTGAAAGAGCCTCTTCCATACTAATTCTTGCATCAGGTGTCATCACAGTGCAACTCAAAGCTAATTCCATGATAGATAGCAGACACTGCATCTTTGCATCAGTATGTTCATCTCCTGGATGTACCAAATTAGCATCCACCACATTATGAATTCCACCTGGAAAATAATCGCTAACCCAACTTCTTATGCTCAATTCTCCGGTAAATATATCATCACTTGGTCTCATTCTTGTAAATGTCTCCATCATCAGGATGCCAAAACTATAAACATCGCAGCTCGTGGATACCATACCATCCTGTCCATACTCTACAATCATTCATGGTAAAAAATGATCAAGGAACATGCTAAGCACTATTTAGGTTATTTTAAAGATGTAAGTAAAAAGTTCTTATACCTGGAGCGATATATCCTAGGGTTGCAATTGTACGTGTTTGAACAAAATCCTCCCCTGCATCCAACAATTTTGCGATGCCAAAATCACTGACATGGCCAACCATTTCTTGATCTAGCAAGACATTGCTTGGTTTTAAGTCGCAATGCACCACAGGTGTTAAATAGCCATTGTGGAGATAGTCCATTGCAGATGCAACATCTATCATTATATCTAATCTATGCATCATGTCTAAGAAAAGGTTATGAGAATATAGCCATTTTTCAAGTGTTCCTTTCGGCATGTATTGCAATACTAAGGCTTTGAAATCAAGGTTGGAGCAACTAGTGATGACTTTAGTAAGATTTCGATGGCGGAGGTTGCGCAACATCTCACATTCTGTATCAAAACTTTTGAATGCACCCTCCAATTGCACATTGAATACCTTTGCTGCGAAAATGGTACCATCCTTAAGTATCCCTTTGTAGACCTTACTCAAACTCCCATTACCAAGCAAGTTGGTTTCACTGAATCCTTCTGTTGCTTGTTCAAGTTCATAATAAGAAATTCGTTCATGCTCTTTAACGAGCAACAAATCAGCTTGAACCACATTCTTTTTCATCTTTCTCCATCTTAACACCGCATATCCAACGACCAATGCAAAGAGTAATCCTATCCCTAACACAATATATAAGCCTATAAGCACTCTTTTTCTTCTTGATTTCTTTGTGTATTTTGGAGGACATGGTTTCACGTTAAATCGGGAGTCACCACATAGTGCATCATTGGACAGGAAGGATTGGCTCGTGATATTTGCAAAAGGTCCACCGGTGGGAATTTCACCACTAAGTTTATTAAATGAGATGTTCAGGTATTTAATATACACAATAGCTTCTAATGACTTTGGAATCTCACCACTAAGATTGTTAAAGGACAAATCCAAGTATTCCAAGGCAAGAAGTTTCCCTAATGAATCTGGAATAGGACCATCTAATTTATTGTGTGCTAAAGAAAGATTGGTCAATCTATCTAGACCTCCTATAGAGCTGGGGATATTACCAGAGAAATTATTTTTTGACAGTTCAATGAGTCTGGCAGCCTTTAAATTTCCAATCTCCGGAGGAATTTTCCCACTTAATAAATTGGACGAAACATTGAATTCTATGATATCTCGAAGGCTTCCCAATCTTGCAGGTAATCTCGAATTCAGCCTGTTGTAAGCCAGATCAAGTTTCCTCAAACTGGTGATGGTCCCTAAGCATGGTGGCACTGAACCGCTAATCTGATTTTCCGATAGGTCTAATTCTCCAAGATTCTGTAAATTACAGATAACATCTGGTATGGTTCCTCCAATCTTGTTTTTATGTAGGTAAATTTCTTGAAGTTTCAGCATGCGTTTGATGGTTTTTGGAATATATCCACTCAACTCATTATTAAATAGATTCATCCTTGTCATTCCAGTAACATTACCAATTTCTTCAGGAATGAAGCCCTTCAGTTTACAACTTTGTCCCTCAAAAAGCTGCAGAGAGTTGGAGAAATTCCCAACTGATGGAGGTAAAACCCCATCAAACGGATTGTAAGCGAACCTGAAAACTCTCAGTTTCCTACACCTTGTCAAAGGTGTTAGGAATCTCAAAGTTGAATCGCTGAAAAAATTATTCGACCCCAAGGACAAAGTCTCAAGGTATTGTAAGTTACCAAGTGATTCAGGAATTGGACCTGTGAATTTGTTGACTGAGAGATCAAGTTTTCTGAGTCTTGACGAATTTGAGATAGTAGCAGAGATAAAACCACTCAGATTATTACCACCACAAAGAAGTTCTTCTAGGCTGGGCATTTTATGGCCTAAATCTGAAGGTAGAGTACCTGAAAATCTATTTACTGCAAGTCCAAGACTCCTTAGTGCCGATATGTTGAAAATGCTTGCTGGGACAGAACTAGTAAACTTGTTTTCACTTAAATCCAGATTCTGCAGATTCTTTAGATTACCTAGCTCTGCCGGTATCTCTCCTGTCATGTAGGGGAAATATTATATGAGTACCAATTTGGCGGAAGCGAAAAGAAACAGAAGATAATACAGATTCTTCTTGTGAAAGCAGACTTTATCCATAAGCTACATAAAAACTTTTATAGGAACAGCTGGACCTAAAATAGTAGAACTAGTAAATCATTCATGAAGTCAATTTATGGTTCTAAATTTTAGTCATTGAATTAGTTAACGGATGCAGAAACTAGAAACCTGTGAAACTGTTGTATGAGAGATCAAATGTTCTGAGTCTTGAGGAATTTGAGATTGAAGCAGAGATAGAACCACTCAGATTATTCGATCCGCAATTAAATACTTCTAAAGTGGGAACTCCACGGCCTAAATCGGATGGTAGACGACCTGAAAGCCTGTTTCCAGTAAGATCTAAGATTTGCAGTGCTGACAGGTTGAAAATATTTGTAGGGATAGAACCCGTAAACTCATTCTGGTTTAATCCCAGCAACCGTAGTTTCTTAAGATTACCTAGCTCTGCTGGTATCTCTCCTGTCAAGTGGGGGAAATACTATATGAGTACCAATCGGCAGGAAGAATATTTTAATTAGATTTCTCATACAAAGTAGTATTATACTACCTTGCAAGTGCTGATATCCAAGATATAATTCTGTAAGATCTTTTAAGTTGGCTAACTCTCTTGGTACAGTTCCAGCGAACTTATTGCCAGACAATGACAAGATTTGAAGCTTTCTGCACTTTCCTAGGTTTGGTGGAATAACACCATCTAGGTTGTTAACTGGGATGTGAAGAACTTCCAAGTTTGGAAGATTTTCACATATAGTTGTTGGAAGATTACCAGAAACATAGTTTTTGAAAAGAGTAACGATTCGCATTGTCGTAATGTTAAAGATTGATGGTGGTATAGAGCCAGTAAGCTGGTTTTCTTGTAGGTCTAGGATAGTTATGTAACGAAGATTACCGAGTTCTCGAGGGATCTCTCCTTCAAGAAAATTGCGCGCCACGCTCAATCCTTCTAGTTTTGTTAGATTGGAAAGGGAAGGTGGAATTTTCCCACGAAATTGGTTGCTCGCAAGGCGCAGGATGCGAAGATTTGGTAGCAGACTTAAGAATGACGGAATGACACCAGTAAAATTATTGCTTTCGACAATAATTATTTTCAACCTCTGCAAACGAGACAACTCTTCTGGCAACTCTCCGTGGAAATTGTTGTTATTGATGTCAAGGGAAACAAGAAATGAGATGTTTCCAACGTGTGGAGGAATGATACCATAAAGTTGCATGCTAGAAATGTCTAAAGCTGTGACTCTATTGTGGCGCGAGCTACAAGTGATGCCAATCCAGCTGCAAACCGGGCTGGAGGACGACCAGTTGCTTGCTAAGCTATCATTAGGATTAGAAGAAGAAATGTGAGATTTCAACGCAAGAAGAGCATCTCTATCGGTGCTAATATTGGGAACAATAGCCAGTGAATTATGGTAATGAAGCAGAATGAGAACAGCAAGACCAAAGAGAAGATTGCAACTTCTGCCCATAGCTATTAAACAAGAATTGATGAGGCAAAGCAATGATCATATTCATTTGATACTAGTAATATATACTGTCCTTATTCTATGCTTTTTTTGGTTAAGATTGTCAATTTTGAAGTTGTATTGGGGAATGCCGGTCAATTTGGTTTGAGCATACAATCAACAAGTTTCTGTTGACTTGTGGTACCAAATTCATTGAATGCAAATACACTAGTCATTAGTTGGAGTGTTTGTTTTTGTCAATTATTTGTAAATGACACACAGTCAAGTCTACCCTGCTATATTAGTCAAATTTAGGGCTGTATTGTGTGCTGGCTCGGGCCTAAACGGGTCAAAAAGTCCCTGGCTTTGGCGGGCCAACTTTGGCAGTCCCGGGCCAAACAGTCCAGGTCTTCACGGTGCCAATGGGTGGAACCGGCCCACGATAATCCTAAGCTCACATGGTCCTGGACTAAATGTGCCGGGCCCACGGGCCTAACGGGTTTTTTCGTTCAGGGATTTTTCTGTTTATATATAAAGCAATTTATTGTAAAATATATATGTATATACTAATATAAATTGATTATATATAGCTATATAAATATGTATAGTATATATAATATATATAGTATGTATATATAAGGGTGTATTATGTGTGTCTGTATATATATATATATATATATATATATATATATATATATATATATATATATATATATGTATATATATATATATATATATATATGTATATATATATATATATATATATATATATATATATATATATATATATATATATATATATATATATATATATATATATATGTATATATATATATATATATATATAGTGCCTTGGTATCACATCCATGTTAGTAAATACCTGATAACCTAAGTTTAACACTATTTTTCTAACGAATATCATTAGGAAAAAGACTACTATTAAAAACAGTGGGAAAGAGAAGTATGAATTGCCACAACAATTAGATCTGCTTAATAAGTGGACAATACCATTAGTCAAACCGAAGGTAATATACCAGTTAGGTACATTTGAAAAAATAGGTTTAAAACAAGTAGTTAAAACTACTAAAGAGACTATCACTATAGATGGTGACCATGCTACATTCAGATTGTTATCTGAAAGTGATTTAGCCCCTTATAGGAATTCACATAGATTTATACATATAGGCTGAATACAAGTCGCCTTTAAGCCACTTACTTTAAGAGGCTTACCTGAAAGCTTCATAGCAACTCTTCGAGATGGCAGAAATCCGAATTGGAAAGTCTCTTACAGGGACTGTGTAAACCAGTTTGGCTTATGGTCCTGTCTATTTTAATGCTTATTATAATTTGCAGATTTCTCTGAATGATGATAACTCTTTAAATGCTTTAATACTTAGCATTATATTACATGGTTATGATTATTTTCCTGGTATAGAAGTTATATGCATTTATTACAAAATTTATTTCAAACCTTTTATATACATTGAATCTCATGTGCAAAATTATGAATTTTAAAAATAAAACTATTCTTATAGAAACCAACTTTGGGAAATCCAAAGTAACAACCAGAATACCTATCAAATGGGATGAAATTGATTTCCCTAAAGAATGGGTCATAGAGGAAGCAGTTGCACCTCGAAACACTGGTAAAACTAAGGTTACATAAATAGAACAAACTTCAGATGTCACTATTAAAATCAGGTTCAATGAACCTGTTCAAATTGATAATATCAATTTATCATCTAGATTAACTAGATCAAACTCTTCCTGTATTTCCCAAAGTAATTATGTGATAGACTTTCCGTCTAGAGTCTCCACATCTCATATTAGAGAAAACAATACAATAAATGACATTAATATTAGCAGTGATAATATTGTCAAGATTATTTAGATCTTGAACCTATTGCATCCGAAATGAATTTTTCAGATGGTGTAAATCATGGTTGAAAACAAAATAGATTTTAGTCCCGACGGCAAGAAAAATGATTTTAGAAGAATTTCTAAAACCCAGATGCGCTGTTTTCAGAAAATGGTTTCATGAAAACATGACTAATGAACTGATACAATTTTTTAGACATGATTTTTATAAGGATATTAGCAAGAAAAATAAAATTATTACTTTTGTTCCTTGGTTTATGTCTAAACATGTTTATAACAAAATTTCTATGTTAGAAAGTATGACGACCCAAATGGGTCATCACTTATTTTCTTACCTATTATGTACTTCTGAGGCCTTGAAAATCTCATCTGGGGATCCTCGATTTACGTGCGTAGTCAGGGCGCATAGCCGGGAAACTTAGATATGAATTCTATGAGAAAAAATGCTAAATTTTGATATTAAATTGAATAAATTTGACTTCGGTCAATATTTTGGGTAAACAGACCCGGACCTATGATTTGACGGTCCCGGAGGGTCCATAAGAAATTATGGGACTTGGGCGTATGCCCGAAATCGAATTCCGAGGTCCCAAGCCCGAGAAATGAATTTTTGCGTGAAATTATTTTCTAGAAATAATTAAGGAAATTGGAAGTGAAATTTGATTAAAAGATTATGGTATCGAGCCCCTATTTTTGTTTCAGTGCCAAGTACAAGTCTTATATACGGTTTAAGCAATTTCTGCAAAGTTTGGTTGAAAAGGGTCGTCGTGTGACGTGTTTCAGACTTAAAAATGAAAATTTGATGTTTTATTAAAACTTGGAAGAAATTTATGAGCTTTGAGGCTTAATTCGATGCACATGTTGTTATTTTGGCTATTTGATCGCACGGATATGTTCGTAGGATGTTTTTGAGGTCGTGTGCATATTTGGTTTGGAGCCCCGAGGGCTCGGGTGAGTTTTGGATAGGTATCAGAGTGCGTTTTTGAACTTGGAAAATTGCAGCTATAACGGACCTGCAGGCTTTGCAATTGCGAAGTATGGCTCGCAAATGTGAGATCGTAATTGCGAAGGGTCAGCTCGCAAATGCGAGGCCCTTAATTCTTGGCAGAGTTCTCCAATGCGAACTATGCCCTCGCAAATGCGAAGGTACGGTCTTCACAAATTCGACCTTATGGTTTGCAAATGTGAACCTCCCAGTTTCCCTCATAGTTCGCAAATGCGAACAAGAATCTCAAAATTCACAAGTCAGCAGGATCGGGCTTCGCAATTGCAAATCCCTGTTCGCAATTGCGACATCTGCAACCCGCAATTTTTGTAAATTTAATTTTTGATATTTTTCACCCAATTTTTAAAACCCCTTTGGGTGATTTTCCAAGAACACGACTTCTTCCAAATCATTTGTAAGTTGGTTTTTACTTATTTCTTTCAATCTTAACATCATTTAACATGTTTTAAACTTAAAATCAATTTTCATGGGTGAAATTAGAGGTTTGCGGTAGAACCTAAGTTTTTCAAAAATTGGGGATTAGGACCTCAATTTGAGGTGCGATTTCAAAACATATCATATATTTGGGTTTGTGGGGGAATGGATAACCGGATTTTGGCTCGAACCTTGGATTTTGACCACGTTGACCTAATGGGCATTTTGGTCATTTTACCTAAATTGCGTCTTAACTTTAAATTAAATAGTGGAATCAGTTGTTTGAGGCGTTATTGTGAGATGTAATTGAAATGAATAGATTTGGGCCATTTGGAGTCGGATACTCGTGGAAAAAGTGTGGTTTCAAGTTGAATTAGAGTCGATTCGAGGAAAGTGACTTTTCTAATCTTGTGTGGGGGATTTTCCCTTAGGACATGACATTTGGTAATTTAATGCCTCATACGTGAGGTGACAAGCGTGTATGTGAGAAAATTGTTAGAAATTCGTTTTTACTTAAAGCATATAAATTGAGTTTTCTTGCTTACCTGTTCATTTTAAATTGTAAGTTTATTCTACATAGTTTAGAGAAGCATGTTCATTGTCTTACTTGGCTAAGTGCTTAAACTGTCTTGTTTGTACTCCGTGTAGTATGTTTGGCTAGTATTTTTTTCTATTTCTTGTCCCGAGTTAGTATCTTTCCTAATGTTTGGGTTGTTATTGTGTGTCATTAAATTGGGACTACGAGTTGGCCTCCTGGGAGATCCCCTTACACTTGATATATTCTGGACTGAGGGTGCGTGATACTAAGAGATCTTTGGCACATGAAATTGTAATATTTGAGGATACCAAGAGATCCTCGGGATACCAAGAGATCCCTAGCACATGAAATTGTAAGATTTGAGGAAAACAGGAAATTGTAATATTTGAGGATACCAAGAGATCCCCAGCACATGAAATTGTAAGATTTGAGGAAACCAAGAGATCCCTGGAACATGAAATTGTAAGATTTGAGGATACCAAGAGATCCCTGGCACATGAAATTGAATGATTTGAGGATACCAAGAGATCCTCAAGATACCAAGAGATCCCTTGTACATGTGTTAAGGATACCAAGAGATCCCCAGTTGTGGTTCCTGTTGTAAGTAGTATTTACTAGTATTGTCCTATTTTCTGCTTTCTATTATCGTTTCCGCATCTATCTTGTTTAGATTCTCGTTGTACACTTTATCTATACTATTGTTTCCTTATCTTATTATTTATTATGTTGCATATTAGTGGGGCCCGAACCTTTCCTCGTCACTAACCAATTGAGGTTAGACTTGGCACTTACTGAGTACTGCTGTGGTGCACTCATGCCCCTTCTGCGCATGTTTTTCATGTGCAGATCCAGGTACTTCATTTCAGGCGTATCACTATCAAGGATGAGAGATCTAGCGGAGACTTCGAGGTACATCTGTCGCGTTTGCAGACCAGGAGTCTCTATTTTATTCTAGTTTTAGTAGTTATCTTTTCCTTTCATACTTTTGTTTTAGACGTTCTGGTGTTTGAGCCGTGTATTACCTTCCGTTAGCTTGTGTTCCCGTGAGTTTTCGAGTTTTGGGATGGTATTGTAGACTTTCGCATTTTGAGTTGTATATGTCGAGCGACCTTTATATATAGTTTCTTTTTTTTGTTTACAGGCATAACTAGTCATAGGAACTTAGTGCCATCACGACATGTTCACGGAGGGCGAACTGAGGTCGGACAAGTTGGTACCAGAGCTCTAGGTTCATAGGAGTCACGGGACACATGCCGGGTTATTAGAGTCTTGCTGATCGATACAAGACGTCTATACTTATCTACAAGAGGATATGTAACTATTAGGAAAATTTCCACTTCATTTAATTTCCTTTTCGTGCGAAATTTTTGACATCACAAAGTTCTAAACTTCTTCCTTCCATTCTCTCACAAATGGTGAGCACACGCACTACTCGGGATGATCAGACACCCCCTCCCCCTACTGCAGCCGTCAGAGGCCGGGGCTGGGGTAGAGGTCGAGGACACAGACGTGGTGCAGCCAGAGCACCTGCGCAAGCTTCCGCCAAGGCACCACCAGCGGGTCCATCCGGAGCCCAAGCACCTGGCACACCTACTTAGGAGACTTTGGCGTAGTTCATGAGTTTGTATACCACCTTGGCTCAGGCAGGGTTGCTTTCTCTTGCTACAGCCACATCTCAGGTTGTGGGAGGAGCACAAACTTCCGCCGTCTGCACTCCTGAGCGGTGAGTGCGGGTTGAGCAGGCTCCCGATATTATTTATACACTGCCTGCAGAGCCAGTTCAGCCTGAGGGCAGGTCAGGTGCTTCAGAGGAAGAGCAGCGGAGACTTGAGAGGTTCAAGAAGTATGATCCCCCAATGTTCAGTGGATTTGCATCAGACAATGCCTTGGGATTTCTAGAGGAGTGCCACTGTATCCTTCGCACTATTGGCATAGTAGAGTCCAGCGGGGTTTCATTTACTGCTTTTCAGCTTCGGGGAGCCGCCTATGATTGGTGGCACACTTATGAGATAAACAGTCCAGTCGTGGCTGCTTCACTGACTTGGACCCAATTCTCGGATATGTTTATGAGAGAGTTTGCCCATCAGAGTCTCAGGGACGCATGGCGCTTTGAGATTGAGCATTTGCGCCAGGGTGCTATGACCGTTTCAGAGTATGCTATTCGTTATACCAGGTTGGCTAGGCATGCACCAGCCTTGGTTACTACAGTCTGCGAGAGAGTTTGCAGGTTCATCAAGGGTCCTATCACACCTATAAAATCTAGCATTGCTCGAGAGTTGGAGATGGACATTCCTTATCAGCAGTAGTGAGCATTGCTAGGAGGATTGAGAGTATGCTCGCGTGGGAGCGAGTGGAGAGAGAGGCCAAGAGGTCTGAGAGTCGGGCCACTACTCTGGTGCCCGTACCCCAGTAGCAAGTCGACATGGTAGGGGTTTTGTGAGTAGTCCCGTTCATTCAGCTCTTCTAGTAGCCAGCAGTGCTCCAGCTCCGCCTATGCCTCAGGAGCCTCACTATGCACCTCCAGCTTTTCACGCGCCTCCTGCGTGGGATGTTTCCAAAGGTCAGTCCAGCAGACCTAGCCCTAGTCAGTCACAGCCACCGAACCCTCCCAGAGCTTGTTTTGAGTGTGGCGACACCCGCCATATGGTGACGGATTGCCCTAGAATTGGGAGGAGTTCACCCCACAACCTTCTCAGTCACAGCATGCTCAGCATAGTTCTCAGGCCAAGATCACAGCTCCAATTGCTACCTCACCCGCTCAGCCAGCTAGAGGTATTGGGCGAGGATGTAGAGGTCACCCTTGAGGTTGAGGCCATGCCAGATATTATGCCCCTCCCGCTCGTGCCTAGGTTGTTGCCTCCGATTCTGTTATCACAAGTATTATACTGGTTTGTCACATATTCGATCCGGGCTCTACTTATTCTTATGTGTCTTCTTACTTTGCTCCGTATTTGGGTATGACTCGGGATTCTTTGAGTGCCCCTATTTATGTTTCTACTCCCGTGTGAGATTCTCTTATTGTGGACCTCATCCATCGGTTATGTTTAGTTACTATTTGTGGTTTTGAGACTAGAGCGGATTTATTGTTACTCTGTATGGTTGATTTTCATATTATTTTGGGCATGGACTGGTTGTTGCCCCATTTTGCTATTCTTGATTGTCATGCCAAGACCGTGACGTTGGCTATGCCAGGTATCCCGCATGTTGAGTGGAGTGTTACTTTACCAGTAGAGTTATCTCTTTTCTTAAAGCTCAACGTATGGTTGAGAAGGGGTGTGCCGCATATTTAGCTTATGTGAGAGATGTTATTGCTAATACCCTTTTTGTTGATTCAGTTCCAGTGGTACGGGATTATCCCGATATGTTTCCAGCTGATCTTCCAGGCATGCCGCCCGATAGAGACAGTGATTTTGGCATTGGCCTGTTGTCACACCTCCTTTTTACATGGCTATCATGAAGGATAAATGTATATGAGAGTTTTTCCAATTTAAGTGACATCATTCGAAATAGGATTATTTATTTATTTAGAGTCTTCACTTGGGATAGGCTTGGCTCTTGGTGACCCAAGTCACCAAATTGTCTTGAATCCCAAATCAAGAAAAATTTTGACATACCAAATGGAGTCTGCGAACCAAAAATTCTAAGTATGGAATTCTGTTGACCCGAGGGAAGGTGTTAGGCACCCTCGGATCCTGTGGTTCTAGAACGGTCACCTAAACTATTATAATTGGCTAAAAATCTGATTTCAGTGCATGCACCCTATAGTGCAATTTTTAGAATTATTTACCTCTTTAAATTAATAATTTTTTTAGGAAACTGAACATCGTTTCAAATATGTTTTTGGATCACGTCACATGAAATGCACTCGGATCCTCGACACATTTTATCCAACATTTTGGGATTTGGATTTGGGTCACATGAAATGCACACCCGTATTTAGGAAGGTAATATTATTAAAATGCGCCTAAGGCGGCTAACGTGTTATTATCTTTGCGGGAAGCCGTGAAGTTTGCTAAACAGCATGTCCCGAATTTCTAAGTATTTTAATATAAGCATTTAATGAGGCCCACACAATTTAATGTTTTATTTGGCGCGGCTCACCCTATTTTATTATTTAAAGGCCGATCTAGAGCATACTATGATTTCTATTGGATCTGTCTCTAAAAAGACCTAGTTAGTAACATTCTGGCCTTTGGTTCAAGTCTAAATTTAAACAAGAGGAAAACCTCCTAATTTAAATTTTCTACTTAACGCGGAAGGCCCAAAATTGCATGACTAAATTAACTTCAATGAGGAAGAAATAGTATTTAATATATGGCAACATGGGCTTCCTTATACGTGACCAGGAAATAACATCAGGGAAACTGGGCTTCCCTTGAGACATTTTTCAGAATTAAACTATCTGAAGCCCACGTCGCAATGGATTTAATTTTGGCATGCATCATTGGTTCAAATTGGCCATGGCTAAACAAGCTGTACTATTGGTAGCAAAATTGATTGGAATAACATTTGCAGTTGAGATGTCAATTACATCATATTGGTTAGCATCCTGATCAGTTCATAGTTATATGAAATTGAACTAGTTCTAACGTCCAAATGACAAGCTATGGGGTAACAACAGATTCACTATAGATTACAACCATTGATAGAGATTGAAACATGTAGCTAAAGCCTTAAAGAACTATAGATTCAACTACTAAATCATAGCTTTCGACAGACTCATACTATGCATACAATCGAACAAAACCTTGAAGCGAACTAATCATGAATCTAAAACCCCTATTATGACAATTTGAATCTAACTTATAATTGCGATGTTCATGGGATCAGGATGAAGAAACAAAATTAATTCAAAATCTTAGTTAATCCCAAACAGTCCAAAGTCTATCTAATTACAAGCCAAAATCGTTGAATGAGTGTTGCAACTATTGCTAAAGCTAATAGCATTTATATCTACAATTTCAATATGAAAAAAGAATATTCCTTCATTATTTAAAGAATATTCCTTCATTATTTAAATCTAAATCTCCTTAATTAGGGGAAATAAATGGAATTTGTAACGAAACAAAAAGAATGAAGAATGTCAGCACCATTTCCAACAACAAAAACAAATCACTTTTAAAAACCCAGGGACTGATATCAAATAACCCAGGACATGATTTCAGGCAAGTAACACCAGTAAACAACCCAAAATAGCCTCGATTGAACTCAAATACACTCGAAATTGAATCCAAGAAACTCTAGAAAATTCTGCAATCAGACCCTAGACTAAATGATGCAAATCAAACCCTGAAATTTGAAATTGACTTGAACTTCAATAGAACAATCTTTTTAGATTTTTTTGTTTTTTGAAGGATCTAAATGCTCCAATTTGAAGGGAAAACTTTCTGGTGTTCAAAATAACAATAGTTTTATTTTGTTTTTGAATTTTTGAATTGCAGAGATTTAATTGGGAGTATTTTTTGGGGGAATTTTTAAAGCTGGAATTTTTGGGAATTTTTCAGGGTTCTAAACTTGCTCAATAAGGCAAGGGTATGCCCTTTTATAGGCAAGGCTTAGGGAAGCCTTCATATATTTTTTTACCTCTTAGTCTATCTCTTATTTTAAAAATTTAGCTCAATTGTCCTTATATTTATGCCTTGTTACTCACATTACTGCATTAAAGTCTTTAAATTCTGATTGAAACCCATCTAGAATGTTCTAGGGGTTTCCAAATCAGTTACATGCAAGATTCCTCTTATCTAAAAGCCTATACTACCTTTCTATTCAACTGAAATTACCAATCTATCTAAACTGACTCTCAAAACTAGTTAACCTTAGTTTATACTAACTAATGTTAGTCGATCAAAAGTTAGACTAGTCAGCTATATCCAAACCAATATAAAACCAAGTTAACTAATCACATTTATTCTGATTAACCTAACAATTAGCTCTAAACGAACAAGATTAAAATCATACTAGCAGGAAAGTCTAAAGATCAACTAGTCGAATACACAATCAAACAAGCCAAATAATCAAAACAAACAGAATAGAAATTAAAACCAAAATAGAAACAGAAGAGATTCAAGAGAAGGAAAACTAATTAAATCCATAAAACATTCTAAAAAAATCACAAGGAGAATAATTGATCAAACAGGGATATGATATTCAAAATGAAATGAGCAAAAGAAAAGAAACTCATTGACTACGATCTGACTTTGAGTTTCAAAACTCAAAGAATGCTATCAACCTATTTTATGGTTGAATAAACACTTGAACACCTGAGCCAGGTCGAAATTCCTTCAGACCTTGAGTCTGAACCCTAAACTCCAAGATTCGAAAGATTCTGGCTGGATTTGAAAGGAATTGGTGTAGGATTCGGGAACAGGGGGTCAAGGAGGATATATGGCGTAAATTTTGTCGCATTTGGGTGAGTCGGTGTTTTGGTCCAGACTATCGATTTTAAATTCAAGGGAAATGGCTAAAATTTGACGGAAGATAAGGTTGGATATGGCTTGGGGAGATGAAGATGGGGCTATGGTGTAAAATTGGGGTCGTTTGGTGGTGGCTCCGACGTGGGCGGCGGAGGCGACATCAACAAATTTAATTATTCGACGAGCTGGGCTAATATTGGAGAGATGATGTTTGGGGTGTTGGAAAGAGGAGAGGGAGGGGATTCAAGGGTGTAAATTTAGGCGGGTTTGGAGACTGGCTGCCGGCGGAGTCCATTTCCGGCCGGCGGTGGTGAGGCGGAGGTTGGTGGAGAACAGGTACGAGGAAGATATGGGGTTGTCTTTAAGGTTTTCTTTAATTCTAGACAGTTTTATTTAATTTTTCGAATTAATATGGACTGTTGGATGATAACAAAGGACGGACGAGATTGATCAGATCCTGAAGATCTCAAAACGACGTAGTATTGGCATGATATTACGTCGTTTGAGTGGTCTAGGGAACTGGAAAATTGGATCGGATAAAAGGGTGCGCTTGGGCCAGTTTGGCCAAATTTGAAGAGGGATTTTGGGTTGGAATCACAAAATGGCCCAAACAAGCCTACTAATTGTAAATGAAATCCCATTTAATCTCTTTATTTGTTTTCCTCTTTTCCTCCTTTATTTATATAATTTTTTTTGTTTTTTTATTTTTTTATTTTTTCAGATTTTAAATGCTAAATTGACTAAAACCTAATTTAAACCAAAAATTAATCTATTCATTTCCTCAAAATTGATTAAATCCTAATTTTAAAGGAAAACTATGACAAAAATCCAAAAATTAAAAGTATAAATGCAAAAGAACTAATTTCGTTATTTTTGTAATGTCAATTAACTAATAAACCTAAGAAAAATATAAAATTGGGTCTTAAATATGATATTTTGTGTTTTTTATGAATTATATTTATTAAAAATGAACAAAAATGCTAAAAAGAACAAAAACCATAGAATTAATTCCCTAAAATTCAAATAATAAAAGAAAATTCCTAATTTTATGAATTCTATAGGAAGACTTCAAGCGAGGCAAAAAATGACGTGCTCACAGCTACCCCTCTTTGCTCAAAGACACGAAGGGTTTTCGAGCAACGATAAATGAGTAACATGAGGGATTTTTTCCCGCTTGGTACTCTAGGAGAAGCGTTTTTGAAAACCATTGGAACAAACCCTGCTTCAAAGGTTGACTACATATCCTTGGCTATAAAGGAATCATGCCAGTGTCGTTCATGAAGTTTTGGTAACTGGGACTACCAGGAGCTGTGATTTCACTGCTGATGTTGCTGCTACTGGTTGCTGACCACCTCATTACACCAAAGGGAAAATCCAATGCTAAGCTACCTATGCCTATCAACTATGAGTTGCAAGATTCCTATCTATAAATTTGTTGAAGCTTGATCTTGATTCTTAGATGATTTTTCTGTGGACCCCCACCTGAATCTTGATGCTCGTAGGTTGTAGGTGCCGATTCTTTCTTCAGCATTTTAGCAGAGCGGGCCAAGTTGAACTTGTGATTTTAAATAAAATTTGAGCAGTCCCTATCTTTTTTCTTCAATCACTCTTGGTTTGTTTCTTTTTGTTCTTTTCCTCTTTTCCTTTATTATGGATTGAGATTCGCTCTTTCGGTCATCTCGACTCCTGCGCCTTGAGGTAAAACCTGTTCGGACACTAAAACAAACAAAGGAACGAAATTTTCTGCCCCAGTTTTCACTGGGAAAATTTCGTGAGTTATTTGCAAAGAAAATCTAAGGTATTTCTTTATTGAAAAAAATAAAAATCAGGATTATTTACCTTTTAAAAGGACTGCCAGGTTATGTTGGCAGATGGCCGGATTATGCCGGAAAGAAAAAAGTGTCCGTGTTCGGGATAAGAGGAGGATCCACGGGTTATGCCGGGATAGGAATAAAAGAGTCCAAGGAAAATACGTGGGTTATGTCAGGATGAAATTAATAAGAATTCTGGGTTATGCCAGGGGAATCCATGGGTTATGCCAGGATAAGAGGACAAGGGTTCCTGGGTTATGCCTGGGGAGTCTACGGGTTATGCCGGGATAGGAAGAAAAGACTCCTGGGTTATGACAGAGAGATCCACGGGTTATGCCGGGATAGGAAAATAGGCTCCTAGGTTATGCCAGGAAGATCCACGGGTTATGCCGGTATAGGAAGGAAAGGCTCCTGGGTTATGCTAGGGGAATCCGCGGGCTATGCCAGGATAGGAAGAAAAGTGCTCCTGATTTATGCCAGGGGATCGACGGGTTATGCCAGTATAGAAAGAAAAGGCTCATGGATTATGCCAGGGGAATCCACGGGTTATGCCAGGATGGGAAGAAAAGTGCTCATGGGTTATGCCAGGGGATCCACGTTATGCCGGGATAGAAAGAAAGAGGCTCCTAGGTTATGCAAGGGGGATCCACGGGTTATGCCGGGATAGGAAGAGAAAGACTCCTGGGTTATGCTAGGGGATCCAGGGGTTATGTTGGGATAGGAAGAAAAGACTCCTAGGTTATGGCAGGGGGATACACGGGTTATGCCGGGAAAAGGAGAAAACGGCTCCTGGGTTATGCCATGGATATCCACGGGTTATGCCAGGATAGGAAAAAAATGCTCCTAGGTTATGCCAGGGAAATCCGCAAGTTATGTCGGGATAGGAAGAAACATGCTCCTGGGTTATGCCAGGGGGATCTATGGGTTATGCCGGGATAGGGAGAAAAGGGCTCCTGGGCTATGCCAGGGGATCCAAGGGTTATGCTGGCATAGGAAGAAAAGACTCCTGGGTTATTCCAGTGGGATCCACGAGTTAAGCCGGGATAGGAAGAAAAAGGCTCATGGGTTACGCCAGGGGGATCCACGGGTAATACTGGGATAAGAAGAAAAATGCTCCTCGATTATGCCAAGGGAATGCACAGGTTATGCCGGGATGGAAGAAAAGTGCTCCTGGGTTATGCCAGGGGATCCACGGGTTATGGTAGGATAGGAAGAAAGAGGCTCCTGAGTTATTCCAGGGGGATCCACGGGTTATGCCGAGATAGAAAGAGAAAGAATCCTGGGTTATGCCAGGGGATCCATGGGTTATGACGGGATAGGTAAAAAGGCTCCTGGGTTATGCCAGGAAGATCCACGGGTTATGCCATGATAGGAAGGAAAGGCTTTTGGGTTATGCAAGGGGAATCCGTAGGTTATGTCGGGATAGGAGGAAAAGTGCTCCTGGATTATGCAAGGGGATCCACGGGTTATGCCAGGATAGAAAGAAAAGGCTCCTGGATTATGCCAGGGGAATCCACGAGTTATGCGGGGATGGGAAGAAAAGTGCTCCTGGGTTATGCCAGGGGATCCACGGGCTATGCCGAGATAGAAAGAAAGAGGCTCCTGGATTATGCCAGGGGGATCCACGGGTTATGCCAGGATATGAAAAGAAAGACTCCTGGGTTATGCCAGGGGATCCACGGGTTATGCCGGGATAGGAAGAAAAGACTCCTGGTTTATGCTAGGGGGATCCATGGGTTATGCCGGATAGGGAGCACAAGGCTCCTAGGAAATGCCATGGAGATCCACGGGCTATGCCGGGATAGAAAGAAAAATGCACCTGGGTTATGCCAGGAAAAAC
Source organism: Nicotiana benthamiana (assembly GCA_034376525.1). Taxonomy (NCBI): domain Eukaryota; kingdom Viridiplantae; phylum Streptophyta; class Magnoliopsida; order Solanales; family Solanaceae; genus Nicotiana; species Nicotiana benthamiana. The sequence goes on from CM067330.1 coordinate 96,136,142, forward strand.
CACGGGTTATGCCAGGATAGGAAGCAAAATGCTCCTGGGTTATGCCATGGGGATCTACGGGTTATGCCGGAATAGGGAGAAAAAGGATCCTGGGCTATGCGTGGGGATCCACGGGTTATGCTGGGATATGAAGAAAAGACTCATGGGTTATGCCAGGGGGATCCAAGGGTTATGCCATGATAGGGAGAAAAAGGCTCCTGGTTTATGGCAGGGGGATCCACGGGTTATGTCGGGATAGGAAGAAAAATGCTCATAAGTTATGCCAATGGGATCCACAGGTTATGCTGGGATGGGAAGAAAAGTGCTCCTGGGTTATGCCATGGGATCCACGGGTTATGCCGGGATAGGAAGAAAGAGGCTCCTGGTTTATGCCAAGGGGATCCACGGGTTATGACGGGATAGGAAGAGAAAGACGACTGGGATATGCCAACGGATCCACGGGTTATGCCAGGATAGGAAGAAAAGACTCTTGGGTAATGCCAGGGGGATCCACGGGTTTTGTCGGGATAGGGAGAAAAAGTCTCCTGGGTTATGCTAGGGGAATCCACGGGATATACTGAGATTGGAAGGAAAATGGGTCTACTAGGATACAAAGAAAACGATCCTCGAGTTATACCGTGAGAGAAAAGAAAAAGACCATCCGGTTATGCTGGGGATAAAAGTAAAATGACCCTCGGGTTATGATGGGGAATAAAAGAAAAGGGATACTTAGGTTATGCTGGGGAGAAAGGAAAATGATCCTCGGGTTATGCCGAGGAGGTCCACAGGTTATGTTGGGGAGAAAGGAAGATGATCCTAGGGTTATGTCGGGGATTTCCACATGTTATGCTGGGGTTAACTAGCAGATGTGGTCCTAGATTTGGAGGAATGGAGTTAAGGATTGGGGGCCCTATGCTACCATGATTTTTTGTAATTCTCCTTTTCTTATTTATTTTATTAAAATTGCGGGAAAGGATCTAAACATAACGTCCCTTTTTGGTTTGATCATTGTTGCAAAGCTATTCCTAGCTCCTGCGCATTTACTATGGTTGCATCTGATATTTTCCAATTGCTTTGGATTACACCTGTTTCAGATTTTCAAACAAAGCATGATTGTTAGTTTGAAATGGTGGTTGGTTTTGTGGCCTTGATTTCTTGATGTCGGCCTCGTTTCTGTTGAAAAGACCTCTAACTTTCCAGACGTTGCCTTGTTGGTTTGTCGTGGGAACTCATCTTTCTGATTTATTTTGCCTTCGTTGGCCTTTTATCAGGATTTCTTTACCCCAACTTCCATTTCAGAACCTTTCGGTACCTTGGCTTTTTGAAACTTTGTCGATACAACTAGCCCACCGGGACTCAACCTTTCTAACTTCATTTTTCCTTCGTGGGCATTTTGTCTTTGATTTTCTTTCTTTTCAAACCCTTTCTGCTTCTAAAGCATCAGCCATTATGGCCAGTCGGGATCGGCTAGATGCGTTCGCTGAGATTGGGTATTTTCTTTGGTCCTTGCCAGGCCAGACCTGTGAAACCAGTCTTGCCACCTTTTCCTTTGTAATAGTCATGGAATCGGAGTTAAACTAAAAGGGATTCAAGTGAGAAGTTTACAAAAGCAATCATATGAATTTAAAGAAGCGTCATTTTCGGGGAAAGAGAAGGACTTATCTGGGGGTGCATGCCTACTTCAAATGAACATGACATGCATCTCAGACTGGATGCCTGAACCACATAAAATTTCCAGCTTATCGCGAACCACATTTCCACATTTCAAAACCAGGGAACTTTGCCAGGACTCTTTTAATGGTGAAATATCTCCTTTTCGGCCAATAGCGCCCTTTGCAGGTATTCGCCAATCGACCTCTCTCATTTCTCTTCTAACTGTTTTACGATAGTTCTCTTAACGAGTTTTCACTAAGGGAACTCTCTCAGTTTTGGTTTCTCTACTTGCCATTGCCTTATGGTGCCCGAAGGTTTTTACCGATAAGACTCTCTATTTTTATTTCTCTCAATTTGAATTGTATTAGATTCCAGCAATGACATTTTTTGCTTCCCTACATTTGCCAATCGATCAGAAGGACTTGGACAAGGTTTTTGGGTAAAAAGGATATTGAGCGGAACTATAACTTTGGAACCGTTTTGGCGGGTTCACGGCTGAACCATTATATCATCTGCCCCAGTTTTTGATTTTTGGGGGAATAGAGATTTTTTCTTTGGTGTGACTGAACCTCAATGATAGGTTGGCTACGTATCCTTTCGGAATCAAGTGAGACGTAGTTCAGGAAGTTTTTCCTAAACTAATTTGTGTTTTAGTTTTCATTTTCATGACTTTTTTTTCTTTGTTTGGTTTCTTTTCTTTTCTTTTTAATTTTATTTTATTTTATTTTTTTGAATAGCACTTCCGGGTTCCCAAAAGGGTGGTCAAAGAAACGTAACCGGCTCAAAGGGTTTGCAAAAAATTGATAGTGTTTGGGGTAGCGGGAAGGAAAAACCTTCGTCATCTCAACCGGACCGAATCATTGCTGCAGGGAGCCTAAACGTAGTAGCTTTTTACTGCATCTGCATTCACTGTTGTCTCTGGATTGTCCCATTCGACGTCGCCCAGGTAAAATGCTCCTTTGGACAATATCTTTTTGATAATGTATGGGCCTTTCTGTTAGGAGTAAATTTTCCTTTAGCTTCCTGATGGTGAGGGAGAATGCGCCTTGATACAAGCTGTCCAACCTCAAAATTCCTGGGGCGCACTTTCTTGTTATAAGCGTGGGCCATTCTTTTTTGGTACAACTGCCCGTGACAAACTGCGACCATTCGTTTTTCATCAATTAATACAACTGCTCTAACCGAGTCTTGACCCACTCGCTATCCTCAATTTTTTCCTCAATGATTATCCAGAGTGAAGGGATTTACCTTCGCGAGTATAACAGCTTCAGTTCCATAGACCAATAAGTATGGGGTTTCTCCTACTGATGTGCGCACCGTTGTCCGATATCCAAGTAATGAAAAAGGAAGCTTTTCATGCCATTGTCTGGAGCTTTGAATCATTTTTCTCAGAATATCTTGATGTTCTTGTTAGCTGGTTCGACAGCACCATTATCTTTGGGCTAGTAAAGAGTGGAGTTTCTATATGTTATTTTGAATTGTTCGCATATCTCCCCCATCAATCGGCTATTCAACTTTGCAGCATTGTCTATGATGATAGTGGTTGGGATGCTAAAACGGAAAATGAGGTCTGAATGCACAAAGTCCACCACACCTTTCTTGGTGACTGACTTAAGTGTGATGGCTTCAACCCACTTCGTGAAATAGTCAATAGCAACCAATATGAATCTATGTCCATTTGAGGCTTTTGGCTTGATTGGTCCAATGATGTCCATGCCCCAGGCAGCGAATGGCGAAGGCGCTGACATAGGATGCAGTTCAGTTGGTGGTGCATGAATCAAATCATCGTGCACCTGACTTTGATGACATTTTCGTACAAAGTTGAAACAGTATTTCTCCATGGTTATCTAGTAATACCCCCCCAAAGTATTTTCTTCGCCAACACATACTCGTTCATATGGGGCCCGCACACTCCGGCATGTATTTCATGCATAATCTTTTCGGATTCCTCGACATCAACACATCTTAGCAAATTGAGATCCGGGGTCCTTTTATACAAGACATCACTACTCAAGAAGAAACCACTCGCATGATGTCTAATGGTTCTTTTTTATCTCCACTGGCTTGCTTGGGATATTCTTGTGTTTTCAGGAATCTCTTGATATCATGATACCATGACTGAGTGTTGGGTTCTACCTCGGCTGCATTACAGTACCCATGCCTTTCCATGATTTGGATTTCCAAAGGATCGATATATGCATTTCCCGGATAAGGCAACATCGAGGATAAAGTAGCAAGTTCATCGGCTAGCTCGTTGTGACAGTGAGTGATGTATCTGAAATCTACCATCTGGAACCGTTTGCTAAGATCTTCCACATGCTACCGATAAGGGATATTTTTGACATCTCGAGTTTCCCACTCCCCTTTGGCTTGCCGGATGATTAGATCTGAATCCCCCATGATCAATAGTTCCTCGATGTCTTGGTCAATAGTCATATTCATGCCCATGATGCAGGCTTCTTATTCGGCTGTGTTGTCTGTGCAGAAAAATTGAAGCCGAGCCGTGGCTGGGTAGTGTTGACCAGTAGGTGAAATTAAGATTTCCTCAATTCCTACACCTTTTGCATTTACTGCTCCATCGAAGAACATTTTCCAAGCAGTGATATCCTCAGACGTTACCTCCACGAATTTACCTCTTCGTTCGGGAAATAAGTATTCAGGGGTTGGTATTTGTCATCAATCGGATTCTCGGCTAAATGTTCCGCTAACGCCTATGCCTTCATTGCCGTGCGAGTGATATAGACTATGTCGAACTTGGTGAGCAGGATTTGCCATTTTGCCAACCTCCCTGTAGGCATCGGTTTTTGAAATATATACTTCAGAGGATCCAACCTGGTTTTGAGGTAAGTGGTGTGGGCTTCTAGGTAATGCCTCAATTTCTGAGGGACCCAAGTTAAGGCACAACAGGTTCTTTCTAGCAGGGTGTATTTGGCCTCGTAACTGGTAAACTTCTTGCTCATATAGTATATGTCTTGTTCTATCTTTCCAGTGATATCATGCTGCTCGAGAATGCAACCAAATGAGTGCTCCAGGACTGTGGGATATCGAAACAATGGCCTCCCTGGTTTCGGCAGGACCAAGACCGGTGGATTGGACAGGTGATCTTTAATCTTATCAAAAGCCTCTTGACACTCGTCCATCCATTTGATTGATGCATCCTTTTTTAGCAACTTGAATATGGGCTCGCATGTAGAAGTCAGCTGAGCGATGAATCGACTAATACAATTCAGTCTCCCCAACAGATTCATCACATCCTTCTTGGTTTTCGGAGGAGGTAGATCTCGAATAGACTTTAGCTTTGTTGGATCTAACTCAATACCTCTCCGGCTGACTATAAACCTGAAAGCTTGCCCGACGGGATCCCGAATGCACATTTGGCGGGGTTTATTTTCAAATCGTACTTGCATAACCTTTCAAAGAACTTTCTTAGGTCCCACACATGATCACCCTGAGTTTTGGACTTGATAATCACTCATCCACATATACTTCTATTTCCTGATGCATCATGTCGTGGAAGATAGTGGTCATGGCCCCCATATACGTTGCCCCGGCGTTCTTCAACCTAAAAGGCATAACCCTATAGCAATAAGTACCCACGAAAGATTGTATCTCGTGTTTCGCGCAGTTATGAACAAGGATGTGGATATTAGGCAAAGGAAAATTGTCTTTGCAACTTGCCATGTTAAAATCTCTGTAATCCACGTACACTCGGGTTTTCCATCTTTCAATGGCACCGAAACTACATTGGCCAGCCATGTGGTGTACCGGACCATTCGGATTACTCCCACCCCCAATTGTTTTGTGATATCTTCTTTGATCTTATCGCTGATATCGGTTTTGAATTTTCACTATTTTTGTTGGACGAGAGGGCACTCGGGGTAAGTAGGCAACTTGTGAACCACCAAATCAACACTCAATCCTGGCATATCGTCGTATGACCAAGCAAACACGCCTTTGAATTCAAACAGGAGTTGGATTAGTGCATCCAGGGTTTTCTCATTTGCGTGGATGCTTATTTTGGTTTCCTTGATTTCATCGGGACAACCCAAGTTAACTAGCTCAGTATTATTTTGATTTGGCTTAGGTTTATTTTAAATGTTCCAGTTCTCGATTGATTTCCCTAACAGCCCCTTCTTCGTCGTACTCCGGTTCTTGGTTCATTATTTTACAATTAGGCGGCATGTTTGGATCGGGGCACGAAGTACGCGAGGATGTCATGTTATTTAAAGCCGCCTTATTAGAACTGAAAGACATGAATAAAAGCAAAAAAACAAAGATAAGAAAGAATACAGGAAACGATGAAATAGTGATTTCATTTCTTTGGAATTGTAAGATATCATGGTTTACATTTGAAAAAATAAAAGGACAAAACACTAAATAAAAACACCCGAGTTACACCCTGAGATAACTTGTGATGCAGAAAAAAAGGCAAGACAGAACTACCGGGACTCCCGCCTGATTGGAAATGGCGTAGCCTTCCGATTCTTCAACTTGGCGTCTGGTCTCATATATAGCACCTTACCAGTGCTCGGTCCTTCTTTTGACTGAACTATATGGGTTTCGTATATTAATTTTCTCACTGCCCCATATATCTCGATTTCTTCAGCTGTGAAGGCGTCATCTTCTTCCTCCTCAGTGTACTTTGGCCTTACAAATGTTTCATAGAAGTGTGATAGTAGTTGAGGCAGAGCCCATCCATCACGCTTTTTATGGTTCATCCATGTTATATCCTCTAGCGTTAGGTGGAAGCCTAACCCGAAGAACTTCTCTGTAGTGGGCAAAGCAATCGGCTCAGCAAACCCTTGCAAGGACCTTTCAAGTCCCTTCCCTGGTTTGAATTTATATCGTATCATCACTCTAGCCACAATGATTGAGGCATTGGATGAGAAAGGTTGGGGACAGGGTTTGCCCTCTTCATGTTGATCAGCCACCACAATTTCGCCAGACCTGATAGACTATATTCTCACTACCTTCTTCTGCTTCGAGGCAAGGGATGGAGGGATCGCGAAAAATTGACTGCTCATCTTCACCATGGACCACGATTTCTTGATCCTCATGTTCAAATTTTATCATCTGATGCAGAGTAGAAGGCACAGCCCCTACTGCGTGGATCCATGGCCTTCCCAGGAGGTAATTATAAGATGTTTCCACATCTAAAACTTGAAAGCTTACCTCAAAATCAACTGGGCCATTGGTCAAGACCAGATCAATCTCTCCGATTTTATCTCTTTTGATTCCATCAAAAGCTTAAACACATACATTGTTGGGACAAATCCTCTCCGTCCCGATTTCCATTTGCTGTAATGTTGAAAGTGGGAATATGTCTACCGCAGAGCCTCCGTCTACCGTTACCCTTTTGACATAATAACCTTCGCATTGGACAGTTAAATGGGGCTTTTTGTAGGCGGCTCCTTCAGGGGGAAAGTCATTTTTACTGAATGTGATCCGATTATAGCAAAGAATCTTTCTGCCATCCTTTCTTATTGTTCCACATAGGTTTGAGATAGCACGTATGCCTCATTGAGAGTTTTGGCTAGTATCTTCTGGTGCTCGGGAGATTCCATCAGCAAGGATAGCAAGGAGACCTGTTCAGGGGATTTCTGAAGCTGGTTCACTATCTCATAGTCAGCCATTTTCATCTTCGAAAGAAAGCTTCTACCTCTTCGGCGCTCACAAGCCTCTTGGGTAGGAATCGCTTCGTGGTGGCGCTGTTCATTTCTTCCAAGTCTGGGTATTTCTTCATAGGGTAACTTTCTTGAGTCTCTCCAGAGATTTCTTTGCCTTTATATGTCACAATTGTTTCATGATAATTCCAAGGGACTGCGGTGTCATAGGCCTTTGAGGTACGCGGCCAACCACCAGGCGCTCACTCAGTCTTGGTGGATTAGTTTGCCCAAGCACCACATAGGTTCCTTTGGGCACGTACATCTGAGTAGTCCTGTTCAACTCAAATCTCTTCGGGGGACTCAGAATCAACTGTTTTTCCTGACGACCTTGTGGGACATAAAGGACAACTTCTTTGACTTGTGTTGCCTCAATTTTAGCCTCAACCTTCTTTTCAATTTCAGGGTGCGTGGTTTTGTTCTTCTTTTCCCCTTAATCTTTCTTGGGAACAGCTCTTGGCTTTCTATCCGCGTCCGCAATAGCAATTATGGCCTTAAAAGCCGGGTCGAATTCTTTGTCCTCACAGATCATCCCGATTATTGGTCCATTGTTGTGGGCCGGTAATGGGTTGTTTGTCACATTAGGGACATCCTCATCCCTCATCACTATTTTTCTTTGCTCTATCAAATCTTCTACAGCTCACTTCAAAGTCCAGCAATTTTCTATGTCGTGCCCTTCAAACCTTGAATGATAAGCACACTGGGCACCCCATTGGTAGGAAGGCGATTAAGGGTTTATCTATTAGAAGGTACAGGCTGCAACATACCCAACTGGACAAGTTTTGGGAACAGACTGGAATAGGACTCCCCGATTGGCGTAAAATTGCCTCATGGCCAGCTCACGGGGATAAAAGTTATTTTGAGGAGGGCGAGGGTTATAGTGGTTTTGATAGGGAGGCTGGTTTCTCAGAGCTTGGTTCCTATTGGCCTGCTGCTGTTGTCGTGCAAATGGTTGAGCGTTCATAACCGCATATGGATGAGGAGCATAAGGCATGTCCTAGTGAGGATAATAGTGTTGAGGGGTTCTTCCCGAGAACATGGGCCTAGGAACATGGTGCCTTCTCGTTCCCGATGTTGCCATCGAGGATTCTTCTTTCTCTTTACCTCTTGTGACTCCTTCAGACCCGCCTTGGATCGCCTGGGAGGTTGCTCTGATGGCCGACTGACTCAAAATCCTTCCCGTTTTAAACCGTTTTTTACCATTTCACCAATCTTAATTGCCTCTGCAAAAGGCTCGCCCATGGACAACATCATGTTTTGAAAGTAATCTGCTTCCTGGGCCTGAAGGAAAACCGTGACCATTTCTATTTCATCCATGGGATTCTTAACCCTCAATGCCAGTTTGCGTCACTTAATAGCATAATTTCTGAAACTTTCTGAAGGCTTCTTCTTCATGTTTGCCAAGGAGTTCCTGTCTGACGCAATGTCGATGTTATATTGAAGCTGCCTTACAAAATCTATAACAAGATCATCCCAAATGTGCCATCGCGAGACGTCTTGGTCCACATACCACTCTGAGGCAATGCCTACTAAGATTTCTTCAAAGTACACCATCAACAACTCTTCTTTTTCGCCCGCTCCGCGCAGTTGGTTACAATACCTCTTTAGGTGAGCAATGGGATCGCCATGCCCATCATACTTTTCAAACTTTGGCGTTTTAAATCCCATGGGTAGTTGCACGTGAGGGAACATGCACAGGTCTGTGTAAGAAACACTCTTTCGCCCACTGAAGCCTTGTATACTCTTTAAACTCTGCTCGAGGCTCCTCATTTTTTTCGCTATCTCGTCTTGTTGAAGAGCTTTGAGAGTTTTATCTTGTTTTGGTGTAAGCTCATACGGTGGTTGAGGATAAGCATAGGTAGGGTATTGATGACGTTCAGTTTGGTTAGTAGGTGTTTGGAATGTGAAGGTCGATGGATCAAACGTGGGTTTAGGCAATGCGGGTTGTGTGGTGTCCGCATATGGGGGAGCCATAAAGATATTGGGGACTATGCGGGATGTGAACACCGGTGAGTGGACCTCAGAAGGTGATCCACTAAAATTGGCCGGTATGGTGGGTTGTACCAATAGGATGTTTGGATGACTAATGGAAATAATGGAAGTATCCCCCGATATAGGGAAGAGCTCCGGGAATCTAGGGATGGCGCTCGGAGGCTCTTTATCATTCGTCCATTCATCCTAAATCTCCATGACCCTAGGATCCTATTTTCCTCGGCTGCTGCAGACTCTGAGGCTAGGATACCTGATATTGGGCTATCTTGTGAGATGGGAATGACCGGCAAGGTCATTTCAGACGACATTTCTATACTTCCTTTTGATATGGTTAAATACCGATGTGATGCCAACTTACCAAAAACCAACCATCATTTGTAAAAATCTAAGCTGGAATTGACAGCAACAAATGGTTAGTTTGAGACAAGTAATAGATAGGGAATCGCACATTGGGGTGTGATGCACCTATACAGTTACAAGAATGTCTACATGTTTGCGATGGCTGCCATGTCGTCCCGGCTTTTCAATTCCATTTTCTTTCTTTTGATTTCCACTCTTTGTTTTTCTTGTTGTTTCCTCTCTTTGTTTTTCTTCCTGTCTTATTTCATCTTTTATTTTATTCCCTCTTTTGTTTTTCTCATAGTGTTTTTCTTTTCCTTTCTTTTTCTCTCTTCCTTTGGTTTTTCCTCACTTTTTAGGGTTACAGTCATATCCTACTATCATGACCATACATGAATCAGAACGAGCGGAGTTCGTGCAAAAATAAGGAAACAAGTTATTTGGGATTTTCCAATTTTCATTAGTAAAACTTCGATTACAAAGATGCTAGACTATTGTTTTTCTTTAAAGGAAAATTACAAAACGGAAACAAAATGACAAAGTACAGAATCGATGACTAAAACTAGGTCTAGAGTACATTAAAGCTTCAAATCTTGGGGCCTGCGGGACGTCATTCGGCATTGCCGCAGGCCTACGTGCAAGAACCCTTTGTAACTGCTCCAAATCATTCATAACCTGACGAACGAATATCATCACTGTATCAAAGAAAGTAGTACGACCCATTCATTCACCAGCCTAACATTTCATGACAATATAATCTGCAATGCCTCTGATTCTTTCCCTGATCAGGCCCTTTTCTTGGAGTAGTCGCCTTATCTGTTGTTATGAGCTTCTAGCAAATGGAATTCATGGAAGTGATGGTCTTGCAACAATTTTGTTCCTTCTCCATATAGGTGATTACCCTATAACATTGTTCCCTCTCAACCTGAAATTCTTTGTCATGTCGGGCTGCCTTATCTTTAAATGCGTTCATTTTGCTCTTCATATTATCATAGTTCCCTCATAATTCCTTTACATTTGTTGTACAAAGTGGGCTCTTTCCTCTGTCTTCTTTGCACATTATGCACAAAGTTTTGCCATGTTCCCTTCAGATTTCTCCAATTCTTCTTGGCATTCTATGGCTTGCTTCTTCAGCCCTTTTGTCAGTCTCTCATCAGACGAGCTTCTTTCTTGTTTTTTAACATCTATTTTTATTTGTTGGATTTGGGCCTTGAGGGCTTCATTCTCTTTGGTCAACTTCTTTTTGTCACCTTCATCAGCTGCGCTTGCAAGCTATTTTCAAATGGGAGATCCTGAACCTGCTTTTCCAATGCTCAAATTCGGACCGTGTATTCCTTCTCTTTAGCTAACTAATCCCATTGCATCTGAGCCCCGTCAGTAAATTGTTGGACATGTGCCCTCTTGGCGGGCCTCCCAGGAATTTGAAATAGTTTGGGGTCTACTTCGCCCCTAGCCCGATCTCGCACTTTGGTTTTAGACTAAAGATACTTGCATTCAGTCCATATTTGGCGAATCTTTCCTCCTGGGATAGCAAATTTTGGCCTAATTCAATGACTTGTTTACTCAGATCTTCGTCACCGTGGACGGTCTGGAATCTTCCCAGCTGCCGCAGGACTCGGTAAGGAGCATAGGGTTGGATGCTCCGAACGCCCATCAAAAGAATATAAGGCACTTCTGCTGATGTGTATACAACCTCGGTAGCGGGAAGCCATCCGAAAGCCCATTCAATTTTATCTGCAGTCAAAGATCTCAAACATGACAACCAAGCCTCAGTGCCATCGGGAAACTCAATACCTATTACCCGGGTCTTAAATTATTCAATGCAACTTAACCCGGTTAAACCATAGTTCTTGTACCCAGTTCGGTGGCAAAGGTGCTTTTGCATCCACAGTTGTAACAACAGATTGCAACCCTGGAAATATTTCATGCCCTCTCGGCACATGGGTAAGACTCGATACATCTCTTCCACAATCAAAGGGACCACTGTGCTAGTAGGCTTCTTTATGGCAACATCCAACATTCATACAAGGCCAATGTCTATGTGACCATCTTTCCTTGGACAGACCACGATTCCTAAAAAAGCTACCATGAATGCCAATCCCCACCAGGCCTCCCATTTATCTTTGTTTCCACCATGTGTCAAACCGGTATTGGGCTCCTCAAAACCTTTCAGGTTTCCATATCGGTGATTTAAGAAATGAAGTGTGCAACGCCCTTCTGGTGGATGCTTACATTGAATATCCCGACGATGCTCAACACGTCCAAGAATCTGTGGATGGTTACTGGTCAAGATTTTGGTTGGTCCCGAATTTTTAAGTATTTTAATAAAAGCATTTAAAGAGGTCCATGCAATTTAAGGTTTTATTTGCCGTGGCTCACCCCATTTTATTATTTAAAGGACGATCTAGAGCAAATTAGGATTTTCTATTAGATCTGTCTCTAAAAGGACCTAGTTAGTAACATTCAGGCCTTCGGTTCAAGTCCAAATTTAAACAAGAGGAAAACCTCCTAATTTAAATTTTCTACTTAACACGGAAGGCCTAAAATTGCCTGATTAAATTAACTTCAACGAGGAAGAAATAGTATTTAATATATGGCAACATGGGCTTCCTAATATGTGACCAGGAAATAACAACAGGGAAACTGGGCTTTCCTTGAGATAGTTTTCAGAATTAAACTATCTGAAGACCACATCGTGATGGATTTAATTTTGGCATGCATCATTGGTTTAAATTGGCCATGGCTAAACAAGTTGTACTATTGGTAGCAAAATTGATTGGCATTACATTTGCAGTTGAGATGTCAATTACATCATATTAGTTAGCATCCTGATCAGTACATAATTACATAAAATTGAACTAGTTCTAACGTTTAAATGAAAAGTGATGGGGCAATAATAGATTCACTATAGATTACAAACATGGGTAGAGATAGAAACATGTAGCTAAAGCCTTAAAGAACAATAGATTCAACTATTAAAGCATAGCTTTCGACAGACTCATATTATGCATACAATCAAACAAAACCTGGAAGCGAACTAATCATGAATCTGAAACCCTATTATGACAATTTGAATCTAACTTCAAATTGCGATGTTCATGGGATCAGGATGAAGAAACACAATTAATTCAAAATCTTAGTTAGTCCCAAACAGTCCAAAGTCTGTCCAATTACAAGCCAAAATCATTGAATGAGTGTTTCAACTATTGCTAAAGCTAATAACATTTATATCTACAATTTTAATATGAAAAATGAATATTCCTTCATTATTTAAATCTGAAGCAATGCATACACATAGATTTTTACTTCCAAATCTTCTGAGTTAGGGGAAATACCTGGAATTTGTAACGAAACAAAAAGAATGAAGAATGTCAGCAGCAGTTCAAACAACAGCAACAAATCACTTGTAAATTCCCAGGGACTGATACCAAATAACCCAGGACATGATTTCAAGCAAGTAACACCAGTAAACAGACCCTAGACTCCAGAAATGGAATCATAGCCTCGATTGAACTCAAATACACTCAAAATAGAATCCAGGAAACTCCAGAAAATTCAGCAATCAGACCCTAGACAAAAAGATGCAAATCAAACCCCGGAATTTGTAATTGACTTGAACTTCAATAGAATAGTGTTTTTAGAGTTTTCTACTTTTTTAGGATCTAAATGCTCCAATTTGAAGGGAATACTTTCAGTTGTTCAAACTAACAACATTTTTTATTTTTTTTTAAAATTTTGAATTGCAGAGATTGAATTGGGAGTGTTTTTTGGGAGAATATTTAGAGCTGGAACTTTTGTGAATTTTTTAGAGTTCAAAACTTGCTCAATAAGGCAAAGGTATGCCCTTTTATAGGAAAGGCTTAGGGCAGCCTTCCTATTTTTATTTTTACCTTTTAGTCCCCTCTTATTTTTAAATTTTAGCTCATTGTCCTTTTAGTTATGCCTTGTTACTCAAGTTACTACATTAGAGTCTTAAAATTCTGATTGGACCCCCATATACAATGTTCTAGGGGTTTCAAAATCAGTTGCATGTATGGTTCTTCTTATCTAAAAGCCTATACTATCCTTCTATTCAACTGAAATTACTAAATATATCAAAACTGACTCTCAAAACTAGTTAACCTTAGTTTAAACTAACCAATGTTAGTCGAACAAGGGTTAGACTAGTCAGCTATATCCAAACCAATCTAAAACCAAGTTAACTAATCACGTTTATTCTGATTAACCTAACAACTAGCACTAAACGAACAAGATTAAAGTCATACTAGCAGAAAACTCTAAAGATCAACTAGTCCAATACACAATCAAACAAACCAGATTATCAAAACAAACATAATAGAAATTAAAATCAAAAAATAGAAACAGAAGAGATTCAAGAGAAGGAGAACTAATTAAAACCCTAAAATATTCTAAAACAATCACAAGGAGAATAATTGATCAAACAGGGATATGATATTCGAAATGAAATGAACAAAATAAAAGAAACTCATTGGCTTCGATATGACTTTGAGTTTCAAAATTCAAACGATGCTATCAGTCTATTTAATGGTGGAATGAACACTTGAACACCTAAGTCAGGCCGAAATTCTTCAGACCTCGAATCTGAACCCTAAACTCCAAAATTTGAAAGTTTCTGGATGGATTTGAAAGGAATTGGTTTGGGATTCGGGAAGAGGGGGTCAAGAAGGGTATAGGGTGTAAATTTTGTCGGATTTGGGTGAGTCGGTGTTTTGGTCCAGACTTTCAATTTTCAAATTCGAGGGAACTGGCTAAAATTTGAGGGAGATAAGGTTGGATATGGCTTGGGGATATAAAAACGGGGCTATGGTGTAATGTTTTGGTCGTTTGGTGGTGGCGCCGCCGTGGGCGACGGAGGCGGCGTCCACAAATTTGATTATTCAACGAGCTAGGCTAATATTCGAGGGATGATATTTGGGGTGTTGGAAAGAGGATAGAAGGGGATTCAAGGGTGTATATTTGGGCGGGTTTGGAGACCGGCCGTCGGCGGAGACGATTTTCGTCCGGCCGCGGTGAGGCGGAAGGTAGCGGAGAACAGGTAAGAGGAAGAGAGGGCTTTGTCTTTAGGCTTTTCTTTAATTTTAGACAGTTTTATTTAAGGTTTTGAACTAATACGGACCGTTGGATGATAACAAAGGATGGACGAGATTGATCAGAGCCTGAAGATCTCAAAATGACTTAGTATTGGCATGATACTACGTCGTTTGAGTGGTCTAGGGGACTGGCAAATTGGACAGGGTAAAAGGGTGCATTTGCGCAATTTTGGCCGGATTTAAAGAGAGGTTTTGGGCTGGAATCACAAAATGTCCCAAACAAGCCTACTGATTGTAAAACAAATCCCATTTAATTTTTTTATTTGTTTTCCTCTTTTCCTCCTTTATTTATTTAATTTTTTTAATGCTTTTTAAATTTTTCAGATTTTAAATGCTAAATTAATTAAAACCTAATTTAAACATAAACTTAATCTACTCATTTCCTCAAAATTGATTAAATCCTAATTTTAAAGGAAAACTATGAAAAAAATATGAAAATTAAAAGTAAAAAAGCAAAAGCTAATTTTGTTATATTTGCAATGTTAATTAACTAGTAAACCTAAGAAAAATATAAAATTGGATCTTAAATGCAAATGTGCTATTTTGTATTTTTTTTACTTATATTAGTTAAAAATGCACAAAAATGCAAACAAGCACAAAAATCTTACAATTAATCCCCTAAAATTCAAATAATAAAAGAAAATTCCTAATTTTAAGAATTCTATAGGAATATTTCAAGCGAGGTAAAAAATCACGTGCTCATAACTGTTGTCGGGCACTCAGCCCATTTCCATTCCTATGTATCTTATGGCTCCTCTTGAGTTGAAGGAATTGAAGGATCAGTTGCAGGAATTATTTGATAAGGGTTTTATTCGACCCAACGTTTTACCGTGGATTACTCCTATTTTGTTTGTTAAGAAGAAGGATGGTTCTTTGTTTATGTGCATTGATTATTGCCAGTTGAATAAGGTTACAGTGAAGAACCGTTATCCTTTGCCTTGTATTGATGATCTGTTTGACCAACTTCAGGGCGCACATGTGTTTTCTAAGATTGACTTGCGCTCAGGTTACCATCAGTTGAAGATTTGGGAGCCTGACATCCTGAAGACTGCCTTCAGGACTGGGCATAGTCATTACGAGTTCCTTGTTATATCATTTGGGCTGACCAATGCCCCATCAGCTTTTATGCATTTGATGCAGAGTGTGTTTTGGCCATATCTCGACTCGTTCTTTATTGTTTTTGTTAATGATATCCTGGTGTATTCCCGGTGTTGGTAAGATCATGAGCAGAACCTGAGGACCGTGCTTCAGATCCTGAGAGAGAAGAAGTTATATAAGAAGTTCTCAAAATGTGAGTTTTGGTTGGATTCAGTAGCATTCTTAGGCCACGTGATTTCGAGCGAGGGTATTCGGGTAGATCCGAGGAAGATAGAGGCCATGCAGAGTTGTCCCTGGCCGTCCTCAGCTACAGAGATTTGCAGTTTCCTTAGTTTGGCAGGCTACTACCTTCGTTTTGTGGAGGGGTTTTCAACGATTGCGGCCCCTATGACTAGATTGATCTAGAAGGGTGTCCCATTTCAGTGGAAAGAGGAGTGTGAGGCGAGCATTTAGAAGCTCAATTCAGCTTTAACTACAACCCCAATTTTTATACTGCCTACTGGTTTAGGGTCTTATACTGTCTATTGTGATGCCTCGAGAGTTGGCCTCGGAGTGGTGTTGATGCAGGACTGTAGCGTGATTGCCTATGCGTCAAGACAGTTGAAGATAAATGAGAAAAACTACCCTGTCCACGACCTTGAGTTAGCTACTATTGTTCATGCCTTGAAGATCTGGCGTCATTATTTGTACAGTGTGCCTTGTGAGATCTATACTGATGATTGGAGATTAGGGGGTATTGAGGATGCAGGGCTGTGTTTGTGTGCCCAAGGTTGATGGGCTACGGGAGTTGATTCTAGCAGAGGCCCGTAGTTCGCGGTATTCCATCCATCTGGGTGCCGCAAAGATGTATTAGGACTTGAGGCAGCACTATTGGTGGAGACGGATGAAGAAGGATATAGTTGGATATGTAGCTAGATGCCTCAACTGCCAGCAGGTGAAGTATGAGCACCAGAGACCAGGTGGGTTGCTTCAGCAGATAGAGATTCCAGAGTGGAAATGGGAGAGGATCACCATGGATTTTGCAGTTGGTCTTCCATGGACCTTGAAGAGGTTTGATGCTATCTGCATCATTATGGTCACCGGTCACCTGACCAAGTCCGGTCATTTCATTCTCGTATGTAGCACTTATTCTTCAGAGCGGTTGGTAGAGATTTATATCCAGGAGATCGCCCATCTGTGAGCACGTGATTTTTGCCTCGTTAAAATTGCTCTTACAGAATTCTCAAACTTAGGATAATTCCTTTTTATTATTTATTTTCAGGATTTAATTGCTCATATCAGTGTGTGTTTACATTGATGCATGCATGACAAGTCATAAAAATACAAAAAAAAAAAAAAATTTACATAAGCATTTAGGATTTAATTACATATATTTTGTTAAAATTAATTGGTAGTTAAGGTTTATTTTGCAAAATATAAAGAATCACAAAAATAAGTAGTTTATTTTGGCATTTTATTGTTAATTTTAATTTTTGACATTTCATTGTTAATTTTCATATTTGTTTATGTTTAGGTGGTTATTAATTTAAGTTAGCTGAATTTAGAATTTTTAAAATGAAATTAAAAGGTTTTAAAAAATGAAAATGAAAAATATGAAATAAAAGAGGTCTAACAAAGTTGGCCACAATTGGGCCGAGTCTGAGTGGCCCTAAACCTTTGTACCTGTTCAAAATACCAAAACCCAGCCCAAAACCCGTCTCTACCCAAGTCCATATAAGAGACACCCCAAACGACATCGTTTTGGGGCCATCAATCTCAGCCATTCATCCAGATTGGTCCAACAGCACTGAAACCCCCTTCCCAAATCCATGTATATGTCCAAACATTTGTGTATAACTAACAGACAAAAATCTTCATCCTCATACCACATGTACACCAGTGTAACACCACCCATTGACCACCGTAACACTGCAGGAAATCGCCTCACGGCCGCGGCTGACCACCAAATGGCCCAAAATTTACACCGCCGAATCCTCGCAACCTCCCCTTTCCCCTCCTACCATCAGATCTCCTCAAATATCTCTCCAGCCTGTCGAATATTCAAAAGAATAGTCGTCGTCTCTGCTGCCTACGGCGGAACCAACCCCAAACCTACCCAAAGTAACACCCCTGAACCTCCTCATTCTCCTCTTCCCAACCCTCTAAATCCCGTCCCTCGAATACTCATCGATGTCTTCGAATATCGGATCAAAGCCCATACCAAAAAACCTAACCTTACCGGAATCGTTTGAAATTGATCCCAAGTGACCCCCTCACCTTCCTTTCCACAAATCCCCGACCGTCAGCCTTCGAATGCAACTAGGTTTAGCTAAAACTCATATCTGAAACCCAGACCCACCACATAAACTGGCTAACCCTAACCTCACACCCTCTTCCCCTCTCCAATAATGAGGCAAAGGTCTCAAGAGACCAAAGACCCTCTCAGAAAGGGTCGAAAAACTCTGAGACATGAAGAGCCCAAAACTTAGGGTTGCGTTGAAAAAAGTTAAGTTCCCTTTGTTTTAATTGCTTTTATTGCTGTGATTTTGTTTGTTTTCTTTTCTAATTGCTTTTTATCTTCTTTGTTTTCATTTGTTTAAGTACATTAAGTTTCTATCTGTTCATTTTCGAGATATTCTGAGTAGGTGCTTCCATCTAGAGTCATATGCTCATCATTGTTTTCTTTTCTAATTGCTTTTGATCTTCTTCATTTTCATTTGCTTAGGTACATTATGTTTTCTATCTGTCCATATTTAAAATATTCTGAGTAGGTGCTTCCATCTAAAGTCATATGCTCGTCCTTGTTTTCTTTTCTAATTGCTCTTGATCTTCTTTGTTTTCGTTTGTTTAAATACATCAAGTTTTCATCTGCTCATCTTTGAAATATCATGAGTATTTCCTTCCACGATTGTATTTGTTTTAATGATTGGATAATATGCTTCTGAATAGTCTCCTTACATTTGAAGTCACAAATTTTCTTGTTGACTTATTTGAAATATCATGCTAAGCTCAGAATTGTTCATCTTTGGTTTAAAATTGATCTGTGTCTTGTGTTTCTGAATTTTGTGCTATTTAGCTTTGTATATCTTTCTGAGTAATTTAGCTTTGCATTGTGATATTTGCCTGAATATATGTGTTGCATTGATCAAATTTTGACCCTTGGTCGTTTGCTTTTGCATAATATAGATATAATCTGCAATTAAACAGTTGGCCATGGCCAGCTTTCTCATATTTGATCCCAGTTAATAATAACCTTGTTTATGACCTTAGGTAGTTAATTAGGGTCAGTTGTTGACCAAATAGATAGGCACCAGGATGTAACACATATGGTCAATAATTAAGAAAGGAGGACAGGGTTATTAAGGGTATTTGAACATGGAAATCTTGTAACAAACTCCTGAAACATTCTAGTGGGGTTCAAAATGTAATTTCTGTCCATTTCTTCTCAAAACATAAGGCACAAGTTAGAAAATCAAGTATCATTTAGGCAAATATGAAGAACGGGTAAGGGACTAAAAGGAAAACAAAAAGATTTTGTGGCCCTAATGTTTTGGCTATAAAAAGGGCGTCTGATTGTTTTAAAAGGAGGGACAGGGAGATATATTGAGAGATATGCTTTATATATACATTTTGAGAGGAGAGAGAGATATAAACATTGAGAAATATACATTCATATACATTCTAAAAAGGGTCGAACCTTCAGTTGAAAAAACAATTTTATGTTTTCCTAGCAAAGTCTCCTATAGTAATCAACATTTCCATTCATTAGAAGTAGAAGATGACTTGAAGATTTGGCATTAAGGATCGAAATTTGTTTTGCTTCTCAAAATTTCCTGAGTTTCTGATACACTCCAGGGTTTATTGGTTAATTTGGATATTGTTGCATGTTTGCTTCGCATTTAACTTGCTCATAGGACTCTTTTTGGCTGTGATTCCAGGTACTACTCTTATTCAAATTTGGGAAATTCACAGCTATATACTCATGAACATGATTGATAACGAAGATGTTTAGTTTTTATATCATAACGTAAATATCATTAGTTTAGTAATATTTAAGATGTCTGTCCCATTTGTGTACTATAATATGCATAAATATGTAATGACGCTGAACTGTGCCTGGACTATGATTCTAATGTTCTTTAATTTCAGCAGGTTTAAATGTGGAAGTTAAATAACTTGCCTAATTTTACGATTGATTCTGTAATAGGGATTCAACGTCTGTATATGTACTTTTATTGACAAATATATCAGTTGTTTAGATGCTAGATCTGAAACTTGAGTTGTAATTTATTGGTTCACAAATATAAAATCATTACCAGAAATCTCTTTGTCAAATGCCTTTAATATATTTAAAGATGATCAATTACATAATGTCAACCATTGTAGTGTAACAATCTGAAAAAAGTTGTCGTACTCTTTGTGATTAATTATGTAGCCCAATGTTTCTGGGCTCAAATTGAAAGCCCAAATTGCCATAGCTGCGAAGTATAATAAATTTCGTTCTTTGAGCTTGCTATTTCCAATAATAAAGCCCAAGTTACAAAATAAGCCATGAATGAGGCTGAAGAGATACCTGCTGAATCTTTCTTTTGAATATATTGTTTACATATGAAATAATTAGGGAGTATCTTTTGTTTTAGAGACACGTATAACAGAAAACAGTAGCTTCTTCAAGTTGCCTTTTCAAAAAATAAATTAAGTGAGACGCCTAAAAAATCATGCACTACGTGGGCTCCTTAACTGTAATAAAATGTATAGAAATTTGGAGGTGTTGTTTAGCGAATTTCACGGCCCTCCATGAATTTTCGAACGCGTAGTTGCTATTGGTGCCATATTTTAGTAAGGTATCTTCCTAAATTCGGGTACGCATTTATATGACCCCAATCCAAGTCTCAACGATGTTAAAACATGTCGAGAACACGGGTGCATTTATGTGATGTGGTTCAAGACGTGTTTTAATGACGTTGCAAATATTCCTAAAATGACATAAAGCGGTTAAAAAATTAAAAATTGCACTGTAGGATGAACATGTATAAAAACCAGGAATTTAGCTGATTATAATAGTTTAAGCGACCGTGCTAGAACCACGGGATCCGGGTGCCTAACACCTTCCATCGGGTCAACCGAATTCCTTACTTAGAATTTTTGGTTCGCAAACTCCAATTGGGCAGTCAAAAAATCTCCTCAATTTGGGATTCTAAGTAAATCGGTGACTTGGGACACCAAAATCCAAGCCTATCCCAAGTGGCGAATATAAAAAATTAATAAATAATCCCGTTCCAATAATGTTACTTTAATTGGAAAAACTCCATTATACGTGTCATCCTTCAGGATAGCCGTGTAAAAAGGAGGTGTGACACCATCTTTATGATACTACAGTTTCTATTATTTTAGACAGAGGTAATCAGTATACATCGTAGTTCTGGAGAGTCGTGTAGCAAGAGTTAAGTACTCGAGTGGAGTTGAGCACAACTTTTCACCCCAGACGGACGAACAGTCTGAGCGCACTATTCAGATTCTTGACGATATGCTCCATGCGTGTGTGATTGAGCTTGGAGTATCTTGGGATCATTTTTTTCCCTTAGCGGAGTTTGCCTACAACAACAACTACTAATCGAGCATCCAAATGGCTCCTTATGAGGCCTTATATGGTAGACGATGTCGATCTCCGGTTGGATATTTTGAGCCGGGGGAGGCTCGGTTGCTAGGTACGAACTTGGTTCTGGAGGCCTTGGACAAGGTAAATATCATTCAGGATAGGCTTCGTTCAGCTCACTCTAGGCAGAAGAGTTATGCAGATCGCATGGTTCGAGATGTAACATTTATGGTTGGCGAGCGGGTATTGCTCCAAGTATCTCCTATGAAGGGCGTGATGAGATTTGGGAAGAAGGGAAGGTTAGCCCTAGGTACACTGGTCCGTTTGAGATTCTTGATCGAGTGAGAGAGGTGGCTTATAGACTTGCATTGCCGCGTAGCTTATCAGCCATGCATCTAGTTTTCCATGTATCCATGCTTCAAAGGTATCACGACGATCCAGCCCACATGTTAGATTTCAGAATTGTCCAGTTGGAAAAGGACTTGTCCTATGACGAGGAGTCGGTAGCTATCCTAGACCGACAGGTTCTTCAGTTGAGGTCTAGGAGATTTCCTTCTGTTCGTTTCCAATAGAGAGGTCAGCTTCTGAGGCATCGACCTGGGAGTCTAAGTCAAATATGCGGAGCCGTTATTCTCATCTTTTTCCTGACTCAGGTACTTCTTTCTTTTGTCCATTCGAGGAAGAACGGTTGCTTTAGTGGTGGAGGATGTGACAACCCAAAGGGGTCATCACTTGTTTTCTTACCTATTCTGTACTTCCAAGGCCTTGAAAACCTCATCTAGGGCTGCCTCAATTTGCGTGCACAGTCCGGGCACATAGCCGGAAAACTTAGATATGAATTCTGTGAGGAAAAATGCTAAATTTTGATATTAAATTCAATAAATTTGACTTTGGTCAACATTTTGGGTAAACGGAACTGGAACCGTAATTTGACGGTCCCAGAGGGTCTGTAGCAGAATATGGGACTTGGGCATGCGCTCGGAATCGAATTATGAGGTCCCAAGCTCTAGAAATGAATTTTTGCGTGAAATTGTTTTCTGGAAATAATTAAGGATATTGGAAGTGAAATTTGATTAAAATATTATGGTATCGGGCCCGTATTTTGGTTCTGGTGCCCGATACAAATCTTATATATGGTTTATGCACTTTCTGTAAAGTTTGGTTGAAAACGGACGTCATTTGACGTGTTTCGGGCTTAAAATGGAAATTTGATGTTATATGAAAACTTGGAAGAAATTATGAGTTGTGAGGCTTAATTCGATGTATATGATGTTATTTGGGCGATTTGATCGCATGTATAAGTCCGTAGGATATTTTTGAGGTTGTGTGCATATTTGGTTTGGAGCCCCAACGGCTTCGGTGAGTTTTGGATAGGTATCGGAGTGAATTTTTGAACTTGGAAAATTGCTGCTATAATTAACATGCAAGCTTTGCAATTGCGAAGCCTGGCTCGCAAATGTGAGATCGCAATTGCGAAGGTTCATCTCGGAAATGTGAGGCCCTTAATTCCTGGCAAAGTTCGCAAATGCGAACTATGCCGTCGCAAATGCGAAGGTGAGGTCTTTGCAAATGCGACCTTTTGTTTCGCAAATGTGAACCTCCCAGTTTCCCTCATAGTTCGCAAATGCGAACAAGAATCTCGCAATTCCCAAATCAGCGGGGTCAGGGTTCGCAATTGCAAACCCCTGTTCGCCATTGCGACATATGTAACCTGCAACTTTTAGACATAGTTGAATTTTTGACATTGTTTACCCTATTTTCAAAACACAATTCCTTTGGGCGATTTTCCAAGAACAAGACCTCTTCCAAATCGTTTGTAAGTTGTTTTTTACATATTTCTTTCAATCGTAACATCATTTAACATGTTTTAAACTTAAAATCAATGACTTTCATGGTTGAAATTGAAGGTTTGGGGTAGAACCTTGGTTTTCCAAAAATTGGGGATTTGGACCTCAATTTTAGGTCCGTAACAAATCATATATTTGGGTTCGTGGGGGAATAGGTAACTGGATTTTGGTTAGAACCTCGGGTTTTCACCACGTTGACCTAAGTACTATTTTGGTCATTTTGCCTAAATTGCGTCTTAACTTTAAATTAAATAGTGGAATCAGTTGTTCGAGGTGTTATTTACGAGATGTAATTGAAATGAATAGATTTGGGCCATCTGGAGTCGGATACTCGTGGCAAAAGTGTGGTTTCAAGTCGAAGTGGAGCCGGTTTGAGGTAAGTTGCTTGTCTAATCTAGTGTGGGGGACTTTCTCCGTAGGATATGATGTTTGGTAATTAAATGCCTCTTACGTGAGGTTTCGAGCGCGTACGTGAGCAAATTGTTGGAAATCCATTTTTTACTTGAAGTATTTTAATTGAATTTTCTTGCTTACCTGTTCATTTAATTTGTAAGCTTATTCTATGCTAGTTTAGAGAAGCATGTTCATTTACTTACTTGCCCAAGTGCTTAAACTGTCTTATTTGTACCCCGTGTAGTATGTTTGGCTAGTTTTTTTTTCTATTTTTTGTCCTGTGTTAGTATCTTTCCTAATGTTTGGGTTGCTATTGTGTGTCATTAAATTGGGACTATGGGTTGGCCTCCCGGAGATCCCCATGCACTTGATATATTCTGGACTTGGGGTGCGGGATACCAAGAGATCCCTAGCACATGAAATTGTTAGATTTCAGGATACCAAGAGATCCTCGGGATACCAAAAGATACCTGGCACATGAAGTTGTCATATTTCAGGATACCAAGAGATCCCTAGCACATGAAATTGTATGATTTGAGGATACCAAGAGATTCCTGGCACATGAAATTGTAAGATTTGAGGATACCAAGAGATCCTCGGGATACCTAGAGATCCCTTGCACATGAAATTGTATCCTCAGGATACCAAGAGATCCCTGACACATGAAATTGTAACATTTGAGGATACCAAGAGATCCCTAACATATGAAATTGTAAGATTTGAGGATACCAAGAGATCCTCGGGATACCAAGAGATCCATGGCACATGAAATTGTAAGATTTGAGGATATCAAGATATCCTCGGGATACCAAGAGATTCCTGGCACATGAAATTGTAAGATTTGAGGATACCAAGAGATCCTCGGGAAATCAAGAGATCCTTTGTGTATGTGGTAAGGATACCAAGAGATCCCAAGTTGTGGTTCCTATTGTAAGTAGTATTCCTGTTTTTCATTTTTCAATTATGGTTTCCGCATTTATCTTGTTTAGATTCTCGTTGTACACCTTATCTATACTGTTATTTCCTCATCTTATTATTTATTATGTTGCATCTCATAGGGCCCGGACCTTTTCTCGTCACTACCCAACTGAGGTTAGGCTTGGCACTTACTGAGTACCGATGTGGTGTACTCATGCCCCTTCTTTGCATGTTTTTCATGTGCAGATCCAGGTACTTTATTTCCGGCGTATCACTCTTGAGGTGGAGAGATCTAGCAGAGACTTTGAGGTACATCTGCCACGTCTGCAGATCAGGAGTCTCAATCTTATTCTATCTTTAGCAGTTAGCTTTTCCTTTCATATTTTTGCTTTAGATGTTCTGGAGTTAGAGTTGTGTATTACCTTCCGTTAGCTTGTATTCCCATGAGTTTCCGGATTTTGGGATGGTATTGTAGAATTCCGCATCTTGAGTTATATATGCCGAGCAGCCTTTATATACCGTTTCTTTTTGTTGTTCAGTTTTTAATTAATTATTTCGCAAGCTATGTTTTTTTTCGTATTGTTAGGCTTACCTAGTAATAGGAACTAGGTGCCATTACGACATGTTCACAGAGGGTGAACTGGGATCGTAACAGAAAGAGATTATACGCTCACTAATAGTAATGTTAATTCTATTTTCCACCCGGCAAGGGGAAAAAGACAAAATTGTTTATTGCACTACTTTTTTGAAAAAATTGAAAATGATATTGCTTCCATAACAGCTAAGAAACCGAATACTATTCTCACTCAAAATAATTATACTAACATGTATGTTAGTAATTTGGGAGCACAGGTTATTAAGATTCATGAGAAGTTGGACAAGCTTATAGTTGAAGTCCAAAAAATTCAACAAAAGGATACTAAAGGTAAAGAAAAAATTGCTACTACAAGTATCAAATCACCTCCTGATATAAAAGACTTTAAATTGAAAGGTCTTGACGATTTGGAAGAACTTCTTAATAAGAATTTTTGCGAATTTAGGGCTAGTCCCTTAACGCTAGAGCATAAACCTGATAAAGGTAAAGTATTACAAGTGGAAGATGAGATTTATAAAATATCTAAAAAATATGCTCGCAAAACTTACCAAAAAATATTTTATTATCCTAGACCAACCCATCAAGATATCCTAATACAAGAACAGGACAATGACCACTATCATCAAGGATATAATGGGTCAGATATTTATGAGTGAAATATAGATGGTCTTGCTGAAAGGCAAATCTATACTACAGTACGTAGAATGCTTATATACAGTACTATATGTAAAGTTAATAAGAACTCAGATAGGGAAATTGCAAAAATGATTATTGTCGGATTTACTAGGCCGCTCAAAGGCTGGTGTTATCTCACTCATGAATAAAGGCATCAAATAATAAATGCCACCAAGACTGAAGAAGACAAGACTGTCCAAAATTCAGTCTATTCTTTAGTCATGAATACCATAGAACACTTTTCTGGAAGATGGTCCGATAATACTGAGACCATTAGGACAATGCTCCAGAATCTAAGGTGTAAAACCGTTACATCTTTTAAATGGTATAAAGTTGTTTTCTTATCCAGAGTGATGGAATTACCAGAGAGTAATAGTACTCATTGGAAGTCCAAATTCATAGATGGACTCCCTCCCTTATTTGTTGAAAGGATACGAAAGGTCCTTAGAGGTACATGGATAAGTATCAATTATGATACTTACTCATGTGGTAAATTGTTTAGCGTATGCATTCAGGAAGGCATAGCTTTATGTAATGAAATCAAACTAAACTAAAAAATTAAGAAACATTGTCTCACTGAGAGACAACAATTGGACGAATTTTGTGAACATTTTTCCATAGACATGCCTTCTAATAGAAAGAAATCCAATAAGAAAAAGGATTTCAAAAGGAAAAAAAGGTTTGTCTGAAAAGAGGCATGAGAAAACCGAAAGAAAAGCTTTTCATAAAGCTAGGAAGGATTTTTTTAAATCAAAAAACTCTCAAGCATCAAATGTGATCGTATAGGCCATTATGCAAAACATTGCTAGGTCAAAGATAAAATCAAAGACCTTGATTTAAATGATAGTATTAAAGAATCATTATATAAGATCCTTTTGAACTCTTCACCGGAAATATCCGACATAGATGAAAATCATTCATTAGCAAGTGAGGATTTATGAGTCCTCCATGAGAAAGAATATATTTTATCCTCTAAAGATGAGCAAGAGTTTTTTGATAAAGGACAATGCTCAATTCATTAGTAATACCAACGATGATCTTATTAAATTTTGATCCAAATTTTTTGGATTAAATATCAATGTCCTGACCAATGATATAGTTGAGCTATTAAAGGTTATTAAAGACCCTGAATTAAGATCCCAAGTTATTGATAAGCTTCATACAAGTTCAGAAGAAGTAGGGATAGATTTGGAAGGAATTCCATATAAAAAGAACCATACACCATGTCTGAAATAAGAAAAATGGTGAAGAATAAGTCTCAGCTGAAAGGATGGCTACTGTCCAAGATTTAAGTACTGAGATAAATTATCCCAAGAAAGAAATCTCGGAATTGAAGTCTTCAAATATAGCCTTAGATAAAATAATTTTCAAATTGGAAAATTCAGAAGAAGATCTCAGTATCAAGGTTACTGAGACAACGAATATAGCAAGCACTTCAAAAGAAGCCACTGCTAGTACTTTACCACCAACCATAGATTTTTCTGAAGATGAATTTTTATAAAAAATCCAGTATTTTACTACTCAAAATTTTTTAATAAAAATAACTCTTTTAATCGATTACAATTTCAAAAAGGAGTTTGTTGCTCCGTTTGATAGCGGGGTAGATTTGAGTTGTGTAAAAGAAGGAGTAATACCCTCTAGATATTTTCATAAAACTACTCACCGTTTAAAGAATGTTAGCGGCGGTCCAATGGGTATTTCTTATCAATTACCTAAAGCTTATATTTTCCAACAAAATATTTGTATACCAAAAAGTTATATTTTGGTAAAAGATATTGATCGTGATGTAATACTAGGCATCTTGTTTTTCCAAAAGTTGATGCCTTTTTCACATTGGGACACAAAATTTTTTAGTGGTACCTATAATAGTAACGATATTACTTTTGAGTTTATAACTCAACCAATCCAAAGATTTTTGAATTACATTATTTCTGATAATT
This sequence comes from Nicotiana benthamiana, assembly GCA_034376525.1. Lineage (NCBI taxonomy): Eukaryota > Viridiplantae > Streptophyta > Magnoliopsida > Solanales > Solanaceae > Nicotiana > Nicotiana benthamiana. The sequence goes on from CM067330.1 coordinate 96,163,920, forward strand.
TCTTCAAAAGTCAATCAAATTGAAATTTTGAAAAGTGAAATTTTTTCCATTACTATTGAACAGGATTTTAAAAATCCAAAATTGGTAGAAAAAAATAATTTGCTTAAAAATCAATTTTCTACTTCTATTTGTGGTGATCATTCAAATCAATTTTGGAATAGGAAGAAGCATATTATATGTCTTTCTTATGAAGAAGACTTTTTTGAGGATAATATCCCTACCAAGGCTCGTCCTTGTCAGATGAATTCTGAATATCTGAAATTATGCAAAAAGAAGATTGATTCCTTGCAGCAAAAAGGTTTAATAAGACCCTCAAAGTCTAAATGATCGTGCACTGCTTTTTATGTTGATAAGCATGTTAAATAAGAACGAGGAGTTCTAGGATAGTCATAAACTACAAGCCTTTAAATAAGGTTTTAAAATGGATCAAGTATCCTATCACTAATAAGAAGGATTTATTAAATAGATTACATGATGCCATCATATTTTCAAATTTTAATTAAAATCAAGTTATTAGCAAATCCAGATATCTGAATGGGATAGGTATAAAACTTCTTTTAATTTTCCAATAGGCCAATATGAATGGAATGTTATGCCATTCAGGTTAAAAAATGCACCTTCCGAATTTCAAAAAATCATGAATGATATTTTCCTTCCTTATATAGATTTCATAATTGTTTATATTGATGATATATTAGTATTTTCAAAAAAAAATTGAGTCTCATTTTAAACATTTGGATTTATGAAGAAATTTATTATCCAAAATGATTTAGTAATATCCAAACCAAAAAATGTTTATTTTTCAAAATAATGTCAGATTTCTAGGTCATAATATAGAAAAGGGTAGAATTATTCCCATTAATAGGAGCATCAAATTCGCTTCTAAATTCCATGATATTATTATTGATAAGACCCAACTTCAAAGATTTTTAGGAAGCTTGAATTATATTTCTCCTTTTATAAAGGATCTGACTAGAGAGACTGCTCTTCTTTATGATAGACTAAAGAAGAATCCAACGGCTTGGACTTACAGTCATACTAAGTCAGTTAAAAGAATAAAGTAGAAAGTTAATAACCTTTCGTGTTTAACTCTTTTCAATCCCACATGGGCAAAGGTTGTGAAAACCGATACCGCTGATATTGGCTACGGTGGAATAGTAAAACAATGTTCCCCATCAGATAAACAAGAATACCTTGTCAAATTTTATTCAAAAAGATGGAATAATTCCCAGAAAAATTATGCAACTGTAGCTAAAGAAATTCTTGCTATAGTTAAATGTGTTATGAAATTTCAAACCGATCTATACAATCAAAAATTCTTGATTAAAATTGATTGTCAAGATGCAAAGTTTATCTTTAATAAAGATTCTAAGCATGATGTTTCCAAACAAATGTTTGCAAGGAGGCAACCTTTATTAGCCCCGTTTAATTTTGAAATTATATACAAAAAAGGGTCTGATAATACCCTTCCTGATTTTCTTACAACAGAATATTTGCACCAATAGTTCTCTTTTTGGCTCAACAGGTAATGAGACCTACATACAGACCTCCTCGGTAGCGAGGAAAAGGAAGGGCATCTACTAACGGTAGAGAGAATCATATTCTCGCCCAAATGGGAAACTAAAAGCTAATTGCTGATACCATAGAAAGAGGTAATACAGACCATCCTTTATAAAAGAAATTCATGGATTATATACAATCCAAGAAAAATGAAGGTTCATCGTCTAATATGCCACATACTCCTCAGTTATATCAGAGGACAGTAATGAAAATCTTGAGGTTTATAACCAAAAGGATACAAAAGAATTATTAATTCTTTTGGAACAATCCGACCTAAAATGGAAGGATAACATGGCAATTAATGTCCAGGTATTTTGATACGGCGTCATACGCTACTCCGGCTTATGAATACAGGATGCACAATGAGATTATACTCTCAACGATAAGATCAGCTGAAATTCAGCACTTTTATCTTGCAAATACGAGGAAAACTTATAGTTTTTCGAAAATTATTATCAAGAAGGTAATACCTCCAATTGAGTGGGGAATTAGTACCCTCAAAGATCGAGAAAATACTCATCCTGAACAAAAAGTCTCCGTCAAATTTAATTATTCGGACTATGTTAAATGTTTTAATAAAATTTTTCTTTATGAGAATCCTAATAGGAGACGCTCATAGTTTATAAAACTTTTTTCTAATATGAACAACCAGCAAATTCCAAATTGGTTCTTCAAATGGTGGAAATTATATGGTCCATCATTAGAAATACTCCCTCCATTATTCAATGGTTTATATACTTAATGGGTAGATATATCTCCCAAAATTATCTCCTTACAAAAAGATAATATCTTTTATGATGGCATTGCATCCATGCATTTTTTATAGAATTTTCCATTCCTTGGATAATGAATTTGTATTTTGAGACTAGTTATATGTTTATAATAAATTTTGGACCAAATTAGTTCAGCCAAATCAGCAAGGAAAATTATTCGGCGAAGAATTAATTCAACAAATACAGGAGAAAAATTAAGCTCAATGTCAAACAAGAGAAGGTCAATATTGGCGAAGGTGAAAAAAGCTCCTTCCAACAGATTACCAGAAAGCTCCGAATGAAAAAAGGAGCAATATCCAAGCAAGAAATCCTCGCTTCATATTTAAAGGAAATAAAGAAAGATCTTGCAAAAAATTTTGAAACAAGAATTGGAGACGATATATCTATGACCTCCATAGGAACCACTTCAGATGAAGAAATCTGTGCAGCAGAAGAAGCACAAAGCACCCCGGACACAAAATTAAATATTAATGAAATAGAGGACTTCCTTGCAAAATTGAAGAAAACGACAAAAGAATCTATTACGAAGAAAAATGAAAAAGGAAAAAAACATGAATTGACATAAAGGCCTCATAAAATGAATTATTGGGGTAATAAAGATGACTTTCATAAAGTAACATGCCCCTCCATTACTTAAGGGAATTACGTTTATAAAGTAGTTTGTCCAATTGTAATAATGTAGGAATTTCTTTTTATCTTGTTGTCCATAGTTGTAGTTACTTTATCGGCTATTTTACAATTTTAGTTTTGTTTGTTTGTAAACAGATCCATATATAAGGATCATTTTAGTTTTTGCAGAAGATGCATTAGCCAACGCTCGAAATTCTCTCTAACTTCTCTCTACCATTGTAACAATCCATTTTGTGATATTTTGAATTCGGAAATAAAAATAAAAAAGGTCACTTGGCCACAAATAGCCGGTCTTTGGTACTGTTCTACTCCCTCTATTTACAATATTTGCAATACTGTTAGCCTAAATGATAGGCAAAACAGGTAAGTGTTAAACTTAGTATTTGAATGTAATTTACTAAGCATGTTTTGTAACTAGGAGTTTACAATATCACCCGATGAGGTTATGGTTAGGAAGTATATAGGCCAGGCAATTACTAATCTCGACAGTAAACCTTGGTTAGGCCAACCTAACCGATGGTGCTCTAAACCCGTTTAGGCAGGTGGCCGTTGAAGGGTTGTGATGAGCATTGTGGTTTAAGGTTTGCCTAAAAGTTAGTAGCCAGGGCTGGAGTTTCTGTAATCTATTTTTCCTGAAGCCTCATTCCGAAGCGATCATGTACCTCTCTATATACTCCATATATATGTGTGTGTGTATATATATATATATATATATATATATATATATGTATATATGTATATATATGCGTGTGTGTTTATATATATATATATATACACACACAGAGTGAGAGAGAGCTTATATATTATATACTATATTATACTATATATATCAAATATACCTTATATACTATGCATTTAGTATATATAATACACTATACTATGTATATAGTATAGTGTATTATAAAATACAGAGGAAGCAGTTACACCTTGAAATACTGGTAGTAAAGAGGATACAGAAATAGAACAAACCTCACATGCCACTATTAAAATCAGGTTCAATGAACCTGTTCAAACTAATACTATCAATTTATCATCTAGATTAACTAGATCAAACTCTTCCTACATTTCTCCAATTCATTATGTGGTAGACTTTCCTTCTAGAGCCTCCACATCTCAGATTAGAGAAAATAATATAACAAATGACATTAGTATCAGCAGTGATAATATTGTCAAGATTAATTTAAATCTTGAATCTACTGCATCCGAAATGGATTTTTCAAATAGTGTTAATCATGGTTGAAAACCAAATAGATTTTAGTCCGGGTTCACTGGTATGAAAAATGATATTAGAAGAATTTCTAAAGCTCGGATGGGCTATGTGACGAACCACAGGGTCATCACTTGTTTTCTTACATTCTGTATTTTTGAGGCCTTAAAACTTCATTTAGGGCTGCCTCGATTTGCGTGCATAGTCCGGGCGCGTAGCCGAAAAGCTCAAATATGAATTCTGTGAGAAATTGCTAAATTTTGATATTAAATTGAATAAATTTAACTTCGATCAACATTTTGGGTAGGCAGATCCGGACATGTAATTTGACGGTCCTGGAGGTCTGCAAGAAAATATGGGACTTGGGCCTATGCCCGGAATCAAATTTCGAGGTCCGAAACCCGAGAAATGGATTTTTGTGTGAAATTATTTTCTGAAAATATTTAAGAAAATTTGAAATGAAATTCAATCAGAATGTATGGGTATCGGGCCCGTATTTGTTTGCGATGCCCGGTATAGGTCTTATATGTGGTTTAAGCACTTTCTATAAAGTTTGACTGAAAATGGATGTCGTTTGACGTGTTCCGGACATAAAATGAAAATTTGATGTTTTATGAAAATTCGGAAGAAACTATGAGTTTTGCGGCTTGATTTGATGTATATAATGTTATTTTGGCAATTTGATCGCGCGAGTAAGTCCGTATGGCGTTTTTGAGGTTGTGTGTATGTTTGGTTTAGAGCCCCAAGGGTCGGGTGAGTTTTGGATAGGTGTCGAATTGCATTTCTGTATTTTTGGAAAATATGGTGTCACTGATCTGCAGGCTTCGCATTGCGAAGCCAGCATTCGCAAATGTGAAGGTCCAGCTCTACCAAATGTGAAGGCTGGTTCAATTGGGGGTTTTGGGCTGGTCCAGCACTCGCAAATGCGAATATCCCCTGATAGGCCTGAGTTCGCAAATGCGAACAAAAATGTCGCAATCCCCGTGCCTACATGGTTCGCAATTGCGAACCCTATTTCGCAAACCCATATCCGCAGCCCAACAATTCTTATACTTAGTCATTTTTCCACCATATTTCACCATTCTTTCAAGACCCAAACTCTATAGGCAATTTTTCAGGGACAAAACTTCCTCCAAATCATTTGTAAGTCAAATTTTACTTAATTCCTTCAATCATTTACATCATTTAACATGTTTTCCACTTAAATTAAATAATTTTCATGGGTAAAATTGAGGGTTTTGGACAGAACCTAGGTTTTTCAAAATTAGGGGTTTGGACTTCAATTTGAGGTCCGATCTCAAAACAAATCATAGATATGGATTCGTGGGGGAATGGGTAACCGGATGTTGGTTTGAATTTCGAGTTTTAACCATGTGGGTCCGGTGACGTTTTTGGACATTTTGGGTAAAACTTTGAGAAATTATTTTTATGCATTCAATTTGATTCACTTAGCATTTGTTGATGTATTTAAGTAATTTGTGACTATATTCGAGCGATTTTGTGGTAGAATCGAGGGGTAAATCCATAGTTGAGGGTTGAGCTGAATTCAAGGCATCGAGGTAAGTGTTTGGTTTAACCCTAGGTTGTTGGAATATGAGTGAGTCTTATATGTTATTTGCTAATTGCCGAGTATGATGCATAGGCATGGTGACGAGTATATATACATTGGTGTCTAGCATGACTATGGGTCCTTATTATGCGAATAGTTTGGATTTTGTTATACCTTCCATGCTTGATTGATGTCTTCTATATATTGTAAAGAGTTTGTGAAAGTGATTGTGTTCTTTAAACTTCATGGAGAATTGGCTCGGGTTGAAGTACAAATTGTGAAGGTATACGAGATTGAGTAAATCTATAGAGAGTTGGCTCAAGTAATAATATGAACTATGAGATAAAAGTGGAATTAAGAGAAATAGTTAATGAATATTTTCCCTTGCTGGGACGTTGAGATTATTGATGTTGTACTTTTGCGAGCTTTTAAATTTGATGTTTGTGTTCCATTGCCGGGACTTTCGTTATTATTTATTTATTCCCTTGTCCTTGTATTTGATTGCTTATTGGGTGAGGAAGAGTGCTAAAGCACGAAGAGTGATACCGTGCATTGTTTGACATTGTGAGGAAAGAGTATAAAGCACGAAGGGTGATGTCGTGTCGTACGATGTACCATTCCGTGCTGATACCAATTGATTACATATTGTGAGGAAAGAGTGTAAAGCACGAAGGGTGATCACGTGCCGTACGATATACCATTCTGTACTGATATTCATTGATTACATATTGTATTGTAAGGAAAGAGTGTAAAGCACGAATGACGATGTTGTGCCATACGATGTACCATTCCGTACTGATATTCATTGATTATATATTGTGAGGAGAAAGAGTAAAAGCACGATGGGTGATGTTGTGCACATGATTTATTGATACGACTTATTTGGTAAGGATGAGAGTAAAAGCATGAAGGGTGATGTCGTTCACTTGTTGATCTTTGTTTCTTATTGTTGTCAGTTCAAGTGCATTTAATTGTCGTATTCCACTATGACTGTTATTCTTTGTGTTGACATCTCCCTTTATTGTGTTACTTGTTATTGTTGAGTCAAGGAATCCTTGTGCAAGGTCATGTCTAGAATTTATGCCATAATTGCTACATGGTTATGTGACGTTATTGCTACTTGACATTCGACACATTAAATACTAAATTTCCTAACTGCTCCTTAAAGCCCGTAATTAATCACTACTTGTCATTATTTGTTCCTCAGTGAATCATAATTGTTGTGTACTTGTTTTCTTATGAATTAGTATTAAGTGTTACGTTATTAGAGTAAATTTTTTTTGGAAGAACTATTGATATAATAAAATGGGAGCGGGGAGTACACCTACCACGAGGTTTGATGAAATGGGAGCGGGTGGTACGCTTACCACGGAAACATTAAGAAATGTGATCGGGTTGCAAGCCTGCAATGAGATGTGCATAGACAGTGAAGTCTACTTTTAGTTTCCTTATCCGTGTTGGAGATAATTTATTGATATTCCTTATTATTCTCTTGAATTTTTGTATTATCTATTATCCCGAGGCACGTTCCCTTCCCTTTTAAAATGGTTATTCTTGTTATTTTCCCGTTGTAGATATGTATATATATTACTGCACATGTTTATGTGGTAGTACGGTCTAGCCTCGTCACTACTTCGTCGGGGTTAGGCTAGGCACTTACCAGCACATAGGGTCGGTTGTGCTAATACTACACTCTGCACTCTATTGTGCAGGACCCCAGTGTTTTAGGATTTTGACCATACTGAGATTGCTGGATCTTATTCATCAGGTGACCCGAGGTATATCTGCATGCATTCGCAGGCCCTGGCCATCTCCTTTCATCTACTTTCATGTATTTCTGGCGACAGTGTTGAGTTTATTTCTTTCAAACCTTTATGTGTAGTATTCTTAGACTGTCTGTAAAACTGTGACACCAGTTCTGGGTAGTTGAAATTCAAACGGTTGTATTATAAATTCAGGTTCGAAAAACATAATGTTATTTTTTGCTTAATTATTCAAAGTTCCATTATTTTTATGTTATTGACTTGTATTTGTTAAAAGAGAAGCAAGGTGTTAATAAAGTAAGTAGCTAAGAATTGGCTTGCCTAGCTCTCATTAGTATGCGCCATCAGGACTCTGGATGGTGGGAATTTCATGTCGTGACTGGCTGTTTTTAGAAAATAATTTCATGGAACATGACTAGTGAATTGATACAATTATATATATATATATATATATATATATATATATATATATATATATATATATATATATATATATATATATATATATATATATATATATATATAGCGAGAGACAGAGAGACAGAGAGAGCCAGGTTCCATGGTTCCACGTGTTCCTAGCTGGGCCTAAATGGATGAATGAAGAAGGGCGCCCGGGTAGACTTCAAGAGCTCTTGCTCTGCCTATCCTCCTACTTCTTATTTTGGGGGTCATAGAAAGATACGAACTGCCTACTCTTTAAAGTCCTACCATTAGATTGAATAAAATGATAGTTGCTTGTCCTCACTAATAAAACACAGCAATCCCTCCCCTTCTGTTACCTACTTTTACTCATTTCTTCGGTATACCTCAATATAAAACAAGCGCAGGAAAGGATAAACAATAAAAACTAGGCTATCGCCCTATCTAAGTAACTTTCCTCTCCTCTATGGAAGTAATCTTTTAATCTATTTCAATTCCTGTATTTGTCACTATCGCCCTATTCTCTCTCAATTGCCTATCCTTTGTAGATGAGTGGGAGTCCTTTAGCAGTAGCTTGCATCACATAAGATTGACCTCCTCAAGTGCCAGATATGAATGTTTTGTGAATTTCATATGGAAGGTGGAATCGTTCCATTCAATTTGTTTTTGTTACGTTGCTGCATCCAAACCGGTAGATGAATAAATTCTCCTACAGGATTGGCCAGTCATAATTGATACAAGATTGGCTATTTATTTTTTATTTATGAAATAATTAATTAATGAAATCGGATTGGTGAAAAATATAAATAAATTGTGAGAAAAATAAAAATAGATGGTAAAGTGATTGAAGAAAGAACAAACTAATTCGAACATTATAATATTAAAATAAAAAATAAATATCAATTATTCCTTTTAGTATGATTACTTTCCGAAATGATGTATAGAAAAAATCGATTATCAAATTATCCAAATAAATAATATGATTATCATATAATTTCTCAATCAAATAAAAATAATATATCAAAATATATCTTTGAAATAAGGTTGGTTCAGAGCCTAATGGATCAGGTTAGCATATTTTTGTTGGGTCTAATTAGGGGAAAAAGGTCCAAAATTGCCCCTTGCTATGGTTTTACATTTCTATGCCATATAAGAACTATATTACCCTCAATGGGGTGCTTAGATTCCAGACATTATGTGATTCTAGTATTCCTAACAAAATTAAATCGCTTTTGTTTCCAAATGGTTTGAAGCTATTCAAGAAGACATGCTTTAGTTATTTATTGTCATTTCCCAATTTATGCATCAAAAATCGAACTATTCATCTTCTTATGAAGTATGAATTGAATTCATCTTCTTATGAAGTATGAATTGAATTCATCTTCTTATGAAGTATGAATTGAATTCATCCAATGTTTCCTATTTTTTAGCCGAGTTAAAAGGTGAGAGGTTAAATTTTGGATTGAGAGAGTTTGTTGCAATAGCTTATCTTAAATGTCATACCGAGGTGACAGACTTTGGTTACGCTCATAATTATGTCAGTAAGATAATGAGCAGTTACTTTCCAAACAAGGTAAAAGTGGAGAACACATGCCTAAAACAGATAGTAACCAGCAAAAGTTGTTTAAATGACGAGGATGCAGTAAAGTTATGTATTCTATGTCTCATAGAATTCTTCATTTGTCCTTCTAAGATAGACTATATTGGGTTGGTAGATCATTTTAGGGTTTTAATTAGTAGAATCCGGTCAGTACGAGATATTTCCATGGGGTATCCAATCTTACAGACAATTGATTGAATTAGTTAGGCACAGGCTAAATCCTTTCGTTCATTCTTATCTCGTTCGAGGATTCCCACTAGCCATGTAAGTATGGTTATATGAGTGTTGCTCCTCCGTCAACATTGATATAGATACAAGGATTTCTAATTGAATCCATCGCATACTTAACTGGTTAGCTAGTAAGGGTCAGATTTGGTTAGCTTCTATCGAATACAGAATGATCAAGCCTAAATGGATGAAGGTAAATGGTTTTTATTTATGATTATACTTTTGCCTACAAAATATCTACAATTTGTATACATATTCTGTCTTAACCAAGCTAATTTATTTTTTTCATCATTCAGTTCACCAACATAAATGAATCACCTAAAGAACTTTCAATGATGTCTTTGCCTGATAAAGTTGAGTACATAATTGAAGAGGTTTAACATGTTTCTAGGGATCCCAAACTTGATACTCCTCCAATGGAACCCGAAGAATCAATTGGAAAAGAGAAAAAGGAGTCTATTCTTCATAAAATAATAAAGTTAAAAAGAGGTCTTGAGAAGGTAACATGTATTCTTAAACAACATTGTGATGTATATATAATAGTGCATCTATTTTTTATTGTATTCTAAGACATATTTATGAAGTTAACTATGTATTGTTTTTAATTATGTAGGTCGATGAAAAGCTTGAAGATTTTAGAAAAGATGTATTTGAAGAACTAGGTACCCTTCAAGGCCTAATAAAGGAGTCAGTCAAGACTGTTTCGCATGTGATAAACAGTTCAAATGATCAAGTTGATGCAAAGGTAACATTTGAATTTTAATCATATTAACAAAACTATTTATGTTACCAATAAAATATATATCCTAACTAAAATAAAACTTTCAGTTTGCTGGGAGTTCAACCAAAAATACTGACCAACCAAAATACAAGAATAATCAGCAATTTCAATTCAATAGTGGTGAACCAGTGCAGGTCAGCCGCAACAAAACAAGTATCTACAATATATCTCCAGCTTATCTATAATTATCTACAGAATATCTAAAAAAAAAATATAAGTTTATCTACAACATAACTAAGTTTTTTCTATATTATATGTACACAATATACAAATAAATCCAACATATTGGCACAACTATACAGATTTAAGTAGATCTTATGATGCACCTACATATCTTCATAACCTTTTGATTAACATTTTTAATGAAAAAAAAGAACATATTGAAGGTACACTTGGTGAAGAAAACCATCCAGCACGTGTTGATTTATATACACATTTTGAAAAGGTAGTTGACGAAAAGAATGCAGGTATGAAGTTGTATTCAGGGATTTTAAAAAAATACTTTTACCATTCTATTAAGTTAGATATACATGGTGTTACAGAGAGGGAATATATGCATGCACAATCTCTATTTCATGGATGACAGTAGCAGCTCAAAGAGAACAGTAGAATCAGGAAGATGGTAATGTAGGTGAAGATGCAAAGTATTGTCACGATCCGGATTTTCCACCATGGAGGATCGTGATGGCGCCTACTCGTGAAAGCTAGGAAAGCCATGAACCGTGAAACCATTAGCCTCATTTGTAGTAACTCACTTTTAACCAATTGAGTTAACAGAGAACAAATAATTAAATAACAACAAAATATGAAATTTAGCAGAAGTCTTAATTAATTATAAAACCAAATCTCCTAAAGACCAACACATGCCTCTAACCAAAACCTGGTGTCACAACATTCACGGACTACTAAGAGTTCTACATACAACAGCTCGAAAGAAATAAACACGGTTTGTCTCGAATACAAGAGATAACAGATCATAAATAAAGATAGAAGAGATGCCAGGCCTGCGGACGCTTGCAGGACTACCTCGGGATCTCATGGACTAAATGCTAGCTCCCGATCTACTGCTACGCACCGTATGCTGCTCCAATACCTAGATTTGTGCAAACGAGAACATAGTGTAGTATCAGAATAATCGATCACATGTACTGGTAAGTGTCTGGCCTAAACCCCCGTGAGGTAGTGACGAGGCTATAACTAGACTCCATATAAGCCTGTGCAATTATATAATATATGGCGGAAAAATAAACAGGTAATAAGCAATTAAAACGGGGGAAGGGAAACATGCTGCGGGGATGGAAGATAAACAGAATGTCAAAGAAAAATAAGGAAGCTATAATTTAACTTTTAACACGAGAAAAGAGAAATAAAGGCAATTTCCACTTTCAGCTTCATCTTGTTGCGGCGTGCGACCTGATCCATATATAATATTGTTGTGGAGTGCAACCCGATCCATGAATAATATTGTTGCGCGTGCAACCCGATTCATTTATAATATCTCTAAGGCGTACAACCCGATCCATATATAATATTGTTGCAGCGTGTAACCCGATCCATATATAATATTGTCACGACCCAAACTCGGATCCGGTCATGATGGTGCCTCTCGAGGGGACAAAGCCAGCCAACGAAACTCAATTCATCTTTTAAAAATAGTTAAACATAAATAAGCAGCTTAAATATGACTTAAAATATTAATTAACGGAAATACAACCCAACACAGCCCTAATAGGGGTGTCACAAGTCACGAGCATCTATCAGAATGTAAATCTATAAGGTCTAAAGTATACAAAACAGAAATAACGAACAAAAGAGAGGACAATGGTGTTGCGAACGCCGGCAGTCACCTCCTTAACTCATATAACTCCGCCTCTGATAGGCCAAAACGCGCTACCGGGTGAATAGATACATGCATCTTCATACGAGGTGCAGGGAGTAAAGTGAGTACTCCAACTCAGTGAGTATTAAAGGTAAATAACAACTGAATGGTAAGAAATCACATATGGCAAATCATCATGCTATATAGAAGCAGTGTAAACACTTTTTAGAAAAACAGTGAACCTATGAAATCTTAACAAAAACATCTTAATTCAGTTTAAGCCTCTTTTGAAATGTCCTTTTTCAGCGCTGACACAAACGAATGCAAAACATGGTGCAGATAAGCACAGAATTTTTGCCCCGCGGGCACAGCGCTCGGTTATAAAGGAAATCCAGAGTATCAGGTCAATATTGCAAGAAGTAGCACAAACAACAAAATTATGACAGACAAATAAGATAATGCAAACACATCAAAAAGTACCAGTACCGTTGCGGCATAGAGCCCGCTCCACATATCGCTGCAGCGTACAACCTGATCCATTTATCGTCGACGGCACGCAGTGGGGGATGTGCAGACTCCGGGAGGGGCCCTTTATGGCCCAAGCGCAATATCAAGCCTTCTCGTGGCATCAAGTCTAGGCTCTCGGCCTCATATCAGTATCACTATAATACTGCTGCGGCGTGCAGCCTGATCCAAAAGTATCCTCATAATACAGGCCCTCGGCCTTACTCAGTCAAAATCACATAAGCCCAAAAATAGTATATGAAAGATCATTTCAAGTGTCAAAGCAAAATAAACTTAGCTGAGTTTTGAAAACAGTAGAAAATACATGACTGAGTTCAAGTGTAGAATCAAAGCAGTGAGGAAATATCAACAATCATCCCCAAAGGGGTTCAAATAACTTGCACGAAGCCCAAATATGGCAATCAGCCCAACTTATGATGACTACAAATAAATTTCCGTCAAATACACAGTAAATTCATCTATCGGGACAGACCATGTCACAATCCCCAATGGTGCTCTACCCCACTCTCGTTATCCGGCGTTAAAGTCACCTCAATATAGCATTACGATGTGCAAATAGGGGGTTTCAAACCCTCCAAATATCATTTACAATCATTACTCGCCCCCAGACTAGTGAAATCCCTAGCTCACGATGCCTTTGCCCCTCAAATCAGCCTCCACGCACGTAAAATCTGACCAAAACCACAACGAATACATCACAATATGCAAATAGAACATTACCCAATCGAAAATAATAAAAAAATATTAAAAATCTCGGAATTAGCAAAACCTGAGCCCCAGGCCCACTTCTCAAATCTCAGAAATTTTCACATTAATGGATTCCTTATTTCCTCACGAGTTCATACATACCAAGAATTCTCAAAAACGTATCCCAAATGACCCCTCAAATTCACATTTGAAAGGCCAAAACTCAAGCCCTAGTTCTTCCCCTTTTTGCTAAGTTCACATGGATTTCGAGGTTAATTTCAAAATAAAATCGTGTTTTTAGTTCATGGAACTTACCTCCAATCACTCCCAGTCGAAACCCCCTACGATTCCTATCCAAAAGCTCTCAAAGGTGCTCAAAATTGTGAAAATTGACTTAGGCTCGCGGATGAAATATTATTAGAAACCCTTCTATCCAAGCCTCCTTTCCTCTACGCGATCGCAGCCCCAGGCTCGCGATCGCAGTGCACAAAAATTAAAACCCTAAAACTTAACAGTATGCAATTGCATACACAAACAATCGATCGCAACCAAACACTTTATCTTATGCTATCGCAGACTCACCACGCGGTCGCGATGAACAAAAATCCAAACTCTCAAGATTCTTCTATGTGATCGCACTGACTCTCCTGCGATCGCACTGCATGTACTCTCGACCCAACGCGACCGCGAACACAACCCTGCAATCGCATTGAATAACTGACCTGCCCCCAAAAATTCTTCTGTGCGATCGCAATATACCCTCTACGATCGCATAGAGCAAAATGCTCTGCAACAGCTGATGCCCTTTTCTGCAACTTTTCATAGTCCAAAACTCCCTATTAGCCATCCAAAATCACCCCGAGGCCTCTGGGACCTCAACAAAAAGCATAAACACATCCTAAAACATCACCCAAACTCATTCCAATCCTTAAAATACCTCAAACAACACCAAAACCATCAATTCACATTGGATTCAAGCTTCACTTCTTCTAAAACTTCCGAAACACACATTTGGTCAAAAACCCAACCAAATCACCTCCGAATAACCTGAAATTTTTTCACACATATCCCAAATCACCTATCAACCGGAATCGCCAAAATACTAACTTCGCCAATTCAAGCCTAATTCTACACCGGAACTCTAAAATCACTTCCGATCATACTCCTAAATCACAAATCATCCCCCAAAGCTAACCAAACCATCGGAATCCATATCTGAATACTCTAACACATAAATTAACATCCGGTTGACCTTTCCAAACTAAGTCTTCCTTAAAGAGACTAAGTGTCTCATTTTCTTCTAAAAATAAATCCAAGCCAACTCGATCACACAGGACACTGATAATGAAGCATAAAGAAGAAAAAAATGGGAGAAAACAAAGCGATAACTCATAAGACAACGGGTCGGGTTGTCACATCCTCCCTAACTTTAAAAAAATGCTTGTCCTCGAGCGTATCCAGAGTTGTTCTAGAAGCCAACCAATAGCTGAACAACTTTACCATGCAAATATCCGGGGTGATCCCACGTCACCCTATCTCATATAGGTCTGACAATAACTTTTAACTAAAATTACACAATCCAATCTAGTCCATAAACCATTGAACCACATTTTCACTTCTGAAACCATCAATACGATCAAAACCTCACACCTACACTTTGAATAGAACCGAACTAGCTGTAGTAACCCATGCCTACAAAGTCAAGTGCAATTATCTGATGTACCACATAACTCAAAAAATGTAGCAATAACTTCACAACAGCTTTACACAACACCCGGATATCGGTAGAAACCCCTAAACAACTAAAGTCTCATTCCAACGCACCCATATACTGCCAATTATAATGAAACATGCAATAAACCATAACCATCTCTTAGATCAGTCATCCATAAAGTTACTTCTCATTTGGCAAGGACCATAGCAAATTTCTGAATCGAACCTCGATATTTACCCATAAAACATGCTGAAATCAAATCCATTTGCATTCATTACAAGCCCCCAAGGATCTCATCTACTCCAACACAATTACTCTAGTGACATGACACATAAAGATTGGCTAAGGTCACAACTTGCACAGTCCGCGCACCATTAAGCAACAAATGAAAGAGCCGTACCGCAAGCTCACCAATATCATCACATCACAAGGTTGAGAACCCGTCTCATACCATAGGAATAGAACATGCAAATTTGACCCCCACGGTCATATTTCCACACAGGATCCCCTCCAAATACTGCTCCACATGAAACACCTCAAGTCACTATGCTTGAAATCCACAACCATGCTCAATTGATGTCTGGAACCAAAGAAAATAATTACACCCCCGGTGTAACAAATAATATACACCATGCAAATCTGATAGGACATAAGTGGTACGTCATTCATGTTAGAAAATACACTTAACGCTAGAGGGGGGGTGAATAGCGTTATAATAAAAAATAGCGTAAACTTGCGGAATTTAAAAATTGCAGGAATTAAATAAGTGCGATAAGTAAATAAATAGGAACGAACGCACCGATGTATCCTGGTTCACCATAACCCGTGGCTAGTCCAGTCCCCGAGAGACTCTCTCGAGATTTCCACTAACACTGTTAAGCTTACGGGTGCTCAACAAACCTTTACAAACTGAGGACACAAGCCTCAACAACCTTTGCTCGAAGATACAACACTTCAAGACTTCAACCAAAGGAATCACAACGTTCCTTCTTACAATACAAGGGAACAACTTTCCCTTCAAGTGTATAAAAACACTTTGCACTCAAAACAAGACTCTCCTTAAGAGTAGATATGAGTAAAATAAATACGCTCAAGAACGCAACAACTTTCGTCAACAATTTGGCTCTCAAAAACTTATGTAATCAATAGAAAATGATGAATAAGAGAGTATGCAAGCTTTAGCAATAATATTGTCAGTTGTTGTGTTTAGAAGACTGATTTGAAGATGTATTTATAGTGTCAAAACCATGCATTACCGTTGCCTAATTGCCAATTAAGAATTGCTGATTTTGTGCTGCGACAATCGATTGTCAAGATGATACAATCGATTGTTTTCCAATCGTTCCAAAAATCATTCCCAGATTTTACGCAGCACAATCGATTATCAAAGACATATAATCGATTACTGGCAACGTTCAAAAAATCCTTTCCAGCTTTTACTTAAAACAATCGATTGTCGGAAATATGCAATCGATTACTTGGCAACGTTCAAAAAATCTTTCCCAGATTTTACTTAAAACAATCGATTATCAGAAATATACAATCGATTACTTGGCAACGTTCAAAAAATCTTTTCCAGATTTTACTTAAAAGAATCGATTATTAGAAATCTATAATCGATTACCTGATGGTGTTTGAAAATATTTTGACAACGGTCAGTTACATAATCGATTATACTATATGGACAATCGATTATTTATCAGTCTTTGAAAAATCAAATAGACACTGCCTCAATACAATCGATTGTCATAAGTACACAATCGATTATTTTGCAGCTTTGAAAAATATGTTTGGACATTTCCTCAACACAATCGATTGTCATAAGTTCACAATCGATTGTCATGCAGATTTAAAAAATCTGATGCACACTGCCTTTACACGATCGATTGTCATAAGGTTCACAATCGATTGTCATGCAGCTGACTTAACATAATCGATTATCATAAGTACATAATCGATTATCTTAGTCCAGATTTTAGAGGCATGTTTAAAAATCATTTTGCTAAAATACATATGCATGATATAAAATCATTTTGCTCTAAATTAAATATGCATGATTTGATAAAAATGATTTTACGAGAGAAGCCAAGTCTTGAGTTAAGTTGTCGGATCAAGATCACAATTAAAGAACGACTCATGTATAACTTTGCTTAGTCTTGATCTTTGTTTGTTTTGTGCTTGAGCTTCGTTACATGACATTTGCACGCTTGTGCTTGGACCTCGTCATATGTCAATTGCGCATCGTTTGTCATTTATCAAAACCTGCAAATATGAACACACGTTTAGTTTAGTGCCTTGAGAACGTGTTTCAACAATTCACCGAGCAACACCCAATTACTTTTCCCTGCTTGAATTCTACTAAGAGACCCCAATTGAACCGCACCATATGTACCTATAACTAACAAATGATAGCGTCTTGCAACACAAAAAGATGACTTATAAACCTCCCCAGATTATCTATAAGCTCAATAACAATCGAACCAACACATCCCTAAATAATACAATTCGGGGCCAACCCAGCCGACTCGGGCTACAACACGTATCCATATTGGCCTACCAACAAAATCATTATCAAGGAAACCTAAAGCTGCTCCTTCTACTCCTATAACCTCGTTGGTTGCATACGATACGGTGCCCGACATCGAATCAATACCAAAATAAACGACCTTGCCTGGCGACATTCCCGGCCACAAGAAACACATCCGAAAAGTCCCTTAACACCGAAGCTGAATCAACATCAAGGCCTCAATGCTAACACTCATCACAAGGGCCCAAGTAAGAAAGACAATCCTTTCCAGTTGTCCGTTGGGTCTTTGAAATATAAAACCACTTTACTAGGATATACTCCGACGCACCTCGCCACTCAACCCATGGCATTTCCGATTTAACCCGTAATGCAATAGTCCAGAGTAATTTAACACAGAGACAACCATTCTAACCCCAATATCATATCCAATCTCCAACATGCCAAGTAATAAAAGATCCACTCGGGTTTTCAAATCCCAATAGTCACCAAATGGTGCTGATACACACGATCTACCACCAAAACATAGACTGAAAATGAGAACTTCGGATCTCCACTCCATGTAGCACACAAATCACCATACCTGATCTCAAATCCCACCGTCCGAATACATATCATACCTCAGGTTCCCAATCATTCCACAGAGGATATTATGAAATTCCCCATGTGCCCTCAAGAAACTCGAATATCGGCAGTCGAACTAATAAAAAAGTACCGCAGTACTACCAAAGTTCTATCAACTTAATCACATTGCCCTTTTTTTTGAAACATATACCCTCATAAAATCACTATGATTAGAAATACCATTTCCTTAATCATCTCAAGATCATTCACTCTAATCACCTGAAGATCGTTTCTCTAATCACGTACAACTGCCCATGCTGCCTAAGAATTTCATGACTTCCCATTCAGAACCAAATTGAAATCCTACACATGTAAATCCTAATCCTCCACAACATGTCACATATACCACACCATCCTAGGATAACATGAGAACTGCATGTCTCTTCCGAGCCACGAACACTAATGTACTCAGCTAGTCAAGAACATCCATTGATCCCATCGAGAAGAAAAATCATTACATATCTCATGCCTCTCATATTCGTAGAAAATGCACTTCTCCAACCATTGTAGAGATCAATAAGAACTCTCCCAATACCGTTTGCAAAAATTTAACTTCCAGGACTAAATCTTCCTAACTAGACCAAGCTAAGCAAGCCATCAAAGCCCATGAGCATTGCTGCAAAATTACCTGTAAGAACCCATAAGCCGCTGAATACTCTCTCAAATATTCCCAGGAATACCATATTCCAGAATACGTTACTCTGAAGAACTTCCTGTGAATTTAAACCCGTTACCTTTACTTTCCTGATACTAATATATAGAATCCCATAACATAAAAATACCATAACTCTTGACCTCTTCCAATGAAAACACAGTCGCTAACCACATACACAACCTTAAGATACCCAATTGTTTCCTGAAGAATCTTGAACACATTAGAACCATTCTCAAAAGCTATTCGCTCTTATTCAAACTGCAACTTACTTGACCTAACAAACAGAACCACCTGCGCCTCATTAGCACTCTAACACCGTAGGATATGACCTCATCCCAATACAAACAAAAATCTTCCTGCTCCATGCACTGAGCATTCTTTACCCACAACAGCTTAAGACATCATGTGATTCTCACACATCCACGAAGCACTATATAACCTTTGTTAAAATTTTCCTTCACTCGAGCCATCCTCGGCTCAATTTCTGCAACCAGAACTGATTCGCCAGCATGTCTTAAATCGGAACCAACATAGCACATAACCGTGCAATCAGCTAATCAATAGCAAGCTCCCCAACTTGGCTCGAACCCATAGATCAAAATGCACAATAACTCATAACGCATATACTCCATTTCTGCCTTAATACCATAGTGAGATTAAACTCAATCCTTCATAAGCTTGTGGAAACACAAATCATCAAAAAAAAATTATAACTCTTTTGCAAATCTTGCATTCACTCACATAAAAGTTAAGCCCACTCTCTAGGCGATCCAATCTAGATTTATCACTTGTAAATAAGATCTCCTAACATACACATAAGGAGCACACCACTTTAGAACACTCCGCAGGAGATTACCCACATGTTTCGCCTCAATATAACATTTCTGTTTATCTTCCACCATCACATACATTACACAGTTACCAAGTCTTCCTAAGTCTGAACTCATACCGCAACATGAAATTTACTTCACTCCCAACTAGGAGACATGAAAAGATTCTTCACGTGCCCATAACTCGGGGTTACACATCCACTCACACTAGAAATCCAACACTTATTAGTTCACCTATCATTCACCAGACGTCCTCGTCACTTCCAAGTCACATAAATACATCTCGTAGTACAAACATACTCATCATGTGGCTATCCAGCCGTCACTTCCACGAAAAGAGACGAAACCGAACGTATAAGTTTGAAGCACTTACTCACACAATCAGCACCTCGGTGCTCAAGCCATAGGCCAAGACATGGCATCAAGTCCTTCGGACTGGCCCAACATAAACTCACGAAGATTACATCTCGCCCCTTGATCGGGGAATCACAAGCCATCATAGCACATCTGGTACAGAGTGCTCATATGCGCATACAAACACGTGGAAGGAATTTCAAGAGTTTCTTTTCAAGCTGAATCAAGAACGCACGATAAGAATTAAAGAATGTGAAGTTTTCCTAAAGGTTCTGCAGCCTCTCGAGGATAAGTACAGACGTCTCCATACCGATCTGCGAGACTTTACTAAACCTGCTATGACTTGTGAGACCTAGTAACCTACGCTATGATGCAAACTTGTCACGACCCAAACCCCGACCCGGTCGTGATGACGCCTCTCATGTGTACAAGGCCAGCCAACTAAACCCAATTCATCTTTTCAAAAATAGTTAAACATAAATAAGTAGCTTAAATATAACTTAAAATAGTAATTAACGGAAAGACAGCCCAACACAGCCCTAATCGGGGTGTCACAAGTCACGAACATTGATCAGAATGTAAATCCACTATAAGGTCTAAAATATACAAAGACATGAAAATGGTGCTGTGAACGTCGGCAGTCACCTCCTTAACTCATATAACTCCGCCTCTGATCGGCCAAAACCTGCTATCGGGTGAATAGATACATGCATCTACACATGAGGTGCAGGGAGAAAAGTGAGTACTCCAACTTAGTGAGTAATAAAGAAAAATAACAACTGAGCAGTAAGAAATCACGTATGGCAAATCATCATTCTATATAGAAACAGTGTAAACCCTTTTTAGAAAAATAGTGAAGCTATGAAATCAATAGAAAAACATCTTAATTCAGTATAAGCCTCTATTGAAATGTCCTTTTCCAGCGGTGACGCAAACGAATGCAAAAAAAATGGCGCAGATAAGCACAGAAGTTTCGCCCCGTGGTCACAACGCTCAGATATCAAGGAATGCCAGAGTACCAGGTCTATATTGCAAGAAGTATCACAAAACAACAGATAATAAAAGACAAATAAGAAAATGCAAACACATCAAACAGTACCGGTAACACTGCGGCGTGCAGCCCGCTCCACATATTGATGCAGTATACAACCCGATCCATTTATTGTCGATGGCGCTCACTGGGTGTGCAGACTCTGGGAGGGGCCTTTTACGGCCCAAGCGCAATATCAATCCATCTCGTGGCATCAAGTCTAGCCTCTCGGCCTCATATCAGTATAATATTGTTGCCACGTGCAGCCCGATCCAAAAGTATCATCATAATACAGGCCCTCGCCCTTACTCAATCAAAATCTTATAAGCCCCTTGGGCAACAGTAGAACGTGATGTTTAGCCCGAAAATAGTATAGCAAAGATCATTTCAAGTGTCAAAGAAATATAAACTTGGCTGAGTTTTGAAAACATTAGAAAATACATGACTGAGTTCAAGAATAGAATCGAAGCAGTGAGGAAAAATCAACAACCATCACCAAAGGGGTTCAAATAATTGGCACGAAGCCAAATATGGCAATCAGCCAAAGTTATGATGACAACAAGTATATTTAAGTCAAATACACAGTAAATTCATCTATCTTGACGGACCAAGTCACAATCCCCAACGGTGCTCTACCCCATGCTCTCTATCCGGCATGCAAGTCACCTCAATGTAGCACTACGATGTGCAAATACGGGGTTTCAAACCCTCAAAATATCATTTACAATCATTATTTCTTCGAACCGGTGAAATCTCTAGCTCGCAACGCCGTTGCCCTTAATATTAGCATCCACGCGTATTGAATCTGACAAAAATCACAACAAATGCGTCATAATATGACAATAGAACATTACCCAGTCGTAAACAATTAAAAAATATTAAAAATCTCAGAATTGGGAAAACTCGAGCCCCGGGCCCACTTCTCAAATCTAAAAAAAATTCATATTAATGGATTCCTTATTTTACCACGAGTTCATACATATCGAGAATTCTCAAAATCGGAGTCCAAATGACCCCTCAAATCCCAATTTGAAATATCAAAACTCAAGCCCTAGTTCTTCCCCTTTTTGCTAAGTTTACATGGATTTCAAGGATAATTTCACAATAAAATCGTGTTTTTAGTTCATAGGACTTACCTCCAATCACTCCCAGTCGAAACCCTCTTCATTTCCCGTCCAAAAACTCTCAAAGGTGCTCAAAAATGGTGAAACTTAACTTGGCTTGCGGATGAAATATTATTAGAAACCCTTCTGTCCAGGCCTCCTTTCCTCTACGAGATCACAGCCCCAGGCTCGGTATTGCAGTGCACAAAAATTCGAACCCTAAAACTTAACACTGCGCGATCGCATACATAGACACATGAGATCGCAATGACCAAACACTTTACCTTACGCGATCGCAGACTCAACCACTGGGTCGCGATGAACAAAAATCCAAACTCTATAGATTCCTTTATGCGATCGCACTGACTCTCCCACGATCGTAGTCCATGTACTATAGACCCTACGCGATCGCGAACACAACCCTGCGATTGCATTGAACAACTGATCAGCCCCCAAAAATTCTTCTGTGTGGTCGCAATACACCCTCTACGATCGCATAGATCAAAATGCTCTGCAAAAGCTGATGCTTTCTTCTGCAACTTTTCAAAGTCCAAAACTCCCCGTTAGCCATCCGAAATCACCTCGAGACCCCTGGGATCTCAACCAAAAGCATAAACACATCCTAAAACATCACCTAAAGTTGTTCAAATAGTCAAAACACCTCAAACAACAACAAAACCATCGATTCACATCGGATTCAAGCCTAAGTTCTTCTAGAACTTCTGAAACACGCATTTGATCAAAAACCCAACCAAATCACCTCTGAATGAGCTGAAATTTTGCACACACATCCCAAATTACCTAACAAAACTATAAAAACTCTCGGAATTCCATTCAGACCCTCGGATCAAAATCTCGCTTTTCAACTAGAAATCGCCAAAATACTAACTTCGCCAATTCAAGCCTAATTCTACATCGAACCTCCAAAATCACTTCCGATCACACTCCTAAGTCAAAAGTCATCCCCCGAAGCTAACGGAATCATCGGAATCCATATTCGAGTCCTCTAAGACATAAATTAATATCTGATTGACTATTCCAAACTAAGCCATCCTTAAAGAGACTAAGTGTCTCATTTCCTTCTAAAAATATATCCAAGCCAACTCGATTACACAAGACACTGATAATGAAGCATAAAGAAGCAGAAAAAATGGGGGAAATGGAGCGGTAACTCATGAGACGACGGGTCAGGTCGTCACATCCTCCCACACTTAAGCAAACGCTCATCCTCGAGCATATCCAGAGTTGCTCTAGAAGCCAACCAATAGCTGAACAACTTTACCATGCATATACCCGGGGGTGATCCCACGTCACCCATCTCATATAGGTCCGAAAACAACTTTTAACTGAAATTACACAATCCAATCTAGTCCACAAACCATAGAACACATTTTCACTTATGAAACTATCAATACGATCAAAACCTCACACCTACACTTTGAATAGACCTGAACTACCTATAGTAACCCATGCCTGCAAACTCAAGTGCAACTATCCGATGTACCACGTAACTCAACACATGTAGCGATAACTTCCATTCACAACAGGTGCACACAACACCTGGATACTGGTAGAAACCCCTTATCAACTAAAGTCTCATTCCAACGCTCTCATATACTGCCAATGATAATGAAACACGCAATAACCATAACCATCTCCCAGATCGCTCATCCATAAGGTTACTTCTCCTTTGGCGAGGACCATAGAAATTTTTTGAATTGAACCTTGATATTTACCCATCAAACATGCTAAAATCGAATCTGTTTGCATTCATTACAGGCCCCCGACGATCTCATCTACTCCAACACAATTACTCTAGTGACATGACACATCAAGACAAGCTAAGGTCACAACTTGCGCAGTTCGCGCCCCATTAAGCAACAATCCGAACATACTCACGTCATGTAATTAACTCAAATGAAAGAGCCATACCGCAAGCTCACCAATATCATCACATCACACGGTTGAGAACCCATATCATACCATAGGAATAGAACACACAACTTTGAACCGCAAGGTCATATTTCCACACAGGATCCCATCCAAATACTGCTCCACATAAAACACCTCAAGTCACTATGCTATAAATGCACAACATGCTCAATTGATGTCTGGAACCAAAGCGAATCATTACACCTACGGTGAAACAAATAACTTACACCATGCAAACCTGATAGGACATAAGTGGTACGTCATTCACCAAGCAACGCCCAATTACTTTTCCCTGCTTTAATTCTACTAAGAGACCCCAATTGAACCGCACCATATGTGCCTATAACCAACAAATCATAGCGTCTTGCAACACAGAAAGATGATTTATATGCCTTCCCGGATTACTAATAAGCTCAATAACAATCGAATCAACATATCCCTCAATTATACAATTCGGGCAAACCAAGCCAACTCAGCTACAACACGCATCCACATTGGCCTGCCAACAAAATCATTATAAAGGAAACCAAAAGGTGATCCTTCCACTCTATAACCCCTCTGGTGCCATACGATACGGTGCCTGGCATCGAATCAATACCGAAATAAACGATCTTGCCCAGCGACATATCCTGCCACAAGTAACACATCCGAAAAGTCCCTAAACACCGGAGCTGAATCAACATCAGGGCTTCAGCTCTAACACTCATCACAAGGGCCCAAGTAAGAAAGACAATCCTTCCCAATCGTCTGTTGGGTCTTCGAAATATAAAACCACTTTACCAGGATATACTCTGACGCATCTCGCCACTTAACCCGTGGCATTTCCGGCATAATCCGTAGCGCAATAGTCCAGAGTAATCTAACACAAAGACAACCACTCTAACCCCAATATCATATCCGATCCATACATAATATTGTTGCGGCGTGCAACCCAATCCATATATAAAATTATTGCAGCATGCAAATCAATCCATATATTATATTGTTGCAGCATGAAACCCGATACATATATAATATTGTTGCGACGTGCAACCCGATCTATATATAATATTGTTGCGACGTGCAAACCAATCCATATATAATATTTTTGCAGCGTGCAACCTGATCCATATATAATATTGTTCCGGCGTGCAACTCGATCCATATATAATATTTACAATTATCACAAGAGTCCCGATAAGGGACCAATAAGGTCTACACTATGACGAAAATGGATTAACCAGACTTATTCCAACATATAACTACCTCAACTATAACCGAACTTGCTCCAACATCAAACTACATAAACGATAATTAAACTTGTTACAACACCTAACTACTTCAGCTATAACTAATATCATTTCAACATCTAACTACTTTAGTTATAACTAAACTTACTACAATACCTAAGACAAGGAATCATCAACCTAAGCATCCATAATATCAACTGAGAACACAATGCAAGGAACCACAACTCAACAATAGACCGGCAAGGGGGCAATATAATGATCTCCGCTCTTTCTAACTTTTACTTCACAGTTCACTTCACAAGTCGAGCCAATACTCTAGAGTTTCAATTATCACTTATACTTTTATAATTCATTACACAATTGGAGCCATCGCTCTTCAATGTTCATAAGTCACAATTCTTTCCACAACTTTACACAACAAATAGAAATCTTCACCAAGGCAAGAATAATACAACGAAATCATTAAAATCACAGTATAAGACTCACTGTCATGCTTGACACCAACGTATAGATACTCATCACCATGCCTATACGTCAACCCAACAAGAAACAAATAGCAAATAGGACACAACTCCTAATCCTCAAGCTAATGTTAGACCAAACACTTACCTCGAACTTCCACAGCCAACTCAATCCTCTAGAACCTCCTTTTCTTTCGAATTCGGCTCCAAATCAATTGTATCTATACATAAATGACTTCATAATGTCAATAAATGAATAACCATTTGAATTCAGTCCTTAATTATAGCTTTCCAATCATTCTTCCCAAAAATTCAAAAATCGACCCCCGGGCCCGCTTGGTCAAAACATGAGGTTCGAACCAAAATAAATCCCCCATTCAACCACGAGCCCAAATATTTAATTATTTCCAGAATTCGACCCCAAAACGAGGTTTAAATCACCATTAATAAAAAAGCCCTAGTTCTACTCAAATCCCTAATTTTCTACCCTTAATCACATGTTTTAGGCCTTGAATTTCAATAGATGTTGAAGGAAATGGAAGAAAATAAGATAAGGATTGCTAACCCAAGAGGTTTTGGTGAAGAATTGCATCAATGGTCTCCTAAGAGCTTGGAGAAGAAGAGGTTTTGTGAAATTTATTATGAATCCCGTAGCTATTGCTTTCTGAATTTTTACAAAATTAACTAGGAAAAAATGGTCTATGTGATCGCGAAGAAGGTCGTCAAATCGCATCGTGAAAGGGAAGTTGGCCGTTGCGATCTCGGAGAGGTATTGCGAACGCATAGAAGAAACGAGCTCCATTTTCATGGTTGGCTTTTATGCGTTGCGATAACGGAGGAAGAATGAGATCGGATAGAATAAAGGGTGGTTACTATACGCGATTGCAGGAGAAATTATGCGATCGCATGGAACCAACAGGACACCTGGAGACTTCCATTATGCAATCACGGAATGGCCTATGCGATCGCATAGAACAAAATCTCAGAATACCACAGCTGCTATTTCTGCAACTATTCTAAGTCTAAAACCATCCTGAAACACATCCTAATCACACCCGAGCCCTTGGGGCTCCTAACCAAAAACATGAACTAACTCAACAACGTCATACGAACTTATCCATGCGATCGAATCGCCTAAATAACCTTAAAATCATGAATTTTCCAAAAACTTCATCAAGTTTCAAATTTAGAACTTTAAGTCCGAAACACATCAAACGACGTCCGATTTTAACCAAACTTCACAGAAATATCTTACTATATATAAGACTTGTATCGGGCATAAGAACCAAAATATGGGCCCAATACCAACACATTCTAATCAAATATAATTTTAATTTTCCTTAAATATTTTTAAAAAATAATTTGTACAGAAAAATTTATTTCTTGGACTTGGGACCTCGGAATTAGATTCTGGGCATACGACCAAGTCCCATATTTTTTTTACGGACCCTACGAGACCGTCAAATCATGGGTCCGGGTCCATTATCCCAAAATATTTACTGAAGTCAAATTTATTAATTTTAACATCAAAACTTAGCAGTTTTCACAAAATTTCTTATTTAACCTTTCTAGTTATGCACTCGGACAGCGCACCCAAATCGAAGCAGTTCAAAATGAGTTTCTCAAGGCATCAAAATCATAGAATTGATTAATAACAGGTGATGACCCTTTCGTCACATTCTCCACCTCTAAAACAATCGTTCGTCCTCGAATGGACAGAAGAAGGAAAGAGTCGAGGAAAAAATGAGGATAACGGCTTTGCATATCATACTTGGAGTCTTTAGTCGATGCCTTAGGAGGCTGACCCCTCCACTGAACACGAACAGAAGGAAAACTCTTGGATCTTAACTGACGAGCCTACCGGTCTAGAATAGCCACTGGCTCCTCCTTGTAAAACAAGTCCTTGTCCAACTGGAAAGTGCTTACATCTAACACTTGGGATGGATAGCTGTGATACCTCCGAAGCATGGACACATGAAACACTGGATGCACGGTTGACAAGCTCGGCAGCAATGCAAGTCTATAAACCACCTCTCCCACTCGATCAAGAATCTCAAATGGGCCAATGAACCTAGGGCTAAGCTTGCCTTCTTCCCAAATTTTATCACACTCTTCATAGGCGACACTCAAAGCAATACCCGCTCACCAACCATAAAAGCCATGCCTTAAACCTTGCGATCTACATAACTTTTTTGTCTGGACTGAGCCGTAGGAATCCTATCCTGAATATTCCTGGCCTTATCCAAAGCCTCCTAAACCAGATCCGTGCCCAACAACTGAGCCTCTCCCGGCTCAAACCATTCGATCGAAGATCGACAACGCCTACCATATAAAGCCTTAGAAGGAGCCATCTAGAAACTCGACTGGTAGCTATTGCTGTAGGCAGTTCTGCAAAAGGCAAAAACTGATCCCACGAACCTCCAAAGTCAATAACACAAGCGCGGAGCATATCCTCCAAAATATGAATAGTTCGCTCGGACTGACCGTCCGTCTAGGGATGAAATGTTGTCTCAACTTGATCCGTGTGCCCAAATCTTGTTGAACCGCTCCCCAAAAGCGCGAGGTAAATTGCGTATGCCGATCTGAAATGATAGATACGATCACACCATGAAGGCAAAAAATCTCCCAAATGTAGATTTTAGCTAACCTATCAGAAGAATAGGAGACTGTCACAGGAATAAAATATGATGTCTTCCTACTCAAAGCATCGGCCACCATATTGGCCTTTTCCGAATGATATAAAATGGTGATATCATATTCCTTCAACATCTCCAACCACCTTCTCTGCCTCAAATTCAACTCCTTTTGCTTGAACAAATACTGGAGACTCTTGTGATCGTGAACGTCTCATATGCCACACTATATAGATATAGCCTACAAAGCTTCAATGTGTGAACTATGGCTACCAACTCCAAATCATGAACCGGATAGTTCTCCTCATTAATCTTCAATAGCCTTGAAGCATAGGCAATGACTTTTCCATCCTGTATCAACACTGCACCAAGCCCAATACGAGAAGCATCACAACAAGCTGTATAAGGCCCTAAACCTGTGGGAAAGACCAACACTGGTGTCGTAGTCAGAGTTGTCTTGAGCTTCTGAAAGCTCACCTCACACTCATCCAACCATTTGAACTAGGCACCCCTCTGGGTCAACCTAGTCATCGGAGCTGCAATAGATTAAAATCCCTCCACAAACTGACGATAGTAGCCTGCCAATCCCAAGCAACTCCAAATCTCTGTAGTTGATGCTGGTCTAGGCGAGCTCTTGACTGCATCAACCTTCTTTGGGTCCACCTCAATACCCTCTGCTGATACAACATGACCCAGAAATGCAACTGAACCCAACCAGAATTCACACTTGGAGAACTTTGCATATAACTGACTATCCCTCAAAGTATGAAGAACCACTTTAAGGTGATGCTCGTGCTCCTCCTAGCTGCGGGAATATGTCAATATATCATCAATGAAAACTATCACGAATGAGTCCGAATAAGGCCTGAACACTCGATTCATCAAGTCCATAAAAGCTGCTAGGCATTTGTCAACCCAAATAACATAACCAAGAATTTATAGTGCTCGTACCGAATGCGAAAAGCTGTCTTAGGGACACCGGATGCCCTAATCCTCAGCTGATGGTAGCTAGATCTCAAGTGGATCTTGGAAAATACCTTGGCACCCTGAAGCTGGTCAAACAAATCACCAATCCTCGGCAGTGGATACTTATTTTTGAATGTTACCTTGTTCAACTACCGGTAATCAATATGCATTCTCATTGATCCATCTTTCTTCTTCACAAATAACACTGGCGCACCCCAAGGTGAATCACTGGGTCTAATGAAACCCTTCTCAAGCAAATCCTGCAACTATTCATTTAACTCCTTCAACTCCGGCGGGGCCATACAATATGGTGGGATAGGAATGGGCTGTATGCCCGGAGCCAAATCAATGCAAAGAAAATATCCCTGTGGGTAGAATACCCGGCAGGTCTGAAGGGAATCCCTCAAGAATCTCACGAACAATGGCACAAAATCAATAAAGGAACCTCGACACTAGAATCACGAACATATGCTAATTAGGCCCGATACCCCTTCTCGACCATACGGCGAGCCTTCACATATGAGATAACACTATGGGTAGAATGACCAAGAGTCCCTCTCCACTCTAAATGAGGCAAACTCGATAAAGCCAAGGTCACAACCTTGGCATGACCGTCCAAGATAGCGTGGTAATGTGATAACCTGTCCATCCCTAATATGACATCAAAATCGACCATGCTCAGAGGAAGTGAATCTATACGAGTCTCAAGACCTCCAATAGCCACTATACATGATCAATAGACGCGATCCTCCACAATAGAATCACTCACTGGCATAGGCACATAAATAGGGGCACTCGAAGAATCACTAGACATGACCAAATACGGGGCAAAATAAGATGACACATGTGAGTTTGTAGACCCTGGGTCAAATAACACTGAAGGACCTCTATCACAAACCAGAATAGCACATTCACCTCTACCTCTAATACCTCTACCTACATCCCCAGCTAACTGAGCAGGCTGGACGAGTCCCTCAATGAAACTCCTCACTCTCGCTCACACTGGGAAGTATGAAAAGAGCATGATGATCCAAGTTGGTGAACCCGATCTTGTACTGAATGACAACCATAGAACCTTACTGGAGACGCTCAAACTACCTCGCCTCTCTCTCTCTGAGTGATGGGAGAAACTTCTCCAGAGATGGTTATATGAATTGTCCTCAAGTCAAAGCTAATGACCTAACTAATCTAGTCAAACAATTGTCTCCCTAACAGGTCTTAGCGGATCCAGACTAGCGGAAGGTAGCAAAATCGACCCTATTGGTCTCCACGATGCCCATGTTCCTGAGAACCTCATGACAGTCATCTAGAAAATCTTAGGGATCCTCAGAAGATGCACCACAGGAAGTAATACTGAAGAGCTTGGTGGAACCTATCCAGCCTTCGCAAAGCCTACGAAGACGTAGCTAATCTATCACCGGTCTGTGCTGCTGCTCGGCTGAAACGTGGTACATGACCTCACCATTTGTGAAAGGAAAAGAGTAGAGGTTTTATCTTAGCATTGAGAAACAAAACCGTACGACAAGAAATAACAAGTGCGAAATTTTTCCTAACTCTTTAGCCTCTGGGATAAATACAGACGTCTCCATACTGATCCTTCAGACTCTACCGAGCTTGTACGTCAGTTATGAGACCTATGCAACCTATAGCTCTAATACCAACTTGTCACGACCCGGATTTCCCACCATCGGGGATCGTGATGGCGCCTACTCGTGAATGCTAGGCAAGCCATGAACCTTGAAACCATTAGCCTCTTTCATGGTAACTCACTTTTAAAAATCCAATTAACAGGGAACAAATAATTAAATAACAGTGAAATATGAAATTTTGGCGGAAGTATTAATTAAATATAAAACCAAATATCCTAAAGACCAACACATGCCTCTAACTAAAACCTGGTGTCACAACATTCAGGGACTACTAAGAGTTCTACATACAACAGTTCAATAGAAATAAACATTGTCTGTCTCGAATACAAGAGATAACAGATCATAAATAAACATAGAAAAGATGTCGGGCCTACGGACGCTTACAGGACTACCTCGGGATCTTGTGGACTAAAGGCTGGCTCCCGATCTACTGCTGCGCACTGTATATTGTTTCGGTACCTGGATCTGTGCAAAAGAGAACACAGTATAATGTCAGCACAACCGGCCCCATGTGCTGGTAAGTATCTGGCTTAAACCCAGCGAGGTAGTGGCGAGGCTAGAACCAGACTCCAGATAAACATATGCAGTTATATAATATATGGCGGAAAGGTAAACAGGTAATAAGCAATTAAAACTGGGGAAAGGAAACATGTTACGGGGGTGGCAGATAAACAGAATATCAAAGAACAATAAGAAAACTGTAATTTAACTTCTACCACGGGTAACGAAAAATAAAGGCAATTTCCACTTTCAACTTCATCTTGTTGCGGCGTGCAACCCGATACATATATAATATTATTGCGGCCTGCGGTCTGATCCATATATAATATTGTTGCGGCGTGCAACCCGATCTATATATAATATTGTTGCGGTGTGCAACCTGATTCATATATAATATTATTGCGGCGTGCAACCCGATCCATATATTATATTTACAATTATCACAAGAGTCCCGACAAGGGACCAATAAGGTCTACACTATCCCAGAAATGGAGAAACAGCTATAACTAAACTTGTTCCAATATCTAACTACCTCAACTATAACCAAACTTGCTCCAACATCTAACTACCTCAACGACAATTAAACTTGTTACAACACCTAACTACTTCAGCTATAACAAATCTCATTTTAACATCTAACTACTTTAGCTATAACTAAACATACTACAATACCTAACACAAGGAATCATAATCATAAGCATCCGTAATATCAATTAAGAACACAATGCAAGGGAACCGCAACTCAACAATAGACCGGCAAGGGGGCAATATAATGATCTCTTCTTTTTCTCACTTTTACTTCACAGTTCACTTCACAACTCGATCCAATGCTCTAGAGTTTCAATTATCACTTATACTTTTATAATTCGTTACACAACTAGAGCCATCTCTTCAATGTTCATAAGTCACAATTCTTTCCACAACTTTACACAACAAATAGAAATCTTCACCAAGGCAAGAATAATACAAGGAAGTCATGAAAATCATAGTGTAAGACTCCCGGTCATGCTTGACTCCAACGTATAGATACTCGTCACCATGCCTATGCATCGTACTCAACAGAAACAAATAGCAAATAGGACACAACTCCTAATCCCTCAAGCGAAGGTTAGAAAAAACACTTACCTCGAACTTCCACGGCCAACTCAATCCTCAAGAACCTCCTTTTCTTTCGAATTCAGCTCCAAATCAATTGTATCTATACATCACTGACTTCATAACATCAATAAATTATAAACAACTCGAATTCAATGCCTAATTATAGCTTTCAAGTCATTCTTCCCGAAAATTCAAAAATCGACCCCCGGACCCGCTTGGTCAAATCTGTTAACTGCATAAAATTTTATTCTTTTTGGGTGAATTGTTGCAAGATCTTTTGTTATGCCCTTCTCCTCCACATTTGCCGCATAAAACCTTGTACTTCTTTGAATTTATTTCATCATATGTTTTGTATATTTTTTTGAGGTCTTCTTGGATAACTTTTTCCTCCTTTAGGTAGATTTACTACTTCTTCATATATATATACATATATATATATATATATATATATATATATATATATATATATATATATATATATATATATATATATATATATATATATATATATATATATATATATATATATATATATATTGTGGCACATTCCATTTGCTTTCATTAGGTAGGGGATTTACTGGTATTTCATCACTACACAAGAAGTTCGCGCTTGTGTAATAAGGAGAACAATATTGTTCAAAAAACTCATCCTTGTGTCTTAAAGCAGCCAAAGCATGTGGACAAGGAAGTTCGTCAAGCTGAATTTGTCCACAACTACATCTCTTATTTTCAAGACAAACAATATACCACCTAACACCATTTAGTACTGTATGGATGTAGTATGTTGAAGACCTCACCTACGATTACATTACAAACAAAAAATAATTCATAGATGGTTGAACTCAAACTATATACAAAGTATCTACAAAATATCTATAATATATCTACATTGTCCTATATAAATTAATTTGATTCAATAAATGATCAGATCTTACTCTAAGCTTGTGCGACAATGTTCTGTTGTCATCCAACTCTTTTTTGAGTTTGAACCCAAGGTATGTGAATGTACCCTTTACTTTCAATAACTTTTCTTTCATCCAACGTTCAAGAAAAGTCCCCATGTACTCTAATAGTTCTACTATCGGCAACTCTCTTACATACTTTGCTATAGCATTCAACGACCCTTCAATGTTTGATGTCATAGTCCAAGTTATGTTCACCATAACATCTACTTGAGACCATCTATGATAGCCAATATCGTATAAGTATGCTTTATTACGGGGTCAATCTCTTCAATCTTTGACATCCTTTCATTAAATTCATCAAGGGTGTATGACCGTGCTGTGGAAAAGTATAATTCACTTAACTTTAGATGTTCCTTCTTGAACTTTGCCCATATATTTGTCCAAATATGTCACATGCAAGAATAATATGGCATGCCGGGATAAACAATATATGTCGCCTTCAAGATACTCTCATTTCGATCTGAAACAACACACATATTTGGTCTTTTACCATATGCGAGTTTGAATTGCTCAAAAAATCACTTCCGTGTTGCATCATTCTCTGATTCAACAACAACATATGCCAATGGTAATATGGTACCTATAATATGTGATAAAAAATAATTAATTGGCTGCAAGAAAAATGCAGAAGAAGACATATATATAAAAACTATAACTTTTCTACAATATATTTACAATAAATATGCAAGTACTACAAAAAATATACAAGCTACAATATTGCTATAATAAAACTTCAACACATGCTGCATCCATTGTACTAGCTGTTAGCATTATTCCTCTGTATGCTGACTTTAGAAAGGTCTCATCAACTACTACAACTGCCCTACAATATTTTCAACCACTGATTGACGTACACATTGCAACAAATACATACAAGAAGCAGTCATTGTCCGTGTTCTTCAATTTAACTATAGACACCGGATAAATCTTCTCTATAATGTATAAATAACTAGGCAATTTGCTGTATGAGTCAGCAGGATGATCTCTCAAAAATTTAAAGCATTTTCCTTTGCTCTCCAAGCTTGCATATAGGTTAGATTCACGCCGTGTTCATATAACATGTCAAATTGCATGTCTTTTAGTGTGTAAATTGTCTTAGGATCAGAATATTTTAGAATAACCATGCTACCAACTACCATGGCAGTAGGTTTGCGTTGTATGAATGTATTGTCCATTAAAGATCATGTGTGCTGGATGTTGAAAATTCTGACCTTGAACATCACAGAATCATTTATGCTAGTTGACATGTACAGTTTTCACCAATACATATCAGTCGGTAGCTATAAAATAAATAAAATATAAACACTGGTTTAAAATGTAGATTTAAAAAGAAAAAAAATTGTTTTAACTTAAACGATCATATTATACAATCTATATACAACATAACTATAATTCATCTATAATTCTGATAACCATTATCATAGGAAAAAATGAAGATGTAAAAAAATACAATAAACTACAAAATTACAAAAATAATGATCTTTGACCATTCATATGCTAATACCTTCTAGCACTTCATCTTTTAACCTTTAATTGGAACGTGTGCATGGTAGAATAGTGCTTCATTGCAGTTGCAATTATTTCCTTGTCGTAGTATACTTGTCCTACTTCAATTCAACTTGGTGTACTATCTGTTATTATTATACTTTCATATTCTTATATAAGGGGAGATGTTGGCATATCAAGTAACTTTAGTGTTCCAGACGAACCTTCCTGAAAATAAATATAAATACTGTTATGAACAATTTGTAAAAATTTTGTAGATAATTTGTAGAAAGGTTGAAATTCTGCATTTCATATTTTTCAAATGATATGTAATTTATTTGTAGAAATTTTGTAGATATTATGAAAATCCATACTGATATGTATTTACTCTGACATGTAGTTTATTTGTAGATAAAATATAGATAAAGTGTAGGACATTTTCATACAACCATAATTTGATAGAAAAATTAACATCACATACATGCAGCTGTGTTCTCATTGATGATACTCAATTTTATATTGAAATCGCGAACAATTATACATAGCTGATATGATCGTAAATTTTTATTTTCCTTTTTCATCTCCATGTATACACGAACACCCATATCGTTCCTAATTTTCATTGGAAGACAATGCTCGTTGATAATGTATTTGATTTCTATAATTTTTTCAGATATATTGATCATTAATTGCTATTCTATTGTAGAAATTAATGTACTATAACTCGCATCAGCATCGTCTACAATGCCATCGACTTGAAATTTTCTAAATCTCTCATATCTATTCCAATTCCCCATTCAGTTGTAGCATAATTGGAATTTTGGACATAATTGCGTTTGTTGAAAAAGAATTATAGAAGATTTAGTCGTTTTTTATTTGTGAAATAAAAAAAAAAGTTGAAACATAGTGTATTGCAAAAACAGAGTATGTACAATTTGAAACGAAGGCGATGAAATTATGAATGTGCTCGATTTGCATTGTGGATGATCTGAAAGAATATTTAATTTCCTAATTTTAACGCGCCTAAATAAGGAATCCTCCTGCTGTAATGATTCTTTATGTAATGCATTGTTTATATTTTGTAAAAATGCTATTGACATGAAAGGTAATATGCAAACTATGAATATATTCTGTAATATAGTTTCCTATATGATATAAGATCAAAAATTTCCCTATATTGTTTACTTTTGCCACCCGTTATATTTTTCGTTCAAATATATCCCTATTGTTAATCAACTTTTAAAAATTACCCCCCGTCTCTCCACTATGATTAGCAACCAAGTTAGCAAATTCCACCAAATAAAATACCATATCAGCATTGGTCCCACCAAATAAAATATCATGTCAGCATCGGAATTAATTTAATCTTCAGATAAAATCGCTAAACCTCAGCACCCAAGTAATCGAGTGAAAGAACCAGACCTTAACAAATATTCACAAACAAAAACCCAATCGGATAGTGGCATATCGAGGCAGCAGCAGTGATAATTTCACCATGGAACAAAGTTCCAATTTTCACAAACGTCATCAGAATGAGGCCATTAGAAAGGGGAGCTACTAAGAACATTAACATGGCCAGCAAAACAGGAAAAGTCGCCGGAAAATCCAACCAAAGCACGGAGTCGCCAGAATAACAGTGTTTTCGGCCAAAGTACAACGCAACACAATAACAATGTGCTGCAAAAGAAATGAGAAAAAACGAAATAACAGTGTCAAGGATAAAGCACAAAATCCTGCGAAAGAAAACACAGTCGCAACAGTATAGCCAGAACAAGAGTCGCTGGCGTTCGTCTTAGTGAGGCCACTTCCACGGCAAAGCACCGGAGAGACGCCTGTAACGGTGGTCAAAAGCAGCAGTCACCGAAGGTCTCCCTTTTTAGTCAGGTTTGGGCAAATCTGAAGGTTCAAGCCGGAACCAACCGATTTAAATTGTGGTTGGCGGTGTTTCCCTTTTTTTTCGGCGGATCCGACCAGGTTTGATGGCAAAGCAGAGGCAGACGAGAGGGCATGAGGGAGGAGAGAGAAGTGATTGCCAGCCACCCGGTGACCAACTTCGGCGGCGGCAGTGAATGATTTTTTTGGATGAAGTTCCCGTTGAAACTTATGATTATTCGAAGTGTAATAGTGGAGACGTATTGTGGTTTTTAAGATAAATACTGGTCTTTAGAGGTTTAGTCTATGAGGTCTAATAAATTACAATTCTTAGATCATTAATTTACTTATTGTTAAATTAAGTCCTTAGTTATTTGCTGTTGAGTCCTAGAAGTAGCAGCGTAATTAGCATCCACTTATCTAGTTTATTAGGAAGTTATTTCTGCTTTCTATATATCCCTTTGTACTCTCCATTTGAATGAAAAATCAAATTTTATCTTCTTGGTTTCTCTGTTTTCTTTTTATTGCTTTCTTAGTTCATTTTTATGGCTTTTCACGTTCGAGAATCGCCATATTTGGTATCAGAGCCGATGATTCTCGGCTGGCCATCCGTGTTAATGGCGGAAAGACAGAAAAATATGGAGTCCGGCGGAGGTTCGAATCAGTTAGAGCAACAGATCCAAGCTTTCATTGATAGATCGAACAGAAAGTTGCAGCGTATAGAAGAACGATATCAACATCTTTCCAGGACTTCCTATAGTTCACCAAATCATTGTGGAGTTCAAAGGTCGCAGAGTGGGCAACGGGTTGCCAGCGACCCATTTGCATATCATCAGTATTCCAGTGCAAATACACATTCCTACCGAGAGTTCTCTGAGGTTGAGCATTATAATGAAAATCCATATGCATACACTTACTCTCATCAGTATTACAGTCCAGCTCATCAATATCACGGTCCAGGACCTAAGTTCCAATTCCTATGGCTGTGAGTATTACTATGGCGACTCACGTCCGTACTCTTATCATGTTCCACATGCTTATCAGATTGGCAATAATAATCCAGGTTTTTATTTCGTTCAATTCCGTGATGGTTCGGTAGTGTCGATGACTACAACATGGCTAGAGAGCTTGCTTAATTCTAGTGCCAAGCATTTGCAGATTGGTCACCCTTTAGCAAGCGATGAGTCACCTATGAAAGATGATGATTTAGCAAAGGAACATTCTAAAAATATCGACTACCAGCTGTTCGAAAAATTGCCCCAAAAGAATGGAACTGAAACCCTGGTTAAGTTTCAGTCTACAAACTAAAGCTGTAAGTTTCACAGTTCCGGACCGGAACCAGACCGGAACCGCGGTTCTGCCGGTTCTGCCGGTTCCGCGGTTCCGGTTCCGGCTGTTCCGGTTCCAGCGGTTCTCCGGAATCGTGATGTCGCGGTTCTACCCGTTGGAACCGCGGAACCGGAACCGCCAGAACCGGAACCGGACCGGTTCTGGCGGTTCCAAACGGTTCTTTAACGATAATTTTAAAAAAAGAAAAAAATATTCAAACGGTTCCAAACGGTTCCAAACGGTTCTGGCGGTTCCAAACGGTTCCAAACGGCTCTTTTTCAAAACTAGCCGTTTGGAAGTTTAAAAAATAGCCATTTGGCCCCCAAACTTTAGTTTAACCCCAAACTTTATATAATTACACTATTTCCCATTTCTCAACTATAAATACCCCCTCATTCTTTCATTTTTATTCACCAATTCATCAATATCTCTCAATATCTCTCAATCTCTCTCAATCTCTCTCAAGCTCTCTTTCAATCTTTCTAGTGCAAGTGCTTAATTTATTGTTGCAAATTCATGAAACATTGTGAAGTTGTTGAATTGAAGTTTTCAAGTGTTCAATTTCAACGATTTTCAACTCTTACGTGCTAATTATTATGGCATTTTCGTTGAAAAATATGTTCGGTAAAGGAAAAGCTAAAACCGGTGAAAGTAGTGGCCAAAATACTACCCCTCCCCCGGTTGATGACAATCTCAACATAAAACCGAAAGTTTAATTCTTGCATGGTAATAAATTGCTGGAGGGAACATCTCTAGAGATTTTGGAGAAAGAAGGTACAAAGGACAACGTCACACCATCTTTGCAACACCATGCTGATGGCTTGGAAAAAGGTGCAATGGAACAGGTGGTTTTATCTCAATGGGGTGGTTCAAATAAGGCAAGATTTCAAGTAGTGCCTTCAAACACTAAGAAGTCCGTTCACCTTGATGGTGTGTTCAACATTGTATCGTAAGACATAGTCCCTAAGCTTCAAGATCTACTTATGGCATCAACTTTTAAGGTAAGTCCAGTACATTATCTACACGATCTGACATCTGCTGTAATTCAATTCTCTAATACCTGAACAATTTGAATCCTTAGTAACTTATCTTTTGATGGACCTTGACATTGTATTCGACATGGCTCAGTATATGTATTTGTCTATTATTGTGAGTGATATAACATGACTGAAAAGTTAAAAGACCTTTTTTGTTATCTGGATTTTATTGCATTATTATTGTAGGGGCTTTGTCTGAGAAATCAATGGAGGCACACAGGACAGGGAAGAAGCATATGGCTCGGACAGGGAAGAAGCATATGGCTCGGCTCCAGGAACTCCAAAAGATGTCGAAAAAACTGAAGTGGCCGATGATGTGGGTGCAACTGTCAATAGAATTAACCCCAAGGAACAAGAATAAGCGTTCACCACAGGGGATAATTGAGTTAGGTCATGTTCAGGGAATAATGCATAAATTATGATGTAACTTGTACATTGACATGTCTTCTTTTAGTTTTTTTTCCATTGGGGGAAGGAAGACTAAGAAAGATATGCCATTTTGGTCAATAAATATGCTCTTTATCATATCCTTGAATATCTTTTGTC
Organism: Nicotiana benthamiana; assembly: GCA_034376525.1. Taxonomy (NCBI): domain Eukaryota; kingdom Viridiplantae; phylum Streptophyta; class Magnoliopsida; order Solanales; family Solanaceae; genus Nicotiana; species Nicotiana benthamiana. Next base: position 96,203,999 of record CM067330.1, read on the forward strand.
TCAATATTTCTTTGTCTTTACTTCTATATCAATCCTTGAATATTTATATAACATACAATATATAACATACAACACAATATACTAATGACAACGTTCTTTTATCAATATATACTACTTATATACAATTTATACTAATTACTAACTACAACACAATATACACTACTTATATACAATATATACTACTTAAATACAATATATACTACTTATATACAAAATATACACTACTTATGCACAATATATACTAATTACCAAACACAATATACACTACTTATATACAATATATACTACTTAAATACAATATATACTACTTATATACAAAATATACACTACTTATGCACAATATATACTAATTACCAAACACAATATACACTACTTATATACAATATATACTACTTAAATACAATATATACTACTTATATACAAAATACACTACTTATACACAATATATACTAATTACCAAACACAATATACACTACTTATATACAATATATACTACTTAAATACAATATATACTAATTACCAAACACAATATACACTACTTATATACAATATATACTAATTACCAAACACAATATACACTACTTATATACAATATATACTACTTAAATACAATATATACTACTTATATACAAAATATACACTACTTATACACAATATATACTAATTACCAAACACAATATATACTATACTAATAACATAGTACACCATATAAAATATATTCTACAATATACTAATGACTACAATACAAGATATTGATTTTAAAAAAAAAAAATCAGAACCGCCGGGAACCGCCATAACCGCGGAACCGGAACCGCCAGAACCGGAACCGGATGGTCCGGAACCGTATGGTAGCGGTTCCGGCTCTGGAACCGCCAGAACCGCAGAACCGGAACCGTCAGAACCGGAATCGCAGACCCAAATAAACCCAGAACCGGAACCGGATACAGCCTTACTACAAACGAGGAGGAGGAGATAATGGTGGATGTGGTAGGTTCTGAGGTGTTTGCTAATGGAGTCTGGGGTAATTCCATTGTCCTTGGGCTAGAGGATTCGAGAAAAGGAGTTGACACTTTGGATGGGCATAGGGACTTACAATCAAGGTATGCTGAGGAAACTTCAAGTCAAGCAGGTCAACAGGACGAGGGAAAAGTAATTGAAGATGCAGGATTATCTTTCATTTTGCCACCAGGTGTTTTGCCAGTTGCTACGCCAGTATTGGGTGCTAAAATTTCTGAGGTACATTATACATCCCTTGCATTTTTCAATTGCAATAAGGACCAGGCTTTTGAAATTGATCCAGATGTTGTGAAACCAGAGAATTGGAATAAGGAGGTTCCAGTTGGGATCAAAAGTGAATATGTGGAAAATACTGTAAATGAAGAGAGCCAAGTGTTTCACAATTGTTCCCACGAAGACAAAGTTGGATTTCCAGCTACTATTGTTACGTTAACTGATATTTTCCTTACAAAAGCTCAAAGTGAACTCAATTGCGAGTGTTTTGTATTATCTGAACTCTGGTTATATGAGCTAAGGGGAAGGTTCTCTAGTGCTATTGATCAAGCCACACGGGAGGAGTTGAACGAAACTTAAAGGCTTAATGTAATTCTTCGTATGAGCCTCATCAACAATGTGACTAGTAAGTTGGTTTGTGACAAGTTAATTCGTGATAGTATGGCAAGTCGAAAAGAAGCTGTAGCTAAGGGTCCAAGTCTGGGAGAAATCTTTAAAAAAATGTCTGGTCCTAATCGATGCATTTGGTGCCCCCAAAATTACTTGGGCATGTATAAAGGAAATTTGTTAGAGGACACGGCAATACTACTAGTGAACATGAACAGTAATTCGCTGGACACACGGCAAGCAATGGTGTTAACATGCTCAAGAGAGAGTGACATGAAGCCTCGCTTTCCAATGATGGAATGTTTATTAAAATATTTGACTAATCCATTAGGTGTAAGCAGGTCTGAAGTAATCCGTGATGCTAATAAGAAATTAGTTTTGTGGTTTTCTCAATTTACCTGTTCGAGCAGGAAAGTAATTATGGCTAATGATATTGGAGGAAACATCTCTCTTCAATCAGGATGTGAAGACAGTGATGGTACCTTTGAGGTGCTGCCTACAGTGAGTATTATCTATATTAGTGATCATACTGTTCAAATGAAAATGGCGATGCAATGTACTGTATATTGGAGTACATCAAGCGTTGTACACCTGGTTGATCTGGTATGCGGGGTTGTGACTTCTATTGCTAAAGTTCAACGGCAACTAGAAGTTTTGCATTGGTCATCAAAATCATTGAGCGAAGAATTGGCTCAGCGTGGGTATAAATGTATTTCGCTGGACAGTGGCCAAGGAACCACTACTCTAGTAACAAGGTTTGAAGTTTGTGAGACCTGGTGCATGAAGGAGATGTTTGATAGGACAATAGATGTTGGGAGTTAAGGCTGCAGAATTAACTGCGCAAATGATTTATGATCATGTTAGCTTTTTTAGTTACATTGGTTGCTTATAGCTATGCCTGCTTATTAATTTATGTGTGGAAAACATTGGCATCAAGGAGCGAAGACCAAAAGACGAAGCCTCAACAAATGCATTTTGCTTGTACAGGGGAATTGTTGAGAAATTTTGAACAAAAGGAGAATGTTTTAGATGTCAATATTAAGTTGCAAAAAATGAGATCTCTTCATTCAGGTTGCAAATTTTTTGACATCCTTGAAGTGATAGCATCTTCTGGTAAAATTTTCATTCTTGTAGTATCTGGCACGTGCACATATGATGAATTTCAGACATCTGTCATATCACTTCTTTCGTCTTCTAGTAGCATATAGGTGAATCATTCTGAGATTAAAATCAAGGGGAATTCTAGACTAACTTGGCAATCACATTGTGGTTGCCCAAGGAAGGCTATATTCGTTATTGACAAGATGGTAAAAAAACAAGCAGCTATCAACTGGTTCTGTTCTTTTGTTAGTCATTATGTATTAATTCAAGAAAGAAAAGTTTATTGGTTTGTTCAGAAGAGTTCAATAGGGATCGGTGTTCTCCTAAATTCAAATGTGGATAGTAGTTCAATCAAAGCTTTTGAACTTGTTAAAGCTAAATCACTTATAATGGAGTATGCGGTTGTGATGGTTTTTACTTTGTTCATAGAAGCATATTGGTCTTGGTAGTTGCTGGTTACATTCATCATAAAAGTTGGTGGCGGAGAGTACTACTGCAATGTTTTTATAATACTGTTCAAGGTGGTCCTCTTTGTAAAGAAGCTGGTGACGAAACCAGAAAATGTTGTCTATTGCATCTCTCTTCTTTTCTTCCTAGCACCGAAGCTATCAGTGTTTTTGACTTGAATGAATTCTTCCAATGTCTAATGGGATCCCTCTATCAGATTTTACATGTGCAATTGATTGCCAATGATATTTTGAGTAACAAAATGCCAGGAAGTGGGCATAAGAAGGTCACTGCCGCTACAAACAAGTACACACTGATTTTTCTCTGTTTGCAAGTCATCCATCATTATGGCTTTGCAAGACTATTCTGTTGCAATTTGCAGTATCCAAACCTTGAGGACAAAGAGGGATGGAATGTAACAGTGGAAGTCTTAGATCATTAGTTTACTTATTGTCAAATTGAGTCATTAGTTATTTGCTGTTGAGTCCCAGAAGGTAGAAGCGTCATTAGCATCCACGTGTCTGGTTTGTTAGGAAGTTATTTCTGCTTTCTATATATTCCTTTGTACTCAAGAGAAAGGTGGAAAGTTCTTCGAGGGAAGAATGCCGGGGGTCTATTTGGAAACAACCTCTCTACCCAAAGGCAGGGGTAAGGTCTGGTACATACTACCCTCCCCAGACCCCACTAAGTGGGATTATACTGGGTTATTGTTGTTGTTGTTATATATTCCTTTGTACTCAGTCCATTTCCAGCTGTGTTGAATGAAAAATCAAATTTTATCATTCTTCTTTTCTCTGTTTTCTTTTCAGTGCTTTCTTAGTTCATTTTTATGGCTTTTCCCGTTTGGAAATCGCTACACTAAGGATTTTGCCGAATGGAGTTCTGATGATTTTCTAACTTTAATTATGACGAAGGAAGAAGCTATGGCAACAGCGAGAAGTTTTTTTTTGGTGTCCCATAATCAATATTTGAGGGTTTTTTTTATCTCACAAATTTTTGGACCCCGATCTTATACTTCTGGGTCCATAAAAATTTAGGTCCACAAAATTATGAAATAAAAAAGTTACCTCATACAACTAACAGACACAAAATAAAATAATTTTCTAGCAACAACAGAGAACTAGGTTCTTCGCTGTCTTTATCTTTTTGTGTTTTTTTTTTAAAACATAATCTTTTTTCTCTGACTTGGCAGCTAACATGGACAAATATTAGACGGGTCAACTGCCACAGTGGAGGGGCGTTAGGGTCAGAGGCAATTCTTAAAAGTTAAATAATGATAAGAACAGAGTTGGACGAAAAGTATAACGGATGGCAAAAACAAACAATATACCATAGTGAAGGAGTAATTTTTGACCTTCTTCCTTAATTATTTAAGAAAGATAAACCACTTATTCCGTTAAAAAAAAGGACATGAATGATCAAGTGTAACGAACATATATGTCCTAATTCGCAATATATGATCCTTTTCGGTACTTAAAATGAAATTTTTTACACAATATACCCGCTACCCAAAATAATAACCAACATATACATAATTTATAGTAAATACTAGGTGTATATTTTTTGTAAACTTTACTAGCTTCTATATATTTGGCCTATGGACAAATTTGTTAAAAACCTTGTACACTAGCAGTAACATTTCACTTTTGGAATGGCTTAACTTCAGCCATGGTTCCAGCGTCTAAAAGCCTTACATAACATATCAGCAACAACCACCCATTAAAATCTTATTAATTGAGTCTTGAAAGAATAGTGTGTACGCAGATCTTACCCTATTCCGAGAGAGTAGAGAAGTTGTTTCGATATAAACTCTTGGCTCAAAAAAACCAAAAAAAAAAAAACAATACATCAGTGCCATCAATAAAAATCATAGAAATAATAATATCATCATAAGAACCAGAAAATGGATGAAAAACAATAACAATAACTAGTAAACAAGGCCTTGCACTGTGAAAAAAGTCGCCTTGCATACTAGATCATTACTTACAAAATTACGTAAGTCGCTATGATGAACTTAAGTCCTAGCTCATAATTTAAAGCTTAACACAACCATCATATATAGGTAATGAAGCAGCAAGCGAGAGTTTATCACTGATTCCACTTGGCAGCAACTACTGACAAACTGGAGCCTAATCTTTGCAAGTGTTGAAAGAGCCTCTTCCATACTAATTCTTGCATCAGGTGTCATCACAGTGCAACTCAAAGCTAATTCCATGATAGATAGCATACACTGCATCTTTGCATCAGTATGTTCATCCCCTGGATGTACCAAATTAGCATCCACCACCTTGTGAATTCCACCTGGAAAAGAATCCTTGACCCAACTTCTTATGCTCAATTCTCCGGTAAATATATCAGCACTTGGTCTCATTCTTGCAAACGTTTCCATCATCAGGATACCAAAACTATAAACATCACAACTCGTGGATACTATACCATCTTGTCCATACTCTACAATCATGCATGGTAAAAAATGATAAAGGAATATGCTAAGCACTATTTAGGTTATTTTAAAGATGTAAGTAAAAAGTTCTGATACCTAGAGCAATATATCCTAGGGTTGCAATTGTACGTGTTTGAACAAAATCCTCCTCTGCATCCAATAATGTTGTAATGCCAAAATCACTGACATGGCCAACCATTTCTTGATCTAGCAAGACATTGCTTGGTTTTAAGTCGCAATGCACCACAGGTGTTGAATAGCCATTGTGGACATAGTCCATCGCAGATGCAACATCTATCATTATATCTAATCTATGCATCATGTCTAAGAAAAGGTTATGAGAATATAGCCATTTTTCAAGTATTCCTTTCGGCATGTATTCCAGTACTAAGGCTTTGAAATCAAGGTTGGAGCAACTAGTGATGACTTTAGCGGAGATTGCGCAACATCTCACATTCTGTATCAGAACTTTTGAATGCACCCACCAATTGCACATCGAATACCTTTGCTGCGAAAAAGGTACCATCCTTAAGTATCCCTTTGTAGACCTTGCTGAAACTCCCATTACCAAGAAAGTTGCTTTCACTGAATCCTTCTGTTGCTTGTTCAAATTCATAATAAGAAATTCTTTCATGCTCTTTAACGAGCGACACATCAGCTTGATCTACATTCTACTTTATCTGTCTCCATCTTAACATCGCATATCCAACGATCAATGCAAAGAGTGATCCTATCCCTGACAGAGTATATAAGCCTATAAGCACTCTTTTTCTTCTTGATTTATTTGTGTATTTTGGAGGACATGGTTTCACGTTAAATCGGGAGTCACCACATAGTGCATCATTGGACAGGAAGGATTGGCTCGTGATATTTGCAAAAGGTCTGGCTCGTGATATTTGCAAAAGGTCCACCGGTGGGAATTTCACCACTAAGTTTATTAAATGAGATGTTCAGGTTTATAGACAAGAGGGGTTGCTCTGATGGTGAGCAACCCTCACTTCTAACCGAGAGGTAGTGAGTAAGAGTCTCCCCAAGAGCAAGGTGGGAAATTCTTGGAGGGAAGGATGCCGAGGGTCTATTTGGAAACAGCCTCTCTACCCAAGGGTAGGGGTAAGTTCTGCGTACACACTACCCTCCCCAGACCCCACTAAGTGGGATTATACTGGGTTGTTGTTGTAATAGCTTCTAATGACTTTGGAATCTCACCACTAAGATTGTTAAAGGATAAATCCGAGAATTCCAAGGCAGGCATTTTCCCTAATGAATCTGGAATTGGCCCATCTAATTTATTATGTTCAAAAAATAGATAGGTCAATCTATCTAGACCTCCTATAGAGCTAGGGATATAACCAGAGAAATTATTTTTTGACAGTTCAAGGAGTGTGGCAGCCTTTAGATTTCCAATCTCCAGAGGAATTTGCCCACTTAATAAATTGGACGAAACATTGAATTCTATAAATCTCGAAGGCTTCCCAAGCTTGCAGGTAATCTCGAATTCAGCCTGTAGTGATCAAGTTTCCTCAAACTGGTAATGGCCCCTAAACATGGTGGCACTGAACCGGTAATCTGATTTTCCGATAGGTCTAATTCTCCAAGATTCTGTAAATTATAGATAACATCTGGTATGGTTCCTCCAATCTTGTTTTTATGTAGGTAAATTTCTTGAAGTTTCAGCATGCGTTCGATGGTTTTTGGAATATATCCACACAACTCATTTTTAAATAGATTCATCCTTGTCATTCCAGTAATATTACCAATTTCTTCAAGAATGAAGCCCTTCAGTTTGCAACTTTGTCCCTCAAAAATCTGCAGAGAGTTAGAGAATTTCCCAACTGATGGAGGTAAAACACCAACAAACGGATTGTCAGAGAACCTGAAATCTCTCAGTTTCCTGCAACTTGTCAAAGGTGTTAGGAAGCTCAATGTTGAATCGCTGAAAAAATTATTCGCCCCCAAGGACAATGTATCAAGGTATTGTAAGTTACCAAGTGATTCAGGAATTGGACCTGTGAATCTGTTTAGTGTGAGATCAAGTTTTCTGAGTCTTGATGAATTTGAGATAGTAGCAGAGATAAAACCACTCAGATTATTACCACCACAAAGAAGTTCTTCTAGCATGGGCATTTTACGGCCTAAATTTGAAGGTAGAGTACCTGAAAGCCTATTTACTCCAAGTCCAAGCATCCTCAGTGCCAATATGTTGAAAATGCTTGCAGGGACAGAACAAGTAAACTTGTTTACAGTTAAATCCAGATACTGTAGATACTTAAGATTACCTAGCTCTGTCGATATATCTCCGGTCATGTAGGAGAAATATTATATGAGTACCAATTTGGCGGAAGAGAAAAGAAACAGAAGATAATTCAGATTCTTCTTGTGAAAGCACACTTTATCCATAAGCTACGTAAACACTTTAATAGGAACAGCAGGACCTAAAATAGCAGTACTAGTAAATCATTCATGAAGTAAATTTATGGTTCTAAATTTTAGTCATTGAATTAGTTAATGGATGCAGAAACTAGAAACCTGTGAAACTGTTGAATGAGAGATCAAGTGTTCTGAGTCTTGAGGAATTTGAGATTGAAGCAGAGATAGAACCACTCAGATTATTTGATCCGCAAGAAAATTCTTCTAAGCTGGGAACTCGACGGTCTAAATTGGATGGTAGACAACCTGAAAGCCTGTTTCCATAAAGATCTAAGATCTGCGGTGCTGACAGGTTGAAAATGTCTGTAGGGATACAACCCGTAAACTCATTCTTGTTTAATCCCAGCAACCGTAGTTTCTTAAGATTACCTAGCTTCGCTGGTATCTCTCCTGTCAAGTGGGGGAAATACTATATGAGTACCAATCGGCAGGAAGAATATTTTAATTAGATTTCTCATACAAAGTAGTATTATTATACTACCTTGCAAGTGCTGATATCCAACATATAATTCTGTAAGATCTTTTAAGTTGGCTAACTCTCTTGGTACAGTTCCAGTGAACTTATTGCCAGACAATGACAAGATTCGAAGCTTTCTGCACTTTCCTAGGTTTGGTGGAATAACACCGTCTAGGTTGTTAACTGGGATGTAAAGAACTTTCAATAGGTTTGGTGGAATATCACCGTCTAGGTTGTTAACTGGGATGTGAAGAACTTCCAAGTTTGGAAGATTTTCACATATAGTTGTTGGAAGATTACCAGCAAGATTGTTTTGAAAAGAGTAATGATTCGCATTGTCGTAATGTTAAAGATTGATGGTGGTATAGAGCCAGTAAGCTGGTTTAGTTGTAGGTCTAGGATAGTAATGTAACGAAGATTACCGAGTTCTTGAGGGATCTCTCCTTCAAGAAAATTGCGCTCCACGCCCAATCCTTCTAGTTTTGTTAGATTGGAAAGGGAAGGCGGAATTTTCCCGTAAATTTGGTTGCTCGAAAGGCGCAGAACGTGAAGGTTTGGTAACAGACTTAAGAATGATGGAAAGACTCCAGTAAAGTTATTGCTTTGGACAATAATCAACTTCAACCTCTGCAAATGAGACAACTCTTCTGGCAACTCTCCGTGGAAATTGTTGTTACTGATGCCAAGGGAAACAAGAAATGAGAGCTTTCCAACGTGTGGAGGAACGATACCATGAAGTTGCATGCTAGAAATGTCTAAAGCTGTGACTCTATTGTGGCGCGAGCTACAAGTGATGCCAACCCAGCTGCAAACCGGGCTGGAGGACGACCAGTTGCTTGCTAAACTATCATTAGGATTAGAAGAAAGGCAAGAAGAGCATCTCTACAACAACAAAAAAACACAGTATGATCCCAACAAGTAGAGTCTGGGGAGGGTAGTCTGTACACAGATCTTACCCCTACCTAATGCAGGTAGCGAAGTTGTTTCCATTAGACCATCGGCTCAGGTTGTGTCTTCTAGCATGATTTCTTAATTTTGGAAAAAAAAATAGGAATCATAAATTAATAGAAAGTATTAAAAATTTAAAATAATTCATATAAGAAAATATTTCAAAAATTATAGTCAAAGAATTTAGTGCTTAGACTTCCAAACAGTATTACTATTTTCTATGGTGAGATTGATGTAATTAATATATACTCAAATGAATATAGGTGTCTCTTTTCGAAGAGTTTAAGTTTTCAGATGAAGCCGATCAAAGCAGTTGGAAATAATGAGTTTAAATCTCACCATCAATTTACGTACTTAAAGATTCATGCAGCATGTAAGAATAGAATAAATAAATTAAAGAGTCTCCTTCCCTAACATTTTAAACTTTTAAAAAAGACTGTTCGCTCAAATTCAATAAGAGGAGTAATGACCACAACGGGAGGTGGTGCGGTGAATGAGATCCCTCCAACCTTAACCAGATATCTCGAGTTCGAGGCCTAGAAATAGAGAAACCCCTAGTAAGGAGAGCTTCATCCTTTAGAACTTGTTTAGATAGTTGTTATCAATATACTATATTGTATTATTATTTTAAATAATGAGCCTATGCGATATTGCGATGCGAATTTGAATTTTCAATGTGCTAGTAATCACAATCAAGTTAAAGAAATTATTAGCATAATGTTTCACAGAGCGATGAGTTGGAGGAATACCTGCGTCATATTCAGTTGAAGGATGTTTCGCATTACCAAGCTGAAGGAACCCTAAAGCCGGTGGAAGAGGATATATAGATGAAAATCCTTGAAAAGTTTCATATCTGTGTCATCTTGTCCTTTCACATGGAATTGAAATTTTGAATTCAGAAGCTGTAGGAATGACAAGAAATGGATATTGGATCTATCAATTCCAAAAACTATCTCATGAGGTAAGGGTTTCCCAAAAGAAACATAAAGAGACCAAATTCCTATCTCACAGCTAATGTGGGACTTCTAATACCCCCCTCCCCCTCACCCCCCTTTGCGGCACGCCCAAACCCTGCCAACTGGCGCATGGGTCTGATACCATGTAAATAAAAATAAATACATTCTAATTCAACCCCAAAAACTAGCTCATGAGATAAGATTGCCAAAAGCTATACAAGACTAAATTCTTGTCATGCATCCAATGTGATACTTCTAACAGCATGTAATGGGACTTGTAATACCATTCAGTTAATTTTCTACACCTGGTAGATTAATCCGCAAGAATTTCTTCATATGAATAGGCAGTACAACAATCTCCATCAGGAAACAAGCAACCAAGAATCTGCCTCCACATACCCATCTTTGGCACAAATCCGTGTCTCACCATCTGCCTCAACACCCAGTCTAAATCGTGAAGAAGCTTCCCATCACAAAGGCCATGTATTATCAGCTTATAAGACTCAAAACTTGGATTCAACCTCTTTGCAATCATAACAGCCATAAAATCTTTTGCCTCTAAAAACCTCTTGGCATCAAGCAAAGCATACAATACCTCCTGATATGTCCCTGGATTCGGCTCACAACCTTTTAGCATTACTTTCTTAAACATCTCAATCCCCTCGTCAGCTCTTCCTTGCTTTCTGAGCCCCAAAATCAGCGTGTTAAACATGATAGCATCTGGTTCAACATCCTCTTTTTCCATCCTCTCTAACAAGCCCAAAGCCTCGTCAATGCGACCGCGCTCACATAAAGCGTGCATTATAGTCGAAAAGGTCCTCACATTGGGTTGACAATTTTGTTTAGGAAATTCATCGAACACCTTGAATGCAGCATCGAGCTCCCCACAACGACACAACCCTTTAATGATGATATTCAAACAACAAGCATCAATCTCAACACCCAACTCAGAAGCACGAATATACACCTTATGAACAATATCAAATTGTTTAGTATTCACTAACAAATTCAGAACAAAATTGAAAGTTCTCACACTTGGCCAGCACTTAAAATTAGGCATATCAAAAAGGGTCTCAATTGCTCTATTGATTCTACCAGCTAAATGACCATAAATCTTAATAACATTATAGAAAAACTGATCAGAAAGTCTACACGTCCTTTCAAATTTGATCTTTTCCATAAGTGTCTCAATTGCATCAAAATTCTTAGCCATTGCTAGGTTTTTGACAACTACACTATAAATGGCTTCATTGGGTTTGTAATCTTTACGTTTTGAGATTTGATTAAGTACATTTAGAGCTGAATTTGGGTCTTTGAGATTTTGGAAAATTTTGATGACCTCTTTTGGGCTTAACCAATCTTTGCAGTGTAGAAGGTTGATTTCATCAGAATTTTGTACTTGAGATGATGAAAATGGACGTGAAGGTGGAAAATATACTGGACATTGAAAGATTAATCTGTGGATAAAGGGTCTGTAAGAGACAAAACGAACTAAAAACATTGTTTTATATGGGTTTATGAGATTTTGCATGTTTGGTTTTTCTGGAGAAGAATGATAAGGGTGCACACAAAAGGTAAGAAATCTTAAGTTTTGATGGTAAATACTTATCTAACACCAAATAATTTAATTTAACAGTAATATAAAATGACAATACATATCACTTAACAATAGAGTTTGCAATACTCTTTAATGATAGAGTACCCATTAGAATACAAAATGTTGGGCGCTTGGACAATAGAATTGTGAAATTCCGAAACAAATATAAAAAAAATTTAAAAAATATATTACTTGGCGATTAATACAAAAAATTTAGTTACCCAAAAAAAGTAGGAAAAGTGTGTAAGATAGACAAAATGTTATGCAATTGCTAATTCTAAAAGAAAGAATTTTAGAAAATATAGGGTTTAAAATGGACTTTTTTTTCTTGTATTATATATGAAACCTTATTATTAAAAATGTGCATAGTTTCATATTTACATTCCATGTTCACAGTTATTTCCACAAAATATATACCGTTCATTAAATACCAATTATTAGGAGTTGATTCCTTCCTAATTAGACGCGCTACAAATTTGAAATTAAATATTCTTCCAGATATCCTATTTAGGCGCGCTACAATTATGGAAGTAAATATTCTTTTAGATATTTTTCACCATTGACAGCCATTAAAAAGCTTGAAAGTTTAAAATTCAAATTTGAATTTTTAAAAATTATTATTTGTTTGGATTGGGTGTTGTTCAAAATAATCGGGAATATGGTTTAGAGTTTATATCTCAATTTTGAGATGTTTTGGTGAAGATTAGACTTGGTTTTGACTGAATTTCATATTGAAACTCGAAGAAGAAGAAGAAGAAGAAGAAGAAGAAGAAGAAGAAGAAGAAGAAGAAGAAGAAGAAGAAGAAGAAGAAGAAGAAGAAGAAGAAGATTGACCAATTTGAAAGATCATTTAATGTAGTTGAAATAACTGAATTTTGTGATGTTCGATCAAGTAAAGGAAACTGAATGGAATTCATAACTGTCTCAATCTTATTTTTTCCGTTTTTCTTTTTATTGTCTGAATATTCAGGAGCTAAGACAATTCCAATGCCCCCTTTCGCCATGCATAAACTAAACCAATAATTAAGATAAGCACGAAAATGAAAGCTTCTATAAATACAGATACACCCAATACGTCGAAACTCATTGCCCATGGATAAAGAAAAACCGTTTCAACATCAAAAACAACAAAAACTAGAGCAAACATATAATAACGAATTCGAAATTGTAACAAGAAGAAGAAGAAGAAGAAGAAGAAGAAGAAGAAGAAGAAGAAGAAGAAGAAGAAGAAGAAGACATATTGCAGAAATTGTAGATTATGTATATTCTGTTTGTATGTGCTTTATTTTCTGTTTTCACAAATAAAAAACAGCTACAACTTCTACAAATCTTCTGAAAAAATGTAATTATGTCTAAAATTCTAATTATGCTACAATTGAAATGAGAATTAGAATATAAATTCAATGTACCCAGTTTGTAGATATTTTATAGATAAATTGTAGATTATTTGTATTCTGATTGTAGATGTATTATTTTCTGTTTTCACAAATCCAAAACGACTAAAACTTATACAAATGTTCTGTAAAAAACGCAGTTATGTTTAAAATATCAATTAAGCTACAATTGAATGGGAATTGGGATATTAAAATTCAATGTACCCAGTTTGTAGATATTTTGTATATAAATTATAGATTATATTGTATTTTGATTGTAGATGCATTATTTTCTGATTTCACAAATCCAAAACGACTAAAACTTTTACAAAATCATCTGCAAAAAACATAATTATGTCGAAAATATCAATTAAGCTACAATTGAATGAGAATTGGGATATTAAAATTCAATGTACCCACTTTGTAGATAAATTGTAAATTATTTGTATTCTAATTGTAAATGCTTTCTTTTCTGTTTTCACAAATTAAAAACGACTAAAACTTCTACAAATTACAAGATTATCGTGAATGCAAGATCAGTTCTGACACTTGACCCAAATAAAAAGCACTTCACAACAAACGTACCTCAAAAGAACCTCTTGCAAGTTTATGTATATGATAATATAATCACTAACTAATCACTTGTATCAATGCTAGTCAACTAATTTTCTGCAGAACAATACTACTCCCTCCGTTTCATAATAAATGTCTAATTTGATTTTTTATTTTGGTTCAAAATTTCAATTATGTAATCAAGAAAAAATTCAATTTATTTTTATAAAATAACTCCTACGTACATATCCCTAAAAAAATTTCTTACTCCTCACATTAAATGTTTAATTAGGGATAGTTAAGTCATATTAGGTTAGTATTTTCTTAATGAACATGCTAAAAATAAATTAAATACTTATTGTGAACCGAAGGGAGTATGCGAGAAGTATATTATTCATCTGTCAGTTGCAACTATCAAATTGATTGAGAACATTAATCAATCAAACTATCCAGTGTCTGGAGGTTTGTACTGCATACAATGCACATTATGTTCCCAAGGTAAATACACGATTGAGGGGCCGAATGCTTTTTTGGTTCACATAATCCGTTCTCTTACGTGCTATCAAAACATGGCCAAAATCTTCTGCAAAAAAATTTAAATTGACTTTAATAGTGGATTAATGATGTCTTTGCGGTTTTACAAGAGGGAAAGGGGGTAAAAAGAACGTGTTTGGAGTAAAACGTACGTAAGGGTGAGGATTTAGGAGAGAAAAATGTGGGAGGGATGTGATACATGGTACTTTAAATTAAGGAGGAATATCCGCTGCATTAATTGTACCCTTAAAATACACTATGGTATAGAATTAGTAATTTGGTATACTAAATGTAATTATATCAAACCTTAAATATTGTGGGTAATAAGGTTTCCTATATAGTATAGGAAGGTAAAAATTCCTTAAAATAACCTCTTTAAAAAGAGGTTACTACAGTCTACACGTTTAAGTGTAGTGAGGCTCTTCAAAGAGGTTACTACACGTTTAAGTATAGTGGGAGCAGTTTTCCCATAATTGCTATCTTCCCTCTCCATATAAACATACGTTTTCTTCTTTTCTGAAATAAAATAGAGAAAAAAGTAAGAGCGGGATCAGAATTCTTTTCCCAATTAACATAAGAAGCTATTTAGTTCGTGAAATTCTAACTTTGTTTCCAAGAGATTCAAAGTTCAACTTAGAGCAATTCTTTTGGTAGTAAATTCAACATGTATGGTAATATTGTTCTAGACTCGCGATTATTTTCATTACATTGGTATCAGAGCAATGGTTGAATGATCTTGATATTCATGTAAATTATCTTGAAATTGATGTTTTATAAGTTTAGGTTGAGATTTTTTATTTGGGATAATTTTGGACAAGTTTCTGAGAAAACTATTTCTGGTTTTTTATGTGTTTGACCATAACTTGTTAAAATATTTTTCCTAAAACTTATACAATCATGTTCTACTCATTTTTGACTTTTCGAAAACATATTATGTATGAAAAAGTGATAAAAATAATTGATATGATTTTTTTTGAAGATTGATAGTTTTTTTACTATTTTTCTAACGAAAAACTGCTTCTGTTTTCAGCGTTTAAGTCATAACTTGTTAAAATCTTTTGCCTAAAACTTATATAATCATATTCTACCCGTTTTGGGCATTCCGAGTGTGAAAAACGGATTAAAAATGAGTGAGATATGATTTTTTGAAGATTGGTAGTTTTTGACGAAAAGCTGCTTCTGTTTTCAGCATTTTTGAAATAACTTGTTAATTATTTTTTCCTAAAACATATATATTCATGATATACTCGTTTTGGGATTTCCAATTTTTTTTATGTGAAAAACAAAATTTTCCAACTTTAAAAATCCTTCTATGATCCTTTTTGTCTTCTACCAGAAATTTGTGACATATGTAGTCGCGTTAAATGGTGGCAGCCATATATATCATTTCTTGGTCCTATTTCAGATATGGTTGAACACGGTTAAGTTCTAATTACTCTAAGTGGGAGTTCTCGAAGTCAAGGAAGGGGACAACGTAGATGGGTATATCGTCGCATGGCTTATTTCTATAATGATTCAGACTCGGAGCCTGAAGTCATCAGGAATGTCTCAAGGGTAAAACAAAATGAGTTAAGGGATCGAAAGACTGAACGAAGGAAAAGAGAAAACAAAATTAAGGAGTTTAATGAATTTAAAATGGGCCCTGATGTCTCTATTCCTAAACATGTACACCTTTTTGAGTTAAAAATAGCTAAATTGGCTAATTATATAAAAATTACTGATTAGGAAGCATTAGCTATTTCAACAGACTCTCTTCGAGATCCTTGGGGTGAAATTTTAACTTAGATTTATCATGATATATGGCTCTGTGCACCTCTTAATGTTATGTGCAAGTATTAGTGTTCGACTGATACATGTATATCCTAACAAACATATAAATTGTTATTATGTGTTTTATCTTAATGAAATTTAAATACGTTACTTGTCTTACTAGTTACATACTTTGTTTATCATTTTTTTGTAATGGATTGAGCCTTAAAATAAAGTTTGCACTAAGAAGTGATTATAATATTAATTAAAATATTTAGATATAGATGATGAATGGAAAAGTAGTGACCATTCGATTCTATACTAATTGTAAAATTAATATTATAATTAATTTACTCGAGTCTGTAATCATGTGCATAAATTAACTGAAGTACATATTAATGAGTTAAACTTGTAATATTGTCTCTAATAATAGACATGGCATCAAAAAATATCACCGTTGACTTGAACAAGGATGACAAACTGAATGGTGAAAATTATGATATCTGAAGTCATAAGATGTTGTATGTACTCGAAGAGAAAGATTCTCTTGAAAGTATTAACCATGCTATAAGTCACCTAGAGGAGGGTAACACTGTCCAATACAGGTGGTATTTGGAAACTTACAATATTTGGAAGAAGAAAGATTCCACTGCACGTAGAATTATTGTAAGTTCAGTTGCTGATGATCTCATCCACGAAGTGAACGATATTCTACTACACAATCCATGTGGGTACATTTAAGAGAGGCATATAGGGGTACAACTATGACTCACCTTCGATAGCTGACAATCAAGTTTGACACATACAAAAAGCTTCATGATCACAGTGTCAAACAACATCTAAGGGTGATATCAAGTATGATTGCTCAACTTAAAAGTGCTGGCTATGTTCTCTCTGATGAGCAGCAGGTTCAGGCAGTGATTCGGTCTCTTCAAATAAATTGGGAACATCTAAAGATTAAATTGACCTGCAATGATAATATCAAAACTGTTGCTAATATTGCCCGTCATGTGGGGCTTGAAAACGAGCGGCTTGGTGCTGCTAAAGCTGTACCTAATGCCTTTGTGGCTGAATCAAGTGGTACAAAGAAATCAAGTTTCAAGCGTAAGAGAAAATTGGAAAAATGACGGAAAGGGTAAGGAGACTGGAGAAAGATCCTCCAAAATAAAAAAAGAAACAAACCCAATTCTAAGAAAGGCAAACAGTTCTACAAGAAGAAAGACAAGAGTAAGATGAAGTGCTACAATTGCCAAGTTCCAGGGCATGTTGCTCGTGAGTGCACTGAGCCGAAAAATGTAGCATTTCAAAATGCGTCTCTCAGTGTTATATATGTTTCAAGTACTGTTTTACTAACCAAACCTTATCATGTACGGATTGTAGACTCAGGGGCCACCGACCATGTGAGCTGTGATAGAGAACCGTTCATAGAGTTTCGTCGAGTTTCACCTAGATCAAAGCATATACATGTGAGAAATAATACAAAACTTGAAGATAAAGGGATGTGCACTTGGAAAATGGACATGCGTGGTGGCCGATCTTTGGTGTTTCATGACGTCCTGTATGTTCCAGAGATTCAACGAAACTTAGACTCTGTGTTTGTTCTTCTAGATTTAGATTTCAATTTGAAATTTAGTCACAGTGGTATTAGAATTACTCAAGAAAATATTTTTTATGGTTTTGGACATCGTTATGATGGTCTCATTGTGTTAGATTGTAATCCTTCTACGTATAATTACTATTTGACCGTTGTGTTATGGCATGTTATTCTAGTAACAATAATGTTGATGTTATTACATGGCATGCAAGATTAGGTCATATAGGGCTTGATCGAATGAAAAGATTTGCTAAGGAAGGACATCTAGGTTCTTTTTCTAAAATAGAAATTCCACTTGTGAAATTGTCTTGGCGGAAAGATTACACGCAAACCATTTGGAAAGCTAAGAGAGCTGATTTTCTATTGCAATTAATCTATTCTAATATCCGTGGTCCAATGAATGTGAGGGTTAGGTCTGTTGCTTTATATTTTATTATGTTCATTGATTATTTCACACATTTTGGTTATGTCTATTTGATTTCTCATAAATCTGAAGCACTTGAATGCTTTAAGAAATATTTGAAAAAAAAATTAGCCAAAAGGATTAAGACCTAAGAACTTATAGAGGGCGTGAATATCTATAAAAAGAATTTGAAGAATTGCATAATGAAAAGGGCATCGCCGGACAGTTAACTATTTGATACACACCTCAATAAAATGGTGTATCAAAAAAGAGAGATAGAACACATTTGGACATGATAAGGCCCATGATGGCGCATGCAAATTTACCTATCTCATTTTGAGAAGACACGTTATTGGGTTTCTACCTATCTCATTTTGAGAAGACACGTTATTGAGTGAAACCTACATATGGAACAACGTGCCTTCAAAATCAGTTTCTTCCACTCCTTATAAGTTATTAATTATTCATAAGCCAACCATAAAGGATGTACGACCTTGGGGTTGTGCTGCATATGTAAAAGATTCTTTTAGCAAGTTTGGTAAATTAGGTCCAAATGGAAAGACATATATCTTTATAAGATATTCAGAACACTCCAAAGAGTATATGTTCATTGGTGATTAGAGGGTGGAAGTGTTACTGAGATTGAATCGCAAGATGTCACATGTTTGGAAAATAATTTTCCAAAGAAGGGCGAGGAAAAGAATGGAGAGCCTGTTTATAAAATGTTGAACTCAGACACTCAGCAAGTGTCTTCTGACACAATTAATAATCAATTGTTCAAGATCTTATTCCTGATCCAAGTGAGAGGGGGAACTCTCAATCTCAAAATCTTTCTGACAAACCTGAATTTCAACTACGAAAGAGTGTCAGGAAAAATATACCCAAACGTACTTGTAACATTGAAGATTATGTTTTCTTATTATCTCCCACAAAAATGGATAAGCCAAAGTCTGTGACTGAGGCATTATCGATTCTTGAAATAAAAGATGAGTGGATGAAAGCAATGAAAGAAGAATTAGACTCCATGAAAATCAACAAAGTTTTGGGATCTAGTTGACCTTCCACCTGGGCATAGAGCTATTGGGAACAAATGGGTTCTCAAAGTTAACTGCAAAGCGGATGAGTCAATATAATGATACAAGGTACGATTGGTGGCAAAAGGCTTTACACAAGAAGCTAGAATAGATTATGATGAAACATTTTCACCAGTTGTGAAGTATACCTCAATTCGCTTACTTTTGGATATTGTTGCTTATTTTGATTTAGAATTACATTAAATGGACGTGAAGACAACATTTCTCAATGGAAAAATAAACGAGGAAATCTACATGGAACAACTTATAAGCTTCAGTGTTAAAGGGCAAGAAAAGAAGGTCAGTAAATTGAAAAAAATCTATTTATGGCCTGAAGCAATCTTTAAGGCAATGGTGTTTGAGATTTCACAAGGAGGTGATCTTATATGATTTCACCATGATCAATAAAGAGCATTACATTTATGTTAATAAGTCCAATGGGATGTTTGTAATTATTTCTCTTTATGTGGACGATATTTTATTGGCCGGAAACAATTTGGAGTATTTAAAAACTATCAAGTCATGGCTTTTAACATCATTTGACATGAAAAATATGGGCGAGGCAGACTATATCCTTGGAGTTAAGATCCAAAGAGACTGTTCCAAAAAGTTATTGAGTCTATCTCAAGAAACTTATATAAAGAAAATTTTGGAGCGTTTCCACATGAATAGTTGTAAGTCCATGAATACGCTTATAGCAAGAGGTGAAACTTTAAGCCTTGAAATGTGTCCAATACTTAAAAATGAAAAGGAAGACATGTCTCGAGTTCCATATTCACGTGTTGTCAGGAGCTTGATCTACGTTATGATGTGTACTCATCCATACGTTTTTGTACCGTAGGTATCAATCTAAACCTAGAAGAGATCATTGGAAAGCTGTGGAGAGAATTTTCAAATATCTGAAGGGAACTGTAGATTATTTACTATGTTATAGTGGAAATGATTTATACTTAAGATAATATACAAATGCTGATTGGGCTGGTGACTGGAATGATAGAAAATCAACATCTGATCATGCCTTCTTACTTAATGGTATGCTATTTCATGGAAAAGTAAGAAAAAAAACATGTACAACCCTTTCAACGATGGAAGCTGAGTTCGTGGCTTGGGCATCTACAGTACAAGGAGTTGTTTGGTTGAAGAGATTCTTTGAGCATTTGGATATTATAAAGAACTCTCAAGATCCCATGACTCTATATTGTGATAGTCAAGAGACTATTGTATATACAAAAGATCCTAAGTATCACAACAAGACCAAACACATTGATATCAAGTATAACTTTGTGAGAGACATGGTAGCAAGTGGAGAGATAAATTTACAATACATTCCTACGTGAAGCATGATAGCTGATCCTTTATAAAGGCGATACCTAGAGACCTGTTTGAGAAACATGTTGTCGCTCTAGGTTTCCAAAGGATATGAAAATATTTATGCATTTGTATAATGACTTTAGTATTATTATATGCTTATCAAAATTTTATTCTTGAATTATATCTCGTATACATATGATGAATGTTTTGTTGATAAAGTGTGTTGAACAAGTCACGAGATTGGCTCTCTCACACGAGCAATCGCCTCTTACTTTAAGAATCGTGAAGAGATGAGACCTTATAGAACGTTGCATAATGAAAGGTTATATTTACTTGTAGAGGTCACTCTTGACAACTAATCAGATTTACGAATTTCACTATTCAATTATGACTTATTTTGTAAGCCAGATGCAAGTTTCTCTAAGAAAATGGTTTGAGGATTAATGAAGTGAGCAACTTGGGTTAGACATTTGGAGGTGTCTAGACCAAGATCTGTACGGTGTTGAATGATTAAAAGAATAAGCCACATGCACCAATATAAGGTGAGACTATAACATGTGTTTCATACCACGTGCGCTATTGACCATGGCATAATCCCTACTTCTTCATTGTGTGAGATCCCTAAGAAGTTACATTAATTTTTATTAGAATACCTTTTGGCCTTTTATTGTTTCTTGAAATACCAATCAGTGTTGCTACTTTAGCATGTTACTAATAGCCATGATTGATTTGGCAATGCAGTGCATGTCTAGGAAAGCAGTCGATTTGGAATGGAAAGATTTGAGCAGAAAGGGAAGACAAATAAATAATTTTTTGTAATTTAACTTGTATTTATAGGTCGATCATTGCACTTACCATGAGGGTATCAAATATAATTATGAATACAAAGTTAAACATGAACTCGAGTTTACCTCTTTCGAGGATGAGGGATTAAATAACTAGCTACTAAAGTAGTCGGTGATATCAGGGGTATAGTGAGTAATAAGATCCTCATAATAGTAATGAATTCTTTTCGAATGTGATCGGATTTATATATAGAGCTTTAGAATAACCTTTAATAAGTTTGAAACATATTATAACTCTTGATGCTTTCAGGTCGCACGAGCTACTTGTCTGTATGAATTAAGTGTGTTACTTAATCATGATACTAGTTTGAGTTCCAACCCATCATGAGTGAAGTGGGAGATGTTAGATATTGGATTTGGGTATCGGGTCGCTTCATGAGGGCTGGCCCAACCTATTTGAAAAGGAAAGAATTTTAGAAGAGATAGGGTTTAAAATAACCCCTTTAAAGAGAGGTTACTACACGTTTAAGTGTAGTGGGACTCTTCAAAAAGGTTACTACACGTTTAAGTCTAGTTGGAGCAATTTTCCCATAACTGCTATCTTCCCTCTCCATATAAACATGCGCTTTTCTTCTTTTCTGAAATACAATAGAGAAAAAGTAAGAGTGGGATAAAAATCTCTTCCCAATCAACACAAGAAGATATTTACTTTGTAAAATTTTAACATTGTTTCCAAGAGATTCAAAGTTCGACTTGGGACAATTCTTTTGATGGTGAGATTAATACTTCTTCTGTTGCATTGACAGCTACGCTAATGTTGTTCTCTCCCGACGATTATTTCATTACAGTATTGGCTGCACTGAAAATTTAGAGAGAATGAGAAATGGAATGACAATGTTTCTGTCAATGAATATCATCTTATATATACACAAAGAGCTTTAAGTTTTATTCATCGTTCTTTTCAATGGCAGGTGTATATAACTTAAACTCGTACGGAAATCTAGCAACAACGTGATCATACCATCAGTAAATTTCATGAGGTGGTCATTCAACTTTGTGTTCATGACTCAAAAGTTACTATTTTAACTCAACATATAGCTGACAAAGATATAAAGCCTTGGAGATTTGTAACACTCTTTCTGTTAGACCCCCATCTCATATATAACTACCACGACCCCAGCTCGCCCTCCATGAACATGTCGTGATGGCACCTAGTCCCTAAAACTAGGTAAGTCTAAAAACACGGAAATTAATATAACTAGCGGAAACATCTGATTAAATTAAACAAAAACTAGAGGAGAAACGGTATATAAGTGCCACTTGGCATATACAACCCAAAATAAATGCGAAGGTCTGTAACTCAAACCCAAAACCCGAAAACTCACAAGAAACCCAGACTAAAGGAAAATGTTGTAAATGCTCTAATCTCCAGAATGTGTACTTTAAAAGTATGATAGAGTCTAAACGCTACAGATAGAATAAGGAAGTAAACTCTTCGGTTTGCGGATGCTGCAGATATACCTCGAGTCTCCGCGAGATCTATTTACCTTGATAGTAGTGCGTCTGAGATAAAGTATCTGGATTTACTCATAAAACATGTGCAGAAGAGGCATGAGTACACCAGAACGGTACTAAGTAAGTGCCAAGCCTAACCTCGATTGGGTAGTGACGAGGAAGGTCTGGGCCCTACTGAGATTAAACAATATAATAAAAATGCTGACAACAGTATACAGAAAGAAGACATAATGAATACAATTGTGGAGTAAGTCAGGCTATACAAACAACAATCAACACACCGAGGATAAAATAACCCGAAGTTAAACAGCGCAATATCAGTACCAAATTATTAAGATCTCCCGGAATACCGTCCTGTAGTCTATTCTGGGTCAATATCAATAATGAGGATCTCCAAGGATACCGTCCTGTAGTCCATTCCCATATCAATACCAATATCGGGACCTCCCAGGATACCGTCCCATAGTCCATTTCCATATCAATACCAATAACGAGATCTCCCATTATATCGTACTGTAGTCCATTCCCAAATCAATGCCAATAACGAGGATTCTCCCAGGATACCGTCTTGTAGTCCGTAATACAAATATGCAGGGGGATCTCCCGGGAATCTAACCCGTAGTGCCAAAGTAAATATGCAGGGGGATCTCCCGAAAATCTAACACGTAGTCCCAAAGTAAATATGCAGGGGATCTCCCGGGAATCTAACCCGTTGTCCAAAAGTAAATATACAGGGGGATCTCCCGGGAATCTAACCCGTAGTCCCATAGTAAATATGTAGGGGGATCTCCTGGATGGCCAACCTGTAGTCCCAATTTAAAGACACACAATAGCAACCCAAACATTAGGAGAGATTCTAAATTAGGACAAGGAATGGAAAATGCTAGTCAAACATACCACGCAACGTACATATACGACACTTTAAACACTTAGGCAAGCAAGACAAATGAACAAACTTCTCTAAACTAGCATAGAATAAATTCACAATTTAAAATGAACAAGTAAGCAAGAATGCTCAATTCAAATACTTCAAGTTAAAACAGATTTTCCAACAATTTTCTCAAGTACGCGCTCGTTACCTCACGTACGAGGCATGCAATTAACAAACATCATATCCCAAGGGGAAAATCTCCAACACAAGGTTAGATAAGCCACTTACCTCAATTGGCTCTAAAATCAAGTTAAAATCACTCTTTTGCCACGAGTATCCGACTCCAAATGGCCCAAATCTATTCATTTAACTTTAACTCGTAAATAAGAGCTCAAACAACTAATTCTACTATTAAATTTACAGCAAAGGCGAAATTTTAGGTAAAATGACCAAAACGCACCTCGAGCCAGCATGGTCAAAACACGAGGTTCGATCTAAAATTCAATTACCTATTTCCCTCGGAATCCAATTATGTGATTAGTTTTGAAATCAGATCTCGAATTGAGGTTCAACCCCCAATTTTTGAAAAACCCTAGGTCCTACTCAATATACCCAAATTTTCTCCATTAAAAGCTTCGAAATTATGTTAAAAGTTGTTAGAGTGAAGAAAAATAAGTTAGAAATCACTTACCAATCATTTTGAAGAAGAAGAATTGCCTAGAAAACCGCCTATTAGGTTTTGGGTTTTTGAAAAGTGAGCAATAACTGATTAATCTCGTGTATTTTGTACTCTCTAAACCTCCAGCACAGACCGCGGGAGGGTGACCGCGGCCACGCTGGTGGAGCTGAAAGTTGCTGGTCCTTTGAAGTTGGCAGCGCAGATCGCACGAGGGTGACCGCGGCCGCGCAGTCCACGCCCCGGACCGCGTAAAAGCGGACACGACCTTGCTAAAGGTACTGAAGGCTGCGGGTTCTCTAAAGCTTGTAGCGTGGACCACGCGAGGACGACCACGGCCACGTAACTAAAGCCGCAGACTACAGGATCATGATCGGGGCCGCGTGCTGGAACCTGCTGCTTGCACCTGACCTGCAACAACCAGTATTTTAAGTCTAAGACCTCCCGAGGCCTACTCGAAACTCACCCAAGCTCTCGGGGCTCTAAACCAAAAATGCACACGACCTCAAAAACATCCTACAGACTCATGCGATCAAATCGCCAAAATAACATCATATATATCGAGTCGAGCCTCAAAACTCATGATTTCTTCCAAATTTTTTTCATAAGGCGTAAAATTGCTATTTCGGGTCCAAAACACATAGAACAACTTCTGTTTTTAACCAAACTTTATAGAAAGTGCTTCAATCATATATAAGACTTGTATCAGGCATCAGAATCAAAGTACGGGACAGATACCCCAGTCTTCTAATCAAATTTCATTTCCATTATCTTTAATTATTTCCAAAAAAATAATTTCACATAAAAATTCATTTCTTGGACTTGAGACCTTGGAATTCGATTCCAAAGATACGCTCAAGTCCTATATTTTCTTACGGACCTTCTGGGACCATCAAATCACGGGTCCGGGTCCGTTTACCCAAAATGTGACAAGAGTCAACTTTAATCATATTAATATCAAAATTCATCGCTTTTCACATAGAATTCATATTTAAGCTTGCCGGTTACGTGCCAGGACTATGTACACCGATCGAGGCAACCCTCAATGACGTTTTCAAGGCCTGAGAGACACATAATGAGTAAAGAAACAGTTGATGACCCCTTTGGGTTGTCACATTCTCCACCTCTAAAACAACCGTTCATCCTTGAACGGACAAAAGAAAGAAGTACCCGAGTCGGGAAATAGATGAGGATAACGACTCCACATATTAGATTCAGACTCCTAGGTCGATGCCTTAGGAGGCTGGCCTCTTCACTAAACACGCACAGAAGGAAAAATCTTCGACCTCAACTGTCGAACCTGTCGGTCTAAAATAGCCACCGGCTCCTCTTAAAACAGGTCCTTGCCAAACTATAGGATACTGAAATCTAACACGTGGGCTGGATCACCGTGATACCTCCGGAGCATGGATACATGGAAAATGAGATACACGGCTGATAAGCTAGGGGGTAATGCAAGTCGATAAGCCACCTCTCCCACTCTATCAAGAATCTCAAACGGACCGATGTACCTAGGGCTAAGCTTTCCCTTCTTCCCAAACTTCATCATGCCCTTCATCAGCGATACCCGGAGCAACACCCGCTCCCCAACCATAAATACTATATCTCGAACCTTGCGATCTGCACAACTATTCTAGCTAGAATGAGTTGAACGAAGCCTGTCCTGAATGATCTTGACCTTGTCCAAGGCATCCTGAACCATATTTGTACCTAGCAACCGAGCCTCCCACGGCTCAAATTATCCAATCGGTGATCGATACCGTCTACTATATAAAGCCTCATAAGGAGCCATCTGGATGCTCGACTGGTATCTATTGTTGTAGGCAAACTTCGATAATGGTACCTTTACTGCAAGCCAATCTTAGAAAACACCTGTGCGCCCTGAAGCTGATCAAACAGTTCATCAATTTGATATGAGGCAAAGTATAACGGTTCTTCACTATAACCTTGTTCAACTGGCGGTAATCAATGCACATACGTATAAAACCATCCTTCTTCTTCACAAACAACACAGGAGCACCCCACGAGGAAACACTGGGTCGAATAAAACCTTTATCAAGCAATTCCTGCTTCTGATCCTTCAACTTTTTCAACTCAGGAGGAGCCATATGGTACGGAGGAATGGAGATGGGCTGAGTTCCCGACAACAAGTCAATGCCAAAATCAATGTCCCTACTGGGCGGCATGCCCAGAAGATCAGCTGGAAACACATCAGGATAATCCCGTACTATTGGAACTGAGTCGACAGAAGGGGCATCCGCACTGATATCTCTCACATAGGTTAAGTACTCTGCACACCCCTTCTCAACTATGCGCTGAGCTTTAAGAAAAGGGATAACTATATTGGGAGTATCATCTAAATTACCATTCCACTTAACACACAGAATACCTGCCATAGCTAGCGTCACGGTTTTGGCGTGACAATCAAGAATAACATAATGGGGCAACAACTAGTTCATGCCCAAGATAATAACAAAATCAACCATTTCGAGCAACAATAAATATGCTCCAGTCTCAAAACCACAAAGAGTAACTAAACATGACCGATAAACACAGTCCACAATAAGGGAATCTCCCATAAGAGTAGAAACATAGACGGGGGAACTCAAATAATCCCACCCAAATGCGGAGCAAAGTAAGAAGACCCATAAGAATAAGTAGAGACTGGATCGAATTGACCTGATGCCTCTCTGTGAAAAACCGGTATAATACCTGTGATATAGAATCAGAGGCAACAACCTCGGCACGAGTATGAAGGGCACAATATCTAGCCTGGCCTCCCCCTCGAGGGTGACCTCTACCTCCCCTGCCTCCACCTCTTGCTGGCTGAGTGGGTGGGGCCGCAACTGGGGCTGTGATCATGGCATGAGAACTCTATTGATAAGGAATGTCCATCTCCAAATCTCGAGCCATGCTAGATCTAGGTGGGATAAGACCATCCCGAACTTGCGAACTCTCTCACGGACTGTACCGACCAAAGTCGGTGCATGCTTGGCCAATCTGGTATAATGGATAGCATACTCCAAAATGGTCATAGCACCCTGACGCAAATGCTCAACTCTGCGTGCCATGCGTCCCTTAGACTCTGGGGAACAAACTCTCTCATAAACATATCCAAGAACTAGGTGTAAGTCACTGAAGCAGCCTCGACTGGGCTGTCTATCTCATAAGTGCACCACCAATCATAATGGCTCCCCGAAGCTGAAAGGCAATAAAGCAAACCTCGATTGACTCTACTATGCCTATAGTGCGAAGATTATGGTGGCACTCCTCTAGAAATCCCAAGGCTTCATCTATCGCTCGTCCATTGAAAACCAGAGGATCATATTTCTTGAACCTCTCCAACCTCCGAGGCTCATCCTCAGAAGCAGCTACCCCATCCACGGGCTGAACTGGCACTGTAGGCGGAGTGGGAATGAACCTTGGGGCCTGCTCAACCTGCACTCACTGCTCAAGAGTGCGGACGGCGGGAGTCTATGCTCCCCCCCCCCGCCGCTTGGGATGTGGCTGCAGCAAGGGGAAGCAACCTTGCCTGAGCTAAGGTGGTGTACATGGACATGAACTGAGCTAATGTCTCTTGAAGGGCTGGCGTAGTAGTGGCAGTAATAGGCATGCCAGGTACCTAGGCTCCAGCTGGATCTACTGGTGGTGCCTTAGCGGCAGCTCGCGCCGGTGCTCTGGCTGCACCACGTGTGCGTCCTCGCCCTCTACCCCGGCCCCAACCTCGGACGGCTGCGGTAGGGGGCGCGCGTACCTGGTCATCGCGAGTAGTACGTGTCCTCACCATCTGTGAGAGAATAGAAGACAGAAGTTTAGATTTGACATAAAAAATATCGCACGACCAAGAAATCAATGAAGTGAAGATTCTTTCCTAAACGGTTAGATAGCCCCTCATAGATAAGTACAGATGTCTCCGTACTGATCAACGTGACTCTAATAGACCGGCCTGTGTTCCGTGACTCCTATGAACCTAGAGCGCTGATACCAATTTGTCAAGACCCTAGTTCGCCCCTCCATGAATATGACGTGATGGCACCTAGTCCCTACAACTAGGTAATCCTATCAACGCAAAAATTAATATAACTGGCGGAAATATCTGACTAAATTAAACAAAAACTAGAGGAGAAATGGATAAGTGCCACTTAGAATATACAACCCAAAATAAATGTAAAGGTCTGTAAATCAATCCCAAATCTCGAAAACTCACAGGAAACACAGGCTAAAGGAAAATGTTGTAAATGCTCTAATCTCCAGAATGTCTACTTTAAAAGTATGATAAAGTCTAAACGCTACAGATAGAATAAGGAAGGAAACTCTTCGGTCTGCGGATGCTGCAGATATACCTCGAGTCTCAGCAAGATCTCTCTACCTTGATAGTAGTGCGTCTGAGATAAAGTACACATGAAAAACATGCGCATAAGAGGCATGAGTACACCACAGCGGTACTCAGTATGTGCCAAGCTTAACCTCGATTGGGTAGTGACGTGGAAGGTCAGGGCCCTACTGAGATTAAACAACATAAATAAAAATGATGACAACAGTATACAGTAAGAAGACGTAATGGAATACAACTGTGGATTAAGTCAGGCTATACAAACAACAATCAACACACCGAGGATAAAATAACACAGAGTAAAACAACTCAATATCAGTACCAAATTATTAGGATCTCCCGGGATACCGTCCTATAGTCTATTTCTGGGTCAATATCAATAATGAGGATCTCCAAGGATACCGTCATGTAGTCCATTCCCATATCAATACCAATAACGGGACCTCCCAGGATACCATCCCGTAGTCCATTTCCATATCAATACCAATAACGAGGATCTCCCAGGATATCGTCCTGTAGTCCATTCCCAAATCAATGCGATGATTCTCCCAGGATACCGTCTTGTAGTCCATAATACAAATGTGCATGGGGATATCTCGGGAATCTAACCCGTAGTGCCAAAGAAAATATGTAAGGGGATCTCCGAAGAATCTAACTTGTAGTCCCAAAGTAAATATGCAGGGGGATCTCCCGGGAATCTCACCCGTTGTCCCAAAGTAAATATGGAGGGGGATCTCCCGGGAGGCCAACCCGTAGTCCCAAAGTAAAAACGAAAATATCCAACAATTTTCTCAAGTACGCACTCGTCACCTCACGTACGAGTCATGTAATTAACAAACGTCATATCCTAAGGGGAAAATCCCTCCCACAAGGTTAGACAAGCCACTTACCTCATTCGGCTCCAAAATCAACTTGAAATCACTCTTTTGCAATGAGTATCCGACTCCAAATGGCCCAAATCTATTCATTTAAATTTTATCTCGTAAATAACATCTCAAACAACTAATTCTACTATTAAATGTACAGCTAAGACGAAATTTTAGGTAAAATGACCAAATCTCCCATCGATCCAACGTGGTCAAAACCCGAGGCTCAAATTAAAATTCGGTTACCCATTCCCCCACGAATCCAATTATGTGATTAGTTTTGAACTCGAACCTCGAATTGAGGTCTAACCCCTTTTTGAAAAACACCCAAATTTTCCCTATTAAAATGTTCGATTTGATGTTGAAATTATGTTAAAAAGTGTTAAGGAGTGAAGAAAATGAGTTAGAAACCACTTACCAATCGTTTTGAAGAAGAAGTATGTCTTAGAAAATCGCCTCTTAGGTTTTGGGTTTTTGAAAAGTTAGAAATAACTAAAAAATCCCATGTATTTATACTCTCTGAACCTCCAGCGCGTACCGCGAGAGGGTGACCGCAGCCGCGCTCGTGGAGCTGAAAGTTGTCATTCCTCTGAAATTGGCAGCGCAGACCACGCGAGTGTGACCACGGCCGCGCTAGAGGAACTGAAGGCTGCGGGTTCTCTGAAGCTGGCAGCGCGGACCGCGTGATCACGACCACGGCCGCGTGCTAGAACCTGCAGCTTGCACCTGACCTGCAACATCTGGTGTTTTATGTCTAAGACCTCCTGGGACCTACTCAAAACTCACCCGAGCCCTCAAGGCTCCTAACCAAAAATGTACACGACCTCAAAACATCCTACGGACTTGTCCTTGCAATCAAATTGCCAAATAACATCATATATATCGGATCGAGTATCAAAACTCAAGATTTCTTCTAAATTTTTTTCATTAGGCATAAAATTGCCATTTTGGGTCCGAAACACGTCAAACGACGTCCGTTTTTAACCAAACTTTACAGAAAGTGCTCCAATCATATATAAGAGTTGTACCGGGCACCAGAACAAAAATACGGGCCGATACCCCAGTCTTCTAATCAAATTTCGTTTCTGTTTTCTTTAATTATTTCTAAAAAAATAATTCCACATAACAATTCATTTCTCGGACTTGGGGCCTCGGAATTTGATTCCAGGTATACGCTCAAGTTCCATATTTTCCTACGGACTTTCCGGGACGTCAAATCATGGGTCCGGGTCCATTTTTCCAAAATGTTGAGCAGAGTCAACTTTAATCATATTAATATCAAAATTCATTGCTTTTCGCACACAATTCATATTTAAGCTTTCCGATTACGCGCCCGGACTGCGGACGCCAACTGAGGAAACCCTCAACGAGGATTTCAAGGCCGCGGAGACATGGAATGTGTGAAGAAACAGGTGATGACCCCTTTGGGTCGTCACAATAACATTTAAAAAATGAGAATTTACAAGAATTGTGGCTTTGCTACAGCATTACATAAATATGATTTATAAAACTATTCATAAAGCATAGATTCACATGTTTCATCCCAAAAGAAAGTGTGATGACCATGGTCTTCCATTGACATAACTCTATCACACATTTTAGAAAAATCTCTCGTGTCTATTATTTAACAAAAACTAGATTTTTAGTCAAAGATAGAATTTAGAAAAGTACGGGTTACTGATAATCAGAAAAGTATATAAAGAAAGAAATTTGCGAATAATATGATCAGAAAGTAAGTAAATCAACGTATATTCTAATAGTATTTCGTGTCTCAATAATAGTTTGTTCCTCTCCCTTTTATAGCTATTTCGGGGATATGAGACTTGTCTTTGTCATAATAAGGCTATTATGGGAAATTAATGACTTTAAATGCTCTGTTACGCAATCATATAACTCTAATATTTCTAGTATTTAATACTCATTAAATACCGTATCGAGACTCTTATTTGATACCAGATTCATTCCTTTGATTCTTCACGATCTTTGAGCTTTAAATGTCTTGAATAGGTACGAGCGTTGAATTGCTTGTACGACTTCTTGTGCCTCTTCTATTTGCCTTGCCCGTATCTGTTGTTGCTCGTACCTCTTAACTAACCTTAATTCTTTGATTGTTTGACCAGTCTACATGTCATTTCATGTCATCTCTAATATGCAAACTAAATTTTTCCCAATACAGATCGTCCCCCTACTTTCCATTTATTCGTCAGTTGAATATTTGGGAAGTGGATTTCATTAAAGGAGAAATATTTTCAATATTAATGCTATGATAAGTGCTTCAATTGTCACCTCTATTTAATGCTCTTCCCATGTGTCAACTCCTTATCAATTCTACAGTTTACACCCCTTTTCAAGGCCTTTTTTTACAGCTCCACTATTTATGAAGTACTAGTTACCATTATTATGACCCTTCCATTACTGTATTTTCACTTTTGACAGTTTCCCATAAGCATAAATATAATTTTACCTTTTACTTTTTACCACATAACACTTTTTCGAACATTTGAATTTTGCAAATCTCTGTTCACTTATTCTTCCTCCTCATCTTGTCTTCTTCAAACCCTAACCCTAGGAGAGTTCATATTTTAGAAAACTTTCCTAATGCCCCTGTTAGACATAGAAGGGGTGCTAGACTAC
Organism: Nicotiana benthamiana; assembly: GCA_034376525.1. NCBI lineage: Eukaryota > Viridiplantae > Streptophyta > Magnoliopsida > Solanales > Solanaceae > Nicotiana > Nicotiana benthamiana. The sequence goes on from CM067330.1 coordinate 96,236,261, forward strand.
ATAGATTAGGATCCTATCATGGAGATGGTTCTGCCATGCCTTCTCCTAGCCTTGGTCCTTATTCTAGAACTAGAGGTTCTTTTACCCAAAAATCATCTTCTAAGGGCAAGGAACCCTCTGAACCATTACAGGAGCCTTTGGTAGAAGAGATAGTCCCTAACGATTTATTTTTTCATCATGATAGACAATCACTTCAAAGCCAAGTTTCTGGTCTGGATCGTACCGATGCTTACCCCACTTTGATTATAGAGATTTTAGCTCCTATAGTTCGCAAAGATTGCCACCGGAATGACGATTTTACCATTGTAATCCCCAATCCAAATCAAAGAATTACTTCCTATATGACTGGACTCTCATTTCTTTACACATACCTTTTTACTCTTGGGTTTAAACAATCTATCAATCCAGTAGTCCTCGATTTCTATCGTTTCTTTAGAGTCTGCTTAGCACAGATTAGCCCGTTGGTATGGAGGGCCGTTTCTTGTTTAAGACATCTAACCAATTTGGCGGAGGTTAATTTCACCCTCCCTCACCTAATTCATCTCTACACCCCTAGAATTTTTTCGCAATGGCTTTTTAACCTTAGTGACTAGGAGCAAGAGGGTTTTGGTGAGTCAAGAAGATGATATGGATCATGGCTAGTACGGCCGGTTTGTTGGTGCCCCCACAATTGGTTTAGTGGATGAAGGAAACATTCCTTTTTATGATAAGTGGAAATTTGCACGTAAGTTTCTCATCCTTTTTTTTCGTATATTTTTCTTTCGAGTTTATCAATTTTTTTAACTTTATTTTTTTAGCAACCATGGGAGTTGTGGAGAACGTTTCCAATTTTCGTGGTTGGGTAGATATATTGTTGAAGATCGCGCCTATGGAGGCTAGGTATTGGAAATAATATTTTCAATCATTATGGTTTGGAAGCAAAGACTCACGATAAGAGTTTTTGTCTTTCTCGTATGTAGAAATATTTCCCTTTATTGCCCTAACGTTCATCCTTCTCTTTGTCAGGATTTGCTATTCGAGGTGTTACTGCTGAAGCAGTTACGTCCACTGGTTCCTCTTCAGGAACTCAAATTTCCTTAGAAAAGGCTCAGGATATACTCTTAAAAAGGAAAACCATTGAAGAGCATGACTCCGAGAAAGAAGGTGAAGGTGGTTCCGTGATGACAAGACCAAGAGTTAGGAGATGTATCGTCTATAACGAAGCTGAAGTTTCTCCTGATTTTTCACCTACTGGGCATGTTTATCTCATCTCTGATGACGATGTTGCTACCCCTCGTGACACTCGTCACTCTATTAACTAGCTTTTCGTTAGTGGTTTCGAAAATAGTGAGTTATGGTCTGTTTTGGATGAACATCCCCTGTCTTCCTCTTCAACTCTCATATCTTCAGTTCCTTCTTTTTCTTCTCATATTGTGCCTTTGATCCCTTCCTTACCTGCTCCATCTACTTTTGTACCTTTCTTTGCTGTTTTTACTTTTTCTACTGCTCCTCCTTTAGTAGTTCCTCCTTCTATTGTCCATCATACAGAAGTGGGTTCTACAAGTAGAAGTGTTGCTATGAGGGGCATGACTATTGAAGTTCCTGCTATCAACAACCTTTTGAGGAAATCTGGTTAGGCAGATGTTTGGCTTGAGCCTTTAATTGGTCCAATTGAGAAAGAAAAAATGAATAGACATAGCTGTCTGACTTTGATGAATGGCACAGTTCATGTTACCTTGAAGGTATTTTCCTTCTTTCTTTACTTTGCAAAATATTTTCTCTAAAATTCTTATTTTCCCGCCTTATCGTTTTCAGACTAATCTCATTGGTACAGAGTTGATGAGTAGAGTTTCTCTATCAGAGAAGGTGGAACATGACTCTGAAAAGGCTGTTCTTGATTCAGAGACGGTAGCTCGCGACTCTCAGTTGGAAGCAACTAACTGGAAGGAACAATTTGATAGTGCACAAATTACTACAGAAGATTTGCAAGAGAACAAGAATAACCTAGAAGAGCAGATAAGAGCATTATCCTCAAAGCTTGCAGTTGTCAAGACTTCTTCAAGTCAGGCAGAGAAAGAAAGAGAGCGTCTCGAGACTTCTTTCTCAGAGAAATTATCTAAGGCAAGTGAAGAGAATAGGAGTTGAAAGCTCTTTTATGTCAAAATGAAGTTTAATGTTGGAGATGTGATGTAGAGTTTGACTCAGAGACAAGAAGATCTGCAAACTTCTGATGGAAAGGAGCATGCCTTGGAAAAATCTCATGCTTCTTTCCAAGCCTCTTACAACTTAGCCTTGGCTGAAAATGAAGAACTCAAGAATGAAATTTTTACTTGGGAAAGAGATTATGAGCTTCTTGAAGATAAGTCTGTCGTTGATATAAGCTAGGAATTTTTGAACTCTCGGCATGATGCTTTAGTTGAAGCTAGCCAAGAAAACTTCAATCTGGAATCAGAGTTAGCTAAAGTTATGAAGACCATTAAAACAGCCCAACAACCACTATGCTTCCCTTCACCCGCAATTGAAGTTCCCGAAGCTGAAGCTCCCGGAGTTGAAGCTCCCGTGAGTGAAGCTCCCGTGGTTGAAACTCTCACAGTTGAGGTCCCCATGAACGCTGAAATTGTCTCAGGTACCGCACCTTCTTCAAGCTCAACCGTGCCTCTTGTTGCAAGCCAGGCTGAAACTTTGTCTGTTGATGCACCAATTGCTGCGACTGAAGATCAACCTGCCTCTGTTGATGATGCTGTTCCAGTTGAGCTCGCTGATAATCCTTCCTCAGTTCTTTCTTCTTAGTGAAAAGATTTGTATTTTATTTTAATTCCTTTTTTGCAGGTACCCATTTGGAAAACTATATTAAAGTTCTTGGGTTCTTTTGAAAGTTTTTTGGTAATCAAACCCTTGGTTATTATAAGTCCCCAAGTCATGTCATGGGGCATTTTCTACAAATAGTTTAATGAATAATTTTATACTTAGTCTTTAGATTTAAATATTAAGAAGTTTTTGTTATCATTAAACTTCCATCTGTTCTATTCTTGCCTTTTATTTCAAGGACTTAAAAAATAGTCTGCATTTTTGTTCTTTGAAAATGCTTATGTTAATCTCATGACTACATAGCATGAGTTTCATAAAAGAGGGCCATTTTTAAATTTTGACACTTAATGAAGAAGACATCTCAACTTCATAATGGTGTTAATATACGATAAAAGAAATAGGAACACACATGTTTCTTTGAATTAACTTGACAAGTTTTTATTTTTTTAACTTTGATAAGTTTTATATAATACTTTACATGTATTTAAATTACATCTATAACTTTCTCGTAACATATATTTAATAAACACGAAGTTTTGTCTTTACAACCCGTTCCATTTCAAAATAACAAATGTAAGGTTTTTCTTTATAACCTGCTTTAGTACATAGCTTTACCCTAACTATAGTAAGGTTTTATTTTAGCCTTGGCTCATGACGTCGTGACTTTTACTCTGCACTTGACCACTTGACTTGTTCAGGCTTGATTTTTCTTCAATCTTCTTTGCCTTCGTTATACGTACTCGTATATACTACATAGTCCCAAAGTGTTTGAGTGTTGAAGTATGAAGTCTCGAGCACGTGATTGTTTCCCACTTTTAGTATTTTTCCTTAAAAGGAAACACGTACGGGACTCGGAGGTATGATTTTAGATGAATACTGACTAGCCTATATGTATTTTTATCAGAATAATTGTAACCCTAGGCAAGGAATATTAGTTTATTCCGTATACCTTACATGTCGTGACTCATTATCTAGTACGTGTTATATTTTTACCTAGCATCTAAAATCGTTAGTAAAAACTTTAACAATTCAAAAATATACTTTAAAAGATGCGTACCTTATCGTGGGTATTTCTTAGAAATAATATCTTTTTAAGTGAATCGCGTTCCAATGTGTCGGTAGCTTTTTACCTTCCATTGTTTCTAGTTTATATGCTCCTTTGCCACTAATACCACAATTTCTGTAGGGTCCTTCCCATGTTGGACTTAATCTTCCTGTAACAGCTGCCTTTATGGATTGAAAAACATTTTTGAGCACAAAGTCCCCTTTTTAAAAAAATTTAAGGCGAGCTTTCCTATTGTAGTACCTTTCTATGACTTGCTTTTGTGCTTCCATTATTACCAACGCACCTTCGCTTCTTCCGACAAGTAGATCGAGACTCATACACATTTCTTTATTATTGGATTCTTTAGTTACGTGTGTAAAACTTGTACTTGTCTCCCCTATCTCGACTGGAATTAAAGCTTCAATACCATAAACGAATGAGAATGGTGTTTCTCCCGTACTCGCTTTTGTTGTTGTGCGATATGTCCATAAAACACCAGGCAACACTTCTGGCCAATTGCCTTTTGATTCTTCCAAACGCTTCTTTAAATTATTAATAATAACCTTGTTTGTTGACTCTGCTTGCCCATTACCTACTGGAGGATACGGTGTGGATGTAATTCTTTTAATCTACCAACTCTGAAAAAATTGTGTGATTTGTGCCCATATAAATTGAGGACCATTGTCATATACAATCTCTTTGGGTACTCCAAATCGACAAATGATATTGCACCAGATGAAATCTCTGGCCTCCTTTTCTCGTACCTGGATGAAGGCTCATGCCTCTACCCATTTAGTGAAATAATCAACAAGTACTAGCAGAAATTTTACCTGCCCTTTTGCTTGTGTTGATAGACCCACGATATCCATCCCCCACTTCATAAATGGCCAAGGTGTGATGACCGGATGTAGCAAATCCGTGGGTCTATGCATGTTGTTCCCGTCCCTCTGACATTTATCACATTTGGCCACGAAATTTCCTGCTTTTTCTTCCATTTTAGGCCAATAATAGCCTGCTCTAATCAAGGTTCTTATCAGTGATCTTCCTCCGGCATGGTTTCTACCATTCCCCCCATATATTTACCTCATTACATATTCTGTTTGAGAGGGTCCGAGACATCTAGCTAAGGGGCCACCGAACATTTTTCGATACAAATTACCTTGATACAGGCAGTAATGAGCAGCCGAAGGGCATGAGCTTTTTTCTTGTCATCAGAAACAGTTTCATACTGTAAAAAAGCAACGACCGCGTTTCTCCAATCCCAAGTTAAATTATTAAAATTTACCTCATTTTTATCAAGATCAATAGTTGAATGAAATAGTTGAATAACTGAGGAATTTTCATCACTTGTCACATCAACTACAGACACAGGATTAGCTAAAGCGTCTGCTTTAAGATTCTCATCTCTTGGTATATGCATAACTTTCCAGGTTTGAAATTGCTTTATTAGTTCTCGCACCTTCTCTAAATATTGCTGCATCCTGGTTTCCATGGATGTATAAGTCCCTAGCATCTGGTTAACTACGGACTGCGAATCACTCTTTATTATGATATGATTTATGCATAGTTCTCGAGATAATTCTAAATCTGCAATCACAGCTTCATACTCTGGTTTATTGTTAGTTATTGAATGATATTTTATTGCTTGTCGTATAGTTTCACCTGTAGGTGGTACTAAAACAATCCTAAACCCGCTACTTTCACGTTAGATGAACCATCAGCAAATAAAGTCCAAATTCATGGATTAGCCTCATTAAGTATCTGCACTTCTTTTTCTGCTTCTAGTTGCATCCCTTGGCTAAAATCAGCCACGAAATCAGCTAATACTTGTGATTTGATAGTATTTCTAGGTTTTTATGTTATTTCATATTCACTTAATTCTATAGCCTATTTAGCCAACCTACCTGATAATTCTTGCTTATGTAATACATTTCGCAAAGGATATGCAGTAACTACAATAATTGGATAACATTGAAAATAAGGTCTCAACTTCCTAGATGCCATGATTAATGCAAGACCTAGCTTTTCTATCTGAGGATACCTTGTCTCCACATCTAATAGAGATTTACTAACATAATATATAGGAGGTTGTTTACCTTGTTCTGCTCCAACCAAAACAGCACTTGTCGCTACCTCTGAAACAGCAAGGTAGATGAGTAGTCTTTCCCCAGCCTTTAGTTTAGCAAGCAAAGGTGGGTTTGACAAGTATGTTTTAAAATCTTTGAGTGTCTGTTGACATTCTTCATTCCATTCTAAATGATCTTGCTTTTTAAAAGATGAGACGAATCTAAAACATTTCTGTGATGACTTGGATATAAATCTTCCCAAGGCTGCAATCCTCCTAGTTAATCTTTGAACTTCTTTCTTAATTGAACGTACTTCGGGGATTTCTTCAATGGCCTTAATATGTGCAGGATTTACTTCAATACTATTGTTAGAAACAAGAAAACCGAAAAACTTACCTGATGCAACGCCAAATACACATTTTTGGATTTAATTTCATATTAAATTTTCATAAAATCTTAAACGTTTCAGACAGATGCGATATATGATCTATGGAATTTTGTGTTTTAATGAACATATCATCTATATAAACCTCCATAGTATTTCCCAAATGTTGTTGAAACATTTTGGTAACTAACCTTTGATACGTTGTTGTTACATTATTTAAACCAAAAGGCATTACATTATAGCAGTAAGTCCCCATGTCTGTTATGAATGATGTTTTTTCATCATCATCTGGATCTATTTTAATCTGATTATAACCTGAATATGCATCGAACAAACTCAACAGTTCGTGCCCTGTAGTAGCATCACTTAATTGATCTATATGAGGTAAGGGAAAAGAATCTTTAGGACAAGCTTTATTGAGATCTGTATAATCTACACAAACTCGCCATTTACCATTCATTTTTGGTACCATGACAGTGTTAGCTAGCTATTCAGGATACTTTACCTTGCATATAGACCCATTTTTTAATAATCTGTTCACCTCATCTTGAATCACCTGATTTTTGAAAGTGCCTTGATTTCTTTTCTTCTGTTTGACAGGTGGGTGAGATGGATTTTTATTCAATTTGTGAGTCATAACCTCCGGTGGTATACCTGTCATATCAGAATGGGACCAAGAAAAACAATCCGCGTTAGCTTTCAAAATTTCAATCAACTTACGTTTCATCTCCGGGCTAAGATTGGATCCTATGTACACTTCTCTTTCTGGCCAGTGTACAAATAAGACCACTGCCTCCAATTCCTCTATTGAAGTTTTGATGTTTTCATTTTCTTCTAGTTGTTGAATGAAATCGGGTCTTGAATCCATATCTGTTTTCCCTGAATCACCTACGTTGATGTTATGTTCTCCCCAACTAAATTCTGTAATTGCTATTTCCCTTCACATTTCCCATTTGAATTTGCCATGGAGTTGATGTTCTTGGATGTTTGTTGGTCTCCCCTGATTTAACATATTCCCCATGCTGTTGGAAATTTAATAACTTGATGTAATGTCTATGGAACAACATCCATGTCATGGATCCACGGCCTACCGAGAATTATATTATGAGCCAATTCTATTTCTACTACTTGAAATTTTGTATCCTTGACAACACCTTCTGCAAATGTAGTAAGCATTACTTCCCCTTTTATTACGACACTAGAATTGTCAAAACCTGACAAAGTATGCGCTTTTGGGACCGACTTTTCTTCTGCTTGCATTTCTCGTAGCACTCGTAACAAAGTAATATTCACATAACTACCTGGATCAATTAAAACTCATTTGACGTTAGTATCATGTACTAGTAAAGATATTACCAGTGTGTCGTTATGTGGAGTTAATAAACCCTCAGCATTTGCATCATCAAACGTGATGTTTTCTTCCTCCAACACGTGCCGCAGCCACTTCTCGTGGGTAATTGTAACTTTTGAAATTTTATTAGCCGCGGTAATGACACATAATTGATTTCGCCCCCACTTATAACATTAACTGTTCTTTGGGGAGAAGGTGGTTTTGATGGCTCTTGTCTGGTTTTCATATATGCATGTTTTCCTTTCTCACTGAATAACTTAGCCAGATACCCTTGATTTAACAAATGTTCAACATCTTCCTGTAAAAATCTGCAATTTGCATTTTTGTGTCCATGATCGTTGTGAAAATTCGCACCATGATCAGGGTTTCGTCCGTTCGGATTTGATCTCATCTCCTTTGGCCATCGTACCTTATCTCCCATGCTTCTTAAAATAGCTAAGAGTTCAGAGGTACTTATGTTGAAATTGTAACCATTGAATCTTGCCTTTAGACTTCCATCATCGTCTCGTGACCGCGTGTGTTCCGATCGTTCCCAAATCTTGAATTCAAACCCGATTCCCAATTCCTCGATCTATGATCATACCTCTAACTATCTAGCTTTGATCGTGAGTCTCTTCCCGTGGGTCCCATGGCTCGTACCTATTTTTACCAGATCTTTTTTCATTTTTATGCGCCTTGAACTTATTTTCTCTTTTTTTATGTCGTAAAATAATATCCTCTTCCATCCTTATCTTCGTACTGTATTTGTTGTAGACGTCATTCCAGGTTGTTGCTGGAATTTCTCGAAGGCTTTCCTTGAGTCGTCTCGTAGCTTCTGAACTCTTCTCATTCAAATTTCTGGTGAAGGCTATGGCTGCCCAATTGTTAGGTACTCGTGGCAATGTCATTCTTTTCCGTTGAAATCTGTCCACGAATTCTCTATGCAACTCTGAATCTCCTTGCTTGATTTTGAAGATGTATTTCATTCTCTTTTCCACTTTTTGAGCTACCGAATGTGCTTTGATAAATGGATCTGCAAGCTCAGTAAAAGAATTTATAGAATTTTTAGGTAAAAGAGAATATCATGTTATTGCTCCTTGACTGAGCATTTCACCGAATATATTGACCAAGACTGATTCAATCTCCTGCTTGGTCAAATCATTGCCCTTGACATCTGCTGTAAATGCAATAACGTGATCTCGTAGGTCTGTTGTTCCATCATATTTTGGAATATCAGGCATCTTGAACTTCTTTTGAATTGGGAAAGGGGCGGCACTTGAGTTCCAGGCTGTTGAGAATACTTATTCATATCTACCCCCTTGATCACGGGCGGTACCCAGGGTATTTTCTCTATGCGGTCACCTTGCTTCTTGAGCTGTTTCTGCAATGTTAATACTAGATTTTGTAAATCAGAATTAACTGTATTATCTGGGTCTCCCTCATGTGTTTCATTGGCGATTCCACCGCTACCTGAATTAACCAGTCCAGAACGAGGATTCTCCAAAGTATTGTTATTTGGAGTAGGTGTGGTTGTAGCAACGGGTAATTGACTAATAAAAGCTTGTAAATCCTTGTTGACCTGAGTAGCGATAAGTTTTTGTAAAGCTTCGTCCATAGCTTCAACATCCTCAAATTGAACTTGTCCATTTGTGTGAGATCCTTCAGGAATTCCTTCACGAGATTGTCGTGGCGAACCTTGTGGAGAAGGAACTAATGCATTATTGTCTCGCATATCTCCCTGAAGTTGTTGGTTTGTTTGATTTTCTTGGTTTCTTTGGGTGTCATCATTGTTGTTTGACATAGTTGATGCACCAAAGAAAATCAAGCTAAGATATAACTGATTATCAGATTCCCGGTAGCGGAACTAATTTGTTTAACCAAAATTTAGATTTTTAGTCAAAGCTAGAGTTTAGAAGAATATAGGTTACTGATAATATATAAAGAAAGAAATTTGCGAACAATATGATCGGAAAGCATGTAAATCAAAGTATATTCCAATAGTGTTTCATGTCCCAACAATTGTTTGTTCCCTCCCCTTTTATATCTATTTCGCTTATCTTTGTCATAATAAGGCTATTATGAACAATTAATGACTTTAAATGCTACGTTACGCAATCATATACATTAAATACACATTTTCTAATGTTTCTAGTATTTAATACTCAATAAATACTGTATCGGGACTCTTATTTGCTACCAAATTCATTTCTTTAATTCTTTATGATCTTTGAGCTTTAAATGTCTTAATAGGTATGAGCATTGAATTGCTTGTACGACTGCTCGTGTCTCTTCTATTTGCCTGGCTCGTATTTGTTGTTCCTCGTACCTCTTAACTAACCTTAATTCTTTGACTGCTTGACCCGTCTACGTGTCATGCCACGTCATCTCCAATACGTAAACTAAATTTTTCTCAATACATCTATAGAATCCATCTCTAAATCAGTCCATTCAAATTCAAGAGCAAACGATGTTGAACGACTCTCCTCTTCACTAGCAATATCAGACAACTGGAAATCCTTCAATTCGTGGCAATCTGCTTCAATATACTTTAACGAATTAGAACCAGTGATCAGAACAGGAGCGATCTTTGCTTCTAAAGACTGGATCACGCTTCTAATCTTTTCTTCATTACTTTCTTCAATCTCCGATTTTCGAGAAATGACATGAGAATATAAGTATCAATTTTTGAGAATTCAACATCACTGAACTCATCATAACTAGTGTCGGAGGTTGACATGTTTTGCAAAGGAGAAATGGAAGAAGAAGAGAATGGTAGAAACTTAAAGCAACTGGAATTTACAACCGTCACCGGAAATTTCGCCAGAGAAGACGACCGGTCAACTGTAGCGAACCAATCAACTCTCTGAAATTACATATTGGTCCCTCCACTTTCAAAAATTACATCTTTGCCCCTATAGTGGAATTTCAGCCACGAAGTGTCAATTCCACCATTTTTGACCGTTCCGGACACAACGCTGAACTCCGTGTTTAAAAGATTCAACCCCGATCGTGTTGAAAAATTATTTTGTAAGATGACAATGTCCACAGAAGAGTCAACATCATCTTTCACAGCCATGATTACGCTTACTGCCACAAATTACATGCTATGGAGACCTCGGATGGCAGATCTCCTAAGCTGTAAAGATTTGTTTAATCCCATAGAATTGATGGGTAAAAATCCTGATCCCGCCAAGGAGTTAGAGTGGAAGAAATCAAATCGAAAAATATTGGTCAAATTCGTCAATGGATTGATCATAGTGTCTTCCACTATGTTGCACAAGAAACTGACGAATATTCCCTCTGGAAGAAGTTAGAAGACATGTACCTGGCCAAGACCGCTCGGAATAAGGCCCTATTGATGAGGCGCTTAGTCAATAGGAAGCTAAAAAATGAAACTTCAGTTTCCGAGCATACCAGTGAGTTCCAAACCTGGTCAACCAGTTGTCGTCTGTAGAGATGCCACTTAGCGATGAAGTTCAGACGCAGTTACTACTCAGTTCCCTTCCTGATAGTTGGGAAACGCTGGTCGTATCACTCAGCAACTCAGCCCCTAATGGCAAACTTACCATGTCAATGGTCAAGGATGCCCTATTCAGTGAAGAGGCAAGGAGAAAGGAGATGGGCACAGATCAGACCCATGCCTTTGTCAGAGAGAACCGGGGGAGGCAACAAAAGAGTAGCAAAAGCAAATGGAGAGGCAGAAGCAAGAGCAGGGGCAGGTCCACTGCTGGTAGAAAACCAACATATAAGTGCCATCATTGTGGAATAGAGGGACATATGAAGAAGAACTGCTACAAATGGAAAGAGGAGCGAAGCCAAAGCAGTTCGCAGCCGAAGAACAAGGGTGGAGAAACGTTAGTTACTATCTCTGGTGATGTAGCTTATTGTAAAACCCAAGATGAGTCATGCCTTCACGTCTCACGAGAAGACACGGAATGGATGGTAGATACTGCATCATCCTACCACGTGACTCCATACAAGGAATACTTCACAACTTACAAAGGTGGTGACTTTGGAGCTGTGAAAATGGGAAATTCCAGTTCCGCTGAGATTGTCGGAATTGGTGATGTCCAGATAAAGAGAAGTTCCGGGAGCACAATCACTTTGAAGGATGTCCGCCATGTGCCAGATCTTCGGCTAAATCTATTGTCAGGAATATCTCTTGACAAACAGGGCTATGATAGTCACTTCAGTAAAGGCGCATGGAAGTTAACAAGAGGCGATATGACAGTCGCCCGAGGACATATTTGTGGCACTCTATACAAGACTCATGTGAGGATATGCACAGACAGCCTCAACGTTGCAGAAAAGAAGGCTTCTTAAATTTTATGGCACCAGAGACTCGGCCACATGAGTGAGAAAGGGTTGTCTACCCTAATAAAAAAGGAGTTCATCAATGTGTACAAGGATGCTGTACTAAATCCTTGCAATCATTGTCTGTTTGGTAAGCAGCATAGAGTCTCATTTAATTCCTCTTCAACGAGAAGATCAGAGTTACTCAGTCTGGTACACTCTGATGTTTGCGGTCCCTTAGAGATTGAATCACTCGGCGGCAATGAATATTTTCTAACGTTCATTGATGATGCTTTTCAAAAGGTGTGGATGTATTTCTTACGGACGAAGGACCAGGTGTTCGATTACTTCAAACTGTTCCATGTCATGGTGGAACGTGAGACAGGAAAGAAGTTGAAGTGTCTTCGATCCGACAATGGAGGTGAATACTCTTCCAGGCAGTTCAATGCCTATTTCAGATCATATGGCATTCGACATGAGAAGACGGTCCCACGCACCCCTCAACACAATGGTGTAGCTGAAATAATGAACCGAACAATCATGGAACGTGTTCGGAGCATGCTCAGTATGGCTAAGCTGCCAAAGCCATTCTGGGAAGAAGCAGTCAGAGCCGCCTGTTACTTGATCAACCGATCTCCATCAGTACCATTGAATTTTGAAGTTCTGGAGAAACTTTGGTCTGGAAAGGATCCATCATATTCGAGAATATGTGGATGTTTGGCGTACGGACACGTATCCAAGGAGCTCAGGTAGAAGCTAGATGCAAGGACCTCTCCATGCATATTCATAGGCTATGGAGATGAAGAATTTGGATACAGATTATGGGATCCAAAGAAGAAAAAGGTGAACAGAAGTAGGGACGTAGTGTTCCATAAAACCAGACAATAGAAGATATTGAAAAGCCCACAATATCTCAGAAGCCAAATGTTGCTCCTCAGGTGCCAGAGGCAACAACAGAATCATTCATGAGAAATGAAGATACAGTGCCAGAAGATATTCTAGAAGTAGAAGACAATGAGGAAGAAGACGGTGTTGAGCAGGGGGAGCCATAACCCGCTCTGCCAGATGTTCCAGAACCATCACAAGACTCAGATGATGGTGGATCTCCTCATATTCCAGAAGTTCGTAGATCTGAACGAGGTCGGATTCCATCGAGAAGATATCCAGAATCCAAATATCTTTTACTTACTGAAGATGGAGAACCAGAGAGTTTTCATGAAGCAGTATCTCATGAGGACAAAGAACAGTGGTTGCTCGCAATGCAGGACGAGATGGAATCTCTGCAGAAAAATCAGACTTATGAGATCGTAGAACTTGCAAAAGGGAAGAAGGCATTGAAAAATAAATGGGTGTTCAAGCTGAAGAAAGATGGTAGTGGAAAAGTGGTGAAATACAAAGCACGGTTGGTAGTCAAAGGATTCCAGCAGAAGAAGGGAATCGACTTCGATGAGATTTTTTCACCCGTAGTCAAGATGACTTCAATCAGAGCCATACTTGGATTGGTCGCAAGCATGAACTTGGAGCTTGAACAGATGGATGTGAAGACAGCGTTTCTTCATGGAGATTTAAAAGAAGAAATATATATGCAGCAGCCCGAAGGTTTTGAGGTTTCAGGAGATAACCTCGTGTGCAAGCTGAAGAAGAGTTTGTACGATTTGAAGCAGGCACCAAGACAGTGGTACAAGAAGTTTGACTCGTGCATGGTGAGTCACGGGTACAAGAAAACTGCCGCAGATTAATGTGTTTACATTCAGAAATTTTCAGACGGGAATTTCGTTGCTCTTCTACTATATGTAGACGATATTCTGATCGTGGGGAAAGACGCAATGAAGATCAACCAGCTGAAAAAGGAACTCTCTAAGTCTTTTGACATGAAAGACTTAGGACCGGCTCAACAAATATTGGGAATGCAGATCACCCGAGACAGGAAGAACCGGAGGTTATGGCTATCTCAGGAGAAGTATATTGAACGAGTGCTTGCACGGTTCAATATGAACAATGCCAAACCAGTTAGCATTCCATTAGCCAACCATTTCAAACTGAGCAAGAGTTCTTGTCCCTCATCCAAGGAAGAGATTGGGGAGATGTCGTCAGTACCATATTCTTCAGCAGTTGGAAGTTTGATGTATGTTATGGTGTGTACGAAGCCCGATATTGCTCACGCAGTTGGAACGGTGAGTCGTTTTCTCTCCAACCCCGGGAAAGAGCATTGGCAGGCAGTAAAGTGGATTCATAGGTATCTTAAGGGTACAATGAAATTATGTCTTTGTTACGGGGGAGCTGATCCAATCTTGGAAGGCTATACAGATGCAGATATGGCCGGAGATCTTGATAGTAGAAAATCTACTTCAGGATTCATTTACACTTTTGCAGGGGGAGCTGTTTCATGGCAGTCTAGGCTACAGAAGTGTGTTGCTTCATCCACAACTGAAGCAGAATACATTGCTGCCGCCGAAGATGGAAAAGAGATGTTGTGGCTAAAGCGTTATCTCCAAGAGTTTGGAATCAAACAAAAGGAGTACAAGGTACATTGTGACAATCAGAGTGCTTTGGATTTGAATAAGAACTCCATGTACCATTCCAGTACAAAACATATTGATATTCGCTATCATTGGATACGCGAGGTGATGGATCGACAACTGTTGAGATTAGTGAAGATCCATAAGAAGGAGAATCCAGCTGATATGTTAACAATGGTAGTGACTCGAGAAAAGCTAGAGTTATGCAGAGACATAGCCGGGATATTTATTTTAGATGCGGCTGGAGGGGGAGAATTGATGACTTCAAGCCGTACTTCTAGATGTTCGAACTAGCAAACTTTGAACAAGCCAACCATAGCCTCCATGGGAAGCTTGCTTATTCACACGGACAGCCCACAATGGTTGAACAAGCCAACCATAGCCTCCATGGGAAGCTTCCTTATTCACACGGGCAGCCCACAATGGTTGAACAAGCCAACCATAGCCTCCATGGGAAGCTTTCTTATTCACACGGGAATTTCCACAAAAATCCTCACCATTTTTGCTATAAATAGAGGTGCTTGCCTTCATTGTAAATCATCACAAAAATTAGAGTGTTCATCACCAAGAAGAGTGAGAACAAGAGTGATCCTAGAGAGTGATCTTCGTGTGTGAGTTTTGAGAGTTTTTTTATGAGTTTTGTAAATACTCGTGTAATCTATTCTTGTGAGTAATAGAGGTTATTTTTCTTTCAAATTTGTGTTTACCAACGCTCAATCGATCCTCATACCCCCAACAAGCAAGTGAAGAAGATTGATTTAACAACATATTGTCTGTCTTAATGTTCTGGTTTAATAATTTTGTTTTCCTTCTGATAACGACAGATAAACATATTGAAGATTTAATTGGAAGGATCATAGAAATAAAACTTCAAGCTGATTTAACAACTTCTTTTCTTTTTATTCTTTATTTTCCTTGTAACCGTGGCATCAGACAAGCAACAATTTTGCAAAATCTATGATAATAATGATCAGGGCCATTACAGAAAAAGGAAGCTTCTAAGAAATGAGTCTTGATAGTTCAAAAACAAATCATTTTTCTGTAAGGTTCAAACCAAGTAGACACAAGAGACTAAAAAGACAACCCAGTTCAGAAGATACTTTGCGTTCACGCAGAATCAGAGGAAAAAAAGCTGCCTCTCAAAAGATTTGATGTAACAGTCTATCCTAATGCAAGTATTAATTGCTACTTTTATGACTCAAACAAGACAATATTTGTAAGTTTTAAAAGCAACTATTGCCATTAATACTTGCATTAGGACATCATATTTCTTGGGGTGCAACTCGTCCTCTTTTCCTACAAGATGTTTTTTGTACGTAGCTTCCTTTTACATTAATTAATAACCTACTAAAAATATTAGCTGCAAAATTTAACCCTATATATATATATATATTATAGTGTAATATAATAGAAATATTATTATAAGAATTCCAAAGTTTCTAGAAGTGGTTAATGCAGTTCTATAATGATTAGAAAATCAATTTTCTTTGCGTAATATTCTCCTAGAATTAAAAGAACTAAAGTAAAATACTAATAGAAAACTCTAATAGTAACATAACCCTTTTTAACCGGAGAAAATATTTAGAACCAATTTAGAAAGAATTATAAGAAAATATATATGAATTCATGCCATAATAAAAAATAACTTATATTTTTAAGTTTTACCCAATTTAGTTTATATTGTACATATTTTGAAAGCACTAGCTAGTTGTTATGTCGAGGAAGGGGCAAGTCCGAAAATAAAGAAGATAAAAGAACACCAAATTTTAACGTGAAAAACCCTTCAAATCGAAGGTAAAAATCATGGTAAAATTTGGTGTTCTTTATCTTTATTATTTCCAGCTTGCCTCTTCCTCGACATAATAGTGGTATTAGAGCGAGATTCAAGACAGGTTCGGTTTTAACCCCAACACATTTGACGATAATCATGATTTTTTGTGTGAGAAATTTGATAGGTATGTTACACACGTTGAGACAAACTTTATGGTGGAGATTTGGAGATACGACCTGCTGAAGGCTATGTGAAGAAGGTGGATCAAGTTTATTGTCTGAAAATTTAGGTCAAGGGGGAGAATTGTTAAGGTGTTTGCAATAATTTTCTTATCACATACCGTTTTCCTCTTTGTTGAAGGAAAGTGCAATATAATTACCTTAATTGGGTTTCTCTTCTTGTTGAAGGAAATTACAAATCTTACATATTTGGCTAGTCCCTTTTCTTGTAGGAAAAGTTTTGGAGTTCTATGAATTGAGGATTCGCCCTTCACATTCAGTAGCATTTACAATATAGCCATATGGGGTGTGAGAGTCGTGTTTAGGGAGGGGGAGGGGGAACTTTACGGGACAAGTGTTAGTATGTCACTTGTATTTTTGCCCCTTCGTGAAGTTGTTCGCTCGATATTTTGTACTTTCTTTTTAATAGTGGACTGTTCATCTCCGCTGTGGACGTAGGTCAGTCGACCGAACCATGTTAAATATTTGTATCTCTTTTGTTAGATTTCTCTTTTGTTGTCTAATTTATCGTCATTCATGGTTTGCCTTGCTAGCTTCCGCATGACACATGATTAATTCGGTCCTAACACTAGCAATTTCAAAACTTGTGTTCTTACAACCATTGCTTCAAAAAGCTATGGAGTTAAATATGTGTTCTCACAACCATTGCTTTCACTTTCTCTTCTGCTCACATCTTCTACATTTGCTTCAAGGGACCGTCCGTTATTGCTGCTTCTTATCCCCTGTGTCGTCTGGTTGCAATGCAAGAAAATTGAAAAGCAGAAGTCCACCATTGAAGAAAGCTTTGCTTTCGAAAGTAGGATCTTTTTGAGTTGTGTTAGTTGTTTGGATTAAATGTTGTTCCAACTGATTGAAAATATTAAAAGGAGTTCAAAATTCAAATTTGAAGTGATTTGTAGTAGATTTGAGTAAGATTTGAGTTAAATTTTAAAAAAGACGCAAGAAAGAAGACGAAGTCAATTTTTTGTATAATTATATATAGTCGTGTATAACACATCTTATACACTTTTGGACACATTTATACAAGTGTTTGTAGAAGAAACTCTTCCATTATTTTCAATTGCAATTCTTGTTCATTAAAACTAGTCCAAAACTCCATAAAATGACTTCAAATTTTATATACAACCTCCTTATACTATTTCAATAAGTCTAAATAAGACTCACTCCAAATTTCTCACAAAATAAAATTCAAAATTCAAACCTATATGTTTAAGCTTGTTAAAAATTTAACTTTCACCATCCAAATGAATTTGACTTGTTAAACTAATATTTGAGTCATTGAATATTGAATCTTAACTTATTATTTTTGGGCTAATTATAAAATTAAAAAGCATGAAACTCAATTGTTTTTATATAAAATTTTCCCACAAATTAGTATGTCTGATTTATTTATAGAAGAATGCAATTTACCATTTCAAATAAATTCACAAAAAGAAGATTATTCGTAGTCATTTGTAGGATAAATTTACTAGTCTTAATATATTATAATGTACGATAGTTAAATGTTTCACGCAAATCCTATATACCCCATTCCTTTCTCCAACTATTCTTACTATGAAAAATTCCACATTATCCTCTTCATCATATCCAACCACTAATATCGTGTGAGTGTCTCTATCACTTATTTTCTTTCTTTCTTCCATCTTATAATCAGTGGCTCTACTGATTCGTTGTAAAACAGTTCTTAATACTATTTATTTTATCATTTTGTTTCGACTCGTGGGTAAGATCAGTAAAGCTACTTATTATGATATTATTTTCCTATTTAACTCGATTTCAAATTAATTGTTTCTATTTCATCATAATTTTTTTTCTGGAGGAATTAATTTATATTTTTGTATCTCAAAAAGTTATAAGAGTGTGCTTTAAATAAAAATAAACATTAATTTATTTAAAGAATTTATATCTTACTAAATTTTGGCTTTAGGCCGCCGGTCGATTTAACTGAACTCTAATAATTCTGTCACAGGAAATCAATCTTCAAGCTAGCATAACTTTTTGCCGTTCTTTGTTTTCCTTGTAATCAGTCCCAGACAGCTTTTATATAAATGAATCATAATTATTCAATTAATATATAAGGTTCAAATCAAGTAGACTGCAGACAGACATTAAAAGTTATGTTGTTCGGATTTTTTGAAAATATCATTAAATACGTGTCGGATTTGTTAAAACTAGAATATTTCTGAAAAATTCAATACAAGTACAATAATATTTTAAAGAATTTACACAACATAGTTTAAAAGCACGTCCGAAAAGGCGAAATAGAAAGGCAAAAAGAAAGGAAAAGAAGAAACATAGACTGATTAAGCATGGGCGGTACCTTCACTAGAAACAACATTAAGCATATCATATTAGAGTATTGGAGAAAATTTTATGGATGGTTATTTTATTTTGTATTTATTATGTAAAAATTATCATTTTTTGTTATGTAAAAATTATTCAATTTTGTGTTTATTACGTAAAAATTACTTTTTTTTGTTACGTAGAAATTATTTTACTTTGCTCTGCTTATTAAAAGTCACCTTGATCAGATTTTATAATATTTTTAATTAAAAAGTCTATTATGCCCTTAATATTGTATATTCTCTTATTTATGTAATATCCTCTAAATTATATACTATATAATAAATTTTTAACTAGGTATTTTACTTATAATAAAAATAAATTTAAAATGTTTTATTTATTATTTTTATAATATACCCATTCATTTAATTTTTTCACCGCACTCAATTTGTTTAATCATATTTAAACAAGAACATATTTTAAATATAAAACCATTAAAATTTATTTTTAATATTTATTTGAAATAATAACAAATAGATTTGTATAATAAATGATACTTTTTTTATAGTTAATACAGATTTTAAATAAGTTTCAACGATAGTTATGTTTAATAGTAAGAGTTTTAAAGGTTTATCTGTTAACATTATTATTTGAAAACTATTAATTTGATTTTCACGTGCTAAATATGGGTATTTTATTTATTAAAATAATGAGTATAGCTTGGCTGATAAATCAGTGAGCTTTAATTTTATAATTTTTATTAAAATATTTCATTAAGCATGGTAAAGAAAGTGGACTTGAGATCTGTGCACGGTAATATTACTGATAGATTTAATAATGCTACTTATATATCTTAAAATTAATGTTAAGAAAAAGTTAAATGTGAGAATTATAAAAATAATAAATTAAATAATATCAAGCTATTTTAATTATAAGTAAAATACATGGGTAAAAATATATTATATAGAGGGTATTATGTAAATGAGATGATTTATAATATCAAGAGCATATAAACTTTTCATGTGAAAGATTTATAAAATCTGATCAAAGTGATTATTGTAATAACTAGAGCATAGTCAAATAATTTTTGTGTATCAAAGAAAGAAGAGTGATTTTCGGGTAATAAACATAGAGCCCGGATTGACTTTGAAAAAGTAGCTTTTAAGCACAAGTGCTTAAAAGCACTTTTTAAGTGCTTGAGCTGATTTTATAAATAAGCAGTTAT
This sequence comes from Nicotiana benthamiana, assembly GCA_034376525.1. Taxonomy (NCBI): domain Eukaryota; kingdom Viridiplantae; phylum Streptophyta; class Magnoliopsida; order Solanales; family Solanaceae; genus Nicotiana; species Nicotiana benthamiana. Next base: position 96,256,204 of record CM067330.1, read on the forward strand.
GTGTTTGGATAAAAGTGCTGGAGCTAAAAAAAAGTTATTAAAATGTTTGGTAACAAGTGGTGATAAGCACTTTTTATTAAAATGATTGAAATATCCTTAAAGTTGTTAACGCTATAAAGAAGCTTATTACTATAGTATTTTATTTTAAACTTATTAATATAAATACAAAATAGTTAATATTTGAACTAATCACCTAAGATAATTTTTATAAATATAATTGTTGAACTCTTATTTTTCACTTCATTCAATCATGTAGATTTTTTTATTTAATTCTTGAAATTCAAAGCTTACCGAGGAAACATATGAAATGTATGATTATTAACATAAGAACATAGTAAAAAATGAAAAGAAAATGGTTGGGAAATACTTTAGATAATCCCAGCTAAGTGAGTGGCTGTGGAAAAAAAAATGAAGTAAAAATTCAAAATGTGAATCAAATTAAACGTTACCAACTGGAGAAAAATCAGAAAAAAGAGAGCAAAATGAAGAAATACAAGGGAGGAAGTCGTAGGAATAGAGAATGGGAAAGAACAGAGTTAAATTGAGATGGAATAATAAATATTATTAGGGATAAGATGGTAAAATATTGGCTCAAAGATAGTTGGCTTTTAAGCTTAAAAAAAGTTGGGATCAACCAACTTGTGATTTTTGACTTTTTTTTTTAAGCCAGCTTTAACTTTTTTAAGTTTGTTTTCTTTTTTGCCAACCACTCCCAATATCTGGAAATAGCTTAAAAGTTGATTTGACTGGCTTTTAAGCCAATCCAAACAGGCTCATAAAAAACTCCTTTGGATTGATTTATTTTAAATGTTTTTAACCCAAAATATTTATTAAGCCATTTTGTAGTGTTTGGATTAAATAAAAAAGTGTTTGTAAGTATTTATTTTTAAGCTAAAATGACAAAAATAAGCCAAAATTTAGAATTTTTAACTTATGATTTTAGCTAAAAGTCACTTACAAGAAGGCCATCCAAACGGACTCAAAGCTGAATGCCTTTTACTTAAAGAAATTTAAAAGAAATGACTTTTACATAATGAACAAACTTATAAGACTACCCATCAAATTTACTCAAAATATTGACCTACAAAAAAGCCGATTTCAATCTCTAACTCCCATGCCCTCGACTTACATTAAACGTACACCCATCGTGGTTTTCATGGCTCGGGGAAGAGGACGAGCGCGCGGCAGACCTACGTTGCAACCCTTGGTTGTTGTTGGTAGCGAGCTGAAGTTTGCATGCAATTGGATAAAGCATCACCGACTCACACTGCAATTACTCCTGTTTCATGGAGTGAAGCTAGGCAGAAGCAGCACGAGGTTGCAATGATGTTGCAAGGAACAATTAAGAGGCTGGATCTAAGTCAAATGTGAACTTATGGAAATTTCAGCTACTAAATCAGCAGATCTAGCGAGTACGAGCAAGATCACCCAGATCTGAAAGCAGTGATTAGGGAGAAGGTTAATGTAACAGCATAGGTATCCCCATTTGCAGGTAATCGTAGTTAAGAAAATGGATAAAAACTTTCTTTTATTCCTCCTGCAATTGTTGAAAGGAAAGTATAGTAGTTCAACTTGATGAAAATGAGGAAGTTGTTTAGGAAATTCAGAAATAGCGTAGTGCCCTGATCGTTTTATGTTATTGGGGAAACGCCAGACTATAATTACATGCACAAGTTTGTGAAGCAAATCTGGAATCAGGTAGCCAGAGGTCTTCCTTTATGATGATGGCTAATATATATGTGGTTAAATTTCAATCAACTAATGACATGCATGAAGTATATTATTTGGGCCCTTATACAATTAATAATAAACCTATGATTTTGAAGCCATGGACAGTAAATTTTGATTTTAAGGAATCTCTATGGGTAATAATACTTGTTTTAGAAATAAATTCTGTGTTCTGAGTCCTTAAAATCTCCTTTTTGTCTAACCTCAATTTACATGCGCAATCCGGCCGTGTATACGGAAAGTTATTATGTGAAAATCTGTGAAAAATGATAATTTTTTCACTTAAAATAAATTTAAGTTGACTTCAGTAAATATTTTAGTTAAACGGACATGGACCCGTGATTTGACGGTCTCAGAGGATTCGTAGGAAAATATGGGGACTTAAGTGTATGCCCGGAATTGAATTCCGAGGTCCTAATCCCGATAAATAAATTATTAAGGAAAATTAATTTCTGGAATATATATGAGTTTTTGGAAATGAAGTATGTTTAAATTTGATGGTATCAGGCCCATATTTTTGGTTCCGGAGCCTGATACAGGTCTTATATGAGATAGAAGTTGCGCCTGTAAAATTTGGTTGGAAACAGACTTGAAATGACGTGAATCGAACCTTCGGTTGTTAAAATTTGAATATAAGAGTTCATGAGATTTTTCTTTGATTTTGATGCTAAATTCATAGTTATTGATGTTATTTTGATGATTTGATCACATGAGCAAGTCCGTATGATATTTTTGGACTTGTGTGCATATTTAGTTTGGAGCTCCGAGGTTTGGGTGAGTTTTGGATAGGCCACGGAGTGAAATTTGGACTTCGGAAATTGTTGATATATTGCAAGCCTGCAGGCTTTGCAACTGCGAAGCCTGGCTCGAAAATGCGAGATCACGAATGCGAACTATGGCCGGGCTTCCTTGGTCGAAAATGCGATGTATTTATCGGAAATGCAACAGTAGCATCGCCAATGCGAAGAGAACATGAATCTTCGGGGTTTGCAAATAAAGAACCCTGTTCGCAAACGCGAAGAAAACATGTTTCTTAAGGGTTCACAATTTTGAACCCTGATCACAATTGCAGCATTAGAGACATGCCAAAATAAATTTCAGACGGGATTCAAGCATTTTTACAACCATTTCAAAACTTAAACACTTTTGGGCGATTTTTCAAAGACAATTACTCTTCTAAATCAATTGTAAGTCATTTCTAACTCATTTCTTTCAATATAATCCATCTTTTTACATGATTTCAACTCAAAATCAATAGTTTTCATGGGAGAAATTAGGTATTTTGGATAGAACTTAGGTTTTTCAAATTTTGGGGATTTGTACCTCTATTTGAGCTCTGATTTCAAAATAAATTATATATTTGAGTTCGTGGATGAATGGGTAATCGGGTTTTGGTTCGAACCTCGAGTTTTGACCATGTGGCTCTGGGGTAGATTTTTGACTTTTTGGGAAAATCTTTAAAAAATCTATCTTCATGTATTAAAATTAATTCATTTAGCATTTATTGATATAGTTAAGTAACTTGTGGCTAGATACATGCGAACTGATGGTGGAATCAAGCGAACTGATGATGGAATCAAGAGGTAAAGTAGTATTTGAGGCTTGAATTGTTTTCGTGGCACCGATGTAAGTGTTTGGTCTAACCTTAGCTTGAGGGATTAGGAGTTGCGTCTTAATTGTTATGTGTTAAATATGGAGTACAATATATAGGCATGGCGACGAGTATCTATACGTCGATGTGAAACATGCCCGTGAGTCTCGTATTGTAATTGATGTGATTCTGTTGTGAGTTATTCATGCTTAATATGATAGTAATTATATTTGCTGGTTCCATTGCAGGGATGTTATTGTTTATGATATTGTCTCCCTTGCTGGAATATTATTGTTATGACATTGTCTCCCTTGCCGGGATGATATTGTGATATTCTTGTTCCTTTGCCGGGATTCTTTTATGAGTGATGTTGAATTGAAATGGGAGCAGATTGCACGCCTGCAACTTTGAGCATGTGATTTTTGCATAGTTGCAATTACTCCTACAGAATTCTAAAACTTAGAATTTTTTCTTTTATTATTTATTTTTAGGATTTAATTGTGCATATCAGTGTGTTTTTTTTATGCATGCATGGCAAGTCATAAAACTACAAAAAAATTAAATAAGCATTTAGGATTTAATTTCACATATTTTTGTTAAATTAATTGGTATTTAAGGTTTATTTTGCAAAATATAAAAAAAAAATCACAAAAATAAGTAGTTTATTTTGGCATTTTTATTGTTAATTTTCATTTTTGGCATTTTATGATTAATTTTCATTTTTGCATTTTTGTTAATTTTCATATTTGTTTATGTCTAGGAGGTTATAAATTGAATTTAGCTGAATTTAGAATTGTTAAAATGAAATCAAGAGGTTTGTAAAAAGAAAATGAAAACAAAAATAGGAATTAAGAAGGCTTGCCACAACTGGGCCAAGCTTGGGTGGCCCAAACCTCTGAACCCGTTCAAAATACACAAACCCAGCCCAAAACCCGTCTCTGAACCAAGTCCACATAAGAAACGCCCCAAAACGACGTCGTTTTAGGGCGGTCAATCTCAGCCATTCATCCACATCAATTGAACGGCCCTGAAACCCCCTTCCCAAACCTATATATATATGTCCAAATGTCTGTGTATAACTGAGAGACCAATCAGTCTTCCTCCTCGTACACATATACGTGGGTGTAACACCACTCATAAGCCACCACAGATCCGCCGTCTACCACCCTGAAACCACCGTCGGAAATCGCCTCATGGCCGAGGCTGACCACCAAATGGGCCCAAATTTACACCATCGAATCCTCGCAACCTCCCCTTTCCGTTCCTACCATCATATCCCCTCAAATATCTCCCTAACCCATTGAATATTCAAAAGAATAGTTGCCTTCTCCGCCGCCTATAGCGGCACCAACCCCAAACCTGCCCAAAGTAACACCCCTGAACCGCCTCGTTCCCTTCTTCCCAACTCTCTAAATCTTGTCCCTAGAATCCTCACAGACCTCTTCGAACATTGAATCGAAGTTTTGACCCAAACCCTAAACTCACTAGAATCCCTATAAAATGGTTCCAGGTGACTATCTCACCTTCCCACCCATAAATCCACGACTGTCGACCTTCAAATACAACTAGGTTTAGCCAAAAAATAGAATCTGAAACCCAGACCCCGTCTCAAAGTCAATCAACCTTATCCTGATACCCTCTCATCTTCTCTAACAATGAAACAAAGGTCTCAAGAGACCAAAAACCCTCTCAGAAAAGTCGAAGAACCTTGAGATTTGAAGAGTCCAACTTTAGGGTTACAAAGCTGAAAAAAGCTACGTTCTCTTCATTTGATTGCTTTTATTGATTTTAATCTTATTTTGTTTTTCTTTTCTAATTGCTTTTGATCTTCTTTGTTTCCATTTGTTTAAGTACATTAAGTTTTCTATCTGTTCATCTTCGAGATGTTCCGAGTAGGTGCTTCCATCTAGAGTCACATGCTCGTCCTTGTTTTCTTTTCTAATTGCTTTTTATCTTCCTTGTTTTCAGTTCTTTAAGTGTATTTGTTTTCTATCTGTTCATCTTTGAAATATTCTGAGTAGGTGTTTCTATGTAGAATCATATGCTCGTCCTAGTTATTTTTCTAAGTTGCTTTTGATCTTCTTTATTTTCATTTGTTTAAATACATTAAGTTTTCATCTGCTCATCTTTGAAATATCCTGAGTATTTGCTTCCTTGCTTGTCTTTGTTTACGTCTGGATAACCTGCTTCTGAATAGTCTGCTTAACATTTGAAGTCACAGTTTTTTCTTGTGGACTCATTTGAATTATCATTCTAAGATCAGTATTGATCATCTTTTGAAATTGACCAGTGTCCTGTATTTATGAATTTTGTGTTGTTCAGCTTTATATATGTTTTTGAGTAATTTGCCTTAATATGTGTTGCATTGATCAAATTTTGACCCTTGGTCGTTTGCTTTTGCTTAATAAAGAATAAATATGCAATTAAACAGTTCGCCATGACCAACTTTTTCAGAATTTGATCCTAGCTGCTAATATAACCCTGGTTGATGACCATAAGTAGTTAACTAGGGTCAGTTTCTGTCCAAATAGATAGGTACCAGGGTTTAAAACACTTAGGCAAGTAATTAAGAAAATAAAACATGGGTATTGGGGGTATTTGAACATGGCAATCTTGTAACACACTCCTGGAATATTCTAGTGAAGGGTCAAAGTACAATCTCTGTTAATTCTGCCTCAAAACTTGAGACACAAGTTAGAAAATTAAGGATCATTTAGGCAAATCTGAAAATGGGTAAGGGACTGAAAGGAAAACAAAAAGTTTTTATTGCCCTAAGGCTTTGGTTATAAAAGAGACGTTTGATTGTTTAAAATAGGAGGACAATTTTCAGATATAGAGAGAGATATACATTGAGAGATACATTTCATATAATATTCAGCTGAAAATCAATTTCAAGTTTTTCCTGGCAAAATCTTCTTTAATAATTGAAGTTCTACTCATTATAAGTTGCAGATGAATTGATTGCATGTGCATTTTGAGCTGTTAGAGAGATCCATTTTCGTTATTTGCTTCTCAAAATTTCCTGAGTTCCTGGGTTAACTAGCAAATTTGGCTATTGTTGCTCGTTTGCCTTGCGTTTAACTTGCTCATAGATTCTCTTTTTGCTGAAATTCCTGGTACCAACTCTTACCCAGAAGTTTGGAAATGCACAGTTGTGTATGCTTATTCATGTCCAATAATGAAGACATTTACTTCTATGCTAATATTGTAATGCAAATATTATTAGTCTAGTATGTTTAAAATATTTTCCTTATCTTGGGATTGTAATTTAAGAACAATCGGACTGTGCTGGACTATATTTTAGTTGTTAATTGCAATTCATTTTAATTTCAATAGGTATAAAAATAACATGGTCAAATAACATGCATGTTTTCACGTTTGATTCGGCAATAAGGAATTGTTGTATGAATGTGTATTTTGATTGATGGGTACAATAGTTCTAGATAATAAATTCGAACACCTGAGGTTGTAGTTCATTGATTTAATAACATGAAAATCACTACCAGGTTGTTCTTTGTCAATTTTATGTGTTAAAAATGATCAACCACGAATAACATTAATAGTTGTAGTATAACGATTTGAAAATGATAGCCTTATCCTTGTGATTAAAGTGTAGTCCAATGTTTCTGGGCTCAAGTTGAAAGCTCAAACTGCTATTAGTTGTGAAACATAAGGAAATGCATTCCCTGGGCTTGCTATTAAATGAAGACCAAATTGTAAAATCAGCCATGAATGAGGCTGAAAATACAGATGCTGAGTCTCTCTTTTGAATATATCGCTCACATATGAAAATATAGGACGTATTTTTTTAGAGACGCGTATAATAAAAAACTATATTCACTTTAGGTTGCCTTTTCAAAAATAAAGTGAGTCGCGCTAACAAAAATCATGCACTACGTGGACTCCTTAACTGTAATAAGAATATGTATGAAATTTGGAGGTGTTGTTTAGCGAATTTCATGGCCCTCCACGAAATTTCAAACACGTAGTTACTATAGGTGCTATATTTTAATAAGATATCTTCCTAAATTCAGGTGCATATTTATGTGACCCAAATTCAAGTCTCAATGATGTTGAAATGTGTTGAGAACCTGGGTGCATTTATGTGACGTGGTTTGAGACGTGTTTTAATAACGTTGCAAATATTCCAAAAATGAATAAAGCGGATAATAATTTTAAAATTGCATTGTAGGATGAACATGTATGAAAATCAGGAATTGGCCATATATAATAGTTTAAGCGACCGTGATAGAACCACGAGATCCGGAGGTGCCTAACACATTTTCTCGGGTCAACATAATCCCTTACTTAGAATTTCTGGTTCTCAGACTCCAATTGGGCAGTAAAAAAATATCCTCGATTTGGGATACAAAATAAACCGGTGACTTGAGACACCAAAAGACAAACTTATACCAAGTGGCGACTATTAATTAACAAAAAATCCCATTTCGAATAATGTCACATTAATTGGAAAAACTCCATTATACGTGTTATCCCTTGGGGTAACCGTGTAAAAAGGAGGTGTGACAGCTCTAGCGACTCTGCTGGGGAGGGAAATAAAATGATCCAGAATCTCTGGTTCAGGGTTTAAGAATTCAAGCTTAGAATAACTGTTATATTTGGCTTTATCGGATTTCATTACATGTTCCGTGCTAAGTGCTAAATGCTTTACCGCTTTGATATTATCTGAACTGTACATATAAACTGCTACGAAACCCTTCACTTCTCACCTTCGGGGTGTGCTTACTGGTTGATATTCCCTATTCTATTAGTGTCATACCTGAAAATAAGAAAGAGGCTGGACAAGTTACTAAGCCGGATGGCCTTTTGGTTCCCGGTACATAGCCCCCTCCTCGACTCGAGTTGTCCGTATGGGTGCACAGTCTAGACCCTGTACCAAGGTTTTCATCTTAGAATAACTTCACCTCATGCCGGATCCCTAGTAGGAACGCTTATTTGCATTATGCATTTGACTTAGGGGACTCAACATAGGGGTTGGGTCCTAGGATAGGTGACCTGAAATGAAAAAAACCGTTCTGATGCATATTGCATGCTACTTGTGCATTCATTTGCGCTGGATTCGCATATTGACCGGCTTGTGAATAAAAGAAAATCTGAGGGCTACAGAGACAATTCATTTGCAAAAAAACATAACCAATGCTCAAATAGCGCCGAAATGTTGCCGAATTTTTCAAATATAAAAAGAGAGCAAAATAAAAGGAAGAGAAATTGGGAAAGTTTTTCAATAATATTTTTGGGTTTTTGATAAATTGTTTTACCGGGTCCAACCTTTATTTTGCAAAAATGCAAAAATAAGAAAATAAATTTTATCCACTTATTTTGAAATAAATCAGGTGATTCCATTACTATCGGAAATAGCCGAATGTTACCGCAAGGGACGCTGGAAGGCTGATCTTGCCCAAATGGAACGGTAAGCGAGCACAACCTAAAAAACCTTCCTTCGGATGCAAGGCCGTATTCGCAAAGCTGGACCTTGATTTTAAGAAATGAATTTCATTAAATGTTGGTTTTAATATTTTGTGGATACTAATTCACCTTAATAAATGTGAAGAATGAGCACGATAATGTTCATTAACAAAATTCCCTTGAAGTTGCGACTGTGGTGGAATGATTTGGGGAAAGCAGGGCAAAAAAGGGTCAATACATATCTGGGAGGCCTCATTGGTTTGTTGAAAATTAATCCAAGGGGAGACATCATAAAGGCATTAATCATATTTTGGGACCCGGCCCACAACGTCTTCCATTTCTCGGACTTTGAACTCACCCTGACATTGGAGGAAATAACCGGATATATCGGGACCCCTACAATTCCTTTGAGACACCAAAATCTGATTGTACCAAGAGCCCTTGACGTGCACAAATTCCTGAATTCCTTGAAAATCAGTAGAAAAGTTCACAATCCCGACTTATCAGCTGGCTTTTGCACCCCACAATTTATATATCAGATATATGGCCATATCGGGGGATTCAATAACCCCAAAAACCTTATTTGTTGCAAAGAAATCATCTCAAATGGGAGGAGCATCGATGTTTTGCGTTCATGGCATTTTTCTTGGGTCTTCTAATGTTCCCGCGAAAGGATGGGAATCTTGACATACGGATAGCAGGGGTTTTAGCACCTTAATGACCCAGGCTAAAAGTACCCTCGCTCCAATGATCTTGTCCGAAATCTTCCGTGCTCTCACCGCCTGTAAAGCAGGAGGAGACTTCTTCGAGGGATATAACTTGCTGTTGCAAATATGGATGATCGAGCATATATGCCACCGGCCTCGGTTCATGAATTATCGGTGCCATTAAAGAGTTGCATAGAAGAATTCTGCAACAGGGTTGATGGGATTAGAGTTCCTGGGGGTGTCATAGAATGGGTGTCGCATCTCCGGGTCATCACTGCAAATCAGATAGAGTGGACATTCGGGGGCTCCTTGTGGACAAAGTCTTGTATATGCCGGCCACCGAACCTCATTTCCATTCAATGGGTCTCCGGAGTATCCAGCCCTATGCGCCATATAGAGTACTAAGACAATTGGGTATATGCCAAATGATCCCCAGGGACAAGGATATTAATCGTCATGCGGTTGAGATAAGCCCAAATGGTTAATTCCTTGAAGCCTTTATGCTACAAATCTAGAGTGAATGTCAATACTTGAAAACAGATACTCGAGTGTGCGACATATCTAAGGGGAAGGTCGCACCGGGGTATGTTGCTTGGTACAAAAAAGAAATAGAGCGTGGAAGGCCAACTAAGAAACCACATCTCCAAGAATTTAAAGAGACATCACAAGAGCAATGGGATTGGTTATCCAAGGAAAATGAATATAGGGCTACTATAGGAAGGTTGGAAAAGAAAATCCAAGAGCTGCAATTTGAAAACAGTAAGCAAGCTGCAGCCGGTGAGGGAGAAAAGAAGATATTAACCAAAGAAAACGACGCCCTACGAGCCCAATTCCAAAAAATGAAGGCAGCCACAGAAAATCCCCCCAGAAGTACAAAAGATGAAAAACTCATAGAAAATTTGTGGCGGAAAGTAACCGAGTACGATTTCGACCTGAATAAGGCAGAAGGTGAGCTATCTAGGGTTCAGAAGCAATTGATTAAAAATGCAGAGGAGCGAGCCCGCATCCTTGAGCAATTAAAATAAGGGAATAACGATGAGATTGCTGGTTTAAAATGGAGGGTCATCATGACTGAACACAAAATGGCCAAGCAAGCCAGAGACTTCAAAGCCGAAAGAGAGCATTGTTATGCAGTCGAAGCAGGATTAGAAAGGGATTTGTGGCAGTTCCAAAAGCTGAATCAGGTAGCAGAACGAACTCTGGAGGCAAGGGTCGAACAAATTGGGCGTTTGCTGCAAGAAAAAGGTGTTATCAGAGAAAGGGCACATGCAATCGCAGAATATATTACCACAAAGTGCAACCATTGGAGGACATGACGAAATCCATGTTCTTTGCTACCGCCATGACATTTGTTCGTCAAGTGATGGAAGATCTCCTCCACCTCCAAGGAAGTTTAGCACGCAAGTATGCTGCAAGGCCGAACGATGCCCCGCAAGTTTCAAAAGCAGTTGAAGTCTTAATGCATTCATAATTTCTAAAAAATTTGTATTCTTCTTAAAAGAGTCTGTCCGTCTGTACCTTCTTTTACGCACCATTCGAGTCTGTAAGTTTATTGTGTCTCAGTTTGGTAGTTGCCTTTAATTTTGTTATCTTTTTTAATCAAAGTTTTTTTTATCTTTATAAAAATTGAAAATCCCAAAAATATCTTATTATTTCCATCACATTTTTTCATGAATTACGCTCGGTCTGATTCATACGGCGTCATGATATGTAGGCAATCTTAGTAGGATTCGACCGTATTCTTTTAAAAGAGGACAGCTAATAGGCATTAAGAGGTAGAAACCAAAAGGAAGTTCAGAATAAATGACGGGATGACACATGCGACAATTGCAAACATATAGAAACACGTTAACTGCGTAGGTGCATAATACCCAACATGCGATTTCCTGTTTGTTATCTATCCCAACCTAGCCGTCTGAAATTCCAGTTTGCAGTCCAGGTTTTTAGAGAACAGTGATTGGTTTGTGGTAAGTTTGAATCACTTATATACTTTACTAGATCAAAGGATGCGCATAGATGTCATACGAAATGACTCTATGGGCAGTTCCCATCCTAGAGGACAACCCGATTATGGGGATCCCAGCCTCAGAATCTCTGGCAGCTGAAGAAAATAGGATCCTTCGACTCAGAGCTATGGATATGTGGGAAGCTTGGACAAATGGAAAAGAACCTCCAAGTGCTATCCCCGAATTTCATGAGCTTTTCCCAAGGTCGGGGGGGGGGGGGGGGTACCTCTAGCATCCCTTTCAGCCACCCAAATATCCTCTTGGGGCAGCCTACCATATCATCCAACTTTGTCGGAGCGCCTTCTGAAACCCGTTCTCCAATGTTCACATCTGGTCCAGTCCCTAATATTTTTACTGCCCCTCCTTGCGCAGCCACCACACAGCCTGCTGTGCTGAGGCCCATGTTTGATCTTACAGCTTTCACATTTCAAACTCCCAACTACCAAACCGAGCCTCCTGCATACCCCACATACAATTATCCTCAACCAGCATACAAACTTAAACCGGTGTAGGACAAAACCCCTAAGACACCTGAACAAGAAGAAATAACAAGAAGGATAAAAAGCCTTGAATAGGGTTTGAAAAACATGCAAGGTTTGAGAGGGAAGAAGAGCCTGTCTTACTCAGACTTGTGCATGTTCCCATACGTACATCTTCTCCTGGGATTCAAAATGCCGAAGATTGAAAAGTACGATGGCCATGATGACCCCATTGCTCATTTGAAAAAATACTTCAATCAACTGCATGGGGCAGGTGGAAAAGAAAAACTATTGATGGCAAATTTCGGGGAAAGTCTAGTAGGCATCGCTACTGAATGGTACATGGACCAGGATATCACTCGATGGCATATTTCGGATGATCTCGCCCGGGATTTTGTAAGGCAGTTCCAGTATAACATTGACATTGCCCTGGACAGGAACTCTTTGGCCAACTTGAAAAAGAAACCTTTAGAAAGTTTTAGAGAATATGCTGTCTAGTGGCGCGAACAAGCGTCAATAGTAAAACTACCCGTGGATGAGACAGAGATGGTCACTATTTTCCTACAAGCGCAAGAGGTAGTTTATTTTCATAATATGATGTCAGCAATGGGCAAACCTGTTGTGGATGCAATTAAGAGCGGCGAGATGGTAGAAAATGGCCTGAAAACAGGAAGAATTCTGAGCCAGACCTCCATAAGGGCAACCTACCAGGCCATCAAAGGCAGGTCAGGAAGGGTCGCAAGAAACAAAAAGAAAGGAAGTGTTAATGCCAGCCTCTGGAATGAAAAGACATCATGCTCACAGACCTGTATTCTAAGAAAGGAACTCTCAACATTACTATCCCCATCAAGACATGCATTATGTTCTTCAACCTTATGCAGTCATGAATGCCCAGCCATTGGATCGACAAAAACAACAGGGCAACAGAAACCAGGCCCTTAGGAATCAGCCTCCCCAAAACCACTATAATCCTCGCCCTCCACGAAATAATTACTGTCCCAGGGAACCACCCAAGAGATAAAACTTTACACCGATAGAGGAATCTTATGCATACTTATTCCCAAATTGGTCCAGATGGGTCACTTGCAGCCATTTCCCCCGAAAAGGCAAAACCCCGAGTCACCTTCCTATCAAATGGGCGTACGCGGTGCTTATCATTCAGGAGCCGAAGGACATGACATCGAAACTGCTGGACTCTCAAATGAGCGGTGGGGGATTTAATAGAACAAAAGAAAATAGTGGTGAGAGATGAAGATGTCCCGAAGGTAACCAACAACACGTTGCCGGCTCACAACAATAGGCCAGTCATCAGAATGATTTGTGAGGGCAAAGAATTTGTCCCTGCCCTAAAAGAAATATAGCCATTGCTGATGCAGACAGAAAACCGAAGGTTACCCCCAAGAATGTTGAAGAAAAGGAAATGAGTGAAGCCAAGCCTCCAGAAGTAGAGAAAAAGTCTGAAATCAAAACTGAGACAACACTTACCAACGAAACCATACTTTATATCCACGGGGGCGTCAAGAAAAATAGCCCACTTTGAGTCCCCCAAGAAGTTTTGATTTGAACAAAATGATGTATGTACCCAAGGGAGCTTATGTGGTACGAGGACCGATTAAACCACCAAGGCTGATGAGCCTGTGGTAATAGGTCGCGCACCCTAGAAGCCAATGAAAAACCCTTCTGCCGTCCCATAGACTACCAAGAAACCATAGTCACATACAAGGGCAAAGAGATCACCGGGGAAACTCAAAATGGCTATCCCACAAAGAAATATTCGGATATGAAAGAAGTGAACGCTGCCACCAAATGACGATTTACACCCCAAAGGCTTGTAAATGCTGAAGAGGCAGAAGCTTTCTTTCAAAAAATGAAAATGCCAGAATATGAGGTGGTGGACCAGCTCCAAAAATCTCCCGAGCAAGTCTCTTTATTGTCATTACTGATGAAATCTCCAGAACACTAGAAAGTGCTGGCCAAAACCTTGAATGAAGCATACGTACCGGTTGGAACCTCTGTGGAGAAACTAGCAAAAATGGCGGAAAGATTCTTTGCTATTAATCAGGTTACATTCAGCAAGAATGATTTACCTCGAGGAGTAGATGCCCACAACAAAGCCTTGCACCTCACCGTCAAATGAGAAGGCTATTATGTCAAAAGAGTAATTATAGACGAAGGTTCTTGGGTAGATATATGCCGACTGTCAACATTGCAAAGAATGGACATTGGAACGGAGAGGATCAGTCCCAACAATGCGTGTGTCTGAGCCTATGGTGGAATTAAGAGAGACACCATAGGGGAAATTGACTTAGTATTGACCATCGGTCCAGTTGATTTTGAAGTGACATTTCAAGTGTTAGACATGGACACATCTTACAACTATCGCCTAGGAAGACCATGGATTCACGCGGCAGGAGCGGTGCCTTCTACTTTGCACCAAATGTTGAAGTTCGAACATGAGAACCAGGAGACCGTGGTCCACGGAGAAGATGAACAGTCGATTTACCGTGATCCCTCTGTCCTCTGCCTCGAATCCAAAGAGGGAAGTGAGCACATAGTTTACCGGGCTTTTGAAATTGTGGTATCCGATTAATACGAAGAAGACGAACCACTCTCTAGTGCCTCAATCATGGTGGCAAAAGATATGACACGCCAAGGTTTTAAGCCAGGATAGAGACTCGAAGGTTCTCTACAAGGAAAAAATAAGCGGATCTCTTTGCTTGCCACAGAGAAGTTTTTTGGGCTGGGTTTCAATCCAACGCTGGAGGACATCACCTGGGCCAATCGTATGAAAGGTCGTGGATGGGCTTTACCACAACCCCTACCCCATTTGTACAAAACATTTGTAAAACCAAGGTACAGTGAGGAAGAGGAAGACGAGACCTTCACAACGGAAGAAACTGAGGAGATATGTGGAGCCATGAGGAAATTATTGTATGAAGCCAATATGGTCCAGCTGGGAGAATGCTCAAGCACTGCTGAGGTGCTCTACATGGGACCGGATTCCAAGTTGCAAAACTGGAAGGCCACACTTTTCCTAGTTAGGCGGGAGGCTCGGTAGTCCTGCCTTGCTACCTTTTCTTGCATCACGGGTTATTTCAGGGTGTAACTCGGGTGTCTTTTTTCTTTAGCATTTTGTCCTTTAAATTCCAGATGTAAACGCTGTTATCTTAAAATTTCAAAGAAATGAAATCAATATTTCATCGTTTGCACTTCTCTATCTTTTTCTAATTTTGTTTTTCTTCTATTTCATTTTTTCTTTCAGTACCAATAATGCTACTTTAAATAAAATGACACGCTCGCGCACTTCATGCCCCGACTCAAACATGCTGCCCATTTGTGAAATAATGAACCAAGAACCGGAATATGATGAAGAAGAGGCTTTTAGGGAAATCAACCGAGAGTTAGAACATTTTGAAAATAAACCTAAGCCGAACTTAAATGATACTAAACCATGTTAACTTAGGTGACCCCGCCAAAATCAAGGAAACTAAAATAAGCATCCATGTGAATAAAGCAATCTGCGATTCACTGGTACAACTTTTGTTAGAATTCAAAGATGTATGTGCTTGGTCTTACGATTATATGCCTGGTGTGAGTGTTGATCTAGTAGTTCATAAGTTGCCCACATATCATGAATGCCCTCCAGTCCAACAAAAATATATAAAGTTCAAACCTGATGTCAGCGATAAGATCAAAGAAGAGATCATAAAACAGATAGAGGCGGGGGTAATCCGAGTGGTTCGATATACCACATGGTTGACCAATGTGGTCTCGGTACCAAAGAAAGAAGGGAAAACGCGAGTGTGTGTAGATTACCGAGATTTAAACAAGGCAAGTCCCAAAGACAATTTTCCTCTACCTAACATCCACATCCTTGTTGACAACTGTTCCAAACACAAAATACAGTCCTTTGTAGATTTCTACGCAGGGTACCACCAAGTGTTGATGGATGAGGAAGATGCTGCGAAAATCGTCTTCACTACACCTTGGGGAACTTACTGTTATAAAGTTATGCCTTTCGGTTAAAAGAATTTCGGGGCAACATATATGAGGGACATGACCACCATTTTCCATGACATTATGCATCAAGAAATAGAAGTGTATGTGGAAGATGTGATCATCAAGTCCAAGACTCAAGGTGATCATGTAAAGAACTTAAGAAAATTCTTCTAAAGGCTTTGCAAGTATGATTTGAAATTGAATCCAGCCAAGTGTGCATTTGGGGTCCCGTCATGCAAACTTATGGAATTCATTGTCAGCCGAAGAGGTATCGAGTTGGATCCGACCAAGATAAAATCCATTCGAGAGCTACCTCCTCTAAATACCAAGAGGGATGTAATGAGCCTGCTGGGAAGACTGAATTACATCAGTCGATTCATCGCCCAGTTGACTTCCACATGCGAGCCTATATTCAATATATTTAAAAAGGATGCGGTAGTTAAATGGACTTTTCAGTGTCAAGAGGCTTTTGACAGAATCAAACACTATTTGTCCAACCCACCAGTTTTGGTCCCGCCGGAACCAGGAAGAACACTATTTCTCTATCTAACAGTCCTGGAAAGCTCTTTTGGTTGTATTCTCGGGCAGCATGACGCCACGGGAAAGAAAGAGCAAGCCATCTATTATTTGAGCAAAAAGTTTACCAATTACGAGGCCAAGTACACATTGCTAGAAAGAACCTGTTGTGCCTTGACGTGGGTGGCACAGAAGTTAAGGCATTATCTGCAAGCTCATACCACCTACCTTATAACCAGGCCGGATCCACTAAGGTATATATTCCAAAACCGATGCCAACAGGGCGATTGAAAAAATGGCAAATCCTGCTCACCGAGTTCGACATAGTTTATGTCACTCGTACGGCAATGAAAGCTCAAGCATTGACATATCATCTGGCCAAAATTCCAGTTGACGATGAATATCATCCTTTGAATACCTATTTCCCTGATGAAGAAGTGAATTCGGTGGAAGTAACATCCGAAGACATCCCCTCTTGGAAAATGTTCTTCGACGGGGCAGCAAACACAAAAGGCATAAGAATTGGGGAATTTTTAATCTCACCCATGGGTCAGCATTATCCGACTACAGCAAGGCTCTGGGTTTTCTGCACCAATAATATAGCTGAATACGAGGCTTGCATCAAGGGAATGAACATAGCCATTGACCAAGATGTTGAGGAATTGTTAATCATGGAGGATTCAGACTTGATCATACGACAGGCTAAAAGAGAATGGGAACAAGAGACATTAAGCTCATCCCCTATAGACAGCATGTGGAGGACCTCAGCAAACGGTTCAAGTCGTTACAATTCAGGTACATCCTTGTTGTCAGAATGAGCTAGCAGACGCACTCGCCACCCTGGCTTCCATGTTGCCTTACCCCAGAAATGCTTCCATTGATCCTTTGAAAATCCAAATCAAAGAAAGGCATGTGTATTGTAATATGACTGAGGCACAGTCTAGCGCACAACCCTCGTATTATGACATTAAGAGATTCCTGAAAGCACATGAGTATCCTGAGCAGGCCAACGGGGAGCAAAAGAAAACCATCCGACAGAACGCGAGCAATTTCTTCTTGAGTGGTGATACCTTATATAAGAGGACCTCGGATCGCAACTTACGAAGATATATTGACACCGAGGAAGCCGGGAGAATTATGCATGAGGTACACGTAGGAGTGTGTGGACCTCATTGTTAGATAATACGCTTAACGCTAGAGGGGGGGGTGAATAGCATTATAATAAAATTTAGCGTAAACTTGCAGAAATTAAAATTTGCAGGAAGTAAATAAGTGCGATAAATAATAACTTACACACAGATATATCCTGGTTCACCACAACGTGTGGCTAGTCCAGTCCCCGAGAGACTCTCTCGAGATTTTCCACTAACGTGTCAAGCTTCCGGGTGCTTAACAAACCTTTACAACTTGAAGACGCAAGCCTCAACACCTTTGCTCGGAGTTACAACACTCCAAGATTTCAACCAAGGAAACACAAGTTCCTTACAACAAGAGAATTACAATTCTCTTACAAGTGTATGCAACACTAAAACACTCAAACAAAATACTCCTTAATGAGTAGATATGAGTAAAAGAAGTAAGCTCTGGATCACAACAACTTTGGACAAGAATATGGCTCTCAAAAGCTTTATGAAATTGAATATAAAATGATAAACAAAAGTATGCAAGCTTATAGCAATGTAATGATCAGTTGTAGTATGTTGTTGTGTTTAAAACACTGAAATGAAGCTGTATTTATAGTTGAAAAACTTGGCATTACCGTTGCCTAATTGCCAATTAAGAGTTGCTGATTTTACTCACTGTCAATCGATTGTCAAACCCCAACAATCGATTGTCTGCCAGTCAGATCAAAATTCAATCCCAGATTTTACGCTTGATAATCGATTACTTACAATCCATAATCGATTACTGGCAACGTTCAAAAAATCCTTTCCAGATTTTACCACAAACAATCGGTTGTCCAGAATCAACAATCAATTACTCAGCAACGTTCAAAAAATCTTTTCCGGATTTTAATCAAAACAATCGATTATACAAAATCAATAATCGATTACCCAATAACGTTCAAAAAATATTTTCCGGATTTTAATCAAAACAATCGATTATACAGAATCAATAATCGATTACCTGACGGTATTTGAAAACTTTACGACAACGGTCAGCTTCACAATCGATTCCACAAAGTCAAAAATCGATTACTTATCAGTTTTTGAAAAACATTTTAGACACTGCCTCTTGACAATCGATTGTTATATACTCACAATCAATTATTTAATAAATTTTAAAATCACTGGAAGTCACTGCCTCAGCACAATCGATTGTCATTAGTTCACAATCGATTATTTTGTGACTTTGAAAAAACTGAAGGACACTGTCTCTTCACAATCGATTGTCATTAGCTTCACAATCGATTATTCTGAGTTTTGAAAAACTTTGATGGACACTGCCTCATCACAATCGATTGTCATAAGGTTCACAATCGATTGTCATGCAGGTTTGAAGAAACCTGATGTTCACTGCCTTAACACAATCGATTGTCATTAGTTCAAAATCGATTGTCATGCAGTCTTGGCTCAACATAATCGATTATCATTAGTACATAATCGATTATCTTAGTCAAGTTTTCAGAGGCATTTAAAAATCATTTTGACTAATGAAAATATGCATGATTTAAAATCATTTAGCATTAAATTAAATATGTATGATTTTGGAAAATAGTTTTATGAGAGAAGCCATGTTACGAGTCAAGTTGTAGGATCAAGATCACAATTAAGAATGACTCAATTAAACTATAAAATTTTGTCTTGAGCTTGAATCTCGTTGTTTATCAATTGTGCGCTTGTTTCTTGAACTTCATCATATATCAATTTTTGCTTCGTTTGTCATTCATCAAAACCTACACAAAAGAACACACGTTTTAGTATATTGCATTGAGAACATGTTTCCAACAATTTCCCCCTTTTTGATAATGGCAAACATTATGCGGGATATGCAAGACAAGCAATTTATATTGACGATTCAAGACAAGTATATACATGTAACAAGTATGCAATTTGTTCCCCCTCAATATATGAATTCCCTTATAATTTAAGCTTATGAATATTGAGAGTGCATACCCGTTATCTTCCCCCTTTTGCCATTAGCAAAAATAAAAGAAGAAGATGCCAAAGATGTAAATAAAACTTGTTTATTTATTTGAAAGAAAATTACAGCAACAGGGAAGACAATACAACATGTAAAAACAAACAAAAAACTACAATTATTCATTCATCATTTTCCGCCTCATCATCCGGCGCTGCTTCATATGGAACAAGACCCGCATATGGATAATGAACGTGGTCAAAATATCCATGGATCTCGTGAGTTAATTGACCGAAAGAAGAGGTCAATGAAGCAATTTGGTCGGAAATGAATTGGAGGGAAGGCTCTTGAGGCGGAGGAGCACGGCGGGTTGGAGGAGGAGCAGGCGCTACATGATCACCGTCATGATGAAAGGAGGATTCCGAAATTTCCCACTTTTTGGTACTCTTTTTGAGAGGACCATTTCCAGTGACGAATCCGGTGGCTTCAAGAAAGTTCATGATGAGGAGAGCATAAGGGAGAGGCCTATCATCTCTGATAGCGTCACGCATATGGCATGCATGAGCTTTGTGTCCTCTTGGGAAATGGTGGTATGGTTGTGCTTACGAGGCTTGAGGACTCGGGTGATGAAATAGAAAATTAATCGGTAATTTGGATCCCTTCCCGTAATTGTAGGACGACGGGAGGAGATATTTGGATCATAAGAAGTAAGACCGATTTGGTGTAAGAGGGTTGTTTCATCAAAAAGGGCTCCGGCCTCTCCGGTGTACCGAAAAATGTCTTCACCATTATGAGGAAGACGGGCAATGGTATGAATATTTTCATCGGAAAGAAGAATTTGAACACCATTAATGTTGGTGACAAGCTCACCGTCATCATCCTCATGGAGGTTGGAATAAAATGCTTGAACCAATGTAGTATTGATGTAAGGATGAGTAAGGAGTAAAAAGTCAAGAAGTTGAGAATCTTTGAGCATATTTGCAGCAGGCCCAAATGATTCAAGATACTTGTGGGTTGAAAAGCGGGGTGGAAGAATGTCGCGCTTTTCAAATTTGGTTAGGAATCGAGTAAGCTCGATGTCGGAATTGAAATATAGAACGGAACCATCTTGATAGGGATAGTTTGGACGAGGAGGGGCAGCCGAGGTGGATGCGCCGTGCCTAGCAGAACAGGAACGTTTTGAGTGACGGCCCGACATTTTTAATGAAAACTGCTGGATTTTGCAAAGAATTAGAGAGAATTTGATATTTTGAAAGCTAGAATTGATGCTTGAATGAATGAATATGAACATATATGAAGCCTATTTATAGAGGGGAGAGTGGCTTATCATTTATGGAAGAAATCTGCTGAGAATTTAAAGCCAAATCAGTCAGAAACAGTAAAATAAATTCACTGACCGTTAGACAATCGATTGTTGAGATGCAATAATCGATTGTTGAAGAGTTATGACCTGACTTGGAACTGACACAAATCGATTGAGGAGCCAAACGGTAACAAGAATTTAAATTTCTGACATGAAATAATCGATTGTCAAAATATGGTAATCGATTGTTATGTTACAGTGAGCACAGAAATTTTCTGATTTTGAAAATAATCGATTATATTTTGAAACAATCGATTGTTCTGGAAAAGCCTTGCCGAATGATTGAGACGAAAATCGATTTTGCAGTTTAAAGAAACGATTATTTAACGAAACTGCATAATAAACATAAACCATAAACAATCGATTAGTGATACTGCTAATCGATTTTCAGCACAGTAAAATAATCGATTATTTGCTTGGAACAATCGATTGTTTTGTGCCAAAACTTTATAATTCCCCCTATCTTTTAGGGCGATACCTGCAAAATAGAATTAAACGTCTCCGACGCTCAAGTCAGTAATTTGTAAAGAAGTAATAACTTAAACTAGTGTTGCCAAGTGAGAACGTGAGCTCTTAAGAAGTGTGTCCTAAAGTGTTCTTAAGAGAGTTTCGGGTACTTACCTTTCCTCCGACGTTGCCAATTACCTGTTCGAGAGGGTGATCTTTGATTGTCCTCCACTCTTTAGGCATATTCATTTCTTTTTCCAATTGTGGTGCTTCTTCCGTTGGTTGTTCCTCAGTTTCATCTTTATTTTCCTTGGGTGGTTCCTCTTGTATTTTGTCTTTCAAGCTATCTAAGATACCTGCAAGATCAAAACTGGAATCCTTTCTCACCAAGCGAGCATTATTTTCGGAAAAATTCAACATGAGGGGATTCCTCCACAATTTGGGTTCTTTTATTGAAGACCCTATATGCTTTACTACGTGAGGAATATCCAATGAAAATACCTTCATCCGACTTAGCATCAAATTTACCCAATTGGTCTTTGCCACTGTTATGAACAAAACATTTGCAACCAAAAACTCTAAAATGGGAAATATTTGGCTTTCTACCCTTATAAAGTTCATAGGGGGTTTTCATGAGTATCGGCCGAATTACTACTCTATTTAGAACATAGCAAGCGGTACTCACGGCGTCCGCCCAAAAATGTTTGGGTATCTTAGCTTCGTCGAGCATGGTTCTAGCCATCTCTTTAAGACACCTATTTTTCCTTTCCACCACCCCATTTTGTTGTGGTGTACGTGGAGCGGAAAAGGTATGCTCGATTCCGAGTTTGTCACAAAAGTCCGCAAAGAGATTGTGATCAAACTCTCCCCCATGATCACTTATAATTGAAGTGACGGTTGTTTCTTTCTCATTTTGAACACGCTTAAGAAAATATTTAAAATTTTGAAAAGCATCGCTTTTATTGGCAAGAAATAAAGTCCAAGTAAATCTCGAGTAATCATCAACAATCACAAAAGCATATTTATTTCTTCCTAGACTTTCAATGCGAGAGGGACCAAATAAATCCATATGAAGCAATTGCAATGGTCTAGAAGTTGAAACAATGTTTTTAGATTTGAAAGATGCTTTTGTTTGCTTCACGTTTTAACACGAATCACAAATAGAGTCATTTTCAAATTTTAAATTGGGAAGACCAACAACTAAGTTTTGAGAAATCAATTTGTTCAAAAGATGCATATTGATATGTGCTACTCTACGATGCCATAGCCAAGTATCATCCTCTTTACTCATTAGACAATCAACATATTCGGGTGAGGAATTAGCAAGATCAACCATATAAATATTATCAACTCTAAAACCACGAAGTATGATTTTGAAATCACTACGTCTAAATACTAGGCATTCTTCCGAATCAAATAGAGCAAGATTTCCCTTGTCACATAATTGGCTTATGCTCAAGAGATTATGCTTCAAACCTTTCACAAGTAATATATGCTTAATAGAGGAATTTTCATCCTTACCCACCCAGCCGATGCCGATGATCTTTCCTTTATTGTTATCACCGACGATAACACTTCCTCCTTCTTTGTGCTCTAATTGAAGGAATTTGGATTCATATCCCGTCATATGCTTGGAGCATCCACTGTCAAGGTACCATAGTACACTTGATCCCTTCAAGCACACCTACAAAACAAATTAATGTTCTTTAGGTACCCATGCCATCTTGGGTCCTTGGGGGTTAGGCATATTATAATGATGCGATTGAGTAACATGTCTATGACGTGTAAAGCATGCAGGAGCAATATGACCAATACGTCTACAATAATGATAAGTCACATTTGGGTTATGCATCCTTCTAGGTTCATAGTAACTAGACGGATGAAAATTTCTTACTCTATTTTGAACACTATGACTATTTCGCATTTCATGAGAATTATTTCTCCTACTATGAGCTCTAGGATGGGCAGCATTTCTAGAGTGATTGTTTCTCGATTGAGGGCCATTGCTAGGTTTTCTAAGGGGTTCAAAATTTGGCCTAAAATATGCATCATTTCTAGGGTGACTATTTCTAGGTGGTAAGTCATTCCTAGGTCTTCTAAAAAGTTCAGCATTTTGTCTATTATGCATATTGGCTCTAGAGTTGTTGTTTCTAGGATAAACATTTTTGTTGTTAATCCTAGGTTGAGCTTTAGGTTGTTGGGGTTTAGCGTCAACCTTTTCTTCATTCTTAAAGCCTATTCCATGCTTGGTTGATTTCAAGTTAACAAGAACATTATTCAAGTTTTTGTGCGAAGAATTAAACTTATCTAATGTGCCTTTAAGCCTACTTACTTCATTCTTAAGAAGCAAACAAGAAGTGCAATTTCTAGTAGAGCTTTCGGGCTTATCGGAACTTCTTTTTCCAAAAAACTTGTTTTCCTCTTTCAGCTTCTCATTTTCTAAAACCAGTTTTTCTAAATCCTTTTCTTTCAAAGAAAGCTATTTTTGAAAATCCTTTTCTTTTAATGAAGCATTTTCTTTTATGCCCTTAACAGTTTTTGAAGCCTTAATAAACTCAGCATATAATTCATCAAAAGCAGTTTGCATTTCTTCAAGAGTAAAGAAGTTTTTAAACGAAATTTGACATACCTCATCTTTGTTGTCTTCTTGTGCCATAAGGCAAAGATTTGCTGCTTCGTCTTTTTCTCCTTCGCTTGACTCATCTCCGGAGTCACCTCCCCAAGAAATGTATGCACGTTGCTTTTTAAAAGGTTTCTTCTCCTTTTTGATGTTTGGGCAATTTGATTTGATGTGCCCGGTTTCACCACATTCATAGCACTTGATTTGTTCGCCTTGCTTTTTGCCCTTGCGTTCATACTTCTTGCGCATGAACCTTTGAAATCTTTTTATAACGAGTCCAAACTCGTTGTCTCCTTCCTCATCAATTTGCGGTTGGCTTGTGCTCGCCTTTAGAGCTATTCTTTGCCTCCTTTGATCATCAACAAAAGGGTTAAGAATAGTAGATTCATAGGTTTTAAGGTTACCTCTTAGTGCGTCGATGGTGACGTTTGAAATGCCAATGGATTCTTGAATTGCATCGGCCTTTGATCTCCATGTCGGTGTGAGACTTCTAAGAATTTTTCGAACGAGCTCTCTATCCGTGAATGAATTCTTGAGAGCATGTAAGTCATTTACGATTATTGAAAATCGCTCAAACATTTCGTCCACCTTTTCACCTTCCTTCATGTGAAATAATTCATAAGAATGGGTTAGGAAATCAATTTTTGCTTTCCTTACCTGGTCCGTACCTTCGTACGTAACTTCTAGCTTGTCCCACATCTCATTTGCCGTGTAATCGTCAGCATTAACAGCACAATATAATAAATTAATTGCCTTAGCATTATTTTGAACCTTCCGGATGTCATCCGCGTCATACTCATCCTCGGACTTAGGAACCCATTCGTTTTCCACCTTCTTTGTTGGAATTTGGTTTCCCTTCATTATCACCTTCCAAAGGTGAAAGCTGTTGGACTGAATGAAGATCTTCATCCTCTCCTTCCAGTACGTGTAATTTGTACCGTTGAATAGAGGTGGTCGTGTGGAGCACTGTCCTTCATCAATTCCTGCAAAAGAATCACGAGTAGAAGCCATGGATGGTTCTCTCAAACTGTTAAGTTTTCAGAGAGTTGGGCTCTGATACCAATTGTTAGATAATACGCTTAACGCTAGAGGGGGGGGGGGGTGAATAGCATTATAATAAAATTTAGCGTAAACTTGCGGAAATTAAAATTTGCAGGAAGTAAATAAGTGCGATAAATAATAACTTACACACAGATATATCCTGGTTCACCACAACGTGTGGCTAGTCCAGTCCCCGAGAGACTCTCTCGAGATTTTCCACTAATGTGTCAAGCTTCCGGGTGCTTAACAAACCTTTACAACTTGAGGATGCAAGCCTCAACACCTTTGCTCGGAGTTACAACACTCTAAGACTTCAACCAAGGAAACACAAGTTCCTTACAACAAGAGAATTACAATTCTCTTACAAGTGTATACAACACTAAAACACTCAAACAAAATACTACTTAATGAGTAGATATGAGTAAAAGAAGTAAGCTCTGGATCACAACAACTTTGGACAAGAATATGGCTCTCAAAAGCTTTATGAAATTGAATATAAAATGATAAACAAAAGTATGCAAGCTTATAGCAATGTAATGATCAGTTGTAGTATGTTGTTGTGTTTAAAACACTGAAATGAAGCTGTATTTATAGTTGAAAAACTTGGCATTACCGTTGCCTAATTGCCAATTAAGAGTTGCTGATTTTACTCACTGACAATCGATTGTCAAACCCCAATAATCGATTGTCTGCCAGTCAGATCTAAATTCAATCCCAGATTTTACGCTTGATAATCGATTACTTACAATCCATAATCGATTACTGGCAACGTTCAAAAAATTCTTTCCAGATTTTACCACAAACAATCGATTGCCCAGAATCAACAATCGATTACTCAGCAACGTTCAAAAAATCTTTTCCGGATTTTAATCAAAACAATCGATTATACAAAATCAATAATCGATTACCCAATAACGTTCAAAAAATCTTTTCCGGATTTTAATCAAAACAATCGATTATACAGAATCAATAATCGATTATCTGACGGTATTTGAAAACTTTACGACAACGGTCAGCTTCACAATCGATTGCACAAAGTCAACAATCGATTACTTATCAGTTTTTGAAAAACATTTTAGACACTGCCTCTTGACAATCGATTGTTATATACTCAAAATCGATTATTTAATAAATTTGAAAAACACTGGAAGTCACTGCATCAACACAATCGATTGTCATTAGTTCACAATCGATTATTTTGTGACTTTGAAAAAACTGAAGGACACTGTCTCTTCACAATCGATTGTCATTAGCTTGACAATCGATTATTCTGAGTTTTGAAAAACTTTGATGGACACTTCCTCATCACAATCGATTGTCATAAGGTTCACAATCGATTGTCATGCAGGTTTGAAGAAACCTGATGTTCACTGCCTTAACACAATCGATTGTCATTAGTTCACAATCGATTATCATTAGTACATAATCGATTATCTCAGTCCAGTTTTCAGAGGCATTTAAAAATCATTTTGACTAATGAAAATATGCATGATTTAAAATCATTTAGCATTAAATTAAATATGCATGATTTTGGAAAATAGTTTTATGAGAGAAGCCATGTTACGAGTCAAGTTGTAAGATCAAGATCACAATTAAGAATGACTCAATTAAACTATAAAACTTTGTCTTGAGCTTGAATCTCGTTGTTTATCAATTGTGCGCTTGTTTCTTGAACTTCGTCATATATCAATTTTCGCTTCGTTTGTCATTCATCAAAACCTACACAAAAGAACATACGTTTTAGTATATTGCATTGAGAACGTGTTTCCAACACTCATATGAATCGATATGTACTGGCAAAGAAAATACTTCGAGCAGGGTATTACTGGATGACCATGGAGAAAGATTGCTTCAGCTTCATTTAGAAATGTCATCAATGTCAGGTACACGGTGATTTGATTCATGCACCGCCAACTGAATTGCTTCCTATATCAGCACCCTGGACATTCGCTGCATGGGGCATGGATGTTATTGGGCCGATTGAGCCAGGAGACTTAAATGGACATAGATTCATATTGGTTGCTATTGATTACTTCATAAAATGGGTTAAAGCCATCACTCTTATGTCCGTTACCAAGAAAGTTATGGTAGATTTTGTGCATTCCAATATCATTTGTCGTTTTAGGATTCTCGATACTGTCATTAAAGACAACGTAGCCAATCTGAACAATCGTCTGATGGGAGAAATATGTGAACAATTTAAGATAACACATAGAAACTCCACCCCTTACCGGTCCAAAGGTAATGGTGCTGTCGAAGCAGCTAACAAGAACATCAAGAAGATCTTGAGAAAAATGATTCAAAGGTCAAGGCAATGACATGAAAAGTTTCCTTTTGCATTGCTGGGATATCGCACCACAATGCGCACATCGGTAGGAGGAACTCCATATTTACTAGTCTATGGGACTGAAGCTGTCATACCCGCATAGGTAGAAATCCTTTCGCTCCGAATAATTGTCGCAGCAGAAATCGAGGATAGCGAGTGGGTTAAACCTCGTTTGGAGCAGCTGTCACTAATTGATGAAAAATGAGTGGCCGTGGTTTGTCACGGGCAGTTGTACCAACAAAGAATGGCCCCCGCTTACAACAAGAAAGTGTGCCCCAGGAATTTCAAAGTCGGACAGCTGGTATTGAGGCGTATTCTCCCTCACCATCAGGAAGCTAAAGGAAAGTTTGCTACAAATTGGAAAGGTCCATACATTGTCTGAAAGATACTGCACAAAGGAGCATTGTACCAGGGTGACGTTGAAGGAGACGAGACCGAGATAGTAGTAAACACAGATGCAGTAAAAATGTATTATGTTTGAATTCCCTATTGCAATGATTTTGGCTGGTCAAAATGACGAAGGCTTTCTTTCCCGCTACCCTAAATACTACCAACCCTTCGGAAACCCCTTTGAGCCGATCACATTCTTTGTTCACCCTCTTTGGAGCCCGGAAGTGCTATTAAAAAGACAAACAAACAAAAGAATAATGAAAAAAAAGAAAAGTAAATGAAAAAAAAGAAAGCAAACAAATTAGTTTAGGAAACACTCATGAACTACGTCTGACTTGATTCCGAAAGGATACGTAGGCAGTCTCTCCCTGAGGTTCAGTCATATCAAAATAAAACCCCAATTTCCCAAGAAGTAAAACTGGGGCAAAAATGTATTGGTTCGGTTACAAACCCGCCCAAATGGTTCCAAAGTTCTGTATTTCCATCCAACTTCCTTTACTCAAGATCTTGGTCCAAATCCTTCCGATCAATTGGCCAAAACAGGAATGTCACAAACCCCATTGTTGGGATTCGACACAACTCAATTTGAGAGAAATAAAATGAGAGCTTCTTATTGGTGAAAACCTTTGGGCACCATAAGGTGACGAGAGAAGACAAATGAGAGCCGATTGGTGAAAACCCCAAAGGGCGTCGTCGGCCGAAAACAGGAAATATTGCCACTCAAACCTGAACTGGTTTCCATAGTCTAAGAAAAAATTGAAATCGAAAGCAGAAATGGATCTGGGCTGGGCATCTAGTCTAAGAAGCATGTCATTTCCATTTAAAGTCAGCACGCACTTCTAGATAAGTCCTCCCTTTTTCTCCAAAAGAGACATACCTCTCTAAATTCATGTTTTGTTTTATTGTTTTCCCACTCCTTTTCCCTTTAACTTTGATGTCCTGACCATTCCACAAGAGACGGTAGTAGGACCGGTCTCACGGGTTTTCTCCTGACAAGAACTAAAAGGAATATTCGGTATCAGCAAGCACATTTAGCCAACCCCGGCTGATCATGATGGAAGACGCTTCAAAAGCAGGAAAATAGAAACAAAAGAAATTCAATGTTAAGAGTCCACGAAGATGAATAAAGATCAGAAAGGTTAAGCCAAGCAGGATAATGGTTCCTACCAAAGATCCCAAAGGCAAGCCCTGAAATGGAAATCGGGACGAAAATACAAACCAAAGGCCTGGAAAACAAAAACCAATCCGAAAGATGAGGACCACCTGACTAACCAACATAAATGAGGCCGGAATCAAGCAGAACAAGGCCACAAACAAATCCCTATTCAAGCTAACAAATTGCTCTATTCTGAATTGAAATTTGACACAGGTGTAACCCAAAGACGACGGGAACACGTGACTAATGCAACCGAAGGAATGACAGAAGGGCTAAGAATGGTGTTGCATCAACTACAAAAAGGGAAGTTTTCTTTACATTCTTTTCCTGAAAATCCATAAATAAACATGATAGCATGAGATTCCAATCCTTGACTCCTTCCCGAACCTAGGGCCACATCCCTAGCCTTCCCCTGTACAACTTGTGGACTCCCTCAGTATAGCTCAAGGATCGGACTTCACTCTCCCTAGCACAGACCAAGAAACTTCTTCCAGTTTGCTTCCCGGCTTAACCCGGGAGGTTCCCCTTTATATCCCCAGCATAACGTGAGAACCCCCTTTCCCACCTTCATTCCCCATCATAGTTTGAGAGTTAAAGCTATTCTGTCCTTAGCATAACCTAAGGGTTTTTTTCCTTCCCTTCGTTATCCCCATCATAGCTAAAAGGATCTCTATGGCCTTCCATTTAATTGAATTTCCCTAGGATAACCTAGGAGTTTTTCTTTCAATCCCGGCATAAGCTGTGGATTCCCCTGTTATAACCCAGGAATTTTCTATTCATCCCGGCATAAGCCGCGGATTTCCACTGGCATAAACCAGGAATTTTTCATTCATCCCACCATAACCCGCGGATTTCCCCAGGCATAACCCAGGAATTTTCCATTCCCGGCATAACCCACGGATCTCCCTTGCATAGCCTAGGAGTTTTCTTTCTATCCCGGCATAACCCGAGGATTTTCCCTACCATAACCTAGGAGCTTTTCTATTCATCCCGGCATAACCCACAGATTTCCCCTGGTATAACCGAATAATTTTGCATTCATCGCGGCATAACCCGCAGATTTCCCCTGGCATAACCTAGGAATTATCCATTCATCCCGGCATAAATCGCGGATTTCCCTTGGCATAACCCAGGAATTTTCCATTCATCCCGGCATAACCCGAGGATTTTCCCTAGCATAACCTAGGAAATTTTCCATTCATCCCGGCATAACCCGCCGATTTCCCCTAGCATAACCTAGAAATTTTCTATTCATCCTGACATAACCCGCGAATTTCCCCTGGCATAACCCAGGAATTTTCCATTCATCCCGGCATTACCCTCAGATTTCCCTTGGCATAAACAAGAAATTTTCTATTCATCCCGGCATATTCCGCGGATTCCCCTAGCATAACCCAGGAATTTTCTATTCATCCCGGCATAGCCTACGGATTTCCCTGGCATAACCTAGGGATTTTTCATTCACCCCTGCATAAACCGGTGGCTTTCCTTTCATCCACAGCAAGGACTCTTCATTCTTATCCCGGCATAACCTGTGGATCCTGCTCTTATCCCTCTCAGGGACTCTTTCTCCTTCCCAGCATATCATGGCAGTCAGTCCAAAGGATATGCAATCCCGACTTTTATTGTTCTTAGTAAAGAAATAGCTTTGATTTGTGTTGCAGATAACTCACAAAATTTTTCCGGTGAAAGATGGGGCAAAAAATTTGGTTCATTTGTTTGTCTTGGAGTACGAGCAGGTTACACCTTAAGGCATAAAATTTGAGATGACCGGAAGTGGGAGTCTCGATCCAAAATAAGGTAAAGAAGAAATGAACAAAAAAGAAATAATTTCAAAATGATGAGGCAGACATATACACGAACTGTTCAGGTTTGATTGAAATCTCAAGACTCGCCCGTCCCACTTAGTTTCAAAATTGAGGAATAAACCAGTAGCTGCAGCTAACTAGCATCAAGATTCAGATCGAAGTCTGCTACAAGAGCTAGCCAAGATTCAAGATCAAGTTTCAAGAGATTCATGGATAGGAATCTTGTAACTCGTAGTTGATAGACCTCCCTAGCTTAGCTGTTGATTTTCTTTTGTGTAATAAAGAGTCGGTAAGCGTTAGCAGCAGCAACAGCAGTGAAATCACAGCCCACGATAGTCCCAGCTACCAAAACTTTCAGAACTACAATGACCTTATTCCTTTATCGCCGAGGATATGTAGGCAACCTTTGAAGCAATGTTCGGTCAGAAATATTTTCAAAGTGCTTCACACGGAGTATTCAGTCAGATGAAAATCGATCGTGTTTGCTCACTTATCTTTGCATGAAAACTCTTCGTGTTTCCGAGCAAAGAGGGCAACTGCGAGCATGTGATTTTTGCCTCATTGAAATTACTCCTACAAAATTCTCAAACTTAGGATTTTTCCTTTTATAATTTATTTTTAGGATTTAATTGCCCATATCAGTATCTGTTTTCATTGATGGATGCATGACAAGTCATAAAAATACATAAAAATTACATAAGCTTTTAGGATTTAGTTTCACATCTTTTTGTTAAATTAATTGGTATTTAAGGTTTATTTTGTAAGATATAAAAAGAAAATAAGTAGTTTATTTTGGCATTTTTATTGTTAATTTTCATTTTTGGCATTTTATGATTAATTTTCATTTTTGCATTATTGTTAATTTTCATATTTTTTTTATGTCTAGATGGTTATTAATTTAACTTAGAAGAATTTAGAATTGTTAAAATGAAATTAGGAGGTTTGTAAAAATAAAATGAAAACAAAAATAGGAATAAAGAAGGCTGGCCACAACTGGGCCAAGCCTGGGGGCCCAAAACTCGTTCAAAATACCCAAACCCAGCCCACAACCCGTCTCTGACCCAAGTCCACATAAGAGACGCCACAAAACGACGTCATTTTGGGGCGGTCAATCTCAGCCATTCATCCACATCAATTGAACGGCCCTGAAACCCCCTTCCCAAACCCATATATATGTCCAAATATCTGTGTATAACTGAGAGACCAAACAGTCTTCCTCCTCGTACACATATACGCTGGTGTAACACCACCCATCAGCCACCACAGATCCGCCGTCCACCACCCTGAAACCACCTTCGGAAATCGCCTCACGGCGGAGGCTGACCACCAAATGGGCCCAAATTTATACCATTGAATCCTCACAACATCCCCTTTCCGTTCCTACCACCAGATCCCCTCAAATATCTCCCCAACCCATCGAATATTCAAAAGAATAGTTGCCGTCTCCACCGCCTATAGCGGCACCAACCCCACACCTACCCAAAGTAACACCCCTGAACCGCCTCGTTCCCCTCTTCCCAACTCTCTAAATCTTGTCCCTAGAATCCTAACAGACCTATTCGAACATTGAATCGAAGTTTTGACCCAAAGCCTAAACTCACTAGAATCCCTCAAAAATTGTTCCAGGTGACCATCTCACCTTCCCATCTATAAATCCACGACTGTCGACCTTCAAATACAACTAGGTTTGGCCAAAAAATCGAATCTGAAACCCAGACTCCGTCTCAAAGTCAATCAACCCTAGCCTGATACCCTCTCCTCTTCTCCAACAATGAGACAAAGGTCTCAAGATACAAAAATCCCTCTCAGAAAAGGTCGAAGAACCTTGAGATTTGAAGAGTCCAATTTTAGGGTTACAACGCTGAAAAAAGCTACGTTCTCTTCATTTGATTGCATTTATTGCTTTTAATCCTATTTGTTTTTCTTTTATAATTTCTTTTGATCTTCTTTGTTTCCATTTTTTTAAGCAGATTAAGTTTTCTATCTGTTCATCTTCGAGATGTTCTAAGTAGGCGTTTTCTTTTCTAATTGCTCTTTATCTTCCTTATTTTCAGTTGTTTAAGTACATTTGTTTTCTATCTGTTCATCCTTGAAACATTCTGAGTAGGTGTTTCTATCTAGAATCATATGCTCGTCCTTGTTCTATTTTCTAAGTTGCTTTTGATCTTTTTTACTTTCATTTGTTTAATACATTAAGTTTTCATCTACTCATCTTAGAAATATCTTAAGTATTTGCTTCCTTGCTTGTCTTTGTTTTAGTCGAGATAACCTACTTCTGAATAGTCTGCTTAAAATTTGATGTCATAGTTTGTTCTTGTTGACTTATTTGAATTATCATGCTAAGCTCAGAATTGGTCATCTTTTGAAATTGATCAGTGTCCTATATTTCTAAAATTTGTGATGTTCAGCTTTTTATATGTTTTTGATTAATTTTCCTGAATATATGTGTTGTATTGATCAAATTTTGACCCTTGCTTGTTTGCTTTTGCATAATATAGTATAAATCTTCAATTAAACAGTTGGTCATGACCAACTTTTTCAGAGTTTGATCCTAGCTGCTAATATAGCCCTGGTTGCTGACCAGAAGTAGTTAACTATGGTCATTTTCTGACCAAATAGATAGGTATCAAGGTTTAAAGCACTTAGGCTAGTAATTAAGAAAAGAAAACAGGGGTATTGGGGGTATTTGAACATGGGAATCTTGTAACAAACTCCTAGAACATTTTAGTGAAGGTTCAACGTAGAATTTCTATTAATTTGCCTCAAAACTTGAGACACAAGTTAGAAAATCAAGGATCGTTTAGGCAAATCTTAAAATGGGTAAGGGACTGAAAGAAAAACAAAAATATTTTGTTTCCCTAAGGCTTTGGTTATAAAAGACACGTCTGATTGTTTAAAATAGGAGGACGATTATCATATATAGAGAGATATATACATTGAGAGATACATTTCATATAATATTCAGCTGATAATCAATTTCAAGTTTTTCCTGGCAAAATCTTCTTTAATAATTGAAATTCTACTCATTATAAGTTGTAGATGAATTGATTGTATGTGCATTTTGAGCTGTTAGAGAGACCTATTTTCGTTATTTGCTTCTCAAAATTTCCGGAGTTCCTGGGTTAACTAGCAGATTTGGCTGCTGTTGCTCGTTTGCCTTACGTTTAACTTGCTCATAGGTTCTCTTTTTGTTGAAATTCGAGGTACCAACTCTTACCCAGAAGTTTAGAAATGCACGGTTGTGTATGCTTATTCATGTCCAATAATGAAGACATTTACTTCTATGCTAATATTGTAATATAAATATTATTAGTCTACTATGTTTAAAATATCTTTCTTATCTTGGGATTGTAATATAAGAAAAATCGGACTATGCTGGACTATTATTTTAGTTGTTAATTACACTTAATTTTAATTTTAATAGGTATAAAAATAAGATGGTCAAATAACGTGTGAGTTTTCACGTTTGATTCGGCAATAAGGAATTGTTGTATGAATGTGTATTTTGATTGATGGTTAAAGTAATTCTAGATACTAAATTCGAACACCTGAGGTTGTAGCTCATTGATTTATTAACCTGAAAATCACTACCAGAATGTTCTTTGTCAATTTTATGTGTTAAAAATGATCAACCATGAATAACATTAATAGTTCTAGTATAACGATTTGAAAATGATAGCCTTATCCTTGTGATTAAAGTGTAGTCCAATCTTTTTGGACTCAAGTCGAAAGCCCAAACTGCTATTAGTTGCGAAACATAAGGAAATACATTCCCTGGGCTTGCTATTAAATGAAGCCAAATTGCAAAACCAGCCATTAATAAGACTGTAAATACTGATGCTGGGTCTCTCTTTTGAATATATCACTCACATATGAAATAATTAGGATGTATCTTTTTAGAGATACGTATGATAGAAAACTATATTTGCTTTAGGTTTCCTTTCTAAAAATAAAGTGAGTCGCGCTAATAAAAATCATGCACTACGTGGGCTCCTTAACTGTAATAAAAAATGTATAGAAATTTGGAGGTGTTGTTTAGCGAACTTGACGTCCCTCCACAAAATTTCAAACACGTAGTTACTATATGCGCGATATTTTAATAAGATTTCTTCCAAAATTCGGATGTGCATTTATAACAAAAAATCTCATTTTGGATAATGTCACTTTGATTGGAAAAACTTCATTATACGTGTCATCCCTCGGGGTAACCGTGTAAAAAGGAGGTGTGACAGCAACGAAGTATATATGAAAGGGAAGTGGGTTGCACGCCTGCAACGAAGTATATAAAATGGGAATGGGTTGCATGCCTGCAATGAGATATATAAAATGGGAGCAGGTTGCACGCCTGTAATGAGATATATAAAATGGGAGCAGGTTGTAACCCTGCAACGAGATATATGGAACGGGATCGGGTTGCACGCTTGCAACGAGAAAGAAATAAAAGTGGATACTATGTTTGTTTTCCGCATTATTTTAGCAACTAAATTATGGTTTCTTTACATTCCTCTTTGGTATTTTATTGTTATCTGATACTCCCCGTAGTATGTTTTTCCTTCCCCATCTTTAGCTGTGAATATCTGCTTTTATTTTTCCTTGTATATGATTAATTGCACCGATTTATTTGGTAGCCTGGTCCTAGCCTCATTACTACTTCGCTGAGGTTAGGCTAGGAAATTACAAAAACATGTTTATTTATAGTATTCATAGATGCTCCGTGACTTTGTGATACCAAAAAAGTGGTGTACTTCGGATTCATGTCACAATGTTTGGTTGCACTATTAAGTTTTCGTCATCCGTATTTTTTACTATTTAATTTATTTCCCTATTTGATCACTTATTATATTGAACTGTTGAACTTACTTAATAAAACTAGCTTCCACGAGTAGGCACCGTCATGACTCTCGCGGGTGAATATTTCAGATCGTGATAATTACTAAACCTCTATATGAGTTGCCGGGTTGCCAATCCCCGAGTAAGATAGCAAGTGCAATAGGAAAACCTTTAGATGCGGATGAATGTACGAGTGTGTTTGGTATAAAAGAAAATATTTTTCGATTTTTCCATGTTTGGTTGACTTAAATATTTTGAAAAAATATTTTCCTTATCAACTCATTTTTCTCCAATTAGAAGAAAATATTTTTCTTATCAAGAGAAAGGAAAATATTTTTCAAAACTCCTTCTCAATCTTCCCCACCCTCACCAACCCACCACATCACTCTCTAAAAAAGGTTTTTTTTTCTTTCAATTTCAGTTTTTTTGTTATAATCCACCCTACTACCCCCCACTCCCACCCACCGGGAAAAAATATTTTTTTACCTTAAATTTTTTTCTGCACCAACACCACCCTTCCACCTGACCCCTCCCTTCCCACCCGCACAAAAAAGATATTTTTTTTTGTAATTTAAATTTCTATTTTTTTCGTTTTAACCACCCCAAAACCTACCTCATCCGCATTTTTGATTATTTAATTTATTCTGTTGTTTGATCATTTATTATATTGAATTATTGAACTTGCTTAATAAAAGAGGTAATGAATTTATAACACTTGGCTTGCTTAGCTTCCACGAGTAAGTGTCATCACGACTCCCAAGGATAGAAAATCAGGTCGTGACAATTACCAAACCTCCATATGAGTTGCCGGGTTGCCAATCACCGAGTAAGATAGCAAGTGCAATAGGAAAACCTTTATATGCAGATGAATGTACGAGTGTGTTTGGTATGAAAGAATTTTTTTTTCAATTTTTGCATGTTTGGTTGGCTTAAATATTTTGAAAAATATTTTCCTTATCAACTCATTTTCCTCAAATTGGAGGAAAATATTTTTCTTATAAAGAGAGGAAAAAACATTTTCTAAAACTCCTTCTCAACCTTTCCTACCCTCACCAACTCACCCCATCCCCTCTCCAAAAAGGCTTTTTTTCCTTCAAATTTCAGTTTTTCCATTACTACCCACCCTACTACCCCTCCACCCCCATCCCTACCCACCACAAAAAAATTATTATATTTTTTGCAATGTTTTTATGCACCACCCACCAGCCCAACCCTCCCTCTTCACCTGCCCCTCCACCCACCCGCACTAAAGAATTTTTTTATAATTTAAATTTTTTTTTCGTCCCCCCTCCCCCCTTCCCCCCCCCCCCAAATATTTTTTAAATATATTTTTCAGTATTTATTTTTTATTTATCGGTTTAAAATTTAAAATTTTATAAGTTTTAAAATTGTGAGTTTGGAGGTTTATGTGCTTGGAAGTTTACGGGTTTAGAAATTATATACTTTACGGGTTTAGAAATTATAAACTTTAATGGTTCTAAATTCTACTGTTTTAAAATTTAGCGGTTCGAAAGTTTATGAAATTAATGGGTTCGAAAGGTTGTTGTTTTGAAAGTTTATGGCTTGATCATGTTTAATTATATCTAAATTATTTATGAACACTCCTGATAAGTCATTTTTCTTAATTTGCATACCAAATACCAAAAAAATAAAAAAAAATATATTACTATTTGTTTTCCTAGTAAAAAATATTTTTTACGAAAAATATTTTTTGTTATACCAAATATACCCTACATCTAAACAAAAAGGGATCTTCTATGACCAGAAGCTAATTGAAGTTAATGTTACCAGACCATTACCTACTGGTATTACAGTGTGGGAACCTGATGTATGGTAAACGATTTGAGCAGGTCCAAAATTTTGTGATATATTCTTGAAAATCGATCACTGTTGTAAGCAATTTCTTGATACTGGAGAGCAGGTCTTTGCAAAACCTAGGAACCGTTCCACAACCAGTGATACCACCTAAGGTGATCCAGGATAGAGAACAAAGAAAGTGGCTGACACCATATACATGGCAACCCTGCAGCAAAAGCAAGTAGATGATATGGTGACCAATAAATCTAAAGATGTTGATTTGAAACAATAAGAGTGTTATAGTTCATTGCAAGGTATGATACTTGAGTCCCACATTGGTATTGCAGTATGTTGATGTGGGGTTTATATAGCATTGTCTCTCACCTCAATAGTTAGCCTTTGCGGTGTGGTTCTCCCTGGGTTGTATCAATGGTATCAGAGCTGCCCCACCGCCCTTCGTGCCTACCGTGCTGTTGCGATCAAATGCACGTGCAAGTATACGTGGTCATCAAGTAATAGAGGGACCAAAAGTGGGATGTCGAACCCAGAAGAACTTGCGATTAACTATTGACTAAATTAGACTATTCTAATTATCTAAACAAGACTTAAAATTAGAAGTAGTTGACTCTAAACTAATTAAAATAAAAAGAAAATAAATAATAAACTCTGAAAAAAAGAAGAGTAGATTTTTTATGTTATTAATGTAACGAAAACGATCTAGGGTTATGTGTTATCCAGCAATCATATTGTATTCTTCAATTGAATTGACTAATTATTTTATCTGGTTTATTGATAGGCATGGATAATATTGCTCATAAGAATCTGTCGAGTTCTTACTCACCTATTCAAAATAACCTAACGCTTATATGTTTATGGAATTAGAACTAACAAGAATACATTTATAAATCTTGTAAATCAACCAAATAAGGCAATTATGTATATGTCTATCCTAGCCGCGAATCTATTCCCTGATGCCCGGTTTAAGAACTTGCTCTACTCAATCCTATATGCAATCTAGAAGTGTCACTTCCGAGTTCAACTCTAGATTCTTAGATAGTATTCAATTGATGATCAAGCAATCAAAGAATTAAGTGCAGAATTGAATAAATAAAATCAATACGATAAATCAAGAAATTAAAATCAATATTCGAATAACAATAGTCATGAAAGTACCACAATTCTAGAACGTGAAGTTTAGCTCCACATAGGCAGGGATAATATTGCTCATAAGAATTTGTCGAGTACTTACTCACCTAGTCAAAATACCTAACGCTTATATGTCTATGGAATTAGAACTAACAAGAATACATTTATAATTCGTGTAAATCAACCAAATAAGGCAATTAGGTATATGTCTATCCTAGCCGCGATTCTATTCTATTCCCTGATGCCCAGGTTTAAGGACTTGCTCTACTCAATCCTATATGCAATCTAGAAATCTCACTTCCGAGTTCAACTCTAGATTCTTAGATAGTATTCAATTGGCGATCAAGCAATCAAAGAATTAAGTGCAGAATTGAATAAATAAAATCAAGAAAATAAAATCAATATTCGAATAACAATAGTCATGAAAGTACCACAACCCTAGAATGTGAAGTTTAGCTTAACATAGACATGTAGCGAAGTAACAATTTATACAAAGAAACACAAAAAAAATATATTAAATTTAGTGAAAGAAAAAAAAAAACCCGACCTCCACAACGACTTTGTACTCTCTCTTTAAAAATTACTCTAAAATACGTCCTCTCCAAAATAAGTGTAGGACCCCTATATGAGCTGGGATATGTGGGGTCGAAATAATTATATCCAAGGTGAACTAGGAAAAGTCACGCATCACAGTGTCCAGACCAGCGCCTCGCGTTGGCCCTGGCGCACAATACGGTGGCGTTTTTATGAATTCTTGCGATTTCCAAATTCAATTTGTTGCCTGTCGCTTCTTTGTAAATGTGTCGTTGCTTCATTCTTTGTCTTTGTAGTGCTGGTGTGCCTAACTTTTGCTTTCTTTCTCGTTGCTTTTTTCATCTTCTCCAAGTAATGCCTTCACATTTTTTCCCTTATTTTTGTTTCATGTATTCTTCCTTTTCAATTCTCTTTTCCCTTTTCTTAGTTTAATCATCACCCAATCATTGTGTCTTTAGTCATCGCTAATCATTAGAAAATCATGAGCCTATTATTGTAATGTATAAAATACATATATAATTTTTACTTTGCTCACAATTTCTATCTTTAAAGTACCTATACATAAATTCAACGCAACTAAGCACAAATATAGTGCAGGGGGATCGGAGCATAGAGCTAGGGGAGCTGGGGCATTCAGAGCGTCATGGAGACCTTGGGTACTGCAGGCGCATTAGGGTGGAGGAGGTCTTAGGGGCGTTGCGCAGGATGAGTAGGGGTCGAGCTACCGGGCCTGACGAGATCCCGGTGGAGTTTTGGAAGTGCATGGGTAAACCTGGAGGGGAGTGGCTCTCTAGGCTATTCAACGTGATATTCAAGACTAAGAGGATGCCGGATGAGTGGCGGTGGAGTACAGTGGTGCCCTTGTACAAGAACAAGGGGGACGTCCAGTGCTGCAACAACTATAGGGGTATTAAACTAATGAGCCACACGATGAAGGTTTGGGAGAGGGTGATTGAGGCGCGAATGAGGGGGGCGACGAATATATCGGGGAACCAGTTCGGTTTCATGCCGGGCCGCTCCACCACTGAGGCTATTCACCTAGTCAGGCGGCTGGCGGAACAATTCAGGGATAAGAAGAAGGACCTGCATATGGTGCTTATCGACTTGGAGAAGGCGTATGACAAGGTTCCGAGGGAGGTGCTATGGAGGTGCTTGGAGGCGAAGAGTGTGCCAGAAGCCTATATCAGAGTTATCAAGGACATGTACGATGGGGCTAAGACTAGGGTGAGGACGGTGGGTGGCGATTCAGACCATTTTCCTGTGGTAATGGGGCTCCATCAAGGATCGGCGCTGAGTCCCATGTTGTTCGCCTTAGTGATAGATGCTCTAACCCGTCATATCCAGGGGGATGTGCCCTGGTGTATGCTCTTTGCTGATGATATAATATTGATAGACGAGACGAGGGCCGGTGTTAGTGAGAAGTTAGAGGTATGGAGACAGACCCTCGAGTCTAAAGGTTTCAAGATAAGCAGATCTAAGACTGAATATCTGGAGTGCAAGTTCAGTGACGAGCCGAGTGGGATGGGCAGGGATGTGATGCTTGGTTCTCAGGCCATCGCCAAGAGGGACAGTGTCCGATATCTTGGGTCTGTGATTCAGGGGGACGGAGAGATTGACGGGGACGTCACCCATCGGATAGGAGCAGGGTGGTCGAAGTGGAGGCTTGCTTCTGGGGTCCTGTGTGACAAGAAAATCCCACACAAACTCAAAGGAAAATTCTACAGAGCCG
This sequence comes from Nicotiana benthamiana, assembly GCA_034376525.1. Classification (NCBI taxonomy): domain Eukaryota; kingdom Viridiplantae; phylum Streptophyta; class Magnoliopsida; order Solanales; family Solanaceae; genus Nicotiana; species Nicotiana benthamiana. The sequence goes on from CM067330.1 coordinate 96,296,925, forward strand.
TGGTTAGACCTGCGATGTTGTACGGGGCAGAGTGCTGGCCCGTGAAGAACTCCCATGTCCAGAGAATGAAGGTTGCTGAGATGAGGATGCTTAGGTGGATGTGTGGGCACACCAGGCTGGATAAGATTAGGAATGAAGTTATTCGACAGAAGGTAGAGGTGGCCCCGGTGGACGAGAAGATGCGAGAAGCGAGGCTGAGGTGGTTCGGGCATGTACGGAGGAGGGGTCCCGATGCCCCGGTGAGGAGCTGCGAGCGGCTGGAGATTGTTGGTGGTCGGCGGGGTAGAGGGAGACCTAAGAAGCATTGGGGAGAGGTGATTAGGCAGGACATGACTAAAATGCAGGTTACCGAGGACATGACCCTCGATAGGGGAGTCTGGAGGTCTAGAATCAGGGTTGCAGGATAGGGGCTCTTAGAGTCCTTCGTTCGCCTCACCCGGGGTTGGGTGTGGGATAGTAGGGTTACCCACCGATGTCTAGTGTTTTAGCCTAGGTCCCCTCTTGGTTGCGACGGTATTTATGTTCTTTATGTTTACATAACCATTTACGTTATTTCTGCAGGATTACTTATGCTTTGTTTTGTTATTTTGTTTTGTCTTGCCTTGGTTACTAATTTTGTCTTTGTTTTCCAATGCAGCTTTTCATTCTGTCCTATGCGCCGAGGGTCGCATGGAAGCAGCCTCTCTGCCCTTTTGGGTAGGGGTAAGACTGCCTACATATTACCCTCCCCAGACCCCACCTGGTGGGAGTATACTGGGTAGTTGTTGTTGTTGTTGTTGTAAGCACAAATATAGTACAATTTATCATTAAAGCACTAGAATGTAAGATAAATAATGCACTAAAAATATATAATTATAGTCAAACATTATGTTTCATGGATGATGACACCGGTATTACAGTGTTTCCCGGGACTAGAAAACTCTAGCCCAGAGCCGTCGGGACAACGGATGCAGAGCGTGGTGGTTTGTTATGGCCCAAGGCATGAGACTTGAGTCCCATATTGATATTGCAATGTGCTGATATGAAGTTTATATAACCTTGAGTTCTCCCAACTTATTAGCTAGCTTTTGGGGTGTGGTTCTCTATGAGTTGTATCAAAGAGCCTGAGTAGGGACTGTCTACACAACCACAAAGAGAAGAGCATGAGTCTGTATCTATGGCTGCCAGCAAGGAGGTTCAGTTTAGCATGAAGAGCCCTGAGTTCAGTTGTACCAGGGAATTTCCTTCTCTAGATTCTAGATTCAGGGTATTAGCTATGGTGCTTGAAAATTTGGTGACTTGGGACTAAAAAACAACTACCCTCTGCAATAAGTAGGCCTCATATTATTTCTCAATGACCTAGTTAGTGTGGAATGTCATAGGTATTAACAAGAGGTAGAACCAGAAAGAATTATATCACTATCTGAAGGGTAAACATATCAAACTGGCTGGGCTGCTTGAAACAAGAGTTGAAGAACCCAGAGTGAATTGAGTGTTTAAGAATATGCTCTGCTTGGTTGGGCTATATGCATGAGTAATTACCAAAGTGCAGTGAATGGAAGGATGTGGTTCACCTGGGACCCTAATGTGTATACTGTTGATATTGTTAGAGTGGAGGCTCAACTAATTCACTGCCTAATCAGGGGCAAGAAGGATGGATTTGAATCTTATTTTACTCTAGTCTATGGATTTACTATAATTGAACAAAGGAAGGCTCTATGAAACAGTTCTTAGTATCACTAAACCTTAGCTTGCCTTGTGAGAGGTGATTTTAATGCCATGTCATATTACCAGTGTTTACCCTAAAACCGGATAATAATTGAATTGATACGTGCTTTTAAGGACGTATGATATAACTTGGTACAATTTAAGAGAGCAGATTAATATTGAGATGGATAGTAAAAGAATAAATGCAAACCACACAATAATTGAATTGCCTTGGCCCTCGAGTTCAACCGCCCTCGAACCAAAGGTGTTCCAACTGAAGTATGAACAAAGTAATAGAGTAACAAAATAAAGAAAGCTAGAAAATGACAGTACATTGTTTTATGTTGTGTAAAGATGATATGTTAACACGTTTCTTCCCACAAGAAGGTGTGCTGACTATCGTCCTGATCTATTCATGGAACTCCATAGTGTGTTTGAGAAAATTCTCTCGTGTCTATAAATTCGATCACAACACCATAATAATCCATGCACAAGATATTCATGTCATCCCTAGAGGTAACGCATTCCATCTCTGAATCAATCCATTCGAATTCAAGATCAGATGATGTTGAACAACTCTCCTCTTCACTAGAAATATCACACAATTGAAAATCCTTCCATTCGTGACAATGTGGTTCTATATGCTTTAACGAATTAGAATCACTGATCAGGACAGGAGACATTTCTGCTTCCAATGACTGGCTCACGCTTCTGATCCTTTCTTCATTACTTTCCTCAATATTTGATTCTTCGAGAAATGACATGAGAATATCAGTATCGACTTTTGAGAATTCAATATCAGCGAAGTCGTCATAAGTGGTGACTGAGGTTGACATGTTGTGTAAAAGGAGAAATGGAAGTAGAAAAGAATGGTAGAATCTTAGCGGCAATTGGAATTTAGAAGATGGAAATGAATGTGAATGAAAATGTGTTATAGACTGACATAGTTATATAGGCTTATAAATAGTCATATCAAAGGCAACAACTTGATCCTACCAGATGTGCAGATCGGTTGATGACTCAACAAATCATGTGCAATCTTAAATTCTAAAATTGATAGATTACCTGTTTTCATAATATTCATTTATGAAGTAGTACTCTCTCTGTCCCAATTTATCTGTTATATTTTCTTTTTTAGTTCATCCCAAAAAGAATATTATTCTTTCTTACTTAAAAATAATTTAACTTTACAATTCTTACTTTATTCTTAATAAAATAATATATAGCCACTTTGAACCACAAGTTTCAAAAATCTTTTTTTCTTTCTTAAATTTTGTACTAAATCAAATATCACCCGCATAAATTGAGACGCATGGAGTAAATAATTGGATGTGTGATGCTAAGTTGTCCGTGAAGTACTGAATAAACAAAGTTGTCTAAGTTTTGTTATATAAGTTGTTCATCGTAGGAAACATAACATGTGAAGAAGACTCATTTACAGAAAAAACTATCTGTCTCTGGTCTAAGCATTCTGATTTACCTTTAGATAACGACAGACCAAACACATTGATGATTAGATCGGAAGAATCATAGGAAATCAAACTTGAGAATGATTCTAATCTAGTCCATAGCCAATTAGAAGTTCAAATCATTTTTTATGGGCTTCAAAAATTTTAACCGATTCAAAGTCAGTTGTCCGAATTCATGCAAATTGCGTGAATTAGACACAAGAAATTTGAAAATCACCCCAAATTTCTATTTTTTGGCCTTAAAACGCCAAAAACAAGAGATAGTCATGTCGAATTTATAACTATTTTTCATTAGATCGTTTTATGGGCTCGCAAAATTTCTGGTGTTTTGGAGCCGATTGCTTTGTTAGGATCGAAAAAGTCAGGTGTCGTGCGAAAGCTAGCAAAGCAAACCTTGATCGACGACAAATCCGATAACAAAAGAAAAATTTACCAAAAGAGACACAAATATTTAACGTGGTTCGCTCAACTGACGTACGCCCACAATAGAGATGAGCAACCCACTATAATAAAAGAGAGTACAAAATATTGAGAGAACAACCTCATGAAGAGGCAAACACAAGTGGCACACTAACACTTGTCCCCTAAAGTTCTCCCCTAAACAAGACTTTCAAATCCCGTATGACTACATTGTGGATGCTACTTATGATAAAGGCGGATCTTCAATTTATTGGACTCCAAACATTTTCCTACAAGAAAAGGGACTAGCCAAATATGAAAGAATTATATTTTCCTTCTAGGAAAAAAAACCCCAATTATGGTAAATATGTTGTCCGTTCCTTCATATGATAGGAAAACCAATTATGGCAAGAAAATATGGACAAACACCTAACAATTCTCCCTGTTGGCCAGAATTCTCTGACAAAATAAAATTGATCCACATTCTTCACATAGCCTTCAACAGGCCACATCTCTAAATCTTTACTACAAAGTTTGTCTCAACGTGCGTAACACTCTGGTCAAATTTCTCAGACAAAAATCATGATTACCGTCAATTAGGTTGCGGTTAGAACTAACCCGCCAAGATGAACATGCCTTAAACCTCACTCTGATACCACTTGCTAGGATAAAAAAAAGTTAGGTATCATGCGGAAGCTAGCAAAATAAACCTTGAACGACGATAAGCCCGATAATAAAAGAAAAACTTACCAAAAGAGACAAAAACATTTAATGTGGTTTGCTCAACTGACCTACGTCCATAACGGAGATGATCAATCCACTATAATAAAAGAGAGTACAAAATATTGAGAGAGCAACCTCACGAAGAGGTAAATACAAGTGGCGCACTAACACTTGTCCTGTAAAGTTCTCCCCCTAAACAAGACTCTCAAACCCCATATGGCTACATTGTGGATGTTACTGAATGAGAAAGACAGATCTTCAATTTATAGAACTCCAAGCATTTTCCCACAATACAAAGGAATAGCCAAATATGAAAGAATTATATTTTCCTTCTACAAAAGGAAAAACCCAATTATGATAAATATGTTGTCCTTTTCTTCACGAGATAGGAAAATCAATTATAATAAGAAAAACATGACAAATACCCAACACGCTCGAATTCATGCAAATGACGGAATTATAACGCACAAAAATTCTCGTTTCTTGCCTTAAAATACCAAAAGACGAAGAATGGTCATGCCAATGCCATGATTATTGTTTATTAGTTTGATTTTTATGGGTCCGTAAAATTTTAGAAGATTCGAAGTTGATCGCCTGAATTCATACAAATGACGAGGATTATAGCACATGAAAATTAAAAAATTTCTAGTAGAAGGCGCTCTGATGGGATCAGACATGCAACATGTGCAAGATTTATGACCCCTATAATTATAATATCTGGGCCATTACAGGAGAAGGAAGCTTCAAAGAAATGAAACTTAATGGAGAGTTAAAAAACAAATTATTTTTGTGTAAGGTTCGTAGGGGTGTTCAAAACCGACCCGAAACCGAAAACCGTTCCAAACCGAAGCTTAACGGCTTACTGGTAACGGCTTAACGGCTTAACGGACGGGGAACGGATTGAATTTTTTTTATTAACGGCTTATCAGTTTGGGGATGGATTATTCAATTTTCTTAACGGCTAATCCGTTAACCCGTTAAGAATATAAATATTATACATACATATATATATATATATATATATATATATATATATATATATATATATATATATATATATATATATATAATTTACTTTTATTTATATATATTAAATATAAAAAACTAAAACCCTTGAAAATGATTAACAAAAGTTTATTTCTACTTCTAAGCATTTTTAATCTCGGGATCTAGATGATTTGCACGTACTCGCCCAACATAAAGGAGATGAAGGTGCTGGACAAGAAAAAAGTAAGGAGGGGAAAGCTATACTACCTCAGGGATAAAATGAATGCCCTGAAAAGACATTAACAAGCTAGCTCATATGAAGGTATACTGGAATAGGTGTTTGATCTATAATTGCCTGAAGAGATCTATCAAATTTTAGTAAACATGTATGTTAGGCCGATAAGCCGCCCAATAACCGCCCTATAAGAGCTAACCCGATACTAATTCGCCCGATATCTTATCGGGTAGCTAACGGATTAATACATTTAAAAGCCGAAAACCGTTAAGCCAAACCGTTAAGAGTAAAAAGCCGCCCAATCCGTCTAATGAACACCCCTAAAGGTTCGAACCATAAGACAGCAGAGAGAAAATGGTTATTAAGTTTGAAGTAACCTGTGGGCTTCATAATTAAATGATATTTTAGGACCTTGATTTGGTAACTAGGCGAGTGAGAAACAATCATTGAGTCCTGAATTTTGAAACATTGAAAAATATGGTATTAGATGAATTATGGAAATTACAGTATCTTAATATCATTGGCTATGGAGGGGTAAATGGGATGGTTAAGTTGGGTTGACTTATTTTATTATCCAAATCTGTTCAAAATTTAGGTTGAAATTCAAAAATAATTAGATTTATAAGTGAAAACTGAAAAATAGTTATTATTTTAAAAATAATTAAAATTTAGCCACTTTTCATGTAAAAATAAATATGAATGAAAATACAAATACGAAAAATATTTCAGCATAATATACTGTAGTTCTAGCTAATATAGCACAATATATTGGAGTTCCAGTATAGTATATTGATCTAGCATAATATGCTAGAAGTTCATACACAGATGCTCCAATCTGCAGCATTTATGATGGAACTTTTCAAGTGTTGCTGTTCCAGCATAATATGCTGAAAGTTCATACACAGGTGTACCAATCTCTAGTATATTATGCTGAAACTTCCTTGTCATGACCCAAAATTCACTAAGGGGCGTGATGGCGCCGGACATCGGTGTCAGGCAAGCCAACCAAAATACTTAATTAATTTCTTATCTCAAAAGTTTTGAAAATATAGATTTTTCTTCAATTCAGATTGTAAAAGATAATCTTACGAAAAATTAATACAAGAATTAGAAATATACAGAATATCCCATAATTATCCCAGAACACGGTGTCACAAGTTCATGAGCAATATCTAAGAATAATATAATACATCAACTGTCCGAAATATAATATTTGAAAGAAAGTAAATACAGCAATCTGAAAGAGACTCTGCTGGTCGCGGTCGTCCCGGAAAATGCAGCTCATCTAAGTCCATTTATCAACCATGCTACTACGCTCACTAGGCCACTACAGACGCATGTACCAGTGCAACAAAAATGCACAAAAGTGTAGTATGAGTACGAAAATAACGTGTACCCAATGAGTATCCCATCTAATATCGAAGAAGTAGAGACGAGAGATCGACTTTGACACTTACTAATGGTCCAATAATGTTATCTCAATAATATTGTAAATCATGGATTTTTATAAACATGATATTAATTCAGTGGCATGAAGCAAGTAAGCAATTCTTTCTTTTATAGGAAGTTACCAAATTCCTTTTTCGTCAGTTATACATATACTCCCAAGCTGGGAAGAGGCACTAACAACTTTAATAAGTTTCATGGCAAGCGAAACAAGCATGCGCTAACCATATCGAGGACATATGACCCGATCTGACATAAATATATATTGTGCATTGTCGAGGGTTGAGCAGCACGAACCATAGATGCATATATTACCCTGCTCACAAATCATACGTGCAACACGGTCAAAGTTAAATAAATAGCACCCTGCTTGCAAATAATACACGCGATGCATGTACACATAGGGATACATGATCAAATAGCCAATTAAGTATTTATGTGGGAGTATTTATCCAAATCAAAAGCCAATTCTTCTTTAACGATTTAAGAAAGTGAAGTTAAATCCTTTAAGAAATTCATTTACCCATTCGATAGGGTTTAAGCAATTCAACTGTCAACCAGATTACCAATATTTCAAGTATAGCATACTTTTCGATCGTAAACTATCCGGACATAAATATAATAGCAGTTACGCGCGGACTATCGTCACCTCGTGCGTACATATCCCCCACAAAATAGGAGCATGTAACCAATTATTTTACCTATGGGGACAACTCCCTCTTAAAAGGTTAGAAATGAGACTCACCTTGCTCCGAAGATCCATAACCGGCCTTCCACGCCCTTTCATATACTCAAATTGATGCAAAACTCTCCAAAACTAGCTAATAATTATGAAAATCCATTAATATATGCTCAATTACTCAATACAATCCAATTTATAATAATTTCTAACCCTGATAAAAAATTTGTCAAAAACATTGTCGGGCCCACGTGCCCGAATCCCAAATTTTTTTGAAGAATAAGTTTGCACATAGCTTCACAAACTAAAATATATATTTTATTCTCAATTTTATACCCAAAATCGTGGTTGAATTCCAAGAATATCAATTTTCTAGGTTTTCCTTGAAACCCCAAGTTTTTACCAATTTCATGCTCAAATTCATACATAATCAATGTATTTAACTAAAGATAGGCGGGGATAGCTTACCTTATCATTGATTATGAAAATCCCCTCTTGAAACCCTTCAAAAATTACCCAATCCAAGAAAATATGAGAGGAAATGGCCAAATCCAGATTTTTAAACACTCAATGCCTCCCGCACTTTTCGCACATGCGGTCACTAACTGTTTTTGCGGTTCCACAGGTACGGGACCAAACCCAACCGAGGCAAGTGCCCAAGCCCAAATCATCATACGAACATGCTGGAACCTTCAAATCCCGATTCTGAGGTTGTCTACTCAAAAATCTAATCCTACATAATTCTTTCAACTTAAAGCTTCCGAAATGAGAATTCTCTTTCCAAATCAACTTCGAACTCCCTGAAATTCAATTCTGACCACGTGTACAAGTCATAATACCTGAAATGAAGCTGCTCATGGCCTTATACTTCTGAAAGACGCGCTAGAGCTCAAAACGACCGGTTAGGTCATTACATTCTCTTCCACTTATACATAAGTTCGTCCTCGAACGTGCTAAGAGCTGTGCTGCGGTTGTTTGAAATCACTGTTTAACACCTTGAGCACCTACCCGTGCTATCAAAACTTAGCTGGGAACCCTAACTCGATCAATCTGAACATATCCTTTTTCATTTAAGCAAATAAGCCTTAGAACCTAATTCCAACATTCGAAATTCTTTGCTAGGACTATTCCAACATACGCTCACTGTATCAATACCTACACCCAACACCAAAACATGACTGCGTACCTTAGCTGAATTCACAACTCGTACCACTTTACTCACAGGACCATAATAACATTCTCTGATCAAATAAATCAAAATTCCACGAATCTGATGCTCCCATTGCATCTCATGACCTATTATAGGTCTTGCTCAAACTCTTACAATACCACCACTACGGAAGAGATGTGTATAAATTCATAACCGACTGTCGAATCAAAAAATCATTGAGTCTATACTACTAACAAGAACCCTCGCCTCATTATGAACCAAAGCATAGTCTTTGCTCCTTAACACTTCATATAATCAGATTGCACTGTTCCTAAATTGAATGATCTCGTCTCACCCAGTACTAAACCGCTCAGGAAATAAGCCACCCGGACATGATCAAAAAGTCTCATATGATGCCACAACGTGCAATAGGATACCAATTCGAATCTGATACTATAGGAAAACAAACTCTAAAAAGGAAATCCAATTACCCCGCTCGTGAATCATACGTGCGACGCGGTCAACATAATTAAACAAACACCCCACTTGTGAATCATACATGCGACATATGTACGCAACAAATATGAGTTTTCCTCAAGATAATAGGAACCAAAAGCATAAAAAATACCTACAAGGAACTGTTCTCAACATCATGCTGTTGCGGCGCGCAACCCGATCTAAACAACATACCTACGACGAAATGCCACCCGATCCACATATAGAATTCACATAGAAAGTTACACACCGAGCTAGATTGCTTATTACAACCAAATACCACGTATCGGTCACAAGCACTCTAAGTGCATAACACCATCCCTGGGGAGACATATAACATTATAAGATGCAATCTCAACCACAACAAAGGTGCAATATGCGATCAGAATCTGAAGAGCCATTTTGTTCATATAACCTCATACCTATGCGGAACCTCAACACATAAGCAATTCATCAAGCCTTCTCACAACTCACACGACGCAATATATTATTACATGAAATAACTGACGACGATAACACCCTGACTACTCTTCCATAAGGAGCGTATTACATGAACACATCTGGCATGATATGGAGCCCATATTCACATTTGAATCCATCCACAAACCTCAAGCTGGTTCTGATCGCACTGAACTAGGCTAATAACCTTTCAAACGTCCATAATAACTCCCTTTTTTCTCATGACACATAAGAACAACCATCATAACCGGAGTAATCATTCATAGTCCACAACCCAATACATCCAATTCCCTCCTAGCATCAATTCCCATATCAATGTTATCACCACAATCTTCATACTTGGTTTAGCTCTTCAACCAATAACGTGACTACATGCCACACTTATGTAGCCTTCCCGTGGTACGTTCTTCCACAACCTTCCATAACAGATAACATGTCTATACATCCAAACCACCGGCCGCACTAACGCTAAAAAGTGATAAAAAATCCTTAACCAGAATGCAAAGCTTTTTTTTTACAAAACACCAATCTTAGGTGATGCTGAAGACAATACCGACTTACTTTAAATATCGAAACTACTTTCCCGCTAATCCAAGCTTATGACATCATTGTTAACACCGAACTATAACCTTGATCCTTACCTTAAATTTCATACCACTCGCAGTACCCAACATGCCAATATCTAATAGAACATGATTTTTGTCATAACTTCGGAACCACTAATATATTAACACTTCATCATATAAAAACCTTTCACTTAACTCATTTCAGGAGAAGCATCATAACACGCAGGGGAATTCTAATAACCATAGAATGTGGAAATCTCTATGTAGTGGTCTAAGCCACCATAGCCCTTCTAGGATTCACATATACATAACATTCCATAATAGTAGAATACTTCTGAATAACATAAATTACAGCAGCCGACAAGCCTCACACGTACCATCACAAATCGCTTGCATAACTTGATCGTGCTGAAGGAACTTATCTCTACCACCAATATGCCAATTCAACTATGGCTTACCAACATATCGTTTTCCAGTTTATCCTTGATTGCCTTAGAAATAATAATAACTCCATTCAACATATAACATACTCCATCTGCACTTATCCCGAGTGAACATGAATCATGAGACCAGGCTGTCTCAAATCCCATGAACCATTTCATACCTCCCAAATGCTACACTGCTAGTCAAAATATCATAGAACATTCTTTGCCTTTTTTCATAAGCTGCTACAAAGCTTGATTCTTAACCGTACCTATAGGCTCGAAATCATTAGGCACCACACTTTACCCCTTTGAATCCACCTGCTCTGACTTGGCCCCGAATATAATCAACTCCATGAATCTTCTATGAAATAAATACTCTCTCGGAGAAGCACCCGACAAAATCACTTCCCCTAAAACCCGCATCCATACAAGGCATAAATCATGAATCCTTCCCCAAATTTGAACATGAGCCAATAAGGCCAACCTTAGCACACCTTTAACAATTCCTTTGCTCAAATTACAACTTATGTTCCTTTCTCGTAGCTGAAATAACCCATCAATATGCTAATAACCAAAATCCTCGCAAGTAGATACCTATGAAACACAATCATAGGCGGTGGGACTCTCCCACTTAGCTTGATCCACTTATTACAGAACTCTAAATTCACCAGGATTCTTTATCTCTTATTTCCATAACCTTGCACAATCAACTGCCAAAATTCTAGTAATCTTTCTGTAGAAACCCATTTTTATACTCTGAACATCAACCACATTCACACGATCGATCTCTTTATTGTTTAACACATATAATTCTTCGCAGAAGCTTTGCCAACCACGCGACCACCAATTTGCTCACTAGAGATAACCCACCTGTGGAATTTACGTGCCAATATCTTCCAATTATGCTGCATGGGGTACAATCACTATGACATCAATAACCCTTCCTGAGTCTGATCTCACTCTCTAGCTTCACAAGTCCACTCATCCTTCGTGGACATCAATTAAATGTGAGGAAATATCTTTCCAATTTAAAGTTATGTTGTATCCTTCTTCATTTCAAATAGCTCATTTTCATTATATCAAATCTTGTACCGCATATAGCTCATACTTCAGATTAAATCCGCAGACCCTAATGACCAATCACTAAAATTCCCAAATTATTGCAAACTCTCCTTAAGGTGCGTGGTTATCCTACCCCAAATCCCATATGCAACTCTTCCACTCTCCCACTTTTGCGAAACTCACCCATTTAGTCGACTACTCGACCTTTGCTTCTTATACCTGGCCTTCTAGAAATTTTAACCACCGCTTGATACTTCCCACATGTCCTTCCTCATTGTTTGTTGCTCCGCTGATGACTTATATCAAATCCATCTCGATATCTTTACACCTTTCCAAGGATCATCTTTCCCGCCGTTGACATTAGAAACACCAATTCAATCCTGAACCGCTGCACCCCACGATCTCTGACAGTCGTTTCTTCAATATGGTCTCACAATATCCTGCTCCAAAGGCGAATCGTAGAAGATCATAGCAACGACGAACTTAGTACATCCAATAAGATAATGACACCTCATCATAGTAGAAAATTCCACCACGCTCGCAAATACCAAGTCTAATTACTCCATCAACCGAAATCTGAACATTCTTAGGTCGATTGCCTTTCCCCTACCGGGAATAAAATACCACTCTTCAAGTCATTCACTACCCCGGCACGTAGGCAAGTGTGAGCATTTGATTTTAACCCTATTGAAACGGCTCCTACGGGACTCTCAAAATTTAGAATTTTCTTTAAATATTCATTATTAGGATTTTTTAGAATTTAATTGTGTGCCAGCGCATGTTCATTCATGCATGTTTAAATTGTTTAGGATTTAATTTACAAATTGAAATGCAAAAAAATATATATTTCCGGCATTTTTTAATTATTTTTGGTGTAATTTCAACTTGTTGCATTATATTTGTGTTAATTAGAAATTTTTGGTTCTTAAGAAAAATTAGGAGTTAATTAAAATCAAAAAAGGAATAAAAGAAAAGACAAATATATATACACATACATGCACAGCCACTCAGGCTGGCCACAATTGAGCCAGACCTGAGTGGCCCAAACCTTTTTCCCTTCAAAACACATAGCCCCAGCCAAACAGCCAACCCCGGTCCAGTCCACACAAGACTAACTCAAACGACACCGTTTCATGAAGGCTCATCACAGCCATTGATCATTTAATCATCCAACGGCCATGAAACCCCCCAAAAATTATATACATAAGTCCAAACGTCTCTAATACATTCGGAGACCAAACTCCCCTTCTTCTTTGTACCATCTCCCCCGGTGTAACACCGCCCTTGACCACCCCTTTACCACCCCTTGACCTCCATTGACCACCCGTCTACTACCTTAACGCCGCCGCCGGAAATCGCCTCATGGCAGCGGCCGCTAACCAAACCTCCCTAGATTTACACCACCAAACCATCACAACCTCCTCTATCCCGTCTTGTGACTAGTTCCCGTCGAATAAGTCCCCTCTATCTCGAATATTCGAAAGTAAGGTCGTCGGAACCACCGTCTCCGGTGACCTTGTCCCAAACCTCCCTAGCTTTACACTGTAGGACCACCAGGACCTCCCCTTCCTCGTCCTGCAGTCCTTTCCCTTCAAATGACCCCCCATCGTCTCAAACCTTCAAAGAAAGATTGTCGTTACCTCAATCTTCGAAAACTCAATTCCAAACCCCCCCAAACTTACACCCCTGAAATAACTCAACACCCTCTTTCCAACCATGTGTATTAAACCCTTTGAATCTATTCAAAACGCTTCGAATATCAATTTAAAGTGTAACCCTAAAACTCGAACCCCGTCATAATTTAGTCAAACTCCTCCCAGGCAATCCCTTAAAAGGATTAACAAAGGATAAAGTGTTTAGATAGCAGAATAAAATCCCTTAGTTATTCCAATTTTAAAAATACACCAAGACAAACAAGTACAATCACACAAAGGAATCATACATAGTATCCCGTGAATGCGTCAGAATTGATAGCCATTTCTACACATTTTCCTTCAACGTCTGTCAAATATAATGCAGTATTGGACAACACTCCAGCTAAAACAAATGGTCCCTGTCAGTTTGATAAACTTTCTTTTAGGATTTCTTCAGGTTCTATATGCCCGTGGTTTGGGCCTCAAACAATCTCAATGGGTCCAAATCTATTCTTATTTCCCGCAAGTGTCTCCATTGCCTTATGAGTAATTTCTTAAGATCAGGCCTATGGTTATGCATGCATGTCATGTCATTAAAGCCAACAAGGAAAAGAATTGTAAAAAGAAAAGAAAACAAAACCAAATGACTAGAAATAACGGAAAGTAGAAAATTGCATTAGATAGATGGTGAAAGATCTTGGACAACAAAAAAAGTAAAAAGAGTGGGGTTAAAAACCTCGAACGAACCTAGACGACTAAACTAAACTAGGAAAAATAAAGGATAGAAGGGTTTGAATCACAAGACAATATCGGGATTACAACCCTTAAAATAACACGGACAACAGAAATAACAACAAAATAAACTACCAAAACTCTGGATGACCAAGAAATGGAGCGTCTTCTCAATTACCCATCACGACATATTAGCCACTGGGTTCCACATCAATAACACTAGTAACTTCACAAGCCTTCATCACATTGTTTTGAACAGATTGCTTTTGGGTTCCTTTCGGCTCGTTTTGAAAATCCACCCCTGATCGTGCTGAAAGCTTAGCAGCACGAGTGCCTCCGAGGCTCCCAGAAGAATTCTCACATTCCAATATGTACATGTCATTATGCAAAGGCGATAGACTTAGGCTAGTGTTTGCTGCATCCAAATTTTGCACAACTATGTCACCTGCTTCAATAAGCTTCTGAATTTCTTTCTTTAGACTCCAACAATTCTCTATGTCATGCCCCGGGGCATCTTAGCAATATGCGTAACTTTGAGAAATGTCAAACTTCTTTGACAAAGGGTTTGGTATTTTTATTTCAATCGGCTTTAACATGTCCAATTGCTTCAACCTTTGGAACAAACTAGCATATAATACTTTGATATGGCTGAAAGCCTTTTCTTTTTCAGTAGCCTCTCATTCTTACATGCTTGTCTGGTCTGGAAACCTGATCCAGCAGGTTTTTGATATGCCCGTGTGGGTGGTTAGGCATTCTGTGGAGCTGGGTACGGGGAAAGTGATGTATAATTTTTGGAGCTCTGTGGACCGAAGCAGCATTGGGGAGGATCATCTGGTAAGCAAGGATATCCACGAGGACGATGCGAGGCTGGAAATGTTTTCATCTTTTCTATTTCTCTTTCTTCGACCGAAGCATACTTGGATGTTCTGAATGTCTTTCGAACCATTCATAATTTTTCCTGACTTGATTCCCTCTTCTACTTGCTCCCTCATTTTTAACACATCATTGAAAGGTTTTCCCAAGGCCGGGACCAAATGACTTAAGTAGGGGGTTATTGGGCTTGTAGGAAAAGCTCAACCATTTCTTGTTACCAATCGGGATACTGACTTGAGCAGCTTGCGCCCTCCATCTGAGCCCTAACTCCCTAAAGCTCTCATCTGGTTTCCTTTCCATATTAGATAGGGAAGCACGGTCTGGGGTAACACTGGATTTGTATTGAAGGTATCGAACGAAATCTTAAGACATGTCACCCAATGTAGGCCATTTACTGACTATACCAATTCAAAGCTACCCGAGTCACTCTCTTACTGAAATGTGCCATCAACAGGTCATCTTTCTCTCAAACGCTTCTCATTTCACTGCAATAGACCCTCAAGTGGGCTACCGAGTCTCTACACCCATCATACAAGTTAAATTTTGGCAGCTTGAACCTTGCGGGCAGGCGAGCGTCAGGGGACACAAATAGTTCTTTGCAAGCCATATTACCTTGGTCTCCCATTCCTTGCTTGTTCTTCAAGGACTGTCTTATGCCTTCCAGCCTCTGGGGTATTTTATCTCGCCTTCAATTTCCTGTGAACTTTTCATTTTCTACACGAGTCTCTTCCAGCGGGCCCTGCTTATGTGAGTTGGCAACCTTGTGGGCGACCTCGTAGGGATAATATTGGACATCATGAGCTTTGAGTGGGTATTCATTTTTGGGGATAATGGATGTGATAGGAGGGCCCTATTGGGAAAAGATAGTTGGGGGATGAGTGATGGTGCTACTAGGGTATTTGGAAAAACTGTAATAAGTAGGTGTATCTGGAGAGTATGAAGGATCATTTAGAACCATGACCAGAGTTTTGAGAAGGGTAGTATCTAAGAAGCTAGGTGGTGGCAGGGGTGGTGCTGTCTTGGTCATCCAAGCCTGGTACATTTTAACCATTTGGTGCTTTAATTTGTATATTTCCTCTTTCATTGCCTTAACGTCCAATTCCTCTACCTCTTTTGAAGGATCAATGATGTTGGCATCGATTTCCTGATCGGCCATGATCGTACTGCTCTTACACCGAGTATTGTAGAAGTGGGTTGTCAAAATGCTGCAAGAGCTAACCACCTGTCTGAACTCATATCATCCACAACTTTGTTAGCAATTATAGCATTAATAGATAGCTAACTACACATTTGGGAATGAATGCGCCTAAGAAGACTGAACAAGATAGGTAACTACATATTTCCTTCTCCTATGAGGATTGCCTACCTACCATGACCCCGCATGAATCAGATAGTGAGTAGTTCTGGCAGATATTAAAAGATAAACAACAATATATTTTTTTTAAAATCCAATAAAAAGACCGAACAGACTCAAAAACAACTTAACTGACTCAAAGAAAAAATATCGACTCAAGCAAAGATCACTAATATATTAAAGCTTTAACCATTCCAGGAGCTCTCACGGTGTTTTTTGGTTTTGTTGGGGGCTCGTCTGCAAAATCCAATTGGAGCCTTTCCAAATCTATCATTACCTGCTGGAAAAACGTCATGACTGCTGTGAAGAAAGTGGTTTGGGTCATGTCTTCACATATTTGGCATTTTACCACAATATTCTCTGCGATCGCTTTGACCCTTTTATGGATCCTACCTTTCTTCTATAATAAATCTCCAATTTGCCGAGTTTTTGCTTCCACATTTTGTTTGGCAATCCACTAGGCAAGCGTCTAGGGCTAGTTATCATTAATATAATTAAAATAAAAATTACAGCAAATAGGAAAAATAAAATACACCGGTATTGTTACCCATAGCAATAACCGGCAAAAACCTTACCTTATAATCCGATTGAGGCCAATAAAAGCCTCATGAACTAGCAAGCATGTAAAAAAAAAAAGAAGTAGCAAGAATTAAGAAAAGTATGATCATCCCAGAGTTTATAACATGCTCTGTGATGATATTACATTGAAAATTACTAATGAGATGGAAATATAAAAAGTTGAAGAAACCATCATGGTGCTCTCTTTTCTCCAATTTTGTAACAATATTAATTGGTAGATTAAGGTCTTCGTCCACAATTTTTCTCAATATGACTTCAAAATTCATGCTTTGTTCCTCGATCGATTGGCCTTTGTAATAATTGTTTGAGTGATCTGTTTTTGTTTTGTATTTCTCATTGGAGGTCTTCTTATGTTTAAGTCTTCAAACATCTTGCCGTCCCAACTTCTATCCTGCTCACGAGACTTCTTACTTGTTTTACTATGCATTGGTGACAGATCACCTTTTCTTGACGCGTCTGCCCGGCATTGCTTTAATATATCCTCTTCCTCCCCTTCTTCATATATATATCTTTCTGCCCTTGCATCCAGTAGTTTATGGGAAGGTTGCATCATTGCATCAGACATTTTCTTCTCCTCCAAAGTAGTGATGGATTGTATTGGTACCATCTGATTCTGGGCAGATGTTGGTAGTGCAGTTGCGATGCAAACAACAACTGATGTTTCTCCTGATTTTGAAGTATTTCGTGGAACAAATACTGGAGCATTATGGTTCAAGTTGCTGTTTGAGTTTGCTGCAGTTTTCATATTTGCAGGACAATTGATTGTCGTTCATTTCCTTTTAAAAATTCGGCTTGAATTGAGCATCAATGTCCTCTCGTGCACTGTCATCGTCAAACTCTTGGTCGTCTTCTGAAGATGAATAACCAGCAAGTTCTTCTCCCCAGTCATCGACATCGTCAAAATCTCTTTGGTCTTTCCACAGTTTCGATTTAATGACCATGTCCCTCGTGTTAACAAATACTGGTTTGTTATTTCCAGTGGAATTTGATGGTTTTCCATAATCATTGAAAGTTGTGTCGACATGTGTAGTGGAGGAAGGTATGATTAGAGAAAATTGAACATTGGCCATCTGCCTATTCTGTCCAGTAAAGATTGCATCCTCATTATTGACATTTGAAAGTGCAGCAAATGAGTTTGGAATTGTATGTAAAGCTGGACTCTTATCTGCACTGTGTGTTTTGAATTTGGATTTTGAAATTACTTTTCTGTTGGACAAAGTTGACCAGTTATTTACAGACTGCTGAGCAGCTTAACTTGTATGTTGTGTAATAGGATGAGGATGTGAATCAAAACCACGCTGGAGAAAGGCTTCATTGGAAACTGCATGTGATGTATCTATCAAAGAGGTCACACTGCCTTGTTGAACCATATCAGGCTGATTAGAGGTATCTTGTCGAAATGTGTTCTGCGCAACCTCATCATCTATAAGGCTTGCTGATATTTGCAAATTTGTCTTAAGAATTTGATCTATACTAGCTGGTACATTATCCTCCTTTGTTGCCAAGTGCTGCACATTGCAGCTGAGATGCTGTCCTTTGTGAGTTTCCTCTTTTCTGGTATGATCAGAGGTAACCAAAATGGCTGCTTTATTCAGTTCATTACAATGCTGTTGTCCAGGATTTTTTGAAGCATCAAGTAAATTGCTTACTGTCGACTTTTCCCCTGGTTGAACTGTTAAACCAATAGGATCTGTAGAAAATCTGAAGTTATCCAAAACCTCCACATTAGTAGCTTTTGCTTGACTAAACTGTATTGTGTTTTTATTGTTAGTATTCTACAAAATGTGTTGCTTCTCAATCAGCATATCTTCATGTATTTTTGTGTTGTCAGATTCTGGTACCTTAGAAGGAACAGTAGGTTGCAAATTAGATACCATATTTTCAGTCACAACAGTTGAAGTCAAAACCAATGGAACAGTAGATGCCATTTTACAAAACTGGGCAGAATCACACTTTTTCCTTGGGAAAGTTTCCGCAGGAGTAACATTTGAAGCAGATAAGGATTGAGTTGCATCAATAAGGTGATCCCTGGCCTCACCTCCTAGCTGCTGCACATTGCAGCATTGATTCTGTCCTTTGTGAATATCATCTGTTTTTGTATGCTCATAAATAACCAAAACTGATTTTGAATTCAGATGTAATGTCTCACCCTAAAAAACAACCACCTGCCAAGCCTGTATACTAGAAGAAATAATATCTGCAGTAGACTGCATTGCCCCAGCAATAGAAACAGGTACATCTCTAGAAGGCTTAAGAGGTCCTTTTTCCAACTTAAATACCTCCTCCATCGACTCAACTGGAATTGCTGCATGTGTTGCATCAGATACACTAGTAACCACAACACTCCTAGCCATTTCATATTGATCAGAATCTCCACTATCATTCACAGTAGGTTGTGTAGTGTCTGCATTCATTTTCATAACATCCTTTACCATACAAGTTTGTGCAGCAGAATCAATTG
Source organism: Nicotiana benthamiana (assembly GCA_034376525.1). Lineage (NCBI taxonomy): Eukaryota > Viridiplantae > Streptophyta > Magnoliopsida > Solanales > Solanaceae > Nicotiana > Nicotiana benthamiana. The sequence continues at coordinate 96,316,339 of CM067330.1, forward strand.
GATCAACAACATTCGTCACTTCTGCATTTATTTCCACAGTCACTCATTCTGCACTTTGTAAAGGCTGCTGTGAGAGTTTTGATAATTCAACTCCTGAATTACCATCTTTTTCTTGTAGATCCTTAGCTCTTTGTCCAGATATTTTAGCATTTAGGTAATGCCTTGCACCCCCTTGTAATTTGTCTAAAACATCAACCTCGTGACCAGGCAGATCACTGCCCAACTTTTCCTCTGCCACCACCTCTGCTCCAGTTTTTCTTTTTTAATTCTACACGCCTTCTCATCATGACATTGATGCTTGCAATAAGAACAGTACTTAGACAGGTTGTCGAAGACTATTTCATGAGGAAACTCAATAGATTTACCTGAAGCTGTATCTAAAATCTAAATCTTGACCTTTTTAGGATGTTTATCCAAAAGATCAACTATAATCTTAACTCTTGTCGCGCTAATCTCGTTCTATCCTGAGTTTCTTTGTCCGCAGTCAGATGTTTTCCCATAGCTGAGGCAATAGACAATAACGACCTTTTAGCAAAAAAACATGGTGGCAGACCTGGAAGAGAAATCCACACAACAGCCATTGACGTCACCTACTTCGGATTGAATTCTAAAGACCATGGGAATGTTCTGAAGAAATATTCGTCGCCTTTGGATTTAAGATATCCAGTCGACTTTGAAAGCTAATGAACGTAATCATTGAAGAGATAAAACCTGATTAACAGATGAAACTCCAACTACTCAATGTTACATTGACCTTGAACATCAAACTGCGACGAAAATATTCTTCGCACTTCCGATAGATCAGGTCTGCTATAAGAAAATTTTAAAACAGCTGCCTGATGCAAACCTTCTTCCTTAATGAAGTTGTTAACCTCTTACATAGTGAATTGAATTACAGGTTCACCATGCTCGTTGATAACTGGACACAACTCTTTTTTTGACAGAGCAGATTGTTTAGCTTGAAGACTTGAAGCATATGATTTCTTAGTGTATTCTTTTGGAACAGTTTTTAGAACGTTGTAAACCCCTCCCAAAGCCAGATGCTGGGGAGATGGTGTAGAATCCATAGTTGCGTTTGATTTCAGAAAAGATCCTCCATATCCACGCTATGACGCTGCTACAAAAATGCAGAAAACTGAATTGAACTGTCGATGTTACAGTTCCTTCAAAGAATTTATTAAGATCTGTTCTTGCTTATAATAGCAAAACTTTATCCAGACGAATCAAACTATGAACAATCCATAAACTTCACATCACAAAAGCGTAACGAGAATGTTTGCTGAAAATTCGAATCTACATTGAGCTCGATCACTAAATTCAAGATTTGTTGCGTTTGGTTTAGGATTTTGGAATAAAATTGAAGGGAGTTGTTCACCACAATAAGGATCTTGTTGAGTGACTAATTTCGTGATGAAAACTCACGGAATTGTGCCCGATGAATTGTGACGGATTCACTATTCACCTTACTTCCTAGAGAGAAGCCAGATGATTTTTCGTATTTTGGTTTCCAAAGTTTGTTTGGCTACATGGATTTATTTTTTGAAGGCGTTGCAAATCCGTCTCTAGTCGTGCTATCAAAGAATAACAGTGCTCCCTTTCGGCTTCGAAATCTCTTTCCTGCTTGGCCATTTCATTTTCAACGATCTTGACCTTTTTCTTCATACTTTCCATCCCCTTGTCGTATTTCTCCTTCAACTAACGGATAAAAATTTCTTGTTCCCCTGCATCCTTGGCTATCTTGGCCCGAGAACTTGCTAACTCCTTTTCAGTATTCTGTAAATCATCCCCGAAATCATGTGCCTTCTGGGTACGGTTGTAGATGAGCTTCTCATCCTTTCTACTCCTGCCCGGGTTTTCAATTGCTATTTTCATTTTCCAAATTCGTGCTGTGAGAGCTTCATTTTATTGGATCAATCTTATTTTCTCACCTTCGGCTTCCTAAGCCTGGAGATCATTGTTTACTTCCATATTTCTCAGCTTTTCTTTCATGGTATGAATCTCAACTTGATACGCTTTTTCCTTTTCTCCCTATGATAATCTCTCTTGGATTTTGTCTTCAAAATCTTGAACATGAGGTCTTTTGCTGGGCCTTTCAGTTTCGGGTTCCGACTCAATGTTCACATAGGACCTCTTCTCAAACCAAGCAGCATAGTGTGGATCCACTTCTCTCTTTGAAATCTATAACTTGAGTACTTAGATCTTCATCTTCGGGCACAATTTGATATGTCCCAATTGTCTCAAGACCCTTCGTGGTGCATATGGTTGAATACTTTTCACACCCATTATCCTCAGGTAGCCCTTAGCAGCAGTCATATATATGGCTTCTGCCTTCGGGAGCCATCCGATGAACCTCTCAATTTGACTTGCTTTGAGATTTTTCAATTGAGACACCCATGCCTCAAACCACTCTGGCACGCTGTGATCCTTCACCCTCTCTTTATAACAGATAATGAAATTATTTGGGCTCGAACCATAACTCACGAATCTAGGATGGCGGCGAAGATGCTTGATCATCCACATTTATAAGAGAATGCTGTAACCTTCGAAGAATTGAGCCCCATCTTTTCATAAAGCCAACGCACGGTAGATATCTGCTAGTACCAACGGGACAAGTGTATGATTTCATGGTGAGGATTTGTGCAATTCTAGCCATACAAATATCCATTGTCCCTTTCTCATTTGGAAAAACCATTACCCCCAAAAATGCCACAACAAATGCGAACCGGCAATGAAGTTTCCAAAGACCCTTATCTTGTTTGTTGCTCAACCCCTTTTCATGTATCTCAAAACCATAAGAATGCCCGAACCTGAAGTATAAGAAATGGAAATCACAACACCCGTTGCTTACACGGTTTTGCTTGTCTGTCTACTGATATTCAAGAGGTCAAAAAACATGTGCACTGATGGGTCCTTGGAAATATAAGGTGTTGCTTCCTCAGATCTCTTCCAAACTCAATATACTCGGCTATCTCCTCCAAAATAGGGGTAATCTCGAAGTCTGGGAAGCGAAAAATATTACGAGCGGGGTCCCAAAAAGTTATTATAGCCTTGATCAAATCATCCTGTGGATTGATCTCTCAAATGTCTATAAAAGCGCCAAACTGTTGTCTTATCGATTCCCGACTATCTTGATCCAAATAATTCAACAACATGCACAAATTTACTCGAGCCTGCTCCCTGACCACTTCTAGTGGGTCCTGGATAATATTCATTTGTCCTCGTAGAAAGGGAGGGTTAGGGTTGACTCTAATGACCCCTTTTTGAAAACAAGTTTCTAATTTTAAAACAAAAGGCCACCGTTTCCTCCTTGACATGCCAATTTTAGCAAAATGGATATCTTTGCAAATATGGCCCTTTCCCATTTCCATATGAATTTTGAGGCTGGGGAGGCTTATTTTGTAACACTTCTCGACTTTATCCATTCTTTTACGAAGATAGCCCTTCGATAACGGGAGAATATCCTAAGGCTATCTCCGTAAGAACGGTTTGAAACACTACCGACACTCAATAATCTTATTTCTCTCTTTTTTTTTCTTTTTCTTAAAAGAGGTCGGACCTTGTGTAGGTTGCCTACGTATCCCATATCTAATAGAAATCAGACCCACGTAGTTCGGAAAATACAACTACATTTTGAAACAAGACTTTTTTCAATTGATAGACAAATAAACAAACTAATTTTGAGCACAAGACTCTTTTTCTTTTCATTGGCAAATAGAACAAATTATTTTTTGAAAACAAAACTTTTTTTCAACAACCTATTTTGAAAACAAAACTTTTTTCTCTTTTCATTGGTAAATAGAACAAGCTATTTTTAGAAATAAAACTCTTTATTGGCTATTTTTTGAAAACAAAACTTGTGTTTCTTTTTATAGGCGAACAAACTCTTTTCCCTTTTCTTCTATTTTTTCTATATTTTTTCTATTTTTCTAATAACAATTGGCAGAGTTTTGAGGTATTTTCAAGCATTGAGTTTTCTTTAAAACCGGGTTTACTTCTTTCCTATATCACTCTTGGTCTTTTTCTCTCTCTTTTTCCCCTTTTTCTTGTTTTCCGTTGATTTTTCCTCACTCTTCTTTTCTTATTTAGCCGGTCAGCATGTAAGCCAAAACAAATGAATGTTTACATAGCACATTGGATGCATCATGATGATCTGTTATTTTGGGTACACCTGTCTTAGACGGATCCAACCCTTATGTTGAGTCCCCTAAGTCAAAATGCACGTGATGCAAACAAGCGCTCCTACTAGGGATCCAACATGAGGCTGTGTTTTCTCTGAGTTTAAATCCTGGGGTTTTGATCTAGACATGAGGTACCCGAGCGGACAACTATGACCTAGGAGGGGGCAATTTACCGGGCACACTAATGTCTACCAAGCCTTATTGCTTGGCCAGCCTCGCTCTATTCGGTATAATTTCTACGAAAAAGGCGAGCTACGCGAGCGTATGCACCATTGCCAGAAGACTCAGAGGGGTGCTATAAGGAGACAATTATGTACAATTCAACAATATTCAAGCGGTAAACAGATAGCATTATAACACAAAGGCTCACAAAAAATAATAATATCAACAATAAATAAGATAAGTAAAAATCAAAAAATAAACTCGAATTCTTGAACCATGAACTACATATTCTGGGTATTCTCCCCAACAGAGTCGCCAGAGCTGTCACACCTCCTTTTGGACACTACAACCCCAGCGAGGGCATAATAAAGGGAGTTCTTCCAATTTAAGTGACAATCCAAACATGATTAATTATTAAAAATCAGAGTCGCCACTTGGGATAATTTATGATGTCCCCAGTCACCGGTTTATAATTCTGAATCGAGGAAAGAATGACTGTGTTTGTATAGTCTGCAAATTAGAAACCCAGGTAAGGAATTCTGTTAACCCGGGAGAAAGTGTTAGGCACTCCTGAGTTCCGTGGTTCTCGCACGGTCGCTTTTATAATACTTGGCTAATATAATTGTTTAATTGCTGATTTAAAACCTATGTGTTTTTGCTTCTTTAGCTGCTTTTAATTAAAAAAGTATCTTGAAACGGGTTACGCGTACGTATACCAGCCTGTTTGATGCGTCAAAAATCATGTCACGCAACGTGTGCACAATTAATAATGCTTAATTATTATTAAGATAGTCTGCGCCGAAGTTGCGCGAACGCATACTCCAGTTTTATTTTTATAAGTGTAATTGTGTTACGCGGATGTATAATCACACTAGTTATTGTAAACAGCGCTAAAAGATATTCTACGAAATATTATATTTTACCTAACCTACGAAATTACTAAAAGGCCGTATCTGATTTTAATGAACTTATGTAATCTAAAGCAATTTAAAACTTGTAACCTCTTTTATTACTAAGGAAGGTTGATCGAAGTTGCGCGAACGCATACTAAAAATTAATTTAGGATCAAGGTCATGTGACGCAAACATATACGCGACGACAATTACATTTTAAACGGCCCTAAAGGCTTGTTATGAACATTAATCAATTTTATATCTAAAGTAATATGAGGGCCACAAATTATGGAAGTCAATTATCCTGTTCACTACTAAGCTAAACATTACAGTAACTAATCTTATAAGCCAACGAGACCGCCCAAGCCTACTACCTGACTCCAGCTACAGTATGAGATGCCTGTGCTGGGTGCCAAGCACCAATACAGTTCACCTTTCTAATACCACGATGAGTCTTACGCGGGAGATGAGTTACACCCCAACGAATCACCGCGCCCCCATGACCCTTACTTTTGGTCTGAACAACATCTTTAGCATCAATTGGAATCTGCCTTCTTTTTTAAAACAAGCCGTAAGAATAATCAACATTCTAGGGAATATCCCCACCATTAACCTAAATCATCTCAATGAATTTACATTTTCACTATACCGGTGACATGCTTGAAAGACATTTCCAGGAACGATCAATCCATGTTAACTAAAAGTGACTAGGAGAGCATCACAAAACTAACATGTGCATTGTAAAGAGACATGGAACACAAAAGGCAAACAGACTCACTTAAAAGCTTGGCTCATTAATACAAAATTACTGTCAATAGGAGGACAGACGTCTTCACACTAAGAAATTTCTTTGCATCAGAATGTTGGTAGAATACACCAACTAGCTTTCACTTAAATCATTCAGTTTCACGGAACTTCGTCGTAAACAAGAACCAACAACTTCTCGACCACTGAATGCACAATAAAGCATAAACTAAAACATTGACACACTCTAGCTTTGTTACTACAGCTCTATTTTTCTATCAAAATTGTCACCCAATTTGAAGTTTTAAAAGCAGAACAATACCATGGCTTAAGGGAGAAACAAAGCTAAGAAACAGAATCACTTAGGTTAACGTCTCGATGATTCTACGCACTCGGCTCATACACAAACTTAACAAAGGGAAAACTATCCAAAACTGAATTATGGAGATAATTTAGAGGCTCGGCCAAGCTAGAACATACTGAGAAAGGGACTGTCGTTGGACAACAGCAGCTACAAACAGCTTGAAAGAACATCGGATGAATAAAGACCAATCAATATGTAGGAATCCTGATCCCAGCTCAAACACTTCAATTTACACTAGCAAGCTTTCATTTCAATACGTTGAAATCAGTGAAGCACCACAGAATACTGCGAGATTAACAAAAACTAATTCAAAAAACTTTAACATTGGTGACTCCTCAAAGAGATGACCATTTCAACTAGATTCATAGCATAGAGTCGAGGGATACATAACTCAATTAATTCCCCAAATCTCACACATTTCTTTACTAGAAGAAATACATAAAACATGTTAAAACAGGACTGAGAGCAAGAAGTTCATGCCAAATGCATACTGCATATATATCAGACAAGGAGGATTACAAGCTGCAGAAGACATTCTCATGAATCGATTATTTTCTGATTTCCCATTCACTTTTTATCCAAACAGAAAACAACCACTTAATTCAAAAAAAAAAAAAAAAAGAATAGATAACATAAACATATCATTAAGACGATTCAAAATCCATAGCACTCTCATTAAACATAGAATTTTAACTATTATTTTAGACTAAATCACTTATAAAATTGTCCATGACTTGCATTCAAAGCAGAAACATTGAAGAAGAAAAGAAATGAACATGGAATGAACTCATCACAAAACTGAAATCGACACAGAACAACAGCAGCCGAAAACCAACCTTCGAGCAACAACAACATCAAACTTCTCAAATGACTTTCATTTTTTACCAAAATTCATACTTATGATGAAACAAAATGCACTCTAAAGGTTTAAAAAAAAAAAACTCTAAACAATAATCGACATGAAATAAAATAGCAACCCCTTTTGTGATTTTTGTGTTGTTTCTATTATTATAAATAAAGAACAAATAAAATGAAGAAGTAAAAGAAAAACCCCAAATTCCCTTTCGAAAATCTCCTTTGAAAACAAATTCTTGATGAATGTGGGGCTTGGATTGAGTCAATTCAATCCAACGCCTCACACTCATCCAACAAATTGTTCCCAGAAGCTTCCAATCGCGTGCCTTATCTCCAAATCGAGCGAGTGAAGCAAATGAGAATCTTAGCGTCAGAAATAGTTATCTGTGGTACGAGGAGAGAAAGGAAAACGCATGAGGAGAGATTTGAGGTTCAATCGCTCGAATTTGGACAGTATTAGGACTGGATTCGGATGTTTTTTTTGTAGAAGAAGAAGTAAACTCGCAATACGTGCTTGAGGGTTAGGGATTAGGGACTTCACATTTGGGTTTGTGTATGTATCCGTATGTGTATTTTGCAAACGGGTCGGGTCCTGGGTTCTTGAGCGTGGGTCTTGGAGGGTTAATGAGAAGAAGTGGATTGGTCTTGGGGTTATTCTTGTTGGTCTTGGCCCAATTTGCTTTTAATTTCTGATTCTTTTTTGAGCTTTTCCTAATTTCCAATTGTATTTCTTCTCTCTTTTTCTTCTTTTTCAAATTAATATTAAGATTATATTAACTCTTAAACTAAATTACTTACAAAATTATATTAACCACTCAACATAGTATTTTCAACAATTAATTAAATCTTAGATTCAAGAAAAACTATAAAAGTAAAATTAAAAGGTTAAAGACGCAAAAAGAGTTATTTTTTATAATTTTCTATTTTTGTAAAATAACTCACTTACTAATTAACCTAAAAATATAAAATTAAGTCCTAAATGAAAATGCATGGTATTTTTGTGTTTTTCATGATTTAAGTAAAATAAACACGCACACGAATTACCACAAAATCCTATAAAATTGTAAAAACAAAACGAGAAAAATTAATTGTTTGGAATTTGTGGGAGTAATTCATATAGGGAAAAATCACATACTCACAGTATTCATCAATGATATTTTGGTATATTCCCGAAGTCAGGAGGACCGCACTAGCCATCTCAAGGCAGTCCTACAGAGTCTTCAACAACATCACCTGTATGCAAAATTTTCAAAGTGTGAATTTTGGCTGGAATCTGTCGCATTCTTGGGTCACGTCGTCTCCCAAGAAGGGATTATGGTTGATCCTCAAATGATTTCAGCAGTGAAGAGGTTGCCCAGGCCTACCACTCCGATAGATACTCGCAGTTTCTTTGGTTTGGCTAGATATTGCAGATGATTTGTTGAGGGATTTTCTACTCTTGCCTCCCTCTTGACAAATTGACCTATAAAGCAACTAAGTTCCAGTGGTCCGATGCTTGTGAAAGGAGTTTTCAGGAATTGAAATCAATATTGACTATAGCACCAGTATTAACTCTGCCAGAGGGTAAAGAGGGATTTGTGGTGTATTGCAATGCTTCAAGGATCAGGCTTGCGTATGTATTAATGCAAAAATGGCAAGGTAATAGCCTACACTTCAAGGCAACTCAGGAATCATATAAAGAATAATCCGACTCATGACTTAGAGTTGGCGGCAGTGGTGTTCGCGCTAAAGATTTGGCGTCATTATCTATATGGGGTCCACGTGGATGTCTTCACGCACCACAAGAGCCTTCAATATATTTTTAAGTAAAAGGAGCTAAATCTGAGGTAGAGGAGGTGGTTAGAGTTACTCAAGGACTATGACATTGATATTCTCTATCATCCGGGAAAGGCTAACGTTGTGGCCGATGCTCTTAGCCGGAAATCTATGGGGAGTTTGGCTGGTTTGAGGGCGGACTAGACACCGTTAGCTGGGGAGGTTCATCAATTGGCCAATTATGGAGTTCGTCTCGCGAAGTCTTATGATGGAGGGGTAGTTGTGCAAAATAGGGTTGAATCATCGCTTGCGGCAGAGGGGAAGGAAAAGCAATTCATTGATCCATTGTTGGTACATTTAAAAGAAGGGATTCATAAACACAAGACCACAACTCTTACCTTATCTAGGAGGACGGTACCTTGTGGTGCCAAGGTCGGCTATGTGTTCCGGATGTCTACGGTCTTCGGGAAAGAGTCATGGCAGAAGCTCACACTTCTAGGTATTCTGTGCACCCTGGTTCTACGAAAATGTGTCATGATCTCAAAGGATTCTATTGGTGGAATAACATGAAGAGAGATATAGCGAACTTTGTGGCTCGATGTCCGAACTATCAACAGGTGAAGGCCAAACATCAAAGGCCCGGAGGATTGGCTCAAAGCATAGAAATTCCAATGTGGAAATGGGAGATGATCAATATGGATTGTGTGGTAGGGTTGCTGCACAGTCCATGCAAGTTTGATTCAATTTGGTGATTGTTGACTGACTCACAAAGTCCCACTTCTTGCCAGTCAAATCTACCGACACATGCGAACAGTATGCTTAGTTGTATGTCAAGGTGATAGTCAGGTTGTATGGTACTCCACTCTTAATCATCTCAGATCGAGGAGCTCAGTTCACGAACAAATTTTGGAAGTACTTTTTGTGGGGTCTGGGCACGCAGGTAAATCTTAGCACAGCTTTTCACTCTCAGACTGACGGGCAAGCCGAGCGGTCCATTCAGATTCTTGAAGACATATTGCGTGCTTGCACCCTTGATTTCAAAGGAAGTTGGGATAATCATTTGCCACTCATAGAGTTTGCACATAACAACAACTTCCATGCTAGTATCCACATGGCACTATTTGAGGCACTATATGGTAGGAGATGTAGGTCACCTATTGGGTGTTCGAAGTTGGGGAAACTGAATTGATAGGGCCCGACCTTGTGCACTAGGCCATAAAAAAAGGTCAAGATCATCAAGGAAAGATTGAACACTTCTTAAAGTCGTCAAATGTCTTATTTGGATGCTTGCCGCAGGGATATGGAATTAAAATAAGCTAATTGGGTATTCTTAAAGGTTTCCACCATGAAGGGCATCATGTGATTCGGGAAGAAAGGGAAATTGTGCCCAAGATTTGTCGGAGTGCACAGGGTCATCCAGCAAATTGGTCGGGTGGTGTACAATTTATAGTTGCCACCCGAGATATCATTGGTACACCAAATTTTCATGTGTCCATGTTGAAAAGGTGGGGGGAGATCCGTCTACTGTCATGCCGGTTGAAATCATTGAGGTCAATGAAGAGCTATCCTATGAAGAAGTCTCAGTTGCCATTCTTGACAGGCAAGTGCAGAAATTGAGAAATAAGGAGATTGCCTCCATGTAAGTGTTATGGCAGAATCAACAAGTTGAGGAAGCCACTTTTGAAGCCGAGGATGAAATGAAAAAGAAGTACGCGCATTTGTTTGAATAGTCATGTAACAGTTTTTATGCATTTTTGATTCTTACGAACTCTTATCTTATTAATCAATGAATAACAGTCCCATTTTGGTTATATATGTTTCCTATACGGCCATGGTCGATGTTGTACAGTACAACTCATGTTATGTTAAGAAACATGTATATGTTGTTAGGGTATGATTCTGGGGCTCTCTGACAGGTGGATATGCCTAGTTAAAAATGAAACTCTGGTAAAGTTTTTGTAAATTTAGGGAGTTAGCTAAAATTTGAAACTATTAACATGTTTTAAATTGTAAAATGCAGGGGATTACATAAAGAACTCCTAATAAGTGACCCTTGATACTCATTCGAGGACGAATGATTTTAAGTGGGGGAGGATGTATGGAATCGTGAAAAAACTCGTGTTCAAAACCTAGTAGCTTGTAGTGCTATGTTATGAATGTGAAAAATTCTTCGCAGTAAGCTTGCTCGTCATGGTTCGGACCTTTTGTACTGATCTAAGTATATAAAAATCAAGAATAAAAATTTTCCAAAAAAGTGCTTTTATGTTGTCCAGAATGCGGTCGCAAATCAAGTATGCAGACCGTATTTCTACCACAAATTGAGTCAGTGGTTTTGTGAAAATTAAAGCCAAAATGCGATCCATTATGTGATCGCATAACAAATATGCAAGCCACATAGTCATAACATAATTTCCTAAGGATTTTGTGAAGTGTAGTTCTGCAGTGTATTATACGACCGCAAAATGTGAATGCGGACCGCATTCTGGCCGTAAACTTAAACAGTTCACCCAGTTTTTGGGGCACTTCCGAGGTCCATTCTGCAGACTACATTTCAACTTTACGATTGGTAAAATGCGAACGCAAATCTAACTCGGGCTCTTATTTTGTAAGTTTTTAAATCCGACCCCAGATTATTAAATAACACCACCATAAGATATTTTTTGATTATTCTCACTATATATAGAGAGGAGGAGAGCATTCTAGAGTGAGAAAGATTTTCATCCATCAAGCTCCCTCCAAATTCATGACAAATTTCTTGAAGATTGCTAATTGAGTCTTCTAGGTCTTCCTCCTAACTGGTAAGTAACTGTGACCTCATCAATAATTTGAAGTATTTTTGTTAAAAATAAGTGATTATCAAGAGGGTACGTGGGGTACAAGGCTTGAAACCTTGCATGCATAAGTAACAAGGGGGTGTGAGAAGATCGTGACTTTGAAAGGCAGTAATTAGGGTTGAAGGTGATAAAATCTCTCACAAAAAGGAACCAAAGCCCACAATGTACACCTATTACTTGTCAATATGCTCAAATGAGCTAGGATCTTAATCATATCTCTAATTCTTGGCGAAATTCATGCTTCTCATAAAATAGATCGAAGTTGCTAGGAAATTCCGGGAATATTTGTAAGGAATTAAGGCAGACTCCAGTGAGGTATGTATGTCTAACCCTTTTCTTTTAGTGTGGAGTTTTGTGTTCAGTGGCTGGCTTAAAATTTGAAATTAATTCTACTTGGTTGATTGCATTTATGTGTTGGGTGACGGACCTCTATTCCGCATTATTCTTTATGTTATTTGAAATCATGGTAATTGATGAGGTGATCATGTCTTTCAAGAATTCCTTATTTCCCCAAGCATGTGCTTGCCTCGTCAGATAGCTTTTGATAAATTAATGATGGAACTACATGAACAAATTGACAAAGAGGAAGGATTATGATGTCTTGATGAAACGAAGTGCAAAGGAGCACTTAAATGAAAAGAGGTGTTATAGCCGGTGTAGAAAAATATGGAAGGAAATAGGAACTGAAGAGCAATTAAAAGAGGTTATGTCCCAAATGAGATGGCTTAGCCGATCGGGCCGAAATCAGACTCCATGTTGTACACATGGTGTCATTTATATTGGATTCTGGAACGTTATTGTGAATATGGATATATCTCACTTGGGATGGCTTAGCCGGTCGAGCAGAGACTGGACATCATGATAATTACCACACGGTGGTATTATATTTTAAAGACATGGTATTTGGAACTAATGAACACTAACCTAAATGAAAGAAAAGACTTAACCAATAACTATGCAAGACTTAATTGATGATCCTATTTGAATTATTGTGATGTTATTGTTGGTGATGTAACTGTTTGTTCTTTCATTGTTTCACTGTTCATCCTAGCAGAATTTTCTTTGCCATACGTACTAGTATTATTCGACAGTGCTAACGTCCCTTTTGGTGGGGGCGCTACATCTTTTAATGGATGTATGTGGTTCAATTGCTGATAGTGCCGATTGTAAATAGTGGTGCACCTTTGTCCTCTTCACAACCGTATTGGTGAGCCCCCATTCCCCCTGGGGGTTGTATCTTTTCATTGTGTAAGTTATCACATTTTGAGGTATGGCCGGAGCCTTGTCGCCGGCGTTATAATTTGGATCTCTTGTATCTTTAGAGGCTCCATAGACATTTTTGTGGGTCACGTACGGGTACTGAGGTGGTCTTAGAATCCTGATGTATTTTGAAAATTTATGTTCTAGACTATCAACTGTACATACTTTGGGAACTAAACTATGGTATGAACCACGCTATAACCATATAGAAATCTTGGAAGTCTAAACTATGGTTTAATGTCCTGTTATAAAATGAGATGTTCGTGCTTAACTATGAAACCTTTTTTTATCTCTTACATCACATTAAGCGGAATCGAGACCCACAGATGTATCTAGTCGGGTGGGGAGTGCTCGGGTAAGTCATCCAGAATCAGGATTTCTCGGTCGCGCGCCGGTCGCGCTCCCTAAGGTTGAGGTGTGAAAGAATATAAGTTGTGTGATTTCCTCAGCCATATCATTGTAGGGACATTCATTTTCCATGGTTATATATCTCTCCCATATCTCCTGTAATGGTTCGGGGGGGGGGGGGGGCTCTTTCTAGAAAGCTAAGATCTCATCCCTCAATGCTGCCATATGCCCCGGTGAGAAAAACTTTGCAATGAAATTATCCGCCAACTCATCCCAAGTAGTTATGAAATTGTTAGGAAGTCTTTCAAGCCAATCTAATGCCATCGCTCTAAGTGAGAAAGGGAATAATATCAACCGAAGTGCATCCTCTGACATATTAGTTTTATTGCTCCCCCAACAGGTATCCACAAACCCTTGAGATAATTGTGAGCATTCTGATATGGAGCACCCTTAAAATACCCTCACTGCTCCAACAATGTCAGCATCACATTTGTAATTTGAAAATTGCGTGCCCGGATCCGGGGTGGAACAATTGCACTAGCATATCCGTGGTTGGGGAGTACACGAGGAGCCACTCTTGGAGGTGGTGGGGGAGGTTCTAGAAAATTATCATTGGATTGACGGCCTCTCCAATGAGCTTGATGTACTATAGGAACCTCATCATCAATATTGTCATCTACCTCCTCCCCCGGTTGAAGATCTCCAAGAGGTGCATTTTTGTTGTCATTTTGTACTTGAAGTTGTGACACACATAAATTAGTAACACATATGGAAACAAGAACAACACATAAAACTATTTAGATAGATAGCCAAAACCATTAGCTCCCGTCAACGGCGCCAAAAAGTGATCAGACCCAACCATGCACCACTACAAAGTAGTGAGAGCGGCCGAAGCAGCTTTTACCCGAGATGGTCGAGATCGAATCAATACGGAGCTATAAGTGGGAATTTGATTCCTATCTAAACTAGGAATGCGTAATGCTCTTAATAACACTTCCAATCATCTTTTGGTTGGTGATTACTTCTAATGTTTATGCTAATGATCAGCTAAATTAAACTAAGAATGATTTTTGTAAAGCTTTCTAATAAAAAGGCACTAGGGAAGTGACTCTCTCCGAGGTGAATACTTGATAGGATCCCTAGTCTAAGGCCAAGTTGCAACCACAAATTCAATATGACAAATAAAAATCAGTCCAAATATCAAGCACCCATAAACATTCAAGCCTTAGAACAAAAGACACATCAAATACCCACACTAGGGTTGAGCCACAACCCTAGGTAATGGGTCGATCGATTCATAATAATGCAAGAAACTAACAAATAGATGAAGAGTAACCTATATGATCTAATTACAATCTAATAATTGAACATTCAATTATAAACCCACAATAAAATTACTCAAAATAGTCAATAACCATCATTCACGTGCTTAGATAAAAGTTAGATTACAAAAGATACCCTAAAATGTGAAAAGAAAGTATTTATACTAGACGGAATTTTTTGGACAAAAATACCCCCGATGAGGTACTGCGGTCTGCAAAAAATGCACCACGGACTGCAATGATGCTTCGAGGCTTGATTAATCATTCTCTAAATCTGGCCACCATAAGCCACATAAAATGCACCACGGTCGGGGTGGCTTCTACTGCGGTGCGCATAAAAAGGACCGCGGACCATATTGTCCTTTATCTCTAAACTCCCAACTCATTGAACCCCCATCTTTGGGGACCGAAAAAAATGGGTTGCTGCCGCAAATAGGCCACTGCGACCGCACTAAATCCTCCACGGTACTCATTGCCTTAGGCTCCAAAAGTGCACATCTGTGAATCTCCTCACTGAGGGTCGCACAAAATAACTTGCAGCCACGGTGGGCCTGTTGTAGCTATACTTTACTTTTGTTCTTGGTTCTTGTGCACGTTTCACTCCTTTTTGAGCTGATTTTGATGAATTGTCACCTTTTTTACCAAACCCTACAAACAAGTACAACATGTGAGCCTTTGGGACTATTTTGTATACATTTTTAATCAAAAGTCAAGTAAAAAGGTGTGTAAAATGAACTAGAATCCCTAGTTATCAGATAAATATAGCATCATAGTGAGGGAAAGACAAACTGTAAATATGTTATTTATAGAAGAAGATACTATCTTCGACGTCATCATACTGTTCATGAGTGATCGACCTTTTGAGTTTATGTGCAGTGGTAGACTTTACGTGGTTGACTATCATGTCATCGCCTCCATTATTGATCATTTTTATGGTACTCGGGTCTTATTTCATCTTTTGCAGCCATTTCACTATTGGACCAAGCTTCTCTAGTGCGTACACTATTTTTGAAGGAGAAACACAAAAGTTATGAGCAGATAAGAGTGGTGGCATATCTCTTTTGTTTCGATGTGGCGCGGTATGCCGAGGGGCGATATTGTGTGCCGTGGACGAGGTGGGATTGATCTCCTGATGTAAGGCTGATGCCTTTCTCAACTAAAGTGGGGTAGCTGATTCATTTGACCATCGTTGCGTCGATCTTTCCTTGCTTCAGTATTGACTAATGTCATCTCTTGGATCAGGCCATTGAGGTCATACTCGTCTGCCCTTACTTCGGCGCAATATGCATTATGGATTTCTTCCAAAGCGGTTGAAGGGTATTTCATGAGCCTGCTTAATAATTTTTTGGTTGCTCTCGACCCGTTCATGTTTAATCCCTTCCGGAAGGCTTCTACCGCCATTCTCTTTGACACATTTGGTAAGCCCATTCTAACCCTATTGAACCGAGCTAAGAAGTTCACGAGTCCTTCTCCATGCATCTGCCTAACGGAAAATATGTCGTTTACTCTAGCTTCTGCTTTTTGGCTCTTGGTGACTCACTTATCTATCATTTCTTTGAACCTTGATATAGAACATGCAGGTGGTTAATAGTACCAGGCCAGGGCTCCCCTCGTTAGGGTTTTGCCGAACTTTTTCAATAGCACTGATGGCATCTATTCTTTCAAAAAATCGTTAGCTTTTTTAGTGGTGACGTAGTAGATGATGTGATCTTATGGATCGGTAGTACCGTCACATATCTCCAGGTATAGTGGTATTTTGAAGGTCTTTGGAATCGCGTAGGGTTTCGCTTCTTCATTATATGGTTTCTCGATTAATCGACCAGCGTCTCGTTTTGGCAATAACTTTAAGGTGCCTGGTATTTTGTCAATCCTTTCTTGGCGTTCCTTCAACTGGTCATAGAGTGCCTTATCCTCATTTTCCATCTCCTTCACTTTCTTTAAAACGGCTGCAAGAATGTCATTACCGTCCCCAATAGCAATATGAGTGTTACCTATATAGGGGACATCTCGCTCACCATCGATCGTCGTGATATCCTCATGTGCAATATCTCTGTTTTCCCTTTGAGCAGGTTTATCAAGTATGCTGTTCAAAGTACTTGTTAGGCATTCTTACAGTAATCTTCTTATTGCCGGTGTTGCCTCTCCTATTGTAGATGTGGAGGCTTCTTTCTCACGAGAAGCAGTTACGCTTTTGTGCGGGGGAGGTGAAGCGTTTCCCGTAGGTGTAGTGCTTGGTGTCACATTTTCGTTATCTTCTCTACCATCTTCGTTGATGGTGTTTAGGATGTTGGTTGTGACACTGATTATTGCTTTTAACCTTACATCTCCTTTTCTTGCCATTGTTAGTATAGAGGTGACTATCCCTTTTTATGATCTAGATGAAAGTAAAATCTTAGCTAAAGAAATCCCCACAGAGGCGCCAAATTGTTTGACCATAAGATGTCAAAGCCTTTTTGATTAAATCAATTAATGATAATAATAAGGTAAATCTTAGCCAATCATACTAAAATCTACAATAAGAAATTAAAGAGATGAAAAGATGAATGATGCGTCCTAGTATGTCGGAATCAAATGATTGCTCATAAATATGATAACTTTAGATGTAGAAATCGCCGAGGGTCAATTGGAAACAACCTCTCTGCCCTTTCGGATAGGGGTAAGGCCTGTCTACATATTACCCTCCCCAGACCCCACTTTGTGGGACTATACTGGGTAGTTGTTGTTGTTGTTTAGATGTAGAAATCAAACGTAATGAATACGATTGGTTTGACAAAATATGATGTTCAGATAATTGTAGGATCCAGAATCCTTCTTGATATTGAACAAGGATGCTAAATTTCATATCTATATTTTGATGAACAAGATTTTCTTTTTGTATTCACTCTCCGATGATCACCCTTTACAAAGTGTTCTCTCTCCCTGTTTATAGGGGACCATTCCTTTGAAATCTTAAAAAGGTACAACATAAAGGATATTCGAAAATCATATCCCTATGGTCTCCTATTAAACTTACACTGCTGCAGCCATTGCACGTTAACTAACCATTCTTGGTCACTGCCTTTTACCACAACGACCCTAGGACGCTACACCGTAATGACCTCGTTCCTCGTCGTATTCAGTGGTGGTCGTGGTTGTCAAATTTGCACGCATACATTAAGCATTTGTGGGTTCGACATCCGACTTTTGAGTTACTTTATTACTTGACGGTCACGTATACCTGTATATACTTGGGAACCAATAATTTGTTGCTAATCCCCTGCTAAATATGACCAGTGACAAAATTTTCAATTTAGCTACATAATTATCGTCGCTAATTCCTGTTGTTTCAGTTGCACATGAGTAGATTAAAGTTTATTTGTTATTAATTCTTCTTCTTAATGTTACAATCTCTAATATTTTCCAACAATTGTTTCTTCTTTTGCCCTTCTTGTCCGACTGACTTTCTTAACGGTTAATTCTAAATGATTCAAAAGGAGAGTACTATAGATCTGTAAGGTTTGCTTTAGTTGTTTACTGCTAATTAATCAGTCAGTAGAAACAAGTGTTCGCTCGAGGATAAGGGTTTTATAATTATTTATTTTTACCTAATCTGTCATTTGAAGCAAAGAATTAAGATAGTCGTGGCAGTTGAATTTATTTTTATACAATAAAAATTTACGAATCATTTTAAGGAAAGAATTAAAATATAGTCATGGATATTGAATATGTTTGAATTAATAAAATTTGCGATATTTAGTTAAATAAATGACTTCATTTAGAGAACTCCATAGTTGTTGCAGATAATTTGTTTAATAGCATTTATTGACAACCTTGAATGAATATTAATGTGTCAAAATGCCCTATTATTTCTAAATGTAACGACCTAACTGGTCGTATTGCATTTTTGAACCAGATTCCTTCGAATAAAACTTCACGCACTTGCTTTAGCAAATTTATAATTTGCGGGGACGGTTGTTTTGGGAGTTGGAAGGGTTTTGAGTAAAAATATGTCTAATTATTTCTTTAAGATTCTCTTAAAAGATCAAGTTTGACTTCAGTCAACTTCTTGGGAAAACGGATCCGGATTCGTGATTTGATAGTGCTGGATGGTCCTGAAAAAATATGAGACCTAAGTGTATCCCCAGAATTGAATTCCGAGGTCGCTAGCCCGAGTAATGATTTTTTATTGAAAATTGTTAAACGGTAATCCTAAGATGTTTAATAAAGAGTAAAAATACTTTCTCACACTGGTATCGGGCCCGTATGTTGGTTCTGAAGCTCCTTACGGGTTTGATATAATATTTTAGTCTTATCTTTGAGATTTGGTGAGAAACGGAACTCATTTGACGTGATTCAGACGTTCGGTTGAAAAGATAGGAATGTGGGTGTTCTTGAGGATTTCATGCATTTTGGTGTTAAATATGTGGTTTTAGGTGTTACTTAGGCGATCTGATTGCTTGATCATATTTTCGCATTGTTGTAGGACTTGTGTCAGTGTTCGGAGTTGAGGCACGAGGGCTCGGGTGATATTCGGGCATGGTTAGGGGTAAGAAAACACATCAATTTTTGCTGCTGCTGGGGGTCTTGCAATTGCGAGATGGCCATCGCAATTGCAAGAAATTCTTTTCATTTGTGATATTGGCCGGGCTGGACACTATTTGCATTTGAGAACCCAGCAGGGTCCGCATTTGCGACCCACGCATCGCATTTGTGATATTGGCTGGGTTGGACAATGTTCGCATTTGCAAACCATTTTTCGCATTTGCGATCGAGGCAGTCTAGGGCTCATTTCGCATTTGCGAACCATTTGTCGCAATTGAGACCTTGCATTTGCTAGCATGGTGTCGCATATGTGACTTAGAGCATTTATTTTATTTCTACTCTACGCTTGAGTGATTTAAGACCTTCCAAAGAGAGGATTTCAACATAGCATTGTGAGGTAAATAATTTCTATTCATCATTAGCCTAAATACATGTATACTAGGTATATTAAACACCAAAAAGTAGGTAAAATCAAAGGATTAGGGTTAGACTTAGGGTTTTAATAAAACTAAGATTAAACCACGAAATTTATTATGAAACGAGCTAGAATTCATATATTATTGATCCTTAGGTTATAGAGGACGACTTTCTTCGAAAAATCTCCGAATCCGGGCACGTGGGACCAGGGTCGGAATTTAGGAAACTTGTGGAAATGGTTGAAAAATCACTTAAATAGTTAAAATTTGACCTGTAAGCCATTATTGACTAGTTTCTTACTTTATTTAACTAGTTTGTGATCGTTCGGCTCCGAATTGAGGGCTTGGGCTTGTTTTTGATATCGAAAGTGCGCCTTTGGAGCGAGGTGTGTCTCTTCTCTAACCTTGTAAGAGGGAAATATTCTCATAGGATTAATTATTAAGTAATTGTTGCTAAATTCAGTGGCTACGCACGCACTAGGTGACGAGAGTCTATGCGTAGCTACTACTATGTTAATTGTTCGGGTAGTTTATGACCCACACCATGCTTATTTTATATGAATATTATATTGTCTTGTTAATATGAGCACTTAGGGTATGCTAGAGACTTAAAAAGAGGATAAGAACGTACTTGTATAATTGTTAAGTCTTGCTTGTCCTTAATGACTATTGATTTTCCTTGTGTGTAAATTTGGTATTTTTTATTATTTCTGAATCGAGTCGAATGCTTCGGTATGAATAGATGCATCTATAGGCACGCCGTCAACCCTCGGCAAGTGCATAGTTTATTTTTGTTGGATCGATACAGTCACCTCGGCATATTTACACATGCTATTGTTGCTTGCCTGAGAGTTTTTTGTTATATTGATATCGCCATCCACGCCCCGACATAAATTGATAAATAAAACGAAAGTAAATGGTTAGCTAGAAATAAAGTGGAGAGTAGGACTTTTATGTCTTGTTATAAATTGTTGCTTATTAGTGATTATTCATGTTTTTATTACCTTTATACATTATTCGACCCTAGTAAGTATCAAGTTGGCCTCTCGCCTCTACTTCTTAGAGATTAGACGAGATACTCACTGGGTACATATTATTTATGTACTCATACTACACTTTTGTACTTAAATGTACAGGATCTGAGGCAGATACATCTGGTTACCAGTCTGGAGCGTGCCCTTGGTTTGTGGCAGAGACTTCTACGGTGAGATGCTTCTTTCCTATGCCGCCCAGTAGTCGGATGGAGTCTTCCTTACTTTTACTTTCTTTCTTTATCTCAGACAGTAGGATAGAGATATTCTTTTGTGTATATTTTACTAGTTGCCGGTAGCTTGTGACACCAGGTTCTGGCACACACATTAGTAGACTTTTTTGGAGATGTATTGTTTGCCGTTTACATTATCTATCACTTTTGGTTTCGAATTCAAACCGGAGTACTTATTTTACTCAAATTCTGATTAAAAAATCAACATAAAAGATTTCGAGATGTTTCTGCGTTGGCTTGCTTAGCAAAGGTGTCGGCCGACTTCACGACTTGTTATGGAATTGGGTCGTGACAACATGTTATTAGAGCACTAGGTTCATGTAGGTCTCACGAGTTATAGAAAAACCTGATAGAGTCTTGTTGATTAGTGTGGAGACGTATGTATTTATCTTCGAGAGGCTATAGGGTATTAGGAAAGACTACTCTTTATTCAGGAGGTCATGGGCCGCATGCTACGGTTCATGGACACTATGACTCAGGTTGGTTTATTTACAGAAGAACCTGCTACTTCATAGGAAGGAGGGGGATCCCAGACCCCTACTAGCCCTAGGTCATGTAGCTGCAGTATATCAGACTCTGGGTGCACTACCGCAGATGGGCTCAGCCAGTTGCTGCAGTGGCACCCCAGCCAAGGCCAATTGTGGATGGTGCTCTACAGAAGTTATTGGACAAATGGACTAGGCTTCATCCTTCGATATTCGTGGGGGAGCGGCATGAGAATGCCCAGGACTTTATTGACAGGTGTAGGGACAGATTGCACAACATGAGGATATTGGAGTCCCATGGAGTTGACTTCACTACTTTTCAGCTTGAGGGCAGGGCCCGTAGATAGTGGCAGTCATGTGTTCTTGGTAGGCCATCGGATTAGTTTGTACAGTTGTTCTTGGATAGGTATATCTCACTCTCTGAGAGTGAGGAGCTGCGTTACCAATTTGAGCAGCTCGAGCAGGGTCAGGTGTATGTGACTGACTATGAGGCGAGGTTTTCCGAGTTTTCCTGCCATGGACTCATGATACTTCCTACAGATGCGGAACGGGTGTGGATGTTTGTTGTTGGATTGCAGTCCGGGATTTGGTTTAGTATGGCTCGAGAGGTGGAGATGGGCACTGAGTATCAGCTAGTGGTCGAGATAGCTTGTCAGATTAAGGGATATCGCCAGAGGGGTAGAGAGCAGATACAACATGATAAGAGAGCTATGTTGTCCGGTGGATTGAGAGGTTCCCCAGCCGGGGACAGAGGTAATTATTGGAGGGGCCAGCCCAATAAGCCACCTATTTCAACACTGTTTCCTTCCCAGGGGGCTCTAGCATGCCTCTATTTCAGTGTTATGCGAGAGAATTCCTACCGCCCACCAGCTATTCAGGGTTCCTCTAGTGGGTATTTAGGTCCTCAAGGTCCTTCTAATTCTTATTTCAGTGCCATGCCAGAGAGTTTAGGTCGTCCACCGGCCATCTAGGCTTCTTGCAGTGGGTTTACGTGTTATCAGGGTCAGCCATCAGGGCAGCAGGCCGCTGCCCTGCGCTATTGTATTGAGCATGGAGATCCCGGTCATATGACGAGATACTACCCCAGACTTCGGGACAAGGTAGCATAGTAGGGTCAGCAGCCCATGATTTCAGCACCAGTTGCCCAACCACCTACAATTGGAGGGCAGACGAGTACAGGTCGTCCTAGAGGTAGAGGCCAGATAGGGAGAGTCCAGCCAGCTACTACTCAGTCAGGTAGAGGCCATACAGTCGGCTTCAGCTAGATTTTATGCTTTTCCGACCTGGTCAGATGCATTAGCCTTAGATATCATCATCACAGGTATTATATCCGTCAATGGAGGAGATGCTTCGATATTATTTGATCCAGGTTCTACCTACTCATATGTATCACCTCTGTTTGGTTGTTTCATGGTTATTTCTCCTGACCCTTTGGGCACTCCTGTTCATGTGTCTACACCCATGGATGATCATGTGGTTGTGGATCAGATCTATCAGTCCTGTGTGTTCACTTTCTGTGGTTCCGAGACCAAAGAAGATATTCTGTTGCTTGATATGATTGATTTTGAGGTCATCCTGGGCACGGATTGGTTATCTCCATATCATGTCGTCCTTGATTGCCATGCCAAGTCTGTTTCACTAGTAATGCCAGGATCGCCGAGATTGGAATGGAAGGATTCCATAGTTGATAGGCCTAGTAGGGTTATTTCCTTCCTGAAGGCTTGACACATGGTTTAGAAGGGGTGTTAGGCCTATCTAGCTTATGTTCGAGACGTCACCGTAGAGTCTCTGACGATTGATTCAATGCCAGTAGTCCGAGAGTTCGCTAATGTTTTTCCTTCTGATCTTCCTAGCATGCTCCAGATCGTGATATCGATTTGTGTATTGATTTGGCTCCAGGCACTCAGCCTATATCTCTTCCACCATATCATATGGCTCCTAAGGAGTTGAAGGAGCAGCTGGAGGAGTTGCTAGCAAAGGGGTATGTCAAGGCCAGTGTATCGCCTTGGGACGCAACAGTGCTATTTGTGAAAAACAAGGATGAAGCCATGAGAATGTGCATTGATTACCACCAGTTGAAGAAGGTCACCATTAAGAACAAGTATCATTTGCCTCGTATTGATGATTTTTTCAACCAGCTGTAGGGAGCTAGGGTGTCCTCTAAGATTGACCTGAGGTTAGGGTATCACCAGCTAAAGATTCAGGACTGAGATGCTCCGAAGACTGCATTCAGGACTAGATATGGCCACTATGAGTTCTGGTGATGTCCTTCGGCTTGACTAATGCCCTAGACGCATCTATGGATTTGATGAATCGGGTATTCAGGACTTATATCGATTCCTTCATTATCATCTTCATTGACGACATCTTGATATACTCACGTAGCCTGGGAGAGCATGAGTAGCATTTGAGAGTAGTGCTTCGGACCTTGCGAGAGCAGAAGCTATATGCTAAGTTCTCTAAGTGTGAGTTTTGGCTAGAAATTCTTGGGGCGTCTTGTGTTAGGAGTGGGTATTAAGGTGGATCCCAAGAAGATTGAGGCATTTCAGAGTTTTCCACGTCCTACTTCAGTGACCGAGATCAGGAGTTTCTTGGGGTTAGCAGGCTATTACTGGCGATTTGTGCAGGGCTTTTCATTTATTGAATCCTCTTTGACTAGGTTGACCCAAAAGAATGCTCCATTCAATTGGTCCGATGATTGTGAGGAGAGCTTCGAGAATCTCAAGAAAGCTTTGACCATGGCACCAGTTCTTGTGTTTCCTTCAGTTTCAGGGATGTATACGGTATATTGTGATGCTTCTCGCATTAGCGTGGGATGTGTATTGATGTAAGAGGGATGAGTCATCTCATATGCCTCATGACAGTTGAAGGTTCACTAGAAGAATTACTCTGTGCACGATCTGGAATTGATGGAGATTGTTCATGCTCTTAAGTTATGGAGGTATTATTTGTATGGGGTTCCATGTGAGGTTTACACCGATCATCGCAGTTTGTAACATTTGTTCAGGTAGAGGGATCTTAATTTGATGAAACGCAAGTGGCTTGAGCTACTAAAAGATTATGACATCACCATTCTTTATCATCCGGGTAAGGAAAAAATGGTCGCGGATGCCTTGAGCAAAAAGGCGGAGAGTACGGGTAGTTTAGCACTCATTCTAGTAGAGGAAAAACCACTAGTTTTGAACATTCAGTCCTTGGCTAACAGACTTTTGAGGTTGGATATTTCAGAGCCCAGGAAAGTTCTAGCATGTGTGGTTGATCAAGGTTCGGCAGTTCGATGATCTACATTTGGTAGTTCTCAGAGAGATGGTACTTCAAGGAGGTTCCCAAGAGGTTTCTAGCAGCGAGAATGGTGTTTTACGACTCCAGGGTGATCTATCTGTTCCTAAATGTTGATAGTCTGAGGTGGAGGATTCTAGAGGAGGCACACAGTTCACGGGATTCCATACATCCAGGTGCCACAAAGATGTATCGTGACTTGAGGCAACATTATTAGCGATAGAGAATGAAGAAGGACATCATGGAGTATGCAACTAGATGTTTGAATTACCAGCATGTCAAGTATTAGCAACAGAGGCCAGTTGGCCTATTTCAGCATATGCCTATTCCCGAGTGGAAGTGGGAGCGCATCACTGTGGATTTTGTAGTTGGGTTACCGCGAACATTGCGGAAGGTTGATTATGTGTAGGTCATTATGGATAGGTTGGCCAAGTCGGCTCACTTCATTCTAGTGGCGACTGCTTATACAGTGGAGAGATATGCTCAGATTTACATTTGAGAGATAGTCCGATTGCATGGTGTGCCGGTTTCCATCATATCAGACAGAGGCCATCAGTTCACTTCCTATTTTTGTAGATATTCTTAGAGTGAGTTATGGACTCACGTAGAGCTTAGCACGGCATTCCAACCTCAGACCGACGGGCAGTCGGAGCGGGCAGTTAAGATCTTAGACGATATGCTTAGAGCATGTGTGATTGGCTTTGGAGGATAGTGGGATCAGTTTTTGCCTTTAGCAGAGTTTGCGTATAACAACAACTTTCAGTCGAGCATAGAGATGGCTTCGTACGAGGCATTGTATGGTCGACGTTATCGTTCTGCCATCGAGTGGTTTGAGCCTCGTGAGGCTAAGTTGATTTGTACATATTTGGTGCATGATGCCTTATATAGGGTAAAGTTGATTCAGAAGAGGCTACGCATAGCCATGTCCAGACAAAAGAGTTATGATCAGAAGGCGCATGATGTATCATCATGATAGGAAAGAAGGTTCTCTTGAAAATCTTGCCAATTAAAGGCATTATGAGGTTCGGGAAGAAGGGCAAGTTGAGCCCAAGGTTTATTGGTCCCTTTGAGGTGTTGTGACGAGTTGGGTAGGTTGCCTATGAGCTTGCTTTGCCCCCGGTTTATCATTCATCCAATTTTCCATGTTTTGATGCTTTGGAAGTACCATGCCGAGTCTTCCCACATATAGGACTTCAGTACCATTCAGTTAAATGAGAGTTTGGGGTACGGGGAGGAGCCAGTTGCCATTATTGATATGTAGGATCGCCAGTTGAGATCCAAGAGGATTACTGCAATGACGGTCCAGTGGAGGGACCAACCGATTGAGGAGGTGACTTGGGAGTCCGAAGAGGACATACAGAGCAGATATCCCCACTTATTCAGCAGTTCAGGTACTTTCTATACCCGTTCGTGGACGAATGTTTGTTTAAGAGGTTGAGAATGTAACGACCCTACTGGTCGTATTTCATTTTTGAACCCCGTTCCCTCGAATAAAACTTCCCGCACTTGCATGAGCTAATTTATAACTTACGAGGATGGTTGGTCGGGAGTTGCAAGAGGTTTGAGTAAAAATATGTCCAATTATTTCTAAAAGATTCTCTTAAAAGACCAAGTTTGATTTCGGTCAACGTTTTGGGAAAACTGACCCCGGTTCGTGGTTTGACGGTGCTAGAAGGTCCGTGGAAAAATTTCGAGGTCCCTAGCCCGAGTAATGAATTTTTATTGAAAATTGTTAAATGGAAATCCTAAGATGTTTAATAAGCAGGAAAATACTTGCTCACATTGATATCGCGCTCGTATGTTGGTTCCAGAGCACGGTACAGGTTCAATATAATGTTTTAGTCTTATCTATGAGATTTGGTGAGAAACAAGACTTATTTGACGTGATTCAGACATTCGGTAAAGATAGGAATTTGGGTGTTCTTGAGGATTTCATGCATTTTCGTGTAAAATACATGGTTTTAGGTGTTAGTAAGGCAATTTGATTGCCTGATCAAGTTTTCACATTGTTGTAGGACTTGCGTGATTGTTCTGAGTGGAACCCCAAAGGCTCGGGTGAGATTCGGGCATGGTTAGGGGTGAGGAAAATACCAATTTTTGCTGGTATTTTTGTTGTTGTTGTTGATGCAGGCTTCACAACTGCGAGATGGCCATCGCAATTGCAAACTTGCAATAGCGAGAAATTCTTCGCATTTTCGATATTGGCAGGGCTAGACAATGTTCACATTTGCGAACCATTTCTTCACATCTGCGAACTCAGCAGGGTCCGCATATGCGACCCATGCATCCCATTTGCGATATTGCCGGGGCTGGATAGTGTTTGCATTTGCGGAGCATTTCTTTGAATTTGCGAACCCAGCAGGGTCCGCATTTGCGATCGAGGAAGTCTAAGGCTGGTTTTGCATTTGCAAACCTTTTTCTGCAATTGCGACCTCACGTTTGCGAGCCTGGTGTTGCAAATACAACATCAGAGGACTGGTCAAAGCTTTTAATAACGGGACTTAGAGTATTTATTTCATTTCTACCCTACACTTGGGAGATTTGAGAGCTTCTAAATGGGGGATCTCAACGTAGCATTGTGAGGTATGTAATTTCTATTCATCCTTAGTCTAAATACATGTATATTAGGTAGATTAAATACCAAAAACTAGGTAAAATCAAAGAGTTAGATCTAGACCTAGGGTTTTAATAAAACTAAGATTTATCCACGAAATTTGTTACGAAATGAGCTAGAATTCATATATTATTGATCCTTAGATTATAAAGAACGACTTTCTTAGAAGAATCTCAGAATCCGGACACGTGGGCCCGTGGTTGGAACTTAGGAAACTTGTGGAAAAGGTTGGGAAGTCACTTAAATAGTTAGAATTCGACCTTGTAAGCCTTTGTTGACTAGTTCTTACTTTATTTAACTAGTTTGTGATCACTCGGCTCCGAATTGAAGACTTGGGCTTGTTCTTTATATCGGAAGTGCGCCTGTGGAGCGAGGTGAATCTCTTTTCTAATCTTATAAGAGAGAATTATCCCCGCATGATTAATAATTGACTGATTGTTTCTAAATGCGGGGGCTACGCACGCGCTAGGTGACGAGAGTCCATTTGTAGCTACTACTATGGTAATTATCCGAGTAGTGTAGGACCCACACCATGCTTATTTTATATGAATCCCTATATTATCTTGTTAATACGCTCACCTAAGGTATGCTAGATACTTAATAAGGGCATAAAAACGTACGTGTATAATTGTTGAAGTCTTGCTTGGCCTTAATGACTATCGATGTGCCTTGTGTGAATACTTTGTATTTCTTATTATTTTTAGATCGGGCTGAATGCCTCGGTATGAATAGATGCATCTATAGATGCGTCTTAGACCTTGTGAAAGTACACAGTTTATTTCAGTTGGATCGGGCTGTCGCCTCGGCATATTTGCGCATGCTATTGTTGCTTGCCTGAGAGTTTTTTTTATATTGATTTCACTATCTATGGACCGACATAAATTGATAAATAAAACGAAAGTAAATGGTTACATGGTGATATAGTGGAGAGTAAGACTTTCATGTCTTGTTATAAACTGTTGCTTATTAGCGATTATTCGTGGTTCGTATAATTACCCTTATATATTTATTGACCCTAATGAGTATCAAGTCGATTATTTATGGTTCTTATGATTAGATAATTATTTACGCTATTTCTGCTAGACTTACTAGTGCTCTTTTGTTTTTGTTTTTTCCTTTCCTTCACTGAGCCGAGGGTCGATTGGAAACAGACTCTCTGCTCTTTCGGGTAGGGGTAAGGCTCGTCTACATATTACCCTCCCCAGACCCCACTTTGTGGGACTATACTGGGTAGTTGTTGTTGTTAATGAGTATCAAGTCGACCTCTCGTCTCTATTTCTACGAGATTTGACGGGATACTTACGGGTATATATTATTTATGTACTCATACTACTCTTCTATACTTAATTGTGTAGGATCTGAGGTAGATACATATTGTTATCAGTCCGGTGCGCGCCCTTGAGTTTGTGGAAGAGAGTTCCACGGTGAGCTGCTTCCTTCCTATGCCGCCCAGCAGGCAAATGGATTCTTCCTTTACTTTTGTTGTCTTTCTTTATCTCAGACAGTAGGATAGAGATATTCTTTTATATATATTCTACTAGTTTCCCGTAGCTTGTGACACCAGGTTCTCTAACACAAATCAGTAGACTTATTTTTTTTTAGGAGGGGGGTGCATTGTTATGCCGTTTACATTATCTATCACTTTTGCTTTCGAATTCAAACCGGAGTACTTATTTCACTTAAATTCTGATAAAAAGAAAATCAACCTAAAAGATTTAGGGATGTTTCCTCGTTGGTTTGCCATGCAAAGGTGTCGGGCGCCAATACGACCTCTAATGAAATTGGGTCGTGACACTAAAAGTGCTTTTAACATGTATACATGCCCTAAATTTGTGTTGATTGGGATTCGAGGTTGTATGGCAAACAATCGTTGTAGGAAACCTTTCTCCGTTTCATATGTTTTACACAATGCAATTCTGAATTAGTTGGAGTTCCAATATGAATACTGAACATTAAATGTGGAACCAAAAATGTATTGTGTCACTTACATTGTAGATCTTTAAGCACAAAAACTTTTAAAAAAAAACTAAAAGAAAAAAGAAAATACTCCTTTGACACTAGTTTATATGACACGATTTTCTTTTTAATTTGTTCAAAAATTACAACTTTTTTCTAAATTTAGAAACAATCAAATTTGAAATTGTCATTTTGCCGTTAATGATAAGTTTTAGCCACATAAATATTATCAATGACGAAACAAGGAATTTTTCCAATGGTATTCAAACCTGAAAGAAGTGAAAAAAACTCCGATAAATGATGTACAATATGTGTTATATGCCTTTAAAACGTAATATTTTGTCTATATAAAGAGTGTATTTTTTAACGAAGTATAGTCAGTTGACCACCCTTATGCCCATGTGGCTTCGGTACTGAATGTTATGACAGATTTATATTACAAGTCTCAAAATTTTATAGCAACATAAATATTATAGTAGGTTTAAAACCACAATTTTTTTAAAAAAAATTTAACATTAATGTTCGATTAAACAGGATCACATAAATGAAAATGAAGGGGTATTAGACGTTGAGATCGCAACCACTATTTCACAAAAATATGATTTAAATGAGCCAAACTGAAACAATACTAGCCACACGAACGC
Source organism: Nicotiana benthamiana (assembly GCA_034376525.1). Taxonomy (NCBI): domain Eukaryota; kingdom Viridiplantae; phylum Streptophyta; class Magnoliopsida; order Solanales; family Solanaceae; genus Nicotiana; species Nicotiana benthamiana. The sequence goes on from CM067330.1 coordinate 96,346,233, forward strand.
AGAAAATGTTCCTAAAGAACCGTATAGCTAATTACAATTTGACCTATTCAACCTTAACCACCACCACCCGTTCCGCCATGACCATGGTCATGACCACCCGAATAACCACCGCTCGCATCTATTGCTATGCTTGTGAGTGCCACCGCAGCGATAGCACCAGCCACGACAGTAGCACCGCTACCGCCATCACCGTTCCCGTTCCCATGCACGTTTCCTCCGTCTCCGCCACCATCTCTGCTAGCATCGTACGTGTGACGAGTAGAAACTCTGCTTTTCATTCGGCTCGTCTCGATGCTTGCAGGACGCTCGCTATTATTCTTATTGTTGTTGTCGTTCTTACAGAATGTGAAGAAAATCATTATAATGACAAACGCTGAAAGGATGACGATGCTGACTATAGCATACGCCTCCATGATCGTATTGTACCTTTTTTGGATACGAAATCTTGAAAAAATAAATAGAACGACGAATGAGTTTAGGGTTTTGATGAATTGAGGATTTTATTGTTTTTGAAGTTTAAGTTATATGATTTCTGCAGAAAGTTGGATGCATTTGCATGTTGGAATTTTCTTTGGTTGACAAATCGGCGATGGACTACCTTAAGCTATCAATAATATTTAAGAAGCATATTTATTTATTTATTTATTATTATTATTATTATTATTATTATTAGTCTTAGGATATAAATTTTGCAACGTATTACACGTGTCAATGAGTATACACAATTTTAAAACTATAGCCTAAACATGGACTGCACTTTCAAGAAAATAATTATACAAAATTGAAGCATATACAATAGTTTTATATGTAATTCGCGAGAAAAGTGTGCGTTGGATGAAACTTTGAAATTACTTTATCAAGTTCAGATATGCATGTTCCTAGTTCATATGTTTACGTAAAATAAAAAAAAATGTTAAAAACAAATTATTTGAGTCATATTAGGTAAATTTTAATTGTTCTTACTGTCCTCTGGTTGAAGACATTCTATATAGTAATTCAAATAAGAAAAGCATTAATAATCAGTATTTAGTAGACTTCATAATCCTAAATATTAAAAAAATAATTAAATAACTATTTTATTTAATATAAAATACATTTTAAATAGTATAAATTCGGGAGAATATTTTTCTACAGAATAATGCTTCCTGCTTTTAATACACCTGAGATTATTATTGTTATTCATTGAATCTCCTTTCGTCTACGGCCTTCTAATGATTGTAGTTGTAAGTGAAAATACAGCTGCAGTTGAAAACAAAAATAAAGAAAATAAAATACCTTCATGCTAATGCGCGAATATTTCGATCTCTTTAAGGAGATTCAAGTTCACAGCAGCAAAATTTTCAATAGTGTAGCAATAATCCTCTTGGCTTGTCTCCGCCATAATACAACAACCTGATCATGTCTTATGACTCGAACGAACTCTAAACAAGTTGTTGAGTCCAAATCTCCACCAAGATAAACACCTTCCTTCAACGAAGTTAAAAACTCTTTTCTTCTTTTTTCACAACTTTAACCTCACTTTACTGAAACACTCTATAATTATTTTTCTTATACCACATTATGGAAGAAAGACTCCTATTTATAGGTGTAGAAAGTCTTATTTGAATTAAATTAAAAGAAAATAGGGTAGTAAGTTATGAAATCATAGAGAACATGGGATAATGAATAAATTCATGTATAATTAGTGGTAGAACATGGAAGAAGAATTACAAAAGAATTGTGGTCGTTTTCTCATCATGGGATAATGAGAGTTATAGTCATTTTCTAGGAGTAGCGGGAGTTATGACATGTTTTATTTTAATAATAAATTGCTAAAACACTAACATTCCTCCATTTATATTTATATTAAAATATATAACAGAATGTTCCAGTTGATGGGAGACTATTATGCATAATGAAGTGTGCATTGCATTGAACCTCCACTTAACAAAACAACAATCTTTACTCCAGGGTCAGTAGTAGTCTGAGACTTAAATTATGATTGCATTAGGGAAATAAAGTATCACTATTTATACATAATAATCAAGGTTTTTACATGAGCTTTATTAGCCAGCGCATTACGGTTGTGTGCTATCCTGATTTTTATGAGTATTTTTAGAACACGCCTAATTCTCATGGGAAGTAGCCTACTTCCACACTTACATAGATGAAATCTATCAAGGGTGCTCTTGTAACTTTGACACCCCACTCATACGAGCTACATATATTCATTAAGAGTTAATAAAATTCAACCTCACAAATCATTACAGGATAAATGCACTCATACCATAGGGATGGAACAATAATAAATAGTGCATTTCAAACCAAGCCATCATATGATTCGTTCTCCCTATTGAACCTGGTTATAGGATCTTTAATTCAAGGTTTGGTTTCCTTATATATTACTTATGAGCCTGTGGGATTAAATCTCATCACCCTCTATGTGCTCCAAACCCTTTCTCTTGCTAAGGTCTTAGTAACTGGATCTGCAAGATTAACACAAAACTTAACATAATCAACATATATGATACTAATTGTCGAATATGATCTCATAGTACTATGTTTTCTCCTTATAGGTCTGGATTTACCTTTATAATAATGATTTTGTACTCTACCAAATGCAGCAGTACTATCACGATGAATCAAAATAGGAGGAATTAGTTTTTCAAAATAAGGAATTTGAAATAATAAATCTCTCAACTGTAATGATCCGACAAGTCGTTTTGAGCTCTAACATATCGTTCAGCAGTTTGAGACCATGATCAGCTTCATTTCAGGTATTCTGACTTGTATGTGTGGTCAGAGTTGAATTTCGAAAAGTTCTGAGTTGATTTGGAAGGAGAATTCTCATTTCAGAAGCTTTAAGTTGAAAGAATTAGCTAATATTGGATTTCATAGTAAACAACCTCGGAATCGAGATGTTGAGTGTTGTTAAATATAGTTTTCTACATGTTATTTTTGTATGCCTTTCTTCCTATTTTCTAATGAAAGTTCTTATTAGAGCGTGAGTTGAGTAGTTCATTCGACGGTTCGTTTTTCCTTTGTATCACGTTTGAATTGGAAGACTACTGGCACAATACGGCATAATATGAGGCTTTTGGTCATGTCGGGGTGGCTTAATACCTGAGCAGTTCGTATTAGGCAAGATCATTGAATTCGAGAACAGTGCAATCTGAGTATATAAAGTATGTTAAGGAGATGCGACCATTGTTTGGTTTAGAATGAGGTTATAGTTCTTTACAGGAGTATAGACCTAACGATTTGTTGTTTCGGCACTGGTTATGAATTTCTAATTTGTCGTGGCGGTATTGTAAGAGCTAGATCAAGGCCTATGTAGGTCATAAGGTGCAATGGGAGCATCAGGTTCGAGGAATTTTGACTAATTTGATTAGAGGATGTTATTGTGGTCCTATGAGTAAAATGGTGCAAGGTGTGAATTCAACTAAGGTATGCAGTCACGTCTTGGTACTGCATGTAGCTATTGATATGATGAGCGTACGTTGGAAACAGGTCTGGCATAGAATTTGGTATGTTGGAATTGGGCTCAAAGGCTTATTTTCTTGAATAATAGGAAATATCTTTAGAATTGATCAAGCTAATGTGCTTAATTAAGTTGTGGTAGCATGGGAAGGTGCATAATCTGTTAAATAGTAATTTGGACTACTTCAGTGTAGTTCTTAGCACGTTCGAGGAAGAATATATGCTTAAGTGCGAGAGAATGTAACGACACGACCTGGCGTTTTGAGCTCTAGCGCGTCGTTCAGTAGTCTACGGCCTAAGCAACTTCATTTCAGGTATTAGGACATGTATGTGTGGTCTGAATTGAATTTCGAAATGTTCAGAGTTGATTTGAAACTAGAATTCTCATTTCGGAAGCTTTAAGTTTGTCACACCTCCTTTTACCGCTTACACGTGGTTAACTCGAAAGGCGACACGTTAATAGGAGTTTTTCCAATTAAAGTGACATTACTCGAAATGGGATTAATTTTTTATTTCAAGAGTCGCCACTTGGGATAGGCTTGGCTTTTGGTGTCCCAAGTCACTGGTTTATTTAAAATCCCAAATCGATAAAATTTTGACTACCCAATTGGAGTCTGCGAACCAGAAAATCGTGAGTAAAAAATTTTATTGACCCGAGGGATGGTGTTAGGCACCCTCGGATCCCGTGGTTCTAGCACGGTCGGCTAAGCTCATTATAAGTGGCTAAAATATGATTTACTATATCTGTTAGCTCGTAATTTTAGATTATTAACCGCTTTTAACATCTGTTTTAGGAAAATTTTCAATGTTATTAAAACACGTCACGAATCGCGTCACATAAATGCACCCGCAATTTCATACATATTTTAATTCCATTGAGAATAGGATTTGGGTAACACAAATGCACACTCGAATTTCAAGAAGGTATTTTATTAAACACTTGCCTATAGAGACTAAGTCTTTGATATTTATGGGAAGGCCATGAAATTTGCTAAATGGCACCTCCTATTTTCTATGTATTTTAGTAAGTTAAGGAGCCACCGTATAGTATTTGCTTGAATTAACGCGGCTCACTTTAGTTTTTATAGGTCATCCTAATCCATGCAAATTTTTCTACTCTTGCGAGTGCTTAAATACACTAATTGTTTTATATACAATCTATGTATTTGGGAAAAACCCCATGATCTTAGCCTCGTTCATGGCCCATTAACACATAATGGATCGATTTTGGGCCAGCCCAGGAGCGTATATAGCTCAGGCTGCACTGGTAACTATTGTGACTGTTTTGGGCTACTAATCACTCAGCCCATAAAAGCGTGTTGGGTTATAATGTTTGGGCACCTACTGGGCCTTGCAGATGAGCCCAGTATTTGTTTGGACAAAAGGGTCCATCCCTCAATGATCAAAAACCATATACAGAGTGAAATATATGCATATTCTCCAAGAAAATACTACAATCAAATTTCCTTTATATCAACCTTTTAACACTGGATCTGAACTCAACGATTCATATATTCATCAGTCGGAGTATATGAGTCTAGCTTTTTTTCAAAATTCAATTACGATTTTTGATTTACAACTTATATATCTAAAACACAACACTGCTTAACATGTTGAAATTTGAGAGCACCTCACCATACATAATGACTAGATTTTAGTAATTTCTAAAAAACATGAAATGATGAACTAGAACAGTCATATATTAACTACCAGCACTACTGATGATTCATACTTTATATAAACCAAATGTCCAATTATTACAAATAGATCACTCTCTAGAGTCCAATAATTACAAACTAAAATAGTCCAATTTAACTACAACATAAGGGCTATCTATTCAATTCTGCTATAACTAAACCGAATAATGGGAAGTTGGGAAGTGGTTTAGATGATACAATGGAGCTCAATTTGGCACATTCACATATATTTTATACTTGAACTTCAATGGATCAGATGAACAAGGAAATGTACATGTAATGCAAGTAAACACAAGCCTATGAGTAATATAAGAGACCAGCTAAACGAATCAACAGCCAATCGCACAGTATGCCTAGAGTTTCAACAGAATTGTGAAAGAAATAAAATCAAAATGATCAAATTCAGCACTAATAGTATTTTCAGAAAAGCATTTTATTTTATTGTTTTGCAATCCACTAGGCAAGCGCCTAGGGCTAATTTTGTTTATTAATAATTGAAAAAAAAATTACAACAATTAGGAAAAGTACAAATAAGGGGGACAGTAGCACCGGTATTGTTAAACACACGGGCTAACCTTACCGTGCTAATCCTATTGAGGATTGGAAACCTCACTTATAAACAAGAATACATAAAATAAGAACTTGACACGACCAAATATTTTATGATCATCACAGAGATTATAACATACTCTGTGATGAGATTACAAATGAGGATACTAATAAAGTGGTAGAATAATATGTACTACCCAATTGATTGTTGTCCCTTATTTTCCAATCTTGTATAACCTTCAAGTTGTACTTCTATTTCATTCTCCTCTAGCTTGTTCAAAAAGTATTCAAGAATCATCTTTTATTTTTTGAACGGTTGGACTTCGATGACGTAGTTGTAGCATCCTGCTTTTGTTTGGCCGCTCTCATTGGAATTTGCCTAACATTTGGTTTCTTGTCGGACCATGTTGCATTTTTCATCAAGATAGAACCTGACTTACTCTCTCCAATGTGGTCATCCACAGTGTTGGTGGTGTATCTAGGAAGTGAATGCATGTGCAACAAGGAGGCTTACTTGGAATGAAATCTGGAGCCTCCCACTTGGTCTTTAATTTTCCAGTTAGAGTGTTTTCAAAAAATGTAATTTGAATTGCATCCTTGATTACTCATTCCACTCGAGGATTTTCGTAATGAAAACGTTGTTTAAGCGTATTTTCTTGCTCCCTTTTCAAATTTGCGCAAAAATCTCGTTGATCTTTCCACAGCTTCGAGTTAATGACCATCTCCCTCATCTTAGAAATCGAGGGAGCATTTTGATCCTTGGCCTGCAATTGTGAATTTGGATGATCTTTATCCAACGCCGCTGTATTCTATGAGGTATTTTGAATCTTTCCATCGTCTTCATTGGCATTGTCAAATGCAGCAAATGAGTTTTGATTTTTTGGTACAGTTGGACTGTTTTGTGTAATCTATTTTTTTTGGATATTGGAATTCTTTTTTTTTGTTAGAAAATGACGTCCAATTGTCCTTAGCAATATGTTGTCTAGCTTCCCTAGTGTGTTGAGTAGCATGCTTGAGATTTGATCTGTCATATTTAGCCCCTTCTAAAGCAACCTCACCTCGTATTAAGTCAGCATTAGAGAAATCGAAAGCAGCTACACCTTTAGTAGTAGTCACACTATTTTGTGTTTGAACCATATGAGGCTTTGGTGTTCTGTAGCGCATTTCTTTCACAGTATCATTGTGATCACATCCAGTTACATCTTGATCATCAGGACAGCTAGGAACTGCAGCAACTACCTGTGTTGACTTTTCTTGTGGTTCAAGTGATACAACAATTGGTTCTGTAGTAGATTTTAAAGTATCAGCAACCTCAAAGTTTGTAACATTTCTCTGCCCAAACAATGCACTGTTTTGATTGTGATTTTTCTGCATCAAGTGCTGCTGCTTGATGGCTTTATCCTGCACAGAGGAGGCTATTAAAAATTGGTCTGTCCTTTTTGCCTTTTCATCTGCTGGTTTTGTTTATGCAACAGTATGTTTCCAATTTACCACAACCATGTCTGACTGTTGTTCAGATAAAACATTCATAGGAGATTGCAATGGAACAGTAGATGTAGTTTTACCAAGCAGTGCAACATGAGAAATTGGCATTGAAAATTCAGTGGAAGATTTCAAAGTATCAGAAGCCTCCATGATTGTAACCTTTCCCTGCCCAAAAAATGCACTGTTTTTATTGTTATTTTCTTGCGTCAAGTGCTGTTGCTCATTGGCTTTATCCTGCACCGAGGATTCTGTCAACACCAGGTCTGTCCTTATTGCATTTTCACCTACTGTTATAACTGATGCAACACTAGGTTCAAAATTTGCCACAACCATATCTGAATGTTTTTCAGATAAACCATTCCTAGGACGCTGCAATGGACCAGTCACCTTTTCATCCTCATTACTGACATTTGCAAGTGCATCAAATGAGTTTGAGTTTGTGGTAATGCTGAACATTTTTCTACGAACTGCTTTTTTTTTTGATTTACTTTTTGTTGGACAACAATGACCAATAGTTCTTTGCAGTATGTTGTCCAACTGCCCTTGTTTGTTGTATATCATCAGAAGGTTGTATATCAAACTCACTTTGAGACAAGGCAGTATTAGAGACATCTGCAGCTGTTGAGATTGTCACACTGCCTTGTTGAACCATCTCAGGCTTGTGAGAAGTATCTTGTTGAAATGAGTTCTACGCAACATCATTATCTGTAGGAGTTGATGTTATTTGAAAAAGTTGACTCACAGCATCATCACTCCCAGATATAGCTCGATCAGCAAGACATTGCAAATGAAGTGTATAATCCAGCTTTGGCAAAATAGAAACTACAACAGCTGCTTCATTATGTAATGTCCAGTCGGTACTCTTGTTACCCTTTGTAACAGATGCTGCAAATTCCAATTCCATAACATCACATTGATCATCCACCTCTTCATTTTGCCCACTCATTTTAAAGCCATCCAATGCTAGAGTTGGATCTACAGTATCTGGTAAATTTACCTCCCCTACTGCTAGCTGCTGAAAATTGGATTTATTCAATTCATTGCTTTCTTGTTGTCCAGGTATGTTTGAAGCAGTAGGTAAACTTGTTACTGAGGACTTGCCAGCTAGTTGACTTGATAAAACTGTAGAATCCGTAACTGCTTTGAAAGTATCCACAGCCTCCAAATTTGTACCAGTTGCTTGACCAACCAGAGTAGTTTTATTGATGTTTGTATTCTGCAACATCTGCTGCTGGTCGATCAAAATAAGTTCCTGCCTTTTTTGCATTGTCATGTGATGTCACAGAAGGCTTTTCACTTAAAACATTCAAGAGCAGCTTCAATATAAGAGTTGATGGCATTTTACAAGGCTGGGCAATATCAGCATTTGGGCTTAAAGGAGTTTCTGCAGCTGTATCATTTGAAGAAGAACAAGTTTTTTGAGCTGCATCCACAATCTCAGTAGGTAGAACCTCTTCAACTCTTCGTCCTGCAAAATTAGCATTCAAATATTCCCTGGCATCACCTCCTAATTTAGCCAAACTGCCCCTGCCTTGAGATTCGCCTACATGAATTGTTTTTATCATCTGCACTCCAATGACATGATTTTACATCATGACCTTGATGATTACAATATGTACAGTATTTATGAAGATTATCAAACGCGATCTGCTGGTCATATTCAACTATTTTTCCAAATTTTATATCAACTATCTTGATCTTCATTTTCTTTGGATGATTGTCCAGTAAATTAATCAAGACTTTAGCTCGTGTCGTAATAGGTCGCGTTCGATCTTTAGTAGCCTTATCTACTGCAAGAGGCTTTCCCACAGCAGATCCGATGGACATTTAGGATTTTTTTTCGAAGAAGTTTGCTGGCAGATCTGGAAATGATATCCAAGCCATAGCTTTTGACATTTCTTCATGGGGGTTAAATTCCATTATCAATGGGAATGTCTTAAAGAAGAACTCGTATCCTTTTGACTGAACATAACCAGTTGTTCTTGATACCACATGAGAAAAATCTTCAAATAAATCGAATCTTACCAGAATATGCCGATATTCTAGTTGTCCAATGTTGCAATTACCTTTGACGTCGAAATGTTTCGGCAAAATCTGTCTCAAATCCTAGAGCTCAGGCTTTCCATATGAAAATTTGATTACAACTGCTTGTTTAAGACCTTCCTGTATGGTGAATGAATTTACTTCATATACTGTGAATTCAACAGTAGGTATTCCATGTTCAAACGTAACAGGACAAAGTTCCAGCTTCGAACTTGTTGCGGCAGATTGTTTCCCAGCTAGTTGCGATGCGTATGTTTGTTTGGTACCGAGAGGAATTCGATTTTCAGTATTGTTTTGAATATCCTCTCCCACATCACAAGGCTGGGGAGAGGACGTAGCTTTTATGTTTGCCTTATACGTTAAACGCAATCCATCACAAACAGACTGTCGAATAACGCTGGAATTGTCAAAAGGAAAATATGGTGCTACAGTAACTTGCCAAAATTAGATTTAAGATGTAGGAAAATAGGTTATAGATTTGAGGTTGAAATCAATTGGGGATTGTTCGTAAAGAGAAGGGGATCTTATGACAACTGGAAATTTGATTACAACTTCTTGTTTAAGACCTTCCTCTATGGTTAATGAATTTACTTCATCTACTGTGAATTAAATAGTAGGCATTCCATGTTCAAACGTAACAGGATAAAGTTCCACCTTCGAACTTGTTGCGGCAGATTGTTTCCCAGCTAGTTGCGATACGTATGTTTGTTTGTCACCGAGAGGAATTCGATTTTCAGTATTGTTTTGAATAGCCTCTCCCACATCACAAGGATGGGGAGAGTACGTAGCTTCAATGTTTGCCTTATACGTCAAACGCAATCCATCACAAACAGACTGTCGAATAGCGCTGGAATTGTCAAAAGGAAAATATGGTGCTACAGTAACTTGCCAAAATTAGATTTAAGGTGTAGGAAAATTGGTAATAGATTTGAGGTTGAAATCAATTGGGGATTGTTCGCAAAGAGAAGGGGATCTTATGACACCAAATTTGTGACAATCCACCACCAAAATCTGGAGATATGCCCGATGAATAGTGACGGAATCACTATTCACCCTTCTTCCTGGAGAGAGTTTTTTTAGTTCGATTTCTTTTGTCCTGCTTCAGATGAGTATTTCATCTCTAGTATTAAAGAGAAAGGTTCTGGATCTTTTTCCATGCCACAAATGGTTCATTTTATAGAAAAATAGTTTGGGCATCAGATTTTACCTTGTTTCTTTTTTAGTCCTTAACTCAACTTGCCTTTTTGCCTAAGTAGTCCTCCAATTCCTAACTTGTGCCAAAATATTTGGGCAAGAATTATGCTTCAGCCCTTGCTAGAAGGTTCTAAAATATTCCTATCAGATTTTTACAAGTTCAAATCCCTCTTATACCCTCACTTGATTTCCTAAATTACCCTACCCCTGAAATTTGACCTTGGTCAGTTCTTTTAACCCTAGTTCAGTCACAATTGACCTTTATTAGTTCTTTGACCCTAATTCATTTACAATTGACTTTGGTTAGTACTTTGACCCGAACACATTTACAATTGACCCTGCTCAATCGAATTCATGTCACCTTTTAGACTAACAAGCTTATGACAACCAGAACTAGCCAAAATAAAGATCAGGCATTCAGTAGCACAATCAAACAATCAAACCAATCATAACATCAGTGAATCAATAAAATTCAATAAATTATGAGAATCATACCGCTCAAAAGCTATTTGTAACAGTATGTTTGGACTATTTTAGAGACGAGAAGGTTTCCAGACTAGTAACAAACAAACAAAACATATGAACATTGAAACATAATCTTAGATGAACTTGTGGACCACCAAACCAACAACCAAAAGGAAAAAATCACATAAAAGAAATTCAGACTATTAAACATGTAACTAATAATTATTCATTAAAAGAAAACAAACATTTAATTAGCTAAAAATTAAAATATACAGGAAAACTTACCTTTGTTTTCACGCATGTCCATTTAAATAATTTCAACTGGCTCTGGACTCTTTCCACGGCGTTCCAAACACTCCTAAGACAATGACAATCAGTTTAATAGCTCAAGAGAGGGTCTTCAAGATTGTGAGACCTCAGTAAGGTCTCAGATTGGGATTTGTTTGGTGGTTGAGGGTGTTTGGGAGTTCACGATGGCATGGTTGGGGACTAGAGGGATCAGGCACCATGTAGAAGGATTTTGAGGTTTTTCTGGCATGTTCTGTGTCTTAGGGTTGATATTCGAAGGGTTTTCGGTAGATTCAAGAGGGGTAATATACCTGGTTGGAAGGGGAGGGTGAAGTGTTTTAGGGGTATAAATTTTGGGAAGTTTAGAACAGGGTCGTCGGAGGTAGGGTTTCTGGCGACCTTCCGGAGAATAATTGAGGTGGTGGGAGAGGATTCAAAGATGAATACTGGTATGGTGGAGGTGGTGGTAGTGAGAGGGATCACTGGTGTTAGTTTCAAGGCGTTTCCCCACCGGCTGCCCCCGTGGACGACGAAGCTGCCTTGTTTCGATGGAATATTTGAGTCGGCCAGTGAGGATTTGAGAGGTGATTTCTATGCGAATAGAAAGAGGGGGTGGGATGCTCTTGTGGTGTAAATTTGGAGGGCATTGGGGCTATGCCGCCACCGGCGGAGATTTCTGGCCAGCGGCAGGTGGTGGTTCTGTGACGGTTCATGGGCGGGGGTGACGTTCGATCATGAACTGTACAAGGAAGGAAGATTGGTCTGTGATTGTATTGAAGACATTTGGACATATGTATTAAAAGTGGGGCAAGGTTACATGACCATCGGATGAACACGGATCGACGGCTAAGATGAGACCGTTGAAACGGCGTCGTTCGGTTCATTTTTACATGGACTGGGCTTGTCCTTTGGAATGGATTGTATATAGATTTAGAGGACGAAACAGGTTGGGCCACTCAGGTCTAGCCTAATTGTGGCCAGCGAGAGTGGCTGCCTATATACATACATGTATAGTATTTTTTGTCTTTTCTTTTAATTTATTTTAATTACTAACTTTATTAAAGAGAAAAACCGAAAAATTCCTAATTTATCCCAAATAAACTAAACTAAGTCAAAATTAACAATAATAATTTCCAAAAGCCGGACATGTGTGTGTGTGTGTGTATATATATATATATGTATATGTATATATATATATATATATATATATATATATATATATATATATATATATATATATATTTGTATTTTGTTAATTTGTAAAAGCAATTTATTTAAAATTTAAATATTAAACCATTTTAGACTTGTCGTAATGAACATGCACATGCAGTTAAATCCCAACAATTAAAATACTAGCATTTAAGAGGAAAATTCTAAACTTCAAGAGTCCTATAGGAGCTAATTTCTACCAGTCAAAAATCATACCCCTCTTTGCGCAGGAACACGAAGGGTTTTCGTGCAAAGACGAGTGAGCAAATATGAGCGATTTCCGTCCGATTGAATACTCCATGTGAAGATTTTTTTTGAAAAATTCCTGACCGAACCTTGCATCAAAGGTTGCCTACATATCCTTGGCAATAAAGGAATCAGGTAAGTGTAGTTCTAGAAGTTTTGGTAGCTAGGACTACCGAGAGACTGTGATTGGCTGTTGTTGCTGTTATTTCTGCTCACTAAGCTCCTTATTACACTGAAAGAAAATCAAAAACTAATCTAGCTGAATCTATCAACTACAAGTTACAAGATTCATGTCTATGAGTCTCTTGAAGTTTGATCATAAGTCTCGGTTATCTTTCACGGCTGACTCCGATCCAAATCTTGATGCTTGTTATTTTCATCTGCTAACTCAATCTTTAATCTTGAAACAAAATAGACGTTGTCGAGCTTGTGGCTTCCATTAAATTTGAGTAGTCCGCATCTTTGTCCGTCTCATTACCTTGATTTCACCTTTTGTTTCTTTTCTTTCCTTTTGTTCCGAATTGACACTCATGCTTTCAATCATGCCAGATCTTGTGCCTTAAAGTGATACCTGCTCAGATAGAAAAACAAACAAACGAACAAAATTTTCTGCACCAGTTTTCACTGGAAAATTTCGTGAGTTATTTATAACACACATCTATGCTGCTCTTTTTTAGAACATAAAGGAACGGAATTGTGTATCCCTTGGAAAGATCATTAGGTTATGTTGGAGAGGAGAAATGGTTCATACTGAGGAATAAGATGAGAATCCTCGGGTTATGCCGGGATAAGAATGAAAAAAGTCTCCATGGGAAAGAAAAGAAAATATCCGCGGGATATGCCGAGATACGAATATTCCTGCTGAGGATGGGTTATGAAACAATTCATGGATTATGCTAGGGGAATCCGCGGGTTATGCCGGGATGAGTGAAAAATCCTAGGTTATGCTAGGGGGATCCACGGGTTATGCCGGGATGAATGAAAAATCCTAGGTTTTGCTAGGGGAATCCACGGGTTATGCCGTGATGAAAAGAGTTCCTAAGTTATGCAGGGGACTCCACGGGTTATGTCGGGATGAATAAAAAATCCTAGGTTATGCTAGGGGAATCCGCGGGTTATGTCGGGATGAAAAAAGATCCTGATTTATGTCAGGGGAATCGACGGGTTATGCCGGATGAATGAAAAATCCTAGGTTATGCTAGGGGGATCTGCGGGTTATGCCGGGATGAAACGATATCCTGAGTTACATTAGGGGAATCCACGGGTTATGACGGGATGAATGAAAAATCCTAGGTTATGCTAGGGTAATCCACGGGTTATGCCGGGATGAATGAAAAATCCTAGGTTATGCTAGGGGGATCCACAGGTTATGCGGGGATGAATGAAAAATCCTAGGTTTTGCTAGGGGGATCCATGGGTTATGCCAAGATGAAAAGAGATCATGAGTTATGTTAGGGGAATTCACGGGTTATGCCTGGATGAATGAAGAATCGTAGGTTATGCTAGGGGGATCCACGGGTTATGCCGGGATGAAAATGAAGGGTCCCTGCTAGGGATAAAAGGGATCATCCACGGGTTATGCCGGGATGAAATAAATATGATTCATGGGTTTTGGTAGGGAGATCCACGGGTTATGCCGGGATTAATGAAAAGTCCTAGGTTATGCTAGGGGAATATGCAGGGCAGGGGAGGACTTCAGAGATTTTTTGACTGTGCTGGGGACAGATGATGAATGGAATAACTCTAAGGTTATGCTAATGGCAGGGGAGTATTAACACCTAGACTATGCTGGGAAGCAAGAAGTGTAGGGAGAGAATCCTCAGGTTATGTTGGATATGTGGAGGGAAATCTCCTTGATTTATGCTGGAGGAAGTGGAATGCGATCCTTAGGTAATTCCTAGGAAGTCCACAAGCTATACAGCGGGAACTAGGGAGTGGGATCTCGTGCTGTCATGCTCATTTACGAGTTTGCAGAAAAAAGAGAAGAGAACTTCCCTTTGATCATTGACGCATCAGCACCTTCTCCCCTTGTGCCTATCATTTTGTTGTTCTTGCCTCCATATTCTTTTTTTTGCCTAAATTGCACGTGCTTCTATTTTAATTCAGAAACAAAAACAAACTGTTAGTATGAACAGTGATTGGTTTTGCGGCCTTGCGACGCTTGATTTCGACTTCTTTTGTTTCAAAAACGAACCCTCGACTTTCCGTCCTTGCATAGTTGGCCAGGGGGTCCTCATTTCGGATTGGGTTTTGCTTGTCGGGCGTTTGGTTATGAGTTTTTGTCCCGCTTTTGCTTTTTCTTTTGGGACTTTTGATAAGAATCGACACCTTGTTTGGCTTAAAACCCCTCGATTTTGCTTCAATTTCGTGCCTTTTGACTTTGAATTTCGTTTCCTTTATTTCTTTATTTAGGGACATTAACAATCATGATCAACCAGGATTGGCCCAGCGTACTTGACAATTCGGTCATTTCTCTAATTCTTGCCAGGAGAAAATGGCGAAGCTGGCCCTGCTACCTTTCTTTAAGGAATGGTGAAGATGTTAAAATAAAGAGGAGTGAAATATGAATTTAAAGAGTTATACACTTTGAAGGAAAACAAAAAACTTATCTGGAAATATGAGTCGGCTTTAAATGGCGACGACATGCTTCTTGGACTGGATACCCAGCACAAATCCATTTCTGCTTTCTGAATTCAACTTTCGAAAATCAAAGAAACTTGCTCAGATCAGGGCAGCACTATTTCCTCTAATCGGCCGATGGTGCCCTTTGCGGGTTTTCGCCAATCGACCTCTCTCATTTCTCTTCCCTCGTTGCCCGATAGCACTCTTTTGCGAGTTTTCACTAAACGGACTCTCTCATTTTGTTTTTCTCTGCTCAGTGTCGCCTTATGGTGCCCGGAGGTTTTCACCGATAAGACTCACTCATTTATTTTTCTCACAAGTTTTAGTGATGCTGAACCCCAACAAATTGTATTTTCTTCCCCGAGAATCTTATAACTTTGCAATAATTCAGACGGGTTTGTAACCGAACAGATACATTTCTGTCCCAATGTTAATTTTCTTGGGTAAATGGGGTTTTTATTTTGAAGTGACTGAACCTCAGGGAGAGGCTGCTTACGTATCCTTTCGGAATCAAGTCAGACGTAGTTCAGGAAGTGTTTTCCTAAACTAATTTCGTTTTGTATTCTCTTTCTTTACTTTTTCCTTGAATTTTCTTTTCTCTTCTTTTTTCTTTTGTTTTTTTTCTTTTTTTATTGAGTGTCTTTATTTCTTTTTTTTCTTTCTTGAGTTATAAAAGGACGGGGATAGATCCACCGAGGTAATCGCTGCAGGGAATTCTAGACGTAATACCTTTTACTGCATCGGCGTTTACCGCTGCCTTGGGCTCATCTCCTTCAATGTCGCCCAAGTAAAATGCTTCTCTAGGCAATATTTTCCTGATTATGTATGGGCCTTTCCACTTTGGGGAAAATTTTCCTTTGGCCTCCTGATGATGGGGAAGTATCCGTCCTAAAACCAGCTGCCCGACTTGAAAATTCCTTGGGTGCACTTTCTTGTTGTAGGCACGGGCCATTCTTTGTTGGTACAACTTCCCGTGGCACACTACGGCCATTCGGTTTTAATCGATTAACGCCTACTGCTCCAAACGAGTTTTGACCCATTCACTATCTTCGATTCTGCTTCGACAATCACTCGGAGCGAAGGGATTTCCACCTCGGCAGGTATAACAGCCTCAATTCCATTGACCAGCAAATAGGGAGTTGCTCCTATAGATGTACGTACTGTCGTACGATATCCGTTAATGCGAAAGGCCATTTTTCATGCCATTGCCTCGAGCCTTGAATCATTTTCCTCAAGATTTGTTGATGTTCTTGTTGGCTGCTTTGACCGCACCATTAGCTTTAGGTCGGTAGGCAGTGGAGTTTCTATGTGTTATCTTGAATTGTTCACATATCTCTCCCATCAGCTGGCTATTTAGATTAGCTGCATTGTCAGTAATGATGACACCGGGAATCCCAAAGCTGCTAATGATGTTGGAATGCACGAAATCCAACACCGCTTTCTTGGTAACAGAATTGAGGGTGACGACCTCAACCCATTTTGTGAAATAATCAATGGCGACCAATATAAATATGTGCCCATTTGAGGCCTTTCGCTCGATCGGCCCAATGACATCCATTCCCCAGACGGCAAATGGCCAGGGTGCTGACATAGGATGGAACTCATTTGGTGGTGCATGAATTAGATCACCGTGTACCTGGCATTGATGACATTTCCGCACAAAGCTGAAACAATATTTTTCCATGGTTATCTAATAATAACCAGCTCGGAGTATCTTCTTTGCCAATACATAGCCATTCATATGGGGCCCACATACGCCCGCATGAATTTCATGCATAATTCTCCCAGCTTCTTCGGCATCCACACATCTCAACAAATTAAGATCCGGAGTCTTTTTGTACAAAGTGTCACCACTTATGAAGAAACTGCTCGCATGCCGTCGGATGGTTTTCTTTTATTCTCCTGTGGCTTGGTCAGGGTACTCCTGTGTCTTTAGGAATCTCAAGATGTCGTAATACCAAGGCTTTGGGATGGGCTCTGCTTCGGTCGCATTACAATATCCATGTCTTTCTTTGATTTGGATTTGTAAAAGATCTAGATAGGAATTCCAGGGTATGGCAGCATGGAGGCTAAGGTTGCACGAGCATTTTCTAACTCATTGTGACAACGGGGAATGTACATGAACTGCACTGACTTGAATCATTTGATGAGGTCTTTGACATGATGTCTGTATGGTAGGAGCTTAATGTCCCTTGTCGCCCATTCTCCTTAGACTCGTGAGATGATTAGATCGGAATTCCCCATGATTAGCAACTCTTTGACATCTTGGTTAATAGCCATGTTCATGCCCATAATGAAAGCCTCATATTAAGTTGTAATGTTAGTGCAGAAGTAAGCCCCAATCCCTACACCCTTTGCGTTCGCTGCTCCGTCAACGAACATTTTCCAGACTGGGGTGTCCTCAGCGACTATTTCCAGTGAGTTCACTTCTTCATCAGGGAAGTAAGTGTCTAAAGGTTGATATTAATCATCAATGGGGTTTTCTTCCAGATGATCTGCCAATGACTGAGCTTTCATTGCCGTACGAGTGATATAAACGATGTCGAACTTGGTAAGCAGGACCTGCCATATAGCCAGTTGCCCTGTGGCCATTGGTTTTTGAAATATGTACCTTAAAGGGTCCAGCCTGGTTATGAGGTACGTGGTATGAGCTTGCAGATAGTGCCTTAGCTTTTGAGCTAGCCATGTCAAGGCGCAACATGTTCTCTCCAGCAATGTGTACTTGTCCTCGTAACCGGTAAACATTTTTCTTAGATAGTAAATGGCCTTGGTCTTTCTTTCCCGTTGCGTCATGCTGCCCAAGAATACAACTAAAAGAGCCTTCCAAGACCGTCAAATAGAGAAAAAGTGGCCTTCCTGGTTTTGGCGGAACTAGAACTGGTGGGTTGGACAAGTATTGTTTGATTTTGTCAAATGCTTTCTGACACTCGACCGTCCACTTAGCTGTTGCATCCTTCTTTAGCAGTTTGAATATATGCTTACATGTTGAAGTCAATTGGGTGATGAACTGGCTGATGTAATTTAGTCTCCCCAATAGACTCATCACATCCTATTGGTCTTTGGCGGGGGCAGCTCCCGAATGGATTTGATCTTGGTTGGATCTAATTGAATGCCTCTCTGATAGATGATAAGCCCCAAAATTTTGCCCGAAGGAACTCCAAATGCGCTTTTTGCCGGATTTAATTTCAAATTATACTTGCGGAGCCTTTCGAAGAATTTCCTAAAATCCTTTACAAGATCGCCCTGAGTTTTAGATGTGATAATCACGTCATCCACGTATACCTCTATCTCTTTATGCATCATGTCATGGAAGATGGTGGTCATAGCCCTCATGTACGTTGCCCCGGCGTTTTTCAATCCAAAAGGCATAACTCTACAACAATACGTTCCCCAAGGTGTGGTGAAGGCGGTTTTCTCCGCGTCTTCCTCATCTATCAGCACTTGGCGATACCCCGCGTAGCAGTCTACAAAGGATTGAATCTCATGCTTAGCACAATTATCGACAAGGATGTGGATATTGGGCAGAGGGAAATTATCCTTGGGACTCGCCTTGTTAAGATCTCTATAATGCATACACACCCGGGTTTTCCCGTCCTTCTTTGGCACTAGGACCATATTATCCAACCATGTGGTGTATCGCACTACCCGGATTACCCCTGCTTCAAGTTGTTATGTAATTTCCTCTTTGATTTTATCACTAACATCAGGCTTGAATTTCCTTTTCTTTTGTTGTACAGGAGGGCATCCGGGGTATGTAGGAAACTTAAGAACCACCAAATCCATACTCAGACCAGGCATGCCATCATAGGACCACACAAATATGTCTTTGAATTCCAATAGGGGTTGAACCAATGAATCATGTATCTCTTTATTTACGTGGATACTTATTTTAGTCTCTTTGATTTCATCGAGATCGCCCAGGTTAACCAGTTCAGTATCGTTCAAGTTAGGCTTAGGTTTGTTCTCAAAGTATTCCAATTCTTGAGTGGTTTCCCTAAAAGCCTCTTCTTCATTATATTCAGGTTCCTGGTCTGTTATTTTACAGACAGGCAGCGGGTTTGGGTCGTGGCAAGAAGTCTGCGAGCATGTCATTTTATTTAAAGCCGCCTTATTGGGACTGAAAGAAAAGATGAAAATAAAGAAAGAAAAAAAATCATAGAAAAGCAGAGAAATGAAAAATATTGATTCTATTTCTTTGAAATGGAAAGATAAACAGGGTTCACAATTTGATTTACAAAGTTCTAAAAGGAAAACAAGCAACGAGCTACACCCTGAAATAGCTCGTGATGTGTGAAGAGGTAGCAAGGAGAGACTACCGGGTCTCTCGCCTAACCAGAAAGAGTGTGGCCTTCCAATTTTGAAGTTTGGCATCCAGACCCATATACAACACTTCAGCGGCACTTGAACCTTCTCCTGGTTGGACCATGTTTACATCACAGAGCAGCTCTCTCATAGCCCCGCAGATTTCATCAATTTCTTCTTCCGTGAAAGTTTCTTCTTACTCCTCTTCGCTGTACTTTGGTTTTATAAAGGTTTTGTACAAGTGAGGCAGGGTCATGTTAAGGTCCATCCTTGGTGATTTCTGCGATTAGCCCAGGTGATATCTTCCGAGGTTGGATGAAATCCCAGTTCAAATAACTTTTCTATGGTAGGCAACGCTACCAGCTCAGTTATGCCTTGTAGGGAGCTTCCGAGTCCCTTGCCTGGCTTGAAACCTTGACGCGTCATTTCCTTTGCTACCATAGTTGAAGCATTTGACAGAAAAGGCTGAGAAAGCGGCTTGCCCTCTTCGTGCTGATCAGCTATTACGACTTTGAAAGCTTGATAGACTATGTGTTCACTCCCTTCCCTGGCTTCTAGACAGCGAACAGAGGGGTCCTGGTAAAATTATTGCTTGTCTCCCCATGAACTACAATCTCCTGATTTTCATACTCAAATTTCAGCATTTGGTGAAGGGTTGAAGGCACTGCCCCTGCTGCATGAATCTACGGCCTTCCCAGGAGGTAGTTGTAAGAGGTGTCCATGTCCAACACTTGGAATGTTACTTCGAAGTCTACTAGACCAATAGTGAGCACCATATCGATTTCACCTATTGTAACCTCTTTTATTACATCGAAGGATCGGACACAGACGTTGTTAGGACGAATTCTCCCTGTCCCGATCTCCATTCTCTGCAATGTATATAGTAGACATATGTCTACTCCGGAACCTCCATCAACCATCACTCTCTTGACATAATATCCCTCACATTGGACAGTGAGGTGTAAAGCCTTGTTATGAGCAGCTCCCTCCAGGGGTTAGTCATTCTTACTAAATGATATTTGATTGATAGCGAAGGATCTCTCCGCCATTTTCTATAAGTGTTCTATAGAGGTCTCGACTGGCACATAGGCTTCGCTTAATATCTTGACCAACACATGTTGATGCTCGGGAGATTTCAGCAAGAGTGACAGTAGAGAAATCTTTTCAGGGGACTTTTGGAGTTGATCTACCATTTCATACTCCGGAATTTTCATTTTCTAGAAAAAGTCTTCTGCTTCCTCAGCATTCACTGGCCTCTTTGGCGGAAATCTCCGTTTGGTAGCGGCATTCACCGCTTCCGTGTCTAGGTATTTCTTGGTGGGACATCCTTTTGGGGCTTCTCCTAGAAACTCTTTGCCCGTATATGTAAGAGTAGTTTCCAGATAATTACAAGAAACAGGTGAAGGATTCATCATGGGATTTTGTGGCACGCGACCAATGACCACACCTCATGCAGCACCGGTGGCTTATTTGATCCCCGTACCATATAGGCCTTCTTGGGCACATTCGGGGCTTTGTTCAGGTCAAACTTTTTGGGAGGGCTTAAAGTGGGCCGTTTTTCTTTGCTTCCCCTTGGAATATAGAGTATTGTTTCTTTGGCGGGGGTTGTCTCAACTTTGACCTTAGTCTTCTTGTCTACTTCGGGGCTTTTGGTTTGATTTGTTTTCTTTTCATCTACATTCTTTAAGGTGACTTTTGGCTTCCTATCGGCCTCGACGATGGCTATGATGGCTTTGAGAGTGGGATCAAAATCATTATCCTCGGAGAACATTCCGATGATCGGCCCATTGTTGTGAGCCGGTAACGGGTGTCAGTTATATTTGGGACTTCATCATCTCTGAGAACTATTTTCTTTTGATCAATCAAATCTTCCACCGCTCGCTTTAAGGTCCAACAATTTTCAGTATCGTGGCCCTCTGCCCTGAGTGGTAGGCACATCGTACACCCCTTTATTAAGATGGTGATTTCGGATTCTATCTATTTGGGGGTACAGGCTGGAGGAGACCCAAGTGAACTAGCTTTAGGAATAGGCTGGCATAGGATTCTCCAATTGGGGTGAAGTTCTGTCTCCAGGGTGGCTCATGGGGAAGGTAGTTGTTCTGTTGAGGGTGGGGATTGTAATGATTATGAGGGAGTAGACTCCTTGGAGCTTGATTTCTGTTATTCTACTGTTGAGGTCAGGGGAATCCTTGAGCGTGCATGACTGTGTAGGGTTGAGGGACGTAGTGCATGTCTCTGTGAGGATAGTAATGTTGAGGCGCTCTGTCAGAGAATACTTGTCAGTGGGTACGTTGTTTCCTCGCCTCGGAGGCTACCATAGATGCCTCCTCTTTTTTCTTGTTCCTGGAAATTCCTCCCGCCCCTACTTATATGCCTTGGGAGGTGGCTCTTATGGCCGATTGGCTTAGAATCCTCCCTGTTTTAAGGCCATGTTCCACCATCTCCCCAATCTCTTTTTCTTCAGCGAATGGTTTGCCCATTGCGGACATCATGTTCTGGGAATATCCTGCCTCTTGTGCATGTAAAAAGACGGTGACCATTTCTGTTTCATCCATAGAAGGCTTCACCCTTGATGCTTGCTCTCGCCATTTAATAGCCTACTCCCTGAAGATTTGAGCATGTTTCTTCTTCAGGTTGGTTAGGGAATTCCTATCTGGGGTGATGTCGACATTGAACTCGAATTGTTTCACAAAGTCCCGGGCAAGGTCATATCATATATGCCATCGGGTGATGTCTCTATCTATATACCATTCGGATGCAATCCCTACTAAACATTCCCCAAAGTATGCCATCAGGAGCTCTTCCTTTCCCCGGCTCCACGTAACTCATTACAATATTTTTTCAGATGGGCGATAGGGTCGCCATGGCCATCATATTTCTCCAATTCGGCACTTTAACCCACAAACGAAGGTGCACATAGGGGAACATACACAGGTCTGAATAAGCTACACTTTTCTGTCCGCTCAGTCCTTCATATTCTTCAGGCTTTGCTCAAGACTCCTAATTCTCCTTGTGATCTCATCCTTCTCGGGTGCTTTGGAAGTTTTATCCGGCATAGGAGTAAGTTCATATGTTGGCTGAGGTTAGCTATATGTAGGGTAAGGGGAAGGCTCATTTTGGTAATTTGGAGTTTGGAAGGTAAAGGCTGTGGGGTCAAACACAGGCCTTGGTACTGCAGGCTATGTTGTAGCTGCACACGGAGGGGCTATAAAGATATTGGGAACTTGCTCAGATGTAAACAATGGAGGGTGGGTTTTAGAGGGTGCCGCAATTAATTGGTGGACATAGTGGCTGCCCAGGAGAATGCTCGGGTGACAGATAGGAATAGTAGAGGTACCCCCTGGACATTGAAATAGCTCGAGAAATCCAGGGATGGCGCTGGTAGGTTCCTTTCCATTGGTCCATGCGTCCCACATTTCCATGACCCGAAGCAGCAGGATCTTGTATTCTTCGGCCGCTGCAGATTCAGAGGCCGGCACTCCCGTGATTGGAGTGTCTTCTAGTATAGGGATGGTGGGTAGAGCCATTTCAGTTGACATCTCTATATTTCCCTTTGAACGAGTGAAGTATCCGTGTGAATCCAGTTTACCGAAAAACTAACCATTGTTCTAAGCACCTGATCTGTAATTATTGAAAACATACTTAGTTTCGAGATAGATGACAAATAGGAAATCACACGTTGAGCATGATGCACCTACACAGATAACGGGTTTCTATATGCTTGGCACAACCGCATCTGTCATCCGGGCACTTTCATTTCAATTTCTTTTTGCTTCTTGTCTTTTATTTCCTCTCCTTCTCTATATTTCGTTTTTATTTTATTTTAACGAATACGGTTGAATCCTATAGAGTTAGCCTACGTATCATGACTTTGCATGAATCAGACC
This sequence comes from Nicotiana benthamiana, assembly GCA_034376525.1. Taxonomy (NCBI): domain Eukaryota; kingdom Viridiplantae; phylum Streptophyta; class Magnoliopsida; order Solanales; family Solanaceae; genus Nicotiana; species Nicotiana benthamiana. Next base: position 96,369,679 of record CM067330.1, read on the forward strand.
AAGCGTAGTTCATGGAAATAAAGGGTTAGGTACACAATCAAACAATTTTTGGGATTTTCAAATTGATACAAACTTTGTTTACAATGGCTAAATAGAAAGAAAATCAACTACTAGACTGGGACTTAATACCCTTAAAGACTTGAAAGGGAAACAAACAGACTCTTTTTTCGTTTTTTTAGCAAAATATAAATCTATGAGTACATTAACACTTCCAATGCTTTTGGAGCTTGCAAGGCATCATTTGGCCTTGTTGCAGGTTTGCATGCTAGACTTCCTTGGAGATAGTGGAGATCTTCCATTACTTGTCGGACAAAGGTCATAGACGCGGCAAAAACCATAGACTTTGTCGTGTCCTCACAGTGATTGCATTTAGTGGTAATATAGTTTGCAATTGCATGCACCTTTTCTCTAATGACCGTTTTTCTTGTAGCTGACGCCATATTTGTTCAGCCCGTCCTTCCAAAGTCCGCTCAGCTGCATGATTTGGTTTTGAAATTGCTGCAAATCTCTTTCCAACCCAGCTATTACTGCATAACAATGCTCTTTCTCCGCTTGGAAATCCTTGGCCTACTTAGCCATTTTGTTTTCAGCTATGATAACCCCCTGTTTTAGACAAGCACTTTTTGTTGTTGTTTCCTTCTTTTAACAATTCCAATATACGGGACCTTTCTTTAGCACTTTTAACTAACTGTCTCCGAGCTCTACACTTCACCCTTTCGGCGCAGGTTCTCTAAAAGCTTTTCATCCTTTATACTCGTTGGGGGGTTTTCTTTGGCTGCTTTCATTTATTGAATCTGAGCGTGCAAAGCTTCGTTTTCTTTAACCAATACCTTCTTTTCTCCCTCGCTAGTAGCAATATGCAGGCTGTTTTTGGATTGCAATTCTTGAATTTTATTTTCCATCCTTCCTATGGTAGCACGGTATTCATGTTCTTTTGCTAACCAATCTCACTATTTTTGTGATGTCTCGACGAACTCTTAGAGGTGAGGCCTTTTGGGTGGTCTTTCGTGCTCAATTTCTCTCCAATACCAAGCAGGATACCCTAGAGACACTTCACCTCTAGCAGGATCTTGTACACAAGTGTCAGTGGTTAAATATTAGCATTCATTCCAGATTTTGCAAACCATGGCTTCGGGGAACTGACTACCAGGTCCAATTTCGACTACCCGGATGCTAAGATCTTCTTCTTTTGGCACTATCTGGAATATTCCGAGTTGTCTCAAGACCCGATGCGGGGTGTAAGGTTGGATGCTTCTAAGGCCCATCAATAGAAAGTGCGGTTCTATTACGGGCATATACACAACTTCGTCTACGGAGAGCCAACTGAGCGTCCATTGTATTTTATTTGCAGAAATAGACCGAAGACGTGACACCCACTCCGCGACACCCTCTGGTAATTTAACCGATTTACCCTGTTGTCAACTTCTTCTATGCAACCTTTAGTTCGCAACCCACTATTCAAGAACCAAGGCATGTGACACAGATGCTCAATAATCCAGATTTGCAATAGCAAGTTATAGCCTTCAAAGAAATCTCCCCCAGCTTTGCAAGTGGTAAGGGCTCGAAAGATATCAGACAGGATCATCAGAGCAAGAGTGCTCTTTTCCCGAGTCATCAATATACTAACGATCCCCGCAATCCGTATGTCGATATTTCCGTACTTTTGAGGGAATACTAAAAGACCCAAAAAAAGATACCATAAACACGAAGAACCGGTGCTCCTCCCATTTGATCAGATTTCCCTTGCTACAGATGAGGTTTTCAGGGTTGTTGAACCCTCCGATGGGGCCATGTCTTTGGTATATGAACTAGGGGGTGCAAAATCGATCCGATAGGTCAGGATTGTAAACTTTTCTGCTAATTTTCAAAACACCCAGAAACTTGTGCACAGCGAGAGACCTAGGTGCTATCATGTATTGATGTCTCAAAGGGATGGTATGGGTCCAATGTATCCGGTCATTTCCTCCAAAGTCGGGGTTAGCTCAAAATCTGAGAAGTGGAAGACATTGTGGGAGGGTTCCCATAAGGTGGTTAAGTCCTTTATGATGTCCCCCATAGGGTTGATTTTCAGCAGACTAGTGAGGCCTACCAGATGCGCGTTGACCTTTTTCTGTCCGGCTTCTTCGAGGTCATTTCACCACAGTCGCAGCTCCAATGGAATTTTGTTGATTATCGTGCTCATTCTGCACATTTATTGGGGTGAATTAGTATTATCAAACCATAAAAACTAACATTTATGAAATTTATTACAAAACAGGGGTCAGCTTTACGAATACGGCCTTTTGACACTTCGGCTAGAAGGTTATTTTTAGGCTGTGCTTGCTTACCGACCCTAATAAAATCTAGAGGCAGCCATTTACCTAAGATCGGCCTTACGGCATCTCTTGTAGCATCATTCAGCTATTATCACAATAAAGGTACCATCCGACTCATTTTGAAGTAAGAAAATAAACTCATGCATTTCTTGATAGATATTTTTTTACAGGCCAAAAGAATTTATCCAAACCTGCAGACATTATTGAAAATTCCAAAATTTTGTGCCTTTGTTGTGTTTTGTTTTGTTTTTTTTTGGTTTTCATTTTTTTTTTGATTGAATCCCTTTGTTTACAGGCTAGTCAACATGTGAATCCGTGGCAAATAAATGCACAAGTAGCACGTAAAAATGTGTCAGGGTGGTCTTTTATTTCAGGGCACCTGTCTTCGAGGGACCCAACCACTATGTTGAGTCCCCTAAGTCAAAATGCATGATGTAAATAAACGTTCCTACTAGGGATCCGGTATGAATTTTTGTTATACTAACTTGAGAACCTCAGTATAGGGTCTAGACTGTGTACCCGAGCGGACAACTCGAGTCGAGGATTGGGCTACGTACCGGGGACACGCGAGATCGTCCGACTTTGTAACTTGTCCGACCTCTTTATTATTTCAAGGTAAGACACTAACAGAGTAGGGAGTTTCAACTAGTAAGCACATCCCCGGAGGTGAGAAGTGAAGGGTTTCGCAACAGTTTCATATATACAGTTCAGATAATATCAAAGTGGTAAAACATGTGGCATTTAGCACATAATAAGTAAGCAAATCAGAAGAAGCCAAATATAATAGTTATTGAAAGCTCGAATTCTTGAATCCTGATGTAGATATTCTGGGTTTTTATCCACAGCTGAGTCGCCAGAGCTGTCACACCTCCTTTTTACCGCTTACACATGGTTACCTCGAAAGGCGACACGTGTATAGGATTTTTTCCAATTAAAGTGACACTACTCGAAATGGGATTATTTGTTTATTTCAAGAGTCTCCACTTGGGATAGGCTTCGATTTTGGTGTCCCAACTCACCGGTTTATTTAAAATCCCAAATTGAGGAAATTTCAACTACCCAATTGGGGTCTACGAACCAGAAATTCATGAGTAAGGAGTTCTGTTGACCCGATGGAAGGTGTTAGGCACCCTCGGATCTCGTGGTTATAGCACGGTTGCTTGAACTAATTATAAGTGGCAAAAATATTATTTGTTATACATGTTAGCTCGTAATGTTACATTATTAACCGCTTTTAACATCTGTTTTGGGAAATTTGCAATGTTACTAAAACACGTCATGAATTATGTCACATAAATGCACCCGCTATTCCAGACATATTTTAATTCCATTGAGAACAGGATTTGGTTCACATAAATGCACACCCGAATTTTAAGACGGTATTTTATTAAACACGTACCTATAGCAACTACGTGTTTGATATTTATGGGAAGGCCGTGAAATTTGCTACACAACACCTCCTATTTTCTATGTGTTTTAATAAATTAAGGAGCCATCGTATAGTATTTTCTTGAATTAACGCGACTCACTTTTGTTTTTATAGGCATCATAATCCATGCAAAATTTTCAACTCTTGCGAGTTCTTAAATACACTAATTATGTTATATACAAACTATGTATTTGGGAAACACCCTATGATCTTAGCCTCGTTCATGGCCAATTAACACACAATTGATCGATTTTGGGCCAGCCTTGGAGCGTATATTGCTCTGGCTGCACTGGTAACTATTGTGACTGTTTTGGGCTATTAATCACTCTGTCCAGAAAAACGTGTTTGATTACAATGTTTGGGCACCTACTGGGCCTTGCGGATAAGCCTAGTATTGGTTTGGACACAAGGGTCCATCCCCCAATGATCGAAAACCATATACACAGTGAAATATATGCATATTCTCAATGAAAATAGTAACAATCAAATTTCTTTTATATCAACCTATTAACACTGGATCTGAACTCAGTGATTCATATACTCGTCAGACAGAGTATATGAATCTAGCTTTTTTTCAAAATTCAATTACAATTTTTGATTTACAACTTACAGATCTAAAACACAACACTACTTAACATGTTGAAATTTGAGAGCACCTCATCATACATGATGACTAGAATTTAGTAATTTCTAAAAAACACGAAATGACGAACTAGAACAGTCATATACAAACTACCAGCTCTACTGATGATTCATACTTAAAATAAACCAAATGTCCCAATTATTACAAATAGATCAGTCTTTAGAGTCCAATAATTACAAACTGAAACAGTCCAATTTAACTATAACATAAGGACTATCTATTCAATACAACTATAACTAAACCGAATAAGGGAAAGTTGAGAAGTGTTTTAGAATGATACAATGGAACTTAATTTGGCACATTCACAGATATTTTATACTTGAACTTCAATGGATTACATGAACAAGGAAATGTACCTGTAATGTAAGTAAACAGGAGCCTCTGAGTAATATAAGAGACCTGCTAAATAAATCAACAGCCAAACGCACAGTATGCTTAGAGTTTCAACAGAATTGTGAAAGATTAAACTCAAGATGATCAAATTAAGCACTGATAGTATTTTCAGATAAGTATTTCAGCTCTAGTATTAAAGAGAGAAGTTCCGGATCCTATTCCAATGCCCCAAATGATTCATTTTATAGCAAAACTGTTAGGGCATCAGATTTTACCTTGTTTCTTTTTTAGTCCTTAACTCAACTAGCATTTTTGCGTAAGTAGTCCTCCAATTCCTAACTTGTGCCACAAGTTTTAGGCAAGAATTATGCTTCAGTCCTTGCTAGAAGGTTCTAAAAGATTCCTATCAGATTTTACAAGTTCAAATCCCTCTTATACCCTCAGTTGCTTTCCTAAGTTACCCTACCCTAGAAATATGACCTTGGTCAGTTCTTTTAACCGTAGTTTAGTCACAATTGACCTTGGTTAGTTCTTTGACCATAATTTATTTACAATTGACCTTGGTTAATTCTTTGACCCGAATTCCTTTACAATTGACCCTGGTCAATAGAGTTCAGTCCTTTTAGACTAACAAGCTTATGATAACCAGAACTAGCCAAAATTGACAAGGCTTAACACAGATGCCTTAATACATAATTCCACATACAATATACAATATTAAAAATCAACTGACCAGAAAAATGAATACATCTATCAGCACTGAGGACCAAAACTTTCATGAAATAAAGATCAGCATACAGTAGCACAATCAAACAATCAAACCAATCAGAACATCAGTGAATCAATGAAATTCATCAAATTATTGGAATCATACCGCTCAAAAGCTAATTTTAACAGGATGTTTGAACTATTTCAGAGACCTGAAGGTTTCCAGACTACTGACAAACAAACAAAACATATGAACATTGAAACCTAATCATAGATGAACTTGTGGACCACCAAACCAATAACCAAAAGGAAAAATTCACATAAAAGAAATTCATACTATTAAACATGTAACTAATAATTAGTCGTTAAAAGAAAACAAACATTTAATCAGCAAATAATAAAAAAATACAGGAAAATATACCTTTTTTTCACGCATGTCTATTTGAAACAGTTCATTTGGCTCTGGACTCTTTCCACGGGGTTCCAAACACTCCTAAGATAATGATAATCGGTTTAAAAGCTCAAGGGAGGGTCTTTACGATTCCGAGACCTCAGTAAGGTATCACATTGGGATTTGTTTGGTGGTTGAGGGTGTTTGGGAGTTCAGGATGGCATGGTTGGGGACTAGAGGGAACAGGACCTTCTAGAAGGATTTTGAGGTTTTTCGGCATGTTCTATGACTTAGGGTTGATATTTGAAGGGTTTCAGTTAGATTCGGGAGGGGTAATATACGTGGTTAAGTTTAGAATAGGGTTGCCAGAGGTAGGTTTTCCGGCGACCTTTTGGAGAATATTTGAGGTGGTGGGAGAGGATTCGAAGGTTAATACCGGCATGGTGGAGGTGGTGGTAGTGAGAGGGATTACTGGTGTTAGTTAGAAGGCGTTTCGCCACCAGCGGCCGCCGTGGACGGCGGACCTGCCTTATTCCGATGGAATATTTGAGCTGGCCGGCGACGATTTGAGAGGTTATTTCTATGGGGATAGAACGAGGGGGTGGGATTCTCTTGTGGTGTAAATTTGGAGGGCATTGGGGCTACGCCGCCGCCGGCGGCGATTTTTGACCAGCGGCAGGTGGTGGTTCTGTTACGGTTCATGGGCGGGGTGACGTTCGATCTTGAACTGTACGAGGAAGGGAAGATTGGTCTGCGATTGTATTGAAGACATTTGGACATATGTATACAAAATGGGGGAAGCTTCCATGACCATCGGATGAACATGGATCGACGGCTAAGATGAGCCCTTTGAAACGGCATCATTCGGTTCATTGTTACATGGACTGGGCTTGTCGTATCGATTAGATTGTATATATTTTTAGAGGAGGAAACAGGTTGGGCCACTCAGGTCTGGCACAATTGTGGCTAGCCTGAGTGGCTGCCTGTATATATACATGTATTGTATTTTTTGTCTTTATTTTAATTTATTTTAATAACTAACTTTATTAAAGAGAAAAACCAACAAATTCCTAATTTATCCCAAATAAATTAGATTAAGTCAAAATTAACAAGAATAATTTCCCAACTATATATATATATATATATATATATATATATATATATATATACAATTTAAATATTAAACCATTTTAAACATGCCGTAATGAACATGCACATGCTGTTAAATCATAACAATAAAAATCCTAGCATTTAAGAGAAAAATTCTAAACTTCAAGAGTCCTATAGTAGCTTATTTTAACCGGTCAAAAATCATATGGTCACAAAGTTGAAAGAATTAGCTAAGAATGAATTTCAGAGTAAATGACCTCGGCATCAGGATCTGAATGTCCCAGTATGTTTGTATGATGATTTCGGACTTGGACGTTTGCCCGGATCAAGTTTTTAATGGCCCGGGATCACTTTGTCTCCTATTGTGGAAGTTAGGAACTTAGGAGAAACTTCATTAGTTTGGCTTAAAGTTCATTTCTATGTTATCCAGGTCTGTTTGGGATTCAAAGTCTAGGAATAGCTTCGTATGGTGATTCTGGAGTTGGGAGCGCGATCGGAAGTGAATTCGGAGGTCCCTAGGTCATTTTAGAGCCATTTTACTAGAGATAGAAAAATTAAAGGTTTTTAAGAGGTTTTATCGGAGGTGTTCTTTTTGATATCAGGGTCGAAATCTGATTCTAGAGGTTTCAGTAGATTCGTAATGTCAAATATAGCTTGTGTGCAAAATTTGAGGTCAATCAGACGTGATTTGAGAGGTTTAAACATCTAGAATATAAGTTTGAAGTTATAAAGTTTATTAAGTTTATATTGGAGGTCGATTCACGATTTTAGGGTTGTTTGATGTGGTTTGAGGCCTCGAGCAAGTCCGTAATGTGTTTTGGGACTGGTTAGTATAATTGGTTGGAGTCCTGGGACCTCGGGTGGATCTTAGGTGGTTAATGGAGCGAATTTGGGTAAAACGTTTCTGCTACTTACTGGTATCTAGGTCAAAGAGGAAAGTGGGAGGCTTCTGGATTTGGCCTTCGCGAACGCGAAGAGGAAGTTATGAACGCGAAGGGGTGGAATGACCTACTATGCGAACACGGAGGAGAGATCGCAAATGCGTAGAAGGAAAGATGGGCCTAGGGTCTTTGGCCTATGCGAACGCGAGGCCTTGTACACGAACGTAAAGGGTCTGGGTAACCTGCCTTCGCGAAAGCGAGCAACAGGTCGGGAACGCGATGAATGGTGGACCTGGGCTGGGCAGAATGTTTTAAATCGGGGTTTGAGTTCATTTCACCCATTTTTCTCTTTGCCTGGGCGAGTTTTGGAGCTTTTGAAGAGAGGGTTCCGTCATTCATCTTGAGGTAAGTAATTATGCTAGTTTTGAGTTAAATACAAGGTTGTATATGTATTTAGACATGGAAAGTTTTAGAAAACTTGGGGTTTGAGAGAAGACCTAAAAATTTATATTCTTGGAAATTGGCCACGATTTTGCATATGGAATCTACAGAAAGTTATACATCTGAGTTTGTGAAGGTATGACTAAGCTTATTCTTCGAAAATTTATTGAATCAAAGCACATGGGCTATAGGGCGTTTTTGTTAACTTTTCGATCGGGGTTAGAAATTGCTATGCATTGGATTGTAATAAGTAATTTAGCATATATTAATGGATTTGTATAATCATTGGCTAGTTTTGGAGCATTGTGCATGGATTTGAGCCTTCGGAAAGGCGTGGAACGCCGGTTATGGATCTTCGAAGCAATGTGAGTCTCCTTTCTTACCTTATATGAGGGAATTGTCCCCATAGGTAAAATAATTAGTTATGTGCTCGTATTTATGGGGGTTACATACATATGGGGTGACGAGAGTCCGTGCATAGCTACTATTATTCTATTGTCCGGGTAGTTTAGGACCTAAAACCATGCTCTACTTGGATTGTTGTGAACTTATTGACAGCTTGAATTACTTAAATCATATCAAATTAGTAAATGAATTTCTAAACACGTAAAACTTCATTTTTCTTAAATTGTTAAAAAAGGATTTATTTCTCTAGGGTAATTGCTCCGCGTGGACTTCTTGATTGACTGTCTGTGTATTTAGTTTTAGAACGGGTCGAACGCCTCGGCAGATTAAATAGATGCATCTATGGTTCGCGCTGTTCGACCCTCGGCAGTGCACATTTTATTTTATGTTGGATCAGACTGTACGACCTCGGTATAATTTACACATGATTGTATTGCTTGCGTTGAAACTATTTGAATTATTGCTACCTCTTCCTTGCCTAAGAATATATGTATAAATGATGAAAAGGAATTTGGGAATTTTCTATAAAACAAAGAATTGTTTATTTGCTTCAACTCGTCGAAGTATAATCATGTCTATAAAAATCCACGGTTAAATATATATTATGGATATAATATTATTAGACCACTAGCAAGTGTCGAAGTCGACCCCTCGTCTCTACTTCTTCAAGATTAGACGGGATACTCATTGGGTACATGTTGTTTTCATACTCATACTACACTTCTGCGCATTTTTTGTTGCACATGAATATGCATCTCTATGGGCCTACTGAGCATAACAGCATGGTTGATACTGAGACTTAGGTGAGTTGCACTTCTCGAGGCGACCTGCAGCTAGTAGAGTCTCTTTGAGTCTTTTTTTATTTTTAGTCCAATATTGTATTCCGGATAGTTGTTGTATTATATTATTTCTTATAGATTTCTCATACTCTTGTAACACCGGGTTTTGGGATGATTATTAGGTTTCTTGTTTTACTTCCAAACACTCTTTTGTTTACATACATATTGTCTTTTACCACAAAAATTGAATGGAAATCTTGGTTTTTAAAATTTGTTAAAATGAGAACTTAATCAAGTAAGTTGGTTGATTTGCTTGACAGTAGTGTCCGCTTCCATCACGATCCTTAGTTGATTTGGGGTCGTGACAACATGGTATCAAAGCACTGGGTTCCAAGGGTTTGACGAGTCATGAGCAAGTCTTGTAGAGTTTCACAGTTTGGTACAGAGACGTCTGTACTCACCCTCGAGAGGCTGCAGGACTGTTAGGAGTATTTCCCTTCTTGATTCCTTATCGTGCGATTTTATTCCTCGAGGCTTATGCCCTTGCTTTATTCCTACTCAATATTACGTGATGCGAACCGCTGGTCATAAATTTAGAATTTAAGGATTTGTTATAATACTGCGAATGTGGTACTGGGTGTTTATCCCTGCGTAATTTTCTGAGCTATTATCGTCGCCTTATGGGAGGATATTCTGTCATTTCAACTCAGTAGTGTTACTTTTGAGAGCTTTGAGGCTAGGCACAAGTTTCGATGATGCTATAAACTATTGTTCCGCAGTATTGATATGGTGGTAGAATGTTTGCCTACGTATAAGGCAGTGAATGACTTTATGAGAGGTTTACTCAGTGCATGATCAAGATATTTGGTATTTTATTCCCGATAGGGGAAAGACAATCGGGCTAAGAATGTTTAGCTTAGGGCTGATGGGGTAACGAGACTTGATTGTGTTCAAGTGTGGTGTAATTTTTATCTGCAATGTTCTATCGTCATCCTCAATTCTATATGTTAAGTTCGGCGGAGTTATGGTTTTCTGCAATTTGCCTTTATGTATGGCATTGCGATATAATTTTGCAGAAGAACCTGTTAGATATTGGGGCTATGGTGATTCAGGATTGAATCGGCATTTCTAACATTGACGGCTCGAGAAAGATGATATCGAGAAAGGTTTAAAGTTAGTAGCGTTTGTGGGTCCAAGAGCTATGAAGAAGGATTTTATTTAAGGCAACAACTGAACAACAAAGGCCAAGAAAGGACATGTGGGGAGCGCCAAGCGGTGTTTAATAATTCTAGAAGGCCAGGTATATGAAGCAGAGGTCGAGTAGGTTATTAAGGAAGTGGGTTGGCCAAAGTGGAAGAGTGGCGGAGTTGCATATGGGCTTTGCAGTAGGACGACCATGTACATTAAGTAGAGTTTGGAGTGATTTTAGAATACTAGTGTTTGTTGATTGGGGTCTACGGATTTAATCTGAATTATGGGATATTATACGGTATGAGATTTGAGATAATGGAAAAGAGCTGCTTGAAATGAAGAAGGTTATGCCATAACTTTAAATTTGAAGAATATCACCGCACAACAAATTGGTGTCCACGGGGGTGAATCAACTTGTGAAGTTAGAGAATGAGCTCGAACTCAGGATGGATTATTGGTGTCGTAGTAATTGTACCCTATGCAGCAGCATTGGAAGGTGTCGGCACGTAAATTCTACATGTGGGCTATCTCTAGTGAGCAGCTCGGGGGTCGTATGGTTTGCAAAGCTTCTGTGAAGAATTCTATTAGCTATACAACAAAGAGATCGGTCGTGCGAATGTAGCTGATGATTCAGAGTATAAAAGGCGTTTTGCAAATAGATTCCAAGAATATTGTCCGTTGATTGCGCAACATTATGTCAATAAGATATAAAGAATCCCAGTGAATTCTAGAGTTATTTAATAGTGGTTTCAAGCTAAGTGGGAGAGTCTCACTACCTATAATTGAGTTGTATGATTAATTACTTGCGAGGTTTCCGGTTATTAGATTGTCAATGAATCATTTTAGTTATGGGAAAAGAACATAAGTTACAATTTTAGCAAAGGAATTATTAAAGGTGTGCTATCGTTGGCCTTGTTGGCCCATGTTCAAACTTAGGAAAGGATTCAGGATTTTTGCTTTGTATAGATATGGGTTTCAAGGAAAGTGGTTCTGCCAGGAGCTTCACCAAGCGGATATTCATGTGATAGAAGACTTATGGGTTGATAATATTCAGTGCCAAGTCAGTGCGGGTGTCTCTCAAAAATTTTCCTAGTGAATTAAAAAGATAAAGTTTGATCCCTAATGATTTCGAGTCTATAGGTGCGGTTAAGAGTCAAGCTTGATTGCAGCCTATGAGAAGAGGCATAGAATGTTCTATGATGTTTTGTCTTGCAATGTAGCAATTGGGAGGTACGAAATGGTTCGTGGAACACGAGACAACATGGTCTCGTGATTCAGGGTCATTCGGGATGAGTGCATATAGAGTGTGTTAAGTGTTCAATAGAGTTATCATTGTTTCTATGCCAATCAAGGATAAATTTGAAGAAGAGATAATGGTTAGCATTAGTCGAATTGGCATGTTGTTGGTAGTGATCAGTTCTTTCAGCATGATCAAGTTATGCATATGAATTGTGATGGTGCGTGCGAATCCTGTCGGCCGTCGTAGTTGGTGTTATTCAGAAAGTATTCTACTGTTATGGCCTGTTATGTGAGGTGAGCCCGGAAGGGCTATGGTGGCTTCGACCACTACTTAGAGATTTTCATATTTCCACGGTTATGAGAATTCACCTGTGCGTTGCAATGGTTCTCCTGAAGTGAGTCAAGTAAAAAGCTTTTATATGATGAAATGTTAGTCTATTAATGGTTCCGGAGTCATGATGAAGATCAGGTTCTATCGTATATTGGCACGTTGAGTGTAGAGTGGTATGAAATTTGAAGTGAGGATCAAGGTTACCTTTCGGTATTGACAAGGATGTCACAAGTTCGGATGAGTAGGAAAGGAGTTTTGATGTTTAAGGTAAGTTGGTATTGTCTTCAGCATCACCTGAGATTAGTATTTTATGAAAAGGGCTTTGCATCCTGGTTAATCATTGTTGGTCACTTTTCAGTGTTAGTCCGACCGGTGATTGTGAGCATGTGATTTTTGACCCATATGATTCATTCCCACAAATTCAAAACAAAATAATTTCCTTTGTTTATTTGCAATTCTTGATTTTTCGTGGCATTTTCTGTTAATGGTTTGCATTTGTTTGTGCATATTTATGTGGTATTAATTAATAGAAAATACAAAAATATGTGGCGTGTGGATTTAAGATCCAACCTTACGTTTTTAGAGTTAATTAGTAATTGGTTCATTTTATGGAAAAGGAAAGTAAAAAATAGTTCAATTTGCATTTTTTATTCTAATTTTTGTTTTTAGGTGATTTCTTTTCTTTTAATTTTGCTTTAACTATTTGTGATAATTATTACTTAGGATAATTAGCATTTTATTGGTTAATTATGGATTTTTAATTTTAGGATTTTTAATTTTAGGATTTTTAGTCTAACTGTGAAATGAAAAACAAATGAGAGAAAGAAAAATAAAATATGAAAAAAAACATTAAAGAAATCTGGGCTAATTCTATTAATTTCAGCCCAAAAACAACTCAATCAGTCTTTACCCATTACCCAAACCCGGTCCAGCTTTAGGAATACAAAACGACATCGTTTTACTCCAATTAATCACAGGCATCCATCTCTATTGGTCCAATGGTGGAAAAACTGGGGTGTAATAAGTATATAAGTGTCTCAACCCTCCCACCCCCAAACGCGGCCGCGTACATGTCGCTCCTACGCCCTAATTGCGTTGGCATATCACCACCACCCTCTGCCATCCGCCGCCGACCAGAATCACCTCCACCGGCGTCGATTCTCCAATCCCTCTTAATATTACACCACATACTTCCCGTGACCTCCTTTTTCCAAACCCCAAACTCCTATGGCTCGATCCCACTCATTCCCCTCAAATATTTTTTCAAAGCATCGGCTGCTCTGCCGTCCACGGCGCCAGCGATGCACAAATGAGCCCAAATCAACACCAAACGACCCTTGCCTCTCCCTCACTTCGAATATGCACTTAACATCCCCTAAAAAACTATTGGGTCTTCTCAAATGCAGATTCGAAAGAGGCTGTCGACTTCACCACCACCAAATTGACCCAGACCATGGTGCATGTAGAGAAATTAAGCTAAGTTTTCTTATTCTATTTTCTGAATTTCCTTTAACTTATCTCTTCTGTCAATTTTGGTCAAGGTTAGGGTTAACTTACAGAATTCTTGTTGGGTTGGTTTGAATCTCATCCCTGAGTTTAACTTTAGTATCGTTAAGCTTTTAGGTTCATGCTGTTAAGTCAAATTGTTGATTTTTTTCTTGGTTCGGTTGTATCAGGTCAAGTAGCTTAGATGCTGATTCATTGTAGTGAGCGTTTAGTCTTAATCGTGACAAGTTGGTAATTGAGTCTCCATTTGCATGATGGTTTAAGTAACATTGGAAATATTATTTTTTATTCATATTATGTGTGTTTTATCTTTTTGGAAGAATTCCGTCTGGATTCGCTTGAAACTCTTAGTGTTTAGTCTGGATTGTTTGTGACATTTTATAGGATTTCTTTTCTTGAGGCCAATTGTTAGCCTAAAATTATAAGGTGTCATAAGTAGAGAGTTTTTGTTGGGTCTAGAAGTCAGAAGGCCGAAATTGAACATTGGACTATGTCAAGTTCATTAGACCTTAATTTAACATAGCCTTGGGTCAATTTGACCCAATCTGGTCGAGCTAGTAAAAGATGTAAAAATAGGGCAGTTCAGGGGTAGTTTAGGAAGTTTTGGGCAAGGAATCTTAGTGTAACTGATTTGGAACCTTCTATTTGTGGTTAAAAATAGAGTTTCAGTAACTTGGTTTTAGGACTTGAGACACAAGTCAGCCTTTTAAGGACTTTTCAGGCAAATACTAGAATAAAAAGAGGGGCTAGAGGTGTAAAAATAAGATCTCGATGCAACCCTTGTTTTTGGCTTTAAAGGGCACACCCTTTGTCTTGTTTTAGAGGAGTGGACACCCTGGAGAATGAAAAAAGATAGGAAGAAATACTGAAATTATTTACATTTGAAAATCCAACAAAAAATGTTGAAAGTTGTTTAAATTAGATCTGTCTACTCTTCTGCTGGTTTTACTGAGTTGATCATTGTTTGATTGACCATATTTGGGCTGCTAACTTGTTGTTGTTGTGACCTACTGATCTTCACTCTCTCCTTTGTTTCCTTTTCTTATCTCAGGTATTGTTCAGCCTTATGGACTCCATCTAATGTTTAGTGTTGATTCATTGACTTTAATCTTTATTCCTTTAGTTGTTTTTTGGGATCAGTACACCACGTCTGGATTTAGTCTAATGAATTTATCAAATCATGGCTATAATTGATAATTAGATTGAATTATTTAGAGCAGTGATCTTCTCTTAATTCTGTTTATTAGATTATGCAGAGTTGGATTCCCTTTAGCTTAGCATGTATTACTGCAGTAAATTAGAATTGTTGAGATTGTCGTATTAGAGCCTATGATTATGATGAGGCTACTTAGCAGTAGTAAGGAGTAGTAAATGTCAAATGACCCTTGGTTGAAACTCTGTATGCAATGTGGACATGGATAGATATTCTGGATATCTTAATGATTTAGTTGTCAATTCATGATTATTTGAAAAAAATTCAAAGTATGAAAATGTCTACATGATTAGTATGTTTATTATGTGGATGTGGTTAAAAATAGCTTGTAGTTAAATTCCAATTGCTTTTTAGTATCCAGTGATTGTAGATTCAATTTGATTATTCAATGTTAGATTTACAGGGGTATGGGCCCCCTTGGGCCAAGGATTAAGGAATAGGTTGTATCTTGTGAGTATTGGGCCATGGGCCCATTTGGTTTGAACCTTGTCAAGTTATTAGACTTTAGGTTGATAATGTGGTCAGAACTAGTCTTTCAAAAGATAAAAGTATGTTTACATTTAATTTGCATTTTTGAGTAATAAATGAGCTAAGTAGAAAGGTTTAAAAGTATAGGCCAATAGTTGGGCTTTGAAATACATTATTTGGATTTGTATTAAAGTTGGAAGGATTTGAACCCTTTTGATATGTTTGGACCTTACGTTTATAACCTAGACATTTATCAAATGATCAATAATTGTAGCAAGCCTTTAGGGCCGTTTAAAACACAACTGTGGTTGCGTATACGTTCGCGTAACATAACCATAATTTTAAAATTAATTCGGAGTATGCGTTCGCGGAACTTCGCTCGATCCTTTCTTAATAACAAAATGGATTGCAAGCCTTTATTTATTGTATTTCGTAAGTTTATTAGAATCACAAGGCTTCTACTAATTATGTAGGAGATAAAATAATATTTCGTAGAATATCCTTTAAGGTCGTTTAATATATCAAGTGTGGTTGTGTATATGTTCTCGTAACACAATACATTTCTAAAAACAAAACCGGAGTATGCGTTCACGCAACTTCGTCCCAAACACTCTTAAAAATAATAATGTGTTATTAATTTTGAACACATTCGCGTGACATGATTTTTGACGTGCTAAACAAGCGGATATACGTACGCGTAACCCATTTCAAGATAATTTTCTAATTAAAAGCGATGAAAGAAGTAAATATACATAGGTTCTAAAATCAGTAATCGAATAATTGTGCAAGCCAAGTATTATCAAAGCGACCGTGCTAGAGCCACAAAACTTGGGAGTGCCTAACCCTTCTCCTGGGTTAAAAGAATTTCTTACCCGGATTTCTAGTTTGCAGACTAAATTACAGAGTCAACTTTCCTCGATTTGGGATTTTAATTAGTAACTTGGGACACCATTAGTTGTCCCAAGTGGCGACTTTGACTTTTAAGGATTAATCACATTTCGGTTGTCACTTAAATTGGAAAAAACTCCCCTAATTATGACCTTTTCGGGGGTGTAGAAGGAAAAATAAGGTGTAACAGCTCTGGCGACTCTTCTAGGGATCGAACCCAGAATCTCTGGTTCAGGATTAAAGAATTCGAGTTTCTTTATGATTTTTGCTTGGCTTATTTATTGTTGATATTATTCTTCTGAACCTTCGTGCTAAAATGCTATCTGTTTACCGCTTTAATTTTGTTGAATTGTATATAATTGTCTCCTTATGCCACCCCTCGGAGTCTTCTGAAAATGGAGCATACGTTCACGTAGCTCACTTTTTCTGTAGAAATCATACCAAATAGATCGATACTGGGCAAGCGACAAGGCCGGGCAGACTTTAGTGCTCTCGGTACGTCGGCCCCTCCTTGGCCCTAGCTGTTCGCTTGGTCACCCCATGTCAAAACCCCATGATATAAACTTAGAAAAACACATCCTCATGTCGGATACCTAGTAGGAGCGCTTGTTTCCATCACGTGCATTTTGACTTAGGTGACTCAACAAAAGGGTTGGATCTGTCTAGAACAGATGTACCTAAAATAACAGACCATCATGATGCATCCAATGTGCTATGTGAACAATCATTTTTTTCGGCTTGCATGCTGACCAGCTAAAAAAAAGATGAGCGTGGAAAAATCAGAGGAAAACAAGAAAAGTGGAAAAAAAAAGAATAAGAGCAAGAGTGATATAGGAAGGAGTAAACCCGGTTCTACAAAAAACCCAATGCTTGAAAATACCTCGAAACTCTGCCAATTATTTTTAGAAAAATAGAAAAAAAAAAGAGAAGAAAAGGGAAAAAGTTTTGTTTGCCAATAAAAAGAAAAACAAGTTTTTTTTCCAAAGAAAAAGAGCTTGTTCTTTTCGCCAATAAAAAAAAGTTTTGTTTTCAAAATAGTTTGTTCTATTTGCCAATGAAAAGAAAAAGAGTCCTGTGATCAAATTAAAATTGTTTATTTGCCTATGAATTAAAAGAAGAAGGAGAAAACGGTCTTGTTTCAAAAAGTAATTGTATTTGGCAGAACTACGAGGGTCTAATTCCCATAAGATATCGGATACGTAGGCAACTTACACAAGGTCCGCCCTTTTTTGAAAAAAAACAAGAAAAAAGAGAGAAATAAGCCGATTCTGTGTTTCAAACCGTTCTTACCGAGATAGCCTTATAATATTCTCCCGTTATCAAATGGCTATCTTTGTAAAAGAATGGACAAAATTGAGAAGTGTCGCAGAATAAACCCTTTCCAACCTCAAAATTTATATGGACATGGGAAGGGGACATTTTGCAAAAAGGACCATTTGGCTAAAATGAGCATATCAAGGAGTGAGTCATGGTCTTTTTGTTTTTAAAACAAAAACTTGTTTTCAAAAAGGGCCATTAGAGTCAACTCTAACATTACATTTCTACAAGAACGAATGAATATTATCCAGGACCCATCAAAAGTGGTCAGGGAGCAGGCTTGAGTAAATTTGCGCATGTGGTGGAAAAATTTGAATCAAGATGGTCAGGAATGGGTAAGACAACAATTGGGCCCTCTTATAGACATTTGGGAGATCAAACCATGGGATGATTTGACCAAGTCTATGATAACTTTCTGGGTCCCTGCTTGTAATGTTTTTGGTTCTTAGACATTGAGATTACCCCTACTTTGGAGGAGATGGCCGGGTACATTGAGTTTTGACGAGATCTGAGGAAGCAGCGGCTTATATTTTCAAGGGCTCTGTCGGTGCACATGTTTTTTTGACCTCATAAATATTATCAAACAAACAAGTAAAAATCGCACAAGAAACGGGTGTTGTGATTTCCATTTCATATACTTCAGGTTCGGGCATTCGTCTAGTTTTGAGGCACATGAAAAGGGGTTGCGCAACAAACAAGATAAGGGTCTTTGGCAACTTCATTGCCGGTTCACATTTATTGTGGAATTCTTGATGGTAATGGCTTTTCCAAATGAGAAAGGGAGAGTGGATATTCGTATGGCTAGAAATGCACAAATCCTCACCACCATGAAAAATCATACACTTGCCTCGTTGGTACTGGCATATATCTACCGTGCATTGACTTTATGCAAAGATGGAGCTCAGTTCCTCGAAGGTTTCAATATCCTCCTACAGATGTGGATGATCGAACATCTTCGCCACCATCCCAGATTCTTGAGTTTTTTCGAACTCAAACAATTTCATCATCAGTTATGAAGAGAGGGTAAAGGATTACAGGGTGCCAGAGGGATTTGAAATATGGGTGTATCATTTGGAAACTCATAGAGCAAGTCAAATTGAGTGGTTCAGCAGATGGCTCCGGAAGATAGAAGCCATATACATGACTGCGGTTAAGGGCTACTTTATGATAATGGGTGTGAAAAGTATTCAACCGTATGCACCACAGAGGGTCTTGAGACAATTAGGACGATATCAAATTGTGCATGAATATGAAAATGTAAGTACTCAAGTTATAGAGTTGCACCCGGAATCCGCATTCCCCGAAGCTTTAGTTCAACAGGATTGGAATAGCTGCCGGTATCTTAAAAATGGAACCCAAGTACCAGATGTCGTAAAGGGAGAAGTGGATCCACACTATGCTGCTTGGTTTGAGAAGAGGTCCTGTGTGAACACTGAGCAGGAACCAAACCTGAAAGACCCACAAAATGACCTCATGTTCAAGCTTTCGAGGACAAAATCCAAGAAAGATTAGCATAAGAGAAAAGGAAAAAGCATATCAAGCTAAGACTCATGCCTTGAAAGAAAAGCTCAGAAACATGGAATACAACAATGATCTTTACCAATTGCTCCCATTTATGTGGTACCTCATCCTTCCGCACTCTATAGATCATCAAGTGAGCCCTTGCTTCAAGCTCACGCCAACCAGTACACCACACCCGAACCCTCTTTCAAAGCCCATGAACCTTACTCCTATGCTCCCCGTTTCGAAATCCCTGTTGGGGTTGAAAACCCAATCAAAAATCTTGAGCAGGAGGAGGTGCTCAGGAAGGTCAAAAGTTTAGAACAATCGCTCAGGGACATGCGAGGGTTAGATTTCCAGGTGAGCGTGGCGTTCAAGGACCTTTGTTTATTTCCAGACGTCCAGTTTCCTCAAGGTTTTAAGATACCTAAATTTGATTTATTTGATGAACATGGCGATCCAGTTACGCATCTAAGGGGGTTTTGTAGCAAACTGAGAGGAGCAGGGTGAAAAGATGATTGCTAATGGCATACTTTATCCATAGTTTAAGTGGGTCGGCAATGGAGTGGTACACTCGGCAGGATCACAGTCGGTGGTATACTTGTGATGACCTAGCATATGCGTTCGCCTGTCAATTTCATTATAATCTCGAAATTTTCTCAGACCGTCTATCTTTGACAAAACTGGAAAAGAAACACAACGAGAGCTTCCATTTGAGAGAACAGGCCGCCAGGGTTGACCCCCCCAATGAAGGAGAGTAAGATGGTGGATTATTTCCTACAAGCTTTGGAGCCTACATATTTCTGGCATTTGGTGTCGGAAGTGGGTAAATCTTTCAACGAGGTAGCTAAAATGGGAAGCATGGTTAATGAAGGACTCAAGTCCAACAAGATCATGAGTTACTCTACAATCAAAGCGGCCACTCAAGCCATCCAAGGTGGGGCTAGCGGAAAATTTGGAAAGAAGAAGAAGGAGAAAGTAGCGACAGTTATTTTCCACCACCAAACATACCACACACTCTATATGGCCCACCACAAAATAATTCTCCACCGTTAGAACCTCGATTCTCAGTCCATCATGCACAAGAATATACCCAACCTCCCAGCCACGCACAATGGCGTGCGCCAGCCCTACAAAATACTTACCCAACTCCACATTAACATTACCAACCTCCAAAAGCCTACTAACAACCCCCGAGACCCCCCATTTCGAGCCAATCCAGTCTTAAGAAATGAAATGGTGCAGAAGAAGCAATCTTTCACCTCATTGGGAGAATCCTACACTAGTTTATTTCACAGGCTTAGACAACTGGATATGTAGAGACCCATCGAAGCAAAATTTCCAAACCCTCCCCCGAAAAATCTAGATTATTCTGTTAGCTGTGAATACTGTTCTGGTGCACCGGGGCATGATACCGAAAAGTGTTGGCATTTGAAGAATGCTATCCATGAACTTATTGAATCCCACCGAATCAAAGTGCATGCTCTAGAGACACTCAACATCAACCAAAACCCGTTGTCGGCCCATCATGAGACCAACATGATTAAGGTAGTGGAGAAAGAGGGAGAGCCTAAAAAGCCCTTACAAACAGTAATGATGATCAAATCTAGTGAAGTCAAGCCAATTAAGAGTGTGAATAGTGAGAAGTCAGTGATCGAGAGAGGGAAATATATAGCAAACCTATTGTGGTTCAAAAGAGGCCACCATGCATGGTTTCACCAAAGAAGGAAAAGGCAAAAGTGATAGTACACGGGGCAGCTTGGGAGCCCATCATAGTCGTGGAAGGTGCTCGCATAGAGCCTGTCATTGTCAAACCAGTAATCTACCCGCCAATTGTCAACAGCAAAGCCATTCCTTGGAGATATGAACAAGCAATAGTGATGTACAAAGGGAAGGAAGCTAGGGAAGAAGTTTGTGAAGCCTTGCATTTGACTCGGTCAAGGAGATACTTCGCCCCTGAGGAATTGAGAAAAAGAAGGATCCCCAAGGATAACCCAGAATCGGCAAAGAAAGTTGTATCAGAAGAAGAGGTAGAAGAATTCCTGAAGAAAATGCAAATGCAGGATTATTCCATCATAGAGTAATTGAGGAAAACACCAGCTCAGATCTCCTTGCTGTCCTTATAAATCCATTCATATGAACACCGCCGGGCATTGATGAAGATTTTGGATGAAGCCCACGTCCCTGACAAGATAACCGTGAATCATTTGGAGAATATTGCAAACAAGATAGTCGAGGTAAATCGGTCAAGGTAAATCGGGTCACTTTCTCTGGCGATGAGCTGCCCGTGGAGGGCACTGAGCATAATCGGGCCCTTTATTTGACTGTGAAGTGTGAAGATGCTGTGGTCAGCCGTGTTCTAGTTAAAAAGGGGTCCAGTGCAAATACTTTTCCGCGCTCCACATTGATCAAGCTGAAGGTGGAAAATAAAAGGGTCCACAAGAATAACACTTGTGTTTGGGGGTTCGGTGGCAGAGGCAAAGACTCAGTACGAGATTTAGTGCTGGAACTGACATTAGGGCCAGTTGAGTTTACCATGGAACTTCAATTGTTGGACATGGTAGTTTCTTATAACCTGTTGTTGGGCAGGCCCTGGATTCACGCAGCCAAGGCAGTGCCATCGACTTTGCACCAGATGGTTAAATTAGAATGGGTTGGTCAAGAGATTATAGTACATGGTGAAGATAATCAGTGTGTTTTGGGTGATGCCATCATACTTTTTATTGAATCTGAACACAACAAAAGTCCATAGGTCTACCAGGTATTTGACATGGTGTCAGTTGAGAAGTTCCCAGAAGGTGAAGTTGTGACAACTCCAAAGATAGCAATCGCGTCAGTCATGGTGGCTTCAGAAATGTTGAAAAATGGTCTCATGCCCGGCAAGGGCTTGGGTGCTTCTCTACAAGGCATCGTGCAACAAATTTCTCTCCCCAAAAATCTAGACACTTTTGGTCTAGGGTTCAACCCAACAGCAGCAGACATAAGGCGAGCCAGAAAGTTAAAGCAGTGGGCCTGGGCCCTCCTAATGCCTATCCCAAAATTGTCCAGATCATTTGTGAAGCCCAATACTAACAAGTGCCTAGTGTCAAAGATTCCTGGATCGCTGATTGATGCGGATGGGGATTTAGATAAGGGGTTAGAAAGGATGTTCAATGAGGTAAATATGGTCGAGGTGAAAGAATGATTGAGCAAGGAAGATATGCAGTTTGTGGGAGCGTGCGCAAAAGTCAACAACTTGGTAGCCACTCCTCTTCCTACCCGAAGGGAGTAGTGGTAGTCGTCTTTGATTTTTCTTTCAGTCTAGTCTGGATTAGTTTCAGAGTTGTTAATTCAGTTGTTATTTTTGTCCATATGGATGGCTAAACTCTGTTATCTTTTTGATTCTAATGAAATGCAATTTTTTTGCCAACAATGCTGATAGTTCCCTTTTTCTTTATTTTTTTCTTTTCTCTTTTGTACAGTTATTTTTATGCTTGTTCCAATGATTTGACATGCATAACAACTCTTCAACCCAGTCTTAAAAATTGGTCTACTTTAGAAATAATAATTCAAGAAATAGAACATGAAGATGGACCATAGTACGACGAGGAAGGATCATGGGATGAAATTAGTAAAGAGTTGAGCTAATTTGAGGAGAAACCCAAACCAAAATAAGTGTCTATCTGGAGTCACAGCATAGGAAAGAAATAATTGAAGTACTGCTTGAATACAAAGATGTCTTTGCATGGTCTAATGATGATATGCCAGGATTGAGAACTGACTTGGTGGTTCACAAATTTCCCACTAACCCAGCATGTCCTCCTGTCAGACAAAAGTTTAGAAAGTTTAAAACTTACGTGAGCGTGAAAATCAAAGAGGAAGTGACCAAGCAGTTTGAGGCAAGAGTTATCTGAGTCACACGATATCCCACCTGGCTAGCTAATGTTGTGCCCGTGCCAATGAAGGATGGTAAAACTAGAGTGTGTCTCGATTATTGTGACCTCAACAAAGCAAGTCCAAAGGACTATTTCCCACTGCCAAACATTCACATATTGATTGATCATTGTGCGAAGTATGAGATTGGGTCATTCGTGGATAGTTATGCAGGTTACCACCAAATCTTAATGGATGAAGAAGATGCGGAGAAAACAACATTCATCACGCCATGGGGACATATAGCAATACGGTCATGCCTTTTGGTTTGAAGAATGCTGGGGCAACATATATGAGGGCAATGACAACTATCTTCTACGATATGATACATAAAGAAATTGAGCTCTATGTAGATGATGTGATTGTGAAGTCCAAAACGCAACGCGATCATGTCAAAGATCTGAGGAAATTCTTCTAGAGGCTCCGCAGGTATGATCTCAAACTCAACCTTGCAAAATGCGCATTTGGGGTTCCCTCAGGGAAGTTGCAAGGGTTCATAGTCAGCCGGCGAGGCATTGAACTAGATCTATCCAAGATCAAAGCAATGCAGGAACTACCATCGGCGAGGAACAAAATAGAGGTAATGAGTCTATTGGGGTGATTGAATTACATCAGTCGATTCATTGTTCAGCTTACAACCATCTACGAGCCCATCTTTAAACTATTGAAAAAAAATATTGTTGTAAATGGACGGGAGAGTGCCAGGAGGCTTTTGATAAGATAAAGGAATATTTGTTGAACCCACCAGTGTTGGTCCCGCCGGAACCAGGAAGCCCTTGATATTATATTTGACAGTCTTGGACAACTCATTTTGATATGTGTTGGGTCAGCACAATGTCACCAGGAGAAAAGAGTAGGGCATATACTACCTCAGCAAGAAATTTACGGCCTATGAGGTTAAGTATACTCATCTTGAAAGGACATAATGTGCCCTACGTGGATAGCCCAAAAGTTAAAACATTACTTGTCATCATATACCAATTATCTCATCTCACGTCTGAATGCGTTGAAGTACATTTTCCAGAAGCCCATGCCCACAGGGAGGCTCGCAAAATGGCAAACATTGCTCATTGAGTTTGACATTGTCTATGAAACTAGGACTGCAATGATAGCACAAGCAGCGGCTGATCATTTAGCCGAGAATCCAATAGAAGAAGAATATGAACCTTTAAAGACATACTTCCCGGACGAGGAAGTAATGCATATTGATGAAATTGAACAGGGCGAGAAATCGGGATGGAAATTATTTTTCTGATGGGGCCTCCAACAGAAAGGCGTCGGGATTGGAGCAGTGCTCATTTCTGAAGAAGGGCATCGTTACCCAGTCACAGCTCAACTCCGCTTCTATTGCACCAACAACATGGTAGAATATGAGGCATGTATTTTGGGTTTGAGGTTAGCAGGAGACATGGGTGTCCAGGAAATCTTGGTTTTGGGAGACTCGGACCTTATGGTACACCAAATTCAAGGGGAGTGGGAAACAAGAGATTTAATGCTCATAAATGTTTGCATGATCTTTGTAAATGATTCCGATCAATAGAGTTCAGGCAAATCCTCGGAATAATTCCTAAAGTCAAGACATTGAAGACAGTAAATGGGAATTTGCTATCATATTGCCCTGTAGGCCCCATCTCCATTAAAGTATTAGCCGGTGCTTCTTTCCACCGATTAGATCTATGGAATCCAACCTTAAAGGAAAACTCCACTCTATGAATCCTATAAGAAGAGAGGTTATTCACAATGAGGTTGTTGATGCCTGGCTACATTGGCATCAATGTTACATCATCCGGATAAGGCTTATGTTGACCCGATACATATTCAGGTCCATGATCAACATGATTATTGCAACATGGTAGAAGAAGATCTTGATGGTGAGCCTTCGTTCCACAACATCAAAGAATATATTAGGATGGGTGTGTACCCCGCACAAGCCACAGGTGACCAAAAGAGAACAATCCGTCACTTGTCAAGTGGCTTCTTCTTCAGCGGAGGGATATTATACAATAGAACGTTGGATTTTGGTTTGTTAATATGCGTAGATGCCGGACATGCTACAACTATCATGACTGAGGCGCATGATGCAGTCTGCGGACCGCACATGAGCGGATATGTTTTGGCAAAGAAGATTCTCCAGGCAGGATATTATTGGCTCACCATAGAGCTGGATTGTATCTGTTTTGTGCATAAATTCCATCAATTTCTGGTGCATGGAGACTTGATTCACTCCTTGCTGTCCGAATTACATCAGATATCTGCACCATGGCCTTTTGTTGCTTAAGGAATGGACGTTATTGGACCCATCGAGCTATCAGCTTCTAACAGACACATATTCATCTTGGTTTCTATTGACTATTTCACCAAATATGTTGAAACTAAAACTTTCGAAGCAGTGACCAAGAAACCTATGGTCGACTTCGTACATGAAAATACCATTTGTCGATTTAGAGTCCTCAGACCCTCATCACTTATAATGGATCAAATCTTAATAGTCATCTGATGAAAGAGGTATGTCAGCAGTTCAAGATCGTACATCGCAACTCCACCCCATACCGCCCCAAGGCGAATGGGGCAGTTGAGGCGGCCAATAAGAACATAAAGAAGATACTTTGAAAATTGGTAGAAGGGTCCAGGCAATAACACAAGAAGGTACCTTTTTCATTGCTAGGCTATCGCACTACTATCTCTACTTCGATAGGGGAAACCCTATATTTGTTGGTTTATGGCACAGAAGCAGTAATCCCGGCTGAAGTTTAAATCCCATCCCTTCAGATTCTGGCCGAAGCAGGAGTCGACGATGAAGAGTGAGTTAGAACCCGTCTGGAGCAATTGAGTTTGATTGATGAGAAAATATTGGCAGCGGTGGGTCACTAGCCAGTTGTATCAACAAAGAATGGCCAGAGCATATAACAAGAAAGTGCATCCAAGAATGTTTGAAGTGCGTCAATTGGTGTTGAAATTCATTATTCCTCACCAAGTAGAGGAAAAGGTCAAGATCGCTCCAAATTAGCAAGGACCGTTTGTCGTGTCAAGAGTGTTATCCAATGTGGCATTGTATCTAACGGATGTAGAAGGAAAATGTGTAGATATGGCTATCAATTCAGATGCGGTCAAAAGATACTATGTATGATTTTCTTTTGTTTGAATCATTGTCTATACTTTCCATGTTGGTTGTACTTGGCATGTTTTAGAGATTGAAATGATGAATGCTTTTTATTAAGCTATCTAAACACTTTACCCTTCGCTAACCCTTTTGAGCTTCAATGATTTTCTTTTTCATATCCCTATTTCGGAATTAGAAATGAAAGTTGGGAACGCAATTATGAGAAGGCAGTGAAAGGAAAAGAGCAAATACAAAACCAAAGAAAGAAAAAAAAAGAAAAAAAAGAAAAAGAAAAAGAAAAAGAAAGGAAATTGGATGCCGAAAGTTCTAAATTGTGTTTGTTATGATAATTGGATTCCGAAAGTTCTAAATTTTGAACCCATAAAAGTGATTTTTGAGCCTTTAATACCCTTTTCTTTCTAACCGTATCGAAAAGCCTACATTACAGTCCAAAAAAAGACCTTCTGATCAATCTTTAAGAAATGTCGAGGCAAGCAAGGAGAGATGGACCATACTCCGGGATGACACTCTAGTTCAAGCAGAAAAATAATAAAAATGAGAGAGTCTTATTAGTGAATACCCTCACGGGCACTATACGACAACGAGAGTTGAGAGAAATAAAAATGATAGAGTCTTGTTAGTGAAAACCCTCATGGGCACCATAAGTCGAAGGACAGACAAGGAATGAACAATTGGAAAAAGGGATGTTGCTGGAAATCTATTTAGAACACCGTAAGTCAAGCAAAGATAGGGTTTGGTTAGACGAATTGGGTTAAAATGGTTGCAACAACAAAAGCATGGCAATCGAAGGCCGGTCATCAGGACAAACTGGGTCGACTAAGAAGAAGCGCACGTCATGATCATGAAAAACTTGTTGTTCTTCCTCAGATATGTTTATTTTCTCTTCCCCTCAACGATCATTAAATTTGGAATTCTTTTACCCTAAAATAGTTCTGAGTCACTGCATTTCATTTTTCTTTCAAGTCTCCTAAGTCTTTTTTTTTTAAGCAAATGGGAGAGAAATTTCAAAGCTTACTACCAACTCCCAAAGGGACTAAGAACAGGCCTCCCAAAACGTAGCAAAGGCAGCAAAGGTTGAAATGGCAGGGGGAGGGATTCAAAAAAGCTTCAATGATAAAATTGACTCGAGAGCAAGAGTTTGGCAAAGTGAAGGAGCACAACACAAAGATGGGGAGCAGAGTAAAGCCACAATGGTCAGAGGGTCAACCGAGCGTAGTACATTGACTTGGTAATCTCAAGAACATAAAGGTTCGGGATCAGCCAACCAATGCAGACAACTCATCATCAACATGGAAACTTGAACACAACGGAACACGACAGTAGGGAGGCCGCTTCAAACAAGAATGCCGCAAGCTAACCACCCTTTTTCAAAATGACAAGTTTTCTTTAATTGACACAGGGGCAGAAAGATTCTAGAAGATCCTAAGGGAGGCCGCCCACATGGGAGGGCAAACACATGGAAGGTATGATCAAAACCTCAGGGCCCATCTGAAAATGGGACCCAGTTAAAACTCAAAAAGGAATATAATCTGTCATAAAAATTCTCCCCATCAAGAGCGTAATGGGACGAAACTTTAATTAGCAACCCCCAATAGAAACAACTGAGAGTTAAAAGGGGCATGGAATTTGAAATGGGACTAAGTTTAAAGCTCAAATATGTACGAGCACTATGGACAGGCACGAACACTTTCTTAAGTAAGAGTCGTTGGAACTTGCCTAAACAATGGTCCCCAGTAGAAACAACAGGAAGTTAGAATTGGCATTTAATCTAGAACCCCCGGGACACTCCTGGAAAAGGGGACTTATTTAAAAGGTTAAAGGCAATCATGGATATCAAAGGGCATAAAATGACTTACATGTTGAAATAGGATTCGGTTAAGAATTGTAAGAAACCTCCTAAAATATAGGACTTAGCCCAATACAAAAACAAGCTCGGGTAACATGGGTGGGCACAAATATTTCCCCAACAAGAGTCATCAGAACCCGCTTGAATAACGGGATATAGCTTTAACTACTAATCCCCAATAGACACATCTGGTCATCTTATTAAAAATTGTCAGGACCTTTCCGGATAATGGGAAGTAGTTTAAATCACTGATCCCCAGTAGACATAACTCAAACAACAAAAACATAGTGGAAAATAACACCTTTTAAGAACATAGCCTAATTTTAAAGTTGTCATGGGATTTGATTAACACTTACAGAAGCACCCAGCAGCAAAACTGGGGTAAAAGAATTTCTCTTGTTTTGTTTGTTTTGTTGTGATTAGGTACTAAGGAAACAGTCTAAGGGAATATTTTATAAAAATTTCATGTTTTAGTAATCAGGCGCCCACCTGTAGAACAAGGGAATACTTTTTATGTTGCAAATTTTTCTAATCAGGCGCCTACCTGTAGAACAAGGGAAAACTTTTCAAGATTCAAGTTTTGGTAATCAGGCACCCACCTATTGAATAAGGGAATATTTTTCAAGATTCAAGTATAGGTAATCAGGCGTGCACCTGTAGAACAAGGGAATATTTTTCAAGTTTCAAGATTCGATAATCAGGCGTCAACCTGTAGAGCAAGGGAATATTTTTCAAGATTCAAGTTCTGGTAATCAGGCGCATACCTGTAGAACAAGGGAATATTTTTCAAGATCCAAGTTTTGGTAATCAGGCGCCCACCTGTAGAATAAAGGAATATTTTTCAAGTTGTAACTTTTTGTAATAAAGCGCCCACCTGGGGAATATTTTTCAAGATTCCTGTTCTGGTAATCAGGCGCCCATCTGTAGAACAATGGAATATTTTTCAAGATTCAAGTTTCGGTAATCAGGCGCCCACCAATAGAACAAGGGAGTACTTTTCAAGATTCAAGTTTTAGTAATTAGGCTTCCACCTGTTGAACAAGGGAATATTTTTCAAGTTGCAAGTTGTGGTAATCAGGGGCCCACCTGTAGAACAAAGTAATACTTTTGAAGATTCAAGTTTTGGTATTCAAGCACGCACCTGTAGAACAAGAAAATATATTTTTCAAGTTGCAAGTTTTGGTAATCAAAATAAGGGAATATTTTTCAAGTTTCAAGTTTTAGTAATCAGGCGCCCACCTGTAGAACAAGGGAATATTTTTCAAGTTTCAAGTTGCAGTAATAAGGCGCCCACCTGTAGAAAAAGGGAATATTTTTCAAGTTGCAAGTTTTGGTAATCTGGCACCCACCTGTATAACAAGGGAGTATTTTTCAAGTTGCAAGTTTCTGTAATCAGGCACCCACCCTTAGAACAAGGGGAATATTTTTCAAGTTTCAAGTTTTGGTAATTAGGCGCCCACCTTAGAACAAGGGAATGTTTTTCAAGTTTCAAGTTTTTCTAACCAAGCGTCCACCTATAGAACAAGGGAATATTTTTCAAGTTGCAAGTTTTTGAAATCAGGTACCCACCTGTAGAACAAGGGAATATTTTTCAAGTTGCAAGTTTCGGTAATCAGGCTTCCACCTGTATAACAAGGGAATATTTTTCAAATTGCAAGTTTCGGTAATCAGGTGCCCACCTGTAGAACAAGGGAATATTTTTCAAGTTTCAAGTTCCGATAATCAGGAGCCCACCTGTAGAACAAGGGAATAATTTTAAAGTTGCACGTTTTGTAATTAGGCACCCCCCTGTAGAACAAGGGAATATTTTTCAAGTTGCAAGTTTCTGTAATCAGGCGCCCACCTGCCGAAAGGGAATATATTTCAAGTTGCAAGTTTCTATAATCAGGCGCCCACCTGCCAAACAAGGAAATACATTTCAAGTCCAGCAATTCGTTATCAAACATAGAAGAAGAGTAAACATGAAGTCAACAAGGTAAATAAGGAGTTTAGAGGAAGAAACACTAGGCAACAAGGCAACAAAGATCAAGAACAAGATTGAAGATGTAGATAGGTTCTTTTGTAATCCATAGTTCAGAGCTTTGTTTAGCTTTTGCATTTTTCACAAAGTGTAATAATGGTGTCTAGCAGTAGCAGTAGCAGCAACAACAATAGTTAAATCCCAGCTTCATGTAGTACCAGCTACCAACCACACTTGAACTACACAGACTTGATTCCTCTTTAGCCGAGGTTATGTAGGCAACCTCTGAAGCAGGGTGCGGTCAAGCTTTTCAAAATGCTTCTCATGGAATATTCAAACGGGAAAATATCGCTCGTCTCTGCTCACTTATCTTTGCACGAAAACTATTTGTATTTTCGTGCAAAGAGGGGCAGCTGTGAGCATGTGATTTTTGCCCTATATGAATCATTTCCAAAATTCAAAACAAAATAATTTCCTTTGTTTATTTGCAATTCTTGATTTTTCGTGGCATTTTTTGTTAATGGTTTGTATTTATTTTTGCATATTTATTTTTGTATTAATTAATGCAAAATACAAAAATATATGGCATGTACATTTAAGATCCAACCTTATGTTTTGAGAATTAATTAATAATTGGTTGATTATATGGAAAAGAAAATTCAAAAATAGTTCAATTTGCATGTTTTATACTAATTATTGTTTTTCGGTGATTTCTCTCTTTGAATTTTGCTTTAACTATTTCTAATAATTATTACTTAGGATAATTACAATTTTATATGTTAATTGTGGATTAATTGTATTAAATTTAGGATTTTTAGTCTAATTGTGAAATGAAAAACAAAAGAGAGAAAGAAAAATAAAATATGAAAAAAAACATTAAAGAAATCTGGGCCAATTCTATTAATTTCAGCCAAACAACTTAATCCGGTCCATACCCATTACCCAAACCCGGTCCAGCTTTAGAAATACAAAATGACGTCATTTTGCTCCAATTAATCAAAGCCATCCATCCCCATTGATCCAACTATGGCAAAGCTGGGGTGTAATAAGTTTATAAGTGTCTCAAACCCCCTACCCCCAAGCGCGACCTAGAACCATGTCTCTCATAAGGCCTAATTGCGACGGCATAACACCATCACGCTCTGCCATCCGCCGCCGGCTGGAAATCGCCTCTGCTGGCAGTGATTCTCCAATCACTATGAAATATACACCACATATGCCCTGTGACCTCCTCTTTCCAATCCCCAAACTCCCATGGCTCGAATCCAACCTGGTCCCCCAAAGTCTTTGTTCGAAGCGGCGGCTGCTCCACCGTACACGGCGCCGCCGATGCCCAAATGAGCCCAAATCGACACCAAATGATCCCTGCCTCTCCCTTACTTCAAATCTGAACTTAACATCTCTCAAACACTATTTAATCTTCTAAAATGCGGATTCGAAAGAGGGTGTCGACTTCACCACCACCAAATCGACCCAAAATCGTACCTAGACCATGGTACATGTAGAAAAATTAAGCTAAGTTTTCTTATTCTCTTTTTGGAATTTCCTCTTCCTCATCTATTATGTCAATTTGGTTCAAGGTTAGAGTTAGCTTACAAAATTCATGTTGGGTTGGTTTGAATCTCATACCTGAGTTTAACTTTAGTTGTGTTAAGATTTTAAGTTCATCTTGTTAAGTCAGTTTGTAGATTTTGTTCTTGGTTTGGTTGTATCGGATCAAGTAGCTAGGATGTTGATTCATCTAAGCTATTTGGAAAGATTAGAGTTTATTTGGAAAGAGAATTCTCATTTCGGAAGCTTCAAGTTGAAAGAATTAGCTAAGATTGGATCCCAGAGTAAACGACCTCGGAATCAGGATCTAAAGGTCCCAGCATGTTTGTATGATGATTTCGGACTTGGGCGTGTGCCCGGATCAGGTGGCCCGTGAGCATTTTGGCGCCTATTGTGGAAGTTAGCATTTTAGAAAGAACTCTATAAGTTTGGCTTGAAGTGCATTTCTATGTTATCAATGTCTGTTTGGGATTCTAAGTCTGGGAATAGCTTCGTATGGTGATTCTAGAGTTGGGAGCGCGATCGTCAGTGAATTCGGAGGTCCGTAGGTCATTTTGGAGCCATTTGACTAAAGATAGAAAAATTAAATGTTTTTAAGAGGTTTGATCAAAGGTATACCTTTTGATATCTGGGTCAAAATCCGATTCTGGAAGTTGCACTAGGTCTGTAATGTCGAATATAACATGTGCAAAATTTGAGGTCAATCGGACATGATTTGATAGCTTTAAACATCGAGAGTAGAAGTTTAAAGTTCTAAAGTTCATTAAGATTAGTTTGGGGGTCTATTTATGATTTTAGTGTCATTTGATGTAGTTTGAGGTCTTGAGAAAGTCTGTAATGTGTTTTGGGACAGGTTAGTATGATTGGTTGGGGTCTCAGGGGCCTGGGGTGGATTCTGGGTGGTTAACGGATCGAATTTGGGTAAAAAGTTGCCGCTGGTATCTGGTTTCCTTCTTCACGAACGCGAAGGGGGTCTCACAAACACAAAGAGAAAAGTGGGAGGCTGTGGGATTTGGCCTTCGCGAACGCAAAGAGGAAGTCCCAAACGCCAAGGGGTGAGGTGAGCTACTACGCGAACACGGGAGAGACATCGCGAACGCGTAGAAGGAAAGCTGGGCTAGGGGTCTTTGGCCTACACGAACGCGAGGCCTTGTATGAAAACACGAAAGGGCTGTGTAGCTAGCCTTCATGAACATGAATGATAGTCTGCGAGCACGAGGAAGGGCGGACCTGGGCTGGACAGAATGTTTTAAATCGGGGTTTGAGTTTATTTCACCCATTTTCTCTTGGCTTCGGCAATTTTTGGAGCTTTTGAAAAAAGGGTCTCATCATTCATCATGAGGTAAGTAATTTATGCTAGTTTTGAGTTAAATACAAGGTTTTATATTGATTTAGACATGAAAATTTGTAAAACAAACTTGGGGTTTGAGGGAAGACCTAGAAAATTTATATTCTTGGAATTTGGCCACGAATTTAGGTATAGAATCTAGAGAAAGTTATATATCTGAGTTTGTGAAGCTATAGGTAAACTTATTCTTCAAATATTTTCGGAATCCGGCCACGTGGACCTGAGAGCATTTTTGTCAACTTTTCGATCGGGGTTAGGAATTGTTATGCATTGGATTGTAATAAGTAATTGAGCATACATTAATGGATTTGTATAATTATTGGCTAGTTGTGCATCGATTTGAGTCTTGAAAGGGCGTGGAGTGTCGTTGAGGTAAGTCTCCTTTCTAATCTTGTAGGAGGAAATTATCCCCATAGGTAAAATAATTAGTTATGTGCTCCTATTTGTGGGGGGCTACGTACGCACAAGGTGATGAAAGTCCCTGTGTAGCTAATATTATGCTATTGTCCGGGTAGTTTAGGACCCAAAAGCATGCTATACTTGGATTATTTGTGAATTTATTGATAGCTTAAATTTTTTAAATAACATCGAATTAGTAAATAAATTTTTAAACAGGTAAAACTTCATTTTTCTGAAATGGTTAAAAAAGGATATGTATTCCTTGGGTCATTGCTCTGTGTGGACTTCTTGATTGACTATCTATGTGTGTTTATTTTTGGAACGGGCTGAATGCCTCAGCAGATTAAATAGATACATCTATGGTTCGTAGTTCAACGCTCGACAGTGTACAGTTTATTTTCTATTAGATCAGGTTGTACGACCTGCATGATTTATGCATGCTTGTGTTGCTTGCCTTAAAACTATTTGAAGTTGTTGCTGCCTCTTCCTAGCCTAAGAATATATGTATAAATGATGAAAAGGAATTTGGGAATTTCCTATAAATCAAAGAATTATTTATTTTCTTTAACCCATTGAGGTATAATCATGTTTAGAAAAATCCACAGTTTAATATATATTATGGATATAACATTATTGGACCACTAGTAAATATTGAAGTCGACCTCGCGTCTCTACTTTTTCGATACTAGACGAGATACTCTTTGATTACACTTGTTTTCGTACTCATACTACACTTCTATGAATTTTTGTTGCATAGACATATGTATCTCTAGTGGCCTACTGGGCATAGCAGCATGGTCGATACGAAGACTTAGGTGAGTTGTGTTGTACTTCTCGAGGCGACCCGCAGCCATCAAAGTCTCTTTCATTGTTCTGTATTTATTTTCTATCCAATATTGTATTCCGGATAGTTGTTGTATTATATTATTTCTTAGAAATTGCTCATGCACTTGTGACACCGGGTTCTGGGATGAGAATTGGGTATCTTGTATTTACTTCCAAACACTCTTTTATTTGCATTGTACAGATTGTATTTTAGAGAAAAAATGAATGAAAATCTCGGTTTCCAAAACTTGTTAAAATGAGAACTTAATCAATTAGTTTGGTTGGTTCTCCTGATAGCAGTGTCAAGCGCCATCACGACTGTTAGTGAGTTTTGGGTCGTGACGTCAACCAATTTGTTTCCTCACTAGCTGAAGCTAAAGCAATTAGCTCAGCCTCCATAGTAAAGTTAGAAATTATTGTTTGTTTTTAAAATTTCCAACAAATAGAACCCCTAAGTAAAAATATAACCTGTAGTAGAACAGGAATCACCTGATAAAGTGATCTAATCTTCATCAGAAAAGCCTTCGAGTACAACATGGTATTTTTATAAAATAAGTCATACGTTTTTGTACCAAGTCAATACCTAATAACCCTTGTCATGGTATGCCAATGTTCACCACTTGGCTTACTTGTAATCCTGCTAAATACTCCTACTGTGTATGCAATATCAGGCCGAGTACAACCAATCATGTATCTCAAGTTTCCAATTAAGCTAGCATATTTCTTTTGATTTATCATATCATTGTCACTTTGTATAGGAAATAAGTAAACCTTTGAATCAAAAAGGGTTTACTACATGTTTGCAAGCAATAAAATTATATTTTTTCAGATTTTTCTCAACATAATGTGACTGGTCAAGGAAAAGGTCACCACATATTCTAGTAATTTTTATCCCCATAATAAAATTTGTCTCATCCAAGTCTTTCATGTCAAAATGGCTACAACGAGTGATATTAGTTTCTCAAATAATATTCATAGAGCCAAATATTAATAAATCATCAACATAGAGGTAAACAATTACATGTGAATTATTCCAAGACATATTGTAGATGCACTTATCACACTCGTTTGATTTAAAACCATTTTCAATCATGCATGAATCAAACTTTTCACGGCATTTCTTAGGTGCTTGAGCTCACCATCCATCAACATTTTCTATCATGTTAATGTCTGTTATCACCGCCACAAGTGGCTCTTCGGTAACAGTGTCCTGTGGTGTAGGGCCACGTTTGAGAAATTTGTAAAATCAAGCAATATGCACACTCTTGCCATAGACAAAGCATGGTATTGCAATTTGAACTTGTCGATTATGTACTTGGTTATTTGCACCATTATTGTTTTTGGGAGTTCTACCGTAATTTTTCTTAAAAGTCTTATTCTTCGACTTCAAATAATTCTTTGAGTTTCATGAATGATATTATTTGAAGTAATTAAATTTACCTTTGTAATGACAGTTTGTAGAGTGCTCTCTTCCTATTGAATAAGTACATCTCGACTCCTGCCTTTTCTTCCATGCAAACACGCATTATCAACACCTTAAGTGAAGTCTTCTTTTTTTTGTGGCGCATAGTTTTTTGAAATTCCCTCCAAGAAGGTGATAGTTTATCTATTATGCCACAAACAATAAGGTTGTTTTCACTTTTAATATCCTCGAACCTGAGCTCTCCAACGATCATTATGAAGTCTTGAACTTGGTCTACTACAGATTTTTTGTCAACTATTTCGAAACAAAAAAAATCTTCCAGCAGCATATTTTTTTGCACCTGCCTCCTCAGTATCATACTTACTGTGCAATGCTTTTCAAATTTTCTTTGCAGTAGAGTAATTTATATCATAATAATCGTAAAAATTATCAGATAGACAAAAACTAAAATGAAGAAGATAAAATATCTTTTGGCTGAGGCGTGGATATCTCGCTATCTTTAAGAAAATTCAAGCCCACTGCAACAAAGTCTTCACTGGTCCAGCAGTAATTATCTTGACGTGTCTCCCCCAAGATACAATAGTCCGATCACATAGTATGAATCGAATAAACTCTGGACAAGTTGTTGAGTCGAGAGCTCCACCAAGATGAACACCTTCCTTCAACAAAAATAAAAATACTCTCTTCTTCTTTTTTCACAACTTTAACCTCACTTTATTGAAACACTCTACAATTATTTTTCTCATACCACATTATGGAAAGAAAGACTCTTATTTATAGGTATAGAAATTCTTCCTCGAATTAAATTGGAAGAAAGTGGTAGTAATTATAAGTTATGAAATCATGTAGAACATGAGATAATTTTCAGGTGTAGTTAGTGGTAGAACATAAGAGAAGAGTTACAAAAGAATTATGATCATTTTCTCATTATAAAGTAGACGGAATTATAATAGCTATAGTCATTTTCTACATCATGGAATAATGAAAGTTATAAAATATTTTATTTTAATAAATAAAATGCTAAAACACTATAACAGTAGATATAGTGGATGGAATATTAAAATGAACACCAAATTAAGTTATGGCTAAATAGAATTTGAGTGATGGTAAAAGAAAAAACAATACGCTTAAATGAACTATGGACGAGAAATGTTTTCTCTACGAATATTCAACTACTAAAATCATTTATGTAAGATATATGGATTTATATCTAGATATATGGACTTATCTACACACATATGAACAATATATGGATAAATTATATGTTATGTGCTATCTTTTGGTTTGGCCTAAATAAGTGGTCTTATGGACATTATGTTAAGGGGGCCAATGTATTGTCATATAAAGTATAGGACCAATGTGTAGATACCCAAAAGGGTAACCTTAGTTAATGATGGGCTAACTAAGGTTACATATATGTAACCATGGTTACATGCTTGTGACTCTTGAGTTATGTAACTCTTGTGACTCTTGGGTTATGTAACTCATGAAGTTATAAAGTGGTGGTTATGGTTCCCACATTAGTGCAAGACAAGACTCTTCTTCCTCCCATTGAATCAAGAGCCAAAATACTCCATTGTTGTCTTGCAAATAGTGTGGAAAATCATAAACCACTTTGATCATTGTCATTACATTGTTATTGTTGTGAAACCACACATATTGTTTAGTCTTGTGAAGAATCTTGTGGATACACATACCATCAAGAACAAACTTGAAGGAAAGGATTAAGGAGCATTCTACAAAAGGCAATCATCAAAAAGGAGGTTCAACAATCATATGGATTCAGGTTAGCTTCCGCTCATGTAGTTTAATTCCGGATTATTCAATATGAAGGTTGTTAAATTTAGTCGGAATCATAATCCTAACAATTGGTATCAGAGCCACCTTCATTTTTGGATAATTTGGAAGTTCATATGGTTCATGTTATGTTAGGATTCATGTTTAAGTTTAATTAAAATTTTGTTTATGAAATTCTACCATGAAATAGCATGATCTTATGAATGTTATGTTTTGATGTAATTTGATGTTTTAATATCATGTTAAAACATTGTATATAGCATGATTTTAGTTGGTAAACAACATGTTTTCTTGTTTAAGATGCTTGTTGAAAATCATGTTTTAATTCTGAAAGTTGTGTAAAACAGTAAGGTTCACTAGTCTAAGATAATCGATTATTCCTGGACAGATAATCGATTATCTTAGTCCAGTAGAGATTGAAACGTTTTTATATATACCAGAATAATCGATTATCTGGTTGTAGATAATTGATTATTCTGGTCCAGTGACATAAATTTTTCTTAAAAACCAAAATAATCGATTATCTGGTTTTAGATAATCGATTATTCTGGTCCAGTAGCTAAAATTTTTTTTTTTAAAACCACAATAATCGATTATCTGGTTTTAGATAATCGATTATTTTGGTCCAGTAGCTAAAAACAATTTTTTATGTCGAAGATAATCGATTATCTAAAACCAGATAATCGATTATTTTTGTCCAGTAAGGTCAAAAACGTTTCAAATCTCTTAAGTTTTAGTCTTTTAATTGACTTATTATTGTTCAATTAAAATATTTAAGTGTTTGTTATTAATGTATTATACATTAATATTTAAGTTATGAATATTGATTGTTTTAAAGTCCATCAATTCTAATATTATATGGAATTGTCCTATAAAGTAAACAACAATTAATATTCAAGTGTTACATATCAAAATATGTAACATATTAAGTTGAGATTCATAATAAGGCTTAAGGAACTAAAGTTTATAGCATCTAATATTTTAATTATTCAATTGAAGCATTATGTTGCCAAAGTAACCTCTATTGTGTAGATTGATTAATCTTAAAATATATGATGACTGTGGATGTTAGTCTTTCATGCGTTTAACACCGGCCCAAAGGAAGGTGTTATTTGGCAGGAATTCGAACATGCTTGTGGTGGTAAATATGAGACAATTATTTGGTTTTCCATGTGAATATTAAATCGGCCCAAAGGAAGGTTTAGTATTTGACAGGAGTTTATTGTCTATGTTTGATCACTACACCAAGAGTACCACTTACAAGTTGTTTTTCTGTCCAAAAACTAAAATCAATGTTGTGCTAGGTATCTTGTAATGGGAAATGCCTAATTTTGAATCTATTAAGTTAAAGATCAAGTTTTTGTAAGCATGTATTCAGTAATCCTTTTGTTCTATTTTCAGTAAATTCTTCTACTTCTACGATCTCTGCCAACATCAATAGTGTTAGAAACACGTTCTCAATGCAATATACTAAACGTGTACTCTTTTGTAGGTTTTGATGAATGACAAACGAAGCAAAAATTGATATATGACGGAATTCAAGTACAAGCGCACAATGGTTGCGAATAAGATTGAAGTTCAAGAAATAGCTTTTAATAGTTATTGAGTTGTTCTAAATTGTAATCTCGATCCTATAACTTGACTCATAGTATGGCCTCTCTCATAAAACTATTTTCCAAAATCATGCATATTTAATTCTGTGTCAAAAAGATTTTAAATCATGCATATTTACATTAGACAAAATGTTTTCTAAACATGCCTCAAAAATCTGGGCTAAAATAATCGATTATGTACTTATGATAATCGATTGTTTCTGAGCCAAGACTGCATGACAATCGATTATGAATTAATGGTAATCGATTGTGAGTAAGACAGTGAACATCAGGTTTTTCCAAATCTGCATGATAATCGATTGTGAACAAATGACAATCGATTGTTGTTGAGGTAAAGTTTTTCAATACTCAAAATAATCGATTATGAACTAATGGTGATCGATTGTGTTGAGTTGATGTCTTCCAGTGATTTTAAATTTAATTAAGTAATCGATTATGTCTTTAGATAATCGATTATCACTGAGACAGTAAGTTTTATGATTTTCAGAAAATAACAAGTAATCGATTGTTGCAAAGGACAATCGATTGTTGAAGCTGTCCGTTGTCAAATGATTTTCAAATTCCATGAAGTAATCGATTATTGATTTTATATAATCGATGTTTTGCTTAAAATCCGGAAATTATTTTTAGAACGTTGCTGAAGTAATCGATTATAGATTTTATATAATCGATGTTTTGCTTAAAATCCGGAAATGATTTTTAGAACGTTGCTAAAGTAATCGATTATGAACTTAGTGTAATCGATTATCTGATTTTGAATATTGCCAGTAATCGATTATAGATTATGTATAATCGATTGTGAAGCGTAAAATCTGGGATTGAATTCTGATCTGACTGGCAGACAATCGATTGTTGGGGTTTGACAATCGATTGTCAGTGAGTAAAATCAGCAACTCTTAATTGGCAATTAGACAGC
This sequence comes from Nicotiana benthamiana, assembly GCA_034376525.1. NCBI lineage: Eukaryota > Viridiplantae > Streptophyta > Magnoliopsida > Solanales > Solanaceae > Nicotiana > Nicotiana benthamiana. Next base: position 96,409,478 of record CM067330.1, read on the forward strand.
GGTTGAACCAACTTTTTCAACTATAAATATAGCTTCATTTCAGTGTTTTAAATACAACAACATACACAAACTGATCATTACATTGCTATAAGCTTTCATTCAATTGTTCTTCATTTTCTACTCATTTCATAAAGCTTTTGAGAGCCATATTATTGCTTAAAGTTGTTGTGATCTTGAACATATTCTTTTACTCATATCTACTCAATAAGGAGTACTTTAGTTAAGTGAGTGTCCAAGTATTTGATATACTTGTAAGAGAATTGCGATTCTCTTGTTTCAAGGAACTTGCGTTTCCTTGGGTGAAGTCTTTGAGATTGCGATCTCCGAGCAACTGTTTGAGGCTTGTGTCCTCAAGTATGTAACGGTTTGTTGAGCACCCTTAAGCTTAACAAGATAGTGAAAAATCTCGAGAGAGTCTCTCGGGGACTGGACTAACCACGTTGGTGGCCAACCAGTATATATCTTTGTGTAAGTTTATTTTTCTGCATTTATTTTACTTCCTGCAAAGTTTAAATTCCGCAAGAAAACGCTAAATTCTATTAATACGCTATTCACCCCCCCTCTAGCGTAAAGCGTAGTTACTAACAAATAGCATCCCTGTGCTTAACGCCACAAACTTTAAGGAATGGAAAGAGAACGTCATGATCGTTCTCGGTTGCATGGATCTTGACCTTGCTCTTCGGATTGAGCAACCTACTCCTCTTGAGGATACATCCTCTCCTGATGACAGGAGGGCGATGGAGAAGTGGGAACGCTCGAATTGCATGAGTCTAATGATCATGAAGCGTGCAATTCCAGAATCATTCAGGGGCACTATGAATGATGAACCTAATGCCAAAGTTTTCCTTGGAAACCTTGAAAAGCATTTTATGCAAAACGAAAAGGCGAAAACAAGTACACTATTGAGTAAACTTGTTTCCATGAGGTATAAGGTCAAGGGAAACATTCGGGAGTACATTTTGGAAATGTCTCATCTTGCTTCGAAACTTAAGTTACTCAAGCTGGATTTACCTGAGGAGCTGCTTGTGTACTTTGTTTTGATATCTCGTCCTGCACACTTTAATCAGTTTAAGGTCAGTTACAACTGCCTGAAGGAGAAATGGACTCTTAACGAGCTCATTTCACACTGTGTGCAAGAAGAGGAAAGGATAAAGCTAGATAAAACTGAAAGTGCTCATTTGGCATCCTCCTCTAAGGAAACTAAGAAGAGGAAGGGTAAGGAAGTTGCGGTTGCAAAGCCCAAGATTAAGCAACATAAGGAACCTAAGGTTGAAATCACTGAATTAGGTTGCTTTTTCTGTAAGGGGACTAATCATGTGAAGAAAGATTGTACCAAGCACCATGCCTGACGTGCGAAAAAAGGTACATTTCTTTCTCTTGTTTGTTTGGAAGTTAATTTAATTTCGGTACCTAAGGATACTTGGTGGGTAGATTCTGCTGCTACTACTCACATAAGTATATCAATGCAGGGTTGCCTGAACTGCCGAAAAGCAAATGATGGTGAAAGATACATCTATGTGGGTGACGGCAAGAAGGTGCCAGTTGAAGCTATTGGCAAATTTAGGCTGTTGTTTAAAACCGGTTTTCATTTAGATTTGGATGAGACTTTTATTGTACCGTCTTTTAGACGGAACTTAATTTCAGTTCCCCAATTGGACATATCTGGTTATAAATGTACATTTGGGGATAATAAAGTTAGTCTCTTTCAGAATTCAAATCTTATTGGTACTGGTGTTTTATCAACATTTGGTAGCTTATATTTGGTTGATACAATAGCTTCAAATAAAGAAACTTTGCATACAAGTTTTAGTGGTACTAAAAGAAAATTAACTAATGAGAATTCTATTTCACTCTGGCATAAACGTTTGGGTCACATATCCATTCAAAGAATTCAGAAACTCCTGTCAGATGGAATTCTTGATTCTCTTGATTCCTCAAATTCGGAAATTTGTATTGAGTGTATCAAGGAAAAACAAACAAACAAGACTAGATTAGGTGCTAAGAGAGCTTCAGACGTCTTAGAATTGATACATACGGACATTTGTGGGCCATTTCCTACTCCTTGTAGGAATGGTCAACAATACTTTATCACATTCATAGACGATTACTCTCGTTATGGGTACCTATATCTTATTCACGAAAAGTCCCAATCCATAGACATGATCAAATCATTTAAGGCTGAAGTTGAAAATCAACTAAGCAAAAGAATTAAATCCGTTAGATCTGACCGTGGTGGTGAATACCATGGTCGATATAATGGTTCAGGTGAACAACGTCTAGGGCCTTTTGCTAAATTCCTAGATGAGTGTGGGATCGTCCCTCTGTATACTATGCCAGGCAATCCTACGATGAATGGTGTAGCTGAGAGGCGAAATCGGACCCTTAAGGATATGGTAAGAAGTATGATTTCTCGTACTTCTTTGCCAGACTCACTCTAGGGTGAAGCATTAAAAACTGCAACTTATATTCTTAATAGAGTTCCAACTAAAGCTACAATCAAAACCCCTTATGAACTTTGGACTGGGATAAACCCTGTATTCGGCATTTACACATTTGGGGTTGTCCAGCTGAGGTAAGGACTTATAGGCCGAATGAAAAGAAACTGGATGCTAAGACGGTTAGTAGCTATTTTGTTGGATACTCTGAAAAATCCAGGGGTTATAAGTTTTATGATCCCACTTCTACAACTATTTTTGAGACGGGTAATGCTAGGTTCTTTGAGGATATTGAGTTTGGGGGGTGGGGAGATAAAGTTGTTAGAGATTTTGTCTTTGAGGAAGAACTTGTGTCTTTCCCTCAAGTTGTTGACACAACTCCGGTTCAAGACATTCTCAAAAATCTTCCCCATCAGGACCCTGATATAACTAATGAAAATCAAACTCAACAACCTCAAGAAACTGAAATGCCATTAAGGAGATCCACTAGAGAGAGGAGAAATGCAATTCCGGATGATTATGTTGTATTTCTCCAAGAACAAGAAAGTGATATTGGACTTGAGGAAGATGATCCAATCAACTTCCGTCAAGTCATTAGGTGTTCTAACTCTCAAAAGTGGATTGATGCCATGAATGATGAGATGAAGTCTATGAGCGATAATGACGTTTGGGAGCTTGTTACATTGCCGGAAGGTATTAAACCTATTGGTTGTAAATGGATTTTTAAAACCTAAAGGGATTCAGGGGGCAATGTTATTAAGTACAAAGCTCGTCTTGTCGCAAAAGGCTACACTCAGAAGGAAGGCATTGATTATAAAGAGACTTTCTCTCCAGTTTCATCGAAAGACTCTTTCAGGACTATAATGGCATTAGTAGCACATTTTGATCTTGAGCTTCATCAAATGGATGTTAAGACAGCGTTTCTCAATGGTGACATTGAGGAAACAATTTGTATGGTGCAACCTGAAAACTTTGTTTTGGATGAATCAGAGAAGAAGGTTTGCAAATTAAAGAAATCCATCTATGGGCTCAGCAACCTGAAAACTTTGTTCTGGATGAATCAGAGAAGAAGGTTTGCAAATTAAAGAAATCCGTCTATGGGCTCAAGCAAGCTTCTCGTCAATGGTATTATAAGTTTCATGCAGTCATTACATCTTTTGGTTTTGAACCGAATATTGCTGATGACTGTATATACCATAAGTTCAGTGGGAGTAAGTATATTTTTCTGGTTTTGTATGTCGATGACATACTGCTTGCCTGTAACGATATAGCATTATTACTTGAAACTAAGAAATTTCTTTCAAAGAAATTTGAAATGAAAGATCTTGGTGAAGCTTCTTTTGTATTAGGAATTCAGATACAACGAGATCGCTCCAAAGACGTTCTCGGTCTGTCACAAAAGGGCTATATCGATAAGGTTCTGAAAAGATTTGGCATGCAGGATCGTAAACCAGGCAACACCCCTGTTGCTAAGGGAGACAAATTTAGTCTCAAACAGTGCCCAAATAATACTTATGAAATTTCGGAAATGCAGAAGACGCCTTATGCTTCGGCTGTAGGTAGTCTGATGTATGCTCAGGTATGTACACGACCTGATATAGCATACATTGTTGGGATGTTAGGCAGATATCTAAGAAAACTTATAGAGAACAAAGGATTACATGCTTACATATCGGAGATCGGACCAGTTTGAGATCATCCGGTATACCGACTCCGATTCCTTTATGCCAATAACAACAGTAGTTTGGTGAAAGCAAAACATATGGACGTCAAATTTCGGGTTGTTAAAGAAAGAGTACAAAATGGACAATTGTGCATTGAGTACATAAGTACAAACTCCATGCTTGCGGATTCGCTCACGAAGGGATTGACACCAAAAGTATTTCATGAGCATATTGCTTGTATGGGTGTCAAATCAGATAAGGATTATGTATTTTAGTGGGAGTTTGTATTGCACATTTATGTATTATTCATTATATTCAGAAATTCAGTAATTCAGTTATATCTGCGCATATATTCAGTTTTAAAGTTTTTGTACTCTTACAGTTTATGATTGATCTCAATAAAGAGAACCGGTTGGAAATAGACATTATATTGACCACACTTTATGTTATTTCCATGCTACATACCTACACTTGATCCATGTGGTTGGTTATATTGATATACGTGATCTATGATTGGTTCTAGTTACGAATGAGTAACTAAGAGCTCTTAGGTCCTATGTTGGTATGATTGATGGACCGGATTGTTCATGACAATTTATTGTGATAGCAATTTTGAGCTCATAAGGTTATAATGTAACATATAATGCTAAGGTTTGTACATATGTTTATGTATCTCGTCCAAGTGGGAGATTGTAAGATATATGGATTTATATCTAGATATATGGACTTATATCTACACACATATGAACAATATATGGATAAATTATATGTTATGTGCTATCTTTTGGTTTGGCCTAAATAAGTGGTCTTATGGACATTATGTTAAGGGGGCCAATGTATTGTCATATAAAGTGTAGGACTAATGTGTAGATACCCATAGGGTAATCTTAGTTAATGATGGGCTAACTAAGGTTACATATATGTAACCATGGTTACATGCTTGTGACTCTTGAGTTATGTAACTCTTGTGACTCTTGGGTTATGTAACTCATGAAGTTAGAAAGTGGGGGTTATGGTTCCCACATTAGTGCAAGACAAGACTCTTCTTCCACCCATTGAATCAAGAGCCAAAATACTCCATTGTTGTCTTGCAAATAGTATGGAAAACCATAAACCATTTTGATCATTGTCATTACATTTTTATTGTTGTGAAACCACACATATTGTTTAGTCTTGTGAAGAATCTTGTGGATACACATACCATCAAGAACAAACTTGAAGGAAAGGATTAAGGAGCATTCTTCAAAAGGCATAAGGACAATCATCAAAAAGGAGGTTCAACAATTCCACATATGGATTCAGGTTAGCTTCCGCTCATGTAGTTTAATTCCGGATTATTCAATATGAAGGTTGTTATATTTAGTCGGAATCATAATCCTAACAATTTACACTAAACTTTGAAACAAAAAAAATATTCCCTCCATTCTAGTTTATCGTGAACTTATTTCTTTTTTTGATTCGTTCCAATAAGAATGACTTATTTTTAAATTTGAAAACAATTTAGCTTAAATTTTCAATTCTATTCTTAATGAAAATCTTGTGTAATCATACAAATACTTTGAACCCTTTTTGACTTGTTTATGACCATAAATTTTATAAGTCTTTATTTTTTTCTTAAAATCTGTGCTCAATTAAACAAATTCACATAAAATAAAATGAAAAAAAATACTATTTTTTGGGAAAAAAAAAGTATTTTTGGCTTTGGAAAAGCTTGCCGTGTCTGGTGAAGCCACTATAAGACTACCCGGGAAGACGGAGTGAGAGTGTAATTATAAAAAATTTTACTATAAGGCTATCAAAGCAGAAAGAAATAAATATACAAAGCATCTAAGAATATTCAATATATAGTATGGTATGTTTAAAAAAATTAACAGTAATTTTTCGACGAGCTTAAAGTGACTCCATTACTGTGTAGCACTGCAAGGATACCATGACATCCCATCATGACCGCGTTTTTTAACCGTCAAATAACAATCGTTGTCGCAACCGTCAACATCACCATCGCAGCCGTTGTCGCACCCGTCACAAACACCATTGCCGCCGCAGTCGGCGGATCCGTCACAATCATAGCCGTCACAACAATCATCGCCGCCGCAAAAACAACACTGAAAAGCACCTGCAGCTTCGGCCTGAATTTTTATATTGCCTCTCTCCACATCACCACGATGCTGCTTCTTCTCCCTTGTCTTAGTTTTCTTATGTACTAGTACACTTACCCGCGCGATGCGCGAATTAGTTTAAAGGAAAATTGAGCGAAGAGCGATAATAAAAAAGAATGTATATTACAGATAAAATTTAGCGGTCGCATTCAAAAGAATTAAACCAAAAAATAAATAAATGAATTTCTTTCACTTGTTTCTAAAAAATTGTTGGTAGGCTTACATTACATGCCATTTGTTTGTATTCATCAGTCAAATTGCTGCTTGAATGGATAAATCCCCATGATTGCCTCTAATTTTTATATTGTTTTATTTCTCCGTTTGATGTTTGCATAGTAAAGTTGTTTAATTAGGGTGGTTTCCATAAGTATCTTTGACTTGAAAGTGGCTGAAGTAATTCAAAAATCACTATGTCAGTAGAGATTTGATTGATTGTAGTGATGTGGTAGGTATTGCATTTACTTTTCTCAACTACTTTCATTTGACTGCCGTCTCATATCCTGAAACCAATTCGTATATTAACTTATCGGGTACAAACATAATATGCATATGCAGGCTTTCAGTCAGTTTCCTATGTAATGTTTCTATTGGGAGGTGCGGCAATTAATGAGCGGATTGGTCGAAGGATGAAGAATTGAATCAACGACTATTGATAAGAAGGGAAGATGTGAACATTTACAACTATTCCAATTGTTGTATCATGGATAAGTCACTCCCAAACATATAAACCTTATTGCACGTAAGCTTACTCTTTGAACTCAAGAGATATATATACTATACAGAAGAATCATCAATCGAGATATTCTAAGAAAAAATCATGAAAACACCATGAAACATACAGGCAAAAACCTCAGCAAAACATAACCCAAACATCAATTTCTAGTAGTAAAAACGCAGCAGCAACAACTGTTTGAGGAACACAAAAATTGTTGTTTTTGCACAGCATTCTTCTTCCACCTTAAACCCACACAAAGCAGTTGTAAACTCCACCTTAGAACAGCCCCAAAATACTACAAAAGCTGCAAAAATCAGCAGCAAGCAGTCCGAAACGCTGCGACTTTCTCACCCAAAAACAGTCAAAAAATTCCAGCTAAAACCTGCTGCCGAAATCGCTCAAAAACAGTCCAGAAATCTGGACCAAGACCAGTCAAAACTTAGCAAAAAACGGACATAAGATCTGCCGCAAAACTCATCCCAAAACATCACTCCAAACACCCCCCGTAACTTCTGAAAATCAGCCAAGAATGCAGCTTAAATTCTTCCAAAACGCAGCAGAAAATCGACCTGCAAATATCCTTGAAAGCACATCTAAACCCAGCCCCAAAACAACTGCGAAAAAATTCCAAAACGCTGCTACTTCCAGCTCAAAAATAAAAATACCAAAACTAAATACATAATGATACAAGTAATTACATTCGTTGATACGAAAATAACAATATTTGAGACACAAGTAATAACTTATGCAACGGCGTAACTCCCCATTCTTATTCTCTATAAGATGGCAGAGCAAGCTATCGTCTACATTTTTTTACAGCATTTTGTTGCAGCTAATCTTCAATATACTACTTTTAACATTTAAAAAGGACATAAAAGCACATGTATTGAATCGCTAAGTAGCCACACATAGAATAACAACTTTTCTTCGCTCAATTCAACGCCGTATAATGTAATATTTAGAAATTAAATATAGAAAATAGAGAAATGTACCGTTGAAAAACTGGACTTGGAATTTCCTTGAAGGACCAACATCATTAAACGACATCACTTCACCTGGCAAAATAAGGTTTGTGAATGAAAAAGACGGCGCGAATTAAAATTAGAATGTTAATTATGTTTTAGAAACAGAAGAGGAAAACCATCTAGCTATCTTATAATGAGGATATGATATCATAAGTACATACAAAAGGTAGATATCCGGTCACCTTCGAAAGCTGATATTGAACATCATCTCCAGTACTAATTCCAACTTTGAAGCAGTGGCCAAGTTTAACCTCCAGTGACAATCCCCTCTTTCAAAACGACATTACAAAGCTAAAAAATACGGAAAATAAGAAAACGAAAACAAATTGCATTTACTTAGTCGTTCCGAATAGAATATTGTAAAATCCAACTTATAATCTGTTGCAATTAACATAACTGAAGAGGAAAGGTAAAAAGAAAAAATTTGTACATGATATTCTGTGCTTCTTCACAAATGCGATGTAAGAAGTCCCGTTAATCAATGTTATGGCAAATCCTGGCAAATCTGTATTTGCAACATTTTATGACATGTTAATTTATATATAAAATAGAGAAATAGAGAAAGACATAAAAAAAGAACAGAAAAGTAAAGTGCACCAATTACATGTTTCATATATCTTATCAACAGCTATTGTCGCACTTGGTTAATGAAACTCAGCAACAAAAGTAGTACATAAACCTTAAAAAAGACAATGATTATCATTCGACTGTCAGACTAAGTTTCGAAAAACTTCTTTAAATACAATATTTGTAGCTTCAGTAGTTATTTTCCCATCGTCATCACAAACCAAAATTTTTAATCCCTTTCTGCTTGTCACCGAGAAAGAGCAACATATAGTTGTCCATGTGTAAAAACTGGTTTCTTCAAAAATAATCCCACATGAGAAAATGACTGTCCTTGACTTTTGTTGATTGTCATGGAAAAAGAAACGATGATTAGAAATTGTCTTCATTGGAACATAAAGGGAATTCTAACATCAGATGGAATCAATGTCATTCTTGGAATAAACACTTTCTGTCCGGCCATCTGTCGTGCTAATAACTTGGCTTCAATAACTTGATTTCCAAGTTTAGTTATGATCAACCTTGTTTCATTACATGATCCTGCTGATTGATCAATATTTCTTAATGACATTACTGGAATACCAACCTTTAGAGTAAGAGCATGATTTCAAACTCCATAACATTTAATTGTATTCAAGAATCAGGAGTGTGTACATGTTCCAGTGCTGAATAAGTATTGTCAGAGCTGCAGATTGTATCGGAACTTAAATATGATTTCTCATAACTTTGATTAAGAGAAATCATATATTCGTTGATTGATTCCACCATATCAAGAGTTGGAGTACGAAGGGCATTTTGCTGGAGGTATCCTATATCATTGCAACGACTGTTGAAATCTGGATATGTACTTTCTACAATTGCAGATGTTGGATCAACAGATTGCTTTATCAAAAGATCATCTGGTATTGCCAAAATCCAATCTGAAAAAATTCTCAACTCATCTAGATGTGTCCCTATTTTATTACCTTGGAATCTCATATTCTTTGTTAACTTTAAGAGTTGACAGCGAGGCCACAAATAAGAAGAATTATGAGAAGCATTAACAATATCTTTTCTACTACCTTTTGGAATGACTGGTAATATTTGTCTAAAGTCACCACCAAGAATAATTGTTTTACCTCCAAATTTTCGATGTAAATTGGATGCATCTTTAAACCTAAGAATATCTCTTAAAGTTTTATCAAGAGCTTCAAAATAATATTTATGCATCATGGGGGCCTCATCCCAAATAATCAACTTTGCCTTAAAGGAGTACCTTGCTTGATATTACATGTTGAATCTTCAGTTATACTTAGAGGAATCGCAAATCTTGAATAAGCTGTTCGACCACCTGGTAACAACAAAGATGCAATCCCACTAGATGCAACAGATAACACAATATATCCTCTAGATCTTAAGGCAGGAGATAGAGTTCTCCAAATAAAAGTCTTGCATGTTCTTCCAAAACCATATCAAAAGAAAAATTCACCTTTGTCTTCATTCACATCTCTTATTATTTTTTTCATAAACTCACTTTTGCTCCTCTGTCAAATTCTTTACTAATTGTTGATGTTCCTCTGCCAAAGCGCGTTTATTATAACGCAATTCATCCCTTATTAATCTATTACTATTGTCAATTTCTTCCGTATTATAAACAGCACTTGACATTGTTGGAAAATCCTGAAAACTTCTTCCACAACCTTTCAAAAAATTTTCTAGCTTTTGCAAACAACGAATTTTCAATTCTTCATCTGTTAGGTGAGCTTCTGAAATAACATGAAAATATAAAATAATTAAATACATTGTAAAGTTTAATTTAGCCTCATGAAATAAATAAGAAGATTAAGGAAAAACTATAGTGGTCAATAGTAGTTTACATTAATTTAAACTATATTTAACGTACACAGAATTTTATGTAATAATATAGTCAAAACAATGTGCTCCATTTTATTTTTAAAAATTGTAAATAATGTGAATATGAAATTTATTATTTGTAATGTATCCAAAAGAATAAGTTTTTACATTAATAAAAAGTTAATTGAAGTATTTTCAATTAATATAGAGAATGCATAAGAACGATTATAGGCTTTTCCGAAGGTTTAGGGCATTAAATACAATGCATTAATATTGAATTAGTATTTATGTTTGGAAAGTTCTTTACTTAGTACCAATGTTATTCCAATCATCTAAACAGAATAATATTTTAAAAGACAACATAACAAAATATTGTTTAACTAACATTAAGTTGTTGAGTGAATTTTGTATGAAGTTGAAAAACAAAAAAAGAAGATAATGAACAATCGGATTAATACGAATGAAGTAAGCAAAAAGAAAATTAATTAATAAAGTTACCAAATCGGCCATCCTTCGCAGAAAATGCAGATGTTCTTTTTTTTTCCCATCTTTTTAAGTTTTGTTTCCACACAAACTTTAGAGGAAATTATGCATAAGTCAATTCTCTTGCTTCAATAAATGTCTTATTAGCTTCAAACCAGCTTAAAAACATAGATTCCTTTACAGTTGGTCTATTAACAACAGCATCAATTGGATCATCATCCAAAAATATGACTGTCTGATTATTTGGTAGGTGAAAAGATAGTCTTTCTACCGGTGGTTCTCTATGGTGTGTTGGGAATTTACAAATTCTCCAATCAGCTTCACAAGGTGATATGTATCGTCAATCACAATACATATTTATTTCATCAACGACCCCCGACTCTTCATTATTTGCACTTTGAGAAAAAGCTATGGTGACACGATCATTACCTATATTTACATACTTAAATAAGTATTTAATGGATCGTGATTGATCACACCACTTCACGTTAATATGTTCACCATACTTCATTAATAAAAATCTATTGTGTGGTACAACATACCTATTATCCAAATCAATACTTACTCTCTTTGCAGATCTACCATCATCCCTTCTTCTATAATTTGGATACCCATCTTCATCAATTCTAGTTTATGACACAAATTTTTTTAGAAAGTTCTTTGTGCATCTACCATTGTTCATGTACGGAGAAGATTTTCTAGCAGTACCACAAGGACCATGCATCATGAAATTTGTAACAATATAATAATAAGAAGGATCTACTTTTTTATCCGGTAATTCTGCTGAAATTATTCCATCATAAGCTCCGAAATTTGGGTATTTACTCATAAGAAAAAGCAAGACGTGTGCATGAGGCAAGCCTCACTTTTGGAATTAAACTGTATAAATCACTGAAGAATGAAGATGTAATTAGATGATTAAGCTAATAGGTTAGTTATTTTTAATATTATCATACGATAACGTTAATGTGCAAACATAATAATTCTGTAAAACATTAAAATTATACCTGCTTTTACTTCTCCAAAAATTTTATTGTCGCGTAGATCTAGCTTGATTTTGAAAACCCTTGTTAAAATGTCGGGACGATCTTCTAGAGATAATCCCCTACTCTCCACAAATCGAGTAATCTCTGGCCATTTTGGGTTGCAAGTAAAAGTGATGAACAGATCAGGGTACCCCGCCCATTTGCAAATTGCCATGGCATCTTGATAATTCTGCAACATGTAATGTGTACCAACAGTAAAGCTGGAAGAGAGTATCACTCATTGTCCTTGAGAAGAAGGTTCTATATCCCCATGTAAAACAACATCTTGTAACCCTTTATAATAATATGCTCTCAATTGTTTTTGATGAAGCCTAATAAACCTTAATAAAGAAGATTCCATCGTTGTATAACCATCTACCAAGAATTGCTGAAATAATCTTCTAGATGACATTAATTGTTGGATCTTCATCCTTCCTTTCTTGAATTTTATATGATAAGTACTCACGTGTGCTAACACATTTTCTTCCACTGGTTGAATCATCAATATCATTTAAAGGAATATCTCCTCGCTATCCATCTTCACCATGCGGAAATAGTAATGGATATTGCAAACCTAACTATGCTGCATTTAATTCATTTATCCTTTGTAGTTGTCCAGATTGGCTTTCAACTATGATATCTCTGTCAGACCTTGTTTGTTCAAAATCTTCTACAATCAAAGCAGCTACATCCGAAACGGTTGGTAAATTGTATCTTCTTCCATCAGAGCCTCTTTTTCCAATCAATCTAAGTTTAGCTTTTGAGGTTTCATCTGCTTGAAAATGATCTCTCACCATTCTAAATGATTTTTCAAGTTTCATCACGCATTTGCTTCAAGTCATTCACAATTTCACCATGAAGTTGATTGTTCAATTCACCACGACTGTAAAGAAAAATATTGAATTCAACTAACATTTATGTCTTATTAAAAATATAATTTTAAATAATATGAGTAACCAATCGAATATTCTAACCTGATAGCATGAATTCTATTTTCCACCTCATTTTCTGTATCATAGATATAAAGCTGAGCAAATTTTGGAGAAGATCCCTCCGGAGGCAATAAGTTTGCAATTTGATGATAGTTTTGCCCAGATAATCCGAATGTTCTCGATCCCTTTGTTTTGTTAACATAGAAATCCACCTTTCCTCCCATTGATGTAAATGCAAATATAAAATTATATGTTCGAATATTCTCTCTGAAATATTTACTTTTTGCACCTTCATGAAATTAGGTTAGGTTAAACAAACATATATATATATATATATATACAAAATAATAGTATATTTTTTTAATGAAATGAAGTTACTTATTAACCTGATCCAAATAATAAATTCTTCAAAATCGAAGGAGGGTCCTTTGGAGTTGGTAGCTTGATCTTTTCCATGACTAAAACATAAAGTGAAAATAGGTTTTTCTATTTTTATACTTCTTCTCAACTCTTTCCTCAAACCAGAAATAAGCCCCATAATATTCACATTCATAATTGGCATCTCTAATATTCCTATATTATGGTTGTATGAGAGTAAAATAAAAAGATAAAGTTAAAGAAGTTATTACATAGAAATTAAAAGTATGTTATATATGTAACTTGAAATTACCACATACTTACCTTCATTGGTGATCGAGCTCTCAACTCCATACTTACCTTCATTGGTGATCGAGCTCTCAACTTCACCATCGAAATACAATAATAATTAGTGCGTAAAATTCGAAATTTAATATATGTGGAAGTTTTAATGCATTTGACCATTATCTAATATTGATGAGTTATATGTGAATACCTTCAAAAACATTGTCATCTTCATTTGCATCGTGAATATGTACGTTGGATTGCATATGGCCTTGATGAATAAATTATAGTTTGATAAACTTGTATGTATGACTATGAGTTGTGGTTAATTCAAGGACATACCTAGTATATCAGAATCAATATGTCATCTTCAAATTCTAAATATAAATATTAATTGTTAGCCGTTTTCCAATTTCAAATTTAGATAAAAGTATATTGCAAAACTGAATTTGAAATAGAGATGCACTTAAAAGAATGAAAATTGGATAAGTGTAACCAAAAAAAAACCTCATAAGTAAAATTGTAAAATAACAAACATGATGTACTTGAGAAAATAAAGAGATGCAAATAAATTGAAGAAAATTAAAGTTGATTTCTTTAAATAATTCTGTTCCCCAAGTTTTGCATATAAAATATATTTATAAATTAAAAGCTTCATTATTTAATTGGACATGTATACACGGGCACCAAAAATTGATTTCCTCAAATTTCCAAAATAATTTTAATAACTTAAGCATAAATATTACCTTCAAATAATGGTATCTCATTTAAATCAGGTAGAAGTTATTCTTCTTGCAAATTTGAACTCGACGAATCATATTAGAAATTATGCTCTTGCATTGATATTGGATATTTTGCTTGAGAATAAGATGTTGAAACATGTCCAAAACTCATTTTTGGGGTTCTACTAAATCGAGAGAAATTTCGATGATTTGTTATGTTCGTTAATGGTTGTTTTGCTTTCTCTTTTTGAGAAGTATTCCCTGTGATTGTAGAATCAACGAATTCTGTAGACCATAAAATAAATGCAAACTAACTAATTGCTAGAAGTGGAAAAAGATATAAAAACTATGAAACAAATTTTTACAGGCAACACTTATTATGTAAACCATGTTGACAGGTAACATTTTTTTTTAATTTCATGTTGGTCAAGATAAAGTTAAGTTTATTGCAATAATGATGTTGAATAAATTATTTTGAATTAGTCATACTTTCAATAAAAATGTAAATCGCCTATCAAACAACAACAACAACAACAACCTAGTATAATCTCACTTAGTGGGGTCTGGGGAGGGTAGTATGTACGCAGACCTTACCTCTACCCTTGGATAGAGAGACTGTTTCCAAATAGACCCCCGACATCCTTCCCTCCAAGAACTTCCCACCTTGCTCTTGGGGAGATTCGAACTCACAACCTCTCGGTTGGAAGTGGGGGTTGCTTACCATCAGAGCAACCCCTCTTGTCTAAATCGCCTATCAAACAACATGTTAAATTATAGGGCTAAAAAATGTTCATTTAATAGTATTCTAAATATTAAGCCTAATCAACCAAAGAAATCTTTTTTTTTTAAATATAAACATCGCAAAAGAGAAGATAAATGTTTAACAAAAATTTCAAAAGTAGAACGACAAAAAGCAAAATTCATGAAAAATTATAATTTTATATTTATAACAAACATGTATTAATTATAATAAAATAAACAAATGCAAAGATATGGTAAAAAGTTAAGCTTTTAATTTATAAGTTATTGTACTGGCTCATATGAGATAAAAGTAAAGATGTTAAAAAAAAATTAAAAAACGTCAGAATAGAAACGCTGAATTTTAACTTCCGCACTTGTGACACTATGTTCTGGGATGGTTATAGGATTGTTCAATATTAAGTTTGTTAAAGACTCCATGGTTATTTCTGTAAAGTTCATTATTTGTTATTTAACGTATAAGGAAAATGACTTCAGCAAATACTAAAATTACAATTTAATTAAGTATTTCAGTTGGCTTTTCTGACAACGTTGTCTGGCTTTCCTAACAAATGGACTAAAAATAATCATTTCAAAATCAAATTGGCCAAATTACACGGGTCTGATTCCGATCGGATATGGGATACGTAGGCAACCTACATAAGGTCCGGCCTTATTTTTAAAATAGAAAGAAAAAAGGGGGAGAGAGAAATAAGCCGATCCAGTGTAGGTAGTGTTTGAAACGGTTCTTACCGTGAAGCCTTAGAATATTCTTCCGTTATCGAAGGGCTATCTTCGTAAAGGAATGGACAAAGTTGAGAAGTGTCACAAAATAAGCCTCCCCACCTCAAAATTCATATAGAAACGGGAAAGGGCCATATTTGCAAAAATAGCCATTTGGCTAAAATTGGCATGTCAAGGAGGGAATCACGATTTTTTTATTAAAAAAAAATTAGAAACTTGTTTTCAAAAAGGGTCATTAGAGTCAACCCTAACCCTACCTTTTTACAGGAACGAATGAATATTATCTAGGACCTACCAGAAGTGATCAGGAAGCAGGCTCGAGAACATTTACGCATGTGGTGGAATGATTTGGATAAATATGGTCAGAAATGGGTAAGACAATAGTTGGGCGCTCTAATAGACATTTGGGAGATCAAACCACGGGATGATCTGATCGAGGCTATGATAACTTTCTAGGACCCCAGTCATAATGTTTTTCGCTTCTCAGACTTTGAGATTACCCCTACTTTGGAGGAGATAGTCGGTTGCATTAAGTTTGGACGAGGTCTGAGGAAGAAACAACATATATTTCTAAGGACCCATCGGTGCACAAGTTTTTTGACCTCCTGAATATCAGAAAACAGACAAGTAAAAACCGCGTAAGCAACGGGTGTTTTGATTTCCATTTCTTATACATCAGGTTTGAGCATTTTTCTGGTTTTGAGACACATGAAAAGGGGTTGAGCAACAAGCAAGATAAGGTTCTTTGGCAACTTCATTGCCGGTTCTCATTCATTGTGGCATTTTTGGGGATAATAATTTTTCCAAATGAGAAAGGGACGACGGATATTCGCATAGCTAGAATTACACAAATCCTCACCACCATGAAAAATCATACACTTGCCCCGTTAGTACTGGCGGATATCTACCGTGTGTTGACTTTATGCAAAGTTGGGGCTCAGTTCTTCGAAGGTTGCAATACCCTCCTACAAATGTGGATGATCAAGCATATTCTCCACCATCTAGATTCATGAGTTATGGTTCGAGCCCAAATAATTTCATCACCAGTTATGAAGAGAGGGTAAAGGATTACAGCGTGCCAGTGGGGTTTGAAGTATGGGTGTCTCATTTGAAATCTCTAAAAGCAAGTCAAATTTTGTGGCCCATAGGATGGCTTCCGAAGACAAAAGCCATATACATGACTGCTGCTAAGGGCTACTTGATGATAATGGGTGTGAAAAGTATTCAACCGTATTCACCACAAAGGGCCTTGAGACAATTGGGACGATATCAAATTGTGCCTGAACATGAAGATATAAGTTCTCAATTCATAGAGTTGCATCCAGAAGTTGCACTGCCCGAAGCTTTAGTTCAACAGGATTGGAATGACTGCCGGTATCTTAAAAATGGCACCCAGGTACCAAATGTCAAAAAAGGAGAAGTGGATCCCCACTATGCTGCTTGGTTTGAGAAGAGGTCTTGTGTGAACACATGATTTCAAAGCTTTAATGTATTTGTGATCTTTGCTTGAGTCGGTACTTTTGCTTTGAGTCAATTAAGTTGTTTTAGAGTCTGCTAGGTCTTTTGAATTGATTTTTTCTAAGCTTGTTAGTTTATTTCGAGTTTGTGAATCCAGAGACTTTGTAGTGAAGGTGTTAGTTTTTATTGAAAATTTCAAAAAAAAAATTGTTTCATATCCGTAAGGACTACGCTCGGTCTGAATCATGCGGGGTCATGATACGTAGGCAATCCACATAGAATTCGACCAAAACTAAAATAAAAGGGGAACGGAGGGAAGATCACGATATGAAGCAGTAGTAAAACAACAGAAAGAATAATAAAAGAAAAGGGAAAACCAGATGATCAAATGAGAGGGGAAAAAGGAAAAAACAAGAGAGAAAAGAAAGTGGCATAGAGTAAAAGCAGGGATGACACAAGCAGCCAATTAGTGCATCATAGAAATCCATAACTGCGGCTAGGTGCATTGCACATAAGTGAAATTATCTTGTATTAAATGCCCTAATGCTAACATGATGGCTTCATTTTATTGTGATCATCCCAGAAGGGTAGTTGGTCAGTGGCTTTTGAAGCGGTAACTCTTCCCTACAGCACACCGTCAAAGGAAATGGAAGACAACATCATAACTGAGTTGGTTGGCACTGGTGCCCCAAATAAGTTAATGGGTTGGCTGAAGAGTGCGGGTGTTAAGACAACATATGACGAACATGTATCATGCCTGGACGACCGGGAAGGCACCGCCCCCGCCACCACCTGCTTCTTAGATATTCTCTTTACCCAAACTATGACCCTTCCCAACCACTCCAGTAGCTCCGTCACGCATCCTCCAACAATCTTTTCCCAAAATTGCCCTCCTGTCACATCCATTTTCCCTAAGAATGAATACCTACTCAAAGCTCATGATATCCAATATTGTCCCTCATAGGTTGCCTACAAGGTTCTCAACTCGCACAAGTAGGGCCCGCGGGATGAGCCTCACGTAGAAAGTGAAAAGTTCACAGGAAGAGAAAGGCGGGATGGAATACCCCGGAGGCTGCAAGGAATAAGACGGTCCTTGAAGAACAAGTAAGGAGTGGGAGACCGGGGTAATATGGCTTGCAAAGAACTGTTTGTGTCCCTTGACGTTCGCCTTCCCACAGGGTTCAAAGTGCCAAAATTTAACTTGTATGATGGGTGTGGAGATCCGGTAGCTCCCCTAAGGGTCTATTGCAGTGAAACAAGAGGCATTGGAGAGAAAGATGACCTGTTGATAGCATATTTCAGTAAAAGACTGACTGGGGCAGCTTGGGACTAGTATGCTCGTCAAGATGTCGGTAAATGGCCTACATTGGGGGACATGGATCAAGATTTTGTTCGATACTTTCAATATAAATCTAGTGTTACCCCAGACCGCACTTCCCTATCAAAAATGAAAAAGAAGCCAGAGAAAAAGGTTTAGGGAGTTTGGGCGCAGATGGAGGGAGCAAGCTGCTCGAGTCAGTACCCTGATTGGTAAAAAAGAAATGGTTGAGCTATTCCTACAATCCCAGGAGCCCACCTATTTCAGTCATTTGATCTCGGCTTTGGGAAAAACTTTCAATGATGTGTTAAAAATAGGGGAGCTAGGGGAAGAGGGAATCAAGTCAAGTAAAATCATGAGTTGTTCGAAAGACATTCAGAACATCCAAGTAAGTTTTGCCGGAAGAAAGTGAAATAGAAAAGATGAACAGATGGGCTTTCGCGATCAACGTTTCTAGCCTCGACATCTTCCTCGTGAATATCCTTGTGTACCAGATTATCCTCCCTAATGATGATTCTCTCCACAGAGCTTCCAAAATTGTACATCACTTTCCATGTACCCAGCTCCATAGAATGCCTATCAACCTCCACGAGCATACCGAAAACCTCTTGGATCAGGTTTCCAGCCCAGGAAAGTGTATAAGAACGAGAGGCTGCTGAAAAAAGAAAAGGCTTTCACCCCTATCGGAGTATCATATGCCAGTTTTTTCCAAAGGTTGAAGCAATTAGACATGTTTAAGCTGATTCAGATAAAAATGTAAAACCCTCTATCAAAGAATTTTGATGTTTCTCAAAGGTGCGCATATTTCTCAGATGCCTCGGGGCATGGCACAGAGAAGTGTTGGAGTCTAAAGAAAGAAATTTAGAAGCTTATTGATGTAGGTGACATTGTCGTACAAAATACAGATACAGCAGACTCTAGCCAAAGTCCATCGCATGTGCATAATGAGACACACATGTTGGAATGTAAGAATTCTTCTGGGAGCCTCAGAGGCACACAAGCTGCTGAGCTTTCGGGGTTGTCATAGGTTGATCTTAAGAATGTGCTGGAAAAAGGAACCTAAAAGCAATCTGTTATGAACAATGTGATGAAGACTTGTGAAGTTCCTAGTATTATTGATGCGAACCCAGTGGCTAATATGTCCTTCTTGGTAATTGGAAAGACGCTCCATTTCTTGGCCATCTAAAGAGGAGTTTTTGGTGGTTTATTTTGTTGTCACTTCTGTTATTCTGGTTATTTTCAGGGTTGTAATCCGGATATTGTCTTGTGATTCCAACCCTTCTATCCTTTTATTTTGCCTAGTTTTGTTTTTCGCAGTGACTCGTTTAGTGTTGTCTAGGTTCGTTCCAAGGTCGTAAACCCAATTTATTTCACTTGTTTTGTTGTTCAAACTCTTTCATTGTCTATCTAATTCGATTTTATACTTTGCGTTATTTCTAGTCATTTGGTTTACTTTTCTTTTCGTTTTACAATTATTTTCCCTGTTGGCTCTAGTGACGTGACATGCATGCTTAATTCTCAACCTGATCATAAAAAGTTAGTTCAGTCATGAATCAATGAAACTTAGTTAAGTCATATGACAGAGACACTTGAGGGAAATAAGAATAGATTTGACACTTTGATATCTTTTGAAGCCCGAACCATGTGAAACATGGGCAGATAGAACATGAAGAATTCCTAAATGTAAGTTTACCAAACTTATAGGGACCATTTCTTGTAACTAGAGTGTTGTCCAATGATGCATTATATTTGACAGATATGGAAGGAAATGTACAGAAATGGATATCAATTCTGATGCAATCAAGAGATACTATGTCTGATTGTACTTGCTTGTATTTGGCATATTTTGAAGGTTGGAATGACGAGGGCATGTTGTTCTGCTACCTAAATACTTTATCCTTTGCTACCCCATTGAGCCTTAGTTATCTTTCTTTTCATACCCCTCTTTCAGAATCAGTAACAAAAGTTAGAAATGCAAATGTGAGAAGGCAGTGAAAGGAAAGGAAAAGAAAGGATGGAAAAAAAATAAAAAAAAACAAAAAAAGAAAAGAAAAAACAAAAAACAAAAAATTAAAGGAAAAAGATAAGAAAAACAGTAAGAGAATAGAAGGGAAAAGAAAAGAAGACAAACAACAATATAACGACAGAAACAAGGAATCGACATGAACTACGTTAGACCAGATTCCTTTTAAGGATACGTAGGCGGCCTCACGGTTCGGTCTCATCAAAATAAAAATCCAAAAGTCCCCAAGCAAGAAACTGGGCAGAAGTTCTGGTAGTTGTAAGAATCTGATTTCGAAAGTTGTAGTTTTGAACCCATTCGAATTATTTTGAGCTTTTGATACCCTTTCTTTCTAACCCTATCCAAAGCCCACGTTACTGTCCAAAGAAAGACCTTCTTATTAGTATTCAAGAGATGCAAAGTGGAGCAAGTAAAGGTGATTATGTCCAAGCCAAAAAAATCATATAAAATGAGAGAGTCTTATTGGTGAAGATCCTGACGGGCACCGTAAGGCGATGAGAGTTGAGAGAAATAAAAAATGAGAGAGTCTTATGGGTGAAAACGCTCACGGTCACCTTAAGGCGACTGAAGTTGAGAGAAAGAACAAAATGAGAGAGGCTTGATGGTGAAAAACCTTTGGGAACTACAAGTGGAAGAAGGATTGTGAATCAGATTGGACAATTAGAGCATTGAAACCCAGCTTTGTCTGGGGGGTATAACAAGAGTTGAACATCAGATTTTCTTAACAGAATAGGCCGCAGGTGCATGTCATGGTCATTATAGTTGGTACCCGCATTTAATAGGTTTATACTTTTTAGTTTTTTTTAATCTTTTTCCATTATCCCTTACTCTATTCCTTTTGTTTTGTTTACTCCCTTTCTTGAGTCGGTATGGTCAAAACAAGTGAGAAATGACTTCAAAATCTTCCACCAGCTTTCCAATTGCACAAAACAGGATCTGTTGTCACATCAATGCGTCATAAGTTAGGAAAGAACACCAAGCACACTGAGCGGGTAACATTCAACATGCTTTGGGATTCGTTTAAAATACAAAGGCTTGGTATATATCAAATCATGGAAAATGCAACAGGATGAGGGCTAGGGAGAACGGATCAAAGGTGTTTTCTGTGACAAAAAAAGTGGTAAACCAGTGACAAGTAAGATTTTCTAAGAAGGAATCGAAGTTATCATGGCTAGAGATGGAGCAGTAGACCTCAAGGCCGAGCCAGTGGTTTGAGTCAAGAAAGACATCATACACAGTGTGGTTGGTAATAATTAATATGCTTTGGGGATCTGGTGAAACACGAAGGTTTGCATTTGTCGGTTCAGGAACAATGCAATAGACGTAAGGTATTGGGTTCGAATAAGAACATGTATTTTGGGTTAAGGTTTACAAAGGAAGTGGTTAGTCAAGGAACAAGCAGGGTCTTTGAATAAAAATCAATTATCATGACAAGTGAAGGAGCAAAAGACCTTAAGGTCAAGGCCAGTGGTTTAAGTCAATAAAGAACAACATACGCTTGTAGTGGAGGCAATGGACGTGCTGTGGGGGTCAGGTGAGACATAAAGGTTAGGTAGGTGTCAGTTCATAAGTAATGCAACAAATAGAGGATATTGGCTCTGAATGGAGAAGAGGTATTTTCTAGGATAAGGGTGACAGAGAAGTTGGTTAGCCAATAAGCAAGCAATGTATTTCAAGGTGAAATTAAAGTTACCATGGCAAGATAAGGAGCACAACACAAATATGGGGGAACACCGTAAAGCCACAAGGGTTAGGGGGTCAGCCGAGCATAGTACGCTGACTTGGTAATCTCAGGAAAGATGTAAGAATTCTAGCAAAAGGGCTAGGAGTGTAACACAACAACGGGGGATAAAAGTAAAGCCATAAAGGTTCAGGGGTCAGCCAACCAACTCAAGCAACTCATCATCAACATGGAAAATTGAACACGATGGAACACGACAGTGGGGAGGCCGCTTTCAACGAGGATACCGCAAGCTTACCACCACTTTTCAAACTTACATGTTTTCTTTGATTGACATAGGGGCAGATAAATTCTGGAAGATCCTAGGGGAGGCCATCCACAGGAGAAGGCAGGCACATGGCAGGTATGATCAAAATCTCAAGGCACACCTGGAAACTGGGACCCAGTTAAAACTCAAAAGGAACATAATATGTCACAAATATCCTCCTAACAAGAGTATAATGGAAGGAAACCTTAATTAGCAACCCCCAGCGGAGACAACCGAGAATTAAAAGGGGCATGCAAGTTGAAATTCTGAAGACCCTCCTGGAAATGGAACTCAGTTTAAAACTCAAACAGGTGTAGGTAACATGGGCAGGCACAAACACCTCCCCTAATAAGAGTCATCAGAACTCGCCTGAATAATGATCCCCAGCAGAAACGACAGGAACTTAGAATTGGCATTTAATCTGGATCCCTAGGACACTCCTGGAAAATGGGGCTTATTAAAAGGTTAAAGGTAATCATGGATAGTGAAGGGCATAAAATGACTTGCATGTAGAAATAGGATTTAGTTAAGAGTTGTCAGAACCCTCCTCAAAAGTAGGACTTAGCCTAAAACACAAACAAGCAGGGGTAACGTGGGCAGGCATAAATATTTCCCCAACAAGAGTCGTCATGACCCGCTTGAATAATAGGAAATAGCTCTAAATACTAATCCCCAATAGAGACATGTGGCCATCTAATTAAGAGTTATCAGGACCTTTTGGGATAATGGGAAGTAGCTTCAATAATCGATCCCCAGTAGATCCTCAGCAGATATAACTCAAATAACAGGAGATAGTGAAAAATAATACCTTTTGAGAACATAGCCTAATTCTAGAGTTGTCATGGGATTTGATTAACACTCACAAATGCATCTAGTACCAAACTGGGAAGAAGAAATTTCTCTTGTTTTGTTTGTTACGTTATGACTAGGAACACAAGCATCATTCTCAGGGAATATTTTTTAAATTTCAAGTTTTGGTAATTAGGCGCCCACCTGTCGAATAAGGGAATACTTTTTAAATTTCAAGCTTTTGGTAATCAGGCGCCCACCTGGAGAACAAGGGAATATTTTTCAAAATTAAAGTGTTGGTAATCAGACACCCACTTGGAGAACAAGGGAATATTTTTAAAATTTCAAGTTTTGATAATCAGGCGCCCACCTAGAGAACAAGGAAATATTTTTCAAATTTCAAGTTTCAGTAATAAGCCTCCCACCTGTAGAACAAGGAAATATTTTTCAAGTTTAAAGTTTCAGTAATCAAGCGCCCACCTGTAGAACAAGGGAATATTTTTCAAGTTGCAAGTTTCAGTAATCAGGCGCCCACCTGTAGAACAAGGGAATATTTTTCAGGTTGAAGTTTAGGTAATCAGACGCCCACCTATAGAACAATGGAATATTTATCCAGTTGCAAGTTTTGGTAATCAGGCGCCCACCTGTAGAACAAGGGAATATTTTTCAAGTTGCAAGTTTTGGTAATCAGGCGCCCACTTGTAGAACAAGGGAATATTTTTCAAGTTGAAAGTATCCGTAATCAGGCGCCCACCTGTAGAACAAGGGAATATTTTTCAAGTTGCAAGTTTCGGTGATCAGGCGCCCACCTGTAGAACAAGGGAATATTTTTTAAAGTTGCAAGTTTCGATAATCAGGAACCTACCTGTAGAATAAGGGAATATTTTTCAAGTTGCAAGTTTCGGTAATTAGGCGCCCACCTGTAGAACAAGGGAATATTTTTCAAGTTACAAGTTTGGGTAATCAGGCGCCCACCTGTAGAACAAGGGAATATTTTTCAAGTTTTAATAAGGCGGCCACCTATAAAACAAGGGAATATTTTTCAAGTTGCAAGTTTCGTATAAGGATTCGCTGTGGTGGAATCATTGCCTTCTTCAATTTGGAACATGAAAATAAATTAGTTCTGGAGATTATGGTTTCGCCGTTATTAGCTAAAAAATTGGAGTAGTGAGAGAGATAAATGGACTAATAGGAAGATTAGCTTGGTTGAATTAGTTATCTTAATTAGGTTGGGGGTTCTTCAAGCATAAGATGTATATGAGAATTAAGGTTTGCAGTAGAAATTTACTTGTATGCATGAATTTTTACTTGACATCATTGGTTTAATTTGGCAATGCAAGTTTGGGCCTTTCGGGTTAAGTAGCAAGTTCGAATTAAAGGGGTTTTTGTAATGGAGGTTCTTTTGTTCGAGTTTGGACTTGAACTCGAAGCCCAAATTTATTTGAATACTTTGAATAGTAATTGATTCACATATTAATTTATTAGGACTTCTAGAGACAATTCTTAGTAGAGAACTGTAGTATCTTTAGGTTGGCCTTTTAAAAAAATAAAACGAGGTTGTCGCGCCAAATATAATCTCAAATTGCGTGGCCCTCTTTAAATACTTATATAAAAGTACATAGAATTTGGGACATGCCGTTTGGTAAATTTTCATGGCCTCTCGCAAAGTTAATAACATGTTAGTCCTTTTAGGCTCGTTCTTTAATAATTTTACCTTGTTAAATTTGGATGTGCATTTCATGTGACCCAAATCCAAATTCCTAAATATCGAATAAAATCTGTCGAGGGTCCGGGTGCATTTGATGTGACGTGATCCAAAAATATATTTTAAACGACGTTCAATTTCCTAAAATTATTAATTAAAACGGTAAATACTTTAAAATTGCACTATAGGATTACATGTATTAAAAATCAGATTTTAGCCAAACATAATAGTTGAGAGACCGTGCTAGAACCACGGAACTCGGGAGTGCCTAACACTTTCTCCCGGGTTAACAGAATTCTTTACCCGGATTTCTTGTTCGCAAACTATAATAACAGAGTCATTATTTCCTTGATTCGGGATTTAAACCGGTGACTTGGGACACCATTAATTATTCCAAGTGGCAACTCTGAAAATCTATTTAAAAATAAATCCCATTTCGATTGTCCTTAAATTGGAAAAAATCCCTTTATCTACGCCCCTCGTCGGGGTTGTAGTGTCCAAAAGGAGGTATGACAGTAAGCATACTATACTTCTGTGCATTATTCGAAGTGGTCTGACTGGTATAGTCCCTTCCAGTGTATTGTATTTACTTTCTATCCACTGTATTCTGGCCAGATGTTATTTTTTTATTTCCTTTTAGTATACACTCATGCCTTTATGACACCGGGTTCTGGGGTAGTTATAGGATTTATCAATATTAATTTTGTTAAAGACTCCATGGTTATTTCTATGAAGTTCATTATTTGTTATTTAACATATACAGGAAAATGACTTCAGCAAATATTAATATTAGAATTTAATTTAGTATTTTAGTTGGCTAGCCTTACAACGGTGTCCGGCGCCACCACGACCCTTAGAGGATTTTTGGTCGTGACAATCAACATGAAGTACGACAGCCAATAATGAAAGTAGAAAATGGGCAACAACCTGCTAACATTGCAGCTGCTTCAGAATATATGGTGCTGCAACAATTACCCATCCTCCAATAAATTCACACCAGTTTGTCAATGCCCAAGAAGAAGAAGGACATCTAATAATGCAAATTGACAACCAACACACAATCCAACAAAGTTTTTTGTTACCTTCTACAATGATAAGAAATAATAAAAGATGAAGTAAACATGGAGCTTATACCAATAACATCAGATAGAATTGAAGAAAGTGCTGAAAGTTCTTGTGCTTCTCAGAAATCAAGAAAAAGAGTGAGGAGAAAGGGGAAAGAATCTCCACCATGTAAAATACTTAGGCACGATGTGTTGCCTGAGGAAGTAAGAGTTGGATCAATCTTTGAGAACAAACAAGACATGACTAAATTTTTAGCATCTTGAGATAAACCAAATAGTTAAATTCACTACTATTAGATCATGTTCCAAGAGTACGAGCTGAAATGCATCATGGACAAATGTGGTTGGAATGTACGTGCTACCAGAATAAAATATTCCACACTGTTCAGGGTTATAAAATATCATAACATCCATGTATGCTCGGTTGATGCAAGAAAATCATATCAGAAGAATGCTACATCAAATTTTATAAGTGAACAATTATAAAACATGTTCGAGACAAAAAGATAGAGGTTACACCAGCCTTTGTAGAAAATGAAATGAAAAGGAAATTTGGAATTGACATTGGTTATCACAAGGTATAGCATGCTATTTAAAAAGTTGTTGCTTGCATAAGGGGAACACCTAAAGAGAACTACCAGATTCTTCCTTCATACCTACACATGATGATGGCCAAAAACCCAGAAACATACACAAGTATAAAAAGATAGGTGCAGAATAGGTAAGCAAAACAATACTAACCATCAGCCTGAAGTTTCAAAATGTTGCTATTTGAAAAACTTCACACCTTATGATTTGTTTTTTTTTTATGTTTCAATGTACAGATTCGCTTACATGTTCTTTGCTCCTTCGACATCAGTAGCTTGTTGGTGCTACTGTAGACACGTTATTGCAATAGATGCAACATTTTTTAAGTTAAAATTTCGTGGTGTTCTATATGCTATTGTATCAAAGGATGCAAACAATCAAATCTTTCCTCTATATTTTGGTGTAGCAGATTCAGAAAACAATGAGGCATATATTTGGTTCTTCGGGGAAATGATAAAAACAATTCAATTCGGTCGTGAACTAGTTTTCTTGTCAGATAGAAACCAATCGATCGCAAATGGGATTACAAAAGTTTTCCTGAATCTTACCATGGTATCTGCCTCTATCACTTTGAGAAAAATTTAAAGTAAAGACATGCAAAGAACATGGTAATAAATCTTTTTAAAAGTGCTGCAAGGTCAAAGAAACTTGAAGATTTTAATCAATTAATGTCCCAACTCAAAAGTATTAACAAGAAAACATACAATTGCATAATGGAAGAGCCTCCCGATAGATGGGCTCGATCGTGGTTCCCACAGTGACGTTATGATATGCTAACAACTAACATGGTAAAATCATTAAATTCCATTTTATTAAAAGGAAGAGAAATGTCTATTATAAGAATGTTAGATTACATCTAAGAAAAGTTGGGAGAGTACTTTTACGAACGGAGAAAAAAAAGGTAAATGAAACTTTTCACAAAGTATAAGTATGGGAAGAAGAATAGATGACTAAGAATATGGACTTGGCTTGCAAAATGTTTGTGAGTATATTTATTAACTTCAGCTTTTTATATTTGTTGCACTGACTTACTGCTTACATATAAAAAATTTCATACTTTTGCTTTTTGAAGCAAAAATACACTAATATAGTTTGTATTAATTTTTTACTCCTTGTTAGGTGTTCACTCTATGTTGTTTAGAATAAATAGTGAAGGAATCAAATTCATTGTGGACTTAAAGAAGAGAACCTGTGACTGCCTGAAATTCCAACTTGATGAATTATCCTGTCCATATGCATTTTGTGATGACCCGACCCTTTGTCACATGAGTTACCGCCTCGTATTCCCCATTTTCTGCTTCTTTATGCTTCATTACCAGCTTCATGTGTGATCGAGTTGGTTTGGATCGATTATTAGAAGGAAATGAGAAACTTAGTCTTTTTAAGGAAGCCTTATTTCGGAAAAATCAACCGGACGTTTACTTATGTGTTAGGAGGCTCGGATGTGAATTCTGATGATTTGGTTAGCTTTGGGAGATGATTTTTGACTTAGGAGTGTGATTGGAATTGATTTTAGAGGTCCGGTGTAGTATTAGGCTTGAATTGGCGAAGTTAGTATTTTTGGCGAATCCCGATTGTAGATGAGATTTTGATCCGAGGATCAGAATGGAATTCTGAGAGTCCTTGAGCTTCGTTAGGTGATTTGGAATGTGTGCAAACTTTCAGTTCATTCAGAGGTGCTTATTCAGGTTTTTGATCGAATGCAAGTTTCGGAAGTTTTATAAGAACTTAGGCTTGAATTTGATGTAAATTGATGGTTTTAGTGTTTTTTGAGGTGTTTTGATGATTGGAAAACGTTTGAGTGATGTTTTAGAATGCGTTGGTGCTTTTTCTTGAGGTCTTGGGGGCCTCGGGTTAGTTTCGGATAGCTAAACAGGAAGTTTGGGACTTAGAAAGTTGCAGAAAACACAGCAGTAAGTGCAGCAGAATTTTGGTCTTTACGATCGCGGTAGGACCCTCGCGATCGCATAGAAGTTTTTGGGTGCCTGAGTTTTTGCTCTTCGTGTCCGCAGCCTGGGGGCCACGTTCGCATAAGTCTGAGAGCTGGTGCTTCGCGTTCGCAGAAGGTTTCCTGCGTTCGCATAGAAGGATCTGAGGTTTCGTTGGATTTGTGCTTCGCGTTCGCGGACATGAGGACGCGTTCACATAGTTAAGGTTGCAGAAGATTCGTGTTCATGGGTGGGGTACCGCATTCGCGAAGGGTAATTTTAGTCTGAAGCAAGTTTGTTCATCGCGAACACGAGAGAGCCCTCGCGTTCGCATAGAGGTAAATGTTAGCTGGGAAGAGGGTTTTTAATAATATTTCATCAGCAAGCGTAAGTTATTTTCCTCCACTATTGAACGTTTTTAAGAGCTTTAGGACTTGAATTGAGGAGGGTTTCAAAGAGGAGTGATTGGAGGTAATTCCTAAGAAATAAAAACACGATTTTATTGTGAAATTAACCTCGAAATCCATGTAAACTTAGCAAAAGGGAAGAACTAGGGCTTGAATTTTGATATTTCAAATTGGGATTTAAGGTGTCATTTGGACTCTGATTTTGGTGTTCTTTATATGTATAGACTCGTGGCAAGATAAGGAACCCATTGGTATAAGAATTCTTGAGTTTCGAGAAGTGCGCCCAGGGCTCAGGTTTTTGCCATTTTCGGGAATTTTTATGTTTTTCGATTGAGTATTGGTCCTTTAGCCTATTGTGACATATTCATTGTGGTTTTGGTAAGAGTTGACGCACGAGGAGGTCGATTTAAAAGTCAAGGGCATAGGGAGCTAGGAGTTTTGGTCGACTTGAGGTGAGTAATATATGTAAATGTTGTCCTGAGGGTTTGAAACCCCGGATTTTCACATTGTAGTGCTATATTGAGGTGACTCACATGTCGGATAGCGAGCATGGGGTAGAGCACCATCGGGAATTTTGACTTGGTCCGTCCTGGTAGAAGATTATGTTACGTATTTAACTGAAATTCACTTATTATTATTATAATTTGAGCTGAGTGCTATATTTGGACTTCGTGCCAATTGATTGAATCCTTCAGGGATTTCTATTACTGGTTTCTTAAAATTTTTATGTATAATTGAACTCAGTCCTGGTATTTAATACTATTTTTCAAACTCAGCCACTTTTTTCTCAAACTTGAAACTTAATTAATAATTTTAATGAAGTTTGGGATGAATATTTCTTATTATTGTGCCCGAGGGGATTATGTTATTTTTGACTGAGTATGGGATCAGGCTACCCGCCGCAGCTGTACTATATTGATATTGATATGACATCGAGCGCCTAGTTGATGCCACGAGATTCCTTATATTGCGCTTGGGCCGTAAGGGGCCTCTACCGGGGTCTGCACACCCCTAGAGAGTGCCGTAAACGATAAATAAAGGGAGCGGGCTGCACATCGCAGCGGGTACTAGAGGGTACCGGACTATGTGTTGTATTTCATATTTGCATGTCATTTACTTACATATATGTTGTATCATTTCCGTAATTGTTGTTATTGGTTTACTGATTAAATACTATTCGGGTGAGGTTACTGTATTTATGGAATTACTTTGCCTATTCGGGATTTCTTATTCTCAATCTTTATATATGTTTATTACTCACTGCGTCAGAGTAGTCATATTACTCTCTGCACTTTGTGTGTAGATGCAGATACATCTGAGGCTGAGTGAGGACTTCTCTGTCGAGCAGCTTATTCGGGAGGATCAAGGTAGACGCATGACATCTGCAATCCTGATTTCTCTTCTATATTATTGATTCATTTCCACATTTCTTCAGAACGATATATAGTAGGTTGATGTTCATGTATTAGAGGCTCAGACTTGTGACATCAGATTGTTCAAGCTGTGCAGTAGTATTGGCATTTGGGTTTTCTGCATGTTTTAACTCGATTTCAGGCTTTCACAATTATGACTTAGTAATTTATCTGTGTTAATTAATTCATGAGCGGTATAAAACGGTTAAGGTTATTAAATTGGTTGGGCTTGCCTATCAGTGTGTTGGGCGCCGTCACAACCGGGGTTGGGGTCGTGATAAGTTGGTATCAGAGTCTAGGTTACTTGGTCTCGCAAGTCATGAGCCGGTTTAGTACAGTCTCACGGATTGGTACGAAGATGTCTGTACTTGTCCTCGGGAGGCTGCAGAACCTTTAGGAAAAACATCACATTCTTGAAACTCTTGTCGTGCGACTTTGTTGAACTGAGAACTAAACTTCTATTATTCTATTCTCTCATAGATGGTGAGGACACGAGCTACCAGACGTGGTGGACAACCACCAGTACCACCTATTGAGGCCATAAGAGGTTGAGGACTTGGTCGTGGTAGAGTCATAGCAGGCGGGGCAGCACCTGCTAATCTACCAGTTGCCCCAGCTTAGGATCAGGCTGCAGTTGCAGACACACCAGCAACACTTGTTCAAGCACCATCAATGCCTATAATTATTTCTTGTCTTTAGGAGACCTTGGAACAGATATTATCAGTCTGAACTGGCCTGGCTTAGGCAGTTTCAGTTACCATAGTAGCAACAACTACTTCAGAGGCGGGGGAGAAAAATAAGACCCCCGCTGTTCGCACACCTGAGCAGGTGGTGCAAGGAGTACAGGCACCATAGGTACCTCTAACTCATCAAGTTACACCAGTTCAGGGCTTCGTGGTTCCAGCTATGCCAGACGATGAGCAGCATCGTCTCGAGAGGTTCAGTAGGCTCCAGCCTTCGATGTTCAGTGGTGCTAAGGGCGAGGATGCCCATGGTTTTCTTGAAAGGTGCCATATTATGCCCAAGGTGTGGAATTTACTACTTTTCAATTCATGGGGGCTTCTCTTACTTGGTGGGAGGACTTTGAGAGGCGCAGGCCTGTCGGTGCAGCACCCCTTTCCTGGTAGCAGTTCTCCGCTCTTTTTTTGGAGAAGTATGTACCTCAGTCCCACAGGGAGGAGCTATGCAGGCAGTTTGAGTGGTTGACATAAGGGGGATATGACCGTGACTCAGTACGAGATAAGGTTTTCATAGTTGCCCGTCATGCAATATGGATGGTTCCATCAGATCGTGAGAGGATTAGGAGATTTGTCGATGGCCTTAACTACCATCTCCGTATTTGATGAATAAAGAGAGAGTATTGGGTGCTACATTTGAGGAAATGGTGGATATCGCTCGTGAGATTGAGTCAGTTTGCCGTAGAGAGCAAGAGGAGAGAGAGGCCAAGAGGCCTCGTGTATCGGGCAGTTACAGTGGTGCTGCTTCGAGGTGCCAGTTCCAGCAGGGTAGAGGTCGTACTTTCAAGCCCGCTCAGTCGGCCCATACAGAGTATCATGGGGGATCTTCAGGCCAGGATCATCATGGGTCCCAGCAGAGCCATTGTTCACTCAGTGCCGTCCCAGCTGAGAGTTCATCTCATGCCCCATTAGCTTAGGGTTCTTCTACGTCGAGTGCATATGCTAGTCACTCTGGTGCAAGGGGTTCCCTTCAGTCCCCATCTCCGACACCGGGTAACTATTATGAGTGCAGAGAGTTTGGTCACTTGAGGAGGCAGTGCCCTCGACTTCGTGGCAGACAGCCTCAGCATAGGGGTCAGCCCCGACTTCTGCTCCAGTTACTTCATCACCTGCCCAGCCAGCTAATGGTGGAGATCAAGAAGCTAGGTGCCGCCCCAGAGGTGGAGACCGGTCAGTCAGTGGTCAAGTTCATTTCTATGCTATGCCGGGCAGGACAGATGCCATTGCTTCAGACGCTGTCATTATAGGTATTGTTTCAGTCTACCATAGAGATGCCTCAGTATTATCTGATCCTGGTTCCACCTATTCATATGTTTCTTCATATTTTACTCATTATTTGGGTATGCCCTGGGAGTCCCTTTCGTTACATGTTTATGTGTCTACCCCGGTGGGCGATACTGTTTTTGTGGACCGTGTGTACCGGTCATGTGTTGTGATTATTGGGGGTCTAGAGACCCGAGTTGATCTATTGCTATTGATCATGGTGGACTTTGACGTTATTTTGGGCATGGATTGGTTATCTTCGTGTCATGCTATTCCAAACTGTCATGCTAAGACAACCACTTTGGCTATTCCGGGTGTACCGCGGATCGATGGGCGTGGTATGACTAATTATGTTCCTAACAGAGTGATTTCCTTCTTGAAAGTCTAGCGTATTCTCGGGAAGGGTTGTCTGTCATATCTAGCTTTTGTGCAAGATGTTGGAGCTGAGACTCCTAGTATTGATTATGTCCCGGTTATGATGGATTTTCCTGATATATTTCCTGCAGACCTGCCGGGAATGCCATCAAACAAGGACATTGATTTTGGAATTGAGCTAGTGTCGGGCACTTAGCCCATCTCTATTCCGCCATATCTTATGGCACCAGCGGAGTTGAAATAATTGAAGGAGCAGCTTCAGGAGCTCCTAAATAAGGGGTTCATTCGGCCTAGCATATCACCTTAGGGTGTTCTAGTTCTGTTTGTGAAAAAGAAGGATGGCACAATGAGAATGTGCATCGATTATAGGAAATTGAAAAAAGTAACCGTAAAGAACAACTATCCACTGCCTCGCATTGATGACTTATTTGACCAGCTTCAGTGAGCTAGGGTGTTCTCCAAGATTGATCTCCGTCCGGGTTATCACCGCTTGAAGATCAGGGATTCAGACATGAGACTACTTTCAGGAGTAGATATGGTCACTATGAGTTTATGGTTATGTATTTGGGGTTGACGAATGACCCAGCAGTGTTCATGCATATGATGAATAGTGTATTTCGGCCTTATCCGGATTCAATTGTCATCGTGTTCATTGATGATATCCTCCTGGTATACTCGCATAGTCAGGAGGAGCACGTGCAACATTGGCGAGTTATATTGCAGAGATTGACATGGGAGACGCTTTATGCAAAGTTCTCCAAGTGTGAGTTTTGGCTCAGCTCAGTGGCTTTCTTAGGGCACGTGGTGTCCAGTGAGGGTATCGAGGCCTGAAGAAGATAGAGGCAGTGAAAAGTTGGCCTAGACCGTCCTCAACCACAGAAATTCGTAGTTTCCTTGGGTTGACAGGCTATTATTGCCGGGTTGTGCAGGATTTTTCCTCTATTACATCGCCCTTGACCAAGTTGACTCAGAAGGGAGTTTTATTTGTATGGTCGGACGAGTGTAAAGAGAGCTTCCAGAAGCTCAATACAGCTTTGACCATAGCTCCAATATTGGTTTTGCTGTCAGTTTCGGGTTCTTTTATGGTATATTTTGATGCTTCGCAAGTTGGGATTGGTTGTGTATTGATGCAGGAGGGTAGAGTTATTGCTCATGCTTCCTGTTAGTTGAAGACCCATGAGTATAACTATCCCGTTCATGATTTGGAGCTAGCTTCTATAGTTCATGCATTAATGATTTGGAGGCATTACTTGTATGGAGTATCTTACGAGGTATTCACTGATCATCGCAGTCTTCAGCATTTATTCAAGCAAAAGGATCTTAATTTGAGGCAGCGGAGATGGCTTGAGTTACTTAAGGATTATGATATCACCATTCTGTATCACCCGGGTAAGGCCAATGTAGTGGTCGATGCCTCGAGGTGAAAGGCGATGAGTATGGGGAGCTTGGCGTACATTCAAGTTGAGGAGAGGCCATTTGCAATTGATGTTCAGTCCTTGGCCAATCGATTTTGAGACTAGATATTTCAGAGCATAGTCGGGTGTTGGCTTGTGTGTTTTCTCGGTCTTTCTTGTATGACCGCATCAGAGAGTGTCTGTATGAGGATCCGCGTTTGCTTGTCCTTAAGGACAGGGTTCAGCATGATGATGCCAGGGATGTGATCATTAGAGATGATGGTGTGTTGAGGATACAGTGCCAGATTTGTGTGCCCAATATGGATGGGCTTCGGGAGTTAATATTGGAGATGCCTATAGCTCGCGGTATTCCACCCATCCGGGTGCCACGAAGATACATCAGGTTCTTAGAAAGCACTATTGGTGGCGGAGAATGAAGAGAGATATTGTGGAGTATGTTGCCCGATGTCTTAACTATCAGCAGGTGAAATATGAGCATCAGAGACTGGGTGGCTTACATCAGCGGATTGTTATTCCCGAATGGAAGTGGGAAAGGATCACTATGGACTTTGTTACTGGACTTCCATGGACTTTGTAGAAATTCGATGCTATTTGGGTGATTATGGACAGGCTGACCAAGTCCACGCACTTCATTCCTATTTGTACTACTTATTCTTCAATGCGGCTGGCATAGTTATATATTCAGAAGATTGTTCGGTTGCATGGTGTCCCAATTTTCATCATATCAGATCGGGCACTTAGTTTACCTCCCATTTTTGGCAGACGATTCAACGAGAGTTGGGTACTCAGGTATAGTTAAGCACAACCTTTCGCCCTCAGATGGACAGATAGTCCGAGTGCACCATTCAGATATTGGAGGATATGTTACGCGGCTGTGTTATTAATTTCGGATGTTCGTGGGATCGGTTTCTAACGCTTACAGAGTTTTCCTACAACAACAGCTACCAATCCACCATTCTGATGGCACCGTATGAGGTCTTGATGGGATATAGTGTAGATCTCCAGTTGGTTGGTTCGAGCCTGGCGAGGCTAGATTGTTGGGGAAAATTTTGGTTCAGGATGCATTGGAGAATGTGTAGATGATTCAGGAGATATTCCATGCAGCGCAGTCAAGGCAGAAGAGTTATACAGATAGGAAGATCCGAAATGTGTCCTCTATGATTGGTGAGAAGGTCTTGCTGAAAGTTTCACTCACATAGGGTGTTATGAGATTTGGAAAGAAAGGAAAATTGATTCCGCGGTTCATTGGGCCTTTTGAGGAACATAGGAGGATTGGGGAGGTGGCTTATGATCTTGCCTTACCACCCACCTTGTCGAGTGTACATCCAATTTTTCATGTTTCTATGCTCCGAAAGTATGTTGGAGACCCGTCCCATGTTTTGGATTTTAGTACAGTTTAGTTGGAGGGTGATTTGGCTTATAACATAGAGCCAGCATCCATTTTGGATCATCAGGTTCAGAAGTTAAAGTCGAAGGATGTTTCTTCAGTGAATGTGTAGTGGAGAGGTCGGCCCATGGAGCTCGGAGGAGGCTACCAGGGAGACCGAGAGGGAGACATGGTTGAAAACATATGAAGGACATGTGAATACCGTGCGAGATCAAAAGTCATGGGATATACCACAAAATATACAATCGAAGATCACAAAACCTCCCGATGTAGAGATTTTACAAGGAAGAAACAAAAGAAGAAGTATATACCTGCGACTGAATCATCAATACCATGATAGTCCACCAAATGCAGTCGATGTAAACAAGTTAGGCATAACGAAACAACTTGCCTATCTTCTCCAGCACCTCATCCATATTCCAAGATACACACTGAAAAATACTCCAACCTTTAATGATCCTTAGTCTGAATTTACAATTTCTTTATTGTATGATATAATTGAAATGTGATTTTTTTCATAGCGATAAAAACAAATAAGCTCTTTGACTACTTACAGGTTTTGTTGCATTTAAAAAAGTACACAATGACTTCTGCGAGAAAAAACTTCAGGTAACAGTATGTAAAATACATATTCTTAAACAAAAAACACACACACACAAACACACATACGCACACTCACACACACACATACGCATACAACACACAAAAAGAGACGCGTGTACAATCAAAAGCTGCAACATCTCTAAGTTGAAGTTATAGAAAAGAGCTTAATAAAAACTAAGTACCATACTGAAACTAAGAAGTATAAAGTAAATACCAAAAAATAACAAGCATAATGCAATAGAAAGCTAAGAATAAAGATGATGAAAATTACATTGATATAAAAAGATATGAGAAAAACACACAAATTACAAACAAAACTTCAGCTCTCTGGGCTGAAGTTGTACAAAATGAACCTAAAATATTTTACGCTCTATGGGCTGAAGTTAATAAAAACGCATAGCATTAAAACATAAAAAAAGATTACAAACACTAACAATCATCACCATCATCATCATCATAGTACTCCTCAATTTCTCTAAATATCTCATCATCATCACTATCATAGATAAATATAGGGTAGTCGGGCAAAAGACCACTGAATGCAAGAAGATCATTCTTCAACTTGTTTAATTCATCATGCAGATGACTTTGTTCGACAATTACTATGTCCATAAGAGGAGGAAGAGTCCTTAGGTTGTTTTGCAGCTTGGAATAGTCAGTCCAGCTGAAAAACTCAAAACTATCAAACTGCTGCACAACCTTGTCGAACGAGGTTGAATAATCTCCACAACTTCGTTCCAGGTTAAGCCTGTCCTGGAATGTTTCATTGGCGCAGAGCTTTGGTCTGATTCTCTCCCAATCAGCCATTATTTCATTCCACAAAAGCATAAGATTAGCCATCGGTTTGTTATTGTACCACTCACACTTCAAACTCTCCTACTTCTTCATAATCCCATCCATGTTAGGCTTCCTACTTCCGCTTGCACCAGACATTTTTTCTTTAACAAAAGTTGAAAGAATAAGGATGAATATAAATTTAAAGACATATGATAGAAGACTATGAATGACTATGAAATTTTCAAGTGAAGAGATTGTTAATATAGATAAAGAGTTGACCTAATCAATTTAATATCTATAAATATAAAAATAACTTTTCAGCTATATTTAGTATTTTACATTCAGAGAAATTGAATGAAATAAGATAATTAAGTGGTAAAAACAAGTATGAGGTATATCCAAAAAGAAATGTAACTTCAGCCCTAATAAAGACAATATTTTTTCTATAGTAAAAGAATAACTTCAGCCTAAACAATTAACTTTTCGAATCATTTATTATATAGTCAAACAAATTTAAATGAAAGATGAACTAGGTGACAAAAGACAAAAGTTAGATAGTAAATGCAAAAAAGATATGTATCAACTTAAAAAAAAACAAAACATTTTGAAGTTTTTGTCATAAGCTTTTTCAAAAATTTCAGCCCCATGTGCTGAAGTTATTTAGTTCAATCTAAAAACTTCAGCACATCATTAGTTGAAGTTTTTCATCGTGAATTAAATAGTTTTATCATAAACATTTTTCAAAAACTCTAGCCCATGTACTGAAGTTATTTAGTTTATTTCTAAAAACTTCAGCACATCATAAGCTAAATTTTTTCATCATGAATTAAATAGTTTTGTAGTAAAGCTTTTTTAAAAATCTTCGGCCCAATATGCTAAAGTTTTTTAGTATATTTCAAAAAACTTTGGCACCTGATAAACTGAAGTTTTTGAAAAAGCTTTACGACAAATGTGCTAAAGTTATTTAGTACATTTCAAAAAACATCAGTACCTGATAAGCTGAAGTTTTGTGTTGAATTTAATAGTTTTTATCTTAAAGCTCTTTCAAGAAACTTCAGCTCTATGTGCTGAAGTTCTTTAGTGTATTTCCAAAAACACCGGCACTTGATAAGCTGAAGTTTTTGTGTTGGAATCAATAGTTTTCTTATCACTTTTAAACAAAACTTTAGCTTAAAAAGCAGAAGTCATTCTTAAGTTTTTTCAAACAAAAATTATACTTAAAATTCATGATAAAAGACACAAACATATTTGTAAGACAAAAAAAGTGAACTAAAAAATAATTAATGTATCTTCACAAAATCCAAATTATGTTCTACTAATCCTCTGATCAAAAATTCACAGAGATTATCTTCAAAATCTCCATAATCATGTCCTTCTCATTCTGCCGGAGTTTCATATCCGCTATCTTTTTTCCACATTTCATGAGCTCAAAGATTGGCAGCCAATTCTCTCCAGAATGTCAATGTCTAACTTTGATCGAAATTGAAGTCATCTTCTCTCTTCAACCGCAAATGAATAAATTTAAGAGATAATATACCACAATAAACACTACAACAAAAATATGAAAAAGAAATTAAAGAATAGCTAACACATGGGACAAAATTAATAAACATAAGATACATGGTAAAACATATGTGAAACACGTACTTGTTAGTCTGTTCCAGTGTGTTCACCCACCTAATTTAAAATTTTCCACAGGACAGCCCCCATAAAATTTATTATGTTCCCCAAAATTCAAGCATTTGAGACAGCATGGAATCAACTGGGCATAAATTTTCAAATGTTCAAGCGCATGATCATATGTTGCACTACCCCATGAAATTATACACATATATGAATTTTTCTTCAAAGTCCAGAATTTCTCGATTTCCCTTGGCTTAAGTCGAAATAGAAATAGTACTTTTTTGGCAGATGCCCATGAGATACCACACAAAAGGTCGATGCCTTTTACGTAGTTGGCCACCTTTTCATTCGTTGATTCTTCCTCATACCAACTAAAGTCAGTAAGTGGATTAATAACTGCTTTTTCTTCTTCTTCTTCTTCTTCAAGCTATTGTTTAGATATCTTCTTTCTCTTTGATTTGCTATTTTTTTATCCTCCATTCTCTTTTTCTTCCTTTTGTTAATTATCTTCATCGTTTCTTCTGAAGGATGAATACTATCCAGGATAGTCATATACTGATCGAAAAGTAAATCTGTTACTGTACATCTTGATTTTGGACAACGTGGAAGGTGATAGCAATATTTTTTGCGCAAGTAATATATGCCCACATCATATGCTGCAAATCAACAACGATAAATAATAACATGTGAAATTTACTATGAAGATTAGAAAAAACACATTACACAACTACAAATAGCATGACAAAAACATAAGCATATTCACTTTGAAGTATTAGGCTAAAGTTTTAGCAAATAAGCTAAAAATCTTCAGCATTTTATTATGAATAAAGCTGAAGCTTCCAAATTACAATGCAAAAACTATAGTATAAAAAATAAGCTGAACTTTTGGAAAATATAGTTGAAAACCAATTAAAAAAACAAGCTTAATAACCTACTTCATCAGCAAGATCAGAGTTAGGATCCATAAGCTCGGTAAAGAATGATTTTGGTATATCAAGTCCAGCTAATCTGAATTGATTGGAATCATATTCATTGGCATCCATCTCCAATCACTCTTTAAATCTTTCCATCAATCCAGTGTCTTGATTAACATAATGGAAGGGACACCTCATTGTATTATTTCCTACTTTTCAATCTTCACCCCTTTTTTTTATTATGAACTACGTAAGGAGATGCCAACCAAATACTCTCCATACTTATCCTTTTCTTTTTTTTATATGGTTTCCTTTTCCTTGTTGTTCCTACTGTTCTATCACAACTAACTGTTGTTGTTTAGAAGCAGGGGAAAAAACTATAGCCATCATGGCAGAGGCTTGACCAACTCCTTGTTGTTCACGACGTTCTTGTGTCTCTTCATGAACAACAATAGAAATAGAATTACCTTCTGAATCAGTCCCTTTTGTACTACCAAGTAAAAATGATTATAAGTTGAAGTTGGGGATATCACTGGTGTCACACATAGAAGAACTGGAAATCTTCCTTCTCTTAGGTTTTGGAAGATGTTCCGACGCATCAGATGAGATCTGCAAAAGCAAGGAAAATATAAAAATAAATAAAACTGATAGAAAACACACATTAGGCAAAATAAATAGCTTGTAATCGAATTGAGGAAAAAAGCTATCTGGTCCAAGTGTTGCGACACAAATGGTGTTTACAGTCCAACAGATCGTGTATCTTCATACAAAAAATAAATAAATAAATAATACTGACTAAATTTTATAAAATAATACCAACACAATTCACACCTGTTTGCGAGGCAACAGGTGTGAATATATCTACTTCTCCTTTTTTATATAGCTTCACAAGCTCGCAAAATTCTTTTTGAGCTGTCTTGAGTCTTTTTAAAAAATCATTCAAAAACATAAAAAAGAAAATAAAGTATGTAAAATTTCAAACTGTAAAAAATATACTTCGATCAAATATAATAAATTCATGATCTATAGAATACCTAGACGTTTGTCTTCCGCTATGGTTTCCCCAGGCTGCATGCCTTTGTCAATATCAGCATTTCTAGCTTCATTCAATTATGGACCAACATCGACAAGCATTTGAGTAGTCTTTGGAAGGTTTTTGACAACTCTACCTTCATTCAATTCAGCATCATCAGAGAGTTTTTGAGTTGTGTCAATTGAAGCACGACTAGCTTCAACTTCCGCTGCATATTCATAAAGAGGGAGAATATATCAACTAGTTTTTCAACATAGAAAAAATTTATACTTGTAGTAAAAATTTCACTACAGGATATTATAAAAAAATAGTTAAAACTTCAACTCAAAGAAGGCTGAATTTAGCCCGTAACAACAAAAACTTTGACCATTACAAAAAAAAAACTTAATCTCTATAGTTGAAGTTCGAAAATTATAAAAACAAAAACTTCGGCTCTATAGCTGATGTTCAGTAATTATAAACCAAAACATTCACCAAAAAATATGTTGAAGTTTTAAAAAAACACAAACACATGAAACAAAACTTCAGCTCCTATCTAAGGTATCATTGAAATATTATAAAATTCACAGTTTGTGCTTGTTGTAATGATTTTCTTGTGTATCACCACCTAGAAGTTTTTTACAAATATCTAGTTATCTTGCATACCCGTCGTATTTCCCAGTAGTGCTAGAAACATCACTCCCTTTCAGTTCTAAATTACAAATAGGTGTTTGATCTCTATCAAACAAATTGCCTTTTCCAATAACTTGATCATCTGCACCTTTCTCAGTTGTTAACTCTTCATCATTTCCATCTTTACTCTTTCTACAAACACTGAGTTGCTCCTCCTCAACTTGTTGTTGAACATGTCCATCATCTTCAACAACCGCTTCATTATGTGTAGCCTTATCATCTGCGACTTTATGCAATACATCATCTTCGACTTGTTCTTGAATATGTTGATCACCTTCAAAAGTCGATGGATGTATGTAAGAGTCATTCATCCTATCATATTATCGATGCTTACTAAAATCAAAATTGTCATCATCCACTCCGTTTGGTTTGTTGACAATAGTAAAAAACTGTTCAAACTTCTCATCAAAATATTCCTAGAAAAATAATTACAAACAATGATTAATCTGAATAACATCAGCGCAACTAAAAAGACTTCTCTATAAATTAACTTACCTTAACTTTTACAAAAACTGCATCCACAACAGCAGATCGCTCTTCCTTTTTAAACTTATCGAAAACTTCATTCACAATCGTGCTTCTTTTTTTTCTGCATGCCTATGAACCTCCATCATTAACCTCTATAATAAATACACAACAAAAACTTAGATATAGAAGAAAACTCAACTCAAAACACATGTTGTACTTTTACAAAAACAAGACAAAAAACTTTAGATAAAAACTTACAGAACATATTATCTCAAGTAATTCATTGTCATCAAAGTCAGATGTAGAAGAGGTAGAACGACTCTAGATACGAGATACTTTGCCAATAAAAGGAGTTCGATTCGGTTCTTTTGATCGATTCCTACTTCACTAGATACATGAGTTCGATTTGCTTCTTTTGATCGACTCAGAGTACGTGGTGATTTACCAATGACAAAAGTTTGACTCACTACTTTTGATTGACTCAGAGTATGTGGTGATTCACCAATTGAAGGAACTACATTAACTATATTTGAACTAATCTGACTCCATAGTAATTTCCTAATTAAAGGCATTGAATTAAATTCCTCTTCTGTAGGAATTATATCCAATACCCTAAAGTCGCGATATCTCTGTTTAATACTAAAAAATATAATATGAGGAAAAAACGAATACATCAATATATTAGCACAAAGACAAAAAAGGAATTTAGTTCATGTTTACTGAACATAAAATAAAGTTCGAGAAATTTAGGCTCTCCCACGCATACATAACGTAAAATCCTGGGGACCTGAGGCGTATCAAGGTACTCATCCTCTCGTATATACTTCTCCAAACATCTAGGAAGCGCTCATAGAACCAAATACATAACGGATATGGAAATCCACCAAGTTTATACTCGGTTGCATGTGATTTGTTCTGCTTGTCCAATGCATGTTTCAGTGAATAAATAAGCTGCTCATAAGCCACATTACCCCAAGGATATTCAGCACAAACCTTATCATCTTCAGCGATAGATGCATACTCTTCCATTACACATCGATATTTTTTCCAAACAGAATAGACTCTACAACAAGAATTTCAATAAGCTTAACTGCATCATCATCACTTTCGCATACATGTACATGATTCACAATATTCTTTGGAATTTCATTGTGAGTCATAAAACTTCGAATATCCTTCAAAGTCACACCCTTGGACTTACCAAAATAGTACTTTAGAATATTGCTCTCTCGATTAATTGGTTTTTCAATATTATGTGATGTGATCCACAAACCACATATAATGTGGAAGTCTTCAAAGGTGAAGGAAACATCATGCCCAAAAATCTTGAAACTAATGGAGTCTCATTCATTCGTGAATATTCAAGAAAGACACAGACAATGAACCAACTTCATGCTGCATTTGAAATTCTCCAAAGCCATAATGTATCAAAATGTACCATTTTTAAGCTTATCATGTTATGTAGGAGTCAAAAAAGTTTCAATTAAATTATTCAAATCATGGTTCCTTGGCGTGAAGGGCCTTCAGAATATCGACATAATTTCAACAAAACAATTGTATATTTGTATCTTCCTAAGGCTCATTCAGTAGCAATGAGCTTGATACATTCACTCACGCATGGGCAGTTTTGGGTACTGGTGAATTACACACTGTCTTCATGGGCCAACGCTGCATATTATACAGTTCAATTCATAGTAGCAGCCTCGTAACAATGCTATGACACTCAATACCTCTATGGGTGGTATTAGCACTTTGTGCTCATTCCCTCGAGGAAGGAAAGGTGACATTGCACGGGCATGATGGAAAGCTATGGAGCTAATGACAATTATGTAGATTGACATCACATTTTCAATTATAGTTTGCATTTAATGATACCAAGTTTATTTCCTCTTTTCGCAAGTCTTCGGACATTATAATTTCTTTTTATTTGTTAATTTATTAATATAAAATCTGGGCTAGCCTAGCGAATTGACAAAAAATAAAAAATCATGGTTCCCCTTCCAGTAACCCTTAGAGTTAAACCAATCTCCAAACTCAAAATATCTTTGTCCTGGTCTTGTATGTGGAGGAGCAGGGACATAAGGACCTAAGGGTATTACAGGTAGTCTAGGTGCTTTAGGTGCTTTGTCTTTTTTAGCTGTATTAGGATCTTTAGGTGCTTTAGGAGCCATCTGTTCAATAAAAGTAAAAGATACAAAAATAACATCAGAAAATTATCAAAAAGATTAGTTAAAATTTCAATACCTAAGAAGGTGGAAATTTGACAAGTATTAAACAAAAACTTCAGCTCTAGAGCAGAAGTTTTTTAGCTATTACTTAAAAACTTCAGCAGTAGGAGTTGAAGTTTTTCTCGTACACTGAGTAAATAAAAAATTCATATTGCACCAAAAAAACTTCGATATATATGCTGAAGTTTTTTAGTTAATACTTCAAAATATCACCAGTAGGAGCTGAAGTTTTGCTCGTACACTGGGTAAATTAAAAATTCATATTGCACCCAAAAAACTTCGGCATAGGTGCTGAAGTTTTTAGTTATCACTTAAAAACTTCAGCAAGAGAAGCTGGAGTTTTGCTCCTGCACTGGCTAAATTAAAAATTCATATTGCACCAAGAAACTTTAGCACAACTTCGACATATGTGCTGAAGTTTTTTAGTTATTATTTAAAAACTTCAACAGGTATAAAACAAAAACTTCAGCTCTAATGCTGAAGTTCAGCAGTAAAAACACAAAAACTTCAGCTCCTAAAGCTAACTTCACCACTTACAAACACAAAACATTCAGCAAAAAAATGATGTAGTTTTTACAAAAAAACAAAACACAAATTCAAATCCAAAAATAATACCAAAACATGAAAAAAAAACTTCAACTACTATCTAAGGTATCATTATCATCTCTTTAATTCTAAAAAAATTTAAAATTTGAACTTCTAATCACAGAAGAATTTATAGAATTTGCATCAATAACATGAATATCTCGTTCAAAAAACCTAAAAACACAATCGTAAAAGTAAAACTAATGAACTTATCAAACTAAACCCTAAGAAAATATTTAATCATAAATACATAACTATCATAACCAAAATAAGAAATTAAATCGTAAAATAAAACCCAAAAAGTTAATGCAATGTACCTGTGATTAAATGCAATGTGGGAACAACGTTGAAAATTCAAAACAACAACGAAAACCATTTGATTCCAGAAGAAGAACAAATCAAAAAACGTAAATAACGGGAGAGAGAGAGACAGAAACAGTAGAGGACTAGGGTATATTAATTGAAAAGAAAGTAGTCTTTTAATAAAGAATGGCGAAATAGTCTTTTCAAATGGCTTTTCAAAAAACATT
The DNA here is from genome assembly GCA_034376525.1 of Nicotiana benthamiana. Classification (NCBI taxonomy): domain Eukaryota; kingdom Viridiplantae; phylum Streptophyta; class Magnoliopsida; order Solanales; family Solanaceae; genus Nicotiana; species Nicotiana benthamiana. Next base: position 96,454,449 of record CM067330.1, read on the forward strand.
TTGGCCTAGGTGCTGAAATTTTTAGTTATTACTTAAAAATTTCAGCAGTAGGAGCTGAAGTTTTCCTCGTACACTGGGTAAATTAAAAATTCATATTGCACCAAAAAAACTTCGGCGTAGGTGCTGATTTTTAGTTATTACTTAAAATTTCAGCAGGAGAAGCTGAGGTGTTCCTCCTACACTGGCTAAATTAAAAATTCATATTGCTCCAAAAAATATCAGCATAGGTGCAGAAATTTTTAGTTATTATTTAAAAACTTTGACAGGTATAAAATAAAAACTTCAGCTCAAACCTGAAGTTTGATAGTTATAAAACAAAAACTTCAGCTCTAAAGTTTAAGTTCAGCAGTTACAAATACAGAAACTTCGGCTCATAAAGCTAACTTCACCACTTACAAACACAAAACATTCAGCAAAAAAAACATGCTAGAGTTTTTACAAAAAACAAAACACAAATTCAAATCCAAAAATAATGTCAAAACATGAAGAAAAAAACCTCCTATCTATGATTTCATTATCATATCTTTTACTCCGAAAATTTTTAAAAAATTGAACGTCTAATCATAGAAGAATTTATAGAATTTTTATCAACAACATAAGCATCTCGCTTCAAAAAACCTAAAAACACAATCGTAAAAGTAAAACTAATGCAATTATCAAACTAATAAGAAAATATTTTATCATAAATACATAACATCAAAACCAAATCCAAAATCAGAAATTAAATCGTAAAATAAAACCCATAAAGTTAATGCAATGTACCTGTGATTAAATCGTAATGTCGGAACAACGATGACTAGCAATTAAAATTCAAAACAACAACGAAAACCGCTTGAGTTCAGAAGAAGAACAAATCAAAAAATGCGAATAACGGGAGAGAGAGACACAGAGACAGTAGAGGACTAGCATATACTTGACGGAAAAGTAGTCTTTTAACAAAGAAGGGCAAAATAGCCTTTTCAAATGTCTTTTAACAAGAAAACAGGTACGGATACAAATAATAATAATAATAATAATAATAATAATAATAATAATAAAAGCGACTACAGATTATTTAGGCGGCTCGTAAAATTTTTATAATTAATATGGAAAAAAAGTCTTTCAAGAATCAAAATTTATCAAATATCTATTTCCAAGAAATTGAAGTTTAATATCCCTTTTGAGCAAAGTTTAACATTTCATAAATTATTGCAAAAGTAATATTCCAGTCTAATATATTGTCTATAAGGTTGAGGAATATTATTTATTTATTATTTACAATCCAGTATAATCTCACTCAGTGAGATCTGACGAGGGTAGTGTATATGCAGACCTTACTCCTATCCTTGGGTAGAGAGACTATTTCTAAATAGACCCCAAGCATCTTTCCCTGTAAGAACTTCCCACCTTGCTCTCTTGTCAAGGTTGAGCAATATGTAAGCAAATATTATATCTGAGTCAGACGTTGTCCGGAAGGACAGTTTCTCAAAGACTATATTTCTTTTCTAAAATAGGGACAAAATCTTAATAGCGAACTAAAAAGGGATATTGCATAAATTAGCCTATCTGCCATATTGGTTTGAGTTTAATTTTGTTTTAGTATGCATTTATCTCTTACTTTGTAATTTGTTGCAATTAGAGTCGTCAATCTTGGCCCATTAGGCTCAATTCAGCCCAGTCCGTGATTTAGTACGACTGGACTAGAATTATTGAAGCTGTTTATAAACAAGGCTTTTAAACCTAGCCCGAAAAAGCCTATGGCCCGTAAAACTTGACTGAGGTTGGGCTAAGCCGGCCCGTGATCCTAATAAAACTATGTACTTAAAATATATAAAATATAAATTAAAATTATATTACATAAAAAATATCAAGAAGAGTATTCCAAGCTCAAAGTTTATTAAGCTTATCATATTAAAAGATCAAAGTCTTAAAATATTAATTAGTTTTAAAATTTTAATTATTTTTAACATTAACTAACTAATATTTTATGCAAATTGTAGATGTACGTGAAAGTGAAACTGTTAAGACAACCTTCTCACAAACGGATTCAAATGAGATTGATGAAGAAGATGTGTTGGATATCTCATAAGCGTCATGAATGTTTTCTTGAATAGTTTGTTTTGAATTTTGACTTTTAGTGAATAAAATATAGTCTTTCTTTTACCTTTTAGTATTTATTATGATATATTGGAACAGTATAAGTATTAAGTTTTCTAAAAAATTTCAAATACGATTTTTTTAGCTTTTAAATATTTATCTTTATAAGTTAGAACTTAAAAAAAAATATAAAATTATATTTTTAAAAATAGTAGGCCAGCCCGTGGGGGCCCACAGCCCACATAGGATTGAGATGTGCTAATCATTATAAGGACCATCAAAATAGTGGCTAAGCCAGCCCAGCCCGTCAATTGCTAAAGCCCGCGTAGGCTGGAATGGACTAATCATTATAAGACCTATTAAAATAGTGGCTAGCCCATCCCAGGACGTCAATTGCTACATCCCACGTGGGCTAGGCTGGGCTAGTTCGGCTCTGCTTATATTAATAGCTCTAGTTGCAATCCTTTCTTGGTCTTTTATTTATCGAGAGAAAGAAATGAGCTCTTAACATAAATAGTTGATCATATTCATTATTTACTTTTTTAGCCGATATAAATAGACTGTACACTAATTAAATGCATATAATATTATATTATAATATATATCTTATGGCTATAAGCAGTTGAGTGTGCGATTATTTTTCTTTTGGTAATTAACTTTTTTTATATTAATCACCAAAGATTAATCTTTACAAATCCATATTCCAGCATAATACTATGCTAATTATCTCATCTTCAACTATTCTACTGGATTACGAAATATCTAACCGATTTACTCTACTATCAAAAAACTTTATTGAAACTTTATTAAATACTCTGCGGCTATTTAGGTTAAGCATTGTGGACAAGCAGAAGAAAAAAAGGATTTTTTTATACTTATACACTATTCGTTAATTATCCGACATAATTAAGTTATGCTTACAAAATATATACAATGTTATAAACTAAAGCAAAAGACAAGACAATAGAACAAGAACAATAGCAATAGAGAGAAGAGTAGAGAGAGTTCTTCTTATTGAGTTGAGAGGGGTACCAAGGGATGATTTACAATGGTAGGGGGCACCTCTATTTATAGGGGAGAGGAAGATTTAGCTACCACTAATAGAACTCTAAAATCTCTCTAATTAGATACATTAAAGACATTCACCTTAAATAGAAGTGTAAGAATCTTCTATTTCATAACACTCCCCCTTGAATGTCTATTCAACAATGTGCCTCATAAAACCTTAAAACCAAAACCCATTGGGAAAAATTAAAGTAAGGAAAAAGAGTACACATGTTTGAATATGCGCCTATTGGTTGCCTCGTTAAAAACCTTGCAAGGAAAACCCAGTGGGACAAAACCTTGTAAGGAAAAAGAGTGCAACGCGCATTGACTCCCCCTAATGAGTACATCAATTTATATCCTTGAGCATTTACATTCCAATCTTGTGCATCATCTTCAAAACGATCTTTGGTAGAGATTTGACAAATCAACCATATTGACTTGAATAAATATTCCGTACCTTGAAATCATCATTCTTGATAGATATAAACATCTTCATATAATGTCGTGGAATAGCTCTTCAATATCTCCATAGATGCATTCTCAAATCCATCATGCTTATAGTTATGGCAAGATTCATATGTACACAAATTGTACTTAGGATGCGGTACTTCAGGACCAAGAATTGCATATGCTTCAAGCAACTTAAATCTTTCAAGTTAAGTCATATAAGTCGCATAATAGACTTTTAGCTGCATATCAAGTTTTCATTAGTGATACTAAACAAATAAGATATCGAAAATTGACTATACATACCTTTGCCTTTATACTTTCAAGCATATGAACTATAGGTTCAAAGCTACATGTCTTTCATATGGAATCAATTCTTCTTGAATTGAATCTCTTCCATTTAGTTACTTTCTTTGAGTCAGCAAATGCGTATAGCATGCTTTGCAATATGTTGCAATTGTATTTCCCTTTTATGAACTACAGGTTCATATCATGATATTCGGGGATATACATATACAAATGAAAATTCATCCCATGTAACACTTTCTCAAATGTTTATCATGTCTCCCCCTCATGTTAGTAAAGCTAACATGTTTCCTCAACTTTGGGAAATCATCTTTGTGCGTTATGTCAATATACACAGCACCTTAATATAAGATGAAATTATTTGGTTCCTGACCCTGAACCACTTTTGAGGGGAGAATATACTCTTGTATACAACTTATATCAAACTGATATATACAACTTCGTTCTCATAAGGAACAGTTTAGCTATTAAGTGGAAGCACTCAATAATTATCTTGCTAAACCAACTTTGATATAAACCAACTTATCAAGATGAACTGTCTTGAGTAGAGAATCTGGAAACTATGCTCGAAGTTAGATTACTGAGCGATTTACCCCGCAAGCACCGGCCAGGCTGCGGGTCAATAACAATTGCGCATGTAACCATTCCATAGATGCATCATATTTGGTATACATGGCAGGTGAATGGGCCCATATTCACCTTTGATATTTCCATAATCAAGGGGCTTCAACCCGAACTCTTTAGTTGGTCCGTTCATTAATGAGAACAAGTGATACAAGAGTATTCGTAAAGGACTTTCTAGTTCTTTAATATTCACCTATGTGAATTTGCACATCATACTTAAAATGAGATGGCTAACATGAATGCCAACTGAATAAATTATCAATATTGGTAAACTTCAAATTTACACCATGACATGTGCATTTATCAATAAACTCCGGGTTTATTATGACATGGGTTTTATACCAATAGATATCCACTTTATTGTGGCATTCTTTCGTTTGTGTAGTACAAACTGGAGAACAAAGCGGGTAGCTTTTCATATACAAATTACCCCGCTACAAGTTGTAGTAATAGGAGAATCAAAGCCTTCCTTTATTTATAGTCTCAATATAATCAATCGCTTTCGCGTGTACTTTGGAAACTGAATAAGTTTCTTTGAGACTTACTACAGCACAATACTCAATTGTGTTTCTCCAACATAGTAATAATTGGCTCTTCGAGAGCTCTCAATTAATTTTGTACTACCACAGACTGAGGTTCGAGATCCTCACATTCTTGCATTCCGTATTTTCAAGAGTCTCAGGCTCAATAGATTCTTCGTGAATCTCGGAATTAATCAAATCATGAGCGTCCTCATGTGATTCTTTCATAGTGTCATTTAGATCGTTCTTTTTCCTCTTTCTAGGATTTCGATCTTTGGAACCTATCTGCCACGCTTCTGGCGTGCATTTGACTCATTGGATATGACACTAGATATTTGTCCAATAGGGACTTCAATACGGATCGGAACATTTTCCGCGTGAATGTGGGATTTCGTTATCCTTTTCAAGTCCGTAAATGTGTCAGGCATTTGATTTGCTATTCTTTGCAAATGGATAATCTTTTGTACCTCTTTCTTTCAAATAGAGGTATGTGGATCAAGATGAGATAATGATTCATTTTTCCACAAAATTTCCCGTTTGGTTTCATCGACTTCTCCCCCTAATTTTGGGAAAAGTGTCTCATCAAATTGACAATCTGCAAATAGTGCAGTGAACAAATCTCCTGTCAATGTTTCGAGGTAGCGAATAATGGAGGACGATTCATACTCAACATATATTCCTAACCTTCTTTGCAAACCCATTTTGGTGCGGGATGGCGGTGCTACAGGCACCTATACTGCGCATCCAAAGCTTCTTAAATGGGATATATTGGGTTCATGACCCAAAACCAATTGCAATAGGGAATATTTGTGATAATTCGTCAGTCAGAGACGAACTAGCATTGCTGCATGCGAAATGGCGTGACCCTAAGCCGAAGCGGGCAGCCGACAAAGTAGCATTGCTGCATGCAAAATGGCGTGAACCCAAACCGAAATGGGCAGCCTCGTTTTCATGAAGAATTCAAGATTATTCTCATCTATTATCCATTAACTTTGCAAACGCAAGGTTGCGTGATGGCAACAAGCACACATTAGTCCATCTACAGGATGCGTCTATCAAGACCATGAAATACCTAAACTACCCACTAGGTGGGTGAATATGTCCACAAATGTCCCCTTGTATACGTTCCAGAAACTGGGGTGACTCAGTCCCAACCTTTGTTGGGGATGGTCTGATAATCAGCTTGCCTTGATAACACGAAGTGCAAGGATATTCATTACTTGAAAGAATTTTGAAATTCTTTAACGGATGCCCATATGAGCTTTCTATAATCCGTCACATCATGGTTGATCCTGGGTGACCCAGTCGATCATGCCAAAGTACAAATGTATTGGACTCAGTATTCTTTAGATTTACTGTTGAATGTGCCTCAATTGCACTAATTCTTGTCCAATACAGGCCACAAGATAAAGACGGGAATTTCTCAATAACCCTCTTTTGGCCGGAGACATTCTTTGAAGTGAGGACGAGATATTCGAGATTATCTTCATCCATTGTCTCAATATTGTAGCCATTCTGGCGTACATCTTTAAAACTCAACAAGTTTCTTCTTAGACTTGGAGGAGAATATTGCATTCTCTAAGATAAACGTCATGCCTTTGGGCAGAGTTACATTTGCTCTTCCGGAGCCTTTCAATCAATTTACTTCCCATGGTATGACATACAAAAGGAATACATTAACATAAGAATAAACAACTTCAATTCTTTTGTGTCACATAATATTTTCAAAATCTGCTGCTAACAGTTGACTAACAAAATCAGATATGTTATCCATTATCAAGTACTATGCAGTTTGAAAATTTCAGCGTTTTTCATAAGACAATCGATTATTAAACACACAATCGATTGTTGGAACATAGAAAATCGATTGTTAAACACACACAATCGATTATTTGTTATTTTTGAAAAACATCAGATCACACTGTCTAACGACAATCGATTGTTAGATATAGACAATCGATTGTGGGTGATTTTTGAAAAATTCCAGACCTCACTGTTTCAAGACAATCGATTGTTAGACAAAGACAATCGATTGTTGGCTATTTTTGAAAAATTCCAGAACACACTGTTTCAAGACAATCGATTGTTAGCCAAAGACAATCGATTGTTGATCAATTGTTTTTCAACTTTAATGCGAAAATAGTTGATAATCGACTAGTTTTTCAGGCTAGTCGATTACCCCCACTGGAAAATAAAAGTTTTATTGATATTTGAATATATTGAAGATATTCTAAAGGACTACTGCTAACATTGCTTTATGAACTAACTAATACGAGCTAATGCTAATGACTATTAGTTTATTCACTAACTAATACAAATAAGTAGAACAAAATCAAATAACTCCATCTTCTTTCATCACGGATCCATCGCCGATTAGGTGGTCTATTTTTCCATCGGGTTGCTCAAAGAAGTCTGCCACATCCAGGTGGGTGATATCCTCATTGTCGTCATAGACAAAATTTGTTTCAGGGCCTTTTCTCTTTCGAGATGCTTGATAAAGGTCAACCAAGTGTCTTGGTATACGGCAAATCTTTGACCAGTGCCCTTTCCCACCGCAACGATAACATATAGTTTCTGAACTATTTGCCTTAGGATCTTCGGGATCCCGTTTCTGCTTTCGGTGGTTATCTCTCTTTGGGGGGTGACGGACTTCTTTGGAATTTCTTCCTTGTCCACGTCCTTGGCTTTGACCCCGTTTATGACCGTGATCATGGTCCCTTTTATGTTTGGCATAATGAGAGTGCACCATATCTGCTTCAGGCAGTGGTGTAGACCCAGTTGGTCTATTTTCGTGATTTCTCATGAGCAGGTCATTATTTCGCTCAGCCACTAGTAAGAGAGAAATCAGTTCAGAGTACTTCGTAAAGCCTTTCTCTCGGTACTGTTGCTGCAGTACCATATTGGAGGCATGAAACGTTGTAAACGTTTTCTCAAGCATATCGTAATCGGAGATGTTATCTCCACATAGCTTCAGTTTAGAAGTAATTCTGAACATAGCAGAATTATATTCAGAAACGGACTTAAAGTCCTGTAGCCTCAGATGGGCCCAATCATATCGTGCTTGTGGCAGAGTGACCAACTTCAGGTTGTCATATCTCTCCTTTAAGCTGTTCCACAAAACGAGTGGATCCTTGACGGTGAGATATTCAATCTTCAAACCTTCGTCAAGGTGGTGGCGCAAGAAAATCAAGGCCTTCGCACAATCTTGGGTGGATGCTTTTTCTTTATCTTTGAGGGTGTCTCCGAGACCCATAGCATCTAGGTGGATTTCAGCATCCAACACCCATGTCATATAGTTCTTGCCCGAAATTTCAAGGGCAACGAACTTTCTTTTCATAATGTCAGACATACTCGAAAATTAAATTAGGAAGAGGGAAAATACCTTGGATTTTCGAGAATGATACTTGAGACGGTAGAGTCTCGTGCTGATAACGTGTTATAAACTAAAGCAAAAGACAAGACAATAGAACAAGAACAATAGCAATAGAGAGAAGAGTAGAGAGAGTTCTTCTTATTGAGTTGAGAGGGGTACCAAGGGATGATTTACAATAGTAGGGGGCACCTCTATTTATAGGGGAGAGGAAGATTTAGCTACCACTAATAGAACTCTAAAATCTCTCTAATTAGATACATTAAAGACATTCACCTTAAATAGAAGTGTAAGAATCTTCTATTTCATAACATACAATTCATTTTAAAAGATTCTTAAATTTATTATGTGTGCCTTCAATCAAAGGATTTAATACCCTTTTTCTTTTCCTTTTTTCTCTCTTTCCCCTTTTCTTTCCCGATCTTCCACCCACACTCCAAATCTTTTTTATTCCTATTTCTTTCCTTCTTCAACGCCTAATTGCTTCTCTTTTAATTCAAATGTGTCTTGTAAATTGCTTTTTAACATTACATATGTCATGTAGCTTTACATAAATTGTTACCAATTAATTATAGTTCACTTTAGTCACTAGTCATAGTAAATGACAAGTAATATAATTTGGCGTATGGAAATTCCCTTTTTCATTGATAAAATGATCTAATACCTTTTTCGTTTTCTCTCGAATGTCAATAAAAAAAAATTCCAAAGAGTTAATAGTGACACAAGTGGATACTTTATTTTCAGCACCAAAAAGAAAACTAAAAAATAATTGATATTTTTAAATTTTATTTGCTAACAGTTTTAAATTTTGTTTATGGGCAGTTCTTCTCCTTGAATTTGAATCAAAAACGTAAAAGAAGATTTACAGGGTATTTGATTAAGCTTATAAGCTGGTCAAATTGACTTATAAGTATTTTTGACTTATCTACGCGTTGGTAAAATTAAAAGTACTTATAAGTTAAGTGCTTATAAACCAAAAATAAGCCAAAAGCCATAAGTAGATCTCCCTCAGCTTATCAAGTTTCAGCTTATAATCATTTTAGGTTTGACATTCCTAAAATACTTCTTTTTAAAATAAACTCTTCGTATACCCAATTCTTCAACTGTTTACTAAATTCAGCACTTTTATCCAAACACGTAACTGCTTAATTTTTAAATCAACTTTAGCACTTCAAAATAATTTTCAGCACCTAATATTTATCAGCTACTCTAAATCAGCTAAGCCAAATAGACTCTTAGAAACCATCAGCTATTCCCACTTTCTCCATTCCTCTTTTGTTTTTAATTGTTTTTTTTAATGTACATATTTTTAACTCAAAGTAGGAATTGGATAGTGAGACTGAACTTTGAATCATGTTGTGACAGATATATGCAATGACATCATACTTTCATTAAAAAAAAATTCCTTTTCCTAATATCAAACTAACCAATTTTAAAGTAGAACAATATAAGGAATCTAAGGTTATAGAAGCCTTCGACACTTTTAATCAGCATAATATTGCAACTTTAATTGGCACTATAAAGCAAGGGTGCTTAATCATTTTTATAGCATATGATAAAAGAAGTTCTTTGTTAACCTTTGAACTAATTCAACACCATCCATTTAGAACAATAATATTTGTATTATAGCTAAATACTACAAAAAAAATATTGTAGAACAAAAACTAATGTATAAAGAGAAAAATAGATATAACGTAATTCTACCCGCATTCTAAATGTATTTGATAAAATTAAGCAAATAATACTCAAAAATATTATTTATAATTTAAGTATCGAAATAATTATGAAAAAGTCATACAAGATAAAGTAAAGTTAAATTCATGAGTAATATAAGATTATATTTATTAAATTAAATTAAACATGTAATTTACTAAAAATACAGATGAAAATTTAATAATATGACGTAACGGATAATACAATTAGATATGCAAGCAACAAAAAAAATTAAATTTTTGGAAAAATATAAAAATTGATATATTCAAACTAAAACTGCAAATGTTGTTGTTAAGTTACTCTCTTTGATTTTAAATTAAAATAATTTAAGTAAAATTTTTATACATTATTTTTTTTTCTGTTAAATATTTCTAAAATACGTACGACTTAAATATAATTTTTATATAAAATTTAAACAAAATGTTTTTTGTATTTTCTATTTTATTATATATAGTAAAAATAAATTTCATACAACTAATTATATATTATACAACTTATCTACAATTTTCATACATTATTTCTACCCAATTATATATAATTATAATATCATACAACTTAAATACAGTTTTACGCAATATATATATATATATATATATATATATATATATATATATATATATATATATATAGATATATATATATATATATATATATATATATATATATATATATATATAAAATAGAATATAATTTTTCTACAACTTTACTATAATTTCTGCAGTATAATGTATGTCATGTCTTCTTCTTCTTCGAGTTTTAATATAAAATTTAGCCAAAATCATGTCTAATCTTCACCAAAACACCCTCAAAATTGAGATATAAACTTCAAACCATATTCCATATTATTTGCAACAACACCCAATTCAAACAAATAATGATTTTTGAAAACCCAATAAGCTTCAAAGTTTATTAATGTCTATCAATAGTGGATATGCTGCTCTCTTTTTCTTTGCTTTACATTGCTGAAATTACGAATTGAGAGATAGAGAGAAACATAGAGAGAATTCTCAATTGCTTGCAAAAACATCCAATTTAAATAAATAATATTTTTGAAAACCCAAATTCGAATTGAAAACTTCAAAGCTTCTTAATGGCTATCAATGGTGAAATTGATGCTCTCTTGTGCAAGATAGGTGGGGGAGGGGGTAGAATGTGGAGATAGAAACGTGAAGGAGATGGGGGATACAAAGAGAGAAACATTGGGGGAGTGGGAGTGGGAGTAATTGTAGGAATTTATTAATTATCCTTAAATCCGAAAAATGTACGTAATTGATAATTTTGTATATAGAATGTAATTAAAGTGAAACTTGAGTAGGGAGGGCAATAAAGTTTTTAATAGTGTATATGTATGTAAAAAGAGACTTTTTCCTTCCTATACTATATATGAAACCTTATTACCAAAAATGTGCATAGTTTCATATTTACCTGCCATGTTCATAGTTATTTTACAAAATATATATCATTCATTAAATACCAATTATTAAAAGCAGATTCCTTCCTAATCAGGCGTGCTACAAATCTAGAACTAAATATTTTTCCAGATATTCCTATTTAGGCGCGCTATAATTATGGAAGTAAATATTTTTACAGATATTTTCACCATTGACAGCCATTAAAAAGCTTTAAAGCATTGAATTCAGATTTGCGTTTTCAAAAATCATTATTTGTTTGGATTGGATGTTGTTGAAAATAATCGGGAATATGATTTGGAGTTTATATCTCAATTTTGAGGGGTTTTGGTAAAGATTAGACTTGGTTTTGACTGAATTTCAGATTGAAAGAAGAAGAAGAAGAAGAAGAAGAAGAAGAAGAAGAAGAAGAAGAAGAAGAAGAAGAAGAAGAAGAAGAAGAAGAAGAAGAAGAAGAAGAAGAAGAAGAAGAAGAAGACATATTGCTGAAATTATAGACAAATTGTAGATTATTTGTATTCTGATTGTAGGTGCTTTATTTTCTGTTTTCATAAATAAAAAATGGCTAAAAATGCTACAAATCTTCTGATAAAGCACAATTATGTCAAAAATCACAATTATGCTACAATTGAATGGGAATTTGAGATATAAAATTCAATGTACCCAGTTTGTAGATATTTTATAGAAAAATTGTAGATTATTTGTATTCTAATTTTAGATGCTTTGTTTTCTGTTTTGAAAAATAAAAAATGATTAAATCTTCTACAAATCTTCTGCATAAAAACGCAATTATATCGAAAATCTCAATTAAACTACAATCGAATGGAAATTGAAATATTAAAATTTAATATACCTAGTTTGTACATATTTTTTAGATGAATTGTAGATTATTTGTAGTCTGGTTGTAGATGCATTATTTTATGTTTTCACAAATCCAAAACGGCTAAAACTTCTACAAAATCTTCTGAAAAAATACAATTATTGTGATAAAAATAATAAATATTGCAATAGATTATAACATTTGATATTGTTTGAAAATTAGGACTATGAAATTGATGGCACGTGTCTTTTATGCACGTGTCCTGCTGGAAATGAACGTAATTCACTATTTTTACCATTTGAACTTTCTCAGTTCAATTGTAATGACGTCGTCGTTACTTGGGGTAGTTCCTATGGCTCTATTTCTCAATCTATCATTCTCTCGTTCTCTTTTCATATCTGGCGCCTCAGTTTCCGCAACTTCCTCAGCATCAGAATCTTTGAATGTTACCTTTGCAAACCTTTCATTGAGTATAGAGCACTTGTAAAACCATAGTTTTAACCTTACAATTATTAAACCACCCAAATATTGAATTGTTTCTTTTACTATTATTCAATTTGAACATATGTGCATTTTAAATCTTTTAACCACTTTTATGATTATTATTTTTTAAAGAGAATTGCAACGTCGTTAAAACATGCCTCGAACCACGTCACATAAATGCACACTGCGGATTTTGACACATTTGAACTTCGTTGAGATTTAGATTTGGGTCAGATAAATGTGCACCCGCATTTAGGAAAGGTGAATTATTAAAGGCACGTCATAAGGCGACTAGCGCATTATTATCTTTGTGAGAGGCCATAAATATTCGCTAAATGGCTCATCTCCAGTTCTAAGTATTTCAAACTCAGCCTTTTACGGGAGATAACCCATAGGACTATTTTATCCTAAAAATTAACTATGAGGATTTATTATGGATGCCACATCCGAATGGCCTGGGTTCATGTATCAACTGGACCTCAATGGAGCCCAGCTTGACAGCCCTAACCTTGGGTCCAAGGGAAACCCTTTCACTTAATCTTTAAATGAGATGAGTCATTATTTATTTCTATATTTTGGGCCTTACCCTGAATCTAAGCTGAACTGCAGGGACTATACATATAAACTACTGAAGTTGGTGGGCCAGATGGTCCAATCAGCCCAAACAAGCTTGGCATTGCACAAATAATTGTTACATGCTTGCTTATGTCACGAAATGGATGTGACCAATGTCACTTGCTCAATTTAAATTTGTTCAACACAAACAACTATCAAGTTAGAATTTAGCTAACACTTAGGAAATCTCAAATGAAATTATATTACAAACAAATATCATATAATGAATTTTAACAGTCCTAACATTTCTCGAATTTGTCCAGCCCTTAGGAAACCCAGAACCAAATTACAACTGCTAACAATTATATAGCTAATCCAGCACTCCAACAGTCCCAGATTTATTTACATTCAGAAAACACTTAACTAAGTCAAGGAATTCACTCAAAATGCAAGAACAATAGACAATTAATTATTGCAAAATTTGCATCAGACTTCATCTCAATTATCAACTGGATTTCTACATTTGCATCAGGCTTAGTAAGTGTACCTGGAAATCACAAGAGCAACAGAAGCGTGCATAAATGAATTACTGGAAATAGGAGACAAGAATGAATTTCTGGATATAGGAGACAAGAAGCATGCATTAAACTTATGCAAAGAGAGAGAAAAAAAATAAGCAATTGAAAAGATTGAAACACTCACAGTTTTGGGCCATCGCTTGGACTGACCTCGAATTGGGTCTCCAAATAATGTTGCATGCTTGTTCTTACCAAGAACAAGCATATAGCCTTATTTGGAAACCCCTATTCGAACACTGGCACCTATGAAAATTCGACCTGCTTTAAATGTGACCTTAGACCTAAAATTCGTGCAGTTCTGGTTGGTTTTGAAAGATATTGGTCTTGGATTGGGGTAGGAGAAGGCGAGAAGACCCTTTTGTATGATTTTAGGGGGATTTGGAAGAAACGCCGCCGGACACGGCGGAGCCGGCGACCACTTCTTCGAATATTCGAGACGTTCGGAGATTATTCGAGGGCCAAGAGTTGGATATTTGGTTAGAGAAGGTTGAGGTGCATATGGGGTATTAATTTGGTAGGGTTTGGAGACTTGCTGCTGCCGGCGGTGATTTCCGGCCGGCGGTGGATGGTAGGGGGTGCGGTGGTTTGATGGTGGTGTTACATTGTTGGTTGAACTGTACGAGGAGGAAGCGTTTTGTCTCTAATGCCATTACACAGTGTTTGGACACTTTTATGTCAAATGCTAGGCTCCACATGAGCCGTTGGATGATGGGCGATGGACGGTCAGGATCATATGTCCCTCAAACGACGTCGTTTGGGTAGGGGTTGGATGGACCCGGTTGAGAGACGGGTAGACTGGTTATTTGGGCTTGGTTTTTAATTTTTTGGGCTGGTTTTAATTACAATTGGCCCCAAATGAGTATATATTTGACTTGAATTTTCAGGTCTTCTTTTAATCTTTTTCTTTATTATTTCAATTCCTAAAAACAAAATCCTAATTAATCTATAAAAACTTAATTAGCCATACAATTATTATCAAATAAAAAGATTAAACGGAAAAACAAAATTACTTAAAATCAGTCTTAAATGCACATTAAGCCATTTTTTTGAATTTCCTTTCCAATTACTAATTAATTTCTAAAAATGCAAAATTACTCCTAAGTGCACATGCCTCATGTATTTTTTTGTATTTTCATTAACTAAAAATGCACAGAAATGCGAAAAATTAGCAGAATAATGCCACAAAAATATCAAAATTGCAAATAAACAAACGAAATTATTTTGTTTTGAATTTATGGGAGTAATGTATATATGGAAAAAATTACATGCTCACAGCTGCCCCTCTTTGCGCGGAAACACGAAGAGCTTTTGTGCAAAGATAAGCGAGCAAACATGAGAGATTTTTTCCCGTTTGAATACTCCGTGAGAAGCATTTTTGAAATTCTTGACCGTATCCTGTTTCAGAGGTTGCCTACATATCCTCGGCTGAAGAGGAATCAGGTCAGTGTAGTTTAGGAGTGCTTGGTAGCTGGGACTATCGAGACTATGATTTTACAGTTGTTGTTGCTGCTACTACTATTAGACCCCTTTATTACACCATTGTGAGAAATAAAGATGCTAGACTAAGCTATGAACTATGGATTACAAGAAAACCTATCTATATCTTCCAACTTGCTCTGAATCCTTGTTGCTTTGTTGTCTTGTATTTCTTGATGTGGAACTTATTGTTGCTTTATTGACTGGCATTTCTTCTTGTGGAATTTCTTGTTGCCCTGTTGTCTGGTATATCTTCCTGTGGAACTTCTTGTTGCCTTAATGTCTGGTAAAACTCCATGTTGACTTCTTGTTTTCTCTTCTATGTTTGATGCTGAATTGCTGGTCTTGAGATGTACTCCGTTGAGAGCATTCCCTCGTTCTACAGGTGGGCGCCTGAATACTTGAACTTGTAATTTGAATGATATTCCCTTGTTCTACAGGTGGACGCTTGATCATCAAGACTTGACTTCTGAAGAATATGCCCTTATTTTCCAGGTGGATGCCTCATTTCCAAGACTTGAAATTTTGAAAAATATTTACTTGTTCTACGGGTGGATGCCTGATTACAAAAACTTGGAATTTTGAAAAATATTCCCCTATTCTACAGGTGGGCGCCTGATTGTTAAAACGTTGAAGTTTGAAAAATATTCCCTTGTTCTACATGTGGGAACCTGATTGCCAAGACTTGAATTTTTTTGAAAAGTATTCCCTTGTTCTACAGGTGGGCGCCTGATTGCCGAACTCGAAATTTTTGAAAATAATTCCCTTGTTCTATAGGTGGGCACCTGATTACCAAACCTTGAATTTTTGAAAAGTATTCCCTTGTTCTACACGGGCGTCTGATTACTAATCCTTGAATATTTGAAAGTATTCCCTTGTTCTACAGGTGGGCTGATTATAAAAAACTTAAAATTTTGAAAAAATATTCCCTTGTTCTGCAGGTGGGCGTCTGAGTATCAAAAACGTAAAATTTTGAAAAATATTCCCTTGTTCTACAGGTGGGGTGCCTGATTGCAAATACTTATTATTTTGAAAAATATTCCCTAGTCTCCAGGTGGACGCCTGATTACCCAACCTTGAATTTTGAAAAGTATTCCCTTGTTCTATATGTGGGCGCTGATTATCAATAACTTAAAATTTTGAATAATATTCCCTTGTTCTATGGGTGGGCGCCTGATTGCTAAAACTGGTCCTCACAATTCTCAACTGCTGAAAATTTCAAGACTATGCTGTGTTTCTGAAAAGGTATTATTTTCCAATATGTATTAAAGAACCCTAGCTCATATAAATGAATTACTGGAAATAGGAGACAAGAAGCGTGCATTAAACTTATGCAAAGATAAAGAAAAAAATCAGCAAAGGAAAAGATTGAAACTCTCACAGTTTTTGGCCATCGCTTGGACTGACCTCGAATTGGGTCTCCAAATAATGTTGCATGCGTGTTCTTACCAAGAACAAGCATATATCCTTATTTGGAAACCCCTATTCGAACACTGGCACTTATGAAAATTCGACCTGCTTTGAATGTGACCTTAGACCTAAAATACGTGCAGTTCTGGTTGGTTTTGAAAGAGATTGGTCTTGGATTGGGGTAGGAGAAGGCGAGGAGACCCTTTTGTATGATATTAAGGGGATTTGGAAGAAACGCCGCCGGACACGGCGGAGCCGGCGACCACTTCTTCGAATATTCGAGACCTTCGGATATTATTCGAGGGCCAAGAGTTGGATATTTGGATAGAGGAGGTTAAGGTGCATATGGGGTGTTAATTTGGTATGGTTTGGAGACTTGCTGTTGGCGGCGGTGATTTCCGGCCGGCGGTGGATGGTAGGGGGTGCGGTGGTTTGATGGTGGTGTTACATTGTTGGTTGAACTGTACGAGGAGGAAGCGTTTTGTCTCTAATGCCATTACACAGTGTTTGGA
This sequence comes from Nicotiana benthamiana, assembly GCA_034376525.1. Classification (NCBI taxonomy): domain Eukaryota; kingdom Viridiplantae; phylum Streptophyta; class Magnoliopsida; order Solanales; family Solanaceae; genus Nicotiana; species Nicotiana benthamiana. The sequence goes on from CM067330.1 coordinate 96,471,796, forward strand.
CACTTTTATGTCAAATGCTAGCCTCCACATGAGCCGTTGGATGATGGGCGATGGACGGTCAGGATCATATGTCCCTCAAACGACGTCGTTTGGCTAGGGGTTGGATGGACCCGGTTGAGGGACGGGTAGACTGGTTATTTGGGCTTGGTTTTTAATTTTTTGGGCTGGTTTTAATTACAATTGGCCCCAAATGAGTATATATTTTACTTGAATTTTCAGGTTTTCTTTTAATCTTTTTCTTTATTATTTCAATTCCTAAAAATAAAATCCTAATTAATCTATAAAAACTTAATTAGCCATACAATTATTATCAAATAAAAAGATTAAACGGAAAAACAAAATTACTTAAAATCAGTCTTAAATGCACATTAAGTCATTTTTTTGAATTTCCTTTTCAATTACTAATTAATTTCTAAAAATGCAAAATTACTCCTAAGTGCACATGCCTCATGTATTTTTTTGTATTTTCATTATCTAAAAATGCACAGAAATGCGAAAAATTAGCAGAATAATGCCACAAAAATATCAAAATTGCAAATAAACAAACGAAATTATTTTGTTTTGAATTTATGGGAGTAATGTATATATGGAAAAAATCACATGCTCACAGCTGCCCCTCTTTGCGCGGAAACACGAAGAGCTTTTGTGCAAAGATAAGCGAGCAAACATGAGAGATTTTTTCCAGTTTGAATACTCCGCGATAAGCATTTTTGAAATGCTTGACCGCATCCTGTTTCAGAGGTTGCCTACATATCATCGGCTGAAGAGGAATCAGGTCAGTGTAGTTTAGGAGTGCTTGGTAGCTAGGACTACCGAGGCTATGATTTTACCGTTGCTGTTGCTGCTACTGCTGTTAGACCCCTTTATTACACCATTGTGAGAAATAAAGAAGCTAGACTAAGCTATGAACTATGGATTACAAGAAAACCTATCTATAACTTCCAACTTGCTCTGAATCCTTGTTGCTTTGTTGTCTTGTATTTCTTGATGTGGAACTTATTGTTGCTTTATTGACTGGCATTTCTTCTTGTGGAATTTCTTGTTGCCCTGTTGTCTGGTATATCTTCCTGTGGAACTTCTTGTTGCCTTTATGTCTGGTAAAACTCCATGTTGACTTCTTGTTTTCTCTTCTATGTTTGATGCTGAATTGTTGGTCTTGAGATGTACTCCGTTGAGAGCATTCCCTCGTTCTACAGGTGGGCGCCTGAATACTTGAACTTGTAATTTGAATGATATTCCCTTGTTCTACAGGTGGACGCTTGATCATCAAGACTTGACTTCTAAAGAATATGCCCTTGTTTTCCAGGTGGGTGCCTCATTTCCAAGACTTGAAATTTTGAAAATATTTACTTGTTCTACGGGTGGGTGCCTGATTACAAAAACTCGAAATTTTGAAAAGTATTCCCCTGTTCTACAGGTGGGCGCCTGATTGTTAAAAAGTTGAGGGTTTGAAAAATATTCCCTTGTTCTACATGTGGGAACCTGATTGCCAAGACTTGAATTTTTTTGAAAAGTATTCCCTTGTTCTACATGTGGGCGCCTGATTGCCGAACTCGAAATTTTTGAAAACTATTCCCTTGTTCTACAGGTAGGCACCTGATTACCAAACCTTGAATTTTTGAAAAGTATTCCCTTGTTCTACAGGTGGGTGTCTGATTACCAATCCTTGAATTTTTGAAAGTATTCCCTTGTTCTACAGGTGGGCACCTGATTATAAAAAACTTAAAATTTTGAAAAAGTATTCCCTTGTTCTGCAGGTGGGCGTCTGAGTATCAAAAACGTAAAATTTTGAAAAACATTCCCTTGTTCTACAGGTGGGGTGCCTGATTGCAAAAACTTATTATTTTGAAATATATTCCCTAGTTCTCCAGGTGGGTGCCTGATTACCCAACCTTGAATTTTGAAAAGTATTCCCTTGTTCTACATGTGGGCGCTGATTATCAAAAATTTAAAATTTTGAAAAATATTCCCTTGTTCTACGGGTGGGCGCCTATTTGCTAAAACTGGTCCTGACAATTCTCAACTGCTGACAATTTCAAGACTATGTTGTGTTTCTGAAAAGATATTATTTTCCACTATGTATTGCTATGAGTTATATCTGTTGGGGATGTGCTGGTGACTAGTGATTAAAACCACCTCCCATTATCCAGGCGGGTCCTGACAACTACTAATTTGATAACAAAAAGGTGACAACTAGGGGTTAGTATTTAGGGATACATCTCACTGCCCGGGGGGGGGTCCTGATAACTCTTGTTGACTCTTGCTCTGATGACTTTTGCTGACTCAGATAGGGAAATTTGAAAATTTCCTTCTAAATCCCATTATCCATGAGGGTCCTGATGACTCTTCTTGGTTCTTATTGACTCTAGCTGGGGGAATATTTGCTCTAAGTCCCATTTTTCAGGAGGGTCCTGATGACTCTAACCGACTCTTATTGACTCTGGCTGGGGATATTTTTGGCTCTAAATTCCACTTTTCAGGAGGGTTCTGATGACTGTTATTGACTCTTGTTGGGGAAATATCTAATCGAAGTCCCATTTTTCAAGAGGGTCCTGATGACTCTTATTGACTCTGCTTGGGGAAGTATTTGCGTTTGACCATGCCACCCAACTGTTTGTGTTATAAGCTAAGTCCCATTTTTCAGGAGGGTCCTGACAACTCTAACTGAAAACATACAAGTCGTGTTTGTGCCATTTGTTATCCGTGATTACTCCTAACCTTGAAATGAGTCCCATTCTCTAGGAGGGTCCTGAGGGTTCCAACCTAAATGCCAGTTCTAATTTCTGGTTGTTTCTGCGGCCTCTTACTGGGGAGGTGTTGGCGCTTGCCTATGTTACTCGCCCCTGCGTGAGTTTTAAATTGTGTTCCATCTCAACTTTCATGCCTATTTTAACCCTTGGTTGTTTCTACTATATTTTGTTAATTAAAGTTTGTCCCATTGTGCTCTTTACTGGGGAGGGTGTTTATGGATGTCCCTTTTGAACTTTAACTAAATCCCACTTCCAGGTGGGTTCTGAGATTTTGATCATACCTGCTGCGTGTCGCCTTCTCCTATGGGATTTTCTGCCCCTGTATCAATCAAAGAAAACTTGTCAGTTTGAAAAATTGTGGTTGGCTCGCGGCATTCTTGTTGGAAGCAGCCTCCTCGCCGTCATGTTCTGTTGTGTTCAAATTTCCATGTTGATGATGAGTTGCTTGAGTTGGTTGGCTGACCCCTCGAACCTTTACAGCTTTACTTTGCACCCCTCTTTCTTGTGCAGAAATCCTTCATTCTGCCGAATCTTATCTCTTCCCTCAATTGCACTTTTTATGCATCTTCCTTTTTGTTTTTTTTTCACTTGTTGTCTTTATTACGTCTTTGGGCGTCGCGCACTTTTTCCCTTTGGGAGTTGATAATCGGCTTTGTCATTCCTTTTGTTTGCCTAAACAAAATATTTTAGACTCGAAAGAAACATGAAATGCAAGGACTCCAAACGGTATTTAGGGTGAAGAATTGTATAATCACTGATTGTCGAAAAAACAAGGAAGAAGACTTATCTTGAAAAGTAACCGCTGGTTTCCGCGATCATGACATGTACTTCGGCCTAATAGCCCCTTTCTAAGTTTTGCTCTTACCTTACCTTCGCCTCACGGTCCATGGGAAGGTTTTCACCGATAAGACTCTCTTTTTATTTTTATTTTCTCTCAACCTCTCGACGCCTTATGGTGCCTGTGAGGGTTTTTACCAATAAGACTCTCTCATTTCATTATCTTTCTTGTCTAGCTCGGGGTGTTGTCCCTATCAGGAATCCTCTTTACTTGCTCAACTTGGCATCTTTTGAAGCCTGATCAGAAGGTCTTTCTTTGGACCATAACATGGGCTTTTGGATAGGGTTAGAAATAAAGAGTATTAAAGGCTCAAAATAACTCAAATGGGTTCAGAATTACATCTTTCGGAATCAAATTCTTTCAAAGACCACAACTTCTGCCCTAGTTTCTTGCTTGGGGACTTTTGGATATTTATTTTGATGAGACCGAACCGTGAGGATGCCTACGTATCCTTAAAAGGAATCAGGTCAAACGTAGTTCATACCGATTCCTTGTTTTTGTTGTTGTTTTTCTTCTCCTCTTTTGTTTTTCTTTTCCCCTTCTTTTTCTTTGTTTTCTTTTATTTCTTCTTTTCCTTTTCTCTTTTCTCTTTTCTTTTATTTTATATTTTTTCCCTTTTTATTTTCCTTTTCCTTTTTATTCTTTTCTTTTCTTTTCAATTTTTTTTCCTTTCCTTTCCTTTCCTTTTATTGCCTTCTTGCGCCTTCTCACTTGCGCTTCCAATTTTTGTTACTGCTTTCGGATTCCGAAAGAGGGGTATAAAAAGAAAATAACTAAAGCTCAAAGAGGTTAGCAAATGATAGAGTTTTTAGATATCAAAATGCTTTCATTATTTCAATCTTCAAAATTTGCCAAGTACAAACAGATGTCGAGTACAAAAAAATATCTAAAGGAAATCATACATAATATATTTTGACAGCATCCGAATTGATAGTCATTTCCACACATTTCCCTTCCACATCTGTGAGATACAATGCTCCATTGGATAACACTCTTGATACGATGAATGGCCCTTTCCAGTTTGGAGCGAACTTGCCCTTTGCCTCGGCCTGGTGAAGGTGGATGCGCTTTAGTACCAGTTTACCTACTTCGAAATTTCTGGGGCGCCCTTTCTTATTATATGCCTTAGCCATTATTTGTTGATACAACTGGCTGTGATAGACCGCCGCCAGTCTTTTCTCGTCAATCAGACTCAATTGTTCCAAACAATCATTGACCCATTCTTCGTCGTCAATTCCTTCTTCGGCCACGATTTGAAGAGAGGGGATTTCAATCTCGGCCAGGATCACCGCCTCCGTGCCATATACCAATAAGTATGGAGTATCCCCCACTGAAGTGCGGACAAGGGTGCGATAACCTAACAATGCAAAAAGCATCTTCTCATGCCACTGCCTGGATCCTTCCACCATTTTACAAAGTATCTTCTTTATGTTCTTATTGGCTGCCTCGATCGCTCCGTTTTCCTTGGGGCGGTACAGGGTAGAGTTTCTATGTGCGATCTCGAACTGCTGGCATACTTCCTTCATTAGGTGACTGTTAAGGTTTGCCCCATTATCGGTGATGAGTGTTTTGGGATCCCGAACCAATAAATAATGTTTGTGTGCACGAAATTGACCACGGCCTTCTTGGTCACTTCCTTAAAGGTTTTGGCTTCAACCTATTTGGTGCAATAGTCAATAGAAACCAGGATAAATATGTGTTCGTTAGAAGCTGCTGGCTCGATAGGCCCGAAGACATCCATGCCCCAAGCAACGAAGGGCCATGGTGCCGACATCGTATGCAATTCAGACGGGGGAGAGTGAATAAGGTCTCTGTGTACCTGACACTGGTGGCATTTGCGTATAAAGCTGATACAATCTCGCTCCATGGTAAGCCAATAATACCTTGCCCAGAGAATCTTCTTTGCCAAAACATATCCGCTAATGTGCGGCCCGCAGACGCCAGCATGCACCTTATTCATGATGATTGTCGCCTTCCCAACATCTACGCATCTTCGAAAATCGAGATCTGGCATTCTTTGGTATAATATCCCTCCCCTGAAGAAGAATCCACTGGACAAACGACGGACTGTTCTCTTCTAGTCACTCGTGGCTTGCATCGGGTACACGCCTTTCTTGATATATTCCTCGATATCGTGGAACTAAGGCCTGCCGTCAAGCTCCTCTTCCACCATGTTGAAATAAGCATTTTGGTCCTGGATCCGAATATGTATCGAGTCAACATAAGCCTTGTCCGGGTGATGTAACATTGACGCCAAAGTAGCCAGGGCATCGGCGACCTCATTGTGAATTCTAGGAATGTGCCTGAACTCTACTGACCAGAATCATGACAAAGATCATGCAAGCATTGCCAATAAGGTATGAGTATTTAATCTCTTGTCTCCCACTCCTCTTGAATTTGGTGTACCAGAAGGTCCGAGTCTCGCAAGACCATGACTTCCTGGACACTCATGTCCGCTGCTAATCTCAAACCCAAAATGCACGCCTCATATTCAGCCATGTTGCTGGTGCAGTAGAAACGGATTTGAGCTGTGACTGGGTAATGATGTCCTTCTTCAAAAATGAGTACCGCTTATATCCCGACGCTTTTCATATTGGCAGCCCCATCGAAGAACAATTTCCATCCCGACTTCTCATCATTTTCCATTTCATTGATGTGCATCACTTCCTCGTCCGGAGAATATGTGTTCAAGGGTTCATATTCTTCTTCTATGGGATTCTATGCTAAATGGTCTACCAATGCTTGTGCCTTCATAGCAGTCCTGGTCATGTATACAATGTCAAACTCTGTGAGCAAGATCTTCCACTTTGCGAGCCTCCCGGTGGGAATGGGCTTCTGAAAAATGTATTTCAAAGGGTCCAGTCATAAGATGAGATAAGTGGTGTATGACGATAGATATTGTTTCAACTTTTGGGATACCCACGTCAGGGCGCAGCATGTCCTTTCAAGATGAGTATACTTAACCTCATAGGCCGTAAATTTCTTGCCGAGGTAGTACATGGCCTGCGCTTTTCTCCCGGTAACATCATGCTGAGCCAACACGCACCCAAATGAGTTGTCCAGGACCGTAAAAAATAAGATTAGAGGCCTTCTTGGTTCCGGGGGGACCATTACTGGTGGGTTTGACAATTATTCCTTTATCTTACCAAAAGCTTCCAGGCACTCTCCCGTCCATTTCACCGCAGCATCATTCTTCAACAGCTTAAAGATGGGCTCGCAGATGGTTGTGAGCTGGGTGATGAATCGACTGATGTAATTCAGTCTTCCCAGTAGACTCATTACTTCTATTTTGTTTCTCCGTGGCGGCAACTCCTGTATTGCTTTGATTTTTGATGGGTCTAGCTCGATGCCTTGGCGGCTGTCTATGAACCCTAACAAATTTCCCGAGGGGATCTCGAACGCACATTTTTCCTGGTTAAGTTTGAGGTCAAACCTGCGGAGCCTCTGGAAGAATTTTCTCAGATCTTTGACCTAATCAGACTGCTTCCTAGGCTTGATTATTACATCATCCACATAGACCTCAATTTCCTTATGTATCATATCATGGAAAATAGTTGTCATATTCCTCATGTATATGGCCCCAAAATTTTTTAAACCAAAAGGCATGACTCTATAACAGTACGTCCCCCACGGTGTGATGAACGCCGTTTTCTCTGCGTACTCTTCGTCCATTAAAATTTAGTGGTACCCGGCGTAACAGTCCATGAATGACTCGATCTCATGCTTTGTGCAATTGTCAATCAATATGTGGATGTTCGGCAAGGGAAAGTTGTCCTTTGGACTTGCTTTGTTGAGGTCGCAATAATCGAAACACACCCTAGTTTTTTCGTCCTTTTTTGGCACAGACACAACATTAGCTAACCATGTGGGATATCGTGTGACACGAATGACTTTTGCCTCAAACTGCTGGTCACCTCTTCTTTGATTTTCAGGCTCACATCACTTTTGAATTTCCTCAACTTTTGCTTAATTGGCGGGCAAGCCGGGTTTGTAGGTAATTTGTGGACTACCAAATCAGTGCTCAATCCGGGCATGTCGTCGTAGGACCATGCAATGACATCTTTGTACTCCTGCAATACTTTGATTATTTCTTCCCTAAGTTATGGATCCAGATGGACATTTATTTTTGTTTCTCTGATATTATCCGGACTTCCTAGATTGATCGCCTCTGTATCATTCAGGTTTGGTTCGGGTTTCTCTTGGAATTGGGTCATCTTTTTACTAACCTCATCCTATGCCCCTTCCTCATCATACCCTGGTTCATCCTCGTGTTCTATTTCCTGAATTATTATTTCTGGACTAGACCTGTTTTGAAGATTGGGCCGGGGAGTCCATACGCATGCCAGATCACTGGAACCAGCATAAAAATAACTGTAGAGAAGAGAGAAGAAAGAAAAGTAAAGAGAAATGGAAACTGTCATCATTGCTGAAAGGGAAATTGCATTTCATTAGAATCAAAGATAACAAAGTTTGCAGATCCAAATGACGGAAATAAGAACTGAGTGGACAACTGACGCTAATACAAACTAGACTAAAAGGAAAATCAAAACCGACTACCACGACTCCCTCCGAGTGGGAAGAGGGGTGGCTTCCCAGTTATTGATTTTTACGCGTGCTCCCATAAACTACATGTCTGCCCCCCTCGATCCTTCTCCCGCCTCGACCATATTCACCTCATTGATTAGTGGCCGGAAATCTTGGGTCTAGGGCCATTACTGGACTTGACAAATTATTTGGAAAACCTTGGGATAGGTTTCGGGAGAACCCATGCTTTCTGTCTCAGCTTCCTGTATCGCCTTAAGTCTGCGGCTGTGGGCTTGAACCCAAGGCCAAAAGTGTCCAGGTTTTTGGGAAGGGACACTGAATCCACGATGTCTTCCATAGAAACCCCCAACCCCTTTCCAGGCCTGAAACCATTTTTCAACATGTCTGATGCCACCGTGACGAATGCAGTTGCTATTTTGGGGTTATGCCGACTTCACCTTCTGGGATCTTCTAAACTGACACCGCATCAAACACCTAGTAAAACCATGGCCCTTGGCTATCCTCTGATTCAATAAAAGGTACGATCGCATCACTTGAGGTGCATTGATTGTCTTCTCCATGCACGACAATCTCTTGCCTGTCCCATTCAAATTTGACCATCTGGTGAAGTGTAGATGGCACTGCTTTGGCTGTATGAATCCAAGGCCTACCCAATAACAGATTATGGGAGACTGATACATCCAACACTTGGAATTCCATAGTGAATTCAACAGACCCTATAACTACTTCCAGCATTATATCCCCTACAGATGTTATTCTTGCAGACCCTTTCATTTTCCACCTTCAGCTTGGTTAGTGTGGGTAATGGAAAAATGTTTGCACTGCACCCGTTGTCAACCAAAACTCGGGTGACCATGGCATCTTCACACTTCACAATCAGATAAAGAGCCTGGTTGTGCTCAGTACCCTCCATAGGCAACTCATCGTTAGAAAATGTTACCCGATTTACCTCCAATATCTTGTTTTCAATCTTTTCCAAATGGTTCACCGTTATCTTATATGGGATATGAGCTTCATTCAAAATTTTTATCAACGCCCGTCGGTGCTTATCTCAGTTGATTAGTAAGGATAACAAAGAGATTTGGGCTGGTGTCTTCCTTAACTGCTCTATGATGGAGTAGTACTGCATTTTAATTTTCTTCAAGAATTCCTCCGCCTCTTCTTCTGATACAGCTTTCTTCACTGGTTCAGGGTTATCTTTGGATATTCTTCCCCTTCTCAACTCTTCTGGTGCAAAGTACCTTCCTAACCGAGTTAGACCTCGTGCCTCACACACTTCCTCCCTAACTTCTTTCCCTTTGTACATCACTATGGCTTGTTCATATCTCCAAGGCACGACTTTGTTGTTGATGATTGGGGGCTGGATTACTGGTTTCATAATAATTGGCTCTATGTAGACACCTTCCACAACCATGACGGTTTTTCTAGCTGCTCTATGAACTATTGCCTTTGCCTGTTCTTGCTTTGATGCAACCGCGATGCTGAGCTCCCCTGAACTACGACAGTTTTACTGCCTTCTTTTGGCCAGGTTACCAGCTTCTCGCTTCTTGCAACCTTGGTTGGCTCACTGGCTTTGATCATCATTACTATTTGTAAAGGTCTTCTGGACTCTCCCATTTATTTCAATCATGTCGGTTTCCTGGTGGGTCAGCAATGGGTTTTGGTTAATATTGGGCACCTTCGGAGTCTGCACCTTGATCATGTGGGAGTCGATAAGTTCTTGGATGGCGTTCTTTAAATGCCAACATTTTTTGGTGTCATGCCCAGGTGCACCAGAACAGTATTCATAGCTGACTGAATAATCTAAATTCTTTGGAGGAGGGTTTGGCAGTTTTGGCTCAATTGGTCTCAACATGTCTAGTTGTCGCAGCATGTGGAACAAGCTAGTGTAAGATTCTCCCAGCGGAGTGAAAGTCTTCTTTTTTTGCACCCTCTCATTTCTCAGGGCCGGATTGCCTCGAAAGGCGGGCCTCGGGGGTTGTTGGTAAGCTCTTGGAGGAGGGTATTGATTTTGTGCATTTGGGTAAGTGTTTTGAGGGGGTGGCGCACGCCATTGTGCGTGAGCAGGAAGTTGGGTATATGCTTACGCGTGATGGACCATGAAGCGAGGTTCTGGTGGTGGGAAGTAATACTGTGGCGGGCCATATGGAGTGTGTGGGTATGTCTGGTGGTGAGGAAGGGGCTGGCCGTAATGAGGTGGTGCCCGAGACCCGAACCAAGTTCCTAACTCCACTGTCGCTACTTCCTCCTTATTTTTTTTCCTGAAAGCTCCTCTAGCTCCCCCCTGGATGGCTTAAGTAGTTTCCTTGATTGCAGAGTAGCTCATGATTTTATTGGATTTGAGGCCTTCCTCAACCATACTTCCCATCTTGACCACTTCGTTGAAAGGCTTCCCTGCCGCTGATACCAAATGCCCAAAATAGGTAGGTTCCAAAGCTTGCAGAAGATAATCAACCATCTCACTCTCCTTCATGGGAGGATCAACTCTGGCTGCTTTTTCCCTCCACCGGAAACCATACTCCCTAAAACTCTCGTTGTGTTTCTTCTCCAACTTTGCCAGAGACAGATGATCTGGAACAATCTCGAGATTATATTGAACGTGGCATGCAAATGCTTGCACTAAGGCATACCATGTATACCACCGATTAGGATCCTATCGAGTATACCACTCTAGTGCCTACCCACTCAAACTTTGGCTAAAGTACGCCATCAACAGTTCATCTTTTCCCCCTGCTCCCCTCATTTTACTGCAAAACCCTCTCAAATGCGCGACCGGATCGTCGTGCCCATCGTATAAGTAAAATTTAGGCATTTTTAAACCTGGAGGCAACTGTATGTCCGAGAATAAGCAAAGATCCTTGAATTCCAAGCTCACGTGGCCACCTAATCCCCGTATGTCTCTAAAGGATTGTTCCAGACTCCGAACCTTTCTAAGCATCTCTTCCTGTTCGGAATTTTGACCTGCTTTTCAGATCCCATTGGGATTTTAGGACGAGGAACATAGGAGTAAGGCTCGTGGGCTTTGTAGGCAGGTTCTGGGGGATAGTATTGAGGGTCATAAGCTTGCAGCTGTGGTTCACTGGATGACCTATGCAATGTAGAAGGTGGAGGTGCCCCATAGATAGAAGCGATTGGAGGGGGGGTGAGGAGTGACTTTGGGTAGTGGGGCTGGTGGTTGAGAAATCGCACCCTGATGCTGTTAGTAAATAGGAAAACTTGGAGGCGGATCAGTGACAGATTGGTCGGGTGCTTGGGCCAATGGCGGGATAAAGGTTGGGTTAGTAGGATAGGTCGGAGGCGGCTGTCCTCTTACCCATTCCTGGTACATCTCGGCCATTTGGTGTTTAATCTTATACATTTCCTCCATCATAGAATTAACGTCCAATTCATCTGCCTCCTTCGAGGGGTCTATAATGCTGACATCAGCTTCTTGGTTGGCCATGACTTGTTTGCTTTTCGACCGCGTGTTGTAGGAGTGAGTTGCCAGAATGCCGCGAGTATTGGTCACCTATCTAATTTGGAACTGGAATTACAACACCAAAGACTTGTTAGTGGTTAGGTTCTTGGCACATAAGTGGCCACATATTAGGTATGTATGTACATAAATGGCAATTGATCCCTATATGCATTGGTTGATTGCGTCACCCTGTCTTTTATTTGCGAAACTCCTTTTTGTTTTAGCCTTATTCTCTCCCTCTCCATATTTATTCGATTTCCAATTTTATTCAATTATGATCGAATCCTATGTAGATTGCCTACGTATCATGTCCCCGCATGTATCATACCGTGCGTAGTTCTTGCAAATAAAAAGTGAGGCAAAACATATTTGGGAAAATTTCTATTCTCATTACAATAGACTTTACATATAGAGAGTTGAAAGGTGATAGATTAAACAAATGCTGATAAAACAGACTCGAACAACAACTAGCTATGCATAAAAGAAAATACAGAATCCCGGTTAAACTAATAGTGCAATCTTTAGGAGTACATTAATGCCTCAAGTGCTCCTGGGCCTCGTGAGGCATCGTTCGGCCTTGCCGCTGGCTTGCGTGCTAAACTCCCTTGGAGGTGGTGGAGGTCTCCATCCCTTGTAGGACTTTGTCATATCCTCGCAATGGCTACACCTTGTGATGTAATCTGCAATTACCCGTACTCTTTCCCTAATGACACCCTTTTCTTGCAACAAACGCCCAATTTGTTCATCCCTCGCCTCTAAAGTTTGCTTGGCTACCTAATTCAATTCCTGGAATTGCCTTAAATCCATCTCCAACCAAGGTATTGCTGCCTAACATTATTCTCTTTCGGCCTTGAGGTCCCCGACTTGCTTGGATCCTTTGTTCTTAACCATGATGACCCTCCGTTTTAACTCATCGTCATGTTTTTCCTTTAATTGCTCAATAATGCGGCCTCGTTCTTCCACACTTTTAGCTAATTATTTCCGAACCCTAGACAGCTCACCTTCGGCCTTATTCACGTCAAACCCATATTCGGCTACCTTTCGTCTCAAATTGTCTATGAGTTTTTCATCCTTCGCGCTCCTGGTAGGATTTCCTACGACTGCTTTCATCTTCTGGATTTGGGCTCGCAGTGCCTCATTTTCTTTGGTTAATCTTTTCTTCTGTCCCTCATCTGCTGCGGCTTGCAAACCTTTCTCAAATTGCAGTTCTTGGACTTTTTTTTCTAATCTTCCTATGGTGGCTCTGTACTCGTTTTCCTTGGCTAGCCAATCCCATTGTTCCTGTGATGTTTCAACAAATTCTTGGAGATGTGGCCTTTAAGCTGGCCTCGCAGGCTCTGTCTCTTTTCTATACCAGGAAGTCTATCCCGGTGCAACCTCACCTTTAGATATATCGCGTACTCGAGTACCCGCTGTCAAGTATTGGCATTCGCTCCAGATTTGACGCACAATGGCTTTAGGGAATTGATCATTAGTGTTAATCTCAACCCCTTGGTGGCTAATGTCCTCATCTCGGGGAATCATTTGGCATCTACCCAATTGCCTTAACACTCTATATGGCGCATAGGGTTGGATACTTTGGAGACCCATCAGAAGGAAATGAGGCCATGTGGCTGGCATATACACAATCTCATCCACAGGGAGCCACCCGAATGCCCATTATATTTGATTTGCAGTGACAACCCAAAGACGCGACACCCATTCTATGACACCCTCAGGTAGCATAAACCCATCAACCCTGTTGTAGAATTCTTTTATGCAGCTCTTTGTTGGTGACCCATAATTTATGAACCGAGGCCGGTGGCATAAATGCTCAATCATCCATATTTGTAATAATAGGTTACATCCCTCAAAGAAGTCTCCTCCTGCTTTACATATGGTGAGAGTACGGAAGATTTCAGACAAGATCATAGGAGCCAGGGTGCTCTTGGACTAAGTCATTAAAGTGATGACGACCCCTGCTATCCGTATGTCAATGTTTCTATCCTTCCACGGAAACACTAGAAGACCCAAGAAAAATACCATGAATGCACAACATTGATGCTCCTCCTATTTGAGTTGGTTCCGTTTGCTACAAGTATAACTGTCCGGGTTATTGAATTCCCTTATATGATCGTATCTATGATATATGAACTGCGGAATGTAGAAGCCAGTTGATAAGTCTGAGTTGTGAACCTTCCTACTAATTTTCAAGGAGTCCAAGAACTTGTGCACGGCAATGGATCTTGGTGCAATTAGGTATTGGTGTCTTAAAGGAATTGTAGGGCCCCCAATATATCTAGTTATTTATTCCAACGTCGGCGTGAGCTCAAAATTCGAGAAATGGAAGACATTGTGAGCCGGGTCCCAGAATGTGATCAATGCCTTTAGGATATCTCCCCTCGGGTTAATTTTTTGCAGCCCGGTAAGTCCTCCAAAATGCGTGTTGACCATGTTTTGCCTTGCTTCCCCCAGGTCATTCCACCACAAGCGCAGCTCCAAGGGAATTTTGTTCATGAACGTTATCGTGCTCATTCTGCACATTTATTAAGGTGAATTAGTATCTCAAAATTTGACTACTTAAATCCACAAAATATTAAAACTGTCCTCTTCCTTTTATGAAATTTATTTTCTAAAACCAGGGCCTGGCTTTTGCAAATACGGTCTTTCAGCACTTCCGAAGAAAGGTTTTAAGACTGTGGTCGCTTGCCGGCTAAAATAAGACTCAGAGGTGGCCATTTATGCGGAATCAGCCTTCCGGCGTCCCTTGCGGTAACATTCGGCTATTCCTGGCAGTAACAGCATCACCCGATTTATTTCAAAAAAAATGAATAAAATTGGACATTTATTTTTCTTGGTTTGGTTATTTTTGCAAATGAGAGGTTGGACCTGATGGGGATCACCTACGTATCTCGTTCCCGACGAGAATCAAACCAGCGTAGTTCGGGCAAAATAATTTATCAAAATCGAAACTTTAAACAGCCTCATATTTTGTTTTTGTTTTTTCTCTTTTTTCAAAAATCCGACAGCATTTCGGCGCTATTTGAGCATTGGTTTTTACAAGACAGATGACTAATCCCTAACAACCCTAATACTGCTATTTTTCACTATTTTCTTTCCTTATTTGCAAGCTGGTCAACATGCAAATCCCAAGCAGTTAAATGCACAGACAATCATGCATCAGGATGGTCTTTTCATTTCGGGTTACCTGTCCTAAACGGACCCAACCCCTGTGTTGAAGCCCCTAAGTCAAATGCATGATTAAAATAAGAGTTCCTACTAGGGTTCCGGCATGAGGTCAAGTTATTCTAACTTAAAACCTTGGTATAGGGTCTAGACTATGTACCCGAGCGGACAACTCGAGTCGAGAAGGGGGCTACGTACCGGGAACCAAATGGCCATCCGGCTTAGTAACTTGTCCGGCCTCTTTCTTATTTCAAGGTATGATACTAACAGAATAGGGAGTCTCAACCAGTAAGCACATCCCCGGAGGTGATAAGAGAAGGGATTCGTATTAGTTTATATGTACAGTTCAGATAATATCAAATCGGCAAAAGCATCATTTTGCACATTAAGCCAACATGTAAAATCAGATAAAAGCCCAAATAAAACAAATTCTTGAACCCTGAACCAAAGATTCTGGGTTCGATTCCTTAGCAGAGTCGCCAGAGCTGTCACACCTCCTTTTGGCTATCCACAACCCGGCGAAGGGAATAGATAATGGAGTTTTTCTAATTAAAGGGCAATCGAAACGGGATTCAATTATTTAAGAGAATTTTAGAGTCTCCACTTGGGAGATTTTTGGTGTCCCAAGTCACCACTTAGAATCCCGAATTGAGGAAAGAATGACTCCGTTTAACAGTCCGCGAACCAGAAATGCGAATAAGAAATTCTATTAACCCAGAAGAAGGTGTTAGGCATTCCCGGGTTCCGCGGTTCTAGCTCGATCACTCAATTGTTATATTTGGCTTAAATTATGTACTATGTGCATTTTAAATCTTTTAACCACTTTTATTATTATTTTTCTTAAAGAGAAGTGCAACGTCGTTAAAACATGCCTCGAACTATGTCACATAAATACATCTGTGGATTTTGACACATTTCAACTATGTTGTGATTTAAATTTAGGTCACATAAATGTGCACCTGCATTTAGGAAATGTGAATTATTAAAGACGCGTCCTAAGGCGACTACCGCGTTATTATCTTTGTGAGAGGCCGTAAATATTTGCTAAACGGCTCGTCTCCAATTCTAAGTATTTTAAACTCAGCCTTTTACAGAAGATAACCCATAGGACTATTTGATCCTAAAAATTAACTACGAGGATTTATTGTGGATGCCACATCCGAATGGCCTGGGTTCACGTACCAACTGGGCCTCAATGGAGCCCAGCTTGACAACCCTCACCATGGGTCCAAGGGCAACCCTTTCACTTAATCTTCAAATGAGATGAGTCATTTTATTGTTATATTTTGGGCCTTACCATGAATCTAAGCTGAACCGCAGGGATTATACGTATAAACTGCTGAAGTTGGTGGGCCAGATAGCCCAATCAGCCCAAACAGGTTTGGCATTGCACAAATAATTGTTACATGCTTGCTTATGTCACGAAATGGATGTGACCAAAGTCACCTGCTCAACTTAAATTTTTTCAACACAAACAAGTATCAAGTTAGAATTTAGCTAACACTTAGGAAATCTCAGACGAAATTATATTACTAACAAATATCATATAATGAATTTTAACAGTCCAAACAATTCTCGAATTTGTCCAACTCTTAGGAAACCCAGAACCAAATTACAGCTGCAAAAAATTATATAACTAATCCAACAGTCCAACGGTCTCAGATTTATTTGCATTCAGAAAAAACTTAACTAAATCAAGGAATTCACTCAAAATGCAAAACTAATAGACAATATATTATAGCAAAATTTGCATCAGACTTCATCTCAATTATCAACTGGATTTCTACATTTGCATCAGGCTTAATAAGCGTACCTGGAAATCACAAGAGCAATAGAAAAATAGTGGTCAGCAGACTCGGCCACAGCAATGCAACAACTGAACTAGCCTATACCCAGTTGTATAACCCAAAAACTAACAGAAAAAACCCAGCTTCAAATTTCAATTTTCGACTCCAGAAAAGCAATGCAACAGTGAAACAAGGACATTTCACACAAATTGGAACCACAGCAACTTCAGAACCAAATTTCCATCAGCTACACTCGGTTATCTCTATATTGACTGAGGAAGAAGTGGTCTCCAAACATGGTGTATTCAAAGGCTGCTATGATGGGTAATAGAACAGTAACAATTTCTGGATTTTAGCTTCAAAATTAGAAGAATTATAGAGATGCTTTTTCCAGATTTTTTTCCTGTCAGTGATTTTAATCCCTTTTATAGCCAAAAGCTAGGGGCATCATTTTTTATTATGTTTTTCCCTTAAGTCCCTCATTAATTTTCAGATATTACCTATTTGAACCCTCATTTCATGACTTGTTTCCCAAGTTACTGCAGCAATATTGCTGATTTTTGTATTAAAGACCCCTTCTAGAAGGTTCTAAATACTTCTACCATTTCTACCCTTTAGATGCTAACTATATTACCCTTGTTTGTTCCCAATATTACCACTAACAACCTAAGAGGTCCATATTTCCCTTAATTGCCTTAAGATTATTAGAAATGACTACACAAATCATGTGCTACCCTTCAATTATCTATTTGGATTCAAAAATAACTCCTAAGACTAATTTCCTAATCCTAGTAGCCATAATCAATCCAAATAATACTCACTCAAGGACAAACAGTCCAAATTCAGCACTCAATTAGAAATCAAGTCCAATATTCCCGTATCACAAAAAGAACTAGGAGACTACCATTACCAAAAATTAAATCTCAAGAGTCAATCCCTCAAAACATGTGAGCCAACACTTACTGAAATTAACAACCAAACATGGACATTGTTATGCTAAGAACATTAAACACTCAAGACCCTTTTCCGGTTATATGTGATTATAAACTCATATTCAGATTCAGAAATTAAGAGGATTACAGTAATTAAAGACCATGTGCATAAACTACATCAGGCATGGCACAAAAGCACAGAAGTTACCAGTTAAACAATTCACAATAGACATTCAGAATTCCTAGAAGAGTTAATTAAAAGCAGAACATGCAAAAAAAAATTACCAACAACAATCAGAGATTATTGAAATAAACATACGACCTAAACCATATGACTGCAATGTTCAAGAAGCCTAAATCAAAGAACCCTAACTCTCATGAAAGGAGTACTTGAAATAGAAGACTAGAAGCATAAGTGCTAATTAAAAGCAAAATATAAAACTAAAAATGATTTATCAGCAACAGACACACAATCAAATACGACCTAAACCAGACGACTGCAATATTCAAGAATAAAAAGCCTAAATCAAAGAACCCTAGCTCACATAAAAGAATTAGTGGAAATAGGAGACTAGAAGCGTGCATTAAACTTATGCAAATAGAAAGAAAAAAAGACAAGCAAAGGAAAAGATTGAAACACTCACAGTTTTGGGCCAACGCTTGGACTGAACTCGAATTGGGTCTCCAAATAATGTTGCATGCTTGTTCGTACCAAGAACAAGCATATAGCCTTATTTGGAAACCCCTATTCGAACACTGGCACCTATGAAAATTTGACCTGCTTCGAATGTGACCTTAAATCTAAAATTCGTGCAGTTCTGGTTGGTTTTGAAAGAGGTTGGTCTTGGATTGGGGAAGGAAAAGGCGATGAGACCCTTGTGTATGATTTTGGGGGGATTTGGAAGCAACGCCGCCGGACACGGCGGAGCCGGCGACAACTTCTTTGAATATTCGAGACGTTCGGAGATTATTCGAGGGCCAATAGTTGGATATTTGGATAGAGGAGGTTGATGTACATATGGGGTGTTAATTTGGTAGGATTTGGAGACTTGCCGGCGCCGACTATGATTTCCGGCTGGCGGCGGATGGTGGGGGTGCGATGGTTCGATGGTGGTGTTACACTGTTAGTTGAACTGTACGAGGAGGAAGTGCTTTGTCTCTAATGCCACTACACAGTGTTTGGACACTTTTATGTCAAATGCTAGGCTCCACACGAGCCGTTGGATGATGGGCGATGGACGGTCAGGATCATATGTCCCTCAAACGACGGCGTTTGGGTAGGGGTTGGTTGGACCGGGTTGAGGGACGGGTGGACTGGGTATTTGGGCCTGGGTTTTAATTTTTTGGGCCGGTTTTAATTACAATTGGCCCTAAATTAGTATATATTTGACTTGAATTTTCAGGTCTTCTTTTAATCTTTTTCTTTATTATTTCAATTCCTAAAAGCAAAATCCTAATTAATCTATAAAACTTAATTAGCCATACAATTATTATCAAATAAAAAGATTAAAAGGAAAAACAAAATTTCTTAATATTAGTCTTAAATGCACATTAAGCCATTTTTTTAGTTTCCTTTTCCAATTACTAATTAATTTCTAAAAATGCAAAATTACTCCTAAGTGCACATGCGTCATGTATTTTTTTGTATTTCATTATCTAAAGATGCACAGAAATGCGAACAATTAACAGAATAATGTCACGAAAAATCAAAATTGCAAATATACAAACGAAATTATTTTGTTTTGAATTTATGGGAGTAATTTGTATAGGGCAAAAATCACATGCTCACAGGTATACTAAGTATAATTAAGTTAACCCTTAAATATTGAGGGTAATAAGATTTTCTATGTGGCATAGGAATATCAAAATGTAAAAATTCCAAGAAAATAAGAATTTGGGCTGTAGCATTCTCGTCAATCGTTGGGCTCCTTCAGCCCAAGTTAGATGCTACGTGATCACTCATGACGGCCCATCAAGCCCATTTTATGAGCTTAAATATTATTTCGACTTGGAATGTTTGTTATTAACAAAAAATATTTTTCTGGATGAGTTTTCATTTTTAATATGATTAACTTACAATAGTTGAAAATATTTTTAAACAAAATATTCTCCATTAAAAGGGAAAAACGGACTTTCATAACTTATTTTAAGAATAAATTTTAGACACAATTAGGAACAATATAGAGTGCACCAGATTATTAGATTACTCTAAATTGTTCTTAATTATGTCTAAAATTCACTCACAATTAAGAACACTATAGAATGCACCAGATTATTAGGTAAAAGAATCATAATAGTAAAAAAAAAGATGGTTAAAGTGAAAAAATATGTCAAAATACAAAATATTTTATAAGACGAGGAGGTTGAAAGTAACAAAATGACCTAAGACAAAATAGATATTTTTTATTCCATCCGTTTTATTTTGACAGTTACTTTAGCTCAAAAAATTTATCCCATTGTAACTATCACATTAGAATTTCAAGAGTAAATTTGTTAGCTATTTCCATCTGTACCCTTTGTTATAAAATAATATAAGAACAAGAACAATAATATAAGAACAAGAACAATAGAGTGAAAAGTAGAGAGAGGAGTATTCTTATTGATACTTTGGGATGATATACAATGGGGTAAGACCCCTCTATTTATAGGGAGGTGGTGACTTAGCCACCAAGTAGTAAACCCTAGAATCTCTCTAAATATAGACATTCACCTTATAGAGTTCTATTTATAACACTCCCCCTTGAATGTCTATTCAATAATGTGCCTCGTTAAAACCTTAACTAAAACAAAACCCAATGGGAAAAAAATTATAGAAAAGGAAAAAGAGTACACATGTTTGAATATGCGCCTATTGGTTGCCTCGTTAAAAACCTTGCAAGGAAAACCCAGTGGGACAAAACCTTATAAGGGAAAAAGAGTGCAACGCGCATTAACTCCCCCTGAAAAGAGCATCAATTCACATCCTTGAGCATTTGCATTCCAATCTTGTGCACCATCTTCAAAACGATCTTTTGTAGAGATTTGATAAATAAATCAGCCATATTGATTTGAATAAATATTCCGCACCTTGAAATTATCATTCTTGATAGATATGAACATCTTCATATAATGTCGTGGAATGACTCTTCAATATCTCCATAGAGGTATTCTCGATGCCATCATGCTTATAGTTATAGCAAGATACATATGTACACAAGTTGCACTGAGGATGTGGTACTTCAGGACCAAGAATTGTATATGCTTCAAGCAACTTAAATCTTTCAAGTTAAGTTATATAATAGACTTTAGATGCATTTCAAGTTTTCATGTCATGCCAAACAAATAGATATCGAAAAGTGATTGCACATACCATTGACTTTATACTTTCAAGTATTTGAACTACATGTCCAAAACTACATGTCTTTCATATGGAATCAATTCTGCTTGAATTGTATCTCTTCCATTTAGCCAATATTTTGTTTGTATTCGACAAACATAAGATCCTCATCGATATTTAGTGCTATCATAGATGTCGTCGACGAACATTTTATATCGGTTTCAATAAATTTTCATAAGGACATAACATGGAGATCTCTTCATTCATACATTCAGGTACTTGAATCTCTCATGAGATTTTATGAAGTGTCATGTCATGTGATCTTCTGGATCACTTGCCTCCTTATTATGATCACTTTGATCATTTGCTCATCTTCTTTATTAAGAAGTTCCTTTTGAAACCGATTTGTCTATACGCCTTAAGCGTATCAAAGACTTTGTCCTTCTAGGACTTAATATGAGCATTTGCAGTGAGAATATAGTTACTTTCTTTGGGTCAGCAAATGCGTATAGCATGCTTTGCAATATGTTGCAATTGAATTATCCTTTTATGAACTTCAGGTTCATATTATGATATTCGAGGATCTATATATACAAATGATAATTCATCCCATGTAACATTTTCTCAAGTGTTTATCATGTCGCCCCCTCATGTTAGAAAAGCTAACTTGTTTCCTCAACTTTGAGAGTCCATCTTTGTGCATTATGGTGTTAATGAAAATATACACCGCACATCAATAATAAGATGGAGTTATTTGGTTCCTGACCCTGAACCACTTGTGAGGGGAGAATATAATATACTCTCGTATACAACGTATATCAAACTGATATATATAACTTTGTTCTCATAAGAAACAGTTTAGCTATTTAGTGGAGGCACTCAATAATTATCTTGCTAAACCAACTATGATGTAAACCAACTTATCAAGATGAACTATCTTGAATTGAAAATCTGGAAATTATGCTCGAAGTTGGATTATTGAGCAATTTACCTCGCAAGCATCGGCCAGGCTGCAGGTTAATAACAATCGCACATGTAACCATATCATAGATGCATCATATGTGGTATACATGGCAGGTGAATGGGCCCATATTCACCTTTGATACTTCCAGAATTTATGGGATTCAACCCGAACTCTTTAGTTGGTCAATCAATTAATGAGAACAAGTAATATAAGAGAATTCGTAAAGAACTTTGAAGTTCTTTAATATTTACCCATGTGAATTCTCAATTACTGCACATCATACTTAAAATGAGATGGCTAACCCGAATGCCAACTGAATAAGTTATCAATATTGATAAACTTCAAATTTACACCATGACATGTGCAATTATCAATAAACTCAAGTTTATTATGGTATGGGTTTTTATACCAATAAATATTCACTTTATTGTGGCATTCTTTTGTTTGTATAGTACAAACTAGAGAATAAAGTGGGTAGCTTTTCATATACAAATTATCCCGCTACAAGTTGTAGTAATAGAAGATATCAAATCTTTCCTTTATTTATAGTCTCAATATAATCAATCGCTTTCGCATATACTTTGAAAACTGAATAAGTTTCTTTGAGACTTACTACAACACAATACCTTATTGGTAATCAATTATGTTTCTCCAACATAGTAATAATTGGCTCTTCTAGAGCTCTCAATTAATTTTGTACTACCACAGATTCATCAACATCCATGTGGTGAATATCTCTTTTAAAGAGAAAGTTATACCATTATGGTCATGGTCATGGTCAAAATTATATGCAAGATATGTTTCTTGCATTATCGTTGTCCTTTAATAGTCATATTTACAAAATATTTTGGCGTACAATAGGTACGTGACCAACGATCATTCATGCCATAATAATGACATTATTTTCATATATCATCTCAAACCTCCTTCTAGGGGTGAGTGTGGTATATTCAATACCAATTTCATGTTCATATTCTTCATATAATGAATATGTATTCGTGAATCAGATGTTGTCACATTCACTGCGAGGATATGTGATTTGTTATCCTTTTCAAATCTGTAAATGCGTCTGGCATTTGATTTGCTATTCTTTGCAAATGGATAATATTTTGCACCTCTTTTTTACAAATAGAGGTATGTGGATCAAGATGAGATAATGATGCATTTTTCCACAAAATTTCCCGTTTGGTTTCACTAACTTCTCCCCCTAATTTTGGGAAAAGTGTCTCATCGAATTGACAGTCTGCAAATCGTGCAGTGTATAAATCCCCTGTCAATGTTTCGAGGTAGCGAATAATGGAGGGCGATTCAAAACCCAACATATATTCCTAACCTTCTTTGCAGACCCATTTTGGTGCAATATGGCGGTGCTACAGGCACATATACTGCACATCCAAAAATTCTTAAATGGGATATATTAGGTTCATGACCCAAAACTAATTGCAACGGGGAATATTTATGATAATTCGTCAGTCAGAGACGAACTAGCATTGCTGCATGCAAAATGGCGTGACCCCAAACCGAAGTGGGCAGCCTCGTTTTCATGAGTAAATGAGGTATTCAAGATTATACTCATGTATTGTCTCAATCTGATATCTATTTTGAATGATATCTTTAAAACTCAACAAGTTCCTTTTAGACTTGGAGGAGAACATTGCATTCTCTAAAATGTTGTTCCTTTAGTCAGAGTTATAGTTGCTCTTCCGGAGCCTTTAATCAATTTACTACTACCAGAAATTGTAGTAACATCTGCCTTACACATACTTAAATGAGAGTAATATTTCTTCTCTTTGAATATCGTATGTGTGGTACATGAATCAATTAATCAAAAGAGATATACGAACATGAGAATAAACAAATTTAATCCGTTGCTTCATAATTAAACAATATTTTCAAAATCTGCTGAGGTTATTCGACTAACTTAGTTGATAGTCGACTATCTTGGGAAGCAGTAATCAGGTTAGTCGAATAACTAAACCTGATATTCGACTAACTAGCCTTGCGGAAAAATATTAGTTTTAATGCGAAATATTGGTTAGTCGAATAACTAATTAGTTATTCGACTAACTTAGTAAACTGTCATCAGGTTAGTCGACTAACTTAGCCTGCGGAAAAATCTAGTTTTTAATACGAAATATTAGATAGTCGACTAACTTATTAGTTAATCGACTAACTTTACTGAGAAGTAAAAATTTCTTCGAAATTTAAGCATATTGAAACATCTTAAAGAACTAATACTAACATTATATCATAAGCTAACTAATACGAGCTGATACTAATGACTATTAGTTTATTCACTAACTAATACAAATAAGTAAAGTAAAATCAAACAATTCCATCTTCCTTCATCACAGATCCATCACCAATTAAGTGGTCTATTTTCCCCTCAGGGTGCTCAAAGAAGTCTCCCACATCCAAGTGGGTGATGTCAAAATTGTCGTCAGAGACATAATTGGTTTCAGGGCCTTTACTCTTTAGAGATGCTTGATAAAGCTCAACCAAATGTCTTGGTACACGGCAAATTTTCGCCCAGTGCCCTTTTCCACCGCAACGATAACATATAGTTTCAGAACTATTTGTTTTTGGATTCTTATCATATCGTGCTTGTGGCAGAGTGACCAACTTCAAGTTGTCATATCTCTCATTTAAGCCATTCCACAAGATAGGTGGATCTTTGACTGTGATATATTCAATTTTCAAACCTTCATCAAGGTGATGGCGCAAGAAAATCAAGGCCTTAGCACAGCTTTGGGTGGATGCATTATTTCTGTCTTTAATGGCGTCTCCAGGACCCATTGCATCCAAATAAATTTTAGCATCCAACACCCATATAGTTCTTGCCCGAAATTTCAAGGGCAACGAACTTTCTTTTCATAATGTCAGACATGAAACAAAATTACATCAAGGGCGGGCTTTATTACAATTATCACATTCACTTCAGGGAATGGATTATAATCATCTGTATGTGTTATATACAATCTCATGTCAAATATTACTTTCATAAAGTGAAAGATTATTTTGAGAATCTTTATTATTCTCATTATCACAATGATGACGATTATAATTCCGTCTATTGCCACGTCCACATTCATTGATACCTTCATGGTGATAATTTTGTCTTCTTTCAGATTTATCACATACTGCTACCACATTCTCTAAAGGGAATGGAGCAAATTCAATTGGACGGATTTTGTCTTCTTTCAGACTTATCATATACTGCTACCACATTCTCTAAAGGGAATGGAGCACATTCAATTGGACGGATTTTGTAATTCTTTGCCCACAATCATATGAATTTGATTATGGCAAGGCATAGAAATTTACCACTTCATGTGAGTGTAATTTCTTACAAACTCCATTAGAGTTATAATCAAACTTTGTTGTCTAAGTTTGTATATGAAATCAAATCGTAGAATTTCAAGAATTTGAAAGGGAAAAGTAAATTACTTACCTTTAAGGTATACCAATAAATATTGTGATATCAAATATACCTCTTGAGTTTCCATCCCGTTGCATTACTTTATGATGATACCATCTCTTCTATTTTTCTGTATAGAAATTCTCATATGGAGCAGTAGCAATCGTTATTACATTCTTTTGCTTGGAAATTCACCTTCAAAAAGAAAACAAAAGTAAACAATGAGAAAGAGAAAAATTGAAGAATTTCAGAAACCAAAATATCACAAATCTCGTTTCACTCGAATAGAAAAACCCAAACGACGGAACACGAATTAGAATGGATGAATCTGATTGCAACTCGAGATTCTGAGAGCGATAATTGCTGAATATTTAATTCAATTGGTTAGAGACTCGTGCTGATAACGTGTTATAAAATAATATAAGAACAAGAACAATAATACAAGAACAAGAACAATAGAGAGAAAAGTAGAGAGGGGAGTATTCTTATTGATACTTTGGGATGATGTACAATGGGGTAAGACCCCTCTATTTATAGGGAGGTGGTGACTTAGCCACCAAGTAGTAAACCCTAGAATCTCTCTAAATATAGACATTCACCTTAAATAGAGTTCTATTTATAACACCCTTAATATTAAAGGAGTAGAACAATTTTTTAATACAACTTAATTCTCAAAAAGCATTTAATCAGAGTAGCTTAGTAAACTATACCTTATATTTATTTTTTTTAATAAGCGTGAAAAAAAATAAAGCGACAGATAAAATAGGAAAGGAGTATATAATCACCACTCGTCAATGCCAAATGAAGAAGCTAATCTTGAAATAGGAGGGGAAGAATGTTTACAGTCTGAGGTTCGAAGAAGAATTTGACTTTTAACCAAAAAGTTGGAGAGATTAAGTTAGCTTTTTGTCACAAATTACCAAATTTATTTTAAAAAATCTAAGGATGAAATTTGATTTGAAGATGAAAATTTGTTTGAACATAATTTTTAAAATATATTTCACTTTTTGTTTTTTGAAAAAACATAAATTATGACTTATATACATAACTAGAAAAAATAACCAACAATACCAACCAAACTTGCTAATCCTACATATTCGTAACCTTTATTGATTCTATTCATTACCATATAGTTCATAATATAAATAAATTTGATACAAAATTATTATTTTTATAATAAACTACTTACTACACTTATCTTAAGACCACTATAATTTGTAAAATTTCAACAATATTATAAGATCCCTCGGTCCAAAAGAAAATTGGGTCATAATTAGCTGATGGTAAATTGGGTCATAATAGATGGTGAGATATTATATAAAATATAAAAGTTTGAGATAATTTTTGAAATTTTTAAAAATCAAACAATGATATTATAGGGTGAAAAATATGTCTAGAGCTAATTTTTAGATTTGAAAATTTTGTTCTTAAGATCTGCCAAAATATAAATAAAATTTATAAATAAATATATTTTTCCAATCTTTTTCTTTTTAGAAAAAACTAGCAAAATTAATGATCAAACGGGCAAAATTTTTTCCTATTTATACCATATATGAAACCGTATTATTAAAAATGTGCATACTTTCATTATTACCCGCTATGTTTATACTTTTGCTATAAAACTTATAGCATTCATTAAATACCCAATATTAAAAATTGATTCCTTCCAAATTAGGCACCTACAAATCTGAAAAATTTATACCATTCATTAAATACTCAATATTAAGAATGGATTCCTTCCAAATTATGCGCCTACAAATCTGGGATAAATATTTGAATAGCTTATTCCTTCCAAATTAGGCGGCTAAAAATTTTGGACGAAATATTTTTCAATATTGTTTTAATGGTATCTACAAACTACTACATTTATATTACAATTAAACTACAATCTATATTGAAAAAAAGTGATGACTACAAAATTTTTTCCTAATCTACAAATTTTTTACAAAAAATCTACAAATAAACTACAAATCAGTTTACGTATGTATAAAGAAGTATTATTTTGAAGGTTATCTAATAAATTACTACATTTATACTACAATTACACTACAATCTATGTTGAAAAAAAATGTTGACTAAAAAATTTTCTCTTCATCTACAAAATTTCTACAAAAAAAGCTACAAATAAACTGCAAATCGATTACATTTATACTACAATTACACTACAATCTATGTTGAAAAAAATATTGACTATAAAATTTCTACAAAAAAAAACTACAAATAAACTGCAAATCGGTTTAAGTATTGTATAAAGTACTATTGTTTTTAAGGGTATGTACAAAATTACTACATTTATACTACAAATTAAACTACAATCTTATGTGAAAATAAAGTTGATAATAAAATTTGCTCTTCATCTACAAAATTTCTACAAAAAACTACAAATATATCATTACTCTCACCCGGACCGTCTCTCTCATCTCTCCGTCGCAAGTTAGAGAATGTACGCCGGTCGGGCTGCGATGGCGAAAGGCGGAAGCAGAGGAAGGGGAAGACCAAGGAAAATTCCGATTGAAAACTTCGACAAGCTTAACCAACTAATATTGGAGAAAAACACAGAGAAAGAGAAGCAGAAATTGCCATCGGAGGGAACCCTAGACGCCGTGGAAGTGACGGCGCCACCGGTGGAGATAGTCACTGAAGCAGCAGCGAGCACAGAGACAATAGTGACAACAGAGGATGAAGCTACTCCAACCTCTCCGAATACCACCGACACAGGACCCGGGAAAGAACTGACCATCCAACCAACAACACTCACAGAAGAACAACCAGAGATTGCTACAAACACAGTACAACAACCCACGAAGGCCTGGTCAACACTTTTCCAGAAGAATCGATGCGCGACCCATGGTATGGCACTTGATTACATCGTCCCAACCCTAGTTGAAGGGAAACGCATAGTGCAATTGGAAAAAGCAGAGGTGGAAGAGGAAGAAGCTAAATGGAAATGTGCCCTTGTGGTATACATTCTCGGAGACGGGCCCGGCTTCAATGCCATGAGAAGATTCATAAACCACCACTGGTCCCATGTTCCTGAACCTGACTTATTCTACCATGAGGAGGGTTACTACATTGTCAAATTCATGACGGTAGCAGATGCTAAAGAGGTATTGTGTGCTGGCCCTTACTCGATATCCAATAGGCCTATGATTCTTATACAATGGAAACCGGAGTTTGATTTCTCAGAAGAGTTTCCAACTGAAATACCCCTGTGGGTTAAATTCCCCAAACTGCCAATGTCATGCCGGGGTATGAGGTCCCTCAGTCGAATAGCTAGTGTCCTAGGCAAGCCAATTTTTGCCGATGAATGTACTGCAAAACAGACAAGGATATCCTATGCTCGAATGCTCATTGAAGTTTCTGTGATCAAAGCCCTACCAATTGAAATAACAGTAATGGATCCAAATGGGAAGAGCTTCATCCAAGATGTGGAATATGAATGGAAGCCTTCATTCTGTGAGAAATGTCAAACAGTTGGACACAACTGTGCCAATTTGCAAAAGAAGATACCTAAACAGCCAACTCAGGTGTGGAAGCCCAAACCAGTCCAGGAATGGTGAACCAAGGTACCTGCAATACAGAGACAATCATCGGCAAAGGTAACTACTAAACTACAGCAGCATCCCAAATCTGCCCAAGACCAGAGGACGGCTAAGAGCAATGATAAAGGCAAGCAAATACACAGCCCAGCTCTCAACAGTATCAACTTTCCCCCTATCACCAATAACTGTGAGTAACAGGTTTGCAGCAGTGTCTACTAGTAAAGATGAACCTCCAGGGGAGGTCGGGAACATCACATCAACATCTTATCAATAAAGTGATTAGTGTGGAACATAAGAGGTGTAAATAAGAGGTACAAACAGAAGGAATTCAGGGAATACATTAGGAAACATAACATTCACTTAGTAGGGCTAGTAGAAACAAAAGTTAGACAAGTTCATGCTAATAGAATTGCTAACCTATTAGCACCAGGATGGGGTGTCCTAACTAATTATGTCTCAGGGGAAAAATGTAGAGTATGGATCCTATGGAACCCAAAGATCTTCACAGTCACTAGTGTTCTGGAGGAAAGTCAGCTGATTCACAGCAGGGTTTCCAGCAGAATAGGAAACCTGAATTGTTTCCTCACTGTGATCTATGGATTCAATGGGCTGGAGCAGAGGAAAACTCTATGGAGCAGTATACAGACTTTGGTAAAATGAATTACAGAACCTTGGGTTGTAGCAGGGGACTTCAATGCAATCTTGTGTGACAGAGATAGGCAGTCATGTAAGTTAGTTAGAATGCCAGAAACAGTGGACTTCAAAAATTGCCTACAGCTTACTGGACTGACTGAACTACCTTGGAGAGGTGACTACAATACATGGACTTACAAGCAAACTGGTGAAGACAGAGTATGGAGTAGGCTTGACAGAGTGTTTGGCAATTATGAATGGAGGATCACCTGGCATCAGGTGGTCACTGAGTATGATGTACCACTAATTTCAGACCATAACCCAATGATACTAACACTGCAACCACCCACATGGAGGGAAGAGGCACTTCAAATTCTTCAATGTATGGGCTGAACACAGGATTTCCAACACATTGTGACAACTGTTTGGCAAGAGGGGAGGACAAATACTTTGAAACTAATATGGGACAGACTTAAAGCTTTGAAGAAGCCTTTGATAAATAGCAAGGAATTCAAAACAATTACCAGCAGAATTGACCAAACTAGACAGGAACTGGGAACCATACAAAAACATCTGAGCCAGGCCTACAGTGATACACTACAACAGAAGGAGAAAGAACTGATCATACAACTGGAAAAATGGTCTTTGATTGAAGAGAGTGTCCTGCAACAGAAGGCAAGAGCAAAGTGGGTACAACTGGGGGATTACAACACTAAATACTTTACAACAGTAATGAATGATACAAGCCAGCAGAAGCAGATTCATGAAATTACTACTGCACAGTGTATCAAGCTAACTACACCTACAGAGATTAAAGAAGAAATACTGGGCTTTTACAAAGCATTGATGGGCACTGCTGAACCAATTCTACCTGCCATCAACCCATTATACATGTCCAATGGCCCAAAACTGAACCAACAGCAAAGACAGGAACTGTGTGCCCCAGTCACTGATACAGAGATCACAACCAGCCTCAAAGCTATTGGAGATGACAAAGCACCAGGCATAGATGGATACAATGCCGTCTTCTTCAAAAAGAGCTGGAAAATCATTGGTCCCCAAGTCACTAAGGCCATCAAGCAGTTCTTCAACTCAGCAAAAATGTGCAGACCAATCAACTGTGCCACCATCACTCTTATCCCTAAAATGTCCAAACCTGCTTCAGCTAAAGAGTACAGACCTATAGCCTGCTGTACTGGGCTATACAAAATCATTTCCAAAGTACTGGCAAATAGGCTGCAGAAGGTGATGGCCAGCCTCATAAATGAAGCCCAGTCAGGCTTCATTCCAGGCAGGAAAATCCAGGACAACATCATCCTAGCCCATGAACTGGTTAAAAGCTACACTAGGAAAAACATCTCCCTTAGATGCATGATCAAGATAGACCTCCAGAAGGCATATGATTTAGTGGAATGGGTGTTTCTAAAGCAAGTCATGGAACAGATAGGCTTTCCCAGCACTTTCACAACATGGATTCTGGAATGCATATCAACAGTGAGCTACACAGTCCTAGTCAATGGAGAGCCAACAGTTCCATTTGATGCCGCAAGAGGATTAAGGCAGGGGGATCCCATGTCCCATTCCTTTTTGCATTGGTCAGGAGTACATAAGCAGAGCCTGCACTGAATTGCGCAATGACCCAGCATACCAATTCCACCCCAGATGTAAAAAAATTGTGAATCACACATATGTGTTTTGCAGATGACCTGTTACTGTTTGCCAAAGGGGACCTCAACTCTGTTAAGGCATTGTCCAACTTTTTTTGCCAATTTTCAGAAGCTTCAGGTCTTAAAGCCAACTTGAGCAAGAGCTCAGTTTACTTTGAGGGTGTGCCAATACTAGTCCAGTAACAGATCCTCCATCATCTTGGCTATGAACCAGGCCAACTGCCTTTCAAATACTTGGGAGTACCATTGAGCACCAAGAAACTCACCTTACTGCAATGGCAACCGCTAGTGGAGAAAATCACAGCCGGGATCACTTCTTGGACTGCCAGAACCCTGTCCTACTCTGGAAGATTACAACTGGTGCAATCTGTCATCTTTGGTATTCAAGCCTACTGGGCTAAGGTGTTCATCTTCCCAGTGAAAGTCCTCAAAATGATTGAAAGTATCTGCAGGAGCTTCATTTGGTCTGGTAAGAATACTGTCACCAAGAAAGCATACATCTCCTGGGATAGAATGTGCACTCCAAAGTCAATAGGGGGAATGAATCTAACCAACCTTAAACTATGGAACAATGCTGCTATTGCAAAGACCTGTTGGGACATAGCACATAAGAAGGACAAGATGTGGATCCGGTGGATCACAGTGTACTACATCAAAGATAGGCCATTAGATACTGTGCCAATCCATGCCCAAGCCAGCTGGATGGTTAAGAAGATCATTCAGTCCAGGGATACCCTACAAAAGTTCCAAAACTGGAGGCATCAGAAATGCACCACCAAACAGTTGTACCAGTTGCAGTTACAAGACGTACCACCAGTCCCATGGAAAAACTTAATTATACAGAACCAAGCCAGACCAAAAACAGTATTCAATCTGTGGCTAGCCATACAAGACAGACTACCAACAAGAGACAGACTACATAGCTGGGGAATGGGAATTGAGCAGCACTGTCCTCTATGCCAAGCCCAAGCTGAAACAAGAGACCATCTCCTCACAAACTGCCCTGTCACTGTGGATATACGGAGAAGAGTAATGAATTGGCTACAGGAACAATATACACTTAGAGGCAACTGGAGACAGCAAATGCAATGATTGATTGCCAAAGCCAAAGGAAGAACATGTCGTGCAGCCATTTTCAAGATGGTTACAGCTGAAGTTACATATGCTATCTGGCTGGAGAGAAATGCAAGAGTGTTCAACAAGACTTTTCGATGTAATACTGTTCTACTGAAAGACATAGTATTCAACTGTAACATTAGAGGCACCCCAAAAATTAGACAACTATTACAGCATCTTAGTATATAGTAGAACCTAGATAGTTAGAAATGGAAAGTAGTTATTATGTTAGCAATCAGACAGTCGGCTAAGATGACACCCGACTGTGGTTTTGTAATGTAACTTTATTGGTGATTAATGAAAAGTTTAATTACCAAAAAAAAAAAACTACAATTGCACTCACACTGTCACACTTACAGAAGATTCATATGGCTACCCCAAAAATTTACAATTGAGAATTGTTGATTGATCGATTGAGGAAGTCTTCTATATCATATATCTACTCTCGATCTCGTACTTGTCAAAATTCAGAACAATATCTGACGATTACCAGAAATTACAATAACCGAAACAATGGGTTTCATATTGAATCTCTTTGGCTAAAAATCTGATTATACTCAATGGGTTCATCTTTGTATTTTTTGAGAAGAATAAGGAATGTAGAAGAGAAAAAAATGTGAGGGAGAAAATGACGTTGCGATTAGGAGAAAGAAATGTAGGAATTAAGGGGAGAGAGAAACATGGGATATATGGATACCTTTAATCAATGAGTAAAATATGCTTATTAATTAGACCCTTAATTAAGTATGGTATACGATTGGTAATTTGGTATACGGATTTATAATTAAATCAAATCTTAAATATAAAGGGTAGAAAGATTTCATATATGATATAGGAAGATAAAAATCCCTTTTTGTTTTCTCTTTTACGGTTGCTTTTGCACTTTTGAGCTCGTATGTCTTAGATTTAAAAAAGAAATTAGCCAGCAATTACATCTTCTGGCATTTGCTTACCCAAAAAATATATTATAAGTATGTGTGGTTGATATTAATGTATATCAATTGAGATGGAAAACAAAAGATAATGTCCTTAATATAGAATGTTCATATTTCACGTGTATTTTCTTTCCTAGTATTTTATTCGATGTCCAATACTCATATTGGGACCTAACTTAATTCGGATTCGTACCGGGAAGTGTTATACTAGGAGGGTAAAGCGCTTCCTAACAAAGGCAACTTCATACGCAGGATTCGGACCTGAAACCTCTAATTAAAGATGAAGGAATACTTACTACTCTACCACAATATTGTTGGTTCACGGGCTCTTATAACTACCTCAAATTAATATTTTGCAATAATTGGGTTTAAAGTTAAATATTTGCATATATTTATGTGAATTTCTTTTTATATAGACAAAATTTCGAATAAGCTATTAAATTCACGTGCACTCGTAATTAAGCCTCCAAATCCACCCCGCATAAAAGTTTTCTTAAATGTTTTATATACTCTACTCGTGGAAGTATATTGAGATTGTTGTTATTGTAAGTGATGATATTCTTTTTGTTCTATTCATATTTCACTCGAAATTTTTATATGCAGGGGTGTATCTAGGCCTAAGTGAACCCATACTCCTCTCCCTAAACCATATGTAATTATGTTATATATTTTTTTAAATTACTTAAATATATGTGAGTGCTCAAGGTTTGCTTTGCTAGCTTCTACATAACTCCTGACTTTTTCGGTCCTAACAAGTGGTATCAGAGCGAGGTTCAAGACATGCTCATCTTAACAAGGGTAGAAGAAAACTTCTTCAGACCACTGTGTATTCTTCCAAAAGTTCTCTAATGATGATTTTATTATTTTATTATTTTACGTGGATGACATGCTTATTATTGGAAAGAATAAATCCAGAATTGCAGTCTATAAGAAGCAGTTGAGCAAATCGTCTGCGACGAAGGACTTGGGGCCGACAAAGAAAATCTTGGGCATTCAAATCCACCGACACAGAGATAGAAAGGAGTTATTTATGTCCCAAAAGCAATACATTGAGAAGGTACTCAAGAGGTTCAATTTGACAGATGCAAAAGTAGTTAGTACTCCTCTTGCTAAATACTTTGAATTGAGTATTAGTCAGAGTCCATCAACTGATGAAGAGAAAAAAAAGATGTCTCATATTCCTTACTCTTCTGTCGTTGGTAGCTTGATGTATGTTATGGTTTGCACTAGATCAAATATTGCACATGCCATTAGTACTGTTAGTAGATTCTTTTCTAATCCTGAAAAAAAATATTAGGATGCAGTTAAATGGATATTAATATATTTGAAAGGTACTGCAGATTTGAAGCTGTGCTCTCGTAATGGCAAGCCTGAACTTGTTTGTTACATATGTAGACATGTGATTTTTGACCCTTCTCGAAATTTTAACTATTTTAGCATTTAAATACTTAATTTAGGTCTAATAAAATTATTTCAAGTAATTTTGACGCTTTTATATTTTTTTTACAATAAAATTAAAAAATACAAAAATAGTTTTATTTTTCTCTATTTAATTCACGTATTAGATATTTTTAGAAGGATATGTTACTTTGAACCTATTTTATTTTAATATAATCTTTAAAGATACCAAAAATAGTCTCAACTTTAATTTTTAGTTCTATTTTAAATATAATAGTTTATTATAATAATCTCAATTTTAGTTTTAGATTTACTTGTCTTCTTATAAATATTTTTAGAAGTAGATTAAATTTTTAGCCTTTTCTTAGCTCAATTTTACAGAATTTTTAGTCCAAGTTGAATTCTTGCACGGAGATGATTCAATTTTAGCAAGCCTAAATCCTCCCAACCCATATAACCCATGGCCCACGCCCAAAACCCATGAAAACCCATGTAACCCATTAGATTTCTCATTTTTGGGTTGAATTAAAAGACAAGATCTAGGGGAACCCTAGGAAAGAAAATGGACATGGCTGCCTTCCTTGTCTTCTTCAGCAGAACCAAAAAATTATCCTAAAACGATGAGCAGTCATTTTTGAGCACAAAAAGAGACCAATGAACAATAAAAAGAGACCTACACAAGAACCTTAAGCTTCTTCTTCCCAAAAACTAAAAAAAAGCTAGAGACATTAGAGCGGAACCCTAGAGACACCCTAACCTTCTGCTGCAACTCATCTTCTTCGTCTCTCAAGCTCACTGAAAAGACGAGCTTCAGCCCCATTAGAGCACCTGAACCCTCACGCCTCACCACCCTAAAACCCATCGCACAACCACCACCCCAGCGCCATTTATCCTTCACAAGAACCACCACTGACCAGCCACGCAGCAGCTCCTCCTCTCGAAAACCAACCAGTCGCACATCCACCCCTCATCACGCCAGCGAAAACCCCATCTCCCTTCTCCAACTCTAAGACAACAACCAACGAGCCCTATTTTTTGAACACCTCAAAAACAATAGAAACATACTTATAGGCTATAATTACGTATTTTAGTCGATTATTACACTCTAATTTATTGTACTTTAGTTGAGTTGTGCTTTAATCTCTAGTGTTTTGCACTAACAATGTATTTTATACTTTGTAGGAGTCATTTTTAGCTATATAGATGTTATAAAATGCAATTAAGCAATTTAGATCTTTGAAGTATGGGTAAGAGCTCAAGAAATTAAGTCGGGATCGTGTTTGAGGGTCAAATTTGATAATTAAGCACGAACGAGGACTCGAGGAGGCATATTATGTACTTTCTAGTAAAATAGACATAATCATTTGCTCCAAACTCCATTTGGGCTCTACAATATAAAGTTATACATATAACTCAAAGAGCTACAACTTTTATGTTTTAGATTTTTCCAAAATCAGAATGGAATAGGGTTAAAAATGAGCTCTAGCGCGACATTTGCGCGAAGTCGCGCTAGTCTAGAAGCTGGAGGCAGAATGTCAGGAAACTAGTGCGAAGTCGCGCTAGTCACCCGAGAAAAGTATCCTTTTTCATGTTGGAGAAGGTATAAGTATTTGGTCCCAGCCCTAATTGGTATATATATACATGGAAAACAGTATTTTGAGGAGAAGGAGTTTTGGAAGTGTAAAACATCAGAAGGAAGGCAAGAGGCAAGGATGATCATTGGGCATCCATTAATCTTCTTCTTTGTTCTTCTACCTTTGAATATGAATTCTTTTGTGACTTTTGTTATTTTCATGTGTAGCTAACTTTTCTAATCTATGTTTTTGGTGAAACCCGTTAGGGCTGAATTGGTTGTTATATTAATATTGTTTTGAATTGGTTGTTAATCTCTATTTGTTCAACTACATTTTGATTTTGGTTAATTGAAAGGATCCTCAATTAGCCGTTCCTATTTATTATGTATCTACTTGAAAGAGAGTGCATATATAGGTAGTTGTTTGAACAACATTACTCCCGGAGTATAGACGAGAGTCATAACCGAGGATTTAGAGGTTGGATTAGAGATAACGTTACCTCGGGTGCAATCTAAGTGAACTGTAATGCGAATCTAGCTAGCTTAGCTTGAGAGAGTGCGTATAATAAATTATCATAATTGCTTGAGAGAGATTTATGATAGCTGGAGAGTTCATGATTGATAGATGCAACTGAGTCAAAGCTATAAGAAATATGCAACTGATGAAATCAACAATACGGGGGAAACCATTACCTTAGACCATTATTCCAATTGTTTACAATTCAAGCATAGTTAGTTCTCAACTGTTTATTAATTTTCAATCTTATCTTCTTGGTGATATTAAACAGATACAGCTAAACCTTAGTTTTCTGTGGGATTCGACTCCAGACTTTTAGATCAGATTATATTTGCAACGACCGTTTATCCTTTTTAGGACTAGAGTTGGGCGTGATTACATACCCTCGTCTCGCCGGAAAATGAACAGTAGAGAGTTGAGTCGCAAAGGAGTCGCCTGAAGTTGCCGTCCGGCTCCGTCACTTTTTCCTATTTGTGGTTCGACTTCTCTGTCCACGGCCTGGGATTTCATACTTAATCGAATTCGAAGCTATTTTTGCTCAATTTGAGGTCAAATCCTTACCTTGTTTCTTCTTGCCTCGGATTCAGATAGTCTTAGTTTGGCGATTGCATATTTGGTGTATTGTTTGTTTGTTGGTGGTCAGAACTTGACTAGATTTCCTAGTTGTTCTGGAGGATGATTTGAGTTTAATTGCATAATTTAAATTAGTAAGGTTTAAATATTAAATAATGATTAAGCTAAGAAATAATAGTTGTTGTGCGTTAATGGATCTAGTGAATTGGGTTGTGGGTGTTGGACATTAAGAACGAAAGTTAAAGTTTAGCATACTAATGGCCTTAAACGCTAGGAGCATGCTAGGCTGTCATCACTTAGGTAGGCGAGCTTTTGAATTTTATTAGTACTGAGGCAAAAGGTCATTTCTTTAGTTGAATATATCCGGTGAATGCACTAAGGAATTTGTATATACTTTTATCCGGGTTATACCCCGAAGTATTTTTATTTGAAGGCCAGTGATGAAACACTTTGAGAAAGCATAGAATAGTACTTTTATTTTAATTTATATTATTTTATTAGGTGGGGACGACCTCGAGCCTCCTTGATTGTTTATTTCCTTTTTGTGTGTTTTTACCTCAATTTGGAAAAGCCAACTTGATCGAGTGCGCAACCGTACTAGTTACGGGACATGGGGAGTGCCTAACACCTTTTCCCCGAGTCAAATGAACCCCCTTACCCAAATCTTTGGTGCATACTTAGTTTGGAATCTCAAGTGTTTAAAAGAAAAAATTATTTTTTTTAGAAAAAACGGTGACCTGACACACCGAAATTAAATGTCAGGTGGCAACTCTGAGTAATTTCCTTTTGAACATAATTTTATCACTTTCTAATTGAATACCCTTCTCAAGTTTTACCAAATCTCTTTTATATTTTTAAGAGGGTTTTATGAAAAAAGAGGTGTGACATCTCTAGTGACTCTGCTTGGGAGTTGCAGGTTCGAGCTAGTATTTGATCTTGTTGACTTTAGGATATTAGGTTGAGGTTTTTATGTGTTTTGTTTGCTTTATTTGATTTTTATTTTTTTATGTATTTTATGATTTATTAGATGCTTATTTGTTTATAGTTTTTCTTTTATGTGTTACTGCTTTATAAACTGTCATTATTTGCACAACCATCGGTCTTCTTTCTGTAACAGGTCTCGGAGTACGTGTCGTGTGCACGAACTCTTTGTTGAGTCACCCTTAATTTA
Source organism: Nicotiana benthamiana (assembly GCA_034376525.1). NCBI lineage: Eukaryota > Viridiplantae > Streptophyta > Magnoliopsida > Solanales > Solanaceae > Nicotiana > Nicotiana benthamiana. The sequence continues at coordinate 96,510,093 of CM067330.1, forward strand.
GGAGGGGGCCCGTCGGACGTATGAAGTGAGTGGAAAACTTGAGCAGCCGCCATCGATCATACGCTCCTCCGAATTGCCTTGTTAGCGAACCCCAAACTTAAGTCAGCCTTTAGGTCATTTTTATCTGGATCATGTCATTTTGATCTAGCAAGTCTCGGTCCCAGATACCGCGTCCCTTTGTAGGAAGCCTATCCAAATTTTATCAAAATGCGCCCGTGGCCCAAAAAGACATTCAATCATTCCTATGTACATGTTGCATCTTTAAGGGTAAAAAGGTCATTTTGCCGACTGATGTTTGGAAAAGAATGGTGAAAATGAAGCAAGTAGGGCCTAGTTATATTTTTATTTCACAACTTTTTCACGAAAAGACAATGAAAAATCCAATAAAGATTTTCTGCTTTTCCATTATTTTCCAAAAATTCAAAAAACATGAAAAATTCAAAAAGATTTTATGCTTTCCCATTATTTTTCAAAAATTCAAAAAAAAAAAAAGAAAATCAAAAAAGATTTTATGCTTTCCCATTTTTTTCCAAATTTTAAAAAAATGAAAAAAAGAATATCCAAAAAGATTTTACAATTTTCCCTTATTTTCTAAAAATTCAAAAAAAAAGAAAAAGAAAATCAAAAAATCTTTTTACATTTTCCATCATTTCTCAAAAAGACAAAAAAAATATGGTTTTTTCAAATTAGTTGCATTTTTTTAAAGGCTTTCTTCCAATCTTTCCCGAACTACACGAACCTGATTTTCGTCTTTCGAGAAGTGATATTTAGGCAACCCATATAGGGTCCGGTCTTCCTAGTGAGTCTTAAGTTCTTGGCTTCGCGGAGTCTTAGCCAAATCTTGCATGTCTAGCCACTTTGTGCCATATCGATCATTATTGCAAAATGGGGTCATTTTCGCAAAAAGTGGTTCAGTAACTGATGTCTTAGGTTTTTGAGTCCAGAACTAGGTGTCATATTACTTTATGGTCCTTCCTTTTGACTTTGCATCTTTAGCCACTTCTGGCCATATCGGCTATTTTTGCAAATGGGTTATTTTTGCAATTTTCTTTGGCCATGATTATTGCGAGTTTGAATCATATAAGCCTTAGAAAGGTATGTCCATGTCTTAGAGGTCACATTTGTTGAGTTTGCATTAATATCCACCCTTGGCCACGTAAATCATTTTGTAAAAATAGCCTTAGTCGTGCCTTGCATGTGTCCAATAGAAGGTGTCGTGGTGTCACATGTGTCTTGAGTCACTAACTCCATTTGATCTTATTTTTTCCATTCAGGTATGGATAAATTTGCTAGAGTTTGAGCATGACAAATACCCCAGGACCATTCTAGTCAAGACCTTTGCATGCACGAGCTGCTTGAGGAAACTTTTTATTTTTAGTCTATTTTATGTCGTCATTAATTATTAGTCTTGTATAGTAATATCGAGTATGTCAGCCTAGTTAAGATTGTCGAGTCTTTTGTTAGAGTACTTCTTATTTTGTATTTGAAAAATCAAAAAAGTTATAAATGGAAAATCCAAAAATATTCAATTTAGTTTATTTTGTTCATTATTTTCCAGCACTAGGCCTGATATGATTCATGAGGGGAATGATACGTAGGCAACCTACATAGGGTTCGATCGAATCATTTTTTTTAAAACAAAAAAAAAGATGAAATTGTGGGATGTGAAAATGAGAGGAAAGAAAAGAGCTATAATCAGAAAGAAAAGAGGGGGGAAAGAAATGAAAAAACCAATCGGTGTTGGAAAGGAAAATGAAGAAGGAAAAAAGTCAAGAAGAGTGAAATTGGGATGATGTCAAATGACATTGTGACCCTTGAAGTCATTCCAGAACCATTAATTATTGCTAGGGGGATTGAACGCAATGTGATATTTTTATCTGATAAATTCCCTAACGCTAACATGTTGGCGTTGTTTTGCTCCTCTTTGTTACTTTCATTATAACAGAGGCTGGTTAGTTTGTGGTATTTTGGCGATTCATCCAGACAACATAAGGTCAAAGAGTAAGGTAGTCATGGCTAACAAAGACTTGGACACAAGAGTTGTTGACCCATCGAGGGAGATTGAGAAGTCAAAATTTGAATTGAAAGATGAGGTCCAAAGGTTGAAATAATAGATGGTAGAAATGTATCAGGCTTGGATCAGGGGGGATCCTCCACCTTCATTCCCTACCAAGAATACAGAAAACCATGCCTCAATTACACCACTGTCCCAAGCCCAGATGTCCAACACCGTTGATCTTTCCCCTCAATGGACTATTGATAGGGTACTTCAACCAGAGTCTGAGTAGGGAAGCTCTAGAATGCTATACTAGCCAGGACGCCAGCAGGTGGTACATATGTGACAATTTGGCTCAGGCCTTCGCTCGGCATTTTTAGGATAACATAGACATTGTCCCAGATCGCTTGTCCCTGAACAAGGTAGAAAAGAAGCCTAGTAAGAGCTTTAGAGAATATGGGTTCCGGTGGAGGGATCAAGCTATACGGGTCAATCCTTCGATTGGAGAAGATGAGATGGTTGAATACTTTCTTCAAGCCCTGGAGCCTACTTACTTCGGCCATTTGATCTCAGCCATTGGCAAGACTTTCAATGATGTAGCACAGATGGGAGAAATGGTGGAAGAGGGATTGAAGTCAAGCAAAATCATTAGCTATTCTGCCTTAAAAGCCACGATACAGGCAATTTAGAATGACACAAGAAGCGTACCAGGTCAGGAGAGACATGATGATGTTGCCATGGTTGTCTTAGGATCGCGACATGGATCAACGGGTCCGCCTCACCAATATGCTCAACCTCGACCCCGACCCCAACACCAACCTATCCCCGAATTCCACATAATCCACCTCGTTACTTTCCTCCTAATAACATCTTGTCCTCTGTCCAGCCACTGGGTCACCCCAGGAGGCAAGCGCCAACACCGCGAAATCTCCACCAACCTCCACAAAATTTTCAAGTGCCCCATAACCCACATCCAAGCTAGGGGTATAGAGGTAAACAAAGGTTGAAAGATGATTTTACACCAATAGGGGAGTCCTATGCAAGCTTGTTTGAGAAACTAAAACATTATGACCTGATTGCACCTATTCCTTCGAATCATGTGGACAAGTGTGCAAGAAGCTTTGACCCTTCTAAAAGGTTTACCATTCCAATGCACAGGGGTATAATGTTGAAATTGGTCGGGATTTGAAAAGAGAGATAGAAAGAATGATTCAGGAAGGGATAATTGTGGTCCAGGACAGTGACACCCAAAACATTATATATAATCCTTTACCTGTAAATGATGATGCACACTTTGTGGGGATGATGCAAGGTAGCACGGAGTATGACAATCTTCTTGGGAACTTTATGACTAAAGTTAATGATATTAAAACTAGTGAAGGTCCCGGTAATTTTGATGTGCAGTCCAGTGGCTAAGATGTCAAGCTTGGTGATTGGAAAGACACTCCTTTCTTGGCTAGCCAAAGAGGAGTTTTGGTGGTTTAGTTTTTTGTCATTTCTGTTTCCCGGGTTATTTCAGGGTTGGAATCTAGATATTGTCTTGTGGCTCAAACCCTTTTCCTTCTCATTTTGTCTAGTTCATTTAGTTGCTGTAACTCGTCTAGTGTTATTTAGGATAGTTCCAGGGTTGTAACCCATGTCTATTTTGCTTGTCTTGTTCAAACTCTTTTCATTATCTGTCTAATGCAATATCATGTTTTCTATTAATGCTAGTCAGTTTTTGTTTAGGTCATTTTACCTTTTATAGTTCTTTTCATGCCGACTTTAGTGACATGACATGCACGTATAATTCTCTGCTTGGTCTTCAAAGTTAGTCTAATCATGAAGCAATGACACAATTTTATATATGATAAAAGAATGCGTTTAAGAAAACATTAAAGATTCACGCATTCTCAGATGACCTGAAATTTGAATTGAGTGAAACTGAGGTAGTAAGTTTGGGAAATCAAGAGGTTGATAAGAGTACACAACAAGGAAATATCTTTCAAGCAGTTTGAGGTAAATCAGTCTGTGCTAAAATCCATTCTTCCACATCAAGATAGGGTCGAGTCAAGTCTGCTTCGAATTAGCAAGGATCGTTCATTTGGACAAAGGTATTGTCCATTGGCACTTTTGTTTGTGTTTATGCCATCAATTGATACTGCGGAAAATTTCTTTGTTTATCTTCAATTGCATGTTTGTACTTGGAATTTTTAAAGTTTGGAATGATGAAGGCATTTTATTCTGATACCCAAACACTTTTATCCTTTGCTACCCATTTTGAGTCCTAATTTTTACTTCATAACCTTCTTCTGGAATCAGAAATAGAGTTAGAAAGAAAAAAAAAGAGAAAAAGAGAAAAAGAAAAAAAAATAAAAAAGGGAGAAAAAAGAAAAAAAAAGAAAAAAAGAAATTGAAAAGAAAAAGAACTTTGTCATTTGAACTACGTTCGACCTTATTATTGTCAGCACAAGATACGTATGCAGCCTTACGGTTCGGTCGCACCAAATAAAATGTTTCATAATTCCCGAAGTCAAGAGTGGGGAAATCTTTCTTAGAAATCCCATCAAAGAAAAAATCCCAAAAAAATATTTCCCCAGACTCCAAGAAACTGGGGCAGAAGTATTAATTTGGCCAAAAGGCATGATTCCAAAAGTTGTAATTTTGAACCCTTTCATCTTACATTATTTTGAGCCTTCATGCCACCCTTTCTTTCTAACCCTGTCCAACAGCCTACATTACTGTTTAAAAAAAGACCTTCCAATCAATCTTTGAGGATGTTAAATCAGGTGTATGGCGAAAGTATGATCTTTCTGCACCATGATTAATACCTTTGTTCTCAGCACAAAGAGAGAAAATAATAAAATGAGAGAGTTTTATCGGTGAAAACCCTCATGGGCACCTTAAGGCGACGGTGAGTTGATAAAAGAACAAAATGAGAGCGGCTTGATGGTGAAAACCTTCAGGGCACTACAAGTCGAGTGAGGATTGTGGATCAAATGGAACAATTGAAGCGCTGAAGCCCAGTTTCACAGCGAAGAGGTACAATAAGAGTTGAATATTAGACTTGCTTGAGAGATTCGGCCACTTAATCCAAAGGTGCATGTCATGATCATTAGAGTTGGTATCCACATCTGATAAGTTTCTAATTCGTAATTTTCTTGTTAGGTATCATCTCTTTCCCTTGTCCCTTATTTTCTTTCTCTCATTTTTTTTGAGTTTCTTCTTGAGTTTGTTTGGTCACAACAAGTGAGAAATGACTTCAAAATTTGCTACCAGCTTTCCAATTGCACAAAACAATTTGGCTAGCACATCAAAGTGGCACAAGTCAGGAAAGAACAGTATGCGCAATGAGTTGGTAACAAACAACATGCTTTGGGATTCATGTGAAATGCAAAGGTTCGGAAATGTCAATTGGTAACAATCAACATGCTTTGGGATTCATGTGAAATGCAAAGGTTCGGCAATGTCAATTCATGAACAAGATGTAAAATAAGAGTATATTGAGATCGAACGGAGTAGAGGTATTTTTTATAATAAGGTTTGAAATAAAATGGGCAGTCGATAAAAGGCAAGGTCTTCCAAGTTGAAATCAAAGTTATCTTGGCAAGTGTAGAAGCAGATGTTGTCAAGGTCAAGGCCACAAACTAACCACCACATTCAAACTCACAAGTTTTCTCGTTTGAAATAGGAACAAAGTAGTGCAAGCAAGTGGGTTAAAAAACAAAATAAAAATATTAATAAAAAAAGAGAAGAAAAGAAAAAAAAAAGAAAAAAAAAGAGAAGAATCAACAAAGGGAAGTTTCTCACACCATTGCCTTTATCGGTATTGCTAGTGTGCACAGAATGTTGCCATTGTTCTTCACATTTTTCCTCCTAGGATAAAAGTCCTAGTCTGATGGATTTCTTAGTCTGATGAATCTTTATTCTAAGATACCAAAAAGAAAAATGACCTAGTATGATGAACTTTTTCCTAGGATCAACATCTTATTATGATGACTTTTTCTCCTAAGATAGAAGACCTAGTCTGATGAATTTTCTCCTAGGATCAAAATCTTAGTCTGATGAATCTTTCTCCAAAGATAAGAGACCTAATCTGATTAATTTTCTCCTAGGATCAAAATCTTAGTCTGATGAATCTTTCTCCTAAGATAAGAAGACCTAGTCTGATGAATTTTCTCCTAGAATCAAAATCTTAGTCTGATGAATCCTTCTCATAATATAGAAGACCAATTCTGATGAATTTTCTCCAATGATCAAAATCATAGTCTGATGATGAATTTTCTCCTAGGATCAAAATCTTAGTCTGATGAATCTTTCTCCTATGATAACAAAAGGACCTAGTCTGATGAATTTTCTCCTAGGATCAAAATCTTAGTCTAATGATTCTTTCTCCTAAGATAATAAAAAAGGGACCTCGTCTGATGATTTTTTTCCTAGGATCAAAATCTTAGTCTGATGAATCTTTCTCTTAAGATAACAAAAATACCTAGTCTGATGAACTTTCTCCTAGGATCAAAAGCTTAGTTTGATGAATTGTTCTCCTAAGATAGAATCTTTGTATAATGAATTGTTCTCCTAAGGAAAGAGACCTTGTCTGATGAATTTTCTCCTAGGATAAAATCTTATTCTGATGAATCTTTCTCCTAAGATAACAAGCAAAAAGAAAACCTAGTCTCTTGAATTTTCTCCTAGGATCGAAATTTTAGTCTGATGAACTTTCTCCTAGGATCAAAATCTTAGTCTAATGAATTGTTCTCCTAGGATAGAAAAATTTTAGTCTGATGAATTGTTCTCCTAAGGTAAGAGACCTAGTCTGATGAATTTTCTCCTTGGATCAATATCTTAGTCTGATGAATCTTTCTCCTAAGACAACAAACAAAAAGAAAACCTAGTCTCTTGAATTTTCTCTTAGGATTGAAATCTTAGTCTGATGAACTTTCTCTTAGGATCAAAATTTTAGTCTGATGAATTGCTCTCCTAGGATAGAGAACTTTAGTCTGATGAATTGTTCTCCTAAGGTAAGAGATCTAGTTTGATGAATTTTCTCCTAGGATAAAAATCTTAGTCAGATGAATCTATCTCCAAAGATAACAAACAAAAAGAAAACTTAGTCTCTTGAAGTTTCTCCTAGGATCGAAATCTTAGTCTGATGAACTTTCTCCTAGGATCAAAATCTTAGTCTGATGAATTGTTCTCCTAGGATAGAAAATTTTAGTCTGATGAATTGTTCTCCTAAAGTAAGAGACCTAGTCTGATGAATTTTATCCTAGGATCAAAATCTTAGTCTGATGAATCTTTCTCCTAAGATAACAAACAAAAAGAAAACCTAGTCTCTTAATTTTTCTCTTAGGATCGAAATCTTAGTCTGATGAATTTTTCTCCTCAGATAGAAGATTTAGTCTGATGAATTTTCTCCTAGGATAGAAAATCTTCGTTTGATGAATCTTCATCCTAAAATTGAAGACCTAGTCTGATTAACTTTTTCCTAGGATCAAAATCTTAGTCTGATGAATCTTTCTCCTAAGATAACAAAAATACCTAGTATAATGAGTTTTCTCCTAGGATTGAAATCTTAGTCGGATGAATCTTTCCCCTGAGATAACAAAAAAAACCTAGTCTGATGAATTTTCTCCTAGAGATTCAAGGAAGATTGAAGACAAGAAGTAGATACGATCTTGTATTTTTCTTTTACTTTTGCTGTAATTTTTCTTTTATTTTCAATGTAATGGCAGGAACCGCATACCGGAACCTCGACGACACCTCGACCGGCTCTCCACCTCAGTATACTACATCATCTCACGTACTTCTAAACTACACGTGACCTGATTCATTTATAGCAAAGGATATGTAGGCAGCTAAAATACCAGGGCTTAGTCACATTCCCTTTTCTTCTTAAGTTTAGTCTTTCCAAAAAAGGGTATGGTCAAAAAACCTGTCTAGTCGTTCTTTTTGAAAATACTTCGTATTGCCGGTCAAAGAGGCGCAGCTGTAGACATGTAATTTTTTACCCTCCTCGGAATTTTATCTATTTTAGCATTTAAATACTTAGTTTAGGTCTAATATAGTTATTTCAACTAATTTTAACTCTTTTATATTATTTTTATTATAACATTGAAAAATACAAAAATAGTTTTATTGTTCTCTATTTAATTCACGTATTAGATATTTTTAGAAGGATATATTACATTGAATCTATTTTATTTTAATATAATCTTTAAAAATAACAAAAATAGTCTCAACTTTAATTTTTAGTTCTATTTTAAATATAATAGATTATTATAATAATATCAATTTTAAATTAGTTATACTGATATCTTCTTATAAATATTTTTAGAAGTAGACTAAAGTATTAGCCTTTTCTTAGCTCAATTTTACAGAATTTTTAGTCCAAATTGAATTCTTGCAAAGAGATGATCCAATTTTAGAAAGCCCAAATCTTCCCAACCCATATAATCCATGGCCCACACCCAATACCCATGAAAACCATGTAATCCATTAGATTTTCCATTTTTGGGTTGAATTAAAATACAAGACCTAGGGGAACCCTAGGAAAAAAAGGGACATGGCTGCCTTCCTTGTCTTTTTCAGCAGAAGCAAACAACTATCCTAAAACGATGAGCAACCATTTTTTAGCACAAAAAGAGACCAATGAACAATAAAAAGAGACCTACACAAGAATATTAAGCTTCTTCTTCCCAAAAACTATAAAAAAACGCTCCAGACATTGGAGCGGAACCCTAGAGACACCCTAACCTTCTGCTGCAACTCATCGTCTTCGTCTCTCAAGCTTACCGAAAAAATGAGCTTCAGCCCCATTAGAGCACCTGAACCCTCACGCCTCACCACCCCAAAACCCATCGCACAACCACCACCCTAGCGCCATTAATCCTTCACAAGAACCACCGCCGACCAGCCACGCAGTAGCTCCTCCTCTCGAAAACCAACCAGTCGCACACCCACCCCTCATCACGCCAGCGAAAATCCCATCTCCATTCTCAAACTCTAAGACAACAACCAATGAGCCCTATTTTTTGAACATCTCAAACACAACAGAAACATACCCTCGTCTCGTCGAAAAACGAACAGCGAAGAGTTGAGTCGCAAAGGAGTCGCCTGAAGTTGCCGTCCGGGTTTTGTCTCTTTGTCCTATTTGCGGTTTTGAGTAATTTTCTTTTGAACAGAATTTTGTCACTTTCTAATTGAAAACCCTTTTCAAGCTTTGCCAAATCTCTTTTATATTTTTAAGGGGGTTTTGTGAATAAAGGGGTGTGACAACATAGACTTTGATTTAGGAGGTAATCTTGATAATTCAAGATCCACTTCCGGTTATTTGATCACTTTTGCAGGGGGAGCTGTTTCTTGGCAATCTAGACTACAGAAGTGCATAGCTCTATCCACCACGGAAGCCGAATATATTGATGTCAGAGGAGGTGCCAAAGAACTATTATAGATGAAGGAGTTTATTAGTGATCTTGGCTTTGAGCAGCCAAGGTACATCTTATTTTGTGATAATCAGAGTGATATCTATGTCACGACCCGAAAATTCCACCCTCGGGAGTCGTGATGGCGCCTACTCATAGAAGCTAGGCAAGCCACTTTCATAACATAAACTTCCAGCACTTTGTTTTCAACTCTTTTTATTAATTATAACAACAAGTATCGAATTAGTTAATAACAGCGGAAACATGAACGTAAAGTGGAAGACTTAAATTAAATAAAATGAATAACAATGTGGAACTTGTCTTATATCTCTACCCAAGAACTGGTGTCACGTTACCTCGGACTACTGATAGTTACTAAATGTAATCGTTGGAAAGAAAAACAACATTATTTTTCTTGGAATACATGAGATAACAAAATGAAAAGCAAGATAGAGGAGACTTCAGGCTTGCGGACGTCTAAAAGGCTACCTCGGTGTCTCGGTGGACTGAAGGCTGGGTCCCCGTCTAGTACTGTTGCTCACACGCGGCTCCGCTATCTGCACATAAGTGCAGAGTATAGCATCAGCACAACCGACCCCATGTGATGGTAAGTATCTGGCCTAACCCCGCCGAAGTAGTGACGAGGCTAGGACCAGACTACAGACAAACCTGTGGAGTTGTATAATATATAGCAAAAGGAATAACATGAAATAAACAGGTAAGACTAGGGAGGGGAAACATGCTTTGGGAATAGAAAAATAAACAGAATCTTCAAGAAATGATAATGAAATCAACTATTAAGCTACTAACGCAGATAAGATTAGATAAAACAACTTTCACTTTCAACGCTCATCTCATTGCAGGCGTGCAACCCGATCCGATTTCTCAATATCTCGTGGTAGGCATACCACCCGCTCCAATTTCATCATAACCCGTGGTAGTTGTACCACCCGCTCCCATTTCAATATCTTGTGGTAGACATACCACCCGCTCCCATTTCAATCAATATCTCGTGGTAGGCGTACCACCCGCTCCTATTTTATCAAATCTCGTGGTAGGTGTACCACCCGCTCCCATTTCAATATCTTGTTGTAGGCATACCACCCGCTCCCATTTCAATATCTTGTGGTAGGCATACCACCCGATCCCATTTCAATATCTTGTGGTAGCCGTACCACTCGATCCCATTCCATGTTATTACATAATCACAAGAGGTCCCGGAAAGGGAATAAAGTAACATAATAACTTCCCGCCAAGGGAATAACAATATAGAAACAATCATCCCGGCAAAGGAGAATCAGCCAGTTTGATTAATGAAGATTCTCAATCATAATTAACACCTACCAGGATAAACAAATCTTTGCCCGATAAGGTAGATCATTAGTTAAGGCATATTTGATGTCATTTAAGAATACAACAACTTCCAATTTAGGACTCATGATCATGCTTGACACCAACGTATAGATACTCGTCACCATGCCTATACGTCGTACTCAACAGAGAGCAATTAGCATATAAGACTCAACTTCTAATCACTCAAGCTAAGGTTAGACCGAACATTTACCTCAATGTCTCGAATTCAACTCAAGCCTCAATTATAGCTTTACCCATCGGTTCCACAACCAATTTGCTCGAATCTAGTCATAAGTTACTTAATCAGATTAATAAATGCTAAATGAATCAACCCCAATGCATGAAAATACGTTTTACAAGGTTTTACCCAAAAGGTAAAAAATGCACCCGAGGCCCATGTGATCAAAACTCTAGGTACGGACCAAAATCCGGTTACCCATTCCCCCACTAATCCAAATATATGATTTGTTTTGAAATCGAACATCAAATGAGGTCCAACTCCCTAATTTTTTTAAAAACCTAGATTCTACCCAAAACACCCAATTTTCCCATGAAAATCTTTGATTTGAATTTGAAATCGTGTTAAAAGATGTTAAGGAGTGAAAAAAAAATGAGTTAAAAATCACTTACCAATCGTTTTGGAGAAGAAGAGTTGTTTGGAAAATCGCCTCTTATGTTTCGGGATTTTGAAAAATGAAAAATAACTAAAATTTACGTGTATTTATACCCCTCTGAAGTTCCCTATGTGAACCACGCAAAAAGGACTGCGGCCGCACAGGCTTCCTGAAGACATTCAGATCATTGCCCAGTGCGAACCGCACCAAGCCGACTGCTGCCGCACAGCACCCACCGCGGACCGCTAAAAGGCGACCGCGGCCGCATGCCATTTCTCGCGGGCCGCGCAAGAGGATTCATAGACCTGTCAAAATTCCTGAACCTACAACATCTGATCTTTTTAAGCCTAAGGCATTCCGGAACCTACTCGAAACTCACCCAATCCCTCAAAGCTCTAAACCAAATATATACATAACCTCAAATATCCTACGAACATATTCGTGTGATCAAATCACCAATATAACATGATGAACATCGAATTGAACCTCGAGACCAATGAAAGTTCTCAAAACTCCCATTTAAGCATAAATTTCTCAATTAGGGTCCGGATCGTGTCAAACGACGTCAGTTTTAAACCAAACCTTACAAGCGTGATTCAAAACATATATGAGAATTGTACCAGATGCCTGAACAAAAATACGGGTCTGATACCATTACTTTCAAATTAGGTTTCACATCAATTCTCTTTAAACATTTTCAGAAAGCAATTTCACATAAAAATTCATATCTCGGGCTTGGGACTTTGGAATTCGATTCCAGGCATATGTCCAAGTCCCATATTTTCCAATAGACCCTCCAGGATTATTAAATCACGGGTCCGGGTCCACTAACCCAAAATGTTGACCAAATTCAAATTTATTTATTTTAATATCAAAACTTAGCATTTTTCACATAATTTCACATTTAAGCTTTTCGGCTACGCATCCGGACTATGCATGTAAATCAAGACAACCCTAAATGAGGTTTCCAAGGCCTCGGAGACATAGATTTAAATTAGAAACAGGTGATGACCCCTTTGGGTCGTCACAATCTATCTTACCAGGCGCTCCACTTTTCATTCTAAGACCATACATATAAATAGAAAGTATCATTGGATAAGAATGATCGTGGAAGAGAATTTATTTGAGGTTCAGAAGATACACATTGATGAAAATCCTTCGGATATGCTGACAAAGGCGGTGGTTGCAGATAAACATGAATTTTATAGAAAATTGACAAACATGAAGCCTGTCAATAGTTCCTTTACTTGAAGACACATTTGGCCACTTGGATGGAGGGAGAGTTTGTTAGGATCATGCCCATATTGTCAAGCCAAAGGCCCAATGGTCTAATTCTATTCTGTTTTTGTTTCCAATCCTATTTGGAATCGAATTTTATTTCCTATTTTGAGTGGGTTTTGACTTTAAAAGAAAGCACCACTCATGATCTATAAGTAGGACAACCTTGGAGAATTATTCTATGCTCATTGATACAAGTCTTTGAAAGACTTAAGCACATAAGAGTGGTTTTTGAGAGAGCTTTCGTCAAGAAAGAAAAGAAATATTTGTTTTGTTGTAGATTTTTATTCCGACTAGCCAAAATTCAAATCACGTTTTTTATTTATTAACCGTTGGATCGGGATGAAATTTTGACTGTAATATCTTGGTCTTGGATTTGAACGATAGAGATCAGATTTATAGGCTCGTAGCATCTGATTTCAAGCTTCGAACAGAAGCTTCATTTTTGTGGATTATACTCTTTCTTCATTAATTAGTTGTTGCTCTTGTTGCTATTGTTTCTCTGTGTTTGGCACTTGTTGTGTAGCCAACTTGAAAATTTTTTGTAACCCTCTTATTCTTATAGTGGAGTTTTTTGGATCTTATTGATCTTGTGGTTTTTACCTTCGCTTTGAAGTTTTTTTCACGTTAAAATTTGGTATTCTTTATCTTCTTTACTTTCGGGTTTGCCTCTTCCTCAACATAATAGTGTTATCAGAGCCTTGGTTATTTATCTAGGTTGCTATGGAATGGAGGAGAATATGAGCAAGATGGTATGTTTAAATGGGAGAAATTATAATGTTTGGAGAAGCAAGATGAAAGACTTGTTGTTCGTGAAAAAGTTGCATCTACCCGTTTTTTAGGTCATAAACCTGAGAGTATATCCGATGAAGATTGGGATTTTGAGCACCAACAAGTATGTGGATTTATACGACAATAGGTTGAAGATAATGTTCGCAACCATATTATGAACGAGATATATGTGATATCATTGTGGGAAATGCTAGACTCTTTATGCTTCAAAAATCGGGAAAAACAAATTTTAACTGCCAAAACATTTGATAATATTTAAATACAAGGAAGGCAACCCTATCCTTGATCACATAAATGATTTTCAATGCGTCCTTGATCAACTATCAAGAATAGGAGTTAATTTTGATGATGAGATATAAGGACATTGGCTTCTTAATACTCTGCAAGACTCTTGGGAACTCCTCATGTTTCTTTGATGAATTCAGCTCCTGGAGGTAAGGTGGCCATGGAATATGCCAAGAGTGGTGTATTGAACGAGGAAGTAAGGAAAAAATCTCAGGATTCGTCCTCACAAGAAGATATCTTGGTTACAGAAGACCGGGGGAGAGATAGAACAAGAGGATCAAGTAATAGAAGTAAAAGTAGAAGTAAGTCAATGTCCAAATACTATAATATTACATGCAACCACTGTGGCAAGAAAGGACACATCAAAAGTTTTTGCCGCAAGTTGAATCAAGATACTAGAGAAGGAAAGGAAGCTAAAAATAACGAGAAGAATGTTGTTGCTATTGTTCGAGATGGACTTCTTTTTGCATATGATAAAAATGTCATCAATTTGGTATTCCATGAGACGAGATGCATAGTAGACTCTAGAGCTACCTCACATGTCACACCAAGAAAAGATTTCTTTTCTCATCTTATACTCTTGTTGATTCTGGAGTGTTAAAAATGGGCAATGCCAATAAAGTTAAAGTGTTTGGTGTTGGCACAGTTTGTTTGAAAACTAATAATGGTTCAGCGTTAGTTCTTCAATATGGCAAGTGTGCTCCAGATTTTTCTTTCAATTGATCTCCACATGAAGATTAGACGATGAAGGTTACCATAATGCCCTCTTTAATAGCCAATGGAAGCTCACCAAAGGCTCACTAGTAGTGGCACGAGGAGTCAAGTCTGGTTATTTATATGTGACACAAGGCTCTATTCTTAATGACTCAATAAATCTGATGGAACGTGATACTTTGTCAGAATTGTGGCATCGAAAATTGAGTCATATGAGTGAGAGGGGGATTACGTGTTTGGCTAAGAAAAGTTTGCTTTTTTGGAGTGAAATAAGCAAAGTTGAAAAGGTGCATACATTGTTTGCTGGCAAAAAGAAAAGGGTTTCCTTTCACATCCATCCTCCCTCAAGAAAGCCCAATTTATTGGAGCTAGTATACTCTGATTTGTGTGGTCCTTTTATAATAAAGTCAAAAGGTGGTGCACTTTACTTTGTGACCTTCATTGATGATCATTCTCGTAAGCTCTGGGTGTATCCTTTGAAATCTAAAGATCAAGCACTTAGCGTGTTTAAGGAATTTCAGGCCTTAGCTGAGAGACAGACGGGGAAGAAATTAAAATACATTCGCACTGACAATGGTGATGAATATTATGGTCCGTTTGACAACTATTGCACGGAAAAAGGAATTCGTCATAAAAAAACTCCGCCCAAGACACCTAAATTGAATGGTTTGTCAGAGAGGATGAATAGAACTGTAGTTGAGAGAGTTAAATGCTTGCTTTTAGAGGCTAAACTTCCAAATACATTTTGGGCGGAAGAACTTAATACTATTGCCTATGTTATCAATTTGTCTCCCGCAGTTGCTTTGGATGGTGATGTCCCAAACAGACTTTGGTTTGCCAAAGATGTTTCGTATAATCACCTGCGAGTTTTTGGGTGTAAAGCTTGTGTGCATGTTCCAAAATATAGGAGATCGAAACCGGATGTTAAAACTACGCAGTGCATCTTTATCAGTTATGGTCAAGATGAGTTTGGGTATCGTTTTTATGATCCAGTTGACAATAAAATTATTAAAAGTCATGATGCAATATTCTATAAAGACCAAACTGTTGAAAATATTGACAAAGCTGAGAAGATACATTCTCAGAGTAATGAGAGCTTAGTTGATATTGATCCAGCTTCAATTTCTAAGGCACCTATTGCACATGAAGGAACCCAAGACAATGACGGAGATAGTGATCAAGATCAAAATGATCATCATGGCATAGATGTTATGGACGCTCCAGTTGATAAAGTTGTGGTTGATCAGCAACCAATTCCTGTACAGGTAACTACTCGGAATACTCCTGAAAGCTCTCTTAAAAGATCCACAAGGGAGAAGCAAAAATCCATGCGCTATCCTCCTGATGAGTATGTACTTTTGACTAGCATGGGAGAACTTGAGAATTATGATGAAGCCATACAAGATACTCACAAAGATCAGTGGATCGAAGCGATAGAAGATGAGATGAAGTCACTCCATGAGAATGACACATATGAGTTAGTGAAATTTCCGAAAAGTAAGAGAGCTTTATCTAACAAATGGATATTCAAAATAAAGCAAGATAATCATACCTTTGTGCCTAGATACAAGGCGAGGTTAGTTATTAAAGGTTTTGGCCAGAAGAAGGGAGTTGACTTTGATGAAATTTTCTCCCCTGCTGTGAAGATGTCTTCTATTCGTATGGTTCTAGGCTTAGCTGCAAGTCTAGATTTAGAGGTTGAGCAGATGGATGTAGAGATTGATTTTCTTCATGGTGATTTAGATGCGAAGATTTATATGGAGCAACCTAAGAGTTTTGTAACTAAGGGAAAAGAAAATTATATATGTAAATTGAAAAAGAGCCTGTATGGATTGAAAAAAGCTCCAAGGCAATGGTATTTGAAGTTTGAATCTAGAACAAGTGGTATTAGAGTGAGGTTCAAGATAGGTTCATCTTGGTTGGTTCAGTTCTAGCTACAACATATTTGACGATAATCGTGGTTTTTTCTGAGAAATTTGACCAGTATACTACGAATGTCGAGACAAACTTTGAAGTGGAGATTTAGAGATGTGACCTGTTAAAGGATATATAAAGAAGGTATATCAAGTTTATTTTGGTAGAAAATTCAGGCCAAGGGGAAGAATTATTAGGTGTTTGCCATAATTTTCTTACCATATTTGGTTTTCTTATTTATTGAAGGAAAAGAGCAATATAATTTCCTTAATTGGATTTTCCTTCTTGTAGAAGGAAATTACAAATCTCCCATATTTGGCTAGTCCTTTTTCTTGTAGGAAAAGGTTTGAAGTTATATAAATTGAAGATTTGTCCTTCTCATTCAGTAGCATCCACAATGTAGCCATTTGGGGTTTGAGAGTCGTGTTTAGGGGGAAAACTTTACAGGGCATGTTAGTGCGTCACTTGTCTTTGCCTTTTCGTGAGGTTGTTCTCTCGATATTTTGTACTCTCTTTTATTATAGTGGATTGCTCATTTCCGTTGTCGACGTACGCTTGACCGAACCACGTTAAATGTTTGTATGTTTTTTGGAATATTTTTCTTTTGATATCTGATTTATCATCACTCAAGGTTTCCTATGCTAGCTTCTGCATGACACCTGACTTTTTCTGTCCTAACACACACATGCTCAAAGACTCATATAGTGCAATAACTATTGGGTGCATCTCTACGAGTAAAATTGGTGGTTCAAATCTCACTTTAAACAGACTTATTTTCGGCACAAGCCATTGATATATACGTGAAAATCACCAAAAAATTTAAAACTGGCATTGATATATAATTTTTAAATGTAGTGAGTTTATGATAAAAGACTAAAGTAAAACATGTGATTCTAAATCCACCTCTTCACACTAATGCACACATCCTTTTGAAATCCTGAATCCGTCTCTCAATATATGTGAAAAGCAAGACAATAGCATAAATCTTTCTTACTATTATGTGGGGAAAAAGATATTTATGAAAACTAAAATGACTATACACAACCATAACCTTTCTCTATAAGATGAATTGACCAGGAATAACCTCTTGTTAAAGCTCGACAAGAGTGGGGAAATAAAAAAAAAATTAACTTGCGGCGTTAACCATAGTGTAAAAGAATAGTAATTTCATGCAAACAATCATTTGACCAAAGCTTGATAAAAGCAATATCCGAAAATATTGTATTATTATTAAATCTAAAATTATAAATTTAATTTATAATAAATTTAGTGCTATAAACATTAAAGATCGAAATCATCAAGTAAAATTTTTGGATGCGAACCTGCATGCGTAAGAATTAGCTCACTTGTAAAAGAAATTAATGGATAAATAATTTGAGTTTCTCAACCGAATCGTGCTGATTATTAATGCCCATATATTAGATATCCAATTATGAAACATTAAAATGATTGTAATCCACCATTGAACCTCTTGTCAAAGGTCAATTAGAATGGAAAATCAACATAAAAATCTTGTGTGATAACCGTCGAGTAAAAGAACACTAAGTCTATATGCAAACAAATAAAACAATCATTTAATTAAACTTGTTAAACGCATTAACCTTAACATATAATCATCAAATTTCTAATATCAGACTTATCTGAACAATCATTTGATCCAAATTATCAAGCACACTACTTAGGTAGTGGAAGATTGAGTGGCCAACAATTTACCAACTAGATCATGATGGTTTCTAAATAAGCTGCATTTTTTTCGAATTAAAGAGCATTTTGATGCACAAAGTATTTCGTATTCATACAGGATTCGGGGAAAGATTACACCCCCAAAAGTATAATGTAGACAACGAACCCTAATACAGGTATTAGTGGCTACTTATACGATTCAAATATATAATATACTGTTTACACGGTAAAAGCTTTATTGTTAACCCAAGGCTCTCATTTAGCATTTCTTCATATTGATCTTGGAAATTAAGTCTTGAGAGCAATTTTTTTTCCTTGAAGTGAAAACAATCAAAAAGATTTCAGATGAGACAGTGAACTTATCTCCTTATAAAACACTTTTGGCCCAAAGGAAAATGTGCAAACAGAATCCTTTAATGTTATAAAGGTGAGTGATATAATTCCTAGTAAAAAGGTTTTTGAGGCGTATATCCATTCCTTTTTAACTTTTACCTAATTCCTTAAATTAAGGGGCAAAACAACAATATTAGTTATGATTCATCGAACCAATAACTTTTGTTTAGCTTTATTTTTGTATCAAAAAATTTATTAAATACATATATAAATAACCACGCAGCAAAAAATAAAATGCATTACGAGTTGTTAGGTATGAGCCAAAATCTATCTTTAGAATATCTAAGCCAAGATAGTACTAGGGGAAGACTTCTCAAGTCGTCGTATGGTGAGATGGCTCAAGAGCGGCGAAGTCTGTAGTCGAAGAATCAACAAGGATGGAATCGAAAAGTTAACAAGGGTCGAAGCCGAGGTCGAGTACCTTTGACAAGGCTATAACGGCTGATTTTAAGATAAGATATATAAAAGAATATTCTAGTTGATATTTTCTGCACTTGTACAAGAGTTTCTTAGGAACATGTTCCCTATAAATAGAAAAAGACACAATGATATGAGACATATGATATTCATTTGTAAAGAGTAAACTTTGACTTAAAGAATCAGATCTCATTTGCTAAATACAAACATCATCTTTTCATTGAGATTCTTGCCTACACTTTTTCACTAGATCCAAAAATAACTCAACTATTCATGGGATTGTCTATCGTTCATCATTTCCAAAAAGAACATCCACTTATCCTATCTTTTCTTGGGTTACTCATTCATTCTATTTACTTAAATGTCATTTAGTGCTATTCATTAGTGCTATTCATTATCACTGAATACTACATTATTGCTTATGATTTCTAGAATATTTACTGTATTGCACTGCCACTGTCCGACCAAATCTATGTAGTACTTGTTGCTTCTTTAAGAACTCCATCTAGGGATATAATTATTAGCTAAGATTAATCCTTCTTCATACAAATTTAATTATTTTAACCATGATCTATATTGTTTTGTCAAACAATTTGGCTCCGTCTGTAAAGAGATCTTAGGTAAATTTTTAGTTTCCTCTAGATCTACAACAACACACTAACGTCAAAATCCCCAAGATCTCCTCTCCTTGTGTATACAAAACCCTACATGGCCGATAACCAAGGAGAAAGGACGAGAATAACAAGTGACTTCCCAACCAACCTCATGAATGTCATCAACGAAAGCTGTGAAAGGACAGGTGAACACATAACGCCGACTGCATCCCCTAGGCGAGAAAAGTCACTGCCCCCACAGTGCATTATAACAAAGCCTAGTGTTAAAGGGGCCTCCATGGCTGCAGAGGAAGGGACACCCCCACCTACAAAAAACTTTTCAAAGTATGGCTGACCGACACGCTAACAAGTGTCCTCAACAAACCCGCTCTAGGCACTACTGTAGACATCCCAAGGACTTGTACGATACAACAAATAGACGAGCAGTGCAAGTGACCCTCCCCCAATGATAGGGATAACTTACTATGTTGTTAATAGTTTAGGTGACAAAGCCCCGCTTCCATTCTAAAAAGGATGGAAGAAATGGAGAATGATAATAAGGCACTACGAGACCAGATGAAAGAGCACCAAGAGCGAGTTGACAAGATATCGGGCGCTCCTAAGCTGCTACCGAAAAGGGAAGCCAGCAGGTTCATAGAAAAGCCGTATAGTGATGATGCAGCCCAACATGCAACTCCAAAGACTTTCAAAATACTACCCTACATTAGGATATATGGCGGTATGACCGATTCTGAAGATCATTTGACTTACTACGTCACCGTCGTGAAAGGCAACCACCTTGCCAAGGAACAAGTGTCCTCCATTTTACTGAAGAAGTTTGGTGAGACCCTTACGTAGGGGAATTAATATGGTATTTGCAGCTACCAGCACGCTCCATAAAACCTTTTGAAGAAATGGCCAATAAGTTCGTTACTGCCCATGCCGGAGCCAGAAAGGCCGAGGCAAGAGTAAATGACATATTTGCTATTTAGAAATCCCTAGTAGAAGGAATAGACTTCTTCGGTCGGTTCAACAGAGTAAGGATAACTCTGCCAAGAGTATCCGAAGGGATGGCGGCTACAGCTTTTTAGAACAGGCTGAATAGAGAGGGTTCAAGAGCAACTAGAAAACTGTTTAGTCGATTGCTAAAGTATCCCTCAACCACATAGGATGAAATCTATAATTCTTACCGTGCCAAAGTCTTAGCAGACGAGGAAGACCTCAATGATCCAACCCCCCAACTAATCTCGGTACAAGACAAATTCAGAAAAGAATGAAGAGACAACACCATAAGAGATCATAGAATCCTGCAACCTAACAGGGAAAAACACCCACCATATGTTAGGACTGCAGTTGCACCCTCCCTCCGCTAATAAGAAGGGAGAACTAAAACACCAACGATAGAAGGAACTTACCACCCAAAAGGAGAGCGGAACCAAACTTCTCAAAGAAACCAGACCACTCATTAATCCCCGTGATGTGAGGGAGGAGCCGACCAACCCAGTCAAAAATATGAGCGATACCCGGAGGAGGCAAGGTCTTAGATATATAAGAAAAAGGCAAGAGGTCAAAGCCCACGACCAAGCACAATAGAAAAATCAAATGCTTACAAACAAGGAAATCAGTGATCATAATTTGAAATGAGAGGAGAGGGAGATGGTACCCAACTTGAAATGAGCTTGGTGGGGGTTCGAGGATTACAACAATCTCGATGGACCATAATTTTCTTATGGATATCGAGAATCATCCTCAGATCATCTACGTCCATGATGGAATCGTATCTAATATCCTCCTTAGCAGCAACCTTACTTCTATCATCAGTCGAAGGAGGTACGTATGTCAAAACACCAGAAGACGAGGCCTCTTCGTGTCTTGAAAGAACATGACCGTCACTAATCACCACGCCTTCGACCGCATCCCCAATTGGTCGTATATTTGTATACTCTAAACTAGCAGCCTCATGACTAGCTTCAGGGCTCTCCCTAATATGCACTATGTCCATCTTCCGAAGGACAAAAAAATTGTCTCCTACATTGGCGGCCGCCGACCTCTCTCCCCTGATGTCCACAACCCTCATCTTACGAGCCATCAGATCTCGATCACCAAGCAAAAGTTCATCATCCTCATCTATAAGGGAATAAAAGGGAGAAGCCGAGGTCTCCGTGGCTAATGTCTCCACGATCGAAGGGGGGACAGATTTGGAAATAGCAACAGGAGGTATTAGGAAAAAAGCAAGATCGGCCACAGTCGAAAAAAGGGCGGGAGCTGAGGACATAGTGGCTTTCCTCTTTTGGAATGAGGGTACAAGAAATTTTGACCTCCTCGAAGACCCCCAGGACGAAGCTACGAAAATATAAAGATAGAGGAAAGTTGGCAAAGGTAAACAAAAATAAGAAGAGAGAGCTAAAACACCAACGATAGAAGGAACTTACCACCCGAAAGGAGAGCGGAACCAAACTTCTCAAAGAAACCATACCACTCATGAATCCCAGTGATGTGAGGGAGGAACCGACCAACCCTGCTAAAAATATGAGCGATAGAAGGAGGAGGCGAGGTCTTAGCAGCATAACAAAAAGGAGAGAGGTCAAAGCCCATGACCAAGCACAGGAGAAAAATCAAATGCTTAAAAACAAGGAAATCGGGTACATATGAGCATAATTCCAAGCCTCAAGAAAATTATCGACGTTGGACATCACGCCTCGATTTTGAAGAAGAAAAAGTTTAACTAGTATTGGCAATTAGCGACTGGATTAATCATCCATCTTCACCACAAAGAACTTGTTTCCTCGATGGTAAAGATATAACATTTCCCCCCTATAAAATCGAGGGCGAACAGATGTATTAAATGCCGAAGTGTCAGCTCGACCCCATCCAGCTCGGCAGTTTAGTAAGCATCCTAATAAGTTTCTAAACTTACGGCGTGAGCTACGCTTGGAAATGCCATAATAATGACAATATTCCTCTGGCAGCGGAAGGAGAGGGAGAGGGTATCTGACTTGGAGTGTATCCAACTTGAAGTGAGGTTGGAGGGGGTTCCAGGATTATTACAATCTCGATGGACCATAATTTTCTTATGGATACTGAGAATCATCCTCAGCTCATCTACATCCATAATGGAATCATTTCTGATATCCTCTTTAGCAACAACCTTACTTTCATCATCAGTCGAAAGAGGCACGTATGTCACAACACCGGAAGACGAGGCCTCTTCGCGTCTTGAAAGAACTGGACCATCACTAATCACCACGCCTTCGACCGCATCCCCAACAGGTTGTATATTTGTATCTTCTAAACTAATAGCCTCATGACTAGACTCAGGGCTCTCCCTAATATGCACTATGGCCATCTCCCGAAGGACAAAACAATAGTCTTCTACATTGGCGGCCGCCGACCTCTCTCCCGTGATGTCCATGACCCTCACCTTACGAGCCATCAAATCTCCATCACCAAACAAAAGTTCATACTCCTCATCAATAAAGGAATATAATGGAGAAGGCGAGGTCTTCACGGCTAAAGTCTCCATGATCGAAGGCGGTACAGATTTGGATGCAACAACAGGAGGGATTAGGAATAAAGCAAGATCGACCACAGTCGAAGAAGGGGCGGGAGCCGAGGACATAGTGGCTTTCCTCTTTTGGAATGATGGTGCAAGAAATTTTAACCTCCTCGAAGATCCCCTGGCCGAAGCTACGAAAGCCTTAAGAAAGAGGAAAGTCGGAAAAGGTAAACAAACATCAGAAGAGAGAACTAAAACACCAACGATAGAAGGAACTTACCACCCGAGAAGAGATCGGAACCAAACTTCTCAAAGAAACCCGACCACCCATGAATCCCCGTGTTGTGAGGGACGAGCTGACCAACCCAGTAAAAAATATGAGCGATAAAAGGAGGAGACGAGGTCTTAGCTGCATAAGAAAAAGGCAAGAGGTCAAAGCCCACGACCAAGCATAGGAGAAAAATCAAATGCTCACAAAAAAGGAAATCGGGTACCTATGAGCATAATTCCATGCCTCAAGAAAATCGTCGACGTTGGACATCACGCCTCGGCTTTGAAGAAGAAGAAGTTGAACCAGTATTGGAAATTGACAATTGGATTTGTCGTCCATCTTCACCACAAAGCATTTTTCTCCTCGATGGAAAGGATTTAAAAGTGTCCCCCTATAAAAGCTAGGGGCGAACGGATGTATTAAATGATGAAGTGTCAGCTCGACCCCATCTAGCTTGGCAAGTTTAGTAAGCAACCTTATAAGTTTCTAATCCTACAGCATGAGCTACACTTGGAAAACACCGTAATAATGACAAAATTTCTCTGGCTGCGGAAGGAGGGGGAGAGGGTATCTGATTTGGAGGGTATCCAAATTGAAGTGAGGTTGGAGGGGGTTCGAGGATTATTACAATCTCACTGAAACATAATTTTCCTATGGATACCGAGAATAATCCTCAGCTCATCTACGTCCATGATTGAATCATATCTGACATCCTCTTTAGCAACAACCTTACTTCTATCGTCAGTCGAAGGAGGTAAGAATGTCACAACACCGGAAGACGAGGCCTCTTCACGTCTTGAAAGAATAGGACCGTCACTAATCACCACGCCTTCAACCACATCCCCAATAGGTCGTATATTCGTATCTTCTAAACTAACAGCCTCATGACTAGCCTCAAGGCTCTCCCTAATATGCACTACGTCCATCTCCCGAAGGACAAAACAATAGTCTTCTACATTGGCAGCCGCCGACCTCTCTCCCCCGATGTCCACGACCCTCATCTTACGATCCATAAAATCTACATCACCAAACAAAGTTTCAACCTCCTCATCTATAAGGGATTATAAGGGAGAAGCCGAGGTCTCCACGGATAAAGTCTCCATGATCGAATGCGGGACATATTTGGATGCAGCAACATGAGGGCTTGGGACAAAAACAAGATTGGCCACAGTAGAAGAAGGGGCAGGAGCCGAGGACATAGTGGTTTTCCTCTTTTGGAATGAGGGTGCGAGAAATTTCGACCTCCTCGAAGATCCCCTGGCCGAAGCTACGAAAACATAAAAAAAGAGAAAAGTGGGCAAAGGTAAACAAAAATAGGAAGAGAGAACTAAAACACCGACGGTAGAAGGAACTTACCACCCGAAAGGATAGCGGAACCAAACTTCTCAAAGAAACCCAACCACTCATGAATCCCTATGATGTAAGGGAGGAGCCGACTAACCTAGTCAAAAATATAAGTGATAGAAGGAAGAGGCGATGTCTTAGCTGCATATGAAAAAGGAAAGAGGTCAAAGCCCACAACAAAGCACAGGAGAAAAATCAAATGCTCAAAAACAAGGAAATCGGGTACCTATGAGCATAATTCCAAGCCTCAAGAAAATCGTCGACGTTGGCCATCATGCCTCCATTTTGTAGAAGAAGAAGTTAAACCAATATTGGCAATTGGAGATTGGATTTATCGTCCATATTCACCACAAAGCACTTGAATCCTCGATGGCAAATATTTATCATTGTCCCCTTATAAAAGCTAGGGGCGAACGGATGTATTAAATGCCGAAGTGTCAGCTCGACCCTATCTAGCTCGGCAAGTTTAGTAAGAATCCTTATAAGTTTCTAAATGTGCCGCGTCATCTACGCTTGGAAAACACCGTAATAACGACAAAATTCCTCTGGCAGCGGAAGGAGAGGGAGAGGGTATCCGACTTGGAGGGTATCCAACTTGAATTGAGGTTGGAGGGGGTTCGAGGAATATTACAATCTCGATGGACCATAATTTTCTAATGGATATCGAGAATCATCCTCAGCTCATCTACATCCATGATGGAATCATATCTAATATCCTCCTTAGCAACAACCTTACTTCTATCATCAGTCGAAAGAGGTACGTATGTCAAAACACCGGAAGACGAGGCATCTTCGCGTCTTGAAAGAACAGGACCGTCACTAGTCACCACGCCTTCAACCGCATCCCCAATGAGTCGTATATTCGTATCCTCTAAACTAGCAGCCTCATGACTAGCCTCAGGGCTCTCCCTAATATACACTATGGCCATCTCCCGAAGGACAAAACAATAGTCTCCTACATTGGCGGCCGCGGACCTCTCTCCCCTAATGTCAACGACCCTCATCTTACGAGCCATCAAATCTCCATCACCAAGCAAAGGTTCATCCTAATCATCTATAAGGTAATATAAAGGAGAAGTCGGGGTCTCCGTGGCTAAAGTCTCCAAGATCGAAGGCGGGATGGATTTGTTTACAGCAACAGGAGGGATTGGGACAAAAGCAAGATCAGCCACAATCAAAGAAGGGGCGGGAGCCGAAGACATAGTGGCTTTCCTCTTTTGGAATGAGGGTGCAAGAAATTTCGACCTCCTCGAAGATCCCCTGGCTGAAGATACGAAAACGTAAAGAAAGATGAAAGTCAGCAAAGGTAAACAAAAATAAGAAGAGAGAAATAAAACACCGACGATAGAAGGAACTTACCACACGAAAGGAGAGAGGAACCAAACTTCTCAAAGAAACCCGACCACTCATGAATCCCCGTGATGTGAGGGAGGATCCGACCAACCCAGTCAAAAATATGAGCGATCGAAGGAGGAGGGGAGGTCTTAGCTGTATAAGAAAAAGGCAAGAGGTCAAAGCCCACGACCAATCACAAGAGAAAAATCAAATGCTTATAAAAAAGGAAATCGGGTACCTATGAGCATAATTTTATACCTCAAGAAAATCGTCAACGTTGGCCATCACACCTCGGTTTTGAAGTACAAAAAGTTGAACCCGTACTGGCAATTAGCGATTGGATTTATGTCCATCTTCAACATTAAGCACTTGTCTCCTCGATGGCAAAGATTTAACATTGTCCCCCTATAAAAGCTAGGGGCGAACAGATGTATTAAATGCCGAAGTGTCAGCTCAACCCCATCTAGCTCGGCAAGTTTAGTAAGCATCTACGCTTGGCAAATGCCGTAATAATGATAAAATTCCTCTGGCGGCGGAAGGAGAGGGAGAGGGTATCCGACTTGGAAGGGGTAAACGTAGAAAGCACAGTACCCGGGATGGGTAACCTGCCCCATATCCTACCCAATCGGGACTAATTCAATATGATTGGGAAGGCCGAACATAGCCTTAAGCTCTTTGAATTCCTTCACCATAATCACTAAAT
Organism: Nicotiana benthamiana; assembly: GCA_034376525.1. Taxonomy (NCBI): domain Eukaryota; kingdom Viridiplantae; phylum Streptophyta; class Magnoliopsida; order Solanales; family Solanaceae; genus Nicotiana; species Nicotiana benthamiana. Next base: position 96,536,677 of record CM067330.1, read on the forward strand.
GAAAGGCCTCAGGTTCGGTTTCGGGTAATTTGGTGAAATCGGATATGGAATAAGGGACGTGAGGAATTATCTCCTCCACCATCGGGAAGGTTCTATCCTTAATAGTGACAAGAATGCTCTCCTCGTGAGGGTGATACATCACTGCAAAGGGGAGCACATGACTCCCTTCACCAGACTCAAAAGGGATGTTAGACATTAGGGATGTTCATTCGGATTGGATATTCAAAATTTGAACCGATCCATTAAATTTTGGATTTCGAATTTTGGATTGGATCGCATTACGGATTGTGTTTATTAAAATTTCATATTTCGAATTGCTATATTTTAAACCGATCCAATTTGAAATTCAAAATTATTAGGTAATGTATAAATACTACATTTTAATGTTGGATAGTCAGTACTTCCTTTACATTTTCCTCCAAGTTATTCCCTTTATAATTCTAGATTTAGCTATATTGGCACCATAGTACTCTCATATTTACATAAACCTGAATTTTTCTTAATGTATTGCCTTTTTGTACAAAGAAAATATACATATTAGTTTGCAATTTTGAAGAATAATAACACGATCCAAAATTCGATCTAATCCAAGCTTTAAAATCCGATCCGATCCGATATAATTCGAATTGAATTTAGATTGCATTTTCTAAAATTCGAAATCTGAAATGTGAAATCCTAATCTGGAATGTGCTAAATTTGATCTGATCCGACCTGTGCACAATCCTGTTAGACATGGTTTGAGATAGGAAAGATAGGTATCAAACAAGGAAAAGTTAAGAACAATATAAATCATTAGAACAAAGAAGAGAAGTTCGAAGAAAGAAGAGAGCAAAAGAAAAATATGGGATTCTGAAACAATATAATAACTAAAAATCCAATATCACGTCCAAATACCTCTATCAATAAAGATCTTGGCACCAAAATTGAAAGCGACTCGTCATTACTGGTATCAGAACCAAAGTGATAGATTCAATCAGGGGTCACACGTGAAACGAAGCAACTCATCAGAATATGTGTCATAATGATGGATGACATAATGGCATCATCCTAACTCGTGGGCAGCAGAGTTCCAGTAAATCGCTCGGAGAATCGAAGCGTTTGGAATGTGCTGTCCATATAGGGCCACGCTGCCAATTCGCCATAACTACCACGGCCTGCATAGCTCGCTCGATTTTGTTGACCTCAAAGAACAAGATTCGATGATCGAGCCCACCTGAAGTCGATCTCAATAAACAAATTGACTAACAGTATGAGTCAATATATATCTTTAGAATATCTAAGCCATGATTAGTTCTAGGGGAAGAGTTCTCAAGTTTTCGTATGGGAGATGGCTCAAGAAGCAGCAAAGTCTGTGGTCGAAGAGATAACAAGGGATGGGGTCGAGGAATTAACAAGGGTCGAGACCAAGGTCGAGTATCTTTGATAAAGTTATAATGACTTGTTTCAAGATAGGATATAAACGAGAATATTCTAGTGGATAATCTCTACACTTGTACTAGTAGGGTTTCTTAATAATATGTTCTTTATAAATAGAAAAAGACACAATGATATGAGACATGTGATACTCATTTGTAAAGAGAAAATTTTGACTTAAAGAATTAGATCTCATTTGTTAAGATATAAACATCATATTTTCATTGAGATTCTTGCATACACTTTCCGCTAGATCCGAGAATAACTCAAATATTCAAAGGATTGTCTATCTTCATCATTGTCAGAAAGAACATCCATTTATCTCATCCTTTCTTGGGGGACTCATTTATTCTAATCACTTAAATGTCATTTATTGCTATTCATTATTATTAAATGCTATGTTATTGCTTATGATTTCTAGGATATTTATTGTATGCCACTGTCACTGTCCAACCAAATCAACGTAGTGTTTGTTGCTTGTTTAAGAACCCCATATAGGAATATTATTGTTAGTTAAGATTAATATTTATTTATATAAATTTAATTATTTGAACCAAGATCTATATTTTTTAGTCAGACAGTTAGCAAATTTAAAATTCATAAAGGTCAATTGATTGCTCCGTCTCTGTTCAAATTTACGCCTTGATCTTCATTTGTTTTGAACACTTAAACTTGTAGGATCAGGATGTGTTTTCTTGCTATTTGACCATTAAAATTTGACAAAATTAGAAGGACCTCAGGAGCTATAAATAAATTAAATTTGAATTTACATTAAAATTTAAAAGAGTTTAAGAATTTTATATAAGACCAATTAAATCTGAATACAATCTCAAGAAGAATAAAGGTATTATGAAATAAGGATTTGTTTTGAGGACCTAAAACTGCAATCCTTTTCGGGGAACAAATACCTCCCATTTTCGACGTAACTATATCAACTTTCTTCTTTAATAAAGTGAGCAAGAACATAAAATGAGTATGTTAATTTCTAAAGAACATACTAATTATAAAGCTATTTTAAAATTTGGAAGGGAATCTTAGTACTACCGAGAATCAATTTCTTAAATGATTCTATAGATCTACATTGCCTATAATTAAATTAAATCTACATTGAAGCTTCATATTTATTGTTCATATAATTAAAAAGGGGAAAAGTAAGAGTGAGTTTTTGTGAGATATTTATTTTCTTCTGGTTATTTCGTTGTATGTGTACCGAAACCTTTTGAGTATTATCTTGATCTAATATCCGAATTTTATTGGCGGATGCATTAATGTTTTAGGCACTCCGGTAAATTTGTCATACTTTTTTCTCGGCATTTCTGGATTTTTGCCTATCTATACCATATAGCAAACCTTATTACCAAAAATGTTCATAATATTGTATTTACCCGCCTAGTCCATAGTTTTGCTACAAAATATGTACCAAACAAATAACAGATAGATTTTACCCTAAAAAGGCTCCAAATTTGTAGGAATCAGATTTAATGGTGATTCTATCACCACTAATTTCGAAATTAAAACGGAAGAAAATCTATTGCAGCGTAATTCTCTCCTTCTCCATATATTTTCCACCATTGATAGCCATTAAAAAGCTTGAAAGCTTTGAATTCAAATTTGAATTTTCAAAAATCATTATTTGTTTGGATTGGGTGTTGTTGTAAATAATTCGAAATATGTTTAGGAGTTTATATCTCAATTTTGAGGGGTTTTGGTGAAGATTAGACTTGGTTTTGACTGAATTTCAGATTGAAACTCGTCGAAGAAGAAGACATAATTTTCCAGAAATTATAGTTAAATTGTAGAATTGTAGATAAATTGTAGATAAAATATAGATAAATTGTAGATAAGTTGTAGATAAATTATAGATTGGGAAGACTAAAACTTCTAACAAGTCTTCTACAATTATGTCAAAAATGCCAATTATGCTACAATTAAAAATCCCTTGGATTGGGTGTTGTTGTAAATAATTCGAAAAATGTTTAGGAGTTTATATCTCAATTTTGAGGGGTTTTGGTGAAGATTAGACTTGGTTTTGACTGAATTTCAGATTGAAACTCGTCGAAGAAGAAGAAGAAGACATATTTTTCCAGAAATTGTAGTTAAATTGTAGAATTGTAGATCAAATGTAGATAATTTGTAGATAAATTGTAGATTGGGAAGACTAAAACTTCTACAAGTCTTCTACAATTATTTCGAAAAATGCTATTATGCTACAATTGAAATGAGAATTGAAATATTAAAATTCAATGTATTCAATTTGTAGATACAATTTCTACAAATAAACTACAAAATAGTTTAAGTATTGTATAAAGTTGTATTGTTACATTTATACTACAATTAAACTAAAATCTTGTGTCAAAAAAATTTAAGCATACCAAATTTAATCAATTCTTAATGTTCAAAATTTCAATTTTGGGAGTGCCGCAAATTTGGAAAGGGCAAGAACGATTTATATGCATTGACTGTTGTTGTGATAATTTATTTTATAATATGTGTTATTTTGCTCTTGGTAAACTTAGGATGCATTCGTCCCAGTTAAATGGGATGACTTGGATTTGGGCAGTGAATGTGGACTAGGTTTTCTGATGCATCTGTTGTATACTATATCTGAGATTATGAGATATTTGCATCCGATGCTTGCTAGTGAAAAAAAAAGATATGACTTTGGTTAAAGATATGCAACCAAACAAAACACTAGGAAAGAGAAGAGGAAAAAAAGGAAAAAGGAATATATGCTCATAAAATCATGTCTAGAATAAATGAAGCAATAATTATACCATTAATTTAAATTATGGTACATAAATTGAATTTTTGTGTGCTTAAATCTAATAAACACAAACCTTAAACATGGAGATAATAAGGTTTGCTATATATATATATATATATATATATATATATATATATATATATATATATATATATATATATATATATATATATATATATATATATATATATATGTAAAAATGCCTTTAAACTAATCCTCGTGGACGAACAAATTAGGAATTTATGTGGGACGGATTTCGCGGCTAAACAACATAATTTTATCACCAAACCAATTTAACGAAAAAAACATTATTAACTATGCACAGACGATTTAATAACAGGAAAACGACGAATTTTATAAATATAGCCACATGGATTATATTTTCTTACCGATTAAGCTTTGTCACCAAAGGAATACAAAGTGTAGTTTCTTTTCCTCTTTCCGCTTTGGCCGCTTGGTGAAAGGGTGGGGAATGGATAGGAGGGACTTTTAATAGTAGAGGTGAAAAGAGTTTCACCTTTTTGTCTAAAAATAACGTTGGTTTTGCACATGCAAGCACATATTTTATCGAGGAAGAAACCAACTTGAAAATAAAGAACATAAAGAATATTACATTTTTATGTGAAAAGTTCTTCAAATTAAAAGTAAAAATTACGTGATCATAAAAATTTTAAAAATTAAAAGTAAAATTTACGTAATCATAAAAATTTTGAAAACTCCAAATAATAATAAGAAAGTTAGAAAAATTCTCCAAATTAATTTAACAACACGTATCTCTAAACATATGTAGAGATTCGGTATCTAAATAACAAAACGAGTTGGTATTCCCATGCGTCTAAAATGAAAATGTTGAACATGTAGTATAAGTCTGGTCATCTGATATTGGTATTATGGAATATGAAATATTTAGTCTAATTGTTGTCTAAAGCTATGTTTAGTGCAATTAATACGATAATTGGGCTCGACTTTACGGAGCAATAAGAGTGCGTTAAGGTAAAGATTGCACGATGCGCCTCTATTGGTCAAAATCTAATCGAAGGGACCTCGCCTAAAATAGGAAAAGCAAGAAATAATTAATCTGAGGTCATACTTAAGAAACAAAACTGGCGAGTCGAGCAGCGAATGCCAAAGGTTGAGCACTCAGATCAGTCAAAACGGCTAATTTAGCAATACAATATTTCTAAAGAATATTCAAAGAAATATTCTCTGTATTTATACTTTCAGTAGGTAAGGAAAATGTCCGGTATAAGTAGGAACAGAGAGAGAAAGAGGGGGCATCGAATTTTCTAATAAGCTCTCTCTAGAAAATTGACTCCCACATATATAACTACAAATTATATCTTTATACGAGATTGGATTTGTTGTGTTGTTCCAATCATTTCTATATCAGATCCGATAAAGTATTTAATATTCCCACATTTAGTTATTTTATATTATTGTCCCGGGGAGAATCATCAACCTCTTTATACATTTGATTGAATTATTCTCTTTATTTATAATTATTGTCATTCATCATATTTATTGCTTGTCCTCATTCCCTCATTTATTCACAAGAATATCATTGAATCTCCATTTGGCATTTACTAGCTTTGAATGCTATTTCAAGGTTATTACTATCCATCAATCTTGGATTTGAAATTTATTATATTTAACTAGAATTTACCTATTATCATTTACTTAATTAGTTTAACAAAAAGGTTTAACATTTTTTGGTCAAACAATTTGGTGTTGTCTGCAGTAATTTTCTGTAAATAAAAGTTTTAGTAAGAAAGCACAAAACTTTGCACAATTTGCACAGATCTGACATGGCAGGCAATGAAGAATAAAAGATAAAGGTGATAGCTGATCTCATTCCCAATCTCTTAAACGCCACAAAAGAAGCACCACCAGCGGTAAAAAACGTTACTAGAAGCATGGCTGATGAATACACTGAATAGTATACTCGACAAACCCGCTCAAAGGGTGAGCAGGGAGAGTGCGCGAGTCGACATCGCCACAACAACCAATGAACAACCTCCCTCGATAGGTATCACTCAACCTGTTAATGATGTAGGTAACAACGCCCTCGCTGCCATACTTAGAAAAAAAGAGGATATGGAGAACGAGAACAAAACATCCCGCAACCAAATGAGGGAGAATCAAGATATGGTAGAAAAGATATCAGGCGCCTCAAAACTCCTACCAAAATGGGACGACAGCTGGTTTGTGGAACAACCATATAGCAACGAGGCCGCACCACATGCTATACTAGAAACATTCAAAATGCCGCCGTATTTGAAAATATATGACGGCATGACAGACCTAGAGGATCACGTGACCCACTATGTCACTACAGTGAAAGGAAACGACCTTGCAAAATAACAAATATCATCTATATTGCTAAAGAAGTTTTGAGAGACTCTAACCGGAGGGCCCCTGACTTGGTACTCACAGTTACCTGAACGCTCCATTGAAATGTTCAAAGAAATGGCTAGTAAGTTCGTCATTGCCCATGCCGGGACCAAGGAAGCAGATGCAAGGTTGAACGACGTATTCGCTATCAAGAAATATGCTGGTAAGGGACATAAAGACTTCCTCGCACCGTTCAACCATATAAGAATGACCCTTCCAAATGTATCTAAAGGAATGTCAGTGGTCGCTTTTCAGAATGAGCTAAGCAGAAGTAGGTCGTGGGATACTAAAGAGTTACAAATCTGACTTATGAAATACCCTCCAACCACTTAGGATGAGATACACAATGGCTACTGTGCTGAGGTAAGAGCTGACGAGGATAATCTCAACGGGCCTACTCAATGCCTGACCTCAGTCCAAATAAAGTCTAGGAAAGAAAGACGAAATGACAACAGAAGAGATCTAGCGGGGTCACAACCTACCCGAGAAAGACATCAGCCTTACTTTAGAGGTACTCTCATGCCACCTCCACGTCACAAAGAAGGTCCATCCAACCCGCGAACGGGAACCCACTGAAATGAAAAAGGTATGCACCCCTTATTATCATATCACAAGTTTTATGTTCCCCCCTCAGAAATAGTCTATGCGTTGGAAAAGCTCGGCCCAAAGGTAAAATGGCCATAGAAGATAAAATCCGACCCAAGCACCAGTAAGTCAAACACCCTTTGCGAATTCCACTATGAACGGGGTCACAAGACCAAGCACTACATAGCCTTTAGATAAGAGGCCGTGAACATGCTTCACTAAGGGCACCTAATAGAGTTGATGAGCGATCGAGGGAGGGTCAACTTCGCCCAAGGGCAATAATAACATTAGGGGCCACCCAAACCGCATTCCCAGTTTTGAACATTCAAATGATCATTGAAGGAGGCGACGACGCGTCCATCAATATGTGAAGTTCACCACCACTCACAAGCTTAAACAGTTAATAACCCATAGCCGGTATGACAAACTCGAAGAAAGTATCAAAGTCAATAAGACGGATACCCACAGTTCAGTCTTTCCTCACTATTACGAGTTTTGTCATTTCTTTACGTGTTTTTTGATACTGATGTAAAATGTATCATGGCCGATGATGAAAGATGCGTGTGCATCATCCATCCTCAAGTTCTCACCCAAATGAAGCTCGAGGATAGGATAGTTCTACACTGCATCATGCTAATAGGTTTTAACAATGCAGTTGAGCGGACATCTGGAGAAATCACACTGCCATCTTGGCCGTCACCTTAGAGACCACGTTCCACAACATGGATCAGGATAGGGTGTACAACTCCATCACAGGCTGACCATGGATACACACCATGAAATTTGCCCCCTCCAATTTGTATCAAGTCATTAAATTTCCCACCCCTTGGGGAGTATTCTGCATCCATGGAGAGCAGCACACAGCCCGAGAATGCTACCACATCGATCAAGATTGCACATACACCTAACAATTGAAAGGAAAACCCACGGAAGCAAAGCAATTAATGAAGTCGGGGTCAAATGGAGATGAAACAAAAGACTTCATTAGTGACCATGAAATCACAAAAGCCACGGGGTTAACCGTAGAGGACTCGACCCTGTCCAACTAGAGGATGACAACCACTGCAAGAAAGCTTTCATCGGCTATAAACTCCAAGATCTAGGTAAATTTCATCAATTCTTAAAAAATAACATGTACCCGTCCGCTTTTTTACCATGTAGAAATGACGGGTATCACAAAGGAGATAGCAACTCACAAGTTGAATGTCGACACATTTTACCCTCCAGTAAGACAAATCAGACAAAAGTTAAACTATGCAATAAATGACGCAGTTTGTGAAGAGGTCAAGAAATTACTAGTGAACGGTTCTATTAGAGAATTGAAGTACCCTCAGTGAGTCGCCAACATAATCATGGTGAAAAAGAAGAAAGGTAATTGGAGAATGTACGTGACTTCACATACCTGAACAAAGCCTGTCCAAAAGACTCATTCCCGCTACCTCACATCGACCAACTCATCAACGCCACAGCCGGACACAAACTGTTGAGTTTCTTGGACGTCTACTCGGGCTACAACCAAATCCCTATGGAGGAGAAGGACCAGGAAAAAACCACCTTTATCAGCTTTCAGGGGACGTACTACTACAGAGTGATAATGTTCGGGTTAAAAAATGCAGGGTCAACGTACCAAAGGCTAGTTACCAACATGTTAAAATATCAACTTGGCAAGACCATGGAAGTGAATATTGATGACTTGTTGGTCAAGTCTAAAAGAAAGGAAGACTATATCGACTACTTGAGGGAGGCCCTCGACATACTCAAAAGGTACAACATGAAATTAAACCCCGAGAAATGTGTTTTCAGTGTGCCACCTGGAAAATTCCTCGGCTTCTTGGTATCACAACCAATCCCAACAAAATCAAGGACATAGAAGGAATCGCAGAAAATCTAACCAGCAAAAAACAAGTGCAAAACCCCTCCTTGTCAAGATTCACCTCGCAATCCTCCGACAAGTGCCACAAATTTTTTGGCATACGCAAAAAAGATACTAGACTCTAATGGAATGTCGAATGCATCAATGCATTAAAAGAACTAAAGCCTACCTGTCTTTGCCATTGTTGCTCGCTAAGGCAAAACCCGTAGAACGCCTCCTTATCTACTTGGTCATTTCCGATGATGCAGTAAGTGCAATCCTGGTATGAGAAAATAAATGTACACAATCTCCGATCTACTATATCAGCAAAACTTTGGTCAACACTAGAACAAGGTACCCCCACCTCGAGAAGTTAGATCTTACCCTGTGGTCGCTTCTTGGAAGCTTAGACCTTATTTCTAGTGCCACTCAATCTCGGTAGTCACTACTTTTCCTATAAGGAGTATCTTAGACCAACTTGAATTATCGGGTAGATTAGTTAAGTGGGCCATAGAGTTGAGCGAGCACACTATAGCCTATATCGTGAACAACGATAAAGTCGCAAGTTCTTCCCGAATTCATCAACGACTTCAGTATAAATATAATGTCCAAAGTTAAAAGGGAAACCTGGGCTAGTTCTACCAAACTACACAACCAATGGGTCTTGTACACATATGGCGCTTCAAACGCATCGGGATCTAGACTGGGACTTGTGCTCGAGGTCCTAACAGGAAAAATAGTTTGCCAATCCATACGATGCCTAATATGACTAATAATGAGGCCAAGTACGAGGCCATAATTGAAGGGTTAAAATTAGCACTCAAATACGGAGCATGGCAAGTCATCCTTTGATGTGACTCACAACTCGTTGTCAATCAGGTCACAAGGACTTTCCAAATTTAGGAGCAATGGTTACAGAAATATCAGTCCGAGATTTGCAAACTATTACCCGAGTTCGATGAATGCTAGCTCAATCAAATACCACGAGTATAAAACATCAAAGCAGACAACCTCACAGAATTGGCAGCGGCTACCAAAAGCATAACCGGAGAGGAGGACGTGGTCACTCCTCTCCATTCATCGCTATGCCAAATTGAGGTACGCACTATAAACCTAACTTAGAACTGGTGCAATCGTATTACTTGCTAGGATAGAGTGCTCCTACCTGACAAGAAATAAGCCACGAAGCTTTGAATACAGGCGGCCAAGTACAACATTGTCATAACGACTTGTACAAAAGAACATTCGGTGGTCCCCTAAAAAAGAGCTTAGGGCCAAATCAAACATGGTGCGCCCTTGAATAAGTACACAAGGGCCACTGCGGAGCTCACACTAGCAAGAAAGATCTCGTCAGATGCCTCATACGTGTAGGCTACTATTGGCCCACGATGAAGAAGGAAGCCGATGACTTCGTCAAAAGGTGTGAGCAATGCCAAAGAAACGCCCCCATGATTCAACAAGTGGGTGAACACCTTCATTCATTCAGTTCTCTATGGCCTTTCATCAATTAGGGAATGGACATTGACGGACCCCTTCCAGCAGGATAAGGTAATGTACGATTTCTTTTAGTTTTAACTGACTATTTCTCCAAATAGGTAGAAGCAGGTGTATTCTCCCAAAATATGCAAACAATAAGTAATCACATTCATATGGAGAAACATCATATGCCTCTTCGGCATCCCTAAAGAAATCAGTTGTGACAATGGTCCCCAATTCACTAGAAAAAGACCATTGAGTTCTTCGAAAAATGGCACATCAAAAGAATAAATTCCACGCCATATCACCTCGTAGGTAATGATCGGGGGAATCCTCCAACAAAACAATATTCAATATCATGAAAAAGAAACTCGAAAAGTGAAGGAAATATGGCCGGATGTACTACCAGAAGTGTTATGGGCATATCGCATCTCGCCAAGCACGAGCATAAGGGAAATGCCAAACTCACTAGTCTATGGTACAGATGCAATAACACCAATTGAGGTCAAGGAACCTAGATTGAGATACTCAAATGAAAGAGGTCCAAGAAATGACGATAATAAAAGGAAAGACCTCGATAAAGCCGAAGAGTGGAGAGACATGGACTATATAAGAATGATTGCACAAAAACAATAGGCAGAGCGCTACTACGACAAAAAATCCAAAATCAGGCCACTCAAAGTTGTGGACTATGTATTCAAAGCCAAACCACAAGAAAGCAAAGACCTACGAGAAGGCAAACTGGGAACCAATTGGGATGGCCCATACAAAATCACGGCAGCAGCAGACAAAGGGTCATTCTAGCTGGAAACAATGGAAGGAAAATTACTACCAAACAATTGGAACGTCGCCCACCTCAAATACTTCAACTTCTAAGGATAGACGTCTCCCAAGTCGTACTCTTTTTTCCATTACCCGAGTTTTGTCCCAATTCGATTTTCTTGGTGGGGGGAGGGAGGGGGCAACAAAGAAAGCATCTCGATGTTTAAGTTTAAGCTCATCGCTCGATCTATCAACTACTTTTCCAGGTCGAACAATGAAAGGACTAGATATCCTACTTCAGAAAAACATGCAAACTTCAATGTATGTAAACTTCTCCAGTGTATTTAAACTTCTATATAAATAAAACGAAATATACAAACACATGAGTTTTTCTCCACCAATTTCATACATTACGCCAAAATTCAAACATTTGACCTCGCTAGAATTGACTTACATTCGACCTCACTCGAATTTATTCACATTCAACCTCTTCCTAATCACTTAAAGGGTCAAATATTCGGCCTCGCTCGAATCGACTCACATTCGACCTTGCTCGAATTTAAAACTCGTTCCAATTATTTAAAGATTCAAACATTCTACCTCGCTTGAATTGACTCACATTCGACCTCGTTCGAATAGTTAAAGGGTCAAACATTCAACCTCACTCGAATTTATTTACGTTCGACTTTGTTCAAATCACTTAAAGATTCAAACATTAGACCTTGCTCGAATCGACTCATAGTTTACCTCACTCGAATTTTTTTAATTTCTACCTCTATTGAATTAATTTACATTTGACCTCATTCAAATCACTTAAAGAGTCAAACATTCGACCTCGCTTGAATTTATTTATATGCGATCTCGTTCAAATCACTTAAAGGGTCAAACATCCAATCGCGCTTGAATTGACTCACATTTGACCTCACTCAAATTTATTTACATTCGACCTTGTTTGAATCACTTAAATGGTCAAACATTCAACCTTGCTCGAATCGACAAACATTCGACCTCACTCAAATTTACTTACATTTGACCTCGCTCGAATCTACTTCATTCAAAATTTATCAACATTCGACCTTGTTCAAATCAACCAGCGTTTGACCTCGCTCAAATTAATTGACATTCGACCTTGGTCGCGTCAACTACGTCAAGAACTCTTACAAAGTAAAAAGCATACGAAGAAAAATGAAAAGAGCCAAAGCCATACAGCAAAAAGACAATAGTCATTCCATTCCATTCCATTCCATTCAAAAAAAGATAATATATTACAAAGGGCCAAAAAGACCCCCCCCCCCCCCTTCCAAAAAAGAAAAAGAGAAAAGAACAAAAAACTAAGCACAAGACAATCACACTGCATCATCACGCAACATTATCTCTGCATGCGCCATCACCACTTTCAACGTGCAGCCTAGCATGCCATCAATATACTCATCGTCATACCAAGGATCGGATGCAAGCCCGTCCAAGTCCTCTTCATCATCGCCGTTCCCCAAAGTGGCAGAGTCATAACCATAGGCGAGCCTAGCATCACGTGTGTTAATACAAGCATCTTCAAGTTGGCCTCATAAACCTTCCTCGCCGCCATCAAGTTCCTATATACGTCCAGCTTTGCCTCAGCATGGATCAACTTCTCGTATAAATCACGAGGAACATTGGGAAAAGCGGAAGCACAAGATGAAGGAGGTCAAACAAACAATTGTGCCTTCTCAGCCTCAAGGGCGGCGACTTGCTCACTTAGGCTCAAAACTTCTTTCTGAAGCCCACCAATGCGCTAATCAAGCCGTGTCTCCCTCAGCACGGCCATTTCTACATCATTTGCATGCTAAGACCTAAGGAAAAAGATAGTGCTCTCTAACACTGCCACCTTTGCCACTGCCACTACCTGAGCCTCCTCGAACCTCACCAACTCGGCCACCTTCTCTGTCAACTCACTACTCAGACCGACAACTCTAATTGAGCTTTGCTCAAGCTCAGTCCGCAAGGTCGTCACTTGCTCTTGAAGGTCGACGCATTAGGCCATGACCCCCTTTCTCAACTCGAGGTCTTCATCCTTCGCCCTATGCAACCCCTCAAGCTCACTGCATCTGCCAATAGTTTGCACAAGCTCCTCTTCCTTCTGCTCCAACTAATCTCTAAGGGACTGAGGGCTACCACCTACTCTAAATCGTGCACGCATCTCACGATACTTGTTACGATAATGGACATACTTGGAAGCCATCTTCTGAAAAATGACCTTCCGCCTCTCTTCTTAGCGGGCACTCTCGATCTACAAAATAAAATTCTGTAAAATAAAAGAGTAAGAAAAAGACTTGTAATGAGAAGGAAAAAATGCAAGTTGTAGAAATGATACAAAAAACTGCTCAGAGCCATCTTTGATATGCCCAGTGACAGGACGGAATCTCAGAGCGCATGAAGGGTCCTATTTTCGGTGATAGAGCAAAGAGGAGCAAAAGAGGGGGCTATGCTCATCGTATCCTCCAATAAATCGCAATCCAAAGGAATTAAGATCGAGCAAGAGGATCCGTCCATTCCCATCTCCACTCGCATAATCCCTTCATCAAATATCCTCACCTCATCTGGATCGACATTGGAGCCAGATTTGTAATCATCTATGACCACTCTCTTCGGCCTCTCCTCAACCAAAGATGGAATGTTGACTTGCCCTGATGTTGATGGACCACTCTAAGGAGTGATCACCACCGCTTCTGGTTGCCCTCCTTCTTCCACGGAGGCAATCTCCACGTCCAAAGGAGGTGCGGTCTCTACATCCAAGTCCATATCGCCCCTCAGCTCGGCCATGGTCAACTCAGGCCCACTCCCTGCAGGCTCATCTCCGACCACTCTCCTATCATCCTTTACCCTTCAACTTTTTAGTAGTGCCTCTCTATCTTTGCCCTAGTCTGAATTATCGACCAACTGAAACACTGTAGAAGGCAAAATCTTCGTTAGTTCAATAGCAACTTGGTGACTAGGATCGTGTGAGGCTAGCGTATGAGGAATAGCAGGGTCGTGAGCAGGTTCACTTGCAGCCACAACAAGTATGGGCTCGTCCGAAATACCCAACTGGCAAAAAGCAGGAGCCCTCGCCCTCCTTGAATCCCTCCGACCTACAGGTGAGAGGCAGGATAGAAACAATGATATAAAGGTCAAAACAATCAAAGTCAAAGTTATCTCACCGGCCGCAGGTCTATGCCCAAACCTCCTATTAAAGTGCGACCACTCGCGAATCCCTAAAGTATCAGTCAAAATTTTACTCACCCAGTCGCGAATGTCAACGACTAGCGAAGGAGGATCCTGCTTGGCTACAAAAAGAGAAGGAGAATGATCAGATCACCCAAAATTAATAACGAAGTCATTTGGGAGTAAAACACGTACGAGCAACGTTCCACTTCTCGAGAAATACACTGGGGTTTGATATCATGTGCTCTATCTTCACGTAGAAGAAAGTTTCCCAAAAACGATGATTAGTTCACTACAACAAATTTTGCCTAAGGCCACGTTGAGTTTAGACTACACTTGAAAATTGTTACCAAAATAATATACATGAATGCTTTTATAGGCGTGGCCTTTGTGATGAAATTTAGGCCATGCATTTTAGGAAACTCTTACAAAATGTTATCTTTGAATATAAAATCACGGGTTATAAGTGTTTCCAAATCATAAATTAATCGGGAACGTTTATTCAGCTTTACTGTACAACACTTTTAAAGTGTTTTTCTTGCTAACCTTTAAAGCATGTAAACATTGAGATTAAAAAATCATGAAGAATGTAGAGAGAGAATCTAGAGAGAAGGAGGAGCATCTGAGAGAAGACTCTGGAAGCCAGAGAATTTCATTAAACAGAAAAGAAAATGAAATGAAATCCGTAGTCCAAAATATCTGAAGGACTACTATATATACATGTATCATTGGGTCGGGTCAGACAACCCAATGGCGGAAATGAAAATAGGGCTCAGACATATTGGGCTCGATACACACATTTGGCTCAAACAACAAATAATCATCATAGCCCATACAATGTATACCAGAGGATATAATAAATATACAGTGTATATACAGTGTGTACAATCATGTAATCTCATTCATCTCAACACCCCCCCTCAAGTTGGAGGGGGAAACCACCTGCAACTTGGATAACAGCGAAAGAAGCATAGTGCCAGGCAGTGGCTTAGTGAGGAGGTCGGCCAGTTGACGAGAAGTAGGAACATGAAGCAGCTTGAGAAAACCAGATTGCAGCGAGTCCCAAACAAAATGGCAGTCCACCTCGATATGTTTGGTACGTTCATGAAAACAGGATTGTTAGCAATATGAACAGCAGCCTGACTATCACAATATACAGAAATAGTAGAAGAAACAGATACCCCAAGATCAACCAACAAGCGAGAAAGCCAAGTTAACTCAGCAACAACTGTGCTGAGGGCTCTATATTCTGCCTCAACAGAAGACAGAGAAACAACAGGTTGCTTCTTCGATTTCCAACTGATCAAGCAACCACCCAAAAGTACACAAAATCCAGTAACAGATCGTCTAGTATCAGGGCATGCAGCCCAGTCACTATCAGAATACCCAGTAACAGAGAAATCAGTATGAGCAGAATAAAATAAACCCAAGAAGGGAGTGCCCTTAAGGTATCTCAGAACATGCAGGGCAGCAGTCATATGGGGAAGTCTGGGGCATTTGAGGAATTGACTCAGATGTTGGACTACAAAACATATGTCAGGCCTAGTATGAGTCAGGAACAGCATCTTACCAACTAGACTCCTGTACTGGTCAGGAGATGATAAAAGGTCACCATAATCACCATGAAGTTTGACATTAATGTCCAAAGGAGACACAACATAGGAGACATTTGTACAATCAAACTGATGCAGTAAATCAGAAATATACTTATGGTGATTTAGGATCATTCCACCAGGAGCAACTGACATTTCAAGACCCAAAAAATAATGCAAGGATCATAAATCTTTAATCTTGAACTGATCATCAAGAAACAGTTTTCGTGCAGTAATTTCATCATTGTCATCCCAGTAAGGATAATATCATCCACATAGACTGCCACCACCACAAGGGAGCCAGGTTTACCTTTGATGAACAAAGAATAGTCATTCAAAGAATGTCTGTACCCTCTGAAATAAAGATCAGAAGACAACTTGGCATACCATTGTCTGGATGCTTGTCTTAGCCCATAGAGGGATTTCTGGAGTTTACAGACCAGAGGAGAAGAAATAGAAGAAGGAGGAGAAAAAGAACCAGAAATAGGAGCAGGAACTGTCAAACCTGGAGGAAGTTTCATGTAAACTTCCTCATCTAAATCACCATGGAGAAAACCATTATTGACATCAAGCTGAAATAGAGGCCAGTGATTTTTAACAGCCACAGCAATCAAGCATTTCACAGTAGTCATCTTAATCACTGGAGAAAAAGTGTTAGTAAAATCAATCCCCTCAACTTGTGTATCACCCCTAATAAGCAACCTTGCTTTATACCTTTCAACAAGACCATCAGACTGATTTTATAGACCCACTTACAACCAATGGGTTTCTTACCAGCAGGAAGAGGAACAATATCCCAAGTATGGTTAGCTTCCAAAGCAGCAAGTTCCTGTCTCATTGCATCCTGCCATGCTGGGACAGATGCAGCTTGAGAGTAATACATAGGTTCAGATTCCAAAGTGGAGGAAGAAGAACCAGAAAATGCAGGGAGTTGACATACATAATCCTTAAGGTAGGAAGGAGGATTATGCTGTCTAGTAGAATTTCTAGAAGTGGGAAGAGGATGGGAAGGAGGTAACACAGGAGCAGAGAGATCAGGATTGAAAAAAGGAAGGGAAGATGGACCAGCATCAGGAAAATCAGGTGCAGGAGAATCAGAATTAGAAGGAAGAACAGGAGAATCAGAATTAGAAGGAAGAACAGGAGAATCAAGGGAAGTAAAGATAGGAAAGTCTGAGACAGTGAAATCATCAGCAGGAGGAACAGAAGGAACATGTGAAGAAGAAGGATGAACAGAAGTAGGATTATTCTTAAAAGGAAAATAAGTTCCATGGAAGACAACATCCCTTGAAACAAAACACTTCTTTGTAACCAAGTTATACAGTTTGTAACCCTTTTTGGCAAAGGGGTAAGCCAGAAACACACAAGAATGGGCTCTAGGTTTCAGCTTGTCCCTATGAGGGATAGGGATAGCAGCATAAGCAAGGCATCCAAATGCCCTCAAATGAGAATAGGATGGAGCTTTGCCATACAAGATTTCATGGGGAGACTCATGGTGAAGAATTCTGGAAGGTATTTTGTTAAGAAGATAGGTGGCAGTTAACAGAAAATCCCCCCAGAAAGACACAGGTAGGCCAGACTGAAAAAGCAGGGCTCTACATGTTTCAATGAGTGTTCTGTGTTTTCTTTCAACAACACCACTCTGTTGAGGTGAATGAGGGCAAGAGGTTTGATGAATATTTCCCTGGCTACTAAAAAAGGATATTCCCTCAGTGCTGGATCCCAGTTCTAAGGCATTGTCACTTCTGACAGTCTAAACCACAGAGTTAAACTGAGTCTTAACAAAAGAAATGAAAGACTTAAGCAGGGAAAAGGCATTAATTTTGGATCCCATTAAGTGTGTCCAGGTTGCCCTAGAAATATCATCAACTATAGTAAGGAAGTATTTGTAACCAGAAGAAGTAGAAGTGTGGTAAGGCCCCCAAGTATCCCGAACAGGGAAAGGGTTGTTTAGGAGCAAGTGGAAAAGACAAACCAGAAATATGTCGCATATTTGCAAAAGGAGTATGTGCCAGTCTTAAATGCCAAATGTAATTCGTATCATTGATAACAGCATTATTACAAATGGAATTGTTTACAATTGGAGGTAAGCCAATATTTTTGCTGTCAGACACAGTGTCATCATTACAAAAATCAGACAAAGCACACACAGAAGTAAAAGGAGAAACAGAAGAGGGAGAAGGGGAAGGGGCACCCAAGACAGTTTGTATAAGCCAGCTTCCTCTTTACCAAGATCCAGAGGCCTCTTCAGAGAAGGGTCCTGTATCATGTGAAGTAAACAGGAAGTTGGAGTGAACAAAACTATACAGTGCAACTGTTTATTCAACTTGTGAACAGAAATCAAGTTGTGTTTAAAGGAAGGAACCAGAAGCACATTATGAAGAGTAAGGGAAGAAGTTAATGCAAAAGAACCTGTACAAGTTACTTTTACTTTGTAACCATTAGGTAAAGTTACAAGATAAGGAACAGTCAAAGGTATGATGTTAAAGAGTAGGTTTTTATCATGTGTCATATGATTAGATGCCCCTGAATCAATGATCCAGGTGACAGAATTAATATGTGTAAGCATGCATAATTTGGAATCAGAAACAAGACTCTCAGTCAACATTGTACCAGCAAAATTAGCAGCACACATGGGAGGAGGAGCTTGATCACTGGAATCCCCTAACTTGGTCTGTTGCAACAGGCTCATCAATTGATCATAGTGATGTCTGCTCAACCCTGGTATCACAGAATTGTGACCATCTATGTGGCTGGCAGAAGGATCCCCAAGAAGAACAGACAAATTAGGATTCTCATGATTAACAGACACACATTCAACACCAGTGGAGACATGAGCAGCTGCAGATTTCCTTCCCTTATTGTAATTTATGCTTTGATGGAACCCATGTATCTTGTAGCATTTATCAATTAAGTGCCCAGATTTCTTGCAGTATCTGCAAAATAAGGGCCCTCTGCTTTGCTCAAAATTAATTCTGGGTCTGAAAATAGGAGGTCGAGGCACTGTGGCCTGATTAAACCCAACTGAATGCTTGTTTGTATGAGCATTAAAAGACATAGAATCTGGACTGATTTGAGAAATAGATTGAACTTGTCTTTGTTTCTCATCATTAAGCACTATGTTGTAAACACTGTCAAGGGAAGGAAATGGCTGCATCATCAACAGATTACTCCTTGTTAGATAATACGCTTAACGCTAGAGGGGGGGTGAATAGCGTTATAATAAAATTTAGCGTAAACTTGCGGAAATTAAAATTTGCAGGAAATAAATAAGTGCATTAAATAAACAAAAAGGAAAGAACGCTTCGATATATTCTGGTTCACCACAACACGTGGCTAGTCCAGTCCCCGAGAGACTCTCTCGAGATTTTCCACTAACTTGTTAAGCTTACGGGTGCTCAACAAACCTTTACAACTTAAGGACACAATCCTTAACACCTTTGCTCGGAGATACAACACTCCAAGACTTCAACCAAGGAAACACAAGTTCCTTACAACAAGAGAATTACAATTCTCCTACAAGTGTATAAAACACTAAAACACTCAAACAATATACTCCTTTATGAGTAGGTATGAGTAAAATAAATAAGCTCTAGATCACAACAACTTTGGACAAGAATATGGCTCTCAAAAGCTTTATGAAATTGAATATAAAATGATAAACAAAAGTATGCAAGCTTATAGCAATGTAATGATCAGTTGTAGTATGTTGGTTTTTTTTAAAACACTAAAATGAAGCTGTATTTATAGTTGAAAAACTTGGCATTACCGTTGCCTAATTGCCAATTAAGAGTTGCTGATTTTACTCACTGACAATCGATTGTCAAACCCCAACAATCGATTGTCTGCCAGTCAGATCAAAATTCAATCCCAGATTTTACGCTTGATAATCGATTACTTACAATCCATAATCGATTACTGGCAACGTTCAAAAAATCCTTTCCAGATTTTACCACAAACAATCGATTTTCCAGAATCAACAATCGAGTACTCAGCAACGTTCAAAAAATCTTTTCCGAATTTTAATCAAAACAATCGATTATACAAAATCATAATCGATTACCCAATAACGTTCGAAAAATCTTTTCCGGATTTTAATCAAAACAATCGATTATACAGAATCAATAATCGATTACCTGACGGTATTTGAAAACTTTACGACAATGGTCAGCTTCACAATCGATTGCACAAAGTCCACAATCGATTACTTATCAGTTTTTGAAAAACATTTTAGACACTGTCTCTTTGACAATCAATTGTCCAATGTAACAATCGATTATTTAATAAATTTGAAAATCACTGGAAGACACTATCTCAACATAATCGATTACCATTAGTTCATAATCGATTATTCTGAGTTTTGAAAAACTTTGATGGACACTGCCTCAGTCACAATTGATTGTCATTAGTTCACAATCGATTGTCATGCAGGTTTGAAAAACTTGATGCTCACTGTCTTACTCACAATCGATTGTCATTAGTTCACAATCGATTGTCATGCAGTCTTGGCTTAAAACAATCGATTATCATAAGTACATAATCGATTATCTTAGTCCAGATTTTTAAGGCATGTCTAAAAATTATTTTGACTACTGTAAATATGCATGATTTAAAATCATTTGACATTAAATTAAATATGCATGATTTTGGAAAATAGTTTTATGAGAGAAGCCATGTTACGAGTCAAGTTGTTGGATCAAGATCACAAATAAGAATGACTCAATTAAACTTATAAAACTTTGTCTTGAGCTTTAATCTCGTTGTATATCAATTGTGCGCTTGTTTCTTGAACTTCGTCATATATCAATTTTCGCTTCGTTTGTCATTCATCAAAACCTGCACAAAAGAACACACGTTTTAGTATATTGCATTGAGAACGTGTTTCCAACAATTTCCCCCTTTTTGATAATGGCAAACATTAAGCGGGATATGCAAGACAAGCAATTTATATTGAAGATTCAAGACAAGTATATACATGTAACAAGTATGCAATTTGTTCCCCCTCAATTTGAGAATTCCCCCTCAATTTAAGCTTATAAATACTGAGAGTGCATACCCGTTATCTTCCCCCTTTTGCCATTAGCAAAAATAATAATAAGATGCCAAAGATGAAATAAACCTTGTTTATTTATTGGAAAGAAGGCGTGATTATTTAAAGAGAGTATAATAGCTCAAATAATAGCATTACAATCGATTATTGATACGAGATAATCGATTATTAGATGACAGAAACAGATTTTTCTGAAGAAGAATCGATTCTTGCGCGTCATGCTTTATAATTCCCCCTACTTTTAGGGCGATACCTGCAAAAAAGGATTAGACGTCTCCGACGCTCAAGTTAGAAATCATGTAACAAAAAATGCAATGCATGACTTAGATCAACGTGGAGTCAAGAATCCCGAGTTCACTGCAAATTTGGAAGAAGGACTCTTTCTCTAAAGGCGTTGTAAAGATGTCTGCCAATTGGTTTTTGGTTTCAACAAATTCAATTTCGACATCGCCTTTGAGAACGTGATCTCTAATAAAATGATGTCTAATTTCAATGTGTTTCGTTCGCGAATGAAGAACGGGGTTCTTCGTCAAGCATATGGCACTAGTATTATCACATCTAAGAGGGATATGATTAAGACTTAGGCCATAGTCCAAGAGTTGTTGTTTCATCCATAGGATTTGAGCGCAACAACTCCTCGCGGCTACATATTCAGCCTCGGTTGTGGACAACGCAACACTTACTTGTTTCTTGCTAAACCAAGAAACGAGAGAGCTACCGAGCAAATGGCAAGTGCCACTAGTGCTCTTGCGGTCCAATTTGCATCCAGCAAAATCGGAATCGGAGTAGCCAACAAGTTGGCATGAAGAGCCTTTGGGGTACCATAGACCCACATTTGTAGTACCAACAAGATACCTTAAAATCCGTTTTACCGCAGTAAGGTGAGACTCCTTCGGACACGATTGATAACGAGCGCATAAGCACACGCTAAACATGATGTCCGGACGACTAGCAGTAAGATAAAGAAGAGATCCAATCATACCTCGATACTTTTTGGTGTCGACTTCCTTACCTTTCTCATCTTTGTCTAGATGATCGGATGTGCTCATGGGAGTTGCCATTTCTTTTGCATTGTTCATCTCAAATCGTTTCAGCAATTCTTTGCAATATTTGGTTTGACAAATGAATGTACCTTCTTTCATTTGCTTTACTTGTAATCCCAAAAAGAATGTTAACTCACCCATCATAGACATCTCAAATTCGCTTGTCATTAAATCGGAAAATTCCTTGCATAAAACATTGTTAGTAGCACCAAATATAATATCATCTACATATATTTGAACTAACAAAATATCATTGTTTTTATGCTTAACAAAGAGAGTTGTGTCAACTTTCCCCCTAATGAAATCATTTTCCAAAAGAAACTTACTCAATCTTTCATACCAAGCTCGGGGAGCTTGTTTTAAACCATAAAGAGCCTTTTTGAGTTTGAAAACATGATCGGGAGATTTAAAATCTTCAAAACCGGGGGGTTGTTCAACATAAACTTCTTCTTGAATAAAACCGTTTAGAAAAGCACTTTTCACATCCATTTGGTATAAATTGAAATTCATAGAAGAGGCAAATGCAAGTAATAAGCGAATAGCTTCTAATCTAGCTACGGGAGCATATGTTTCTTCATAGTCAATACCTTCTTCTTGATTATAGCCTTTTGCTACAAGCCTAGCTTTGTTTCTAGTGATTATACCATTTTCATCTAGTTTATTGCGGAAAACCCATTTCGTACCAATTATGGTATGACCTTCGGGTCTTGGCACCAAATCCCAAACGTCATTGCGTTCGAATTGGTTAAGCTCCTCTTGCATTGCCAAGGTCCAACATTCATCCCCAATTGCTTCTGAGATGGTTTTGGGTTCAATTTGAGAAACAAAAGCAGTATGTTCTAATGTATATTTGGGAGAGTTTCGGGTACTTACCTTGTCTCCAATGTTGCCAATTACCTGTTCAAGAGGGTGATCTTTGATCGTCCTCCACTCATTTGGCACTTTTGTTTCTTTTTCCAATTGTGGCGCTTCTTCCGTTGGTTGTTCCTCAGTTTCATCTTTATTTTCCTTAAGTGGTTCCTCTTGTATTTTGTCTTTCAAGCTATCTAAGATACCTGCAAGATCAAAACCAGAATCGTTTCTCGCCAAGCGAGCATTATATACGGAAAATACAACATGAGGGGATTCCTCCACAATTTGGGTTCTTTTATTAAAGACCCTATATGCTTTACTACGTGAGGAATATCCAATGAAAATACCTTCATCCGACTTAGCATCAAATTTACCCAATTGGTCTTTGCCATTGTTATGAACAAAACATTTGCAACCAAAAACTCTAAAATGGGAAATATTTGGTTTTCTACCCTTATAAAGTTCATAGGGGGTTTTCATGAGTATCGGCCGAATTACTACTCTGTTTAGAACATAGCAAGCGGTACTCACGGCGTCCGCCCAAAAATGTTTGGGTATCTTAGCTTCGTCGAGCATGGTTCTAGCCATCTCTTCGAGACACCTATTTTTCCTTTCCACCACCCCATTTTGTTGTGGTGTACGTGGAGCGGAAAAGGTATGCTCGATTCCGAGTTCGTCACAAAAGTCCGCAAAGAGATTGTGATCAAACTCTCCCCCATGATCACTTCTAATTGAAGTGATGGTTGTTTCTTTCTCATTTTGAACACGCTTAAGAAAATATTTAAAATTTTGAAAAGCATCACTTTTATTGGCAAGAAATAAAGTCCAAGTAAATCTCGAGTAATCATCAACAATCACAAAAGCATATTTATTTCTTCCTAGACTTTCAATGCGAGAGAGACCAAATAAATCCATATGAAGTAATTGCAATGGTCTAGAAGTTGAAACAATGTTTTTAGATTTGAAAGATGCTTTTGTTTGCTTCCCCTTTTGACACGAGTCACAAATAGAGTCATTTTCAAATTTTAAAATAGGAAGACCAACAACTAAGTTTTGAGAAATCAATTTGTTCAAAAGATGCATATTGATACGTGCTACTCTACGATGCCATAGCCAAGTATCATCCTCTTTACTCATAAGACAATCAACATATTCGGGTGAGGAATTAGCAAGATCAACCATATAAATATTATCCACTCTAAAACCACGGAGTATAATTTTGAAATCACTACGTCTGAACACTAAGAATTCATTCGAATCAAATAAAGCAAGATTTCCCTTGTCACACAATTGGCTTATGCTCAAGAGATTATGCTTTAATCCTTTAACAAGTAATATATGCTTAATAGAGGATTTTTCATCCTTACCGACCGAGCCGATGCCGATGATCTTTCCTTTATTGTTATCACCGAAGATAACACTTCCTCCTTCTTTGTGCTCTAATTGAAGGAATTTGGATTCATCTCCCGTCATATGCCTTTAAGCCTACTTACTTCATTCTTAAGATGCAAACAAGAAGTTCAATTTCTAGTAGAGCTTTCGGGCTTATCGGAACTTCTTTTTCCAAAAAACTTGTTTTCCTCTTTCAGCTTCTTATTTTCTAAAACCAGTTTTTCTAAATCCTTTTCTTTTAAAGAAAGCTGTTTTTGGAAAACTTTTTCTTGCAACGACAGAGTTTTTCTGCACATCTTTAATAGTCTTGGAAGCATCAACAAACTCACTATGTAATTTATTATAAGCATTTTGCATTTCTTCAAGCGAGTGAGAGTTGGACGTACTTACCTCTTCTTCTTCGTTTGCCATGAGACATTGGCCAGTTGATTCATCATATGAGCTGTCCGCTTTTTGAGGCGTGCTTTCATACATTTCCTCCAGCTTATCCCACATTTCTTTGGCGGTTTTGTAGTGGGAAATTTTCTGATAGTCTTCCTGATTCAAGGCGCTATACAACATATTTATTGCATTAGTGTTGTATTCACTTACCTTGGCTTTCCCAACTTTTGTTGTCATTTGATCACCATGCTTGATAATTTGCCATAGATAAAAGTTGTTGGCTGTGATGAAAATTCTCATCCGATCTTTCCAATATAAGTAATTATTTCCATCAAATATTGGGGGCAACATGTTAAAATAACCTTCACCTATTCCTGCAAAAGAGTCACGAGTAGAAGCCATGGATGGTTCTCTCAAACTGTTAAGTCTTCAGAGAGTATGGCTCTGATACCAATTGTTAGATAATACGCTTAACGCTAGGGGGAGGGGGTGAATAGCGTTATAATAAAATTTAGCGTAAACTTGCGGAAATCAAAATTTGCAGGAAATAAATAAGTGTGTTAAATAAACAAAAAGGAAAGAACGCACCGATATATTCTGGTTCACCACAATACGTGGCTAGTCCAGTCCCCGAGAGACTCTCTCAAGATTTTCCACTAACTTGTTAAGCTTACGGGTGCTCAACAAACCTTTACAACTTAAGGACAAAAGCCTTAACACCTTTGCTCGGAGATACAACACTCCAAGACTTCAACCAAGGAAACACAAGTTCCTTACAACAAGAGAATTACAATTCTCTTACAAGTGTATAAAACACTAAAACACTTAAACAATATACTCCTTTATGAGTAGGTATGAGTAAAATAAATAAGCTCTAGATCACAACAACTTTGGACAAGAATATGGCTCTCAAAAGCTTTATGAAATTGAATATAAAATGATAAACAAAAGTATGCAAGCTTATAGCAATGTAATGATCAGTTGTAGTATGTTGTTTTTTTAAAAACACTGAAATGAAGCTGTATTTATAGTTGAAAAACTTGGCATTACCGTTGCCTAATTGCCAATTAAGAGTTGCTGATTTTACTCACTGACAATCGATTGTCAAACCCCAACAATCGATTGTCTGCCAGTCAGATCAAAATTCAATCCCAGATTTTACGCTTGATAATCGATTACTTACAATCCATAATCGATTACTGGCAACGTTCAAAAAATCCTTTCCAGATTTTACCACAAACAATCGATTGTCCAGAATCAACAATCGATTACTCAGCAACGTTCAAAAAATCTTTTTCGGATTTTAATCAAAACTATCGATTATACAAAATCAATAATCGATTACCCAATAACGTTCAAAAAATCTTTTCCGGATTTTAATCAAAACAATCGATTATACAGAATCAATAATCGATTACCTGACTGTATTTGAAAACTTTACGATAACGGTCAGCTTCACAATCGATTGCACAAAGTCAACAATCGATTACTTATCAGTTTTTGAAAAACATTTTAGACACTGTCTCTTTGACAATCGATTGTCCAATGTAACAATCGATTATTTAATAAATTTGAAAATCACTGGAAGATACTGTCTCAACATAATCGATTACCATTAGTTCATAATCGATTATTCTGAGTTTTGAAAAACTTTGATGGACACTGCCTCATTCACAATCGATTGTCATTAGTTCACAATCGATTGTCATGCAGGTTTGAAAAATCTGATGCTCACTGTCTTACTGACAATCGATTGTCATTAGTTCACAATCGATTGTCATGCAGTCTTGGCTTAAAACAATCGATTATCATAAGTACATAATCGATTATCTTAGTCCAGATTTTTAAGGCATGTCTAAAAATTATTTTGACTACTGTAAATATGCATGATTTAAAATCATTTGACATTAAATTAAATATGCATGATTTTGGAAAATAGTTTTATGAGAGAAGCCATGTTACGAGTCAAGTTGTAGGATCAAGATCACAAATAAGAATGACTCAATTAAACTTATAAAACTTTGTCTTGAGCTTGAATCTCGTTGTATATCAATTGTGCGCTTGTTTCTTGAACTTCGTCATATATCAATTTTCGCTTCGTTTGTCATTCATCAAAACCTACACAAAAGAACACATGTTTTAGTATATTGCATTGAGAACGTGTTTCCAACACTCCTAACCCCCATGTATACTTCATTTAACCCCATAAGGAACTGAAATACCTTATTTTCATCATCTTCTTCAATTATTCCATTTTTAGCAGCACACACACATCTATGCCCATGATTTGTGCACATTGTGCCCAATCATCCCACAAGCCTTTGAGCTTATTGAAGTATGAGGCTATGTCTAAGGAGCCTTGAGATGTGTGGGAAAGTTCCCTTTTTAATTCAAAAATATTGGTCTTGTTAGGGGTACCATATCTTTGCTCAATTTGGGACCATATACTCTGTGCAGTATCGGAATACTGCACACTATCAGCAATTTGAGGAGACAGGGAGGAGGTCAGCCAGGAAATGACCATGTTATTACACCTATCCCACAGTCTCTGTTGAGCCACATTAGTGGTAGGACGAGGACATGAAACAAATCCGATTTTATTTTTAGCATATAAAGAAACAATCATCTTACGCCTCCAGCCCCCATAACCACTACCCGAGAAGGGAGTGGGAACAATAGAGACCCCCGGGACATCAGAGGAATATACAAAAAGGGGACTGGTAGAATCTATCGAGGCGGAGGCACCAACATTCGTATTAGAAGCCATAATCAAACCGGATATTCACACACAAAACCAGATATTCACACACAAAACCAGATACTCACATATGGAGCCAGATAATCACACACAAAGCATACAATATTCAAGATAAGGAAAGAGTTACCCTCCTTCTTCGCGACCGGAGAAGATCGGCCTTCAATCAAACAGAGAAAACCCTAGGTACAAAACCCTAGGTGCAACCGTCGAAAGCCTTACTGTAAGTGTGGTCAGGGATGTCGGAAAGTCACCCAAAACATCCACTGAGTGAGAATCGATCCACCGGATAGCAGTAAAACTCTAGGTTAAACCACCGGAAACCCTAGAAGCCAATAGGTCACCCAAAAATTACCCAAAAATCATGAGAAAATCTCCCAGAACGTTCGAGTGAAGAAAATACACTCAGATATCACGATGAAAAACTCAGAAAGGCGTCCAATTTAGATCGGAATCATTATCGACCACAAGGTCTTAGAAACACCCCCAAAAATCACAAAAGAGACTTCAACCAAGACAACGAGATACAGATAAACATAGTCGGATCGTCGTCTAGGCTCTGTTACCATGTAAACATTGAGATTAAACCGAAAAAATCATGAAGAATGTGGAGAGAGAATCTAGAGAGAAGGAGGAGCGTCTGAGAGAAGACTCTGGAAGCCAGAGAATTTCATTAAACAGAAAAGAAAATGAAATGAAATCCGTAGTCCAAAATATCTGAAGGACTACTATATATACATGTATCATTGGGTCGGGTCAGACGACCCAATGGCGGAAATGAAAATGGGGCTCAGACATATTGGGCTCGGTGCACACATTTGGCCCAAACAACAAATAATCATCATAGCCCATACAATGTATACCAGAGGATACAATAAATATACAGTATATATACAGTATGTACAATCATGTAATCTTCTTCATCTCTACAAAGCAACGACATAAAAGACTAGTCTAAAACTTTCCCAAATATTTCCCGCCTAAAGTTCCCGCCTAAAAGACCCTCCCTGTTATTAGCTCTTCAAAAATTTCTTTTTTGAAAGGAAATCTGCACGCACGCATTTGCTCTTCAGAAATATTTTAATTTTGAAGGAAAGTGTCATGGAATGGAGATAAAAGAAGAGTCGTCTGAAACAAAGGTAGAAATCAATATTTATAGTAGCAGATCCAAAAGGGCGAGAGCTAAGTAGGAGAGTGAAAGGAATACAGTTCGCTTTGCTCGATTTACAAAAGGATCTAGAACGAAGGAAAATCAAAATTATTAAAAACAAAATTTACAGGAGAGTCTGAAAGGAATTTTTGTTCGCTTTGCTCGATTTATAGATAGGATCATTCGCTGGGGTTGGTTTCTTGTCTCAGTGATTTCAATTTTTCGTCTTTTACGTCCATTGTAAATCTGATATTCATGTTTTATTATTTATTGTGTTCTCATTTATTTCCATAAAATTCAGCCCTATATTATTCTATCTTTTTTCAAAGAATTGGTTACTTTCATGATGGAAATGCAAGTGATTTTATCAAAGATATTGTAATGTTTTAGATTTTAAAATAATGAGGATACCAAAAAGCATTAGGTATTTTAGGTTAGAGATAGAAGAGTAAATTGGCCGATTAAAGAGAAAAAAGGTCGAGAATTACTTTTATGAGAACTTGCAAGAAGGGAGTATGTGTTGAGATATATATAGGCGATGATGATAAACCACCGTTAAGGGTCAATAAGGGAGTCATATCTGAGCCTAATAGGCTACTTATGTAATTAGGCTATTCTTGTAATTAGCTTATTTTCTGTAGTTAGGCTATATGTGTAAATAGGCTATTTCTGTAATTGATTAGGCTACATTTGCAAAGGCTATATTTGATATATAGTCTTAGGGGTCATTTGGAAAGACCTGAGGGGTCATTTTCTCTGATAAAAATATCTGAGTCTCTTCGAGACTCTTCCGATGCTCTCCCTTCTCTCTACTTTCTCTCTCTAAATTTCTTCGATATTGAGCATGTTTTCATGGTATCAGAGCATGTATAATGATCCGATGATGCTCTTGTGTGAATCAATGGTTCATTTGAACTATTTTCTGATCAAAAATTCGAGGTTTTTCTGAGATCGAAAGATCGATGATGTTTTTGACCCTATTAGGGTTCTTCCGAGTCTCTACCTTCACGATCTATGACTGTTCCTTCTCTATTGAACGGTTCAATCGTTTATTGTGAAATTTTCGGAGATTTTCCGGTGAGTTTTCAACCTCTAGGGTTTTCTGGTGGTCAAATCGGTTGTTTGATTTCCATTCGGTGGTTTGATACTCATTTTGCTGAGGTTTTGGTTATTGTCGGTACTGTTGCGACATCATTGACGGTATTTGCGGTAAAGTTTTGACGGTTACTCCTAGGGTTCATACCTAGGGTTTTATCTGTTGTTAAAGGCCGATCTTCTCCGGTTGCGAAGAAGGACGGTAACCTCGTTCCTATTCTTTGGTTGTGATTCTTTGACTGTGTGTGTGATTGTTTGATTCTAGCTGTGAATAACCTCTTTGAGTTGTGAGGACTGATTGTGTAGATTGTGAATATTGATTTTGGTGATATTTGCAAAAGGTTTAATTCATTTGAGCATGGCTGCTAACATGAATGCTGGTGGTTATGGTGGTAACTCTGGTTCTATCGATCCTTCCAGTCCTTTGTTTGTACATTCTTCTGATGTGCCTGGTGCATGCCTTGTTCCCACTCCTTTCTCAGGTAGTGGTTATGGAGGTTGGAAACGTAAGATGACTATGGCTTTATCTGCTAAAAATAAAATTTGTTTCATTGATGGTTCCTTTTCCCGACCTAGTAATAATGTGAGCCAACAGAGGTTGTGGGATAGATGTAACATGCTAGTTATGTCATGGTTAACTTCTTCTGTGTCATCTCAAATAGCTGATAGCGTTCAATATTCTGACACTGCTCAAAGCATGTGGTCTCAACTTGAGAAAAGATATGGTACCCCTAATAAAACCAAAATCTTTGAGCTTAAAAGGGAACTTTCTCAGACATCCCAAGGCTCCCTTGATATAGCCTCATACTTCAACAAACTCAAAAGTTTGTGGGATGAATTGGGGACAATGTGCCCAAACCATGGACAGAGGTGCACTTGTGCTGCCAAGAATGGTATTATTGAGGAAGATGATGAAAACAAGATTTATCAGTTCCTTATGGGATTGAATGAGACATATTTGGGAGTAAGGAGTAATTTGTTAATGATGCAGCAATTTCCTTCCCTTGACAGTGTTTATAATATTGTGCTCAATGATGAGAAATAGAGACAAGTCAAGTCTGTCTCTCATATCAGCCCAGACTCTATGTCTTTTAATGTTCACGCTGACAGGCCTCCTGCTGGGTCCAACCAGGGTAAATTGACTGGTTCTAATTTCAGACCTAGAGTCAACTTTGAGCAAAATAGAGGAAACTTATTTTGCAGATATTGCAAGAAGTCTGGACACTTAATTGATAAGTGTTTCAAGCTCCATGGTTTTCCTCAAAACAACTCTTATTCGATATTGACCATGTTTTGAGTATGGTCATTTCCTCTGGGTGAAAATATTGGTATAATATCATGTTGTTGCTAATCAAAGTGTATTTAGATATTGTGGCTGCAAAGTAGGTAAGGAATTATTATGTGCTCAAAATCACAATTTGGAGAAGGTTGCAAATATTGACATTCATTTTTTTTACTATTAGTTTTGTTGTTTTATTTTTAGTTCTTTCTTCTGGTTGAAACTGCCTCTTTCTAGATGAAATGATAAAAGTTCCTCTTTTGTATTAGGTCTAGTGAAGATGTTCCAGATCTTTTTAGTTAGCATTTGAAACTTCTGAAATTGTGAAGTTGGAAAAGAAAATCAGTAGTTAAATTAGTCAAAATCAAAGCTAACCAAGAGTATGATGATGATCTGTCAGTGCACCTCAATATTTTATCTAGATGTACACCTTATCTCGTACAAGGGAACAAGAGTCAGTTGGTTCAGTAATATTTGCTTTACTTCTATATGTATGATATATAAAAAAGATTATATTGAAATATAAGAATTTCTCCAATAACCACATTCTATTTATTTTCAATATTTCTATTCTTAATACTCTAGCACTTTTTATCCACCAAGGCTACTAATTTCTTTAAGAGTTTTAGGTGAAGAAGTTGTTGATCTA
Organism: Nicotiana benthamiana; assembly: GCA_034376525.1. Taxonomy (NCBI): domain Eukaryota; kingdom Viridiplantae; phylum Streptophyta; class Magnoliopsida; order Solanales; family Solanaceae; genus Nicotiana; species Nicotiana benthamiana. Next base: position 96,568,338 of record CM067330.1, read on the forward strand.
AAGTAAGGCTAACAGTACTAAGAAAATTAACCACACCCAGTCACTATTGCATTGTTGAAGTGCAAAATTTAATTAATTTAGATTTTCTATCTTTAGATTCAAATTTGAGTGAGCATACTCTCATAAACTGCAGCAAAAGTGACTTTGTTGTATTTTCCTCATCATATTTTGTTCAAGTTGCAATGTTGGGAAGGCATCATCTTTTTGTTTGTTGTAAAGGATGTAACCTTAGCTATATAGATTTTACTATCTGTCTACATCTTTCTCTATTTTATGCTATCAAAGTAGTGTTTTTTTTAATGAAATTTGAGAGCAAAGGTAAGTATCTACCAAATAATTACTTATCTTTGTCCAAGAAAAAGACATAGAAACAAAAAAAAAGTTTTTCCTTTATTTAAACATATGGCAATCATGGTCCTTACAAGGTTCCAATACGTTCCTTTGGTGTTCAGAATATATTAACCCTGTCAGTATGAAAAATCTAATATAGCTTTAGGATGCCATAGTAGAGGATGATAACAAAAGATGGATGTTACCTCTATTCATCAGTTTGTTACTAGCTGTGCAACAAGGTAATTTTGTGAGAGGTACATGTGAGCATTGCTCACGTTGGGATATAACTTTTCTAGAAACTTATGGTTGTAATTAAAGTTGCTAAATATGATTTAATAGTTACAGACAAGTAAAGGTTAGATATTCTTATTGGAAAATTAATTCAATATATACATAGTTTTTGAAGATAATAATGTAAAACCAGGCTTAAAAATTTTCGTAATCAGTCAGCCTCATGGTTTCCGTTTTTCTCATTATTCGGTGTTTTCTTGGCATATAATGCTTTAAAGCATTAGAGGAATGCAACATATGCTCCAATGGATTACTAAAGTCGGAATCGTAACTTGGTGTATGTCATAATTCGACATTACACGTACCAATATAATTCATATGTCGTTTGGAAAGAGTTAGATTTATGTCTGAATTAAAAAAGGTGAAGAGAGTTGTGGTTATTAAGTACTGTTTTTTTAGCATGCTACTATACAAAGAGAACAATTAGTCCTACAAAGATACCAATTATTAAGCAGATTTTTTCCTTTAAATATATGTCCCCACAATTAATGCTTTCACATATTTGAACTACTCCAATTTCGTAGTACTCATCTTATATAGAGATATAATTTTTTCACATTATTAGCAGGCTATAACGAACGGCACATCTTTGTTTATTTCAATTGCAGGAAGGAAAAGTTATTAAAGAGAATAAAGAAAATGTAAATGGAGAACTTAAGGCCTTGAAACCTTCGGAAGTTTCTGTTTGTTTGAGCAAGGAAAGCGTACATGCCACTTACATTAATGGGGAGGCCAAGCTTACAACAAATGGATTAGCTACAAAATTACAAGATAAAGGATGTTAAATCAGCCATGTATCAAAAAAGAAACCTGTAGCTAAGGGGATAGCAAATGGGGTTTCTAATAGATGCAGGCTTTAATTGTTTCGTGTGTGTAAAATTTTAAATATATACATCTGATTTTTTATATAGGTTCATTTTTAGGGAACACCTTTAAGAGATTTGCTTTATTAGTTACTGTAGTACATAATAAATATTTTTCTGAAAGTTCATAGCAAGGGTGCGCATTTGAATTTTGTTTGGTTATTTTTAGTTGATGTTGTTCATAAGCTCTTCATATCAAAGCAATGATCTCAAACAATATGAGATTAATGGATCTGTTATAAAAAAAATACAAATACAAGAAAGGAAATATATTACACGATTTGCTGCAAAAGCCATGCACAAAAGTGTAGCTTATAAGGTACCCAAGACCACGCCTTGCAAGTGTTGTAGTAGCACTTGAAAGCGTTACTACAAAGGGGTATATGCAAGCATGTCCTTTGTATGTTATAGGCCACATTTTTGAAGTGTGACTTCTAAAGAAACACTTGAAAAGCATGGTCTTAGATAAAAGGTTACACTAGTTTAGCTAAAAAGTGTTGCCTAAAGCCGAAGAATGTGACCTTTGATCAGATGCCACACTTTTTGATAGTTTAGGCCACACTTTTTATGAGAGGTTAATGACCTAAAATATTATAGTGGTTTTATCGTCCATCTTCATCACCAACCCCTTGGTCCCCTGGTGGCACACATGAATCATCATGCCCTTACGAAAACTTGGGGCGAAGAGGTGAAGCATATGGCGGAGAGAAATACAGCGGTTGGCCAGATCTACGTACTTGATAAGCATAAGGAAAAGCTTGTATATGTAGGAGAGAATTGAGCTGGTCACATGTTGTAAAAATGGAAAAAATCCTCCGGCAAGGTGAATTATTCTCTTTATTTACAATTATTGTCATTCATCATATTTATTGCTTGTCCCCATCATCTCATTTATTCACAAGAATGTCATTGAATCTCTTTCTGACTTGTACTATCTTTGAATGCGGTTTCTAGGTTATTGCTGCCTACCAATTTTGGATCTGGGACATATTATATTTAACTAAAATTTAGCTATTATTATTTACTTAATTAGTTTAACTAAAAAGTTTAATATTTTTTGGTAAAACAACGCCCTATTTGATCTTCCACATTTGATCTATATACATATTTTAAAAACTATTTAACCTATACCCTAATTTGGACAACTTTAAATGTCTCATCTTCTTCCTCCTGACCTATGAGCTCCTTTCTTCCTCCTCTTGTTTTCCTCTTCTTCTTATTTTCTCTCTCAAACACATGAGACTTCTTCTTCAATGGTGAATGACAGAGATAGTGAAAAAGTAATTAGGGGAAATTAGATAGCACCAACACTAACAAAATAATTTGCAACGAATTGGTTCTTTGACTGCTAGGTAGCCTAATGAGGATTTCATAAAGGTTGCTTGGTAGAATCCTGAACTTAATTAAATTTATTTTACAATATTACTTATACATAATAATTTCTTCTTCCAATTTGTTCTAAATATCACTGATGTGGAAATTTGCACTACAAATTATTTGAAGTTTGCACTATCTGAAGTTCAAATATAACAAGCTGATTTTGTCATGAAGTTCGTATTAGAAATTGAAGAACTTCTAACTATTTTGTGAGAAGTTTGCACTATGAAGTGATGTTTTCCATTACCTTTACAAGTTAGGCCAAACCTCATGTGAAAATTGATAGTTTATATGAGTCCACCAAACTATAGAGAGACCAGATCCTCTATGAGTTTTCACTGAGAATGCTAATGAAATAGTAATTAAGTAAGACATAGAATTTTACGTAAAAAAATCCCTTCTCAAGGGATAAAAAATCACGACCTACACTGGTAGGATTTTAACTTCACTATGAGCAACTTTAGATTACAACCTATGCAATCTAGGAATTAAAACTCTTAATCACTCACTAACTTGTAATACACCTTTACAAGCCACTTTGCAAGGCTTCAACTCATGACTAACTCTAGTCACAACACAAACACTAAGGATTTATGATTTTACAAGGGGTTCCTAAGCAACGTTTTTGGATAAGCAAATTAGGAATTACAATAAAGAACAATTACAAAGTTACAAATCAACTAAGGACAACAAGACACTAAATTTAGGAACTGGCCTTAGTAGTGTTAAACTTTGTTCTTGATGCACTTGACAATTGAATGCTCGAATGTCAGATTGCCTGAATGCTTGGAATGAACTCTGAAGTGTTCAAGTGATATTTTGTTGTAATACTCTTATTAATACAACTTGGACGATATCACTTGAATGATGTAATCACTTGGTTGGTCAAAAGACAAGTAACTGCAGAACTGTGTTGCACTGTTTCTATGTACAGTGCAGGCAATCACTTTCCAACTGTACACAGTTGACTTCGTACTGCTATCGGGGAAACACAAGGGTATCAGGTCCCTGTGTTGATTCTCTATCTTCTGAAAGTTGTTGTAGTCCACATTAGCTGGAGTCTGTTGATTTGAAATGTGTACCAAGTGTGTCAGGTTCCTTATCTCGTTGTTTGACAGTAAGTTTGTTAGATCATCAAAACATAAAACTAAGACATTGTAAATCCATAAAAAATATTTTGAAGTTTTGCTTTAATAAGTCCACACTTTAGGCAAAAAAAGATTCTCAAGTTCAAACTTCAGACATACACAATTGAATTGAAGTTTGCCCTTGCTATGAACTGTAGTTTGCCTTATTGTCTTTACAAGTCAAGCCAAACTTCAGGCAAAAATGTCTGATGTTCTGCTTTGATAAAGCTACACTTCAAGGAAAAAATTCTGAAGTTCAAACTTCAGACACACAATTGAACTGAAGTTCGCCCTTGCACTAATAAATTGAAATTTGCGTGATTGTTTTTGCAAGTCAGGTAAAACTTCATGCAAAAATATCTAAAGTTTTGCTTTGATAAGGCTACATTAACATAAATTTTTGTTATTTCGGATCTGTATGTCTAAAGTGACCCTGAAAAATAAGTATGCTTGTGATATTTTGTACAAAACATATATAAATTAAATCGTGATTGAAAATTGAGTATAGATGCAAATGCACTTGCGTTAAGGGGCATTACTTTTATTTCGTAGTCATTCCTATCAAGAAATGACACATTCGAGCATGAATCCCATCTGACCCTACACTTTGGGCCTCGTCATAGACTGGCGTTACTTTTATTTCTTTATAGCATTTTAATGTGTTAGTTATAGGTGTACAAATCGAATTAGAAAACTACATCAAATTGAAAAGTTATATCAAATTGATTAACATATTCGATTAGATTTTTTATTGATTAAAAAGAAAAATCAAATCGACATATAAATATATAGAAAATTTTATGTAGTTTAAGATTTTATATAGAATTTTCATTTAAAATGTTGAGAAATATTTGGAATTCTCTTGAAGGATATAATATTTAATAGTATATGAAGTGCTCCATATTTATTAACCTTAAATAATGAGTTGTATGATCACTTTCTCATCAAATGTTACTGAAATGCGTAAATCTCTTTCTTTTTCCATATTCATATCACATGTTAAGATTATTAAATTCTTATATCTTTTCGAATGTGAAGTGATATTGTTTAGGTATCTTATTTGATGTTATATTATATTGTATTGTTATTTTAAATATAATATTTTTTTATTGTTACTTAAATTTTATTATACCGTATTATTAAATCCGTTATTATATAACAATGAAAAACGTTACTTTATGGGAAGACGTATTTACCCTAGTCTTTGATATAATGATTCTACTTCGTGTCCATATTTTCTTAGTAATATTATAAATTCATTATTCATATTATTAGTATATGACATAAAAAACAATAATAAAACATATAATTTATTTAAATATTATATTTATCGAATACAATAAAATATATTATAAAATAATATGTAACAACCATTATGCAACTGGTGAAGGCCGACGAGGCAAATCGGATAAGAAGAGATAAACTTTATCCAACAAGTTTTCATAAATTTAGTAAATGTAGTGATGGAATTGCAGTATGTTAAAAAGAGGTGGGCAGTGAGTTGGGCATGACAGAAGTTGTCTATGAAGTAATGTATGTAGACATTTGACTAGAAATATGTCGGCTATGAATGCCCTTTTTTGCACCCAACACTCACCACCCGCCCTTTGCTTTTTGAGCTGCATTTTCTTGCTTATTCGCTGCTTCGTCATAGAATCTACAAATTCACCCACTACAAAAAAGAAAAAAAAAAAAACTATGAACTTCTTCACTAAATTATTCGTATAGCTAATAGAATTTTTTTTACAATCCTTTTCTGAATTGAATTTAACGATAAATTTCTTTTTTTTAGTTATTAAATCTGTCCATCGTTAATTTTTATTTTTTTAGTAGTGACATTTTCTGTACACACGACATACAAAAAAGAATTGCTTAAATTTGAATGGTAGAGTCATTGATGCCCGTACTAAGTTGAAATGCGAGCAAGTTTATAAAAGAAAAGCGTACAAAAACGACTTTTCTCCAATTATTCTGCATCTGATCGACCTTAACTTAAATAGTTTCCGTGCTCACTTCTACTTGTCTCTAAATTATTTCATCACCTCTGATTTTTAAATATTTTAACGATTGTGAATTCTTGAAAATTGTAAAACTATTTTACTAACGAAATGCTAAAAATTTGATATGAATAGATGGCGAATTCGAGTCTCCCCAAGAGCAAGGTGAGAAGTTTTTGTATGGAAGAATGTCGATAGTCTATTTGAAAATAATCTCTCTACTTCAGCATAGGAGTAAGGTTTGTATACCCACTATTCTTTTTAAACCCTATTAAATGAGATGATACAGAGTTATTATTGTTATTGTTGATGTTGTTTGGTTATCGATATGAACGGACTATTTGGTATGTGGAATAGATCCTATTTGTTATCTATGGGGATTATCCAAGGCAAAACCCCTTAATTTCTCAGCAAGAAGCATAAGGAAGGGTAAAGCTTTTTAATTCTAAAAAAGTTGAAATGATTAAGGCTGCATTCCTCCGAATCTAAGTAGGCATTTGGATATAAAAGTTGTAATTATTGAAAAAAATAGTATTTAGAGTTAAGTTTAAAAAATGGTAATCGAAATTTAAAATTATGTTTGGAGATGCATTTCACTTGAAAATATGCAGCAATTTTGTGAGTGGGGAAAAAGTTTTTTCTGAAAAATTTGAAAAAGTAGTCAAAATTACATTTTGTTTTTTTAAAAATTCATTTTTGAAATAATCCCAAAAAGTTTAAAAATTGATGGACAAACACATCTTTAAAACAAATGGGCCCTTAATATTACATCATTAAGGTACAGTATTCAAAGAGAAATTTTTATAAAACACTATCTTTTAGTAGTAATTAGCCATTTATAAGTACCATTTGCTATATTACAAGTTATAGATACCTTTTCTATGGTTATATGATATATTTGATGTATTTAAGCTATTGTATTCATGAATACAATAGCAAAAATAGGCGTGAATCGGGGAAGCTCAGCTAATTAGTTGTTGTATTCGAGTGTATTCAACTGTATTCATGGCGTGAAATATGGGATTACAGCTAGATAGATTACTATATTCGACTGTATTCACGACGTGAAACAGGGGATTACACTGTTTAAAATGAAAAGTGTATCAATTAACATAATAGACTACTAATATAACTCAACAAATTCAATTATAACACACAAAATTTGCATTTTCGGTTATAAAAAAGATTCTTAACTGGAAAAACTCTAAAAAAGCATAGCAATCTTCAGAGAAATGATATAATTCATCTGAATACATAAATTATATTAATTTAAAAAATATATGAATACATAGAATACAACGGGTAACATTGAAACATAATAAAAAAAAGACAGTGAATACAATGAAATACACGAAATATAATGAACTACATGGAATACAATGAGATACAATGAAATACAATATAAAAAAAGACAATGAATACAATGAAATAAAGCGAGATACATTGAAATACAATTAAAAAAAGTAACATAATCTTCAAGTTGTTCAGCCCCAAACTTTGTCATCTTTGTTCAAGAACAACTCGTCGAGTTGCAACCCTAACCAAACATCTTTTGCAGCACAAATATTGTTTTATCGTCTTCAAATAACCAAAGCCCAAACTAATTAAAACTTTATTCCAATGTTTGACAGTAACTTGATTCCAATGTTTAGTCGCATCATGAGGAAACAGAATCAATAAGGAACTGCCATCGACGGACTGGATGAGATTGAAACTGAGTTTCCCCAGGCAAGAATCTCAAAAAACTTATTCCAAGCACTTGTACCGGCTCTAAAAACAGTGATTTTAGAGAGGAAAGAAATGGGAAATGATAATGGCAGAAACCTAGCGAATTTCGGTGGGAGAAATGGTGAATCGTGGGTTTAAGGGAGAAGATAGTAAAGTGTATGTAAAAAGAGAGAGAACACGGTTAGTAAGATTTACTGTGATTATGTGATAGAAAAGACTAAAAAGGAGAGAAAAAAATATTATTTAGCATATATGGTGTCTTAAATGTAAAATGTAACTATAATTAGATATTTTGCTATAACGGATAAAAAATATCTACATAATATAATATTTTAAAATAATATTTATTTAAAATAAAAATGATACTAAGCTTTTCAATAGGGTGTAAATTTTCCTTATTCAAATATCTTCACTTTGCTATTCATTTATTGTCCATATCTCTCCCAAATAAACTTTTTTATATCCCCTAAATTAATTTTTTATATCCTTTCCCAAAACACATATTTTAATATCCTCCAAAATGCTCTTTTTATATCCTCTCCCGAATAAATTTTTATATCATGTTGTCACGAAAACAATATGAATTGTATTCACCTTTTATATTGGGGTTTTGAGACAGTTACTTTTAAAACAAAATGTTTATATTTGTTTATCTATTTGTTTTTTATCCATAAATTAATTATATTTTTTACTCATAATATTTTTTTGTGGAGGATTTTTTTTATTCTTCAATTCTTTTTTTACTTCTATGCGTCTTTTCTTTTCTTTTTTCTCTTTTTTCTTTTCTCCTTTTCTTTTTTCTCGTTTTCTTCTCATTTTTTTCTTTTTTCCTTTTCTAATTTTATTTAAATTTTTTATATTCTTTTTCTCTTCAAACTTTAATTTCATTTACTGTTTTCACTATTGTTTATTATTATATTATATTATTATTATTACTAAATAAAAATTAAATTGTGTACCAATTAAATGTAGCTAATACAACTAAATAAATATTAACTAACATATGATACCAATTTAGTATATAACTATACGAACAGGGTTACACTCAAATAGTTAAAAAAATTAATTCAATTATTAAACTAAAATAATATCAGTTATCAATAAAAAATCTAATTTTTTTTAAAAGGATCTAATTGTAAGAGTATACCATTATGTTATATAGCATACTATAACTTTTTTTTTCGCATTTTTAATTCGTCCCTCACGCTGGGTAAAAGCTTAAAACAAATTAAAAAAGAAAAGAAAAGTGAATTTACGGGTAATAAGTATATTATTATTGTATATTTTATACTATTACAATACATTGTTACAGTATCTTGCATATTATTACAGTATACCATAACAATATATTGTATACTATAATAGTATGTTGTTGCAGTATAACTATATACATCTATAGTATATTAGTATACCGTAGAGGTATACCATTTTATAAACTATAATAGTGTACTGTTGCAGTATAGCTATATACTCCTACAACATATTATATACTGTAGCGGTATACTGTAGTTGTGTTCTTCTTTGATTTTCAACTGAAAATTTCGGTCTCAATCACCTCAAATCAGCTGCAAATGCTGTCAAATTTTAGTATGAACTTCCAGAAGGTACTACAAGTAATATTTAACAGCACCCACTTTAAATCAAACAAGAAATCTTCAAAAATAAAAGATCTTCAAGCCCAACAATGGCGGATAAGGGAAAAATTCTCAAAGGATGATATTTGCATGGGACCAGAGACTTAAATGACCAGAGGCCTCTGTAAATGCCATACCCACAAATATTATTACTTCCACACAAAATTAAGGATATTCTTTTGGAGTTTGAATCTCTATTTCAGCTCTTGAGGTTCTCTTTTAAAATTCCTTGTTTGCGGGAACTATTCTATTAATGTTCGTATTCAACAACTAAAGCCCTTAAATATTTAATTGCATGCCAGCAAAAAAATTATAAGATTGCTAGACAAGATAATAGAGAGAAGAAAATCCAAAGAAAAATTTGATGATTTTCTAGCTCAACTTTTGTTTGCAGGCTGCGTTTGGAAAATTAGCCGGTAATTAATTTAGGCCCTATGAATAAAAATAATAAATAATTTAGGCATAAACATTAAAAAATAAATACTTTAAATTTAATGAATATAAAGTGAAATTTTCTCATTTATATTGTTATAGCCCAAGCCTTTTTACTTTGACACCTATAACAAACTTTACTACACTTATTACAATAAGAAAAATTGCAACAATTAATCAATATCTTCTTTACCTGATCACTAAGAGTTGCGATCCACCGTCCTTAATTAGAAATTTTGATGTTCGAGCCGAACAACAAAATAATTATAGTTAGAAGTATTTTTTCTTTTAATTAAGTTTATACAAATTAGTCGGCTTGATGAGACTACCAAACTTGAGTTGAAAACCAAAGGGAAAAAAGAAATATCTTCACCTGGGAGTTAGTTTAGACACCACAGATGTAATAAATATCTTTAAAACATGAAGGGATCGATTCTCACACATAATTGCAGAATGCAGGTCCCTCATGAACAAATTGGCTAGGTCAAATTCTAGCACATCTAGTCATCTACAGGAGGAAATAGTACTTCAATTTATGTGAATTTATTTGACCGAGCATGAATTTAAGAAAAAATAACTTTTTTGAAATTTGTAGTCTTAAATAAGTTTAAAAAGTATACAGAATATTTGTGTGGCTATAAAAGCTTCTCATTAAAGGTAGATTTGTAAATTTAAGTTAAATTGTTACCACATTTAAAAAACAATCATTCTCTTTGAAATGAATAAAATAAATTCATATAAACGGGAATGGAGTAGTCAGGAAATTTACGAATTTCTCCTTACAGAAAAATTTACAGTAATCACGAATTTAGTCACCGGATATCGAACATAGAGATGGATCACTAGTCAACACCCCTTATAATTAGGCCCGACATAATCCCCAATATCACTACTGAATAAAATCGGTTCGACTGATTTGGTAGGAAAATTTATTAAAAATACATTTTAATTCTATTTTTAGTTTTCGCTCAAAATTGTGATTGATTTTGCCGCTCAATTACGGAGAAAATATCACAAAAATATTTTTTATGTTAGCGACTGAATCAGTCGCAAAAATTAAAATTTTAAAAAAATTAAATTAAATATTTCGACCGATTTGATCGGAATTTGCAACAAACTGGTCAACGGGATTTGCAACCCAATAAATCGCAAATCTATTTTTAGTTACAGCACTATCCCGTTTTTTCTTCTTTCTTCTTTTTTCTAGGTTTTTTCCCTCTTCTCCCCTCTCCTCTTCTGCCCCACCCGCTTTATTTCTTGATTTTCTCCTCTAATCTAACCATATAATGTATGATTTCCCTCTGCCCTCACTCTCTCTCTCTCTTCCTCATCCACTCCATCTCTCCGTCTAGCCTCCCCCTTCACTCAAATTTTTTGTTCCCAAGTTATTTAACTCGTTTTTTGGTGCAAGAATCTGGTGGCTCATTTCCCCTTCGGTGCTGGTTCGGCAACAAATTCATTGGTCATTTTCAAGGTTTTTTCGCATTAATTGCAATATAGTATAGATAAATTAACAATAATTTTTGCAATATAATATGTATATAGTGATTTGTTATTGTTTAGATTAATTAGCTATTTTTTTCTTTTCCATTAGATGTTATTGTGAAAATGTCTAGTATAATTGTATGTATCCAATAGTAAATCGAGAAAAAAAAATTAAAAATAATTTGGGTATGTTCTATAAGTATTGAATTCTTATTTATATAAAAAATATACTAAAGTAACAACTTAAGTGATAATACTTCTTATAATTTAGGTTATAATAGTTAGAGTTAAACTGTTATGAAATAATATAAAAGACAAGAACAATAATGCAAGAATAAGAACAATATAGAGAGAGAATAGGGAGAGAGAGAAATATTCTTATTAATACTTGGGGTGATTTACAATGGGGTAAGACCCCTCTATTTATAGGAAGAGGAATGACTTAGCTTCAAGCTAAAACTCTTAGACATTCACTCTAAATAGACTTCTATTTTATAACACTCCCCCTTGAATGTCTATTCAATAATGTGCCTCATAAAACCTTAAAACCAAAACTCATTGGGAAAAATTAAAGAAAGGAAAAAGAGTACACATGTTTGAATATGCGCCTATTGGTTGCCTCGTTAAAAACCTTGCAAGGAAAACCCAGTGGGACAAAACCTTGTAAGAGAAAAAGAGTGCAACGCGCATTAACTCCCCCTAATGAGTACATCAATTTATATCCTTGAGCATTTGCATTCCAATCTTGTGCATCATCTTCAAAACGATCTTTGGTAGACGTTTGACAAATCAACCATATTGACTTGAATAAATATTCCGCACCTTGAAATCATCATTCTTGATAGATATGAACATCTTCATATAATGTCGTGGAATAACTCTTCAATATCTCCATAGATGTATTCTCAATGCCATCATGCTTATAGTTATAGCAAGATACATATGTACACAAATTGCACTTAGGATGTGGTATTTCAGGACCACGAATTGCATATGCTTCAAGCAACTTGAATCTTTCAAGTTAAGTCATATAAGCCATATAATAGACTTTAGATGCATATCAAGTTTTCCATGTCATGCTAGATAAATAAGATAAAGAAAACTGATTATACATACCTTTGACTTTATACTTTCAAGCATTTGAACTATAGGTTCAAAACTACATGTCTTTCATATGGAACCAATTCTTCTTGAATTGTATCTCTTCCATTTAGTTACTTTCTTTGGGTCAGCAAATGCGTATAGCATGCTTTGCAATATGTTGCAATTGAATTATCCCTTTTATGAACTTCAGGTTCATATCATGATATTCGTGGATATACATATACAAATGATAATTCATCCCATGTAACCTTTTCTCAAGCGTTTATCATGTCTCCCCCTCATGTTAGTAAAGCTAACTTGTTTCCTCAACTTTGGGAAACCATCTTTGTGCATTATCATGTCAATATACACGGCACATTAATAATAAGATGAAATTATTTGGTTCCTGACCCTGAACCATTTGTGAGGGGAGAATATAATATACTCTCGCATACAACGTATATCAAACTGATATATATAACTTTGTTCTCATAAGAAACAGTTTAGCTATTAAGTGGAAGCACTCAATAATTATCTTGCTAAACCAACTTTGATATAAACCAACTTATCAAGATGAACTATCTTGAGTAGAGAATCTGGAAATTATGCTCGAAGTTAGATTACTGAGCAATTTACCTCGCAAGCACCGGCCAGGCTGCGGGTTAATAACAATTGCGCATGTAACCATTTCATAGATGCATCATATGTGGTATACATGGCAGGTGAATGGGCCCGTATTCACCTTTAATATTTCCAGAATTTATGGGCTTCAACCCGAACTCTTTAGTTGGTCAGTTCATAAATGAGAACAAGTGATACAAGAGAATTCGTAAAGAACTTTCTAGTTCTTTGATATTCACCTATGTGAATTTGCACATCATACTTAAAATGAGATGGCTAACACGAATGCCAACTGAATAAATTATCAATATTGGTAACCATGACATGTGCACTTATCAATAAACTTCAGGTTTACTATGACATGGGTTTTATACCAATAGATATCCACTTTATTGTGGCATTATTTCGTTTGTGTAGTACAAACTGGAGAACAAAGCGGGTAGCTTTTCATATACAAATTACCCCGCTACAAGTTGTAGTAATAGGAGATATCAAAGCCTTCCTTTATTTATAGTCTCAATATAATCAATCGCTTTCGCGTGTACTTTGGAAACTGAATAAGTTTCTTTGAGACTTACTGCAGCACAATACTCAATTGTGTTTCTCCAACATAGTAATAATTGGCTCTTCTAGAGCTCTCAATTAATTTTGTACTACCACAGATTCATCAACATCCATGTGGTGAATATCTTTCTTAAAGAGAAAGTTATACCATTATGGTCATGTCAAACTTATATGCAAGAAATGTTTCTTGCATTATCGTTGTCCTTTAATAGTCATATTTCCAAAATACTTTGGCGTACAATAGGTACGTGACCGACGATCATTCATGCCATATATCATCTCAAACCTCCTTTTAGGGGTGAGTGTGGTATCATCTCAAACCTCCATCTAGGGGTGAGTGTGGTATATTTAATACCTTCATCTTCATATTCTTCCAAAAATGAATATGTATTCGTGAATCAAATGTTGTCACATTCACTTCGAGGATATGTGATTTTGTTATCCTTTTCAAATCTATAAATGCGTCAGGCATTTGATTTGCTATTCTTTGCAAATGGATAATCTTTTGTGCCTCTTTCACAAATAGAGGTATGTGGATCAAGATGAGATAATAATGCATTTTTCCACAAAATTTCCCGTTTGGTTTCACCAACTTCTCCCCCTAATTTTGGGAAAAGTGTCTCATCAAATTGACAGTCTGCAAATCGTGCAGTGAACAAATCTCCTATCAATGTTTCGAGGTAGCGAATAATGGAGGGCGATTCAACCTCAACATATATTCCTAACATTCTTTGCAGACCCATTTTGGTGCGGGATGGCGGTGCTACAGGCACATATACTGCGCATCCAAAGATTCTTAAATGGGATATATTGGGTCCATGGCCCAAAACCAATTGCAACGGAGAATATTTGTGTCAATTCGTCAGTCAGAGACGAACTAGCATTGCTGTATGCAAAATGGCGTGAACCCAAACCGAAATGGGCAGCCTCGTTTTCATGAAGAATTCAAGATTATTCTCATCTATTGTCTCAATATGATATCCATTTTGAATGATATCTTTAAAACTCAACAAGTTCTTCTTAGACTTGGAGGAGAATATTGCATTCTCTAAGATAAACGTCATGCCTTTGGGCAGAGTTACAGTTGCTCTTCCGGAGCCTTCAATCAATTTAATTCCCATGGTTTGATATACAAAAGAAATACACGAACATAAGAATAAACAAGTTCAATTCGTTTGTGTCACATAATATTTTCAAAATCTGCTGATGTCAGTTGACTAAAGTAAATCAGATAGTCGATTATATGTCTTCCGTAATCGATTACTATGCAGTTTGAAAATTTCAGTTTAAGCGTTTTCATAAAACAATCGATTGTTAAACATAGACAATCGATTGTTGGCTGTTTTAAAAAATTCCAGAGCACACTGTTTTAACACAATCGATTGTTTAGCATTGACAATCGATTGTTGATTAATTTTGAAAAATTCCGGATCACACTGTCTAACGACAATCGATTGTTAGACATAGACAATCGATTGTGGATGATTTTTGAAAAATTCCAGATTACACTGTCTAACGACAATCGATTGTTAAACATTCACAATCGATTGTTGACTGTTTTTGAAAAATTCCAGAACACACTGTTTTAAAGACAATCGATTGTTAATCATAGACAATCGATTGTTAATCATAGACAATCGATTGTTGACTGTTTTTGTAAAATTCCAGATCACACTGTTTTAAAGACAATCGATTGTTAATCATAGACAATCGATTGTTGACTGTTTTTGTAAAATTCCAGATCACACTGTTTTAAAGACAATCGATTGTTGATCATTGACAATCGATTGTTTTGCAGTTTTTATGCGAAATATGAGATAACCGACTAGTTTTTCAGGTTAGTCGATTACCTCTACTGGAAAGTAAAAATATTATTGATATTTGAGCATATTGATACATTCTAAAGAACTAATACTAACATTATGTCATGAACTAACTAATACGAGCTAATACTGATGGCTATTAGTTTATTCATTCACTAATACAAACAAGTAAAATAAAATCAAATAGCTCCATCTTCTTTCATCACGGATCCATCACCGATTAGGTGGTCTATCTACCCCTCGGGTTGCTCAAAGAAGTCTGCCACATCCAAGTGGGTGATGTCAAAGTTGTCGTCAGAGACAAAATTCGTTTCAGGGCGTTTACTCTTTCGAGATGCTTGATAAAGGTCAACCAAATGTCATGGTATACGGCAAGCCTTTGACCAGTGCCCGTTTCCACCGCAACGATAATATATAGTTTATAAACTATTTGCTTTTGGTTTCTTATCGTATCGTGCTTGTGGCAGAGTGACCAACTTCAGGTTGTCATATCTCTTCTTTAAGCCATTCCACAAGATAGGTGTATCTTTGATGGTGAGATATTCAATCTTCAAACCTTCATCAAGGTGATGGCGCAAGAAAATCAAGGCCTTAGCATAGTTTCAAACCTTCATCAAGGTGATGGCGCAAGAAAATCAAGGCCTTAGCATAGTTTTGGGTGGATGCATTATTTCTGTCTTTAATGGCGTCTCCAAGACCCATAGCATCCAAAATGGATTTAAGTATCCAACACCCATATCATATAGTTCTTGCCCGAAATTTCAAGGGCAACGAACTTTCTTTTCATAATGTCAGACATAAACCAAAATTACATCAAGAGCGTGTTCATACTTACGGGCTCTATTACAATTATCACATTCACTTCAGGGAATGGATTAAAATCATGTGCTTTACACAATCTCATGTCAAATATTACTTTCATAAAGTGAAAGATTATTTTGAGAATCCTTATTGTTCTCATTACCACAATAATGACGATTATAACTTCGTTTATTGCCATGTCCACATCCATTGATACCTTTACGGTAATTAGTCTTCTTTCAGACTTATCACATACTGCTACCACATTCTCTAAAGGGAATGGAGCAAATTCAATTGGACGGAATTCTTTGCCACGTCCACATTCATTGATACCTTCATGGTAATATTTTAGTCTTCTTTCAGACTTATCATATACTGCTTCCACATTTTCTAAAGGGAATGGAGCAAATTCAATGGGACGAATTTTCAATTATTTGCCCACAATCATACATGAATTTAATCATGGCAGGACATAGAGATTTTACCACTTCATGTGGTTATAATTTCTTACAAACTCCATTAGAGTTATAATCAAACTTTGTTTGTATATTAAATCAAATCGTAGAATTTCAAGAATTTGAAAGGGAAAAGTAAATTACTTACCTTTAAGGTATACCAATTATATTTTCAATATTTTCTTCCTTTTCTCCACTGATGCAGACGACGGCGGCTCCGATGCGGAGAAATTGACTGCGGCTTAATCTTCTTAAAGAGCTTCTTGAGACGGTAGAGTCTCGTGCTGATAACGTGTTATGAAATAATATAAAAGTCAAGAACAATAATGCAAGAATAAGAACAATATAGAGAGAGAATAGGGAGAGAGAGAAGTATTCTTATTAATACTTGGGGTGATTTACAATGGGTTAAGACCCCTCTATTTATAGGAAGAGGAATGACTTAGCTTCAAGCTAAAACTCTTAGACATTCACTCTAAATAGACTTCTATTTTATAACATAAACAATATTTTAAACAGTTAGAATTTTTATAGATTAGTTAGGTTTGTTAAGAAACAATTTAAATGCTAATACTTATCTGTTTCGGCTTTTTGTTTGGAAATTCTCCATGACCTATCTATGTATTAATTATATTATTTATTATTAAAAAGAAATGAAGAAAATACAATCAATTAAGTATTAGAGCGCATTATATGCTAATTTGAAATAAACAGATTAAATTTTATGTTTTAGGACTTTTTTGTCTTACCGTTATTTAATGCACATATTAATATTGAAACGACTCAAGTATTAGAGTAATATAATTAAACTATTAATGTAACCTTTGGGAGAATACCTTAGTAAGTAGCTGAAATAATATAAATATGTCAACTTTTTTTTTTTTGGGAATCCTATTACCCCCTAAACTTATTTTCAAAGGAATTATTTACGCCCTTAATGCTGACATGACATAGTGTGTATTTTACTCTCCCAAAAGAAAGTGAGAAGCAAGAAAAATTAATTTTTAGATATTTTTTTTTTCTTTTTTACCATTTTTTCTTACTTTTTTCCTTTTCTTTTTCCTTTTTCTTTTACTTTTTTTTCGTTTCTTCTCTAATTCCGGCGAAATTCATTCACCAGCGACTTTCTCTAACCATGTTTCTTTTATTTATTTTTTACACATAAATTAACTCTCAAAAACATCTATTCATAAGGAAAGCAAACTATACTCAGATTTAGGAGAAAAATTCATCATCGGAAAACCTTTTCACGCCGAAAAATAAAAAGATATATTGAAATTTTAAGTGAAAAAAGTTTTCTCGGCTTATATTCATATTTATTTTTGTTTCTCTTCCTAACCAAATAATGTACACTTGCAAGAATATTATTCTTTATTTTTTGATTATTATATATATATATATATATATATATATATATATATTTATTTATATATATATATATATATATATATATATATATATATATATATATATATATATATATATATATATATATATATATATATATATCACACACTTAGATCGGGATAAACATGCATCGCCGAAAAATAATCGTCGGAAAAAATGGTGTTTGTGAAATTCTGACGACCACCATTTTATGCCGACAGTGACCAAAATAAAAGAAAGAGAATGAAATAATCAAAAAATAAAGAATAATAAGAAATAAGGAAAAAGGATGAGAAAAAAATAAAGAATAGAAGACGTACTAAAAATACATATGGGGGCGCGTGTAACTCATCACTTGCCAAGAGTTTGGTTGTCTAGTTTTAGGGTGTAAATAGTTTCATTTAAAATAAGTTTAGAAGGGTAATAGGATTCTCGCAAACAAAAAGTGTGTACTTGGGAATCCCAGTATAGGTTAGGGGATACTTATGCATTTTTCTTTTTTTTTTGTTTGTAGATGGTATTTGCACATCATAGATGGATGTATAATAGGAATCATCCTAATTGTATGGGGTTAAGGGATGAATTTAAAGAAGGGTTTTTTGGATTTATTGCTAAGTCAAGGACTCATGATGATTTTTGTATTAAAGGAATGATTAGGTGCCCTTGTGTGAAATGCAAGTGTGTTAAGTTAATGGGAGAAGATGTTACATGTCATCTTTTTAAAATGGTATTTATGAAAAATTATTATGTGTGGATTTCTCATAGGGATAATCTTGATAGCATAAATAATGATGATTTTCATAATTCTTTTGGTGAAGAGTAGAATGGATAATAATATTGAAAATTTTAGATTTAATAACATGATGAGAGATGCCTTTGAGATGCTCCCAGCGGCTTAATTTGAACCAAATGATGAGGCTAAGAAGTTTTTCAAAGAGTTAGAGAAAGCTAGTTGTCCGTTATATGAAGGATTAGTGCATTCCAAGTTATATGTTTTTGTTCGATTACTTCAGATTAAGTCTGTAACGACCCAACCGGTCGCTTTGAGCTCTAGCGCGCCGACAACAGTTTAAGGCCACGAACAACTTTATTTCAAGTTTTATGACTTATATGCGTGGTCAAACTAGAATTTCGGGGAATTCGGAGTTGATTTGGAAAGAGAATTCTCATTTCGGAAGCTTTAAGTTGAAAGGATTAACTATGATTGGATTTTTTAGTAAACGACAACAGAATTGGGATTCGAAGGTTCCAGCAGGTTCATATGATGATTTTGGACTTGAGCATATGCCCGGATCGGGTTTTGGATGACCCGAAATTGTTTTGGCGCCTATTGTGCAAGTTAGCATTTTGGAAGAAATTTTATAAGTTTGGGTGGAAGTGTATTTCAGTGTTATCGATGTCTGTTTGGATATTAAGTCTAGGAGTAGCTCCTTATTGTGATTCTGGTGTTGGAAGAGTGATCAAAAGTGAATTCGGAGGTCCGTGAGTCACTTGGCCAAAGATAGAAATTGAAGGTTTTTAAGAAGTTTGACATGAAGTGGACTTTTTAACATCGGGGTCAAAATTTGATTCTGAAAGTTCGAATAAGTCCGTAATGTCGAATATGACTTATGTGTAAAATTTAAGATCAATCGGATGTGATTTGATAGTTTTAAACATCGAAAGTAAAAGTTTGAAATTCTAAAGTTGATAAAGATTGGATTGAAGGTCGATTCACGATTTTAACGCTGTTTGATACGATTTGAGGCCTCGAACAAGTCCATAATGTATTTTGGGACTAGTTGGCATGATTGGTTGGGCTCACGGGAGCCTAGGGTGGATTCTTTGGAGTTTGAAGAGGGTCTGAAGTTGCTGGTGTAATCACACCTGCGAGGCTAGGGCCGCAGGTGGGCAGTCGCAGAAGCAAGACTGCATCTGCGGAGGAGAAGATGCAAAAGCGAATTAGGTTAGGAGCCCTAGAACCGCAGAAGCGTCGTTTTGACCGCACCTGCGGAACCGCAGAAGCGGTCAAGAGACCGCAGGTGCGGAAAGTGCTAGAGGCAGTGAGTGTTTTAAAATCGGGGGTCTGGGCCATTTTTCTCTATTTTACTCTTGTTTGGGCAATTTTTGGAGAGCTTCAAGAGGGTATTTTCATCATCAATGATAAGGTAAGCTATCCCCACCTATCTTGAGTTAAATACATTACTTTTTTTACATATTTGAGCGTGAAATGGGTAGAAACTTGGGGTTTGAGGGAGAACCTAGAAAACTGTATTCTTGGAAGTTGACCATGATTTTGGATATGAAATTGAGAGTATATTATATATATATAAGTTCGTGAGGCTATGGGTAAAGTTATTCTTAGAAATTTTTACAATCCGGGCACGTGGGCTCTAGGGCATTTTTGTCAACTTTTTCATTGGGGTTAGGAATTGTTATGAATTGGATTGTAAGGAGTAATTGAACATACATTAATGGATTTGCATTATTATTGGCTAGTTTTGGAGCATTTAGCATCAATTCAAGTCTTTGGAAGGGCGTGGAATGCCAGTTATGGATCTTCGGAGTAAGGTGAGTCTCCTTTCTAATCTTGAAAGCGGGAATTATCCTCATAGGTGAAATAATTGGTTATGTGATCCTATTTGTGGGGGCTACGTAGGCACGAGGTGACGAGAGTCCGTGCGTAGAAACTATTATATTAAGTCTGGGTAGTCTAGGACCCAAAAGCATGCTATATTTTGATTATTTGTAATCTTATTGACAGTTTGAATTGCTTAAATCATGTCGAATTATTAAATGAATTTCTAAGGAGATTAAACTTTATTTTCTTGACTTTTAAAAGAGAATTGGCTTTTCATTGGATAATTGCTCCCTGATGAATTCTTGATTGATTGATTGTTGTATTTATTTATATTTGACCGCGTCACATGTATGATTCACGAGCGGGATAATAGATGCATCTATTGTTCACACCATTTGATCCTCTGACAGTGCACAGTTTAAATATTATTGGATCGGATCATACGTCGTCGGTATGGTTAGCGCATACTTGTATTGCTTGCCTTGGAACTCATTGAAGTTGTATTCCTCTTCCCAGCTTAAGAATATATGCATTAATGATGAAAAGGAATTTGGAAATTTCCTATAAAAGAAAGAATTGTTTACTAGCTTCATTCCATTGAATTAATATCATGTTTATAAAAATCCCCATATTTACTATATTATTGAGATGACATTATTGGACCACTAGTTAGTGTCGAAGTCGACGTCTCGTCTCTACTTCTTCGAGATTAGATGGGATACTCATTGGGTACACATTGTTTTCATACTCATACTACACTTCTATGCATTTTTATTGCATAGGCACATCCATCTCTAGTGGCCTAATGGGTGTAGCAACATGCTTGATATAGATGCTTAGGCGAGTTTCACTTCCCGAGATGATCCGTAGCCAACAAGTCTCTTTCAGATTATTTTACTTATTTTCTGTCTAATATTGTATTCCGGATAGCTTTTGTATAAAATTATTTCTTAGAAATTGTTTATGCACTTGTGACACCGGGTTATGGGTTAGTTATGGGGTATTTTGAATTGACTTCTTAACACACATAATTAAAATTGAACTGAGTATCTTTCATTATTAAAAATTGAATAAAAACGAGAGTTTTTGAAATTGTTTGAATAAGGATTTAGTTAAGTATTTTGGTTGGCTTACCTAACAGCGTTGTCCGACACCATCACGACCCTTTGTGTATTTTGGGTCGTGACAACATGGTATCAGAGCACTAGGTTCCCTTATGTTTCACGAGTCATGAGCAAGTCTAGTAGAGTCTCGTGGATCAGTACGGAGACATCTATACTTATCTTCGGGAGGCTACAGGGCTGTTAGGAGCACTTCCTTTCTTGATTCCTCATCGTGCGATTTGATTCCTTGAGTCATATGCCATTGTTTCCTTCCTACTCAATCTTACGCGACGAGAACTACTGGTTATATATCAAGAATTTAAGGATAGTAATGGTACTACGAATACGCCGTAGGGTGTTTCTCCCTATGGGGGTTGTTTGATCCCTTATCGTCGCCTTGTGGAAGGATAATCTGTCATTTCGGCTCAGAAGTGGTACTTTTGAGAGCTCTTAGGCTAGGCACAAGTTTCCATGATGCTTATGAATGATTTTTCCATAGTATTGATATGATGGTATGATGTTTGGCTAGGTGTCAGGGCCATGGCTGACTTGAAGGAAGGTTTACTCAATGCACGATCTAGAGATTCTGGATTTTATTCCCGGCAGGGGAAAGGCAGTCGAGCTAAGAATATTTAGATTTGGGTTGATAGAGTAACGAGGCTTGGTATTTGCAAGCGTGGTAGAATATTCATCTATGTTGAGGTGTCGTTATACCTATTGAATGTACTAAGTCCGCCGGTATTATGATCTTCTACAATTCGCCTCTGAAGCAGGATATTGTGAGATAGTGTTAAAGAAGCGGCAGCCAGAGATTGCGGGGGTGCAGTGGTTCATGATTGAATCGGTGTTTCTAATATTGACGGCTCGATAAAGATGATCTCTAGAAAGGTTTAAATTTTGTAGCGATTTGTCGATTTAGATGCTGCGAAGATAGATTTTATTAAGGCAACAACTGAGCAAGTGGTTAATATTTCTAGAAGGCCAGATATAAGAATCAAAGGTTGAATAGCCGACTAAAGAGGCAAAACAATGTGGGAGAGTGGCGAAGTTGCATATGGGTCTAGTGGTAAGATGACTACACACCTTAAGGAGAGTTTGGAGTAAATTGGGAGTTTTAGTGATAGGTGATTAGGTCTTCAGGATTAATTTGAAGTGTGGACTATTATGCGGAAAGAGATTTGATATAATAGAAAGGAGCTGCTTGAAATTGATAAGGATGCAACCTAACTTTGAATTGGAAGGATGTTGTCGCACAATTATTTGACGTCCACGAGGGGTGAATGGACTAGTGCAGCTAAAGAGAGAGCTCGAATTCAGAATTTATGCTTTGTATAGAGGTGATTTACAAGGAAAGTGATTCTGCCAGGTGCCTCATCGAGAGGGTATGCTTGTACTAGAAGAGTCATGGAGTTGATTATATTCAAGTCCAAGTTAGAGCAGGTGGCTCTTAACAGTGGTCCCAATGGATTCAAAATGGGAAAGTGTGGTGCCTAATGATTTTGGAGCCTATAGATACAGTCAAGAACCAAGCTTCGTAGCAGCTTATGAGAAGGTGCTCAGAATGTCTATGATGTTTTGACCTACAGTGTATCAATTGGGAGGTCTGAAATGGTTCATGGGATTTGAGACAACATGATTTCGTGATTCATGATCACTCGGGATGAGTGTGTATGAAGTGTGTTATGTGTTGAATGGAGTTATTATTTCTTAGGAAATCAAGAACAAATTGGAAGAAGACAGACTGGTTAGCCAAAGTTGAATTGGCATATTGGTGGTAATAATCAGTTCCTTTAGCAAATTATGCAAGTGGTCTATGGCGGTATGTGCCAGGCCTTCTGTAATTGATGTTATTCAGCAGTATTCTTCTATTATGGCCTATCACGTGTAGGTGGATCCCATAAGGGTTATGGTAATTTAGACCACTACTTGGAGATTTGCATATTCTGCGGTTATGAGAATTCATTTGTGTGTTGCTATGGTTCTTCTGAAGTGAGTTAAGTTGAAAGTTTTATATGATGAGGTGTTGATCTATTAGTGGTTCCGGGGTTATGATGAAAATCATGTTCTACAATATATTGGCATGTTAGGTGCAATGAGTGTAATGGAATTAGAAGTGACGATCAAGGTTGCAAGTCGGTGTTGACAAGGATGTCAGGAGCTAGGATGAGCAGTATCAGAGTTTTAATGTTTAAAGTAGGTAGTATCGTCTTCAGCGTCACCTGAGATCGGTGTTTTGTTAAAAAGGCCTTGCATCCTGGTTATGGATTCTTGAATGCTTTCCCAATGTTAGTGCAGCTGGTGGTATGGATACACATACTTGTTTTCTGTTATGGAAGGTCATGAGAGTGTGCCCTACATGAAGATTGTATAAGTGTGGCATGTAGTCACTTGATTGATTGAAGATTTAAACCAAGTATGAAGAATGTGGTGATATTGTTAATTTGAGAATTGACGCATGAAGGGCACTTAATTTATTGGGTTGTGGACTGTGGATGTTAACTCCGGTTATGTTGGTTGTTCTTATGTGTTATGAGAAAAGGGGGAGTTATTATGGACCTTTGAAAGGTTATTAGCCTAGTTCAGTGCAATCTAAATTAGTTTGAGGTATGTGGATGGACTTAAATGTGAATATGGGCTCTATATTAGGCCAGATGTGTTCATTTCAGTAATGCGCTCTTTATGAAAGAGTAGTCAGGGTGTTATTTCATCGCCAGTTATTTCATGTAAGATATATTGCGCCGTGAAAGTTGCGAGACGGCTTTGTGAGCTGCTTATTTGTTGAGGTTCCGCGTAGACTCGAGGTTATATGAGCAAAATTGCTCTTGCGATTCACATCGTATATCACACCTTAGTTGTGCTTGAGTTTTCTAGCGTATGTCCCCTCATGGGTGGTATTAAGAACTTAGTGTGCTTGTGACCAATATTCAGTATTTTGTACTAATGAGCAATTTAGCTCGATGAGAATCTCTATAGGTGAGTTTTATGTGTGGATCGGCGACACGCCGCTATGGATATGTTATTTGGATCGGGTTGTGCACCGCAACAATGTGATGTTGAATAAAGTTTTCATACTTCATATTATGTGTGTTTGTTTCCCATTTTCTAAGGAAAGTTCATGTTAGTTGCACGAGTCGAGTAGTTCCTTCTAGACTTTGTTTCCCTTTGTATCCCGTTCCAATTAGTTGCCTATTGGTACATTATGGCATCATATGAAACTTTTTGATCATGTCCAGGGTGGCTTATTGCCTGAGCAGTTCATAATGGGGGAAACAAGATCATCGGATTTAGGATTAGCGCAATCTGAGTATATGAAGTATATTAAGGAGCTAAGACCATTATTTGGTTCAGGGTGAGGTGAACGTTCTTGTCAGGAGTATGGACCCAATGAGTTATTTATTCGACAGTTGGTTATGAATTCCTACACATCTCTTCCGTCGTTGCAGTATTACAAGATTTAGAGCAAGACCTATGTAGGTCATGAGGTGCAATGGGAGCCTCAGATTTGTGGAATTTTGATTTATTGGATCAAAGAATGCTATTGTGGTCCTGTGAGTAAAGTGGTGCAAGTTGCAAATTCAGCTAAGGTACGCGGTCATGTTTTGGTGCTGCGTCTAGTTATTGATACGGTAAGTGTATGTTAGAATAGGCTTGGCAAAGAATTCCAGACATTGGAATTGGGCTCTAAGTCTCACTTTCTTAAGTAGGAAAGGATATCTTCAGATTGATTGAGCTAGGGTGCCCAACTGACTTGAGGTAGCATGGGTAGGTGCTCGAGGTGTTAAACAGTGATTTCGGCAACCCCAACACAATTCTTTGCATGTTCGAGGATGAACATATATTTAAGTGGGAGAAAATGTAACGACCCAACCAGTCATTTTGAGATCTAGCGCAATTCGGTAGTTATAGGCCATGAGCAGCTTCATTTCAGGTATTATGACTTGTACGCGTGATCAAAATTGAATTTCGGGGAGCTCCGAGTTGATTTGGAAAGAAAATTTTCATTTCGAAAGCTTTAAGTTGATAGGATTAAGTAGGATTAGATTTTTTAGTAAACAACATCGAAATCGGGATTCGAAGGTTCCAGCAGGTTTGTATGATGGTTTTAGACTTTGGTATATGCTCGGATCTGGTTTTGGATGACCTGAGAGCATGTTGGCACCTATTGTGTAAGTTAGCATTTTGGAAGAAATTTCATAAGTTTGGGAGGAAGTGCATTTCAGTGTTATCGATGTCCGTTTGGGATTCTGAGTCAAGGAGTAGCTCCGTATGGTAATTCTGATTTTGGAAGCGCGATCGGAAGTAAATTCGGAGATCTGTGAGTCATTTTGGAGTCATTTGGCCAAAGATAGAAATTGAAGGTTTTTGAGAAGTTTGACCGAAAATGGACTTTTTAATATCGAGGTCAGAATCTGATTTCGAAAATTGGTGTACGTCCGTACTGTCGAATACGACTTGTATGCAAAATATGAGATCAATCGGATGTGATTTGATAGATTTAGACATCAAAGTAGAAGTTTGAAATTCTAACGTTCATAAAACTTGGATTGGAGGTCGATTCATGATTTTAATGTTGTTTGATACGATTTGAGGCCTCAAATAAGTCCGTAATGTGTTTTGGGACTGGTGGCATGATTGGTTGGTGTCGTGGGGGCCTCGGGTGGATTCCGGGTGGTTAACAGATCAAATTTAGAGTTTGAAAAGGGGATGAAGTTCCTGGTTGCTGGTGTAACCGCACATGCGAGGCTAGGGCTGCAAGTGCAGAGCCGCAGAAGTGGCCCTGTGGTCGCATATACGGTATTGGGTGTGGGGGAGAAGAGCTGGGACCGCTTATGCTTTCATCTCGCCGCAGTAGCAAGACCGCATCTGTGGAGGAGAAGACATAGAAACGGAATAGTCTAGGATCCCTAGTACCGCAGAAGTGGCGTTTGGACTGCACCCGCAGAACCTCAGAAGCGCTCAAGAGACCGCAGGTGCGGAAAGTGCTGGAGGCAGTGAGTTTTTTAAATTCGGGAGTCTTGGAAATTTTCATCGATTTTACTCTTGTTTGGGCGATTTTTGGAGAGATTCAAGAGGGAATTTTCATTATCAACGATAAGGTAGCTTTCCCCACCTATCTTGAGTTAAATATATTGATTTTGTACGGATTTGAGCAGAAATTGGTCGAAACTTGGAGATTGAGGGAAAATCTAAAAAATTGATATTCTTGGAATTTAACCATGATTTTGGGTATGAAATTGAGAGTAATTATATATTTGAGTTCGTGAGGCTATGGGTAAACTTATTCTTCGAAAATTTTTGGAATCCGAGCACGTGGCCCCGAGGGAATTTTTGTTAACTTGTCGATCGGGGTTGGGAATTGTGATGAATTTGATTGTAAGGAGTAATTGAACATATATTAATGGATTTGCAGAATTATTGGCTAGTTTTGGAGCATTTAGCATCAATTCGAGTATTCGGAAAGGCATGGAATGCCGGTTATGGATCTTCGGAAGGAGGTGAGTCTCCTTTCTAACCTTATAAGATTGAATTATACCCATAGGTGAAATAGTTGGTTATATTCTCCTATTTGTAGGGGCTACGTACACACGAAGTGACTAGAGCCCGTGCGTAGCTACTATTATGTTTAAATTCGGGTAGTCTAAGACCCAAAATCATGTTATACTTGGATTATTATAATCTTATTACTACAACAATGACCTAGTATAATCCCACAAGTGGGTCTGGGGGAATATTTGTAACCTTATTGATAGTTTGAATTGCTTAAATCATGTCGGATTGTTAAATGAATCTCTAAAAAGATTAAACTTCATTTTCTTGAATTTTAAAAAAGAATTGGCTTTTCTTTGGATAATTGCTCCCTGATGAATTCCCGGCTTAAGAATATATGCATTAATGATGAAAAAGAATTTTGAAATTCTCTACAAAACTCTCATCGGATAAGAAAAGATTGCGGTATCTCTTGGAATTGGAGCGAATCCAGATGAATTGTTTACTTGCTTCATTCTACTTAATTAATATCATGTTTATAAAAATCTGTTTATTTGCTTCATTCCATTGAATTAATATCAGTTTATAGAACTCCCCCAATTTACTATATTATTGAGACAATATTATTGGACCACTAGTAAATGTCAAAGTCGACTTCTCGCCTCTACTTCTTCGAGATTAGATGGGATACTCATTGGGTACACGTTGTTTTCATACTCATACTATCCTTCTGTGCATTTTTATTGCACAAGCACATGCATCTCTAGTTGCCTAATGGGCATAGTAGCATGCTTGATATGAAGACTTTTCGTAGCCAGCAAGTCTCTTTCAGATAACTATACTTATTCTCCGTCCAATATTGTATTCTGGACGATTGTTGAATTAAATTATTTCTTAGAAATTACTCATGTACTTGTGACACCGGATTCTGGCATAGTTATGGGGTATTTTGTATTGACTTCTCGACAAGCATAATTAAATTGAACTTAGTATCTTTCATTAGTAAAAATTGAATAAAAACCAGAGTTTCGAAATTTTTTAAATACAGATTCAATTAAGTATTTTGGTTGGCTTGCCTGACAGCGGTGTACGGCGCCATCATGACCCTTAGTGAATTTTGGGTCGTGACAAAATCGGATAGTTTTTATTTCACAATCGGGCATGAATTCTATCATTGGGCTAATGAATGATCTTAATCGGTGTAACATTGACCTACCCATAGATTTCTACACGGCAAAAAAACAATTAGTTTTTAAATTGGTCTTTCATCAGAGAGGATTCATTGTTTTGAGAATGGTTGCATGTTATTCTATAAGGATGATGCATCTCTAGAGAACTCTAAGTTTTGTAACAAGCCTTGTTACAAGGATGCCAAATGATTAAAATAAGAAAACCTTGATGCAGGCGGTGCACTAATTACCCCTTACACCAAGGTTAAAGAGGTTGTATGCATCATTGAGCTCCACAACTCATACGAGATGGAGTTATGAGCATAGAAGACCAGAAAATTTTCTATATCATCCTTCAAATGGAGAAGCATATAAGCATTTCGATAGGGTATTACCAGACTTTACTAATAAACCAAGAAATATTAGGTTGGCATTATGCGCTGATGGATTCACTCTATTGGCCGTCTTTGATACACCATATTTATGTTGGTCGTTGTTTGTTAAGTCATGTAATCTTTCACCTGAGTTATGTATGATAAATCCATATTTGTTTCTAACATGTATTATTCCCGGTCCACGCAATCAAAAAAAGGTTGATTGATGTTTACATGCAGCCTTTGATTGATGAGTTGAAGTTATTGTTGCATCAAGGCGTGGAAACATATGATATATCAATTAAGAAAAACTTCATATTGTATGCTGCTTTGATGTGGACTATAAATAATTTTTCTACTTATGGAATGATGTCAAGGTGGTCAACTGCCGAAAAGTTTGCTTGCTCGACTTGTATGGAAGATACAAAAGAACATGGAGGTAAGAACATATGGTTTGATTGTCTTCCGCTTCTTGATAATGGATCATGAGTTCAAGAGAAATACTAGTGCATTTATGAAGAAAAAAACTAATTATGATGAGCTACCATCTATCTTGTCTCCAGAAGAGATTTGCAATAGAATCAGGGATCTGCCTAAGATAACATAGTATCCCTTGACTAATAATATATTTGGTTATGGTGCTACACACAACTGAACCAAAGAGAGCATATTCTTGGAGTTACCTTATTGGAAGCACAATCTTCTTCAACATAATCTTGATGTCATTCGTATTGAGAAGAACTTATTTAACAACTTTTTTAATATTGTGATGAATGTCAACAACAAAAAAAAAGGATAACTTGAAGGCCGGTATGGACTTTAAGGAATATTTTACGCGAAGTGAGTTGTACCTAACATATTTGAACAACAAGATTCAGAAACCCAAAGCCAATTTTACCTTCACCTTGGAGGAGAGAAGAGAGATTTGTGATTGAGTTAATAATTTGAGTATGCTTAAGGGTATGCATTAAAACTATCTAGGTGTGTTCATATGAAATAAGGAATGTTGACGTCTATGAAAAGCCACGACTGTCACATTTTTATGAAATCTTTGATGCCCGTTGCATTTAATACGTTACCTGATAGAATATGGAAGCCCACCACAGAGGTAAGCTTATTTTTCAAGGAGTTATTTTCTAGCAACATGATGGTGGAGAACCTAACTTACATGGAGAATAATATTCGCGTAACTTTAAACAAGTTGGCAAAAAGTTTCCTTCTTGATTTTTTTTACGTGATGGAACATCTTTCAATTCACCTTGCACAATATACATGGCTTGGAGGGCCAGTTTAATGCAAATGGATGTATCCATCTGAGAGGTAATGAATGACTACTAATCATTAATCTTTATGTATTTCATTTTAACATTATTCCATAAAAAAATAATGCTAATATGAAACATTATTATCAAATGTAAGTAACAACAACAACAACAACAACAACTACCCAGTATGCTCCCACCAGGTGGGGTCTGGGAGGGTAATATATAGACGAGCCTTACCCCTACTCGAAAGGGCAGAGAGGCTGTTTCCAATCGATCCTCGGCTCATAGGATAAAAGGAAAAACAACAGTAAAACAAAACGAAGACAAAAACAAAAACAAAAACAATAGAGCATTAGTAACTCCAGTAGAAATAGCGTAAATAATTATCTAAACATATGAAACATAAATACAATCGCATGCAATAATATTATACAGTAACTACCATAACTAACAGTCATATGGAGGACATAAGCTAAGCTAAAATACAAATCATCTATGGGTAACCCTGCTGACCCACACCCAACCCCGGATGAGGCGTACGAAAAAACTCTAGGAGCCCCTATTCTACAACCCTGATTCTAGACCTCCAGACTTTCCTATCAAGGGTCATGTCCTCGGAAACCTGCATCTAGCCATGTACTACCTAATCACCTCTCCCCAATACTTCTTAGGCCTCCCTCTGCCTCGCCAACTGCCAACAATCTCCAGCCGCTCGCAGCTCTTCACCGGGGCATCGGGACTTCTCCTCCACACATGCCCGAACCACCTCAGCCTCGCTTCTCGCATCTTCTCATCCACCGGGGCCACCCCCACCTTCTCTCGAATAACTTCACTCTTACTCTTATCTAGCCTGGTGTGCCCGCACATCCACCTAAGCATCCTCATCTCCGCAACCTTCATTCTCTGAACATGAGAGTTCTTCACGGGCCAGTACTCCGCCCCATACAACATCGCAGGTCTAACCACGGCTCTATAGAATTTCCCCTTGAGTTTGTGTGGAACTTTCTTGTCACAGAGGACTCCTGATGCAAGCCTCCACTTTGACCACCCCGCTCCTATACGATGAGTGACGTCCCCGTCATTCTCTCCGTCCCCCTGAATCACAGATCCAAGATATCGGACACTGTCCCTCTTGGGGATGGCCTGAGAATCAATCATCACGTCCCTGCCTACTTCGCTCGGCTCGGCGCTAATCTTGCACTCCAGTAATTCTGTCTTAGATCTGCTTATTTTGAAACCTTTAGACTCGAGAGTCTGTCTCCATATCTCTAACCTTTCAATAACACCGACCCTCGTCTCATCTATCAATACTATTTCATCAGCAAATAGCATACACCAAGGCACATCCCCTTGAATATGTCGGGTTAGAGCATCTATCACTAAGGCAAACAAGAGGGGGCTCAGCGCCGATCCTTGATGGAGCCCCATAACCACTGGAAAATGGTCTGATTCGCCACCCACCGTCCTAACCCTAGTCTTAGCTCCATTGTACATGTCCTTGATTACTCTGATGTAGGCTTCTGGCACGCTCTTCGCCTCCAAGCACCTCCATAGCACCTCCCTTGGGACCTTGTCATATGCCTTCTCCAAGTCGATAAGCACCATGTGTAGTTCCTTCTTCTTATCCCTGAATTACTCCGCCCGCCGCCTGAAAAGGTGGATAGCCTCTGTAGTGGAGCGGCCCGGCATGAAACCGAACTGGTTCCCAGATATAGATGTCACCTCCCTCACCCGTGCCTCAATCAGCCTCTCCCAAACCTTCATGGTGTGACTTATTAGTTTGATACCCCTATAGTTGTTGAAGCACTGGATGTCCCCTTTGTTCTTGTACAAGGGCACCAGTGTACTCCACCTCCACTCATCCGGCATCCTTTTGGTCCTGAAGATCGCATTGAACAACCTGGAGAGCCACTCCCCTCCTGACTTACCCATGCACTTCCAGAACTCCACCGGGATCTCGTCAGGCCCGGTCGCTCGACCCCTACTCATCCTACGCAAAGCCCCCATGACCTCCTCCACCCTAATGCGCCTGCAGTACCCAAGGTCTCTATGTTGCTCTGAATGCCCCAGCTCCCATAGCTCTATGTTACGATCCCCCTTCTCGTTAAGTAAGTCCCGAAAGTACGCCTGCCACCTCTGTTTGATTTGAGATTCCCCCATCAGAACTCTACCATCCTCGCCCTTGATACACCTAACTTGGTCTAGATCACGTGCCTTCCTTTCCCTTGCTTTAGCTAACCGGAATAACTTCTTATCCCCGCCTCTCTCCCCTAGCTCCTCGTACATGCGACCGAACGCCGCATTTTTAGCTTCCGTGACTGCCATCTTTGCTTCTTTCCTCGCCACCTCGTAAATCACCCTGTTCGCTCTCCGTTCTTCCTCGCTTGTGCTCCCTGCCAACCTAGCGAACGCCGCCTTCTTCACCTCCACTTTTCCTTTGACTACATCGTTCCACCACCAATCACCCTGATGTCTGCCTGAATATCCCTTGGCTACCCCGAGCACGTCCTGTGCTACCCCCCTAACCAAGTTTGCCGTCACTGTCCATATAGCGTCCGCTTCCCCAGAACTTCTCCAAGCTCCGCCCTCAACTAACCTCCTTTCCAACTCCTGTGCTTTCTCCTTATTCAGAACACCCCATCTAATCCACGGTTGTCCCCGAGCGCCCATCTTCTTCCTCTTCACCCAGAGACCGACATCCATCACTAGGAGTCTATGAAGAGTTGAAAGAGACTCTCCCGGAATAACCTTGCAGTCCTTGCACATACCCCTATCGCTCCTTCTGATGAGGATGTATCAATCTGAGTCCTCGCCGTTGAACTCTTGAAGGTGACCAAATGCTCCTCCCTCTTCTGAAATGTCGAGTGCGCAATAAGAAGCTCGGAAGCTCTGGTGAAATCAAGCAGCGAAGTGCCTACTCCATTCCTAACCCCAAAGCCGAAGCCACCGTGCACCTCATCATAGCCACCAGCATCAACCCCAATATGACCATTAAAATCCCCTCCAATAACTAACTTCTCAGATTGTGGAATACTACTCACCAGATCATCCAAGTCCTCCCAAAAGCGCCTCTAGCCTCCTCATCTAAGCCCGCTTGCGGCGCGTAAGCACTAATGACGTTGAGGAAGCAACCCCCAATAACCAGCTTAATAGACATTAACCTATCATTCACTCGCCTAACCTCGACCACGGACTCCCTTAGGTCCCTATCTACCAAGATTCCCACTCCATTCTTACCTCTCACGACCCTAGATTACCACAGCTTAAACCCATCTATATTCCTCGCCTTCGACCCTTTCCACCTAGTCTCCTGGACACACGTTATGTTAACCCTCTTCTTCTGAAGAACCTTTGCCAACTCTATGGACTTACCCGTCAGAGTGCCTATGTTCCATGATCCAATCCTTAATCTATAAGCGTCCGCTACCCTCTTCCCACCCTTACCTCCCGCCCTACCCGCAGGACCACCCCCTGCTCCCCTACTCACTCCCGCCGCCACCCCCACCCCCGAGGACATGACCTTACGCTATCATCCCCCGCCGCGGCCACTATCCCTCCAACCAACTATGGGGAACAGTGGCGCACACCCGCACTATAGCTAAATACGCAAAAAGGTGCAAACTAGATAGCAACAGAATAGACCTCACTCGAAATGCTAGCTAAAATACGTAAAAAGGTGCACAAAGTAAACTAGAGAGCGGGAGGTACCAACTCCCGGTGGAAAAACCTGAAAGTATGCTTTGATGCGCCCAAGTTTTCCTGAAGCTTATCAGAACGTGTAGTTCTATTGCGTCCTGCCGCGAGTCTGAACGGGAGTCACCGGGAGTACTGTGGCTTGCCGGAAATCCTCGCCGGTAAAATAGGCACCTGTCCAAGAAAACAGAACACACCCCCACACACCCACAAAAAAGCAGAGGAGAGAATAGAAAGAAAAGAGCAGGAGTTGCCAGAAAAATTTCCGGCGAAAAGCAAGAAATCAAAACCTCTAAACAGCAATAGGGACAAACTTGAATAACCAAACAGTAAAGGTAAATCTCTTTTACAAGGTCTGCTGTGAACAAGCAGTGAGAAGAAGAGGTGGCTAAGTGAACAGCAGAGAATGAAAGTGACCAGAGGAATATTCCAGGAGTACCAAGTTGGTCGGAATAGTGGGGATAAAAAACTGTATAAAAGGAGCCGGAGGAAAAAGTGACCGGAAGTGGTGTCACGTGCACAGCGCGTGGCTGACAGTGGCAGCGCGTGGGTAAGCATTGGGGGCGCGTGTGGAAGATTCCGGCGACGGAATTTGCAGGGGATGTGCGCCTGACGCTGTGTGCCTCGATGGAGTGGGAGGTGACAAAGAGAGACCACCGTGAGAGACCACTGTGAGGCTGTTGTCGGAACATTATTCCAAACAAAAGGTTACCTGAAAAGCACACGATAGGAGCAGAGAAAGAGAGAGATACTTACCTGTTGGAACCGGCGACTCGCCAGAAGGAGGTGGTGCCGAGGGTGTTAGCCTCAGTCAAGAGAGTGATGAGAGAGAAGGCGAAAGAGAGAGGGGAGAGAAGAGAGATAAATCTAGCATGCAAAGCCAAAATCTGTATTATCAAATGTAAGTAGACCTCAAAAATAGATCTAGGATTGAAGGATCGATTTGTAAGGTATATCTGGCTAGAAAAATTTCTTATTTTTCCTCATATTATTTTGAATATGATGTGCCATGTTTGAAAAATATACCTGATCGGAATGACGATGGAGGCACTGATCCTTCGTATCCACCATTTTCTATATTCAAGCAACCAGGTAAAGACGGTCCAGAACGTAGTTCAAAATGACTTTTGAGTAAGATGGATCTAAAGTCAGCTGCAACACATAAGCTTTTGAATTACACAGAGGTCAAACCTTACTATAATGAGTATACACCTATATTATTACCGACATATATTAAAGATTCATCATCGTTTTAAGAAATGATATTTTTATTTTGTCGGACAGTTGGTTTATGGGTACATATAGGCAAGAGCTTGTTTATCCAAAATTTTCAGAATGGTTTAAAGAATTTATAAGTGTTATTTAACTTTTAGTATGATCTTATTAATGGTAAATTATAATAACTTATATGTATTTAAATAATTCTAAATTATTTTACCCTTTATAGGTTCATAATCTAGTTAATGGCGTAAATCATAAATTTTTGCAAGATAAAGCTTGGGGACCTGATCCTAGGGTCAGAAAGGTGTCTAATTATTGTATCAATGGGTACAAATTTCATACAGAAGAATGTTCTAAGAGTAAGAAAATAAATAATAGTGGTGTGTGTGTGAAAGCCGATGGGGATATTGATTATTATGATGCGCTACAAGAGATCATAGAACTTGAGTATCAAGTGGGTTGGCCGAAGAAAATTTTGGTATTCTTTCGGTATAAGTGATATTATCCAACACCAAATACAGGTACAGAAGTGCATCCACAATTCAAAAATGTTGAAATAAAGCACACGGAGAGGTAGAGACTCTATGACCCATTTATTATTGCACAAAATATGATGCAAGTGTATTATATACCTTATATTTTGTGTAAGAATAAGTCAGCATAGCGGGTAGTGATAAAATCTGAGTCAGTGGGTAGAATTTAAGTTGAGGATGCATTGGATGTAAAACCTTATCTTTTTACATGTAAATATTTTATATTCATTACACAGATGGATTCTCGCGGTAAAGAAAAAAAAGATCTAAGACGAAAACCATACTTTACCTAGATCAAATCAACTTCCTCTACCTGCACCAAATATGAGCCCTCCTCCTATGCTTCCTCGTCCTTTCATGCCAGCTTCACAGTCATATGACTTTTTCAAAGTGCATCCACTGTTTAGCTCGTTTCAGTATCGCTCCAAGCCTTCTCATGGTGACTCAGATTCGACCACCATTAATTTTATACCCACGCCTTATTTCTATGCTTTTTTCCTGCGTGATACTTCTAATCAGTTCAATGGCTCACCATCGGTTGCATCCACGAGCCATTATAGTAGCTAGCATAGTGGTTCATTTTTTATACCTCATATATCATTCACTCAGTTATCATCTCCATCATCATCATCTCCAAGTATATCTAACTTGGATATGAGGCTCTCACACATCTGCATCCTCATCCACCAGTACTTCTACAATTATTGGTACCGTGAGACAGTGTGCTGAAAGGACTTTACAGTACGATTATATTCATCAGCTGATTATCACTCCCTATGGCAACATGTGAGCTTTCCTTCAATTTCCTATTACAAACTTTCAATCAAATTTTGCATATAATGAATTTAATAATATTCTATATGTTAAATTAAATGCGTGTTTTTGACATCCTTTCTGGCCGTGCATATGGTGATGGAATCTATGAAGTCATTTTTTTATAAGCCGTGAAAATCCTGGAGACAGATTCCGTACTAGATCAGAATAAATATGTGACAATAATTTAAGATAAGAATAAATTATCTTTTATTAATACTTATCCTCATTCGTCTAATATTATTTACTCAATTTTGCAGGTTAGGTGCTATGGTAGCTAGTACTTGAAAATCTAGTGAATGAGAACTTCGAGAAAAAAGCACAAAAGCGAATAATAGATTCACATCATGTTGCTAAAAAATGTGGCAATACGCCTGATTGGATACGTGAAGATTTTTGGAATTACCTCTTGGAGAAGTAGAACACCTTTGAGTGGAAGAAGAAAAGTGGACGACAAAGTTAAACAGAAGCTTTTGCTAAGCATGGAGCATTGCATATAAGATGTTCCATTAATTTTGCAGTCCATCAATTGAGAATGGTAATTTTATTACAAAATATTCTTAATTTTACAAGTAAGCAAACTGAACACACACACACACACACACACACACACACACACACACATATATATATATATATATATATATATATATATGTATATGTATATATATATATATATATATATGTATATGTATATATATATATATATACTTCTTAATTTTTAGGAAAAGGAACGTGGGGTAGATATGAATAAATTCAGCCTAAAGGAACTTAGCCGGCCTCGGAGGATTATCACGACTCGAATTTTCCACCATCGGGATCTTGATGGGGCCTAACATTGTACTCGCCAGGCACCAACGTTATAGAATATTTCACCATTTTCCTTTTTCTTTAATACTTAAAACTTGACAAAAGTAAATCAATGAATATTAATGCGGAAGAACACAGTTTAAAAGATTAACTTTATGCTAATAACAAAAATCGAAATAAATTCCACCCAAAAGTAGTGTCACAACTCCCGAATGGTCTAATACAACAAATAATGGTCTGAACGAAAAGTTTACATCTGTTTCTAAAGTAGATAAAATAGAAATAAAGTAGGATAGAAGGGGACGTCATGGCCTGCGGACGCCAACAAGGCTAACTTTGGTCTCCGGAAATAAAGCAACAACAACCAATATCTCGATCAGCTACTATCTCCAAAATCTGAACAAAAAGTGTATAGTGCAACATCAGTTCAACCGACCCCATGTAGCGGTAAATACCGAGCCTAACCTCGACGAAGTAGTGACGAGGCTATGGTGAGGCACACAACATATACAACCTGCAGTAGTTTATACTAGACAAAAAGAAAATACAAAATGTAATGAAGCAATAACAGCCATTAAATAAAT
This sequence comes from Nicotiana benthamiana, assembly GCA_034376525.1. Classification (NCBI taxonomy): domain Eukaryota; kingdom Viridiplantae; phylum Streptophyta; class Magnoliopsida; order Solanales; family Solanaceae; genus Nicotiana; species Nicotiana benthamiana. The sequence goes on from CM067330.1 coordinate 96,605,950, forward strand.
CCGGAACCCAACTGTTCTTCTAGTATTCGGCTATAACCAATCCTTAAGGGTATTTGAACATCACAATAACGAACCTCAATAGATATGAGAACATAACAATAACTGATGTGGTGCGCATCCCGATCCCATCACAGAAACAACAACAGTATCAATATTTACCCTTATGTTTTCGTTGCGGCATGCAACCCGATCTCACCTGTCCACCCTTATTACTCCTCGACACATATCACGCTTATTCCTCCTGTTGCGGCGCGAAACTCGATCTTACCTGTCCACCCTTATTACACCTTGTTGTGGTGTGCAACCCGATCCCACCAGATAATCATATTTCACCCTTATTTCTCTTGTTATAGCGTGCAACCCGATTTTTCTCTCTCTTTATATATATATATATATATCAGCACTAAACACAAATGAATAAAGACATGTGTTTCACAGGGTAATTCAAATTCTCCACAACACTTATACCTCAATCCACACAATGGAATATCACTACGATTATAAAACTTAGCCGATGTAAACTACTCAGCGAGACCAACCAAGGTGTACCATAAGGCTCCAACAAGCCAATATAAGCCAACAATATAATAAAAAGAAATCATGAAAACAACTAAATACTTCAATAAAGAGAACAACAATTAATATGAAGTAATTAGGCATAGAAACATTTATGAGCAAGTAATAATTAAGACATGGAAATAGTTATGAGCAAGTAGCAATTAAGACAAGAATAGTATAATAGGGATGAGGAAGGGAAACAACTAAAAATGGTAATTTGGTGGCGCATAGGTACTCGTCACCACACCTATACGCCACACACACATGGGATTTCACTTAGAAAATAAGCCGGGGATTCCTATTCCCTCAAGTCAAGGTTAGACCAAACACTTACCTGAAGCCAATGGGTAACCAAAACTCAATCACCGCGTTACCTCTCGATTCCTCCACGAATTCACTTGTATCTAGCCATAATTAACTTAATAACATCAATACATGCTAAATAACTCAACTCCAATGCATAATTTAGCTTTTAATCTGTGATTTAAGTAGATATAAGAGCTCTAGGTTCATAGGTGCTATGAGTCATAAGCGAGTTTAGTAGAGTCTTACGAATCGGTATAGAGTCGTCTGTACTTATCTTCGAGAGCCTACAGAACTATTAGGACAGCATCACTTCCTTCATTCCTGTAGTGTGTGTTCATTGATCTTGGAGTTTAAAATTTATCATTATATTATCTCAAAGATGGTGAGGACAGGATCTACCGTTCCGGATGACGTTACCCCTAGAGCATATGCCGCTAGGGGAAGAGGCAGGTTTGACTTCGGAGTTATCTTCCTATTTTATATTCATATAGTTGTACTTGTTTCCATACGGTTGTGTTTAGAAGTTGTAGCGATACTCTATAGAGTTTAATACTTGTACTACTGAGTATTGGGAATTATAAATTTTGTAGAGATTTCTACTTCAGGACTGTTAAATTTTATTTATTATTGTGGTATTTCAATATGAGTTAGGCTTACCTAGTCCCTGAGACTAGGTGCCACCCAAATGAAGGAAAAGTTGGGTCGTGATAAGGATATAACTACAATTTGGATACAACCGGATGGTGACGTGAATAAAGGTATAAATATTATGTAATTATCTATTTTGATATTAATTTGAAAGTTTCTTGTTTGTTTTCTTACTTCTTTTACTTTCTTTTCATTATTTCTTGTCACAATCCAATCTTGGGAGGCGTGGTTGGCCCTCGGTGCCGCACTATCCCAAGTGAACCACTTTATAACTCATTCATTATTTTTGTGACTATCATGGGCCAACATGGCCACAAATGGTAATTTACAATTGTAAATGGGCAAACTTTATATCAATGAACCATCATTCATAAAACATGAATACATATGGTTTGTCAAGGCCTCTGACATACTGTATATAATAAACATGTATCTACAAAGACTAAGATTATTTGACATAAAATAGGATAGGGTACCGGCCTACCCATAAGTCTGTAGAAAAACTTTGACACGATGACTTATAGACACGGCTGCACTCCGAATGAGGTGGAGTCTTACCAATCCTTCGCTGAATGTTAACATCGTCTACTATAAGGGCTTGTAAAACTAATTATCTATACCTATAAGCATGGATGCAGAATCCCCAACAAAGAACGACAGTATGAATAATGTACCGAGTATATAACGGAGAATTAAAACATAACAGTAAGTCAAAATTAATTAAGGACGTGGTAGAAACATAGAGCAAAAGACTCAACCTGTAAATCTCGATACCTCTGTAAATCATGAAATACTTACAATGTCATGCATATGCGTATGAATGTCATGTCATGTATAGGTACATGTGTTCATAACATCATCAAGCCTTTGAGGGCATCCCATCATATCATTTTGGTTACTGTGGGCAAAATCATCAACATATACCAGCTAATCAAATAGTACTGTATATATAATGTAGTAACCTTTCCTATATCCCATATACATATATACGCGTATTCAACGTCATCTGGTCAATGTGCTTGTATAAATGCATGAAATGCTTATGAAATACATTAATAAATTCTCTCAGTGCAAAATAAAACCATTATGCCTCTTATTAATATCATGAAAGAAACTTTACCAACGTTACGATCCTAAAGCCGGACCCGGTCATGATGCCCCCCCCCCCCCCCCCCCCCCCGTGAAGAAAAAGCCTGCCAAGACAACACACAATTCGTTTTATACAATTATAATAGCATAATTTAAGTCATTAACATGATTAAATCTTAAAAGAAATGGTGAAACAGTATAATTTGCGAAACAAACACAGCCCGACATCGGGGTGTCACCAGTCTTGAGCATCTAAACACGAGTCTAAGAGTCTGAAAAGCGTTTATACAATCTGTTACGAAACTAGAAGCAGAAAGTAAGATAAGAGGGAGAAACAATGGGCTGCGAATACTAAGCAGCCACCAATTGGACTCCAATTGACCTGCTGGGAGCAATCAACCCTAACTGGCGGGACCTAAAGCTCCTGAATCTGCAAACATGGTACAAGGAATAAAGTGAGTACTCCAACTCAATGAATAATAAAAATAAATGAAGTCTGAGTGATAAGAAAGCACGTAAAACACAACAAAATACTACAAGAGGAACGGTAAAATCAATTCAACGCAATAAAATAGTGAAGATCTATTTAAAGTCTCTTTTAAAAGCTAAACAAGTAAGTGATAAAGCAGCAAGAATAATTAAACACGTAAAAGAAGCCAATATCAACATAATCAGCCCCTTAGACGATAACATGGAACAACATTAGCCCCTCGGGCTATATCACATATCTGGGTACCCACGCTTACTGGGGGTGTGCAGACTCCGGAGGGGCACCTTATGGCCTAAGCGCAATAACAAGCCATCTTGTGGCATAATCAACATGATCTTGGCCACATATCTAGCCATCTGGTGACATGATCAACAAGCTCTTTGCCTCATATCAAGCCACCTTGTGGCGTACAACTCAGCCATCAGCCTCATAATCATAATCAGTACAACATTGTTGCGGCATGCAGCCCGATCCCATAATAATCCCCACAACACAGGCCCTCAACCTTACCTAGTAAGAAATCTATAAAAGCTACTCGAGCACAATAAAATATGATATTCAGCTCAAAATATCATTTAAAGTGTTAAAACAGGGTAAACATGGTTGAGTTACAAAAATAATAGATTATATCATGACTGAGTATAGATATAAAACCAAAACAGTGAGAAAATAGCAATAAAAATTCCCTAAGGGTCCAGAACAGTTGGCACGAGCTCCAAATATGAAATTCAACTCAAAACATGATGATAACTAATAGTTTTCAAACAAATACGTAGTAAAATAGTCGTTCAGGATGGACTAAGTCGCAATCCCCAACGGTGCACGACCCCATGCTCGTCATCTACCGTGTGCGTCATCTCAACATAGCACAACGATATGTGCTATGGGATTTTAAACTGTCATGACAACATATACAATCATTACTCACCTCTACCCGGTCCAAACTCTATCTCGCAATGCCTTTGTCCCTCGAAATGGCCTCCAGCTGCTCCAAAAAATCAGTACAATACCATCGAAATATGCTACGAGGATAAAGGCCCACTCAAAAGAAATCAAAATACCACGCAAATCCCAAAATTAACCAAATCCGAGCCCCGGGCCCATGTCTCGAAATTCGATTAGACTTCTTATCTCCCCACGAGTTCATACATATCAAATACATCAAAATCCGATCACTAATGGCTCATCAAATCCCTAGATATATGTCTCCAATTTCTAAGCCCTAACTTCCCATTTATAGGCTTTATCTCCATAAATTCCATGATTAATTAGGTAGAAATCACATTAGAATTGAGTATTAAGTCCATAAATCTTACCTCCAAGTGTTCCCCTTTGATTCCCTCTTCAATCCCCTTCAAAAAGCTTCAAAATCGTCGAAAAATGGAGGAACTTAGACCCAAAATCGCAAAAATTGGTCTTTTAAACATTTCGTCCAGTTATTTTAATTCCTTCTTTCCGAACGCGGTCAATGCCATGCGTTTGTGAAGCAAAAATTGGCGTTGACAAAAAATTTCTCTTACGCGAACACAACCATCACGTCGCGAACGCGATAACTCCACAACTTAAACCATCGTGAACGCGTCTGCTACCTCGTGAACGCGGTGCTCAAAGACCCCAGCCCTTCGCGAACGCGGGACCTTCCACGTGAACGCGAAGGTTAGATCTTCAGCCTCACATGCTAATCCTTCGCGAACGCGTGGGCCTACTCGTGAACACGAAGGCCAATTGTCTGCAACATACACAGTAGTTTTTCTGCAACTTTCCACAACATGAAATAGTCCGTTTGATTACTCAAAATTCCCCTGAGGCCTTCGAGACCTCAACTAAATATGAAAAAATATCTCATAACATCATTCAAACTTGTTCCAACCTTGGGAATGCTCAAAACAACTTTAAAACACCAATTTTGCATCGGATTCAAGCCTAAGAATTCTAAAAATTTTCAAATTCTGCTTTCAATGAAAAGTCTATTAAATCACGTCCAAATGACCAGAAATTTTGTACACACATTTCAAATGACACAACGGACCTACTACACTCCCGAAATTCCATTCCGACCCCTATCTCACAATCTCACCTATCAATTGTAGAATGCCAAATTTTCAATTTTGCCAAATCAAGCCTAAATCTACTCTGGACCTCCAAAGCACAATGCGATCATGCTCCTAAGTCCCTAATCACTTCTCAAAACTATCTGAACCATCAGAACTCACAGCCGAGAGCGATTGACTTTTCCAACTTAAGCTTACTCAAAAGAGACTAAGTGTCTCGAACTTACCAAAACCTCTCCGAACCCGAGCCAACCAACCTGATAACATATAGTAACGATAAACAAAGCAATAAGAAGCAAAAATGGGAAAAATGGAGCGATAACTCATCAAAACGACAGGCCGGGTTGCTACATCACACTTACGTATTTATGAGACACATAAACAGATGATAGAGTATATGACACATGGGAATCAAGAACATAAGTATCACTAATATTTTTATCTATGGAGTAATTTATGGAAATTGCACATTTGCTTGTTTCATTGTATCGTATAGATCATGCCAAAAAGATAGAATGAATAGCCTTAACATGTCTGAACCCCTTAAGCAATTGAGACATGAATCGCATGAACCAGTAAGATATCGTCAAATCATTCCGCCCTAAACTGTCTTGGATTCAATAACAAGTCTTTCCATATGGCTTTAAACTCGGGTATATGAACCAAGTCTTGTAAAAGCCTAATTAAGTCCCTCAGTGTCTTCAAACACAAAGGAAAGTTTGCCCTCAAAAGTCGAACGCAGAGTTCAACCTCCATTCTATTCAATGCGTCGGTCGTTGGATTATTTGGTATCCTATAATGATCGGCCAATAATGGAAGGAACACATACAACCCCTTATTCAAATATAAGGGTTCTTCCTCTAATAACAATCCCAACAAAAACTACAGATCCAACTCAATGGAAGGAACACATACTATCTTTATACTTATCATGTAGTACTACATTTTAACGAATAACCAACTAATACTATTGTGGAAATCTTGAGCTCTATACTCAGATCCTCAAATGAAATTTCTTTTTTGTTTTAGCTTTCTTCAAATGCAGAAATAAAAGATCTACTTTGACAAAGGATCACAAAATGTTCACTTGATGCTAAATTGCTAATCCATCTCTCATGCTTTTGTAATTGTTCTGCAAGACCAATATACAAAAGAAGTAACTACACCTAGAAAAGAAAGAGTAAAAATAAAGGACGTGCTTGGTATAAAGGAAAATATTTTTCGTGGAAAATGTTTTTCAAGAAAATATTTTTTTGAAAAATAATTAATAATTTTATTCATTTTTCGGTGTTTGGTATGCAAATTTAAGAAAATTAACTTCTCAAGAGTATTCATAAATAATTTAGATATAATAAATATGAAGCCATAAACTTTCAGACCAACAACCTTTCAGACCCATAAATTTTATAAACTTTTAAACCGCTAAACTTTCAAAATCGCGCAATTTCGAATGACTAAACTTTATAATTTCTAAACCCGTGAACTTCCAAACACATAAATCTCCAAACTCATAATTTTGAAACGTGTAAAATTGTAAGCCTTTAAACCGATAAATAATAAAACTAAAACTGAAAAATATATTTAAATTTTTTTTGGGTGAGGGGGAGGGGGTGGGTAGGGGTGGGTGGCGGGGCTGGGAGGCAGTAAAACGAAAAAATTAAAAATTTAAATTACAAAAAAAAAAGATTGAAAAGGAGCTTTGAAAAATATTTTCCCTTCTCTTGGTAAGGAAAACATTTTTCTCCAATTGAAGAAAAATGAATTGACAAGAAAAATAATTTCTAAAAAATTGAATCCAACCAAATATAAAAAAATTCAAAAATATTTTTCGTCGTACCAAACACACTTCAAAGTCTAAGAGTTTAAATTTTGATATGTTAGGTTGTCACCTAATGTAATGACTTAAAGAGTCATACATAAGATTTAAGGGTGTTGCCACGTGGGCATGGAGAAATTTAATCGCTATTTAATTTATTAGTTAATTAAATAATATTTTATTATTCGGTAATTAACTAATTACTCGCACAATTAAAAATTATCATATATTATTTGAAATCCTTCTTATTTTAACATATTATGTAACTTACTATTATGGTCATATATACCATATAAAATAAATACATATACGATTATTTGGTAGATGGTGTAATTAGAAATGCAACAGAATTCAGTTTAAAATTCTCAGATTTGCGACTGAATCATTCACAAATTTCACCAGTAATTACCAGGATTTGCGACAGATTTAGTCCCAAATTAAAATTTCCTAACAAAATTTAATTAAGATTTGCTACTAAATCACTCGCAAATGGAGACTTTCTAACATTTTTAATTAATTAATCATCAATATTTACGGCTATTTTAGTCGGAATAATTAATTAAAAATTAATTTTATTTTTATACTTTCCGACGGAATCGGTCGAAACTTTTAATTTGTATTCATTTTTTAATTTCTGGCCAGCGACAGAATCAGTTGCAAATTTAGCAACTGATTCGGTCGCAAATGGCTCAAATTCAAATGTCTCCGTAATTTTCAATTTGTGACTGAATTCATCGCAAAATTTTGACTGATTTTGATGCAAATATATCGCGATCACGTATTTTCCGATTGACACTTTTCGATTAAAAATTCATCAAAAAAATATGATTTTCGATTGATTTCTGACTGATTTGACAATAACAAATTTTATATTTTTTGGTAGAATATTAGTGGAGAATCGCTCCTGCTAAGCACGGGCCCAATAGTACAATTATTTCCAATAGTATTTAATATAGTTGTGGAAATTATTTATTTTCTTACTTCATCAAATCTATAGGAGCCTAAATTGTCCAAAAAAAATGATATGTTCCTTCGTCTGGGTTGTTATCTCATATCCAGAGTGAAATAATAATAGGACTTATTCTTAGAGATATTTCTTCCATTGCAAGAACGACAAACCTTACAATACACAGATCACCTCCTTTATTGTAGATAGACTACAATTGGAGTACAATAAAAAAAATGTAATTGTATGAAAACCGACAAAAAATCCACAATATTAAATGCTTACTTTCATATTGGCAAGCACAAAGAATTGATAAAGCATTCTTCTATTGTAAAATAAAAAAATTATGTTTGTAGAACTGACAAACCTACCCAAAGCTATTGAAACGCTCAACAAAAGAAAAGTATAGTTAATATTGTTTATTAGAACAGAGATGTTGAAAGAGTAATTTTAACATGGAGAATAAAGATAAGAGTGCAAAGAGAAAACATGGAAAAGAACAAGAACAAAGAAATAATTAATGAAATAATCGACTAACCAGCACAATTTATGGGTGGGCATAATCCAATCCCTAATATATTCCAAATTCCAATATCCTATTTTAATGTGAATGATGATAATAAAAAGCAAAGGAAGAATTTTTTTATTTTATATTTTATACAATTGATATTAATTGTGTGCGATTTTATATTATTTTATAACAAATTGAATTCAAAATTTTGTGGATCCAATCCGTAAGAATTTAATCCACTTTGTTGTGAGACAAAACAACTCCTCACCTAACTAGCATCAGTCCTCACTGATTGTGTGAGGTACATAGTAAAGTTCATTGTGAGATAAAACAAAATCTCATAAAACAAATATAAATTGTATTAAACACATAGTAAAAACTTTTGTAGACATTGTTGAAAGAAGTAAAGATGGGAGCGCATATACCTTCCCTAAAATATAAGGGACCTAACTACATATGAGAGTACCAAAAATCCCCCATATATAGGGGACCATTTCTCTTTTAAATCATTTTCAGAGTTGAATATTTTCAACTCAAAGGGGTTGACAAAGACTGATAAAAGGACACTTGCATTAGAATACAAGTTCCTACCTGTTCTTCTTCACTGTAATAAAGAAGAAATCATGAGATGGAAAGGATGGATTGTGACAACAAGGAAGCTAATTTGAAATAGAAAACAAGATTCGAAAACCTATGTTAGAGAAGTAAAATGTTCCACGTTGAGTTGTGCCCCGTCGCCAAACCTAAAACTTATTTGGATGATTATTATATGTTGTTTCGTATCGTATACTAATATTATATTAAATATAATATTTTTATCGTAGCATTAAATATGTCGTGACATAACAATATAAAGTATCATTTTATAGAACAATTTATTTGATGTGGTCACGTCGTTACCATTTTTTTTTCTCATCCTGTCCTTTCTTATTATTAAATAATTTTATTTTAAGCTTTACCCTACCTTTTTATATAATAATTCTATCCATACCTTACTTTTCCTTTCATATTGTTGGTACATGATATGTTGAAACAACGGCAAATAATACAATTTATTCAAACATTATATATATCAAAACGATACAGTACAATACAATAAATTATGAAACGATACATAACAATCATCCAAACAAGCTGCTAGTCTCTACACAGACACTCTCTTTTTTATCCAAAATAATAAATAAAAATTTATTCAAATTTATCTCGTATTACACCAAATCCAGGTTAGTATGTATATTTCATTTTTAGTTTAATATAATTAAGTGAACATCTGCTCAATTAAAATATATTCATTAAACAATTTCTTTATTATTTAAGTCTCATATTATAATTTTATAATATCTTGTTCATAAGCCAAACGACCTCGTAGGGTATTATTTGCTTTATTCTATTTTATAGACTTAAAAAATCTTCATTTAATCCTTCATTGCACACATTCTTTTTTTTTTACCAAAAGAATGACATTTTTTATATTTTTTGAAAAAAAATTAGTTTTGAATGTTCTTAACTCATTTTTAATCAAATATCATAACATAAAATGGAACGGCCGCATTCAAAAAAATTGTAAATAAACCATGTGATCAGCCCTTATATAAATATAAGATAAGATTACATATAATAAATTGTAATTTGATCCTTCTTTAAACTTTAAGCAATAATAAAAAATTAATACGTCAAACTGTTCTCTTGAACCCGAAGGACAATCGTGGTTTAGACACGAGATTACGTTGAAGTTATGAAGAAGGAGAATTTGAATAATAAAACCTCAGGTCCAGACAATTCCAAATTAGCCATTCATTTAACATTGCCAATAGATTTTTAGTTTCTTATGGGTTCCGACTCGCAAATTTCGTACGTATGACCAAGGCGGACCCAAGTGATGAGAAGTGAAGTTAAGTAAATTTATTTTGTCAAAAAATAATATTATATATATTGTTATGAAATAATATAAAAGACAAGAACAATAATGCAAGAACAAGAGCAATAGAGAGAAGAGTAGAGAGAGTTCTTCTTATTGATACTTAGAGAATGTTAGGAGTGGTTTACAATGGTAGAAGACCCCTTTATTTATAGGGAGGGGGATGATTTATCTACCAAGAATAGAACTCTAGAATCTCTCTAATTATAGACATTCACCTTAAATAGGAGATTTCATAACACTCCCCCTTGAATGTCTATTCAACAATGTGCCTCGTTAAAACCTTAAAACCAAAACCCAATGGGAAAAATTAAAGAAAGGAAAAAGAGTACACATGTTTGAATATGCGCCTATTGGTTGCCTCGTTAAAAACCTCGCAAGGAAAACCCGGTGGGACAAAACCTTGTAAGGGAAAAAGAGTGCAACGCGCATTAACTCCCCCTAATGAGTACATCAATTTATATCCTTGAGCATTTGCATTCCAATCTTGTGCATCATCTTCAAAACGATCTTTGGTAGACTTTTGACAAATCAACCATATTGACTTGAATAAATATTCCGTACCTTGAAATCATCATTCTTGATAGATATGAACATCTTCATATAATGTCGTGGAATAACTTTTCAATATCTCCATAGATGCATTCTCAATGCCATCATGCTTATAGTTATAGCAAGATACATATGTACACAAATTGTACTAAGGATGTGGTACTTCAGGACCAAGAATTGCATATGCTTCAAGTAACTTAAATCTTTCAAGTTAAGTCATATAAGCCATATAATAGACTTTAGATGCATATCAAGTTTTCCATGTCATGCTAGACAAATAAGATATCGAAAACTGACTATACATACCTTTGACTTTATACTTTCAAGCATTTGAACTATAGGTTCAAAACTACATGTCTTTCATATGGAATCAATTCTTCTTGAATTGTATCTCTTCCATTTAGTTACTTTATTTGGGTCAGCAAATGCGCATAGCATGCTTTGCAATATGTTGCAATTGAATTATCCCTTTTATGAACTTCAGGTTCATAGCATGATATTCGGGGATATACATATACAAATGATAATTCATCCCATGTAACCTTTTATCAAGTGCTTATCATGTCTCCCTCTCATGTTAGTAAAGCTAACTTGTTTCCTCAACTTTGGGAAATCATCTTTGTGCATTATTATGTCAATATACACAGCACATTAATAATAAGATGAAATTATTTGGTTCCTGACTCTGAACCACTTGTGAGGGGAGAATATAATATACTCTCGTATATCAAACTGATATATATAACTTTGTTCTCATAAGAAACAGTTTAGCTATTAAGTGGAGGCACTCAATAATTATCTTGCTAAACCAACTATGATGTAAACCAACTTATCAAGATGAACTATCTTGAATAGTAAATCTGGAAATTATGCTCGAAGTTATATTACTGAGCAATTTACCTCGCAAGCACCGGCCAGGCTGCGGGTCAATAACAATTGCGCATGTAACCATATCATAGATGCATCATATGTGGTATACATGGCAGGTGAATGGGCCCATATTCACCTTTGATATTTCCAGAATTTATGGGCTTCAACCCGAACTCTTTAGTTGGTCAGTTCATTAATGAGAACAAGTGATACAAGAGAATTCGTAAAGAACTTTCTAGTTCTTTGATATTCACCTGTGTGAATTTGCACATCATACTTAAAATGAGATGGCTAACACGAATGCCAACTGAATAAATTATCAATATTGGTAAACTTTAAATTTACACCATGACATGTGCACTTATCAATAAACTTCAGGTTTATTATGACATGAGTTTTTATACCAATAGATATCCACTTTATTGTGGCATTCTTTCGTTTGTGTAGTACAAACTGGAGAACAAAGCGGGTAGCTTTTCATATACAAATTACCCCGCTACAAGTTGTAGTAATAGGAGATATCAAAGCCTTCCTTTATTTATAGTCTCAATATAATCAATTGCTTTCGCGTGTACTTCGGAAACTGAATAAGTTTCTTTGAGACCTACTACAGCACAATACTCAATTGTGTTTCTCCAACATAGTAATAATTGGCTCTTCTAGAGCTCTCAATTAATTTTGTACTACCACAGATTCATCAACATCCATGTGGTGAATATCTTTCTTAAAGAGAAAGTTATACCATTATGGTCATGTCAAACTTATATGCAAGATATGTTTCTTGCATTATCGTTGTCCTTTAATAGTCATATTTCCAAAATACTTTGGCGTACAATAGGTACGTGACCAACGATCATTCATGCCATATATCATCTCAAACCTCCTTCTAGGGGTGAGTGTGGTATCATCTCAAACCTCCTTCTAGGGGTGAGTGTGGTATATTTAATACCAATTTCATGTTCATATTCTTCCAATAATGAATATGTATTCGTGAATCAGATGTTGTCACATTTACTTCGAGGATATGTGATTTTGTTATCCTTTTCAAATCTATAAATGCGTCAGGCATTTGATTTGCTATTCTTTGCAAATGGATAATCTTTTGTGCCTCTTTCACAAATAGAGGTATGTGGATCAAGATGAGATAATGATGCATTTTTCCACAAAATTTCCCGTTTGGTTTCACCAACTTCTCCCCCTAATTTTGGGAAAAGTGACTCATCAAATTGACAGTCTGCAAATCGTGCAGTGAACAAATCTCCTGTCAATGTTTCGAGGTAGCGAATAATGGAGGGCGATTCAACCTCAACATATATTCCTAACCTTCTTTGCATACCCATTTTGGTGCGGGATGGCGGTGCTAAAGGCACATATACGGCGCATCCATAAATTCTTAAATGGGATATATTGGGTCCATGACCCAAAACCAATTGCAACGGCGAATATTTGTGTCAATTCGTCAGTCAGAGACGAACTAGCATTGCTGTATGCAAAATGGCGTGACCCCAAACCGAAGTGGGCAGCCGACGAACTAGTATTGCTGCATGCAAAATGGCGTGAACCCAAACCAAAGTGGGCAGCCGACGAACTAGCATTGCTGCATGCAAAATGGCGTGAACCCAAACCGAAATGGGCAGCCTCGTTTTCATGAAGAATTCAAGATTATTCTCATCTATTGTCTCAATATGATATCCATTTTGAATGATATCTTTAAAACTCAACAAGTTCTTCTTTTAGACTTGGAGGAGAACATTGCGATTGATATCATTAAAACTCAACAAGTTCTTCTTAGACTTGGAGGAGAATATTGCATTCTCTAAGATAAACGTCATGCCTTTGGGCAGAGTTACAGTTGCTCTTCCGGAGCCATCAATCAATTTACTTCCCATGGTTTGACATATAAAAGAAAATATACGAACATGAGAATAAACAACTTCAATTCGTTTGTGTCACATAATATTTTCAAAATCTGCTGCTAACAGTTGACTAACAAAATCAGATATGTTATCCATAATTGATTACTTTGCAGTTTGAAAATTTCAGTTTAAGCATTTTCTTCAAACAATCGATTGTTAAACACAAACAATCGATTGTTGAACATTGACAATCGATTGTTAAACACACACAATCGATTATTTGCTATTTTGAAAAACTTCAGATCACACTGTCTTAAGACAATCGATTGTTAAATATAGACAATCGATTGTTGGCTTATTTTGAAAAATTCCAGAGCACACTGTCTTAAGACAATCGATTGTTATGCATAGACAATCGATTGTTGGCTATTTTGAAAAATTCCAGAGCACACTGTTTTCTTTTTTAGTTGAACGATTGCTTCTATTAATATCAACAATTATACAATAGAGTGTTCTTTTGTGATAGTATAGACTAACTATCACATCCTAATCCTTTAATCATGCTATACAATTCTCACTGCTATCAAGCTAAATTATTACAAATCACCTATAAACTGACAATAACTAAGGATAGTAATTGAGTTGTCGTAATCCTTTTAACCAAGTCTTGCATCTCCTACCTCGTGCATGAATGAGGATAGCAATTTCTCTGCACAATTTGTGTTCATCAAAAGGCTGTTTCTGAAAACGTAATGCATTCCTCCCTCTCCAAATCAATGAAACAGTAGTAACAAATGCAGTAGCTACCACAGCTTTTTTGAACTGTTTACTCCTTGCATTGCTACATATCCAAGTTAATTCAGCTTCCCAACAGGCAGGTCTTCTATGATATCCCAGCCAATGACAAATCTTGCACCAAATTCTGTTAGTGACTGAGCAATTAAAAAACAGATGTTCAAAATCTTCACTGTGATGGTTACAAAACACACATGCTGCATCCACTAGAATCCCACATTTGAGGAGTCTATCAACAGTTGGTAGTCTACCATGTGCAGCCATCCATATAGTGAACAAGTGTCGAGGCAAAACATTGGGAGTTGCCATCAAGTTCCTCCAATCCATCTTAGGAAATATTGGTAACAGAGAAAGGTAGAGAACATGAATTTGAAATTTTCCTGCCTTACATACCTGCTGCAACCTAGATATGAGATCACCTTGTAGGCTGTGAGTGTTCATTATATGAGATCTGCAATCAATGATCTTCCTAGACATCCAAGAAGCATTCTTAGGACTTGTCATTGTTTCAATGTCCCCATTTTTTATATAGTAAAAATGGATCCATTTAATCCAAAGACTGTCCTTCTTCCTTGCAAGGTCCCACAGCAATTTAGATACAGCTGCTTTATTCCAGGTCTGGATGTCAATGATGTTTAATCCTCCAGCAGTAACAGGTCGACAAACTTTGTCCCAAGCTATAAGTGATCTCTTGGACACTATTCCATTGCCTGTCCATAAGAAGGACCTGCAAATGGCTTCAATTGATTTCACCACCTTCTTTGGAAATATAAAGATCTGAGACCAATAAGTTTGAACTCCAAACAGCACTGATTTTATAAGTTGACTTCTACCAGCATAGGACAGAAATTTTGCAGACCAACAGGTGATTTTTTCAGTGATTTTTTCAATCAGAGGCAAGTATTGATGAATGTTCAGCTTCTTTGAGTGTAATGGGATGCCCAGATATTTGAAAGGGAGATGCCCTTCATTGAATCCCAAGTCTTCAAGAATAGCTTCCTTTTCAGCAAGAGATATACCAGCAAAATATATGGCACTCTTAGCTTTATTAGCTGAGAGTCCAGAAGCCACAGAAAAGGATGAGAATGCATCTTGAAGAAGCTGAATAGAAGTAAGATCAGCCCTGCAAAATAGTAATAAATCATCTGCAAAACAGATGTGGGAACAGTTGAGTTTCCTGCATCTAGGGTGAAAGTTAAAGTCACCATTTTTGTGAAGTAGGATGAGGTTCCTGTTGAGATATTCCATAGCAATAACAAATAGGTAAGGAGACATAGGATCTCCTTGCCTAACACCTCTTTTGGCTGAAAATGGTTTAGTGAGGCCCCCATTAATCACTAAAGAATATGTGACTGATGAAACACAAGCCATTATCCATTCCACAAACTTTGCAGGAAATCCAAGGTCAACCAACATCTGCCTGAGAAATCTCCATTCAATTGTATCATATGCCTTCCTCAAGTCAACCTTAAGTACACACCTAGGTGATATACCTTTCCTTCCATACCCTTTAAACAATTCTTGACTGAGTAGAATATTATCAAGAATACTTCTTCCTTCTATGAATGCTGACTGTCCCTTCCCAATGATATGATCAATTACAGCTTTAATTCTTCTAGTGAGAACTTTAGAGATAATCTTGTATAAGGTGGTGCAGCAAGCAATAGGTCTGAAATCCTTTACAGTTTGAGGAGTTTTCACCTTTGGGACAAGTGCAATGGCAGTGGTATTTATCATGTGTGGCATGTGACAAGTAGCAAAGAACTCCTTAACAGCAGCAAAGACATCCACTTTGACAATTTCCCAGTTCTTGGTGAAAAACTCCATAGGGAAGCCATCAACCCCTGGAGCCTTATCACTTGGCATTTCCTTCACAACATCATTAATTTCCTCCATAGTCACTTCTCTAATAAGGATCTTCTGTTGTTCAAGGTTGAGACAAACTCCTTCTTTTACAACAGTAGAGTTTAAACAAGGAAGCTCACTAGGACTATTCCCCATCAAGGACTGGAATACTTCAATAAATTCTTGCTCAATAGCCAAAGGATCAGTAAGTTTTATACCTGTTTCTGTATATATAGAAGTGATGTTGCTTTGACTGGACCTTATCTTCCATTGTGCATGGAAGTACTTTGTATTTGAATCACCACAAGCTATCCAGGTTGCCTTTGATTTTTGTCTCAGGATCTGTTCCTCAACATTACTCCACTTTTCTATGCTAAGGAGAGCTTCCTTTTCTGCTTTGTACAAGTGAGTTGAAGCAGGGTCCCTCATAATCTGACTCTGGATAATGTCTAGTTGTTCCCTAGCACAAGTTAGTTTTTGCTGATAAGAAGCCATATGTCCATTTAAGCCCTTCAACTGTTGCTTCATACTTTTGAGTTTTTGCCAAATTAATTGCAGTGATGATCCTTGTCCTCCTTGATTCCATACCTGTTGTAGAATGTCACCAAATTTAGGATCCTCCATAACATTGTGGTAGAGTCTGAAAGGTTTGGGATGAATCAGTCTTTGCCTTCCAAATTTTAAGAAAATAGGAGTATGATCAGAGATAGAATGATTTAAGAAGTCAGCTTCTACATGGCTGTATTGTTGTAACCATTGAAGATTCCCAATTGCCCAGTCTATCTTACTATAGACCTGTTTGTTTGTCCAAGAATACCTCCAGCCTTTTGACCTGATGGGAGTAAGATTGAGATCATAAATCAGCTCCTTGAAGTCCTTTACCTCTGCATCTGTTACAGGTGAGCCAATCCTGTCCTCAGCTGATAGGACAGCATTGAAATCTCCACTAAGTAGCCATGCTTCCTGCCCAGAAATAGGAAGTCCCCTGATATCATTCCAAAGCTGCTTCCTTAGTGCTATTGTATTATATGCATAAATGATACTCAATTGATACTTAACTGCTGAAGCTGGATCCTCAACACTACAATGAATAAGCTGCTCTGTGGTTCCCAAAATATGAAGCTGTATATGTGCCTTCCAAAGTAGCCAAATCCTGCCATTAGTTGCCATAGGATAGTTGTAATGATACTTCCATCCTTTAGCAATCTTATTTATTATAGTAAGTGCTCTAGGTTCCTTTACCCTGGTTACAATGCATCCTAGTACATCCACCTTATTCTTCAACAGAAAGTTTTTTAATTCTTTCTGCTTATGGGCTTTATTAAGCCCTCTAATATTCCAGGTGACCACAATCATGAGAAACTAGACTTCCCTAAGGAAGGTCCAGGATCCTACACTTTTCCCCTTCTCCCATCATCTATCATTACTTGCACAATCTCACCAGTTACCTCCTGCAATATGTTCACAGCAGCTACAATCTCAGGTCTTCCATGTGTATCCAAAGATTCTACACTAGCAGCCATGTCAGTACCAATGGAGACCCTTGATATGTCTCTATGATGTCCTGCATTGACAGTATTTCCTACTTCAGCCAATGGTGATTTCATTGGAAGATTAGGATTTACTGTTACATTGCCTTCAGCCAATGGTAACTGACTAATTGGAAGATTAGGAACTGTTACATTGCCTTCAGCATTGTCAACAGTGGGATTTGCTGCAATGTTACCTTTAGGGATCCATTTTTGCCTTTGCTTCTTTGTCCTCCCCTTGTTCCTCTCCAGGTTTGCTTTTACTTCCTGCTCATGATTTCCATCTGTATGACTATTGTACCAGCAATCCATAGCATTATGCCCAAACTTCAAACAATGATTGCAAAATTCAGGTTTCCAATCATATTCAACATCCTGTATTTTCACACCAAATGGGGTCTCTAACTCAATTTCCTCAGGGAGAGGAAAAGCTGCATCAACTTCCACCAACACTCTTGCAAATGATATCCTCTCAAATTGAGCTGTTACTTTATCAGTGAATAGAGGTCTACCAATAGTACTGGCTAGTTTGCTGAGAATCTCAGGGGACCAGTAGCCAAGAGGTAGCCCAGGGAATCTCACCCATATAGGGATTGTGCTAAGGATACCATTCTGCATTGAAAAATCAACATCCCAAGGCTTAAGTATCATCGGTTTATTTCTGAAAGAATAAGGACCAAATTGCATCACCTGGTTCATATCCTCTGCAGATTTAAACCTAAAAATACAATATCCATCTCTGTGCATTAAGATTTGTGGCTTAGTGACAAAATTCCAAACATGCACTACAAAATTTTCCATTGCCTTCTCATTTGGATTATCACCGATAATATAACCTATGAGTGAATTGCTCCAGTACTCTGCTTGAGGTTTCAGTTCTTCCATATCAATTTTAACAATTTTCCTCCCATCCTTATCAGTGGGAGGGACAAATGTTAAAACCTTCCCCATATTATGCTTACCTCTTACTATTTCAGCCATAGTAGGTTGAGCTTGAGGTTGAGGTTGGTCATCGACAGCAACATCTGAAAATTGAAGTTTCCTTATAGCTTGATTCTCACAATCTTCCACTATCTCCTTCGATTGAACCTTAGAGTTTGCATTTTCCACTGCATGCACAGGTGATTTCGACTGAAATTTTTCAGGCAAAAAGCTTCCAAATGTCAAGGGTTCAAGTTCCTTCGCAGTTCCTTGCTCTGGGGTGACGATCTGTGGAGGAGTAGGTACGATTTGCCGCCGGCGACGCACCATTATCGACGGAATTAGCAGCGTGCTAACGTGCGCATTCAAGCGCACTGTTCCATCTTAACGTGCCAGAGCACACTGTTTTAAGACAATCGATTGTTAAGTATAGACAATCGATTGTTGGCTATTTTGAAAAATTCCAGAGCACACTGTTTTAAGACAATCGATTGTTAAGTATAGACAATCGATTGTTGGCTATTTTGGAAAATTCCAGAACACACTGTTTTAAGACAATCGATTGTTATGCATAGACAATCGATTGTTGGCTATTTTGAAAAATTCTAGATTACACTGTCTTAACGACAATCGATTGTTAGACAAAGACAATCGATTGTGGATGATTTTTGAAAAATTCTAGATTACACTGTCTTAACGACAATCGATTGTTAGACAAAGACAATCGATTGTTGATCAATTATTTTTCAGCTTTAATGCGAAAATAGTAGATAATCGACTAGTTTTTCAGGCTAGTCGATTACCACTACTGGAAAATAAAAATATTATTGATATTTGAGCATATTGAAGATATTCTAAAGAACTACTACTAACATTGCATCATGAACTAACTAATATGAGCTAATACTAATGGCTATTAGTTTATTCACTAACTAATCCAAATAAGTAGAACAAAATCAAATAACTCCATCTTCTTTCATCACGGAC
The DNA here is from genome assembly GCA_034376525.1 of Nicotiana benthamiana. Taxonomy (NCBI): domain Eukaryota; kingdom Viridiplantae; phylum Streptophyta; class Magnoliopsida; order Solanales; family Solanaceae; genus Nicotiana; species Nicotiana benthamiana. The sequence goes on from CM067330.1 coordinate 96,625,638, forward strand.
CCATCGCCGATTATGTGGTCTATTATCCCCTCGGGTTGCTCAAAGAAGTCTGCCACATCCAAGTGGGTGATGTCAAAGTTGTCGTCAGAGACAAAATTCGTTTCAGGGCGTTTACTCTTTCGAGATGCTTGATAAAGGTCAACCAAATGTCATGGTATACGGCAAGCCTTTGACCAGTGCCCGTTTCCACCGCAACGATAATATATAGTTTATAAACTATTTACTTTTGGATTCTTATCGTATCGTGCTTGTGGCAGAGTGACCAACTTCAGGTTGTCATATCTCTTCTTTAAGCCATTCCACAAGATGAGTGGATCCTTGACGGTGAGATATTCAATCTTCAAACCTTCATCAAGGTGATGGCGCAAGAAAATCAAGGCCTTCGCATAGTTTTGGGTGGATGCATTATTTCTGTCTTTAATGGCGTCTCCAAGACCCATAGCATCTAAGTGGATTTCAGCATCCAACACCCATGTCATATAGTTCTTGCCCGAAATTTCAAGGGCAACGAACTTTCTTTTCATAGTGTCAGTCATAAGACACAATTACATCAAGAGCGTGTTCATATTTACGGGCTCTATTACAATTATCACATTCACTTCAGGGAATGGATCATAATCGTGTGCTATACACAATCTCATGTCAAATTTTACTTTCATAAAGTGAAAGATTATTTTGAGAATCTTTATTATTCTCATCATCACAATAATGACGATTATAATTTCGTCTATTGCCACGTCCATGGTAATAATTTTGTCTTCTTTCAGACTTACCATATACTGCTTCCACATTCTCTAAAGGGAATGGAGCAAATTCAATGGGACGGATTTTCAATTCTTTGCCCACAATCATACATGAATTTAATCATGGCAGGACATAGAGATTTTACCACTTCATCTGGTTACAACTTCTTACAAACTCCATTAGAGTTATAATCAAACTTTGTTGTCTATGTTTCTATATAAAATCAAATTATAGAATTCCAAGAATTTGAAAAGGGAAAAGTAAATTACTTACCTTTAAGGTATACCAATAAATGTTGTGATATCAAATATACCTCTTGTGTAAACTCCTTTCTATCCTTTTTTTTTTCTTTTCAACTTTTTCTTTTTTTCGTTCTTTTCTCTTTTTGCTTTCCAGTGCTTCTTTTGTTTACTGTTTTTCGTTCCTCCCTTTTTTTTTCATTCTTTCTTTTTCTTCTTTCTTTATTCTTTCTTTGAAGCAAAAATACTACACAAACAAAAGTTAAGACAATCGAAAATTTCAATTGGTTAGAGACTCGTGCTGATAACGTGTTATGAAATAATATAAAAGACAAGAACAATAATGCAAGAACAAGAGCAATAGAGAGAAGAGTAGAGAGAGTTCTTCTTATTGATACTTAGAGAATGTTAGGAGTGGTTTACAATGGTAGAAGACCCCTTTATTTATAGGGAGGGGGATAATTTATCTACCAAGAATAGAACTCTAGAATCTCTCTAATTATAGACATTCACCTTAAATAGAAGATTTCATAACATATATATATATATATATATATATATATATATATATATATATATATATATTAATTTTTAAATCTGCTATATGGCTTATATTAGTTATAAGTTTTTCCGTTTGAATTTAAAAGCACAAAATCCTAAATCCCCCATATATTGATGAGTGAGTCGATTACCACTTTTACTAGGTGTGAAACAGTGAACACTCATTCAACGTAATGGGAATTCTACGATGAAGCAACCTCCATATTACTATTCATTGAACCGACATGACAATGGAAAAAGGTATAGGAATGATAAGGAGCCACGACAGGCGTCGACGTTCCCTTGTGTTGAACTTGCTGGCTACTTCTTCAACACGTGTGATTTCTTTATTGTAATTGTCTTAGGTCCACTTATAAATTGATTTGTATGCAGCTGCAGTGTAGCTTTTATTGCATTTGCTACTACTCTTGATGACGACATATAAAGCACCTCGCGTTCTTGCAGATCTAGAAAAAGTCTTTGGGTATAATATATAAATTTCTTTTTAATAAAATGCTTCGTTAATTTGAATGGATAGTCATCGAAGGATATCGGTTTGACAATAGATTATATAAGTAATGAATAATTTTAGTGGGACTGTTATTACTTATTTGGATATTGTTACTTATTATTTTATATCGTAGCGTATTATATTATATTGTATCGTATTATTTAATAAATAAAATATTCAAATAAATTGTGTTGTTTACCGTCATTTTATGATATCACGCACCAATAATATGAAGAATAAACTTGTAATATTATAAAGAAAAATTAAGATACAAGAAAAATTACTTTATAAAAATGTAGGATAAATAAAAAAATTAAATAATTTAAAAATAATTAAGGATGAGATTGAGAAAAAAAGACAAGGTAACGATACGATCACACCAGATCGAATGATGCAATAAAATAAAATTTAAGTAACAATCAAAATAAATATTAAATTTAAAGTAATAATACGGCATGATACATATGTAACAACTATCCAAACAAGTTGCTATACGAAGATTGATAATGTAGAAATTTATTATGAGAATTTTCCTGATTAATAACTTAGGAATTAGTATGAGATAATTACTAACAAAAGAATTATTACATAGTGATTAGTGATTATGTACATTAGTGCTTTTAAAGATTTTGAGTCATATGTATTGCTAATAAATGTAATTTTATTTCACATTCTATATATACTGCGCACGATATAATAAATTAATATACCCATAGCTGAATGCACATATTATCTCAACCAATCTTTCACGAGCAGAATCAGAATCGAAATTTAAAATTTATAAGTTCTTAACTCATTTCCAAACTCATATTTATTTTAATTAATGAATTATAATAAAATATTTATATATATCTAATGAAAATTATAATCAAAGTACAGGATATAAGAGTGCTGGAAAAATTATTCTACTAGCTAAACAATGGGTGTTGTAGGGAAGGGGTCACATGACATTCGAAGTGGGCTGCTGGATTGACTATTCAGCCTGACGTTGACTATTCCTTCTCACCAGTATGGCCCCAACCTTCCGTTTCTACCAAATTCCTAAGATTTCTCAATCAAGATCGAATATTATGGTTATAGATTAATAGGTAATTATATTTTACTTTAATTTATATATTTATGAGACTAATTTAGTATAATTTTTATCTAAAATAGTTAGTGATAATATTGTATCTTACTATTTTGTGTTCAGTGCATGACCTATTTACTGGTTATCATTTTTGCTTTGCATCTTTCTTCTTAATTTCATATTGTTACTATTTTTTCTATAATTTCTGTGGTGAAACTAATATTGCCTTTGTCACAACCCGGAATTCTCGCCCTCGAGAGTCGTCATGACGCCTACTATTGAGCGCTAGGAAAGCCAATCTTTAACTACCTTCTTCATAACTGATTTATTCCTTTTTAGCAATTAAAGCAAAAGTCTTAAGTTAAAGAATCTGAAAAATAATGCGGAGAAATCAATACAATCTCTACCAAAGAACTGGTGTCACATACTCACGAACCAGTAAGAGTACTACACACAACCGTTTGAAAAGAATATAACGTTGTTTGTCTCAGAATACATGAGATAACAAGATAAAAAAGAAAAATAAAGGAGACTCCGGGCCTGCGGATGTCTGCAAGGCTACCTCAGTGTCTCGGTGTTCTGAAGGCTGGCTCCCGATCTAGTGTTGCTGCTCAAATGCTACTCCGGCACCTGGATCTGTGCAAAAGAGCACAGAGTGTAGCATTAACATAACCGGCTCCATGTGCTGGTAAGTGTCTGGCCTAACCCCGGCGAAGTAGTATCGAGGCTAGGACCAGACTCCCGATAAGACAGTGTAATTATATAATATAATGGAAAATTAAATAAGTAATAAGCACTTTAAAGCTGGGGAAGGAGAACATGCTGTGGGAATGACAGATAAACAGAATTTCAAGAACAATAAGGAAAAATTAAAATTTAACTACTAACACAGGTAAAGAGAAGTAAAAATAACTTTCACCTTCAGTTTCAATCTTGTTGCAGCGTGCAACTCGATCCCATTGCATTATATCTCGTTGTAGGCGTACCACCCGATCCCATTTTATTATATCTCGTAATAGGCGTACCACCGATCCCATTTCATTAAATCTCGTGGTAGACATACCATCCAATCACATTTCATTACATCTCGTGGTAGGCGTACCACCCGCTCCTATTTTAATATTTTGTGGTAGGCGTACCACCCGTTCCCATTTCATTATATCTCGTGGTAGGCGTACCACCCGCTCCCATTTTAATATCTTGTGGTAGGCATACTACCAGCTCTCATTTCAATATCTTGTGGCAGGTGTACCACCCGATCCCATTTCATTATCTTGTGGTGGGCATACCCGCCCGATCTAATTTCATGTTATCACATAATCACAAGAAAATCACGGCAAGGGAGAATCAACTATAACCAACCTTAACTCAGTTTGATTAATGAAGATACTCAATCACAATTAGAATCTACGAGGATAAACAAATCTTTGCCCAATACGGTAGATAATTAGTTAAGGAATACATGATGTTATTTAAGAATACAACAATTTCCTGTCACACCTCTTTTTTCCCACACAACCCTGTTACGATATTGAGTTAGAAGAGTTTTTTCAATTAAAATTACATTTTGAAAAGGGATTGTTTATTATTTAGAGTCGCCACTTGGAATTGAGTTTTGGTGTTGCAAGTCACCTTTTATTTGAATCACTTTTCAAAAGGAAGGTTTGACTCTTAATTTAAGGTCTACGAAAACAGAAGACTGAGTAAGGAATTTTGTTGACCGAGGAGAAGGTGTAAGGCACCCCTCGAGTCCCGTGGTTCTAGCACGGTCGCTTATGTTGATTAATGTAAGGCTTAAATCAATTTTTAGCTATTCTTGTATTTTATTGATTATGGCTTATTTATTACCGCTTCACTTAATTTATTATATTTTTATTAATTATTTTGACCAAGATGCCATACACACACAAGGTACTTCCTTGAAATTAAATATTAAACCAAAGTACGGAATATACACATGGTTATAATATAGTTATTTTAAATTGAAAAGGTATCAAGACGCAAAATGCACACACAATCCTTTTATTATTTAAGCGTATCAATCCAAGGCTCGGGTATGAACACATGAGCTAGTATTTTAAAGTGCATCTAAAAATTTTCTAGCATTTTTAGAGTATTCTATTTATTTATCTATTTTATTATTATTATATTTTAATTGTTATAATAATCTTAAGGTTTTAAAGTAAAATATAATTAAAAGATGACCATTGGCATAGAAGATAGAACCAAATTAACGAAGCTTTCTATTGATGCGTCATAATTTAAACAAACCTACATAATATTAGATTTATCATTATCTAGAAACATTCATACAAAAAAAAAAAAATACAAATTCCAGCCATATTTATCAATAGAACTTAATACGAAATAATAATCTTAATTAACTATCATATTGTTCTGTGTGACTAACTTTCCATAATTTGATATGCACGTCTATATGAACATGAATCTGATTTAATTATTAAAGAACTAAAATTTCAGCAACTCAACTAATAAACTAACACATGCTCCAACAAAGTTTTGTCAATCACGTTATTTTATGCCAAAAATATAAATAAACCTTCTAATAAAAATAAACAAAACTATAACGAAGTAAAAAAAATTCTTTAGGCATTCCTCCTAATTAAAACTGAAAGAAAAAGAAAGAATAAGAAGAACTCGTCTTAGTTATTATTTTACTAAGGTCTCAAACAATCAAGCGATATACATTAAATCGAACAAAAATTCAATTTTTATGGAAATCTAAAATTAAGGATTAAAATAAACTCATCTAAGAATCTAGAAATTATCATAAAAGTCGTCCTCTTTTACACGATTTCTTTTAAACTTCATACTAAACAACATTGAAAATGCATAAATCGAATATGATTAAAACTTCCAAAATTCTTAAACATAAAATTACGCAAAAGATATCAGCAAACATATCTAACCAGGTATGATCCAAATATTATAGAGACATAGATGAACCCCCCCCCCCCCCCCCTTTTGAAGATTTCAACAAAATTACTGCTACAATTTACTGATTTCCAAAGCTAGCAATACTAACTTTTTTAGAATCACGAATAGAAAACTGCGAACAAAATCCCAAACATCGTCTCCAAAACTCTCTTCCTTTTTCGTTGCCTTTTTTCTTTAAAGTTGGAGTAGAAGGAGGTTGAGAAGATCATGGTAAGTAGTTAGGATAATTTTTTGTTTGAATCTTTTAAGATTTATCCCATTTTGTTATATTATTACTTATTATTATTATTATTATTATTATTATTATTATTATTATTATTATTATTATTATTATTGTTGTTGTTGTTGTTGTTGTTGTTGTTGTTGTTGTTGTTGTTGTTGTTGTTGTTGTTGTTGTTGTTGTTTGCTTTTGCCTCTTTTTTTTTTGTTTTTCATTAGTTAGTATTTATTTTTATTTTTTTGTTTTGTTTAATAACTTTTACTTATTCTTTATTAATGAAGAAATTAGAAAAGTAAAAGTGCATAGTTAAAAATATTAGTTAGCTACCTTATACTTAAATATTATATACATAAGAAAATTAAATATTTACATTGTAGTTTAAATTATACTAAGAAAAATACTATAGCTTATATTTCTAATTATATTTTTTTCTTTTATTTAAAACTAGGAGTAAACCTTATACTCTAAGAATGTGAATATATAGTGGTGTATATTTTTATTAAATAAAACCTACTAAGAGTATGATAAAAGTTTTAAAATATTAAGATTAGACGTAAATGAAAAATTTATACTAAACTAGTATAGAATTTGGGTGTGGTAAAAAATTAGGTGTTCACAGCATGCCGCTCTTTGCTTAGAGACATGAAGAGTTTTTAGGCAAAGAAAAATGAACAAGATGACTGATTTTTGACCTCACTATTATTCGAAAAGGAAAACAAGATAGAAGAAAAAGGTGCGACCGGCCTTGGTTTTAGGCAGCCTACATATCCTGGGTTATAAGGGAATCAGGTCAGGTGTAGTTCAAGTAGAAAGAAGAGTGATGGAGTATACTTAGATGGAGAGTCCACTGAGGTTCCGTCGAGGTTCTGATCCGCGGTTCCTACTATCAAAATGAAAAGAAGATTACATACTCTTGAAATCTAAGAGTTACAAAAATTCCTATCTAAATGCCATCTGGAGTCTTGTCTTGATTCTTGATTTGTTTCTCCCAGTGACTTCGGATTGAAATTTGATGCTCTCGATGCAACACACTATGAAATACTCTTTTATGCTTGTTTCTAGATCCGATGATGGGAAGAAAGATCTTGACCATATGTCTCCGCATGCATTACGCTAAAATTGGTTGCGGCTGGTATTGAGATCAAACGTTCCGCTCTCTAGGGAAAGAACTGAAATCTTATTTTTGTACATCAAAACCGTTCTTTTCAGAAGAACCTACAAGCCAACACAAACAAACAAAACGAACAAAAATTTTCTGCCCCAGTTTGCACTAGGAAATTCTTGTGAATTATTGAAAACACATTAAACTACCATTGCTATTGCAGAATAAAGAATTGAAAAAGATTTTTTTAAAATAATAGGGAATGTTACAGGAAGGAGGAAACCAGGGGTGCAGTACCCTGTGTTGACGATAAAATGAGGCCCGTGGCATCTACTAGGGGATATCGTAGCCTATGTAGGTAGAAAGTAATGCGACCAAGGGATTCAGTACCATGTGTCAGCAATAAGATGAGGCTCGTGGCACTCTAAAATGCAACTAGGGGATGCCGTACCATGTGTTGGCGATACAATGAGGCTCGTGACACTCTGAAATGCTACTAGGGGATGCCGTACTCTATGTAGAAAATAATGCAGCCAAGCCTATTCGCAAGAATTTCTTCATTTTTCTTGTACACATAATTGCATAGCGAGGCTGATAAAGATCGAAGGAATCGGGGAAGTAGTATCCTCTGTTGGAAATAAAATGAGGCTCGTGGAACTCTGAAATGCTACTAGGGGATGTCGTACCCTATGTGGAAAATAATGCAGCCAGGGGATGTAGTACCCTGTGTTGGAAATAGAATGAGGCTCGTGGAACTCTGAAATGCTACTAGGGGATGTCGTACCCTATGTAGAAAATAATGCAACCAAGGGATGTAGTACCCTGTTTTGGCCATATAATAAGGCTCGTGGTGCTCCGAAACGCTATTAGGGGATGTCGTAACCTATGTAGAAAATAATGCAGCCAAGGGATGTAGTACCCTGTGTTGAAGATAGGGTGTTGATCCTCTATAATGAAACTAAAATAACATGCTTACGTTCATATTGGAAGGAAATCATGGATCTGAGAACTTCACTTAGTGGTTCGTCTTTCCACGAACTGTTTCACTAAACGAATTTGTTCCTATTCTAAACAAAGAAAGATTCGTTAGTTTTTAAAAATAGTGGTCAGTTTGTGGCCTTGACTTCTTGGGCGACTTGACCTTGCGTCCATTGCAATTGTTAGGACCCTGTCGGTGATCGTACAAATTGCCAGGAGATTCAGACTTTATTTTCTGAATATCTTTTTTTTTCAACATCAACAACTGACTATTTTGCACCAATCACCATTTGTGTCTATGGTACAAACAACTTTGTTCCCCAAAACAACTTTTGATAAGTAACTTTTGTTGCTCTTGAAACATTGCTAAGTCCTTCAAGACTTTTGCTTGACAAGGAATACCAAAGTCGGCTTTATGGCTTTGCCCATACTGTTTATGCCCCGGAAATTTTTGCTTCATATAACAAGGAAACTGTAACCAATTTTGTGGCCTTTTCTTTGCTTTGCTTTGACAAAATTAAACTGAAAGGGACTCAAAAATAATAGTACAAAAGAAAATAAGTAGGTGAACTAATAATTACAACTTAATCAAGAAGTGTCCCTTTCAGGGGAAGAATAAGAAAAGACTAATCTGGAGGAACATGCTGGCTTAAATAAACATGACATGCACTTTGGACTAGATGCCCGATCCGTCTGAACCGTCTAATTTTCAAAATCTGTTGTAAACATCTCTTTGAAACTAAGTTCTTTAACCATGTTTGTTTCGGGATATAAGAAGACCTAAAATCGATCAACGATGCACTTTTGTGGATTTTCACCAATTGACCTCTCTCTTTTTTTCAACTCTCCATCGTCTCATGGGGACTGTGAGGGTTTTCACCAATAAGACTCTCTCGTTTGTTTTTCTCAACTTGCCATCGCCTTATAATTCCCTTGAGGGTTTTCACCGATAATACTCTCTTATTTTTTTTCTCTCTTTGCAGTAGTTGAAGCTCCACCCACAGTGTACTGACTTAGCATTCTCAAAAGCTGATCAGAAGGTCTTAAAAGGGTAAGGTAAAATGAATTACTCAACTGAATTACAACTTTTGGAACAATTTGATGGAATAATCATCAAAAAATAAAATAAAAACATGTCCCAGTTTCTTTGAATATTGGGGAAATGTGGATCTTTTGTTTGGTGTGACTGAACCTCAGAGAGAAGCTGCCTACGTATCCTTTCGGAATCAAGTCGAACGTAGTTCAGGATGGCATGAACTTGTTTTGATGATGACTTTTTATCTCTTTTTTTTAAGTACATTGGTTCCAAAAGAGGGTAAACACAAAGAAATATAAACAAGGCTTCTAAGGGCTAACTAGGGTTGACCAGTGTTTGGGTGGCGAGAATGATGGCCTTTCATCATCCCAACCTAAGAATGCTAAGTATAAACCAACTGCCCCAATAGAAGCATGTCAGACATAGTATCTCTTGACTGCATCTTGCATTGACGGATATGTCTGTCACCTTTCCTTCTATTTCTGCCAAGTGTAGAGCTCCTTTCGACAATACTTTCTTGACGAGGTAAGGACCTTGCCATTTGGGGCGGACTTTCCTTTTGCTTCTTCCTGGTGCTGAAAGATGTGTTTCAAAACAAGCTGTCCTACCTCAAATATTCTTGGGCGCACTTTCTTATTGTAAGCGCGTTCCATTCTTTATTGGTATAACTGACCAAAACAAACTTCCGCCAAACGATTTTCATCAATCAAACTCAACTGTTCCAATCTTGACTTCACCCATTCAATGTCTTCAATCCCAGCTTCAATAATTATCCGGAGAGAGGGAATCTCAACTTCATCAGGTATGACTGCCTCAATTCCATAAACTAACAAGTAGGGTGTTGCACCAACTGATGCACGGACAGTTGTCAGGTGTCCCTACAGAGCAAAAGGCAATTTTCTCATGCCATTGTCTGGACCCTTGGACCATCTTCCTAAGAATCTTCTTGATGTTCTTATTTGCAGCTTCAACAACTCCATTTGCTTTGGGTCGGTAAGGAGTAGAATGGCGATTCTCAATTTTAAATTGTTCACATACCTCCTTCATTAGATGATTATCCAAATTAGCAGCATTATCTGTAATAATAGTGTTTGGAATACCAAAATGACAGATGATGTTGGAGTGAACGAAGTCTACTACTTCTCTCTTGGTAACTTCTTTCAATGTAATAGCCTCTACCTATTTGGTGAAGTAATCAATTGCAACCAAGATGAATCAGTGCCTATTTGAAGCTTTTGGCTCGATTGGGACAATGGCGTCCATTCCCCAAGAAACAAAAGGCCAAGGGTGTGACATAGGATTCAGCTCTAAAGGAGGAGAGTGAATCAAATCACTATGAATCTGACACTGGTGGCACTTGCGAACAAAACGAAAGCAATCTCGCTCCATAGTAAGCCAATAATATCCTTCCCAAAGGATCTTCTTTTCTAGAACATATCCGTTCATGTGCGGACCACAAACTCCCGAATGCACCTCGTTCATAATCATTTCAGCTTCTTTGGCATTTACGCATTCAATAAATTTAAATCTGGGGTTCTTTTGTATAGTATTTCCCCACTCAAAAAGAAACCATTAGAGAGTCACCTAATAGTTCTCTTTTGATCCCTATTAGCATGTTCCAGATATTCTATTGTTTCTAAAAACTGTTTAATATCACGGTACCACGGTTCACCATCTATTTCTGCTTCAATTGTATTGCAATAACCATGTTGATCCCGAATTTGAATTTCCAATGGGTCAATGTGAGTATTACCCGGATATAGAAGCATTGAGGCCAATGTGGCCAAGGCATCGACTAATTCATTGTGAAACCTGGGAATGTATTTGAACTCGATGGACTTGAATCTCTTGCTAAGATCTTCCACACATTGTATAAATGGAATGAGCTTGATGTCTCGAGTCTCCCAATCACCTTGAGCCTGCAGAATAAGCAAATCTGAATCTCCCATTACCAACAATTCATGCACATTTAGGTTTATTGCCATGTTCAAACCCATTATGCAAGCTTCATATTCTGCTGTGGTGTTCGTACAGAAGAAGCGAAGTCGTGATGTGGCAGGATAATGTTTCCCAGTAGGTGATACGAGAATTTCCCCAATCCATACGCCTTTAATGTTGACATCCCAATCAAAGTATAGTTTCCAAACTTGACTGTTATCTTGGACATCTTCAACTAAATTAACCTCTTCATCTGGGAAGTATGTGTTCAAAGATTCATAGACATCATCCACCGGGTTTTCTGCCAGATGATAAGCCAAAGCTTGTGCCTTCATGGTAGTGCGAGTGACATAACAATATCAAATTCTATGAGCAAGATTTTCCACTTTGCCAATCTGCCAGTTGGCATCGGCTTCTGAAAAATGTACTTCAGGGGATCCATTCGGGATATGAGGTAACTTGTATAGGCCAAAAGATAATGCCTAAGCTTCTGAGCGACCCAAGTTAAGGCACAACATGTACTTTATAAAAGAGTGTATTTGGCTTCATAAGTGGTAAACTTTTTGCTCAAATAATATATTGCTTGTTCTTTTTTTCCTGTGGCATCATGTTGACCCAGAACACAACCAAAAGAACTATATGTTACTGACATATATAAAAATAGAGGTCCACCGGGTTGTGGCGGGACCAAAACAAGAGGATTTGACAAATATTCCTTGATCTTATCAAAAGCTTCTTGGCACTCATCTATCCAATTGATAGCATCATTCTTTTTCAACAACTTGAAAATAGGCTCGCATGTGGTTGTAAGCTGTGCAATGAACCTGCTGATATAGTTCAACCTCCCGAGCAAACTCATGACTTCTTTTTTATTCTTCGAGGGAGGCAGCTCTGGAATGGTATTTATCTTGGAGGGATCTAACTCAATGCCTCTTCGACTAATTATAAAACCCAGAAGCTTCCCAGAAGGAACTCCAAATGCACATTTGGCTGGATTGAGTTTGAGATTGTACCTTCGTAGCATTTCAAAGAACTTTTTCAAGTCTTGCACATGATCATCTCGTGATGTCATGGAATATGGTAATCATGGACCTCATGTAAGTTTCTCCTGCATTCTTCAAACCAAATGCCATGACCATATAACAATAGGTTCCCCATGGAGTGGTGAATGCGGTGTTTTCTACATCTTCTTCATCCATCAAAATTTGGTGATACCCGGCATAACAATCCACAAAAGATTGGATCTCATGTTTAGCACAATTGTCAACAAGGATATAAATGTTGGGCAAGGGAAAGTTGTCTTTTGGACTTGCTTTGTTTAAATCCCTATAGTCAACACAAACTCTAATTTTCCCATCCTTTTCTGGAACTGGCACAACATTAGCTAACCATGTAGTATGTCGGACGACCCTGATCACATTTGTACTTAGTTGCTTCGTGACTTCTTCTTTAATCTTATCACTCATATCTGTCTTAAACTTCCTTTGTTTTTGTTGGATTGGTGGAAAATTAGGATATGTGGGAAGCTTATGGATCACTAAATCAGCACTCAAACCCGGCATGTCATCATACGACCAAGAAAATACATCTCTACACTCGAACAAAACTTGAATTATGGCATCTCTCGTCCTTTGTTCAGCATGAATGCTTATTTTTGTTTCTCTGATTTCTTCAGGTAGGTTAATTGCCTCAGTTTCGCTAAGTTAGGCTTAGGCTTATTCTCAAATTGATTCATTTATCTTTTTATTTTCTTAAAGGCCTCATCTTCATCATACTCAACTTCTTGATTCATTATTTCGAGATTAGACAACTTTTTAAGATCTAGGCATGAATTCCACGTGCATGTCATGTTTTTAAAGCCGACATTAGCAAAACTGAAAAATAATGAGAAATTAACAAAAATTAGGGAAAGGAAAAGACAGAATTCTACTAAGAAACTGGAACTTCATTTCATTGAATTTGAAATGATAGAAGGGTTAACATCAAAGCAAAGCAATTAAACTAAAGTATATGGAACACAACCCTGAAAATAATCCAAATACAGAAAAAAGCAACAAAACAGACTACCAAGACTCCTTCCTAATGGGAAGAGGAGTTACTTTCCAGTTGTTGAGCGAGGTATCTGGGCCAATCAGCTGAACACTTGCACTGCTAGGGTCCTCACCAACTTGAACCATGTTGATTCCATATAACATCTCCTTGAGACCATGGCAAACTTCATCGATGTCATCTTGAGTAGAAAGATTTTGGACTTCTTCAAATTGTGGCTTGACAAAATAGTAGGCAATATAAGGGATTGGTTTTGACAAGCTCCAACCGTTCTTTTTGCGGGCCTTGGATCTATTTATTTTAGCTGATGTTGGTTTAAAACCCAAGCCAAAGGTATCTTTCTTCGAAGAGGGAGCAATGGGGTTCACAATTCTTTGCAGAAATGATCCTAATCCTTTTCCTGATTCATAGCCGTTCCTCAATATCAGTGAAGCTATCATCATAGATGTGGTTGAAATATGGAGATGCAGAATTGATTTTCCTTCTTCCACTTGGTCTACCTCAATCACCTCAAATGTTTGATTTATGAGGGATTCACATCCTTCCTAAGCCTCGATACATGGAATGGACGGGTCATTATAGACGGACGAGTCGTCCTCCCCATGAACAACAATTTCTGGTCTGTCATATTTGAATTTGACCATTTGATGTAAGGTGGATGGTATAGCTCTGGCCATATGGATCCACGGCCTTCCCAGAAGAAAATTACAGGAGGTTTTCATATCCAACACCTGAAATACAATGTAAAATTCAACCTGGCCAATTGTCATTAGTGCTGCACTATGGCCTGGGCCTGAACCGGACTGGACCGGGCCCGCGGTCCTGGCGGGCCTAACAGGCCTGGTGGGCCGATCCTGGTGGTCCTAGGCCTGATGTTACTTTTAGGCCCGTGAAGGGCCGGTCCACATTCATTAGCCCGTGAGCCCGAGACCGTTACGCCCGGGACCGTCAGCCGGGTCTGGGCCGGTCCTGGCGGGCTTGGCAGGCCTAAACGGGCCCAACGGATATATATATATATATATATATATATATATATATATTGTTTTAAAAATCACCAACGGACATATTTTAAAAAGTAGCCGTTTTGGGCTACTATTTTACTGTTTGGAGGTTTAAAAAATGGCCATTTGGCCCCCAAACTTTAATTTAACCCCAAACTTTATATAATTACACTTTTACCCATTTCTCAACTATTAATACTCCCTCATTCTTTCATTTTTATTCACAAATTCATCAATATCTCTCAATCTTTCTACTACAATTGCTTAATATATTATTGAAAATTCATGAAAATTTGTGAAGTTGTTCAATTGAAATTTTCAAGTGTTCAACAATTTTCAATTTTCAAGAAGTTGTTCAGTAATCCGGTAAACTCATTTCAACTCTGACGTTTTAATAATATTTTTTTGTGTGGTTGAGTTTGCATAATTATAATTAATATGACATTTTCTTTGAAAAAAATATTTGGTAAAGGAAAAGGTAAAATCGGTGAAAGTAGTGGCCATAATACTACCCTTCCCCCGGCCCCCCTACCTAGAAAAGATAAGCAAGTTGAAAGTAGTCGCCAACATAGACGTCCTCCTCCTCCTCATCCCGTAATGCTTAATAGTGATCACCCTTGTTTTCAATTTACCGAAAGTGAATTTCTACATGATGTTGCAGTAGGTGATAGATTAGATGATGAAATTATGAATGCTCATACTTTAGATGATGATGATGATGATGATGATGATGGTGATGATATTGAAACCCAAGCACCAGATATAGATGATACACCTACTAGTCCTGTTAATAACTCAAGTAATGCACTGGCCGACCCACCTGTAGAAACTCCAACTTTTAATAGACAACCTGCTAAACGTCAAGAAACATAATTAGTTTGGAATTTTTTTACTCAAGAAAGAGAACTAAATAAGGCTAAGTGTAAAACTTGTGGGAAATTACTGGTTCATAAATTTACTGGACACCGTAGCGGCACTAGTAGTTTGACTAGGCACATAAAAACACATCCTAGAGATAAGGCTAGATTTTGCAAATGCAAGCGCAGCAAGAGGGGACAAGTGTAGATTCTGCGGTGAACACTAGTACAGGTTCAAATCTAGTTCAACCAGGAATTAACACTGTCACTTGAGGTATTTTATATTACGATCCAAATAGAGATCGTGAAGAATTAGCAAAGATGATTACTGTTATGTGCTTACCTTATACTTTTGCTTCTAATCCTAATTGGGTTCATTATATTAGAAGAGTTTTTAATCCTACTTATAAAGGTTGGCCTCGCGCAACAGTTAAGGCCGATATTTATAAATTCAAACATGAATATGAACAATATTTGTGCTATTTATTTACTCATATACGTAATCGGATTTCTATTACTACTGATATTGGTAGAAGTGGTAATGATTGTGATTATATAACTGTTACAAGTCATTGGATAGATGAGGACTGTACAATGCAAAAACGTATACTTGCGTATAGAATAATTAATTCAGGTCACACAGGTAAGTTTATAGCTAACACTGTTTCAGATATTTGTAGATATTTTTGCTTTAGCGATAAAATAATGGCAATTTCTATGGATAATGCTTCTAGTAACACTAGTGCTATAGGCATGCTTACAAAAACACTAAATCCTGCATTTACTAATATTTTCCATGTTAGATGTATTTGTCATATTTATCATTTTATTGTCGGTGATGGTATGCGAATTTTAAACATAGAAATTGAAAAGGTTCGAATGGCTCTTAATTGGATTTTTTATTCAAACCGTACAACTAGACTTAGAGAATATTTAAAAAAATGTGATAAATATGGCCTTAGAGAAAGAAAGGATCTTAAACCTTACCCGACTAGATGGAATTGTATGTACGAAGGATTAGTAGTTGCATATGAATATAGAAACCCAATTAATGCAACGTTTAATTCTCGGGTAGGTGGTGAGGATGATGATGAAATGCTTACTACCCAAGATTGGACGAATGTTAAAATTCATTTAGATTTTTTAGAACATTTTCAAGTTGCTACAAATGCATTTTTTGGGCAATATTATCCTACAATTTCAAACTGTTTAGTTTATATTGCCGCACTAGCTGATTTATTTGTTAAATTTGGCGAGGGTGGGGATACTTATGAACTTGCTATAAAAGAAATGAAACAAAAATTTAAAAAATATATTTTTCCTATCCCTCCTATTTTTGGTGTTGCTGCAATGTTAAATCCTACAATGAAATTGGGAGGTCCTCATTTTTGGTATTCAAATATTTATAAGGCTTTAGATCTTTCAAAAGGAAGTTTCTACACTTGTAGATGCAAAAGCATCAATTAAAATTAATGCTCGAATAGTTTATATGCTTATCAACTTGCCTTAGAGCATGCTAGGCCAAATATTCCAGACCCTACTTCGTCTAGCTCACAATCGTCTAAAAGAGCTGCGGGCTTAACAACTCTTAAATCTTGGACGGAGTTCCGGGGTTCTCAAGGTGATAATTATGATGAACTTCACATCTAAATGAGCTTTAAGTTTATTTGTCTCAGGGACTTGAAAAGGAGATTCCAAACGGCTCTTTTGATCTTTTGGAATGGTGGAGGTCAAGGGAAAAACATTTTCCGGTTCTTGCAAGGATGGCTCGGGATATTTTATCAATTCAAGCTTCAACTGTTACATCGGAGAGCACTTTCAGTCAAGCAAGACTGCAAATAGGTGATCATAGAACGTCGATGAGGGATAGCTTGGAAAAATTGGTACTTTTTAGAGATTGGATCCGCGCGGAAAGAAGAAACTTTGGAATTGCAGAATCACAACCGGCGATAGATGAAGCTTAAGAAGAAATGATAGTGGAACTTGCAGAGGATTCGGCTTCGCCCGGAAGTGGTGATGAACAAGCTTCTTTTCCACCACCACCAATACAACCTCCTCACAACCTTGACGGATTTATGAGATTTGTTAGAGATACAATGTAGATTATGACGTAACTTGTACTTTGGCACATTTTCTTTTAGTTTTTTTTAATGGTGGTATTAGTACTTTGTTGTGCTCATTCCATTAAGGGAAGGAAGACTAAGAAAGATATGCCATTTTTGGTAATAGAAATTATAAGACATACCCTTGAATATCTTTTTTCTCAATATCTCTTTGTCATTACTTCGAATTATTTATAAGCTACAATATATAAATATATAACATACAATATATACTACAAGAAAATACATACGAGAATATATATACATAACATACAACCTAAACTACAAGAAAATATATAAGTAATAACATAAATACATAAGATACAATATATATAAGAGAAAACATATACATAAGAGATACAATATATATACAACAACAAAATATATAACTATATAAGTTATTATATATACATAAGACAAAATATATATACTATAAGAAAATATATAGGAGAATATATATATATAAATATATATATATATAGATATATATAACATACAATATATACTAATTACTACAATACAATATACAATGAAATATATATTATATATACTATACTAATAACTAGTATACTATATAAATATATTCTATACTAGTATATTATATACTATACTAATAACTACTATACAAGATATTGCCTTAAACAAAAAAAATTACAAAAAGCTCGCCAGGCCCGCCAGGCCCACAAAGCCCGGCCCGCTAAGTGCAGGACCACATGGGCTTAGGCCCGTCACGGGATGGTCTCACCCATTGAGCCCACGAAGCCCAGGACCGCCAGGCCCGGGACCGCCAAAGCCCAGGCCCACGAAGCCTATTACCACAAAGACCGGCCCGCAAAGCCCGTTTAGGCCCGGGCCCGGGACAAAATACAGCACTAATTGTCATGGTGAGTTCAATTTCCCCAATAGTGTCTCTTTTTGAACCATCAAAAGCCTTGATGCTGACGCTACTAGTTCAAATTCTGTTAGTGTCAATGTTCAGTTTTTGTAGAATAGAAAGAGGGCATACATCTACAGTTGAGCCTCCGTCAATCATGACTCCTTTTACGTAATGCCCTTCACATTTGACCATAAGATGCAAAGCTTTATTGTGCCCAGCCCCTTCCTTAGGCAAATCATCATCGTTGAAAGAAATTTTGTTCACCTCAAAGAATCTGTCAGCCATCTTTTCTAGCTGATTCACCGTTGTCTTTTCTGAGACATATGACTCGTTCAAAGTTTTTATCAACACACGATGATGTTCTTTTGAGTGCAAAAGAAGAGATAATAACGATATTTGAGCAGGGGTTTTCCTTGGTTGATCAATGATTAAGTAGTCTTGCATTTTCATCTTCTTAAGGAATTCCTCTGCTTCTTTTTCTGAAATAGTTTCTTTCACTGGAAAGTGATTTTCCTTGGCTTGCTTAGCTTTTCTCAACTCCTCTGGCGAGTAGCACCTTCTAGAGCTGGTCAAGCCTCCCATTTCATCTGTTTCTTCCACTCTCTTTTCCTTTGTATGTCATGACAGTCTTGTTACAGTTCCAAGGAATAGCTTTTGGGTTTGACACTGGAAGTTATGTCACAGATTGGATCAAAACTGGCTCTATTATATTTCTCAAAGCATTATTTGAAAACAATCTTTTGAATGCCCCCAAGGATATGAAGTTTTGGCCCACCCAATTGAACCTAAATCTTTTTTTTGCTTCCACAGGGACATAGAGAGACGTTTTTTTAGAACCTGCCAAGTTTGAACTAGAACTCCCACATTTCACAATCAGCGGTACCAATTGCGGCAGGCTTACTATCAATTTTGGCTCCGGCCCTATGGTTCCGAAAATCATCTCTATCTTTCCAGATTGCTTGTAATCACGATCATCACAAATCATCTCAATAAAATGTGTATTATCATGAGCTGGGAGCGGATTGTTTATGATATTATGAGTATCTTCATTGTTTATCACCACAATTGTCTTTGCTTCAATCAAATTTTCTTGGCTTTCTTTAATGTCCAACAATTTTCGGTGCTATGACCTTGGGTGTTAGAATGATACTCACATCTCGCATTGGAGTCAAAACTTTTTGAATTTGGATTCACATAACGTGGCATGATAGGTTCAATAAATTCCGGATGCATCAAATTGCGAAATTGGCTTGTATACGATTCTCCAATCGAGGTGAACTCTTTCTTTGGCTCTGGTTCTCTCACATATTCCTGTCTGGGACGAGGATTATATGGTGCCTGAAAATTTTGTCGGAGTTGAAGGGAGCATTGTGGAACCGATTCTCGCCATTGGTTGTGATTAGGAGGCCTAGCATAAGCCTGAGCATTATGCACTGTGTATTTTTTAAAGGGAAATGAGTATCTATCGGGGACCCTAAGGCGAATAATAATGTTGAGGAGGATTGGATTGTCCTTGTTGGAATTGCACGTATGAAGGAACTATTCCTCTTTGAACTCCGTCAAATCCAGACGCCATCATGGATCCTTCCTCCCTCTTTTCCGATTTCTGAAACTTCCTGACGCTCTTTGAATTGCTTACGTGGTCTCCTTAGGGGCTGCCTGACTCACCATTTTGCCCGACTTCATGCCATTCTAAACTATGTCCCCCATATTGATCGCCTCGGTAAAAGTCTTACCAATGGCGGCCAACATATAATGGAGGTAATCGGGATCCTGAGCTTGGAGAAAGTAGTCAATCATTTCTGCCTCTTTCATTGGTGGTTTAACCCTAGCAGCCTGCTCTCTCCACTTGATTGCATATTCTCTAAAGCTTTTTGTAGATTTCTTCTTTTTGTTGACAAGAGAGGAGCGGAATATTGTACTGAAATTGTTGGACAAAATCTTGAGCCATGTCGTTCCAAACGTGCCAGTGAAATATGTCTTGATCTATAAACCATTCTGAAGCAATTCCTGTCAAACTTTCCCCAAAATAAGCCATGAGTAATTCGTCTTTGCACCCTGCTCCACTCAATTGGTTACAATATCTCTTCAAGTGGTCCACAGGATCACCGCGACCATCATACTTGTCAAACTTAGGGGTCTTGAATCCATGTGGAAAATGAACATGGGGAAACATACATAAATCATTGAACGAAACACTCGCGTGGCCTCTCAAACCCTGTATGTTTCTCATGGTTTGTTCCAAACTCTTCACTTTTCTGGTCATTTCCTCTTGTTCCATATTCTTGTCGGGCTTTTCGACCTCGACTGGGAACATGTTCTGAGGAGTATACTTGTATGAATCTTGAACCTTGAAAATCAGTTCTGGAGAGTAACGTTGGGTATCATGAGCATTCAATTGTGGATCATTGTTGAGCTTTTGAGCGAGAGCCAGTTGAGGAATGGGTACAATATGTGGGTCATTCTGAAGGGTCGTATGGAGGATGTGGAATGTAGGTACTAGGGATAGTGGGGAGGTTAATGCTCGGACTAAATCCAAGTTGGTACAGTGGGTTACTTATTATGGAGATAGGCACTTGATTTGCAACTGACACATTATGAAGATTATCCGAAGGACCCAGGGGTAGTGAGGGCGGTGCCTGTCCGTTCACCCAGGCTTGGTACATATCTACCAATTGTTGTTTCAACACTCTTACTTCTTCAACCAGTCTCGAACCTTGTTCGACCAATTGTCCATGGACATCATCATTATCTAACTCATTCTCACTGTTGTTTCCCATTTTAATTTTTCCCTTTTGACCTCGTGTTATAAGGGTGAGTCGCCAGTTTAAACCACAAACCAACCACCTCTGTTTAACCTTATCTCTTTAGAAATAACAAATAACAAACGTGTTAGAGTTAGGCATTTTTTAGATATTAATCACGCATTGTATGCCATGCAGCTAATGCCATTTTAATTTCTAAAATAATTTTGGAAGGCTTCATGCTTCATCCCGGCTTGTTGGTTTATTTCCTTTTGAACTTACTTCTCTTTTATTTTATTTTTAATTTAATTTTTTATCATTTTTTTAGATTAGTTATGGCTGTTATTGCATCCGATGGGGATTGCCTACGTATCATGAATCAGACCACCACGTAGTTCAGGAGAAGAAATAACAATTATAATGATTTCTTCCTATTTGTTTATAAATAAAACAAACTAAAATGTTTTTCAATTATATAGAAAGAGAGAAAAGGAAATATATACAAACCGACTTTATTGACTCTAAAGACTAAAACATGACTGGAACAAACTTTGATAATAATTAAAAAAAAAGTCTCCAAAATAAAAAATTCGAGAAATAAATGAAACTAAGAGCTAATGGAATGCACTAAAAGTTAATCTTCAATAGTCTTCTTGCTTAAACTGATATCATCAATTGTCTGCATCTCTTGGCCTTCACTGTCCCCCTAAAGTCTCGTACAAATTCTGAAACACCGTTGGAAACTATGGAATGAGGACACATGCTTGTTGACCAACTTCCTTATTGTTTAGACGACGATGATCATCATGAACATATGCTGCTTTTTCTCCCAATCGAAGTACTTGTTCTCTAGCTTGCCCCATACTCATGTGACAATTCTGCAACCACATCTGGGTAGTGTTGAGGGTGTGCCCCATGTGAGCCTCACGTCCCTCATATTCTTCAATGCGAGAGTTTAACACACCTCTCTCAATCATCCACTGACACCGCTCTTCCTCAAAATCTGTGTGCTGATGACCCCTCTTTTGCCTTTTTATTTCTTCTAATTGTGCATAAAGCTGACTCTTTGAGCATATCCAGTGGGCCCTTTCTATTTCAAACTGCTCTTTCTGCTGATCAAACTCCAGTTGCTGCTGGTGCGCATCTTCTTCAATGATACTCAAGTCTTCTTGCAGCTTATGTATTTCAAAATTTCTGTTCGCCTCCACTCTTCTGACTAAACCAATCATGTTTTCCAGGTCTTATTCTAAGCAGGCTGCCTCATTTTTAGCATGCTTTATATCTTTATCCATGACCCGCAAAGTAGATTGATAATCTTTCTCAATGTTTAAACTAATATGAGCGACTCCAGCCTGATGTTGGGCTTGTTGTTTGGCAATTATCATCTGAGCATGCTCCAATTCCTCTTTCACCATTTCTATAGTTCTTTGATCATTTCTCCCCCTATTCGGCCCCTCAGGCTTATCTCTAAATGACGAAGGATCATGAAACCAAGTAATATAATCAGGGATAACCTCTCCACCATCTCGGTCCTCTACCATCTCATTGAACTCCGAAACTTTACTTGCATACCAAATTTTCATAATTTCCCCTTCGTCATGAGGTTGATCTTTATCAAAATCATAACAGAACTTGCTCATATCTCATGTTGGTGGCACCTCCTGTCGTCGTGCAAGTTGGCGCATTACTCGAAGTGGAGCATAAGGCTGACACCATCCAATCCTATAAGTACCAAATAAGAATGGTATGCAGACTCACAAATGACCTCTTTCGAGGAAAGCCAATCGTAATTCCATGTGATCTGTTTGGCAGACAAAGTAAGAAGTAGTTCTTTCTAGGCGTTAATCTCTTCAGGTAAGTCACAATTTTCAATTTTCTTCTGGTGATCAAAGGTGTGATTGGGCCAAAGCTTACTAAAATTAGAGATCGTAGGATGACGATTAAAATGCTCCAAAAACCATATTTGTAGCAAAATGTTGCAGCCATTGAAGTTTCGTCTGCCCAATTTACATCCAGTTAAAGCACGAAAAATGGAAGAAGGTATCATTGGGACCAAAGTACAGTCATCCCCTTTTGAGGTTAGGGCCTCAACTACACCTGCCAATCGGATGTCAATGCGTCCATCCCTTTCCGGAAAAACTACACGCCCTAAAAAAGCAACCATAAATGCAAACCTTTTGTGTATCTTCCATGTTTCCTTGTCTTCCTTTGATTTCAGTTTTCCCACATTCTTTTCGAATTTGCATTCGAGGTCGTACAAATGAAACAGAAATCCCAACTTAACCCAATTGCCTCCTAAACCTCCATAATTTCCATAGTTTATATTCAAGAGCTTCAGAAACTTACCCTCATTCACATTTTTTGGCACTATAGGTCTCTGGCGGCGAAGATTACGGCCCTACCCCTAGAAATGGGCGATTTCCTCCAAGGTCGGAGTCATCTCACAGTCAGTAAAATGGAACACATTATTTTCAAGATCCCAATGTGGAATCAAAGTTTCGATCAATCCCTCCTAGGCTTGATCGTAATCATGTGAACCACATGTCCCAAGTATTTCTTTATCTGGTTTCGCTCATATTTTTTAAAATCTCCTTACCAATCCCACAATAATTGTGGTATTTGATCAACAATGAGAAAATCCGGTATCCCTTTTAACCTGGGCCTCTTTTCAGACTTACCTCTTTCCCCACTCATGATGCATCTGTTTATCCAGACACGGGGTTAGGTTTTAGTTAAATATACTATTGACACAAAAATTTCGATTTCTCGAATTTGAAAAAAAAAAAAACCAAACTGTGGGACTAAAAAAAAATTAAATTAGTAATAGTCATTAAAAAAACAAAAGGCCCAAATAACTTTTTTTGTTTTGTAAAAAAACTAATTAAAAATAAAACTGGCCTCCCATTTCACATTTTCAATGCAGGTTTCAAGGCAATTTCGACAAAAAGACCGGATGCAAGTGCAAAACTGGTTAAAATAATAAATAATAACTAATAGTCCATAAAAAAACTTTTTTTTAACTCCTTTTTTTATGTTTATTTAAAATGGGGTTGAACCTCATGAAGGTTGCCTACGTATCTCACATCCGGTAAGAATCAAACCCGCATATTTCGGTTAAAATAACTAAAAAAGAAAACTATTTTGAAAATTGTTAGTTCACATACCAAAACTTTTCAAATTTTATTTAAAAAAAATAGTATTTTATGAAAACTTGAAAATTTCCTCTTTATTTATCCTTGTTTAATTCTATCCTAAAGCCGGTCAAGATTTGAGTGAAGCCTACCAAATCACGTTACATATAGCACATAAATATGAACATGTTGGTAGGGGTGTTCATCGGGCGGATTGGGCGGCTTTTTACGCTTAACGGTTTGGCTTAACGGTTATCGGCTTTTTAATATATTCATCCGTTAGCCAACCGATAAGTTATCGGGCGGATTGGTATCGGGTTAGCTCTTATCGGACGGTTACCGGGCGATTTATCAGTTTAATACCTATGGGATGATTCTTTTACACTATCCGTATATAGAAGTTAAAGCTCTAATATCAGTGCACTCAAAAGTAAAATTGTCACCCGAAAAGAGCTCCTTTATCGCTGAATTAAACCTTGTAATTGATGTTGGTAATGCAAAAAAGAGAGATTGTTGAAAGTCCGACCAAACTGAAAATTAAAACCAGCGACAGTTTTAATGTGATAATCACTGGTAAATAATGAATAGTGATGGCATGCCTATGTGGATCATTAAAACACCGATAAGGGGAGGTGGTGTGTACATAAATTAATCTTTACTAGTATATATCTATTGTGTAAACTATTTTAATTTTAATTTAAGAAAAATGCACAATGTGGATTTTGCGGATATATTTTCTATGCAGTACATAAGTCCCTTCTGCTATACACCTAAAATAAAGCTTCTCGCAACTATTTCTTGGATAAATTTTGATGGTAAATACAAATATGGGTAATGGGTATAGACAGAAGTCACTCAGTCAGAGCATATGGGGTGTTTGTTTTTGTAATTTTGTTATACACTTATACTTATTCATTTTTAAGGTTTTTAGTTTTTTATATTTAATATATATCATTATATAAATAAAAATAAATTATATATATATATATTCTTAACGGGTTAACGGATTATCCGTTAAGAAAATTGAATAATCCGCCCCCAGACCGATAAGCCGTTAATAAAAAAAATTCAATCCGTTCTCCGTCCGTTAAGCCGTTAAGCCGTTACCAGTAAGCCATTAAGCTTCGGTTCGGTTCGGTTTTCGGTTTCATATCAGTTTTGAACACCCCTACATGTTGGTCCAAAAAATTGGTACCTTTCCTAGACGGGCCCGACCCTTGTGTCGAGCCCTACTAAGTTCAATGCACATGATGCAAATAAAGTGTAACTTACAAGGGATATTCATTGCTTGTGGCTTGTTCTTCTAAGTTTTCAAATCCTAAAGGAGATGGTATCTAGACCTGGCTTACCCGGGTGGACAACCCGGGCCGAGGAGCATCAAGCATTACCAGTAGTAGAACAGCATTGGCTAGCTAATGGCTCTCCCGCCTAAACATGTGTGACTAAATCTTTCACCAGAAGCTGGTAGGCTAACTGGCTTTATCTCAAGATAGAAGTTTTGTGATGCTGGTAGGCAAACATAACATAACTACCTATCAGAAGACTCTGAGGTGTGCGAAAGAGGATACAATTTATATTAAGTTCAAATAAATATTAAAACGGCAAATAAGTGACAAATAGCACATTAGGCTTCCAAACACAATAATATCCAAAACTTGATAAAAGTCAAACAAGAATCAATATACAAAGCTCGAATTCTTATTAATTACTCCCAGCAGAGTCGCAAAGGCTGTCACATCTCTTTTTTCCCGCACAACCCTGTTACGAGGTTGAGTTAGAAGAGTTTTTCCTATTAAAGTGACATTTTGAAAAGGGATTATTTATTATTTAGAGTCGCCACTTGGAATTAAGTTTTGGTCTTCCAAGTCACCTATTATTTGAATCCCTTTTCAAAAGGAAGGTTTGACTCTTAATTTGTGGTCTACAAAAACAGAAGACTGAGAAAGGAATTCTGTTGACCGAGGGGAAGGTGTAAGGCACCCCTCGAGTTCTATGATTCTATCACGATCGCTTCTATTGATTAATGTAAGGCTTAAATCAATTTTTAACTATTCTTGTATTTTATTGATCATGGCTTATTTATTACTGCTTCACTTAATTTATTATATTTTTATTAATTAGTTTGACCAAGATGCGGTACACACACAAGGTACTTTCTTGAAATTAAATATTAAACCAAGGTACAGAATATATACATGGTTATAACATAGTTATTTTAAATTGAAAAGGTATCAATACGCGGAATGCGCACACAATCCTTTTATTATTTAAGCATATCAATCCAAGGCTCGGGTATGAACACATGAGCTAGTATTTTAAAGTGCATCTAAAAGTTTCTAGCATTTTTAGAGTATTTTATTTATTTATCTGTTTTATTATTGTTATTTTTTAATGGTTATAATAAATCTTAAGGTTTCAAAGTAAAATATAATTAAGAGATGACCATTGGCGTAGAAGATAGAACCAAATTAACGAAGTTCTCTATTGATGCGTTATAATTTAAACAAACCTACATTATATTAGATTTATCATTATCTGGAGACATCTATACAAAAAAAGAATATGCAAATTCCAGCCATATTTATCAATAGAACTTAATATAAAATAATTATCTTAATTAACTATTATATTGTTCTATGTGACTAACTTGCCATAATTTGATATACACGTCTATATGAACATGAATCTGATTTAACTATTAATGAACTAAAATTTCAGCATCTAAAATAATAAACTAACACATGTTCCAATAAAATTTTGTCAATCGCGTTATTTTAAACCAAAAATATAAATAAGCCTTCAAATAAAAATAAACAAAACTATAATGAAGTAAAAAAAAGTTCTTTAGGCACTCCTTCTAATTTAAATTGAAAGAGTGAGAAAGAATAAAAAGAACTCGTCTTAGTTATTATTTTACTAAGGCTGCAAACAATCAAGCGATATACATTAGATCGAACAAAAAATTCAATTGTCATGGAAATCTAAAATTAAAGATTAAAATAAACTCATCTAAGAATCTAGCAATTATCATAGAAGTCGTCCTCTTTTAGACGTATTTTTTAAAAAACTTCATAGTAAATAATATTGAGAATTCATAAATCGAATATGATTAAAACTTCTAAAATTCTTAAACATAAAATTACACAAAAGATATCAGCAAGCATATCTAACCATGTATGATTCAAATATTAATGAGACAGATATGAACCCTTTTTTTTTAAAGATTTCAACAAAATTACGGCTACAATCTACTAATTTCTAAAGTTAGCAATACTAACCTTTTTAGAACTACGAACACAGAACCGCGAATGAAATTCCAAACTCCATCTCCAACATTCTCTTCCTTTTTCGATGCCTTTTTTCTTTCTTTCTCTCTGTTTCCTTTGTTTTTTTCTCGTTTTTTCCTTCTTTTGCTTCTTTTTTTGTTTCAACGTTTTTTTTCTTTTCTCTTCCTTCTATTCTTTTTTTTCCGTTTCTTTCTTTGTTCTTTTTTCTTTCCGTTCTCTTTCTTTTCTTTTTTTTTTATATTATGTCTCCTGTTATGAAATAATATGAAAGACAAGAACAATAATTCAATAACAAGAGCAAATAGAGAGAAAAGTAGAGAGAGTTCTTCTTATTGATACTTAGAGAATGTTAGGAGTGATTTACAATGGTAGAGGGCACCTCTATTTATAGAGAGGAGGATGATTTATCTACCAAGAATAGAACTCTAGAATCTCTCTAATTAAAGACATTCACCTTAAATAGAAGTGTATTTATAACACTCCCCCTTGAATGTCTATTCAATGATGTGCCTCGTTAAAACCTTAAAACAAAACCCAATGGGAAAAATTAAAGTAAGGAAAAAGAGTACACATGTTTGAATATGCGCCTATTGGTTGCCTCGTTAAAAACCTCGCAAGGAAAATCCGGTGGGACAAAACCTTGTAAGGGAAAAAGAGTGCAACGCACATTAACTCCCCCTGATAAGAACATCAATTTATGTCCTTAAGTCTTCGCATCCCGATCTTGTGAACTAGCTTCTTGAAGGTTGATTTTGGTAGAGATTTTGTGAACAAATCAGCCATATTGTCGCTTGAACGAATCTGTTGAACATTGATATCACCATTCTTTTGAAGATCATGTGTGAAGAATAACTTTGGTGAAATATGCTTCGTTCTATCTCCTTTTATGAATCCTCCCTTCAATTGAGCTATACATGCTGCATTGTCTTCATACAAAGTTGTGGGTAGTTTATCATACTTCAAACCACATTTGTCTTGGATATGATGTATTATCGACCTTAACCACACACACTCTCGACTTGCTTCATGAATAGCAATTATCTCGGCATGATTATATGAAGTAGCCACAATTGATTGCTTAGTCGATCGCCAAGATATGGCGGTTTCTCCACAGGTAAACACATAACCCGTTTGAGATCGAGCCTTGTGTGGGTCGGACAAATATCCAGCATCAGCATAACCAACAAGATCCGGGCTGCAATTCTTGCCATAAAATAAGCCCATATCGGTAGTTCCCTTTAGGTACCGCAATATGTGTTTGATCCCATTCCAATGTCTCCTCGTAGGAGCCGAGCTAAATCTTCCTAAGACATTAACTGAAAAGGATATGTCAGGTCTTGTAGTATTTGCAAGATACATTAGTGCGCCAATTGCGCTAAGATATGGTACTTCAGGACCAAGTAGCTCTTCATTCCTTTCTTGTGGTCGGAATGGATCTTTGTTCACATCAAGTGATCGAACAACCATCGGTGTACTTAAAGGATGTGCTTCATCCATGTAAAACCGTTTCAGTACCTTTTCTGTATAGGTAGATTGATGAACAAAAATTCCGTTTGCCAAATATTCAATTTGCAAACCAAGACATAGTTTAGTCTTTCCGAGATCTTTCATCTCGAATTCATCCTTTAGATAATCAATTGCCTTTTGGAGTTCTATAGGGGTTCCAATAAGGTTTATGTCATCGACATATACGGCAAGTACAACAAATTCCGATGTTGTTTTCTTTATAAAAACACACGGGCAAATGGCGTTATTTATATAGCCTTCTTTTAACAAGTACTCACTAAGACGATTATACCACATTCGTCCAGATTGCTTTAGACCATACAAGGATCTTTGCAATTTAATTGAGAACATTTCCCGAGATTTTGAATTATGCGCGTTTGGCATCTTGAGTCCATCGGGAATTTTCATGTATATCTCATTATCAAGTGAGCCATAAAGATAGGCAGTAACCACATCCATTAAGTGCGTGTCAAGCTTTTTATGGACAGCAAAACTTATGAGATAACGAAAGGTTATCGCATCCATTACAGGCGAATATGTCTCTTCATAATCGACACCAGGCCTTTGAGAAAAACCTTGTGCAACAAGGCGTGCCTTATATCTTTGTACCTCGTTTTTCTCATTTCTTTTGCGTACAAAGACCCATTTATAGCCGACAGTCTTAACACCATTAGGTGTTTCAACTATAGGGCCAAAAACTTCACGTTTTGCCAGCGAATTCAATTCTGATTGAATTGCTTCTTGCCACTTTAGCCAATCCTGTCTTTTTCGACATTCTTCAACAGATTGAGGTTCAAGATCCTCACATTCTTGCATAATGCTAGAGGCTACATTATAAGCAAAGGCATTATCCACCACAATATCCACTCGATTAATATTTGCCTCAATATTAATTGGATTTAGGGATAGTTCCGTATTTTCCAGATTCTCGGGCTCAATGGATTCTTCATGAATCTCAGAATTTGTTAAATCATGAGATTCTTTCGTGGTGTCATTTTGATCGTTCTTTTTCCTCTTTCTAGGATTTCGATCTTTGGAACCTAATGGTCTGCCACGCTTCAGGCGTGCATTTGACTCATTGGATATGACACTAGATGATTGTCCAACAGGGACATCAATACGGATTGGAACATTTTCCGCGGGAATGTGGGATTTCGTTATCCTCTTCAAGTCCGTAAATGTGTCAGGCATTTGATTTGCTATTCTTTGCAAATGGATAATCTTTTGTACCTCTCTTTCACAAATAGAGGTATGTGGATCAAGATGAGATAATGATGCATTTTTCCACAAAATTTCCCGTTTGGTTTCACTAACTTCTCCCCCTAATTTTGGGAAAAGTGTCTCATCAAATCGACAGTCTGCAAATCGTGCAGTAAACAAGTCGCCTGTCATGTTTCGAGGTAGCGAATGATGGAGGGCGATTCAAACCCAACATATATTCCTAACCTTCTTTGCGGACCCATTTTGGTGCGGGATGGCGGTGCTATAGGCACATATACTGCGCATCCAAAAATTCTTAAATGGGATATATTGGGTTCATGACCCAAAACCAATTGCAACGGGGAATACTTGTGGTAATTCGTCGGTCTGAGACGAATTAGCATTGCTGCATGTAAGATGGCGTGACCCCATACCGAAGTGGGCAGCCTCGTTCTCAGAAGTAATGGCCTTGCAATCAACTGCAGGCGTTTAATTAACGATTCTGCAAGACCGTTTTGAGTGTGAACATGAGCTACAGAATGTTCAACTTTTATCCCGATTGATAAGCAATAATCATTAAATGCTTGGGATGTAAACTCAGCAGCATTATCCAGTCTAATGGACTTGATTGGATTATCTGTAAATTGTGGTCGTAGTCGAATTATTTGTGCCATTAATTTCGCAAACGCAAGGTTGCATGATGACAACAGGCACACATGAGACCATCTACAGGATGCGTCTATCAAGACCATGAAATACCTAAATGACCCACTAGGTGGGTGAATAGGTCCACAAATGTCCCCTTGTATACGTTCCAGAAACGTGGGTGACTCAGTCCCAACCTTTGTTGGTGATGGCCTGATAATCAACTTGCCTTGATAACACGAAGTGCAAGGATATTCATTATTCGAAAGAATTTTGAAATTCTTTAACGGATGCCCATATGAGCTTTCTATAATCCGTCTCATCATGACCGATCCTGGGTGTCCCAATCGATCATGTCAAAGTACAAAGGTATTGGAATCAGTAACCCTTTGGTTTACTGTTGAATGTGCCTCAATTGCACTAATTCTTGTCCAATACAGGCCACAAGATAAAGACGGGAATTTCTCAATAACCCTCTTTTGGCCGGAGACATTCTTTGTGATGACGAGATATTCAAGATTATCGTCATCCATTGTCTCAATATGATAGCCATTCCGGCGTACATCTTTAAAACTCAACAAGTTTCTCTTAGACTTGGAGGAGAACATTGCATTCTCTATGATTAACGTCGTGCCTTTGGGCAGAGTTACAATTGCTCTTCCGGAGCCTTCAATCAATTTACTACTTCCAGAGATTGTAGTAACGTTTGCCTTACACATATTTAGTTGAGAGAAATATTTCCTTTCTTTGAGTATTGTATGTGTAGTACATGAATCAACTAGACAAATACTTTTACAGTTGGACTTTGATCCAAGTTCGCTTTGTGAGATATCCATATTTGCTATCCCATAGTTTGACATACAAAAGAGATACACGAACATAAGAATAAACAAGTTCAATTCGTTTGTGTCACATAATATTTTCAAAATCTGCTGCTAACAGTTGACTAACAAAATCAGATATGTTATCCATAATTGATTACTTTGCAGTTTGAAAATTTCAGTTTAAACATTTTCTTCAAACAATCGATTGTTAAACACAAACAATCGATTGTTGAACATTGACAATCCATTGTTAAACACACACAATCGATTATTTGCTATTTTGAAAAACTTCAGATCACACTATCTTAAGACAATCGATTGTTATGCATAGACAATCGATTGTGGATGATTTTTTAAAAATTCCAGATTACACTGTCTTAACGACAATCGATTGTTAGACAAAGACAATCGATTGTGGATGATTTTTGAAAAATTCCAGATTACACTGTCTCAACGACAATCGATTGTTAGACAAAGACAATCGATTGTTGATCAATTATTTTTCAGCTTTAATGCGAAAATAGTAGATAATCGACTAGTTTTTCAGGCTAGTCGATTACCCCAACTGGAAAATAAAAATTTTATTGATATTTGAGCATATTGAAGATATTCTAAAAAACTACTGCTAACATTGCATCATGAACTAACTAATACGAGGTAATACTAATGACTATTAGTTTATTCACTAACTAATACAAATAAGTAGAATAAAATCAAATAACTCCATCTTCTTTCATTACGGACCCATCGCCGATTAGGTGGTCTATTTTCCCCTCGGGTTGCTCAAAGAAGTCTGCCACATCCAGGTGGGTGATGTCCTCATTGTCGTCATTGACAAAATTTGTTTCAGGGCCTTTTCTCTTTCGAGATGCTTGATAAAGGTCAACCAAGTGTCTTGGTATACGGCAAGTCTTTGACCAGTGCCCTTTCCCACCGCAACGATAACATATAGTTTCTGAACCATTTGCCTTAGGATCTTCATGACCCCGTTTCTGCTTTCGGCGGTTATCTCTCTTCGGGGGTTGACGGACTTCATTGGAATTTCTTCCTTGTCTACGTCCCTGGCTATGACCCCGTTTACGACCATGACCATGGTCCTTTTCATGTTTGGCATAATGAGAGTGCACCTTGTCTGCTTCAGGCAGTGGTGTAGACCCAGTGGGTCGATTTTCATGATTTCTCATGAGCAGGTCATTATTTCGCTCAGCCACTAGTAGAAGAGAAATCAGTTCAGAGTACTTTGTAAAGCCTTTCTCTCTGTACTGTTGTTGCAGTACTATATTGGAGGCATGAAACATTGTAAACGTTTTCTCAAGCATATCATAATCGGAGATATTATCCCCGCATAGCTTCAATTTAGAAGTAATTCTGAACATTGCAGAATTATATTCAGAAACGGACTTAAAGTCCTGGAGCCTCAGATGAGCCCAATCATACCGTGCTTGTGGCAGAGTGACCAACTTCAGGTTGTCATATCTCTCCTTTAAGCCGTTCCACAAGATGAGTGGATCCTTGACGGTGAGATATTCAATCTTCAAACCTTCATCAAGGTGATGGCGCAAGAAAATCAAGGCCTTCGCACATTCTTGGGTGGATGCTTTTTCTCTATCTTTGATGGTGTCTCCGAGACCCATAGCATCTAAGTGGATTTCAGCATCCAACACCCATGTCATATAATTCTTGCCCGAAATTTCAAGGGCAACGAACTTTCTTTTTGTAATGTCAGACATAATCGAAAATTAAATTAGGAAGAGGGAAATACCTTAGATTTTTCGAGAATGGTTCTTGAGATGGTAGAGTCTCGTGCTGATAACGTGTTATGAAATAATATGAAAGACAAGAACAATAACTCAAGAACAAGAGCAAATAGAGAGAAGAGTAGAGAGAGTTCTTCTTATTGATACTTAGAGAATGTTAGGAGTGATTTACAATGGTAGAGGGCACCTCTATTTATAGGGAGGAGGATGATTTATCTACCAAGAATAGAACTCTAGAATCTCTCTAATTAAAGACATTCACCTTAAATAGAAGTGTATTTATAACATCTCCCTTTTATTTTATAAAGGGAATATGGGTGGTATGTAAAAGAGTTAGAGTTTGAGTTGGAGTGGGAAGTCGAAGTTGAGAAGATCATGGTAAGTAGTTAGGATAATTTTTGTTTGAATCTTTTAAGATTTATCCCTTTTTATTATATTATTACTTATTATTATTATTATTATTATTATTATTATTATTATTATTATTATTATTATTACTATTATTATTGTTGTTGTTGTTGTAGTTTGCTTTTGCCCCTTTTTTTTTTTGGTTTTTTGTTAGTTAGTTTTTTTTTGTTTTATTTAATAACTTTTACTTATTCTTTATTAATGAAGAAATTAGAAAGTAAATGCATAGTTAAAAATATTAGTTAGCTACCTTATACTTAAATATTATATACATAAGAAAATTAAATATTTACATTGTAGTTTAAATTATACTAAGAAAAATATTATAGCTTACATTTAAAATTCCAAATAGATTTTTTTCTTTTATTTAAAACTAGGAGTACAACTTATACTCTAAGAATGTGAATATATAATAGTATTTTTTTTAAATAAAACCTACTAAGAGTATGATAATAGTTTTAAAATATTAAGATTAGACGTAAATGAAATATTTATACTAAACTAGTATAGAATTTGGGTGTGATCAAAAATTAGGTGTTCACACTTCCAATTTAGAACCCATGGTCATGCTTGACACCAATGTATAGATACTCGTCACCATGCCTATACGTCGTACTTAACAAAGAAAAATTAGCACATAAGACTCAAATCTTAATCCCTCAAACTAGGGTTAGACTAAACATTTAACTCAATGCCTTGAATTCAACTCAAGCCTTAATTAAAGTCTTTCCCCTTGGTTCCACCACCAATTCGCTCGAGTCTAATCATAAATTACTTAATCTCATTGACAAATGCAAAATGAATCAATCCCGATGCATGAATATAAGTTTTATAAAGTGTTACCCCAAAAGGTCAAAATGCCCCTAGGCTCACGTGGTCGAAACTCGAGGTTCGGACCAAAATACGGTTACCCATTTACCCACGAATTCAAATATATGTTTGTTTTGAAATCAGACCTCAAATTGAGGTCCAATTTCTCTATTTTTAGAAAATCTAGGTTTTACCCAAAACACCCAATTTCCCCATGAAAATCCTTAATTTGAAGTTGAGATAATGTTAAAAGATGTTAAAGAGTGAAGAAAATGAGTTAGAAATTACTTATCAATCGTTTTGGAGAAGAAGAGTTATTTGGAAATTACTTTTTATGTTTTAGAGTTGTTGAAAAGTGTAAAATAACTGAAATCACGTGTATTTATACCCCTCTCAGGGCCCCTGTGCGGACTGCGCAAAAAGGACCGCGGCCACACAGGCTTGCTGAAGGCCTGCGGGTGTTTGCCCAGTGCGGACCGCACTAAGGCGATCGCGACTACGCAACACCCACTGCAAACTGCGCAAAGGTGACCGCGGTCGCACGCATTTTCTCGGGGGCCGCGCTAGAGGGTTCAGATACCTGTCAATTTTCTGAACTTGCAACATCTGATCTTTTTAAGCCTAAGGCATCCCGGAACCAACTCGAAGTTCACCCGAGCCCTCAAAACTCTAATCCAGGCATGCACAAGCCTCAAAAACATCTTACAAACGTATTCGTGTGATCAAATCACCAATATAACATCATGAACATAAAATTTCTCAAATCTCCCTTTTAAGCATAAATTCCCAGTTAGGGCCTGGATCGCGTCAAACGACGTCCAACTTTAACCAAACTTTACAGAAAATGTTTAAATCACATAAGATTATACCGGGCGCCAGAACCAACATACGGGCCCGATACCATAGTCTTCCAATTGAATTTCATTTCCATTTTCCATAATTATTTTCAGAAAACAATTTTACTCAAAAATTCATTTCTCGGGCTTGGGACCTCGAAATTCGATTCCAGGCATACACCCAAGTCCCATATTTTCCTACGGATCCTCCGGGACTGGCAAATCACGGGTCGGGGTCCAGGTCCGTTTACTCAAAAAATATTGACCGAAGTAAATTTAATTATTTTAATATCAAATTTTAGGATTTTTTCTGACAAAATTTATATTTAAGCTTTTCGGCTACGCGCCCGGACTGCGCACATCAATAGAAGCAACCCTAAATTAGGTTTTCAGGGCCTCGGAGATACAGAACGAAGAAAGAAATAGGTGATGGCCTTCCAGGTCGTCACAGTCTCCTTTTGTCTTTTTGTTTTCTTGAGCCGAGTGTATTTCAGGAACAGACTCTCTACTCCTTCGGGATAGGGGTAGGGGCACACTACCATTCCCACACCTCATTAGTAAAATTTTACTGAGTTATTATTGTTATTTTTATTTATAATCGTAACTTGGGTAAGTTTACGCATACTTTGATTCATTTTATGTATTAAGTGATATTTCGTACGAGGTAATTTTATTTAATAAGATTTGGATAGATATAAGGAACTCACCTAGTATTTTTTCTAGCACAAAAATTTGAACTTGAAACCTTATAGTTTTAAATATATAATAGAGTTACAATCATCAAAATACAACTCTAATCCTTCTCTCAAAATGTCAAACCTGCTTTTTATTAATTTCAAAATCTACTCCATTTTGGTAACTAGAGTTTCCAACTTTAGTTATTCTCTTTCGAGAAGGGAATACGGTCAAATTTGTCTTTGTACTAAAAATTGAATAACTTTGTCTTCGTATGACTTTTTCCCCTTTTTACCGTTCATCCCTAAGGGAGCTCGAATTTGAGGGTAATTTTAAGTCATAGCCAAACGGTAAAGAGTAGATTTGAACTTCCATTAGAAGAATTTGGACATGTAGGGTGTGTTGCATACGAAAAAAAAATTCGAATCTTTTCTAGTTTTGTATATTTAATTGGCTTAAATATGTTAAAAAATAATTTTCTTATGAATTAATTTTCCTCTAATTGAAAAAAAATATTTTCTTTATTAAGAGAAGGGAAAACATTTTTCAAAACTTCTTCTCAACCTTCCCCGCCCTCACCAATCCACCCTACCCCCTTTCTCAAAAAAGATTTTTTTCTTTTCAAATTTTAATTTTTTCGTTACCACCTACCCTGCTACCCCTCAACCCCACCCCACCCACTTCCTCAAAAAAATTTATTTTTTTTCTTAATTTTAAATTTTTATTTTTTCGTTTTTCTAATCCACTCACTACCCACTCCAAACCTCCCCCCCCCCCCCCCCCCCCCCCCCCGCACAAAGAAATATTTTTTTATATTTTTTGTAATTTAAATTTCTATTTTTTGTTAGAATAAGTGCTTAACGCTAGAGGGGGGGGGGGTGAATAGCGTTTTATACAAAATCACAGGAAAATATAACTCAAATGCGGAATTTAAAGAGTAAGGAAGAAGTGCACCAAAGTTATACTGGTTCACCACAAACTGTGGCTAAGTCCAGTCTCTTGAGATACAATCTCAAGGTTCAACTAATTCCATTAAGCTTGCGGGTGCCTAACAAACCGTTACACTTGCTCAAGGATACCACACCTTAAGACTTCACTTGCTCGAGGATACCTCACCCCAAGACTTCACTGTTAAGCTTCCGGGTGCCTAACAAACCGTTACAACTTGAGAACTTGAATCACACAAGTCTCAAACAACCTTGCTCGAGGATACCTCACCCCAAGACTTCAAACGAAGGAATAAAATATTCCTTCTTACAACAAGGGATTATAAAATCTCCCTCTCTTTATAGAGTAGATATGAGTAAACAAGTACGCTCAAGAACACAACAATAAATTCAAGAAATAGCTTCTCAAAGGCAATTAAAAATATGAAATGAATGTAGAATGTTTGGAAGCTTGTATCTGATATTTGCTCATATTGTTGTATTTAAAAGAGTGATTTTGAGGTGTATTTATAGGCCTCAAAATGCCCCAGACCGTTGCTTAATCGTCAGTTAAAAAGCCTGATTTTGTGCTCATACAATCGATTGTATGGTCTGTATAATCGATTGTATGACCAACGTTCAAAAGACAGATTCCTGTTTTTTTGCAATATAACCGATTGTATGGACTGTATAATCGATTATCTTTCAACGTTCAAAAATCAATTTAGGAATCTGTTCAAGAATAACCGATTGTTTATGAAATATAATCGATTGTATGATGACGTTAAAAAATCAGTTCAAGATTCTGTGCTAACATAATCGATTGGAAGAAGTGTATAATCGATTATATATTGATGTTTAAAATAACACTTTTGCAACGGTCTTAACAAAATCGATTGTTGAAATATAAAATCGATTGTTTTGTTGTTTTGAAAATTTTGTTAACACACTGTCTCAGCATAATCGATTGTGCAATGTACATAATCGATTATATAGCTATTTCGAAAGATTCATTTAAACACTGTCTCAACATAATCGATTGTTAAAATCATATAATCGATTATATGCTATTTTGAAAAACTTCAAATCAAACTGTCTTAGTAAGATCGATTGTGAGAAAGTATATAATCGATTGTTTTGTAGTTTTTGAAAATTCCAGTTTTGGCGGTCTTAATATAATCGATTGTAAGACTTTTATAATCGATTATATAGGTCCAGATTTAAAAGACATGTTTAAAAATCATTTTGGCTAAAAGGTAAATCATTTTGTTTTAAATCAAGTATGCATGTTTTGATGAAAAATGATTTTACGAGAGAAGCCAATACTTGAATATGTTGTTGAATCAAGATCACAATATAAAACGACTCAACTATAACTTCATTGCTTTGCTTGATCTTGTTCTTGTTTCTCTTGTGCTTAACTGTTAGCGTTCCATCGTTGGATTGTCAGTTATCAAAACCTACACAGATCAACACACGTTTAGTTTGAGAACGTGTTTTCAACAATTTCCCCCTTTTTGATAATGGCAAACCAATGTCGGGGATATGCATATTAATGACAGTTCAAGACTAGTATTCCCCCTCAATTTATGCAAATGGTTATTAGTGTGCATAGCCCTTATTCTTCCCCCTTTTGACATTAACAAAAAGTGCAAGATTAAAATTTCATTATAAAATAGGGAAGTACATAATGAAACAACAAAAAAAAGTTGGCATAAAATTAACGAAATTGTACAAAATAAAAACTAGAAATTTTATTCATCATCATCTTCTTCCGCCACGTCGTCCGGCACTGTTTCATAAGGGACAAGTCCACCATATGGATAGTGAATATGATCAAAATATCCATAGAGCTCATAGGTCAATCGAGTGACGTTTTGATCAATGCGATTGACGGAAGTGGACAATGAAGCAAGCTGGTCGGAAATAGTTTGAAGAGATTGAGCTTGAGGGCGACGCGTTTGAGGAGTTGGAGGAGGAGGAGCCACATGTTCGCCGACGTTGGGAAAGGAAGATTCTGAAATTTCCCAATGTTTAGTGCCCTTTTTGATGGGACCGACAGTGGTGTTAAAACCAGAAGCTTCAAGAATATTCATTACAAGAAAGGCATAAGGAAGGGGTTTATCGTCCCCAAGGGCATCAAGCATGTGAATTTTGACGAACTTGCACCAATTGATGCTAGCCCCGGTGATGATGGCATGCATGAGCTTAGCGTCCTCATGTGTTAAAGTGGTATGTTGAATTTTCGTGGTTTGAGAACACGGGTTATATAGTAGAAGATTAAACGATATTCGGGGAGCATGCCTGTGATGGTTGGACGACGGTTGGTCAGATTAGGATCAAATGCTCCAAGCCCTATTTGGTTTAAGAGAAGTTTTTCATCAAATAATGCTCCGGCTTCTCTAATGTACAGTGAAATGTCTTCCCCATTTCGAGGAAGTTGAGAAATCATTTGTAAGTTTTCTTTGGTTAAAAGAATTTGAACTCCATTAATGGTTGAAACAAGATCACCATCAGCGTCCTCCTGAAGATTTGAATAAAAGGCGCGAATCAATGGAGGATGAATGTGAGGATATTTAAGAAATAGAAAATCAAGGAGTTTGCTTTGTCTAAGCATGTTTGCAGTTGCTGCGGGCGCACTTGATTCGAGATATTGAGTGGTCGAAAAGCGAGGAGGAAGGATTTCTCATTTTTCAAATTTTGTTATGAATCGAGTAAGTTCTGCTTCAGAGTCGAATCGCAAATAAGAACCGTCTTGATAAGGAAAGACGGGAGTAGGAGCAGCAGAGGAAGAGGCAACATTTTTGCCGGAACGGGATCGTTTTGGGTGTCTGCTCGTCATTTTGATGAAAGATTTGAGAGCTGTTTGAAGAAGTTTTTGAAAGTATTCAAGAAATTTTGAAGCTTGAATTGATTGTAAAGTGAGGAAGATGAAGAGTAGTAACTCCTATTTATAGAGTGTGAAGTAAAGAGAGCAATTAATGGAAATAGTTTTCAGATTTTGAGTCAGAAACGGTAAAGATTTTGAACACAGACCGTTACACAATCGATTATGGAACCGACATAATCGATTATTAAGGACTATTTGAATTGTACTCGGAATAGATAAAACAATCGATTTTGTAAGTGTTGCAGGAATCAGAACGGTAACAAGATTTGAATACTGACCGTTTGACACTCGATTATGGAGCCTGAATAATCGGTTATAGAAAATTTTTGAATTATTGCAGAAGACAGATAATCGATTATGAAATTTGAAGTAATCGATTTTATGAAGGCAGTGAGTATTGTATGGTCCAGTGATTCTGAGATAATCGATTATGGGGGTTTTAACAATCGATTGTATATAGGCAGTGAGTTATAAGGACCTGAGTGAATGTTGGATAATCGATTATGGAAATTTGTATAATCGATTATATGAAGGCAGTGTTATACGGACAACAGAGACGGAAAAAGATAATCGATTTTACCAGTTTAACAATCGATTATTTTCAAAAACTTGTAAAACTGAATCTGAATAAAATCGATTAGTGATACATATAATCGATTACTATATGTGATACCAAAAATCCTGCAAAACAAAATTAGGCGCCTCCGACGCTCAAGTCAGTAATTGTTCAAAACATAAATGCAACCTAAGTGTATGCATTAGATCAACGTAGAGTCAAGAATTCCGAGTTCACTTCGAATACGGAAGAACGACTCTTTATCTAAACGTTTGGTGAAGATGTCCGCTAATTGATGTTCAGTCTCAACAAACTCAATTTCGACATCACCTTTGAGAACGTGATCTCTTATAAAATGGTGCCTAATTTCTATGTGTTTCGTTCTTGAGTGAAGAATAGGATTCTTCGTCAAGCTTATGGCGCTAGTATTGTCACATCGAAGAGGGACGTGGTCAATACTAAGACCATAATCCAAGAGTTGTTGCTTCATCCAAAGGATTTGAGCACAACAACTCCCCGCGGCTATATATTCAGCCTCGGTTGTGGATAACGCAACACTAACTTGTTTCTTGCTTAACCAAGAAACTAAGGAGTTACCGAGCAAATGGCAAGTGCCACTAGTGCTCTTGCGGTCTAATCTGCATCCTGCAAAATCAGAGTCAGAATAGCCAATTAATTGGCATGAAGAACCTTTGGGATACCAAAGTCCCACATTCAAAGTTCCAATTAGGTACTTCATTATCCGTTTTAACCGCAGTAAGATGTGATTCCTTCGGACACGATTGATATCTAGCGCATAGACAAACGCTAAACATTATATCAGGTCTACTAGCAGTAAGATAAAGTAAGGATCCAATCATACCTCGGTACTTCTTGGTGTCTACCTCCTTACCTTTCTCATCTTTGCCAAGATGGTCAGACGTGCTCATTGGAGTGGCCATTGCTTTGGCGTTGCTCATTTCAAATCAATTCAGCAACTCCTTGCAATATTTAGTTTGACAAATGAAAGTTCCCTCTTTCATTTGCTTAACTTGCAGCTCCAAGAAGAAATTAAGCTCGTCCATCATTGACATCTCAATTTGCTAGTCGTGAGTTTTAATAAAAAAACTCCTTGCATAAAACTCATTAGTTGCTCCAAAAATAATATCATCAGTAAAAAAATTCATTTTGAAATACAAAGATAATACAAAAATATTATCATCAACATAAAAGTTATGCAACCTATTTCCCTTCAATGAAAATTCCCCCTCAAATAAGTCATATTAGAATGTAAAGACATTCCCCCTTATTTGATACATATTGCCTAAACTCTTCCCCTTTTTGCAAAGAGAGAGTAAATTAAGGCAACTTCCCTTTTTCGACATTTCCCCGAAAATCAAAATAAAACAGGAAAGATATTGAGGAATATGCATGATGAAGATTGCCGAATAACTTGAAAAAAATATACCAATTTATAAAAACATAACATATCAATTTTTATTTTCAAAATAATACCAATTGTTAGAAACACATAACATATCAATTTGATATTTTCAAAATGATATCAATTGTTAAAAACAACATGATAAAACCATTTGTTGGAAAACATAACAAATGTATCAAATGTTTTTATCAACAGTGATACTAATTGTTATTTTTAGCAAAACATATTACTAAAAATTATATCAACTGTTAATTTCTAACAAATCAAACGTTTTATTCATCAAAACATGAATGAAATATTTTTACCAAAAACATGCTAACAGTTAATACATACCAACTGTTAAACAAACATTTCAAAAGATATTTTTATCAAAAAGATACTAATTGTTAACACATATCAACAATTAGGTTTTTAAAAAATAACTAATATTTATCAAAACATGGATCAATCATTATTGTTAATAAAAATACTTGATACCAATTGTTGTTAAAAAAAAATTATCAACACAAATAATTGATACCAATTGTTAACAAGGATATATCAATTGTTAACACATATCAACTACTACGAAAAAAATATTTTAACTAACTGAAATTCCTTTTTCGATGCAATGAGGTTTCGTGCTTGGTGCATCTACTACAGTATCGTAGTCTTCAAGCACACCTGCAAAAGTACCTAAAAATAGGTTTTTGGTACCCAAACACTTTCCTTGGGGGTTAGGTAAATCATAGTGTTGTATCGACTATTATGTCTATGTCGTGTAAAACAAATGGGGGCTATATGACCTACCCGGTTGCAATAATGACAAATCACATTTGGATTATGCATTTTTCTAGGATGATAGTAATTAGAGGATCTAAATTTATTCATCCTATTTTTATGAAAATTGTTTTCATACAATTTTTGAAATTCATGTCTAGGTGGTCTAAACATGCCAACATTTCTTCTATTATTTGTTTTAGGAAAATTAGCCACTCTATGATTAGTATTTCTAGGTGGATTTATTTTCACTTGCCTAGGTTGAGTCTTAGGCGATTTATGAATGGACTCAACTTTTTCTTCATTTTTAAAACCTATGCCTTGCTTAGTGGATTTCAAATTATCAAGCACATTATTGAGGTTTTCGTGTGAGGAGTTAAACTTGTGCTAAGTGCTCTTAAGTCTATCTACTTCTTCTTTCAAAGATTTGCAAGAAGAACAACCTTTGTTTGAGCTTTCTGATTTATCGGCAC
The DNA here is from genome assembly GCA_034376525.1 of Nicotiana benthamiana. Classification (NCBI taxonomy): domain Eukaryota; kingdom Viridiplantae; phylum Streptophyta; class Magnoliopsida; order Solanales; family Solanaceae; genus Nicotiana; species Nicotiana benthamiana. Next base: position 96,668,709 of record CM067330.1, read on the forward strand.
TTCTTTTGCCGTAAAAACGATTTTCCTCTTTCAATTTCTCGTTTTCAAGATTTAATTTTTCAAAATCTTTTTCTTTTACGGAAAGTTGATTTCTTAAAACTTTTATTGATTTTGAAGCTTTAATAAACTCATTGTAAAGCTCATCAAAGGCATCTCGCATTTCTTCTAAAGAAAAAATATTTTTAGAATTGTTACTTACCTCGTTTTGAGTTTCTTCATGTGCCATAAGACACAAGTTTGCGGCTTCCTCTTCTCCGTCGCTTGACCCGTCTCCTGAGTTACCTCCCCACGAGATGTATGCCCGTTGCTTCTTTTCGGGCTTCTTCTCCTTCTTTACATTTGGGCAATTTGGTTTGATGTGCCCAAATTCCCCACATCCGTAGCATTTTAGCGGTCCTCCTAGCCGCTTCCCTTTTCGTTCATACTCCTTGCGCATGAACTTGTTGAACTTCTTAATAACGAGTCCAAACTCGTTATCTTCGTCACTTGACTCTTCATCAATTTTGAGTTGAGTCGTGCTTGCTTTTAAAGCAATTCTCCTCTTCCCTTGATCAATTAAAGAGGGGTTAAGAATAGTAGATTTGTACGTTTTAAGGTTACCTCTTAGCCCGTCGATTGTGACATTGGTGACGCCTATTGATTCTTGAATAGCGTCAGCCTTCGAGCGCCATTTCGAAGTTAGGCTTCTCAGAATTTTACGGACAAGTTCTCGATTCGTAAATGTCTTCTTTAGGGCATGTAAATTGTTGACGATTTTTGAAAATCGTTCAAACATTTCATCTATTTTCTCACCTTCCTGCATACGAAATAATTCATACTCATGGGTTAGAAAATCAAATTTTTCTTCTCTAACCTGGTCAGTGCCTTCATATGTGATCTCCAGTTTGTCCCACATTTGTTTGGCAGTGGAACAACAAGAAGTTTTCCAATAGTCATCGGGATTTATGGCACAGAACAACATGTTGATAGCCTTGGCATTATTCTCCACTTTTCTAATGTCGTTCGCAGTATATTCTTCTTCCAGCTTTGGGACGACTTTATTACCATCTGCTTTGGAGGGAATCTGTTCACCATTTTTAATAATTTTCCAAATTAGAAAATTATTTGCCTGGATGAATATCCTCATTCTTACCTTCCAGTAGGTGTAGTTGGTTCCATCAAAAAGTGGTGGCCTTGTGGTGCAAGATCCTTCACCTATTCCTGCATAAGCACTACGAGTAGAAGCCATAGAAAGATTCTCTCAAACTGTTAAGTCTTACAGAGAGTTAGGCTCTGATACCAATTGTTAGAATAATTGCTTAACGCTAGAGGGGGGGTGCTAGTACATCTGAGACTTCTTAATTGGCTAGTTGTTAGCGTTTTATACAAAATCACAGGAAAATATAACTCAAATGCGGAATTTAAAGAGTAAGGAAGAAGTGCACCAAAGTTATACTGGTTCACCACAAACTGTGGCTAAGTCCAGTCTCTTGAGATACAATCTCAAGGTTCAACTAATTCCATTAAGCTTGCGGGTGCCTAACAAACCGTTACACTTGCTCAAGGATACCACACCTTAAGACTTCACTTGCTCGAGGATACCTCACCCCAAGACTTCACTGTTAAGCTTCTGGGTGCCTAACAAACCGTTACAACTTGAGAACTTGAATCACACAAGTCTCAAACAACCTTGCTCGAGGATACCTCACCCCCAAGACTTCAAACAAAGGAATAAAATATTCCTTCTTACAATAAGGGATTATAAAATCTCCCTTCAAGTGTATGAAAACGCTTAACACTCACTTAAACAGAACTCTCTTTATAGAGTAGATATGAGTAAACAAGTACGCTCAAGAACACAACAATAAATTCAAGAAATAGCATCTCAAAAGCAATTAAAAATGTGAAATGAATGTAGAATGTTTGGAAGCTTGTATATGATATTTGCTCAGATTGTTGTATTTAAAAGAGTGATTTTGAGGTGTATTTATAGGCCTCAAAATGCCCCAGACCGTTGCTTAATCGTCAATTAAAAAGCCTGATTTTGTGCTCATACAATCGATTGTATGGTCTGTATAATCGATTGTATGACCAACGTTCAAAAGACAGATTCCTGATTTTAAGCAATATAACCGATTGTATGGACTGTATAATCGATTATCTTTCAACATTCAAAAATCAATTTAGGAATCTGTTCAAGAATAATCGATTGTTTATGAAATATAATTGATTGTATGATAACGTTAAAAAATCAGTTCAAGATTCTGTGCTAACATAATCGATTGTAAGAAGTGTATAATCGATTATATATTGAAGTTTAAAATAACACTTTGGCAATGGTCTTAACAAAATCGATTGTTGAAATATAAAATCGATTGTTTTGCTGTTTTGAAAATTTCGGTAACACACTGTCTTAGCATTATCGATTGTGCAATGTACATAATCGATTATTTTGCTATTTCGAAAGATTCATTTAAACACTGTCTCAATATAATCGATTGTTAAAATCATATAATCGATTATATGCTATTTTGAAAAACTTCAAATCAAACTGTCTTAGTAAGATCGATTGTGAGAAAGTATATAATCGATTGTTTTGTAGTTTTTGAAAATTCCAGTTTTGGCGGTCTTAATATAGTCGATTGTAAAGCATATATAATCGATTATATAGGTCCAGATTTAAAAGACATGTTTAAAAATCATTGTGGCTAAAATGTAAATCATTTTATTTTAAATCAAGTATGCATGTTTTGATGAAAAATAATTTTACGAGAGAAGCCAATACTTGAATATGTTGTTGAATCAAGATCACAATATAAAACGACTCAACTATAACTTCATTGCTTTGCTTGATCTTGTTCTTGTTTCTCTTGTGCTTGACTGTTAGCGTTCCATCGTTGGTTTGTCAGTTATCAAAACCTACACAGATCAACACACGTTTAGTTTGAGAACGTGTTTTCAACATTTTTTTCGTTTTACTATCCTCCTCCCCCTCCCCCCCCCCTTTCCCGACTCGCCCCGTTCTCTATCTCCTCCCTGAAAAAAATATTTTTTAAATATATTTTTCAATTTTTATTTATCAGTTGAAAGATTCAAAATTTTACAAGTTTCAAAATTGTGTGTCCGGAGGTTTATGTGTTTGAAAATTTATGGTTTAGAAATTATAAAGTTTACGTGTTCAAAATTCTACGATTTTGAAAGCTTAGCGATTCGAAAGTTTATGACATTTATGGGTTCGGAAGGTTGTTGGTTTGAAAGTTTATAGCTTCACGTTTATTATATCTAAATTATTTATGAATACTCTTAAGAAGTCATTTTCCTTAATTTGCATAGAGAACACCGGAAAATGAATAAAATGTAATGAACCGCCATGTCGTTTTGAGAGTTATAGCCCCATTTCCCACATCTATGCTTACTTATGTGGTTGTTCAGCTATATTGAGTTGTATCGAGTTGGTAGGTTTGGATTCCGAGTAGTTTGGAGTTAAATGAACATTTAGTCTCTTAGTTAGAAAGCAAAGTTAGAACAATCAAGCTAAAGTTGACTTATAAGTAGACGAATTCAGATAGGGATTTTTATATTTTTTAGTTTTTATTGTGGAATATGATCTTTAGACTATGTTGATAGTAGTAATCTGATTATGGTTAGATTCAGAGATTTTGGAGACTGAGTCCAGAGACGAGGGCTTCCCGGAGTAGGATTTTATGTGATTGAGGTAAGTAACAGCTTAACTCTGGCTTTGAGGGTATAAACCCGGAGAAAGTAATATCATGTGATTGTTTGGTGGTGATACCCATGCTAGGTGACAGGCGTGTGGGTTTGCACCGCGAGGGATTGAGACTTGGTCCGTCCCATGAGCCTATGAGGCCTAATAGCTATTATTTGTGATTATGTGTTTACTTGTTGTTGAACTTTTCTGCCTTCATGTTAGAGATAATGGTTAGGTTTTATTCAGGCTCACATTATTTTTACTCAAACATAGAAATTAATATAAATGTTTACCTTAGCCTCTATTACTTGCTAATATGCTGTAATACTTGATGTGGGTTGTGTCCCCTTAATTGTTGATGATGGTGAGGCTGGTGAGGAACATGATTGAGTAATGCCAAGGGTCTGGTTGTGAGGATATTAATACCATAGCGCATGAGTTATCCGCGTAGCATGTGAGTTGACAGTGCGGGTCCAGGTATTGATACCATAGCGCGTGAGTTGTCCGCATAGCACGTGAGTTGACCGTGCGGATCCAGGTATTGATATGATGGCACGTGAGTTATCCGTGCTTAGCGCTTGGGCTTTGGGAGACCCTCCGGAGTCTGTACACACCCCCAGTGAGCGCAGAGTGTTGAGTGTATTGAGTATTGAGTGTTGAGTGTTGAGTGCTGAGTGATTGGGTGACATTGCTGTGAAGTTGCATCTACTTTTGTTGTTCCTGCATTTATCTTTTAAATTTCTTTGTGATATTTACTGAGTTATGAAATTTACTGGTCTATCTTTAGATTGTGAAAATAAATAATTGAAATGTTTTACTTAGTTCGTCACTACTGCGCAGTTCCATAGTTATTTCTGTTAGTACTGAGGTGGTAGTACTCATAGTACACCCTGCACTTTATGTGCAGATCTAGCTGAGTTAGAGTGCGACGATCATTTATTTCAGGCCGGCTATCTATGGATATTGCAAGGTAGCTGCCAACGTCCATAGAACCTTGTTACTTCTTTTGTCATTTCTTCTTTTGGACAGTTAGCCAGTATATCTTAGTTCATAGTTTTAGACGCTCATGACTTAGTGACACCCCGATGTTTGGGACTCGTTTTTTTTATATTTTATATTATTTATATTTAGAGTTGATTTAGTTTATCATGAATTAAATTATTAAAAATATTTTATTAAATTCTTATAATCAAATTAGTAGTAATATCTTAGGAATTGGCTTGCCTTGTAACACGATAGGCGCCATCACGATCATAGTTTGATTTTGGGTCGTGAGCAGTTGGTGTCAGAGCCTAGGTTGCATAGGTCTTATGAGTCATGAGCGGGTTTAGTAGAGTCTTGTGGATCGGTGCGGAGACGTCTGTTTATTTTCAAGAGGTTGCAAAACCTTTAGGAAAACTTCATCTTCTTGAATTCTTATCGTGCGACAGTGATTTAGCTTGAAGTGTAACTCTTTTAATTCCTTCCACACATTCGTATGCGTACATAAGCGCTCAATATCAGTTAAGAATCGACGGAATGTGATTCTCTTGATGAGTACGTGATAAGTAGGATATGACCGCGAGATGAGTTCATACAATTCGAATGTGACGAGAAGGTATTTATTTAGGTTTCACCTATTTGAGACTCCGATTATGTTTTTAGACTCGTTCGAGGATGAACATTTGTTTAAGAGCGGGAGGATGTAACGACGCGGCTTGTCATTTTGAGAGTTATTGCCCCATTTCCCACATCAATACTTACTTATGTGGTTGTTCAGCTATATTGAGTTGTATCGAGTTGGTAGGCTTGGATTCCGAGTAATTTTGGAGTGAAATGAACACTTAGTCTCTTAGTTAGAAAGCTAAGTTAGAAAAATCAAGCTAAAGTTGACTTATAAGTAGATGAATTCAGATTTTGATTTTTAGATTTTTTAGTTTTTATTGTGGAATTCGATTCTTTAGACTATGTTGATAGTAGTAATCTGATTATGGTTAGATTCGGAGCTTTTGGAGACTGAGTCCAGAGATGAGGGCATCCTGGAGTAAGATTTTATGTGATTGAGGTAAGTAACAACTTTAACTCTGGCTTTGAGGGTATAAACCCGGAGAAAGTAATATCATGTGATTGTTTGGTGGTGATACCCAGTCTAGGTGACGGTCGTGTGGGTTTGCACCGCGACGGATTGAGACCTGATCCGTCCTGTGAGGCTATGAGGCTTAATAGCTATTATTTGTGATTATGTGTTTTCTTGTTGTTGAACTTTTCTGCCTTCATTTTAGAGATTATGGTTAGGTTTTATTCAGGCTCACATTATTTTTACTCAAACGTAGTAATTATTATAAATGTTTACCTTAATCTCTATTACTTGCTAATATGCTATAATACTTGATGTGGGTTGTGTCCCATTAATTGTTGATGATGGTGAGGCTGGTGAGGAACATGATTGAGTAAGGCCAAGGGCCTGGTTGTGAGGATATTAATACCATAGCGCGTGAGTTGTCTGTATAGCATGTGAGTTGACCGTGCGGGTCCAGGTACTGATACCAGAGCACGTGAGTTGTCCGCATAGCATGCGAGTTGACCGTGCGGATCCAGGTATTGATATGATGGCACGTGAGTTGTCCGTGCTTAGCGCTTGAGCTTTGGGAGCCCCTCCGGAGTTTGTACACACCCCTAGTGAGCGCAGAGTGTTGAGGTATTGAGTATTGAGTGTTAACTGCTGAGTGCTGAGTGATTGAGTGACATTGCTGTGAAGTTGCATCTACTTTTGCTGTTGCTGCATTTATCTGTTAAATTTCTTTGTGATATTTATTGAGTTATGAAATTTACTGGTTTATCTTTAAATTGTGAAAATAAATAATTGAACTGTTTTACTTAGCTCGTCACTACGGCTCAATTCCTTAGTTATTTCTGTTACTACTGAGGCGGTAGTACTCATAGTACACCCTGCACTTTATGTGCAGATCCATGTGAGTTAGAGTGCGACGATCATTGATTTCAGGCCGACTATCTATGGATATTGCAATGTAGCTGCCAGCGTTCGCAGGACCTTGTTACTTCTTTTGTCATTTCTTCTTTTGGACAGTTAGCCAGTTTATATATCTTAGTTTATAGTTTTAGACGCTCATGACTTAGTGACACCCTGATGTCTGGGACTCGCTTTTTTGTATTTTATATTATTTATATTTAGAGTTGGTTTAGTTTATCATGAATTAAATTATTAAAAATATTTTATTAAATTCTTATAATCAAATTAGTAGTAATATTTTGGGAATTGACTTGCCTTGTAACACGATAGGCGCCATCACGACCATGGTTAGATTTTGGGTCATGACATAAAATTACTTCTTGTTTAAAATATTTTCTATAAAAAACAAATTTCGTTATACCAAACACACCCTCTATTCATTTTAAGATGGACCTTAATTGATGCAAGAGAAAATACGTGATTATTTACTAACTGTTATAGAATATAAAAGAACAAGAGCAATATTGCAGAAAAAGAGAGAGAAAATTCTTATTGAATTTTGGGGTTGGTTTACAATGGGGTAAGACCCCTCTACTTATAGGAGGAAAAATAACTTAGCCTCAAAGTAAAACTCTCTACAAGATAGACATTCACTCCAAATAGAATTCTCTTCTTAACACTCCCCCTTGAATGTCTACTCAATAAATAATGTGCCTCGTTAAAACCTTAACTAAAATAAAACCCAGTGAAAAAAAAAAATTCTAGAAAAGGAAAAAGAGTACACATATTAAGAAATGCGCCTATTGGTTGCCTCGTTAAAAACCTTGCAAGGAAAACCCAGTGAGACAAAACCTTGTAAGGGAAAAAGAGTGCAACGCGCATTAACTCCCCCTGAAAAGAGCATCAATTCACATCCTTGAGCCTTCGCATTCCAATATTGTGCACCATCTTCAAGAGATCGTTGGTAGATATTTGATAAATAAATCAACCATATTGACTTGAATGAATATTCCGCACATTGAAATCATCATTCTTGATATATATATAATGTCTTCACAAATATCGTGGAATAGTTCTTCAATATCTTCATATAGGTATCCTCGCTATCACATTATTATGCTTATAGTTATAGTAAGATATAGTTGTGCATAAATTGCATTAAGGAAATGGTACCTCAAGATCAAAAATTGTATATGCTTCAAGCAACTTAAATACTTCATGGATTGTCATATAAGTTAAGTCATATAAGCCATATTATAGACTGTAGATGAATATCAAGTTTTCATGTCATGCTAAACAAATAAGATATGAAAAACTGATTGCACATACCATTGACTTTATACTTTTAAGTATTTGAACTACATGTCCAAAACTACATGTCTTTAATATGGAATCAATTCTACTTGAATTGTATCTCTTCCATTTGGCCAATATTTTGTTTGTATTCGACAAACTTAAGATCCTCATCGATGTTTAGCGCTATCATAGATGTCGTCGACGAACATTTTATATCGGTTCCAGTAAATTTTCATAAAGACATAACATGGAGATCTCTTCATTCATATATTCAGGTACCTGAATCTCTCATGAGATTTTATGAAGTGTTATGTCATGTGATCTTCTAGATCACTTGCCTCCTTATTATGATCACTTTGATCATTTTCTCATCTTCTTTATTAAGAAGTTCTTTTGAAACCGATTTGTCTATACGCTTTAAGCGTATCAAAGACTTTGTCTTTCTAGGACTTAATATGAGCATTTGCAGTGAGAATATAGTTACTTTCTTTGGGTCAGCAAATGCGTATGGCATGTTTTGCAATATGTTGCAATTGAATTATCTTTTTATGAACTTCAAGTTCATATTATGATATTTGAGGATCTATATATACAAATGATAATTCGTTCCATGTAACTTTTTCTCAAGTGTTTATCATGTCTCCCCCTCATATTACAAAAACTAACTTGTTTCCTCAACTCTGGGAAATCATCTTTGTGCATTATCATGTTAATATACACTGCACATCAATAATAATAAGATGAAATTATTTGGTTCCTGACCCTGAACCACTTGTGAGGGGAGAATATAATATACTCTCGTGTATAACGTATATCAAATTGATATAGATAACTTTGTTCTCATAAGCAATAATTTAGCTATTAACTGGAGGCACTCAATAAATTATTTTGCTAAACCAACTATGATGTAAACCAACTTATCAAGATGAACTATCTTGAATAGAAAATCTGGAAATTATACTCGAAATTAGATTACTGAGCAAGTTACCTCGCAAGCACCGGCCAGGTTGCAGGTTAATAATAATCGCACATGTAACCATCTCATAGATACATCTTATGTGGTATACATGGCAGATGAATGAGCCCATATTCACCTTTGACATTTCCAGAATTCATGGGATTTAATCCCAACTTTAGTTGGTCTCTTAATTAATGAGAACAAGCAATATAAGAGGATTCGTAAATGCGTTTGCATTTGATTTTCTATTCTTTGCAAATGGATAATATTTTGCACCTCTTTTTCACAAATAGAGGTATGTGGATCAAGATGAGATAATGATGGATTTTTCCACAAAATTTCCCGTTTGGTTTCACCAGCTTCTCCCCCTAATTTTGGGAAAAGTGTCTCATCGAATCGACAGTTTGCAAATCGTGCAGTGAACAAATCCCCTGTCAATATCTCGAGGTAGCGAATAATAGAGGGTAATTAAAACCCAACACATATTCCTAACCTTCTTTGCAGACCCACTTTGGTGCGGTATGGCGGTGCTACAGGCACATATACTGCGCATCCAAAAATTCTTAAATGGGATATATTAGGTTCATGACCCAAAACTAATTGCAACGGGGAATATTTGTGATAATTCGTCGGTCTGAGACGAACTAGCATTGCTGCATGCAAAATGGCTTGACCCCAAACCGTAGTGGGCAGCCTCGTTTTTCATGAGTAATGGTCTTGCAATCAACTGCGGACGTTTAATTAAAGATTCTGCAAGACCATTCTGAGTGTGAACATGAGCTACAGGATGTTCCACTTTTATCCCAATTGATAAGCAATAATCATTAAATGCTTGGGATGAAAACTCAGCAGCATTATCTAGTCTAATAGACTTAATTGGATTATCAGGAAATTGTGCTCGTAATCGAATTATTTGTGCCATTAATTTTGCAAACGCAAGGTTGCGTGATGACAATAGGCACACATGAGACCATCTAGAGGATGCGTCTATTAAGACCATAAAATATCTAAAGGACCCACTATGTGGGTAAATAGGTCCACAAATATCCCCTTGTATACGTTCCAAAAACGTAGGTGACTCAGTTCCAACCTTTGTTTGTGATGGTCTAATAATTAACTTGCCTTGATAACAAGAAGTGCAAGAAAATTCATTATTTAAAAGAATCTTTAAATTCTTTAATGGATGCCCATATGAGTTTTCTATAATTTGTCTCATCATAATTGATCCAGGATGTCCCAATTGATCATGCCAAAGTACAAAAAGTATTGGAATCAGTAACCTTTTGGTTTACTGTGGAACGTGCCTCAATTGCACTAATTTTTGTCCAATACAGGCCACAAGATAAAGATGGGAACTTCTCAATAACCCTCTTTTGGCCAGAGACATTCTTTGTAATGATGAGGTATTCAAGATTATTCTCATCTATTGCCTCAATATGATATCCATTTTGACGGATATCTTTAAAACTCAACAAGTTCCTCTTGGACTTGGGAGAGAACGTTGCATTCTCTATGATAAATATTGTTCCTTTAGGCAGAGTTATAGTTGCTCTTCCGGAGCCTTCAATCAATTTACTACTACCAGAAATTGTAGTAACATCTGCCTTACACATACTTAAATGAGAGAAATATTTCTTCTCTTTGAATATCGTATGTGTGGTACATGAATCAATTAAAAAAATATTTTTACAATTGGACGTTGATCCAAGTTTGCTTTGTGAGATATCCATATTTGCTTCCCATGGTTTGACATACAAAAGAAATATACGAAAAATATGAGAATAAACAAATTTAAGTCTATGATTCAACATAATAGTTTCAGTGCGGTCATTATAAAAAAAATATCTTTTATCATAGTTATTCTCCTTTTAATACTCTTGTATCCGTAGCTTAATAATTAAACAATATTTTCAAAATCTGCTGAGGTTAGTCGATTAACCAAATAGATAATCGACTAACCTGTTTCAACGTTTTAAAAACTAGTCGATGAACAGGCAACGGACATAAGGTTAATCGATTAACTAAAGTGATAATCGATTAACTTAGGCAACGGTCATTAGGTTAGTCGATTAACTAAATCGGATAGTCGACTAACATGCCTTGCGGAAAAGGTCCAGTTTAATAGAATATATTGGTTAATCGATTATCTGTTATGTTAATCGATTAACTTACAGAAAAATCATTACAAATAAAGCATAAGATGAATGTGTAATCTAAAGTTATATATTTTAAAACCATAATACAGATTATATGTCAAGTTGATAAAACTCTTAAGGTACATATCAATATTTGATCATTGATTGAATTGTAAAATATAAAATTTGAACCATATCACAATAATAGATAACTTATGTAAACTATGATAATTGTTTATTCATTAACTACTACGAATAAGTAAAAATAAAAATATCAAACTGCTCAATCTTCTTTAACCATGGATCCATATAATCAACCGCTTTCGCGTATACTTTGAAAACTGAATAAGTTTCTTTGAGACTTACTACAACACAATACCTTATTGGTAATCAATTGTGTTTCTCCAAATAGTATAATTGGCTCTTGCAGAGTTCTCAATTAATTTGGTACTACCATATATTCATCAATATCCATATGGTGAATATCTCTTTCAAGAGAAAGTTATACCATTATGGCCATTGTCAAAATTATATGCAAGATATGTTTCTTGCATTATTGTTGTCCTTTAATAATCACATTGCCAAAATATTTTGGCGTACAATAGGTACGTGTTCAATGACCATTCATGTCATAATAATGATATTATTTTCTTATTTCATCTCAAACCTCCTTCTAGAGGTGAGTGTGGTATATTCAATACCAATAGCATGTTCATATTCTTCCAATAATGAATATGTATTCATAAATCAGATGTTGTCACATTCACACCATGAATGGACCACCCTAATCAAAGTGTGGCTTCACCCCGACGTACATGCTATGGTAGCCAGTTTGGCCTAGCTTTTTTGAAGGGCCAAAAGTGTAATTTTTTTTCAAAAATTAAGGTGTTTGACCAAGCATTTAGAAGGAAAGGGGGAGGGGGGAGGAGGGGGGAATGGGGGAATAGGGGGCGTAGAGGCGGATTCATAATTTAAATTCTATGGGTTTAATGTTTATATATTTAAATTTATGGGTTCAAATCAATTATTTTTATAATTATAATAAATTTTTACCCATAAATTTTTACTTTGTCTCAAAAGTTATAAGTTCAACTGAACTCATAACCTTCACATTGCATCCGCCTTGGGAAGGGGGGGGGGTCTCTCCGAGATCTTTTCTCAATATTTTTTTATCTCCAATCAATATAAACTATAAAGACGTACGAAAAATTTCTTAAACAATGATTGTTCATATAACATTTTACATTCCTATGCCATGTAGGAAATTATATTATACTCAATATTTAAGGTTTGATTTAAGCATATTTAATTTACCTAATTATTAATTCTATATTATAATGTGTTTTAACTGTACAATTAATGTACCCTATATCACTCCTTAATTAACGCTACCGTATATTCCTCCAAATCTCCACACCCCTTCTCCTCCCCTTCTCACCCACATAATTCTCTCCCAAACCCACATCCTCACCCACGTATTTCTCCATACCCACATTTCAAACCCATTCCCCTCTGCTAAAATCAGAAAAACATATGTAACACACATTCATTAACGTCCAATTTCGAGCTTTATCTTCTACAACTAGTAAAAACTGAAGTCAAATCTTCAAAGTGCATACACACATTTACGTTTAGCTTCAAATTTTCTCAATGAAGAAGAATAAACCTTCAAAGAGACAAGAGAGCAGCAATTCCACTATTGACAGCCATTAAAAATCTTTACATTTAAATCTGGATTTTCAAAAATCATTATTTGTTTGGACTGGGTGTTGTTGTAAATAATTAAAAATATGATTTGGAGTTTATATCTTAATTTTGAGGGGTTTTGGTGAATAAAACTTGTTTTGGTTGAATTTAAGATTGAAGAAGAAGAAGAAGAAGAAGAAGAAGAAGAAGAAGAAGAAGAAGAAGATAAGACATGCATTATATTGCAGCAATTGTAGATAAATAATAGAAAAACTATAGAAAAATTTTGATGAGAGCTTGTTATCCCACCTCGTCTGTTTTGGAGCTAACTTGTGCAGAGGAGAAGATGCTTTTTAAGTTATATATATTGTTATACATTTAAATTCAAGAAAGTATGATTGTATTGTATTTAAAGAGGCATGAATTTGCAGTATAGGTTGAATGTGAGGAATGAGTCAAATAAGACTCACAAAGGCTTGTTTTCTACATTTAATCTATAACAAAACTACATATCATTTAAAAAATTAATATGAAAATACAGAATTTTAATGTTTCTATAAATTATCTAACAAAATTTCTTAGGAAAATCTATCCCTTCATTATATTTTTTTGGATTTCATATTTTGCATAGCAGTTTAGTAAGGAGTAACAAGAGCATATAGGAGATCACAGAATTATAGCATAATCGGGATTTCCGACATAGTTGCATGTTTCTGCAGAAGATTTGTAGAAGTTTTAGTCATTTTTGATCTGTGAAAATAGAAAATAAAGCATCTACAATTAGAATACAAATAATCTATAATTTATCCACAAAACATCAACAAACTAGGTGCATAAAATTTTAATATCTCAATTTCTATTTAATTATAGTATAATTGAGATTTTTTATATAATTGGGTTTTTTTGTAGAAGTTTTTGTCGTTTTGTTAAAATAGAAAACGAAGCATCTACAATCAGAGTACTAATAATTTACAATTTATCTATAAAATATCTACAAACTGGGTATATTAAATTTTTATATCCCAATTCTCATTCAATTGTAGCATAATTGAGATTTTTGACATAATTGCATTTTTCCATAAGATATGTAGAAGTTTTAGTCATTTTTTATTTGTGAAAATAGAAAATAAAGCATTTACAATTAGAATACAAATAGCCTACAGTTTATCTACAAAATATCTACAAACTCGGTACATATTTGGACTCGAAATGCTTCCCTTGAAATGTATGTTTCACATTTTTCATACATATTTTTATCCAAAACGGTACTAAATCATCCATTTAAATATAATTTTTATGCAGTATTGTTCAACTTTCATACAATAGGTAAATGAATAAAAGAAAAGTAAATAAACAACAGTCTACGATTTTTCTACAATTATTCTATATTTTTCCTAATTCTGCAATATACGTCTTCTTCTTCTTTTTCTTTGAGTTTCAGTCTGAAATTCAGTCAAAATCAAGCCTAATCTTTACCAAAATCCCTTAAAATTGAGATATAAACTCTAAGCCATATTCCCAATCATTTTCAATAAAACTCAATCCAAATAAATAATAATTTTTGAAATTCAAAATTTGAATTCAAAGCAAGCTTTTTAATGGCTATTAATAGTGAAATTACTGCTCTTTTTTCCTTTGTTTTGAATTACTGAAATTTGGGATTGAGAGAAATATAGAGATGTAGAGAGAATTCTAGAAACAAAGTGTATTGCAAAAACAGAGTATGAAAAATCTTTATCTGCGTTGTGAAAGATCAGAGTGAAGTCGACGAAAATTATGGAATGTGCGTGATCTGCATTGCGGAAGATTTTGAAGAATATTTAATTCCCCAATTTTAACGCGTTTAAATAAGAAATCCTACAATTATAATAATTCCTTATTTAATACATTATTTATATTTTGTAAAAATACTATTAACATAAAGAACAATATTTAAAATATTGTTATAAAACAATAAAAGAACAAGAGCAATATTGCAGAGAAAGAGAGAGAAAATTCTTATAGAATTTGGGGTGAATTACAATGGGGTAAAACACCTCTATTTATAGGAGAAAAAACGACTTAGCCTCAAAGTAAAACTCTCTACTAGATAGACATTCTCTCTAATTAGAATTATATTCTTAACACTCCCCCTTGAATGTCTACTCAATAAATAATGTGCCTCGTTAAAACCTTAACTAAAATAAAACCCTGTGGGAAAACAATTCTAGAAAAGGACAAAGAGTACACATATTTAGTAATGCGCCTATTGGTTGCCTCGTTAAAAACCTTGCAAGGAAAACCCGGTGGGACAAAACCTTGTAAGGAAAAAAGAGTACAACGCGCATTAACTCCCCTTGAAGAGAGCATCAATTCACATCCTTGAGTATTTGCATTCCAATCTTGTGGACCATCTTCAAAACGATCTTTGGTAGAGATTTGGTAAATAAATCAGTCACATTAACTTGAATGAATATTTTGGAACCTTGAAATCATAGTCGTGATAGATATACAATGTCTTTAAAAATATCGTGGAATTGCTCTTCAATATCTCCATAGAGGTATCCTCGCTATCACATTATCATGCTTATAGTTATAGCAAGATATATTTGTGCATAAATTGCACTGAGGAAGTGGTACCTGAAGATCAATAATTGTATATGCTTCAAGCAACTTAAATCCTTCATGGATTGTCATATAAGCCATATAATAGACTTTAGATGCATATCATGTTTCCATGTCATGCTAGACATATAAGATATCGAAAACTGATTGCACATACCATTGACTTTATACTTTCAAGTGTTTGAACAATAGGTCCAAAATTACATGCCTTTCATATGGAATCAATTCTACTTGAATTGTATCTCTTCCATTTGGCCAATACTTTTGTGTCTATATTCAATAGACTTAAGATCTTCATCTATACTTAGCGCTATGATAGATGTCGTCGACGAACATTTTATATCGGTTCCAATAAATTTTCATAAAGACATAACATATAGATCTCTTCATTCATATATTCAGGTACCTGAATCTCTCATGAGATTTTATGAAGTGTTATGTCATGTGATCTTCTAGATCACTTGGCTCCTCTATTATGATCACTTTTATCATTTGCTCATCTTCTTTATCAAGAAGTGTATTTGAAACTGATTTGTCTATACGCTTTAAGCGTATCATAGATTTTGTCCTTCTAGGACTTAATATGAGTATTTACAATGAGAATATAGTTACTTTATTTGGGTCAGCAAAAAGCGTCTAGCATACTTTGCAATATATTGCAGATGGATTATCTTTTTTATGAACTTCAAGTTCATATTATCCTATTCGAGGATCTAGATATACAAATGATAATTCATTCTACATAACGTTTTCTCAACTGTTTATCATGTCTCCCCCTCATGTTAGAAAAACTAACTTGTTTCCTCAACTTTGAGAATCCATCTTTGTGCATTATGGTGTTAATGAAAATATACACGGCACATCAATAATAATAAGATGGAGTTATTTGGTTCCTGATCCTGAACCACTTGTGAGGGGAGAATGTAATATACTTTCGTATATAACATATATCAAACAGATATAGATAACTATGTTCTCATAAGAAATAGTTTAGCCATTAAGTGGAGACACTCAATAAATTATCTTGCTAAACCAACTATGATGTAAACCAACTTATCAACATGAACTTCTTAAATAGAAAATCTGGAAATTGTGTTCTAAATTGAATTATTGAGCAAGTTACCTCGCAAAACACCATGTTGCGGGTTAATAATAATAGCACATGTAACCATCTCATAGATGCATCTTATGTAGTATACATGGCAGGTGAATGGGCCCATATTCACCTTTGATATTTCCAGCATTCATGGGATTCAATCCCAATTTTAGTTGATCAATTAATTAATGAGAATAAGCAATATAAGAGAATTTGTAAAGAACTTTCTAGTTCTTTAATATTTACCCATGTGAATTCTCTAATATATTTGCACATCATATTTAAATTGATATGGCTAAACTGATTATGCCAACTGAATAAATTATCAATATTGGTAAGTTCATGTTTACACCATGACATGTGCAATTATCAATAAACTTCATGTTTATTATGATATGGGTTTTTATATCAATAAACATCCACTTTATTGTGGCATTCTTTTATTTGTCTAGTACAAATTGGAGAATAAAGCGTGTAGCTTTTCGTATACATATTATTCCGCTATAAGTTGTAGTAATAGAAGATATCAAATCTTTCCTTTATTTATAGGCTCAATACAATCAACCGCTTTCACATATACTTTGGAAACTGAATAAGTTTCTTTGAGACTTACTACAACACAATACCTTATTGGTAATCAATTGTGTTTCTCCAAAATAATATAATTGTCTCTTACAAAGTTCTCAATTAATTTAGTACTATCACATATTAATCAATATCCATATAGTGAATATTTCTTTTAAAGAGAAAGTTGTACCATTATTGTCATGGTCAAAATTATATGCAAGATATGTTTCTTGCATTATTATTGTCCTTTAATAATCACATTATCAAAATATTTTGATGTACAATAGGTACGTGACCAATGACCATTCATGCCATAATAATGACATTATTTTCTTATATCATCTCAACCCCCCTTCTAGAGGTGAGTGTGGTATATTCAATACCAATAGTATGTTCATCTTCTTCCAATAATGAATATGTACTCATAAATCAGATGTTGTCACATTCACACCATGAATGGACCATAATAATCTGTATGTGCTATGTAAAATCTCATGTCAAATCGATGACATATATTACTTTCACAGAGTGAAGGATTATTTTGAGAATCCTTATTATCTTCATTATTACAATGATGATGATTATAATTTCGTCTATTACCACGTCCACATCCATTGATACCTTCACGGTAATAATTTTGTCTTCTTTCAGACTTATCACATACTGCTATCACATTCTCTATCGGGAATGAGAATGGAGCAAATTCAGTTGGATGTGCTTTCAATTCTTTGCCCACAATCATACATGAATTTAATCATGACAAGTATAGAAATTTTACCACTTCGGATGGTTATAATTTCTTACAAACTCCATTTAGAGTTGCAATTAAAATTTTTCGTCTTTGCTTGTATTTAACATCAAATTATAGAATATCAATAACTTGAAAGAGAAAAGTAAAATACTTACCTTAAATCCAGAATTAATCTTGAAGGAAGTTCGTAGAACAATTAACAATCATTATGCTCAATCCCAAATCTTCTACTCAATTGGTTAGAGTCTCGTGTTGTGATTGACATCTAATGCGTTGGAACTGCGACGGAACCTCGGCCGGACCTTGACGAACAACGACCTTAACGGAAACGGAAACTCGAACAAAAATTCGGAACCAAAAACCTTGACGGACTCGGAACTTGCCGAAAAATATGGCAAGAATGGTGACAAAGCACATAATTGAAGGAAAAGAGAAGTTCTTTTGCTAAAAAAATAGACAGATGTTCTTTTGCTAAGAAATATATCATTTTTCTTCTTTGTCGTTTTCCTCTTCAAAAACTTCCACCTTCTTTTTTTTTTTTTTACACTTTCTTTGTTCTCTTCTGTTCCTTCTTTCTTTCTTTGAATTTTTTTTTCTTTTTTTCAAAATCCCTTCTTCTTCTAGTTTCGTTGCCTTCTTTTCAAAGAGTGGTAGAGTTCTCGTGCTGATAACGTGTTATAAAATAATAAAAGAACAAAAGCAATATTGCAGAGAAAGAGAGAGAAAATTCTTATTGAATTTGGGATGAATTACAATGGGGTAAAACCACTCTATTTATAGGAGGAAAAATTACTTAGCCTCAAAGTAAAACTCTCTACAAGATAGACATTCACTCTAATTAGAATTCTATTCTTAACAAATATAAATATATTTAATAATATAATTTCCTAGATGATATAAAAGAAAAAATTTTCCGATGTGTTTTATTAAAGATTATGCAACCAAATTATTGACAGAGACGGAGAAACAAAAGGAAAGAATTTCCAACACGGCTTAAATTCCTCTTCTCGGGAATTCAGGAAAAAAAAAGATTCTCTAATTAATCAAGTTGGATCATGTTTGAATGGCGGATCAACATCAACTCCATTGAAAATCTTATTTTTAATATTCAAAATTTCCTTAAACCGTTATTTCATTTGTTACTATTATTATCAATTAATATTTAGTCAAACATCTCTTTGATCAAAAGTTTTTTTTGGTGTGTTATTTAAAAGTTCTTTTTTCTAAATTGACGGTACTTGGCTAAGTTTTTAGAAGGAAAAGCGAAAGCAATTTTTAATAAGCAAAAAAAGTAGCTTTTACCCCAAAATTACTTTTTTTTAAATATTTTGAAAAAAATATATTTAAAAGTATTTTATAAAAGTTCTGTCAGATATTAATTACTATTTAATTTTTTTAAAAATTAATTAATTAAATATAAACTGATTCTCATAAAAAAAATTTCAAAAACACTTTAAAAAAAATATTTTTCGAAATAATTTAATTTTAGAAGCTCAATAGAACAAGCTATTATTTGGGTATCTTTATCAATGTTTTCCTTTCTAATAATGACCCACCTGTTATAAATAGAACTCTAATTAGAGTGAATGTCTATCTTATAGAAGAGTTTTACTTTGAGGCTAAGTCTTTTCTCTTCCTATAAATAGAGGGGTCTTACCCCATTGTAAATCATCCCAAAGTATCAATAAGAATACTCCTCTCTCTACTTCTCTCTATATTGTTCTTGTTCTTGTATTATTGTTCTTGCTCTTATATTATTTCATAACACGTTATCAGCACGAGACTCTACCGTCTCAAGAATCCTCTTGAGAAAATTAAGGTATTTCCCTCTTTCCGAATTTGGTTTTAATTATGTCTGATATTATGAAAAGAAAGTTTGTTGCCCTTGAAATTTCGGGCAAGAACTATATGACATGGGTGTTGGATGCTGAAATCCACTTAGATGCTATGGGTCTTGGAGACGCCATTAAAGACAGAGATAAAGCATCCACCCAAGACTGTGCTAAGGCCTTGATTTTCTTGCGCCATCACCTTGATGGAGGTTTGAAAATTGAATATCTCACAGTCAAAGATCCACTCATCTTGTGGAACGGCTTAAAGGAGAGGTATGACAACCTGAAGTTGGTCACTCTGCCACAAGCACGATATGATTGGGCTCATCTGAGGCTCCAAGACTTTAAGTCTGTTTCTGAATATAATTCTGCAATGTTCAGAATTACTTCTAAATTGAAACTCTGTGGAGATAATATCTCTGATTATGATATGCTTGAGAAAACGTTTACAACGTTTCATGCCTCCAATATGGTACTGCAACAACAGTACAGAGAGAAAGGTTTCAAAAAGTACTCTGAACTGATTCTCTTCTCCTTGTGGCTGAGCGAAACAATGACCTGCTCATGAGAAATTACGAAAATCGACCCACTGGGTCTACACCATTGCCTGAAGCAGATAAGGTGTATTCTCATTATGCCAAGCATGGAAAAGGCCATGGATCTAGTCATGGTCGTGGTCGTAATCGGGGTCATAGCCGTGGACGTAGACAAGGAAGAAATTTCCCTGATGTCCGTCACCCCCCAAAGAGAAATAACCACCAAAAGCAAAAACGGGATTATGAGAATCCAAAGGCAAATAGTTCAGAAACTATATGCTATCGTTGCGGTGGAAAAGGGCACTGGTCAAAAGCTTGCCATGTACGAAGACATTTGGTTGACCTTTATCAAGCATCTCTAAAGAATAAAGGCCCTGAAACAAATTTTGTCTCTGACGACAATTTTGACATCACCCACCTGGATGTGGCAGACTTCTTTGAGCACCCTGAGGGGAAAATAGACCACTTAATCGGTGATGGATCTGTGATGAAGGAAGATGGAATTGTTTGATTTTATTTTACTTATTTGTATTAGTTAGTTTATGATATAATGTTAGTATTAGTTCTTTAGAATGTTTCAATATGCTTAAATTTCAAAGATATTTTTATTTTCCAGTAGAGTTAATCGACTAACCTAACAGTTAGTCGATTATCTAATATTTCGCATTAAAACTGCAAAACAATCGATTATATATTAAGACAGTGTGATCTAAAGTTTTTCAAGATAGCAAATAATCGATTATGTATGTTTAACAATCGATTATATTAAGACAGTGTGATCTGACGTTTTTCAAAATAGCAAATAATCGATTATGTATGTTTATCAATCGATTATATTAAGACATTGTGATCTGAAGTTTTTCAAAATAGCAAATAATCGATTATGTATGTTTAACAATCGATTACATTGAGACAGTGCTTAAACTGAAATTTTCAAAGTAATCAATTATGGAAAACATATAATCGACTATCTGATTTAGATAGTCGACTAACCTCAGCAGATTTTGAAAATATTGTTTAAATGTGAAACAAACGGATTGAATTTGTTTATTCTCATGTTCGTGTATTTTCTTTTGTATGTCAAACCATGGAAAGCAAATATGGATATCTCACAAAGCAAACTTGGATCAAATATTTGTTTAGTTGATTCATGTACTACACATACGATACTCAAAGAAAAGAAATGTTTCTCTCAACTAAGTATGTGTAAGGCAGATGTTACTACAATCTCTAGTAGTAGTAAATTGATTGAAGGCTCCGGAAGAGAAACTATAACTCTGCCTGGAGGAACAATGTTTATCATAGAGAATGCAATGTTCTCCTCCAAGTCTAAGAGAAACTTGTTGAGTTTTAAAGATATACGCCGGAATGGCTATCATATTGAGACAATAGATGAGAATAATCTTGAATATCTCATCATTACAAAGAATGTCACTGGCCAAAAGAGGGTTATTGAGAAATTCCCGTCTTTATCTTGTGGCCTGTATTGGACAAAAATTAGTGCAATTGAGGCACATTCAACAGTAAACCAAAAGGTTACTGATTCCAATACTTTTGTACTTTGGCATGATCGATTGGGACACCCTGGATCGATCATGATGAGACGGATTATAAAAAGCTCATAT
Source organism: Nicotiana benthamiana (assembly GCA_034376525.1). Lineage (NCBI taxonomy): Eukaryota > Viridiplantae > Streptophyta > Magnoliopsida > Solanales > Solanaceae > Nicotiana > Nicotiana benthamiana. Next base: position 96,690,433 of record CM067330.1, read on the forward strand.
GGGCATCTGTTAAAGAATTTCAAGATTCTTTTAAATAATGAATTTTCTTGCACTTCTTGTTATCAAGGCAAGTTAATTACAAGACCATCACCAACAAAGGTTGGGACTGAGTCACCTACGTTTTTGGAACGTATACAAGGGGACATTTGTGGACCTATTCACCCACCTAGTGGGTCTTTTAGATATTTTATGGTCCTAATAGACGCATCCTGTAGATGGTCTCATGTGTGCCTGTTGTTATCACGCAGCCTTGCGTTTGCAAAACTAATGGCACAAATAATTCGACTACGAGCACATTTTCCTGATAATCCAATCATGTCTATTAGACTGGATAATGCTGCTGAGTTTTCATCACAAGCATTTAATGATTATTGCTTATCAATTGGGATAAAAGTGGAACATTCTGTAGCTCATGTTCACACTCAAAACGGTCTTGCAGAATCTTTAATTAAACGCATGCAGTTGATTGCAAGACCATTACTCATGAAAACGAGGCTGCCACTTCGGTATGGGGTCACACCATTTTGCATGCAGCAATGCTAATTCGTCTCAGACCGACGAATTATCACAAATATTCCCCGTTGCAATTGGTTTTGGGTCATGAACCCAATATATCCCATTTAAGAATCTTTGGATGCGAAGTATATGTGCCTATAGCACCGCCATACCGCACCAAAATGGGTCCGCAAAGAAGGTTAGGAATATATGTTGGGTTTGAATCGCCCTACATTATTCGCTACCTCGAAACATTGACAGGGGATTTGTTCACTGCACGATTTGCAGACTGTCAATTTGATGAGACACTTTTCCCAAAATTAGGGGGAGAAGTCGGCGAAACCAAACGGGAAATTTTGTGGAAAAATGCATCATTATCTCATCTTGATCCACATACCTCTACTTGTGAAAAAGAGGTGCAAAAGATTATCCATTTGCAAAGAATAGCAAATCAAATGCCTGACGCATTTACGGACTTGAAAAGGATAACAAAATCCCACATCCCCGCGGAGAATGTTCCAATCCGTATTGATGTCCGTGTTGGACAATCATCTAGTGTCATATCCAATGAGTCGAATGCACGCCTGAAGCGTGGCAGGCCATTAGGTTCCAAAGATCGAAATCCTAGAAAGAGGAAAGCACACGATCAAAATGACACTACGAAAGAATCTCATGAGGAAATTCATGATTTAATAAATTCTGAGATTCATGAAGAATCCATTGAGCCTAAGACTCAGGAAAATAAGGAACTATCCATAAATCCAATCGATATTGAGGCAAATTTTAATCGAGTGGATATAGTGGTGGATTATGTCTTTGCGTTTAATGTCGCATCTAGCATTATGCAAGAAAATGAGGATCTTGAACCTCAATCTGTTGGAGAATGTCGAAAAAGACATGATTGGCCAAAATGGCAAGAAGCAATCCAATCAGAATTGAATTCACTGGCAAAACGTGAAGTTTTTGGCCCTATAGTTGAAACACCTAAAGGTGTTAAGCCTGTTGGCTATAAATGGGTCTTTGTACGCAAGAGAAATGAGAAAAACGAGGTACAAAGATATAAGGCACGCCTTGTTGCATAAGGATTTTCTCAAAGGCCTGGTGTCGATTATGAAGAGACATATTCGCCTGTAATGGATGCCATAACTTTTCGTTATCTCATTAGTTTTGCTGTCCTTGAAAAGCTTGACATGCATTTAATGGATGTGGTTACTGCCTATCTTTATGGCTCACTGGATAATGAGATATACATGAAAATTCCCGATGGACTCAAAATGCCGAACGCTCATAATTCAAAGTCCCGGGAAATGTTTTCAATCAAATTGCAAAGATCCTTGTATGGTCTAAAGCAATCAGGACGAATGTGGTATAATCGTCTTAGTGAGTATTTATTAAAAGAAGGCTATATAAATGATGCCATTTGCCCGTGTGTTTTTATAAAGAAAACAACATCGGAATTTGTTGTACTTGCCGTATATGTCGATGACATAAACCTTATTGGAACCCCCATAGAACTCCAAAAGGCAATTGATTATCTAAAGAATGAATTCGAGATGAAAGATCTCGGAAAGACAAAATTATGTCTTGGTTTGCAAATTGAATATTTGGCAAACAGAATTTTTGTTCATCAATCTACCTATATAGAAAAGGTACAGAAACGGTTTTACATGGATGGAGCACATCCTTTAAGTACTCCGATGGTTGTTCGATCACTTGATGTGAATAAAGATCCATTCCGACCGCAAGAAAGGAATGAAGAGCTACTTGGTCCTGAAGTACCATATCTTAGTGCAATTGGCGCACTAATGTATCTTGCAAATACTACAAGGCCTGACATAACCTTTTTAGTTAATGTCTTAGCAAGGTATAGCTCGGCTCCCACAAGGAGACATTGGAATGGGATCAAATATATATTGCGGTACCTAAAAGGGACTACCGACATGGGCTTATTTTATGACAATAATTGCAGTCCTGATCTTGTTGGTTATGCTGATGCTGGATATTTATCCGACCCACACAAGGCTCGATCTCAAACAGGTTATGTGTTTACCTGTGGAGGCACTGCCATATCTTGGCGATCGACTAAGCAATCAATTGTGGCTACTTCATCTAATCATGCCGAGATAATCGCTATTCATGAAGCAAGTCGGGAGTGTGTGTGGTTGAGGTCTATAATACATCATATTCAAGACAAATGTGGTTTGAAGTGTAACAAACTACCCACGACTTTGTATGAAGACAATGCAGCATGTATAGCTCAATTGAAGGGAGGATTCATAAAAGGAGATAGAACAAAGCATATTTCACCAAAGTTATTTTTCACACATGATCTTCAAAAGAATGGTGATATCAATGTGCAACAGATTCGTTCAAGCGACAATATTGCTGATTTGTTCACAAAATCTCTACCAACGTCAACCTTCAAGAAGCTGGTTCACAAGATCGGAATGCGAAAACTCAAGGATATGAATTGATGCTCTTTTCAGGGGGAGTTAATGCGCGTTGCACTCTTTTTCCCTAACAAGTTTTTGTCCCACTGGGTTTTCCTTGCAAGGTTTTTAACGAGGCAACCAATAGGCGCATATTCAAACATGTGTACTCTTTTTCCTTTTCTATTATTTTTCCCATTGGGTTTTGTTTTAGTTAAGGTTTTAACGAGGCACATTATTGAATAGACATTCAAGGGGGAGTGTTATAAATAGAACTCTAATTAGAGTGAATGTCTATCTTATAGAAGAGTTTTACTTTGAGGCTAAGTCTTTTCTATGCCTATAAATAGAGGGGTCTTACCCCATTGTAAATCATCCCAAAGTATCAATAAGAATACTCCTCTCTCTACTTCTCTCTATATTGTTCTTGTTCTTGTTCTTGTTCTTATATTATTTCATAACACCACCAATAATTATTGATAAAAGGTAAGCTCACTTTCATAGTTGAAGTCATTTCTTAATCTTTTCTTTTTCTTTTTCTTCAAGTTCATTTGAATAGACATTCCAATATTCAATACCCTGATTTGCCACTTTGATTTTCTACAGAACGACGTTTTCATAATGATTTTTACAAAACGATTAACATAGAACGAAAGGTTCGTCTACTTTTACTTATTTATTATAGTACTAAATAAAATATTCGTCCAATTTATTTTTCAATACTTTAATTAGCAGTGATATAGTAACATTATTATTTTATTAATTATTGCTTAAAAAGCGTGTATAATCAAATATGGAGAAATAAAAAAAGTAATAAATAATTGTAACATCGAAGGAGTTGAATAAGAAATTTTAAATTCGAGCTTTGAATGTAAAGATTCTTTTTTACCTTCAACTCCACTAAATTAGTGGTCTTACTCAACACAAATTAAATTTAAATTGATCAGATCAAATAGGTTTGTGATATCGGATGTTAAAAATAACAAAATGTCCATGTTAGGTTGACATATTTCATTTATTGTCCATCATACTTTATACGTAACGTAACTGTAAATCATTAATTAAACATAACGGCTGGTTGACAAGGACAAATATTCTTTATCATTTTGCATTTCACATATATATATATATATATAGGGAGAGTACGTCACCTTCATGAAACAGTGTTGGTCTTGTTAGAAAAAGGAAACCTCTTTTATTTATTTCTAACAAATATCAAAATGCCAAGTGGTAAAGCATTCTTATTTATGTAACTTCCTGTCGAAGCTCTCCAGTAGTGGCGGATCTAGAGTACGGGTTCACAAGAATTTAGTAATTTTAACTATTTATATATTAAGAAGTTTAGTAAATATTTATAAATATATAACTGTGAACCATCAATTAGTACTATAAATTTACTTAAAATCGACGTAGAAACTCAAAATTTAAAACATGAATTCGCTGGTTTAAAGAAACTTTTTCTTATTCCTTTGTTTCTATGTTCACAAAGAATATCATTTCATTCTATCCCATGGGGACGTTTTGTTATCGGGATTAGAATACTAATTCTCAAAAAAAAATTGGGATTACATTCTATCTTATATTTGATTATGAATATCAATTAATATTAATATAAATTTAATCGTCTGTTATACATGTAAACTACATCATCAACAACAACAATAATAATAACCCAGTATAATTCCACTTATTAGGGTCTGGGGAGGGTAGTATGTACGCAGACCTTACCCCTACCCTTGGGTAGAGAGACTGTTTCCAAATAGACCCCCGACATCCTTCCCTCCAAGAACTTCCAACATTGCTCTTAGGGAGACTCGAACTCACAACCTCTCAGTTGAAAGTGGGGGTTGCTTACCATCAGAACAACCCCTCTTGTCTAAAATATAAAAAATAAAGCTCACTTAAACAATCTTATTGGGCATTTCTGAATAATTATTCATCGTGAGAAAACGTATAATAGTACATCGTGATTGAATAATATTTTTGACATTTTGAAGATACATGTAATCATCCAACTGATTTTTGACCGTTGATTTAAGAATACAAAAGGTGAAGGGGTTAGTGTTTTCAATTTTCAGAAGATTAAAGGGTTAAGTAAAATTAACTCCATGAAAAATCTTAATTATCAATTCATAAAGTCTAAACTTTTATACACTAAACTCACCTAAAAGATAATTACAATTGTGCAATTAGTAACCATAAATTGGTCATCCCAACTTATGGCGTTTTAGCTTATAAGTACTTTTCGTTTGACCAAGAAGTTGTACCGATTGGCCAAGCTGAGGGAGAGGAAGGCCCGTGAATAGACTAAGACAAGTGCATCAATGACGAGGATGACAAAGTGTTGATGGGCGAAGCACTTATTAGGAGAAGATGACAGACATACTTCCATAAACTGTTGATGAACGAGGAGGGGGATAGACACATTGTGCTGGGTGAGTTGGACCACTCCGAGAGTCGGTGAGATTTTGGGTACTGTAGACGGATTACAGTAGAGGAGTTGGAAGGGGCAAAGCGTAAGATATGCAGGGGCAGAGCGACAGAGCCAGACGAAATCTCGTGGAATTCTAGAGAGCGCGGGGCGAGCAAGTTTGGAGTGGCTCATTGGGCTGTTTAATGTTATTTTTAGGACGAAGAAGATGCCTGAAGAATGAAGGTGGAGTACGATGGTTCCGCTTTACAAGAACAAGGGTAATATCCAAGATTGCAACTATTATAATGGTATCAAGTTATTGAGTCACACTATGAAGGTTTGGGAGAGGATGGTGGAGGCCAAGGTTAGGAGGTGTGTCTATTTTCCAGAATCAGTTTGGATTCATACCGGAGCGTTCAATTACGCAAGCGATTCATCTGGTTAGGATATTAGTAGAGCAATACAGGAAGAGGAAGAAGGATATGCATATGGTGTTTATTGACCTCGAGAAAACATATGATAAAGTACCGAAGGAGGTCCTGTGGAGGTGTTTGGAGGCTAGTTGTATTCCGATACTGTACATTAGGGTGATTAAAGATATGTATGATTATGCTAAGACTCGAGTGAGGACTGTGGATGGTAACTCAGAGCTTTTCTCTGTGGTGATGGGGTTCCACCAGGGATCATCTCTTAGACCATTTTTATTTGCCTTTGCGATGGATGTACTGTCGCGATACATCCAAGTGGATGTGTCTTGGTTTATGCTTTTTGCCAATGATATAGTACTAATTGACTAGACGCGAAGCGGAGTTTATGCGAGATTGGAGGTTTGGAGACGGATCTTGGAGTCTAAAGGTTTCAAATTGAGCAGAACGAAAACTGAATACTTGGAGTGCAAATTCTTTGACGGGACCCATAAAGCAAACGTAGAGGTAAAGCTTGATGCTCAAGTTATCCCCAAGAGAGCGACTTTTAAGTACCTCAGGTCTATTATCCAAGGTAATGGGGAGAATGACGAAGACATCGCACATTTATTGGAGAAGGATGGATAAAGTAGAGGCTCGCTTTCGGTTTTATGTGATAAAAACGTGTTACAAAGACTTGAGAGTAAGTTTTATAGAGTGGTGGTTCGACCGACTATGTTGTATGGAGCTGAGTGTTGACCAGTCAAGAACTCCCACATGCAAGTAGCAGAAATGAAGATGTTGAGATGGATGTGTGGGTGTACCAGGAGAGATAAAATTAAGAATGAAGTTATCCGAGATAGAGTGGGAGTAGCCTCCGTGGAGGACAAGATGCAGGAGTCGAGACTGAGATGGTTTGGACATGTTAAAGAAAACAAGCATTGATGCCCTTGTTAGGAGGTGTGAAAGGTTGACCATGGCGAGTTTGAGAAGAGGTAGGCATAAGAAGTACTGGGGAGAGGTGATTAAACACGACATGACGATGCTTCAGCTTACTAAGGACATGACCCTTGATAGGAGGGTGTGGAGGTCGAGGATTAAGGTAGAAGGTTAGTGGTAGTTTTTAGTTGCTCAGCGATAATCTTAGTAGTACGCATGCATGTGATGGCCCAAAGATCATCACTTGTTTTGAAAATAAATTCTGTATTCCGAGGCCTTAAAACCTCTTTCTATCCTACCTCAATCTGTGTGTGCAATCCGGGGATGTATCCGGAAATCCATTATGTAAAAATATGTGAAAAATGATAAATTTTGCTTTTGAAATAAATTTAAGTTGACTTCGATCAATATTTTAGGTAAACAGATTCGGACCCATTATTTGACGATTTTGGAGGGCCTGTAGAAAAATATGGTACTTGGGCGTATGTCCGATATCGAATTCCGAGGTCTCAAGCTCGACAAATGAATTTTTTAAGAAAATTGATTAATTGAAATTTAAGAGATTTTGAAAATCTGAATGTATTGGAATTTGATGGTATCGAGCCCGTATGTTGATTCTGGAGCCGGTACAGGTCTTACATGGTATTTATGTTTATCCCCTAAAATTTGGTAAGAGACGGACTTAATATGACGCGAATCGAAACTTAGGTTGTTAAAATTTGAACTTAAGAATTCTTGAAATTTTTCTTTGATACTGATGCTAAATTCTTAGTTATTACTGTTATTTTGATGATTTGATCGCATAAGCAATTTCATATGATGTTTTTGGACTTGCGTGCATTTTGGTTTGGAGTCCCCAAGGCTCGGGTAAGTTTTGGATAGGCCACAGAGTGAAATTGGACTTAGAAAAATTGCTAGTATGTTGCAGATGTGTAGCAGGCCTCTGATCTCGCAAATTCGAGATCAAGCATCGCAATAGCGATGCAAGCAGGGATCACAAATACGATGGTTTTGTCGCAAATGGAAGAAGATCCCAGGGCCACCAATTCTCGCAAATACGAAGTTTCAGCATATGCCAGAGTTCACAAATGCGACAAACCCATTGCAAATGCGAAGCCTTCAGGATTTTTGAGTGGTCGCAAATGCGACAGTTTCTTCGCATTTGCGAAGATAGCATGATTCATTGCGAAACATGGTCGCATGAAAATATGGCATCAGAGACCAGTTAATTGGGACTTAGACACATTTTTCTTTATTTTTAAAACCTTCTCAAAATCTAAACACTTTTGGGCAATTTTATAAAGAAAAGTTCATCTTCAAACAAATTGTAAGTCATTTCTAACTCATTTTCTTTAATCTATAACATTTTTTCACATGATTTCAATCCAAAATCAAGGGGTTTTCATAGGAGAAATTATGTATTTTGGATAGAACTTAGAATTTTTGAATTTTGGGAATTTGAACCTCGATTTGAAATTCGATTTCAAAATAAATTACATATTTGAGTTTGTGGTGAATGGGTAATCGGGTTTTGGTTCGAATCTCGGGGTTTGACCATATAGGCCCGTTGTTGATTTTTGACTTTTTGGGAAAAACTTTAGAGAACCTATTTTTATGCATTAGAATTGATTCATTTAGCATTTATTAAATATCGTTAAGTATATTGTGACTAGATGCAAGTGAATTGGTGGTTGAAATAAGGAGTAAAGCGGTAGTTGAGGTTTGAATTGTGTTCGTCACATTGAGGTAAGTGGTTGGTCTAACTTTAGCTTGAGGGATTAGGAGTCGGGTCTTATTTTCTATGTGTTAATTGTTGAGTATGACGTATAGGCATGGTGACAGGTATCTATACGTTGGTGTCAAGCATGCCCGTGAGCCTTATACTATGATTAATATGACTCAATTTCGTATTGTTCATGCTTTATATGATGATTTCTATTGTTGAATAAGGCTTATGGAAGTATTATTGATAATTGAACGTTGAAGAGCGTTGGCTGAAGTTGTAAAATAATTTGTGGAAGTATTGTTGGCAATTGAACATTGTAGAGTATTGACTCAAGTTGTGAATTGAGTTGTGAAGTAAATGTGGAAAAGAGAATAGGTTTATGATATCGTCTCCCTTGAGGGGAAATTGATGCTTTTGATGTTATCTCCCTTGCATGAATGTTATTGTATTTAGTATTGTTCTCTTGCCGAGATATTATTGTTATGCTATTGTTCCCTTGTCGGGATTTTATTGAAATATTATTGATTCCCTTTCCCATATTGCTTTATGATTGCTGCTTGGGTGAGGAAGGGTGTAAAGCACGAATGTTGATGCCGTGTATGATTATGAGAGTGCTAATGCAAGACGGGTGATGTCGTGCCAATATTGTGAGGTAAAAGCACGAAGGATAATTCCGTGCTGCACAATGTACAATGGCGTGCCATGATATGAGTAATAATGCATGAAGGATCATTCCGTGCCATGATTTCGTGAGGTAAAAGCACGAAGGGTGATATCATGCCGATTGTATTAATTTAATGGTGAGGACGGGAGTAAAAACACAAAGGGTGATGTCGTGCACTTGTCATTGACTTTCCTGATTTTTGCCGATAATTGAGTTATGATGTTATTTACATTTATCTATTGGCTTTCTGTTGTTACTTGTCGTTCCCCGCAACATGATTCCCCCTTCCTATCTTTAATTGGAAAGTTCTGCCTTTATTTTCCGTTGCATATGATTTAATTGCATAGGTTTATTTGGTAGTATGGTCATAGCCTCGTCACTACTTCGCCGATGTTAGGCTAGGCACTTACCAGCACATGAGGTCGGTTGTGCTGATACTACACCCTGCACGGTGTGCAGAGCCCGGTGCTGCAATTTTTGTACCCCAGTGAGGTTGCGGTCTTCAGTCCATTCAGGCGACCCGAGAAAGTCATGTAGGCGTCCGCATGTCTTGGTGTCTCCTTCTATAATTTTCTTTCTATTTTTACTTATTCAGAGACAGATTCATGTATTTATATTCATACTTTATTTGTAATATTCATAGATGGTCCGTGACATTGCAACACCAAATTATGGTTAAAGCTATACTTAGATTTTCACAGTTTGTATTAATCTAAATTATCAAATTTAGTCTTCCGCACTGTTTTGTCAGTATTATCTCCACTGCTTTGTTATGTTATTTTGGAATGGCTAAGGGATTAAAAATGAAGATGGTTAAACAATTAGATAATTGGCTTGCCTAGCTTTCACTAGTAGGCGCTATCATGACTCTCGAAGGTGAAAAACCCGGATCGTGACAATATCCCTTCATATTCTTAGATTTTTTATTTCGTTGTGTGGATTTGTTCGCCTTAGGTATTGTATTCCTTGTTTCTAGTACTACTTATCCTTTATCTCTCCATTTTCTTTTCTCTTCCCTCTTTCTTTCTTTCTTGCTTTCCACTTCTTCTTATTACTCTTTCTGAGCCGAGGGTCTATTCGAAATATCCTCTCTACCTGTAAGGTATGTGTAATGTCTGCGTACAGACTGTCCTCCGCATACCCCACCTGATGAGAACATACTGAGTTTGTTGTTGTAAATATATTTACCCAAAATAAGTTTCTTAATTTTCTCTTCATTCCACATTCATTGTTCATCATTTTCTTTACAAAGAATTTTTTTAAGTTATCATCTTTTCCAAGGTTTTTAAGGGTATTTTATTCTTTTTAACAAAAGAACAAATTATTAGCACTTTTTCAGCAAATATATTAACTGTTTATTATAAATTTCAGTACATTTATCCAAATATATAAATACTTATTTAAAAAGTTAATTTCAACATTTTCACCTTATCAGTTATTTTTAATCACTAATCCAAAGGGACTCTAAATAAAGAACAAGAGAAGAAAGTTGAGACCAAATGAGTATCACTTGTCTAAGTTCACCTTGTGAAACCTCCTCCCCCAAACCTCCAACCCCACCTCCAACCACCCCACCCCAGGCCCTTACACTTGGTGGGCGGAGATTGTACTCTGACAATTCTCTATAAATAGCAAAGCAGTCCTTGCAGCCAAGCGTACACTACTTCACAATTCCTACCAAAACTTGCTCATAAAAAGCAAGAAAAAAATATCAAACACTTGTCATAAACCAAAACCAAAAACACCCAAGAAACCAATCTTCATTTTGTTATCCACAAAGTTTACTATGGTTGTCTTGTCAATACCAGCAGTTGAACAATTTTCCATAGTAAAAAATTGTAGACCAATTTCTTCATTTTTCCCTAGTAATATTCCAATAATAGACCTCTCAAAACCAGATAGCAAGAATCTTCTTGTTAAAGCATGTGAAGAATTTGGATTTTTTAAAGTTGTAAACCATGGTGTTCCTATGGAATTTATTAATAATCTTGAATTAGAAGCCATTAAATTCTTCTCATCTCCTCTTAATCAGAAAGAAAAAGCAGGTCCTGCTGATCCTTTTGGCTATGGCAATAGGAAGATTGGAATCAATGGTGATATTGGTTGGGTTGAATACATTCTCTTGTCAACCAATTCTGAGTTCAATTTCCAAAAATTTGCATCTATTTTGGATTTAGACCCAGAAAATATTCGGTAAGACATTGGAAAAAATTACATTTTTTTCTGCTTTAGACATCTCGAAATTTACTAGTTCGACTAATTCAAATTCATGCTGAGTAGAGTGAATAAGGAGCAGAGGCGAAGCCAAAATTTTAAGTTTGTGGGTTCGAAAAGTTACCAAGTTTTACGTTAATAAATTGTACATATTTAATGAACTTTTTTCAGATAAATATAAGGTTTGAACAAAAAGTACTGAGTTCAGCCGAACCCGCATCTGACTCTCTGGCTCTATCCATGATAAGGAGCTCACTAGTCCGAATTATTCAAATTCGTCCTGAGTAATGTGAATAAGGAGTTTACTGATCCGACTAATTTAAATTCGTGCTGAGTAAGGTGAATACAGAGTAAAGTACTCATTGTTAGAGGATTTTCACTTTCAGGATTTGAATCCGAAACTCCTAGTGAAAAAACGGAGAGATTCCAACTATTTCACCACGTTTTTCGACAATAGAAATTCCTTTTTTAGATATAGGTATCTGGAAATGCACTGGTCCGACTAATCAAATTTTGCATGGAGTAGGGCCCACTAAGGATTTAGCCTCATTGTCGAGAATATTTTTATTCCGGGCTCAAACTCGAAAACTCTAGTTAGGATGAAAAATTGCAACCATCTCAACACACTCCTTGATAAAATAAGATATTATGCTCTATGTCAATTGCTATGCTGCTTAAATTAATTAATTAATTATTTATTTATCCATTATTTATTGCAGTGCTGCTGTAAATGATTATGTATCAGCAATGAAGAAAATGGCATGTGAGATTCTTGAAATGTTAGCGGAAGGATTGAAGATTTATCCAAAGAATGTATTTAGTAAACTACTAATGGATGAACAGAGTGACTCTGTTTTTAGGATAAATCACTACCCTCCATGTCCTGAAGTTCAAGAATTCAATGGCAGAAATTTGATTGGATTTGGTGCACACACTGACCCACAAATCATCTCTTTATTAGGGTCAAATAATACTTCTGGACTTCAAATTTCACTTGAAGATGGACATTGGATTTCTGTACCACCTGATCAAAATTCTTTCTTCATCAATGTTGGCGATTCATTGCAGGTATAGCCCTTTATATCTTGGTGACATCTGTTTTTTCTTTTTTGGTTTTTTGTTCGGTATCTGGTTTTCATATTAAAACCCAATTAAATCTAAATTCATGTCGGGAAAATCTCATTGGCGGAGGAGGGGGAGAAGGGGGCAGGGGGAGTGTTTCCTTAACAAAAGCAATCAAACCTGAGAACTTTATTTCTTGGTGACATTCATTTTTTGATTTTTCATTCGTTGTTCAATATTCGTATCAAAACTCAACTAAATCAAAATTCGCACTGGAAAACCTCATTGGGAGTAAAGTATTCCTTAACAAAAATCACTCTATTCGCAAAATTCAAAACCCGAAACCTCTAATTGAAAATGAAGGAGCTTAGTATTTTTTGGTGACATTAAACAAATAAAAGGTCCATGCTTCTCTCCAAAGATTAGTTTTTATCGAGTGGAAGCTTCTACTTTCTTGTTTTGCTTTCATTTTTCACTCATTTGCCAAGTAATTGGGGGCGAAGAATTAGCATGCTGACATGATTTATCCTAGGGTTAATTGTGTCTTTTTCTCTAGCTTTTCTTTTTTACTTCACATTATTCCTCCTAAGAGTTGGATATCATTTATATGGATTTATGATAAAACAAACACAAAAATTATGAGTTTTGAGCATAGATGAATATGGTAAATTAAGTTACTTTATATGTCATTTTTTCAGGTTTAATCATTCGGTATTTGGTATGTGCTGATTTGACTAATTCACATTCTTCATTACCAACGTTCGAATCAAAACTGTTAGTATACACTAGTACTATTTTACTGGAGTGCAATCAGGGGTGCATTTAAGGAGGCGTAAAAGGGTTCATCCGAGATCTTTTAGTCAAAAAATTACAATGTATATATAAGATAAAATTTATTTTTATCTCTATATATTATGTTTTGAATCCCTTGACATAGTCTAAAAATATAACTTAGTGAGCCAAAGGGTTCAATATCTTTGTGAGGTGATTAATTCAATTCTCGCTAGCTATAATGTCTTTTAATTTTTTAACTTTTTTTTGAACCCCTTAGCATAAATTTTATCTCTGCCACTAATTTCAATTTTGGTAATGGTGGTGAATTTTGCAGGTGATGACCAATGGAATGTTTAAGAGTGTAAAGCATAGGGTTTTGGCCAATAGTTTGAAATCAAGACTTTCAATGATTTATTTTGGAGGACCACCATTGAGTGAAAAGATAGCACCTTTGGCTTCACTAATAAAAGGGGATCAAGACAGATTGTACAAAGAATTTACATGGTTTGAGTACAAAAAATCAGCATACAGTTCTAGACTAGCTGATAATAGATTGGTCCTATTTGAGAAAGTAGTATAGCCCCATTATGATTTTTTTTTTAGTTTTTGGTGAAAGTCCCACCTTGTTACTTGTAAAGAAGTATATGGGTTGTCAAGATTCTCAAATATACATAGATCATTGGATTTCCTATAGATAGCAAACTATATTTTCTTTCTCTTTGTTATCCCAACTTTTTTTGTACTCATATTGTTTGTAACCACGTGTCTTGTAATAATATAAGTTCAAGTCATGATCACTACTATTGTCATTTATTCTTTGAATTATGAATTGAAGTTTGACTGTATTTAAATTTATGTTTCGCAAGACTCCATTCGAAAAATGTTTCTACCAATTTTTTTTTTATAATTAGAACTTAAACTTAAGACCTCTAATTAAATAAAGAGCAATCTCGTCTGCTGTATCAACGATGCCAATTGTTTTCTTGGAAACTCAAATATGATCAGTCATGGTAAATGAGGCGTTTGACTTCAATAAACAGAGAAAATAAGTGAAATATTATATTCAAATTCATATCGCGTAAAGTCACGTAAGGGAAGCGCTACCTGCCAGAACTAATGTATGTATGTTCGCATGGCCACGTTGATGAAAACTTAAGTTTCAATAATATGCATATTTCTGACTAACTAGGATAGAATTTAGACCCTACTGTTTCCAACTCTATTGCTATGCATTCTTAAATCTCGAAAAAAATATGGATTTGAAGGGCCTTATTTTGATTTTCTTCATCCATTTTTCTTCTAACTCTTCATCGATACCGTTACTTGACGCTTTTGATAAGATAGACGAAGTATCTTCATTTACTGGAGAAAATGTAATGAAGTAATAATATGGGGAAACAATATTATATAGTTGCTTTCCAAATAATTGTCAAAATATTATATGTATATGTGTATATACATAAATATATAAATTTTATATATTTTTTATAAATATTGTACCTAACTAGTTTCAGCCGTGCCCTAATAATGAGACTTGTTTAGTGCTCTTGGTCGGTTCCGACAAGGCAACAGCATAGTAATTGTTATAAATAAAATTTTATTTATGATAAATATTTATATTTAGAAAGATTCTAAAATTTATTATTTTGTGGCTAAATTACTCTCTGCCTATAAATAGAGGGTTCTATTCCATTATAATTCATCATAAAATTTATTAAGAATTTCCTTTCTCTTTCTCTGCAATATTGTTCTTCTACTTTTATTGTTTCATTACACGTTATCAGCATGAGACTCTACAGTCTCAAGAAGCTCTTTGAGAAGATTAATGTATAACTTTCTCCTCCATTTAATTATGAATGACATTATAAAAAGAAAGTTCGTTGCCCTTGAAATTTCGGGCAAAAACTATATGACATGGGTATTGAATGCTGAAATCCACTTAGATGCAATGGGTCTTGGAGACGCCATTAAAGACAAAACCAAAGGCAAAACCAAAGCATATATCCAAGACTGCGCTAAGGCCTTGATTTTCTTGTGACATCACCTTGATGAAGGATTGAAAATAGAATATCTCATAGTCAAAGATCCACTTGTTGTGTGGAATGACATAAAGGAAAGATATGACAACTTAAAGTTGGTCACTCTTCCACAAACACGATATAATTGAGCTCATCGAGGCTCCAAGACTTTAAGTCTGTTTCTGAATATAATTCAGCGATGTTCAGAATTACTTCTAAATTGAAATTCTGTGAAGATACTATCACTGACTATGATATGCTTGAAAAAACATTTACAATGTTTCATGCCTCCAATATGGTCTACAACAGCAGTACAGAGAGAAAGGTTTCAAGAAGTACTCTGAGTTGATTTTTTTTCTCCTTGTGGCTGAACTAAACAACGATTTGATTATGGGAAATAACAAAAATCGACCCATTGGGTCTACATCATTGTCTGAAATAGATAAGGTGTATTCCCATTATGCTAAGCGTGAAAAAGGCCGTGACTCTATTCGTGGTTGTGGTCATGCTCGTGCTCATGACTGCAGACAAGGAAGAAATTTTCCTGGTTTTAATCATCTCCAAAGACAAATAACCACCAAAAAAGTGAAAAGGGAAAGATGAGAAGCCAAAAGCAAATGGTTCATAAACTGAATGCTATCGTTGCGGTAGAAAAGGGCATTGAGAAAATAATTATCGTGTACTAAGAGTGTCTAACGGGCCTACCCGTCCGGTCCGATTAAATTTTTTTGACCTGTACGGGTTCTGGGCCGGGCCGGTTATGGGTTGTATATTAACGGGTTTGGATTAATACGGGTAAAAATTAAACCGTACGGATTACGGATTGAGTGGGCGGGGCCGGACGGGTTTAGTATAAATATTGTAAGTTATCTTAATACAAAGTACTAACATAAAGAATACAAGGAAGATGAGAAAAAATCACATTTATTGCAAGTGCTACATTTATTTATAATTCAAAGTTTCAAACTTATAAATTAAAAGGTTTACATTTTTAACAACAAGTAAATTCAACGGTTTTGCATTGCCCTTGCAAGTTCTTCCTAATCAATATGAACTGATTGACCTTCTTCTGGAGTGTTAAATTCGGATGGGTTACCATGTGTTAATATATCTCCAAGTTCCTCGTCTTATGGGGTATCAACATCTTCACGTCCTTGATTTCTTCGTTCCGATCTAATCCAATCTCTGAAACATACTAAAACTTCCAAAGCATTGCTTCCCATACTTGGCTTATTGCACTCTCCGATGCAACAATAGAAATTGGCATATTCAGCACGTCCCAATCCATAGCAAAAAAAACATGAAATTACTTTCCATTCTCATGCCACCATCCCAACGGCGAAAATTCCTTTGTGTGAGGTTTTTTTTTGCTTCTGCAAGTAGAATTGAAGTTCATCAATGTTCCTGCTACTGGATGGAGTGTTAGAAAATGTAGAAAAAATATCAAAACAATCGAGGTCTTCTTCATTATCCACAGTAGCAGAAGTGGTACAGTGCACAGTGGTATTAACATTGTCTACAGCTGCACGAGCATCATCATCAATTACCTTTGCATAATAATTATATAAATGTTGTAAATAATCATTTAGCTTATTCATAGAAACATATAAATTTGGGGTTTCAGTTAGTCCAAACTCCATATAAGTATATAAAGCATTCATTAATTGTTGACAATCAGACATCTTAATAGAAGGATTTAAAACAACGCCAATTAAGTAAATTGGAGGAATTGGAAAGAAGTATTTTTTGAATTTTGCTTGCATTTTTTCTACAACATCCTTATATTTTTCTTTTTTCTTAAATTCAAAGAGTAGAAAAGAAATTTCAGCTATATATACTAATGCCATAGTAACAGTCGGGTAATATGCTCCACAAAACTCAACAGTAGCTGTATAAAATTTATGTAAAAATTTAACATCATTAATGACCTCCCAAGTACTAGTTGTTAACATACGGTTTGGATCAGTACAATGCGCATTAGCAACTTCAGTTATTGGAAATCTATATTTGTAGCAACAATTTAAAAATATATATGTATAGTTCCATCTAGTAACAATTTCGCCTGGCATGAATCTGAGTTTAAGGTTATACTGGACACACTTATTCTTAAATTCCTTTATTCTAGATTGTCTATTATTTTCTTGAATAACACCAACTGCTCTTCTAACATGAGTAATCTCAATTGAAAATAAATCAAGGCCACTTTTAACAATTAAATTATAAACGTGACATGCACACCTAACATGAAAAATATCATCAAGAGGTGGTTGCAAATGCAGTTTTAATATTGAAATTGCGGCATTATTGTTAGAAGCATAATCAAAAGACATACACAATATTTTTTGCTTTAGATTATAAAATTCAACAACTTCACAAATAGTACTACCTATAAATGCAGCAGTATGACTTTGATCTTCATCATATCTAAAAGCGATAATATATTTTTGCATACAAGTAGTATCATCTATCCAATGAAATGTAATTTTCAGATAATCATTTCCATTAACAGCATGGACAATATCAGAAGTTAGAGAAACTCTACAAGGAAGGTGGCTAAACAAATAACGTATGTATGTTTGTCCATGAAGTCTAAAGATATCAGCTCTACAAGTACTTCTAGGGATACCTTTAAATAAAGAATTGTAAATCCTTTGAATATATATAATAAGATATGATGAAGAAGCAAAAGAAAAAGGTAGACAACCCAAAGCAATTATTTTTGCTAACTCCTCACGATCCTTCATTTTATCATATTTCACTAGACCTCCAGTAGTAGGGCTAAGAGTTGTTTGATTTCCATCATCATCAGCGCTCAATTCTATGGGATGCTCAATTCTCATATGTCTACTAGGCTTCTTAGTCCCCCCTAAATTTTCACCAGTCAAATGTTTAAAATCACCGTTACAAATTTTTCATTTAACTCTATCAGTACCCTCTATTATTTCAAAAAAATAAACCTTACTTCTTTTTCTACGATTAGTAGTCGGAGCCACAGGTGGTCTACTCCTAGTGCCACGACCACCATCTCTTGTAGCAACTCCAACACTACCAACTCCAGTACTAATAGGTGTTGCTGGTATCTCATCTTCCGTTCCTATTTCATTATCTTCTATTCAAAAATCTTCTTATAATTGTTCATAATCTACATCTATATTATCATTAGGCGATGTTTCAGAAATATGTGTAAATGACTATTACTACCAGATGCTGAAGGACTACCTCTTTTTTTATTTCCCCTACCAATAACTCTTTGACACACTCTTTTAGAAGCACTAAACATATTGTAAAAATTAAAGTATAAGCTAAAATTAAACATGCAATTAAAATAGTAAATAAGAGAAAGAGTTGAAGGGTGTGCACCGAATTCGACAATGAATTGAGCACTTAATTATGCAATTCCGATGTTACCACGAACAAACGTCAAGTCATTAAGCAAGAATTTCAAATTAGAACTTCAATTGATCAAATTTGAAACTTCAAACTTCAAATTCCGAATGACAAAACACAATAAATTAAATTCAAGAAAAGTGAGCCAAAATGCCAAATAAAATTAGAAGATGAAACGATGAATTGAAGTATTGCAATTTGCAAATTGGAGAATAAGAAAAATTGAGATTGAGATATGAGATTGAGTGAAGAAATGAAGAAGAAAAGGGGTGGTATTTATAGTTTTAAAAAAGGTTAATTTTGTAAATTCAAAAAGGGTTAAAATAAAAAAAATGGCTATTTCATCAATAGATTCGCTGGCTAACGGATCAATTCCATAAACTGACATTTTCAACGGATAGTGGGCCCAAGAAAATTGAAAATTTTTTAAAAAAATTAACCGTTAAACCGGGCCGGTTTAACCGATTAGGCATGAACATTGCTTACCGATTTAGCCGGTTCTGGTTAACCGGTAATTTTTTTTAACCCGGTCAACCCCCTCCAACCCCCCTACCAGCCCACCTGGCCCCTTAAGAACCGGGCCGGTCCGGTTTGAACCGGTCTGGGCCGGTCCGATAGCGGGTCAAACCGGCCCGTTTGACAAGTGTATCGTGTACTAAGAGATTTTGTTGAGTTTTATCAAGCATCTCTAAAACATAAAGGCCATGAAGCTAATTTTATCTATGACAATGAATTTGACATCACACACTTAAATGTAACAGACTTCTTTGAGCGCTCTGATGTAAAAATAGATCACTTGATCGATGATGGATCTGTGGTTAAAGAAATTTAATTTTACTTTTACTTTGCTTATTATATTAATTAATAAATAAACATCATGCAATCAAAGTCTTTTTATGAGTTGAATAGTAGTCATTAGTATCAATTCATATTATTTATTTTATAAAATAATGTGTATATTCTTTTAAACAATGTTTCAATTTGCTTTGTTTCAAAGATTAATATATATATTTTTAATTAAAGTAACGTTATGATGTGGAAAGAAAATTTAATATTTACAAATAACCAAGTTAACATGTCATGTGAAAGCAAATTTTTTCCAAGGAAATTCAATTCTTTAATTTTTTTCCGCAACTGACATGCTAAGTTGTTAATTGTATGAAAAAATTTCAGCATCACACAAAAGGCACATATTCATGTGAACCATTACAGTTTTTTTCATAAACAAAACTTGATTATGTCACCAACACCAATATAGATTTTCGCTCAATTAATTAATGATAATTCATTCCTAAATTAACGTATGCCAGTTTGATTAAATCTGACACATTAATTGATCAAGTCAATGAGTATATTTTTAAATGATCTAATATCCTCTGTATTTTTCTTTTGTGCAAGACTATTAAGCCATTCAATGAAAAGCATAATTATATTATTTTTTTGCTACGTAATTGTTTGTATCATAAACAAAGTTTGCTTGAAATTGTATTATAAGTCATTATTGAGTTGTTGACTTCACTTTGTTTCTTTTCCTTTATCTTTGAAAATACTAATATTTATTCATATATTTCTTTTGTATGTCAAACTATGGGAAGTAAATATGGATATCTCACAAAACAAATCCGGCTCAAAGTTCAATTGTATAAACGGAAAAGACCTAAAAATGCCACTCAACTTTCAGAAATGGTCTATCCATTCCATCCGTTAAAAAAATGATCATTTCATGCCACTGTCGTTATATATTTGACCTATCCATGCCATTATAGACTAACAGCGTAATATTTATCTAGCCCATCCATGTCACTGCCGTTAGTCAATAATGGAGTGGATGGGTCAAATGTCTAACGACAATGGCATGAAATAAGTATTTTTCTTAACTGATGGCATGGATAAACCATTTCTAAAAGTTGAGTGGCATTTTTAGGCCTTCTCCGTTGTAAAAATAATTAGTTGATTCATGTACGATACATACTATATTCAATCAGAAGAAATATTTCTCTCATTTAAGTATGTGTAACGCAATCGTTACTTCAATTTTTGGTAGTAGTAGTATAGGTGAAGGCTCTGGAAGAGCTACTATAACTCTGCCTAAAAAAACAATACTTATCATAGAGAATAGAGAATACTATATTCTCCTCCAAGTCCAAGAGGAACTTGTTGAGTTTTAAAGATATCCACTGAAATGAATATCATATTGAGACAATAGATTAGAATAATCTTAAATATCTCATCATTACCAAGAATGTCTCTGGCCAAAAGAGGGTTATTGATAAGTTACCATCTTTATCTTGTGGCATGTATTGGATAAAAATTAGTGCAATTGAGTCA
The DNA here is from genome assembly GCA_034376525.1 of Nicotiana benthamiana. Lineage (NCBI taxonomy): Eukaryota > Viridiplantae > Streptophyta > Magnoliopsida > Solanales > Solanaceae > Nicotiana > Nicotiana benthamiana. Next base: position 96,711,286 of record CM067330.1, read on the forward strand.
TATTCTATTGTAAACCAAAAGGTTACTGATCCCAATACTTTTGTACTTTGGCATGATCGATTGGGACACCCTGAATCAATTGTGATGAGACGAATTATAGAAAACCCAAATGGGCATCCATCAAAAAAATTTAAAGATACTTTTAAATAATGAATTTTCTTACGCTTCTTGTTATCAAGACAAATTAATTATTAGACTATCACCAATAAAGGTTGGAATTGAGTCCCCTGCATTTTTGGAACGTATACAAGGGGATATTTGTGGACCTATTCACTCTTATAGTGGGTCGTTTAGATATTTTATGGTCTTAATAGATGCATCTTTTGGATGGTTTCATGTGTGCCTATTATCATCTCACAAAATCGCATTTGCAAAATTAATGGCACACCTAATTCGATTATGGGCACAATTTCTCGATAATACAATTAAGTCTATTAGACTTGATAATGCTACTGAGTTTTCATCCCAAGTATTTAATAATTATTGCTTATCAATTGAGATAAAGGTGGAACATCCTATCGCTCATCTTCACACTCAAAATAGTCTTGCAGAGTCTTTAATTAAACGCATGCAATTGATAGCAAGGTTTTTAACGAGTAAATCAACAGGCGTATTATTAGATATGTGTACTTTTTTTCCTTTCTAGAATTTTTTTCGATTGTATTTTATTTTAGTTAAGGTTTTAATGAGGCACATTATCTGTTGAATAGACATTCAGATGGAGTGTTATAAACGAAATTTTATTTATGGTGAATGTCTATATTTAGAGAGATTCTAGAGTTTATTACTTGATGGCTAAGTCACTCTCTCCCTATAAATAGAGGGTTCTATTCCATTGTAATCATCTCAAAATTCAATAAGAATTTCCTCTCTCTCTCTCTCTCTCTTTTTCTACAATATTGTTCTTTTACTTTTATTGTTTCATTTCATAAATTATTATATAGGAGTATATATTAGCTATTATATCGTATTTTCCTATTATCGCTCCCACAATGTAATTTATGTCACATATATTCATTTCCTCATAAGGTGGTGTGATGACCCAAAGGGGGGTCATCACTTATTTTTATCAAATTCTATACTTCCGAGGTAGAAAATCTCATTTAGAGTCGCTTCAATTGCGTGCACAGTTCGGGTGCGTAGCCGGAAAGCTTAAATATGAAATTCTGTAAAAAAAAAGATGAAATTTGGTTATAAAATGAGTAAATTTAACTTCGGTCAACCTTTTGGAAAAACAGACCTAGATCGTGATTCGACAGTCCCGGAGAGTCCATAGAAAAATATGGAACTTGGTCACAAGCCCGAGAAATGATTTTTTTTGTAAAATTGTTTTCTGAAAATATTTAAGGAAATTTAAAATGAAATCTGATTAGAAAGCGATGGTATCGGTCTCTTATTTTGGTTTCGATGCCTGGTACAAGTCTTACATAAGGTTTAAGTCTTTCCTATAAAATTTGGTTAAAAACGGACGTCATTTGACGTAATTCTGACTTGAATTACTAAATTTGATACTTGAAGAAGTTTGAGAAATTTTTTTGATTTTGAGGTTTGATTAATTAGTTTTGAGGTTATTTTGGCGATTTGATCGCACAAATGAGTTCGTATGATGTTATTGAGTTAGTACGTGTGTTTGGTTAGGAGCCCCAAGGGCTCAGGTATATTTCGAATGTGATTCGGAAAGTTTTAGACTTGAGTAAAAGTTGCAGATTTTGCTGTTCGGTGCATAGGGAATTTGTTCGTCGCATTCGTGTGGTCCCACTCGCGAACTATAAGTCAAAAATCCAAAGTTCCATCTTTTCTTCTTCGCGAACGCAAAGTTTTGAGGAGAGTACCCTTCGCGACGCGTCCAGGATCTCGCTAACGTGTAAGGCAATGGACCTGGGAGGGATTTCTAATTTTATTCTATGCGAACACGGCCATTGGCCCGCGAACGCGAGGGTTTGAGGTGTTAAAGCTTCACGAACGCGAGCCCAGTGTCGCGAATGCGAAGGTCTTCAGACCTGACTCATCGCAAATGCAGTGAGCCTATCGCGAATGCGAAGAGTGTTTTCGCCCAGTGATTTTAATAGACCCAAACAGAACACCTATGGGATTTTATGAAAATTTCACAAATTCTTTCTTCTCCAAAGTTCTTAGACAATTTTTGAAGCATTCTTTCACCACAATCTCTTGAGGTAAGTAATCTTTAACTAATTTTCTTTTATTTTCATCAACATCTTTTAGATTTCTAGGCCTAAAACATTTGACTAAGGGTAGAAATTTGGGATTTGGGTAGAATTAGGAATTTTTTGTTATTCTTAATTTAGATCTCATTTTGGGGTAGAATTTGAAAATAAATTATATATTCAAGCTCGTAGGTGAATGTGTGATCTGCTTTTGGTTAGAACCTCGTGTTTTGACCAAGCGAGACCGGCCCGATTTTTGGATTTTTGGGAAGAACGTTTGGGAAGCTATAAGTAGGCATGGGATTCAACTTGTTTAGCATTTATTAATGTTATCAAGTTAGTTATGTATAGATACAATCGATTTGGAGCCAAACCCGAGAGAAAAAGCAGCAATTAAGGATTAAGTTGGCCTTGGAAGTTTGAGGTAAGTGTGTTGTCTAACCTTAGCTTGAGGGATTAGGAGTTGAGTCATATTTGCTACTTGATTATTGTTGAGTACGACGTATAGGCATGGTGACGAGTATGTCTATGAGTCTTAAATTGAAAGTTGATGGGTTCTCAAATGACACTTTAGATGCTTTAGTTAATGATATTTTATATTGGGAAAAGAATTATTTTATCCTTGTAGATCTTATTTATGATTGAGTATTGTCACTACTTGAGCTGAGTACAAGCTGTGTTAAGATTAGTTATAGCTGATTCTTCATTGCCGGGATGAATATTTCAATATTGTTGTTCCCTTGCTGAAAAGTTATTATATTACTTTTGTTTCCTTTCCGGGATTTCTTGTAATTTTGTGATGTCTTGAAATGGGAGAAACCGGTACGCCTTCCACAAGATATGATAAAATGGGAGCGGGTGGTACGCCTACCACAAGATATGATGAAATGGGAGCGGATGGTATGCCTATCACACGATTGATAAAATGGGAGCTTGTGGTACGCCTACCATAAAAATTAATGAAATGGGAGCGGGTGGTACACCTACCACAAGATATAATGAAATGGGAGCAGGTGGTACGCCTAGCACAAGATATGAGAAATGCGATTACGTTGCACGCCTGCAACAAGATGGAAACTGAAAGTGAAAGTTGCCTGTATTTTTCTTTATCCTCGTTAGAAGTTATATTGTTAGCTTCCTTATTATTCCTTATTTTTTTTGGTTTTATCTGCTACGCCGAAGCATGTTCCCTTTTCCCAGATTTAATTTCCTATCACATGTTTACCTTTCCACTATATATTATATAACTACACAGGTTTATCTGGAGTCTGGTCATAGCCTTGTCACTACCTCACCGGGGTTAGGCCAGGAACTTACCAACACATGGGTTCGGTTGTGATGATACTATACTCTGAATTGTGTGCACATTCCGGAGCAGCGTTTGATCATCAGTAGTAGATCAGGAGCCATCCTTCAGTCCACCGAGACTCTGAGGTAGCCCTGCTAGTGTCCGCAGGCCCGGCATCTCTTCTATCCATTTTCATGTTCTGTTGTCATTTGTACCCGAAACAGACTGTGTTCTTTTCTTTCAAAAACTTATTTGTAGTAATCCTAGACAGTCAATGAATGTTGTGACACCAGGTTCCGGGTAGAGACATGTATTGGATTCTACAATTTTGGTTTCATATCTATTTAGGACTTCCGCTAAATTTTATTTTTCGCTGTTATTTAAATGCTCATTCATTGCTAATTTAATTGGTTAAACATGTATTAAAAAGAATGAGTTAATCGTTTCAAAAAAATTTATGGCTTGCCTTACTTCCACGAGTAGGCGTCATCACTACTCTCGATGGTGGGAATCCCGAGTCGTGACAAGTTGGTATCAGAGCTCTAGGTTGCATAGGTCTCACGAATCATGGACAAGCTTAGTACAGGTATGAGCTATCGGTACAGAGACATCTGTATTTTCCCCCTAGAGGATACAGAGCTAAGAAAACTTCACATTTGTTCTTTCCTGTCGTGCGGATCTGTTTCTCAATGCTAATTGGATATCTACTCTATTCTTTCAGTGATGGAGAGAACACCTGCTTCCGCTCAGCAGCCCGAGCCCCCAGCAGCAGCTCCTACCAGGGGCAGAGGGCGAGGCCGTGGTAGTGCTAGAGGTTGAGGTAGGGGCAGAGCTTAGCCCCGAGCAGCAACACCAGTGGCGGAGCCTTAGGTTTATTTTAAGGAGGAGGCTCCGGCTCCAGCAGTTCCGGTGGGCCCAGCTCAGGTCCCAGAGAAGTCTATTTTAAACCCACTTCTTGAGGATGATATGGTCCAATCAGTGGGCCTCATGGAGGGTGTCACCCGAGAAGGTTTGCTTCCTGTAGTACCAACCACTTCTCAGGCTGGAGGAAGGGCTCAGACTCCTGCTACTCGCACTCCGGAGTAGGTAGCTCACCAAATTTAGACTCTAGCAGTTTAGCTAGTTGGAGCAGTTCAGCCGGGTGTAGTGGCTCAGACCAGCAATGGAGCAACGATGTCTGCCGATGCTTTGTGGGGTCTGGATATGTTCACCAAGCTCTTCACTACTACTTTCAATGGTGCTTCTTCTGGGGATCTCCAGGATTTCCTATATAGCTACCACAAGGTTCTCAAGAACATGGGCATTGTTGAGACCAATGGGGTCAATTTTGCTACATTCTACTTGTCTGGATCCGCCAAGACTTGGTGGAGGGATTATTGCTTAGCTAGGCTAGCCAGATTGCCATCTTTGACTTGGGAGCAATATATAGTGTTGTTTTTGGAGAAGTTTCTCCTCGTGACTCAGAGAGAGGCCTATCTGAGGCAGTTTGAGTGCCTCCAGCAGGGTTCTATGCTGGGCACCCAGTATGAGACCAGGTTCATCGACTTAGCTCGCCATGCTCTTGTCATACTTCCTACCAAGAGAGAGAGAGAGAGTGGGGAAGTTTACCGATGGTCTTATTCACTCGATTCGTCTTCAAATAGCCAAAGAGGCCGGGAGTGAGATCACTTTCCAGGAGGTGGCTAATGTGGCCCGGATTTGAGATGGTTTTGTCACAGGGAGGTGGTCATGGGTCGAATAAGAGGCCATGTCATTCAGGAAGATTCAGTGGTACCTCGTCTGGAGGTAGAGATTCATATGGTAGAGGCCATCCTCTCAGGCCCTTTCTGTCAGCTCTTCAGGTTTCTCACGGTGATTTAGGTAGACGTGGTCCTCAGATGCAGTATCCCAATAAGTAGTCCTTCAGTACACCACCAGCACCTATCAGTGCACCACCACTTCAGAGTTTCTAGGGTCGTCAACCGAGGGCCTGTTTTACTTGTGGAAGCGCGAGGCACATTGCTAGGTATTGCCCTCGAGCTTTAAGCAGTTCTTCATATCAGGGTTCTCGTACTATGATACAGGCACTAGATGTTCCACAGCACGCCCAGCCAGCTAGAGACGGGGGTAGGAGTGTTAGAGGTAGAGGTAGAGGTCCTAGATATAGAGCTTAAGCCGCCAGAGGTAGAGGCCATCCAGTAGCAGGCCGTCCTAGAGATTGGTTCAAGATGGTAGGGCCATGCCCTGATGTTATGCTCTCCTATCAATGCCCGAGGCTAAGGCTTCAGATGGAGTGATTACAGGCACGGTCTGGTTTGTGATATAGATGCTTCAGTGTTATTTGATCCAAGGTCTACCTACTCGTATGTGTCATCTTATATATAGCGTATTTGGTCTTTTCTAGTGATTCATTAAGTGTTGTTGTTTATGTGTCTACCCCCTTGAGTGATTCTATTATGGTAGATCGAGTCCATCGTTCCTATGTTGTGATGATTGGGGGTCTTGAGACTCATGTGGATTTGTTGCTTCTAGACATGGTCGATTTCGATGTTATATTGAGGATAGACTGTTTATCACCTTACGATGCTATCTTCGATTGTCATGCCAACACTGTGACCTTAGTCTTACTGGGTATACCTCGTGTAGAGTGAAGAGGAACTCCTGGTCATTCCATCCGTAGTGTTATCTCGTATGTGAAGGCACAACATATGGTCGATAAGGAGTGTTTGGCCTATTTGGCTTATGTTTGTGATTCCAGTGATGAGGTTCCCTCTATTGATTTTGTGCCCGTTGTTCGTGAGTTTCCTGAGGTATTCCCTTCAGACCTGCCGGGGATTCCACCCGACAGGGATATTGACTTCTGCATTAGTTTGGCTCAGGGAACCCAACCCATTTCTATCCCGGCGTATCGCATGGACCCGCCAGAGTTGAAAGAGTTGAGGGATCGGTTGCAAGACTTACTTGAGAAGGGCTTCAGTATACCTAGTTGTTCAACTTGGGGTGCACCGATGTTATTTGATAAAAAAAAGGATGGTTCGATGAGAATGTGCATTGATTACCGGTAGTTGAACAAGGTTACAATCAAGAATAAGTATCCACTGCCGAGGATTGATGATTTGTTCGATCAACTTTAGGGTGCCAAGGTATTTTCAAAGATTGACTTGAGATCTGGCTACCATCAGTTGAGGATTAAGGCATCCAATGTCCCTAAGACAACATTTCGCACTCGGTACGAGCATTATGAGTTCTTGGTTATGTCATTGGGGTTGACAAATGCCCTAGTAGCATTTATGGATTTGATGAACCGAGTGTCCAGGCCTTATTTGGACTCGTTTGTGATACTCTCTATTGATGATATTTTGATATATAACCGTAGCCAGGAGGAGCACGAGCAACATCTTAGGGTGGCTCTTTAGACTAAATTTTCGAAGTGTGAGTACTGGTTGAGTTCAGTTGCATTCTTGGGTTATGTTATATCAGCAGAAGGTGTTCAGGTTGATATGAAGAATATTGATGCAGTCAAGAACTAGCCTAGACCATCATCAGCTACAGATATTTGAAGTTTCTTGGGATTGGCAGGTTACTACCGTCGGTTCATGGAGGGGTTCTCATCTATTGCAACCCTGACGACCATGTTGACCCAGAAAGGTGCCCAGTTCTGATGGTCAGACGAGTGTGAGGCGAGCTTTCAGAAGCTCAAGATAGCTCTGACTATGGCACTGGTGTTGGTTTTGTCTACAGGTTCAAGGCCTTACATAGTTTATTATGATATGTCACGTATTGGGCTTGGTGCAGTGTTGATGCAGGGTGGCAAGCTCATTGCCTATCCTACGAGGTAGTTGAAGATTCATGACAAGAACTATCCAGTTCATGACTTAGAGTTGGCTGCCATTGTTCACGCGTTGAAGATTTAGAGGCATTATCTGCATGGCGTGGCATATGAGGTGTTCACTGATCACAAGAGTCTTCGGTATTTGTTCAAGCAAAAGGAGTTGAATTTGAGGCAGAAGAGATGGTTGGAGTTGTTGAAGGATTATGATATCACTATCTTATATCACCTGGGAAAGGCCAATGAGGTGGCCGATGATTTGAGTAGAAACTCAACCAGTATAGGCAGTCTTGCTTACATTCCAGTCAGTGAGAGGCTGCTTGCTTTGGATGTTCAGGCTTTGGGCCAATCGGTTTGTGAGGTTGGATATCTCTGAGCCTAGTCGAGTATTAGCTTGCACGGTCGCTCGTTCTTCATTATTGGAGTATAAACGTGATCAGTAGTTTGATGATCCCCATTTCTGTGTCGTTAGAGACATGATTCAGCGTGGAGGTGCCAAGCAGGTTACCTTAGATGATGCTGGAGTTTTGAGATTGCAGGGGCGAGTTTGTGTGCTTAATGTGGATGGGCTTCGAGAGTTTATTTTAGAGAAAGCCTATAGTTCCCGGTACTGTATTCGTCCGGGCGTCGCAAAGATGTATCAAGATTTGCGGTAGCATTATTGGTGGCGTAGAATGAAGAAGGATATCGTTACATATGTGGCTCGGTGTTTGTCAGCAGGTTAAGTATGAGAATCAAAGGCATGGTGGTTTATTTTAGAGGATTGAACTTCCCAAGTGGAAGTGGGAGCAGATCACTATGGACTTCATTATGGGACTCCCGCAGACTCGGAAGAAGTTTGACACAGTTTGGGTCATTGTTGATAGGCTCACCAAGTCAGCACATTTCAATCCTGTGGTAGTCTCCTATTCATCCAAGAGGTTAGCTAAGATCTATATCCGAGAGATTGTTCGTCTTCATGGTGTGCCTGTATCTATCATTTTGGACTGAGGTACGCAGTTTACCTTGTGTTTTTGGAGAGCAATTCAGCGAGAGTTGGGCGCCCAGGTTGAGTTAAGTATAGCATTTCATCCCCAGACGGACAGACAGTCCGAGCGGACTATTCAGATATTGGAGGATATGCTCTGAGCTTGTTTATTGACTTTGGAGGCTTGTGGGATCAGTTTTTGCCTTTAGCAGAGTTTTCCTACAATAAAAGCTACCAGTCGAGTATCCAGATGGCTCATTATGAGGCTTTATATGGTAGGCGATGTCGATCTTCGGTTGGATGGTGTGAGCTGGGAAAGTCTCAGTTTTTGGGTATGGATCTAGTTAAAGAGGCTTTGGACAAGGTCAGTATCATTCAGGATAGACTTCGTACAGCTCAGTCCAGGCAAAAGAGTTATGCAGACCGCAATGTTTGAGATGTGGCTTTTATGGCTGGTGAACGGGTATTGCTTGGGGTGTCGCCTATGAAGGGCGTCATGAGATTTGGGAAGAATGGAAAGATTAGCCCTAGGTTCATTGGTCCGTTTGAGATTCTTGATCGAGTGAGAGGGGTGGCATATAGACTTGCGTTACCGCCAAGCTTATCAGTCGTGCATCCAGTGTTTCATGTGTCCATGGTTTGTAAGTATCACTGCGATCCATCCCACGTGTTAGATTTCAGCGCTGTCCAGTTGGAAAAAGACTTGTCTCATGAGGAGGAGGTGGCTTCTATTCTAGACCTCCAGGTTCGCCGGTCTGAGTCCGATATGCGAAGTCGTTATCTGCATCTTTTCCACAGCTCGAGTACTTCCTTCTTCTGTTCATTCGAGGACGAACGATTGTTTTAGAGGTGGAGAATGTGACGACCCAAAGGGGTTCATCACTTATTTTAATAAAATTCTATGCTTTCGTGGCCTTGAAAACCTCATTTAGAGTTACCTCAATTTGCGTGCGAAGTTCGGGCACGTAATCGGTAAGCTTAAATATGAAATTCTATGAAAAATGAGGAAATTTGGTTATAAAATTAGTAAATTTGACTTCGGTCAACCTTTTAGGTAAATGGACCCGGACCCATGATTCGATCATCCTGGAGGGTCCGTAGGAAAATATGGAACCTGGGCATATGACCGAAATCGAATTCCGAAGTCCCAAGCCCGAGAAATGAATTTTATTGTAAAATTATTTTCTGAAAATGTTTAAGGAAATCTAAAATGAAATCTGATTAGAAAGCGATGGTATCAGGCCTTTATTTTGGTTCTGGCGCCCGGTATTGGTCTTATATATAGTTTAAGTCCTTCGTGTATTATTTGGTTAAAGATAGACGTCGTTTGACGTGATTCGGACTTGAATAGCTCAATTTGATACTTGAAGAAGTTTGAGAAAAATTCTTGATTTTGGGGTTATTTTGGCGATTTGATCGAACAGATGAGTACGTATGATATTGTTGAGTTAGTACATGTGTTTGGTTAGGATCCCTGAGGGCATATGTGTGTTTTAGATGTGATTCGTGAAGTTTTAGAACTGACAAAATTTGCATATTTTGCTGTTCAGTGCACAAGGAATTTGTTCTTCGCTTTCGCTTTTCTTCTTTGCGAACGCGAAGCCTGGAACGCGAAACTGAGGGGGAGTACTTTTCGCGAATGCATCCAAGATCTCGCGAATGCGTAAGTCAATGAGCCTAGGGAGGGATTTCTCATTTTATTCTACTGGAACGCGGCCACTGGCCCACGAACATGAGGGTTGGAGGTGTTAAGGCTTCGCGAATGCGAGCCTAGTGTCGCGAGCGCAAAGGTCTTCAAACCTGACTCACCGCGAATGCTGTGAGCCTATCGCAAATGCAAAGAGTGTTTTCGCCCAGTGATTTTAAAAAACCCAAAACAGAACACCAACGTGATTTTATGAAAATTTCAAAAACTCTTTCTTCTCCAAAGTTCTTAGACGATTTTTGAAGCATTATTTCATCACAATATCTTGGGGTAAGTAATCTTTATCTAGTTTTTTTCTATTTTCATATGGGATTCAACTTGTCTAGAATTTATGGATATTATGAAGTCATTTATGTATAGATACAATCAATTTGGAGCAAAATTTGAGAGGAAAAGCGGTAATTGAGGATTGAGTTGGCCGTGGAAGTTTGAGGTAAGTGTCCGGTCTAACATTAGCTTGAGGAATTAGGAGTTGAGTCATATTTTCTACTTGCTTCTTGTTGAGTACGACGTATAGGTATGGTGACGAGTATCTATGCGTTGGAGTCGAGCATGACCGTGATTCTTAAATTGAAAGTTGGCTCAAATGACATTTCGGATGCTTTAATTAATGATATACTATATTGAGCAAAGAATTATTTTATTCTCATAGATGTTATTTATGATTGATTATTGTCATTACTTGAGCTGAGTACAAGCTGAGTTAGGATTAGTTATAGCTGATTCTCCCATGCTGGGATGACTATTTCAATATTGTTATTCCATTGCCAGAAAGTTATTATATTGCTTTTGTCCCTTGCCAGGATTTCTTGAAATTTTGTGATATCTTGAAATGGGAGCGGGTGGTACGCCTACCACAAGATATGATGAAATGGGAGCGGGTGGTACGCCTACCACAAGATATGATGAAATAAGAGCGGGTGGTACGCCTACCATAAGATATGATGAAATGGAAGCGGGTGGTACGCCTACCACGAGAATTAATAAAATGGGAGCGGGTGGTACGCCTACCACAAGATATGAGAAATGAGATCGGGTTGCAGGCCTGCAACAAGATGGAAATTGAAAGTGAAAGTTGCTTACATTTTTCTTTATCCGTGTTAGAAGTTATATTGTTAGCTTCTTTATTATTCCTTGTTATTTTGTTTTGTTTTATCTGCTACCCCGAAGCATGTTCCCCTTCCCCAGCTTGAATTTCTTATTACCTGTTTACCTTTCCGACACATATTATATAACTGCACAAGTTTATCTGGAGTCTGGTCGTAGCCTCATCACTACCTCGCCAGGGTTAGGCCAGGCACTTACCAGCACATGGGGTCAGTTGATTTGTAGTGTGTGCATATTCCAAAGCAATATTTTATCATCGGTAGTAGATCGGGATCCATCCTTCAGTCCACCAAGACTCCGAGGTAGCCCTACAGGCGTCCGCAGGCCCGGCGTCTCTTCTATCAGTTTTCATGTTCTATTGTCATTTGTAATCGAGACAGACTATGTTCTTTTCTTTCAAACACTTATTTGTAGTAATCATAGAAAGTCCGTGAATGTTGTGACACCATGTTCCGTGTAGAGACATGTATTAGATTCTAGATATTTTGGTTTCGTATGTACTTAAGACTTACGTTAAATTTTATTTTCCGATGTCATTTAAATGCTTATTCATTGCTAATTTAATTGGTTAATAATGTATTAAAAAGAATGAGTTAATGGTTTCAAAAAAATGCATGGCTTGCCTAGCTTTCACAAGTAGGCGCCATCACGACTTCCAAGGGTGGGAATCCCGGGTCGTGACTGGTGGGAAGTAATGAAAAAACTTATTATAAAGATGAAATGTACCTAGAGGTGTTAATATGAGCGAGGTCGGGCTAGCCCAGCCCCGCCCACTTGGACTTTAGCAATTGACGGGTTAGACTGGGTTAGCCCACTAATTTGATGGGCCTTATAATGATTAGCCCACTCCAGCCCTATGTGGTATGCGGGCCCCCACGGGCCTATCCATTATTTTTAAAATATAAATTTATATTTTTCTTTAACTTCTAACTTAAAAAAGATAAATATTTAAAATCTAAAAAAATCTTATTGGAGAAATTTTAGAAAACTTAATACTTATACTGTTTCAATATATCACAACAAACACTAAAAAATGAAACACAAGACTGTATTTCATTCACTAAAAGTCAAAACTCACGGGCTAGGCTGCGCTGGACTGTCCTAACGGTCCAAGCCGGCTCTAACGCCTCATTTGTTTGTACTTAGTTGTGACGATCAAAAGGGTCATCACTTGGTTTCTTATTCATTCTATGCTTCTGAGGCCCTAAAACCCTCATTTAAGATTGCCTCGATTTGCGTGCACAGTCCAGGCGCGTAGTTGGAAAGCTTAAATATGAATTCTGTGGGAAAAATGCTAAAATTTGATATTTTATTGAATAAATTTGACTTCGGTTAATATTTTGGGTGAACGGACCCGGACCTGTATTTTGACGATCCCGGAGGGTTCGTAGGAAAATATGGGACTTGGGCATATGCCCGGAATCAAATTCTGAGGTCCCAAGCCCGAGAAATGAATTTTTGTGTGAAATGATTTTCTGAAAATAATTAAGGAAATTGAAAATAAAATTTGATTAAAGGACTATAGTATCGGGCCCGTATTTTGGATTCGGTGCCCGGTACAAGTCTTGTATGTGGTTTAAGCGCTTTCTGTAAAGTTTGGTTGAAAACGAACGTCGTTTGATGTGTTTTGGACTTAAAATGGAAATTTGATGTTTTATGAAAATTTAGAAGGAATCATGAGTTTTGAGGCTTAATTCGATGTATATGAAGATATTTAGCGATTTGATCGCACGAGTAAGTCCATAGGATGTTTTTGAGATTGTATGTATGTTTGATTTGGAGCCCCTAGGGCTCGTGTGAGTTTTGGATTGGCTGTGGGGTGAAATTTTGGACTTAAGGAATTGCAGGCCTGCAATTTTCGCATTTCCCAAACATTTTTCGCAATTGCCAGGATTGTTCGCATTTCCCAAACTTTCTTCGCAATTCCCAGGTTCGCATTTTCTAAACTTTCTTTGCAATTCCCAGGTTCGCATTTCCATAATATTTTTCGTAATTACCAGGCTTGTTCGCATTTCCTAAACACTTTTCCGCAATTTCAGGGATCGCAATTCCAAAACTTTTTCTGCAATTCCCAATCCAACTGAGGTTGGTTCGCAATTGCGAACCCCTGTTCGCAATTTCCATATTGGAGACCTGCAACTTTTATACTTAGACGATTCTAAACCTATTTTTCATATTCTCTCAAAACCTAAACACACTTAGGCAATTTTTCAAAGATTTCTTCTTCTCCAAATCAATTGTAAGTCATTTTTAACTAACTTCCTTCAATTCTAACATCATTTAACATGATTTCAACTTCAAATCAATGATTTTCATAAGGGAAATTAGGTGTTTTGAGTAGAGCCTAGGTTTTTCAAAAATTAGAGATTTAAACCTCAGTTTGAGGTCCAATTTCAAAACAAATTATATATTTGAGTTCGTGGGGGGAAAGGGTAACCTGGTTTTGGTTCGAACCTCGGGTTTTGACCATGTAGGCCCGGGGGCAATTTCAGAATTTTTGGGCAAAACTTTGAAAAATTCATTTTTACGTATTCAATTGATTCATTTAGTGTTTATTAAAGTTATTAAGTGACTTGTGACTAGATTCGAGCGGATTGGAGGTGGAATCACAGGGTAAAGCTATAATTGAGGCTTGAGTTGAGTCTACAACATCAAGGTAAGTGTTCGGTCTAACCCTAGCTTGAGGGATTAGGAGTTGAGTCGTATTTGTTACTTTTTTGTGTTGCATACGACGTATGGGCATGGTGACGGGTATCCATATGTTGGTGTCGAGCATGACCGTGGGTCTTAAATTGATAGTTGTGTATTCTTAATTGATTCTATAAGAGCTTTGATTGATTATCCTTGATACTGGGTATTGGTTTTAACTGTGCCGAGTAGAAATCGAATAGGATTGGTTATAGCTGACTCTCCCTTGCCAGGATGTTGAAATTATTGTTATTTTTTCCCTTTCCAGGAAGTTGTTACATTATCTTGTTCTCTTGCCGGGATTATATTGTGTATTGTGTTGGAAGAAATGGGATCAAGTGATACGCCTACCACATGATATTGATGAATTGGGAACGGGTGGTACGCCTACCACAAGATATTGATTGAAATGGGATCGGATGGTACGCCTACCATAAGATATTGATTAAAATAAAATCGGGTGGTACGACCGCCACAAGATATCAACTGAATGGGATCGGGTGGTACGCCTACCACAAGATATTAATTAAAATGGGAGCGGGTGGTACGCCTACCACAAGATATTAATTAAAATGGGAGCGGGTGGTACCCCTTCCACAAAAAATTGAGAAATTGGATCGGGTTGCACACCTGCAACGAGATGAGCATTTAAAGTGAAAGTTGTTTTATCTATTCTAATTTGTGTTAGCAGCTTTATAGTTAGTTTCTTTGTCAGTTCTGAGAATTTTTCATTTTTTCTATCCCCAGAGAATTTTTCCCCTCCCCAGTTTTACTAGTTTATTTCCTGCTGTTTCTTTCGCCATAGATTATGTAATTACACAGGTCTATCTGGATTTTGGTCCTAGCCTCGTCACTACTTCGCCAGAGTTAGGCTAGACACTTACCAGCACATGGGGTCGGTAGTGCTGATGCTACACTATGCACTTATGTGCAGATACTGCAGCAGCTTTTGAGTAACAACAGTGGCCTGGGAGGAGCCTTCAGTCTAGTGAGACACCGAGGTAGCCTTGCAGGCGTCCGCAGACTCGGCGTATCCTTCATCTTTATTTCAGCCTATATCTCATGTATTTCAGTAATATTTTCTTTCAGACCAATGTATTTAGTAAATCTTAGTAGTTTATGAGTTATGTTTTACCAGATTTTGGGTAGAGACTATGTTGAACTTCCGCGTTGTTATTCAGTTTGCATTAATATTAAGTCTTCCGTTTGTTTAGTCAAATTAGTTGTTTTTATCTTATTGTCGAAAATTATTAAAAAGGAATATATGGTTGAGGAAAAATGATTGAATTTGTCTTGCCTAATTCCCACGTGCTATCACGACTCCCGAGGGTGGAAAATCCGGGTCGTGACATTAATGTAGGTCTTAATCTTAATCATTCTGATCTCAGACATTAAGTGCGTTTGTTTTTAAAGTCTGAATCTTAATTATTCAGATCTTAATCATTAAGTGTGCTTTTTTACTTCACAACCACTTACTGGGTCTGAATAGATCTGTATGATTAAGATCTCACAGAGACTTAATTTCATTAAGATGTTATCGCATATTCATTATTAACTGCTGCCACCGCCTACCATTATCAAATACCACCATGCCGCCACCACAACGATACTCAACCACCACCACCACGCTGCCATCATCCTTAATCATAACCGCCACCATTATCGACCATCACCACCCACTATCCCTACCACTCCGACCACGATAATAGTTCTCATCTACCTCAACTAGCACAATTGACCACCCCATCACCATTAAGAACCACATTCGACACTATCTATCATTATTACCTACCACCACCAACGCACCACCTTAATTAGACATAACTACTACCACCACTCGATATTATTAACTATCATCACCCACCACCACCACCACCATTCTCAATCATAATCGCCACCACTACCAATAACTACTAGCTACTGGCATGAACTACCATCAATAACCAAAACTACCATCAATCACCACCTATAGTCGGTATTCACCCGTTAGACATCACCACCAACAACTATCGTATTTTAAAAAACTATATATATTATTGATTAAATTTTAGATTAGTAAGTATTTCATTTGAATTTTATTTCTATTAATTTTCAATAAAGATAAATTTTATACATTGAGATGTTAAAAATCAAACAGTCTTAATTATCTGATCTTAATATACATCTTAATATATTCAAACATGTATCAAATATCTTAATCTTAATACTTATTTTGATATTTAGATGTCTGTTCAAGTTCGGACGTCTTAATACTTAAAAAAACAAATGAGGCCTAAATGTACCTTTGTTTGACAATTTTATAAGAGAATGTTGAAAAATTTGGATTATATTAAAAGGAGAGTAACATGCATTGTGCATAAGTCGAGTGACAAGATAAAAAGAAGTCGATTGGCAATTTTAGGACAAAATGAATAATTAGGAACTATAAATAGAACATAATTAATGGAAGTAGTTAAATGAAATATATCTTAGATATAATCTATGTAGATCTAGACAAATCTATTTCTATATTATCTACATATTGATCCACTCATAGATTTTCTTCTATATTAACTAGAAATATGGTGGTAAAGAAATGATTAAAAGACTATAATAGAAAGAAAAAAATAGAACCAATAGTTACTATAGAAATAATATAAAGTAAGTATACGTCACGACCCAAATTTTCAATCATTGGGATCGTGAAGGCGCTTACTAATAAAAACTAGGCAAGCCAACGCACTAATTTATTTACCTTGTCTCCACTTTTGAATTCATTAACAACTTAGAACCAACAATTAATGAACAACATGGTTAAGCAGAAGAATAACTTTTAAACTTCAAAATACTGTCAATACTGCTAATAAAATTCTTTAACAAAACAACCCACGATTTGGTATCATAACTTTACCGACTGACTAAGAGTACTACAAATAAGGGTTCATAAGAAAGAACAAAGTACTGTCTCTGAAAATACATAAAAGAAACAGGAAAAATAGATAGAGGGAGGCCTCCGGACGCCTGCAAGACTACCTCAGATCGCCTGCTAAGCAAAAAGCTAGAACCTCACTACAGTCCAAAATCTGCAGTACTATGATCTGCACAAAGAGTGCAGAGTGTAGTATCAGCACAATCGACCCTATGTGATGGTAAGTACCTAGCCTAACCTCGGCAAAGTAGTGATGAGGCTAGGACCAGACTACCAAGTAAACATGTGCAGATAAATAATGTACAACAAAAAATAGAAGCAAAAATATATAGTCAAGGCTGAGAAGAGGAAACATACTGTGGGGGAATATCAAATAGCTATAGGAAGACACTATTTAAATATATATAATACCACAGTTCAATTATTCACAGGAATCGAAAGCTTGCACGGCATCACCCTTCGTGCTTTTACTCTAATCCTCACCATAAAATCAATATGATCGGCATGGAATGGTACATCGTGCGGCACAACATCACCCTTCATGCTTTACACTCTTTCTCAAAAAATAATATACGACATAACCCTCGTGCTTTAACACTCTCTCATCAAAACAATATATGGTATCACCCTTCATGCTTTACACTCTTCCTCACCCAAATAACAAACACCAACACAAACGATAATGACAAATAATAAGTGAATCATAATAAAAATTTCGACAAGGGAATAACATTAAAAGCAACCATGTCCCGGCAAGGGATCACCACCATAAATCTTTTCTCATTTTCATAGTTATCTCACAACTTGCTTCACAATTTGAGCCAATTCACTATAAGGTTCAATTACCAATTATACTTTCACAAATCACTTTGCAACTTGAGCCAATGCTCTTAAAGCTATACAAATACCAATATTCTTTTCACAAACCTTGCTCAACAATAGCAATCACTACATTAAACATGAGCAATGCAACAGAGTCACATAAATCATAATACAAGACTCACAGTCATGCTTGCGTATAGATACTTGTCACCATGCCTATACGTCATATTCTACACATAACACATAGTATATAAGACCAAACACATATTCCCTCAAACTAAGGTTATACCAAGTACTTATCTCGATGCGTCAACACAGTTCAAGCCTCCACAATCGCTTTACCTCTTGATTCCACCATCAATTTGCTCGTATCTAGTCACAATTACTTAACTATATCAATGAAGGCTAAATAAATCAATTCTAATGCACGAAAATAAGTTTTCTAAAGCTTTTCCTAAAAAGTAAAAAAAAAAACCTCTAGGCCCACATGGTCAAAACCCGAGGTTCGAACAAAAATTCGACTATCCATTCACTCACGAACTCAAATATATAATTTGTTTTAAAATTGGAGCTCAAATCGAGGTCCAAATCCCAAAAATTTTAAAAACCTAGGTTCTACCTAAAATATTCAATTTCTCCGATGAAAATCTTTGATTTTGAGTTGAAGTCATGTTAAAAGATTTTAAATATTAAAGAAAACTAATTAAAAATAACTTACAATTGATTTGGAGAAGAAGTTGCCTTTAAAAAATTGGCCTAGAGTGTTTATGTTTTGAGAAGACGTCAAAAATGGGTTAAGAATTCGTCTAAGTACGGATTTCGTAGATCTCTAATGTCGGAATTGCGACCAGGGCTCACAATTGCAAACCAAGACTCTTCTAAGATTGCATTTGCGAGAAAAAATGTAGCATTTACAGCCAGGCTCAACTTCAGGTCACCTTCGCATTGGCGATAGACCTCTCGCATTTGCGAGATAGGAATTGCAAACAAAATGTCGCATTTGCGACAACTGGCTACTATATGGGGGGGATCACATTTGCGATAAGTCTCTCGCATTTGCGAGGTAGGCTGTCCTAGGCTAGTTTCGCATTTGCGATAAATCCATCGCAAAATACGAACTCGCATTTGCGAGCCAGACTTCGCAGTTGCAAAGCCTGCAATGCGACAACTGAAGTCTGTAATTTTTCCAAGTTTAAAATCTATCCCATGGCCTATCCAAAACTCACCCGAGCACTCGGGGCTCCAAACCAAACATGCACACCAACCTAGAAAAATCATGCGGACTCGCTCGTATATTCAAATCACCAAAATAACATCAACAACAATAAATTTAGCATAAAAATTATGAAATCACTTAAGGACATCAAATTTTCAATTTTTCTCAAATTAGATCTGATTCACGTAGTTTCAAGTCCGTTTCTTACAAAATTTCACAGACTCATCTTAAATCACATATAAAACATGTACTAGGCTTTGAAACCAAGATACAGGTACGATATCATCAAATTTCACACACATCTATTTTTCAAAAACTTATTTTTTTTTAAATAATTTTCTTTAAAAATTTATTTCTCGGGCTAGGGATCTCGAAATTCGATTCCACCCATATGCCCAAGTTCATACGGACCTCTCGGGATCGCCTGAACAGGGATATGGGTCCTTTTACTCAAAATGTTGTTAACCAGAGTCAACTTAGATTCGTTTTCAAGGCAAAACTAATTATTTTTCATAGATTTTCATATAATGGCATTCTGGCTATGCGCTCGGACTGTACATGCAAATCGAAGTGATGTAGAAAGAGGTTTTAAGGCCTCAAAAATACAGAATTAGTTTCTAAATCAAGTGATGATTTTTTGGGTCATCACATCCTCCACCTCTGAAACAACCGTTCGTCCTCGAATGGCCAAAAGGAAGAAGTACCTGAGTCAAGGAAAAGATGGGGATAACGGCTCCGCATATTTGACTCGAAGTCCCAGGTCGATGCCTCAGTAGTCTGACCTCTCCACTGAACACGAACAAAAGAAAAACTCTCCGATTTCAACTGATGAACCTGCCAGTCTAAAATAGCTACCAGCTCCTCCTCATAAGACAAGTTCTTGTCAAACTGGACAGTGCTAAAATCTAACACGTGGGATGGATCGACGTGATACTTTCGAAGCACGGAAACATGAAACACTGGATTCACGGTTGATAAGCTCGGTAGCGATGCAAGTGTGTAAGCCACCTCTTGCACTCGATCAAGAATCTCAAACGGGTCAATAAACCTAGGGCTAAGCTTGCCCTTCTTCCCAAATCTCATCACGCCCTTCATAGGCAACACTCAAAGCAATACCCGTTGACCGACCATGAATGCCAAATCTTGAACCTTACGGTCGGCATAGCTCTTTTGCCTAGACTAAGCTGTACAAAGCCTATCCTGAATGATCCTGACCTTGTCAAAGGCATCTTGTACTAGATCTGTACCTAGCAACTGAGCCTCTTCAGGCTCAAACCATCCAACCGCCAACCGACACCACCTACCATATAAAGCCTTATAAGGAGCCATCTGGATACTTGAGTAGTAACTATTGTTCTAGAAAAACTACGCTAAAGGCAAGAACTGATCCCACGAGCCTCCAAAATCAATGATACAAGCTCAGAGCATATCCTCCAAAATGTGAATAGTCTACTTGGATTGCCGGTCCATCTGAGGATGAAATGTTGTGCTCAACTCAACACGTGTCCCTAACTCTCACTGAAATGCTCTCTAGAAATGTGAGGTAAACAGCATACCTCGGTCCAAGATTATAGACACAGGCACACGATGAAGATGAAAAATCTCTAGGATATAGATGTCAGGTAACTTCTCGAAAGAATAAGAGACTGCCACAGGAATGAAATATGCTGACTTGGTCAGCCTACCCACTATAACGTACACTGCGTTGAACTTCCCCTGGGTCCGTGGGAGTACAACAATGAAATCCATTTTGATACGCTCCCACTTCCACTAATAAATCTCAATCTTCTAAACACACTACTAGGCCTCTAATGCTCATACTTAACCTACTGACAATTCAAACACCGAGCCACATATGCAACGATATCCTTATTCATTCTTCTTCACTAATAATGTTGCAGCAAATCCTAATACATCTTGGCAGTGCCCGGATGAGTCAAGTACCGGAAACTATGGGCCTCCTCTAGAATCGACTCTTGAAGTCCATCCACGTTAGGCACACAAATATGACCCTGCATCCTCAAAACTTCATCATCTCTTATTATGACCTGCATGGCATCTACATGTTGTACCGTATCTCTAAGGACACACAAATGAGGGTCATCATACTACCGATCTCGGGTACGCTCCAATAAAGAGAGCAAGCAAGTATGCAATCTAGCATACGACTAGGCTCTGAAACATCCAACCTTATGAATTGATTTTCCAAAGACTGAACATCCAAAGCAAGCGGTGCCTCACCGACCGGAATATAACTAAGAATGCCCATATTGGCTGACTTCCTACTCAAAGCATCAACCACCACATTGGTCTTTCTCGGATGATATAAGATGGTGACATCATAGTATATAACAACTCCAACTACCTCTCTGCCTCGAGTTTAGCTCCTTCTACTTGAACAATTATTGTAGACTTTTGTGATCCATGAACACCTCACATGCCATGCCATACAGATAATGCCTCTAAATCTTCAACGCGTGAACAATGGCTGCTAACTCCAAATCATGAAACGGATAATTCTTCATATAAATCTTCAACTGCCACGAAGCATAGGCAATGACCTTGCCACCTACATCAACACCGCACTAAGTCCAATACGATATGCATCACAATAAACTGTGTAAGTCCTTGAACATGTAGGTAAAACAAACAGTGGTGATATAGTCAAAGCTGTCTTGAGCTTCTAAAAACTTGCCTCACACTCATCTGACCATCTGAACTGGGCACCCTTCTGGGTCAACCTGGTTATCAGGGCTGCAAAAAATGAAAATGACTTTAGGAGTCGATGATAATAGCCTTCCAAATCCAGGAAACTCTGGATCTCTATAGCTGATGTGGTCGGGGTCAGTTCTTGACTGCCTCTATCTTCTTTGGATCTACCTGAATTCCCTCCGCAGAAACCATATGACCCTAAAAAGCAACTGAAGCCAATCCGAACTCGCATATTAAAGACTTATCATACAACTGACTATCTCTTAGAGTCCTAAGAACCACTCTAATATGCTGCTCATGCTCCTCCCGGCTGCGGGAATAGATCAAAATATCATCTATGAAGACTATCACGAACGAATCCAAGTAAGGCCTGAACATTCGGTTCATAAAATCCATGAAAGTTGTTGGGGCATTTGTCAACCCGAATGACATCACCAAGAACTCATAATGCTCGTACCGAGTGCGAAAAGCTATCTTAGGGACATCTGATGCCCTAATCCTCAACTGATGGTAGCCAGATCTCAAGTCAATCTTAGAAAACACTTGGGCACCCTGAAGCTGGTCGAACAGATCCTCAATCCTCGGCATTGGGTACTTATTCTTGATTGTAACTTTGTTCAATTGTCAGTAATCTATACACATTCTAATTGATCTGACCTTCTTCTTAACAAATAACACATGAGCAACCTAAGGCGAGATACTAGGTCTAGTGAAGCCCTTATCAAGCAAGTCTTGCAACTTCTCCTTCAACTCCTTCAACTTAGGCGGGGCCATATGATATGGAGGATTAGAAATAGGTTTAGTGCCCAGTGCCAATTCAATGCAGAAGTCAACATCCTTGTTGAGTGGCATACCTAGCAGGTCCAAAGGAAATACCTCAGGAAACTCACGAACAACAAGCACATAATCAATAGGAGGAACTCAGCACTAGAATCATAAACGTAAGATAAATAGGCCAAAAACCCTTCTCAACCATACGACGAGCCTTCATATACTAGATAACACTACGAGTAGAGTACCAGAAGTCCCTCTCTACTCTAAACGAGGTAGACCCGGTAAGGCTAAGGACACCTTCTTGGCATGACAATCCAAGATAGCGTGGTAAAGTGATAACCAGTCCTTCTCCAATATGACATCGAAATCAACCACGTCTAGAAGAAACAAATCTACACGAGTATCAAGAACCACAATCACAACTATACATAAAAGATGGACTCGATCTACCATAATAGAATCACCCACCGATGTAGACACATAAACAGGAGCAATCAAAGAATCACCAGGCATGACCAGGTATGGTAAAAAATAAGACGACACATAGGAGTATGTAGATCCTAGATAAAATAGCACTGAAGCATCCTTACTACAAACCAGAAATGTACCTTTGATAACTTCATCTGAAGCCTCAGCCTCTGGCCTGGCTGGAAGAGTACAAAATCGGGGTTGTGCCCCACTACCCTGGACTATAGCTGTAGGACAACCTGCTGCTGGCTGGCCTCCACCTCTAGCACCTTTACCTCCACCTCTAGCACCTCTACACCCACATTTAGCTGGCTGGGCAGGCTGTGGAACACTCGGTGCTGGAACCATAGCACAGGAACTCGAATGTTGTGAGCTGCTCAATGTTCAAGGGCAAAATCTAGCAATGAGACCTGTATCACCACAAATGTGACAATCCCTCGGCTACTGAGACTGCTGATCCGAATGACCTGAATAGCCACCCCGAAAAACTTTGGAGCGGCG
Organism: Nicotiana benthamiana; assembly: GCA_034376525.1. Classification (NCBI taxonomy): domain Eukaryota; kingdom Viridiplantae; phylum Streptophyta; class Magnoliopsida; order Solanales; family Solanaceae; genus Nicotiana; species Nicotiana benthamiana. The sequence continues at coordinate 96,734,415 of CM067330.1, forward strand.
GCACACTGATAAGAGCTGGTGGTACGTTGTAGGACTGCTGATCAGAATACTGCATGAGAACACGGCCACCTGAAGCACCATGAAAAACCTGAAGTGAGACTGGAAAGGTTTAGTAAGATGGCCTCTACCATACGAATCCCTACCTCCAGACGAGGCGCCACTAAATCTACCTGAATGACAAGGCATTTTTTCAGACCCCTGATCACCTCCCTGTGACAAAACCATCTCAACCCTCCTGGCTACATTGGCCGCCTCTTGGAAAGAAATCTCATTGCTCGTCTCCTTAGCCATCTGAAATCGAATGGGCTGGACAAGTCCCTCAATGAACGTCCTTACACTCTCTCTCTCTCTCTCTCTCTCTCTCTCTCTCTCTCTCTCTCTCTCTCTCTCTCTCTCTCTTTCTCTTAGAGGGAAGTATAAGTAGATCATGATAGGCCAGCTCGATAAACCTGATCTCGTCCTGAGTAACAGTCATGGAATCCTGTTGGAGGTTCTTAAATTGCCTCCGATAGATCTCTCTCTGAGTAATGGGGAGAAAATTCTCTAAGAATATCTTAGTAAACTGCTCCCAAGTCAAATTTGGTGACCCGGCTGGTCAAGCCAAATAGTAATCTCTCCACCAAGTCTTGACGGATCCAGCTAATCGAAAAGTAACAAAATCGACCCTATTGGTCTCCACTATCCCCATGTTCCTAAGAACATCAAAACATCTGTCTAGATAATCCTCGAGATCCTCAAGCATGCACCACTGAAAATGGCAGTGAAGATATTGGTAAACCTATCCAATCTCCATTAGGCATTGGCAGTCTTAGCTGCCCCGTCACCAGTGTGAGCTACCACACCCGACTGAACTGCTCCAAGTGGCTAGGCTGCTGGAGTCTAAAACTGGGGGGCCACCTATTCTAGAGTACGAGTAGTAGGAGTCTGGGACCCTCCTCCAGCTAGAGAGATGGTTGGTGCTACTGGAAACAAACCTGCATGAGAGACACTCTTCATGAGGCCCACTAGATGGACCAGAGCATCCAAAAGTATTGGGGTAGCAATGAACTCCCCTGGACTTGAGCTGGTCCCACCGAAGCTGTCTAGGCCGGAACCTCCTCGTCAAACTTAACTCAAGGCTTCGCCTCTAGTGTTGCTGCTCTTGGCTGAGCTATACCACTACCTCGGCTTATATCACGGCCTCGGTCTCTACCCTTTGTTGGAGCTGCTATTAGGGACTCAGGTTGTTGACCAGCTGATGAGAAAACACAAGTTCGCTGCATCTGTGAAAGAATAGAGTAGAAATTCAATTAGCATTAAGAAACCAAATCGCATGACAGGAAAGAATATATGTGAAGTTTTTCCTAACTTTGTAGCCTCTAGGGGACAAATACAAACGTCTCCGTATCGATCCGTCAGACTCTACTAAGCTTGTATGTGAATTGTGAGACCTATGTAACATAGATCTCTAATACCAATTTGTCACAACCCGGATTTTCTACCCTCCGGAGTCGTGATGGCGCCTACTAGTGAAAGCTAGGCAAGCCAACCCACTAATTTATTTTCTTTGTCTCTACTCTTGAATTCATTAACAACTTAGAACTAACACTTAATAAAAATCATAATTTAATGAGTGGAAAAATAAATTTTAAACTTAAAAATACTGTCAATACTACTAATAAAATTCCTTAACAAAACCACCCATGATTTGGTGTAACAACTTCACAGGCTGACAAAGAGTACTACAAGTAAGGGCCTCAAAGAAATAACAAAGTACTATCACTGGAACTACATAAAAGAAACTAAAAAAATAGATATGCCAAGGCCTGCGGACGCTTGCAGGACTACCTCGGTTCGCCTGCTAAGCAAAATATTGGAACCTCACTACGGTCCGAATTCTGCAGCACTGGGATTTGCACAAAAAAGAGTAGAGTGTAGTATCAGCACAACCGACCCTATGTGCTGGTAAATGCCAAGCCTAACCTCGGCGAAGTAGTGACGAGGCTAGGACCAGACTACCAAGTAAACATGTGCAGATAAATAATGTACAGTGAAAAATAGAAGAAAAAATATACAATCAAGGCTGGGAGGGTTTCACGACCCTAATCTCGAACCCGGTCGTGATGGCGCCTCTTGTGAAGACAAGGACAACTGAAACTTTCCATTTTCCTATTATTAACAGTTAAGCATTTAAGAACAGCCTAAACATGATAAGAATAAATCTGAAATAATCGATAATAACAAAAATGCGTGGAAGAATACCTATGTACAAGCTTAACATAGGTGACACTAGTCATGAGCATCTATGAGTCATAGTACAATCCCGCTAGAACTATAAACTAGTACAAATGTCTGAAAAGGAACAGAATAATGGAGACACGGGGCTGCGAATGTCAATAACTACCACATAATCTTCGAAAGCTAGCCTGAAGCTGGAGGAATCAGCACTCGAGAGCGAACTGGGTATGCCTGAATCTGCACACAGGGTGCAGGGAATATAGTGAGTACTCCAACTCAGTGAGTAAATAACAACTGAAAGTAAGAATTCACGGAAGGCACAAGGCATTCTACAATGAAGTAGTAAAATCATTTATAGGCAATAAACCAGTGAAAAATCAAGTAAAATCCTCTTTCAACAAGTAAACAAGTAATTGACAAGTAATTAAGGTAAAGTAAACACATAGAAGTTCACCCTTTGGGCATAGTATCACCATATCCGCCCCTCGGGCTCAATTTCATATCACATTGGGTACCCGCGCTCAATGGGGGTATACATACTCCTGAAGGAGCCTCTTACGGTCCAAGCGCAATAACAAGGCATCTCGTGGAATCAAATCTAGGCCCTCGGCCTCATATAAATAAAACCCCCTTATGGCATTCATATTTCAAGCCCTTGGCCTCCAATCAGTATCAGTGTCCTCACAATATAGGCCATCACCCTTACTCAGTCAAAATCATCACAAGCCCCTCGCCCAATAGTAAAACAGTATTTTTTAGTCCAAACATCATTTAAAATATCAATTAAGTCTTAAAACTGAGTAAATATGGCTGAGTATGAAAACAATGTAAATAACATAACTGAGTTCAAGTAATAAGTCAAAACAGTGAGAAAATATTAATGAAAAGCTTCGAAGGGTTCCAATAGTTGGTACTAGGCCCAAATATGGCATTCAGCCCAAATAATTACGATAGAAAATAGTTTTTAATCAAATACGCGGTAAAATCATCAATCACGACAGACCAAATCACAATACCAAATAGTGTCGACCTACGCTCGTCATCAAGGGTGCGCCTCACCTCAACATAGCACTACGATGTGCAATCCGAGGTTTCAAACCCTCACAACATCATACTAAATTCTAGCTCGTGACACCCTTGCCCCTTATATCGCCTTCCACGTGCATCGAATCTCAAAACGAGGACGTCAAAATATGTTAATGGAACCAAGCCCAAGCATAAACAATCAATAAATGGCACAAATTCTGAAATTACCGAAACCCTATCCCTGGGCCCACATCTTGAAATTTAGAAATTTTTAAACCAATAGATTCGTTATCCTCTCACGAGTTCATACATACTAAGAACACTGAAATCGGAATCAAATTAATACCTCAAATGCTCATTTTAAGGCCTCTTAAACTCATGCCATAATCCCCCAATTTTCCGCCTTAATCCCCACTAAAATCATGATTAAACAGTGGAAAAAATGATCTTAAACCAAGAAATTAAGCTTAGGGAACTTATCCAAATGATATACCTTGATTCCTCTTGAAACCCTATGCCTTAACCTCTTTTCCCATCTTTAAAATGATGAACTTAGAAAAATTTCACAAAGAAAATAATATATGCCTTCTGGACAGGGATTTTCGCATCTGCAACCACTCCATCGCCTTTGTGGTACCGCATTTGCGGTTACTTCTCTGCATCTGCAAAATTCACTTAAGGTACCAAAATTGCATCTGCGATAAGCTTTTGCACCCACGACTCCGCGTGTGCGATCCCACACCGCATATGCGGTTCCTGGAAAAATCCCAAACAACCCGCTTCTGTGGCTCATCTCACGCACGTGCGGCGCCGCACCTGTGGTCCCCAGACCGCAGGTGCGAAGACACCAGAAGCAACAAAGCTTTCTGCAATTTTCCAAGGCATGAAATGGTCTAATTGACCATCCAAAACTCACCAGAGGCACCCTAGATCTCAACCAAAGACACAAACACATCCTAATACCTTATTAAAACTTGTTCCAATCATCAAAACACCTCAAACAACATCAAATCACCCAAAACACATCGGATTCAAGCCTATGTTTCTAAATCTTTGAAATACGCTTTTGACCAAAAATTCAACCAAACCACGTCTGAATGACCTGAAATTTTGCACACACATCCTAAATGACATAACGAAGCTACTGCAACTCTCGAAATACCATTCCGAACCCTATATCAAAATTTTGCCTATCAACCAGGTATTGTCAAAATATCAACTTGGCCAATTCAAGCCTAAATCTACTCTGAACCTCCAAAATCCATTCCGATCACACTCCTAAGTTATAAATCACCTCCCGAAGAATACCGAACCACCAAAACTCGCATTTGAGCACTCTAATACGTAAGTCAACATCTGATTGATTTTTCCAACTTAAACTTCCTTGAAAGAGAATAAGTGTCTCAAACCCTACCGAATCCTTTCCAACCCAAACTAATAAACCCGATCACATATAGGACCATTATATAAAGCATTTAGAAGCAAAAATGAGGGAAATGGAGCGGTAACTCATGAGACAACAGGTCGGCCCATCGTAGAGGGGGGAAATATACTGTAGGGATTATCAAATAGCAAAGGAAAATAACAGTTAAATATATGGAATACCACAATTCAATTATCCACAAGAATCGAAAGCCAAACAAGTACAGGACATTACTTTTTGTAATTTTACTTTTATCCTTCCCAAAAATCAATATAAACTGCACGGCATCACCCTTCGTGCTTTTACTATTATCCTCACCATAAAATCAATATAATTGGTATAGAATGGTACATCATGTGTCACAGCATCACCCTTCATGCTTTACACTCTTCCTCACAAAGTAATACACGACATCATCATTCGTGCTTTAACACTCTCTCACCAAGATAATGCACGGCATCACCCTTCATGCTTTACACTCTTCCTCACCTAAACAACAAACACCAACACAAAAAATAAGGGCAAGGAATAAATGAATCATAAAAAAAATCCAAGCAAGGGTACAATATCAAAATCAAAATATCCCGATAAGGGAATAACATTAAAAGCAACCATGTCCCAGCAAGGGATCACCACCATAAAGTTTTCTCATTTTCACATTTATCTCATAACTTGCTTCAGAGTTTGTGCCAAGGCTTTATAAGGTTCAATTACTAATTATACTTTCACAAATCACTTTGCAGATTGAGCCAATTCTCTTCAATATACAAATACCAATATTTTTTTCACAAACCTTGCTCAACAATAGCAATCACCACATTAAACATGAATAATACAACGGAGTCGCATAAATCATACCACAAGACTCACGGGCATGCTTGACAACAACGTATAGATACTCGTCACCATGCCTATACGTCGTACTCTACACATAACACATAGCATATAAGACCAAACTCTTATTCCTTCAAGCTAAGGTTAGACCAAATATTTACTTCGATGCTTCAACATAGTTGAATCCTCGACTATTGCATTTTCTCTTGATTCCACTGTCAGTTTGCTCGTATCTAGTCACAATTTACTTAATTATATCAATAAATGCTAAATGGATCAATTCTAATGCATGAATATAAGTTTTCTAAAGCTTTTCTCAAAACGTCAAAAATTGACCCTAGGCCCACATGGTCAAAACCCGATGTTCGAACTAAAACCCGACTACCCATTCACTCACGAACTCAAATTTATAATTTATTTTAAAATCGGACCTCAAATCGAGGTAATGTAAAAGAGGTTTATAAGGCTTCAAAAATATATAATTAATTTCTAAATCAAGTGATGACTTTTTGCGTCATCACAGTATACATTGCATAAAAATTTTATTAATAAATCTAAACTATTTAAGAATTTCAATAAATAGTTTAAAAATAAAATAAATATTTAATTTACTATAAAAATCACATATTTATCTATGTTATATTAAACATAATAATGAATAAAAATATTAAATAAAGTGTAAAGTCAATAAAAAAAATCACACGAAAACGTGATAATATTACATATTAGATAACGTTATAGAAAAAGTAATAAAAATAATTAAAATTCAAAAAAGTTTACATTAAAAATAAAAGAAAAGGACTATTGTATTTGAGATTAAAAAGATTCTTAAAGCTATGATGGGAGCACTCAAAATGTGAATATGACCGCAATATTTAAGTCTTGATAGGTAAAGAAAAATAAAAATTTGAGATATTAAAAAAATTAAATATACTAAATAAATATCTCATGTAGGTATTTACTAATGAAAATTAAAAATCAATTGTTATCTTGAAACTAAAAAAGGATTTTTTTTTTTTAATTGCACGTAGCACAAAAAGTACTTATAAGAAAACTTAATAGATTTAAAAAATTATAAAGCAACTTATGTATTAGTTTTTTGACTAATCAAAAGTTGTGTAAATAAAATATGATTATTTTGAGTATGCGTACAATATTTATGTAAAAAGCTGATTAAAATTTCTTAGTAGGGAAGAGGGTGAATAAAGATAAAAATAGAGATAGTGCGAAAATATGTCACGATTAGGATTTTTCATACTCGGGGATTGTGATGACGTCTACTCGTGAAAATTAGGCAAGTCATGAACCTTGAAACCATTAGCCGCTTTCATATTAGTTCACTTTTAACAAATTAAATTAACAGGGAACGAACAATTACATAACAACGGAATATGAAATTTAGCGGAAGTCTTAAATAAATATATAACCAATTATCTTGAAGACCAACACATGTCTCTAACCAGAACCTGGTGTCACAACATTCACGGACTACTAAGAGTGCTACATACAACAGTTCGATAGAAATAAACATTGTTTGTCTCGAATACATGAGATAACATGATATAAAATATGATAAAGGAGACGTCGAGCCTACGAACGTCTACAAGGCTACCTCGAGGTCTCGGTGGACTGAAGTCTGGCTCCCAAACTACTTCTACTGTCCGATACCTGGATCTGTGCAAAAGAGCACAGAGTGTAGTATTAGTTCAACCGACCCTATGTGCTGGTAAGTGCCTGGCCTAACTACAGTGAGGTAATGACATGGCTAGAATCAGACTCCAGATAAATTAGTGCAGTTATATAATATATGGCGGAAAAGTAAAGATGTAAAAAGCAATCAAAACTGAGGAATGGAAACATGCTACGGGGGTGGCAGATAAACAGAATATCAAAGAATAATAAGAAAACTGTAATTCAACTTCTAACACGGGTAAAGAGAAATAAAGTCAATTTCCACTTTCAACTTCATCTTGTTGCAGACGTGGAACCCAATCCCACTTCTCATATCTCGTGGTAGGCGTACCACCCGCTCTCATTTATAATATTATCACGGCGTGCAACCTGGTCCATATATATAATATTGTTGCGGCGTGCAACCCGATCCATATATAATATTGTTGCGACGTGCAACCTGATGCATATATAATATTGTTGCGGCATACAACCTGATCTATATATAATACTATTGCAGCGTGCAAGCCCATCCATATATAATATTATTGCAGCGTGCAATCCGAACCATATATAATATTTATTATTATAACAAGAGTCCCGATAAGGGATCAATAAGGTCTACACTATCCCGAAAATGGAGAAATAGTTATAATCAAACTTGTTCCAACATCTAAATACCTCAACTATAATAACATTTTCCAACATCTAACTAACTCGACAATAATCAAACTTGTTCCGACACCTAACTACCTCGACGATACTTAAACTTGTTACAACACCTAACTACTTTAGCTATAACCAATCTCATTTCAACATCTAACTGCTTTAGCTATAACTAAGCTTAGTACAACATCTGACACAAGGAATCATCAACCTAACCATCCGTATTATCAACTAAAAACACAATGCAAGGGAACGACAACTCAACAATAGACTGGCAAGGGGGTAATATAATGATCTATTCTCTTTCTCACTTTTACTTTACAGTTCACTTCACAACCCGAGCCAATGCTCTAGAGTTTTTAATTATCACTTATACTTTCACAATTCTTTACACAACTAGAGCCATCGCTCTTCAATGTTCATAAGTCATAATTCTTTCCACAACTTTACACAACAAATAGGAATCATCACCAAGGCATGAGAGATACAACAAAATCAAGATATTCGCAATTTAAAGACTCCCGGTCATGCTCGACACCAACGTATAGATACTCGTCACCATGCCTATACGTCGTACTCAACAATAATCAAGTAGCAAATATGACTCAACTCCTAATCCCTCAAGCTAAGGTGAGACCAAACACTTACCTCGAACTTCCACGGCCAACTCAATCCTCAATTACCTTTTTTCCTCTCGAATTCAGCTCCAATTCAACTGTACATATACATAAATAACTTCAATACATCAATAATTCCTAAACAATGCGAACCTAATGCCTAATTATAGCTTTTCCATCATTTTCCCCAAAACTCAAAAATTGATCCCGGGCCCGCTTGGTCAAAACACGAGGTTCGGACCAAAATTAAATCCCACATTCACCCACGAGCCCAAATATATGATTTCAAATTCGACCCCAAAACGATGTCTAAATAAAAAAAATCAAAAATCTCTAACTCTACCCAAATCCCTAATTATCTACCCTTAATCACATATTTTAGGCCTAGGATTTTATTAAATGTTGAAGGAAATGGAAGAAAATAGGTTAAGGATTACAAACCCAAGAGGTTTTGGTGAAGAATCGCTTCAATGGCCGCCTAAGATCTTGGAGAAGAAGAGGTTTTGTGAAATTTCTTATGAATCCCGTAGCTACTGTTTTCTGAAGTTATAAAACAAAATAACCGGGGAAAAATGCTCTATGCGATCGCAAAGAAGGTCATGTGATCGCATAGTGAAAGGGAATGTTGGCCATTGATCGCAGATAGGGTATTGCAAACACATAGAAGAAACGGGCACCATTTCCAGGTTTGGCTTTTATGCATTGCGATCGCGGAGGAGGAATGCGATTGTATAGAGCAAAGGGTGGTTACTATACACAATTGCGGGGAAATTATGCGATCGCATTAAACTAACAGAACACCTGGAAACTTACACTACGCGATCACGGAGTGGTCAATGCGATCGAATAGAAAAAAATCTCAGAATACCAGAACTGCTGTTTCTGCAGCTATTTTAAGTCTAAAACCATTCCGAAACACATCGGAATCACACCCGAGCCCTCGGACCTCCTAACCAAATACATGAACTAACTCAACAAAATCGTACGAACTTATCCGTGCGATCAAATCGCCTAAATACCTCAAAATCATGATTTTCCCAAAACTTCATCAAGTTTCAAATTTAGAACTTTTGGTCTGAAATACGTCAAACAACGTTCGATTTTAACCAAACTTTACAGAAACATCTTTATATATATATATATATATATATATATATATATATATATATATATATATATATATATATATATATATATATATATATATATATATATATATATATAAGACCTGTACAGGGCGTCGTAACCAAAATACAGGCCTGATACCAACACGTTCTAACCAAATATCATTTTAATTTTCCTAAACAATTTCTGAAAAATAATTTTATTAAAAAAATTTATTTCTCGGGTGCGAGACCTCGGAATTCGATTCCGGGCATACGCCTGATTCGAATATTTTTCTACAGATCCTCCAGGACTGTCAAATCATGGGCCCGGGTCCGTTATTCAAAATATTGACCAAAGTTAAATTCATTCATTTTAATATCAAAACTTAGAATTTTTCATAGAATTTCATGTTTAAGCTTTCCGGTTTTCAAGGTCACATTCTCCACCTCTAAAACAACCGTTCGTCCTCGAACGGACAGAAAAAGGAAGTACCTAAGTCAGGGAAAAGATAAGGATAACGGCTCCGTATATCAGACTCGGACTCCCAGGTTGATACCTCGGGAGGCTTACCTCTCCACTGAACACGAACAGAAAGGAAAACTCTTGGATCTCAATCTAAGAACCTGCCAATCTAGAATAGCTACCTACTCCTCCTCGTAAGACAAGCGCTTGTCCAACTGGATAGTGCTGAAATCTAACACGTGGATTGTTCACCGTGATACCTCTGAAGCATGGACACATGAAACACTGGATGTTCAACTAGTAAGCTTGGCGACAAAGAAAGTCTATAAGCTACCTCTCCCACTCAATCAAGAATCTCAAACGGACCGATGAACCTAGGGCAAAGCTTGCCCTTCTTCCCAAATCTCATCACGCCCTTTATAGGCAACACTAGGAGCACTACTCGCTCACCAACCATAAAAGCCACATCTCGAACCTTGCAAGTCTGTATAGCTCATTTTTCTGGACTGATCCGTACGAAGCATATCCTGAATGATCCTGACCTTGTGCAAGGCCTCCTAAACCGGATCCGTACCCAAAAATCGAGCCTCACCCGGCTCAAACCATCCAACCGGAGATCAAAACCGCCTACCTATATACCCTCATAAGGAACCATTCGAATAATCGACTGGTAGTTGTTGTAGGAAAACTCTGCTAAAGGCAAAAACTGAACCCACAAACCCTCTTTGGCGCCTCTGTTTTCTCCACCTCTTGTGTGTTTTTGTTAAGCAAGTTCTTCATAGGGAGAAACAGAGAAAAATTCTCTCCGATAATGTTGGTTTATCAGGATCTTCTCCCTGGTGATGAGCTCCTTTCGGATTCATTTCCCTACACTGAGCTTGAAAATGGAGTGCTTTGGGAAGTACAAGGGAAGTGGGTTGTTCAGGGAGCTGTTGATGTGAACATTGGGGCTAATCCATCTGCTGAAGGCGCAGATGAAGATGAAGGTGTTGACGATCAAGCCATCAAGGTTGTCAATATTTTTGACACTTTCAGGCTTCAGGAGCAACCTTCTTTTGACAAGAAGAAGTTTGTTGCCTACATGAAGAAATATATCAAGAACCTAACACCCAAGTTAGGCGCAGAGCAGGAAGAAGTTTTTAAGAACAACATTCAAGGAGATACCAAGTACCTTTTGTCAAAGCTCAGTGACCTTCAATTCTTTGTTGGTGAGAGCATGGCTATGATACTGGAATGGTGTTTTCCTACTACAAGGATGGCGCCACTGATCCAACCTTTTTCTACCTCGCACACGGACTCAAGGAGGTCAAGTGTTAAAAAGAGTAGGTGTTTGACCGGTTATGTTTTCTCGGTTTTGATGCAACTTTTACCATTAAATCAGTTGTCTGAAGTTAAATTTTGTACTGTAAACTTATATAGCAGCTTAGATATTTGTGTGCTTTATATGGATTGATTGAAGAATCAACACATATACCTAAGATGGTAGCAAATTATTTTTGATTTGTTGCTTTTGTGACTGTTGGACGTTCTTGTTGTTATGTACTAGCAATTTTGCATTAAAAAAAGAACCCACAGACCTCCAAAGTCTATAACACAAGCACAACGCATATCCTCCAAATTCTGAATAGTCCGCTTGACTGACCATTTGTCTGGGGATGAAATGTTGTTGCCCAACTCAACCTGTGTGCCTAAATCTCGCTGAACTGCTCTCCATGAAGGCGAATAATCTCCCGAATGTAGATCTCGGCCAAACTCTTAGAAGAATATGAGACTGCCCCAAGAATGAAATGTGCTGACTTGGTAAGCCTATCAACAATGAACCATACTGCGTTGAACTTCCTCCAAGTCTGCAGGAGTCCAACAATGAAATCCATAGTGATCCGCTCCCACTTCCACTCGGGAAGCTCAATCCTCTTAAATAAACCACCAGGCCTCTGATGCTCGTACTTAAACTACTGAAAATTCAAACACCGAGCCACATATGCAATGATATCCTTCTTCATTCTACGCCACCAATAATGTTGTCGCAAATCTTGATATATCTTCGCGGCGCCCGGATGAATAGAGTACCAGGAACTATGGGCCTCCAAATCTTTAATGCGGGAACAATGGCTGCCAATTCTACATCAACACTAACCCAAGCCCATCACGGAAAGCATCATAATAAACTGTATAATGTCCTGAACCTGTGGGCAAAACCAACGCTGGCATCATAGTCAGAGCTGCCTTGAGCCTCTGAAAGCTCGCCTCACACTCGTCCGACCATCTAAACTGGGCATCCTTTTGGGTTAAACTGGTTATCAAGGCAATAGTAGATGAAAACCCCTCCATGAATTGTCGATAGTAACCTGCCAAACCTAAGAAACTCCGAATATCTATAGCTGATGCTGGTCTAGGCGAGTTCTTGACTGCTTCAATCTTCTTTGGATCAACCTAAATACTTTATGCTGATACAACATGACCCAGTAATGCAACCGAACTTAACCAGAACTCACGCTTCAAAAATTTAGCATATAATTGACTATCCCTCAGAGTCTGAAAAACCACTCTAAGGTACTGCTCATGCTCCTCCTAGCTTGGGGAATATATCAATATATTATCAATTAAGACTATCATGAATGAATCCAAATAGGGCCTAAACACTCGGTTCATCAAATCTATAAAATATGTTGGGGCATTTGTCAACCCGAATGACATAACTAAGAACTCATAATGCCCATACCGAGTGCAGAGAGCTGTCTTAGGGACGTCGGATACCCTAATCCTCAATTGATGGTAGCCAAATCTCAAGTCAATTTTGGAAAACATCTTGGCACCCTGATGTTGATCGAACAAATCATCAATCCTCAGCAGCAAATATTTATTCTCAATTGTTACCTTGTTCAAGTACCAGTAATCAATGCACATTCTCATCGAACCGTCCTTCTTCTTAGCGAACAACACCGGCGCACCCCAAGGTAAAACGTTGGGCTAATGAAACCCTTCTCGTGAAAATCTTGCAGATGTTCCTTCAACTCATTCAACTCATGAGGGACCATACGATACGATGGGATAGGAATGGGCTGATAGCCCGGAGCCAAATTAATGCAAAGCAAATATCCCTGTCATATGGCATATCCGACAGGTATGAATAGAATCCCTCATGAAACTCACAAACAACAGGCACAGAATCAATCGAAGGAACCTCAGCACTAGAATTATGAACATATGCAATTTAGGCCCAATACCCTTCTCGACCATACGATGAGCCTTCACATACGAGATAACACTACATGTAGAATGACCAGGAGTCCCACTCCACTCTAATTAGGCAAACCCGATAAAGCTAAGGTCACAGTCTTGGCATGACCGTCCAAGATAGCGTGGTAAGGTGATAACTAGTCCATCCCTAATATGACATGAAAATCGACGATGCTCAGAACAAGCGAATCTACACAAGTCTCAAGACCTCCAATAACCACTATACATGAACAATGGATGCGATCCACCATAATAGAATCACCCACCGGTGTAGATAATAAATAGGGGCACTCGAATAATCACTAGGCATAACCAAATGCGGGGCAAAATAAGATGACACATATGCGTATATAGACCCTGGGTCAAATAACACTGAAGAACCTCTATCACAAACTAGAATAGCACCTGCACTCCACCTCTAATACCTCTACCTCCACCTACAGATAACTGAGCGGGCTGAAGAGTCCCTCAATGAACCTCCTCACTCTCGCTTACAGTGGTAAGTATGATAAGAGCATGACGATCCAAGTCGCTGAATATGATCTCGTACTGAGTAACGGCTATAAAACCCTACCGGAGACACTCAAACTGCCTTCAATAGGAATCTATCCTTGAGTGATGGGGAGAAACTCCTCCAAAAATAGCTGCGTGAACTGTCCTCAAGTCAAAGATGATGACCTAATTGATCTAGTCAAACAATCGCCTCTTCAACAGGTCTTGGCAGATCCAGACAAGCGAAAGGTAGCAAAATCGACCCTATTGGTCTCCATAATCCCCATGTTCTTAAGAACTTCATGACAGTCATCTAGAAAATCATTGGGATCCTCAGAGGATGCACCGCAAAAAGTAATACGGAAGAGCTTGGTGAAACCTATCCAACCTTCACAAAGCCTCCGAAGATGTAGCTTATCTATCACCGGTCTGTGTTGCTGCTCGGCTGAAGAAGCGGTACATGACCTCACCATTCACGAAAGGACAAAAGTAGAGGTTTCAACGTAGCATTGAGAAATAAAATGGAATAACAAGAAAGAACAAGTGTGAAATTTTCCTAAATCTATAGCCTATGGGGATAAATACAGACGTCTCCGTACCGATCCCTCAGACTCTACCGAGCTTGTCCGTGAGTTGTGAGACCTATGCAACCTGGCCCTGACACCAACTTTTCACGACCCGGATTTTCCATCCTTGGGGGTCGTGATGGCACCTACTCATGAAAACTAGGCAAGCCATGAACCTTGAAACTATTAGCCTCTTTCGTATTAGTTCACTTTTAACCAATTAAATTAACAGGGAATGAACAATTAAATAACAGCAAAATATGAAATTTAACGAAAGTCTTAAATAAATATAAAACCAATTATCCTGAAGACCAACAGTTCGAAAGAAATAAACACTATTTGTCTCGAATACATAACATAATAGGATATAAAATAAGATAAAGGAGACGCCGGGCCTGCGAACGTCTACAAGGCTACCTTGGGGTCTTGATGGACTGAAGGCTGGCTCCCGAATTACTGCTTCTATATGGTACCTAGATCTGTGCAAAAAAGCACAGAGTGTAGTATCAACACAACCGACCCCATGTGCTGGAAACTGTGTGGCCTAACCCCGATGAGGTTATGACGAGGCTAAAACCAGATTCCAATAAACCTGTGCAGTTATATAATATATAAGGGAAAAGTAAACAGTTAATAAGCAATCAAAACTGGGGAAGGGAAACATGTTGCGGGGGTGGCAGATAAACAAAATATCGAAGAACAATAAGGAAACTGTAATTTAACTTCTAACACGGGTAAAAAGAAATAAAGTCAATTTCCACTTTCAACTGTATCTTGTTATAGGCGTGCAACCCGTCCCATTTCTCATATCTCGTGGTAGGCATACCACCCGTTCCCATTTATAATATTATTGCGACATGCAATCCGGTCCATATATATAATATTGTTGCGGCGTGCAACCCGATCCATATATAATATTATTGCTGCGTGCAACCCGATCCATATATAATATTGTAGCGGCATGCAACCCGATCCACATATAATATTGTTTCGCCGTGCAACCCGATCTATATATAATATTATTACGGTGTGCAACCCGATCCGTATATAATATTATTGTGGCGTGCAACCCGATCCATATATAATATTTACAATTATAACAAGAGTCCCTACAAGGGATCAATAAAGTCTACACTATCCTGGAATGGAGAAACAGCTATAACCAAACTTGTTCCAACATCTAACTACCTTAACAATAACTAAACCTGTTCCAACATCTAACTACCTCGACTATAATCAAACTCGCCCCGACACCTAACTACCTCGGCGATAATTAAACTTGTTACAATAACTAACTACTCCAGCTATAACTAGTCGCATTTCAACATCTAACTACTTTAGCTATAATTACACTTAGTACAACATCCAACACAAGGAATCATCAACCTAAGCATCTGTAATATCAACTAAGAACACAATGTAAGGGAACCACAACTCAACAATAGACCGGCAAGGGGGCAATATAATGATCTCTTCTCTTTCTCACTTTTACTTCACAGTTCACTTCACAACCCGAGCCAATGCTCTAGAGTTTTTAATTATCACTTATACTTTCACAATTCGTTACACAACTGGAGCCATCGCTCTTCAATGTTCATAAGTCATAATTCTTTCCACAACTTCACACAACAAATATGAATCATTACCAAGGCATGAGAGATACAACGAAATCAAGATATTCGCAATTTAAAGATTCATGGTCATTCTCGACACCAACGTATAGATACTCATCACCATGCCTATACGTCGTACTCAACAAGAAAAATAGCAAATAGAACTCAACTTCTAATCCCTCAAGCTAAATCAAACCTAAATTGCCGCTTTGCCTCTCGAATTCGGCTCCAATTCAATTGTACCTGTACATAAATGACTTCAATACATCAATAATTTCTAAACAGAACGAACCCAATGCCTAATTATAGCTTTTCCATATTTTTCCCAAAAACTCACAAAAATCAAATCCCCCATTCACCCACGAGCCCAAATATTTCAAATTCGATCCCAAAATGAAGTCTAAATCAAGAAAATTAAAAAGCCTTAACTCTATCCAAATTCCTAATTTTCTACCCTTAAGCACATGTTTTAGGCCTAGGATTTCAATAAATGTTGAAGGAAATGGAAGAAAATAGATTAAGGATTACTAACCCAAGAGGTTTTGGTGAAGAATCGCTTCAATGGTCACCTAAGAGCTTGTTGAAGAAGAGTTTTTGTGAAATTTCTTATGAATTCCGTAGCTATTGTTTTATGAAGTTTTAGAAAAAAATAATTGGCAAAAATGCTCTATGCAATCACAAAGAAGGTCATGCGATCGCATAGTGAAAGGGAAAGTTGGCCATTGCGATCGCGGAAAGGGGTATTGCAAACGTATAAAAGAAACAGGCTCCATTTCTAAGTTTGGCTTTTATGCATTGCGATCACGGAGGAGGAATGCGTTTGCATAAAGCAAAGGGTGATTATTATACGCGATCGCGGGGGAAATTATGCGATCGCATAGAACTAACAGGCCACCTGGAAACTTACACTATGCGATCGTAAAATGGCCTATGCGATCGCATAGAACAAAATCTGAGAATTCCAGAACTACTGTTTCTGCAACTATTCTAAGTCTAAAACCATCCCGTAACACATTTGATTCACCCGAGCCCTCAGGGCTCCTAACCAAACACATGTACTAACTCAACAACATTATACTCTTATCCGTGCAATCAAATCGTCTAAATAACCTCAAAATCAAGAATTTTTCCAAAATTTCATCAAGTTTCAAATTTAGAACTTTAGGTCCGAAATATGTCAAACAACGTCCGATTTAAACCAAACTTTACAGAAATATCTATATATATAAGACCTGTACCGGGTGCCGGAATCAAAATACGGGCCCGATACCAACATGTTCTAATCAAATATCATTTTAATTTTTCTTAACAATTTCAGAAAAATAATGTCTCTTAAAAAATTCATTTCTCGGGCTCGGGACTTCGGAATTCGATTCCGAGTATATGTCTGAGTCCCATATTTTCCTACGGACCCTCCGGGACCGTCAATCACAGGTCCGGGTCGGTTTATCCAAAATATTGACCAAAGACAAATTTATTCATTTTAATATCAAAACTTAGTATTTTTCACAGAGCTTCATATTTAAGCTTCCCGGTTACGCGTCCGGGCCGTGCACACAAAATGAGGCAGCTTTAAATGAGGGTTTTAAGGCCTCGAAGACACAGAATTCAATAAAAAAATAGGTGATGATCATTTGGATCGTCACATGATACTTATTTTAAATTTATTATATATAAATAAACTAAATTATTAAATAATATTCAAAAAATTTATTAATAAATTTAAATGATGAAAGAGTTTCGGGTATGAGGATAATAGTACAAAAATACATTTAAAATAAAAAATTATATTGGTGATTATTAAAGGGGTAATAAGCAAGACATTATGTCAATTTATAAGCTAATAAAAGATCACATTCTAGTATAACAACATTATGTAATAAATAACGCAAAAACTATAAGCAAGGAACAAGAAAGATAAAATAATATATCTGAAAGTGTAGAAGGGTAAAACTTATTTGAATTTGAGATGAAAAATAAAGTGGTAGTAAGAATTTTGTTAAAATAATATGATTTAATCTGCTCAACCAAGACTGATGACATCACCACATGTTTAGTACAGTTTACTATTGGTCATAAAACAAAATAGAAGTACCAAATTTAAGAGGTTTGTTATTATGGATACAGAAAAAGAACAGATTATTCACTATGAGATTTGAAAAATAATTTTATGTCATGCTTCTTAATTAATATTTAATAATTATTATATTGAAAGTTTAATTTTGAAAATTATTCGTACATAATTCAATTAACTTAAATTACAATTTGACATAGTTTATATTCGCATATTGCATGGGTAGTTATACTAGTATTACCTTGAAAAGAAAAGTGGAAGGACAAAAAAGTTGTAAAAAAATAAGGGAGCCATAGGCCTATAGAGGTGACAGGCTGAGGGTACGTACTATGTAAAAAAATGCAGGGCACACAGTTTCCAATTTCAGAACAACAAGAGATGGAATATTCCTTATTCGATTTAAGAGAAGAAAGAAAAAGAAAGTTGAATTCAGTTTGGTGAAAAGAAAAAGAAACATGTATATATTTCGTTGGTATTTAATGTCTGCTCATTTTTTGAAGCCAAAACTTTAAAAAAATCAAGAGAAAAGAGCCAAATCTATGACGGTAGTAACAACTGGTGGTGGAGTCAAAATTTTAATTAAGGGATCAAAATATCAGATATATTCCCACTTTGCTTCGAGTAAGTTGGTATAGACAAATGGAATTCTGTATTAAAAAGTTGTGCAAGTTGTTATTAATCCAGAAAAAGCGATCTAATAGTTAAAAAAAGGAAAATTCATTAATAAAGATTATAAGTGATCGAGCTCTTGTTACCGAAAGCTTGGCAGTTGATAAACACATTGTTCTGTGCATAACCCATTTTAGTAATAGGGGCGAGTAACAAACAACCTCCACTTTCAATCGAGAGGTTGTGAGTTCGAGTCTCCCTAAGAGCAAGGTGGGAAGTTCTTGGAGGGAAGGATGTCTGTGGTCTATTTGAAAACAGCCTCTCTACCAAAGGGTAAGGGTAAGGTCTACATACACACTACCCTCCCTAGACCCCTCTAAATGAAATTATACTGGGTTATTGTTGTTGTTGTTGGGCGAGTAACAAGCAGCCTTTTTTATAAGATAAAAAACCTATCTGATTAATATGAGAAAAGGGGCAAGCAAAATTGAATTCTAACAAGTTGTTGGCTTTTCGTCTGTCATTACGTGCTATGATAATCCTTTTCCAACTTAATTAAGGGGTTGCTAGTCATAGCGTGCAGTGTATTAGTAAATAGGAAAAGTAAATTGAGATGTCACAATTCTACCCAGAGCTGAGTTGCATCTTTGGAATTTAGAAAGGCGTGAAACTCTTTAGACAAACTATGACATAAAGCCCTATAACATCAACTACCAGCTTAGAGTTCATTTGATTAGGAAACAACGACTCACTATAATCTTATTTAGTAGAGTTTGGGAAGGGTAATGTGTATGCAGATCTTACCCCTACCCTGGAGTAGAGAGGCTGTTTCCAAATAGACCCCCAGAAACATTCCCTCAAAGAACTTCCCACCTTATTTTTGGGAAGACTCGAACTCACAACCTCTCGGTTGAAAGTGAGAGTTGCTTACCATTAGAAAAACCCTTCTTGTCATACCTAACTATCTTGATTAGGAAACAAGTTATTTCATAATCAATTATCTTGAAATTAGTTATTTTATTCCCCTTTAAAATAAAAAGTATTTCTGAAATTAATTATATTATAATTTTATCACAATCAAACGTAAAATAAATACGTCTTAAATTTAATCACAAAATTAACCATTACTTTATCGCTAGTCCCAAAGGAATTTGATCCACGAATAATGAATCGTACCCGAGAACAATCCAAGAAGGAAAGAGACATGGAAAAGTTGGTATGAGGGAAATTCAGGTACTGGATTTGTCCTCAAATTTAGCATATGTTAGGATGGTAGGAAGCAGGTTTTGATACGTGGCCAACCCATTAAATACATAAAATTGCAAAAAACACAACCTTTTTTCCTTTTAAGCCAGAAATGCTTCTCTAATTTTAGCCAAATTACCAGAAAGCTAATGTTTCACTTCAAACAGAGACATCTTAAGTTCTAAGCCATATGGTTCAAAGGAATTAGGTGAGTTATCTCGATATATTAAAAGTTATACCCTATTTAGTTATTATCTACAACTGGATATATATACCAAAATCTTGGTATAGCTTTCCCTTGTAGAAAATGGGATAACTTATTCAAGTGACAATCCTGAGTTTAATCTCACGAAGATAAGCTTAAAATTATTTAATGGGTTAATTTTATCGAGTTCATTACTCAAATGGTCAGTCAACTATAAAAATTACTTAACTATGTATACTTCACTCAGAAGATAAGTCAACTAGATTTCTCAAACTTTTAATTGTCAAATACCTATTTTACTCTCTAAATTATCAAAGTTTGTCCTTTTTTACTTTTTAATATTATGAATTTTTCCTTTTTTCTGAATTTAAATTATGGACTTACCTAAACAATAAGAAAATTTTATTTACAAATTAAATAAATAAATAGTATTTAATCATATATAATGTTGGAATAATAAAATATTGAGCATAGTTGTTATAAATAGAACTCTAATTAGAGTGAATGTCTATCTTATAGAAGAGTTTTACTTTGAGGCTAAGTCTTTTCTATGCCTATAAATAGAGGGGTCTTACCCCATTGTAAATCATCCCAAAGTATCAATAAGAATACTCATCTCTCTACTTCTCTCTATATTGTTCTTGTTCTTGTATTATTGTTCTTGTTCTTATATTATTTCATAACACGTTATCAGCACGAGACTCTACCGTCTCAAGAATCCTCTTGAGAAAATTAAGGTATTTCCCTCTTTCCGAATTTGGTTTTAATTATGTCTGATATTATGAAAAAAAAGTTCGTTGCCCTTGAAATTTCGGGCAAGAACTATATGACATGGGTGTTGGATGCTGAAATCCACTTAGATGCTATGGGTCTTGGAGACGCCATTAAAGACAGAGATAAAGCATCCACCCAAGACTGTGCTAAGGCCTTGATTTTCTTGCGCCATCACCTTGATGAAGGTTATTGAATATCTCACCGTCAAAGATCCACTCATCTAGTGGAACGGCTTAAAGGAGAGATATGACAACCTGAAGTTGGTCACTCTGCCACAAGCACGATATGATTGGGCTCATCTGAGGCTCCAAGACTTTAAGTCTGTTTCTGAATATAATTCTGCAATGTTCAGAATTACTTCTAAATTGAAACTCTATGGAGATAACATCTCTGATTATGATATGCTTGAGAAAACGTTTACAACGTTTCATGCCTTCAATATGGTACTGCAACAATAGTACAGAGAGAAAGGTTTCAAAAAGTACTCTGAACTGATTTCTCTTCTCCTTGTGGCTGAGCGAAACAATGACCTGCTCATGAGAAATCACGAAAATCGACTCAGTGGGTCTACACCATTGCCTGAAGCAGATAAGGTGTATTCTCATTATGCCAAGCATGGAAAAGGCCATGGATCTAGTCATGGTCGTGGTCGTAATCAGGGTCATAGCCGTGGACGTAGACAAGAAAGAAATTTCCCTGATGTCCGTCACCCCCCAAAGAGAAATAACCACCAAAAGAAGAAACGGGATTATGAGAATCCAAAGGCAAATAGTTCAGAAACTATATGCTATCGTTGCGGTGGAAAAGGGCACTGGTCAAAAGCTTGCCATGTACCAAGACATTTGGTTGACCTTTATCAAGCATCTCTAAAGAATAAAGGCCCTGAAACAAATTTTGTCTCTGACGACAATTTTGACATCACCCACCTGGATGTGGCAGACTTCTTTGAGCACCCTGAGGGGAAAATAGATCACTTAATCGGTGATGGATCTGTGATGAAGGAAGATAGAATTGTTTGATTTTATTTTACTTATTTGTATTAGTTAGTTTATGATATAATGTTAGTATTAGTTCTTTAGAATGTTTCAATATGCTTAAATTTCAAAGATATTTTTATTTTCCAGTAGAGTTAATCGACTAACCTAACAGTTAGTCGATTATCTAATATTTCGCATTAAAACTGCAAAACAATCAATTATATACTTGTTAACAATCGATTATATAAAGACAGTGTGATCTGAAGTTTTTCAAAATAGCAAATAATCGATTATGTATGTTTAATAATCGATTATATTAAGACAATGTGATCTGAAGTTTTTCAAAATAGCAAATAATCGATTATGTATGTTTAACAATCGATTATATTAAGACAGTGTGATCTGAAGTTTTTTAAGATAGCAAATAATCGATTATGTATGTTTAACAATCGATTATATTAAGACAGTGTGATCTGAAGTTTTTCAAATAGCAAATAATCGATTATGTATGTTTAACAATCGATTATATTAAGACAGTGTGATCTGAAGTTTTTCAAAATAGCAAATAATCGATTATGTATGTTTAACAATCGATAACATTGAGACGGTGCTTAAACTGAAATTTTCAAACTGCAAAGTAATCGATTACGGAAAACATATAATCGACTATCTGATTTAGATAGTCGACTAACCTAATTACTGCTTCCCAAGATAGTCGACTATCAACTAAGTTAGTCGAATAACCTCAGCAGATTTTGAAAATATTGTTTAAATGTGAAACAAACGGATTGAATTTGTTTATTCTCATGTTCGTGTATTTTCTTTTGTATGTCAAACCATGGGAAAGCAAATATGGATATCTCACAAAGCAAACTTGGATCAAATATTTGTTTAGTTGATTCATGTACTACACATACGATACTCAAAGGTTGGGACTGAGTCACCTACGTTTTTGGAACGTATACAAGGGGACATTTGTGGACCTATTCACCCACCAAGTGGGTCTTTTAGATATTTTATGGTCCTAATAGACGCATCCTGTAGATGGTCTCATGTGTGCCTGTTGTCATCACGCAACCTTGCGTTTGCAAAACTAATGGCACAAATAATTCGACTACGAGCACATTTTCCTGATAATCCAATCAAGTCTATTAGACTGGATAATGCTGCTGAGTTTTCATCCCAAGCATTTAATGATTATTGCTTATCAATTGGGATAAAAGTGGAACATTTTGTAGCTCATGTTCACACTCAAAACGGTCTTGCAGAATCTTTAATTAAACGCCTGCAATTGATTGCAAGACCATTACTCATGAAAACGAGGCTTCCCACTTCGGTATGGGGTCACGTCATTTTGCATGCAGCAATGCTAATTCGTCTCAGACCGACGAATTATCACAAATATTCCCCGTTGCAATTGGTTTTGGGTCATGAACCCAATATATCCCATTTTATGAATATTTGGATCCGCAGTATATGTGCCTATAGCACCGCCATACCGCACCAAAATGGGTCCGCAAAGAAGGTTAGGAATCCCTCCATTATTCGCTACCTCGAAACATTGACAGGGAATTTGTTCACTGCACGATTTGCAGACTGTCAATTTGATGAGACACTTTTCCCAAAATTAGGGGGAGAAGTTGGTGAAACCAAACGGGAAATTTTGTGGAAAAATGCATCATTATCTCATGTTGATCCACGTACCTCTATTTGTGAAAAAGAGGTGCAAAAGATTATCCATTTGCAAGGAATAGCAAATCAAATGCCTGACGCATTTACGGACTTGAAAAGGATAACAAAATCCCACATCCCCGCGGAGAATGTTCCAATCCGTATTGATGTCCCTCTTGGACAATCATCTAGTGTCATATCCAATGAGTCGAATGCACGCCTGAAGCGTGGCAGGCCATTAGGTTCCAAAGATCAAAATCCTAGAAAGAGGAAAGCAAACGATCAAAATGACACTACGAAAGAATCTCATGAGGAAATTCATGATTTAATAAATTCTGAGATTCATGAAGAATCTATTGAGCCTGAGACTCAGGAAAATAAGGAACTATCCATAAATCCAATCGATATTGAGGCAAATTTTAATCGAGTGGATATAGTGGTGGATTATGTCTTTGCGTTTAATGTCGCATCTAGCATTATGCAAGAAAGTGAGGATCTTGAACCTCAATCTGTTGGAGAATGTCAAAAAAGACATGATTGGCCAAAATGGCAAGAAGCAATCCAATCAGAATTGAATTCGCTGGCAAAACGTGAAGTTTTTGGCCCTATAGTTGAAACACCTAATGGTGTTAAGCCTGTTGGCTATAAATGGGTCTTTGTACGCAAGAGAAATGAGAAAAACGAGGTACAAAGATATAAGGCACGCCTTGTTGCACAAGGATTTTCTCAAAGGCCTGGTGTCAATTATGAAGAGACATATTCGCCTGTAATGGATGCCATAACTTTTCGTTATCTCATTAGTTTTGCTGTCCTTGAAAAGCTTGACATGCATTTAATGGATGTGGTTACTGCCTAACTTTATGGCTCACTGAATAATGATATATACATGAAATTCCCGATGGACTCAAAATGCCAAACACTCATAATTCAAAGTCCCGGAAAATGTTTTCAATCAAATTGCAAAGATCCTTGTATGGTCTAAAGCAATCAGGACGAATGTGGTATAATCGTCTTAGTGAGTATTTATTAAAAGAAGGCTATATAAATGATGCCGCCCGTGTGTTTTTATAAAGAAAACAACATCGGAATTTGTTGTACTTGCCGTATATGTCGATGACATAAACCTTATTGGAACCCCCATAGAACTCCAAAAGGCAATTGATTATCTAAAGAATGAATTCGAGATGAAAGATCTCGAAAAGACAAAATTATGTCTTGGTTTGCAAATTGAATATTTGGCAAATGGAATTTTTGTTCATCAATCTACCTATATAGAAAAGGTACTGGAACGGTTTTACATGGATGGAGCACATCCTTTAAGTACTCCGATGGTTGTTCGATCACTTGATGTGAATAAAGATCCATTCCGACCGCAAGAAAGGAATGAAGAGCTACTTGGTCCTGAAGTACCATATCTTAGTGCAATTGGCGCACTAATGTACCTTACAAATACTACAAGGCCTGACATAGCCTTTTCAGTTAATGTCTTAGTAAGGTATAGCTCGGCTCCCACAAGGAGACATTGGAATGGGATCAAACATATATTGCGGTACCTAAAAGGGACTACCGACATGGGCTTATTTTATGGCAATAATTGCAGTCCTGATCTTGTTGGTTATGCTGATGCTGGATATTTATCCGACCCACACAAGGCTCGATCTCAAACAGGTTATGTGTTTACCTGTGGAGGCACCGCCATATCTAAAAAGAGAAAATTTATAATATTTAAAAAATAAAAATAGAAAAAGCTAAAAGTTGATAATTAGATGATAAAATAGGTATTTGATAATCAAAAGTTTAAAAGAATTAGTTGGGTGACCCTCTGAATGCAAAAGACATAGTTAAGTAACTTTTCAGTTACAAACGATAGTGTCATGATCCGGATTTTTTGCCCTCGAGAATAGTGATGGCGCCTACTAATATGAGTTAGGCAAGTCTACTATTTGCACAAATTACTATTTTTTCATTTTATATCCTTTAATAATTATGAAGCCATAACGTGTATACAGCGAAATTTATAACAAGCGGAACAAAAATAATATTAATAAAAAAATATCCAAATGTATGTGTCCAATACAATTGTTTGAACAACAACTGTCCAGAACTTGTGTCACAGCTTCACAGATGATCTAAGATTTACTACAAACAAAGTCTGAAAAATAAATGATACATTGTTTCTGAAATAAGTAAATGAAACAAGAATAAGGGATAGAGAGATATGCCAGAGCCTGTGGGCATCTGCATGACTACCTTGGGTCTCCGTATGGACTAAGGAAGCCACCCAAGCTAACGTCCAAAAGTTGTTGCTCCTGGATCTGCACACAGTGCAGAGTGTAGTATCAACACAACCTATCTCATGTGCTGGTAAGTACCTAGCCTAACCTCGGTGAAGTATTGATGAGGCTAGGACTAGACTACCAAATAAACATGTTAGTTTAACCATATACAGCGGAAAAGTATAACAGTAATGTAAAGTCAAGTATGGAAGGGGGAAACAAGCTGCAGGGAAACATCAATTAAGAATAGAATGATAGCGATAAATAAGAGGAACAACATATCTCAACTATCAACAAGAATCAAAAATAGAAAAACTGCACGGCATCACCCTTCATACTTTTACTCTCGTCCTCACCAAAATAATCAAGTAATAAAAATGTGCACGGCATCACCCTTCGTGCTTTTACTCTAATCGTCACTATATAATCAATATAATTGACACGAAATTGTCATCGTGCGAAGCGACATCACCCTCGTGCTTTACACTCTTCATCACACAATTATACACGCCATCACCCTTCGTATTTTAACACTCTCTCATCAAACCATTACATGACATCAACGTTTGTGCTTTAACACTCTTTCTCACCCAAACAACAATCACAAACAATAGGGCAATCAAATAAAGGAAACTACCACAAGAATCCCAGAAAGGGAACAATAGTTCAATAATCAAGTCCCGGCAAGGGACAACTTCAAAACAACAACATTATCCCGGCAAGGGAGACAAAATAGTGATTATTATCTCTTTTTTTCACTTTTACTTCACAATTCACTTTACAGCTTGAGCTAATGCTCTAAAAGGTTCAATTACAACTTATACTTTCATATTTTGTTATGCAGCTTGAGCCAACGCTCCTCAATGTTCAGCTATCACAATTACTACCACAAACTTTTCCCAACAAATAAAAACCACCACCAAGGCATGAATAATACAACGAAATCATAATAATCACAATATAAGACTCGCGAGCATGCTCGACACCAATGTATAGATACTCATCGCCATTCCTATATATTGTACTCAACAAATACCACATAGAAAATAGGACTCGACTCCTAATCCCTCAAGCTAAGGTTAGACCAAACACTTACCTCGATGTCACGAACACAATTCAAGTCTCAATTATCGCTTTACCCCTTGATTCCACGCTCGTATCTAGCCACAAGTTACTTAATTACATCAATAAATGCTAAATGAATCAATTCTAAAGTATGAAAATAAGTTTTTCAAAGTTTTATCCAAAAAGTCAAAATCACCCCCCGAGTCCACATGGTCAAAACTCGAGGTTCAAACCAAAACCCGATTATCCATTCCCCCCCAAGAACTCAAATATATAATTTATTTTTAAATCGGACCTCAGATTGAGGTCCAAATCCCCAAAATAAAAAACCTAGGTTCTACCCAAAACACCCAATTTCCCCCATGAAAAGCATTGATTTTGAGTTGAAATCATGTGAAAAGATGGCAAGGATGTTAGAAATCACCTACAATTGATCTGGAGAAGAAGTTACCTTTGAAAAATCACCCTAGGTTATTTTGGTTTTAAAGAGTGTGAAAAATGGTTGAAATTCGTCTAAGTTATGAATTTACAGGTTTCAGGTATCGTAATTGCGATCAGCGTTCACAATTGCGAACCCATGCTCTGCTAAGCTCACATTTGCGACGCAGCGTTCGCATTTGCAAAGAAAGAATTGCGAACATAGTATCACATTTGCGATAATAGGCCCAAATGGGGAGAGTCACATTTGCGAAGGAAAATCCCGCATTTGCTAGGAAGGGCTAGCCTGGGCTATTTCGCATTTTCGACTCAACCCTTGTATTTGCAAACTCGCATTTGCGAGCCAGGAATGCAAAGTTTGTAGGTCTACTATGCTACAGCTGCAGTCTATAATATCCCAAGTCCAACATTCACTTCGTGGCCTACCCAAAACTCACCCGAGCCCTGGGGCTCCAAATCAAACGTGCACCCCAACATAAAAACATCGTAGAGACTCACTCGTTCATTTAAATCACCAAAATAACATCAACAACATGAATTTAGCATAAAATCATGAAATTTCTTAAGAACTTCAAATTTTCCAATTTTTCTCAAATACGGTCCGATTCACATTGTTTCAAGTCCGTTCCTTTCCAAATTTTACAGACTCATCCTAAATCAAATATAAGACCAGTACTGGGCTCCAGAACCAAAATACGGGCTCGATACCATCAAGTTTTAAGTCCATTTCATTTTTAAAAACTCATAAATATTCCAGAAAAAAATTTTCTTTAAAAATTCATTCTCGAGCATGGGACCATGGAACCCGATTCCGGACATACGCCCAAGTCTCATATTTTCTTACAGACCCTCCGGGACCGTCAAATCATGGGTCCGGGTCCGTTTATCTAAAATGTTGACCGAAGTCAACTTAATTCATTTTTAAGTCAAGATTCCTCATTTTCCATAGATTTTCACACATTGGCTTTTTGGCTATGCGTCGGACTGTGCACGCAAATCATGGTAATACCGAAAGAGGTTTTTGAAGTCTCGAAATGAAGAATTTATTTCTAAAACAAGTGATGATTTTGTCCTCGAACAGGCATAAGAAGGAAGTACCTGAGTCAGGGAACAGATGGGGATAATGGCTCCGCATATCACACTCGAACACCCAGGTCGATGCCTCAGCAGGCTGACCTCTCCACTAAACACGAATAGAAGGGAAACTCTTCAATCTCAAGTGACAAACATGTCGGTCTAGAATAGCTACTGGCTCCTCCTCATAGGATAAGTCCTTGTCCAACTAGACGGTGTTGAAATCTAACACGTGGAATGGATTGTCGTGATACTTCTGAATCATGGACACATGAAACACTGGATGCATGGCTGATAAGATCGGCGACAACGCAAGTATGTAAGCCACCTCTCTCACTCGATCAAGAATCTCAAACGGGCTAACGAACCTAGGGCTAAGCTTGCCCTTCTTCCCAAATCTCATCACGCCTTCATAGGCAACGCTCGAAGCAATACCCGCTCACCGAACATGAAAGCCAAATCAAGGACCTTCTGGTCGGCATAACTCTTTTGCTTAGACTGAGTTGTACAAAGCTTATCCTAAATGATCCTGACCTTGTCCAAGGCATCCTTCACTAGATCCGTACCCAACAACCGAGCCTCTCCCAGCACAAACCATCCAACCGGCGACCGACACTGCCTATTATACAAAGCCTCATAGGGAGCCATCTGGATACTTGAATGGTAGCTGTTGTTGTAGGCAAACACCGCTAAAGGCAAGAACTGATCCCATGAGCCAACAAAGTCAATGACACAAGCTCGGAGCATATCCTCTAAAATCTGAATAGTCCTCTCGGACTGACCATCTGTCTGAGGATGAAATGATATGTTCAACTCTAGCTAAACTGCTTCCAGAAATGTGAGGTAAACTGTGTACCTTGGTCTGAGATGATGGACTGGGGCACACCATGAATACGAACAATCTCCCGGATATAGATCTCAATTAACCTCTCAGAAGAATAAGAGACTGCCACTTGAATGAAATGTGTTGACTTGGTCAGCCTATCAACAATAACCCACACTGCATCGAACTTCCTCTGAGTCGGTGGGAGTCCAACAACAAAGTCCATAGTGATACGCTCTCACTTCCACTCAGGAATCTCAATCTTTTGGAACAAACCACCGAGCCTCTAATGCTCGTACTTAACCTGTTGACAATTCAAGCACCGAGCAAAATATGCAACAATATCCTTCTTCATTCTCCTCCACCAACAATGTCGTCGCAAATCTTGATACATCTCCGTGATGCTTGAATAAATAGAGTATCGGGAACTATGAGCCTCCTCTAAAATCAACTCTCAAAGCCCATCCATATTAGGCACACAAACTCGACCCTACAATCTTAAAACTCCTTCATCTCCTAAGGTAACTTGCTTGGCACCTGCGCGCTGCACCGTGTTTCGGAGGACACACAGATGAGGATTATTATACTTCGATCACGGATACTCCCCAATAAAGGAGAACGATCGACTGTGCAAGCTAACACACAGCTGAGCTCAGAAATATCCAACCTCACGAACTGATTGGCTAAAGCCTGAACATCCAAAGTAAGCAGTTTCTCACTAGCCGGAATGTAAGCAAGACTGCCCATACTGGCTGACTTCATACTCAAAGCATCGGCCACCACATTGGCCTTTCCCGGATGATATAAGATGGTGATATAATAGTCTTTTAATAACCCCAACCACCTCCTCTGCCTCAAATTTAGCTCCTTCTGCTTAAAAAAATAGTGCAGACTCTTGTGATCCGTGAACACCTCACATGCCACGCCATACTGATTATGCCTACAAATCTTCAATGCATGAGTAATGGATGCCAACTCCAAATCATGAACCACATAGTTCTTCTCATGAATCTTTAACTGACACGCCATCTTGTATCAACTCTACACCAAGCCCAATACGAGATGCATTACAATGAACTTTATAAGACCTTAAACCTGTGGGCAATACTAGAATTGTTGCCGTAGTCAAAGCTATCTTGAGCTTCTGAAAGCTCGCCTCACACTCGTCCGACCACATGAAATGGGAACCCTTCTAGGTCAACCTGTTCATCGGGGCTGCAATATATGAAAACCCCTCCACGAACTGACGATAATAGCCTGCCAATCCCAAGAAACTCCGGATCTCTATAGCTGATGTTGGCCTAGGACAATTCTCGACTGCCTCTATCTTCTTCGGATCTACCTGAATACCCTCTGCAGAGACAACCTGAACCAAGATGGAAACTGACCCCAACCAGAACTCACACTTTGAAAACTTGGCGTACAACTGGTTATCCCTCAAAGTATGAAGTACCACTCTAAGATGCTAGTCGTGCTCCTCCCGACTGCAGGAATATATCAAAATATCATCAATGAAGACTATCACGAATGAATCCAAGTAAGGCCTGAACACTCGGTTCATCAAATTCATAAAAGCTGCTGGGGAATTTGTCAACCCCGAATGACATCATCAAGAACTCATAATGCCCATACCAATTGCAAAAAGTTGTCTTAGGGACATTAGATGCCCTAATCCTCAACTGATGATAGCCAAATTTCAATTTGATCTTCGAAAATACCTTGGCACCCTGAAGGTGATCAAATAGATCATCAATCCTCGGCAATGGATACTTATTCTTGATTGTAACATTGTTTAACTGCCAGTAATCAATACACATTCTCATCGATCCGTCCTTCTTCTTAACAAACAACACCGGCGCAGCCCAAGGCGAAACACTAGGTCTAATGAAGCTTTTTTCAAGCAAGTCTTGCAACTGCTCCTTCAACTCTTTCAACTCAGGCAAGGCCATACGATATGATGGAATATAAATGGGTTGAGTGCCCAGAGAGAAATCAATGCAAAAGTCAATATCCTATCCGGTGGCATACCCGGCAGGTCTGAAGAAAATACCTCAAGAAACTCACCGACGATGGGCACAGAATTAATAGAAGGAACTCGGCATTAGAATCACGAACATAGGCTAAATAGGCCAAAGACCCCTTCTCGACCATACGTTGAGCCTTCATATATGAGACAACACTACGGGTACATTGACCAGGAGTCCCTCTCCATTCTAAACGAGGTAAAATCGGCAAGGATAAGGTCACAGTCTTGGCATGACAGTCCAAGATAGCGTGATAAGGTCAAAACCAGTCCATCCCAAATATGAAATCGAAATCAACCATGTCTAGAAGAAGCAAACCTACACGAGTCTCATGACCCCTAATCACAACTATACACGAATGATGGACTCAATCTACAACAATAGAATCATACACCGGTGTAGACACATAAATAGGGGAACTCAAAGAATCACTAGGCATGACCAGATACGATGCAAAATAAAATGACACGCAGGAGTATGTAGATCCTGGATCAAATAACATTGAAGCATCTCTTCTACAAACCAGAACAATACCTGTGATAACTGCATCAGAAGCCTCAGCCTCGGGTCTGGCTGGAAGAGCATAATATCGGGGCTGGGCCTCACCACCCTGAACTACATCTCTAAGAGGGACTGTTGCTGGCTGGCCTCCACCTCTAGTGGCCTGAGCTCTACCTCTAATACCTCCACCTATAGCACCTCTACCCCTACCTCTAGCTTGCTAGAGGGGGGGGGGGCTGTGGAACACTCGGTGTCTGAACCATCGCACAGGAACCTTGATGCTGACAGTTTCTCGATGCTCGAGGGCAATACTTAGCAATGTGACCCATATAACCACAAGTATAACAAGCCCTCGGCTGCTGAGATTTGCTGACTTTGACGACCTGAATAACCACCCCAAAAACTCTAGAGCGGTGGTGCACTGATAGAAGCTGGTAGTGCACTATACAATTGCTGATCACAATACTGCAGATAAAAATCATGGCCACATGAAGGACCGTAACAAACCTGAAGTGCTAACTGAAAAGACCTAGGAGGATTGCCTCTACCATACGAATCTCTGCCTCCAGACTAGGTACCACTAAATCAGCCTGACTGACGAGGCCTCTGTCAGACCCCTGACCACCTCCCAACGATAGAACCATCTCAACTATCTTGGCCATATTGGCTACCTCTTGAAAAGAAATCGCACTCCCCGCCTCGTTGGCAATTTGAAGTCGAATAGGTTGGATAAGTCCGTCAGTGAACCTCCTCAATCTCTCTCTCTCTCTCTCTCTCTCGGTGGAAAGTATGATAAGAGCATGACGAGCTAAGTCGATGAATCTGATATCGTACTGATTAACAGTCATAGAAACCTGTTGGAGACTCTCAAACTGACTCTGACAAATCTCTCTCTAAGTGATGGGGAGAAACTTCTCCAGAAATAGCTGAGTTAACTGCTCTTAAGTCAAAGCTGGTAATCCAGCAAGTCTAGCCAAGCAATAATATCTCCACCAAGTCTTGGCGGATCCCGAGAAGCGAAATGTAGCAAAATCGACCATATTAGTCTCTACTATCCCCATGTTCCTAAGAACCTTATGACAGTTATCTAGATAATCCTGGGGATCCTCAGAAGATGCATCGCTAAAAGTAGTAGAGAAGAGCTTGGTGAACCTGTCCAATCTCCACAAAGCATCGGCATACATAGCTGCTTTATCACCGGTCTGATCTACCACACCCAATTGAACTGCTCCAACTGGCTAAACTGCTAGAGTTTGAAACTGGGGAGCCATCTGCTTTGGCATGCGTGTAGCAGAGTCTGGGCTCCTCCTACCTGAGAGACGGCTAGTGTTATAGGAAGCAAGCCTGTCCGGGTGACACTCTCTATAAGTCCCACTAGGCGGACCAGAGCATCCTGGAGTACTAGGGTAGCAATGAACCTCTCTGGGACCTGAGATGGGCCTACCGGAACTGCCTGGGCCAGAACCTCATCATCAAAGTCAACCTGAAGCTCCACCGCTGGTGCTGCTATTCTTGGCTGAGCTCTGCCCCTGCCTCGACGACTAGCACGGCCTTGGACTCACCCTCTACCCCTCGTGGGAGCTGCTGCTTGGGCTCGGGCTGCTGATCAGCGGATGAGGAAGCGCGTGTTTTCGACCTCTACGAAAGAACATATTAGAAATTCAATCAGCATTGAAAATCCAAATCGCACGACAGAAAAGAATAGATGTGAAGTTTTCCTAATTCTGTAACCTCTGGGGAATAAATATAGACGTCTCCACCCGGATTTTTCGCCCTCGGGAGTCGTGATAGCACCCACTAATGTGATCTAGGCAAGCCTACTGTTTGCACAAATCACTTTTTTTTCCATTTCATATCCTTTAACAATAACGAAGTCATAACTTAACTTCAGACAATGAAATTTACAACAAGCGGAAAAAAATAATAATTAAAAAAAATATCCAAATATATATATATACACACACACACACACACACAAATACAACTGTTCGAACAAAACTACTCGAAACTAGTGTCACAACTTCACATACGATCTAAGACTTACTACAAGCAATGTTCGAAAAATAAATGATACATTATTTCTGAAATAAGTAAATTTAACATGAATAAGGGATAGAGGGAGACGCAGAGCATGCGGACGCTTGCAGGACTATCTTGGGTCTCTGTATGGGCTGAAGGAAGCCACCCAAGCTAAGGTCAAAAAGATGGTGCTACGGGATCTGCACACAGTGCAGATTATAGTATCAATACAACCGACCCATTGTGCTAGTAAGTTCCTAGCTTAACCTCGACGAATTAGGTCCAGATTACCAAGTAAACATGTGCAGTTTAAACATATACAACAAAAAAGTAGAATAGTAATGTACAATCAACTACGGGAGGGGAAAACGTGTAGCGGGGAAACATCAATTAAGAATAGAAAGATAGCGGTAAATAAGAGTAACAACATATCTCAACTATCAACAAGAATCAGAAATCAAACATGTGCACGGCATTACCCTTCGGGCTTTTACTCTCGTCCTCACCAAAACAATCAAGTAATAAAAAAGTGCACGATATCACCCTTCGTGCTTTTACTATCGTTCTCACCATAAGCAATATAATCGGCACGGAATTGTACATTGTACGGTACGACATCACCCTTCGTGTATTACACTATTCCTCAAACAATCATATATGGCATCACCCTTCGTGCTTTAACACTCTTCCTCACCCAAAAAACTATCACAAACAATAGGGAAAGGAAATAAAGGAAACTACCACAAGAATCTTGGCAAAGGAACAATAGTTTAACAATCAAGTCCCCGCAAGGGACAGCATCAAAACAACAATACTATCCTAGCAAGGGAGACAAAATAGTGATTATTTTCTCTTTTTTTCACTTTTACTTCACAACTCACTTTACAACTTGAGCTAATGCTCTAAAAGGTTCAATTACCACTTACACTTTCCCATTGTGTTATGCAACTTGAGCCAATGCTCCTCAATGTTCAGCTATCACAATTACTTCCACGAACTTTTCCAACAAATAAAAACCACCCCAAGGCAAGAATAATACAACGAAATCATAATAATTACAGTATAAGACTCACGAGCATGCTCGACACCAACGTATAGATACTCGTCACCATGTCTATACATCATACTTAACAAATAGCACATAGAATATAGGACTCGACTCCTAATACCTCAAGCTAAGGTTAGACCAAACACTTACCTCGATGCCACGAACATAATTCAAGTCTCAATTATCACTTTAACCCTTGATTCCACCATTAATTCGCTCATTTCTAGCCACAAATTACTTAATTACATCAATAAACGCTAAATGAATCAACGCTACTACATGAAAATAAGTTTTTCAAAGTTTTACCCAAAAAGTCAAAAATCACCCCCGAGCCCACATGGTCAAAACTCGATTATCCACTCCCCCAAGAACTCAAATATATAATTTATTTTTAAATTGGACTTCAAATTGAGGTCCAAATCCCCAAAATTTTAAAACCCTAAGTTCTACCATAAACACTCAATCCCCCCCCCCCCCATGAAAATCAATCATTTTAAGTTGAAATCATGCGAAAAGATGTCAAAAATTGAAGAAACCAGTTATAAATCACTTACAATTGATATGGATAAGAAGTTTCTTTTGAAAAGTCGCCTTAGAATGTTTTGGTCTTGAAAGAGTGTGAAAAATGGTTAAAATGCGTCTAAGTTATGAATTTACAAGTTGCAGGTATCACAATTGCAATAAGAGCTCGCAATTGTGAACCCAGACTCCTAAGCTCGCATTTGCGCAGCAGCTTTTGCATTTGTGAAGAATGAATTGCGAACATAGTGTCGCATTTGCGATAACAGGCCTAAATGGGGAGCCTCGCATTTGCGAAGGAAAATCTCGCTTTTGCAATGAAGTTTTGGCTTGGGTTGTTTCGCATTTGCGACTCAGCCCTCGCATTTGCAAACCAAGATTCCAAATGCGAATCTTGCAAGCCTGCAATGCAACAACTGAAGTCTGCAAGATCCCAAGTCCAAAATTCACCTTGTGGCCTTCCAAAACTCAACCAGGCCCTCGGGGCTCCAAAAACAAACATGCACCCCAACTTAAAAATATCATAAGGACTCGCTCGTGCATTCAAATCACCAAAATAACATCAACAACTATAAATTTAGCATCAAAATCACGAAATTTCTTAAGAACTTCAAATTTTTCAATTTTCCTCAAATACGGTCTGATTCACGTCGTTTCAAGTCTGTTTCTTACCAAATTTTACAGACTCATCCTAAATCAGGTATAAGACCTATACCAGGCTCCGGAAAGGGGAATTTGCATATATACTCGCTTTATGTGTCATATAGCTTTACAAAAAAATTGCAAGTGTACGTGCTTTTTCGCATAACTTCAGCACACGGGGCTGAAGTAAAATAGGCAATCACGCAAAACTTCAGCATTCTAGTAGCTGTGCCTGAAGTTCAGTCCTAGAGCTGAAATTTTTGTGTTTTAACTGGGGAACTTCAGCTATAGAACTGAAGTTATTGTGTTGTAACTGAGAAACTTCAGCTCTAGCATTTTTGTCTTTATAACTTCCATAACTATCAAATATCTTTTGCCTTTTAATTTTCTATATAACTGCTCTAATAATTGGTCATAGCTTTTGTCATGATATACTGCCGTCACATCAGAAGTAAAAAAGCTTAAAACATTTATAAGAATTTCTCAAGAACGGACCCCAGCTTTCATTCTTTGGATCAACAATGCCTGCTGCAGTTGTAGCAGTCATTTTAAGTGTATCCTAGGGGAGCTACTAGTGTTTTGATGTAAACTAGATCACTTCTGTTAAAACGTTTCTGTGACTTCCACTTCCACTTCACCAATTACTGGATGAGGTTTTATTTCCTTTGTAGTTTTTTTGGTTGTAAGTCTATTGTCTCTGTTTTAATAAATTGATGTATGTAGGTACGTTTGGAACTATGTTGTATGGATTTGCTTGGCTGGTAGAAGACTTAATATCTTATGTCATTGAAGCCATCCTCCATGCCAACGAGAGTAATATCCTCAGTATATTTGCTTTAGCTCCATTAATCAAAGAGAGTAATGTTATAGTTATCGTTGTATGGAAAGAAAAAAGAAAATGAAGGAGGAGATTAAGAGGGGAAGGGGAGTTGGAATTGTTTAAAAAGTGGGTACAAGTTAAAAAAATATTTAAAAAAATAGGTATAGGTTAAGTAGGGGCAACCAAATAGCACGCCCCGTGCAATTTTTATCTCCGGAACCAAAATTGAGGCCCCATACCATCAAGTTTTAAACCCATTTCATTTTCAAAAACTCATAAATATTCTAGAAAAAAATTTCTTTAAAAAATTATTTCTCGGGCATGGGAGCTCGGAATCCGATTCCGGGGATACGCCCAAGTCCCATATTTTTCTACGTAACCTCCAAACCGTAAAATCTCGGGTCCGGGTCCGTTTACCTAAAATGTTGACCGAAGTCAACTTAATTTATTTTAAATTCAAAATTCCTCATTTTTCACAGATTTTCACATATTGGCTTTCAAGCTACGCGATCGAACTATGAACGTAAATCGAGATGATGCTGAAAGAGGCTTTTAAGGCCTCGAAATACGGAATTTATTTTTAAAATAAGAGACAGCCTTTTCGGTCATCACAGATAAAAAATGACTTTACTAAATAATTTTAGATAGTTAAG
This sequence comes from Nicotiana benthamiana, assembly GCA_034376525.1. Lineage (NCBI taxonomy): Eukaryota > Viridiplantae > Streptophyta > Magnoliopsida > Solanales > Solanaceae > Nicotiana > Nicotiana benthamiana. The sequence goes on from CM067330.1 coordinate 96,771,806, forward strand.
TAATCATTTAAGTAATAACTTTCCATGTATAATCATATAATTAGAACTAAATGTTGTAATTGAAAAGTACAACAGTGGAAGGAAAATGTAGGCAAGAGGTGCCTATTTTAACGTTCTTTATAACGTTCTTTAGCTCTTTGCATATCCATTAAAAATAATAATAATAACTACAAGGTATATTAAATTACCCTTCTTAAATATTTTTTTTTGAAAATTGAGCATGTTCTAGAATTTTAATACGAATCTACTTAGTTCTGATTTAATAAAAAATAAATAATGTATGCGACAAAAAATTTCTTATTTTTGATTATTTTTACATGTTTCAAATACATATATCGATATCTTTGAAAATCAGCACTTAAAGATGTCTGTTATTGGCTAGAAACCCTGAGTTATATAGCCATCGTTTCATCTACTTTCTTTTACAATGTGGATATGGGACGAAGCTGGTAACCTCTCAACAAAACTGTGACATTCTGACATTCAGCAGTTTTTAAAATCAAAATCATTTGCTTAAATGGAGATCTACTACTATTATTTAATAAACGCATTGTTTTTAGTTTATATTGCAGAACGGATATATGGGAATGTCAAAAGCTGGCTTTTGCTTCAACTAATATGGAAATGTCACCAAACTCAAGAAGATCGAAAACTGGGTGTACTGTAGCCAAGAGAAATAATTAGATATAGAAATAAACAAGTATTAGTAACATACGTGAAAATAGAGCTAACTATTTTTTGGAACGGTAATCAAAAAGTCGATATTTGCAAAGTCATTGAAAAATAATTATTGTTTTGCTGAAATATGGGAAGTTCTAGCCTAAGTTGACCGGACTCTACGATTTTGATGCCGTCTTCGTCTCGATACGAGACGGGGACGAGAGCAGGATACGTCCCGAATTTGGTCTAACTAACTTCAGACACTTTGAGTACATCGACGAATGTAGGGGAAAATTTGAGATTATAATTTCTCAAAATAAAAAATAAAACAGATTTAAGTTATGAAAAATGACATACATTTAATATTTTAGTATTTTGTCTCATATTTTTGGTGAATGAAAGATTAAATTCTACAATATTCATGTAAGTTTTTCACAGAATATCTCTCAAAATTTATAATATTTTTATAACTCTATTTTTTATTATTTTGAACTTTCTTAATCGAATACCGCACACATATCCAATATGAGAATCTGCACTCTCGAATCTTAAAATTTGCTGAATCCGATATTTGGGTCCGTCTCCATGTGGGATATCCACACCCGAGTCCGAGCAACTTAGGTTTCACCATAATATGCGAAAATATGAAGCCCCTACGTATAAACTCCAGCATATTATGTAGGAACTCTAGCACAAGGAAAGTTCTAGCATAATATTCGGGATTATCGATCTCTGTATATAATCTTCCAGCATATTTTATTGAAACTGAAGGATTGCGTATGGGTGTTCATAACATGCAGCGGAAGATAATAACAATCCTAGGTAGATTTTCTCATGTTTAAAAATTTATTTACGTGTTAAAGATAGGATCAAAGACGTACCTGGTGATGAGAGTTTCTTTTCCGAAATTTCTTTGATAGTGCGAAGACTCTATGTGTATCCACACCGAGACCGATTCTTGCTATCAACTTGTTGATCAATGAAACCCGCGAATAAATTGAACGAATAATATTGTGTTGAAATTTTTCTCAAAAATCTCAACTCAAATTAGAAGAAGAAGAAGAAACACTTTTCTTGTAATTGTATTTTACTCTCTTGGATTTGTATTGCACTCTCATTTCACAAAGTAGGTTTTCTTCTCAAGAAAAATTAAAAACTAAAAACCTGCAAATTTTCACAATCACCCTTTATATAGTATCACCTACAAACCCTATTCATATTTGGTTGAGATAATAATTTACTTAGGGTAAAAGTTTATTCCAAAAATAAACTTTAAATAACCTTGTATGGAAATTCCAAATTTCCATACCTTTACGTGAGTACTGCTGAAGGGTTTATTGGCATTTAATATCCAATTCTAAATTGGATTGTAATTTATACGCTTTTATATTAATATAATTTTATTTCTTATTGAAAATATTAATCTCATTCCAAATAGGATAAACCTTCAATTACACATTAATAATTCAATTCAAAAATTAGATTTATTAACAAGCCTTTATTAATATTATATTTTATATACATCTAATATATAAAATAATATTAATTGTGTATATCACATATATTTCAACCAAGAGATATTATTTAATTTCTATTCCAAATAGAAACTTCAATTTATTCACAATATTAATTATAATCTTTGTGCTAGCAAAGAATATAATAATATTTCATTTGGACTAATAACTAAATTTATTTGACTAATTAAATTCTTTAATTTAATTATCAAATAATAAGTTAATTAATCCTTTAGCAAAGATCAGAACACTCGTTAGTGTGCGACCCCATAGGTTCAATACTAAACCGGTAGTAAATTAATCATATAAATATACTAATCAAGGGTGGCGTCTAGCAACACTCCTTAACGACCGGATAGCATGAAGTATACAATTTACTCTCAAGAACCAGTAGAAGAACAATGTAGTAATTCCTTCTGTCCTTATAGCTCTGGATCACCCTAGGATATGGTTCAGCTGTCAAATCCTAATAGGCGATCAACTATATGTTCACGTCAAATATAATCGACCATTGAATGACCTAAGAAACTCATTTCTTCTTTCATTCAATTGCTCTGGCCAAGGTCTTAGTTTGGTCGTTTATAATTCATGACAACATGAAGCTTAAACTCATTACCAAGAGTTGACAGATTCCGTCTTGATCAATCACTAATTCTACAAGTATTTAATCGTACCCAATATCCTTTCAACTATCGCCCTAGGGCCATAGGTGTCTAGTATCAAAGCACAATAAATAACTTGTCAATTACTATGACGATCTCAAGTCAAAGGAAATAATTACATCACATTCTTCAAGAAATTATCCTATTGACAGTTTATGGTAATTCTAAGCATTATGAATTATCCAATGAGTCGGTTCAATGATCATATCTCTATATGCATCATCTATCTATGTGATTTAGTTAATGAGATCAACTAATCTTTATCCGATAAAGACGATCATATAAATATTGATCTAACTGGATTACTAATGTCCAAATTAATAATCCTACGATCAAGAACAAATTTAGATTAAATTGTAAAAGACTTTGCTCTCATTATCATGATCTCTATCAGAATGACAAATCTCAAAATTTAATCAAGGACCTTATCAAAATAATCAAACAATTGATAATAATGATTAAAGAATATCAAATGCTATATATTTTATATCAAATGACATTCACAAAAATATGTTCAAGTTATCAAATAAGATATTGGATCTAGGGCATATCTACTATATCCCTAACAATCTCCCACTTGCTCTAGAGCCAATCGCTCTTGTACTTCATCCCCAATTTCCATTTAAGCTTGTCAAACTCCTTTGTGCCATGCGCTTTAGTGAATGGGTCTACATCATTTTCCTTTCCATCAACCTTTTGCATCTCGACGTCTCCACGTTCAATGATCTCTCTTATCAAGTGATACCTTCGCAGAACGTGTTTGGACTCTTGGTGTGATCTTGGTTCTTTTGCTTGAGCAATGGCTCCAGTATTGTCACACAACAATGGAACCGCACCTTCTATTGAAGGAACCACACCAAGTTCAATTAATAACTTTTTCATCCATACAGCTTCCTTAGCAGCTTCTCTAGCTGCTATATATTCTGCTTCAGTCACTGAATCAGCTACTGTAGCTTGTTTGGAACTTTTCCAACTCACTGCACCACCATTTAAGGTGAATACATAAGCAGAAATAGATTTGCTATCATCCCTATCTGAAGAGAAACTTGCATCAGTATAACATTCAAGTTTCAACTCAGAATCCCCATAGATGAGGAATTGGTCTTTATTCCTTCTTAAGTACTTAAGAATGGTCTTCACCACCTTCCAATGTTCCTCACCAGGACTTGCCTGATATCGGCTAGTCACTCCAAGTGCATAAGCCACATCAGGACGTGTACATGTCATGGTATACATGATAGCTCCCACTGCACTAGCATATGGGATTCTACTCATGCGTTCTCTCTCTTCAGGTGTTTTAGGACAATCCTCCCTACTGAGAGAAATTGTAGTGCCTATCGGTAGATAGCCTCTTTTGGAATTATTCATGTTATACCTCTTTAAAATAGTATCAATGTACAAAGACTGGGTAAGTCCAAGCAGCTTCCTAGATCTATCTATATAGATCTTTATCCTAATATATAAGCTGCCTCTCCCAAGTCTTTCATGGAAAACTGTTCAGATAGCCAAATCTTGGTATGTTGCAATGCCGGTACGTCATTCCCTATGAGCAATACATCATCAACATACAACACTAAAAATATAACTGTGCTCCCTAACCTTTTTGTACACACAAGGTTCTCTTCGCATCTAACAAAATTGAACTTCTCAATTGTTTTGTTAAATCGAATATTCCAACTTCGAGAAGCTTGCTTTAATCCATAAATAGATCTTTGTAGCTTACAAATTTTATCATGATCAGACGAAGATGTGAAACCTTCAGGTTGTGTCATGTACACATCCTCTTCTAGCTCACCATTAAGGAAAGCTGTTTTCACATCCATTTGCCTTATTTCATAATCATAGTATGCTGCTATAGCAAGTAAATCCGAATAGATTTGAGCATTGCCACGGGAGAGAAAGTCTCGTCATAGTCGACTCCTTCTTTCTGACGATATCCCTTGGCAACAAGACGTGCTTTGTAGGTATCCACCTTTACGTCTGCTCCAATCTTTTTCTTAAAAACCCATTTACAACCTATAGGTTTTATATCCTTTGAAGGTTCAACTAAAGTCCATACTTTGTTTTCCTTCATGGATTCCATGGCCTTTTTCCACTTCTCATAATCAGAACTTTGTATAGCCTCTTCATAGGTCTTAGGGTCATCATCATTATGATCAACCTCATTTGATAAATCATCTTGTACCAATAAATTTAATCTAGTTGGTACATGACGTTCTCGTGTAGACCTTCAAATAGGTACTTGTACAACCTGTTCACCTTGTGTTGGATTTCGTTGTTGCTCAATTTGGTTTGGAACTGGTTCATTAACCTGTTCTTGAACTTCATTTAGTTCTTGAACTTCAACCCTTGAAGATGGCAACTTCCTTGGCAACTTCAAAACATCCAATAAAGGTTCTTCAACTTGGGTCTCACGAGCTTTATATTGTGTTGATTCATTAGTTTCTTGATCTTTATCAAGTGCTATTTCTCCATTATAATTTCCTTCCAAAAGAAATTCCTTTTTCCAAAAAGGTTGCTCCTCTGGCCACAAACACTTTATGGTCAGAAGGGTGATAGAAATAATATCCCCTTGTTTCCTTGGGATACCCAATGAATCTACACTCATCAAATCTTGAGTCAAGTTTATCAGACTGTAGTCTCTTAACATAAGCTGGACAGCCCCAAATCTTAATATGTTTAAGGTTAGGCTTAAATCCTTTCCATATCTCATATGGTGTTGTAGAGACTAACTTAGTGGGAATTATTAAGTAAGTATGTTGCTGCTTCCACAGCATATCCCCATAAATTTATTGGAAGATCAGTGAACCGCATCATAGATCTCATCATATCTAATAAGGTTCTATTTCTCCTTTCAGATTGAAATATGCATAATCGAATTAGCATTCACACTAGGTAAGACATAAACATCATGTTGGAGATAGCCATTCACATATAAATTATCATTATAATAAATAGAGCAAATACCATTGCCTATATTAATGCGAAAACCATGTTTGTCTAACATAGAAGCTGAAATTATGTTCGAAACATATTTAGGAACGTAATAACAATCATCCAACATAAGTACTTTGCCCGTAGGCATTATTAAAGAAATTGATCCTACAGCTACGGCCGCAACTTTTGCACCATTTCCAACTTGTAGATTAATTTCTCCTTTCTTCAACTTTCTACTTATTTGGAACCCCTACAACATATTGCAGATTTTATAACCAGTGCCAGTATCTAATACCCACAATGAAGAATTAGTAGTAGTCAAAGAAACCTTGAAAACATTTTTCATTAAAGTCTTACCTTGTTTCTTGTCCTTTAAAGTTGCAAGATACTCTTTGCAATTTCTCTTCCAATGTCCTATTTTCTTACAATGGAAACATACAGCATCAGATTAGTCAGCTTTGCCTTCTTTGCCTTTGGGTTTGGTCACACCACCCTTGGACGCAGTAGGCTTTTTCTTGGGTTTACTTTTACCCTTACCCTTCTTCTTAGAAGAGTTTCCAACCAACATGATAGTTCCTTTCTTCTTCTCAGATACAAGTTGATTCGCATAATCAATCAACATGTTAAGCATCTCATGATGATCACAATCCATTTTATTCAAATTAACATTAATAACAAATTGTGAAAAGGATTCTGGTAGTGACTGCAAGATAAAATCTTGAGAAAACTCTTTACCCAGTTTGCACCCCAACTTCTCAAGTTCTTCAATAAGATCAATCATATGATTGACATAGGGTCCAACTGGTGAATTTCCAGTCAATTTGGATCCAAATAAAGCCTTAGATAGTTGGTATCTAGCTGTCATGCTTTGTGTACCAAACATCTTCTTAAGATGTTCAATAATTGCAGTTGGACCATATCCTGATGTTTCCTCTGCAGTTCAGAATTCATAGAAGCGAGAATGATGCATTTGGTAGTAAGACATTCTCCCAAGTTTTTCTGATAATCTTGGTAGCATCATCATCATTTACATCTGGGACTTCCTTGTCGGGCTTATCGATCACATCAATAAGTTTTTCATGCATGAGAACAATTCTCAAATTTCTGTACCAATCATCAAAGTTTGGTCCTACCAACTTGTTGGTCTCAAGTATTCCACGCAGTGATATAGCAGACATATTGAGAAATCTAAAATATAGGAAAGAAAAGGCAATAATATAATAACATATTTGCATATATCATAAAGACATGACTATTATCTAAATGATATTTCCACTAATTATTTTAAACTATTTACCCTCATTATAGTTTACGAAATCTTTATTTCTTTTAGTGGAGTAAAGGAATCATTTACCAATATGTATGAGCCCCTTGGTAATCAAGTCGTTTCTCACTTATATTTTAAAGGTAGGTACTCTTACCAATTGTATCCCCATACAATTTTCTTAAATGGCTCTATGTCAAATAGTCCCCTGGTAGTCAGGTCGATCCTATTGGCAGAGTTGAGTTCAACCATCATGATAGCAAAGAACTTATTAAATTTTATACTCCCCCAGATAGTCCAGGCGTTTAGTGTAAAATTGAATAATTCTTTCAATCCATACATCTAATGCAATAAATAGTTTTAATATATTCTCGAACTATAAGTCTCCTGGTAGTCAGGCCGCTCCTTATAAACAAGAAGTAAGTAAAATTAATTACCTTGATGGATAGCTTTATAAAAAATATCTTATATTTTATTATTTAAGAACTCAAAATTTTTTAATAAGAGAGAATTGTCACAAAAGCTATTATTAATAACACGAAGATCGAATCTTTTATAGCATGTGAATTTAATTCAATTGTCTACATGCTTAGCCCTAAATTAATTTACATCACATGTAATAAATAATTCAAAATTATGTAATGAGCAAGCACATGGCATAAAATAAAATTCAACATCCTCTAACATATTTATCTTATATATCACATAAAAAGAATTCATGCTAGAACATTATTATTAATTAACATCTCATGAACTAATAACAATTAAATTAATAATAGAATCATTTAACATATTATAGATTCCCATTGTATCTAATACAAAATTTCAAATTCAAGTTTTGAACGATCTCAACAGTTATATGAATGCATATTTTATCCACAATAAAATAATATCAACATTCAAGTGATTTGACTATTGCACAAAGCACATCTATTATGGTTTGAACTTTTCAAATATAATATTAAAATATTTCGTAAATAAATTTTAGACACAATAAACCACGGCTCTGATACCACTGAAGGATTGCGTATGGGTGTTCATAACACGCAGCGGAAGATAATAACAATCCTAGGTAGATTTTCTCATGTTTAAAAATTTATTTACGTGTCAAAGATAGGATCTAAGACGTACCTGATGAAGAGAGTTTCTTTTCCGAAATTTCTTCGATAGTGCGAAGACTCTATGCGTATACCGATTCTTGCTATCAACTTGTTGATCAATGAAACTCGCGAACAAATTGAACGAATAATATTATGTTAAAATTATTCTCAAAAATCTCAACTCAAATTAGAAGAAGAAGAAGAAACACTTTTCTTGTAATTGTATTTTTGTCTCTTAGATTTGTATTGCACTCTCACTTTCACAAAGTAGGTTTTCTTCTCAAGAAAAATTAAAAACTAAAACCTGCAAATTTTCTCAATCACCCTTTATATAACATCACCTACAAACCATATTCATATTTGGTTGAGGTAATAATTTACTAGGGTAAAAATTTATTCCAAAAATAAACTTTAAATAACTTTGTATAGAAATTCCAAATTTCCATACCTTTACGTGAGTACTGCTGAAGGGTTTATTGGCATTTAATATCCAATTCAAAATTGGATTGTAATTCATACGCTTTTATATTAATATAATTATTATTCTTATTGAAAATATTAATCCTATTCCAAATAAGATAAACCTTGAGTTACACATTAATAATCCAATTCAAAATTGGATTTATTAACAAGCCTTTATTAATATTATATTTTATATACATCTAATATATAAAATAATATTAATTATGTATATCACATGTATTTCAACCAAGAGATATTATTTAATTTCTATTCCAAATAGAAACTTCAATTTATTCACAATATTAATTATAATCTTTGTGCTAGCAAAGAATATAATAATATTTCATTTGGACTAATAACTAAATTTATTTGATTAATTAAATTTTTTAATTTGATTATCAAATAATAAGTTAATTAATCCTTTAGCAAGATCGGAACACTCGTTAGTGTGCGACCCTATAAGTTCAATACTAAACCGGTAGTAAATTGATCATATAAATATACTAATCAAGGGTGGCGTCTAGCAACACTCCTTAACGACCGGATAACATGAAGTATACAATTTACTCTCAAGAACCAGTAGAAGAATAATGTAGTAATTCCTTCTGTCCTTATAGCTCTGGATCACCCTAGGATATGGTTCAACTGTCAAATCCTAATAGGCGATCAACTATGTGTTCACGTCAAATATAATCGACCATTGAATGACCTAAGAAACTCATTTCTTCTTTCATTCAATTGCCCTGGCAAGGTCTTAGTTTGGTCGTTTATAATTCATGACAACATGGAGCTTAAACTCATTACCAAGAGTTGATAGATTCCGTCTTGATCAATCACTAATTCTACAAGTATTTAATCGTACCCAATATCCTTTCAACTATCGCCCTAGGGCCATAGGTGTCTAGTATCAAAGCACAATAAATAACTTGTCAATTACTATGACGATCTCAAGTCAAAGGAAACAGTTACATCACATTCTTCAAGAAAATATCCTATTGACAGTTTATGGTAATTCTAACCATTATGAATTATCCAATGAGTCGGTTCAATGATCATATCTCTATATGCATCATCTATCTATGTGATTTAGTTAATGAGATCAACTAATCTTTATCCGATAAAGACGATCACATAAATATTGATCTAACCGGATTACTAATGTCCAAATTAATAATCCTTTGATCAAGAACAAATTTAGATTAAATTGTAAAAGACTTTGCTCTCATTATCATGATCTCTATCACGATGACAAATCTCAAAATTTAATCAAGAACCTTATCAAAATAATCAAACAATTGATAATAATGATAAAGAATATCAAATGCCATATATTTTATATCAAATGACATTCACAAAAATATGTTCAAGTTATCAAATATAATATTGGATCTAGGCATATCTACTATATCTCTAACAGAAACTCCGACACATTATGCTGGAATATCATATGTAAAAAATTCGAAATCCAACATATTATACTGGAATATTCCGGCTTTTTAAGGGTATTTGTTCAGATTTTATTTTTACATGAAAAAATGACTAAATTTTAACTACTTTTTAAACTGTGATTATTTTTCAATTACCAGTTGTACATCTGACTATTTTTATTTTTTCCCGTAGCATACTGTAGATTAAGATCAAGTAAAAATTAGCAGCATATATGTGTACATCGTTCGTTAACAACGTATTTCATATGCATAAAGGCGAATTAAGAAGTTCATCCATTGAAGTCAAATTCTTCAAACTCGAATTACAGTCGTTAGCTCATTATCACCAGATCGACGGCAGATTTCATCGTCCAGCGTCATATTTCCATCTAGAATAAGTGTAAATACATAGTTATATTAAATCTTAAATGAAAAAATTATCAAAACTTAAAGGTTAATATAATAAAAAATGCATATAAATAATTTTCAATAAGTATAAATGATATTAGATTTGGTATTTAAGATGCATATTTTTCCTTAAATATACATTAATCAGTAATTACATATTCATAAGTGATATTGTAAAAATAATTGATATACATATTCCAAATTAATAATATTTAATTTAATTATTATAAAAACTAGAAACATGTGTTTCATAAGAATATCATGGAATACCTATTTGATAAAATAAATTAATATTTATAAATATAATATCGTAACATTATTCAAATATTTGACAAAACTAATTTATCAATTCTAATTAAAAAAATAACACGCAATGTGAAGTAACAAGCCAATACTACTAAAATAACTAAATTGAAACCACAACTATAATGCAATTCCAAAATCCAAAAAAAAATATTAAATTCCAATATAATAATCAGTTCCAATTCAACTTACGATTTTGAAACATAAAAACTTTATAACATCATTCAACAATAAAATATCGTTATATGCAAAATTTATTAATGACTCATTATTTCTAATATTAGGAGGTGCAGTTAGAATAATAACACAATTACGGTAAAAGAAGAAAATAAAACAAATAAAAAATAAAAAAAAACAAAGAATTGCATGAAATCACAAAAAGTAAAAGTAGAGAAATAAAAATAAATAATGTACAAAGAATAATATATTTGAAAATTAAAAAAGAAACTAGAAAGTAAAAATAAAATAAAAAGGAAAAATAAAAAATTAAAATGATGGATATAAAAAGTTATAAAGAAAATAAAAACAAAAAGGAAAGAAATTAACCCCAAATTAACAATTAACACCAATTCTTACCTCCCTTAGAGAATGAGAGTGTCATTACACCTCTCCGATTACACCAAAATCCATGATGACCAAGTAATTACTTGGCCAGTCAAATATGTCAAACTGTGTAATTACACCGAATTACACTCGAACCGAATTTCGAATTCGTAGGTGGCTTTCCAAACAGGCACTTATTAAACTGACCAGTAATTAACTATAATATACCAGAACTATACATTAAAGTAGATTGTGAAAAGAAAATTTAAATCAATTAATTCAGTATATGTGTCAGCTAAGAATATCCTAAAACAAGAAGTGTAATAAAAGATAGAATGAGTAATAGTGTCCAATGGGGTACTTTATGAGGTTTATGAATATTGCACTTCTAACTGCAGACAAGAATTCACATCAAATTTGAAGCAAGCATTTTCACCACCAAATAGCAAGAGATTCAAAAGGGCATTTCCGAACGTGCCGCAGTCAAAAAGCTAGTATCTAAATGAAGAAGGATAGAAGGATGGACCCATTATTCACTGTTCTTTAAATCTCGGAGATTTCTCGGTTATCAAAAAAGAAATTCAAAAGGGTATATGATTAATCAAAGCTAACTGTACTACTGTAGTAAAGGTAGGACATTACCATTAATACTCTAGCAAAAGCAAGGTCAACAGTCATGTCCAACAATACTAAAGAGTTAAAGTTGATAAGGTCAAATAGAAGATGGAAATTACAGACCCGTACTCATTTCGCCTTCCCGTCAATGACCTCAAGGCTTCCAAGAGGGATTGCACTTATCTCTTTCCAAACCTCGAGCTCCAAGCATCGCCTAATGCATTGCAGGGCGGGGAACTTCTGGCCTAACTGGTGTTTTTGAAGGACTCACCCTACAACATTTGCAAAGTTGTAAAGTTACAAGTCATGTACTTAGATATATTGGATTACTTTTGATATACATTCGATTCGATAGACACTCCTATATGATAAGCTAAAGAGCTCTACGATTACAAAATATTCTTGGGGCATGCTTCAACAAACTCCAACAATAATCTTTCTAAAATACCTAGTTTGTTATTTTCTTTTATATAAGATCCCATCAAATTATACTAATTATTGGAATAGAGATAGAGATTTAGTCGCATAGCCTACTCATATCTTTTTAAAATTGAATTACTTACATGTTAGATTACAATTTAGGGAAGCTATCGATTAATAGTACTCTTTTTCGATTCATATGATCGTCTTTAACTAACTGCAACCTAATCTGCATATATATGATTATATATATACAGCCTCAAAGGCAGAGACAGCAATATTACCACTACGACCTCAAACAGGGGACCAACAACTAGTAACACTCCCTCGTTTTAGCCAGTTCCAAAACTATATCAATCTGATTTAGACTCTAGCATCAAGCATGCGGGCTGACCTTTTAAAGCGTAAGCATTCTAAGTAGTTTTTATTTCAGACGACAGAAAGCAACAGACAGAAAGAATGAGAACTCTTGCAGTTCGAGGGGAAGCAATTAAATGTGTATTTCTGTTAACCTTCTAGAAAAAAACTAGCAAAAAATAGCAATAGTAGAAAGATGCAACAAGAAAAGAATGCATTCTTGAGAAAAAAATGTTAGTGTGGACCAGCTGAACGGCTTCTAAATAAGCTTACCTGATAGGTTGGGAGCCCAATGTCTCACCACAAAGATCCAATGCCAAAATTGCACTCTCGGCCTGCACATTTTTCAAGTATAAGTTTGTCCGCATGAGGCGCATATAGGATTTTTAGTACATGGCACAACTAAAAACGGAAGAAAATATACATTAACTGGAATTGATCCCTATTCCTCTAGATAAATAACACAACCTTCAACCACGTGCCCCATTCAACCTTCTTGGAGCATGGGTACCAACACTTAATATTATATACCAATTTTGAAAAATATGTCCATAAAATATTTAATATTGCCGAGAGCCCATGGGTTCACGTGCCCATCATCTTACCTATACATCCGCCCCTGCACAGACATTCCTCCACAACTAGAGAGATTATTTTAGTAAAATAACAGCCAAGACTCATTTCCTGTTTGTACTTCTCCATCTCTCTCTCTGTACACCAACAGAACAACTGAAAATAATGAGGTTTGTATTTTGTTTTGTGGAAAACAGATGGTGTATTTTATTTTTATTTTTTGTCATTTTATTTGTTTCCAAAACACATAGTCCCTCACAAACTTTCTCGAGAACCAAACACAAAAAAGAATTTGGTAAAACCCCTCTCAAACCAAACAGCAAAGAGCATCCTCTCCCCAATAGCGTCCATTCTCTTGTTGAAAATATTGTTCGTTAAGACAATCGCAAACTGAAACCTAGCGGAAACATATTCGGTTCGGCTAGATTTTTTGTAATTAAGGTTCTGGTTATTTCGGTTATGTAAGACTCCACAAAATTTGACAAGTGACATAGACAATGGGTCTACTATTAGTTTTTGCAAAATATTCTCAAACCCATTTCTCCCTTCGTCCTTCTCTGATCCCTTCGTCCCTTTCTTTCCCCAAGTTCACAACTTTGTAGTCTTTCAGGCTGCACGACAGGTTGGAGGAAGGTTAATGGTGGTGATAGCAACGGGATATTCACATACTCTTGTCTCCTCTCTTGGGATTCCCTTTCACTAAATATATGGAGAAGGTCTGATGAATTTGGATTAGGATCATTCGAACCCATGCCAAATACTCTACGTCCGCCCCTAGGTTTGGTTTGAACTATAGGTAAGGAAGTATAAGGTTGGCATAGAGAGGGCCAACTTAAAATATGAACATTTTGGTTTTCAGTTTAACCAAACTTTTTTATAATACCAAAAACTAAAGGGAATAACAGAAAATTCAAAAAATCAGAACCGTAGTTGACAGGAAAACCGAAAATACTGAAACTGAGAAAATGAAAAACCTCCGTTTGGTCAGTTTATCAGCTTTGACAGAAAATACACCCACCCCTAGAGTATACTCTCGCAGCATTAGAAACACAAAGTATCTATTTTGCTCTAAGCAGGTCGCACATGGGTATATTGCCCCAATCAGCAAGCGCGCAGGTAGAAACGGGTCATTGATGCTTAATACTAGCATACACATCGCAGATAAGAACGTACCATGACAAATTCAACGAAAGCTATACGGGTTGAGTGCACTTGATCCCCCAAAAGCCTCAAATGAGAAACCTGCAAAGGAAGAATATCATTCATTCTCACCACTTAAGTCAAGATTCCCTATCTTACTGAGAGCTTTTGAACATCATACTAACCTCACCACATCTTGTTTCGAAAAAGATTTTGAAATCAGCTTGAGAAACCTGTTGAGCATATAGTATATCAATTCTACAATAAGAAAAAGTAATTCAACCAGCAACTAGGGTATGAGGCCATGAGCCAAATAATAAACAACTAGTTTGTGAATAAGCTCCAAAAATATCCAATAGAAAGATGTAGTCAAGAAAAACATGGATATTTCAGAAGATTGCAAATATGAAACACTGTACCATCTTATCGATATTTGTGCAATAGACTGTCCTCGCACACATCTCACGCTCATCCTCTGACTATATAAAAACAACACAATCGACAAGAAAGAAATTAGTTGACCTAAGTTCCACAAGGATGAGATAAAACCATAAACAAATTATTTTGGTAATATTTTCCACATACTAGCACAGTGAAATGACACAGATTTGCTTACCCGTGGAAGGAATGTAGGATTTACAGGTAGTATAGCAGTTTTTGACGGAAGGACCTTGAGTGGAGAGAAACCTAGTATTGTCCCACAAAGACTAAGTGCAGCTCTTGCAGAATCTGTTCGGAGTGATTCCATACGACATTATTAGTTTCGAATGTTCGGCAGTCTTAAGAACTTCAAGTCACTTCGAATCTTCAGCAATCTCAAGAACTTCAAATCAAGATATATTACTTACATTCATCAGCGAACTCCACAAAAGCAAAGCGAAGGCGGGAGTGGGGATCACCGCAAACTCGGCAGTCAACGACCTGCTAATAAGCACAGCCAAGATGAAACCTGTTGAAACACGTTCTCACAAGGCACTAAACTAAACGTGTGTTCATATTTGTAGGTTTTGATAAATGACAAACGATGCGCAATTGACATATGACGAGGTCAAAGCACAAGCGCGCAATTGATACATAACGAGATTCAAGCACAAGACAAACAAAGATCACGATTAAGCAAAGAAATAAAGTTATACATGAGTCGTTCTTTAATTGTGATCTTGATCCGACAATTGACTCAAGACTTGGCTTCTCTCGTAAAATCATTTTTATCAAATCATGCATACTTAATTTAAAGCAAAATGATTTTAAATCAATATTTATTTTAACCAAAATGATTTTTAAACGTGCCTCTAAAATCTGGACAAAGATAATCGATTATGTTAAGGCAGCTGCAAGACAATCGATTGTGTACCTTATGATAATCGATTGTGTTGTGGCAGTGTCCATCAGATTTTTCAAAGCTACAAAATAATCGATTGTACACCTTACGACAATCGATTGTGTTGAGGCAGTGTCTATTCGATTTTTCAAGACTGTAATATAATCGATTATACATATAGCATAATCGATTATGTAAATGACCGTTGTCAAAATATTTTCAAACTCTGTCTGGTAATCGATTGTATGATTCTGATAATCGATTATCCTAAGTAAAATCTGAATATGATTTTTTGAACGTTGCCAAGTAATCGATTATATGGTTTTGATAATCGATTGTTTTAAGTAAAATCTGAAAAAGATTTTTTGAACGTTGCCAGATAATCGATTATACGATTTAGATAATCGATTATTATGCGTAAAATCTGGGAATGATTTTTGGACGATTGGAAAACAATCGATTATGCAACTTAGACAATCGATTGTTTTAGCACAAAATCAGCAATTCTTAATTGGCAATTAGGCAACGGTTGTGCATGTTTTCAACACTATAAATACATCTTAAAATCAGTCTTTTAAGTACAACAACTGATCATATTATTGCTAAAGCTTGCATACTCTCTTATTCATCATTTTCTATTCATTACATAAGTTTTTGAGAGCCAAATTCTTGACGAAAGTTGTTGCGTTCTTGAGCGTATTTATTTTACTCATATCTACTCTTGAGGAGAGTCTTGTTTTGAGTGCAAAGTGTTTTTATACACTTGAAGGAAAGTGCTAATCCCTTGTATTGTAAGAAGGAACGTTGTGATTCCTTTGGTTGAAGTCTTGAAGTGTGGTATCTTCGAGCAAAAGTTGTTTAGGCTTGTGTGACTCAAGTTATCAGTTTGTAACGGTTTGTTAAGCACCCGTAAGCTTAACGAAGATAGTGGAAATCTCGAGAGAGTCTCTCGGGGACTGGACTAGCCACGGGTTGTGGTGAACCAGGATAACATCGGTGCGTTCGTTCCTTATTATTTACTTATCGCACTTATTTTATTCCTGCAATTTTTAAATTCCGCAAGTTTACGCTGTTTTTTATTACAACGCTATTCACCCCCCTCTAGCGTTAAGCGTATATTCTAACAATTGGTATCAGAGCCCAACTCTCTGAAAAACTTAACCGTTTGAGAGAAACAATCCATGGCTTCTACTCGTGATTCTTTTGCAGGAATAGGTGAAGGACAATGCTCCACCCGACCATCACTATTCGATGGCACAAACTATACGTACTGGAAGGAGAGGATGAGAATATTCATTCAATCGAATAATTTTCATCTGTGGATTGTTATAATGAAGGGAAAACAAATTCCAACCAAAAAGGTAGAAAATGAATGGGTTCCAAAATCCGAAGATGAATACGATGCGGATGATATCCGAGAAGTGCAGAACAACGCTAAAGCCATCAACTTATTGTATTGTGCTATAAACGCTGATGATTACAGAAAAATATCATGTTGCACAACGGCGAAGCAAATGTGGGATAAGCTGGAAATCACGTACGAAGGTACGGACCAGGTAAGAGAGGCTAAAGTTGATTTTCTAACCCATGCATATGAACTGTTTCACATGCAGGAAGGCGAAAGGGTAGATGACATGTTCGAACGATTTTCAAAAATCGTTAATGACTTACATGCTCTTAAGAAGACCTTCCGGATAAGGAACTTGTCCGAAAAATTCTCCGAAGTCTCACTCCGGAATGGCGCTCCAAGGCCGACGCAATTCAAGAGTCTATTGGCATTTCAAATGTCACCATTGACGTATTAAGAGGTAATCATAAAACTTATGAATCTACTATACTTAACCCTCTTGTTAATGATCAAAGGAAACAAAGAATCGCCCTCAAGGCAAGCACAAGTCAACCTCAAAATGATGAGGACGGAGATAACGAGTTCGGACTCGTTATTAAGAGATTTCAAAAGTTCATGCGAAAAGAGTATGAACGAAAAGGCAAACAACAAGGAGATCAAGTAAAGTGCTATGGATGCGGAGAAATCAGGCACATTAAATCAAATTGCCCAAATGTCAAAAAAGAGAAGAAACCCTTCAAGAAACAACGAGCATACATATCTTGGGGAAGCGACTCCGGAGACGAGTCAAGTGAGGAAGAAGAAGACGAAACCGCAATCTTTGTCTTATGGCACACGAAGACAATCAAGAAGAGGTATGTCAAATTTCTTCCAAAAACTTCTATTCTCTTGAGGAAATGCAAAATGCCTTTGATGAGTTGTATAGTGAATTCATTAAAGCTTCCAAAACTGTTAAAAACATAAGGAAAATGCTTCTTTGAAAGAAAAAGATTTTGAAAGACAACTCTCTTTGAAAGAAAAAGCTTTGAAAAAATTGATTTTGGAAAATGAGAAGTTGAAAGAAGAAAACAAATTTTTCGGCAAGAGAAGCGCCGACAAACCCGAGAGCTCTAGTAAAAATTGTATTTCTTGCATGCATCTAAAAATTGAGGTAGAAAGACTTAAGGGCACCCTAGATAAGTTCAATTCTTCTCATAAAAATTTGGATGAAGTTCTTGTTAATTTGAAATCGACCAAACATGGGATAGGTTTTAAAAACGAGCCTAAAGAAAAAGTTGAAGCCAAACCCCAACCACCTAAGGCTCAACCTAGGATAAATAAAACAAATGTTCATCCTAGAGATAACAATCCTAGAATCAACATGCATGCTAGACCAAACACTAGAAGAAACTTTGAACATTTTAGGACACCTAGAAATGGCCTTCAACCTAGAAATAACTATTCTAGAAATGATGCATATCCTAGACCAAACACTAGAAGAAACTTTGAACTTTTCAGGACACCTAGAAATGGCTTTCAACCTAGAAACAACTATTCTAGAAATGCTGCATATCCTAGAACAAATAGTAGGAGAAATGATTTTCATGAAATGCGCAATAGTCATATTGTCGAAAATAGAGTAAACAAATTTCGTCCGTCCAACTACTATCAACCTAGACGAATGCATAATCCTAATGTCATTTGTCATTATTGCAATCGAATTGGACATATTGCTCCTGCTTGTTTCACTAGACATAGACACTTAACTGCATGTCAAGCACAACAACATGTTACAACTAACTCTCAAGGACCCAAAACAGCTTGGGTACCAAAGACTCATTAATTTGTCTTGTAGGTATGTTTTGAAGGGATCAAGTGTACTTTGGTACCTTGATAGTGGATGCTCCAAACACATGACCGGAGACGAATCCAAGTTCCTTCAACTAGAACACAAGGAAGGAGGAAGCGTTATTTTTGGAGATAACAACAAGGGAAAAATTATCGGCATTGGATCGGTCGGTAAGGATGAACCTTCTTCCATTAAGCATATTTTGCTAGTTAAAGGTCTAAAACATAATCTCTTGAGCATAAGTCAATTATGTGACAAGGGAAATCTTGTTTTATTTGATTCGGATGAATGCTTAGTTTTCCGCCGTAGCGATTTTAAAATTATTCTTCGTGGTTTTAGAATGGATAACATCTATATGGTTGATCTCGAAAATTCTTCATCTGAATATGTGAATTGTCTTATGAGCAAAGAAGATGATATGTGGTTATGGCATCGTAGAGTAGCTCACATCAACGAGCAAAGAAGATGATATGTGGTTATGGCATCGTAGAGTAGCTCACATCAACATGCATCTTTTAAACAAATTAGTTTCACAAAATTTAGTTATTGGTCTTCCAAATTTGAAATTCGAAAAAAAGTATATCTGTGATTCTTGTCAAAAAGGGAAGCAAACAAAAGCATCTTTTAAATCGAAAAATATTGTTTCAACTACTAGACCTTTGCAACTTCTCCACATGGATCTCTTTGGACCATCTCGCATTGAAAGTCTTGGTAGAAATCGTTATGCTTTTGTTATTGTTGATGATTATTCTAGATTTACATGGACACTATTTCTTGCTCACAAAAGTGAGGCTTTTCATAATTTTTAAATGCTTTCTTAAACGTGTTCAAAATGAAAAGGACACAACCGTCACTTCAATAAGAAGTGATCATGGGGAGAGTTCGATCACACTCTTCGCGGACCTTTGTGACGAACTCGGTATCGAGCACACCTTCTCTGCTCCACGTACACCACAACAAAATGGAGTGGTGGAAAGGAAAAATAGGTGTCTCGAAGAGATGGCTAGAACCATGCTCGATGAGGCTAAGATTCCCAAACATTTTTGGGCGGATGCCGTGAGTACCGCATGCTACGTTTTAAACAGAGTAGTCATAAGGCCAATACTCATGAAAACTCCCTATGAACTCTACAAGGGAAGGAAACCAAATATCTCCCATCTTAGAGTATTCGGTTGTAAATGTTTTATTCATAACAATGGAAAAGATAATTTGGGAAAATTTGATGCAAAATCCGATGAAGGAATTTTTATTGGTTACTCTTCACGTAGCAAAGCATATAGAGTATTCAATAATAGAACCGAAACTGTGGAGGAATCCCCTCATATTGTGTTTTCCGAAAATAATGCTCGCTTGGCGAGAAAGGATTCTGGTTTTGATCTTGCAGGTATTTTAAACTCAATAAGTCCTCAAGACAAAATACAAGAGGAAAATCCAAAGGAAATTCAAAATGAAACCTTGGAACAATTATCGGAAGAAGCGCCCCAACTGGAGAAAGAAACGAAACTGCCTAACGCGTGGAGGATAATCAAAGACCATCCTCTCGACCAGGTAATTGGCAACATTGAACAACAGGTAAGTACTCGAAACACTCTTAAGAACACCTTAGGACACACTTCTTAAGAGATCACGTTCTCAATTGGCCGACATCCTCACAAGGCCGTTAGAGAAAGAGTCCTTTTCCGAATTCGTAGTGAACTCGGAATGCTTGACTCAAAATTGATCTAAGTCATGTATTGCACCTTTTTCCACAATTACTAACTTGAGCGTCGGAGACGTCTAATTCTCTTTTGCAGATATCGCCCCAAAGGCAGGGGGAATTATAAGGCAATGGTGTAGAATAATCGATTTTCAGTCAACAATCGATTATCATGCTTACTGTGCCGGAAAATCGATTAGCAGGTATCACTAATCGATTATTTACGTTTTTACGTTTATTATGCCGGAAAAACAACATATTGTTTAACCATTTTTGCTTTGCAGGTTTTTGATGTTAATTGTGACAATAATCGATTTTTTTTAACTGTATAACCGATTACCGTCTCGGCTATTCATTACTGCCCTTCCTAATATAATCGATTATCTCAAAGGTATAATCGATTATTTCCCAAGTCAGAAAATCACTATGCACACTGTGTCAGAATAATCGATTACCATAATTCAACAATCGATTATCCTCTGTCAGTAAATTCAAATCTTTGTTACCGTTTGGCTCCAACAATCGATTTTTTTGTCATTTCCGAGTACAAGTCAAAAACTCCATAATAATCGATTATTTCGATTCCATAATCGATTGTGTAACGGTCAGTGCAAATTTTTTTTCCGTTTCTGACTCTTTGAAATCTCTAAAATTGCAGCTTTTCCCAGTAAATGCTCTTTTATTTTCCACGCTATAAATAGGATCATCTTCCTCACTTCACAATCAATCTAAGCTTCAAAAAGTCTCTTTAGTATATAATCGATTATCAAGTATCACTAATCGATTATGTTGACATTATTTGTTTTATTATTCCTTTTATGAAATTGCAATTCTAGTTAATCAATAAACAAGTTATTTGCTTATTTTTTTGCTAATGTCAGAAGGGGGAAGAATAAGGGCTATGCACTTAATATTTATTGGCATAAATTGAGGGGGAATTCATATGTTGAGGGGGAATTAATTGCATATCTATTTACTTGTCTTATTGCATATCTATTTACTTGTCTTGGATCGTAATTATGAATTATCTAATATGCATATCCCGATTAAGGTTTGCCATTAAAAGGGGAAAATTGTTGAAACACGTTCTCACAAGGCACTAAACTAAACGTGTGTTCATATTTGTAGGTTTTGATAAATGACAAACGATGCGCAATTGACATATGACGAGGTCCAAGCACAAGCGCGCAATTGATACATAACAAGAATCAAGCACAAGACAAACAAAGATCACGATTAAGCAAAGAAATAAAGTTATACATGAGTCGTTCTTTAATTGTGATCTTGATCCGACAATTGACTCAAGACTTGGCTTCTCTCGTAAAATCATTTTTATCAAATCATGCATATTTAATTTAAAGCAAAATGATTTTAAATCATGCATATTTATTTTAACCAAAATGATTTTTAAACGTGCCTCTAAAATCTGGACAAAGATAATCGATTATGTACTTATGATAATCGATTATGTTAAGGCAGCTGCAAGACAATCGATTGTGTACCTTATGATAATCGATTGTGTTGAGGCAGTGTCCATCAGATTTTTCAAAGCTGCAAGACAATCGATTGTGTACCTTATGATAATCGATTGTGTTGAGGCAGTGTCCATCAGATTTTTCAAAGCTACAAAATAATCGATTGTACACCTTACGTCAATCGATTGTGTTGAGGCAGTGTCTATTCGATTTTTCAAGACTGTAATATAATCGATTATACATATAGCATAATCGATTATTTAAATGACCGTTGCCAAAATATTTTCAAACTCTGTCTGGTAATCGATTGTATGATTCTGATAATCGGTTATCCTAAGTAAAATCTGAATATGATTTTTTGAATGTTGCCAAGTAATCGATTATATGATTTTGATAATCGATTGTTTTAAGTAAAATCTGAAAAACATTTTTTGAACGTTGCCAGATAATCGATTATACAATTTAGATAATCGATTATTATGCGTAAAATCTGGGAATGATTTTTGGACGATTGGAAAACAATCGATTATGCAACTTAGACAATCGATTGTTTTAGCACAAAATCAGCAATTCTTAATTGGCAATTAGGCAACGGTTGTGCATGTTTTCAACACTATAAATACATCTTAAAATCAGTCTTTTAAGTACAACAACTGATCATATTATTGCTAAAGCTTGCATACTCTCTTATTCATCATTTTCTATTCATTACATAAGTTTTTGAGAGCCAAATTCTTGACGAAAGTTGTTGCGTTCTTGAGCGTATTTATTTTACTCATATCTACTCTTGAGGAAAGTCTTGTTTTGGGTGCAAAGAATTTTTATACACTTGAAGGGAAGTGTTAATCCCTTGTATTATAAGAAGGAACGTTGTGATTCCTTTGGTTGAAGTCTTGAAGTGTGGTATCTTCGAGCAAAGGTTGTTGAGGCTTGTGTGACTCAAGTTCTCAGTTTGTAGCGGTTTGTTAAGCACCCGTAAGCTTAACGAAGTTAGTGGAAATCTCGAGAGAGTCTCTCGGGGACTGGACTAGCCACGGGTTGTGGTGAACCAGGATAACATCGGTGCGTTCGTTCCTTATTATTTACTTATCGCACTTATTTCATTCCTGCAATTTTTAAATTCCGCAAGTTTACGCTGTTTTTTATTACAACGCTATTCACCCCCCCTCTAGCGTTAAGCGTATATTCTAACAAAACCAAACCACTGTTGCACTCTTTAATAGAGTAACAGATCAAGTTTTCTCTCAAAGAAGTTCCATGAAGTCAGTCTAATCCTGGAAACGTTCTACTTAAGTCATCACAAAGGGTATGGAAATTAGCAAATTAAGCTGACAAACAGGAACATAAACATCATGATCTCTAAGACCCACACCTAGTAGCCCCAACAAAAACATATTATAACATCTAGATCCACAATTGAGCGACGCATTTTTAAGGCTAAAAGGCTACCCGCCCTAGAAATCAAGTATCATACAGGTCCCACCATAAACCAAACTGCTGACGATCTCTTGAGACTGCTTATGGAAGGACAACAAGAACCTACAACCAGATTTTCCTCAATCAGTGTTATCAAAGGCGCGCTTAAGCTCTTATGAGAGACAACACAAAACATGTTGAGTGCTTCTCGCCGTTTAGTAGGCGCTCAGTGTCGTCATCAAGGCGCTAAGGCATATATTTTCTTGCCAATGAGCATAATCTTGAAGAGGCGACGCTAAACAATTGATATTTCACTTTATCATAATTGTTTGCTATTTCTTTGTCCATATATTTGTTATTTCATATAACTATTAGTCTTGAACTACACAGTACACATACATGTTTGTTTGTTTTCCTCCATTTTTGCCTTTCTTTATCAAAGCCCACGCTTTATTTGCGCTTTTCACTCAAAGCCCCGGCAGCTCTTCGAGCTTTTTTGCGCTTTTCGCCTTCGATAACACTGCCTCTATCGGGAACCATAGGGGGCTTATTTGAAAGGTCAAGTCTTAGCATATATAAATCCATGTACTTCTAAACATCGGTTAAGGGTCAAATATATCCTTGTACTATTAAAAATAGGTCATATTTATCCTCCGTTTGAATTCTTTATCAAATATGTCCCCACCGTTATACATTAGGGCCATATATATCCCTCAGTCGTTAAAACACTCTCCCATATATTTAAATTACGGTTAAGGGTCAAATATATCCTTATACTATTAAAAATAGACCATATTTATCCTCCGTTTGAATTTTTTATCAAATATGTCCCCACGGTTATATTTTTATCAAAACACCCTCCCATATATTTTTAGTAGCACGTGGCATCTTATGATTGGACTAGACGACCCACCCCACTCCTTTAATTAAACCCGCCGCGACCCAATGAAATTTAGTCTTCTTTTCCGTTCAATCCCTTCAATATGCTTATGCTTCTGCAAAATGCATGCTTCTTTGCTATTTGATGAAAAAGTTTTTTGAGGGTGCCTTAAAAAGTAGGGAGTGATAACAATCATGTGCCATAAATATGAGATGGACCGAAAAAAAAGAAGAAATTGAGTATGTTATTTACTAAATGGGTAGTTTTTGTGTCTGGTTCATTGCATAACTTATGTAGTACAACACCATATTGATTTCTAAACTATTATCCATTTGAATGCTTATCGGATACTAGTACTACTATTGCTATTCTATTTTTTTCCTTTATAATTCATGTACTTGCAGCTATACGATATGCGAGAAATTTAGTAAGTCTAGAAGCCAAAAACTTAACAGACCGCAACTCTACATGAAGATGCCAATTTGGAAAAAGAAAAGTACAAAATAAAAGAAAGCTAGCACAGAAATATAGTTTCACACTTCCATCTGCAGCTTCATGGGTTGGGAGTGAGATTCACCAGATATCACTAGAAGAATAATAATTATGTTTTCAATATAGAAAGAGTACTCTCATGGCGTTAAAGAGTGACCGCGCAACATTCAAGAGTGGACATTTTATTCATTGATGCGTGTAACTAATATCCAACAATTAGCATACATTTTCGTCTTATCCGATTTTGAGGGTCATTTTCATGAGCCAATTTATATAGCTATAATTTTATATAAAAATAGAGTTTAGCCTTTGTATTATTGGGCACATGCTAACATGGGCCATCACTACCTAGTATTGAAGGGATTGAACGGAGAAGAAGAGTAAATTTCATTGGGTCGGGGGGGGGGGGGGGGGGGGGGGTTAATTAAAGGGGTGGGGCGGGTCGTCTAGTCCAGTCATAAGATGCCACGTGCTACTAAAAATATATGGGAGGGTGTTTTGATAAAAATATAACGGTGGGGACATATTTGATAAAAAATTCAAACGGAGGATAAATATGGTCTATTTTTAATAGTATAAGGATATATTTGACCCTTAACCGTAATTTAAATATATGGGAGAGTGTTTTAACGGCTGAGGGATATATATGGCCCTAATGTATAACGGTGGGGACATATTTGATAAAGAATTCAAACGGAGGATAAATATGACCTATTTTTAATAGTACAAGGATATATTTGACCCTTAACCGTCTAAACATTGATAAGCATGAGGGTAAGGTCCCTAGTGTAAAATGTATCTTCACGAAAGTGAAGTGGCACATACTTCTTATTTGCGTGCAAATTGCTATTTGCTAAAAGAAGATGATTTTCTCGCCAAATAGAGATGGATATTTGCTGGAGATTGAGGAACATATTTTCTTTGCACCAAAACTAATGAGGGTGTGGGAGCAGTTAGAGGAGTTATTTTTTATAGCCATGTTCCAAGCTAGGATGGACTAGTGTAGCTTTACACCAAATGAACCGAAAAGGAAGGAAAATACTTGTTTCTTGGTTTCTTGAGTTATTAAAAGAAGCATGCACACAAAAAAATATCTAAAATGATGATTCAGACCAATGTTCAGAAGGGCATAGTGACTTACTTGTCCATAGGCGCTAAATAGCGCAGCAAGCTGCTCCTCTGTGACCTACATTTGATAAGGGAAAGGGCAACCAAAAAAAAATATTACATAAATCTTAATACAGAAAATCAACAAAATTCAATAATCATCCATCTTTACATACATTGATATCAATGTCAGAAACATAGACTGTTCGCCTAATGCTATCTTCTCTTTGAGCTCTGAAAGATCTACTGTTCATCCTCCTTCTGCCCTGATTAAAGTTGTTCCCCCTCTGTAAAAGAATAAAGTGAGACAAAAATTGAGTTATACGAAGCCGTAGCAAGTTGAAAAATGTCAAGTAGGTATAATATATAACCGGTTCTCCAATAGTATCATTGTCGCCTATGGGCTATTATGCACCCTCCCATTTAAGAAGGTAGGCAAATTTAGAATGATCGGACGAAAACATTTAGTCAGTGTTTATGAAATGATAAATTAGCTGCTAATATCTCTTCCACATATGGCAAAAGTTATGTTTAGTATGACTATACGACCAACACAAGGAAATGGAACAATTAGCACGTGCACGTTCAGATTGAAACAACAAATTCCACATTGTCCACGGCAATGATCAAACGGTACTCATCCGCTTAAAGAAGCTAAGCATCAGCAATCAAAGTGACAAGCCAAAATAATTGAATCCCATTCAATTAACTTAAATGTCAAATTTCTTCTTTTAACAAATGGAATGTCAAAATTGACCTACTAATAGACCAACCATCATCAATTCATTCTCGGCAGTTTTAAACATTTACATTTCCATGTTTCCCTGATAGTTGTGAAACCCTGGTTTCTGAATTCAGTTCAATTAGCAGCATTTGATAAATGATTATTAGTGCCAAAAAGCATAAGGATCGTCGCAACAACTTAATCTGGAAATTGATTACTTAAAACGCTCACGGCATCAGTAATGTCCCAAAATATATGAAATATCAAAAAAAAACATTTCTTACCTAGCAAATGTGGAGATTTCTCAAGCAAGTACAAAAATGACATTTAAAAGTAAAATTTACTTCAATTCCAACTATTACGCGCACAAATTAATGTACCCACACAGATAAATGATAAAGATAAAATCTTTATTAGAAACCTATGTTGTGGGGACTCTCCAAATATGCTACTGCACCCGTGTCGGATCCTCCAAAAATGCACTACTTTAGGAGGATTCAACATACACCCTCTGACATTTTCATAGAGTCCACGCAACATAGCTAGAAACAACATGTTCACAAATTATGACAAAATTCAACATGGATCAATTAAACCAAGTTCAATCACGAAAAAAAAATTAAAACAGACTAAACCAGTATAGGCAATTCCAAGTTTTCCCGAGAGAAATCCTCCAACTAGTAATTGTTCAGACATGAGTATGACTTTAAAAGTTGAAACAAACTAAAACAATAAAATAATATTCCAAAAATTTCCAAAAAAATAAACAATTGAAAATAACAAAAATTAAAAATATTGAAGATATACCTTTTGGTTATTTCTGAAACCATCACCTCCCAGAGACTTGTGAGCTGTAACAAAATTATTGAAAAATATCTGATCACAATTATTACATGAAGAAGGAACAAATTCCTTAGCCTGTGGATTCAACTTGAGTTTATTCAACATATGAACAATATTCTGCATTTCATATTCTGATTTTGAATTTGTGATTGAATCAGAGTCCTTAATCACTGCTGTCTCATCAGACCCTTGTGTACAAGTAGCCATTGAAACAAAACCCAAAAAAGCTCAAAACTTAAACAAGCAAAACGAACAAAAATTAAGAATTCTTGATTTTTTTCTGAAAAAATCTAATCTTTATATGATTCAATATAGGGAATTTGTTATTTTAGAGCAAAATGCGTGTTATTGAAACGGACCCTTTTGGGGAAAATAAATGTGAGAAAAGTGGGGTGATGAGTGAGAAAGTGAAGAGAGGAGAATAAGCTTAAAAGGGGTTTTGGTGGCGTGGTTTATTAGAAAAACAACAAGTGGCTTTGGGCTTTGGCCTTTTGCGACTCTTATTTTGTTTTTTGTTTTCTGTTTTTGGAAAACAGGAGCATTGTACGTGCGTTTTTACGTATTGTGTTACGCACACCGAGGTATTGTAGAGAATTTTCTTGTTTATCCGATAAAGGACACACTTAGAACAACGATATAATTATATTTGTGTGATATATAGGTTATGATTATGAACCGTTTAATTAAAATAGATTATTAATATTAGAGACGAAATCAAATTTTAAAATTAATAATTTTGAAAATATATTACTTCTCAGTTACTGGATTTTAAATTAATAATTTATATATATTTAATAAAATTCTAAAGGTAAATATAAGTTTGGACCAAAGCTATCGGATTCAACTGGATTCGCATTGAAAGTTTTAGCTCCGGCCCTGGTTAATATTATATTCTTAAAATGTATTCTTCTTCTGAACCTTATATGAATGCGAAATACTTTATATACGAAGTTACTCGTAACATTGATATATGCATCAAATTCGTAAGTGCATAGACATGTATTTTAACTTAAACTTTATTGCTCAATTATAATAATTATATTTCTATTTAGAATTATCATTTTGTCATGAAAAATGACATAATGCGTTATTTTTTACGCAATAGAAATCGATGTTATGGAGGTTGGTGGAAGTTGAAGGCAATTATGAAAAAGGATGGAATAGGTTTGGCAATAGATAGAAGGAGCGGGACGGATATGTTAACTCTCAAAATCGAATAATAATTAAATTTGTAAGTAGGTTTAAAGATATACTAATTAATTCGATACAAAGCAATAAATTAAGTCAATATTAAATAAACAAAGATGAAATAAATTCAGACTACACGAGTATATGGTTCTAGCCGTAGTAAATTAGTCACCTAGATCCGAGCTTACAACAACCAGCACTAATGAAAAGAGAAAGAGCTAATGACAGATGAAGTAGTAATGTATGGCTTTGGAGTGTGTGTTACAATGTCTTCCATGAATTACAAGACCCCCTTTATATAGTAGGAGAGTCCTACTTTAGATATACCTCCATAAAAGGTTAAAAGATCTTCTGATTAACTAATTTTCGGTTCCTTATCGATACGTGGCGAGATCCCCGTCATGATATTCAACCGGTTACGTATATTTTGGCCTTCTGTTGACTATGCTTGATTGTTCGACAATATTGTTTGAAGCCGATCAAGGCTAGGACTGATTTCGGAACCATGGCCTTGATATTCTCGAGGGTTGACGTCATGCCACCGGATTCTGGCTCGATGGGACTTTTGGCTTGATTTCGGTCCCTCGCCACCATGTCTCGAGCTTAGCTTATCTTATCGGATGCCTGGGGTGTATTATGAGCTTGGTTTAGCCCGTATATACATAGTTGCTTCTCGAAGAGTAAATGACGAGAAACAACATGAGCTTCCGATTCCTGCTTCCACATTGTGGCAGAAACGACAAAAATCCCCAAATGTCATTAAATGCATGTCGGCCACTAGTTGTTCCTGGACGTGAAGTGTCGCTAAACTACTATAAATACACCTTCTTTGTTCATTATCACTTTACAACAAACCTTCTACCCTCGTACTTTTAGGATTTCAATACTCTTTTAGCACTTTTATCCCGGTTACTCAAGGTCCTTTGCAAAAAATTTTGCTTATCTTCTTCTCAAGCCAACAAGTCCAATCTTTCAACTTCCTTTCTTTCTCAGCTTTTCTAGATTTTCTCCATTTTTACTTTCTAAAGGAATAGCGAAGACTTCCAAAATCATTCCCCAGAAGGAAATTCCTTATACTTTGTGGCCAGCCACAACGGTCGAGGAGAGCGCTCTGTACGTGGCCGTGGATAAAGAAATACCCGAACCCCCCTTTGAAGATGTTCATCCCCGGGGGATGCTCGGTCAACGATGATTTCAAGGTTGAAAAGCATTCCTCCGTACAGGGTCGTTGTAAGGAGGTCTCGAGATACATATGCTCGATCACTGAAGAGGTCCTCCCTACGGTCCGAAAAGACTGCAATTCGGCCGAGAAAAACAAAGTGGTCCTCGACTATAAGGAGGTCATTACCACCAATGTTAAGGGATATATGAATGTTTATATTTATCCAGAACCAATAGACCATGCAATAATAGATTTATGTAAGAGATACGAGTTATGCCTCGGTTAGATTCATCCCTCAAATTGTGATCTTCCTTCGGTTTATTGTGAACAAAGTTGACTCCTGACTGTTTACTGTGGATTACCAACTTTATTTGTACAATCCCCAAATATTTCAAGAGGGCTGATAAAGCTTGTGCGATGGGCCAATAAAGCTTTGTTCTCAAGTATTTATGAGGACCAGGATCGAGGCTGGCAATGCCGTTTTGTCCGACCGAGGACTTCAAACTTGATTCCGGCTGAATGCAAGTCATTCCCCAAGAAGTAGAGTACTTCATGTAAGTAGAACTTTCCTTTGAATGCCAATTTTACATTTACCTCTCTTTTCCTTATTAGTATTTGTGGTAGTGCAGGCGTCGCTCGGGTCCCAAATGCTTCCCTTCGACTCAATGAGTGGGTCGAGAGTATCATTTCACAGATGCCCTACTCCGAGCGTTTGTGGCACCCAAACTCTCGAAGGGCTATTCAGAGGCCTGTTCCCATGGTAAGACTTATTCCCTGAGTACGTTGTGTTAGGCTTCTTCTTTTAACATCAAGTCCTTATTTCCTTTACTTTCTTTTGCAGCTTTGCCTAAGGATGCCGAGCTTAGGCCTCCAGTTGGTGGCGAGGGCTTACTTGTTGAGTCTCCTGCTCTAAAGCAGGCCGGGGAAATAAAAAGGAAGATCTTAGAGAAAAAGAAATTGAGAAGGAGGCTGGTTCGCAAGTCAGAAGAAACCTCTAGCTCCCGATTGCTTGACTCGTACTCACTCCTCTGGCTCGGGGACAAGCCCATAAGGATGAAATTTTAATAACACAAGAGCCATCAGTCCTGGAAGAATGGGCGGCAGCCGAGGAGGAAACAACAGAGGCTAACCCCTCTCAAGTTTGCAAGGCCAATGCTATAGTGGGTGCCGAGAACTCTCGAGATACCGGATTTGCCCTACCCCGTGTGATAGACATTACAGGATCGCCTTTGTTCATGAACTCAATGATCGACGAAGTCCAAATGACGAATGAGCGATGGAATGAGGGGGCCCATGGAGTGGACGATCCCATTCATCACTTCTTTGACGGTGTAGACTCGTCCGCCCTGGAGGACTTAACCAATTTGGGCGATTTGGAAAAGCCGAGGAAAAGTCCCTCCTCAGAGGTTCGAGGGCCGCCTTGATCTCGAAGTTGGTCAACTGGTTTCTGGCCCCGAGTAAGGATCCTAGCCGAAAGCGGTCAATCATTATCACCGTCCCAGAGGATGCTCGGGTTCTTTCCGCCCCTATTAGGATAGATAGTTACCTTTAGTACCTGGTAACCGAAGAAGACCATGCAAAAATGAACGAGGTGGATGTCCCATATCTATTCAACGAAGCACAACATGCGCTGAACCAGGTTAGGTGTTACCAAACTTTTTTACTTTTCAACTTTAGTCCTTGACGATCCTAATATCTTTCTAGTATTTGCAAGCCTTGGTGCTTCAAAATGAAACCTTCCTCAACTATCGAGATGATATGAGCCAACGAGGCCGAAGCCAAAGGGCTTGCCGAGAAGAGAGACACATACAAACTTCTCAATGAGCAACGTGAATGAGAGGCTAAGAGCCTTCGAGATGAGTTAGATGCAAATCAAAAAGAACACATTATCCTGGTTGAACAGGTAAAAATCTTTGAATTAGTGACGATGAACTAGATACGGTCACTAATGGTTAGAACCCGCAGATCCAACAGAAGATTGATCAGATCGACCAACTCCGGACTGAGATGGATGTAATCAAGGTAGAGGCTGAAAAGTGAAAAAGGCAAAGTGGACCGCTTGACCTCGAGAAAGGAGACTGCCCAAACGTAATTGACCTCAACAGAGGCTCAAGTTCGAGAGAGGAGGGAGAAGGGGGAGACACGGTCCCAGAAAAATTAAGGAGCTCCAATGTCAACTGAGCTCGGTTGTTGCTGATCGAGAGGCCCTCGCCAAGGAGCTTAAAGTGGCCAAGTCGATGGCTGAAATGACCAAGGTCGATGCTGATGAGATGGTGGCCCAGTATTTAGCCGATGTCGAGGCAACCTAGGTGTCACACCCCAAACTTAGAGAGCGCGACCGTTGCCCAACCGAGTGAACCCGAATGAGCAAGCCTATTATATTCCTTCTACCCAAACTCACTCATGAACAAATAGAGGACATATTTTCATTATCAGATAATAGGAAGATCATGTATACAATACTATATCATTTCCTCAGTTACTTTATCTTAAAATCTCAAAATATACATATTTTTAATAGTTGGAAGTGGAATAAATGATTCAAACACAACAATGTTTCGTCTAGCTTTCCCAGCACTCATATACAACCCACACTATGTCTATGGAGCCTTAATAGATACAAGAGAGTACAACAAAAGTGCCAGCAACTTGGCCTCAGCTATACCCCAAGTACAGTACATAAAGAACAAAAGATGCATATCCCCGAAACGAATAGGGCTTACCAAGACTGCTGGGAGAGGATGTACCATGATTACTGATCAACGCTACCTACCATGGAACCACTTGCATCCTTTAAAGATGTAGTGCCACGACAAAAGGGACATTAGTACTGTCAAATAGTACTATTATGTATAACTAAATACCACCTCAAATCAATGAACATAATGCAAGTAAGAACAACCATAGTATTAGTTAAAGCATTGAACATTTACCAAACATCAAACAAAGGAGAAGATAATTTTCCAATTAAATTTCCATATTTTAAGTCGGAGAAGTCTTTAGCACCAACATGCCATTATTCACCATTTCGGTTTCAATTCCCAATACATTCACCATCATGTGTACGATATGGCTTCCAATCACGACCCGATCGGCTAGGCCATCTCATATGAGACATCAACCACAATCACAATTTCAGTTACAATTTTCCAATTAAGTCACCACCATGTGTATGACATGGCATCCGATCATGACCCGATCAGCTAGGCCATCTCATAGAGATATCAACCATAGTTGCAATTTCAGTTACAATTTCCAATAGAGTCACCACCATATGTACGGCATGACGTTCAATCACGATCAGATCAGCCAGTCTATATCATAAGAGACGTCAACCACAATTATATTATTTCACTTGGCACATTGGTTGTATTTCATATTTTACATTTCATAGTTCACTTTTCATATTTTACTTTTAGTATTCCTCGCTTTGTATCTCATATTTCGTATTTGTCTTTCAACAATAACCATAGATTTCCAACAACAAGGCATTTCTTTACCTAAAATTCAATCACACATATGAGCAATTGAGAGTTTTAGGTACATTGAGATTTCTTACATAATTGTCATTAGCTTTCATTTGAAACACAACTTTATATCAAGACATTTAAACATGCAACCTATACTTTGAACACATTCTTAAAATAAGAGTATAACCTAACAAGAGCATTTAAATTGCATATTGAACATGGATATCTTTTGGCACAAGCTTATTCGGAATGCTCAACTCACAGTGAGCAACTCGGGACTTACATGGGTATTGTGGGGTTCAATTCTTAGAGAAGAATTTAGTCATACATACCTCAATTGAGCTCCCTTATACTCTAAAATATTTTGGAAATATTAGCAACACCAATATATTTTAGAAATACAAAAAATTGAACTAAAATTAGGAAAATGACCATGGTTCTAGCTTATTTGAGCATTTTATCAACCACCAAGTGTGCATTAAGGTTTTAAGACCCTTTTATGGAACACTCCATTTGTTACCATTTTTAGCTCATCATCTTCCCCACTCTTTTATCAAACATGCATGCAAGATCAACAACCCCTACCCAAGAATTTTCTGGCTAATTACCTCATTCTTTTTAGTTAATTTACAAAATTAAGGGCAAGGGTATACATTCTTACCTCTAGGATAAGGACTTAGTGAATTTCTCCTTGTTAATTTTCAATGATTCGAGCAAGAAATGATGGATAATTGATTGAAGATTACTCCCCCACTCTAAGCACTTTCTCTTACTCTAATATTGTCAAGTTTTGCTAGAAAAATGGTTAACAATGCTTATATAACGAGATTGGATTGGGTTATAAAAATTAGAGAAATAGGATCCCAACACAGATCTGAGGTTGCATATGCGACTGCATAATGCTTCTGCGGTCCGCATAATTGGTCCTCCGGAGCTGACATTTTCTGCTTCAGTCTGCAAATAGTTAGCGGTTCGCAAACTTGTTTTGCGATCGCATAACCACCATCTGAAAAATCTCAAGGTTGGATATGTGATTACAGTGCAATTCGCGAAATGGTTCTACGATCGCATAATGGGCCGCAAAAATGACATAAAAATGTCCCAAAAGATTGCCTCACTCTGCGGCCCGCAGAGTGATTATGCGACCGCATAATAAGCTGCAGAAATGCCCGCTTCTATTTTATGGACACATAAGACTATCTCGGCACCACGAAATTTTAGGTTTTTAGGTAAAATTTTATAGGGCCTTACACTAGGACCGCCTGAAAGACATGATCGAATTGTGAAATGGAAGTCCCAAAGCAAGGCCTTCGAGGAAGTTCATGCTCGGGGTTTTGATTTTATCGGGAGAGATCGAGAGTGCTAAGGGAATCGAGCCTGATGCCAAGAAGTTGACGTATCTCAAGGACAAAAAAAACTCTGAAGGTTCGGGTAGATCTAGGGGCAGAGAATACCTGATGTCCATATAACGAGGCAGGCTCCGGCGCAGACCTTGCTGTTTAAGTGCCTTGTAGATTTTTCTTTCTTTTCGCAGTTTTGTTTTTTTTGTTAAGGCCATTTGGCCTTTGTATATATGTGTGTATATAGCTCTTTTTCCCTTTGATAGTTTTTAAGCTTTTTTTACTTTTGCTCTTTTAGATTTACAATTTGCAGAGGGTAGCCTTTTGAGCTAGTTTAGAAATTTGGAAAGCATTATGTTTTGATTATGGGTATCGGATGTCCCCGAGCCGTTCTTGGAGGATCATAGCCTTTTTAGTTTAGGTGTTTCCCAATGGGCGTATTACCCCGAGGCATCCGTACTTACCTGAGACAACCATCCTCGAATGAGGATGGCCGTAGCCTTTAAAGTTCAGGAACTGTCTAATCGGCCTCGTGCCCATTATCCTGGGCCGTCCAAACCATCCTTGGACGAAAGTTCCCAGGTGAGGTGGCCTTTGGGCTCGATGTCTTTAGGGGACCAAATGTAAGGAAGAAATTTTTTTTAAGGGATAAAATATTTATCCACAAGGTAGAAACTTCCTTTTATTTCTATGAGTAATATACAAGGTCACACATATGTACAAGCTTTATGTCAGTGCTCGGGCGATCTAAGTGGGCACGATTCATTTAACCGTTTGGCTCTTACAGTAAATCCTATCGACCGAGCCTAGATTATTCATGCATAAAGTTTCTTACTTGCTAAAATTATTATCGAAGAGTGGCGCCCCCCAGTGTTCGAGGCCGATCATAGAGAAGCCTCGGATACTATTAATGTGATCCTTGATACCGGTTCATAACCTATATTCAATTCTAATTTAGCACAATACACTATTGGCCCGTTAAAAACCTTGCCGGAAAAGCCATTTGGGACAAACCAGTTCAAGGAAAGAAGAGTGCAAAACATTTTCAGGCATAAAAATTGCAACATTCCTTGATGATCACCTGCAAGTGTTAGTCCAAACTGTAAATAAAAGAAATGAATGGGGTCGTACTTTAGCAGTAGTATCGCTTCAAGTGATTTATATTCTAGTTGTTCGGTAATAGATCACCATTTATTGCTTTGAGTTTGTACGATCCTTTTCCACTGATCTCAATAATTTGATAGAACCTTCCCAGTTCGTCCCCAGCTTTCTTTTGTTCAAGTTTCGGGTGCTTAGTGTGACCTTTCTTATCACCAAGTTCCCGACATCGAAGTGTCAAATGTTCGTTCTTTGATTGCAAGACCTGTTGATCTATTATTTTTGGGAGGTCAACCGAACGAGGGCGGCTTTGCACCTTTTATCTAACAGTTCCAGGCTCGTATTCATGGCCTCGTCATTTAACTCTTCGGTCGCGTATCAGAACCCGAGACTCAGTTCTCCTACTTCAAATGATATTAGATCTTCGACACCGTAAAATAGCGAGAAGACGGTAGCCCCATCAATGGACTTCTAGATAGTAAGTTATGCCTATAGGACTTTAGGCAAGATTTCTTTCCATTTTCCTCTGGCTTCGGTCAATCTCTTTCTGAAGTTTTGGAGTATGGTTTTGTACTTGAATCCACTTGCCCATTCCCACTAGGGTTATAGGGTATTGAGAGGATCCTTTTGATCTTATGGTCTTCGAAAACTTGCTGACTTTACTACCGATGAACTGATTCCCATTGTCGCACACAATATCGGTTGGTATTCTAAACCGGCATATTTTGTGGCCCCAGATGAAATAAATGACTTTCTTCTCCCTGACTTTCTCAAATGCCTGGGCTTCCACCCGTTTAGAAAAATAGTCAGTCATACGCAGAGTCCTTGATTCGTTAGGATCCGAAGGCAGCTTTTCGGTCTTCAGATACTATATATATTTATTTCTCCAGTACCAAATTAGGCTTGTTGAGTTTAT
This sequence comes from Nicotiana benthamiana, assembly GCA_034376525.1. Classification (NCBI taxonomy): domain Eukaryota; kingdom Viridiplantae; phylum Streptophyta; class Magnoliopsida; order Solanales; family Solanaceae; genus Nicotiana; species Nicotiana benthamiana. The sequence continues at coordinate 96,808,495 of CM067330.1, forward strand.
CTCGGTGTGACCTTCTTCCACTACCGATCTTATGAGTTGTACGACCGCCCTGAGTTGAGCTCATCGTCGTCGACCGATGATCCCAAGATAGCGAGAGCATCGGCCTTAGGGGTGATCAAAACCAAATCGAACCAAATCACACCCGAAACTTAATAGCTTATTGGTACCAGATTAACGATTTAATGGACGGGGAATATATTGAATTTGTTTATTAATATCTTATCAGTTTGGGGGGAGGATTATTTAATTTTTTTAATGGATAATCCGTTAACCATATATATATATATTGACAGACAAAAGCATTCTTATGTAGGCAGTAGGCATTAACACACGACACACCATTGTGTTCTGCTTTTTTCACTCTTCAATTGTGTTAAGCTTTTTTCACTCTCCAACACATGAAACATAACATCATTCTTATGTAGGCATTAGGCATTAATAGACATGTATGTCTGGACTCAATGTGTAATTTCAATTTCTGAATTTGTATGCTAGGTTGTTAGCAAACAATTAATGCCCGTAATATAGGTTGAATTAGGCCGATTAACCACCCGATAAGACGTAAATCGATACCAGTCTGCCCGAATCTTATTGGGTGGCTAGCGGATTAATACATTTAAAAGCCAGTAACCGATAATTAATCCAAACCGTTAAGAGTAAATAACCGCCAATCTGCCCGATAAGCATCCCTAATAGACCTTGTTGTTTTGATCCCGAGGTACATGTTGTAGAGTCCACTCCTTACACCAATGTAACATTACCTGCAGTTTATCCATGTGTCTTTGCATTGGTTTCTCTCTGACTTCAAACATCTTATTAACTTAGTTCACCATAAGGAGGGAGTTGCTGTTAGCTTCAATCACCTCTGCCTCCAAGCTTTTGGTCAATTCGAGACCTGCAATCATAGCCTCACATTCGCCCTCGTTATTAGTAAATTTTACAGTCTTAATAGATTGTCTAACTAAGTTACATGTTGGTGGCTTCAATACAATGCCAAGTCCGGACCCCTTTTGCGTTCGAGGCACCGTCCATAAAGAGGGGTCCATATTCTTGAAAAAGTACTTTAGTTAAACAAAAACTCTCTTTCAACCTTGGGTATTAGGGCCGTTGTAAAGTCTTCCACGAAGTTTGCCAAGATTTGGGACTTGATGGCGGTTCGGGGCCGATATTTGATATCGTATCTGTTGATCATAACTGCCCATTTGGCCAATCATCTCAAGAGCTAGGGTTTATGTATTATGGTTCTCAATTGGTAAGTAGTGAAAACACATATCGGGTGGCATTGAAATTATGGTTTTAATCTTCTATAGGCGCTTAGCAAAGCGAGCACCAATATTTCTAGGTAAGGATACCTAGTTTCGGCCTCGCCTTGAGTCCTGCTAACTTAATAGATTGGAAATTACATACCCTCTTCTTCTCGGATTAGGACTCCACTCACCGCTATTTCAGATATTGCCAAGTACAGGTTCAACTGTTCATCTGCTTTCGGAGTGATCCAAAGGCGGGCTCGAGAGGTATCATTTGAGTACCTCCACGACTTGTTGGCACTCCGGAGTCCATGATAAGTTATTCTTCTTTTTCAACAGTGAGGAGAACTGATGGCTCTTGTCAGAGGATCTCCAGATAAATCGATCCAAAGCGGCTATGTGTCTGATTAACCTTTGTACGTCCATAAAGTTATCCACTATGATAATATCTTCTATGGCCTTGATTTTATCAGTGTTGATCTCGATCCCCTGGTTGGATACCATGAATACGAGAAATTTCTCAGACCCGACTACGAACGTACATTTCTCCAGGTTCAGCTTCATATTGCACTTCTTCAATATGTTAAAGGTTTCCTGCAAATGTTTTAAATGGTCCTCTGCTCGTAGGGACTTAACTAACATGTCGTCAATGTAAAACTCCATTGATTTTCTATTTGTTCTTCGAACATCCGATTTACTAGGTGCTAAAAGTGGCACCGAAATTTTTTAGTCCAAATAGAATTACGTTATAGGAGTAGGTACCGTACTTAGTGATGAAGGACTTTTTTTCTTGATCTCCCGGGTGCATCTATATTTGGTTAAGAATAGGCATCGATAAAACTGAGGATCTCGTGGCCGGCCATCGCATCGACCATGCGATCGATTTTGAGCAAAGGGAAAGAGTCTCTGGGGGAATGCCATATTCAAATCTTTATAGTCCACACACATTCTTAATTTATTCCAATTTTTAGGGAATACGCTATGTTTGCTAACCATTCCAAGTATTTAACTTCCCAAATCGACCCTATTTTAAAGAGTTTAGATACCTCATCTTTGGTGTATGCATACTTGACTTCGGACTGAGTTCTTCTTTTCTGTTTGACCAAATGGAACTTCAGGTCCAGGCTCATCTTGTTTGTGGTTATTTTTTTTTTGGGGGGGGTGGGGGGTCCCTGTATTATCGAGTGGGACCAAGAGAAACAATCTATGTTAGTTATAAGAAATTGAAAGAGTTTTCTTCTGAGTTAGGGACTCAACCTTGTGCCCAGGTATACATTTCGATCAGGCAAATGCTCTATCAATATGATTTGTTTCAGCTCCTCGACCGTTAATTTTGTGGCGTCAGAGTCATCGAGGGATATAAAAGACATGGGAACCCCGTAGTCATCGTCTCCATCGATCCTCTACTTCTCTGATTGGGTTGGGGCAGGTGTTAGTAATTGCTATTTGGCTTTTTCATTATTTACTGAACCTGGGCCCTTTGTCGTTGTAAGTGTAGATATTGGGGTCGCATCTTCGATCCCGCATATTTCCTTTGCAACTAGTTGTTCTCCATATATTGTTTTAATCCCTCATGGCATAAATTTTAACACTTGGTGCAGAGTCAAGGGTACTTCCCTCATCTTGTGGATCCATGGAATCCCGAACAAAGCATTGTACCTCATTTCTCCTTCCATTACATAGAACTTGGCTTCCTGGATGGTCCTGCCGGCATTTACCAGTAATGTTATCTCCCATTTGGTGGTTTCACATGCCATGTTGTATCCATTTAGAACCCGGACCGCAGGCACGATTTGATCTTATTGACCGAATTGTTCCATGACCCTCGATCTGATGATGTTGGCCGAGCTACCTGGATCAATAAATACATGCTTAAATTGAGATCTATTTATGAGTACATATATTACTAGTGCATCATTTTGAGGTTGCACGATCCCTTCTGTGTTTTCATCATTGAAAGACAAGGTTCTTTCTGGCACATAATCCCGAGTCCATTTTTCCATTGTGATGGATACTTTGGTGCATTTTAATATCGGCCCCTAGGAATGTCAACCCCATCGATGATCACGTTAATGGCGTGATGAGGTTCTTCCTGCTCAATCTATTTATTAGCATCTCTATTCTTGAAATAGTTCTTGGCACGATCACTCAGGTGCTCTTGGAGATGCCCGTTGTTAAATAGCCGAGCTACCTCATCTCTTAATTTTCGGAAATCCTCTCTTCTATGGACGTGACTACCATGGTATTTTCACATTAGATTAGGATCACTTTGGGCTGGATCGGACTATAAAGGTCGAGGTCATTTCGTGTCTTTGATGTGTTCGATGGCAAATACGATGGTGGCGCCGTCGATATTAAAGTTGTACTCCGATAATCTTGGTGCTTCCTTAGGCCTGATGGGCCTGTTGAAACTGTTTTTACTCATAAGCCCCAGGTTGTTTTTGACCTCGATCACTCCTCTCATCACTTTTCACAGGGTTTCGCCCAGACCCATTAACTCTTCAATCCCTATTGTACAGTTGACAACTATTCATGCTTGATCTTTATTCACGATTTGCAAGCATAACAAATGAGTCAATAGAATTAGGAGGTAGGTTGTGATACCATATAATAGCTCCCTTGGACAGAGTTTTCCCAATCTTTTTCAGCAGGACAGACTCTATCTCATCATCCTCCAAGCCATTTCCTTTGATGGCGCATGTATAGGAGGCCAAATGCTCATTTTGGTCGACCGTCCATTGTACTTAGGAATCTTGGGCATGCAGAACTTCTTAAGGATCGCCTTTGGATCTGTGCTCGGGGGAAAAGGTTTCCAGACAAATTTCTTGCAGTTTAGGCCCTTTAATATCGGCGGTGCTCCTGGGATTTGGTCGATCATGGAATTGTAGGTTTCCACCTTTTGTCATTGGCTTCGATTTTCTTCTCTTTAGATTCTATCCGTTTTGTTAGTTCCTCGAGCATCTTTATGATCTCGGGGTTGGTCCTTGACTCATTTTCATTCGGCCTCTCCGTGACCAGTTCATTTCTGCGGGTGATTTCCCAAGACAGATCATGCTCAATTTTGCTTGGCGCGCTGCTTTGATTTTGCAGCTGGGTTATCGCTGTCTATTGAGCCTGTAATATTTCGAAGATCACTCGCAAATTGATACCGTCACCTTTATCGCCGTGCGAATTCTGGGCAATTGATTGGACTTCCCTGCAAACGTTGTTCTCTGGATCGGTAAGCAAATTTGCATTGCGGGTCATATGCGAGCTAGCATCGATCGGGTTCACGGCTAGAACTCTGTCGAGATCGGGAGGCGGCACCTTGTTACTGGGCGCCATGTTGTTGTTCTCGCCATGATGGCCGGAATCAGCATCCATGTTTAGAAGGGCTGACTAGGAGTTCGACATTTTGAACTTTGGCCTGAAATAAGAGACATTTCAAAGAACAAATGTAAAATAGGGCGTGTTATAGAAGTTTGTATCAAATAACCACTATTATCTTAGGCCCACGGTGGGCGCCAAACTGTTTACCCTCAAAACTTGATAACAATCAAATTTGTTAGTAGTTTTAAGGATACATGGATTAATTCGATACAAAGCGGTAAATTAAGTCAATATTGAATAAATAAAGATGAAATAAATTCAAACCACACGAGTAGGATAGTTCCAGCCTTAGTGAATTAGTCACCATCGATCTGAGCTTACCACAACCAGCACTAATGAACAAGAAAAGGAGCTAATAGCAGAGAAAGTAATAATATATTGCTTTGAAATACGTGTTACAATCTCTTTCATGAATTATGAGATGCCCTTTATATAGTCGGGGAGTCCTACTTTAGGTACAACTCTATAAAAGGCAAAAACAATTTCTGACTAACTGATTGTTGGTTCCGTATCGATACGTGGCGATATCTGAGGCGTGATATTTGGCCGGTCATAAATATTCGGCCTTCTGTTGGCTATGTTTTATTGTCCAACAATGTTATTCGAAATCATTCGAGGCTAGGACCGATTCCGGAACCATGATCTTGATATTCTCGATGGCAGACGTCATATCCCCGAATTCTGGCTTGATGGGACTTTTGGCTCGATTTCAGTCTCTCACCACCATGTCTCGAGCCTGGTTTATCTTTTCGGAGGCCAAGGTGTAGTGTGAGCTCGGGTTTACCCGTATAAGATTCAAGATTTAAGTTTGATGATTTCAACTTTAATGTAGCACTTAACTTATTGTACTTTTAAAATTTTTGGTTCAGAACTTAATATTTATTAATAATTATTGATAGTAATGGTGTGTATATATATATATATATATATATATATATATATATATATGCATACTTAGTTAATGTATATATTTTGTATATATTAGTTACCTCCTGTAATTAATTTCAGTCGACAGGCTAAAAATTTAAAAAAACCCTTTTAAAAGTATCTCGCAGAAGTAAGAAATTATGCAAGATATGCACGCATTTATACTCCTTTTTAATCTATTATACAGCCGGAGCTGAACCAAACCAAAAGTCTAAATTAACACGACTTAATTTTGTTCTTAATTATTAACACTCTATGGGGCATCGAGTTGGTTAAAATTTAAAATCCGTTTAACTTAGAGCCCGTTTGGATTAGCTGATTTGAACAAGATGGAAAACATTAGATGCTGAAACTAATTTAATAAATAATCAATTAAGTATTTGAATACAAGTGCTGAAATTGATAATAAGTTATTGCAGTATGTGATAAAAAAGTACCGATAAGCTCTTTTGCTGTTAAAATAACATAACTAACCTTAGAACTGTTTACATTTATAAGGGCATAATTTCTTCAAAATTTTAGATTCCAGATCGATTCAAATATAAAATATTCTATTTGTCATTTTATTTTAAATATAATTGAGCTTAGATAAGATTAACTTTTATGATAAATAAAAGTTATTTTATGATAAACATATATCATAAGTTATAAGAATGAATAAATTGACAAAAGTTCTCGGTAAAAAATAAACCTAAATAGGACAAAATATTTGAAGAGAAACAAACACTATCTTTATCACTCCAAGACTTAGAAAGTAATATACCAAAAAATTAATGTGTCTTCATTTATTATATACAGTTCAAAGATTAATACACAATCACATAGATATAAATATGCAAAGGAATAGAGAATTCGATTATTTTAAATAGTCAATGTTAATTGCAGACTTGAAGAGGCGCGCGGGGGGGGGGGGGGGGGGGATTTAAACAATACTTGAGGCAGTGAGTATTGATGTAAGAGTTTTGTTCTAAAAAAGAATATTTTAAGGATAAACTAGTAAATATTTGGTCAAACTTAAAGTGCTTATAAGTTAAAATTCATAAGTTGGGATGACCAACTTATGGCTTTTGGCTTATTTTTGACTTATAAGTACTTTTACTTTGCAAAACGTGTAGATAAGCCTAAAAATATTTATAAGCTAATTTTACCAGCTTATAAACATAGCCAAACACCCTCTTACAACTCTTTGAGTTATTAAAGTTGGTCAGGATGACAGCCGATAGCCATTTATTTTACAACTCAAATAAATGGTTTTAAAATAGTTATGCAAGTAAAAGATGCAAACTACAGGTAGCAAACTCAATCTAAAAAGCTAACTCGAGATATAAGAATTACTTGAGATCATATAAGGTATTCAATTTTCCTTCCCACAGCCGTGCAACTCAACGGTGGAAAGGAGAGTCAGACACATAGGCACGTGTCGGGGTGGCAACGAATCATTTTTTTTTTCTTTTGGGTCCAAGTACGACTCAAATTTAGAGGGACTTTTACCACTAAAAATAAGGCAGCTCTGCATGAAGCATCCCCTGTTCAAGCAAAGTCCTAGAAAGGACCGTAATCTACCGTACGCTAAGAGAGTGTGATGCAGGCAATCTGCCTTAATGTAAGCATCAATAACTGATTCCACGGCTCGAGGAGCTTTTACCACTATACCACAAAAAAGATAGATTCCTACTGGCAGCACTGAATACAACATTTTCAATAGAAGTTCTACTATATGATGATACATGAAAGAAATAATGTACAATAGAGGCATCTGAGGCCACTTATCAGAAATATGGAGAATCAGTTTATCATTACAGGGAATAAATAGCTTAACATCATCGTATTATATGTACGTAAACTCATTACGCAGAAATGAGTGTTCCAGTGAAAGATAAGCTATTGAAAACATGTGGAACTGAGTAATACTTTGCCTTGGTGAAACGATTTGACACCAAATGTATTATTTTTATAACCTTGGCGTGGGAAGAGCAGCTCGTGGAGCATCCCAATCAGCCACAATGTGGTTACGAGTGATCTCTTTCAGTGAACGGCAGCCACTTAATGCCATAGTTAGCTCAAACTCATCGCGCATCATCTGCAATACTTTTCTGATACCAGCTTCTCCTTCAGCAGCCAACGAGAAAACAACTGGTCGCCCAATCTGAAGAGGACAAACATGTGAAGTATAAGAAGAAACTGCAGGAATACTATGTCATTGGCATCAATCTTAGTGTAAACAAAAGTATATATGCTAGTAATGGAACAATTCTGGTATGTGAACTAGTGTCCGGTCTCCACTTCTCCAAAACAATGGCCTTCTTGCAAGATTGTCACAAGTGGAAGTCTACTTCTACTGAAAATTCTTAATTGAAGTGTTACGACCGAAGTCCATGGCACGTATTGTCCGCTTTGGCCCAACAGATCTCACGAATTTTCCCTTGGGCTATGCCATCAGCAAATTTATGTTGTGCCTTATAAAGTTCTTTACTTTCCTCTCTTATTCATGTGAAATTCGCCTAATATGACATGTGCACCCTTTATTCAGAACCTTGCTAGCATAGAAGCTAGGCAGTCCTGCTTGACCCGCCCTCGTCAGCTCGCCCTCCGTTATGGGTGTCACAAAAAGTTCCAGTGTGCATGTCATTGTTGACGGTATGTCACAATCTTGCACCATAATGGTACAGTTTATTATCATCCCAAAGATAAAGGAGCTTCATACTCTCTTAGAATGGTCCTAAATATGGAACTTTTTAGTTTAAATGACAACTATGCGTGGCAGTGATGACCTATGTTGCTCAGACTCTGAAAATGTTGCTAGGTGCATGTCGGATCCTCCAAAAGTAGCGCATTTTTGGAGGATCCGACACGTGTGCGGCAACATTTCTGAGAGTCCGCGCAACATAGTTGATGAACAATAACATTTGAAGTTTGTGCCACTCTAGGAGTTATATGTTGTACTTACAAACACCCCTGAGGCACCAAGTGCCAAAGCTTTAAAGACATCTGTTCCACGCCGGACACCTCCATCCAGGAACACGGGGACATGGCCTTGCGCAGCTTTCACAACCTAAATATTCACATAAAAACCGATGTGTGTAAAGAAGAGTATTTAAGCTTTCAAACCAATACAAGTTTCAGACGACAGACAGAGGAACCAAAACAATAAACAGTAAGCTAGATACGACTTGGATACCTCTTCAAGAGCCATGATAGTGGCGGGGACATAGTCGAGTTGGCGAGCGCCATGGTTCGACACAATAATACCAGCTGCTCCAGCCTGAACTGCAATCCTAGCTGCAGGTCCAAGGTAAAAAAGTGTTTCACCAATAATGCACGAGTATTGCATCGAATAACAGATGAGAAATTATTAAGAGTGTTGTGATGTTACCATCCTCCGCAGTAAGTACACCCTTTACGAGGATTGGCAATGAAGTAATTGTTTGGAGCCACTGGATATCCTGTCCATATTCAGAGAGAAATTCTTTTTATCTGATACTGAAATTTCGTAATATGGTATATGTAGGTTTAGATGTTAAGGAAGTTAATATACCTTCCAACTCAACGAGCGATCAATTTGTCCAGCGACATATGAACCTAAACCAGAGTCATTAGCCTGCAACCAGAAATTTGTTAGGATGACACATGAAAAGCTTAGAAAATTGTTTACAACTACGGATTAAAATAAACTCCATTTTCCACTTACTTCATCCATCTTCCCGAGGTCCAATCCTTCAAAGTTTTTCAAAGTCAAAAATGGTTGCAAAGTAAATCTGCACACGGGTGGAAAGAATATTAGCTTATGCAGCTTAGCTCCTTAGCTGACAAGACAGGTATTACAATTACCAAATCGTAATATTCACCTGTTCTTAATGTCAGTTTCTCGACGTCCCAGCCTTGGCGTATCAACTGTAAGAGCTATAGCCTTAAAACCTGCCCTTTCAGCTCTTCTCACTAGCTGAGCAACAACATTTCTGTCCTTATAGACCTGAATATTTGGCACATTATGTATACGTTTAGCATAGTACTGCGTCTATAATTCTGATATTTGCAAATTCATGCTTACATAGAGCTGGAAAAAACGGATGCCAGGTCCTGTTGAAGCAACCTCCTCGACACTAGAAGTTGCCCAAGATGACAATGTCTGTGACACAAATTTGTGATCATCAACAAAGTGAATTAACAATACGACAAGTTAGAGTAACTTTCTTTTTTTCTTCTTCCACTGAACAAGTTAATTATTGTTCTAATGCTTAATTACTCTCTTTCCTCTGGTATGGTAAATACAAAAGTTCTTTAATAGAAGTAAATACTATAATAAATCCAATTTATTCAAGTTCATAATCGATTGTTGTTTGTATAAAATCCTACTTGATAGACCACAACAGACTAACCATAATTGTTCCTGCTGCTGATGCTGCTCTTGCTGTAGCATACTCGCCTACATATAATCAACCAAAAGCATCAGATATAAAAACTTTAGTAGTTCTTTTTTCTAGATTTAGAATCACGTATGATTAAAGCCTTAATAAAGATTTTGAATATTATGCTAATGGTATTATCCATGCTCATAAAAATAGACAAAATGATTAAACCAAACATGATCTGCAATTTTTCTCAAGCTGATAGACTTCAGAGCCATTCAAAAATATACAGCATTCTAAATGCAATAACATAGATATCAAATGTGTTATTCCTATTTGCAGCAAGTCTAAAATGAAATAGTTTAGTCACTAGACATTCTAAATTCATTGAGCTTATGTATGTTACCATGAAAAACTTTCAAACTTTTGCTCAAAGAACTCAAATCGCAACATTACTTAAGGTTTAGATTCAATACAAAGAGACTTGTCGGAGTCAAGGTATACCTTCAGGATGAGCCATTTTCTGAAAGGCTGTGGGTGCAATCATGATAGGCATCGGAATCTTGAAGCCAAGCACTGTTGTGCTTAAGTCAATCTTGCTAACATCAATAAGAATACGGGGCCTAAACCTGCATAAACAGAGAAAGAATAGCTCATGTATAAACAGATATGCCGATAAAGGACAATAGTCAAAGGTCATCCTAAATGATCTCTAGTGGTAAATTTCACCGAAGTCATCCATTATATAAGCCACAAAACAATATTTTTGTCACACTATAGTAACTGAACTTCACCCATCATAACAGTAATGTCACTCACTAACTAGCGGATAAAGTTCTGTAATTAATTCTTATTCTTGTCTAGCTAATTTAGGTCACAGATGACCAAAAAGCAGCTTACAAAATTCTTGAGAAGGCATTTCTGTTCTCAGCTAGAGTCCATTGGTCCTCTGCTCCAGATGCATAGTAGTCAAACACCATTTTTGGTAACTTCTGCTTGGCGATTTCTTCGTACTCCATGACATTGGTAATCTCCCCCATCTTGTACTTGTTTTATGCTCCCTTTCCAAGAATCTTGAGATAACAGAGAACATGACATTAATCAGATCCCAGATATGAATAATGTCAAAAAATATAAAGAAGTAACGCCACGAAAAAGCTAACTATGATTCAATATCTAGTATATATACATGAACATAACTTTGACTGTGTATATACCGTGTAATTTTTCGGCAAAGGGATTCGGATGAACCCTTGCGCCCCCTTAACTACGCCCCTTATGGGGGTTACAATAGTTGTAACATCTTACATACTTGGAAAAGAAATGAAACAGTGAAAGAAATAATCATGCAGAATAAATAAATAAAAAACCACTTGAATAAGAGGAAATTGGGTTTGTGGGTTACTTTCCATCTATCTTGAACAAAAAGATTAAGGTATGAACCATAAGTGGATGCATGGAACCTACTTTACTAGTTCAACTAACCATATTTTCGACACAGAGCATAATTATATTACACGTGAAAAGCTACTAAATTTCACCAAATATTAAATTCAAACATATGAACTTTAAGAGATTGAACTCGTCAAGTTAAAATTCTAAATATCTTATTCCTATGCTGAACCAACAAGTTTTAAATATGCACGCCCTACGAAGGGGAGCTTTGGAGCAACAATAAAGTTGTCTCCCTGTGGCCTCTAGGTTAAGAGTTCGAGTTGTGAAATCAGCCATTGATGCATGTATCACGGTAGGCTGTGCGGCTCTTTCACGGATCCTACTTAAACGCGAGATATTTTATGCATCGGGCTGCACTACGCTGAACTAATAAATTTCAAATATGCATGCCCTACCTAGGACAGCCTTGGAGCAATAGTAAAGTTGTCTTATAAGTCACGAGTTCGAGCCGTGAAATCAGCCACTGATGCTTGCATCAGAATAGACTGCCTACATCACAGCACACCTCTTGGGATGCATACTTTTTCAAGACCATATATAAACGTGAAATATTTTATGTATCGAACTACCTTATGCTGAACCAACAAGTTTCGAACATGCAAGCACTAAATTTAATTCAAAGATACGAGCAATAACAAAGCAAACCCAAGATTTTTGAGAAGATAGAGAAATAAATAGTTTGACAGGTAGTAGAAACAGACCTGTACTCCAAAACAATGGAGAAGAGTGAAACTAGCTCGAGGGAATAGTTGATAAAATATAGAGAAAAAACAAAAAAAAGACTGACAAAGTTGATGGTAAGAAACCAATTAAATAAGAATTAGGAAGAAGTCAAAGAGAGTGGGCGATAGAAGAAGATAGAGTTCACAAATTGAGAATTGAGTATTTGGATGTGAGCATTTAAAACCACAATTTAAACCACATCCGTTTAACAGATGAGTGGCTCTCTATTAGCCTCTTTGTGTACTTCCAATAATTTATCATCTCTTCAATAATTTTCCAAAAATGTTAATCTTTAATATAATTAAGACATCTTTAAACTTGTATATTTGTAGTTTATAGTGATACACTTTGACATGACAAGGAAAGTTATTGTCATATCATTAGGAGGTCACAGGTTCGAGCCGAAAAAATATTCTCTTGCAAAAATGCAAGGTAAGCTGCATATGATAGACTCTTATGGTCCGGCCTTCCCCGAATTCCATGCACAACGAAAGCTTAGTGCATTGAGTTGCCTTTACAGTAATACTTTTTGGCTTTTGTCTATGCCACGTAATTTGCACACTAGTAGTATTAATATTAGTCCTGTACTTGATTACTTGTAGATTTCTATCACTAACCGTTATTTCTTTATTTTCACTTTCCTATTATCTTGTTGTTGTTACTATTTATTTTTTATTTGTTCTTAAGCCGAAGGTCTATCAGAAATAAACTTTTTACCTTCTTAAGATACGGGTAAAGTCTCCATACATATTGTTCTCTTCAAACCCCATTTATAAAATTATATTGGATATTGTTATGAAATCTCCTATTTAAGGTGAATGTCTATAATTAGAGAGATTCTAGAGTTCTATTCTTGGTAGATAAATCATCCCCCTCCCTATAAATAAAGGGGTCTTCTACCATTGTAAACCATCCCTAACAATCTCTAAGTATCAATAAGAATACTTCTCTCTCTCTATTCTCTCTATTCTTGCATTATTGTTCTTGTCTTTATATTATTTCATAACACGTTATCAGCACGAGACTCTACCGTCTCAAGAAGCTCTCGGAGAAGATTAAGTACAAGGACCTGAAACGATTCTTCCTGTCAGCGTTCTACCATGTGAACGATTCTCACCTAGTCTACAATATGCTCTCACTTCTGTGGAAGGGTATACAATTGGAGACATCAATGGGAAGTGCAGAATTTGCATCGACTGTTGCGGCCTTAGTTGCTATGTCCCAGGGCATTACACTATTACTTGCAAAATCACTTCTTTTGTTCTTTGACTACGAGAGACCCTACTACAAGGAATGTGCTGTGGGCTTTTCTGGTGTCCTCTTTGCTATGAAAGTTATTCTCGACGCACAATCAGATGATTATACATATGTGCATGGGCTGCTGGTGCCTACTCGATATTCTGTCTGGGCAGAACTCGTTCTCATACATTGCGGTTACGCTTCAAGAGATAAGTATCGATTTTATATTCGATTAAAATTTATGATTATGTGTTACCTATATTACATGCAAGTGATCCTGGCTATTTGCTTCCACTGTTCATATTTGCTTCCGCTGTTCATATTTGCTTCCGCTTATTTACTGCTAGGATAGTTTGTTTATTTGAAATCATTGAAAATTCTTAATAGTTTATATGTATGATATATACTAAGATAAGTATTTCACTTTTCTCTTTCAAATTCTTGGAATTCTATAATTTGATTTTATATACAAACATAGACAACAAAGTTTGATTATAACTCTAATGGAGTGTGTAAGAAATTATAACCACATGAAGTGGTTAAATCTCTATGTCCTGCCATGATTAAATTCATGTATGATTGTGGGCAAAAGATTGAAAATCCGTACAATTGAATTTGCTCCATTCCCTTTAGAGAATGTGGTAGCAGTATGTGATAAGTCTGAAAGAAGACAAAATTATTACCGTAAAGGTATCAATGGATGTGGACGTGGCAATAGACGAAATTATAATCGTCATTATTATGATAATGAGAATAATAAAGATTCTCAAAATAATCTTTCACTTTATGAAAGTAATATTTGACATGAGATTGTGTAAAGCACATGATTATGATCCATTCCCTGAAGTGAATGTGATAATTGTAATAGAGCCCGTAAGTATGAACACGCTCTTGATGTAAATTTGTTTTATGTCTGACATTATGAAAAGAAAGTTCGTTGCCCTTGAAATTTCGGGCAAGAACTATATGACATGGGTGTTGGATGCTGAAATCCACTTAGATGCTATGGGTCTTGGAGACGCCATTTAAGACAGAAATAATGCATCCACCCAAAAGTATGCTAAGGCCTTGATTTTCTTGCGCCTTCACCTTGATGAAGGTTTGAAACTATGCTAAGGCCTTGATTTACTTGCGCCATCACCTTGATGAAGGTTTGAAAATTGAATATATCACAGTCAAAGATCCACCTATCTTGTGAGATGGCTTAAAGAAGAGATATGACAACCTGAAGTTGGTCACTCTGCCACAAGCACGATACGATAAGAATCCAAAAGCAAATAGTTTATAAACTATATATTATCGTTGCGGTGGAAACGGGCACTAGTCAAAGGCTTGCCGTATACCATGACATTTGGTTGACCTTTATCAAGCATCTCGAAAGAGTAAACGCCCTGAAACGAATTTTGTCTCTGACGACAACTTTGACATCACCCACTTGGATGTGGCAGACTTCTTTGAGCAACCCGAGGGAAAAATAGACCACTTGATCGGTAATGGATCAGTGGTTAAAGATGATTGAGAAGTTGAATTTTTATTCTTGCCTATTCATAGTAATTATTTGTAATCCTTTCTAATCTGCTCGGTGTAGTTTATTTTTTTTCTCTGGGATACTATGTATACATTGGCATAGCATTTTTGCACATGAAATATCCAGATGCAAGTGATTTGTAGTTAAGCTTGAAAAGTGTGTAGATAAATGTAAATATTATACAGACACCACTATGCTCAAGAATATACTAGACGTTGCAAAAATTGGAAAACCATGAAAAGTACATTGTCTGTGTATATTCTGTTTATTACCTAGATTATGCATTTTTTTTACGCAACTGACATGCTAAGTTGCTATTTGTATGAATTTTTTTTTTGTTTCATGTGAACCATTATAGCTTCTTTCATAACTCATCAGTTTATTATCAAAGCACCAACACGCCAATAACATAGACCAATCACCCATTCATTATAATGTAATAATTGCATTATTATCAAATCGAGAACTTACGGTTTTATTCTTTCGCAACTGACATATTAAGTTGGCTCGAAATTGATAGTCATTATTAAGTTATTGACTTTACTTTATCTCTTTTGTTTTATCTTTTGTATGTCAAATCATGGGAATTAAATTGATTGAAGGCTCCGGAAGAGCAACTGTAACTCTTCCCAAAGGCACGACGTTTATCTTAGAGAATGCAATATTCTCCTCCAAGTCTAAGAAGAACTTATTGAGTTTTAATGATATCAATCGCAATGTTCTCCTCCAAGTCTAAAAGGAACTTGTTGAGTTTTAAAGATATCATTCAAAATGGATATCATATTGAGACAATAGATGAGAATAATCTTGAATTCTTCATGAAAACGAGGCTGCCCATTTCGGTTTGGGTTCACGCCATTTTGCATGCAGCAATACTAGTTCGTCGGCTGCCCACTTCGGTTTGGGGTCACGCCATTTTGCATGTAGCAATGCTAGTTCGTCGGGTGCCCACTTTGGTTTGGGGTCACGCCATTTTGCATGCAGCAATACTAGTTCGTCGGCTGCCCACTTCGGTTTGGGGACACGCCATTTTGCATACAGCAATGCTAGTTCGTCTCTGACTGACGAATTGACACAAATATTCCCCGTTGCAATTGGTTTTGGGTCATGGACCCAATATATCCCATTTAAGAATCTTTGGATGCGCAGTATATGTGCCTGTAGCACCGCCATCCCGCACCAAAATGGGTCTGCAAAGAAGGTTAGGAATATATGTTGAGGTTGAATCGCCCTCCATTATTCGCTACCTCGAAACATTGACAGGAGATTTGTTCACTGCACGATTTGCAGACTGTCAATTTGATGAGACACTTTTCCCAAAATTAGGGGGAGAAGTTGGTGAAACCAAACGGGAAATTTTGTGGAAAAATGCATCATTATCTCATCTTGATCCACATACCTCTATTTGTGAAAGAGGCACAAAAGATTATCCATTTGCAAAGAATAGCAAATCAAATGCCTGACACATTTATAGATTTGAAAAGGATAACAAAATCACATATCCCCGAAGTGAATGTGACAACATCTGATTCACGAATACATATTCATTATTGGAAGAATATGAACATGAAATTGGTATTAAATATACCACACTCACCCCTAGAAGGAGGTTTGAGATGATACCACACTCACCCCTAGAAGGAGGTTTGAGATGATACCACACTCACCCCTAGAAGGAGGTTTGAGATGATATATGGCATGAATGATCGTTGGTCACGTACCTATTGTACGCCAAAGTATTTTGGAAATATGACTATTAAAGGACAACGATAATGCAAGAAACATATCTTGCATATAAGTTTGACATGACCATAATGGTATAACTTTCTCTTTAAGAAAGATATTCACCACATGGATATTGATGAATCTGTGGTAGTACAAAATTAATTGAGAGCTCTAGAAGAGCCAATTATTACTATGTTGGAGAAACACAATTGAGTATTGTGCTGTAGTAAGTCTCAAAGAAACTTATTCAGTTTCCAAAGTACACGCGAAAGCGATTGATTATATTGAGACTATAAATAAAGGAAGGCTTTGATATCTCCTATTACTACAACTTGTAGCGGGGTAATTTGCATATGAAAAGCTACCCGCTTTGTTCTCCAGTTTGTACTACACAAACGAAAGAATGCCACAATAAAGTGGATATCTATTGGTATAAAACCCATGTCATAATAAACCTGAAGTTTATTGATAAGTGCACATGTCATGGTGTAAATTTGAAGTTTACCAATATTGATAATTTATTCAGTTGGCATTCGTGTTAGCCATCTCATTTTAAGTATGATGTGCAAATTCACATAGGTGAATATTAAAGAACTAGAAAGTTCTTTACGAATTCTCTTGTATCACTTGTTCTCATTAATGAACTGACCAACTAAAGAGTTCGGGTTGAAGCCCATAAATTCTGGAAATATCAAAGGTGAATATGGGCCCATTCACCTGCCATGTATACCACATATGATGCATCTATGATATGGTTACATGCGCAATTGTTATTAACCCGCAGCCTGGCCGGTGCTTGCGAGGTAAATTGCTCAGTAATCTAACTTCGAGCATAATTTCCAGATTCTCTACTCAAGATAGTTCATCTTGATAAGTTGGTTTATATCAAAGTTGGTTTAGCAAGATAATTATTGAGTGCTTCCACTTAATAGCTAAATTGTTTCTTATGAGAACAAAGTTATATATATCAGTTTGATATAAGTTGTATACGAGAGTATATTCTCCCCTCACAAGTGGTTCAGGGTCAGGAACCAAATAATTTCATCTTATTATTAATGTGCCGTGTATATTGACATGATAATGCACAAAGATGATTTCCCAAAGTTGAGGAAACAAGTTAGCTTTTCTAACATGAGGGGGAGACATGATAAACACTTGAGAAAAGGTTACATGGGATGAATTATCATTTGTATATGTATATCCCCGGATATCATGATATGAACCTGAAGTTCATAAAAGGGATAATTCAATTGCAACATATTGCAAAGCATGCTATACGCATTTGCTGACCCAAAGAAAGTAACTAAATGGAAGAGATACAATTCAAGAAGAATTGATTCCATATGAAAGACATGTAGTTTTGAACCTATAGTTCAAATGCTTGAAAGTATAAAGTCAAAGGTATTGTATAATCAGTTTTCGATATCTTATTTGTCTAGCATGACATAGAAAACTTGATATGCATCTAAAGTCTATTATATGGCTTATATGACTTAACTTGAAAGATTTAAGTTGCTTGAAGCATATGCAATTCTTGGTCCTGAAGTACCACATCCTTAGTACAAGTTGTGTACATATGTATCTTGCTATTATAAGCATGATGGCATTGAGAATGCATCTATGAAGATATTGAAGAGTTATTCCACGACATTATATGAAGATGTTCATATCTATCAAGAATGATGATTTCAAGGTGCGGAATATTTATTCAAGTCAATATGGTTGATTTATTTATCAAATCTCTACCAAAGATCGTTTTGAAGATGATGCACAAGATTGGAATGCAAATGCTCAAGGATATAAATTGATGTACTCATTAGGGGGAGTTAATGCGCGTTGCACTCTTTTTCCCTTACAAGGTTTTGTCCCACTGGGTTTTCCTTGCAAGGTTTTTAACGAGGCAACCAATAGGCGCATATTCAAACATGTGTACTCTTTTTCCTTTCTTTAATTTTTCCCATCGGGTTTTGGTTTTAAGGTTTTAACGAGGCACATTGTTGAATAGACATTCAAGGGGGAGTGTTATGAAATCTCCTATTTAAGGTGAATGTCTATAATTAGAGAGATTCTAGAGTTCTATTCTTGGTAGATAAATCATCCCCCTCCCTATAAATAAAGGGGTCTTCCACCATTGTAAACCATCCCTAACAATCTCTAAGTATCAATAAGAATACTTCTCTCTCTCTATTCTCTCTATTCTTGCATTATTGTTCTTGTCTTTATATTATTTCATAACAGATATATTGTTGTTGTACTTTTAACACTATCATTATCAAGTAAAAATAGGAGGCTTATAGGAGGATAACAAGTATAGTAATTCAGTGTTAAGAAAAAAGGTGGTGTTAACAAGCGAGGATTAAGTGTCACTTATTCTAGTGAAAGAAGACTGCTAAAAGGTTATTAACCATGCGATTTAATCGTCAATAAGGTGAAATGAAAATCATGAAAAATCAAAATTTAAAGTTGCGTAAAAACAAAATACCCTAACTAATTTCTTTTGACATAAAAGGCCAAAACTATCCTCAGATTATTTGATTTGGTACAAATATGTCCTCCATCTACTTATTGAGCTAAAACTATCCCTACCGTTATTTTTTTGGCCACTTATACCCCTACGACTAACGGTCAATGCCGAATAAAAAACTTTATTTATATTACATGTGATAAGTTTTTATTGGTCCAATTTTAAACTATGACCCCGATTAAAGAAACCCACCCTTAACACTTTTTTACCCAACCCCAAAATCTGACCCACCTAAAAAAAGGCCAAACACTTAATTGTTGAACAAAAAATTAACTTCTCTATTATGAACAATAAAAGAAGAATAATATTGCAGAAGAAAGTAGATGGAAGAGAATTCTTATTGATATGGGATGAATTACAATGGAATATAACCCTCTATTTATTGGGAGAGAGTGACTTAGCCACTAAGTAATAAACCCTAGAATACATTCACCATAAATAAAATTCTATTTATAAAATTTACCCTTAAATGTCTACTCAATTATTCAACAGTTAATGTGCTTTGTTAAAATCTTAACTAAATAAAACCAAGTGGAAAAATAATTTTAGAGAAGAAAAAAGAGTACACATATCTAACAATACGCTTTTTGGTTGCCTCGTTAAAAACCTTGCAAGGAAAACCCAGTGGGACAAACCCTTATATGGAAAAAAGAGTGCAACGCGCATTAACTCCCCATGATGAGAGCATCAATTCACATACTTGAGCCTTCGCATCCCAATCTTGTACATTAGCTTCTTGAAGGTTGACATCGGTAGAGATTTGGTGAACAAATCAACTTTATTATCACTTGAATGAATATGTTGCACCTTGAAATCATCATTCTTGTATATTTGTAACAAGCTTCATATAATGTCGTGGATAGACTTTTCAATATCTAATATAGGTATTCTCACTATCACATTACAATGCTTGTAGTTATATATATATATATTGTGTGTGTGTGTGTGCGCGCACAAATTGCACTTAGGATATGGTACTTCAAGATCAAGAATTGCATATGATTCAAGCAACTTAAATCCTTCATGTATTGTCATATTAGTTAAGTAATATAAGCCATATAATAGACTTTAACTAGATGCATATCAAGTTTTTCATATGGACATAACATAAAGATCTGTTCATTTATATATTCAAGTACCTGAATCTCTCATGAGATTTTATGAGGTATGTCATGTGATCTTCTAGATCACTTGCCTCCTTTATTATGATCATTTTCTCATCTTCTTTATCAAGAAGTTTAGTTGAAGCTGATTTGTTTATACGCTTTTAGCGTACCATAGACTTAGTGCTTCTAGGACTTAATAGGAGCATTTGCAATGAGAATATAGTTACTTTCTTTGGGTCAGCAAATACGTTTGGCATGCTTTACAATATATTACAGATGAATTATCCTTTTTATGAACTTCAAGTTCATATTATCTTTATTCGAGGATCTAGGTGTACAAATGATAATTCGTTCCACGCAACTTTTTCTCAACTGTTTGTCTCCCCCTCATGTTAGAAATAACTTGTTTCCTCAACTTTGACAACCCATCTTTGTGCGTTATGGTGTTAATCAAAATATACACCGCACATCAATAATAATAAGATGGAATTATTTGGTTCCTGACCCTGAACCACTTGTGAAGGGAGAATATATACTTTCGTATATAACATATATCAAACTGATGTAGATAACTTTGTTCTCATAAACAATAATTTAGCTATTAAGTTGAGACACTCAATAAATCATTTTGCTAAACCAACTGTGATGTAAAACAACTTATCAGGATGAACTATCTTAAGTAAAAGATCAGGAAATTATGATCTAAATCAAATTATTGAGCAAGTTACATCGCAAATACCATATTGCGGGTTAATAATAATTTCACATATTATTATCTCATGGATGCATCTATGGATGTTTAACGGGTGGGCCAGGCCGGGCTGGATATAGAATTTTAGTACCCGTACGGGTTATGGTATGGGCTAGTTACAGGTTGGGACATACGGGGTTTAACGAGTTCAGGTTCATTCGGGTAAAAATTGAACCATAAGGGTTAAAGGTTGAGGGGGTTGGGCCGGGCCAGGTTTAGTGTTCTTTTAATTTTTTTGTATTTTGTATAACTATTGTAAGTTATATTAATACAAAGTATTAATATAAAGAATACAAGGAAGATGGAAAAAAATTACACTTATATATTTCAAGTGCAATATTTATTTCAAAATTCAAGCTTACAAATTGAAAGGTTTATATTTAACAAGTAAATTACCCAAAAAAAAGTAAATTCAAACATTTTGCATTGCCTTAATAAGTTCTTCATAATCAATATGAACTAAGTGACCTTCTTCTGGAGTGTTAAATTAGGATGGGTTACCATGTGTTAATATATCTCCAAGTTCCTCATCTCCTAGGCTATCAACATTCTCATGTCCTTGATATTTTCGTTCCGATCTAATCCAATCTCTGAAACATACTAAAACTTCCAAAGCATTGCTTTCCAATGAGTGGCGGGTGTCTCCAAGTTGTTGTCTTGCTTGGCTAAATGCACTCTCTGATGCAACAATTGAAATTGGCACATTCGGCACGTCCCGAGCCATAGCGAAAAGAATAGAAAATTGCTTTCCATTCTCATACCACCATCCCAACGGTGAAAATTCTTTTGTGTGAGGCTCTTTTTGCTTCTACAAGTAGATCGGAGTTCATCAATATTCCTGCTACTGGTTTGAGTGTTAGAAAATATAGAAAAAATATTAAAACTATCAAGGCCTTCTTCATCATCCACAGTAGCAGAAGTGGTACAATGCATAGTGAAATTAATATTGCCTACACTAAGAGTAGCATCGTCAATTATATTTGCATAATAGTTATATAATTGTTGTAAATATTCATTTAGCTTGTTCATAAAATTATATAAATCTGGGGTTTCAGTTGGTCCAATCACCATATAAGTATATAAAGCATTCATTAATTGGTGACAATAAGACATCTTAATAGAATGATTTAAAACAACACCAATTAAGTAAATCGGAGGAATATAAAAGAAATATTTTTTTAATTTTGCTTGCATGTTAATAACAACATCCCTATATTTTTATTTCTTCTTAGTAGGTGAAGAATGAAGATTGAAGAATCAGAGAATATAAGAATGTCACGATCCAAAATCCACAAAAGTTCGTGGTGGCGTCAGACACTGTTGTCATGCAAACCAACCAAAATAATTGATTAAATTCCAAATTTAGTACTTGTTTAAAATAATTTTTTTCTTGATACAATAAATAACGAATAATGAAATTTACAGGAATAACCATGAAGTCTTTTACAAACTAAATATTGAATAATTCGAAAATCATCACAGAACCCGGTATGACAAGTGCATGAGCAATTTCTATGAAATAATAAAGTACAACAACTGTTCGGAGTATACTATTGGACAAAAATAAATACAGAAAAATGAAAGGTGCCTGTGCAACAAAAAAATGCATGGAAGTGCAGTATGAGTACGAAAACAACGTGTACCTTATGAGTATGCCATCTAATCTAAAAAAAGTACAGACGAGATGGCCGACTTCGACACTTACTAGAGATCCAATAACGATATATTATAAATGCGATGATTCACAGATTTATTAACAACAGTAAATTCAGATAAATCGTGAAATAGGTAAAAGTTCTTTTTATTAAAAGCCTCCGGATTTGTAATCCATTATGTGACAATTATCCCAAGTCGGGGAGAGTAAATATCAATCTCAAATAATCTCAAGGCAAGCAATGCAAGCATGCGCAAATAATCGCCGTAAGACATACGACTCGATCCAATATAATAGTAAACTATGCACTGCCTAGGGTCGAACGACTCAAACCATAGATGCAGCTATTACCCCGCTGGCGAATTATCCATGCGACGCGATCAAATATAAATAAACAATACCTCGCTTGCGAATTATCCATGTGACGCGGTCAAATAGAAATAAACAAGCATCCCGCTCGCGAATCATCCATGCGACGCAGGTACACACAGAAGCATGAATTCAAATAGTTAATCAAGACTTCATCAGGGAAAAATAACTACCCAAAGAAATAGCAATTCTCTTTAACGGTCAAGAAAATGATGTTTAATCCTTTTTGAAATTCATTTACTGATTCGATGTGATTTAAGCAATTCGAGCTGTCAATATATTTACAAATAATCTAAGTACAACATGCTTTTAGGTCCTAGACTACCCAGACAATAGCATAATAGTAGCTACTCACGGGCTCTCGTCACCTCGTGCGTACGTAGCCCCCACAAATAGGAGCACATAACCAATTAATTCACCTATAGGGACAATTTCCTCTTACAAGGTTAGGAAGGAGACTCACCTCGCTCTGAAGTTCCATAACCGGCATTTCACGCCCTTTCGAAGACTCAAATTGATGAAAAAATGCTCCAAAACTATGCAATAGTTATATAAACCCATTAATATAAGTTCAATTACTCATTATAGTCCAATTTATAACAATTCTTAACCCCGAACGAAAAGTTGACAAAATTGCCCTCGGGCTCACGTGCCCGAATTCCAAAATTTTTGAAGTTAAAGTTTACCCCATGACCTTACGAACTCAAATATATAATTTATTCTCAATTACATGCCCAAAATCGTGGTCAAAATCGAAAAATCTCAATTTCTAGGTTTTTCTTTGAAACCCCAAGTTTTCCTTTAGATTCTCATGCATTTTGATATTAAATCTAAGGTATAATCACAAAATATAATTGAAAATTAGTAAGAGGAACTTACGCAATGATTTGATATGAAAATACACACTCAAAATCGCCCACTCTCGGACATAGGGTTCAAAATATGATAAAATGAAGCAAAAACTCGAGTTACACAGCTAAAATCAAGCTGCAGATGTCGCATTTGCGATCCAGGGTTCCCAATTGCAAACCCTCGAAAAAGCGAAGAAAGATTTCGCAATTGCGAACAAAGAAGGGCTGAAAAGGTTGCATTTGTGACAAAAGGTTTGCAATTGCTAATTGGGCATCTCAATTGCAATGGATATGTTCGCAATTGCGACCATACTAGAAGCATCAATTTTTCCCAACACAAAAATGAGCATAACTTCCTCATACATTGTCCAAATTTGATGATTCTTTTTGATATGGCTCCGTAATTACAGTACACATCTAATGGATTAATACAAATTGAATTTGGATCTCATTTTCTTAATGTGGTACCCCTTTATTTCCAAAGAAAATAACATTGAAACATCAAATAAGAGCGCAATACAACCTGAAATACACCCGAGGCCCCCGAGACCCCGTCCAATCACACACCTCAGTCCCATAACATAACACGGACCTGATTGAAGCCACAAATCATGTCAAAAAATGCTAAAGTCATGAATCGCACTCCAATTCAAGCTTTATGAACTTTAAAATTTCAAAGTTCTATTTTCGATGTTTAAACCTATCAAATCACGTCCGATTGACTTCAAATTTTGCAGACAAGTCATATTTGACATTACAGACCTACTGCCACTTCTGGAATTGGATTCTGACCCCGATATCAAAAAGTCCACTCCCGGTCAAACTTCTAAAAAACCTTCAAATTTCTATCTATAGCCAAATGACTCCAAAATGATCTACGGACCTTCGGATTCACTTCTGATCATGCTTCAACTCGAGAATCACCATACAGAGCTAGAAATCCCAAACGGATATCGATAATACTGAAATGCACTTCAAGCCAAACTTATGAAATTTCTTCCAAAATGCTGACTTCTACAATAGGCTCCAAAACACCCCCAGGTCATCCAAGGCCCGATCCGGGCATACACCTAAGTCCGTAATCGTTATACAAACTTGCTGGAACCTTTAGATCCCAATTCCGAGGTCGTTTACTTAAATATCCAATCTTAGGTAATTCTTTCAACTTTATGCTTCCGAAATGAGAATTTTCTCTCAAAATCAACTCCGAACTTCCCGAAATCCAATTCGGACCACGTGTGCAAGTCATAGCACTTGAAATGAAGCTGCTCGTGGCCTCAGACTGCCGAACGACGCACTAGATCTCAAAACGACCGATCGGGTCGTTACATTCTCTCCCATTTAAACATACGTTCGTCCTCGAACGTGCTGAAAACTACACTAAAGTAGTCTAAAATCACTATTTAACAACTCATGCACCATACCATGCTACCACAACTCAACTAAGCACATTGGCTCGATCAATTATGAAGATATTCCCTTTTTATTCAAGAAAATAATTTTACAGCCCAATTCCAACATTCAGATATCACTGCTAGGCCTGCTTCTAATATATGAACACCGTATCAATAACTATACCTAGCACCAAAACATGACTGCATACCTTAGCTGATTTCACACCTTGCACTATTTTACTCATAGGACCACAACAACATTCTCTGATCAATTTAGTCGAAATTCACGAATATGATGCATCCATGACACCGCATGACATACATGGGTCTTTTTCTAACTCTTACAATACCGACACAATGGAAGAGATATATAGAAGTTCATAACCAACTGCTGAATCAATAATCATTGGGTCTATACCCCTAACAAGAGCTATAACCCCATTTTGAACCTAATAATGGTCTTAGATCCTTAGTATACTTCATATAATCATATTGTACTGATCCCGAATTCGATGATCTCGTCTCACCCAGTACAAACTACTTGAGCGATAAGAGATCCCGACATGACCAAAAGCCTCATGTGATGCTACAATGTGCCAATAGGCTGCCGTATCGAATGGGATACAACTGGAAGGAACTATTCAACTCACGCACTACTATGGACTTTCCTTAAAAAATTTGAAAGAAAGCATAAAAATAACATATAGAAAACTGTACTCACATCACACTGTTGTGGCGCACACCCGATCCAAATAATATACCCATGACGGCATGCCATCCGGTCCACACTTAGAATTCACATAAGGAGATATACATCGAGCTAAATTGCTCATTACACCAAAATATAGAGTATCGGTCACAAGCATACTAAGTGCATAATATCATCCCTAGGAGAACATATAGTGTTGTCACACCTCCTTTTTTTACTACACCCCGCGAATGGCGTAGATAAGAGAGTTTTTCCAATTAAAGGACAATCAAAACGAGATTATTTGTTTATTAAAAACTCATAGTCACCACTTGGAATAATTAAGGGTGTCCCAAGTCACCGATTTTATCCCAAATCGAGGAAATGGTTGACTCTGTATTATAGTCTGCGAACTAGAAATCCGGGTAAGGAATTCTGTTAAACCGGGAGAAGGTGTTAGGCATTCCCGAGTTTCGTAGTTCTAGCACGGTCGCTCAACTGTTATATTTGGCTTAATTATCTGATTCTAATACATTTTGAACCTATGTGCCTTTTAAACCTTTTAACCGTTTTTATCATTTCTGGAAAATTGCAATGCTATTAAAACACGTCTTGAACCACTTCACATAAATGCACCCGCGGTCTTCGACATATTTTAACATTGTTGGGATTTGGATTTGGGTCGCATAAATGCGCACCCGAATTTTGGAAGGTACATTATTTAACTAACGCGCTTAAGGCAATTGCTTGTTTTTAAATTTGCGTGGGCCACGGAGAATTCGCTAAGTGCACACCTCAATTCTAAAAAAATTAAGACTAATTGTTCGAGGGATATGGGTTACGTGCTTGACTAATATGGCACACCTCGAAATTTTAAAAGAATTATTCCTAATTAAGCTTATAGAACTAATCTGGTTAACCCCTTCAAGCAACAATCACATTCTTAACTCTGATTTAATAGGCCCATTCAATTATTTTTTAAACGAATCCGACTTTCACGGCATGCTTCAATACCCCAAAACACACCCAAGTATCAAAATTCCCTAACCAATCATTGAAAACTCATAGAAAATTACCAACACAATTATGCGTAAAGTTAATTTCGATTAAATTTCGTTCTACAATCACTTCACACATTAAAGATATTACAAAGCCTACCAAAATGGATTAAAGATGCCATAAAAAAAGTGCGCCTCTAAATACTATTACTAATTGCTCGGAGCTTAAAATAATTTCACAAGGAACTTCTTGTTTTATCATTTGACCACAGGAAGTTTAAGACAAAATATTTGGCCAAACAATACTAATAAATGGGAGGCAACTGAAGACAAGCCGACGACCCAAAACAATATCAACAGGTCCAAATTTGGGCCTGAATGAACTCAAGGTTATGAAAGCCCAATAGGAACAAACTTACAATCATCTTCAACTATATTTTACAAGTAAATTTCGTACAAAATTGAAAGAAACAACTCATGTGAAGAAGATCATGGCTAACAGTAGAGGCACAACTTTAAATCTCAGTGAACAAAAGTCAAAGAGGAGACATTAAATACCTCTAATACAGCAGTTCATGGATTAGATATGTTGTCAAATACTTACTAATACAATATTCTCAACAGACCTAGTGCTGGACTTAGTACCTGCTGATTTGGCCCATAAATGACCAAAGCCACAAGTAGAAATCAACACTCAAAAATAAAAACCTTTCAACAAACCTCAAATAAGCATAAACTTGAACATAACCACTAATTTTGCATGAACATACCTTATTTAAAGTCTAATAGGGCTAGTTATGATCCATACTTCAACACATGATGTTGATTAACACTATAGCAGCGAACCCAGGACATCAGATCTCTACCAATGAACAAAAGTCATTCAAAACATGCATAAGTCAACGAAATAAACTAAAAGTCCTACACATGAATTTCATGTCACTTCTAGTATTAGTTACAAACCATTCATTTTAAAAGAACTAACTGGGACAAAGGTTATAGTAAACTAAGGAAATAAGGCATGAAGCAAAAATCGAATAATTCTTCATTTTTCAACTCTTCCAATCGATTCATTCTTCATATTCTTACTTCACAGTCAATAAGGTTACATAGTTGTGTACCTGGGAAAACAAAGTAAAAGAAAAGGGAGAGGATCATCAGAGTAGAGCAATATCAGCAGGTTCAGCAGTAGAAATCAACAACAAGCAACTAGAAAACAGCTCCAAAACCCTGGATGATGGATAACAGTTCAATATTTCAGGTTCAAAATAAAGAACCCAACAGACTTCTAAACCAAACTTTGATAACCAAGTTCAAGCCATTTCTTACTCAAGTGAATCAAAATATTTTAAAAAGTTGACAAAGAATGAGAATTACTAAAAAATTTAATGAAATAGTAGCTCTTTTTCTTAATTCTCAGCCGTTCTATTTTTCTAAGTTTTTTAGTTTTTTCTCTCTCTAAGTCTTGAGCCTCAGGTAACTATGCCTTTATAGGAAAGTTACTAGGACTACAAATATAAGCCATATATTGCACATTAGACCCCTTTTAATTTTTATTTTTAGCTTAAAAGTCCTTCATTCATTGACTTGTTACCCAAGCTAACCTACCACCCTTCTGAAAATCAATTTAAACCCCCCACTAGAAGCTTCCTATTTTTGTTACACTAAGATTCCATAACCTAGATTTCCCAAATTACCCCGATACTCCAGAGATTTACTTCAGAACAATCAAAACGGGTCAAATTGACCCAAATATGCGGACTAGATTTGCCAAATGGGTCATTAATGAAATGAAACCCAAATCATACACTAAAATCCCTAAACTATAAGCTTCTAAAGGCAGAACAACTCAAATACTGAGATGAGTTTCTTAAATAAAACTAAACTAGATTGCTGCTTGAATAACACCAATAAAGGGAATTAATTGAATTATCAAACAAACTAATTAACTATTTAAGATCGTATTCAGAATTAATCAATGCATGAATAAATGAGCGGTGAATGAACACAAAAAGAATCAAACAAAACAACAATAAATAAAAGAAGGAATGGATGAGTAGAAGAGAAAGAGCACTGAACAAAATATAAGGGAGAAAAAATACCTAAAACGTTTAGACAAAAGGAGAAAGGAGACAACCTTCAAACTTATCAAATCTTGGCTCAGTCTAAGATTAAGCATGTATTTCTCATCAAAAATACATGAATAACCTCAAAATGAGCCTAAAACTTCACCAAGAACTTCAATTGGACGAGACCGCGATTTTAGGGCTATGCTTGATTCCAAGATTCGAGTGCTTCCAGGGATATTCGAAGGGAATAGGTTAGGGATTCGGGAAGAGGACAAACAGAGGGTATTGGGGCGTTAATTTGGGGTTGATTGGAGGTGGATCTACCAGACACGACGGAGGAATCAAGGGCGGCACCCTAGGGTTTGGAGATTTGACGATTTCTAGTAAGATTCAAAGGGAACGGATGATGGCATGGGTATGAGGGGAAGAAGGTGAATCTTTGGTGTAATTTTGACGGCATCGAAGACTTTCCGGTGCCGTGGGGCGATTTTGGCGGCGGCCTGCGGCGGAGATTGTGGAGGGTTCTCTGAGGGTGAGAGAGATGATAGACGGGGTGGGGGTGCATTTGGACATTTATATACTTATTGACCTTTAGTTCTCAGCTGTCTGATAAAACAACATCGACGATTGAGATTCGATCCTACTCAAAAAGGGGTCGTATTGTGACTGGGGGAAATGGACCGGATCTGGGCGCGAGTTTGGGCCGGTTCAAGGCTTTGGACATGTATAAGGGAGGGGATTTGGTTTGGGTCAACCTAAATTGGGTTTTTAATTAAGGAGACCAATTCTTTTCATTTCCTTTTCTTTTCTTTTCAAATTAAGCAACTTTCTTTTTATTTCTTTTTCAAATTAAAATAAAAATCTAAATTAACTCTTATAAATTATATTAATTTACCCAATTATATTAAACTCTAATTAAAAATTAACACAATTAATTAAATACCGAACTAACAAAATTCAAAGCTAAAAATTAAGCAATGAAAAAATAAATTATTTTTTGTGATTTTTCTATTTTTGTAAAAACCTTAATTACTAATTAATCAAAAATATGTAAAATTTAATACTAAAATGAAAATGCAATGTATATTTTCATATTAATTAAAATAAAATAAACATGCACAAACAAATGTAAATAATTAACAGAAAATGCCACAAAAATCCACAAAATTGCAAAAAAAAATTATTTTGTTTTTGAAACTATGGGAGCAATTCATATAGGGCAAAAATCACATGCTCACAAGTGCCATAAACTACAAAACTCAAGCACAACTGAGGTGCGATAACGATCTGAATCTTAAAAGCCATCCCGCTCATACAACATCATCTTTACACGGTACCTCAACATATAAGAAATTTACCAAGCCTTCTCACAACTCGCATGGTGCAATGCATCATTACATAAAATAGCTAATGACAAAATAACACTCTGACTACTCCTCCATTAAGGAGCGTTCTGTTGAAATGAACACACCTGGCATGATATAGAGCCCATATTTACATTTAAATCTATGCACCAACCTCAAGCAGACGTTGATCATACCAAACTAAGACAATGACCCTTCAAAGGTCCATACTAACTTCCCTTTTCTCATAACACACAAGAACAACCATCATAACAGGAGTAATCCTCCGCTGTCCACAACCCAATTAACTGAGTGCCCTCCAGGCATGTATTCTCAAATAAACGATATAATCACGACCTTCATGCTTGGTTTAAGTCTTTAATCAATCTAGTGACTACCTGCCACACTTATACAATCTTCCTGTCGGATACACTCCCACAACCTACCATAACAAATAACTAGGTCGTACCTCCAAACCACCGGTCGCACTAACGCTGAAAAGTGATCAAGAATCATTAACCAGGATGGAAAGCCCTTTTACAAAACACCGATCTCAGGTGACTCTAAAGAAAAATACCAACTTACTATCAATGCCCCCTTTTTTCGGGCAAAATCAGGTTTACGACATTTGGGCGAACAACTCTTTCTCATTTAAGAATTGGGTTTGAATTGAAGAGTCACAACCTAATGATTAAGTGCACTAGGACACTAAGAGGGTTTTGATTTAGAGACTAGAGAATTAGGTAAGGCTAGAAATTATCTCTAGGGGAAGGTGTTAGGCATCCCTCAAGATCCTCTAGTGTGGTTCCCGACCATGCTCTAATTGTAACTTTAAGTGCGAATAACAAGTAAACAAGCAAGAATTACAAATGCAGGATAGTTTCACATAATGATTGCAAGAAAAGAAGTTTGGGAAGAAAGTAGTTTGAAGTTCTGAAAATAAATAAGTAAAGGGAAGGGGTTTTCACATAATTGGTGCAAACAATTAAAGCAAAAGAAGTTAAAGAAGCTGAAAGTTGAGCAATTTTATTTATTTTGAAAGATAAACAAGAAAGGGAGGGGGGGGGGGAGGGGGTCTTCGGTTTATAAATAATATGGATCATGTCAATGCAATACCCAGTAATCACTCCTC
The DNA here is from genome assembly GCA_034376525.1 of Nicotiana benthamiana. Lineage (NCBI taxonomy): Eukaryota > Viridiplantae > Streptophyta > Magnoliopsida > Solanales > Solanaceae > Nicotiana > Nicotiana benthamiana. The sequence continues at coordinate 96,839,933 of CM067330.1, forward strand.
AAAAGAGGGGCTACACGTGGTATTAGTGCACCGGTCATCATATCCACATCTACCCTTTCCCACCCCGTTGTGGTATTAAACACGGAATGGTTTCGCTACTTATTGGATGCTAGTACCCACCCCAATCCTATCAGCCCTGGAGGCATTTGGGGCTACTAGTCCTAAAGGGAAAGGAGGTTTATGATTTTTGTGGTTTCAAAAGGATAAAATTCTTAGGCGTCAAGCAAAATATGTAAAGCAGATATGGGAAAACACATAACAATTAAAAGGCTCAAACATTCCTCTTCAATTAAGGATATATTGTTTAGCACGTCTTGCATGTAATTGTTATGGTCTAAATTAAACTTAAACATAGGAGACAAACTGGTTTATTACACATTTCTGACAAGAAACCGGAATCAGACCTACCTGTTGGTTGGAATTAACGAAACCTAATTCATTAGCTAATTCACCCAATAACTTTCCTAAGAGAGACCTATAGGCATGATATCCAATAATACAAAAGAGAGATATACTGATTTCAGAAGAAGACTTGTTGATTATAGAAAAATATAAGCTCTGCGGACTTGAGAGTAACGTCACTACTAATTTTAGACTTGTAGGAAAGATAGACAGTTCAGATTCGGATTAGTCAGTTACTCCTATAGGCATGCTTTCTAAGTATTATTGATTTTAATACATTTATAGAAGTGCAGATATCCTATATGCATGGTGTCTAAAATACTGATTATTATTTAAACCCATATATCATTTGCCTAGTGATGGATACGCAGAATTCAAGAAGAACCTATGGACATGCTCTCTATATGATAAGCAAAAATGTAGAATCTTGTAGACATGTTCTCTATATGAGATGCGGAAGTGCAGAAATTTACAGACATGGATTTCTAAAAATATGCAGAAGTGCCGAACCCAAAGACAGGATTGCTGAAATGAAGAAGTGTAGAACCTAAAGACAGGATGTCTATATGAAATACAAAACCTGTAGGCATGGTTTCAATATGCAAAATGCAGAAGTGCAGAACTAAACATGATTTGCAGAAGTAAATACCTATAAACATGATATCTACCCTTATGTATACATGAGTGAACCTCCCATTTTCACTATAAACCCGATAAGTTATTGAAAATTATTATATCCAAGAGTGAATAAAGGGAAGTAAAAATTAAATTTAAATCAGAAAGCTAAAACTCCCAACCAAGGAGAGCCTAATTCAGACTTTTGTCCGAAGCATCATGTAAACCAACTCTAAAGGATCAAATTCTGAAGCCTTTCTCATTTTAGGTGTGTTAGAGTTCCCAAGAGCCTCAAATGGACGCTGGGCAATGCTTACACCCAAATATATTGCAGAATTAAATTATTGTGTAGTATGGAAGGGCCAGCCCTAAAATGTCCAAGTTCAGAGGGAGCTCAAGGTCCCAAAGCAAGGCTCATATGAGGGCAGAACTTAGAATGTAAGAGTGAGTGTGAGTGCAATAGGGGGGATTTTAGGGAAAGACAAGACAGGATGGTGGTCATACCTAGCACTGAGGAGTGCTGGCACACCCCAACTAGCCTGTTAGCCACATTGTTTTGAAGTTGGGATTCATTAATGGATCCAGCCAAGAGATGAGCAGCAATTTGGATACTGGCATGCCTAAACTTTTAACTCAAACACAAAGAAGGGAATAAGGGTATGGGGATTCAAAACAACATCAGATGCAAAGAGAACAAGATATTCAACACTGAACATAGACAACATTGTAGAAAAGATTGTAGAAGCTGTAAAACAAACACATAAGGATGAGGCTGAAAACTAGAACATACCAGTTTCAGGGGAAAAGGAAGAGAAAAGTAGCAGTAAAGACAAATTGTAAGCAAACAGCCAGAAGATCTTAGAAGCAAGTGGAGCTTTGAATTAAGAGTGTAGGAGTATCGAAATTGAAAGTGTTCAGTAAGTGATGTGCGTAAGATATTGAAATGAAGGTTTTCTTTTCAAAGTGCAGAAGGGTCGTGCCCTTTATCATGCAGAAAGGCAAGTAGAAATAGGTAAGAAAATAGTTTTGAAATCAATTACATAAGTCCTCCTTCAATTAAGGGATTCTGATTCAAATGGGTAAAACAATTAAGAAAAGAGTTTGATCAAAATCTTTTTTGAAGTAGTACAATAAGGGCAAATACACAGAAACTTATTTAAGGAAAGAGTTTGATAGCAACACGGTTTGTGAAAATAAGGAAAAGCAATCAATCAACAACCAGTAAAATCAGAATTGAGTTTTGGTATGAATGAAACGACTAGAAAAGGTGAAGAAAAAGTTTAATTAAAAGAAATAAGTAACAATCAATTGATCCTTATTAAAAGAAATTCTGAATCAATCACAACTTGGCCAAAAATAGCTTTTTTTTTCTGAAGAGAGAGTTCATCATTATATAAAGTGTACATGCATATGAATCAAGAAAGAACGATCGTGCTAATTAGAAAAGCCTAGCATAGAAAGGTTCAGAGTCACAAACAAAGAGGCTCAAATTCAATACATAGACTCAGAGTTAGTTTGAGAGAATCCAGGGTTCCATAATAGAACCATAGTCCACACACAAGATCAAACTCGTGAAAAACCCTAAACCCTAGGGTTTCCAACTCGGGTATGATGCAGGGACGGGGAGGGAAATAATCAAAATAGGCTCAGAGGTCTTTGTCAGAGACTTATATGAAAACAAACAGATAAAATAGTAGGTTCAAGGCAAATAGAATGGATAACTAATTTGAAGCATAGAACACGTTTTGAGAAAAACTCGGAACTTAAAATAGTTCGAAAAAGAGAAGAGGTAGTATAAAATAAAGAAAACAGTAGAGGGAACATGTGTAGAGAGAACTCAAACAAAATTCAATAGAAGCAAACAAAAACTTAAGAACTCACTAGGAATTATATACAGTAGAAGAACACACAATACTGGAAAAGTAAAGCAAAAGAACATATAGGAAAACATAGCACGATGAACATGTGAGCATGGCATAGAAGCATAATAGAATACAAAGCACATAAGAATCATGTATAGTAAAAGGAAAGTAGAAGAAAAACACATGCGTGGTAGAAAAGAAAACATACGAACATAATATAGGCAAATACATATAAAGAAAAGAAAAGGAAGAATCAGAAAAATATTTTAAGATTTTCAGAAACCCTAAATCGAAGAGAAATAATTTTGAAAGAAAATTGGGGAAAACGTATAAAAACTCATGTAGAGCACAGACATATGCCAAATCTTAAAAATAATCAGAGAGAACCTCAAGTAGCTGGTGTTTCAGAGAAACCCTAGAATGAGAAAGGCTTGGAAAAGTCCGATCCTGAGTCGGATGAGTTAGAAATAGGCTTGAAATACTTTGAATATGCCGGAGCAAAGCCGGAGAGGTCTCAAAACCCTAGATCTAAAATGATCTGAAAAGACACCATCGAGGTCAGACTTCGAGACTTCTAGTACCAAGAGTTTATGAGTGATGGGAGGTGAGTACAAGACATCCATTATCTGAGAAGCCATAGATTCCGGTGAGGTTGAGGTCTGAGAGGATGATAGAGGCTAGGGTTTTATGGAACCATCGAGAGAGTTTGAGAGAGTAGAGTATTCAAAGGCGGCTGACCAAATGAAATAGGGGGATTAGTTTAGGGTAGGGGACTTTAATAGGTAAGGAATAATCGTGGTCGTTGATCAAAATGATCAACGACCTGGATTAAAAGAAAGGACCGGGTGGATCGGTGAAACAGGTTAAAGGGTTAGGTTAAATTGAAATTGGACCGGTCCGATTGAGGGTTAAGATTGGGTCAATTTGAGTTTCAATTTTGGATATAACTGAAACAAATTGGGCTATATGTTAAATAGCCAGTCTTTTTTTTGTTTTACAAAAATAATAAATTGATTTTGAATATAAATTAAAAGTAATGGATCAGTTAATAATACATAAATATTGATTGAGAAAAATATCAGAACTAGTTTTATAATTATGAAATACAATTAAATCTTAAAACGGGGTAAAATTGTAATTATATGCAATTTAGTTTTGGAATAGCAAATAAATTTGTAAAAATTACCTTAACTATATTTTGATATAAATATGAGAATAAAATACATTGTTCACTGAAATTGATGATATTGAGAATAATTATTGATTTTGTACTGCTAAAATGGACACTAAATTTATTTTAAAAATCTTTAAAAAAAATTGGAACAAATATAAAAAAATTGAAACAAATATTATTGGGAATAATTATTCCCAATATCATCAATTTCAGTGAGCAATATATTTTATTCTCATATTTATATCAAAATATAGTTAAGGTAATTTTTACAAATTTATTTGATATTCTAAAACTAAATTGCATATAATTACAATTTTACCCCGCTTTAAGATTTAATTGTATTTTATAATTATAAAACTAGTTCTGATATTTTTTTCAATTAATATTTATGTATTATTAACTGATCCATTACTTTTAATTTATATTCAAAATCAATTTATTATTTTTGTAAAATAAAAAAAAAGACTAGCTATTTAACATTTAGCCCAATTTGTTTCAGTCATATCCAAAGTTGAAACTCAAATTGACCCAATTTTAACCCTCAATCGGACCGGTCCAATTTCAATTTAACCTAACCCTTTAACCCGTTTCACTGATCCACCCGGTCCTTTCTTTTAATCCAGGTCGTTGATCATTTTGATCAACGACCACGATTATTCCTTACCTTTTTAAGTCCCCTACCCTAAACTAATCCCCCTATTTCATTTGGTCAGCCGCCTTTGAATACTCTACTCTCTCACACTCTCTCGATGGTTCCACAAAACCCTAGCCTCTCTCAATCTCTCTGACCTCAACCTCACCGGAATCTATGGCTTCTCAGATAATGGATGTCTTGTACTCACCTCCCATCACTCATAAACTCTTGGTACTCGAAGTCTCGAAGTCTGACCTCGATGGTGTCTTTTCAGATCATTTTAGATCTAAGGTTTTGAGGCCTCTCCGGCTTTGCTCCGGCATATTCAAAGTATTTCAAGCCTATTTCTATCTCATCCGACTCAGGATCAGATTTTTCCAAGCCTTTCTCATTCTAGGGTTTCTCTGAAACACCATCTACTTGAGGTTCTCTCTGATTATTTTTAAGATTTGGCATATGTCTGTGCTCTACGTGAGTTTTTATACGTTTTCCCCAATTTTCTTTCAATATTATTTCTCTTCGATTTAGGGTTTCTGAAAATCTTAAAATATTTTTCTGATTCTTCCTTTCTTTTCTTTATGTGTATTTGCCTGTATTATGTTCGTATGTTTTCTTTTCTACCACGCATGTGTTTTTCTTCTACTTTCCTTTTACTATACATGATTCTTATGTGCTTTGTATTCTATTATGCTTCTATGCCATGCTCACATGTTCATCGTGCTATGTTTTCCTATATGTTCTTTTGCTTTACTTTTCCATTATTGTGTGTTCTTCTACTGTATATAATTCCTAGTGAGTTCTTAAGTTTTTGTTTGCTTCTATTGAATTTTGTTTGAGTTCTCTCTACACATGTTCCCTCTACTGTTTTCTTTAGTTTATACTACCTCTTCTCCTTTTCGAACTATTTTAAGTTCCGAGTTTTTCTCAAAACGTGTTCTCTATGCTTCAAATCAGTTATCCTTTCTATTTGCCTTGAACCTACTATTTTATCTGTTTGTTTTCATATAAGTCTCTGACAAAGACCTCTGAGCCTATTTTGATTATTTCCCTCCCCGTCCCTGCATCATACCCGAGTTGGAAACCCTAGGGTTTAGGGTTTTTCACGAGTTTGATCTTGTGTGTGGACTATGGTTCTATTATGGAACCCTGGATTCTCTCAAACTAACTCTGAGTCTACATATATATTATTTTGAAAGTATTTTGTATGTATGAAAAATGAATACAGTGAAAAATTGGGTATCAACATCTGCTCCTTTTTAATCGGGAAGGATGAAAGAGTTGTTGGGTAAAGATATTATGGGCAATTTGACTGAACTAAACAGCTTGATGGCTCTAACCATGCTATGGATTTTGAGCTGCCAACATACCCCTGGTCTTATAGGAATCAGGCCATATGTAGTTCAAGATCTATCAGCGGAGTATGCCGATGGAATTTTACAGGAGCGGACGCGGTATTCTTGTTGGGAAAGACAATGAAGGTTTAGTAGGGATGTGAGAACTGGAGCGGGATCGCTCCTGCTGAGACAGCTGCTGCTCGCTGGTCTACCTGAAAATGCGCAATACAAGCATATATTGTGCATAAATTTAAATGTGATGCAAGTTTTTGTTGGACCATGAATGCTGTCCTCGGTCGGTTAGGATGACGTCCTTGAACTATGATGTCCTAGCCATGAAGCATATAATAAAGGATTCGCAGGACATGAAGTGATGCCCTCGGCTGTGAGAATGGTGCCTCCGAGCAATGATGCCTTTGAATAATATACAAGAGATAAAAGAGGGGTCCTCAGGCTATGGCTGGGTGTTTTGGGGGCTATGAAAATTGTGCCTCCGAACAATGGCGCCTTTAGACAGCTTTGCGAGCTTTCAGCCCATGAGATGTAGAGGGTGCCGATCTTTCAGCCGATGCAAGTGTAAATGGAGTGGCGATATTTCAGTCGATGAAATGCAGTAAATGAAGTGACGATCTTTTAGCCAATACAAGACATAAATGAAGTTGGCGATCTTTCAGATGACATAGAAGGTAAATAAAGTGACGATATTTCAGTCAGTGCAAGATAAAGTGGTGATATTTCAGCCAATGCAAAAAGTTGAATTATAAGTGCAGTGTAGAAGGGCCAGCTCTCAAATGTCTAAGTTTATAGGGAGCTCAAGGTCCCAATGTAAGGCTCATAGGAGGGGGACATAACTTAGATTCTAAGAGAGAGTGTGAGTGCAATAGGGGGACTTTTAGGAAAAGCCAAGACAGGCTGGTGGTCATACCCAGCAATGAGGAATGCTGGAACACCCCAACTAGCCTGTTAGCCACATTGTTTGGGAGTTGAGATCCATTAAAGGATCCAGTCCAGACATGAGCAGCAATTTGGATACTACCATGCCTAAACTTTTAACTCAAACACATAGAAGGGAACAAGGGTATGGGGGATTCATAACAGCATCAGATGCAAAGAGAAAATCATATTCAATACTGAACATAAACAACAAAGTAGACAAGATTGTAGAAGCTATAAAGCAAACACATAAAGATGAGGCTGAAAACTAAATTAGAACATACCAGTTTCAGGGAAACAAGAAGAGAAAAGCAGCAGTAAAGCCAAATTGCAAGCAAACTGCCAGAAGATCTCAGAAGTGAGTGGAATGTTGAATTGAGAGTGTAAGAGTATCAAAATTGAAAGTGTTCAGTAAGTGATGTCCGTAAGATATTGAACTGAAGGTTTTTTTAAAAGTGCAGAAGGGTCGTGCCCTTTATAGTGCAGAAAGGCAAGTAGAAATAGGTAAGAAAATAGTTTTGAAATAAGTCCTCCTTTAATTAATAGATTCTGATTTTAAATGGGTAAAACAACTAAGGAAAGAGTTTGATCAAAATCTTTTCCAAAATAGTACAACAAGGGAAAATACATAGAAACTTATTTAAGAAAAAAGTTTGATAGTAACACAGTTTGTGCAAATAAGGAAAAGCAATCAATCAACAACCAGTAAAATCATAATTGAGTTTTGGTGTGAATGAATCCAACTAGAAAAGGTCAAGAAAAGGTTTAATTAAAGGAAATTAGTAACAATAAATCGGACCTTATTAAAAGGAATTCTAAATCAATCACAAGTTGGCAAAAAAAAAAACCTTTTTTTGAAGAGAGAATTCATCATATATAAAGTGTACAGGTATGTAAATCAAGAAAGAACTGTCGTGCTAATTAGAAAATCCTAGCATAGAAAAGTTTAGAGTCACAAATAAAGAGGCTCAAATCCAATACATAGACTCAGTGTTAGTCTGAAAGAATCTAGGGTTCTACAACAGAACCCTAGTCCACACACAAGATCAAACTTGTCAAAACCCCAAACCCTAGGGTTTCCAACTCGAGTATGATGCAGGGACGATTAGGCAATTAATCGAAACATGCTTAGAGGTCTCTTTCAGAGACTCATATGAATATAAACAGATAAAATAGGAGGTTCAAGGAAAATAGAATGTAGAACTGATTTAAAGAATTGAGAACACGTTTTTGAGAAAAGCTTGGAACTTAACCAAGTTCGAAAAAGAAAGAGGTAGTATAAACTTAAGAAAACAGTAGAGGGAACATATGTAGAGAGAACTAAAACAAAGTTCAGTAGAAGCGAACAAAAACTTAAGAACTCAGTAGGAAATACATACAGTAGAAGAACACAAAATTCTGGAAAAGTATAGCAAAAGAACATATAGGAAAACATAGCAAGATGAATATGTGAGCATGGAGTATAAGCACAATAGAATATAAAGCACAGAAGAATCATGTACTGTAGAAGGAAAGTAGAAGAAAAACACATGCGTGGTAGAAAAGAAAACATATGAACATAATATAGGCAAATACAACATAAAGAAAAGAAAAGAAAGGAAAAATCAGAAAAATATTTTAGCCTTTTCAGAAACCCTAAATCGAAGAGAAATAATTTTGAAATAAAATTGGGAAAACGTTTGAAAACTCACGTAAAGCACAGACATATGACATATCTTAAAAATAATCAGAGAGAACCTCAAGTAGCTGAGGTTTCAGAGAAACCCTAGAATGAGAAAGGCTTGAAAAAGTCTGATCCTGAGTCAGATGAGTTAGAAATAGGCTCAAAATTCTTTGAATATGCTGGAGCAAAGCTGGAGAGGCCTCAAAACCCTAGATCTAAAAAGATCTAAAAAGACACCATCGATGTCAGACTTTGAGACTTCGAGTACCAAGAGTTTAAGAGTGAAGGGAGGTGAGTACAAGCCGTCCATTATATGAGATGCCATAGATTCCGGTGAGATTGAGGTCAGAGATGATGAGAGAGGCTAGGGTTTCGTGGAACCTTCGAGAGAGTTTGAGAGAGGAGAGTATTCAAAAGAGGCTGACTAGATGAAATGGGAGGATTAGGTTAGGGTATGGGAATTAAAAATGATCAATGGCCTGTATTAAAAGAAAAGACTTGGTGGATCGGGGAAACGAGTTAAGGGTTTGGGTTTCAATTGAAATTAGACCGGTCCAATTGGGGTTTAGATTTGGTGAATTGGAGGGTGAATTTTGGATATAATTGAAACAAATTGGGCTATATGTTAAATAGCCAGTTTTTCCTTTTTTTTTAATTTTACAAAAATAATAAAATGATTTTGAAACAAATTAAAAGTGCTGGATTAGTTAATAATACATAAATATTAATTGAAAAAATATCAGAACCAATTTTATAATTATAAATAATATTAAATATTAAAGTAGGCTAAAATTATAATTATATGCGATTTAGCTTTTAAAATACCAAACAAATTTTTAAAAATGTATCAAAATTACCTTAACTATATTTTGGTATGAATACGGGAATAAAATAAATTATTTACTAAATTTGATGATTTTGGGAAGAATTATTGATTTTGCACTGCTAAAACGGACACTAAATTGATTGTAAAAATATTTACAAAAATTGAAAAAATATTAAATACTTGGACATGATTATATATGCATATGTGTTATTTGAAAGTATTTTTTATGTTGAAAAATGAATAGGGAAAAATTGGGTATCAACACTTACCTTAAACATCAAAACTTCTTTCCTGCTCATCCGAGCTCATGACATCCTTGTTGACACCGAATTGCTACCTTGATCTTCAGTTCAAATTCCATACCACTCATTACACTCAACATGCCAATATATAATAGAACTCGTTTTCATCATAGCTTCGGACCCATTGTTACATTAACACTGCAGCATATAAAACTTTCCACTTAACACACTTCAGGAGGACCATAGTAACACAGGTGAATTCTCATGACCGTAGAATATGCAAATCTCTAAGTAGTGGTCTAAAACACCATAGACCTTCCGAGATACACCTCCATATAACAGGCCTCAACAGTAGAATACTTTCTGAATAACACTAACAATGGCGGCCGACAAGCCTCGAACGAACCGCCACAATTCACTTGCATAACTTGATCACGCTGAAAGAACTGATTATTACCAGCAACATGCCAATTCGACTAGGGCTAACCAATCCCTCTTCTTCCAATTTGTCCTTGATTGCCATAGAAAATGATAACCCCATTCAACACTTAGCACACTCAATCCGCACTCTTCCCAAGTGACCCTGAATTACGAGACCATGCTGTCTCAAATCCTGCGAACCATTTCGTTTCTCCCAATTGCTACATCTCAATTCAAAACATCATAGAAAATTCTGTGCCTCTTCTCATAGGCTGCTATCAAACTTGATTCTTAGCTGTACCCATAGGCTCTAAATTATTAGGCATCACACTTTATCTTTTGAATTCACTAGGATCATTGTTGAGAGCCACCCGCTCTGACTTGGACCCAAACATAATCAATTCCATAAATCTTCTAGCACATGCATACCCCATTGGTGAAGCACCTGGCAGAATCATTCCCTTGGAATCTACATCTTTACAAAGCACAATCCTGAATCTTTCCCCAAGTCTGAACATGGGCCAATAAGGCTAACGATAGCCCACCTTTAATAATTTCTTTGCTCAGTTTACCACCTATGTTCTTTTCCTGTAGTTGAGATAACCCATCAATATGCTAATAATCAGAAATCCCGCGAGTAATTAACCATGTAACCACATCCTAGGCGGTGGGACTCTCCCACTTAGATCGAAGCCACTATTACATAACTCTGGAATTTACCAGGATTCTTAATCTCTTATTGGCACAACCTTGCGCAATCAACTGTCAAAATTCTCAAAATCTTTCTGTAAAACCCCTTTTTTATATTCTGAATCATCAAACACATTTGCACAACCAATCTTTTTGCTGTATAACTAATAAAATTCTTCTAGGAAGCTTTGCCAACCATGCAGCCGCCAACCTACTCACATGGATTAACCCACCTATGGAAATAACTTTCCGACATCTTCCAACCTGCTGCACAGGGTACAATCACCATGACATTAATAATCCATCCTGGGTTCAAGCTAACCCTCTAGCTGCATAAGCTCTTTCACCCCTCGTGGGCATCAATTAAATATGCGGTAACATCCTTGCCATTCAAAGTTATGTTTTATCCTTCTTCATTTAAAGCAACTCTTTTCCGTTATACCAAGTCTCCTACCGTATAATAGTCCATACTTTCGATTAAATATGTAGACCACAATCACAAATCACTAACATTATCAAATCCATCCGAACTCTTCTTAAGATACGTGGTCATCCTACTACAATGATTATATGCAACTCTGCCATTCCCCACTTTGGGAAAATCCACTTCCTTAATCAACTACGCAACCTTCGCTTCATATACCTGGCCTTTTAGAATTTTTGAACGCTGCCTGACGCTTCCCACATGTCCTTCCTAGTACTTTGCTGTTCAGTTGTTGCCTTATATAAAATCCTTCTTCATAGCTTTTGGACCCACAAACGCTACTGACTCAAACCTTTTTCGAGATCATCTTTCTTGAGATATCGACAATAGAAACACCGATTTAATCCTGAACCACCACACTACGGGATCTCTGACATTCGTTTTTTCAATATTATCTCACTATTTCTTACTCCCAAGGCGAATTGTAGAAGACTATAACATCAACGAAGTTAATACATTCAATAAGGACAATGTCACCTCATCATAGGAGAAAACTCCACCACGCTTGCAATACCAAGCCTCGCTACTCCATCTGCCCAAATCTGGACATTTGCAGGCCAATTGCTTTTCCTTTTCCAGGAATTACATACTGAATTTCTAGATCATGTACTGAGTAAACCTCTCTTCAAGTCATTGACTGTCCGGACACGTAGGCAAACATCCCACTATCATATCAATACTGCGGAACAATCGTTCATATGCATCGTGGATACTTGTGTCTAGCATCAAAGCCCTCAAAAGTAATGCTACTATGCTAAAACAATAGAATATCCTTCCACAAAGTGATGATAATAATCCAATCAGCTATACCGGGAGAAACATCCCGCGCTACATCTGTAGTACCATTTACAATTCTTCACATCTTAATTTATAACAAATGGTTTACGTAGCATAAGATTGAGTAGGAAAGAAACCAAGGAATAAGCCTCGAGGAATCAAATTGCACGATAAGGAATCAAGAAGGGAAGTACTCCTAACAGTCATGCAGCCTCCCGAGGATAAGTACAGACGTCCCCATACCGATTCTCAAGACTTTACGAGACTTGCACATGACTCGTGGGATTGTGAGTCCCCGTGGAAAATTTCCACTCAAAACCCGAGTCTCGTAGTGCCATGTTTGGGTCAAGTGTTAGAAATTCATAAAAGTTCTTTACGGCAAGCTTGCTCACCACGGTTCGAACCTTTTGAGTTGATCACTGCATTAAGAAGTCAAGAAATAATGTTTTACAGAAATGTGCGATTCTACGGTCGAGAATGCAGTCACATATCAGGTATGCAGACATCATAGCCACTTCAAAGTGAGTCAGTGTGTTGGTCAAATTGAGGTCAAATATGCGATCGCACAATCGATATGCGGGCCGTATAATCGCCGCATAATTCACTTGGGATATTGTAAGGAGAAGTTCTATGGTGCATTATGCGACTGCAGAACGAGTATGCAGACCACATTTCTGTCGTATACCTTGGGAGCATGTTCAAATTTTTGGGAGCACTTTTGCAGTCCATTCTACTAGCCACATTTCCATTTTGCAATCACAAATGTGATCCCAGATCTGACTCGGGGTTTCTATTTTCTATTTTTAAATCCTGACCCTATCCCATTAAAAACACTCACACGGACCATTTCCTGCTATTTTTCACGACCTGGAGAGAGAGAGAGAGGGGGCGTTCTAGAGTGAGGAGGAGTAATCTCCATCAAAGTCTTCTCTAAATCCCTGCCCCAAATCCTTGAAGATTGTCAATTGAAGCTACTAGGTCTTCAACCTAAGAGGTAAGAAGTGTACCCTCCTCAATAATTTCAAGATTTAAATTAAAATCGATAATTAGCAGATGGGTACGTGGGTATAAGGCTAGTAATCTTGCATGCATAGGAGATAATGAGATATGGGGAGGATCAGAACAAAAAAGAAAGCAATTTGGGATATAAAATGATAGAAATTCCTCTCAAAAAGGACCTAAGATCACAACGCATTTTTAGTGTTTGATAATATGCCCAAATGAGCTAGAATCATAATTTCGTCTCTAATTCTTGGTTCAATTGTAAATTTTACACAATAGATCAAAGTGCTAAGAGTTCCAAAAATTTTGTAAGGATTAAGGAAAGCTATATTGAGGTACGTATGACTAAAACCCCATTTTATTAGAAATTGAGCTCCATTGGCATTTTCGCAAGTGTGGTAATACTAGAATTGGTTGATGTATTGATTGTTATTTCACATTAATCGATTTGCAATTATATACAGATATGCATAATGATGTGCCTCAATGTGATTAGTATACTATTCCTGATATTTAGAGAAGTGTGAAGAATACGAATCATGTGTTGAAATGCTTACGCTATAAGCCAAGATAAACAATCGAGATTGTCATCCTAAATATGTGGAAACTTTCCTGTGCTTGCAAATTGAATTCCTTTTGTGTGCCTATGACCATGAAATTGTAAGATGGATATTGAAAATGGAATGATGTGATAATTGTGGCCCTAAGTTCCAGTGAATTGATACGAGCTATGTGAAACAAATATTCAAATAAGATGTTTAGTGAGAAAGGAACAACGTCTAGTTAAGGTGGCCTAGCCGATCGCGCCGTGATCGGACACCATGTCGCGCACATGGTTGTAATGTGCTAATAGTGAATTCTAAAAAAAGAGAAATGAAATGGTGATTGAAATATATGCCTCAAATGAGGCGACCTAGCCGATCTGGTCATGATTGAAGTCCACCCAAGATAGCGGTGGTATTGAGGACAGTGACGAACATATGAAAGAAATGCCCCAAACCTAGTCATGGAAATTATGTAAATGATTATATGGTTCGTTTATTTGCTGATGTGGTGTCCGGTTAAAACCTTTGATTTACTCTTGTGATTTCCTTATTCTGTCTTGATAGTTCATTCTAGTAAAATGGTGTTTAGTTATACATACTAGTACTATTCCATGGTACTAACGTCCCTTTTGCCGGGGGCGCTACATTTTTAAATGAATATAGGTGGCTCCATTGCAGATAGTGCCGATCGCGCGTAGCGGATTATCTTCTTCTCAAGTCTTGGTGAGCCCATTTCTCCTTCAAGGGGTTATATTGTGTATCTTTTGTTGTTGCGGACTTTCACTTGTAAGATATAGCCGGGGCCTTGTCGCTGGTATTGTCATACTTATCTTTTGTGTCCTTAGAGGCTCCGTAGACACACATGTGGTTTTTGTATGGATATTTGAGGAGTCTATGAATTATATTGCAATTCTAAATTGGTGTTTTCTATAAATATTAACTCTATGGGAATCTTGGAAAGTAACCTTAATCATGATTCAATGTTGTGATATAAAATGAACTAAAAATCTTTCCTTGTCTAAATAAATGAAAGCACAACTTCCTTGTTCATATTGAGTTGGGTAGGAAGTGCTTGATAAGGCTTGCTCAGTTGGATTCACTCGATTGAGTGCCGGTCGCGCCTTACGAGGTTGGGGCATGAAAAACTTGGTATCAGTGCCTAAGGTTTTGAAGTGTCCTAGGATGTCTTGAAGCCGTGTCCATTAGAGTCCTTCTTATTGATGTGTAGTCGACCATATCTATAAGTTGGACGCTACTTGGACATTTAGGAATAACTCCCGTCTTTAGTATTCTAGATCGTGCGGTGAAACCATTCCCTCTCTAACTGAGTTTGTTTTTCTGTCTTTCAGTAAATAGCACCTAAGAAGAAAGCTAGAATTGGCCAAGAAGCCAATGGCACCTTAGGAATGGTTGATGATTCACTACTTGATGCAGCGGGTGAGGGTAGTCACCTTGCTATTCTTTGCCTGATTCTTCTATTCCCAAGCAGACTACTCCAGTTTCTACACTTGTGGAGGGTTCCACTATCCATCCTGTTAATATATCTGTCCCACCTCTAGCCCCAGCTTCCTGTTCTAGCATTCCTGATGGGGATCTTAGGGGAGCTATGCAGATGTTTACCCATCTAGTGGCCTCTCAAGCTCAGAGGCCAAATGTTGTGCCCAGTTCGTACATCCAGCAAGGGGATTCTGCTAGTCTCAGGGTGAACAGATTCCTTCAGTTAGACACTCCAGTGTTTACGGGGATCCAGAAGAAGACCCTCGGGATTTTATTGATGAGAGGCACAAGACCCTTAGGGTTATGCATGCATCTAAGATAGAGGGAGTAGACTTGGCTGCCTACCGTCTAAAAGGCGTGGCTTGTTCATTGTTTGAGTTATGGGAGGATTCCTATGAGGAGCGAGTTTGCTGATGCCATTATCGACCATTTTTTGCCCGCTGAGACATGGGCAGCTCGTGCAACAGAGTTTGAAAATTTGAGAAAAGGTAACAGAAGCGTGTGGTAGTACCACATGGAGTTTGCTCGTTTGTCCAAGTATGCCATTCATATGTTGCCCACAATGGAGGCTAGGGTTCACCAGTTTGTTCAGGGCCTTAATTCTTTGACCATTAATGAAGCTTCTACGGCTGCATTGAATTCTGACATGAATTATGGGAAGATAGTTGAATTTTCTTAGGACATAGAGAGCCGTAAATTGAAGAACAGAATAGAGAGAGAAGGTAACAGCAATGCCCGGTCTACGGGCACTATAGGGAGTCATTGGGTGGGGGAAGATCAGCTTTCAAGGGAGGATCATCAGGGCCTTCCCAGTCTATTGCCTTGTCTTCAGCCAGTGCACCACCATCATGGCCCAGCTAGCAACAGTGGAGTCATTTCATGCTCAGTCAGGGAAACAGGGGATCCTAGGTCAGTTAAGAAAAAGGTTCCGGTAGCAACAGAGGTCCCCATGCCCCAGGTACGAGAAGATGCACTCAGAGCTTTGCTATATGAAGTTACCTACATGTTATGGATGTGGGATGAGGGGTCATATCTAAAGATATTGTTGTGTATCCTCCAAGGGAGCGAGTAGGGTCATAGCTGAGCCATCCAGTCCAGCAGCCACTACATCTTCAGCCCCCTCTCTAGCTCGAGGTACCCTAGCACCTGCAGGGCGTGGTGCAGCTAAGGGTGGTACATCGTAAAGAAGTGTAGTAGTTGTGAAGATATGACTAGATCCATGTTCTTTGCCACTACGATAACCTTTGTCCGCCAGGTCCGTGGCAAGACCAAATGATGTCCCGTGGGCCCCAAGAGCAATAGAGGCATTGATGTATTCGTTATTTTCATTGGACTCTATTAGTCTGTTCTCACGTTTTCATGTATCCATGTTCTGCTGGAGTCTGTTAGTTTGTTCTTGAGTCTGTATTTTTGTCTCTTCATCAGAGTCTGTTAGTTGCTTTTGAGTGTATTAGTTTTGAGTCATTGTAATCAAAGAATTTCTTTTTACGAAAATTTGAAAATCCCAGAATATTTTACTACTTATTTTTATACCTATCCCCCAGAGCTACGCTCGATCTGATTCATGCGGGGTTATGATACATAGTCAATCTTCCTGGAATTCGACCATAACCAAAATAAAGGAAAACAAGAAGAAAAAAAGAGAGAGGAGAAAAAGTAAGGAAAAACAAAGAGAAAAAGACGAAAAGAGAAAGAAAATAAGAAGCCGTGAGAAGGAAACAATGGTAAAATAAGAGAGAAAAATGAGAGAATAAAAACAAAGAGAAAGCAAGCAGAGAAGGGCATGAAGGAAATAGATAAAAGGAGAGAGAAAAGAGGAGTTGTAAATGGAAATAAGGAAAAGCCGGGATGACGCAAGCAACCGATTAAATGCATAATAGAAACCAATAACTGCTTAGGTGCATTCATCCACCAAAATATGTGGTTGCCTATCTGTTAAACCCTGATGGCTAACAAGTTTGTTGTTGTCACCTAGTAACAGGCAGATATTTAGTTTAGTGGAATTTTGGCAACCCACCCATACAACACCCGGTCCAAAAACAAGTTGACCATGTCCAACCAGGAGCCTGATGCAAGTGTCATCGATCCCTCGAGAGAGGTGGAAGAGGAAGATGTTAATGGGATGAAAGAAGAGATGTATAAACTGAAATAACAAATGGCTGAAATGTACCAAGCATGGGCAAAAGGGCAACCACCACCAGCTTACCCCGTCAAACCTGCTTTCATCCTGCCATTGGATCAGTCTCAGGATCACCCTGCCACTGATTCGTCCCCGAGCATTCCCATCTACAAACAGTACAAGAGCATAACTTACCAAACACCACCAGCTCCACCACCCAAACCAGTTCCATACCCTCCTCCACCAGCCACCCCAGTATTTATGGTGCCTCTTCCCGTTACACTCCACAAATCCTCCAGTGAGCCTTTGTTCCAAGCTCATGATAACTAGTATTACCTTCGGAGCCTACTTTCAAAGCACTAGAACCTTATTTATACACTCCTCGTTTTGATCTCCCAATGGAATCTGAGAAACCATCCAAAAATCCCGAATAAGAAGAGGAGTTCAGGAAAGTTAAAAGCTTAGAACATTCATTCAGAGATATGCAGGGATTGGGAGGTCAAGTGAGTGTGGATTACAAAGACCTATGTCTATTTCTAGATGTTCAACTGCCGGCGGGGTTTAAGATGCCCAAGTATGATTTGTACGATGAGCACAGTGATCACTGGCACACTTGAGAGGGTTTTGTAGCAAAATAAAGGGAGCTAGAGTGAAGGATGAGTTGCTAATGGCATATTTTAGTCAAAGTCTAAGTGGTTAAGCGTTAGAAAGGTATACCTGTCAGGATAAGAGAAGATGGTACACATGGAATGATCTAGCCCAGACATTTGTTTGTCACTTCTAGTACGATCTTGAGATTATTCCGGGTCGTCTTTCTTTGACGAAACTTGAGAAAAGGCACAATGAAAGTTTTAGGGAATATGGGTTCCGTTGGAGAGAGCAAGCAGCGAGGGTTGACCCCCCGATTAAAAAAAGTGAAATGGTGGATTATTTCCTGCAGGCCATAGAGCCAACTGATTTTGGTCACTTGGTATTGGCTATAGGAAAGTCTTTCAATAAAGTGGTGGAAATGTGGAGCATGGTAGAAAAACGGCTCAAGTCTAACAAAATCATGAGCTATTCAGCGATCAAGCAACCACCCAGGCCATTCAAAGCAGAACTGGGGGAGTAATTTCTAAGAAAAAGAAAGATGATGTCGCAGTAGTTGAGTCAGGAGCTTGGTTTGGGCCCAAGGGTCCACCTCACCATTATCATCAACCTCGCCCCCACCACCAAACCTATCCCCATACCCCGTATAACCCCCTACACTACTACCCACCACCAAACCCAATTTTTCTGTCCACCATGCCCAAACATACAACCAACCTCCGACCCACACATAATGGCATGTGCCAGTCCCTCAAAATACATACCCAGCTCCACAAAGTGCCTATCCACCCCCAAGAGCCTATCGAAACCCTCCTGGATTAGGTTTCCGACCCAACTAAGAATTTAAGAATGAGAGGTAGCAGTAGAAGAAAACCTTCACTCCGTTAGGAGAACCCTATACTAGTTTGTTCCAAAGGCTGAGACAATTAGGTATGTTGAGGCCGATCAGCTAAACTGCCAAATCCTCCCTCGAAAAATCTTGACCATTCTATGAGTTGCGAATATTGTTCGGGTGCTCCGGGGCATGACACGGAGAAACGATGGTAATTGAAAATAGCTATTCAAGAACTTATTGATACCAATCGGATTGAAGTCAAGCTTCGAAGGTGCCTAGTATTAACCAAAACCCATTGCTGGCTCATCATAAGGCAAATATGATTGAGATAATTCATAGAGGAGGGGAGTATAAGATGCCTTTGCAGATCGTCATAATGATTCGGTCTGGTGAAGCCAGGCCGATTGAAAAGTACACAAAGGAGAAGTTAGTAATCCAGTTGAACAGAGCAAATAGTGAACCATCTGTAGTGATCAAGAAGGGGTCCTCAAGTGATGGTGCGGTGAAACAAGAAAAAGCAAAAATGGTGGTACCATGGGTAGCAAACAAGCCTGTGGTAATTGTGGAGGGAGCTCGCACTAATCCTGTCATTATCAAACCTGTAACCCAGCTACCAATAGTCAACAAAAAAGTTGTCCCTTAGAATTGAGCGGGTGTCAGTGACTTACAGGGGAAAAGAAGTCAAAGAAGAAGTCTGCGAGACCCATGGATTCACTCGGTCGAGCAGATGCTTTGCCCCCGAGGAGTTAAGAAAAGCTAAAACCTCCAAATATTATCCACTATTGGTGAAAAACGCTGTGACTGAAGAAGAATCAGTGGAGCTTTTGAGAAAGGTAAAGGTGCCAGACTATTCTATTGTAGAGTAGTTGAGGAAGACGCCTGCTCAAATTTCACTATTATCGTTGTTGATCCATTCGGACGAGCACCGTCGGGCTTTGATGAAATTCTTGAACGAGGCTCACGTTCCTGACAAAATCTCAATAAACCACTTGGAAAAGATAGCCAACAAGACTTTTGAGGTAAACATAGTCACTTTTTCTGATGATCAATTGCCCGTAGAGGGTACTGAGCACAATAGAGCCCTTTATCTTATGGTGAAATGCGAAGATTTCGTGGTTTCTCGGGTACTGGTCGACAATGGTTCTAGTGTGAACGTTTGCCCTCTCTCCACTTTGAACAAGCTGAACATGGATGATGAAAGAATTCACAAGAACATTATTTGTGTGCGAGGGTTCGACGGTGGAGGGAAAGATTCGGTCGGTGACATAGTGCTCGAGCTGACAATCAGACCAGTTGAATTTACCATGAAATTCTAGGTGTTAGATAAGACTATTTCTTACAATCTATTGTTGGGTCGACCCTGGATTCATGCCGCTAAAGCAGTCCCGTCTACTCTACATTAGATGGTAAAGTTTGAATGTGATAGGCAGGAAATTGTTATGCACAACTAGGATAATTTGTGTGCCCATATTGATGTCATTGTACTGTCCATTGAGGCTGAGGATGACAAAGGGCCTTGGGTCTACCGGGTTTTCGATACAGTGTCTGTAGAGAAAATTCCATAAGAGAAGTGCATTCCAGTTCCAAAGGTAGCTGCTTTATCAGTCATGGTAGCTGTTGACATGTTGGGAAATGGTTTTCTCCCAGGCAAGGGTTTAGGTGCATCTCTTCAAGGTATTGTACAACTAGTGTCTCTCCCCAAAAACATGGATATATTTGGTTTGGGATTCAAGCCCACAATTGCAGATGTGAAAAGAGCCATAAGGTTGAAATAGTGGGCATGGGTCCTCCCAAAGCCTGTCCCACATCTCTTCCGATAATTTGTCAGGCCTGGCAACAAGAAATGCCTGGCAACAACAAGTCACAGTTGTGTGTTTGGTCTTGATAAGGAATTGCTTAAAAGTTTTGAGAAGTTATTCGATGGTGTGAATATAGTGGAAGCTGGAGAGTGTTCTAGTAAGGCAGATGTGCAATTTGTTGGGCCTAGTGCAAATATTAACATTTGGGAAGCTACTCCTCTCCCCACCAAAAAGGAGTTTTGGTAGTTTGCTTTGATTTTTATTCAGTTTATCTAGATTATTCCAGTGTTGTAATTCAGATTCTATGTTCCGTCCGTTTGGATGTATAAACCTTGTTATCTTTCACTTTCAATGAAATGCAATTTTCCTTTTTTCATCATTTCTGATAGTTTTACTTTTTCTTTTCTTTTCTTTCTTTACAATTCCTTTTACGCTAGTTTCAATAACATGACATGCATGAGGAATCTTCGGGCCAGTCTTAAAAGCCAATCTAATTTTGAAATAACAATTCAAGAAATAGAATGTGATGATGAATCAGAATATGATGAGGATGTGGACTTTGAAGAAATTAGTAAATAATTAAGCCATTTTGAAGAAAAACTTAAGCCTAACCTGAGTGACACAGAGCAATCAATTTAGGGGACCCCGATAACATCAGAGAAACTAAGATAAGTGTCCATCTTGAACTGCAACTGAAGGAGGAGATAATCGTTTGAGTACAAAGATATATTTGCATGGTTATATGACGACATGCCGGGTCTAAGCATTGACTTGGTGGTTCACAAACAATCTAATTCTGAAATAATAATTCAAGAAATAGAATGTAATTATTAATCAGAATATGATGAGGATGTGGCCTTTGAAGAAATTAGTAAACAATTAAGCCATTTTGAAGAAAAACTTAAACCTAACCTGAGTGATACAGAGCAATCAATTTAGGGGACCCCGATAACATCAGAGAAACTAAGATAAGTGTCTATCTTGAACCGCAACTCAAGGAAGAGATAATCGTTTGAGTACAAATATATTTTTGTATGGTTATATGACGACATGCCGGGTCTAAGCATTTACTTGGTGGTTCAAAAATTGCTCACAAACCCGGCATGTCCTCCCGTCAAACAAAAATTAAGGAAGTTCAAACTGACATGAGTGTAAAGATTAAAGAGGAAGTCACAAAGCAGTTCAAGGCAAAGGTCATTCGAGTCACACGATATCCCACTTGGTTAGCCAATGCTGTGCCTATACCAAAGAAGGATGGTAAGACCAGGGGTTATGATGATTATCACAATCTCAACAAGGAAAGCCCAAAGGATAACTTCCTACTGCCAAATATCCACATTATGATTGATAATTGTGCCAAACATAAGATTGGGTCTTTCATGGATTGCTATGCGGGTTATCATCGGATTCTAATAGATGAGGAAGATGCAGAAAAAATGACATTCATCACGGGATGGGGAACATATTGCTACAGGGTCATGCCTTTAGGTTTGAAAAATGTTGAGGCAACTTACATGAGGGCAATGACGACCATATTCCACGACATGATACACAAGGAGATCGAGGTTTACGTGGATGATATGATCGTAATGTATAGAAAGTAGTCTGATCATGTCAAAGATTTGAGAAAATTCTTCCAAAGGATTCACAAGTACAATCTTAAACTCAGTCCTGCAAAATGCGCATTCAGTGTGCCATTTTGAATTGGGATTTATAGTCAGCCGTCGAGGTATTGAACTGGACTCGTCAAAGATTAAAGCTATCCAAGAATTGCCACCTCCAAGGAACAAGACTGAGGTAATGAGTTTATTAGGGAGGTTGAACTACATCAGTAGGTTTATTGCTCAGCTTACGACAGCTTCTGAGCCTATCTTCAAAATGTTAAAGAAGCATGTTGCGATCAAGTGGAGAGATGAGTGTCATGAAGCATTTGATAAGATAAAAGGGTACTTGTCAAACTCGCTTGTGTTGGTGCCACCATAACTAGAGAGACCTTTGATTCTGTATCTGACAGTTTTGGACAGTTTGTTTTGTTGTGTTTTGGGTCAGCATGACATCACCGGCAGGAAGGAGCAGGCCATCTATTATCTTAGCAAGAAGTTCACATCTTACGAGGTCAAGTACACTCACTTGGAAAGGACATGTTGCGCCCTAACTTGGGTGGCACAGAAGTTGAAACGTTATTTGTCATCTTACAGTACTTACCTTATCTCTCATTTGGATCCATTAAAGTATATCTTTCATAAGCCCATGCCTACATGGAGGCTCGCAAAGTGGCAGATTTTGCTCACAGAATTTGACATATTCTATGTGACCCGGACTGTGATGACAGCCCAGGCATTGGCTGACCATTTGGCTGAGAACCCAGTGGATGAAGAATATGAGACTTTGAAGACTTACTTCCCTAATGAAGAGGTAATTCACATTGATGAGTTGGAACAATTCGAGAGCTATTTGGAAACTTTTCTTTGATGGAGCTGCTAACATGAAAGGCATTGGGATAGGAGCTGTACTGATTTCTAAAACAGGACATCACTACCCTATTACGACACAGCTTTGTTTCTACTATAGTAACAACATGGCTGAGTACGAAGCATGCATTTTGGCTTTGAGGTTAGCGGAAGACATGGGTGTCCAGGAAGTCTTGGTCTTGGGGGACTCGGACCTCCTAGTGCACCAGATTCAAGGGGAATAGGAAATACAAGATTTGAAACTCATATAATACCGGCAATGTTTACATGATCTTTGTCAACGATTTCGATTAGTAGGGTTCAAGCATATTCCAAGGATCCATAATGAGGTTGTTGATGATTTGGCTACCTTGGAATTAATGTTACATCATCCGAATAAGGCTTATGTTGACCCGTTATATATTTAGGTCCATAATAAACATGCTTACTGTAATGTGGTAGAAGAAGAGCTTGATTGTGAGCCTTGGTTTCACGATATCAAGGAATATATCAGGATGGGGGTGTATCCGGTACAAGCCACAAGTGATAAAAAGAGAACAATTCGGCCGTTGGCGAGTGGAGTTTTCTTCAGCAGAGGGGTTTTGTACATGAGGACTACGGATCTTGGATTGTTGAGATGTATAGATGCTGGACATGCCACAACTATCATGACCGAGGTACATCCTGGAGTCTGTGGACCGCATATGAGTGGGTACGTGTTGGCAAAGAAGATTCTCCCAATAGGTTAAACTATGGAGTGAGATTGTATCAGTTTCGTGTGCAAGTGTCATCAGTACCAAGTGCATGGAGATTTGATTCATTCTCCACAATCAAAAATTGCACAGAATGTCTGCACCATAGCCTTTTGTCGCGTGGGGCATGGATGTCATTGGGCCAATTGAGCCAGCAACATCAAATGGGCATAGGTTCATTCTGGTGGCCATCGACTATTTCACCAAGAGGGTGGAGGCTAAAATGTTCAAGTCTATAACCAAGAAAGCGGTGGTCGATTTTGGGCATTCAAATATCATTTTCTGGTTTGGGACACCAAAGGTGATCATTACAGACAATAGGGATAATCTTAATAGTCATCTGATAAAAGAGGTATGTAACAAGTGCAAGATTACACATCACAATTCTACCCTATAGCGTTCCAAGGGAAACAGAGCAGTCAAGGTGGTCAACAAGAATATAAAGAAGATACTGTGGAAAATGGTGGAGGGTTCCAGACAGTGGCATGAAAAGTTGCCTTTTGCATTGCTGAGTTATCACACTATTCATACTTTAGTATGGGAGACTCCTTATTTGTTGTTGTATGGTACCGAAGCAGTGATACCCGCGGAAGTCAAAATCCCATCCCTCCAGATTGTCATGCGAGCCAAAATTGACGATGATGAGTGGGTCAAAACCTGCCTGGAACAATTGAGTCTGATCGATGTGAAAAGATTGGCAACGTGTGTCATAGCCAATTATATCAACAGAGAATGGCGAGAGTATATAATAAGAAGATGCATCCGCGGAAATTGAGGGTCAGCAAGTGTTGAGACGTATCCTTCTATATCAGGCTGAGGCCAAAGGCAAGTTCGCCCCAAATTGGCAGAGGCCATTTATCGTAACTAGAGTGTTGGCAAATGGTGCTTTGTATTTAACAGATATAGAAGGCAAGTGTGTAGACATGGCCACCAATTACGATGCGGTCAAGAGATATTATGATGATTTTCTTTGGTTAAATTGTATTTTTTTGCACTTGGCATGTTTTGAAGATTGGAATGACGAAGACATTTTGTTCTACTATTTAAACAATTTATCCTTTGTTATCCTCTTGAGCCTTCTTTATTTCCTTTTGTATTCCTTTTTGGGAATCCGTTGTAAATATTAGAAACACAAGCCTGAAAGATAAGTAAAGGGAAAAGAGGATGAAAAGAGGAAAAAAAAGAAAAAAGAAAGAAAAAAGAAAAAAGAAGAAAAGAAAAAGAAACAACAACAAAATGATAAAACAAAAAAAAGAGGAAAAAATGATAAAGAAAAGGAAAAGAAAAATCACAACAACAAAGTAATTTCTATGACATGAACTACGTTCGACCTGATTCCTTTTAAGGATACGTAGGCAGCCTCACGGTCCGATTCCGTCAAAGTAAAAATCCAAAAGTTCCCAAGTAAAGAAACTAGGGCAGAAGTTCTCGTTGTTCCAATAAATCTGATTCTGAAAGTTGTAATTTTTAACCAATTCAAATTTTTTTGGGCCTTTGAGCCCTTTTGTTCTAATCCAATCCAAAAACCCACATTATGGTCCAAAGAAAGACCTTCCGATTTGTCTTTGAGATATGTCAAGTCAAGCAAGTAGAGAGGATTCATATCAAGGGCAACACTCCAATCCGAACAAGGAAAATGAGAAATGAGAGAGTCTTATTGGTGAAAACCCTCATAGGTACCATAAGGCGATGGAAAGCTGAGGGAAATCAAAATGAGAGAATCTTATTGGTGAAAACCTTCATGGACACCTAAAGGAGACAATGGGTTGAGAGATAAATAAATGAGAGAGGTTTGTTGATAAAAACCCTTTGGGGCACCGCAGGCCGAACAAGGGCAAGGTTTTGGTGAAGAAATTGGGTTTTGAAGATCTCGGGGCATAATGTACGATAATTGAAAGTGGATTGGTTGGACAGACTAGGCCGATTAATCCGAAACGCATGTCATGATCATTGGTGCCATCTGCTCCACTCAGATAAGTCTCTTTTCTTTTTCCCCTTCAGACAATCTTCCAGTTTTTGATTTTTCTTATCCCTAACTCTCAAAGTCATTGCATTTCATTTCTTTTGGGTTTATTTCTCAAAGACGTATCTAATGTCCGTTTTTTAAGAAAATAAGAGGGGATTTCAAAGCTTACTACCAACTTCAAAGTGGCACATGGCACATGGCGGTCATGGCATTGATAATGATAGTATGATGTGAAATGGGATAAAAGATCAGTGGAAGTTCCATCGAGGAAATAGCTTAGTAATTTCATGGGAAATGTAGAGGTTCAAACAGATGGGCCAGAGATGTAACACAGTGGTTTGGGTATAGAACACTCGGGTCATCCAAGGTCATGGGGGTCGAAAGTCCATCGGAAAATCAAAAGGGTTCTTGGCCAGTTTGAGGAAGTCAGTCAAAACAAAGCACAACAGCGGGGATGCCACTTTCAGCAAGGATGCCACAAACTAACCACCACATTTAAAACTGACAAAATTTTTCTTTGATTGAAACATGGGCAGAAAGTTTCAGTTGTTTCGGAGAAAATCTCCGTAAAGAAAAAGCAAGCACCAGACAGGTTTGATTTTGATTTTCAGGACCCTCCTGAAAAATCAGACTTAGTTTAAAAATCGAAACCTTCATAACTAGAAAATCTAGCATAAATGTACCCCCAAAGAAATATAAATTGGTTTCAAAGTTTGCATGTTTAAGATAGGGTTCAATTGAGAGATTTCAGGACCCTTCTGGAAAATGGGGCCTAGATTAAAAATCAAAACAGTCATAAGTAGCAAATCTAGGATAAATGTACCCCAAGGAATAAGTTCGTCTCAAAGTTTGCATGTTTGAGATAGGATTTAGTTAGGAGTTCTCAGGACCCTCCTGGAAAATGGGACCTAGTTTAAAGTTCAAAGCAATAATGAGTAGCAAGATCTAGCATAAGTCTTACCCCAAAGAAATATAAATCGGTTTCAAAGTTTGCATGTTTGAGATAGGATTCAATTAGGAGTTTTCAGGACCCCCCTGAATAATGGAACCTAGCTTTAAGATTTCCATTAGTTAATAAGATGTGGCGTAATATTTATTGTAGGGAAGTACAATTCAGCTGTAAGAGTTCTGTTGTAGGGTAGTATAATTCAGCCGTAAAATTGTCACTTTTAAGATAATACTTGATTTTCAGTTCCCTCCTGGATAATGGGATGTAGTTTTAAGACCCTCTTACACAACAAGATTCAGTGGAAGTAATTTCTCTAGAAGATATAATTTACATCTAAAACTTTCATTTAATTAGGAGTTTTCAGGACCCTCCTGAATAATGTGATCTAGCTTTCAAATTCTTAGAATATTTGGTAACACGATTTAGTTTAACACTTACATATGTTCCCAGCTACCAAACTGGGACAGAAAATTTTCTCTGTTTTGTCTATTTTTGTTGAAATCAGGTACCCACTTAGAGAACAGGGAAAAGCAGTTCAAGTTTTATAAATCAGACACCCACATGGAGAGCACGAGAATACAGTTCAAGTTCAGCAATCAAGCGCCAGGAGAACACGGGAATACAATTCAAGTTCAGCAATCAGAGGCCCACCTAGAGAGCACGGGAACACAATTCAAGTTCAACAGTCAGGTGCCTACCTGGAGAGTACGGAATACAGTTCAAGTTCAGCAATCAGACGCCCACCTGGAGAGCATGAGAATACAATTCAAGTTCAGCAATCTGGTGCCCACTTGGAGAGCACGAGAATGCAGTTCAAGTTCAGCAATCAGGCACCCATCTAGAGAGCACGGGAATACAGTCCAAGTTCAACAATCAGGTGCTCACCTGGAGAGCACAAGAATACAATTCAAGTTTAGCAGTCAGGCGCCCACCTGGAGAGCACGGGAATACAGTTCAAGTTCAGCAGTCAGGCGCCCACTTGGGGAGCACAGGAATACAATTCAAGTTCATAAATCAGGAGCCTACCTGAGAGCACGGGAATACAGTTCAAGTGTTGTAATTAGGCATCCATCTGGAGAAAAGGAAAAACATCTCAGATTGCAATTCAAGTCGACAACAAAGGAACTTCACCCGAAGAGTACAAGTCAACAAGGCAACAAGAATCACAAGATCAAGTTTGAAGATATAGATAGGTCTTTTTGTAAATCATAGATCATAGTTTAGTCTAGCTTCTTTTTATTTTTGTTATGGTGTAATAACGGGTTTAGTGAGCAGTAGCAGAAGCAGCAACAATAGTGAAATCACAGCTTCATGGCAGTCCTGGCTACCAAAACTTCCCAAACCACACTGACCTGATTTCTTTATAGCCAAGGATATGTAGGCAACCTTGGAAGCATGGTGCGTTCAAATCTTTCAAAAAATTCTACCCACGTAGTATTCAAATGGGCAAAAATTGCTCATATACGCTCACTTTATTTTTGCACAAAAACTCTTCGTGTTTTTTAGCAAAGAGGGGCAGGTGTGAGCACGTGATTTTTTGCCCTATATGAATTACTCCCCTAAATTCAACAAAATAATTTTTTTTCGTTATTTGCAATTTTATGGAGTTTTGTGGTATTTTTTGTTAACTGTTTGCATTTGTCTGTGAATTTTTATTTTTGTTTAATTAATGAAAAATATAAAAATAATGAATTTTGCATTTAGGATTTAACTTTGCATTCATAAGAATTAATTAATAATTATTTGCTTGTTTTATAAAAAATGAAAACCACAAAAATGGTTTATTTTTATATTTTTAGTTCTAATTGTTGAACTTTGGTAGTTTTCCTTTAATTTGGTTTTTAATTAATTGTGTTGATTGTTAATTAGAATTAATTAATGTAATATGATAGCATAATGTGATTAGGAGTTAATTTAGGTTTATTTTTCTTAGTTTCAAATTAAAAGAAATTAGAAAACTAAAAAGAAAAGGCAAAGAAAAGAATGTTATGTCACATTTAGGCCAATTAATTTAAAACCCAAAGTCCCAAGTCGTTTCTTTCCAAGACCAGGTTAAGCTAGCCGAGCTCCATCTTCCTTACCCGGTCCAGAAGCCCTTCAGACGACGTCCTTTCGAGTTCTGGGGTTTAAACTAATCGAAGCCCTTCATTGTGGCTCACCCAATATTGGGGGTCGCTTCTTGTGGGTTAATTAAATCTGTCCTAAAGTTTAGAGATCAAACTCAGACCAAACACCCCATCCTCTTCCTTGGTTCGTCTCCCTCATCTCTCTAAGAACCCTAACCCGTCGCCCCTTTTTCCCTACTGCTTTGAGCCCAGAGGCAATGCCATAGACCATCCCAAATGACCCCAAATCGATACCCCATAACCCTCTCCATCTCCCCATCCCAAATACCCAACCTATCACCCTCAAATCCACGCCAAACTCTTCGAATCTAGAATCCAAGTTTGACCCCTAAAAGGCTCGAAGTCTTTTTTCTTTCGTTAGTCGATTTGGTAACATGCACGACCTTGGTGTATAGTTCTTTCAAATTTTAAAGATTGGACTCGACAAAACTAATATCGTTTGGTTGTTCTTAAAAAAGAACAAGGGATTGACATTAGTTTAGTTAAGTCCTTGGTCTCCGTCAGTGTACGAGTCTAAACTGGTAAGTTTCTTTTTATTTCTTCGCATTTTTTTCTCTCTTCCTGGTTCTCTTCTTCTGTCTCCATATTTTAAATTCAGTTTCCCCCTCTAAGACAATTTGTTTTGGTATGTGTTTGTGCATTTGATTATTTTTGTTCTTTTCAGTTTTCTTTCTCTCACTCGATATTCTCCCGTCTTTATTTGATTTTGTTTTAGGCTATGAAGTTTTTTGATAATTAGTTTAAGTAGATTGTTGTCAAATTGGTAGTTTAGTTTTATTGTCAATCTAGCATGTTGGCATAAGGAAAAATAAGAAAGGAAAATCTTCACTCGTAGCTTAGATTATTTTGAAATGACTCAACTATTTTCTTTTTTTGCTTATCATGAATTGGTTTGGTTTGCAACCCCTGTTGGCTTGAACTTTGGGGTGGGTTTATTGTGAATTATTAAATTGGGTTGGGTTTCTGTTATTTTGAAAGCCCAATGAAAAGGAAAGTCAGTCCGGGTCACAAGCCTAAGTTTGAGGCTGAAACTTAGGTCAACTTGACCCATGTGGTATGCTGCAGTAAAAAATAGGGCTCTAAGGGATAATTTGGAGAAATTGGGGTCGGGAATCTGTTGGTTACAGCCTAGGAAGCTTCTTAGAAGCTGAAAATAGCCTTACTTGGCAAGCAAGTAAAAAATTCATGGATTATGTAGCAAAAAACAAAATTAGAAAAGGGCATAAATGCAAAACTGAGATATGCTAGTTGTCCTATTTTCTTTCCTATAAAGGCATCTCATTCCTTTCCATTCAAGGGGAGATTGAGAGATAAAATCTAAGAAAATATAAACGACTGGACTTTTACTGTTTTATTGGTATTTCTTCAGTGATTTTAGATTTATTTTCAACTTTCGAAACCATTTTAACTCATCTGAATGGGAAATGGATTGAGCTTGGTCATCAAAAGTTTAGTTTATAGTTTTCCTGGGTTGTTGGTTGGTCGTAATTTGTTATTTAGAGCTACTATACATCAATTTTGGGTTTGGAGTTTATTTTTTCCTGGCTGTTTTGCTGCTGATTCCTGGTGTTTATTTGCTGGTTGTTCACCCCTATTTTCTTTCCAATTTCCCGGTACCATCTTTAGCTTATGATTGAGGAATGATAGTTGAACATGTAACATGAGTGAAGTTCTGTTAAACGAAGGCTGCATTTGAAGCTTATTTCCCTTATTTCTTTTATTGTTTTCATATATTGTAATTAGACTTTGAACTATAGATGTTAATTAGGTTTTCTTTCTGAAATTGTGTGTGTAAGCGTGACATGCAGTAGTATTTTGCATATGTATTCATAAATGGACTGTGGACTCTACCTATTTAGTTTTCTGTTAATGAATTGTAGTGAATGCTAGGAAAAGGATCTGTTAGGGCCTTGTGACAAGATTTAATGTAGTACTTTGGGTGTAGACCTATGCTTAGTTTATACTGAAGACCAATATTATTTAGCTTTGATAACCCTTTGACTTCATTGAATTATTAAATAGGTACCTGTATGTGTATTGACTTACCCATGATTCTGCTTTGTCAACATGACCATTTCTGAAGCCAAGGTTCATATTTGTGTTTTAAAACTAGTTGGAAGCTGAATTTGAATTTAGCATATTTGCTTAATATCGAGTTATAATGTCATATCAAGTTGAAATAATAAAATTACAAAGCTAAGTAGACCTTTGGAGTTTGGTCTTTTAAAATCAGAAGTTTATGGTTTTAAATCAATTTCAAGGCTCCTAGTTGGTACAATTAATTGGTATTTCGAGACTGGCATAATAATTTGGAGTTTGATCTGTTATAATTGGGTTCGCTGGGACTTGATCCTAAGTCCTATCATCAGCTCCTTGCATTTACGAATGGGCTTTCTTTTGGGATTCGTTTTAAGCCGTCAGTGGTTTCAGCAACACTTGAAGTTTTGATAAATTATTGGGCTCATTGGGCCCAAGCTTGAAAGCGGCCCTTAGCTAATTAATTGATTTTCTTTTCAAAAAAATAGATTGGAGGTGTGCCATAATAACCCATTGATTGAGGTATGGCCCTCGTAATTTAATTGAGAAACCTCTTGATTAGAGCAGATTGAGGTGCATCGTGCCAAACAAAAATGACAAATGCATGGCCCTCATTTAACTAGTTCTTTTAGATCCCTAGAATTCGACGCTCTCCATTTAGCGAATTTCCATGGTCCTCGCAAAGTTAAAAACGCGTAGTTGCCTTCGGCGCATAATTTTAATAAAATTACCTCCCTAAACTCTAGTGACCATTTCATGTGACCCAAATCCAAATCTTAATAACGTTGTATAGAATGTGTTTCGGATTGCGGGTGCATTTTATGTGACGCGGTCCAAAGACATATTTTAGACAATGTTATCTTTAAAATAAATAAAATTGGTTTTAAAGTTAAAATGAACATAGGTTTTGAAGATGTAATAAAATCAGATAATAAGCCAATACTAACAGTTGAGCGACTGTGCTAGAACCACGGAACTCGCGAATGCCTAACAGCTTCTCTAGAATTAACAGAATTCCTTACCCCAGATTTCTATGTTCGCGGATTGTAAAACAGAGTCAATCCTTCCACAATTCGGGAATTGAACCGATGACTTGAGACATCATAATTATCCCAAGTGGCGACTCTGAATTTTTAATAAACAAATAATCTCGTTTCGATTGTCCTTTAATTAGAAGAACTCCCAATACAACCTTTCCAGGGGTGTAGGTAAAAAGGTGATGTGACGGCTTGAAGCCTTAAATCACGTCAAACAATGCTAGTACCATGAATCGAACTCCGCTTCAAGCTTAACGAACTTTAAAATTTCAAACTTCTATTTTCAATGTTTAAACCTATCGAATCACGTGCGATTGACTTCAAATTTTGCAGAAAAGTCCTATTTAACGTTATGGAGCTACTGCCACATTCAAAATCAAATTCCGACCTCGATATCAAAAAGTACACTACCGGTCAAACTTCTCAAAAACCTTCAAATTTCTATCTTTAGTCAAATGAATCCAAAATGACCTATGGACCTCCGGATACTTTAGATCGCGCTCCCAATTCCAGAATCACCATACAAAGCTATTCACAGACTCGAAATCTCAAATGGACGTTGATAACAATGAAATGCGCTTCAAGCCAAACTTATGAAATTTCTTCCAAAATGCTAACTTTCATAATAGGCGCCAAAGCGCCTCCGAGTCATCAAAGACATGATCCAGGCATACGCCCAAGTCCGAAATTGTTATTCGAACCTGTTGGAACTTTCAGATCCTGATTCCTAGATCGTTTACTTAAAAATCCAATCATAGGTAATTCTTTCAACTTTAAGCTTCCGAAATGAGAATTCTCTTCCCAAATCAACTCCGAACTTCTCGAAATCCAATTCTGACCACGCGCACAAGTCGTAACACCTGAAATGAAGCTGCCCATGGCCTCGGACTGCCGAATGACGGACTAGAGCTTAAAAGGACTGGTCGAGTCATTATAGAGAATAGAGAGATGAGTGAAGAAATTGGGGGGGGGGAGGGGGTATTTATAGTTTTTCAAAGGGGGGTTAATTTTAAAAAGAAAAACCTAAAATTGGCCTATTTGTGTAATTCGGCCATTGGGCAACGACCATATTTTCAAATGGACCGTTTCCAACAGTAAGATCTGGTCCCAGTTTTTTTTTAAAAAATTAATTTTTTTACAGTTAAACCAGTCTGTGCCGGTATGCGCAAGCCGATTAATCTGTTGAAGAAAGTTGATCATTTATCGTGTTTGACCGATTTGGATAACCGATATTTTGAAGGTAAATGGTGCAACCCTCCCTATTCCCTAAACCCAGCCCAACCCAGCCCCCTTCTACCGGTCCAAACCGGCTCTGGTTTTAATCGGTTTGGGCCGGTCCGAAATCGGGCTGACCCCGTCTGTTTAACACCCTTATACGCATCTTATGTGGTATACATGGCAGGTGAATGGGGCCATATTCACCTTTTCTATTTCCATCATTCATGGAATTCAATCCCAATTTAAGTTGATCTATTAATTAATGAGAACAAGCAATATAAGAGAATTTGTAAGAAACTTTCTAGTTCTTTTAATTTTTACCCGTGTGAATTCTCTATTATTTTTGCAAAATATACTTAAATTGATATGGCTAAACCAATTATGCCAATTGAATAAATTATTAATATTGATAAACTTCATATTTACACCATGACGAGTGCAATTATCAATAAACTCTAAGTTTAATATGATATAGATTTTTATATTAATAACATCCACTTTATTGTGGTATTCTTTTACTTGTATAGTACAAACTGGATAATAAAGCGGGTAGCTTTCACATACATATTACCCAGCTACAAGTTGTAGTAATAAAAGATATTAAAGCTTTTCCTTATTTATATTCTCAATATAATCAACCGCTTTCGTGTATACTTTAGAAACTGAATAAGTTTCTTTGAGACTTACTACAACACAATACTTTATTGGTAATCAATTGTGTTTCTCCAAAATAGTAATAATTAGATCTTTCAGAGCTCTCAATTAATTTGGTACTACCACGTTTTCATCAACATCCATATGGTTAATATCTCTTTAAAGAAAAAGTTATAACATTATGGTTATGATTCAAAATTATATGCAAGATCTGGTTCTTATATTATTTTTATCTTTAATAATCACAAAGCCAAAAATTTATGCATACAATAAGTATGTGACCAATGACCATTTATGCCATAATAATGAAATAATTTTCTTATTTCATCCCATACTTCTTTCTAGAGGTTAGTGTGGTATATTCACTACCACTGACATGTTCATATTCTTCCAAGAATGAATATGTACTCAATAAATCAGATTTTGTTACATTCACATCATGAATGGACCATAATCATCTATATGTGCTTTATAAAGTCTCATGTCAAATCAATGGTAAATATTACTTTCACAAAGTGAAGGATTATTTTGAGAATCCTTATTATACCCATTATCACAATGATGTCGATTGTACTTTTGTCTACTGCCACGTCCACATCCATTGATACCTTCACGGTAATAATTTTATCTTCTTTCAGACTTATCACATATCGCTATCACATTCTCTTAAGGGAATGAAAATAGAGCAAATTCAATGGGATGGTTTTTCACTTCTAGTGCTCACGATCACACATGACGTTGATCATGAGAAGACATAGAAATTTTACCACTTCGAGTGGTTATAATTTGTTTCTAACTCCATTAGAGTTACGATCAAAAAAAATTTTCTTTGCATGTATTTAAAATCAAATTATAGAATAAAAGAGAAAAATACGGCAAAATCAATACCTTAAATTTAGAATTTAATCATGAAGGAAGTTCATGGAACAATTGACAATCATTATGCTCAATTCCAAAGCTTCTACCCAATTGGTTAGAGTCTCATGCTGATAACGTATATTGCAGAGAAAAGTAGAGAGAAGAGAATTTTTATTGATATGAGATGAATTACAATGGAATATAACCCTATATTTATAAGGAGAGAGTGACTTAGAAGCCAAGTAATAAACCCTAGAATCTCTCAAAATATAGTCATTCACTGTCACGACCCCGGTTCGCCCTTCGTGAACTATCGTGATGGGATCTAGTCTTCCATGACTAGGTAAGCTTAAATGCGGAAAATGAAACAAATTGCGGAAGAAAACAAGTAAAAACAGAGATAGAGTAATAAAATAATGTTTAAAAGTGCCGCTCGACATGTGCAACTTTAACTCTCAAAAACTAATACATACTCCCAAAACCCGAAAACCCATGAATCACAAGCTACGAATATAATAAAGATTATCTAACTCCGGAATATCTACATCAACAGTAAATATAGAAGGGCTATCACTATAAAAGAGAATAGAGAGAGAGACTCCTCGGTCTGCGGACATGGCAGATATACCTTGAAGTCTCCGAACGGACACCTCGCTTCAAGGATGGTAATTTTGAGGTGAAGTACCTGGATCTGCAAATGAAATACATGCATAGAAAGGGCATGAGTACACCACAACAGTACTAAGTAATTGCCAAGCCTAACCTCGATCGGGTAGTGACGAGGAAGGTGAGGGCCCTACTGAGATAAGATAATAATATAAGGTATGATACAATAAGATAAGCAATACAGTTGAAAGCTAACAATAAGAATTTAATACGAGAAAGTAAGGAACGCAATAACCGAAACAGAGGTTAAAACAAACACAAGCATAATGATCGGGGATCTCTCAGTATCCCGAGGATCTCTTAGTATCGTCAATCTATACTAGGGATCTCTTGGTATCCTGAGAATCTTTTGGTATCGTAAATATATGCTAGGGATCTCTTGGTATCCCGAAGATCTCTTGGTATCCACAATATATGCTTAGGATCTCATGGTATCCTCAATATATGCTAGGGATATCTTGGTATCCCGAGGATATCTAGGTATCCTCAATATACGTTCCAAGGATCTCTTGGTATCCCGCACCTCAGCTCAAACATAAATTCGTTCAGGGGATCTACCGGGATGCCTTCCCATAGTCCGAAAATAAAGAACACAACAATAGCAAAAGGAATACTCAATTATGCTCAACTTCATACCAACGCAAAAAAACAAAAAACCTCTAACCTTGTATGCTTCACATAATACAAATAAAGCGGTTAAAGTAATTAGAGCAATTTAGTCAATTAGACATGCTTTTCTAGGCTAACAGCAGGCTTAAATTCCAAGTAATGTAAACAAGAAAGGAAAAAAAAATTAAGGCTATTTTAATAAAAATAGGATTTTCAACAATTAGCACAAGTATGCACTCGTTACCTCATGTAAAAGGCATTTCAATTATCACAATACCAATACTAAGGGGAGATTCCCTACACAAGGTTCGACAAGCTACTTACTTGGAACCCGCTCAATAATCAACCCGAGACCACGTTCTTGCCATGAGTACTCTACTCCAAATGGCCCAAATCTATTCAATTAAATTTCATACTGTAAATAACACTTCAAGTAGCTGATTCTATAAAGAAATTCTAAGCTAATACGTTAAATTAAGTAAAATAGCCAAAACGCCCCTCGAGTCCACACCTCGAATTCGAGTGAAATTTACAAATTCTAAATCCTCTTACTCTCACAAGCTCATATATATATAAATTACTCGAATCCAAAATCAAAATCGTGATCTAAACTCAATTGTCTGGCCTAGGAACTTTCTCAAATTTCCCCCCAATTTTCCACCATTAATTTGAAATGCAAGGATGGATTTAAGTGTAGATTCATGGAAATTTTTCTAAACTGAGAAAGAATTACTTACCCAAAAGACCTAGGTGAAAATCTCTCTTCAAATTTCATATCCCGAGCTCCCAAATCAAAATTTCAAAGTTTTGAGCTAAACCTTCAAAATCTTATATTTCTGCCCAGCTGTTTCTGCATCTGCGGTCCTGGGACCGCTTTTGCGGTCCGTTTTTTGCGAGAACAAAGGTCGCGTATGTGAATTCTCACTTAAGGCTCATTTTTCACATCTGCGACTCCCCATCCGCAGATGCAGTATCGATCCTGCGGATTTTCTACCGCTTCTGCGGTCCCTGCCAAACTTCCCATTTTCCACTTTTGCGGTTGACCCACCACTTTTGCGGCTCCGCACCTACGGAAACCAAACCACATGTGCGGTTATGACAGGTATCAATAGCTTCAGCTGCTGCAAACCATTCTAATACCTCCTGTCAACCATCTGAAATCATCCCGAGGCTCCCGCGACTTCAACCAAGCCTACCAACATATTCCATAACTTCATTAAAACTTGTCCAGCCATCGAAACGCTCCAAACAACATCACCTATTTTTCATCGAATCAAGCCTAAGAAAAGCTCATAAGCAACCTCCCCAACATGCCTCAATATCTCAAAAGGGCCAGAAAACCTCAGACTCAACTTTTCCTTCTTCCCAAATCTCATAACGCCCTTCATAGGCGAAACCCAAAGCAGAACCCGCTCTCCAACCATATAGGAAACATCACAAACCTTCCGGTCCGCATAGCTCTTCTGTCTGGACTGGGCCGTATGGACTCTATCCTGAATTACCTTAACCTTCTCCAAGGTACCCTTAACCAAGTCTGTGCCCAGTAATCTAGCCCCACATAGCTCGAACCAACCCACCGAAGATCTACACTGCCTACCATATAAAGCCTCATACGATGCCATTTGAATGTAGGACTGATAACTGTTGTTGTATGCAAACTCCGCCAATGGCAAGAGCTGATCCCAGGACCCTCCAATCTTAATCACACACGCACGAAACATATCCTCAAGAATCTAAATAGTGCGCTCGAACTGCCCGTCCGTCTGAGGGTAAAATGTTGTACTCAACTCCACCCGAGTACCCAACTCATGCTGGGCCGCTCTCTAAAATCTTGATGTAAACTAAGTACCTCTATCCGAAATGATAGAAACTAGAATACCATGCAGACGAATAATCTCCTAGATATAAATCTCCGCCAACCACTTTGATGAATAAGTAGTACACACAAGAATGAAGTGAGCTGACTTGGTCAGGCGATTCATAATCACCCAAATAGCATCCAACTTTCTCAAAGTCTGTGGGAGCCTAACTGAAAAGTCCATGGTGATCTACTTCCACTGCCACTTCTGAATCTCTATCTACTGAAGCAATCCACCCGGCCTCTGGTGCTCATACTTCACATGCTGACAGTTGAGGCGCCGATCTATAAACCCAACTATATCATTCTTCATCCGCTTCCACCAATAGTGCTACCTCAAATCCCGGTACATCTTTCGGTACGCAGATGAATGGAATACCACGAACTCTGGGCCTCTTCTAGGATCAACTCCTGAACCCCATCAACATTGGGTACATAGACCCGACCCTATATCCTTAATACTGTATCCTCACTAATGGTCACATCTCTGGCATCACTATGTTGAACCTTGTCCTTGAGGGCAAGCAAATAAAAGCTGACACTCCCTGATACGATCAATTAAGGAAGACCAAGAAACCACACAAGCTAGAACCCGACTGGGCTCCAAAAGATCCAGTCTCACAACCTGGCTAACTAAGGCCTAAACATCTATCGCCATAGGCCTCTCCGTAGTTTTTAAATAAGCCAAACTCCCCAAACTCTCTGCCCTGAGACTCAAAGGATCAGCCACCATATTGTCCTTGCTCGGGTGATACAAAATAGTGATATCGTAGTCCTTAGAAACTATAACCACCTTCTTTGGTGCAAATTTAGATCCGTTTGCTTGAACATATGCTACAAACTCTAATGATCAGTATAAATCTCACAGGGCACATCATACAAATAATGGCGCCAAATCTTCAAAGCGTGAACAATGGCAGCTAACATAAGATTATGGACATGAAAATTCTTCTCATGCACTTTCAATTGTCTGGACGCGTAGGCAATCACCCTACTGTCCTGCATCAAAACTGCTCCAAGGACAATCCCCGGGGCATCACAATAGACAATGTAAGACCCTAAGCCTGTAGCCAATGTCAAAAATGAGGTTGTAGTCAAAGTTGTCTTGAGCTTCTGAAAACTTGCCTCACACTCTTCCGTCCACTGCAACGGACAACTTTTCTAGGTTAGTCTAGTCATAGGGGCTGCAATTGATGAAATACCCTCTACAAAACGACGGTAGTAACTTGCCAAGCCAAGAAAACCGTGGATCTATGTAGGGGAGGATGGTCTGGGCCAACTTTGCACCGCCTCTACCTTCTTCGAATCTACATGAATTCCCTCACTCG
Source organism: Nicotiana benthamiana (assembly GCA_034376525.1). Taxonomy (NCBI): domain Eukaryota; kingdom Viridiplantae; phylum Streptophyta; class Magnoliopsida; order Solanales; family Solanaceae; genus Nicotiana; species Nicotiana benthamiana. The sequence goes on from CM067330.1 coordinate 96,878,882, forward strand.
ATACCACGTGGCCAAAGAATGCCACAGAATCCAACCAAAACTCACATTTTGAGAACTTTGCATATAATTTCTATTCCCTTAGAGTTTGAAGCACCATCCTCATGTGCTGCTCATGATCTTATCGAATCCTGGAATACACCATACTGTCATCAATAAAGACAATGAAAAAAGAGTCAAGATATGGCCGGAATACACTGTGCATCATATGCATAAAGGCTGTTGGGGCAGTGGTTAACCCAAATGTCATAACAAGTAACTTGTAATGACCATACTGAGTCCTGAAAGCAATCTTCAGGATATTTGGCTCCCAAATCTTCAACGCATGGTCACCTGAGCGTAAGTCAATATTAGAAAACACCCGTGCGCCCTGAAGTTGGTCAAACAGATCATCAATACCAGGAAAAGGATAAACGTTCTTCATTATAACCTTGTTCAACTGGCGATAATCAATACTCATACGCATAGAACCATACTTCTTCTTCACAAACAAGACAGGAGCACCCCAAGGTGATAAAATGGGTCAAATAAAGCCCTTATCAAGCACTTCGTGTAACTGATCCTTCAACTCCGTCAACTCGGGAGGAGCTACATGATACGGAGGAAAGAAATGGGATGAGTTCCCGACAATGATCAATTCCAAAATCAATATCTTTATTTGGCGGCATGCCCGAAAGGTTAGCAAAATCATATCAGAAAAATCTCGTACTACTGGGATGGAAGGAGTATCAATACTGACATCTCTCACATAAGCTAAATACGTGTCACACCCCTTCTCAACCATACGTTGAGCCTTAAGGAAAGAAATAACTCTACTATGAGTGTGATTTAAAGCACCCGTCACGGTCCACCTAGCATATCCAGCGCCATGGTTTTGGCGTGACAGTCAAGAATAGCATAATGGGGTGATAGCCAGTCCATGCCCGAGATAATATCAAAATCAACCATGCTGAGAAATAGTAGATTGGCTCTAGTCTTAAAACCACTAAGAGCAACCTAACACGACCGATAAATGTTGTCCACAACAAGAGAATCTCCCATAAAAGTAGAAACATAAACAGGGGAACTCAAAGAATTCCGAGATACACCCAAAATGTAGAGCAAAATAAAAAGACACATAAGAATAAATGGAGCCTAAATAGAATAGAACCGATGCATCTCTGTGACAAACCAGTATAGTACCTATGATGACAGAAATAGAGGCAACAACCTTAGTACGGGCAGGAAGGGCATAGTATCTAGCCTGGCCTCCCCCTCTAGGGGGACCTCTACCTCCTCAACCTCCACCTCTAGCTAGATAAGCAGGTGGGGTAGCAACTGGAGCTGTGACCATAGCTTGAAAAATCCGCGAGGCATGCTGTGGCTAAGAAGTCTGTGGAGGCGCACTTCTCCCAAGTCTAGGGCAATCCCTCACCACATGGCGTGTTACAACACTCAAAGCAAGCTCTGGGAGGATATTGCGGTTGTGACTGGCTTGGGCTTTATTGGCTGGACTGACGTATGAAAGAACCCCGCACAGGAGGCGTGCTAGATATTGAAGGTGCATAATAAGGCTCCCAAGGCCTAGGAGGAACTGGAGTACCACTGGCTGCTGGAAGAGCTGAATGAACGGGGTAACTCATATAACCCCTACCATGACGACCTACTGCTGGGGCATGGGCACCAGAGAAATGGCCCGACTCTTGAGACCTCTTGGCCTTCTTCTCCTCTCTCTCCCTAGCATGCATACTCTCAATCCTCCTGGCAATGCTCACCACCCATTCATAAGAAATATCCATTTCCAACTCACAAGCCATGCTAGACCTAATGCTAGGAATAATTCCCTCAATAAACTTTCAAACCCTCTTGCAAATAGTAGAAACCAAGGCTGGTGAATGTCTATCCAAACTAATGTAACGGACTGCATACTCTAAGACAATCATAGCACCCATGTTCAAATGCTCCCTGAGGCTTTGAGGAACATACTCTCTCAGGAACAAATCTAAAAACTGAGCCCAAGTCAGTGAAGTAGGCTTATCCATACTATCTAACTCATACGTGTGCCACCACTTAAGGTGGCTCCTCGAAGTTGGAAGGTAGTGAAGGAAACTCCGCTCGATCCTGAGATACCCATGGTATGAAGAATACTGTATCGCTCATCTAGAAATCCCAGCGCATCATCTGATGCTAAACCATTAAACATAGAAGGCTTGTACTTCTTAAACCTCTTAAGCCTTTGTTGCTCATCCTCAAAAGTCGTTGTCCTATCCTCAGGCTGATCTAGAACTATGGGTTGTACCGAAATAATCTCTGGAACCTTCTCAACATGCACTCACTGCTCAAGAGTACGGGTGGCAGGAGTTTGTGCTCCTCCCCTGGCCTAGGATATAGTTGCAACAAGGGGAAACAACCTTGCCTAAGCCAAAGTAGTGTACATGCTCATGAATTGTGCTAGAGTCTCTTGAAGTGCTGGCTGATAACTAGGGAATATGATGCATTTTACACTACTTCATGCTCAAGTTTGATTAGAAATGTGTATAAAATAGTCTCAAAGGCTCATAAGTTGTGCTTGATTGCAAGTTTGACCAATAAGGTGTCAAAGATTAGCTCAAAAAGGAGTGAAACTGGCACAAGTACAAATTCAAGCTCAGGAAAATAGGGCCAGTAACGCCGCACACCATTTTATACGGTCCGTAGAGTGAGATTTAGAGAGGCTTCTATTCAAGTAAAAAGGCAATGCGACCATACGAGCTTTTGTATGGTTTGTACTAGGATCAATGCGGTCGCACTCAATTTAGTGTGGTCTGCATAAAGAAGGTTCAGAGAGTTGCCAGTTCCATGTTTGAAGCCCAATACGGTCTGCTCTCCATTTCATGCGGGTCGCACTAGAAGCCATTGCGGCCGCACTCAATTTTGTACGTTCCGCATTGCTCAAGTTCAGAGAGTCGTTTGTTCATGTTCACAGACCTAGTGCGGCTGCATGTGATTTTGTGCGGTCTGCTCTAACCCCACAAGGGTATTTTTATCCAGATTTATCGGCATAGTATACATACCTTCTTTTCCCATTTTTAGGTAAGCAGATAGTTTGTACTGAGAGTTGCGCTCGTGACTTAGAATATTTTAGCTATTTTAAGTAATTTTAGCTTCATTTCAACATTGAATCTTCTAGTTTAATTTTGCAATTGATTAATATGAGTTTTTTTTTCATTTTTTTTTCTCCAATTATAAGCAGCTAGACACATAAGATAGGGTATGGCTCAACCCTAGTGTGGGTAATTGGTGGGTCATGTGTTTTAGGGCTTGATCGACTATGTGTGTTTGATATTTGGACTAATTTCATGTTTAATTGCTGAATTAGTAGTTGCAAACACTAGTTTGTGTTTAGTTTACTTTGGCTCTTCTTGAGAAAGAGAGTCTACAATAACAGCAACAACATCCTAATATATCCCACAAGTGGGGTCTGAGTAGTGTAATATGTACGCAGACCTTACCCCTACTCCGAGGGATAGAGAGGTTGTTTCCAGGTGACCCTCAGCTTAGGAAGGAAACAAGTGACAGAAACAAGTAACGATATATTAGTACAAGCAATAAACTCATAATAAATACCATAAAATACGCAACATAACATAAAATAACAAAATAACAAAAATATAAGGAATATAGGAAATACGAGAAAGAGGAAAGTATACTAATATCTAGAATATAAAGCCCTGCATCAGTAGCTGATCAGTAGCATCCTAAGCCTAACTCCTAACTATCTAGTCTCACTCTAGCGTGCTGTAGAAATATTCCCAACTTCCCCCAACCTACAACCTTAATGCTCGACCTCCACAATCCCCTGTCAAGGGCCATGTCCTCAGTAATCCTAAGTCGCGTCATGTCTTGCCTGATCACCTCTCCCCAATACTTCTTCGGCCTCCCTCTACCTCTCCTCGTGCCCACTACCGCCAGTCGCTCACAACTTCTCACTGGTGCATCAGCGCTCCTCCTCTGAATGTGCCTGAACCATCTGACTCGATTCCCGCATCTTGTCCTCCATGGTCGCCATGCCCACCCTCTCTCGAATGTTTTCATTCCTAATCTTATCCATCCTTGTATCCTCACACATCTACTTCAACATCCTCATCTCCGCTACTTGCATATTTTGGATGTGTGAGTTCTTAACCGGCCAACACTAGGTCCCATACAACATGGATGGTCTAACCACTGCTCTATAAAACTTTCCTTTTAGTAACGATGGCACTTTCTTATCACACAGGACTCCCATTGCTAACCTACACTTCATCCACCCCACCGATATATGGTGTGTTGTCCCCTGAATAACAAGGTACTTAAAACTACCCCTCTTAGGGATGACTTGGGAGTCAAGCCTCACTTCCACTCCCATCTCTGTCGGCTAAGCCCAAATTTGCACTCGAGATATTATGTCTTCGTCCTGCTCAACCTAAAACCTTTCGACTCAAGGGCCTGTCTCTAAACCTCTAGCCTCTCGTTGATGCGCGTCTTGTCTCGTCAATTAGTACTATATCATTAGCCAATAGCATACACCATGGCACCTCCCTTTGAATATTATGCGTTATTGCATCCATCACCCGGGCAAATAAGAAAGGGTTGAACACAGACCTTGGTACAACCCCGTAACAACCAAAAAATGCTTGGAGTCGCCTCCTACTGTCCTAACCTGAGTCTTAGCTCCATCATACATGTCTTTAATAACCCTAATGTATGCAAGCAGGTCCCCTTTAACCTCTAAGCATCTCTATAAGACCTCCCTAGGAACCCTGTCTTATGCTTTCTCTAGATCGATAAACACCATGTGGAGATCCTTCTTCTTATTCGTGTATTTTCCACCATCCTCCTAATAAGGTGGATAGCTTCTATGGTAGATCGCCCTGGCATGAACCCAAACGCGTTGTCTGAAATAGACACCGTCCTTCGCAGTCTCATTTCTACCACTCTCTCCCAGACTTTCATAGCATGACTAAGTAATTTGATACCCCTATAGTTGTTACAGCTTTAGATATTACCTTTATTCTTATACAATGGAACCATTGTACTCCACCTCCACTCTTCAGGCATCCTATTAGTCTTGAATATAACATTAAACAACCCAGTAAGCCATTCAAAGCGTGCTCTACCCACACACCTCCAAAGTTCAATCAAAATTTCTTCTGGCCTGGTAGCTCTACCCCTCCTTATCTTACGCATTTCCTCCATCGACCTCAATTTTCCTAAAATCACTTATCTCATGTGGGCTGTCGGCATTTTGCAAATCACCTAATACAATATCGTGATCCCCTTCTCCTTCAGAAGTTTATAAAAGTAGGTATGTCATCTACTCTTAATCTGGTCATCCCCCATCAAAACTTTGCCGTCATTATCTTTTATGCACCTCACTTGGTCTAGATCCCGAGCCATCATCTCTCTTACCTTAGCGAGTCGGAATAGCTTTTTCTCCCCGCCTTTCTTCCCTAGCTCCGCATATAGATGAGCAAAAGCTGTCGTCTTAGCCTCTATAACTGCCATCTTCGCCTCCCTCCTCGCAACCTTATACATGTCACTATTCGCTCTCTTCTCCTCCTCACCAGTGCTCCCTACTAATCGCAGGTAAGCCGCCTTCTTCGCTTTCACTTTACCTTGGACAATTACATTCCACCATCAGTCTCCTTCGTGGCCACCGGTGCGACCTAAAGATATCCCTAACACCTCTCTCGTCGCCTTCCTTATACAGTTTGAAATTGGTCCAATAAGAAATTGGGGCATACTCAAGAGATTGATAACCCAAATTAAACGGTTAAACCTAGAGATAGTAATAACCTACATGAACCTTGATTGCTTGTGCAAATTTGCATACCCAATTGGTCTTGAGAAAGTCAATTCGGGAAAAATCACTCGAACTACCGAGAGGTATAGAGTGAGTAGAAACAAGCAATGGTTATATTATTCTCTCCAAATGTGACAATCTAGAATTAAACTCAAGTATCCGTTAATTGACCACCTAGGAGAAAGTCACTACTCTAATCATTTGAACAACTCATAATATTTTAAGCTTAGCTTATTTTAGTCTCATTGAGCATTGTATTTTTATAAAAATTAGAATCTTAATCAAAACCAAAAATGTGTAAAAGTGCAATTAAGAGGATATACACAACTCCACTTTAGGTTGACACCCAACTTCAATATCTAGCTCTTTGTGGAAATCGATCCTAACCTTAATCGGGTAATAGCTGCTTCGACCTCTCTTGCTACTCAATAGTAGTACAGGGTTGGCCCCGATATCTTTTTGGCACTGTTATCGGGGAGCTAATGGTTAAGGCTATCTATCTAAATAGCTTTGTGTATTGTTCTTTTTTCTTTCTTCGTTACTAATTCGTGTGTATCAGAACTTCAGGTACAAAATGGCATTAAATGCTAATGACCCTCTTGGAAACGTGATTGCAGGGGAGGAGGTTGATGAAAATGGAGAGGATGAGGTACCTTTTGTACCTCTAGGACAACGATGAGGCCGCCAGGCTAATGTTAATGAAAATGTTCCAGACTCTCTTCTGCCACCTCCAAGAGTGGTTCCTCGAGTGCTCCCAAACCAAGGCTATGCAAGTGCAATTGTACCACCTTCGGAGTCGGGTGGGCAATTTCCAAATTACTAAGGTGATGCTGACATTGCTGGAGTAGCGTGGGTATTTCACGAGCTCTACTAATCAAAATGCATACAAACATCTCAAGGGGTTCGTGGATACCTGTTGGGGGGAGCTAGCAAACTAATGTGTCTGAGGGTACTATTTAGTTGAGACTCTTCCCATTTTCACTTAGAGGGAAAGTGTTGAATTGGCTTGAGCGACTTCCCTACCATTTCATCACTACTTGGGATGAGCTGATGGACAAGTTCATTGCAAAGTTCTTCTCACTGGGCTATATGGCAGCATTGCGGAGTGAGATCTTAGCTTTCAAGCAGGAGCCCACCGAACCATTGCATAAGATTTGGGAGCGATATAGAACCATGGTGAAGGAATGCCCCAACAATGATATGATAAAGAATATGTTGCAACAAACTTTCTACCGGGGAATCAACACAACAAATCAATGCATAGTGAATCAACTTGCTGGGGGTAATTTCATGAAATTGACGTATGATGAAGCTTGTGCCATTCTTGACGAGATTGCTGGCACATCCTCCGCTTGGAAAAGTAGAGCTAATGTGCCCCAGGGTAATCCATAGTCACTCATTTTCACAAAGAATTACATGATCATGGGTAGGCGATAATGATTTGAAAACAACCATGAACCAACTAGCAAAGGCATAGTTACAACAAGTTCAAAATCCTCGCCAAGTGAATGTCATGGAGGGCGTTAACATGCTAGTAAACCAAATAAGACAAAGAGGTTAATAGAACTAAGGTAATTCTGATCAATTTGACAATGATGGTAGTGGATTCCAAGATGATGGATATGATGGGCAGAATGAAGAGGTACAATATGTGAATAATTACGAAGGCCAAAGAGGCAATTCTTCAGCCAACAGCAATAATGGAGATCCCAAGAAAATTAGGGTATTCAACAACAAGGCAACAATAATTGGAATAATCAACAACATGGGAACAACAATTGCGGAAACAATAATCAAAACCCAAGCTGGGGCAATCAAAACAACGATCGGAGCAATTAAGGAAACTGGGCAACAACATAAACCAGGGTAGATTGAACAATAACCAGGGAAATCAGGGGGAAGGCTTTCAAAGTCCCCCAATGTACCAAAAATTAGGCAATCCGTCACCTTGTCCATCCCAAGGTCCTAATTCTTATAGCAATGATATGGGTAAAATCGAAATTATGTTCTAACAAATGATGAAGAACAATGCTGACTTCGATGCGCAATTAGCTTCTTACAGCACTTCAATCAAGAATTTGGAGGTACAGCTAGGCCAAATCTCGCAATATTTAAATACTCACCCTAAGGGAGCTCTACCAAGTGCTAAAGTGGTTAACCCAAAGGGTGGGAACAATCATGTTATGGCGGTAACTACTAGGAGTGGACGAGGTGGTGATGTGAATGCCTCCAATCAAAAGTAAGTTTTGGGTGATGAAGTTGAGTTACAAGAAAACGAAGTTTCTTTGGTGGTTGAGAATGTGGTTGATGATAATGTGAACGAAGAAGTGAGGCTTGATATTCAAGATGCCGAGGTGGAAACACAAAATGACGTGAACCCTTCTAGGGAACACGTAATAGACATGCCAGAGCCGGTTGTGCCAAAAGCCAAGGTACCATTTCCTAGGCCACCTCCACCTTATCCTCAAAGGCTAGCCAAGAAAAATAATGAAAATCAATTCAAAACGTTCATTGACATAATGAAGAGCTTATCCATCAATGTGAATTTGGTGGAGGCTTTAGAGCAAATGTTTGGCTATGCCAAATTCATGAAAGATTTAGTGACAAAGAAAAGATCCATGGACTGTGAAACTACTAAGATGACCCACCAAGTTATTGCTATAATGCATTCAATGGCTCTGAAGTTGGAGGATCTCGGTGATTTTACTATCCCTTACACTATTAGAAGTGCAGGCTTTGCAAAATCTTTATCTTATTTAGGGGCAAACGTTAACTTTATGCCCTACTTAGTTTTTAAGACTTTGGGTATTGGGTCATCGAGGCCGACTTCCATGAGATTGCAAATGGCGGATAGGTCAATGAAATGACCATTGGGTATTGTTGATGATGTGCTGGTCCGAGTGGACAAATTTATCTTGCCAACTAATTTTGTGATCTTGGATTGTGAGGTAGATTATGAAGTACCGATCATATTAGGGAGACCTTTCCTTGCTACGGGGAAGGTTCTAGTTAATGTAGAAGCAGGGGAACTCACTTTTCGGGTGGGTGATAAAAAGGTAGTCTTTCATGTGTGCAAGTCAATGAAGCAGCCCAATTGTACCAAAGTGTGCTCATTTGTGGATCTTGTTATTGATGTGTTAATTGATTATACTAGTGCAATGATCAATGTGGAAGACCCTCTGGAGGCTGTATTGTTAAATCTTGATGTCAATGATGATGCAAGTCGAGTGGAGTGTGTAAATTCTTTACATGGAATGAGCTCTTATTCTTATGAGCCTAGGAAACTCTCTTTGGATATTGAAAATAGAAAGACTCCTCCAACAAAGCCCACAATTGAGGAAAATCCGGTGTTGGAGTTGAAGCCATGCCTCCACACCTCAGGTATGAATTCTTAGGCCCTAGTTCAACTTTACCAGTTATTCTTTCCTCTTGTCTTACAAATATGCAGGTAGATGCCACATTGGCGGTGCTCGAAAAGAGGAAGAAGGCAATTGGATAGACTTCAGCTGATATTCGGAGAACAAGTTCCGCATTCTGTATGCACAAGATTATTCTTGAAGATGATGCAAAACCCTCCTTGGAACATCAATGGAGGTTAAACAAGGCAACACATTAAGTTGTGAAAAAGGGGGTGATCAAGTGGTTAGATACCGGAGTCGTGTACCCTATCTCTGACAGCTCGTGGACTTCACAGATGTAGTGTTTGCCGAAGAAGGGTGGTATTACCGTGGTGACCAATGATAACAATGAACTAATTCCTACCCGGATAGTTACCGAATGGAGGGTATGCATGGACTACTGCAAGCTGAACAAGGTGACCCACAAGGATTATTTCCTATTGCCTTTCGTTGACCAGATGCTTGATTGTCTTACTAGGCATGCCTTCTATTGCTTCTTGGATGGATTCGTGGTACAACCAAATCTTGATTGCTCCGTAGGATCAGGAGAAGACCATATTTACTTGTCCATATGGCACATTTTCTTTTTGTGGGATGTCTTTTGGGTTGTGTAATGCATCGATGACATTCCAACAATGTATGATGGCCATTTTCACCGATATGGTGGAAGATATTTTGGAGGTGTTCATGGACTACTTTAGTATGGTGGGTGATTTATTTTATGAGTGTTTGAAAATCTAGATAGAGTGTTGGGCTGTTATGTAGACACCAATCTTGTACTCAATTGGAAAAAATGCCAGTTCATGGTCGAGGAGGGCATAGTGTTGGGTCATAAAATTTCAAAGCATGGCATAGAAGTTGATAAGGCCAAAATAGAGGTCATTTTAAGGCTTCCTCCCCCCACTTCTATCAAGGGGGTTAGGAGTTTTCTTGGGCAGACGGGGTTTTTCTAGAGATTTATAAAAGATTTTTCGAAGGTAGTGAACCCTTTGTGCAAGCTACTAGAAAAGGATGCCAAGTTCGTGTTCGATGAGGGATGTATGCAAGCATTTGAACTTATCAAGCTTAAGTTTACCACCACTTTATCATTACCGCACCTAATTGGAGTTTGCCATTCGAGCTCATATGGGACGCGAGTGACGTTGCGTTTGGGGCAGTTTTGGGTCAAAAATTTAACAAAATGATTCATTTGGTGTACCATATGAGCAAGATAATGAATGAGGCTCAAAGGAACTTCACGGTAACTGAGAAAGAGTTTTTCGCTATAGTATTCACAATGGAGAAGTTTCAGCCCTATCTCATGGGAACCAAGGTCATAGTGCACGCTGATCATGCAACCATTAGGTACTTGATGACAAAGAAAGACTCCAAATCTAGGCCGATGAAATGGGTCTTGTTACTTTAAGAGTTTTATTTAGAAATTGTGGACCGAAAAGGTAGTGAAAACCAAGTAGTGGACCAGTTATCCCTCTTGGAGGAGGAAGGAAGGCCGTGTGATGGCCTAGAGATCAATGATGCATTTCCCGATGAGCAGATACTTTTTGTGTCAATGAGTGATATGAGAAATGTTGTTGATTACCTTGTGACTGCCATCATTCTGTTTGAGCTCTCTTCTAACCAAAGGAAGAAGCTCAAAACGGGATAGTTTGGATTTCTATTTGGATGATCCGTATATGTTAAAGATTTGCAGTGATGGTATTCTCGGTAAATGTTTCTCGGAGGAAGTGCAGTTGAGTATCTTGGAGGCTTGTCATTCCTCGCCCTATGGTGGCCATCATGGTGGGGCGAGGACGGCTTCCAAGGTTTTTAGTTATGGGTTTTATTGGCCAACTATGTACAAAGATGCAAGTGATCTGGTGAAGAGATATGAGAAATGTCAAAGAGCGGGTGGAATTTCGAAGAAAGATGAGATGCCTCTCAATACCATTCTTGAGTTTAATATTTTTGATGTATGGGGCATTGATTTTATGGGCCTGTTCGTTAGCTCGTGTGGAAATTCCTACATCCTAGTGGCGGTTGACTATGTTTCAAAAAAGGTCGAGGTCGTGGCTTTGCCCAACAGTGAAGCTGGGTGCGTGGTTGCATTTTTCAAAAAGAGCATTTTACAAGGTTTGGTACTCCTTGTGCAATCATAAGTGATGGGGGTCATACTTTTGCAATAGAGCTTTTGACACCTTGCTTGGATAGTATGGTGTCAACCATAAAGTATCTACTCCTTATCATCCTCAGGCGAGTGGTCAAGTTGAAGTCTCAAACAGGGATATCAAGAATATTTTGTCTAAAACAGTCAATGCAAATAGGACCGACTGGTCTTATAAGTTGGATGATGCTCTATAGGCGTATATGGCTGTCATGCCCTCTATTTTCTCTCTCTGAATCGGGAGATCGGGCTTATGAAATTTTGGGTATAGGACAACTCATTCCTTTTGGGAACTGAATTTTGCATTTGAAGAGTCACCACCTAATGTATTAAGGTGCATTTGACACCTAGGGTTCACTTCTACGTTTGTTTGATAACCAGAGATAGGGTAAGGGCTTGAAATTATCCTAAGGGGAAGGTGTTAGGCACCCCTCAGGATCCACTAGTGTGGTTCTCGACCACAGAGTTCTTTGTAAATTTGGTACAATTAATATGCAAATAGATAAGGCTCAAATAAGAGGGGATTTTAAAATAGAGTGATCATTAAAAAGGGCTGATTTTTGAAAAGAAGTCATAATTCTTTGAACGAAAAGAAATAAGGGGGGGAGGGGGTCCCAAGTTTATTTATATATGGATCAGATCAATGTAATATCTGATAATCAATCCTCTAAAGAAGGGCTACACATGGCATTAGCGCACCGATAATCATATCCATATCTACCCTTCCCACCTCTTTAAGGTACTAAAGCGCAGATTTGGTCTCGACCACTATTGCATGCTACTACCCGTCACATTCTTATCAGTCCCGGAGATACAAAGGACTAATATTCCTAAAGGTAGGGGATATTAGGCTGACTTTGTGGTTTCAAAGGTGAAAAAAACTAAGGCGACATACAAAACACATAGGACTGCACATTAAGGGGGGGGAGGGGGGGAGCACGTAAACACTAAAGGGTCATGTACATCTCCTCAAACAAGGCACATAAAAAGCATGACTTAAACAACAATCAAGGTCTGAATCGAAAAATACTAAGGCAAGGGGAGTTTAAGTTGTTGAAGCGACCAATTTATTACGAAACTCAGATAAGAAGTCCGAATCAGGCCTGCCTGCTGGTTGCAACAATTATTAGTTAACAGAAGTGAGCTCGGTTTTATTTGTTGTTATTACCTAAGGCTTGCCTAAGTGTTTGGGTGAGATCCTATAAACATGGTACCTATTAATGATTCAGAAAGTGGAATAGCTGTAACAAATTTAACACAAGTGGTTTGAGATCCTATAGACATGCTCGCTAAACCATGTTAATAAGACGAGAGTAAGTTATTTTAGAAAACTAGTTTAGAACAATATGGATTAGGCTGATTTTAAGCTGAACTGATTTCAGATTCTACAGACATTGTAGCTAGTATTGTTGATTTTAATCTTGTGGACTTGATATCTAGCATTGCTTATTTTAATTCCTATAGACATGGTAGCTAGTATTGTTGATTTTAATCCTATGAACATAATATCTAGTTGAACGTGAGATGGAAACAGGCAGGATTTCCTTGAAATTCTTATAGGCATGATTTCTAAGAAGGATACTGATTTATGATCAATTAGAACCTAATAGCATGGTGTCAAAGATACTGATTTATAATTAATTACAACCTAAGAGCATGGTGTCTAAGAGTGATAATGAACATGCAGAATCGAAGACAAATCTTACAGGCATGTTATTTAGATGCAAAATTTAAGACAAGTCCTAATAGATAGGTTCTCTAATAAACATGCATATTAAAAGAAAAGTCTTATAGGCATGTTCTCTGCCCTTTCAATAATTAAGAGTGCACAATTACCCAGCCTTTTCCCACTAGCCAACCCTGAATGTTTATTACAAATTATTACAGATCACTTGCTGGATTACATCAAAAATGTAAAATAAGAAGTTACAACCAGAGGACGCCTGATACTTGACTTTTTCTCTGAGTTAGGGAATAAACCACCTTAAAATGTCATTTTGTTTCCAAAGCCTTTCTTAGACCTAGGTGTGTCAGAGTTCCCTAAGACTATCAAAGGGCCCCGACAATGGTTACACCCAAGTTTACAGAACTAGATAGATATGAGTGCAATGTAGAAGGGCCAGCCCTTATGTGTCCAAGTTTAGAGGGAGGTCATGGGTCCCAATGCAAGGCTCACATAAGAGGGGAAGAACCGAAGTCTAAGAATATGGTGAAAGCACAAGAATAGAGATTTAAAACTAAGTAGAGAATAGATAGGGGTAAGAGGGATGGAAAATAGTAGTAGTAAGGCATTAGAATAAGTAATTTCATACAAAGGGGTCAAGGGTTGGGGAACACATTGTAAGGAGCATATGTCCTTAGGCAGGAATCAGGTTTGGGCATGCACAACAATAGATGGTACTAGCATGCCCGTAAACCAACCAGTGAACACAACACACAGAGGGGATATGGAGCTTATGAACCAGAGGGGTCAGGTTTGGGTCATGCACTGCAATGTCTAATGCTGACATGCCCCAAACCATCCAAGGAATACCAAACACATTGGGGTTATGGGGGTTTATGATTCATAAGTCATAATAAGTGACTGATAGAGTTCATACAATAAATAATTAATTCAACATAGAAATGGGGCAGATTACAGCATGCTTAGTAATGCAACTTGATTTAACAAAAGCATGGAAGCAATACTGAAGGAAATAGTAAAGAAACATGTTGTTGTTGTTGCTGAAAATTAGTTATAACATACAGTAAAGAAGAAAATGCAGAAAGAAAAGTAAGCAAGTTTCCCACATCCTAGCCTTGGCTTTCAGCTAGCTAGGTAAGGCAGCAACACAAGTAGTAACAGAGAAAAGAGAGAGAGTTTTAGCAGAGTGTGTGTTTTGAACTGTGTTTTGAACTCAAGTCTTTATTTGGTAATTAAAATTTTTATTAATCACCAAAGTGTTTAATGTACATATTCATAGCCCAGCTTGATACTCAGCTGGCTATCAAAAGGAGCAAAAATGAATATCCTATACTGTCCAAAAGACTAGCATTATAATAGATAATGCTGAAGAAATACTCTTAGCCTAGGAGGAGCTCTAACATTACAAGTATAAGGAATATTTCTAAGCAGTTTGTCACTGTCACAATAGGTGTTTCCAAATATTCTCGCATTCCTTTCTAGCCATAAGACATAAAACATCTCTGTCAATGTCATTTTGACTATATGAGCTCGAGGAGATTTGCCTTTAGATTGCTCAATGAACCACTGGACAAATTGGAGCCAGTTTGACCAGTAGGTTGCTTAGTTCCAATCCATTGCAGTGTGTGATCTCTCAGTTGGGATGCATAAATGCAATCCAGGAATAGGTGTTCTCTGGATTCCATAGCTTGTTGGCACATAACACAAGTGTCTGTCACATTCAGGTTCCATTTGATCAGCCTATCTTTGGTAGGCAGTCTGTCTTATAATAGTAGCCATAGGTTGAAGATTGCTTTAGGTCGAGCAGCATTCTGCATTGTTAAGTTCTTCCACATGACTCTCGGTGCTTCTCCAATCTGTTGTAAGTAGAGCCTTCTTATAGCGCAATCAGATTTATCCAACAATTGATGTTGCTGCAATAGCTCAATGCCTTCAATGATCTTCCGGACCATCCAACTAGCCTGTTTTGAACTCAAGTCTTTTTGTTCCTTGTGTTCGTGTGTTTGAAAGAAGAGGGGTGCGGGATATTTATATCCTTTTAAAAGTGAGTGAAGGAGAGGCAACAAGTAAAATCTTAGTGCAAATATGGAAACATTCAATCAGAATCAATTATACAAGTGATTCCCTTTAATTAAGGAATCACTGTTTAACGGATTCAAAATAAGGAAGGAAATCAATGTAGAGATAGCCTGATCATTGCCAAAAAAAAATTAGTAAGAACATTAAGTAAGCAATCGAGTCTAAGTACAGAAATATACTTATTTTGGAAATAGATTCACCAAGGTAAATATTATAATAAAGGGAAAGGAATCAGTAAATTCTAAATAGGCGAGTAAAATCATGGTTCATAAAAGAAAAGCTTTGAAATTAGTCACACGGTTAGGGTCAACCAAAGAAGAAACATGCTTCTGCACTTTAGTATATAAACAGAGTGAACAGAAGACATCAAGCATGTGAGGCCAAGAATATAGGCAAAAGAGATATTCACAAACATGTAGTAATGGCAAATATAAACGAGGGTTCAACAGTAAAGTAAACATTCGAATCATAGTAACCAAGTAGATCAAGTCACATGGAATCCTCTGAGTATCAGGACATGCAAAGGTCGCACATAGCAGGTGGGGGAAACCCTTTCAAAAGTTAGGGTTTTAGCCATAGTCAGATAAGTCACATAGTGAAAATAGCTTCTAAAAAAAAGCTTTCAATCGCGTCAAGTACTCGAACAAGCAACTTCAGACCCCAAAGACCTAGGGTTTCAACAACAATCGAGTTTTAAAGATGTTAAACAAATAAATCAAACAAGTACTAGCAAACAGTTTCACAATTTGAATGAACCCAAAGAAATGAGGTTTTAACAATAATCGAGTTTAAAGATGATAAACCAAACAAGTCAAACAAGTACTAGCCAGATGAGTACACATATAACGAATATCTTCAGAACTTGAATGAACCCAAAAGAAAATAGGGTTTGCAACATGCTAACTCATATATGAGAACAACATGAGCGAGATATAGAAAAATCACAGACACATTAAAATCAGAGAAGAGATTTTAAAAAGAGAAACTTGAAGGAAAACCTTAATCGGAAAGTGAAGAGTCATTTTGAAAGAACGGTCAAAGAAACTTCGAGGAACACTTAAGAAGTTCATGGTAAGAATAGATTAAGGTAGATTTGAAAGAAATCGAAAAAGTATTAGAAATTAGGGTTTCAAAAAAAATCAAAAGCAATGAGAAAGGTCTTGAAATTTACCGATCTAACCAGAAGAGTCAACGGACTGACTCTAATAGCCATGGCTGGACGGAGAACGGTTAGGGATGACCAGAGAAATGTCATCGAGCAAAGATAAGACCAAACCTCTCAAAAGTCTAGTCATGAGACCATAGAACCAAACACATATAATCCATTCAAGGCTGGTACACGTCTCAGATAACCCTGGAAGGCCATGAATTAGGATGGATTAGGGTGGCGGCAGCTAGAGTTTGGGTGGTGTTGCAGAGAGTGTTTGAGAGGAAAAGGTTTCAAAGGCGGCGGATTGTGAGAAATGATAGTGTTTTGGGGGGTCGTTTGAAATTAATTAAGGCAAGGGCAACTATTGGTTGTTGATCTGAATGATCAACGGCCTGGATTAAAACCGGTAAGTAGAGAGGTTTATGAAACTGGGTTTGGGTCTGGTCCGATGGGTTTAATTGGGTTAAGAATTGGGTCAAAATTGGGGTAGGATTTAGGCTATGATTGAAATGAATTTGGGCTATTATTTAAATAGCTAATTTCCCCTTTTAGAATTATAAAAAGTAGCAAACTGATTTTGAGAAATAAATTAAAGGTGGCAAAATAATTTATGACCAATAAATAACCATTTAAAAATACAAGACTTAATCCTTATGAATATAAATGTAATTAATCCTAAAAGAGGCTAATGTTACAATTATAAAATTTTAGCCCTAAAAATACTAATTAATTTTGTAAGAAATATGAAAAAATTTCTTTAGCTATATTTTACTAAATATAAAAAAGTTTCACAGGCGAATCACCAAAATTGATAATTTTAGAAATAATTATTGGATTTTCATGGATAAATAAGGGAATAAATCTATACAAAAATCATTAAAATTAAGGAAAAATAATGGAACACTTGGATATACTTATACATGTATGAATATGCCATTTTAAAGGTACTTTTCATATAAAAAATATATAGAAAAAAATTGGATATCAACAGCTGCCCCTCTTTTCCCGGAAAGGACGAAAGAATTGTCGGGTAAAGATATGAAAACCAAATTTGACCGAATGAAAAGGTTTGAAGAAGGTAGGTCGCGCCCTAGCCTCTGAGCTGCCTACATATTCTTGGTTTTACAGAAATCAAGCCGTATGTAGTTCAAGATCCATCGGTAGAGTATGCCAACAGGTACTTTTCAAGAAGATATTTAATGCTTCGGTCAGGGCGAGTGAAAGGCTTGCGAGAATAGTTAGGTTTGATCTGGCTGCGGGCACTGTGAGCACCTAATTTTTGACCACACCCAAATTCTATACTAGTTTAGTGTAAATATTTCTTTTACGATTAATCTTAATATTTTAAAACTTTTATTTTACTCTTAGTAGGTTTTAATTAAAAAAAATATATACTAACTATATATTCACATTCTTAGTAAGTTTTACTCCTAGTTTTAAATAAAAGAAAAACTAAAAAATAAAATCTAATTAGAATTTTAAATGTAAGCTATAGTATTTTTCTTAGTATAATTTAAACTACAATATAAATATTTATTTTTTCTTATGTATATAATATTTAAGTATAGGGCAGCTAACTAATATTTTTAACTATGCATTTTACTTTCTAATTTCTTCATTAATAAAGAATAAGTAAAAGTTATTAAAAAAAACTAACGAAAAATAAAAAAAAGGCAAAGCAAATAATAATAATAATAATAATAATAATAATAATAATAATAATAATAATAATAATAATAATAATAATAGTGGTAGTAATAATATAATAAAAAGGGATAAATCTTAAAAGATTCAAACAAAATTATTCCAACCACTTACCATGATCTTCTCAACCTCCTTCTCCCACTTCAACTCTAACTCTAACTCTTTTACATACCACCCACATTCCTTTTATAAAAGGGCAACAGAACATAAAACATAAAAAAAAAAAAAGGAAAAGAAAGAAACGTTGAAGAAAAGAAGGAAAAAGGAAAAGAAGATACATTGAAAAAAAAAGAAGAAAAGAAAGAAAGAAACACAAGAAACAGAAAGAAAGAAAGAAATAGAGAGAAGAAAAGAGAAAGGATTAAGAAAAAAGAGAACGAAAACAAAGAAAGAGAAAAATTGAACGTGAAAGAGAAAATTTGAGAACGGAGTTGGCTATATCGTTCGCGGTTATGTGTTCATGGTTCTAAAAAGGTTAGTATTGGTTTTTTGGAAATCAGTAGATTATATCTATTGTGAAATCTTCGCAAAAAGGTAATATTGAATCTCCTTATTAGTTCAATGATAATAGCATGATTTAAGTATAAATGTGTGTCAATATTTGTATTAATTTTCTTAAAAGTTTGCTGAATACAAATGTGTTTGCTTACTTGGTATATATAATTTTGCATAGTCTATAATTTACCATCATCTATCTCTATAATTTAGTATATATAGTATTCTTCAATATATCTCTAATCTTGGTTGATTTAAACCATCTTCGAAATTCAGTCAATTAATTTGTCATGAATAAATTTAGGCTTGAACACTTGGTTTAATTAATCCTTAAAATCATCTTTTATTAATTTTGCATAGTCACTCTTGTAAATAGATTATAAATTATGAAAATATTTTTTCCAAGATTGTGATAGATTTATCTCTAAAAAAACAGGAAAAAAAGGGTTTTGTTCTTTTTTGGTATTTACATTTACAAATTGTTTGATTGTTTAGCCATAAAAGCTGAAAATTATCAAGTGCCGATTTAGTAGGAATATTCTACTTAAGAGAAAAAAAACTCTTAAGTAGAACACATTATCCATATCTTAATTTCACTGTAAGTTAAGTTACAATGAAGTTGTTCATTGTATACAACCTCACATTTATTTTATTAGCTAAATTTTTTAATATGAGGTTAGTTACTCAAAGTGGTCTAAGGATATAGATTATTATATTTTTACTACCGAAGTACAAGTTAAAATTTTCAGGAGTTATAATCTTCATTTATAAATTAAATTTGATTGTTTGTTAGCATAAATATATTTTTTGAAAATAAGCATGATGTTGAGGCTAGACTATTAATTATATTTCATTCCTATTCTCGTTGAATGCGGGTCATGGGAGAATATAGTTAATTGGGGCCAAATATATTTCAAGGCCTATTACTAGAAAATAATTGTAAGAGGGTAAAATGATTCATGAAATAATTCAAGACTGGTTCCAATAATAAAACATATAATTGTATATCTTGAATCTAAAAGAAACAAAATAATTGATATATTGTAAAATATTCTATTAGCCCATGTGTTCATACCCAAACCTTGGATTGATATGCTTAAATAATAAAAGAAATATGTGCGCATTCCGCATCTTGATACCTTTTTAATTTAAAATAATTATGTTATAACCATGTGTACGTTCCGTACCTTGATTTAATATTTAATTTCAAGGAAGTACCTTGTGTGCGTATCGCATCTTGGTCAAAATAATTAATAAAAAATATAATAAATTAAGTGAAGCGGTAATAAATAAGTCATAATCAATTAAATACAAGAATAACTAAAAATTTATTTAAGCCTTACATTAATCAATATATGCGATCGTGCTAGAACCACGGGACTCGAGGGGTTCTTTACACATTCCCCTCGGTCAACAGAATTCCTTACTCAGTCTTCTGTTTTCCTAGACCATAAATTAAGAGTCAAACCTTTCTTTTGAAAATGGATTCAAATAAAAGGTGACTTGGAACACCAAAACTCAATTCCAAGTGGCGACTCTAAATAATAAATAATCCCTTTTCAAAATGTCACTTTAATTGGGAAAACTCTTCTAACTCAACCTCGTAATAGGGTTGTGTGGAAAAAAAGAGGTGTGACAGGCACTGGAGTGGGGATGCTCCTGTCTGGATGGTTGTTGCTTGCCGATTTACGTGCAAATAAATAATAAAAGCATATATTGTGCATAAATCTAGACATGATGCAAATTCCCATCGAACCATGAATTTTTTTTCAGACGGTTAGGATAACATCTTTAGACCATGGTTTCCTGGGCCATGAGGCGTATAATAAAGGATCTGCTGTCTATGAAATGATGCTATCGGGCTTTGAAAATGGTGCCTCCGAACCATGATGCCTTTGAATAATGATATGCAAGAAATTGAAAAGGGATCCTTAGGCCATGACATGGTGTTCTCGGGCTATGAGGATGGTGCCTCCAGATAATGATGTCTTTGGATAATTTGATGATCTTTCAGCCCATGAAATACAATCACTTGTGGTGATCTTTCAGCCGTACAATATGGCAGTCTTTCACCCGTGCAATATGGCAATCTTTCAGTCATGCAATGTGACGATCTTTAACTGTGCAATGTGGCAATCTTTCAGTTGTTCAATGTAGATGGAGACAATGTTTGGTCTAGGAAGGCTAAATGGTAACCTTATGCAATATAGATGTAGATAGAGGTAAAGATTAACCTCGGAAGGCAGAATGGTAGCCTTATATAAGCTGGAAGGTAGAATAGCAGCCTTATGCAATGCAATTGCAAATAGAGGTAAAGCTTAACCTCAGAAGGAATAATGGTAGCCTTATGCAAGATGGAAGGTAGAACAGTAGCCTTATGACATGCAAATGTAGATGTAGGTAGAGTTTAACCTCGGAAGGCAGAATGGTAGCCTTATGCAATTTGGAAGGCAGAATAGTAGCTTTATGCAATGCAAATGCAGATAGACGTAGAGCTTAACCTCGGAAGGTATTGGGAAGGCAGAATAGTAGCCTTATACAATGCAAATGCACATAGAGGTAGAGCTTAACCTCGGAAGGCAGAATAATAACCTTATGCAAGAGATAAAATAGCAAATGACAGTAGAGTTTGTTAGCTGATAGCAAATTGCGTTATAGTGATTACTGGGAGAATTGTGACATACAGAACATTACAGGTTCGTGCTGATAGCAAAGGTTGGTAAGTGGGATGGTTTGGATAACCGTATTCCTGAACAATGTTTGCTCTGTGGGCGTATAGTATGTTCAATGATTTCGTAATCCTGGTGCCTGTATCCAAAGAAAAATCGTGAGTTTTGTAAAGGGGACGTTTAGTTCGTATCCTCACTGTCTTTGCTTGACTTGTTTGGCTTTGACCTGGCGATACCATCTGTGTCATTAGGGTAGCGTTGCTAAACATAGTAGTTCCAATAAATACGTATAATTTTGTAAACGTATACATAGATGTATAATTAGATAAATTTTAGATGAACCGGCGACTGTGAAGAGGTTCGAGACATTGCAACCTCTCTTGCTATGGAATTTTGAGGGCCCTCCTCAAAATTCTGCCCCAGTTTGATGGGTTGACATTTCTAACTATTGTTTGTGCGACGATCGGCTGAAATTACTTCGGAATTTTGAGGGTCCTCCTCAAAATTCTTCCCCAATTTCAAATTTTGCATGGAAATGAAAATTTTATTGAATTGTAACTAAACCCATATGGCTGCCTATGTATTTCCTCTTAAATGGGAATCAGGTCAGGTGTAGTTCAATTAACATCATATGGGGAAAATATAAAGATTACACATAATAATGCTTTACTGCATCTGAATTAATCGGCTTTTGGCTAGATCTCTCCATCTATTTCTGCAAGTACGAGGAATCCACTTGTCAAAAGTTGGTGAACCATGTATGGGCCCTACCAGTTGGGAGAGAACTCTTTGGCTTCATCCTGATGCAGAAAAATTTTCTTTAATACCAGCTGCCCCATTGTGAATTGTCTCGGCTTGACCCTCTTGTTGAAGGCTATGGACATTCTGTTCTGATAGAGTTGACCATGGAAAATTGTGTTCATTCCCTTTCCATCTTTAAGAGCTAGCTACTCATAACGACTCTTCACCCATTCTGCATTGTTAAGCTCAGCTTCCTGTATGATCCTTAGGGAACGAATTTCTACTTTATGGGGAATGACGTCTTCCATACCATAAACTAGCATATAGGGGGTTGCCCCAGTTGAAGTGTAAACTATGGTGCGATACCCTAATAGAGCAAATGATAACTTCCCGTGCCACTGTTTATGCTTCTCTATCATTTTTCTTAATATTTTCTTGATATTCTTATTGGCGGCTTCCACAACTCCGTTAATTTTTGGCTTGTAGGCTATAGAATTCTTATGTCTAATCTTGAAGGTTTCACACATAGATTTCATTAAGTCGCTGTTGAGACTGAAGCCATTATCACTAATGATCGGCTCTAGAATACCGAATAGGCAAACAATGTCGCCGCAGACAAAATCTGCCATGACTTTCTTAGTCACTACTCTGCAAGATGCTCCTTTGACCCAGTTGGTAAAATAGTCAATTGCCTCTAGGATAAACATGTGTCCATTGGAAGAAGCATGATCGATTAGCCCAATAACGTCCATTCCCCAGGCGGCGAACAAGCATGGTGAGCTTGTTGTGTTGAGATCGCTCGGAGGTATCTTTATCATGTCTGTATGTATCTGATAGCAATGGCATTTCCACACATACTGGATGCAATCGGTTTCCATAGTCATCCAAAAGTAACCAGTCTGGAGCATCTTCTTTGCTAAGACAAGGTTGCTCATATATGGACCATAGGTCCCAGCATGAATTTATTCTAGCAGCCTGGATGCTTCCTTTGCGTCGACACACTTTAACAGTCCCAATCAGGAGTCCTCCTATACAAGATTCCTCTGGTGTGAAAGAAGTTGTTTGACAATATCCATAGTGTGTGTTTCTGAGTATAATTGGCAAGCTCCAGGTATTCTCTTTTGCCAAATATTCTTTGATATCGTGAAACCAAGGCTTTCTGCATGCTTCCTCTTCAACATGGGCATAGTAGGTTGGCTGATTATGAATTTCCACTGGGGTAGGATCAATGAAATTCTTATCCGGATGCTATATCATAGATGATAGGGTAGCTAATGCATCGGCGAACTCATTTTCGATTCTAGGAACATGTTGGAATTTCGTCTTCATAAACCCTTTTATCAATTCGTACCAGATATATGAGTAAATTTGGTCTACAATCACTAGTAGCTCTTGCATGTTCATATCAATGGCCATTTTGATCCATAAGATGTAGGCTTCATATTTGGCCATGTTGTTGGTGTAGGGGAACCCGAGTTTGGCAGACACAAGATAATGCTGGCCGGTTTCTGATACCACAACTCCTTCTATGCCAACTCCTTTGAAGTTTGCTTCCCATCAAAAACATTCTCCAACAGTCATATGATTCTTCATGTCTTCTCCTATGAATGATACCTTTTCTTTAGGAATATGCATTTTTAGGGGTTTGTATTCTCCATCCACAGGGTTTTGAGCAAGGTGGTATGCTAGTGCTTGTCTCTTGAGCGCCTTTTGAGTCATGTAAACAATGTTGAACTCACTCAACATGATTTTCCACTTGGCTAACTTGCTAGTGGGTATGGGCTTCTGAAAGATGTACTTCAAATGGTCCGTCCTTGATATGAGGTATCTGGTATAGGCATAGAAGTAATGTCTTAGCTTCTAAGCTACCCAAGTCAAAGCACAGCAGGTGTGCTCCAAAAGAGAATACCAAGCCTCATACGGGGTGAACTTCTTGCTGAGATAGTAAATGGCTTGTTCCTTTCTCCTTGTTTCATCATGTTGTCCCAAAATGCAGCCGAATGCTCCATCTAAGACTACAGGGTATAGTAATAAGGGTTTACCTAGCTTAGGAGAGACCAAGACCGGTGGAGTTGACATGTATTCCTTGATTCTGTCGAAGGCCTTAGGCAGTCATTGGTCCATTTGGTAGCAGTGTCTTTCTTCAACAACTTAAAGATTAGTTCACAGATAATTGTAGATTATGCTATGAACCGGCTGATATAGTTAAGTCTTCCCAAGAAGCTCATCACCTCCTTCTTGTTCTTTGGCGGTGGTAGTTCTTGAATGGCTTTGACTTTTGATGGATCTAGTCCTATTCCTCGGCGGCTCACGATAAATCAAAGCAACTTTCCGGCGGGAACCCTAAATGCACACTTTGTGGGATTCAATTTCAGGTTGTACCTTCGCAATCTACTAATGAACTTCCTCAAATCTTCCACGTGATCAGTGGCCTTCTTGGACTTGATAATAACATCATCCACATATACCTCAATTTTCTTGTGTATCATATCGTGAAAAATATTCATCATAGCCTTTATATAGGTGGCTCCTGCATTCTTCAGGCCAAATGGTATCATCTTGTAACAATACATTCTCCACGGTGTAATGAAAACCATTTTCTCAACATCCTCCTCATCCATCCAGATCTAATGATAACCAACGAAGAAATCTACAAATGACTGCAGCCCATGCTTGGCGCAATTGTTGATCAGAATATGTATATTTAGCAGGGAAAGTCGTCTTTCGGACTGGCCCAATTGAGATTATGGTAGTCGACACTGACTCTTACCTTCTCATCCTTCTTTGGTACTGGTACAATGTTGGCTAACCACGCTGGGTACTCAATGACCCTGAGAACCTTAGTTTTGACTTGCTTAGTAAATTCTTCCTTGATTTTCAAACTTATATCAGGCTTGAACTTTCAAATCTTCTACTTTACTAGCGGACATGTCAGATCAGTTAGCAGTTTATGGGCCACAATGGATGTACTTAGACTAGTCATGTCATCATGCGACCAGGCGAATATGTCCTTATATTCCTTTAGAAATTCTGTGTATTCCTTCTTTTCTGATGGCGACAAGTGAATGTTGATTCATGTTTCCTTGACATTTTTTGTATCTCCTATATTAACAATTTTGGGTTCGTCCAAGTTGGACTTCGGTTTGTTTTCAAAGTTCTCAACTTCTTTGACAATCTCCTTAGGTATGTCATTTTCGTCTGAATCAATGTCCATTTATTGCGTTGTCTCATAACATGTCACAGTCATTGGTTCATCAAGATAAGTAATAGTAATGATTTATAAGTAAAGTAATGAGGGAAAAATAATAAAAAGTGTTGATTCATAAGAAAAGTTGAAATGCTTTGAAAAATTTCATAACTGTTTTGAACATTAAAGATCTTATTGCCAGAATAAAAATGCGAAAAAGAAAAATCATCAAGTAAAAATAAAAATAGTGCATGATGCTTGATTTAGTCTTGCTATCCCGATT
This sequence comes from Nicotiana benthamiana, assembly GCA_034376525.1. NCBI lineage: Eukaryota > Viridiplantae > Streptophyta > Magnoliopsida > Solanales > Solanaceae > Nicotiana > Nicotiana benthamiana. Next base: position 96,904,212 of record CM067330.1, read on the forward strand.
CTCGCCGGGCTCTGGTGGTCTTGATGGTCCAGTTGTTGAGAATAACACAACAATCCATATTACCGTCCTCAAGTAGGACTAAGAGGAGGAGTGTGTGGAGGACCCCTGGATCTCATGGAGTAAAATAATGTTTCCAAAGTGCACAAACTAACCTTTGGGAAGGGGAACAACAAAACAAAAAAAAAGGTAACCAAGTTAGTGAGGATCGTAAAAAAAATGTTGCAATATCTAAACACATAGTGCAGGAATATAAAGCATGTCCTAATTTGGGAGCCTCGTTGTGCCCGAGGTAGTACTAGCGACAAATTGATTTGGAGAACTTAAAATGCTAAATGACTTATTTTATTGACAAAAATTAGATGAAATCCCAAATTGACATTTAATAAATAGGAAATGGGAATCACTAATGGCCATTGGGTTTATTACATTTCATAAACCGAAAAGAAAACTCCTATCTACTTGGTCCCAGAAGGACCTTCTCCAGGTTGAATGCTCTCGTTAATCAAATCCTACAGTTCGCGTAGGTTCACCAGTAAAAATGCCTTCGCCGGGTGTTCTCCTTCGTGTCCCTTTGCGTTTTGGCAGTCGGTGACCCTCTTCCTCATTTTTCCTTCCAATTCCACCAGACTGTAATCCAGATATTTCAACTTTCTGCTAGCTTTGGCGGCCTTTGTTTCCACTCATTGATTTGTTCATTTGATAGAAGACTCCTCCACTAGTCTAGCAAGAGTGGGGGCATGCTAATCATACTGAAATTGGGGACCTCGTGCCTTATTTTCGACAAGACAAAAGGGTTAGACCCTTACCCCTACCAGAATCGACTATTTAATATCTACGATTAGCATGAAGCATTTAGTTCTCCAAATAAATGCACAGAATGTGGTGATATCTGTTTGGGTTTTAGGGAAACCTAGTGGAATTTGGATAAGGATATTTTAAAGGATCATAACGTAGACAACATAACTGACCCGACTAGGTTTGACCATTATGCATGCACAGTTTGAACAGGGTAAGGGTTCTATGGGGTTTTAGAATGGTATCCTTAAGCAGACAACTCAAGAGGAAAGGCACGGAACCGTCGACTTTATCGCTGATCGACTAGTTTTACCGCAAATATGCCTTTCTGAATATAGGGGGTAATAATATAGGAAGAGCGCAACCACTCATTATAAGTGTTGATATGGTATTTGTTTGGCACGAGTGGAGTATGAAGTTGAGCATGATTATGCAATAACTAAAAGCATGTTGGCACATATTTGTATGTTAAGAAACCAGCAAATACAACAATTTCATAATTTAAATAACAATAAAGGAAGGAAACAAAGAAGATAAGTTAGCTTTGCCTTTGAACAAAAATTAAATGCTTAAAGAAATTTAAACAAGTAATTGCACATAAAGGGAAGGTACAAAATCACAAAAACAATCTGAAATGGTAAAAGCCTATTATCCCAGAAGAGTGATCATGCTGTCGCGCCCATTTTTTCCCCTCTTTGCATCGGGAGATCATGCTTATGACATTTTGGGTATAGGACAACTCATTCCTTTTGGGAACTGGGTTTTGCATTCGAATAGTCGTCACCTAATGATTTAAAGTGCATTAGGACACCTAGGGTTCATTTCTAAGTTTTTTTGATAACTAGAGATAGGATAAGGGCCTGAAATTATTCTAATGGGAAGGAGTTAAGCACCCCTCAGGATCAACTAGTGTAGTTATCGTCTAGACAGTTCTTTGTGAATTTGGTGCAATTAACATATAAACAGATAAAGGCTCAAATAAGAGGGGATTTTAATACATAGATGTTTGGAAAAAGTAAAATAGAGTAATCATTAAAAATGGTTTATTTTTTAAAAGAAATCATAAATATTGATCACATCAATGCAATACCCGGTAATCACTCCTCTAATGAGGGTCAACTCGTGGTGTTAGCACTGATCATCTTATCCATATCTACCCTTCCCATTCTGTTAAGGTACTAAAGCGCGAATTTGGTCTCGGCCACTATTGCATGCTATTACCCGTCCCATTCTTATTAGTCCGGAGGCACGTAGGACTACTATTCTTAAGGAGAAGGGACATTAGGCTGACTGTGAGATTTCAACGGTGAAAAAAACTAAGGCGATATACAAAACACATAGGACTCCACATTAAAAGGAGGAAGCACGTAAACACTAAAGGCTCATATATATCTCCTCAAACAAGGCAATATATTGCATGACTAAAACAATAATCAAGGTCTAAATCTAAAAATACTAAGGGAAGGGGAGTTTAAGTTGTTAAAGCGACCAAATTATTATGTAACTTAGAAAAGAAGTCCGAATCAGGCATGCCTGCTGGTTGCAGCTATTATTAATTAACAAAAGCGAGCTCAGTTTTATTTGTTGTTATTACCTAAGGCTTGCTTAAGTGTTTAGGTGAGATCCTATAAACATGGTATCTATTACTGATTCAGAATATGGCAAAGGAGTAACAAATTTAAAACAAGCAGTTTGAGCTCCTATAGGCACGCTCGCTAAACCGTGTTAATAAGAGGAGAGTAAGTTGTTTTGAAACACTAGTTCTGAACAGTACGGATTGGGCTGATTTTAAGCTGAACTGGTTTTAGATTTTATAGATGATGCTATCTATTATTGCTGATTTTAGCTCCTACAGACATGATATCTAGCATTGCTGATTTTTATTCTTGTAAACATAATTACTAGTATTACTGCTTTTAATCCTATGGACATGATATCTAGTATTACTTATTTTAATTCCGATAGACGTGGTATCTAGTATTGCTGATTTTTATCCTGTGGACATGATATCTAGTATTACTGATTTTAATTCCTATAGACGTGGTAGCTAGTATTGTTGATTTTTATCCTATGGACATGATATCTAGTTGGACGTGAAATGGAAACAGGCAGGATTTGGTTGAAATTCTTATAGGCATAATTTCTAAGAAGGATACTGATATATGATCAATTAGAACCTAAGAGCATGGTGTCTAAGAGTGATAATAAACATGAAAAATCGAAGATAAAATATTGCAGGCATGTTATCTAGATGCAAAATTTAAAACAAGTCCTAATAGACAGGTTCTCTAAATGCAAAATTAAACATGTAGACTAAAAGAAAAGTCCTATAGGCATGTTCTCTACCCTTTTAATAATTAACCATGCATAATTACCTATACCTTTTCCACTAGCCAACCCCGAGTGTTTATTACAAATTATTACCGACCACTTGCTGAATTACATCAGAAATGTAAAATACGAAGTTACAACCTGAGGAAACCCAATTCTTGACTTCCTCTCTGAGGTAGGGAATAAACCACCTCAAAATGCCATTTTTGTTTTCAAAGCCTTTCTTAGACCTAGATGTGTCAGAGTTCCCTTAGGGCCTTAAAGGGCCCCGGGCAATGCTTACTCCCAAGTTTACAGGACCAGATAGAGATGAGTGCAGTGTAGAAGGGCCAGCCCTTATGTGTCCAAGTTCAGAAGAAGCTCATGGGTCCCAAGGCCTGCTCACACAAGAGGGGCAGAACCTAAGTATAAGAATATGGAGAAAGTGCAGGAATAAAGATTTAAAACTGAGTGGAGAATATATAGAGGGGTGGGGTGATGGGAAAATAGTAGTAAGGCATAGAATTCAGCATTTTCATATATAGGGATCAGGGGTTTGGGAATACGTTGATGTAAGGTCCCGTAAATAATTGTCTCAGAACTTAGTAAGTCGTGGTGTCTACTCTGATTATGTGTTATGAATGTGTTATGAGGAAGAATGTATGGTGCATAATACAGCGGAATCGTCACTCGTTGCAGAAACTAAAGAAAAGCAGTTTGTTGATCCAGCATTAGCATAATTGAAGGAGGCAGTTCTAAGCAACAGAATTTTTGCATTTTCGCTCGGCAGCAATGATGGTGTGCTACGGTTTCATGACAGGTTGTGTGTCCCAGACGTGGGTAATCTTCGGGAGAGGATAATGGCAGAGGCTCATTATTCCAGGTATTCAGTGCACCCGGGCTCTATGAAGATGTATTACGATCTCAAGGAAACCTATTGGTGGCGTGGTATGAAGAAGAGTGTAGCAGACTTAGTCTCTAAGTGTCCGAATTACCAGCAAGTGAAGGCCGAGCATCAGCGGCCGGGAGGGTTGACTCAGCTTATATATATCGAAGTGGAAATGGGAAATGATCAATATGGACTTCGTGACAGGACTACCTCGTACTCAGCATAAGTTCGACTCAATTTGGGTAATTGTGGATAGGCTCACCAAATCAGCTCACTTCTTGCCAGTCAAGTCCACTGATACTGTTGAACAATATGCTCGATTGTATATCAAGGAGATAGTGAGGCTTCATTGTACGACACTTTCTATCATTTCGGATCGAGGATCTCAGTTTACAGCTAACTTCTGGAGGAAATTTCAGGAAGGTTTGGGTACTCAAGTGAATCTTAGCACAACTTTTCATCCGCAATTCAGATACTCGAGGATATGTTGCGGGCATGTGTCTTGGATTTCAAGGGTATTTGGGATGATCACCTGCCTCTTATATAGTTTTCTTATAACAACAACTTCCATGCTAGCATCCAGATGGCCCCATTTGAAGCATTGTACGGAAGAAGGTGTTGGTCCCCAATTGGGTGGTTCGAAGTTGGTGAAGCGGAACTAATAGGGCCAGATCTCGTGCATCAGGCCATGGAGAAGGTAAGAGTCATTCAGGAAAGGATGAAGACTGCTTAGAGTCGATAGAAATCTTATGCGGATGCGCCTTGGGAAGAGAGGAAAACTAAGTCCTAGGTACGTCGGACCTTATCAAGTCCTTCGAAAGATCAGTCAAGTTGCGTATAGGTTGGAATTGCCCCCTGAAATGTCCCTAGTGCACCCGGTGTTCCATGTATCCATGTTAGGGAAAGTTGTGGGTGATCCATCTAAGATTGTGCCAGTTGAAGACATCAACGTTACAAGAGAGTTTTCGTAAGAAGAGATTCCGATTGTTATTTTGGATAGGCAAGTCCGAAAGTTGCGGAACAAGGAGATTGCTATAGTCAAAGTGTTGTGGTGAAACCAAAAAGTCGAGGAAGCCACGTGGGAAGCAGAAGACTAGATGAAGATGAAATAACCCCATCTATTTGAATAAGCTAGGAATGATCGTGCGAATCTTGTCCCTAGGGAAGCTAGTGTTGTGTTCCATTAGGTGTAAGAGCCATCCCTTGTCTTTCCAAGTTCCTTATTATGGTAGTTCTCCAAGTTGTGCTAAAAAGTTTATGTGATGTGATTATTTGAACAATGTGCAATCCTTTTTGGTAATGAAGGTTTTGTGCTCTCATGATAAGGTGATGTAAGAGGCAATGATTAATTTTGCATGGATAGAGAGTATCAGTGTGTTCTAATTGTATAATGATTAGTTTTTGCATGGAGGATTTGTATTGAGATAAATAACTGTGTCGTACTTATGTGTCAGGTAAACGGTTTTGATAGTGCAGATAATTAATGCTTAATTTGATTCCATGTAGTGTACCAAAATGGCTAGAAGTGTGTCGAGGGGTTGAATATGTGCAAGTATGAGAATTTTGCATTTTATAACTGTTGAAAATGTATCAAGTTGTGTAATGGTTCTTAGCAACGTATTTTGGGGATTCTCTGACAGGTGGTTATGTCCATATTACAAAGAAAACTCTGGCGAAATTTTTCTAACACAAACCTGAGAGTTAATAAAAGGTGTAGAAACTAGCATATCATCTTTTCCAACTCGATAATTTCTAATGTTCTCATTCAAGGACGAATGATCTTAAGCGGGGGAGAATGTAAGGTCCCGTAAATAATTTTGTCTCAGAACTTAGTAAACTGTGGTGTCTACTCTGATTATGTGTTATGAATGTGTAGAGTTCTTCGCGGATCGCAAGCTCGCCGCGGTTCAGACCCTTGGCAGTGATTTAAGCCTTTAGAATTGCAAGAATTAAGATTTTTAGAAAAGTGTCAAAATGCGGTTCAGAATGCGGTCGCAAATCAGCTATGCGGATTGCATTTATACCGCAGAATGAATCAGAGAGCAACCAAATTTTAATGTTGAAAATGCGCTCAAATACGCGATCGCATAATCAATATGTGGATTGCAGAGTGATCGCATATTGTCCCTGAAGAAATTCAAAATGTTAGTTCTGCGGTCCATTCTGCGATCGCATAACGCAAATGCGGACCGCATAGCCACCGCATTCCAACCCGAGAGGTTTGAAACTTGAGCCATTTCTATGGTCCATTCTGTAGACCGCATGTCAATTCTGCGATCACAGATCGTGTTCGCTCAGTTATTTTCTAAAATTCTAAGCCCGACCCCTCTTTTAATAAAACACCCCATCTCTCATTAGCCCATTTTCTGAACAAAATAAAAGAGAGGAAGAGAGGGTTCTAGAGAGAGAAAGCTATTTCTTCATCAATTGATCTTTCAAAAATCATCAAAGCCCCGAAAATCTTGAGCATCTGCCTTCCCATCAGATTTCAAGGTAAAATCCCTAACCCTTTTTTCCCTAATTTTCGAACTCAGGTTTGGGGAGGGAGTTTCATACTTTGATTTTGAAAATTCTTGCTAGAAATCCGCATGCATGTCTTCAAAACCCAAAAATCTTTTAAAAAATGATCTGGGTAGTAAATTGTGAATTCATATTCTAAAGGTCTATGTATTAATCATGAACTAGATTGATCCTTCTTGATTGCTTGATGAATTGGAGTAGAGGTTAAATAGGAAATTCAATTCCAGGTATGTATGGCTACCTGTGATCCTCGTGAAATCGCCTATGCTAGTTGTGAAATTGTTGATTGTTGATATTCATGTGAAAATCATTGTAAAGCTTTCGTGTTGTAAACATTGTGTGGTAGTACCTTGTGGTGAATGTTGTGGAACTTGTAATTGGAACAACGGAAACAGAAATAATGTGGAATAGCGGGAATGGAAACAATGTGGAATAATGGAAATGGAAACAATGTGGAACACTTGAAATGGAAATATTGTGGAATAATGTGTGTGGTTAGTTGTGAAATAGTGTTGTGATGATCTAAATTGTGTATCAACTTTGATGAACATGAGGAAATTTTTGTTAATAGTTGTGGGTTGTTAATACCCTTGTTGTGGAATTATTTTAACAAAGTGTCATAGTTGATTTGTTCTACTTGTTGTTGTGATGTTTGTTATTGTAAATTGAAAACAATCAGGCGGGGTCGGGTTGTGCACCGCAACACGGTGAAATAAGGTATGGGTTGGGGTGATAATGGTGGATGAGGTAATAAGGGTGGACGAGGCAATAAGGGTGGAAATGTGATCCAATATCACTGTTGATATGAATATAAATCATGAAATGATAAATGTGAAAATGAGAAAGGAGACAGCAGGAGAGTTTGTAACCTGTGGGGCACTGATTTCCCCTTTGTATGACTACGTGAATAATTGTTGTGAAATGTTTGGTTGTTTCTTCCTGGTTGTACTTGTATTATTGTTGTTCAGTTCTATACGTGTTCATGCAATTTGGCTTAAGTTTACTAGGGACAGAATTAGTTCATACATGCCAGTACAATTCAAGTGTACTGACGTCCCTTTTTCCGGGGGCGCTACATTCATGTTATCATTGTAGGTGGATCTGTGGCAGGCACTCCAGTCCACCGTTCATAGCTCCTCCTCTCTATCGGCAGTATTCATGTTTGGTGAGACCCTTTCCTTCTGAGGCCATGTGTGTCCTACTCCACTCATGTTGTTGTATTATGGAGTTTGTATCTTTTGGTAAAGGTATAGCCGAGGCCTTGTAACCGGCATGTGTTGTACTATCATTCTCGTAGAGGCTCCGTAGACAGTGGTATGTAGGTCAGGACTTATGTATAAAGTGTATGTTTTGGCACTGTAAACTTGTGTACCACGTTCCTTGCTAATCAAATATATGTTTTGTAAAAGGTGTCCCCTGTTAATTATAATGTGTGGTTATAAAAGAGAAATCCTACGTTCTTTTAATAGAAATTTGGTATCTATTGGTTAACTATCATTGAATAATGTGGGGTAACGCATGGGGAATAGGAAAGGCACCCAGGTCCACTCGACTGGGGATACCCGCTTGAGTGTTGGTCATGCCCACGGATTTAGGGCGTGAAAAACATGGTATCAGAGCCATAGGTTTTGAAGGAGTCCTGGGATATCTCGGAGGCGTGCCTAGTTGAGCCCTTCTTATCGGTGTGTTGTTGGCCACATCTATAAGTTGGGGGCTACACAGGCATTTAGGAATAACTATCCACTTCTTTGATATTTCAAGTTCGTGCGGCGAAGTGATGTTATGTCTCATTCGTGCTCTATTTCAAATTTTCAGTGATGTCACCTAAGAAGAAAGCTAGACTCGGTCTAGGAGCCAATGCCTCTTCTAGTGCGGCTGTGGATCATGTGTCGACTACCACGAGGGGGGGGAGGGGAATGATCCCCCGGTTCTGAACTTGCCTGCTCCATCTGTTCCTAGCCCAAGCGATCCTGTTCCAGCGGCGGCCGAGGGTGCCACTATCCCTCCTGCCAATGCCCCTAATCCTGATGTTGTTCCGGCTTCCGATTCCGGCCTCTCTGATGGGGACCTTAGGGAAGCTATCTGTATGTTGACCCAACTAGTGTCCGCTCAGGCCCATCAATCTCATGATGCCCCTGTGTCCTCCACTGGACAGGGAGTGGCTGTCAGAGTTCCGAGGCTTCCCCAGATGTTGTCACAGGTATCTTATCTTTTCAAACTGTTGATTGTTATGCTCTTATTGATCCAGGGTCTTCTTTGTCCAATTTCACTCCATTTGTTGCTTCGAGTTTTGGGATTGAACCCGAAAAACTTCTTGAGCCGTTCTTTGTAAGGACTCCAGTGGAGGATTCCATTCTAGCCACGCGAGTCTATAGGAATTGTGTTGTTATGGTTGGTGGTCGTGTTACCACGGCTGACCTTATTGAGCTTGGGATGGTGGATTTTGATGTAATCATAGGGATGGATTGGCTCTATTAGTGCTTCGCTAAGCTTGATCGCCGGACGAGAGTCATGAGACTCGAGTTCCCTAATGAGTCGGTTGTTCAATGGAAGGAAAATGGTGTTGTGCCAAGGGGTAAGTTTATTTCCTACCGCAAAGCTTCGAAGATGATCAGTAAAGGGTGTATTTATCATTTAGTCCAGGTGGCGGACACTACACAAGAGGTGGCGGACACTACTCTAGAGGTGGCGGACACTACTCCAGAGGTGCCTGCCCCCGAGTCCGTGCCAGTTGTGAAAGAGTTCCTTGGGGTATTTCCAGATGAGCTTCCAAGGATCCCGCCAAATAGGGAGATCGATTTCGGGATTGATGTATTTCCAGATACCCAGCCAATATATATTCCCCCGTACATAATGGCACCGGCAGAGTTGCGGGAGTTAAAAGAGGAGTTGAAGGATTTATTGGAGAAGGGGTTTATCCGGCCAAGTGTGTCGCCGTGAGGTGCTCTGGTTCTTTTTGTCAGAAAGAAGTATGGGTCGCTTCAGATGTGTATTAATTATCGGTAGCTTAATAAAGTCACTATCAAGATTCAGTACCATTTGCCTCGGATAGATGATTTGTTCGATCAATTGCAAGGTACAAGGTTCTTCTCAAAAATTGATTTTCGGTCCGGGTACCACCAATTGAAGATCAAGGAGCAGGATATTCCTAAGACTTACTTCAGAACTCGTTATGGCCGCTTTAAATTTTTGGTCATGTCTTTTGGGCTAACCAATGCCCCAGCAGCTTTTATGGATCTTATAAATCTGGTCTTCAAGTCATTCTTAGGCTCCTTCGTGATTGTGTTCATTGACGACATCCTCGTAGCAGGGAGGATCATGCCAATCACCTCAGAGCGATTTTGCAGACTCTTCATCAGCACCAATTGTATGCCAAGTTTTCCAAATATGAATTTTGGTTGGAGTCCGTCGCTTTTCTGGGTCATGTTGTTTCCAGTGAGGGGATTCAGGTGGACCCCCAAAAGATTGCGGCGGTGAAGGATTGGCCTAGACCCACGACCCTGACGGATATCCGTAGCTTTTTGGGGTTAGTAGGGTATTATCGGAGTATTGTAGAGGGATTCTCCACCCTCCCCTCCTCATTGACCAAATTGACGCAGAAATCAGCCAAGTTCCAGTGGTCAGATGCTTGTGAGAAAAGTTTTCAAGAATTGAAGACAATGTTGACTTCGGTACCAGTGTTGGCTTTGCCAGAGGGCACTGAGGGATTTGTGGTTTATTGTGATGCCTCCTTGGTTGGTTTAAGGTGTGTTCTGATGCAGCACGGAAAGGTCATAGCATATGCTTCCAGGCAACTCAAGAATCATGAGAAGAATTATCCGACGCATGATTTGGAGCTTGCGAAAGTTGTGTTCGCCTTGAAAATATGGCGGCAATATCTTTATGGGGTTCACGTAAATGTGTTTTCAGATCACAAGAGTCTCCAGTATTTGTTCAAGCAGAAGAGGTAAATTTCAGGCAACAGCGTTTTCTCGAATTGCTTAAGGATTATGATATGGACATCTTGTACCATCCAGGGAAACCGAACGTGGTGGCTGACGCCCTCAGTCGGAAATCCATTGGTAGTTTGGCTCACTTGAGGGCGGATCAAAGGCTCCTAGCTCGAGAGATATATTAGTTGGCCAGCCTTGGGGTTCGTATCTCGGCCCCGAATGAGGAGGAACTTAGGGTGCATAATACAACAAAATCGTCACTCATGGCAGAGGTTAAAGAAAACCAGTTAGTTGATCTAACATTGGCACAATATAAGGAGGCAATTCTAAGCAACAGAATTTTTGCATTTTTGCTCGGCAGCGATGATGGGTGCTACACTGCCATGACAGGCTGTGTGTCCCAGGCGTGGGTAATCTTCGGGAGAGGATAATGGCAGAGGCTCATCATTCCAGGTATTCAGTGGTATGAAGAAGAGTGTAGCAGGCTTCGTCTCTAAGTGTCCGAATTGCCAACAAGTGAAGGTCGAGCTTCAGCGGCCGGGAGGGTTGACTCGGCTTATAGAAATACCGATGTAGAAATGGGAAATTATCAATATGGGCTTCGTGACAGGACAACCTCGTACTCAGCACAAGTTCGACTCAATTTGGGTAATTATAGATAGGCTCACCAAATTAGCTCACTTCTTGCCAGCCAAGTCCACCGATACTGTGGAACAATATGCTCGATTGTATATCAAGGAGATAGTGAGGCTACATGGTACGCCACTTTCTATCATTTCGGATCGAGGAGCTCATTTTACAGCTAACTTCTGGAGGAAATTTCAGCAAGGTTTGGGTATTCAAGTGAATCTTAGCACAGCTTTTCATCCGCAGGCCGATGGCCAGGTAGAGCGGACTATTCAGACGCTCGAGGATATGTTGCAGGCATGTGTCTTGGATTTCAAGGGTAATTGGGATGATCACCTGCCTCTTATAGAGTTTTCTTATAACAACAACTTCCATGCTAGCATCCAGATGGCCCCGTTTGAAGCATTGTACGGAAGATGGTGTAGGTCCCCGATTGGGTGGTTCGAAGTTGGTGAAGTGGAACTAATAGGGCCAGATCTCGTGCATCATGCCATAGAGAAGGTAAGAGTCATTCAGGAAAGAATGAAGACTGCTCAGAGTCGCCATAAATCTTATGCGGATGTGCGTCGGAGAGATTTGAAGTTTCAAGAAGGAGATTGGGTATTCTTGAGGGTATCCCCTATGAAAGGAGTCATGCGCTTTGGGAAAAGAGGAAAACTAAGTCCTAGGTACGTCGGGCCTTATCAGGTCCTTCGGAAGATTGGTCAAGTTGCGTATAGGTTGGAATTTCCCCTTGAAATGTAACTAATGTACCCGGTGTTCCATGTATCCATGTTAGGAAAAGTTGTGGTTGATCCGTCTAAGATTGTTCCAGTTGAAGCCATCAAGGTTACAGAAGAGTTGTCGTATGAAGATATTCCAGTTGCTATTTTGGATTGGCAAGTCCGAAAGTTGCGGAACAAGGAGATTGCTACAGTCAAAGTGTTGTGGCGAAACCAAAAAGTCGAGGAAGCCACGTGGGAAGCAGAAGACTAGATGAAGATGAAATAACCCCATCTATTTGAATAAGCTAGGAATGATCGTGCGAATCTTGTCCCTAGGGAAGCTAGTGTTGTGTTCCATTAGGTGTAAGAGCCATCCCTTGTCTTTCCAAGTTCCTTATTATGGTAGTTCTCCAAGTTGTGCTAAAAAGTTTATGTGATGTGATTATTTGAACAATGTGCAATCCTTTTTGGTAATGAAGGTTTTGTGCTCTCATGATAAGGTGATGTAAGAGGCAATGATTAATTTTGCATGGATAGAGAGTATTAGTGTGTTCTAATTGTATAATGATTAGTTTTTGCATGGAGGATTTGTATTGAGATAAATAACTGTGTCGTACTTATGTGTCAGGTAAACGGTTTTGATAGTGCAGATAATTAATGCTTAATTTGATTCCATGTAGTGTACCAAAATGGCTAGAAGTGTGTCGAGGGGTTGAATATGTGCAAGTATGAGAATTTTGCATTTTATAACTGTTGAAAATGTATCAAGTTGTGTAATGGTTCTTAGCAACGTATTTTGGGGATTCTCTGACAGGTGGTTATGTCCATATTACAAAGAAAACTCTGGCGAAATTTTTCTAACACAAACCTGAGAGTTAATAAAAGGTGTAGAAACTAGCATATCATCTTTTCCAACTCGATAATTTCTAATGTTCTCATTCAAGGACGAATGATCTTAAGCGGGGGAGAATGTAAGGTCCCGTAAATAATTTTGTCTCAGAACTTAGTAAACTGTGGTGTCTACTCTGATTATGTGTTATGAATGTGTAGAGTTCTTCGCGGATCGCAAGCTCGCCGCGGTTCAGACCCTTGGCAGTGATTTAAGCCTTTAGAATTGCAAGAATTAAGATTTTTAGAAAAGTGTCAAAATGCGGTTCAGAATGCGGTCGCAAATCAGCTATGCGGATTGCATTTATACCGCAGAATGAATCAGAGAGCAACCAAATTTTAATGTTGAAAATGCGCTCAAATACGCGATCGCATAATCAATATGTGGATTGCAGAGTGATCGCATATTGTCCCTGAAGAAATTCAAAATGTTAGTTCTGCGGTCCATTCTGCGATCGCATAACGCAAATGCGGACCGCATAGCCACCGCATTCCAACCCGAGAGGTTTGAAACTTGAGCCATTTCTATGGTCCATTCTGTAGACCGCATGTCAATTCTGCGATCACAGATCGTGTTCGCTCAGTTATTTTCTAAAATTCTAAGCCCGACCCCTCTTTTAATAAAACACCCCATCTCTCATTAGCCCATTTTCTGAACAAAATAAAAGAGAGGAAGAGAGGGTTCTAGAGAGAGAAAGCTATTTCTTCATCAATTGATCTTTCAAAAATCATCAAAGCCCCGAAAATCTTGAGCATCTGCCTTCCCATCAGATTTCAAGGTAAAATCCCTAACCCTTTTTTCCCTAATTTTCGAACTCAGGTTTGGGGAGGGAGTTTCATACTTTGATTTTGAAAATTCTTGCTAGAATCCGCATGCATGTCTTCAAAACCCAAAAATCTTTTAAAAAATGATCTGGGTAGTAAATTGTGAATTCATATTCTAAAGGTCTATGTATTAATCATGAACTAGATTGATCCTTCTTGATTGCTTGATGAATTGGAGTAGAGGTTAAATAGGAAATTCAATTCCAGGTATGTATGGCTACCTGTGATCCTCGTGAAATCGCCTATGCTAGTTGTGAAATTGTTGATTGTTGATATTCATGTGAAAATCATTGTAAAGCTTTCGTGTTGTAAACATTGTGTGGTAGTACCTTGTGGTGAATGTTGTGGAACTTGTAATTGGAACAACGGAAACAGAAATAATGTGGAATAGCGGGAATGGAAACAATGTGGAATAATGGAAATGGAAACAATGTGGAACACTTGAAATGGAAATATTGTGGAATAATGTGTGTGGTTAGTTGTGAAATAGTGTTGTGATGATCTAAATTGTGTATCAACTTTGATGAACATGAGGAAATTTTTGTTAATAGTTGTGGGTTGTTAATACCCTTGTTGTGGAATTATTTTAACAAAGTGTCATAGTTGATTTGTTCTACTTGTTGTTGTGATGTTTGTTATTGTAAATTGAAAACAATCAGGCGGGGTCGGGTTGTGCACCGCAACACGGTGAAATAAGGTATGGGTTGGGGTGATAATGGTGGATGAGGTAATAAGGGTGGACGAGGCAATAAGGGTGGAAATGTGATCCAATATCACTGTTGATATGAATATAAATCATGAAATGATAAATGTGAAAATGAGAAAGGAGACAGCAGGAGAGTTTGTAACCTGTGGGGCACTGATTTCCCCTTTGTATGACTACGTGAATAATTGTTGTGAAATGTTTGGTTGTTTCTTCCTGGTTGTACTTGTATTATTGTTGTTCAGTTCTATACGTGTTCATGCAATTTGGCTTAAGTTTACTAGGGACAGAATTAGTTCATACATGCCAGTACAATTCAAGTGTACTGACGTCCCTTTTTCCGGGGGCGCTACATTCATGTTATCATTGTAGGTGGATCTGTGGCAGGCACTCCAGTCCACCGTTCATAGCTCCTCCTCTCTATCGGCAGTATTCATGTTTGGTGAGACCCTTTCCTTCTGAGGCCATGTGTGTCCTACTCCACTCATGTTGTTGTATTATGGAGTTTGTATCTTTTGGTAAAGGTATAGCCGAGGCCTTGTAACCGGCATGTGTTGTACTATCATTCTCGTAGAGGCTCCGTAGACAGTGGTATGTAGGTCAGGACTTATGTATAAAGTGTATGTTTTGGCACTGTAAACTTGTGTACCACGTTCCTTGCTAATCAAATATATGTTTTGTAAAAGGTGTCCCCTGTTAATTATAATGTGTGGTTATAAAAGAGAAATCCTACGTTCTTTTAATAGAAATTTGGTATCTATTGGTTAACTATCATTGAATAATGTGGGGTAACGCATGGGGAATAGGAAAGGCACCCAGGTCCACTCGACTGGGGATACCCGCTTGAGTGTTGGTCATGCCCACGGATTTAGGGCGTGAAAAACATGGTATCAGAGCCATAGGTTTTGAAGGAGTCCTGGGATATCTCGGAGGCGTGCCTAGTTGAGCCCTTCTTATCGGTGTGTTGTTGGCCACATCTATAAGTTGGGGGCTACACAGGCATTTAGGAATAACTATCCACTTCTTTGATATTTCAAGTTCGTGCGGCGAAGTGATGTTATGTCTCATTCGTGCTCTATTTCAAATTTTCAGTGATGTCACCTAAGAAGAAAGCTAGACTCGGTCTAGGAGCCAATGCCTCTTCTAGTGCGGCTGTGGATCATGTGTCGACTACCACGAGGGGGGGGGGCCCCCCCCCCCAATGATCCCCCGGTTCTGAACTTGCCTGCTCCATCTGTTCCTAGCCCAAGCGATCCTGTTCCAGCGGCGGCCGAGGGTGCCACTATCCCTCCTGCCAATGCCCCTAATCCTGATGTTGTTCCGGCTTCCGATTCCGGCCTCTCTGATGGGGACCTTAGGGGAGCTATCTGTATGTTGACCCAACTAGTGTCCGCTCAGGCCCAGCAATCTCATGATGCCCCTGTGTCCTCCACTGGACAGGGAGTGGCTGTCAGAGTTCCGAGGCTTCCCCAGATGTTGTCACAGGTATCTTATCTTTTCAAACTGTTGATTGTTATGCTCTTATTGATCCAGGGTCTTCTTTGTCCAATGTCACTCCATTTGTTGCTTCGAGTTTTGGGATTGAACCCGAAAAACTTCTTGAGCCGTTCTTTGTAAGGACTCCAGTGGAGGATTCCATTCTAGCCACGCGAGTCTATAGGAATTGTGTTGTTATGGTTGGTGGTCGTGTTACCACGGCTGACCTTATTGAGCTTGGGATGGTGGATTTTGATGTAATCATAGGGATGGATTGGCTCTATTAGTGCTTCGCTAAGCTTGATCGCCGGACGAGAGTCATGAGACTCGAGTTCCCTAATGAGTCGGTTGTTCAATGGAAGGAAAATGGTGTTGTGCCAAGGGGTAAGTTTATTTCCTACCGCAAAGCTTCGAAGATGATCAGTAAAGGGTGTATTTATCATTTAGTCCAGGTGGCGGACACTACACAAGAGGTGGCGGACACTACTCTAGAGGTGGCGGACACTACTCCAGAGGTGCCTGCCCCCGAGTCCGTGCCAGTTGTGAAAGAGTTCCTTGGGGTATTTCCAGATGAGCTTCCAAGGATCCCGCCAAATAGGGAGATCGATTTCGGGATTGATGTATTTCCAGATACCCAGCCAATATATATTCCCCCGTACATAATGGCACCGGCAGAGTTGCGGGAGTTAAAAGAGGAGTTGAAGGATTTATTGGAGAAGGGGTTTATCCGGCCAAGTGTGTCGCCGTGAGGTGCTCTGGTTCTTTTTGTCAGAAAGAAGTATGGGTCGCTTCAGATGTGTATTAATTATCGGTAGCTTAATAAAGTCACTATCAAGATTCAGTACCATTTGCCTCGGATAGATGATTTGTTCGATCAATTGCAAGGTACAAGGTTCTTCTCAAAAATTGATTTTCGGTCCGGGTACCACCAATTGAAGATCAAGGAGCAGGATATTCCTAAGACTTACTTCAGAACTCGTTATGGCCGCTTTAAATTTTTGGTCATGTCTTTTGGGCTAACCAATGCCCCAGCAGCTTTTATGGATCTTATAAATCTGGTCTTCAAGTCATTCTTAGGCTCCTTCGTGATTGTGTTCATTGACGACATCCTCGTAGCAGGGAGGATCATGCCAATCACCTCAGAGCGATTTTGCAGACTCTTCATCAGCACCAATTGTATGCCAAGTTTTCCAAATATGAATTTTGGTTGGAGTCCGTCGCTTTTCTGGGTCATGTTGTTTCCAGTGAGGGGATTCAGGTGGACCCCCAAAAGATTGCGGCGGTGAAGGATTGGCCTAGACCCACGACCCTGACGGATATCCGTAGCTTTTTGGGGTTAGTAGGGTATTATCGGAGTATTGTAGAGGGATTCTCCACCCTCCCCTCCTCATTGACCAAATTGACGCAGAAATCAGCCAAGTTCCAGTGGTCAGATGCTTGTGAGAAAAGTTTTCAAGAATTGAAGACAATGTTGACTTCGGTACCAGTGTTGGCTTTGCCAGAGGGCACTGAGGGATTTGTGGTTTATTGTGATGCCTCCTTGGTTGGTTTAAGGTGTGTTCTGATGCAGCACGGAAAGGTCATAGCATATGCTTCCAGGCAACTCAAGAATCATGAGAAGAATTATCCGACGCATGATTTGGAGCTTGCGAAAGTTGTGTTCGCCTTGAAAATATGGCGGCAATATCTTTATGGGGTTCACGTAAATGTGTTTTCAGATCACAAGAGTCTCCAGTATTTGTTCAAGCAGAAGAGGTAAATTTCAGGCAACAGCGTTTTCTCGAATTGCTTAAGGATTATGATATGGACATCTTGTACCATCCAGGGAAACCGAACGTGGTGGCTGACGCCCTCAGTCGGAAATCCATTGGTAGTTTGGCTCACTTGAGGGCGGATCAAAGGCTCCTAGCTCGAGAGATATATTAGTTGGCCAGCCTTGGGGTTCGTATCTCGGCCCCGAATGAGGAGGAACTTAGGGTGCATAATACAACAAAATCGTCACTCATGGCAGAGGTTAAAGAAAACCAGTTAGTTGATCTAACATTGGCACAATATAAGGAGGCAATTCTAAGCAACAGAATTTTTGCATTTTTGCTCGGCAGCGATGATGGGTGCTACACTGCCATGACAGGCTGTGTGTCCCAGGCGTGGGTAATCTTCGGGAGAGGATAATGGCAGAGGCTCATCATTCCAGGTATTCAGTGGTATGAAGAAGAGTGTAGCAGGCTTCGTCTCTAAGTGTCCGAATTGCCAACAAGTGAAGGTCGAGCTTCAGCGGCCGGGAGGGTTGACTCGGCTTATAGAAATACCGATGTAGAAATGGGAAATTATCAATATGGGCTTCGTGACAGGACAACCTCGTACTCAGCACAAGTTCGACTCAATTTGGGTAATTATAGATAGGCTCACCAAATTAGCTCACTTCTTGCCAGCCAAGTCCACCGATACTGTGGAACAATATGCTCGATTGTATATCAAGGAGATAGTGAGGCTACATGGTACGCCACTTTCTATCATTTCGGATCGAGGAGCTCATTTTACAGCTAACTTCTGGAGGAAATTTCAGCAAGGTTTGGGTATTCAAGTGAATCTTAGCACAGCTTTTCATCCGCAGGCCGATGGCCAGGTAGAGCGGACTATTCAGACGCTCGAGGATATGTTGCAGGCATGTGTCTTGGATTTCAAGGGTAATTGGGATGATCACCTGCCTCTTATAGAGTTTTCTTATAACAACAACTTCCATGCTAGCATCCAGATGGCCCCGTTTGAAGCATTGTACGGAAGATGGTGTAGGTCCCCGATTGGGTGGTTCGAAGTTGGTGAAGTGGAACTAATAGGGCCAGATCTCGTGCATCATGCCATAGAGAAGGTAAGAGTCATTCAGGAAAGAATGAAGACTGCTCAGAGTCGCCATAAATCTTATGCGGATGTGCGTCGGAGAGATTTGAAGTTTCAAGAAGGAGATTGGGTATTCTTGAGGGTATCCCCTATGAAAGGAGTCATGCGCTTTGGGAAAAGAGGAAAACTAAGTCCTAGGTACGTCGGGCCTTATCAGGTCCTTCGGAAGATTGGTCAAGTTGCGTATAGGTTGGAATTTCCCCTTGAAATGTAACTAATGTACCCGGTGTTCCATGTATCCATGTTAGGAAAAGTTGTGGTTGATCCGTCTAAGATTGTTCCAGTTGAAGCCATCAAGGTTACAGAAGAGTTGTCGTATGAAGATATTCCAGTTGCTATTTTGGATTGGCAAGTCCGAAAGTTGCGGAACAAGGAGATTGCTACAGTCAAAGTGTTGTGGCGAAACCAAAAAGTCGAGGAAGCCACGTGGGAAGCAGAAGACTAGATGAAGATGAAATAACCCCATCTATTTGAATAAGCTAGGAATGATCGTGCGAATCTTGTCCCTAGGGAAGCTAGTGTTGTGTTCCATTAGGTGTAAGAGCCATCCCTTGTCTTTCCAAGTTCCTTATTATGGTAGTTCTCCAAGTTGTGCTAAAAAGTTTATGTGATGTGATTATTTGAACAATGTGCAATCCTTTTTGGTAATGAAGGTTTTGTGCTCTCATGATAAGGTGATGTAAGAGGCAATGATTAATTTTGCATGGATAGAGAGTATTAGTGTGTTCTAATTGTATAATGATTAGTTTTTGCATGGAGGATTTGTATTGAGATAAATAACTGTGTCGTACTTATGTGTCAGGTAAACGGTTTTGATAGTGCAGATAATTAATGCTTAATTTGATTCCATGTAGTGTACCAAAATGGCTAGAAGTGTGTCGAGGGGTTGAATATGTGCAAGTATGAGAATTTTGCATTTTATAACTGTTGAAAATGTATCAAGTTGTGTAATGGTTCTTAGCAACGTATTTTGGGGATTCTCTGACAGGTGGTTATGTCCATATTACAAAGAAAACTCTGGCGAAATTTTTCTAACACAAACCTGAGAGTTAATAAAAGGTGTAGAAACTAGCATATCATCTTTTCCAACTCGATAATTTCTAATGTTCTCATTCAAGGACGAATGATCTTAAGCGGGGGAGAATGTAAGGTCCCGTAAATAATTTTGTCTCAGAACTTAGTAAACTGTGGTGTCTACTCTGATTATGTGTTATGAATGTGTAGAGTTCTTCGCGGATCGCAAGCTCGCCGCGGTTCAGACCCTTGGCAGTGATTTAAGCCTTTAGAATTGCAAGAATTAAGATTTTTAGAAAAGTGTCAAAATGCGGTTCAGAATGCGGTCGCAAATCAGCTATGCGGATTGCATTTATACCGCAGAATGAATCAGAGAGCAACCAAATTTTAATGTTGAAAATGCGCTCAAATACGCGATCGCATAATCAATATGTGGATTGCAGAGTGATCGCATATTGTCCCTGAAGAAATTCAAAATGTTAGTTCTGCGGTCCATTCTGCGATCGCATAACGCAAATGCGGACCGCATAGCCACCGCATTCCAACCCGAGAGGTTTGAAACTTGAGCCATTTCTATGGTCCATTCTGTAGACCGCATGTCAATTCTGCGATCACAGATCGTGTTCGCTCAGTTATTTTCTAAAATTCTAAGCCCGACCCCTCTTTTAATAAAACACCCCATCTCTCATTAGCCCATTTTCTGAACAAAATAAAAGAGAGGAAGAGAGGGTTCTAGAGAGAGAAAGCTATTTCTTCATCAATTGATCTTTCAAAAATCATCAAAGCCCCGAAAATCTTGAGCATCTGCCTTCCCATCAGATTTCAAGGTAAAATCCCTAACCCTTTTTTCCCTAATTTTCGAACTCAGGTTTGGGGAGGGAGTTTCATACTTTGATTTTGAAAATTCTTGCTAGAATCCGCATGCATGTCTTCAAAACCCAAAAATCTTTTAAAAAATGATCTGGGTAGTAAATTGTGAATTCATATTCTAAAGGTCTATGTATTAATCATGAACTAGATTGATCCTTCTTGATTGCTTGATGAATTGGAGTAGAGGTTAAATAGGAAATTCAATTCCAGGTATGTATGGCTACCTGTGATCCTCGTGAAATCGCCTATGCTAGTTGTGAAATTGTTGATTGTTGATATTCATGTGAAAATCATTGTAAAGCTTTCGTGTTGTAAACATTGTGTGGTAGTACCTTGTGGTGAATGTTGTGGAACTTGTAATTGGAACAACGGAAACAGAAATAATGTGGAATAGCGGGAATGGAAACAATGTGGAATAATGGAAATGGAAACAATGTGGAACACTTGAAATGGAAATATTGTGGAATAATGTGTGTGGTTAGTTGTGAAATAGTGTTGTGATGATCTAAATTGTGTATCAACTTTGATGAACATGAGGAAATTTTTGTTAATAGTTGTGGGTTGTTAATACCCTTGTTGTGGAATTATTTTAACAAAGTGTCATAGTTGATTTGTTCTACTTGTTGTTGTGATGTTTGTTATTGTAAATTGAAAACAATCAGGCGGGGTCGGGTTGTGCACCGCAACACGGTGAAATAAGGTATGGGTTGGGGTGATAATGGTGGATGAGGTAATAAGGGTGGACGAGGCAATAAGGGTGGAAATGTGATCCAATATCACTGTTGATATGAATATAAATCATGAAATGATAAATGTGAAAATGAGAAAGGAGACAGCAGGAGAGTTTGTAACCTGTGGGGCACTGATTTCCCCTTTGTATGACTACGTGAATAATTGTTGTGAAATGTTTGGTTGTTTCTTCCTGGTTGTACTTGTATTATTGTTGTTCAGTTCTATACGTGTTCATGCAATTTGGCTTAAGTTTACTAGGGACAGAATTAGTTCATACATGCCAGTACAATTCAAGTGTACTGACGTCCCTTTTTCCGGGGGCGCTACATTCATGTTATCATTGTAGGTGGATCTGTGGCAGGCACTCCAGTCCACCGTTCATAGCTCCTCCTCTCTATCGGCAGTATTCATGTTTGGTGAGACCCTTTCCTTCTGAGGCCATGTGTGTCCTACTCCACTCATGTTGTTGTATTATGGAGTTTGTATCTTTTGGTAAAGGTATAGCCGAGGCCTTGTAACCGGCATGTGTTGTACTATCATTCTCGTAGAGGCTCCGTAGACAGTGGTATGTAGGTCAGGACTTATGTATAAAGTGTATGTTTTGGCACTGTAAACTTGTGTACCACGTTCCTTGCTAATCAAATATATGTTTTGTAAAAGGTGTCCCCTGTTAATTATAATGTGTGGTTATAAAAGAGAAATCCTACGTTCTTTTAATAGAAATTTGGTATCTATTGGTTAACTATCATTGAATAATGTGGGGTAACGCATGGGGAATAGGAAAGGCACCCAGGTCCACTCGACTGGGGATACCCGCTTGAGTGTTGGTCATGCCCACGGATTTAGGGCGTGAAAAACATGGTATCAGAGCCATAGGTTTTGAAGGAGTCCTGGGATATCTCGGAGGCGTGCCTAGTTGAGCCCTTCTTATCGGTGTGTTGTTGGCCACATCTATAAGTTGGGGGCTACACAGGCATTTAGGAATAACTATCCACTTCTTTGATATTTCAAGTTCGTGCGGCGAAGTGATGTTATGTCTCATTCGTGCTCTATTTCAAATTTTCAGTGATGTCACCTAAGAAGAAAGCTAGACTCGGTCTAGGAGCCAATGCCTCTTCTAGTGCGGCTGTGGATCATGTGTCGACTACCACGAGGGGGGGGGGGAGGGGAATGATCCCCCGGTTCTGAACTTGCCTGCTCCATCTGTTCCTAGCCCAAGCGATCCTGTTCCAGCGGCGGCCGAGGGTGCCACTATCCCTCCTGCCAATGCCCCTAATCCTGATGTTGTTCCGGCTTCCGATTCCGGCCTCTCTGATGGGGACCTTAGGGGAGCTATCTGTATGTTGACCCAACTAGTGTCCGCTCAGGCCCAGCAATCTCATGATGCCCCTGTGTCCTCCACTGGACAGGGAGTGGCTGTCAGAGTTCCGAGGCTTCCCCAGATGTTGTCACAGGTATCTTATCTTTTCAAACTGTTGATTGTTATGCTCTTATTGATCCAGGGTCTTCTTTGTCCAATGTCACTCCATTTGTTGCTTCGAGTTTTGGGATTGAACCCGAAAAACTTCTTGAGCCGTTCTTTGTAAGGACTCCAGTGGAGGATTCCATTCTAGCCACGCGAGTCTATAGGAATTGTGTTGTTATGGTTGGTGGTCGTGTTACCACGGCTGACCTTATTGAGCTTGGGATGGTGGATTTTGATGTAATCATAGGGATGGATTGGCTCTATTAGTGCTTCGCTAAGCTTGATCGCCGGACGAGAGTCATGAGACTCGAGTTCCCTAATGAGTCGGTTGTTCAATGGAAGGAAAATGGTGTTGTGCCAAGGGGTAAGTTTATTTCCTACCGCAAAGCTTCGAAGATGATCAGTAAAGGGTGTATTTATCATTTAGTCCAGGTGGCGGACACTACACAAGAGGTGGCGGACACTACTCTAGAGGTGGCAGACACTACTCCAGAGGTGCCTGCCCCCGAGTCCGTGCCAGTTGTGAAAGAGTTCCTTGGGGTATTTCCAGATGAGCTTCCAAGGATCCCGCCAAATAGGGAGATCGATTTCGGGATTGATGTATTTCCAGATACCCAGCCAATATATATTCCCCCGTACATAATGGCACCGGCAGAGTTGCGGGAGTTAAAAGAGGAGTTGAAGGATTTATTGGAGAAGGGGTTTATCCGGCCAAGTGTGTCGCCGTGAGGTGCTCTGGTTCTTTTTGTCAGAAAGAAGTATGGGTCGCTTCAGATGTGTATTAATTATCGGTAGCTTAATAAAGTCACTATCAAGAATCAGTACCATTTGCCTCGGATAGATGATTTGTTCGATCAATTGCAAGGTACAAGGTTCTTCTCAAAAATTGATTTTCGGTCCGGGTACCACCAATTGAAGATCAAGGAGCAGGATATTCCTAAGACTTACTTCAGAACTCGTTATGGCCGCTTTAAATTTTTGGTCATGTCTTTTGGGCTAACCAATGCCCCAGCAGCTTTTATGGATCTTATAAATCTGGTCTTCAAGTCATTCTTAGGCTCCTTCGTGATTGTGTTCATTGACGACATCCTCGTAGCAGGGAGGATCATGCCAATCACCTCAGAGCGATTTTGCAGACTCTTCATCAGCACCAATTGTATGCCAAGTTTTCCAAATATGAATTTTGGTTGGAGTCCGTCGCTTTTCTGGGTCATGTTGTTTCCAGTGAGGGGATTCAGGTGGACCCCCAAAAGATTGCGGCGGTGAAGGATTGGCCTAGACCCACGACCCTGACGGATATCCGTAGCTTTTTGGGGTTAGTAGGGTATTATCGGAGTATTGTAGAGGGATTCTCCACCCTCCCCTCCTCATTGACCAAATTGACGCAGAAATCAGCCAAGTTCCAGTGGTCAGATGCTTGTGAGAAAAGTTTTCAAGAATTGAAGACAATGTTGACTTCGGTACCAGTGTTGGCTTTGCCAGAGGGCACTGAGGGATTTGTGGTTTATTGTGATGCCTCCTTGGTTGGTTTAAGGTGTGTTCTGATGCAGCACGGAAAGGTCATAGCATATGCTTCCAGGCAACTCAAGAATCATGAGAAGAATTATCCGACGCATGATTTGGAGCTTGCGAAAGTTGTGTTCGCCTTGAAAATATGGCGGCAATATCTTTATGGGGTTCACGTAAATGTGTTTTCAGATCACAAGAGTCTCCAGTATTTGTTCAAGCAGAAGGAGCTAAATTTCAGGCAACAGCGTTTTCTCGAATTGCTTAAGGATTATGATATGGACATCTTGTACCATCCAGGGAAACCGAACGTGGTGGCTGACGCCCTCAGTCGGAAATCCATTGGTAGTTTGGCTCACTTGAGGGCGGATCAAAGGCTCCTAGCTCGAGAGATATATTAGTTGGCCAGCCTTGGGGTTCGTATCTCGGCCCCGAATGAGGAGGAACTTAGGGTGCATAATACAACAAAATCGTCACTCATGGCAGAGGTTAAAGAAAACCAGTTAGTTGATCTAGCATTGGCACAATATAAGGAGGCAATTCTAAGCAACAGAATTTTTGCATTTTTGCTCGGCAGCGATGATGGGTGCTACACTGCCATGACAGGCTGTGTGTCCCAGGCGTGGGTAATCTTCGGGAGAGGATAATGGCAGAGGCTCATCATTCCAGGTATTCAGTGGTATGAAGAAGAGTGTAGCAGGCTTCGTCTCTAAGTGTCCGAATTGCCAACAAGTGAAGGTCGAGCTTCAGCGGCCGGGAGGGTTGACTCGGCTTATAGAAATACCGATGTAGAAATGGGAAATTATCAATATGGGCTTCGTGACAGGACAACCTCGTACTCAGCACAAGTTCGACTCAATTTGGGTAATTATAGATAGGCTCACCAAATTAGCTCACTTCTTGCCAGCCAAGTCCACCGATACTGTGGAACAATATGCTCGATTGTATATCAAGGAGATAGTGAGGCTACATGGTACGCCACTTTCTATCATTTTGGATCGAGGAGCTCATTTTACAGCTAACTTCTGGAGGAAATTTCAGCAAGGTTTGGGTATTCAAGTGAATCTTAGCACAGCTTTTCATCCGCAGGCCGATGGCCAGGTAGAGCGGACTATTCAGACGCTCGAGGATATGTTGCAGGCATGTGTCTTGGATTTCAAGGGTAATTGGGATGATCACCTGCCTCTTATAGAGTTTTCTTATAACAACAACTTCCATGCTAGCATCCAGATGGCCCCGTTTGAAGCATTGTACGGAAGATGGTGTAGGTCCCCGATTGGGTGGTTCGAAGTTGGTGAAGTGGAACTAATAGGGCCAGATCTCGTGCATCATGCCATAGAGAAGGTAAGAGTCATTCAGGAAAGAATGAAGACTGCTCAGAGTCGCCATAAATCTTATGCGGATGTGCGTCGGAGAGATTTGAAGTTTCAAGAAGGAGATTGGGTATTCTTGAGGGTATCCCCTATGAAAGGAGTCATGCGCTTTGGGAAAAGAGGAAAACTAAGTCCTAGGTACGTCGGGCCTTATCAGGTCCTTCGGAAGATTGGTCAAGTTGCGTATAGGTTGGAATTTCCCCTTGAAATGTAACTAATGTACCCGGTGTTCCATGTATCCATGTTAGGAAAAGTTGTGGTTGATCCGTCTAAGATTGTTCCAGTTGAAGCCATCAAGGTTACAGAAGAGTTGTCGTATGAAGATATTCCAGTTGCTATTTTGGATTGGCAAGTCCGAAAGTTGCGGAACAAGGAGATTGCTACAGTCAAAGTGTTGTGGCGAAACCAACAAGTCGAGGAAGCCACGTGGGAAGCAGAAGACGAGATGAAGATGAAATATCCCCTCTATTTGAATAAGCTAGGAATGATCGTGCGAATCTTGTCCCTACGGAAGCTAGTATTGTGTTCCATTAGGTGTAAGAGCCATCCTTTCTCTTTCCAAGTGCCTTATTATGGTAGTTCTCCAAGCTGTGCTAAAAAAGTTTATGTGATGTGATTATTTGAACAATGTGCAGTCCTTTTTGGTAATGAAGGTTTTGTGATCTCATGATAAGGTGATGTAAGAGGCAATGATTAATTTTGCATGGATAGAGAGTATCAAAGTGTTCTAATTATATAATGATTAGTTTTTGCATGGAGGATTTGTATTGAGATAAATAACTGTGTCGTATTTATGTGTCAGGTAAATGGTTTTGATAGTGCAGATTAATGCTTAATTAGATTCCATGTAGTGTGCCAAAATGGCTAGAAGTGTGTCGAGGGGTTGAATATGTGTAAGTATGAGAAGTTTGCATTTTATAACAGTTGTAAAGGTAGCAAGTTGTGTAATGGTTCTTAGGAACAGATTTTGGGGATTCTCTGACAAGTGGTTATGTCCATATTACAAAGGAAACTCTGGCAAAATTTTTCTTAAACAAACCAGAAAGTTAATAAAAGGTGTAGAAACTTGCATATCATGTTTTCCAACTCATTGATTTCTAATGTTCTCATTAGAGGACGGATAATCTTAAGCGAGGGAGAATGTAAGGTCCCGTAAATAATTTTGTCTCAGAACTTAGTAAACCGTGGCGTCTACTCTGATTATGTTTTATGAATGTGTAGAGTTCTTCACGGATAATCTTAAGCGAGGGAGAAAGTAAGGTCCCATAAATAATTTTGTCTCAGAACTTAGTAAACCGTGGCGTCTACTCTAATTATGTGTTATGAATGTGTAGAGTTCTTCGCGGCTCGCAAGATCGCCGCGGTTCGGACCCTTGGTAGTGATTTAAGCCCTTAAAAATTGAAAAGAGTTAACTTTTCCAGAAAAGTGTCAAAATGCGGTCTAGAATGCGATCGCAGATCAGCTACGCAGACCGCATTCCGACCGCATAATGAATCAGAGAGGAACCAAATATTGATGTTGAAAATGCGGTCAAATATGTGATCGCAAAATCAATATGCGGACCGTAGAGTGATCTCATATTGTCCCTGAAGAAATTCAAAGGTTAGTTGTACGGTGCATTCTGCGACCGCAGAATGCAAATGCGGACCGCATAGTCACCGCATTCCCAACTCGAGAGGCTTGAAACTTGAGCCATTTGTGTGGTCCATTCTACGGATCGCATGTTAGTTCTACGATCGCAGATAGGCGTCGCAGATCTTGTTCGCTTAGTTATTTTAAAAAATTCTAAGCCCGACCTCTCTTTAAATAAAACACCCCATCTCTCATTTTTAACCCATTTTCTGAACAAAATAAGAGAGAGGAAGCGAGGGTTCTAGAGAGAGAAAGCTATTTCTTCATCAATTGATCTTTCAAAAATCATCAAAGCCCAGAAAGTCTTGAGCATCTGTCTTCCCCTCTGATTTCAAGGTAAAATCCTTAACCTTTTTCCCCTAATTTTCGAACTCAGGTTTTGTGAGGGAGTTTCATACTTTGATTTTGAAAAATTCTTGCTAGAAATCCACATGCATGTCTTCAAAACCCAAAAATCTTGTAAAAGGGAACTGGGTAGTAAATTGTGAATTCCGATTCTAAAGGTCTACGTACTAATCATGAACTAGATTGATCCTTCTTGATTGCTTGATGAATTGGAGTAGAGGTTAAAGAGGATATTCAATTCCAAGTATGTATGGATAATTGTGATCCTCGTGAAATCTCCTATGCTAGTTGTGAAATTGTTGATAGTTGATATTCATGTGAAAATCTTTGTGAAGCTTTCGTGTTGTACAAATTGTGTGGTAGTACCTTGAGGTGAATGTTGTGGAACTTGTAATTGGAACAACGGAAACGGAAATAATGTGGAATAGCGGGAATGGAAACAATTTGGAATAATGGAAATGAAACAAAGTGGAACACTTGAAATGGAAATATTGTGGAATAATGTGTGTGGTTAGTTGTGAAAAATAGTTGTGATGATCTAAATTGTGTATCAACTTTGATGAACATGAGGAAAATTGTTGTTTCTAGTTGTGGAATGTTAATACCCTTGTTGTGGAATTATCTTAACAAAGTGACATGGTTGATTTCTTGTACTTGTTGTTGTGTTGTTTGTTGTTGTGAATTGAAAACAGTCGGGCGGGGTCGGGTTGCGTGCCGCAACACGGTGAAATAAGGTATGGGTTGGGGTAATAAGGGTGGCCGAGGTAATAAGGGTGGACGAGGCAATAAGGGTGGAAATGTGATCCAATATAACTGTTGATATGAATATGAATCATGAAATGATAAATGTTAAAATGTGAAAGGAGACAGCAGGAGAGTTTATAACCTGTGGGGCACTGATTGCCCCTTTGTGAAATGTGTGGTTGTTGCTTCTCTGTTGTACTTGTACTATTGTTGTTCAGTTCTATACATGTTCATGCAATTTGGCTTAATTTTACTTGGGATAGAGTTAGTTCCTACATGCCAGTACAATTCAAGTGTACTGATGTCCCTTTTGCCGGGGGCGCTACATTCATGTTATCATTGTAGGTGGATCCGTTGCAGGCACTCCATTCCACCGTTCGTAGCTCCTCATCCTCCTCTCTATCGGCAGTATTCGTGTATGGTGAGCCCCTTTCCTTCTGGGTCCATGTGTGGCCTACGCCACTCCTGTTGTTGTATTTTGGAGTTTGTATCTTTTTGTAAAGGTATAGCCGGGGCCTCGTCACCGGCAAGTGTTGTACTATCATTCTCGTAGAGGCTCCGTAGACAGTGGTGTGTGGGTCACGACTTATGTATAAAAGTGTATGTTTGGGCGCTATAAAGTTGTGTACCATGTTCCTTGCTAATCAAATATATGTTTTGTAAAAGGTGTCCCCTCTTAATCATAATGTGTGGTTATAAAAGAGAAATCATACGTTCTTTTAATTGAAATTTGGTATCTTTTGGTTAACTATCACTGAATAATGTGGGGAAACGCGTGGGGAATAGGAAAGGCGCCCAGGTCCACTCGATTGGGGATACCCAGTTGAGTGTCGGTCATGCCCACGGATTTGGGGCATGACAATTGCAATGAGATATCCTTAGGCAGGGATCAGGTTTGGGCATGCACAACAATAGATTGTGCTGGCATGCCCATAAACCAACCAGAAAACACAACACATATATGGGATATGGAGGTTATGAACCAGGGGGGTTAGGTTTCGGTCATACACAACAATTTCTAATACTGGCATGCCCCAGACCATCCAAGGAATACCAAACACATAATAGATATGGGGGTTTAGGATTCATAAGTCATAATAAGTTACTGAAAAAGTTCGTACAATAAAGCATTAATTCAGCATAGAAAGGGGCAAATTACAACATGCTTAGTAATGGAACTTGATTTAACACGAGCAGTAAACATACAAAAGTGAAGAAAATAATAAAGATACATGTTGTTGTTGATGCTGAAAAATTAGTTAGAACATACTAGTAAAGAAGCAAATGCAGAAAGAAAAGTAAGCAAGTTTCCCACAGCCTAGCCGTGGATTTTAGCCAGCTAGGTAAGGTAGCAATACAAGTAGTAACAGAGAAAAGAGGGAGATTTTTAGAGGAGTGTGTGGTTTGAACTCAAGTCTTTTTATTCCTTATGTTCGTGTGTTTGAAAGAAGAGGGGTGCAGGGTATTTGTATCCTTTTGAAAGTTAGTGAAGGAGAGGTAACAAGTAAAATCTTAGTGTAAATATGGAAACATTCAGTCAAACTCGATTATACAAGTGATTCCCTTTAATTAAGGAATCACTGTTTAATGGATTCAAAATAAGGAAGAAAATCAATTCAGAGACAGCCTGATTACTACCATAAAAGTAGTAAAAACATTAAGTAAGCAATCGAGTCTAAGTATAAAAATATAGTTATTTTGGAAGTAGATTCAGCAAGGTAAATATTATAATAAAGGGAAGGGAATCAATCAATTCTAAACAGGCAAGTAAAATCAGGGTTCATAAAAGAAAAGCTTTGAAATTAGTCACACGATTAGGGTCAGTTAAAGAAAAAACATGCTTCTACGCTTTAGTATGAAAACAGAAGACATCAAGCATGTGAGGCCAAGCATATAGGCAAAAGAGATATTTACAAGCATGTAGTAATGGCAAAAATAAACCATGGTTCAGCAGTAAAGCAAACATTCGAAGCATAGTAACCAAGTAGGTCAAATCACATGGAATCCTCAGAGTATCAGGACATACAAAGGTCTCACGTAGCAGTTAGGGGAAACCCTTTGAAAAGTTAGGGTTTCAGCTATAGTCAGATAAGTCACATAGAGAAAAGAGCGTCTAAAAACAAAAGCTTTCAGTCGACTCAAATACTCGAACAAGCAATTTCAGACCCCAAAGACCTAGGTTTTTAACAACAATCGAGTTTTAAAGATGTTAAACAAATAAATGAAACAAGTACTAGCAAACAGTTTCAGAATTCGAATGAACCAAAAGAAAAAAAGGGTTTTAACAACTATCGAATTTAAAGATGATAAACCAAATAAGTCAAACAAGTACTAGCCAGATGAGTACACTTCTAACGAACATCTTCAGAACTCAAATGAACCCAAAAGAAATTAGAGTTTGCAATATGCTAACTTAGATAGGAGAACAACATGAGCGAGACATTGAAAAATCACAAACACATTAAAATCAAAGAAGAGATTTTGAAAAGAGAAACTTGAAGGAAAACCCTAATCGGAAAGAGTCATTTTGAAAGAACGGTCAAAGAAACTTAGAAAAACACTTAAAAAGTTCAAGGAAAGCATAGATCTAAGGTAGATCTAAAAGAAATCAAAAAAACTTAGAGATTAGGGATTCAGAAAAATGCAAAAGCAATGAGAAAGGTCGTGAAAGTTACCAATCTAACTAGGAGAATCAAAACTCTTACTCGAGTGGCCATAGTTGGCCGGAGAAATGTTAGGGATGATCGGAGAAAGGTTATCGAGCAAAGACTGGACCAAATCCCTTCAAAGTATGGTCATGAGACTACATAACCAAACACGTAGAAACCATGAAAGGCCAGTATAGGTCTCAGATGACCCTAGAAGGCCATGGATTATGGTGGATTAGGTTGGTGGCAGCTAGGGTTTAGGTGGTGTTGCAGAGAGTGTTTGAGAGGAAAGGGGTTCTAAGGCGACGGATTGTGATAAATGATAGGGTTTTGGGGATTGTCTGGAATTAATTAAGAAAAGGGTGACTATTGGTCGTTGATCTAAATGATCAACGGTCTAGATTAAAATGGGTAAGTGGGGCAGATTGTGAAATTGGGTTTGGGTCTTGTTCGATGGGTTCAATTGGGTCGAGAAATGGATCAAAATTGGGGTAGGATTTAGGCTATAATTGAAATGAATTTGGGATATTATTAAAATAGCTAATTTTCCCTTTTAATATTATAAAAAATAGCAAATTGATAACTAGAAATAAATTAAATGTACTAAAATGATTTATGATAGGTAATTAACCATTTAAAAATACACGACTTAATCCTTATGAATATAAATGTAATTAATCCTAAAATAGGCTAATGTTACAATTATACAATTTTAGCCCTAAATTACTAAATAATTTTGTAAAATAATATGTAAAAAGTTCCCTTAGCTATGTTTTAGTATAATTAAAAAAGTTCCACAAGTGAATCACCAAAACTAATAATTTTAGAAATAATTATTGGATTTTTATGGATAAAATAGGGGAATAAACAAATTTAAAAATCTTTAAGATTAAGGAAAAATAATGGAACACTTGGATATACTTATATATGCATGCATATGCCATTTTTGAAGGTACTTTGCATATAAAAAAATATATAGGGTAAAATTGGGTATCAACAAGGACTACTTACAAGACTCTGATTGGTATGTCTCTGTATCGGCTGGTGTTCGGGAAAGCTTGCCATTTACCGGTGGAGTTCGACCACAAGGCCATGTGGGCTTTAAGGAAGTTGAACCTTGATTGGGATGTAGCTGCTAATCTTCGGGGGGGAGCAACTTAATGAACTTAACGAATTTGGATTCCATGCCTACTATAGTTCGTCCCTGTACAAGGATAAAATGAAATACCTTCACAACAAATATACTCGGGGCAAGGAGTTCAAGGTGGGGTATTTGTTTCTCTTATTCAACTCTCGGCTACGTTTGTTTCTAGAAAAGCTCAAATCAAAATGGAGTGGTCCTTTTGAGGTGGTGTGTGTGTCCCCGTTTGGTGCTCTTGATTTAAAGTAAAATAGTGGGGAAGGTTTTAGAGTGAATGGGCATAGGGTAAAGCAGTACTTGGGAAAAAATTCTGACAGCCACGTGGTGGCACTTCTTCATCTCAAATGATTTAATGGTAACTTGCGTCGTGTCAAGACGTTAAATCAGGCGCTTCTTGGGAGGAAACCCATGTGTTTTTCTTCTTGTTTTTCTTTGATTTTCATTCTATTATAGGATTTATTTTTGGACTAACTAGGTGTGAGATGTTACAGCATTGTGTTGATGTAGTGCAGGACATAGTGGAAAAATTGATCAAGTCTCTAAAGTTTTTAACGCAGACTGCACTACATTTAGTGCGGACCGCACTGATGAAGGATGAAAATACTAGCTGTCTGAAGTTTGCCACCGCGTCCTCATTACATTGAGTGGGGTCCACACTGGGCAGGTGAGATGGGCCCCAGGACTTTTTCTATAAATAATACCTGAGGCCCTAATTTTATACTTTTCGATCTTTTCACTCTTAGAGCTTGAAAAAACTACTATTCCTCCCTACTCATTGCACATAAATGATCATTAAGGCCTAATCATCATCACGCCATCTCACATCTAGTACGCTCATCTCTTTTCCATTGTTAATTTTATTATTTTCATTAGATTTTTGTTTTCTTATCTTTTCTTCTGTTCTTCTCATTTTTTTATTTGGTTGCTTAGCGTAATTAATGTATTGTTTATGTTAGGATTAGATAGTTAAATACATCGGGAAAACACTTAGGGACCCTGCATTAGGTGTAAAATTGGACTTAAAGTCAACATTTCATAAACCCTAAGTTAGTGCTGCAACTGGGCACTCAGTTCTGAACCTGTTCATTGTGGATCGCGTGCATATTGCATGAGGATCGCGTGTATATTGCATTTAGTGCGGTACGCGGTGCCTCAATACGGATCGCATTGCCATTTTGGGCAGTCTGCTGGTCCACATTGGCCTCTGTACAGCCGCTCTACATTTTCTGGAGCCCGCACTGTGCAACATCTGCTATTGTATACAACTTTTTATTTTCTCCAACTGTGAAGTTAATTGTTTCTACAGATACTAACAAGTTTAATGGATGTTGTTTGCAGACAATGGTGAAACAAAGAGACAAGGGTTCTAAACAACCAGGCAGAGGAGAATCCTCGAGAGAGAAACAGAAGCTGATAAGAATGACTTCCCAAGCTCAGCAAAACATTAAAAACACAAGAAAGCTCATTAAAGCTACTGATAGGGCCATTGACCAGTCTGAGAGTAAGTATGAGCCCTCCTGGGATACTTAAGCCCTCCTGGGATATATCTTCAGGCTCCGTGCCAGAGTACATCGTTGACTAGGTGGAGAGGAACATGCTAAAAGACATTCCTCCTCCTTCCCCCACTGCCCAAGCTTCCGTAAATGTATCATCTAGGTTGTCTGAGAGATCAGCTGAAGGCAGTGGGGATGAATACTCCACCTCTATCACATATTTATTATTCAGAGAGGGTGCAATAAGAGAGGATGAGGAAGTAGGACAAGAAGAGATGGTAGGAGAAGGGGGTGAACCTTAGGTGGGGGTGTTGCTAAAGCTAGAAAATGGGAAGTATGGCAAGACCGGTTTGTGAGTGAGGTGGCTTACCATAAATTCAGGGAATGGTGGCCGGTGAGGAAACTGATCCTGAACCGGAGATTTGTTGATAGAGACATATTGTCTCACCACCCCAATGTGAGGAGGCAGTTTAGGGAGAGATTAGGGTGAGAGTATTTTTTTGGTCAATGTGTAGATGCTAACAAGCACTTGGTCAAAGAATTCTATACCAATACTGCCCACATAAAAAAGGGCACCAAAGTGATCAAGGTGCGAATTTTAAAAGTGTTTTTTGATGGAAATTCAATAAATGACTACTTGGGTTTCGATGAAGAGGATGAGTCATTGTACTTAGCGAAGATGGAATTAGTTGAGGAGTTTTGTCCTTGGTTGGCAAAATATCTAGCAATCCCAGGTACCACCCCCGATTAGTTGAATGCTGGAGTAAAACTTTTGAGAAGAAGTTTGAATTACGAGGCTAAGGGGTGGGAAACATTCGTGTGCAGTAGATTGGATCCAACTACCTATAAAACCTCCCTCCCTCTTTACCGGGTAGTATTGCTAGCATCAATTATGGCGGGGTACCCGATTAACGTCGGGAATGTGATATGTTGGGTGATCACACTTGTAGTACTTGAAAGTGACAAAAACCAACCCTTCCCCAGCTTCTTGACCATGTACTTCAGGGACCTCAAGGTTGAAAAGAGGCCCTTCGATATCAAAGTGAAAGTAAAGGCCTCGTTCGTATACTACAATATCAAGGTGATGACAACCTAAAAAGCAAGACCTTCAATGGAACAGCCACTACCCCAACTGGCCATTCTGAAGATCCAGTTGTGGTAATGGCTCCTACTCATAGTACCTCTACCTCAGTGGACATTCCCACTGGTCCATCCATTTTAGCAGCTCTAGATATACACTCTACCCAGACCTAGCCACTGACTGCACACCAGTTGAGCCAGGCTCTTCTTAGCATCAACAACTGGATGCAGAGAGCTTCCTCTAAGCTTATTGTCCTCACTACTACAGTGGCAGCTCAATCGGCATCTCTGCCTCTGCATGTCCCATAGTCTATTGACGATTCCCTCAAGGAGATCCTAGAAAACTAGAAGAAGATCCTTGAAACTCAGAAAGTGCTTACAGTAGCTGTGGATTCTCATGGCAAAGCTCTCAAGGAGCTTGCTAGGGAGGCCAAAAAGATGAGAAAGACTGGGGCTTCTATGGAGTCCGTAAAGGAGGCAAGGGTTGAGGTAGAAAGGATGAAGGCAGATCATCTGCCTTTGGATTGGTTGCTACGCAACCTTGCGCCAGTAGTGCACCCCCAGCCAGAGTAGTCCCAGAGGCCTCCAAGAGAAAGATGATGATTCCCCAAGCATATGATGCAGCCATCCAGTTGGCAGTCCTACCGAAGACCTCTTTCAATCACCCACAGGATGCAGCATAGGAGCCTATCCAGGTCAAGGCCCATGTCCCAATAGTAGAGTAGTAGACCATATGGAACCAGTCTGAGGTTCCCGAGCATATTGAGGACCTAGGGACCACTCAGGATCCCATGCAGACAGACGAGCCATATGGAGTCTCTATATCCTTTTCTTTTTTTTAGTGCTTATGTGGTTTAGTTTCCATTGAGCACAATGCCAGCTTTCATTTGAGGGGGTAGGCCCTACATTGATTTGTTAGATGATTGCATATATTTGAAAAAAAAATTGTGCTTTCTTTATTTTTCATCTTTGGTATATATATAAAGGTACTTCATTACATTTTTCGTACTTTTAACTTTAGGTCTGCATATAAAGTTATGTTACATTGTATATATTCATCCCATCTATTGTATATTAGATTAAATCCCCTCTTATATATATTCATTTTACTTTCTGCAATTTTTTTCTTTCTTAGCTTCTTATTATGTTCGTAGCTCTTGTTTTGAGAATTTGCAATAAGCCTTTGGTTTTCTTAATGCGACGGTTCTTTCCAAAGTTGGAGTTTATGTGAACCGGGTGGCTCTTCCCAAAATGGATGGCGGTGACAACCTTCATAAGAGTTTGAGTCCGTTTTTCTTTTTTGCTTTAGTAGTTAGTGGTAAGGGTGCCTCAAGCAAAGCTTCACTTGGGACTAACACATTTTGCTTTGATCTCATGGTCAAAAAAAATTGTTGTGTTTAGGATGATGAAAGTCGTGACCTTGAGACTCTTGTATTGGCAAATAATCATCAAGTGGTTTTTAGGGACCATTGTGCGCTCAAATCTTATCTAAGGTCGTTATGGGCTCCCGACTCTATGTCTTTAGTGATCCCATAGCTTGTGTGGTGAGAAATTGCATTGCAAGTCCAAGTCCCGGGCAATTGGTCTAGTATTTACATGTTTGTTCAAGCGAAATCCTAAGTGAATTTTGACTTGAGACATGATTATAGGCTCTCCTCAATCCAAATGTTAGATTGAACACTTCCATAACCTACCAATGATAAGATCCCTAGTCAACCCTTTTGAGCCTTAGACCATTTTCCTTCAACAACCATAATACAAGCTTTTACCCGTTCTAAAAGATACCATCTCTCGGCACCCGATCTTTCCTTAACATATGGAAAAAGTATAAGTTTGTAGGACAGACAAGGATGGCAACAAAGTGGTAAAAAGGAATAAAATAAAGAAAAGGAAAGGCAATAAAAAAGAAAGAGAAGCAAAAAGACAAAAAATGCTCAATGTAGAATTGAATAAAAAGGGATTCAAGAAAAGCAAAGAAAGAAAGATGTGGAAAGTTAAGAAAGGAGAAAAATTTTGAAATGTATAAGAAAAAGTGATAGTGGGTCTTTCTAACCCCTTAGAAAAAAGTGAAATGACTTAAAAAGTCAAGTGAATTTGTGCCAAAATTAAGAAAGAGAAGTGCTTAAGGAAGATGGAACCTACTTAGACCAAACATTGCCTAACCGGAACCAAAAGCCTTCACTTTATCTCCACAAAATTCCTATATGATTTCTAGTTGAATGAAACTTACACTAATGGAGACTTATATAAGGGGAAAGCATATGGTACTTAGAGCCGGACTTGTGACTTTTCCTTGAGAGAGAAGAGTGAATTTCCATTAACCTCGTTCTGAGTGCCACTATCCTAAAGGTAAGGTTTGCTTAGGGAGAATTGAGGATAGGTGAGTTTAGGTTCCACAATGACTAAATTAATAGAAAAATTACCCTGATATGTTGAGTCAACACCTGATACTCTTGTGTCACACTTAATTCATGGTGTTTAAAAGAGAAAATGCTGGTAATGATTCATTTGTACTGAGGGCAATTGTTAGTCCCAATAGTGCTAGATGATGTCACTTTAGGACAGCTAAATTTTCTTGGATTTTCTCTTAAGGGGTGGGCCTTATTTTGTTTGCTTGAGGACAAGTAAAAGCTTAAGTTTGGGGGAATTGATAACTAGAGAATATGATGCATTTTACACTCCTTCATGCTCAAGTTCTGATTAGAAATGTGTACAAAATAGTCCCAAAGGATCACAAGTTATGCTTGATTGTAGGTTTGATCAATAAGGTGACAAGGTGTAAACGATCATCTCAAAAAGGAGTGAAACTTGCACAAGTACCAAAACAAGACAAAGCTCAGGTAAATCGGGGTCAGTGCTACACCATTTTGTGCGGTCCGCACGAGTGGGGTTTAGTGAGGCTGCTATTCTGGCAAAAAGGCAATACGGCCAAAGTTAGTTTGGTTACATGATTCCGTTCTTGGAATTGTTGCAAATCTCTCTCCAGTTGTGCTATTGCTATGTAACAATGCTCTCTTTCAGCCTTGAAATCTTTCGCTTGCTTAACCATTTTGTTTTCAACCATGATGACCCTCTTCTTTTAGCCTTGCAACCTCATTGTCATACCTTTCTTTTAATTTTTCAATCATGCGTGCTCGTTCCTTTGCATTTTTAGCCAATTATTTTTGAGCTCAAGATAGCTCCCCATCTACTTTGTTCAAGTTAAAACCATATTCTCCTACTTTCCGCCTCAGATTGTCTATGAGCTTTTCATCCTTCGCACTTCTGGCAAGAGTCTCTGCGGCTAATTTCATTTTCGGAATTTGGGCTCACAAAGCTTCATTTTCTTTGGCCAATATTTTCTTTCCCCCCTCGTCTGCTGCATCTTGCAAACCATTTTCGAATTGAAGGTATTTGACTTATTTTTCCAATTTCCCTATTGTGGCCCTGTATTCGTTTTCCTTGGCTAACGAGTTCCATTGTTCTTGGGACGCCTCAGCAAATTCCTGAAGATATGGTCTCTTAGCCGGCCTTTC
Source organism: Nicotiana benthamiana (assembly GCA_034376525.1). Classification (NCBI taxonomy): domain Eukaryota; kingdom Viridiplantae; phylum Streptophyta; class Magnoliopsida; order Solanales; family Solanaceae; genus Nicotiana; species Nicotiana benthamiana. Next base: position 96,942,338 of record CM067330.1, read on the forward strand.
AAATTCTATTTCCTTTTTATACCAAGTCAGGTACCTTGGTGCAACCTCGCTTTTAGACAAGTCTGGTACACAAGTGTCCGCCATCAAGTACTGACATTACCTTCAAATCTGGCAGACTTCTGCTTCGTGGAACTGACCATTGGGACTAATCTCGACCACATGGAGACTATGTCTTCATCCCTGTGAATCATTTGGAACCTCCCTAACTATCTAAGCACCCTGTATGGAGCATATGGTTGAATATTTCGGAGGCCCATCAGAAGGAAATGAGGCCCGGTAGCTGGCATATATATAATTTTGTCAATGGGGAGCCACCCGAACGTCCACTCTATCTGACTTGCACTTATATTCCGGAGATATGATACCCATTCTGTAACCCCCTCTGGAAAACTGAACCCATCAACTCTGGTATAAAATGCAGCTCCTTTTAGATGACCCATAACTCATGAATTGAGATTGATGGCACAAGTGTTCAACCATCCGCATCTGTAATAACAAATTTCATCCTTCGAAGAAATCTCCTCCAGCTATACAGGCTGTGAGGGCACGGAAGATTTCAGATAATACCATTGGTGCGAGGGTGCTCTTGGCCTGAGTGAGAAAAGTGCTGATAACCCCTGCTATCCATATGTCAATATTCCTGTCTTTCCGTGAAAAAACCACGAGGCCCAAGAAGAATACCATAAATGCGAAACACATGTGTTCCTACCATTTGAGTCGGTTCCCCTTGCTACAAATTTTATTTTCCGGTTCGTTAAACCCCCTTATATGCCCATATCTTTGGTATATAAACTGTGGAGTACAAAAATTGGCTGACAGATCAAGAATGTGAACCCCCTGCTTATTTTCAATGACTCCAAGAATTTGTGTACAGCGACGGGCCTTGGCGCAATTAAATACTGCTGTCTTAGAGGGATTTAGGGGCCCCGATATATCTGGCTATTTCTTCCAGGTTTGGGGTGAGTTCAAAGTCCGGGAAATGAAATACGTTGTGGGTCGGGTCCCAGAATGTAACCAATGCCTTTATGATGTCTCCTCTGGGATTAATTTTCAACAACCCGGTGAGTTCTTTCAAGTGCGTATTGACCTTATTTTGCCCCCATTCACCTACATCATTCCACCACATGTGTACCTCCAAAGGGATCTTGATCATGACTGTTATCAGCAAATTTTGATTCGTGCTCATTCTTCATATTTATTAGGGTGATTAAGAAAAAATCATGATTTATTGGACTCAAAAACTAAAATTAATTTTTCCAAACTTTCATTTCAAAAATAAAATTCCGACTTCGCAAATATGGCCTTTCAACACTTCCCAGAGGAAGGTCTTAAGGCTATGCTTGCTACCGGCCACAATTTAGAAAATAATCCAAGGTGGCTGTTCTTGCGAAAATAGCCTCCGGCGCTCTTTTAGGGGCACTTGGCTAATTTTGGAAAAAACTGCTTTATTTATTAATTACAAACAAAATTTGCTTCTTTTTGGTTATTTTAGAAAAAATAAAGTTAGGCTGAATGGGGGATGCCTACGTATCTCACGTCCTCTGAGAATCAAACTGGCGCAGTTTGGGCAATTTTGAAAAAATTAAAAACCAACTTCTATTTTTAATTTTCTTGTTTTTTTTATTTTTGAAAATAAAATCCCTTTCTTTTCTTCTTTCTTTTTTAATTTTTTCGAAAACAAACTCCGTTTTGTCCTCTTTTTTCAAAATTTCGGCAGCATTTCAGTATCGGTTTTTGAAATAGGTAAATCCATTCCTCATCCCACACACTTGTGATATTCTTCGTCAAATTCTCCTCTTTTTTCCTTTTTTCTCTTTTTTTCAAAAGTCGGTCCGCATGCAAATCCGGAATTAATGCATCAAGATGGTCCATTATTTTGGGTGCACCTGTCCTAGATGGACCTAACCCCTCCCCTAAGTCAAATGCATGATGCAAATAAACGTTCCTACTACGGATCTGGCATGAGGTTAAGTTATTCTAGGCTCAAAACATGGGCATTTTCTCTAGACTATGTACCCGAGCGGACAACTCGAGTTGAGGAGGGGGCTTTGTACCAGGAACCAAAAGGCCATCCGGCGTTGTAACTTGTTAATTAAAGGTATGACACTAACATAACAGGGAGTCTCGACCAGCGAGCACATCCCAGAAGATGAGAAGAGAAGGGTTTCGCGGCAGTTTATATCCAATTCAAATAATATTAAAGCGGTAAAAATAACATTTAGCACATTGGGCACAATCATATAATAAAATCAGATAATAAATGAAGCAAAATATCACAATTATTCTAAGCTCGAATTTTGAAACTCCTTTTTCACTACACCCCGAAAGATGCAGAAAAGGGAGTTTTTCCAATTAAAGGACAATTGAATTGGGATTTATTTTATTTAGAGATTTCTGAGTCACCACTTGGGATAATTAGTGGTGTCCCAAGTCACCAGTTTAAATCCTGAATCGAGGAAAGGGTTGACTCTGTATTACAGTCCGCGAGCCAGAAATCCGAGTAAGGAATTTTATTAACCTAGGAGGAAGGTGTTAGGCATTCCCGAGTTCCGTAGTAATGGCACGGTCGCTCAACTACTATATTTGGCTTAATTATCTCATTTTATAACATTTTGAACCTATGTGCAAATTTTAACTTTATAACCGCTTTTAATTATTTATAAGAAAAATTGCAATCATTTAAAATATATCATAAACCACGTCACATAAATGCACCCGCAGTTCGCAACACATTTTATCTAACATTGAGATACGTCACATAAATGCAATCGTAGTTCACAACACATTTTATCTAACATTGAGATTCGGATTTATGTCACATAAACGTGCACCCGAGCTTAGGGAGATAAGTTATTAAAATAACGCGCCTAAAATGACGATGCGTTTGCAATTTGCGAGGGCCGTAGAATTTTAGCTAAGAGGCACGCCTCGAATTCTAAGGACAACTACAAGATTAATTAAAACGAGGGCTATGCGGTTGTCATTTTTGTTTGGCATGGTGCGCCTCAATTCTGAATTTAAAAAGATGTTTAATCTAGGCTTCGGAGGACCATAACTATTTATTTTATCTAATATGGCTCGCCTCCATTAGCTTAAGAAGCTCGGTTATTTTCCTAATTAAGAAATCAGGATCGGATCCCGGGTTCTTATCAAGAACCAACGAACAAGGCCAATTTCGACTCTTAATCACTTGACGAAATGGGCAAATAACTTGGGTAATCTGCTTGTGTTTTTGCATCCCTTTTCTGCCCTCTTAGATCCAAGATTGGACTCGTTTGGTGATAAATTGGAGGAATATGGTGATGGATTAGAGAAGAGGGAGGTGAGGGGTCCCTTGGTGTGATTTTGGGGTGAATTGATGGCGCCGCCGCCGTGTCCGGCGGAGGAGACCGTATTTTTGGTTAATATTCGAGAAACAGGGGTGGGATTTGAAGGAGAATGGTGGTGGACTTGGGTAAAGGAGAGGGAGGAGAATCAACGTTAATTTGGTACCAATTGGAGTTCCGCCGCCGCCTTGTTCAATTTCCGGACGGTGGTGGGCGACGGAGACATGGTAGTTCTAGGGTTCGATGTGTGAGAGGTTAGAGATGGGGCGGTTTGGGGGGTAGGGTAGGGTTTGGACATATATATATATATATATATATATATATATATATATATATATATATATATATATATATATATATATATATATATATATATATATCTATATATATATATATATATATATATATATATATATATATATTAAGTAATCATTAGTTCTCAGCCGTTGGATTGCATCAACCTCGACGGCTCAGATCTGTTTGAGCAAAAACGGTGTCGTTTGGTTCTGGGATGGGACCGGGTTGGGCCAGGAAATGGACTGGGTTTGTGGGGATTTTGGGCTAGAAATTGAATTGGCCCAATTTTGTTGTTCTTCTTATTAATCCCTATTTTTCAGATTTTATTTTCGTTCTTTTTTTTTTCTTTTTTTTCAAAATTAACTAAAAACCTAAATTAAGTTATAAATCCCAAATTAACCTATGAAAATGCTAATTAATCCAAAATAATCATTATTAAAACAAAATTAAAAGAAAAATAACCTAAAAATCAAATTAAAATTATAAGTGCAAATTAAACTATTTTTTTATTTTTATTTTTATAAAATGACTAATTGCTAATTATTTCTTGAAAAATGTCAAATTAACTTCTAAATGCACATGCAACCCATTTTTTGTATTTTCTACAAATAAAATGCATAAACAAAACTGCATACAATTAACGAAAAATGCCACAAAATCCACAAAATTGCAAATGAATAAAATAAATGATTTTATTTTAATTTATGGGAGTAATTCGTGTAGGACAAAAATCACATGCTCACATCTGTAGGCCACTAGATTTACATGTACCTGTGCAACAAAATGCACAGAAGTGTAGTATGAGAACGAAAACAACATGTACTCAATTAATATCCCGTCTAATCTCGAAGAATTAGAGATGAAATGATCAACTTCGGCACTTACTAATGGTCCAATAATGATGTCAATAATACATTAAATCATGAATTTCTACAAATGTGATTTTTACCAAATAGAAGGAAACAAGTAAATAATTATTCCTTTTTCATTATTTTCCAAATATTCTCAAGCCATGAAGACGCAATTACAACTTTAATAAGTTCAAGGCAGCAATAGAAGCATGCGCAAATCATACCGATGTTGACGGCCCGCTCCAACAGAAATGTAAAATGTGTACTGCCAAGGATCAAACGACGCGAACCGTAGATGCATCTATTTAATCTGCCGAGGCGTTTGGCCTGCTCCCATTTAATCTACCGAGGCGTTCGGCCCGCTCTAACAGGAAATAGACACACACAAGCTGTCAATCAAGAAGTTATCATGGAAAAATTTACCGAAGAAAAGCCAATTCTCATTTAATAATTTAAGAAAGTGAATTTTAAATCCTTTTAGAAATTTGTTATTTAAGTAAGTCAAGCTATCAACAGGTTCTAAAGTAATCCAAGTATAGCATGCTTTGGGGTCCTAACTACTCGGACAATAGCATAATAGTAGCTACGCACAGACTCTCGTCATCGTGCGTACATAGCCCCCACAATTAGGAGCACATAACTAATTATTTCACCTATGGGAACAATTCCCTCTGACAATGTTAGAAAGGATACTCGCCTCGCTCCGAAGTTCCATAACCGGTATTCCACGCCTATTCGAAAACTCAAATCGATGCAAGATTGCTCCAAAACTAGCCAATAATTATATAAGCCCATTAATATATACTCAATTATTCATTATAACCCAATTTATAATAATTCCTAACCCCAATCGAAAAGTTGACAAAAACATCCTCGGGCCCAAGTGCCCGGATTTCTAAATTTCCGAATAGTAAGTTTACCCATAACCTCACGAATTCAAATATATGATTTACTCTAAATTTCATACACAAAATCGTGGTCAAATTTCAAGAACATCAATTTTCTAGGTTTTCATCCAAACCCCTTGATTTTCCTTAATTTATACACGCTAATCTACCCATAATCTATGTATTTAACTTAAGATGCATAGAAATTACTTACCTCTTTGATGATGACGGAATACCTCCTCAAATGCTCTCAATAATCGCCTAAGGCCAAGTGGGAAATGAGAAAAAAGGGCTAAGTTTCAAATTAAAAAGCCACAACTTTATATGCAGGATTGCATTTGCGACTCCAGGCTCGCAATTGCGATGTCGCATTTGCGACAAAAGCTTCGCAAATGCGAATCCTGGCCTGCCCCTGCCCTTGTCGCATTTGCGACAAAATCTACGGATTTGTGAAGATCACGGCTTTGCAATTACCATCCCCCTTTCGTAATTAAGAAGTTTCCCCCCAGCGCCCAAGCTCACAAATGCGAACGGGACTTCGCAAATGCAAAGCTGCATTTACGACCCAAGAATCACATATACGATCATCCCAGTACTAGCAATCCTAACTCTTAGCAAATCACTCCGAAGCTATCTCGAATCTCACCCGAGCCCCCGAGTCTTCAAACCAAACACTTGCACAAATCTAAAAACATAACACTGACTCATTCAAAGCCTCAAATAACACCAAACATTGCTAAAATGATGAATCAACCCCCAATCCAAGCTTAATGAACTTTGAAATTTCCAACTTCTATTTTCGATGCTTAACCTATCAAATCACATCCGATTGACCTTAAATTTTGCACACAAGTCATATTCGACGTTGCAGACCTACTCCAACTTTTGAAATTGGATTCAGACTTGATATCAAAAACTCCACTTCTGGTCAAACTTCTCAAAGACCTTCAAATTTCTATCTTTAGCCAAATGGCTCCAAAATGACCTACGGACTTCCAAATTCACTTTCGATCGCGCTCCCAACTCCAGAATCACAATACGAAGCTACTCCCAGACTTGGAGTCCCAAACGAACATCAATATCACTGAAATGCACTTCAACCCAAACTTATGAAATTTCTTTCAAAATGCTACTTTCCACAATAGGCGCCAAAATGTTCCCGGGTCATCCAAAACCTATTCCGGGCATACACTCAAGTCCGAAATCATCATATAAATCTGCTGGAACCTTCAAATCTCGATTCTGAGTTCATTTACTAAAAATTATAATCCTAGTTGACTCTTTCAACTTTAAGCTTCCGAAATGAGAATTGTTTTTCCAAATCAACTATAAACTTCTCGAAACTTAATTCTAACCACGCGTACAAGTCATAATTTGAATTGAAGTTGTTAATGGCATCAGACTGTTGAATGATGTGCTACAGCCCAAAACGAATGGTCGGCTCATTACAGGTTGGGTGGCGATTGATTTTGCAGTAAGGGTGGTCCAGTATTGTGTTCTTGGTGGAGAAAGTTGATGCACAGCTCTGGGTTCTGAAGAAGAAGAAGACCGGCGAGTTTGGATTGTCATTGGAATGGATTCACTATTGGAGTCTGTTGGTCGGTGGCGCTGGTTTTTCCGGTGAGATTTAGGTTCAGGGTTTTGGTAGTCTTCAAGGTTGAAAATGGCTGCTCCTCGCTCAAAATCAGATAAGTCGTTTGGTTGTTAGGGGTGGTGTTTGTTCATTTGTTGAAGAAGAAGAGGTCTCATGAACGTGCTTTAGTGAGGAAGATTAAGGTGAGGAAGGGTGCTGCTCGTTTTCCAACAATGGCTGCTAAAAAGTAGTTTCAAGTTTTGAACGCGAAAATTTCGAGAGGGGCTGGCGAAGATGGGGTGGGCTGGTGGCTGCTTCGCTAGGTTTTTTACTGGTTTTCTTGTATCTTAGGGTTCTTTGTTGTTTGTCTCCACTGTTGTCTAAGGTCTTCGTGTCATGAAGAAGAAAGAGTAGCTAGGGTTTCTCTTATATTTTTGTGTAAGGAAGAAGAAAGGTTCATCTAGGATTAGGTCTTATTGGGCTCAAATTTTATAGGCTGGACCATATACTATAGCTGAAAATGGATTCTTCTAATTAAAATAAGACAAGTTAAAGCCAAAAGTGACTCACATTTCCAAAGATAAAAATAAATAGCAAAATACTACTAGAATACTAGTAATTGACTTAAATAGAAAGATAAAAGATAAAATTAAAAATATATTTTATTTTCGAATTTTATTTTCTACTATTAAACTAAAAGTGAAAAATAGGATAAATCCTATTAAAATAAAAATAAGTAAATACTTTTTAAGAATACTACTTTTAAAAGTTATGCGAGTCAAAACTTACGTACTACAACAGTTTCATCATCTAGGGTGGTTAGTGTTTGACCTAATTATGAGGTATGTAAATGGGCAAACATGGCAAGTTGTTCTTCAAGCTTACATTGATGAATTACATGTAATTCGTTTTCATAATTGGGCTAAGAATATGGGGTACTTAACAGTAGATAAATATGCATGCAAAATTAACCAAAAAGAAGAATTTAGATATTTGAAATATGATGATGATGTGTTAACTTTCTGTCAAGACCTTAAGGATGGGGATTTTATTAATGTGTACATATGTCACACAATTAATACACCATGTCTTTTTTGGACCTAGATGAAATGTTAAGTAGTGGTAGTTTGAATGTAGGCCACACTAATGTTCAGCCATTTGGCTTTAATGAGATGCCACATGGGCAAACAAGTGATGTTACTGCTAGGGTAACACACTCATCTAACAATGATATAAATATGGGTGATAACACTCATGGGAAGGGTAAAGAGAGGGCTGCTGAAACTAATTCAGAAATAGAAGAGTCTAGTGAAGATAAAAGTGAGTTCTATAACTTTCATTTAGCAACTGATTCTGAGGGTGATGTTGAGGGTGATACTGAGGGTGATGAGCTAATTAGTAAGAGTGATAAAGATTATGAGGCTATTTCTTAAGGTGACGATGATGATACAAATGAGTCATTATATGATTTTGGTGAGGATATTGTTGGAGAGATAAGTGACCTAGAACCTAAAGTTGTTGCTGCTAGACAGGCTAAAGTAATGCAAAGAGTAGTAAATTAAGATCTAGTGAAGTTAATACTGATGAGATACCTAGTGGACTTGTAGGTATAGATCCTGGTTTTGAAGACATATATAAAGATAAGGGATCCAAATATGCTGGAAAGTTGGGAGGGGATGAGCAATATCTAGACAGTTCAGATCCGGGTAGTGAGGATATAGATGATGAAGTAGTTAAAGAAAATGGGGTGCATAACCCTCAACTAAGAAGATACAGCAGTAGGGTATACTTTGATCCTACTTGTAAGAAAATTTATTTTCAGTTGGAAATGGTGTTTGAAAATGTGAAACAGTTCAGATCTGCTTTGCAAGATTATGTTGTACAAAGAAGAGTTCAAATTAAGTTGAGGCCTAATGAGAAACATAGGGCTAGGGAAAAATGTGTGAACTCAACAAGATGTAGATGACATATTTTAGGAAGTTTGGAGGGACACAGGGGGAATTTCATTGTCGGCATCTACTATCCTGTTCATAAGTGTTTTAGACCAACCAGAATCAAGATGGATAATACAGCATGGGTAGCTAAACATTTCAAGGACAAGATTATCAACCAACCTGACATAAAGCTTAGAAAGTTGCAGGATTTGATTAGGATAAAGTAAGATGTGTATGTGGAAAAATACATATGTGCTAGGGCTAAACATCATGTCATAGGTCAATATCTTGGCGATTACAAGCAAGAGTTTGCTAGAATATATGATTATGCTGACATGTTGCGGTCCACAAATCTTGGCCGCACTGTTGTTGTAAAGGCCTTTAAGGAGACAATACCTGGTAACAAGCGTTTGTGGGTATCTATATTTGTCTACATGCTTGCAAAGTTGGTTGGTTAGAAGGATGTAGAAATGTTATTGGCTTTGATAGAGCATTTCTGAAGGGTGTGTGTAAGGGTGAGCTACTATCATGCATTGGTAAAGATGGTAACAACCGAATGTACCATGTTGCTTGGGCAGTACTGGAAAAGGAGAGAAAGCACACATAGACATGGTTTTTTAGGTGCCTGATGCATGATTTGCAGCTCACTGAATCCCAATGTGAGGGGCTGACCGTTATTTCTGATATGCAAAAGGTATATACTTCACCACTGTTCTTCTTTTAATTACTTGTTGAGTAAGATCATTGAGGACTTGTTGAGTTACCCAAAACAATGTTGGTGTAGAATATTCTTCAAAGATTGGAGTAAATGTGATTCTGTTGAGAAAAACATGTGTGAGATCTTTAACAGTTGGATCATGTCTGCTAGGCACAAGTCTATCATAACAATGTTAGAAGAGATTAAAGTGAAGGTGATGGAGAGGATGATGACTACCATGAGAGAATTTGCAACAAGGTGAATTTCTGATGCATCTCCTATGGAAATGGGGTACATAGAGGAACAATCTCAATATGCTGTTAAGCATGAATTTAAATGGAATGGGGACATTGGGTATGAGATATAACATGGGGTTTACAAACATATTATTGACTTCTCCAACAATACATGCACATGTAGATCATGGCAGCTCAAAGGAATACCATGTTCCTACGCAATATGTGCAATATTTTTAAGAAATTTGAGCCTGCTGACTATGTAACCCACTAGTACAAGAAAGAAACATACCCGAAGGCTTTTAATTGTTACATGCAACCAATAACTAACATGGAGATTGGCCATCAACACAGAATCCAACTGTTGAGCCTCCTGTAATTACCAAGATGCTTGGTAGACCTAAAAAAAATAGAAAGGAGCTCAAGATGAACCTAAAAGGAAGTTTGGAAAGAGATCAAGTAAAGGAACACTAATGACATGCTCTAATTGTAAGATAGTAGGCCATAACAAGAAGGGGTATCATATCCTGGTAATGTATTCAGTTTATTTCTGAATGGCCTTGTACTTCGGTTGTTTCTATATCTCATTTTATATTTTGAAAATTTTAGAAAGGACAAGGATCTAGATCAACATGAACTAGTAATATTGTTGCTACTTAACCATCACAGGCTGCTCAAACAACAACTTAACAATCGGGTCGTATAACTGATTCTGGAACTGCCAGGACCACAAATACTCAATCATCAGCTGTTGCAAGTGGATATGTAAGTATTCTATTCATACTTTAGTTATTCTGTATTAGGACCATAATTTTTAAATTACTTGATAGTATTTTATCTTACATCACGATACTGGAAGTATGAGATCAAGAACTTCAGAGGATATTATAGCTAGTGTTAGAGGAACGCCAAGAGGTAGTAGACTTCGAGTATGGTATATTGTTTAGCGCAACAGGTGCAGTGATAGAAAGGGTAAGATCATCAAGGATTTGAATTTTTATTTATATATTAGTAGTTTGGGTACTGATTGGCTTCTGATGCAGTGTGGATATAGAGATAGGGTACATTCTGCTCCTATAAATATAGTGGATGTTAGGCAGACCAATATCGATCTTGGATACAGTGCACCTGGACTAAGGTGGCAAGGAAAAAATGCTATATCACAAAGGCAACTTCATCTCAGCCAAACTTGAGTCAATCTCAGCAAAAATCAACCAATCTCAACCTTGAACATAAATGAATATTTGTTTTTGTGAAAACTTAAGTTTGTTAGTTGCATAACTTAATTTGTAGGTTAATTTAAGTCTGTTTAAGTATGAATTTTCTTTTGAAATAATGTTCAACTATTTCTGCTATTAGACAGCAGTTCGGTGCTAATTTTTTCAGCCAAAAAGGCTGATCGAACTTGGTTGTTTATATATGTGTGCTTGTTTATATTAAAATTTTCTTTCATTCCACAAAAATTACATCATTCATTCTATCATTATCATTGTACATAGGGTTATGAAGACACGTATTAGTGATGACTAGACTAAGAAGAAAATTACAATTATTAGTGCTACTACAACAACTAAATTTACAATAATCTTCACCCTCTTCATTGTTGTAGTCGACTCTCTCTGTAATTCTCGATAACATCCCTGAAATCACCTGTTTATAGTGATCTGCAAGAGGTGGGTCAAACCACCTAAAAAAATTACAAGAATTGGCTTGACAATAATTTGAGCACCTATAAAACATTCTTCCTAGATTTGTTGCCTTCCAAGTGATGCAAATATGAGCTTCAACTCCACAATGACAAAATACAGAACTTTGATTCATCATCACAGTCTGGAAAAAGAAAAAAAATAAAGAAAGCTTCAGATTTTAAGAAATATGAAGGAATGAAGCTACAAATTCATATAATAGAGGGAAAATGTGTTTTACATTACAGGAATAAGAACCCACTTAAATAGGCCCCATTTTTTACCGTTGGGCATTGGGAAGGGGGCTCTCAGTTCTCACGCTCCTAAACAACGTGACACTCACGCAGCAGGATGACTATGATCAACTGAAGTCGTATGGGATGGGTCAATGGTCAAATATATTTATTAATTATAAGTTTCACGAGTTTGAGTGCTTAAATGGGGAAGACGAAAGTTTGTGTATGACTTTAAAAAAGTCTGTAAATATAAGTGGTCAGGAAGTCATTTTGTCATGTATTTATTATATATTGATTCTCCTTGAATTTTCATATATCTAAATTTTATATTTTAATATCCTCTACTAAAAATTTTGGCTCCGTCGATATTCCTAACAATCACCCAATGTTTGTGACGAACTAATATGTGTGTTCAAGTCTAGTGCCCAACGTTCTCATAATAAGTCAATTTTAAGTTGGTGATTTGTCAAACTCCTTGGCAGGGGTGCCGCTCAGTACAGTTGGTCACACATCTATATATAACGTGAACAAGAATTAATGATGTTTATATTTCAGGTTTGAGCTTGATGAATTCATCTTTAAAAATTTTAGTACTGAATTCACCTTATCTCTGATAGATATTATAAATTTTTTAATTAAATATTTGTTAAGATTTTGTGATTTCTTAAATATATATTTATATTTTATGTCAAAAAATACTGGATTTGATTGGATCTGTAACCAAAATCCACATCAGCCACTCTTAAATTGAGCTCACAGTACACAAGTTGGTTAGGCAGTTGAGAAAAACATGTCATGCCTCTTCAATGGGAGAGAGTAGACATCAAACATGTGTTTGATTTAAAGAATTCATCTCTTTTGAACTGGCAGTCTTACCAATACCATTTATGTCTTTGAATATATATTCTCAGGAGCAAGACGTGAAGTTTTATGAGAAAAGGAAATCGGAGTTTATCGAAAACAACCTTTTTATTCTAAGGTAGAAATAAAATTTGCGTACACATTATTCTTCTCACACTCTATTTATAGAATTATATCAGGTTATTATTGTTGGTGTTGTTGTATCTTATGGTGCACTCATGAAATGTTTGTTTTCGTACTTCGTACGTAGCTTTCGAAACAACTACTACAATATATCCATCTATTAGGGGGCAATTATAGGAGCAATGACATCAACCAACTTTAAAGTATTGGCATATAAATAGTAACTTAATCTGAGTAATTAAATTTATTTCACCTTTCATATATAGTTCTTTCGAAAAAAAAAAAAGATAATTTTATTTGGTCTTTACATAATTAATGAATTCAACACGTGTTTTATGTGTATATCTATCATGGTTAAGTACAGATACTGGACTAGTGTTAGGACCCTAACTTTGAACATCGGCAAAGGACGGGCGGCAGCATGGTACGGCATGCGCGCCAATGGATGGTGGGTCGATAGGCTGGAATGTGCAAGTAAAGGCCAAGACCTTGGCATGGGCAAGGTTCGCTTGGAAGGGCTTGACAAGGGAGCATCGGCAAAGGACGGGCGGCAGCATGGTACGGCATGCGCGCAAAACAGATGTGCAAGCAAGGCCAAGACCTTGGCATGGGCAAGGTTTGCTTGGAAGGGCTTGACAAGGCAGTATCGGCAATGGACGGGCAGCAGCATGGTACGGCATGCGCGCCAATATTAGTGGGTCGACGGGCTGGAATGGGCAAGCAAGGCCAAGACCTTGGTGCGGGCAAGGTTTGCTTGGAAGGGCTTGACAAGGCAGCATTCGGCAAAGGTCGGGCGGCACGGCATGGGCATGCGCGCGAAACAGTGGGCATGGCACTTATGGGTCGTGACAGCTAAATGCGGGCTAAGCTAAGGTAAGACGGAAATGCGGGTTGTCGGCAAAGGATTTCAATAGCCAAGGCAAGGCGATAGGAAAGGAAATGCAAGTGATGGCACGAGGGAAATATGGGCTGGCTCGGACAAGGCGGAAAACCAGGCCAAGACAGTGTGCGGCGGTAGCGGCGCCGAGCTTGTGCGAAAAAGGCATGGCAGCTGATTGCGGGCAGGGACATTGACATGCGCAATGTCAGATTGAACCAAGGTGCGGTGCAAGGCAGCCTTGGGCGGAATCCAGCTGGCCATGAAGTTGGCAAATGCAGTGCACATGAGCGGTTGGCGACAGTTACCTTGTTTGTAGCATGATCTCCCATCACCCCCATTATCTTGTAATGCTTGCATAATGCCCCATTTTGTGAGTAGTGGATCCTAAGTGGCTGGGGATGTCAGCTACAAGTTAGGAACGTGTTTAGCTTAGTGGGAGAAGGCTGTTAAACGACAATGTGCATGTGCTGCCAAGTGAAGGGTTCCTATGTTCTATAAATAGGAACTCAGCTTAGGCAGATAGGGGCAAGGAAAGTTCAAGGGAATTTCTTTGTGGGAAACACGAGAGGAACGTGAGGGTTTCTAGTTTCCAAAAGGGGGCTAAGGTTTGGCATAGGCGAACCTTAGTGTTGGCATAAGAACGGATTGTGTTCTTTGTCAAGGGAGGGTCCTTTGTATATTTTCCATATTAATGGAAAGGTTGGGAAATTTGTCCCGTATATGTTTGTCTCTTTTAAATTCTGTTTTGGCTGCCTAAATTTCGTCTAAGGCTAAACTTGTGAACGATTGGCAAATTTTGGGGAAAGGCTGAATCAGGCGGGGCTTGACTGCCGCATGAGCGTGTTTTGGAGTTGGCCAAAATCGAGCCCGTGACAACTAGTATAGTGGGTACGAGTTTACGTGAATTTAATGGCTTTCTGTGAAAAAATTCACAAAATATTTATGATGAGAGTGGCTACGCTTCATTAGAATTTGCTCCAGTAGATGTCAATACAGGTTTGGATAACCAACAGGCGTCCTTGTTAATTTTCAAAGGATGAAATGTATTCTTTTATTTATTAATTTTCTATTATTATTTATGTTTAGAATTCCGGTAATGGTTAAATTAATTTCTTAAATAGAGGAAAGCTAAAATCTCTGCAAAATGATAACCAATAGCCACTATGTATCTACTAAATTGCTTTTTGTCGCCCTTTGATCGGGTGAGTATATCTATTTATTTAGCAAGTGAATATTATTGTTACTTATTTTTGAGTTTTGATATATATATATATATATATATATATATATATATATATATATATATATAAGACTTACTATTATATTATACTACAAAGTATGAAGTGTTAAATCATTTCTTTGTTATTAACGTATACAAGATATCTCAAGCAATTTTTGTGTCATAATATTGTTGGGTGTGCGAATAATGTTTTACATTGATAGTTGAAAAAATTAGGAGTCTACATATAAGGTATAATGATCTCTTAATGGTGTTATGCCTTTTGGAAAAAATCGTGTGGGCTTGGCCCAAAGCGAAAATTATCACACCATTTCCTATACCATATACGAAACTTTATAACCAAAAAATGTGCATAGTGTCTAATTTATCCGTCTTGTCCACATCTTTTCTATAGTTTTTATACATCAATAATTAAATACTAATTAATAGTAGCTGAATTTTCCTAATTTATCAAGCTAAGAAATTGAGGAACATAATATTTTAAAAAGATTTGGCGTAAATCAGATCAAATCATATTCTTTCAGATATTCCTATTTAGGCGCGCTACAATTATGGAAGTAAATATTCTTCCAGATATTTTCCACCATTGATAGCCAAGCTTTGAGTTCGAATTTCGATTTTTAAAAATCATTATTTATTTGAATTGGGTGTTATTGAAAATAATCGGAAATATGGTTTGGAGTTTATATCTCAATTTTGAGGGGTTTTGGTGATGATTACACTTGGTTTTAACTGAAATTCAGATTGAAAGAAGAAGAGGACGAAGAAGAGGAAGAAGAAGAAGAAGAAGAAGAAGAAGAAGAAGAAGAAGAAGAAGAAGAAGAAGAAGAGAATGAGGAGGAGGAGGAGGAGGAGGAGGAGGAGGAGGAGGAGGAAGAAGAAGAAGAAGAAGACATATTGCAGAAATTGTAAATAAATTTTAGATTATTTGTATTATGATTGTAGATGCTTTATTTTCTGTTTTCACAAATAAAAAACGGCTAAAACTTCTACAAATCTTCTGGAAAAACATAATTATGTCAAAAATTATAATTATGCTACAATTGGATGGGAATTGGGATATAAAACTTCAATATACCCAGTTTGTAGATATTTCATAGATAAATTGTAGATTATTTGTATTCTAATTGTAGGTGCTTTGTTTTCTACTTCACAAATCAAAAATGACTAAAACTTCTACAAATCTTCTACAAAAAACGTAATTATGTCGAAAATGCCAATTATGCTCCAATTGAAACGGGAATTGGGATATTAAAATTTAATGTATCCAGTTTGTAGATATTTTGTACAAAAAATGTTGATGCATTCTTTTTTGTTTTCACAAATCCAAAACGACTAAAACTTCTACAAAATATTTTGCAAAAAACAGTCTAAAATTTATCTACAATTTATCTAGAATTTTTCTAGAATTTATCTACGATTTTTGCAATATGTCTTCTTCTTCTTCTTCTTCTTCTTCTTCTTCTTCTTCTTCTTCAAGTTTCAATATGAGTTTCAGTCAAACCAAGTCTAATCTTCACCAAAATCTCTCAAAATTGAGATATAAACTCCAAAATATATTTTCAATTATTTTCAACAACACCCAATCAAAACAAATAATGATTTTTGAAAACTCAAATTTTAATTCAAAGCTTCAAAGATTTTTAATGACTCTCAATGGTGGAATTGTTACTTCTTGTCTTTTTGAAGGTTTGTTCTTCTTCATTGAGAAAATTTGAAGCTGAAGGTAAATGTGTGTATGACTTTGAAGATTTGACTTCAATTTTGATGAACTTTGTTGCTCTTCATTGATGAACTTCAATTGGAGTAAAATGTGGACCAACTTTGCTTAAGGGTTGCTTCAATTTTCTGTGAATTTAGAGGGAGAATTTGATTTCAGAAGATGGAAAATGATAAAAAAAAATATGGGTATGGGTAAAACGTGGGTGGGGCTAAGGAGTTAGGTGAGAGAAATATGTAGATTCCTTTAATTAAGGAGTAAAAAATGTACAATTAATTATACCCTTAATTAATTATGGTATAGAATTGGTAATTTGGTATACTAAGTGTAATTAAGTCAAACCTTAAACATTGAGGGTAATAAGGTTTCCTATATGGCATAGGAATGTAAAAATTCTTTGGACTATTTTAGCCCAACAACTGATATGAGAGCCAGGTTCCGCGAGACGAGTATAGTGATGGCAGAGTGATGATGCGAGACCTAGTTTGGAGACGCGCACGCACAAAGAAGCTAGTTGCGGGCTTCGATTGTCATAAATACTTAACAGTGTGGGTGGCACACAGTAAATTTCAAAAATTGACCTGTGGGTCGTGCCAATGGTCACATAGAACTTAGTTCGAGGGAGAGTTTCATGATTCGTGGTAGTGAGCCACGTGAAACTTAGTTCGGGGAGATTGTTGGGTATGCGAACAAAGTCACGTATTGGTAGCTGAAAAGATTGAGAGTCTGCATATAAGGTATAATGATCTCTTAATGGTGTGAGGCCTTTCGAAAAAATCGTAAAGACTTAGCTCAAAACAGATAATATCACACCATATTAAAGATATCATTAAATCGTTATAGCCCAATAAAAATAATTTCATTGTCAAAAAATAGAAAATATTCATGTTTTATTAAGATAAAAAGACTGATAAAAATAATTATAATAGAATAAAAAGATCAATGGAATGTTTTTTGTTCTCTGGGGAAGAACATGATGCGATGAGTGTTTCACACATACTGCCTTTTTTAAATCAATATTATCTATAGAGACTTAACCATAATAATAATGGTAGAGAATTAATAAAAATATATCGCATTGTTATGAAATAATATAAAGACAAGAACAATAATGCAAGAACAAGAGCAATAGAGAGAATAGAGAGAGAGAAGTATTCTTATTGATACTTAGAGATTGTTAGGGATGTATTACAATGGTAGAAGACCCCTTTATTTATAGGGAGTGGGATGATTTAGCT
The DNA here is from genome assembly GCA_034376525.1 of Nicotiana benthamiana. Lineage (NCBI taxonomy): Eukaryota > Viridiplantae > Streptophyta > Magnoliopsida > Solanales > Solanaceae > Nicotiana > Nicotiana benthamiana. The sequence continues at coordinate 96,960,122 of CM067330.1, forward strand.
ACCAATAATAGGACTCTAGAAGCTCTCTAATTAAAGACATTCACCTTAAATAGAAGTGTAAAATCTCTCTATTTATAACACTCCCCCTTGAATGTCTATTCAATGATGTGCCTCGTTAAAACCTTAAAACAAAACCCAATGGGAAAAATTAAAGTAAGGAAAAAGAGTACACATGTTTGAATATGCGCCTATTGGTTGCCTCGTTAAAAATCTCGCAAGGAAAACCCGGTGGGACAAAACCTTGTAAGGGAAAAAGAGTGCAACGCGCATTAACTCCCCCTGATAAGAACATCAATTTATGTCCTTAAGTCTTCGCATCCCGATCTTGTGAACTAGCTTCTTGAAGGTTGACTTTGTTAGAGATTCTGTGAACAAATCAGCCATTGTCGCTTGAACGAATCTGTTGAACATTGATATCACCATTCTTTTGAAGATCATGTGCGAAGAATAACTTTGGTGAAATATGCTTCGTTCTATCTCCTTTTATGAATCCTCCCTTCAATTGAGCTATACATGCTGCATTGTCTTCATACAAAGTTGTGGATAGTTTATCACACTTCAAACCACATTTGTCTTGGATATGATGTATTATAGACCTCAACCACACACACTCCCGACTTGCTTCATGAATAGCAATTATCTCGGCATGATTAGATGAAGTAGCCACAATTGATTGCTTAGTCGATCGCCAAGATATGGCGGTTTCTCCACAGGTAAACACATAACCCGTTTGAGATCGAGCCTTGTGTGGGTCGGACAAATATCCAGCATCAGCATAACCAACAAGATCCGGGCTGCAATTCTTGCCATAAAATAAGCCCATATCGGTAGTTCCCTTTAGGTACCGCAATATGTGTTTGATCCCATTCCAATGTCTCCTCGTAGGAGCCGAGCTAAATCTTGCTAAGACATTAACTGAAAAGGATATGTCAGGCCTTGTAGTATTTGCAAGATACATTAGTGCGCCAATTGCGCTAAGATATTGTACTTCAGGACCAAGTAGCTCTTCATTCCTTTCTTGTGGTCGGAATGGATCTTTGTTCACATCAAGTGATCGAACAACCATCGGTGTACTTAAAGGATGTGCTTCATCCATGTAAAACCATTTCAGTACCTTTTCTGTATAGGTAGATTGATGAACAAAAATTCCATTTGCCAAATATTCAATTTGCAAACCAAGACATAGTTTAGTCTTTCCGAGATCTTTCATCTCGAATTCATCCTTTAGATAATCAATTGCCTTTTGGAGTTCTATAGGGGTTCCAATAAGGTTTATGTCATCGACATATACGGCAAGTACAACAAATTCCGATGTTGTTTTCTTTATAAAAACACACGGGCAAATGGCGTCATTTATATAGCCTTCTTTTAACAAGTACTCACTAAGATGATTATACCACATTCGTCCAGATTGCTTTAGACCATACAAGGATCTTTGCAATTTAATTGAGAACATTTCCCGAGATTTTGAATTATGCGTGTTTGGCATCTTGAGTCCATCGGGAATTTTCATGTATATCTCATTATCAAGTGAGCCATAAAGATAGGCAGTAACCACATCCATTAAGTGCATGTAAAGCTTTTCATGGACAGCAAAACTTATGAGATAACGAAAGGTTATCGCATCCATTACAGGCGAATATGTCTCTTCATAATCGACACCATGCCTTTGAGAAAAACCTTGTGCAACAAGGCGTGCCTTATATCTTTGTACCTCGTTTTTCTCATTTCTTTTGCGTACAAAGACCCATTTATAGCCGACAGGCTTAACACCATTAGGTGTTTCAACTATAGGGCCAAAAACTTCACGTTTTGCCAGCGAATTCAATTCTGATTAAATTGCTTCTTGCCACTTTGGCCAATCCTGTCTTTTTCGACATTCTTCAACAGATTGAGGTTCGAGATCCTCACATTCTTGCATAATGCTAGATGCGACATTATAAGCAAAGGCATTATCCACCACAATATCCACTCGATTAATATTTGCCTCAATATTAATTGGATTTAGGGATAGTTCCGTATTTTCCAGAGTCTCGGGCTCAATGGATTCTTCATGAATCTCATAATTTGTTAAATCATGAATTTCCTCATGAGATTCTTTTGTGGTGTCATTTTGATCATTCTTTTTCCTCTTTCTAGGATTTCGATCTTTGGAACCTAATGGTCTGCCACGCTTCAGGCGTGCATTTGACTCGTTGGATATGACACTAGATGATTGTCCAACAGGGACATCAATACGGATTGGAACATTTTCCGCGGGAATGTGGGATTTCGTTATCCTCTTCAAGTCCGTAAATGCGTTAGGCATTTGATTTGCTATTCTTTACAAATGGATAATCTTTTGTACCTCTCTTTCACAAATAGAGGTATGTGGATCAAGATGAGATAATGATGCATTTTTCCACAAAATTTCCCGTTTGGTTTCACCAACTTCTCCCCCTAATTTTGGGAAAAGTGTCTCATCGAATCGACAGTCTGCAAATCATGCAGTAAATACGTCGCTTGTCAATGTTTCGAGGTAGCGAATGATGGAGGGCGATTCAAACCCAACATATATTCCTAACCTTCTTTGCGGACCTATTTTGGTGCGGGATGGCGGTGCTATAGGCACATATACTGCGCATCCAAAAATTCTTAAATGGGATATATTGGGTTCATGATCCAAAACCAATTGCAACGGGGAATACTTGTGGTAATTCGTCGGTCTGAGACGAATTAGCATTGCTGCATGTAAGATGGCGTGACCCCATACCGAAGTGGGCAACCTTGTTCTCGTAAGTAATGGCCTTGCAATCAACTGCAGGCGTTTAATTAACGATTCTGCAAGACCGTTTTGAGTGTGAACATGAGCTACAGAATGTTCAACTTTTATCCCGATTGATAAGCAATAATCATTAAATGCTTGGGATGTAAACTCAACAGCATTATCCAGTCTAATGGACTTGATTGGATTATCTGGAAATTGTGCTCGTAGTCGAATCATTTGTGCCATTAATTTCGCAAACGCAAGGTTGCGTGATGACAACAGGCACACATGAGACCATCTACAGGATGCGTCTATCAAGACCATGAAATACCTAAACGACCCACTAGGTGGGTGAATAGGTCCACAAATGTCCCCTTGTGTACGTTCCAGAAACGTGGGTGACTCAGTCCCAACCTTTGTTGGTGATGGCCTGATAATCAACTTGCCTTGATAACACGAAGTGCAAGGATATTCATTATTCGAAAGAATCTTGAAATTCTTTAAGGGATGCCCATATGAGCTTTCTATAATCCGTCTCATCATGACTGATCCTGGGTGTCCCAATCGATCATGCCAAAGTACAAAGGTATTGGAATCAGTAACCCTTTGGTTTACTGTTGAATGTGCCTCAATTGCACTAATTCTTGTCCAATACAAGCCACAAGATAAAGACGGGAATTTCTCAATAACCCTCTTTTGGCCGGAGACATTCTTTGTGATGACGAGATATTCAAGATTATCTTCATCCATTGTCTCAATATGATAGCCATTCCGGCGTACATCTTTAAAACTCAACAAGTTTCTCTTAGACTTGGAGGAGAACATTGCATTCTCTATGATTAAAGTCGTGCCTTTGGGCAGAGTTACATTTGCTCTTCCGGAGCCTTCAATAAATTTACTACTTCCAGAGATTGTAGTAACGTTTGCCTTACACATATTTAGTTGAGAGAAATATTTCTTTTCTTTGAGTATTGTATGTGTAGTACATGAATCAACTAGGCAAATACTTTTACAGTTGGATGTTGATCCAAGTTCGCTTTGTGAGATATCCATATTTGCTATCCCATAGTTTGACATACAAAAGAGATACACGAACATAAGAATAAACAAGTTCAATTCGTTTGTGTCACATAATATTTTCAAAATCTGCTGCTAACAGTTGACTAACAAAATCAGATATGTTATCCATAATCGATTACTATGCAGCTTGAAAATTTTCAGTTTAAGCATTTTTCACACACAATCGATTGTTTAACATTGACAATCGATTGTTGATTAATTTTGAAAAATTCCGGATCACACTGTCTAACGACAATCGATTGTTAGACATAGACAATCGATTGTGGATGATTTTTGAAAAATTCCAGATTACACTGCCTAACGACAATCGATTGTTAGACATAGACAATCGATTGTGGATGATTTTTAAAAAATTCCAGATTACACTGTCTAACGACAATCGATTGTTAGACATAGACAATCGATTGTGGATGATTTTTGAAAAATTCCAGATTACACTTGTCTAACGACAATCGATTGTTAGACATGGACAATCGATTGTCGATCAATTGTTTTTCAGCTTTAATGCGAAAATATTAGATAATCGACTAGTTTTTCAGGCTAGTCGATTACCCCTACTGGAAAATAAAAATATTATTGATATTTGAGCATATTGAAGACATTCTAAAGAACTACTGCTAACATTGCATCATGAACTAACTAATACGAGCTAATACTAATGACTATTAGTTTATTCACTAACTAATACAAATAAGTAGAACAAAATCAAATAACTCCATCTTCTTTCATCACGGACCCATCACCGATTAGGTGGTCTATTTTCCCCTCGGGTTGCTCAAAGAAGTCTGCCACATCCAGGTGGGTGATGTCCAAGTTGTCGTCATAGACAAAATTTGTTTCAGGGCCTTTACTCTTTCGAGATGCTTGATAAAGGTCAACCAAGTGTCTTGGTATACGGCAAGTCTTTGACCAGTGCCCTTTCCCACCGCAACGATAACATATAGTTTCTGAACCATTTGCCTTAGGATCTTCATGATCGTGTTTCTGCTTTTGGCGGTTATCTCTCCTTGGGGGTTGATGGACTTCATTGGAATTTCTTCCTTGTCTATGTCCCTGGCTATGACCCCGTTTACGACCATGACCATGGCCCTTTTCATGTTTGGCATAATGAGAGTGCACCTTATCTGCTTCAGGCAGTGGTGTAGACCCAGTGGGTCGATTTTCGTGATTTCTCATGAGCAGGTCTTATTTCGCTCAGCCACTAGTAGAAGAGAAATCAGTTCAGAGTACTTTGTAAAGCCTTTCTCTCTGTACTGTTGTTGCAGTACCATATTGGAGGCATGAAACGTTGTAAACGTTTTCTCAAGCATATCATAATCGGAGATTTTATCCCCGCATAGCTTCAATTTAGAAGTAATTCTGAACATTGCAGAATTATATTCAGAAACGGACTTAAAGTCCTGGAGCCTCAGATGAGCCCAATCATATCGTGCTTGTGGCAGAGTGAGCAACTTCAGGTTGTCATATCTCTCCTTTAAGCCGTTCCACAAGATGAGTGGATCCTTGACGGTAAGATATTCAATCTTCAAACCTTCATCAAGGTGATGGCGCAAGAAAATCAAGGCCTTCGCACAGTCTTGGGTGGATGCTTTTTCTCTATCTTTAATGGTGTCTCCGAGACCCATAGCATCTAAGTGGATTTCAGCATCCAACACCCATGTCATATAGTTCTTGCCCGAAATTTCAAGGGCAACGAACTTTCTTTTCGTAATGTCAGACATAATCGAAAATTAAATTAGGAAGAGGGAAATACCTTAGATTTTTCGAGAATGGTTCTTGAGACGGTAGAGTCTCGTGCTGATAACGTGTTATGAAATAATATAAAGACAAGAACAATAATGCAAGAACAAGAGCAATAGAGAGAATAGAGAGAGAGAAGTATTCTTATTGATACTTAGAGATTGTTAGGGATGTATTACAATGGTAGAAGACCCCTTTATTTATAGGGAGTGGGATGATTTAGCTACCAATAATAGGACTCTAGAACCTCTCTAATTAAAGACATTCACCTTAAATAGAAGTGTAAAATCTCTCTATTTATAACACGCATCCTTTAAAATTTAGCAAGGGAGTTTGTTATCCCAACCTATATTGACATTTACTGGAGCGGAGTCTTTCTCGTCTATAAATATTTAATTGTGAATTCATTATGATTATATATTAACTTAAACCTAAATCACATTATTGTAGGAAAAATATAAACTTTAAATTCTCGTTTATGTTTTTCATAATGAACATTCATTTAAATTTCTAAAAGAACAGCCATTTTAGTTCATCTCCTTGACTGTTCCGACCTATCTTTACCCAAAAGTGACTAGGCTGAAAACTATAACATATTAACTGAAAACACATATTTGTAATGTTTGCGGTAAAGTAAAAACAATTTTGCTTCTTATTCATATACAATAACAGTGATCCAGTATAGTCTCACAAGTGGGGTCTGAAAAAGGTAGTGTATATACAAACTTTACTTTTATCCCGATAGAGTAGAGAGGCTGTTTCTAATTGACCCTCAGCTCAAAATGACGAAAGACAAAAAGAAAAAATATATCAATATCATCATGGAAATAATAACACATCATAAGAACCAGTAAATAGATGAAAGACAGAAATAATGACTAGTAAATAATGTCCGGCACTATGAAAATGGAATAGTAGTGTAAACACAACACTGACCACCAACAGTCTAAGACTAAATCCTATCAGCCTAGCCTCACACTGAAATACTAAATATGCTCAACTACCTCATAACTCACAACTTTAATGCCTGACCTCCACAGCTTCCTATCGAATGCCATGTCCTTGGAGATCTAAAATATTGTCATATCTCGCATGATCACATCTCCCCAATACTTCTTAGGTCTCCCTCTACCTCTCCTCGTACCCACCAAGACCAACTGCTCGCACCTCCTTACCAGGGCATCCAAGCTCCTCCTCTGAACATGCCTGAACCATCTATGTCTCGCTTCTCGCATCTTGGCATAAATAGGAGTCACTCCCACATTCTCTCGAATATCTTCATTCCTAATCTTATCCATCCTAGTGTACTCGCACACGCACTTCAATATCCTCATTTCTGCTACTTTCATCTTCTGAGTATGTGAGTTCTTAACTGACCAAACTTCAGCCCCATACAACAACACCGCTCTATAAAATTTACCTTTAAGTAGAAGATGCACTTTCTTGTCCTACAGGACTCCAAATGCTAACCTCTATTTCGTCCACCCGCCCCTATAAAGTAATTTATAATTACTTTACTATGATATGTCATTAAACCTCTCACTTCCACATCACATGTATCACATAGCTTTGTCTTTCAAAACATAACAAAAAGAAATTAATTAATTAACTTCTTTTGTCTCGATTAAGAAAAACATGGTGACAATATTGGGCCACTTATAACAGATAAGAAATTAACTATTGGGCCTCATGTTTTTCTACAAAGTCTGGGCCTCCTTGTATATTTGCATAATTTTCTTTTTAATCATTGATTAATGTGTATATACAATCTAATGGAATATTCCGGAGATAATAAAAAATAAGAAATTCATTTCTCTCTTTCAGATATTATGTTCTTGTTTCTCTTTCTCTCTCCTCTCTATTAGGGTTTCAATTCTAAATCAATCCCTCTGATTACGTTGATGATCAATGAATTAACATAGTTTCGTAGCATTGAAGATGGTTGTGGCTGAAGTTTATTGGCTGATCCGTTTACTTGGTTGATCTGGGCTTTCATATTTCCGATCCTTATTTGACTCAAAAGATATTGGAACCTTTGTGAACAAATCAATTAAAGAGGATGAAGGGGTAAATCTTAGCTAATCTTAATAAATTTCAGATCAATAAACTAATTGGAAAAACATCATATAGAATGAAATAAAGGTAACCGATCTTATTAAAACTTTCTCATGTTGCTCCCACAATCGATGGAGGAGAGCGTTTTACAGATTTTTTTCTTCTTTCCACTTATGAAGGTTACAGAAAAGAGAGAGAGAGAGAGAGAGATAGAGAGAGAGAGAGAGACCCCGAAGGTTTTTACCCTCTCATATGTAGTCATTGGCCCTTTGCTATGTACTTGGCCTGACACTTTTTAACACTACATATGCGTTGGTTGTCCCCTGAATGTTGTCTCTTCTGACCTCAACAGATATCATGAGGGCGGGATATGGAATAGACCATGTAGTTTCCCGCTGCCTTGCCGCTTGAATGGGTTGTCGGTCATCTTGACCGTGGTGGTTAGATTTTGGCCAATAGAGTTGGTCCCTCTGTCTGTCGGGGTCGCCCTCTGTCGGGCCGATAGACGGATTATAAATGCTATCAATCCGAGAGAAATCTAACTATTGCACCCCTAGGTTTTGCTTCTTAGGTTCAAATAAGATGGCGGTGCTCTTTCAATATCCCTAGACCATTGCACCTATTTCGGAACCAAAACGTCATTTGTGTTGAAACGTTGTTTCGTGGTAGCCACCATTATGACACACGTTCCTAGGAATCAAAATGTTTCATGCGCCATCAAGTTAAATTGGAGACTCTGCGGTTTTGTGATTGGGGGTTGATCTCTCTTATAAATAGGATGAATATATCATTTGATTGACACATTTCCTTGCCCTTTGCTTGAAAGAATTTTGCGAATATACTTTCTTCCTGATACTTCAAATTCTTACTCGCCTCCAATTAACTGAAAACTTTCATCCCTCCTTTTCATTGTCTCTTTTGTTCACCAAATTGGCATAATGGCTGGTGATTCTTCTCGTGTTGACCTTCCTGTCCCAATTTCGGCACCAAAAAATAATGCTCCGGCCATCGGAGGAGCATAAGTGGCGGAAGATGAAGAGGTCCCATCGGTAGCCGAGATTTTGCCTCGTCTTGCGAAAGCATGGACCATTTTTGTAGCCGCACCAGGGAAGAGTTGGAACCTGTCCCCTTAGTTATAAAGGAATGGGAAATCGCATATTTGAAAGCCAGGTGGGGGATTCCCTATTACATTGAAATGCGGTCGGCCGTAGGGAACGACATAGTCTATTTTCATCCCCAGGTACTGTGCGTTCTACCCCTACCATTTTTTTATTGGGTACACTCTCCCTCTTCGTCTTAGTCGATCTCTGCCATTTTTATGAGGTATGCCCCCCTCAACTTTTGTCGTACCTATATAAGTTGTTCCATATGTTACTCAAGTTCGCGGAGCTCGCTGGTCGTGACATCACATTGAATCACATGCTCAATATTATCACTCCTTAGCTTATTTGCGGCACGATGAACATGCGCCATCAGGGGTCGAAGATTCTGATGGTGAATATGGACGACAGGGCTAACCACCATTTCTACGAGAATTATTTCTACATGCGGACCGAGCACCTTGTGGCGGATCCAACAGGGTTTCTTGAGAAGTGGAACTTTGTGCGTAAGTTTCTATGTTCTTAGTCGTAGAGAGGCCCGACTGCTTTTTGTTACATACTAAACCCTATTATATTTCTATAGTTGTGAAATTTCCCCCTCTACCTGTCGAAGATATCCGCAAGTGGGTGAGTGTCATCCTTCCTCACACGGCGGGGGTTCGCACATAGTCGACCTTTTATGAAAAATATGGAAACATGCCTCTTATGGGTGAGATGTCGTTTCTGTTAGACTATTTCCCTCCTGTTTTCACTTAGTTTTTTATGTGTTGCTTGCCGATGTCAGAGAGAGTGCGAAGAGCGAGGGCTTCTCCATTAGCTTTTTGACAACCGACATCGTCTGCTCGCCATACCATAGTGTCTATTGATCGACCTTCATCGAGGGCTTCTTCAATTGAGTCTTTGGCCGTGGTTATACCTTTGGAGGCAACATCTCAAATTGAGGCTACGTTTCGCACTGCTTATTTGACGGGTGAATCTCACTATGCCGAGGAGGGAGAGGGGCCGACCAAAAGATGACGAGTAGAGATCGAGACAACACCTCCAATTGTGATATATCTGGACAGCTCTCCCTTGACGGTATATGACGTGGAGGTTGATACCACTCCGCCCGTAGAGATAGAGTCGGCCGTTGTATCTGCCCCATTGATAGACATACATGCCACTGTTGTCGATTACCAACATGCCGTGAACGGGGGGAGGGGTAGATTTTTTGGCTGCTATTGTGGTTGCGCATGGGCCTTCATACTCCATACTTGGTCGTGCTTTCTCCTTGGCTGCTGAAAGGGAAAAAGGATCCGTGGTCGATGACTATGAATCTGAGTCGGACCTCGACTCTAATGATGTTAGGATGTTTGAATGGGGTCTTACCCATTCGGTGGTTAATGCAGGAGGCTCATCCCATATTCTCGAGATCCCATCGGATATCAATCTCCTAGGAGACACGGGATCTGGTGCTGCAGTTCGACGTTTTGTGCTCTACTTCTGAGAATACGTCTCTTCGGGACGCTACCAATACTAACTTAATGAACGAGGTGGCCGCTATGGGCTTGAGAGTGTTTTACACATTTTCTTTTACATTTCTCCCGTTTTTCTTGGTGATATGGCTCTAACCCATCTTCTCGTTTTTCAGACGTATATGGTGGAAGTGGAGAGTATTCGCAAGGCTGACATTCAGGCCAAGATTTTCTTGAAGATACTAGAGAAGTATCAATGTTATCACAGCAAGTGCCATGAGATACACGAGCGGCAGAAGGCGAACCCTAGTGATCGATCTCTTGGTGAGGAGTTGGAGAAGAGGGACCATGAATTAGTGCAGGCTATTCGTAGCAAGAGTGCTCTCGAGGAGTAGCTTCATGTAAAGGACGAAGAGCTCGAGTCAGGCAAAGGGGTTGCTGTAGAGTGTGAGCATCTTCAAGGGAAGTTGAGGTTAATGCAATCCTTTATGGATCAAAATCTGATTAAGGTCGAGGTGATGAGTGCTGAGTGGATTAGCAAATTAACGGAAAGAAAGGTTGTCGGGTTGGAGAGCATCGAGAGTTCCTGGTCCTTGCTTTGGCAAGGGCGGAGGCCCTGGAGAATGCCATCTGTGTCTTCCAATCTGATCAAGAATCAGAAAAGCTAATGGTCATGCTAAGAGAGGTGAGGCTTAAGGATTGACCAGATCGACCGGGAAGCGTCGATCTTGAGAGATTAGGTAGATGCTCTGGAGGCCAAAAAGGAGTAGCTACTGGCTCAAATCAAGTCTTCTTCGTCCGTCGTTCCTTGACACTTCACGAGCTTTGGGTTTATGCTGAAACCCAGCGGGACATATATAAGATCTTGTGGGAGGCTAGCAGTATTAACGAGGCCACATATAAAAGAGCATGGGCGAAGTCACAAGAGGCTCGTGTCAATTGTGGATATGACTCCACAATGCTGGAGGCTGATGACGTAGATGCCGAGGGAGGACTTCCTGGAGAAAAAGATGAAGAGGGTGGCGATGATGACGTCGGGTGAAACGATAGCTTTCTTTGACTGTTTTCTGTCTTTTTTGTTGTCGTTGTTTCTCTTTTTTAGACTATTGATTTGAGTCGTATCTGTTTGCACAGTGACTCTGTATAAAGAGGAATTTTTTGTTATTATATGCCCTATGTACTTGTTCCCTATTTTGCTTTTCATGACTTTGGCGTGAAGTAGACTCCCGCATGACGAGTTCATTATTCTTTGGGATTTTAGTGCTATTCGGATTGAACGGGATCTTGATGTTGGCTTTCATTGAGTGGAGGTGTTTCAAAACGCGTCTCGAGATTCTATCCCATCATAGTCCAGATAATATCAGACTCTCCTCTTTTTTTTAAAACGACCTTAGCCGTAGGGATGTTACCTCTTGACTTATATTGAAGTATTAATCCGCCATGACTCCCAGTCTTTCTTTCCCTACCTTTGGCCCTTGGCATTAGCAATATTTTGAATTTTCTTTTTTGGCAACGACTTTTGGCCTTAAGGGTGTGATTTTGAACTTGTTGAAATACTAATCCGACGTCGCTCGATCGAGGTCGAACTATTATTTTTGGCAAAGGCCCTTGGATTTAAAGGATGTTATTTCGAACATGTCGAGATGTTGACCATTCGTCGTTCGATCGAGGTCGAGCTCTTTTTTCAGGCAAAGTTCCTTGGCCTTAAAGGGTGTTATTTTGAACTTATCAAAATGTTGACCCATTGTCATTCGATCGAGGTCAAACTCTCCTGTTGGGCGAAGGCCCTTAGTCTTAAAGGGCGTTATTTCAAACTTTTCAAAATGTTAACCTGTCATCGTTCGATCGAGGTCAAACTCTTCTTTTTGGGGAAGGCCCTTGGCCTTAAAGGGTGTTATTTTGAACTTGTCGAAATTTTGACCCGTCGTCGTTCGACCGAGGTCGAACTCTTCTTTTTGGCAAAGACCCTTGGCCCTAAAGGGTGTTATTTCGAACTTTTTGAAATGTTGACCCATTATCATTCGATCGAGGTCAAACTCTTTTGTTTGGAAAAGGCCCTTGGCCTTAAATGGTGTTATTTCAAACTTATCAAAAATGCTAACCCGCCATTGTTTGATCGAGGTCAAACTCTTCTTTTTGGCGAAGGCCCTTGGCCTTAAAGGGTTTTATTTCAAACCTGTCAAAATATTGACCCACTGTCGTTCGATAAGGTTGAACTCTTCTTTTTAGCGAAGGCCCTTGGCCTAAAAGGTGTTATTTTGAACTTGTCAAAATATTGACCCATCGTCGTTCGATCGAGGTCGAACTCTTCTTCTTGGCAAAGGCCCTTGGTCTTAAAGGGTGTTATTTTGAAGTTGTCAAAATGTTGACCCATTGCCGTTCGATCGAGGTTGAAAACTTCTATTTGGCAAAGGCCCTTGTCCTTAAAGGGTGTTGTTTCAAACTTATCAAAAATAACAACGCATTGTCATTCCATTGAGGTCAAACTCCTCTTTTTGGCGAAGGCCCTTGGCCTTAAAGGGTGTTATTTTGAACTTGTTGAAATGTTGACCCATTGTCGTGAGGTCGAGGTCAAACCCTTCTGTTTAGTGAAGGCTCTTGGCCTTAAATGGTGTTATTTGGAACTTGTCGAAATGTTGACCCGTTGTCGTACGATCGAGGTTGAACTCTTCTGTTTGGCGAAGGATCTTGGCCATAAAGGGTGTTAGTTTGAACTTGTTGAACTGTTGACCTGTTGTCGTTCGTTCGAGGTCAAAATCTTATGTTTGGCGAAGGCCCTTGTCCTTAATGGGTGTTATTACGAACTTATCAAAATGTTAACCCATCGTCGTTAGATCGAGGTTGAACTCTTCTTTTTGGCAAAGGCTCTTGGGCTTAAAGGGTATTATTTCGAACTTATCAAAATGTTGACCCGTTGTCGTTCGATCGAGGTCGAACTCTTCTATTTAGCGAAACCTCTTGGCCTTAAAGGGTGTTATTTAGAACTTGTCGAAATATTGACCCGTTGTCGTTCGATCGATGTTGAACTCTTCTGTTTGGCAAAGACTCTCGGCCTTAAAGAGTATCATTTCAAACTTGTTGAAATGTTGACCCATCGTCAGTCCCAGTTTGTGGAGAGTCAGGTATCCTCTGGGGGAGTCCCAGTTCGATTAATATTGCTTGCGTCAGAGAGTTTAATGTCGGAGAGTAAGGAACCTTGTCGTTCGCTTACGTTCGTTTGTGCACTCATTGGTTTTCCTTGTCTTATTTTTACTCTCTGGTCTGGAGATGTTATTGGTGGGCAATTTTATGATTATTTTGTAGTAGTTTCCCATTATACGATCCTGCTTGAGCAAAGAGCAGGAGCTGAGTTAAAATGACATTTTCCCTACCCCCATTTGGTGAGTCGGTAAATGAGAGTGGGTTGGTAACATTGCTCGTTGTCTGGAATTTCGACGGTTGACGGGACGATGATTTCTAAGTTTTGTGAATGTATTCAGCTCTCTTCCCCTTATATGTTGCACCTTTGCTCTTTGTGGGTTAGGTTTTGCCTTACCGCTCTTTTCGGTGGGTAATCATGTTTTCTAATTTTTGATCTGGAAGAGACTAGGAAATTTCACTAAGAAATCCCTATAGACGGTGCTAATTATTCGACTCAAAAGATATTGGAACCTTTGTGAATTAATCAATTAAAAAGGATGAAGGGGTAAATCTTAGTCAATCTTAATAATCCAAATCAATAAACTAATTGGAAAAGCAACATATAGAGTGAGATAAAGGTAACCAATATTATTGAAACTTTCTCATGTTGCTCCCATCAACATATAGAGGAGAGCGTTTTACATATTTTTCTTCCCCATTGCTTCGTTCTTCTTTCCACTTATGAAGGTTACAGAGAAGAGAAAGATGGAGAGAGCGAGATAGAGAGAGAGAGCCCATTCAGAGGTTTTAACCCTCTTATGTATAGTCATGGGCCCTTTGTTATATACTTGGTCTGACGCTTTTTCGCACTATGCCTGCCTTGATTGTCCCTTGAATGTTGTCTCTTCCGACTTCGACGGATATTATGAGGGGGGATATGGAACGGGCCATGTCATTTCCCGCTGCCTCGTCGCTTGAACGGGTTGTCGATCAGCTTGACTACGGTGAACAGATTTTGACCAATACAATCATAGGATTATATTTTATGACAGCCAGACAGCTCTGCACATTGCCAATAACCCAGTTTTCTATGAACACATCAATCATATTAAAGTTGATTGCCACTATGCAGCTCCATTTTGGCTTGATATCCCTTCAGTTTGTACCCAGCTCTACTTAGCTTGCTGATATGTTGACCAAGCCTCTGCCTTGTCTCTCTCTCATTGCCATTTCCATCATTAGTTTTAGGGAGAAATTTAAAAATAGCTAAATTTACAACTGGTCGTTCAAAAATAACCCAATTTCAAAAGTAATCGAAATTTAGCCACTTTTCATGTAAAGATAAATCTGAGTAAAAACACTATTCAAAACCCGAAAATTACTCCATTATGTTATGCTGGAGTTCCAGCATAAGTATAGTTGAACTCCAGCATATTATACTGGAGTTCCAAGATAAGTATGTCGAACTCCAGCATAATATGATAGAGTTACTTCATAAGTACACTATAACTCCAGCATAATATAGTGGAGTTCCAGCAAGTATATTGGTCCAGCATAATATACTGCAGTTTGGAGCATTGGTGCTCCAATCTCCAGTATATTATATTGGCCAGCAAAGTATACCGGCCCAAAATAATATGCTGGAGTTCATACACATGTGCACCAAACTCCAGTATATTATGTTGGACCAATATCTATTGTAGCAAAATGGTGGTTATTTTTCATTGACCTGGTAAACGCTGGCTATTTTTGAATGACCAATTCGAAAACTGGCTTTACTGTACTATTTTTTTAGGCAAGCTTGGAGTTGACGATATTGGGCCACTGATACCAGATAAGGGATTAACTATTGGGCCTCATGGTTTTCTACATAGTCCGGGCCTCGTGGAAAATTTTATACTAGTTGTATGAGGCTACTTTTTATCCCATAAATTTGTGGCCTAGAAGTGTGAGATTAGGGTCCACAAATTTGTAAGATAAAAAAGTATCTCTTCATATAATTTAGGGGTGTTCAAAACCGATCTGAAACCGAAAACCGATCAGAACCGAAGCTTAATGGCTTACTGGTAATGTCTTAACGACTTAATGGACGGGGAACGGATTGAATTTTTTTAATTAACGACTTATCGGTTTGGAGACGGATTATTCAATTTCTTAATGGCTAATTCGTTAACCCGTTAAGAATATATATATATATATATATATATATATATATATATATATATATATATATATATATATATATATATATATATATATATATATATAATTTATTTTTATTTTTATATATTAAATATAAAAAACTAAAACCCTTGAAAATGATTAACGAAAATTTATTTCTACTTCTAAGCATTTTTAATCTCGGGATCTAGAAATTTTTTGGTTCTATTTTTAATTTATTTTTGGTTGTAATCCTCCTGTTCGGCAACATGCCGGAGATGGTAAAGCTAATTTCCTAATCATGGGAATCAAATTGAATGACTCTGGCAAAGAAAATTGAATGCATCATATTGCCTCTGAAATGTTATTTTTTATGGCAATTCATTATTTCTAAGATGGGGAGAATGAGAGATATTTAGTGAATATGTATGTCAGATATTCCATCTGCATGGACCCGGGCGACCGTATCCAGATCGCCTAAAATTTTACTGGCCCATCAAAATGACCTAAGGAACAATAGTCATCTCCTCGCCTTGACTACTCATCATTTTTTAGTATTTTACGACCATAAAATTAAAATTTCGCCCTATTCCCATATTTTTATATGCAATAGCCCATCTCATCTGCATGGGCCCGGGCGACCAGACTCGGATCACCTAAAAAAAATTGGTTCCATTAAAAATGACTTAAGGAACAAGAGTCATAACCTCATCATGACCACTCGTTCTTTTGGTATTTTAGGACCATAAAACTTTATTCATCCAATTCTCAGATTTTCGTGAATTATAACCCACGATATTATATGGTTCTGGGCGACTAAACTCAGATCGTCTAAAAAAATTTTGGCCCATTAAAAATAACCTAAGGAATAATAGTCATCGTCTCGCCATGACCGTTACTTGTCTTTTGACATTTTAGGACTATAAAACTTTAATTGCCGCTCAATGCTTTTGGTTTTTGTGTGCCATCTGCATAGACCCGGACGACTAGACCCAGATCATCTCTAAATTTTTCTAGCCCATAAAAAATTACCTACAATAACCATCGTCTCTCCATGACTATTACTCGTGTTTTGGCATTTTAAGGGCATAAAACTTGAATTTCGTCCGCTTTCAAGATTTTGATGTTATATAGTTTACGACATCTGCATAATCCTGGGCGACTTGACCTAGAACACCTAAAATTTTGTCAAGTCATCAAAAACGACCTATGAAATAATAGTCATCTCCTCGCCATGACCGTTCATTTTTTTGGGAAATTTAGGGCCATAAAACTTTAATTCTGTCGAATTTTTAGATTTTTCGTGTGCTATAGCCCGCCATATGTATGGATCCAGGCGATCAGACTCGGATCTCCTAAAATCTTGTTAGACCATCGAAAAAGACCTAAGGAACTTAAGGAAAAATAACTTAAGGAATAATAGTCATCGCCTCGCCATGACCGTTTCTTATTTTTTGGCATTTTAGGGCTATATAACTTTGATTCCGCACGATTCTCATCTTTTCCTGTGCTATAGTCCATGCCATTTGCATGTGTTCGGGCAACCAGACCCAGATTGCCTAAAATTTTGTTGGCTTATCAAAACCACCTAAGGAATAATAGTCATCACCTTGCCCTAACCATTCCTCATTTTTTGGCATTTTACCGCCATAAAACTGAAATTTTGCACGATTCCTATATTTTCATTTGTTATCAGGCCATCTGCATGATCACTGAGATCGCCTGAAAGCCCATAAAAACGACCCAAAGAAAAACATTTATCAGCTCGCCATGATCGTTACTCGTTTTTCACATTTTAGGGCCATAAAATTAGAATTCTGCCTGACTCTCATATTTTCATGTGTCATTAGCCCAGGCCATCTGCATGAGCTAGGGTGACCGAACTCAGATCGTTTAAAATTTTGTCGGTCCATCAATAACGACCTAAGAAACAATATTCATCGCCTTGCCATGACCATTCCTCACGTTTTTACCTTTTAGGGTCATAAAACTTGAATTTTGCCCGATTCTCAAATTTTCGTATGCTATATCCTATGCTATATATATGGGCCCGGGCAACTAGACCCAAATCGCCTAAAGTTTTGATGCCTCATAGAAAATGACCTAAGGACAATAGTCATTGTTTCTTCACACCCGTTACTCATTTTTGGACTTTTAAGACATTACATATTTCACCCAAGAATCGTCTACTCTATTACATATTTCTTTCTTATTTTCAAAGCGAAGACGTAAACCTTAAGGGGTTCAGCAATACATTAGGAGACACTGTCCCTTTGCATACACCTCTTTGCCCATGCAATTAGCTTTGGCATCTCAATTAAGACTCATTAAAGGGGTAGTGCTCCCTATAATATCTTCTTACATACCCAGGCTCGAATCGAAAGTTTTTGGTTAAGGTTTGAGGGATCCGATTCATTCCACCACAAAGCTTGGTAGTTACGTGTAATTTATGGTTACTCCTATATTTTGATGATTTGTTAGATATATATACACATTATCTGAAATTAGTGAGTTCAATTGGATCTACTGAAAAATACTACATCTGTCCCTTTGGTTGCCCATGTTTTTCGCCCAAAATCATACAAGTGCAGCTTCAAGATAGTTCACATGAAGAGTTATATGTTGTGCTAGTGACAGAGCGCCTATGAATTCTAACAAAGAGATTTAAAAAATACAAGAATGTTACGCGAAGAATTGAATCTATGACAAAAATATTTTTAAATCGCCTTTGTCTCTGCAGTAACAACTTCTCTTCTTTCAACAATCCAGTATAATCCCACTTAGTAGGGTTTGGGAGGGTAGTGTGTACGCAGACCTTATCCCTACCTTGGGTAGAGAGGCTATTTCCAAGTAGACCCCCGGCATCCTTCCCTCCAAGAACTTCCCACCTTGCTCTTGGGGAGACTCGAACTCACAACCTCTCAGTTGGAAGTGGGGGTTGCTTACCATGAGAGCAACCCCTCTTGTCTTAACAACTTCTCTTATTTCGAAGTATAATTATTTGACAAAGGATTCAATTGAACCCCCTCGAATCACGTAGCTACACTGCTGGTTGTGTTCACATAAAAGAACATCAATCACCTATCAGATCTACTATATGAATCCTCAACATCTATCCGGTCTTATATTCGTATTAATTTCATTTAAACATCTAATACCAAGTCCATATCGCAAAATTAAGAGACAACGGTTCTTAGGATTATTGCTATTGCATGCCAAGTCCAAATTGTACATTTGAAGAACCAAGTCCTCCAGTTAGAGACAACTATGTTCTAAATGAAATAAAATATAAACAAATAGTATTTTTATTTCTCATAATATTTGACGAGGCAGTTCACATATTAAAATATGATATCAAAGCAGATAAAAGTTCCGAGTTTGCGAAGATTCGTCTACACTATTCCATAATGCTTTCTAATCTTCAAAACAAAGTCATAAACCTTAAGAGGTTCAGCAACAGATTTGGATACACTCTCCCTTTGCATGCATCTCTTCAGCCATGCAATTATCTTAGGGTCTCAGATTCTGTATTAAAATCTCCAAACTTCTCATATGTATAAAAGCAACTGCAGAATCCTATTAAAGCAATGTCCAAGAATCCAATGTTTTCACCTCCAAAATAAGGTTTTCCTCCAAGAATTCCTTCCAACATCCTTAATCCATCTATGTAGTTTTTCTTCTTTGTCTGCTGCTCTCGTATGATCAGTTATTTGATCCATTTTGACCTAAACGAAAAGTGAATGGTTAGGGTACGACCGGTGGGTTAAAGTTAATGAGTTCAAAACGGGGTGCAAGCCACTATATATTGCGCAAAAAAAAAAAAGTTCCTTGGCAAGGAGCTCTTCTCTTGATCAGAGGCACGGGTATGAGCCCTGGGTATGGAAAAATCCTTAATATGGAGTATTGTCCCTCGAATGAGGTCCTGTGTGGTGCGAATCCCGATATAGTCGGACTTCAATACGGATACCGGGCACCTGATGAGAAACAAAAAAAAACATAATCTAAAATGAAACCAATGAGTTCAATTGGACCTTCAGGGGTGCAACAACACATTTTCCTCTTAATTATTTGGAAACTTGATGTTTGATAATTCATGAAAATTTATTTCTAACAAGCATCTGAATAATCTATTCTGAAAGAAGAATAACTTATATACGCTAACAACGTAAAGTATTTTTGCAGTGTCATTGTATTTCAACATGTTGTAGAGGTATTACTGATCCAAATATTTATGACATATTCATGTAATTATCTTTTTTGCTAGTTTAAAATTTTTGACATTATCACTGGGTAGAAGTTAAACTCTTAGAAAGCAAATTTTATTACCTTTTCCACATAGTCAGCCCAGAATATAGCTTCATATTTTTCATAAGGATCAGAAGAAAGAAGTTGAGCTTTGGCCTTCCAAACTTCATCAATATACTAAACTACATTTAGTGATTCACAAACTGATTTTCTATTGTGAATCAAAACTGGTATTTTTTTTATATATTGCATTCATTTCCAAAAGTAAAGAACTCTTTTCACCTAAGTTCTCTTCTTTGTACTCATATTTAACACCTTTTTCAGCTAGTGCTACTCTGACTCTCATGCCATACATACTAGGCCAAAAGTTCAATAGAATCACCTCATCATTTGCCATTTCTTAATCAAGAAAACACATTTATTAACAATAGCAAGTTTTAGTTGATCAATTTGATAGATATAACTTCTTATATATGAATCTGATTCTTGAAATGCTGGATTTTTGTAATTTCAGCTTATGTATTAACGAAATGTACTGGAGCCAGAAACTCATTGATTTTGACAAATTCTACCTGGCTTGTTCAAAGGTTCCAATCTGTTAGATAGCAGCTAGCAGATCAGATTGCACAATATTAAAAGAATTTAAGTTTCATGTAGTATAGCACACGCCATGTACATGAGCTCGGGCAACGGACCTAAATCGCCTAAAATTTAGCTGGCCCATAAAAGAATAACCTAAGAAAAAATAATCATCACCTCTCCATGACCGTTAACGTTTTTTGGCATTTTAGGGTCATAAAACTGGAATTCCACCCGATTCCCTGATTTTTATGTGATATAGCTCACGCATCTTGATGGGCCAGGGCGACCAGACCCGAATCGCCTAAAATTTTGTTGGCCCGTCAAAAACGACTTATGGAACAATAGTCATCGCTCGCCATGACCATTCCTTGTCTTTTGACATTTTAGGGCCATATAACTTTAATTCCATCCGATTCCATATTTTCGTGCGCTGTAACCCACGCCATCTGCATGAATTCACGTGTTAAAATATGTGAAAATTTTGACAATTTCTACCTGGCTTGTTCAAAAGGTTACAGTCTGTTAGCAACTAGCTGATCAGATTGCATAATATTTAAAACACTTTTATGTTTTGTGCACTGACAGTGTATATGTTTTTCTTTATACTATCAGGTAAAATTGACTTATAACATGTAACTTTTCATATCAACCTGATATAGTTACTTGAAAAATAAACTAAAAGCGAGCTATATAACAAGTTAAATTGTACTTCTTTCGTTATAAAAATTATCATAGTTTGACTTGTCACAAACTTTAATACAAAAGTGAAAAACTTTTAAGATATGTGGTCATAAATAAACCGTAACATCTGTGTGGTTGTAAGACCTTTTGAAACTTTTTGATATGAAACCTCATATACCATATGTATTAAGGAAATATTAAAAGGTGTCAATTATTTTTAAACAAACTAATAAAGAAGTAATCTTAATCTTTTTGAAACTTAGGGAATACTATTAATAGGGTAATATTTAGAAATTTTTAACATTATCGCATATTTAATTTAAAATAGGACCAAGATTTTCAAGTCTTGCCTTGGCTAGGCCAAGGAATCCAAGAGTTGCAGATACCTTGTACTGGATGTTTCCCTACATGTCGAGCCAATGTTATATTTTGCTTAGATTAATTCAAGGCTCCAGATTGAACTTAATTCGAATATGACAAGAACATGAAACTATTAGTTCAAGATCAGAATGGAACGACTTGAAGATTATTAGGCAAGAAAGTGACTCAAGATTAAGTTTGATCCTAAGGTGTAGTCTTACCCTATGTTGCTCGGACTTTTTGAAAATGTCGTCGGGTGCATGTTAGTCAAGTTGCTCTGACATGGCAGTTTAGGTGCCACACCTGTGTCAACATAACACTAGTATATGTGTGGGTATGAGATCTGTACCGTTTCTGGTCAAATAA
This sequence comes from Nicotiana benthamiana, assembly GCA_034376525.1. Taxonomy (NCBI): domain Eukaryota; kingdom Viridiplantae; phylum Streptophyta; class Magnoliopsida; order Solanales; family Solanaceae; genus Nicotiana; species Nicotiana benthamiana. The sequence continues at coordinate 96,981,811 of CM067330.1, forward strand.
CTTTGGATTCTTGAGCACGACGACGGAAAAATTCAAGACGAGATACAATTTGATTCCAAAAATCAGAACCAAAACAAGGGTAAATTTGAAGAAAATAGCATATCTTATCCAGGAAACTAATCCTTTATTTATCTACAATACTACTTGAGAATAAAAATAAAAATCCACACTCTACAAGCTATACGTAAGTATTTCATAATTTTTTCTATAATTTAGAGATATTTTTATTCTTTTGAACTAGTGTTAATCGGATTCCCGCACTCGTACCTGCACTAGGATCCATATTCCCGAATCATAGAATTACCTCTTGAAGGATCCGACCTCTAGATCCGCACCCATGTCTGACGCCCGCACCTCGTGTCCGAACAGCTGAGCATGTCAGCTAGGCCACTTCTCTTCTGATCACTCACTCTTGTATTTTTAGCTCTACTTCTATGATTCTTTTCATTTCTTCTTTCCCGTTCATTGTCCTTGGTCTCTTCTGTTTCATCAATACTTTTCTCGCCATAAACAAGCCTAAAACACACCGACCTCGTGAGGGGATCTCTGACGCCACCCCACTATCCGCGACACTTCCTACTAAAGGTGAAGACATGATGGCTAGGGAAGGGGACAGTTTTCCCATTGTAGACGAGTTATTTCGAGACATTTTATGTCTCGAAGTGATTTTCTTAAGGACTCAACTCCAGTAGTATCTGAAATCGGGCAGGCCCACATAGATGCCCTACGTACCAAATATAGCATCCCTCCCTATGTCGAGATAGTTCCGGCGGGAAGGGACCTCGTGGAGGTCCGCAGGCTTGGGTATTGCACTTTTTATGAATACCCTTTCAATTACCAAGTTTGTCTGGTGCATATTTCTCTGTACACCTGTAAAATATTTGTGGTGTTGACAAAGTATATGGAGTTAGCGGGATGCGTGGTCGACATCCACTACCTCCTTCACTTGTTTTCCCTTAGCTTTCACAGGGTACCATGATACGTTTGAGGCATCGTGGGACCAAAGGGTTGGTGGTCGGAACTGATGACCGGGCGAGCCATAAGTTTTCGCACAGGTACTTCTTCATCAGGACCGAACATATTATGCCGAACCCCACTGGATTTTCGGAGCGGTGGAATGATAATCTTAAGTGTCATAACTTATTAGATTTTTGAAATTAGTTCTTCTTGTTCAACTCAATATTTACTCATTTCTTTCCTTTGCACCTATGAGTTGTGCACCCCGTCCCATTGCCGGTATAAAGGACTAGGTAGCCTGTTTATTGCACCATAAGATGGAGACTCGAGATTGGCTAGCATTCGTGAAACGTTTCGGGCTGAAGGTCTTATCTGGTAATTGTCTGCTTTTATACTTCCCTTTGGCTACTTCCCCTTATTTTTTGACGGGTCTTCCTTGTGATGATAGGTCGTGGAGCCTCTAGACTGAGGGCTCCAATTCCCGCAAATGCATCGGCCGAAATGTAATTTATGCTGGAAGAGTCCGCCCGGGAGTGTCGCGCTCAGCCGAAACCGGCGAGAGACTCCTCTCGGGACATAGTTGTGAGGGAAGAGACCTCTTCATTGCCGGTCTACCACCTTGTGGATGAGTCCTCTAATCGGATCCTAAAATTAATTATTTTATTTTGTGACAAAAATTTAAATTTATTTGAATTTTAAATTTAAAATAGAATAAATAATTGTGTCTGTTATGAAAGGGTACAATCCAATATATCTGTTTGTGAAACAAGAGATCTTTTCTGAAAAGGTCTGTTTGTTGCCTATAAATACTCAAGAATTTCTAATGAAGTAGCATAGAAAAATCACAAGTAGTATTTCAGTTTTTGTTGTATCCTGAAGAGAATCGTTTTGTATTTTTCTAAATTAGTATACAGGCGATAACTCTTTAAGGACAGTCGATTTTCACGCCTCAAAGTCATTTTTGTTTATTATTTTCTAACATCATAAGCATAAAACCAGGAATAAAATCCAATCAGGGCAATATCCACAAAACCAAAGTTTTCCCCTCCAAAGTAAGGCTTGTCTCCCAATGCTTCTAGCTCCAGTAACTTGAGTGAATCTATAAATTTCTTCTTACTTTCCTCATGCTTTTCTCCTTTACTTGTCCATATTTTTCGCCAAAAATCATACATCTGCAATTTTCAAAGATGTGTGAAGCAAATATTTAAATGTACTTGTGCTAGTCGAAGCGGGATAGCCCGGTGCATGAAACGTTCATGTTCTGAGGAAATGTAATGTAGACAACTTACTCTAATTCAAACATGCGCGAACCCGTGACCTACAAGTCACATAGAGATAACTTTACAGTTTTCGGGGCTCTCCTTTTATACTTGTGCTAGTGGCAGAGCCAGAATTCAAACAAGAAGGTTACAAAATGCAAGAATGTCGCACATGAGATTGGAACCTATGACCTTAAAAAAGCGCAAGATGTGCCTGTCATCGGTGGAAGTTTTATGTCAAAGGGAATCAACATTTTATGCATATACAAAAAGAAATTATTTTTTACCCTATTTGCATTGTATAATTCTCCACGAAGGAATTCAATTAAACCCTTTTGGGCCATGTAGTTACGCCCATGGTTGCACTAACTCACATTAAAGAACATCAATCAACTACCGGATCGGCTATATGAGTCCTCTATATCTATTCGATCAAACTCCTATACATTGATCGAAGTACGTTAAATATTTGTGTCTCTTTTGGTATGTTTCTCTTTTGATATTTGATTTATCGTTGTTGAAAGTATGCTTTGCTAGCTTCCGCATGACAGCTGATTATTTCTATTCTAACAATATGGTCCTCTATATCTACTCGATCATACTCCTATCCATTGTTTACATTAAGAGATGGAAAACATAATATTAGGATGTACCTTGTCTATGTAGTCATCCAGAACCTAGCTTGTGCTCTCTCATAAGGATCAAAGGGTAACAACAATGGAGTTTTGTTCTTCCAAACCTCATCAATGAGTAACTGCAATGATAGATTCACAAACAGGTTTTCCATTGTGAATCAAAACTGGGATTTTTTTGTGAATTGGATTCATTTGCTAAAGCAGAGAACTTATAGTACTTAACAAGTCTTCTTCCTTGTACTCGTATTTGATCTCCTTTTCGGCTAGTGCTATCCTTACGCTCACTCCTAACATGCTAGCCCAGACAGCCAATAGAATCGCCTCACAATTTGAGAGAAAGCTCAAATTGTTAAACAAGTATAGAAGAAAAAATAGTTTAGCTTAGAGGAGGTTTTATAGTTGATGCATGATGATGGTAAACATGTGCTCTTCCTTCAAGAATAGGAAAATCAAATATGATAAGAAAATCAGAACAAAGACTTTGCCCTTGAATTTGTCCAGACATCCGCATCTAATGAAGAATGGGTAGGGTAGAACGAGAAACCATTAGTTCAAAATTGAAATGGCTCAACTTGAAGAGGTATAAGGCAAGATATTGACTCAACCCCTGTCTTTCAACAATTATGATAAAGGAAAGGCAACATATATGTTCAAGTTATTCATATCCTGATGACGTAAAATAGGACTTTACATTCAAATAGTCACTTTATTACATAAATATAGTACTGAAACTCAACAAGTCAGCATTTAGAAGGTAAAGATAAAATCTGCGGACACACTATCATTTTCATATCTCATTTATGAAATTACATTGGGTTCGTTGTTATTGTTGTTGTTTGTACTCAACAAGCTAACGCCAGGCGATTGTCTTTATTCCTAGAAAAATACATCTACTCATACTCTAATTCTGAACCACATGAATATGTTTATTCTACTCCATAGTATTTTCTAAATTCTAGTAGTACCTCGTAAATCTTACGAGGGTCGGGCAGCGATTTAGAGACGCTCTCCCTCTGCATGCACCTCTTGCCCCAAGCGGCAAGCTTCGGGCACTCGGCCTCTATGCTGAAGTTGGCAAAGTACTCATAGGTATAAAACCAGCAGTAAAATCCAATTAAGGCAATATCCACAAAACCGAAGCTTTCCCCTCCAAAGTAAGGTTTGTCTCCCAATACTTCTAGCTCTAGTAACTTGAGTGGATCTATCAATTCCTTCTTAGCTTCCTCTAACTCTTCTCTTTTGGTTGCCCATATTTTTCTCCCATAATCATACAACTGCATTTAATATGGTTCGAAATAATTAGGTGTCATATGAAAGCTAGTAAAGTATATATTTAATGACGATAAATCAGATAACAAAAGAAAAATATACCAAAAGAGACAAACATTTAATGTAATTCAGTCAATTGACCTACGTCAACTAGTAGAGATAAATAATTTACTATATAAAAGAGAATACAAAATAACAAGAAAATAATCTCCCAAAAGTTCACTTTTAGGGGTCATTTGGTAGGATGTATAAGAATAGAAAAGCAAGCATTAGTTATGCAAATATTATTTCTTATCCACTTTTTGGTGTGGTGTATTAAATTATGATGCATTGCATAATTTTTAAGAAAAAAATTATTTAAAAAAATGCCCTCCATATTCTCTAGCTTGAGACTTCATAGATAATTTTGTTTTTGATCATACTAATGCAGGCATTGATAGCCTTGGTATTACTAATGCCATGATTTTCTATGCATTACTTATACATAGGATAATACCACAGGTTGAAAGAATATACTCCCTCTATTTCAGTTTATATGAACTTATTTCCTTTTTGGTTCATTCCAACAAGAATGACCCCTTTCTAAATTTAAAAATAATTTAGCTTAATCTTACAATCATACCCTTAATGAGAAGCTTTTATAACAACACAAATACTCTGGGCCCTTTTTTGAGTTGTTTAGGAGAACAAATTTCAAAAGTCTTCATTTATTATTAAACTACGTGTCTAGTCAAACAAGTTCACATTAATTGAAATGGAGGGAGTGTCAAACAAGGTATTACTAATGCATAGAGGTAATGCTTCCATTATTTTTTCTAATATCTCTTACCAAATGATCCCTTAAGGATATAAAGAGGTTCACACAGTGACAAGGTACTCGTGTCGCACAAATTCTTCCCCTAGGCACTACACCTTGATGCTACTAAATGAGAAAGAATAACTTTTTTAAATTATAAATAACTAAAATATTTAACTCCGAAAAAATGACTAAGATTATATGTTTTCCTTCTTTCAAGAGAAAGAAAAATTAAATATTATAAGAAATAAGATAAACACCTAACAACTTATCTCCAACGTCAATTGTTGAGAATTGTGGAGTAGAATTGAAGAGAATTTATAATACATTAAGTGATTTATTGAGTCTTAGGATAAATTGTTATCAAATAGTTTCTGCTCTTGCCGGAAGTTATTAACCAATTGACACCCGCCCGGCTAATGATTATATAGGCAACGCCGGGCCAATGATGTATACATAAGAAATGATCATGTTGAAAAGTACTACAAATAAATTGTAAATTTAAAGAGGTACAAGCAAAGGATCAGAGGGTTTTTTTTTCTTCTTTTTTAAGAATCGGATTGATAAATAGCTGAATCTTAGTGGATCGTATCAGCAAGATCACTCTGCCACTTACAATACTCCATCACAATTAGGGGGTAACAATTTTGTTTTAAGGACATGGTAAGGTAACATAATTTTAATATTTACCTTGTCAGTGTAATCAGCCCAGAACCTAGCTTGTGCTCTCTCATAAGGATCAGAGGGTAACAATGAAGCTTTGTCATTCCAAACCTCATCAATATATTGAACTGCAATAAGAGATTCACAAACAGTTTTACCGTTGTGAATTAAAACTGGGACTTTTTTGTGGATTGGATTTATTTTCAGTAGCAAAGGACTTTTAGCAGTAAATAAATCTTCTTCCTTGTATTCATATTTGATCTCCTTTTCAGCTAGTGCAACCTTTACTCTCATTCCAAACATACTAGGCCAAAAGTTCAATAGAATCACCTCATCATTCTCCATTCTTGTGCTGTAAAAGAAAACACAAGTTGTTAATAAGTGTAAATACAAATTACATCAATAATAATAATAAATTTAATGTAATTTTATGAATAAAGAATAATATATATGCAAACCTTATAAACAGTATAACTAAACTAGTTTAGCTTAAATGGTTTGGTTGAGCTCTATAATAAATAGCAGTCGAACTTTATTCTTTTTCCTAACTTACTTGATATTCAACAATCTTGACACGCGTCCAACGCACAAGTCAGAGTTACAAACTTTGTATATAACAAAATTCAAGGTTTCAAACATGGCAGGCTCCATTTTCTTAGAAAAAGAGGTCCCTTTAGAATTATGTATATTATAATTCGAATTAGATGAGGACCATACTTCCATCACCAGATGGAGGGAAGATATCAGATTATTATATAAAATAATAATAATAAATTTAGTGTAATTCTACAAATATAGTCCAAGAAAACTAGTATACAGGTAGATAGGTTGTTTTCGAAATGGGAGTGGATTTAGGGGGTCAGAAGGGGTTCATCCGAGTTTCTTTTGCTGGAAAATTACAATGTATATGTACAAGGTAAAATTTGATTTGTATCTTTACATATAATATTTGAAATCCCTTTGATACTGTTCAAAAGCGTTGGTCAATAATCAAAGGGGTTCGAAACTTTGTTACGTTGCTGGTTCAATTCCTACTAGCTACAATTTTTTTATTAATCCTCTTAGTAGAATTTTCTACTCTCACTTTTTGGAAAGACTCTCGACAGAAGAATTATTATATGAAGCATGAAAAAATAAACTTCTATACAACTTTCTTAACCAATCCCATAAAAAATATCTAATAACATATAAAATCTCATCAAAGACAGGTGCATGAACTTGATCCAAATATGTTATTAGCAAGTATTGGTAGAAAACAAGGTTGGTCACCCAATGTCACTGTCATCTACCATTAGTGGGAGACAGCACACTGCTAATGAGACTTTTATTTTATAGATTCTGAATTTACTGCATTTTTTTTATTGTGGAGCAAAAGAAAGTAACATCAAAGGAAAAGTTGAAGAAATTCTAGCCAACGTGCATATACTTTTATATAAGGAGACAACTACCCGTTTTGAAGCACGTACAATATTTGTATTTGTATAATCAAATTCTAGTAGCTTTTGGCATCAATCTTTGATTTTTTTCTCTAACTAATGCTGCTCGACCTTCCTGCCGGGGTTGATGTTGAGGTCAAACTCTCAGAAAATCACTTCTCCTCCTTGTAGCGCTGTAACTCTGTTTATCTCTTACTGTTTCACCCAAATGATATTGACCTTTTTGATTAACTCAATTAAAGAAGATAAAGAAGTAAATTTTAGCTAAGTATAATAAACTATAGATTGAGAAATGCAAAGGAGAACAAGATGAATAATGCTTTTTAATGTCACATCCCTTTTTTTTTACCCCCGCAAAAGAATATATATGTGTATTATAGATTTGTGGGTTAAAGAGTTTTTCCAGTTAAAATGATAATTTTGAAATATGGATTATTTTATTGTTCAGAGTCACTACTTGGAATTGGGTTTCGGTGTTCCAAGCCACCTTTTATTTAAATCCCTAGTCAAAGGAAAGTTGACTTTATTTTTATCGGTCCGCGAGAATAAAGTTCGGGTAAGGAATTCTGTTGACCGGGAGAAGATGCAAGGCATTCCCCGAGTCCCGTGGTTCTAGCACGGTCACTTTATTGACTTAAAATTTGGCTTAAATTAAGTTTGGACAAATTGTGATTTTTACGATTTTCATGTTTTACCTATCTGCTTTTCTCTCTTGATTATTAGAAAAATTAAAGAACATTTTTGAATAATAAGATTCATGACTACATTACGCAAGCGAACGCTTGATCGACAAAATTTATTATTTAGTCATAGCGGCGCTACACAAGCGAGTCCGCATCTATGACAAACGATTATTTTCACAATATTTACTTTTAAAAATTATTATAATTGTGCTTTGAGGAAAAAATAATTTCCTTCTTTGGAAAATTTATTAAACGTCACTACTACGCTACGCAAACGAATCCGCGATTATGACAAAATATTTATGAACTATTGAATATGGGAAATTGATGAATTGACTTATTAAAAGTTAAGCACCACGTTAAAACGCACGAGTCCGTGAAGTTAAAACGCACCTACTAATTGCCTAGCGTTTAAGATTAATTAATTGAAAGAAAATGAGTTACTTAATTGGTATCAAAAATCTGATTTTTATTATTATTTTCTAGCCTTATTGTTGGAAATATTATGCAAGTAAATGTTGGACCAACTCTATCTATTTTAAAGGAATGGGCCAACCTCTTATTAAATGGGAAATGAGCCAGCTTACAGATTTTAAAAAATGGGCCAGCTATTTATTTAATTATTTTTAAATGATATGAGCTTGATTAGCCAGCCAATGGACTGCTGAAAATTAATTGGCCCAACTCTCTCTTCAATTTCTAAATGGGATTTTTACCTATACATCCCATATATCAAACCTTACTACTATTATTGTGCATTGTTTGTTAATTACCCTCATATCTCATGGTTTTGTTACATAATATGTACCAAACAAGATATTTGCTGATTTTCCATCCTAAATTAACACTAGACAATTAAGGCTAAAATAGAATCTTAATAAATTAACACAAAAAATAACGCCTATCATTATGGTTGATAATTAATGTTTGATTTTCTACCATTTAAATTCTAAATCAGTTAAGGTAACATATTAAATGCTCCAAATATATTAGCCGTAGTATGATAATCTTACTAATCCAATTTTCCAAGAAACAAATACAGATTCTCTTTTGTACAAGAGTATACTATGATTAGTATTGATGAAGTTGTTTCTGAACACTGTCGAACAATGCCATGCAACCGAAAAAAGGGGAAAACATATTGACTGCCAATTTTCTCTTAGGAAAACTTTAGTGTCATTTATACTGTTTTCACCTCACTGGGTATTCAAAAATAGTAATCCTCGATCTAATAAGTATAGCAAAGTAAAATTTCCAACAATAACTCTGCACTCCAATATACGTACAAGAAACAGCCCTCTATCTTAGTATTGTACACAACACAATGGAATTCTCCAGTCTACAATTGGGCACAAATTCAACAAAGAATTGGAAGATAACAATACATTATCCCAGAAACTAAAGGTAATATATTCTTGTTTGGTGCAGGAAAAAAAAACAAAAAAAGTAGTAGATGCTGAAGTTGTTTCCAGAGAGTTTTAAAAATATAGACAATTGTAGTTAAATGTAGTTATGAAGTATTTCCAGAGAGTTTTAAAAATGTAGATTATTGTAGTTAAATGTAGTTATGAAGTATTTCCAGAGAGTTTTAAAAATGTAGATAATTGTAGTTAAATGTAGTTAAATGTAGTTATGAAGTATTTCCAGAGAGTTTTAAAATGTAGATAATTGTAGTTAAATGTAGTTATGAAGTATTTCCAGAGAGTTTTAACAATGTAGTCAAATGTAGTTAAATGTAGTTAACGTTTATATGCCGTTTGTTTGTAGCTGATTTGTAGTTAACTGATTGTTGCTAACATAGTTAACTTATTGACACCTTATTATTTTCTTTTTGATCTTGAATTGTAGGTGAGAGCTTCAACAAATTATATACACACTGTGTGACAATTAATTTCATTGAAATTAACTACAATATTTTTTCTTTATCTACAACATTCTCGTTTCTCATCGACGTTCATGGCATTCATGAACTTGCATTTGATCCAGTCTCAAACTTCTTGATGCTTGGTATCTAGTTTTACAGTGTTCGCGAACATAGTTCTGAATTTATATGTGATTGCATGATAATGTTTAGGCTTTGAGACTGTTTGACAAGTTTACAACTTCTTCAAGCAAGAATGCGGTACTTTCCAGTGTGAGGAAGGACTAATGAACAAGACAAGATTACAAACAACACTTTTAAACAAAGAACTGATAATCTGAAAAATAGAATGAACAAAACAAGATTACAACCGACACTTTAAACCAAGACAAACGTGAATTGAGCTCGAAATTATCCAAAAAAAACTGAATACAAACTATGATGAATAAACAAGAACAGTTACTACCTAGATAAGCAAATTTCACGGAATTAATCAATTGTCCAAACTCGACGTCCGACTGAACACGACCTCAAACTCGGACAACACCTCAAACTTGAATCTCGAGCAAAGTTCAGTAGGGAAACTAGAAACAAAGCTGGATTCAATCAGGTTCCCTAGTCTTGAAACATACCCCGCTACCTATGACTCAAATGGATCCTGTAATCTTTAGTTTTCTGGGACAACTCTGGTCGCTAACTATGACTCAAACGCATTTTTGTTTTAATTGTTCACAGAACAGAACCAAATGAAAAAAAGGAGATCAATGAATTTCTTAAGCTTTCCCTTTTCGTCTCTGTCTGTATTTGTGTGTGTGTGTTTTCTTGTGGCGAGGCATCAATGTCTAACAAGTATGATTATTCAGCTACATCTTCAACCAAACTCTATTTTCGGAACAAGAATCCGAAATTGGTTGTAACTCATGTGAATAAGTTGAGAGAAAAGCCTCCTTAATGTACCACCTCTGAATCCCACTCAAAGGATCTAATTACATATATAGCAGTGCTTGATACTGCCTCTAAGTCTTCGGAATCATAATCTGACAGGCAACTATCACCTTCATTTGAACTACAATGAGTAGCAGCCTGATTATCTACTGCGTATATTAGGAACATTAACACCCATTTCACTATCCTCAACTGCTAACAGATTAATGATGTTGAATTGATCAGAAACATAAGACTGTAAAGTCCTAATACCCACATCCCCATCCACTTCATAATATTTACCAGAAGGGCATCATATTATTAGTAGTCGAACATCAACATATCCTAACTTGGAAGTATACTCATCTATTATATCTATGAAAGATAGAAGGTCATAATCATATTGTTTTCAGCTGTGTACCAATTTTCTTGAATATACCACTTCTGGCACCCTAATCCAGTCACCTCCATAATGGAATAAAAGGTCCACATTAACCATCTTTGTAATCTGCAGAACAAATAATAGAAAAAGATAAGAAACAAAATGATAAGGGCATGCGCATGATTCAGATAAAGTAGAATGAATAAAAGATTTGTGAAGTCTCGCACATGGTAGTTACTATCTGTTATTACTACATGCTGTTTTATTTATGGTCCTTATGTTTAGATTATTATTTACGCTATTTCTGCTGGAGTTACTAATACTCTTTTGTTCTTTGTTTTTGTTTGGTTTTTGTTTTTCTTTCTTTTCTTTCGCTGAGCCGAGGGTCGATTGGAAACATCTCTGCCCTTTGGGGTAGGGGTAAGGCCCGTCTACGTATTACCCTCCCAGACCCCACCTTGTGGAACTATACTGGGTAGTTGTTGTTGTTGAAGTCTCGCACATTGAAGGAGATAATTATCTGAGCCTCAAAAACAACGTGTACGGGCTACCACATTATAAAATTAAGAAATCAGTAATGTCCCACCTTCTTAAAGGCACATGCATGCCAAATTGGGGAACATATGCCCTCATTTCTGCTATAAACAACGACAATAACTAGTGAAATACCCTTTTCTCCAAAAAATATACAACAAACAACCACCGAAAATCATAAACTAAGAAACTTCAGCTTGAACTTGTGAAACCCTAAACCTAAACCAGAAACAATAATACCACAAATAAATCCTAACCCACAAATCAAAAACAACAAAGTATAATGAAAACAAACGTGCAAACAAAAGGAACAATAACTACACTGAACTAAATAACTGGTAGCACCAGAATGAACACAAGTATTTAAATTCTAAAAGTCACCTGGAACCGATAATCGTCAAGGTACAAAAAGAAATCTAATAGTAGTAACACAAACCCTAGAACATAAATCAAGATAAATACGACATGAAGAAAAAATAGAAAAAGAAAAAAAAATCAAAGTTTAATAGCAGTAGAAAAATTTTGTACGTTTAAAGAATTTTAAAGCCAAGTCGCTAGTAGAACTTCACGCACAAAATCGCCTATCCATTTTGCTCTCAGAACAATGAGAATTATGACCCTCTTTCTATAATAACCGGGTGAAGGGTTTATATATAAATGAAGAAAACAAGTCTGGGTAACGGGTCACGGGTTATTTAGTAATGAATGATTGGATGGGGTTAATAATTTTCACCGTGTCATTTTTAAATAAAGTTTGATTGAAAGAAAAATGTAATCACATTTAGTAACGATAGACCTTTAAGTGGGCGAGAATATGCTGGGGGGGGGGGGGGGGGGGGGGGGGCGCACTATTAAACTGTTAACTAAAGTAGAGGGCTTAATCAAGCACATCATCCAAGCTAACAATTTGTTGTTGTTACTTGTCAGTAATAATGGCCATAAAATTAGAATTTTGCTTGTTCCCAAATTTTCACATATTATAGTTCGTATAATTTGCATGAGTCAATGCGATCAAACTCGGATCGTCGAAAATTTTGCTCGCTTATAAAAATAATTTACGAAATAATATTTATTATTTCAACATAATTGTTCCTCGATTTTTGACATTTTAAGGTCATAAAACTAAAAATTTTGCCTGATTCCCAGATTTTTGTGTGCAATAACCCATGCCATCGGCATGGGCCCAGACGATCAGACCCGAATCGTCTAAAGTTTTACCAGCCCATCAAGAATAGCTAAGAAACAATAGTCATTGTCTCGCCATGAACATTACTCTTTTTTTTTTTGCATTTTAGTACCATAAAATAAAATTTTTGTCTGATTCTCAGATTTTCGTATGCTATAGCCCACACCGTCTACATAGGTCTGGCCGACCATGTTATATCTCGCTTTTCTCGTACGTTAAAGTTTCATCTTTAGTTAATTGACGTGGATTCGGGGATAACATAGGGTTCGAGTTATAATACCAGATACTTATATATTAGTAGCGTACAAGGCACTATATGATTGTGCTAATACGATGTATAAAATATATATTAAGAATAAGCAAAATTTTAAATAATTTGAAACGATTTTTAATTATGCAAAAAATTAGTTAATTATCAAATAATAAAATATTACCTAATTAATAAATACATTATGAAATTACACAACCCCAAAAATAACGTGGCAGCTAACTAAGGAAATGACTAAGCGTCATTCTTGTTAAGGTAGCATAAATCCATTCAATTCAACAAAAGAAGCTATCATTAGTAAGCTTTCAACCAAAAAAACATACAGAACGTCTTTAGCCAAAAGAAACTACAAACATAACGTAATCGCGTTCGTAATTTATATATTATTTATTTGGACTTAAAATATCTTAATAAGTGATTAAAAAAAAGACACGTTTCTATATATAGCATGCAAATAAAACACGTTATAGTTTAATGGTAACATCTGCCGTTAAATATAACGTGTTCAATTTGCGTGCTATATATAGCATTCAAAAAAGACGTTATTTACTGAATATGGACCCACCAATAAGTGAACTGACAGACACAATTATTTGAATATATAGCGTATGTTTTTAAGACGCTATACAACAAAAAATTTCAATATCCCGGTCTAGCCATTTCCTATATAAAGCGGTTAGAACCTTAGGAAAATTCGTTCACATCTAATTCTAACTCTCTTCAATATTTTCTTGTTAAATTCTGAATTATTTTTTTCGTAATGTCTGAAGAGCGTGAAATAAGAGTTTATTGGGGGAGGGGGAGGGGGAGGGGTGAGGTTGTGATGGAGAACAACTCCGTACGGTTAGTTTATTTCCACATGATCATGTTAAATTACCACTTACAAGGGAGTACGACAAATTGGTATCGTTGTTATGTAAAAGAATGGGCGTGAGAAAACGTTCAGTGAGACTTAAAGTAACAAGAAGATATATGTATTCAATCACTCCACAAGGGGCTGCTTTTTTCTCGGAGTTAAACATCTACGATGATGAAACTTTAAGGTATTTTCTGAGGACTCCGGATGAATACCAGGAATATCTTGTAATAAATATGTTGGATATGTACGTCAAGGTCGAAGACGTTCCAAACAATAAGGTCGACGGATAGGTTCCGGATAACCCCCAGTCATGGGCTGGCCTTTCTGGAGGAGTTTTTGCCGGATAGGTTCTGAATGAAAGAGTTTTCCTTGATTTGAACTTAACCCCGCCTACTTTACATAATTCACAAGAGGAGTGGTGAACTTTATTTTTCTTTTCTGTTATGATGTATATTTTTATTGTATTAAATTTGTGGTAACACTAATATATTTAACGGGGGGTACAAGCCGGATATGAATTTTGCAAATTATGAACCCGGACATAGTTTTGGTGTGTTGGATCATGGTGGTCAATCCGGGAGCCATCACCTACATGAAAATGTCCATCATGGAATTTCATCATATTACGAATTGTAAGTAAAGTGATACGGCTATATGGAAAGTATTTTTTAAATTCTGCATCTTATTAATTTATTGATTGTTCAGTGAAAACGAGCAAGTTGAAGCAAATGTACCCACTCAATTAGCCGAAAATGACGTATTAAATCGGGATCTGGCAGATGCACAGAGTGAAAAGAGAGCAGTGATTTCTACAATAATGCTAATGAATCTGTAGACAAGACACCCTTTGATCGTGAGGATGGTGATGAGGAGGATGAGAAGGAAGGACCTCATTTGACGAGAGAGTATGTTCCACCCACCCCCCACCCCCCAGACGAAGAGTGTATGAGTCCTAAGTGCCGTTTCATTCAAGGGAGGTTCCTTACCTTGATAACCAAACATGCTGGATGTGGAAACTCTCACAAGGAATTTTGATGAAATTCGGACAGCAATGTGGGATGAGTCCAGACCAATGGTGCTGGCAAAAGACATGCTTTTCCTGATAAAGCGCGCCTAAGCAGGATTGTAAAAGGCACAACGTAAAAGAGTGTCGTGAAATGACATATAGGAGTCAAGTCCAGTTGTATGCAAAGTTGTTTGTCGCAGGTGGTTTTGGCCATGTCATTGGATGTTGCATACGATGAAGAAGAAGTCAGGTCTGTGGAAAGTGGGTAAATACATTCCCACCCACACATACGAAATGGACACATTCAACGAAAATCATTTCATCTTGGATATTGACTTGATTTTTCTGGTTCTTATTCCACACATCGAAGCGTATATAAGTTATAAAATCAATGAGTGCATTACAGCAGCCCAACAGGAATATAGCCATACAATTACTAAAAGAAAGGCATATCTCGGGCGCAAAAGAGCATTTGAAATAGTGTATGGTAATTGGGATAAGTCATTTGCATATCTCCCTAGGTACATGGCTGCACTGCAGCATTTTAAACCAGGAACAGTTGTTGAATGGAAGCTTGAGCGTAATCCAGGTAAACCAGAATATATATATATAATTACGTGTTTTGGGCGTTTAACCCAGCAATTGATGGTTTTTTGCATTGTCGGCCCGTAATATCCATAGACGGCACTCATGCCTATGGAAAGTACGATATCAAGTTGTTGATAGCCGTGATGCAGTAGATGCTAATAGACAAATATTTCCTCTAGCTTTTGCTATTTGTGCCAATGAAAGCTAAGAGACATGGACGTTGTTTCTGAACAACTTGAAAGAGCACGTCGTGAAACAGCGTTCCGCTATTTGTCTAATATCCGATCGGCATGGAGGTATCTTAAGTTATGTGGAGCATTTGCTTGCATGGCAAGAATCTTATGCCTACCATCGTTACTGTGTTAGGCACCTTAAAGCCAATTTCCAGAAGGCATATCCCAACAATGATCTCCATGATTTGATGTGGATAGCAGTAACAGACCACCAACAGCATAAATTTCGGCTGCACATGGAATATATCAGGAAAGAAGATGAGGCAGCCTATCGTTGGTTAATGCGACACGACCCTGATAAGTAGACGTTGCATGCGGATTGTGGCAGACGATGGGGAACTCTGACTACAAATGAGTCAGAGTCTTTCAACGGATTATTGAAGTCTGTAAGAGATTATGATGAGCATCATACTCTCGTGAAAGTCTACGGTGGAGAACCCACCTCCTGGCTAGAGGGAGAAATGGAGGTGCTACAATATGAGGTAATTGTGGTCGCGGTGGCTGAAACTGTATGAACCGCTCCCATGCCCAAACCTAACATACAAAGTTAACGTAATGTTTAAGATAAAGTCTATGTACGTAGAGTTGGAAATGATAAACACTTTATTTGATGTTGTCACCTGTAGAAGTAGCATAAAACCACAAGCATCTCTCTGAGTGCCCATGCTCGCCCGGCACATCTTCCTATACATATAGACGAGAACATCACCACCCCCAGCTGTAGTAGGGTAACTCATCTAGCAGCTGAAGATGATGCAAAAATCTAAGGCTGACGAGGTTCCCCGAAGTGTTCGGGAACAAGACCACTCCAAATAGAAGAAGCAACAACAACCTCGTATACCGGGAGATATGTCCCTCGTTTGTATCATCGGTGATATCAGGGAGGAGTAGCTCTAGGTGTTGTCTAATAGGGGTCAAAGTCAATCAACTAGCACCCAACGATGCAGCCTCATCCACTGGCCTGAAACCCATGAGCTACTGCAGCATGTCCAAATAACTATCACGCAACATATATCTCATACCCATAGGCAGTGAAACGGGCATGCCATCAACAGGAGGGCCATATAAAACCTCAACATCCTGCAATGTGATAGTAGCCTCGCTAATGGGCAGGTGAAAAGTATGGGTCTATGATCGCTAACGCTCAATCAACGTCGTGATCAACGCCCAGTCGATCTGTATCCGGCCGACTCAATAATCCTATAGAATCCCGTGGCCTGGAGGGTATGTACTACACGCTCGTGGAGAACTCTGTCATGCAAAAAATCCCACAAGTCGTCCACTCTCCTAACGCAGAGAGTCTGGGAAAGTAACTCTCCATCCCATATATGGGCGGACCTATGATCGCCCTGAAGTACTAATAGCTCACGAGAGTAAGGGTCGGGATGTATGGTGTGTCCATGTCGTCAACTATAAATTAAGCAACATTAATTCTAAATTTTTAATTATTTAGTTGTACAAAGTATATGTAACAATTTGGGTTCCAGGCTCGATATTTGAGGCCCAGTAGCACCAAACTATCATGAATATTTATGTGTGTCAAATTTAATTTTTTAATAATTTTATTATATGATTTAAATTTTAAATTTTTAATTATTTAGTTGTACAAAGTATAAGAAATAATTTGGGTTCCTTGCTCGATATTTGAAGCCTAGTAGCACCAAACTATCATAAATATTTATGTGTATCAAATTCAATTTTTTGATAATTTTATCTGTCTGTGTTTATTATATGATTCAAATTCTAAATTTTTAATTATTTTGTTGTATAAAGTGTATGTAACAATTTAGGTTCCAGACTCGATATTTGAGGCCCAGTAGCACCAAACTATTATGAATATTTATGTGTATCAAATTCAATTTTTTGATAATTTTATTATATGATTTAAATTCTAAATTTTTAATTATTTAGTTGTACAACGTATATGTAAAAATTTGGGTTTCAAGCTCGATATTTGAGGCCCAGTTGCACCAAACTATCATGAATATTTATGTGTCTCAAATTTAATTTTTTGACAATTTGTTATATGATTTAAATTCTAAATTTTTAATTATTTAGTTGTACAAAGTACATGAAACAATTTGGGTTCCGGGCTTCATATTTGAGGCCCAGTAGCATCAAACTATCATAAATATTTATGTGTGTCAAATTTAATTTTTTGATAATTTTATCTGTATGCGTTTGTTATATGATTTAAATTCTAAAATTTTAATTGTTTAGTTGGACAAAGTATATGTAAGAATTTGGGTTCCAGGCTCGATATTTGAGGCCAAGTAGCACCAAACTATCATGAATATTTATGTGTGATAAATTTAATTTTTTGATAATTTTATTATATGATTTAAATTCTTAATTTTTAATTATTTAATTGTACAAAGTATATGTAACAATTTGGGTTCCAGGCTCGATATTTGAGGTCCAGTAGTACCAAACTATCATGAATATTTATGAGTGTCTAATTTAATTTTTTGATAATTTTATCTGCATGTGTTTGTTATATGATTTAAATTCTAAAATTGTACAAAGTATATATTTTCATCTACCATTCTAAGAAATACTTAAATTACAATGATTCTACTCTCAAATACTATACAGTTTACTATGCTAAAAGTTTCTACATTTTTCTATGCTAATAAATAATATATATATTTTAATCACATAACATTAACAAAAATAGCTACAACAATACAAGTTTCGCAAATAAAACACAAAATGATATGAAAATACTAATATCTAAATACGAATATTAACATAAAAACTTAAATCTCAATTTTACACTAATATCTAAATCCGGATAAATATAACATACTAGTTCTGCAAATAAAACACGAAAGGACATCGAAACACAATCAATAGGCAGTGATATACATTATTATACAAGTTTGGACATAAAATAAATCGAAATACTTCGATATTGTGAGTGTATCGCGTGAAAATTAGAAAATGAAGGAGTTAAACCACGAGTCTGAATTGCTCTACTATGATGTGGGACCTACCTTCAAGACCTTTTGTGTAACGGGAGGGGCCCACATTTTTTTTCTGATGCGAGCAGTGTTGGGGTTAGGGGGACCAGAAGAAGAAGAGGAGTTTTTAAAATGGGGAAGGGGTCTGCCGAGGAAAACGAAGTAGATTACTATATTGATGTATAGCGTATGATTTGAAGACGCTATATATAGCGTATAATTTGACCACGCTATTCTTAGAATCAAATCGTCTGACAAGTATAGCGTATAGCAACAACACGTTATACCTTAACGGCAGACGTTAATGTTAAGATATAGCATGTTGTTGTTATACACTATATATAAAGATGTTATTTTCTTATACACCTATTAAGGTGTTTTGAGTCCAAATAAATAATATATAGGTTCCGGACTCGAATGTGATCCACCCTTATAATTCTTCAACCTTTTATTTTCAAAGACATTAAGATCAGATTCTACAAGTTTCAACGGTTCCAACAAGATTTAGGAACGTAAAATTTTTGGTTCTAGAGGAGTACGGTATACCTCTTTTTCAACGACAACATATGCTAAGATCTTCCTTCATTTTTCATGACCTCATCATTACACAAGTTTGATAGCGAAGCATAAAGAAAAATTCATATTCTGGAATTTACGTATATTTTGCTAGTCTCGCAAATTGTGTATATTTTCCTAATTTTGTAAGTTATAATATTCTCCTTCTCGGGACTTCATATTTAATTGCGTATTTTCTCCTTCTAGTAAAGAGAGCGGAGAGTTTATATACACAGTATTAAATTATTTTCATTACCACAGAGCTATAGTCGATGGGCATGCCTCTATTGTGCAACCTCAGATCAAATGGTAAGTTATACACCAAGCCTACTGCAGTTGAGCGCATATGAGTGAGCCCAGTTGGTCAAGATACAAAGCCTAGTATGACCGAGCACGTAAGAGTGAGCCTACTGCGCCAACTATTTTACTTATCATATTGAGAGAATAGAGTCAGTATCAACAGGTGAGCATATCTTCAAATTATCTTTGAGCGCAGCTGTTTTCAGTTATTATACTATCAGTTTAGTTTCAGCTTTCAATATGTTGCCTTACATACTGAGTACATTGTTTTGTAGTGACATCTCTTTTTTGGGGGCACTGCATTTCATGCATGCAGCTTCAGACAGACAGAGGAGTAGACCTCCTCAATAGGTGTTTGTCGGAGTTCAGCTTTATCGATAAGCTCCCCGTCCTTCGGAGTTGTCGAGTCTAGAAGTTTTGTGTACATCTTGTGTATATATGTAGATAGGATATGGGTAGGTCGGGACCCTGTTCTGATCATAGTACATCTATTAGTAGATGCGTGTAGACATATCCTGTCGGTTAGTACAGTATGTTGGTCTTGTAGGCCCTATACGTATATTTTGTTAGCTTGTCAGTTGTAATAATTATGAAAGCCTTGCCGGCCCAGCTGTATGTTGACATTTAGTCAACGTTGGTCTCTATGCAGTTTTATATTTCGCATTGCATATTATCTTGTAATGCGGCCCATGGAGAGAGTATACATATCAGAGTCTCTTAATCGCAAGTTGGTATGCAAGGATAGATGAGGCACTAGGTGTCGGTCTTGCCCCAGGCTCGGGGCGTGACCAAACCCGGAGCGCTTAAAATAATTTCGGCCCTGAAAAATGACCTAAAGAATAATAGTCATCGTTTTGCCATGACCATCCACATTTTTTGGCATTTTATAGCCATAAAACTGGAATTCCGTCCTATTCCTAAATTTTCATATGCTATACTGCATATCATCTGCATGGGCCTGGGCGATCGGAATCGGATCACCTAAAGTATTGTCGACCCATAACAATATTCATCGCCCTGCCGTGACCGTTTCTTACCTTTTGGCATTTTTGGGCCATAAAATTAGAATTACACTTGATTGCCAAAATTTCGAATAGTATAGCCCATGGCATCTATATGGGCCTAGATGACTGGACTCGGATGGACTAATAGTTTTTCGGCGCATAAAAAATAATCTAAGGAACAATAGTCATCGCTTCGCCATGATCATTCCTTATTTTTTGGATTTTGTCCATAACACTGGAATTTCACATGATTCCTAGATTTTAGTATGCTATAGCCCATGCCATCTGCATTGGCCCGAACGACCAAATCCCGATAGCCTAAATTTTTTCCAGTCTATAAAAAATTATCTAAGGTAAAATAGTTAACACCTCATCATGACTGTGCCTCGTTTTTTGGGGTTTTAGGGCCATAAAATTAGAATTTCATCTGATTCCAAGATTTTCGTGTGCTATAGACTATGCCATCTGCATGGGCCTTGGCGACCGGACTTGGATTGCCCAAAAAAAATTTCACTCAGAAAAAATGACCTATGGAACAGTAGTCCATAGCCTCGCCATGACTGTTCTTTATTTTTTGGTATTTTAGGACTAATAAATTGGAATTCTGCCAGATTTTCATATTTATGTATGTTGTAGTGACTCACGCCATCCACATGGGCCCAAGCAACTGAACCCGGATTTCCTAAAAATTTTCTGTCCAATTAAAAATAACCTATGGAAGAATAGTCATTGCCTTACCATGACCGTTCCTCGTTTTTTGCTATTTTAGGGCCATAAACTTTATATTCGCCCGATTTCTTAATTTGTGTGCTATAGCCCACTCCATATGCATGTGCCAAATCAGAATTCCTCACAATTCTCAGATTTCCGTGTGTTATAGCTCACGCCATCTGTATGGACCGGCACGACTAGACCTTAATCGCTTAAAATTTTATCAGCTTATAAAAAATTAATTAAGGAATAATAATCATCGCCTCGCCATGACCGTTTCTCGTTTTTGGGTGTTTTAGGGTCATAAAGCATTAATTCTGCTCGATTTCCAATTTCGTGAAATATAGCCCACGCCATACGCATGGGCCCAGACGAGTGGTCTTAGATCGCCTAAAAAATTTCCAGCCCATCAAATATGACCTAGGGAACAATAGTTATCACCTCGTCATGGTCATTCATGTAATTCCGTCCGACTCTCAGATTTTTGTGTATTATAGCCTAGACCATCTGCATGGACCCGGGCGACCGTATCTAGATCGTCTAAAATTTTACTGGCCCATCAAAATGACCTAAGGAACAATAGTCATCTCCTCGCCTTGACTACTCATCATTTTTTGGCATTTTACGACCATAAAATTAAAATTTCGCCCTATTCCCATATTTTTATATGCAATAGCCCATCTCATCTGCATGGGCCCGGGCGACCAGACTCGGATCACCTAAAAAAGATTTGGTTCCATCAAAAATGACTTAAGGAACAAGAGTCATAACCTCATCATGACCACTCGTTCTTTTGGTATTTTAGGACCATAAAACTTTATTCATCCAATTCTCAGATTTTCGTGAATTATAACCCACGATATTATATGGTTCTGGGCGACTAAACTCAGATCGTCTAAAAAAATTTTCGCCCATTAAAAATAACCTAAGGAATAATAGTCATCGTCTCGCCATGACCGTTACTTGTCTTTTGACATTTTAGGACTATAAAACTTTAATTGCTGCTCAATGCTTTTGGTTTTTGTGTGCCATCTGCCTAGACCCGGACGACTAGACCCAGATCACCTCTAAATTTTTCTAGCCCATAAAAAATTACCTACAATAACCATCGTCTCTCCATGACTATTACTCGTGTTTTGGCATTTTAAGGGCATAAAACTAGAATTTCGTCCGCTTTCAAGATTTTGATGTTATATAGTCTACGACATCTGCATAATCCTGGACGACTTGACCTAGAACACCTAAAATTTTGTCAAGTCATCAAAAACGACCTATGAAATAATAGTCATCTCCTCGCCATGACCGTTCATTTTTTTGGGCAATTTAGGGCCATAAAACTTTAATTCTGTCGAATTTTTAGATTTTCGTATGCTATAGCCCGCCATATGTGTGGATCCAGGCGATCAGACTCGGATCTCCTAAAATCTTGTTAGACCATCGAAAAAGACCTAAGGAACAATAGTCATCTCCTCGCCATGACTCTAATTCTGCCTGGTTCCTAGATTTGTATGTTATAGCTCATGCCATCTACATGGTTTTGGAAGGCTGACACGTATCGCCTATAATTTTGCTGACCTATTAAGAATGACGTAAGGAACAGTTGTGGTCTCCTCACCTTGACCGTTCCTCATATTTTTTGGCATTTTATGATCATAAAGTTGGAATTCCACACTATTCCCAAATTTTTGTGTGTTATAGCCAACTCTTCTGCATGGGCCTGGGTGACCGTACTCGGATCATCTAAAACTTTGTCGTCCCATCAAAATACGACCAAAGGAACAATAGTCATCGCTGGCCATGATCGTTCCTTATTTTTCCGCATTTTAGGACCATAAAACTAGAATTTCGCCTTATTCTTAAATTTTTGTGTGCTATAGCCCACCTCATCTACACGGGCTCGGGTGACAAACCTAGATCGCCTAAAATTTAGCCGATCCATAAAAAACAATATAAGGAAAAATAGTCATCACTTCTCCATGACCGCTGCTCATGTTTTGGCATTTTAGGGTCATAAAACTGAAATTCCACCCAGTTCCCTATTTTCATGTGATATGGCCCTCGTCATTTGTATGGGCCTGGGGAATCGAATCGAGATCATCTAAAATTTTGCCAGCCCATCAAAAATAACTTAAGGAATAATAGTCATCGCCTCGCCATGACCGTTTCTTATTTTTTGGCATTTTAGGGCTATATAACTTTGATTCCGCACGATTCTCATATTTTCCTGTGCTATAGTCCATGCCATTTGCATGTGTTCGGGCAACCAGACCCAGATTGCCTAAAATTTTGTTGGCTTATCAAAACCACCTAAGGAATAATAGTCATCACCTTGCCCTAACAATTCCTCATTTTTTGGCATTTTACCGCCATAAAACTGAAATTTTGCACGATTCCTATATTTTCATTTGTTATCAGGCCATCTGCATGATCACTGAGATCGCCTGAAAGCCCATAAAAACAACCCAAAGAAAAACATTTATCAGCTCGCCATGATCGTTACTCGTTTTTCACATTTTAGGGCCATAAAATTAGAATTCTGCCTGACTCTCATATTTTCATGTGTCATTAGCCCAGGCCATCTGCATGAGCTAGGGTGACCGAACTCAGATTGTTTAAAATTTTGTCGGTCCATCAATAACGGCCTAAGAAACAATATTCATCGCCTTGCCATGACCATTCCTCACGTTTTTACCTTTTAGGGTCATAAAACTTGAATTTTGCCCGATTCTCAAATTTTCGTATGCTATATCCTATGCTATATATATGGGCCCGGACAACTAGACCCAAATCGCCTAAAGTTTTGATGCCTCGTAGAAAATGACCTAAGGACAATAGTCATTGTTTCTTCACGCCCGTTACTCATTTTTGGACTTTTAAGACATTACATATTTCACCCAAGAATCGTCTACTCTATTACATATTTCTTTCTTATTTTCAAAGCAAAGACGTAAACCTTAAGGGGTTCAGCAATACATTAGGAGACACTGTCCCTTTGCATACACCTCTTTGCCCATGCAATTAGCTTTGGCATCTCAATTAAGACTCATTAAAGGGGTAGTGCTCCCTATAATATCTTCTTACATACCCAGGCTCGAATCGAAAGTTTTTGGTTAAGGTTTGAGGGATCCGACTCATTCCACCACAAAGCTTGGTAGTTACGTGTAATTTATGATTACTCCTATATTTTGATGATTTGTTAGATATATATACACATTATCTGAAATTAGTGAGTTCAATTGGATCTACTGAAAAATACTACATCTGTCCCTTTGGTTGCCCATGTTTTTCGCCCAAAATCATACAAGTGCAGCTTCAAGATAGTTCACATGAAGAGTTATATGTTGTGCTAGTGACAGAGCGCCTATGAATTCTAACAAAGAGATTTAAAAAATACAAGAATGTTACGCGAATATTTGAATCTAATATTTTTAAATCGCCTTTGTCTCTGCAGTAACAACTTCTCTTCTTTCAAGAACCCAGTATAATCCCACTTAGTAAGGTTTGGGAGGGCAGTGTGTACGCAGACCTTACCTACGCAGACCTTACCCCTACCTTGGGTAGAGAGGCTATTTCCAAGTAGACCCCCGGCATCCTTCCCTCCAAGAACTTCCCACCTTGCTCTTGGGGAGACTCGAACTCACAACCTCTCAGTTGGAAGTGGGGGTTGCTTACCATGAGAGCAACCCCTCTTGTCTTAACAACTTCTCTTATTTCGAAGTATAATTATTTGACAAAGGATTCAATTGAACCCCCTCGAATCACGTAGCTACACTGCTGGTTGTGTTCACATAAAAGAACATCAATCACCTATCAGATCTACTATATGAATCCTCAACATCTATCCGGTCTTATATTCGTATTAATTTCATTTAAACATCTAATACCAAGTCCATATCGCAAAATTAAGAGACAACGGTTCCTAGGATTATTGCTATTGCATGCCAAGTCCAAATTGTACATTTGAAGAACCAAGTCCTCCAGTTAGAGACAACTATGTTCTAAATGAAATAAAATATAAATAAATAGAAGTTTTATTTCTCATAATTTAATTTGACGAGGCAGTTCACATATTAAAATATGATATCAAAGCAGATAAAAGTTCCGAGTTTGCGAAGATTCGTCTACACTATTCCATAATGCTTTCTAATCTTCAAAACAAAGTCATAAACCTTAAGAGGTTCAGCAACAGATTTGGATACACTCTCCCTTTGCATGCATCTCTTCATCCATGCAATTATCTTAGGGGTCTCAGATTCTGTATTAAAATCTCCAAACTTCTCATATGTATAAAACCAACTGCAGAATCCTATTAAAGCAATGTCCAAGAATCCAATGTTTTCACCTCCAAAATAAGGTTTTCCTCCAAGAATTCCTTCCAACATCCTTAATCCATCTATGTAGTTTTTCTTCTTTGTCTGCTGCTCTCGTATGATCAGTTATTTGATCCATTTTGACCTAAACGAAAAGTGAATGGTTAGGGTACGACCGGTGGGTTAAAGTTAATGAGTTCAAAACGGGGTGCAACCCACTATATATTGCGCAAAAAAAAAAAGTTCCTTGGCAAGGAGCTCCTCTCTTGACCAGAGGCACGGGTATGAGCCCTGGGTATGGAAAAATCCTTAATATGGAGTATTGTCCCTCGAATGAGGTCCTGTGTGGTGCGAATCCCGATATAGTCGGACTTCAATACGGATACCGGCACCTGATGAGAAACAAAAAAAAACATAATCTAAAATGAAACCAATGAGTTCAATTGGACCTTCAGGGGTGCAACAACACATTTTCCTCTTAATTATTTGGAAACTTGATGTTTGATAATTCATGAAAATTTATTTCTAACAAGCATCTGAATAATCTATTCTGAAAGAAGAATAACTTATATACGCTAACAACGTAAAGTATTTTTGCAGTGTCATTGTATTTCAACATGTTGTAGAGGTATTACTGATCCAAATATTTATGACATATTCATGTAATTATCTTTTTTGCTAGTTTAAAATTTTTGACATTATCACTGGGTAGAAGTTAAACTCTTAGAAAGCAAATTTTATTACCTTTTCCACATAGTCAGCCCAGAATATAGCTTCATATTTTTCATAAGGATCAGAAGAAAGAAGTTGAGCTTTGGCCTTCCAAACTTCATCAATATACTAAACTACATTTAGTGATTCACAAACTGATTTTCTATTGTGAATCAAAACTGGTATTTTTTTTATATATTGCATTCATTTCCAAAAGTAAAGAACTCTTTTCACCTAAGTTCTCTTCTTTGTACTCATATTTAACACCTTTTTCAGCTAGTGCTACTCTGACTCTCATGCCATACATACTAGGCCAAAAGTTCAATAGAATCACCTCATCATTTGCCATTTCTTAATCAAGAAAACACATTTATTAACAATAGCAAGTTTTAGTTGATCAATTTGATAGATATAACTTCTTATATATGAATCTGATTCTTGAAATGCTGGATTTTTGTAATTTCAGCTTATGTATTAACGAAATGTACTGGAGCCAGAAACTCATTGATTTTGACAAATTCTACCTGGCTTGTTCAAAGGTTCCAATCTGTTAGATAGCAGCTAGCAGATCAGATTGCACAATATTAAAAGAATTTAAGTTTCATGTAGTATAGCACACGCCATGTACATGAGCTCGGGCAATGGACCTAAATCGCCTAAAATTTAGCCGGCCCATAAAAGAATAACCTAAGAAAAAATAATCATCACCTCTCCATGACCGTTAACGTTTTTTGGCATTTTAGGGTCATAAAACTGGAATTCCACCCGATTCCCTGATTTTTATGTGATATAGCTCACGCCATCTTGATGGGCCAGGGCGACCAGACCCGAATCGCCTAAAATTTTGCTGGCCCGTCAAAAACGACTTATGGAACAATAGTCATCGCTCGCCATGACCATTCCTTGTCTTTTGACATTTTAGGGCCATATAACTTTAATTCCATCCGATTCCATATTTTCGTGCGCTGTAGCCCACGCCATCTGCATGAATTCACGTGTTAAAATATGTGTAAATTTTGACAACTTCTACCTGGCTTGTTCAAAAGCTTACAGTCTGTTAGCAACTAGCTGATCAGATTGCTTAATATTTAAAACACTTTTATGTTTTGTGCACTGACAGTGTATATGTTTTTCTTTATACTATCAGGTAAAATTGACTTATAACATGTAACTTTTCATATCAACCTGATATAGTTACTTGAAAAATAAACTAAAAACGAGCTATATAACAAGTTAAATTGTACTTCTTTCGTTATAAAAATTATCATAGTTTGACTTGTCACAAACTTTAATACAAAAGTGAAAAACTTTTAAGATATGTGGTCATAAATAAACCCTAACATCTGTGTGGTTGTAAGACCTTTTGAAACTTTTTGATATGAAACCTCATATACCATATGTATTAAGGAAATATTAAAAGGTGTCAATTATTTTTAAACAAACTAATAAAGAAGTAATCTTAATCTTTTTGAAACATAGGGAATACTATTAATAGGGTAATATTTAGAAATTCTTAACATTATCGCATATTTAATTTAAAATAGGACCAAGATTTTCAAGTCTTGCCTTGGCTAGGCCAAGGAATCCAAGAGTTGCAGATACCTTGTACTGGATGTTTCCCTACATGTCGAGCCAATGTTATATTTTGCTTAGATTAATTCAAGGCTCCAGATTGAACTTAATTCGAATATGACAAGAACATGAAACTATTAGTTCAAGATCAAAATGGAACGACTTGAAGATTATTAGGCAAGAAAGTGACTCAAGATTAAGTTTGATCCTAAGGTGTAGTCTTCCCCTATGTTGCTCGGACTTTTCGAAAATGTCATCGGGTGCATGTCGGTCAAGTTGCTCTGACATGGCAGTTTAGGTGCCGCACCTGTGTCAACATAACACTAGCATATGTGTGGGTATGAGATCTGTACCGTTTCTGGTCAAATAACTTTGGATTCTTGAGCACGACGACGGAAAAATTCAAGACGAGATACAATTTGATTCCAAAAATCAGAACCAAAACAAGGGTAAATTTGAAGAAAATAGCATACCTTATCCAGAAAAGTAATCCTTTATTTATCTACAATACTACTTGAGAATAATAATAAAAATCCACACTCTACAAGCTATACGTAAGTATTTCATAATTTTTTCTATTATTTAGAGATATTTTTATTCTTTTGAACTAGTGTTAATCGGATTTCCGCACCCGTACCTGCACTAGGATCCATATTCCCAAATCATAGAATTACCTCTTGAAGGATCCGACCTCTAAATCCGCACCCATGTCTGACGCCCGCACCTCGTGTCTGAACAGCTGAGCATGTCAGATTCTGCAAAAGCTATGTATTTTGGAGAATCCGACATGGGTACAGTAGTGTTTCAAAGAGTCCGCGCAACATAGATCTTACCCCCTTTCTTCAGGATCATGTGAAGTTCTTTTTTCTTTAGTCAACGGAACCATTTTTTTTAAAGTGAAAAAACAACAAGAATTAAGAAAAGGAAGAACAACAGATCTGTTCACATTATTCATATCCTGATTGCATAAAGTAGGAATTTACTTTTAAATAGTCCTTCTCAGTCCAATGAGAAGTAGCAGCAGAATTGCAAAAACAATACTGAGACACCAAACCAAATATGTTTATTCTATTCCATGAATCTTTCTTAACACTTGTAGCATCTCATAGATCTTATGAGGGTCAGCTAGAGACATCGAGACGCTCTCCCTCTGCGTACATCTGTCGCTTGGGGCACTCGGCCTCTATGCGGAAGTTGCCAAAGGTCTCATATTTAAGATAGTTTGTAATTTCACTTGGGAAGTGGGTTGTTCCCCCATGGAAGAGAAGGTATTTTTGGAGCTTTTTAAGCACTTGTCTCTTTTATGTTTTTGATTTAGCATACATGCTTTTAAGTGTGTGCAATTAAGTATACTATATATTTATATATTATAATCAAAGACTTGGACTTGGCGCTTGAGCGTGGGCTCCTATTTATATATTTATATGTTTTTTCCTCCTATTATATGGGAAAATCCCCATTTCACCTAAAAAATATACCACACCAAAGAATATTCGAAAAGCATATTCCTATTGTTCCCTATCATGCTTACATTACTACAAATGTAAGCGTTTATTCACGTTGTTGGTCATTGTCCTTCTTGCCGACCAAAGGATGCCGCATCATAAGGACCACGTTCCTTGCTACACTCAGTAGTAGTCGTGGTCGTCCAAATTTGAACCTATATAGTTAGTTTCTCTGCTTGTTGAGGTCGCGGCCTGGTGCGTCCTCGATAAGCAGACTCCTCCTATAATTGTGGAGAAGTTTGGTTCGTAAGCCATAACGGTTGGGCTGATGATGGAAGGGCGATGCATTTCATGATATCTTGGTGGTGTGTTCTATGACGTCATTTCCATGTGCGTCATCATTGCGCATCTTCCCGAGGTAGAGATTGATTGGCCTGTCGCTTCGATTTTGCTGCCCTGGGAAGCTTTTCGCTTTGTTCTCGCATCACCCAACCCTATAAATAGGGAAAGGGTGTTTTTTTTCTTAAATTCTTGGCCACTTCTCTTCTAATCACTCACTCTTGTATTTTTAGCTCTACTTCTATGATTCTTTTCATTTCTTCTTTCCCGTTCATTGTCCTTGGTCTCTTCTGTTTCATCAATACTTTTCTCGCCATAAACATGCCTAAAACACACCGACCTCGTGAGGGGATCTCTGACGCCACCCCACTATCCGCGACACTTCCTACTAAAGGTGAAGACATGATGGCTAGGGAAGGGGACAGTTTTCCCATTGTAGACGAGTTATTTCGAGACATTTTATGTCTCGAAGTGATTTTCTTAAGGACTCAACTCCAGTAGTATTTGAAATCGGGCAGGCCCACATAGATGCCTTACGTACCAAATATAGCATCCCTCCCTATGTCGAGATAGTTCCGGCGGGAAGGGACCTCGTGGAGGTCCGCAGGCCTGGGTATTGCACTTTTTATGAATACCCTTTCAATTTACCAAGTTTGTCTGGTGCATATTTCTCTGTACACCTGTAAAATATTTGTGGTGTTGACAAAGTATATGGAGTTAGCGGGATGCGTGGTCGACATCCACTACCTCCTTCACTTGTTTTCCCTTAGCTTTCACAGGGTACCATGATACATTTGAGGCATCGTGGGACCAAAGGGTTGGTGGTCGGAACTGATGACCGGGCGAGCCGTAAGTTTTCGCACAGGTACTTCTTCATCAGGACCGAACATATTATGCCGAACCCCACTGGATTTTCGGAGCGGTGGAATGATAATCTTAAGTGTCATAACTTATTAGATTTTTGAAATTAGTTCTTCTTGTTCAACTCAATATTTACTCATTTCTTTCCTTTGCACCTATGAGTTGTGCACCCCGTCCCATTGCCGGTATAAAGGACTAGGTAGCCTGCTTATTGCACCATAAGATGGAGACTCGAGATTGGCTAGCATTCGTGAAACGTTTCGGGCCGAAGGTCTTATCTGGTAATTGTCTGCTTTTATACTTCCCTTTGGCTACTTCCCCTTATTTATTGACGGGTCTTCCTTGTGATGATAGGTCGTGGAGCCTCTAGACGGAGGGCTCCGATTCCCGCAAATGCATCGGCAGAAATGTAATTTATGCTGGAAGAGTCCGCCCGGGAGTGTCGCGCTCAGCCGAAACCAGCGAGAGACTCCTCTCGGAACATAGTTGTGAGGGAAGAGACCTCTTCATTGCCGGTCTACCACCTTGTGGATGAGTCCTCTAATCGGATCCTAAAATTAATTATTTTATTTTGTGACAAAAAATTTAAATTTATTTGAATTTTAAATTTAAAATAGAATAAATAATTGTATCTGTTATGAAAGGGTACAATCCAATATATCTGTTTGTGAAACAAGAGATCTTTTCTGAAAAGATCTGTTTGTTGCCTATAAATACTCAAGAATTTCTAACGAAGTAGCATAGAAAAATCACAAGTAGTATTTCAGACTTTGTTGTATCCTGAAGAGAATCGTTTTGTATTTTTCTAAATTAGTATACAGGCGATAATCTTTAAGGACAGTCGATTTTCACGCCTCAAAGTCATTTTTATTTATTATTTTCTAACATCATAAGCATAAAACCAGGAATAAAATCCAATCAGGGCAATATCCACAAAACCAAAGTTTTCCCCTCCAAAGTAAGGCTTGTCTCCCAATGCTTCTAGCTCCAGTAACTTGAGTGAATCTATAAATTTCTTCTTACTTTCCTCATGCTTTTCTCCTTTACTTGTCCATATTTTTCGCCAAAAATCATACATCTGCAATTTTCAAAGATGTGCGAAGCAAATATTTAAACGTACTTGTGCTAGTCGAAGCGGGATAGCTCGGTGCATGAAACGTTCATGTTCTGAGGAAATGTAATGTAGACAACTTACCCTAATTCAAACATGCGCGAACCCGTGACCTACAAGTCACATAGAGATAACTTTACAGTTTTCGGGGCTCTCCTTTTATACTTGTGCTAGTGGCAGAGCCAGAATTCAAACAAGAAGGTTACAAAATGCAAGAATGTCGCACATGAGATTGGAACCTACGACCTTAAAAAAGCGCAAGATGTGCCTGTCATCGGTGGAAGTTTTATGTCAAAGGGAATCAACATTTTATGCATATACAAAAAGAAATTATTTTTTACCCTATTTGCATTGTATAATTCTCCACGAAGGAATTCAATTAAACCCTTTTGGGCCATGTAGTTACGCCCATGGTTGCACTAACTCACATTAAAGAACATCAATCAACTACCGGATCGGCTATATGAGTCCTCTATATCTATTCGATCAAACTCCTATACATTGATCGAAGTACGTTAAATATTTGTGTCTCTTTTGGTATGTTTCTCTTTTGATATTTGATTTATCGTTGTTGAAAGTATGCTTTGCTAACTTCCGCATGACAGCTGATTATTTCTATTCTAACAATATGGTCCTCTATATCTACTCGATCATACTCCTATCCATTGTTTACATTAAGAGATGGAAAACATAATATTAGGATGTACCTTGTCTATGTAGTCATCCAGAACCTAGCTTGTGCTCTCTCATAAGGATCAAAGGGTAACAACAATGGAGTTTTGTTCTTCCAAACCTCATCAATGAGTAACTGCAATGATAGATTCACAAACAGGTTTTCCATTGTGAATCAAAACTGGGATTTTTTTGTGAATTGGATTCATTTGCTAAAGCAGAGAACTTATAGTACTTAACAAGTCTTCTTCCTTGTACTCGTATTTGATCTCCTTTTCGGCTAGTGCTATCCTTACGCTCACTCCTAACATGCTAGCCCAGACAGCCAATAGAATCGCCTCACAATTTGAGAGAAAGCTCAAATTGTTAAACAAGTATAGAAGAAAAAATAGTTTAGCTTAGAGGAGGTTTTATAGTTGATGCATGATGATGGTAAACATGTGCTCTTCCTTCAAGAATAGGAAAATCAAATATGATAAGAAAATCAGAACAAAGACTTTGCCCTTGAATTTGTCCAGACATCCGCATCTAATGAAGAATGGGTAGGGTAGAACGAGAAACCATTAGTTCAAAATTGAAATGGCTCAACTTGAAGAGGTATAAGGCAAGATATTGACTCAACCCCTGTCTTTCAACAATTATGATAAAGGAAAGGCAACATATATGTTCAAATTATTCATATCCTGATGACGTAAAATAGGACTTTACATTCAAATAGTCACTTTATTACATAAATATAGTACTGAAACTCAACAAGTCAGCATTTAGAAGGTAAAGATAAAACCTGCGGACACACTATCATTTTCATATCTCATTTATGAAATTACATTGGGTTCGTTGTTATTGTTGTTGTTTGTACTCAACAAGCTAACGCCAGGCGATTGTCTTTATTCCTAGAAAAATACATCTACTCATACTCTAACTCTGAACCACATGAATATGTTTATTCTACTCCATAATATTTTCTAAATTCTAGTAGTACCTCGTAAATCTTACGAGGGTCGGGCAGCGATTTAGAGACGCTCTCCCTCTGCATGCACCTCTTGCCCCAAGCGGCAAGCTTCGGGCACTCGGCCTCTATGCTGAAGTTGGCAAAGTACTCATAGGTATAAAACCAGCAGTAAAATCCAATTAAGGCAATATCCACAAAACCGAAGCTTTCCCCTCCAAAGTAAGGTTTGTCTCCCAATACTTCTAGCTCTAGTAACTTGAGTGGATCTATCAATTCCTTCTTAGCTTCCTCTAACTCTTCTCTTTTGGTTGCCCATATTTTTCTCCCATAATCATACAACTGCATTTAATATGGTTCGAAATAATTAGGTGTCATATGAAAGCTAGTAAAGTATATATTTAATGACGATAAATCAGATAACAAAAGAAAAATATACCAAAAGAGACAAACATTTAATGTAATTCAGTCAATTGACCTACGTCAACTAGTAGAGATAAATAATTTACTATATAAAAGAGAATACAAAATAACAAGAAAATAATCTCCCAAAAGTTCACTTTTAGGGGTCATTTGGTAGGATGTATAAGAATAGAAAAGCAAGCATTAGTTATGCAAATATTATTTCTTATCCACTTTTTGGTGTGGTGTATTAAATTATGATGCATTGCATAATTTTTAAGAAAAAAATTATTTAAAAAAATGCCCTCCATATTCTCTAGCTTGAGACTTCATAGATAATTTTGTTTTTGATCATACTAATGCAGGCATTGATAGCCTTGGTATTACTAATGCCATGATTTTCTATGCATTACTTATACATAGGATAATACCACAGGTTGAAAGAATATACTCCCTCTATTTCAGTTTATATGAACTTATTTCCTTTTTGGTTCATTCCAACAAGAATGACCCCTTTCTAAATTTAAAAATAATTTAGCTTAATCTTACAATCATACCCTTAATGAGAAGCTTTTATAACAACACAAATACTCTGGGCCCTTTTTTGAGTTGTTTAGGAGAACAAATTTCAAAAGTCTTCATTTATTATTAAACTACGTGTCTAGTCAAACAAGTTCACATTAATTGAAATGGAGGGAGTGTCAAACAAGGTATTACTAATGCATAGAGGTAATGCTTCCATTATTTTTTCTAATATCTCTTACCAAATGATCCCTTAAGGATATAAAGAGGTTCACACAGTGACAAGGTACTCGTGTCGCACAAATTCTTCCCCTAGGCACTACACCTTGATGCTACTAAATGAGAAAGAATAACTTTTTTAAATTATAAATAACTAAAATATTTAACTCCGAAAAAATGACTAAGATTATATGTTTTCCTTCTTTCAAGAGAAAGAAAAATTAAATATTATAAGAAATAAGATAAACACCTAACAACTTATCTCCAACGTCAATTGTTGAGAATTGTGGAGTAGAATTGAAGAGAATTTATAATACATTAAGTGATTTATTGAGTCTTAGGATAAATTGTTATCAAATAGTTTCTGCTCTTGCCGGAAGTTATTAACCAATTGACACCCGCCCGGCTAATGATTATATAGGCAACGCCGGGCCAATGATGTATACATAAGAAATGATCATGTTGAAAAGTACTACAAATAAATTGTAAATTTAAAGAGGTACAAGCAAAGGATCAGAGGGTTTTTTTTTCTTCTTTTTTAAGAATCGGATTGATAAATAGCTGAATCTTAGTGGATCGTATCAGCAAGATCACTCTGCCACTTACAATACTCCATCACAATTAGGGGGTAACAATTTTGTTTTAAGGACATGGTAAGGTAACATAATTTTAATATTTACCTTGTCAGTGTAATCAGCCCAGAACCTAGCTTGTGCTCTCTCATAAGGATCAGAGGGTAACAATGAAGCTTTGTCATTCCAAACCTCATCAATATATTGAACTGCAATAAGAGATTCACAAACAGTTTTACCGTTGTGAATTAAAACTGGGACTTTTTTGTGGATTGGATTTATTTTCAGTAGCAAAGGACTTTTAGCAGTAAATAAATCTTCTTCCTTGTATTCATATTTGATCTCCTTTTCAGCTAGTGCAACCTTTACTCTCATTCCAAACATACTAGGCCAAAAGTTCAATAGAATCACCTCATCATTCTCCATTCTTGTGCTGTAAAAGAAAACACAAGTTGTTAATAAGTGTAAATACAAATTACATCAATAATAATAATAAATTTAATGTAATTTTATGAATAAAGAATAATATATATGCAAACCTTATAAACAGTATAACTAAACTAGTTTAGCTTAAATGGTTTGGTTGAGCTCTATAATAAATAGCAGTCGAACTTTATTCTTTTTCCTAACTTACTTGATATTCAACAATCTTGACACGCGTCCAACGCACAAGTCAGAGTTACAAACTTTGTATATAACAAAATTCAAGGTTTCAAACATGGCAGGCTCCATTTTCTTAGAAAAAGAGGTCCCTTTAGAATTATGTATATTATAATTCGAATTAGATGAGGACCATACTTCCATCACCAGATGGAGGGAAGATATCAGATTATTATATAAAATAATAATAATAAATTTAGTGTAATTCTACAAATATAGTCCAAGAAAACTAGTATACAGGTAGATAGGTTGTTTTCGAAATGGGAGTGGATTTAGGGGGTCAGAAGGGGTTCATCCGAGTTTCTTTTGCTGGAAAATTACAATGTATATGTACAAGGTAAAATTTGATTTGTATCTTTACATATAATATTTGAAATCCCTTTGATACTGTTCAAAAGCGTTGGTCAATAATCAAAGGGGTTCGAAACTTTGTTACGTTGCTGGTTCAATTCCTACTAGCTACAATTTTTTTATTAATCCTCTTAGTAGAATTTTCTACTCTCACTTTTTGGAAAGACTCTCGACAGAAGAATTATTATATGAAGCATGAAAAAATAAACTTCTATACAACTTTCTTAACCAATCCCATAAAAAATATCTAATAACATATAAAATCTCATCAAAGACAGGTGCATGAACTTGATCCAAATATGTTATTAGCAAGTATTGGTAGAAAACAAGGTTGGTCACCCAATGTCACTGTCATCTACCATTAGTGGGAGACAGCACACTGCTAATGAGACTTTTATTTTATAGATTCTGAATTTACTGCATTTTTTTTATTGTGGAGCAAAAGAAAGTAACATCAAAGGAAAAGTTGAAGAAATTCTAGCCAACGTGCATATACTTTTATATAAGGAGACAACTACCCGTTTTGAAGCACGTACAATATTTGTATTTGTATAATCAAATTCTAGTAGCTTTTGGCATCAATCTTTGATTTTTTTCTCTAACTAATGCTGCTCGACCTTCCTGCCGGGGTTGATGTTGAGGTCAAACTCTCAGAAAATCACTTCTCCTCCTTGTAGCGCTGTAACTCTGTTTATCTCTTACTGTTTCACCCAAATGATATTGACCTTTTTGATTAACTCAATTAAAGAAGATAAAGAAGTAAATTTTAGCTAAGTATAATAAACTATAGATTGAGAAATGCAAAGGAGAACAAGATGAATAATGCTTTTTAATGTCACATCCCTTTTTTTTTACCCCCGCAAAAGAATATATATGTGTATTATAGATTTGTGGGTTAAAGAGTTTTTCCAGTTAAAATGATAATTTTGAAATATGGATTATTTTATTGTTCAGAGTCACTACTTGGAATTGGGTTTCGGTGTTCCAAGCCACCTTTTATTTAAATCCCTAGTCAAAGGAAAGTTGACTTTATTTTTATCGGTCCGCGAGAATAAAGTTCGGGTAAGGAATTCTGTTGACCGGGAGAAGATGCAAGGCATTCCCCGAGTCCCGTGGTTCTAGCACGGTCACTTTATTGACTTAAAATTTGGCTTAAATTAAGTTTGGACAAATTGTGATTTTTACGATTTTCATGTTTTACCTATCTGCTTTTCTCTCTTGATTATTAGAAAAATTAAAGAACATTTTTGAATAATAAGATTCATGACTACATTACGCAAGCGAACGCTTGATCGACAAAATTTATTATTTAGTCATAGCGGCGCTACACAAGCGAGTCCGCATCTATGACAAACGATTATTTTCACAATATTTACTTTTAAAAATTATTATAATTGTGCTTTGAGGAAAAAATAATTTCCTTCTTTGGAAAATTTATTAAACGTCACTACTACGCTACGCAAACGAATCCGCGATTATGACAAAATATTTATGAACTATTGAATATGGGAAATTGATGAATTGACTTATTAAAAGTTAAGCACCACGTTAAAACGCACGAGTCCGTGAAGTTAAAACGCACCTACTAATTGCCTAGCGTTTAAGATTAATTAATTGAAAGAAAATGAGTTACTTAATTGGTATCAAAAATCTGATTTTTATTATTATTTTCTAGCCTTATTGTTGGAAATATTATGCAAGTAAATGTTGGACCAACTCTATCTATTTTAAAGGAATGGGCCAACCTCTTATTAAATGGGAAATGAGCCAGCTTACAGATTTTAAAAAATGGGCCAGCTATTTATTTAATTATTTTTAAATGATATGAGCTTGATTAGCCAGCCAATGGACTGCTGAAAATTAATTGGCCCAACTCTCTCTTCAATTTCTAAATGGGATTTTTACCTATACATCCCATATATCAAACCTTACTACTATTATTGTGCATTGTTTGTTAATTACCCTCATATCTCATGGTTTTGTTACATAATATGTACCAAACAAGATATTTGCTGATTTTCCATCCTAAATTAACACTAGACAATTAAGGCTAAAATAGAATCTTAATAAATTAACACAAAAAATAACGCCTATCATTATGGTTGATAATTAATGTTTGATTTTCTACCATTTAAATTCTAAATCAGTTAAGGTAACATATTAAATGCTCCAAATATATTAGCCGTAGTATGATAATCTTACTAATCCAATTTTCCAAGAAACAAATACAGATTCTCTTTTGTACAAGAGTATACTATGATTAGTATTGATGAAGTTGTTTCTGAACACTGTCGAACAATGCCATGCAACCGAAAAAAGGGGAAAACATATTGACTGCCAATTTTCTCTTAGGAAAACTTTAGTGTCATTTATACTGTTTTCACCTCACTGGGTATTCAAAAA
This sequence comes from Nicotiana benthamiana, assembly GCA_034376525.1. Lineage (NCBI taxonomy): Eukaryota > Viridiplantae > Streptophyta > Magnoliopsida > Solanales > Solanaceae > Nicotiana > Nicotiana benthamiana. Next base: position 97,019,982 of record CM067330.1, read on the forward strand.
TAGTAATCCTCGATCTAATAAGTATAGCAAAGTAAAATTTCCAACAATAACTCTGCACTCCAATATACGTACAAGAAACAGCCCTCTATCTTAGTATTGTACACAACACAATGGAATTCTCCAGTCTACAATTGGGCACAAATTCAACAAAGAATTGGAAGATAACAATACATTATCCCAGAAACTAAAGGTAATATATTCTTGTTTGGTGCAGGAAAAAAAAACAAAAAAAGTAGTAGATGCTGAAGTTGTTTCCAGAGAGTTTTAAAAATATAGACAATTGTAGTTAAATGTAGTTATGAAGTATTTCCAGAGAGTTTTAAAAATGTAGATTATTGTAGTTAAATGTAGTTATGAAGTATTTCCAGAGAGTTTTAAAAATGTAGATAATTGTAGTTAAATGTAGTTAAATGTAGTTATGAAGTATTTCCAGAGAGTTTTAAAATGTAGATAATTGTAGTTAAATGTAGTTATGAAGTATTTCCAGAGAGTTTTAACAATGTAGTCAAATGTAGTTAAATGTAGTTAACGTTTATATGCCGTTTGTTTGTAGCTGATTTGTAGTTAACTGATTGTTGCTAACATAGTTAACTTATTGACACCTTATTATTTTCTTTTTGATCTTGAATTGTAGGTGAGAGCTTCAACAAATTATATACACACTGTGTGACAATTAATTTCATTGAAATTAACTACAATATTTTTTCTTTATCTACAACATTCTCGTTTCTCATCGACGTTCATGGCATTCATGAACTTGCATTTGATCCAGTCTCAAACTTCTTGATGCTTGGTATCTAGTTTTACAGTGTTCGCGAACATAGTTCTGAATTTATATGTGATTGCATGATAATGTTTAGGCTTTGAGACTGTTTGACAAGTTTACAACTTCTTCAAGCAAGAATGCGGTACTTTCCAGTGTGAGGAAGGACTAATGAACAAGACAAGATTACAAACAACACTTTTAAACAAAGAACTGATAATCTGAAAAATAGAATGAACAAAACAAGATTACAACCGACACTTTAAACCAAGACAAACGTGAATTGAGCTCGAAATTATCCAAAAAAAACTGAATACAAACTATGATGAATAAACAAGAACAGTTACTACCTAGATAAGCAAATTTCACGGAATTAATCAATTGTCCAAACTCGACGTCCGACTGAACACGACCTCAAACTCGGACAACACCTCAAACTTGAATCTCGAGCAAAGTTCAGTAGGGAAACTAGAAACAAAGCTGGATTCAATCAGGTTCCCTAGTCTTGAAACATACCCCGCTACCTATGACTCAAATGGATCCTGTAATCTTTAGTTTTCTGGGACAACTCTGGTCGCTAACTATGACTCAAACGCATTTTTGTTTTAATTGTTCACAGAACAGAACCAAATGAAAAAAAGGAGATCAATGAATTTCTTAAGCTTTCCCTTTTCGTCTCTGTCTGTATTTGTGTGTGTGTGTTTTCTTGTGGCGAGGCATCAATGTCTAACAAGTATGATTATTCAGCTACATCTTCAACCAAACTCTATTTTCGGAACAAGAATCCGAAATTGGTTGTAACTCATGTGAATAAGTTGAGAGAAAAGCCTCCTTAATGTACCACCTCTGAATCCCACTCAAAGGATCTAATTACATATATAGCAGTGCTTGATACTGCCTCTAAGTCTTCGGAATCATAATCTGACAGGCAACTATCACCTTCATTTGAACTACAATGAGTAGCAGCCTGATTATCTACTGCGTATATTAGGAACATTAACACCCATTTCACTATCCTCAACTGCTAACAGATTAATGATGTTGAATTGATCAGAAACATAAGACTGTAAAGTCCTAATACCCACATCCCCATCCACTTCATAATATTTACCAGAAGGGCATCATATTATTAGTAGTCGAACATCAACATATCCTAACTTGGAAGTATACTCATCTATTATATCTATGAAAGATAGAAGGTCATAATCATATTGTTTTCAGCTGTGTACCAATTTTCTTGAATATACCACTTCTGGCACCCTAATCCAGTCACCTCCATAATGGAATAAAAGGTCCACATTAACCATCTTTGTAATCTGCAGAACAAATAATAGAAAAAGATAAGAAACAAAATGATAAGGGCATGCGCATGATTCAGATAAAGTAGAATGAATAAAAGATTTGTGAAGTCTCGCACATGGTAGTTACTATCTGTTATTACTACATGCTGTTTTATTTATGGTCCTTATGTTTAGATTATTATTTACGCTATTTCTGCTGGAGTTACTAATACTCTTTTGTTCTTTGTTTTTGTTTGGTTTTTGTTTTTCTTTCTTTTCTTTCGCTGAGCCGAGGGTCGATTGGAAACATCTCTGCCCTTTGGGGTAGGGGTAAGGCCCGTCTACGTATTACCCTCCCAGACCCCACCTTGTGGAACTATACTGGGTAGTTGTTGTTGTTGAAGTCTCGCACATTGAAGGAGATAATTATCTGAGCCTCAAAAACAACGTGTACGGGCTACCACATTATAAAATTAAGAAATCAGTAATGTCCCACCTTCTTAAAGGCACATGCATGCCAAATTGGGGAACATATGCCCTCATTTCTGCTATAAACAACGACAATAACTAGTGAAATACCCTTTTCTCCAAAAAATATACAACAAACAACCACCGAAAATCATAAACTAAGAAACTTCAGCTTGAACTTGTGAAACCCTAAACCTAAACCAGAAACAATAATACCACAAATAAATCCTAACCCACAAATCAAAAACAACAAAGTATAATGAAAACAAACGTGCAAACAAAAGGAACAATAACTACACTGAACTAAATAACTGGTAGCACCAGAATGAACACAAGTATTTAAATTCTAAAAGTCACCTGGAACCGATAATCGTCAAGGTACAAAAAGAAATCTAATAGTAGTAACACAAACCCTAGAACATAAATCAAGATAAATACGACATGAAGAAAAAATAGAAAAAGAAAAAAAAATCAAAGTTTAATAGCAGTAGAAAAATTTTGTACGTTTAAAGAATTTTAAAGCCAAGTCGCTAGTAGAACTTCACGCACAAAATCGCCTATCCATTTTGCTCTCAGAACAATGAGAATTATGACCCTCTTTCTATAATAACCGGGTGAAGGGTTTATATATAAATGAAGAAAACAAGTCTGGGTAACGGGTCACGGGTTATTTAGTAATGAATGATTGGATGGGGTTAATAATTTTCACCGTGTCATTTTTAAATAAAGTTTGATTGAAAGAAAAATGTAATCACATTTAGTAACGATAGACCTTTAAGTGGGCGAGAATATGCTGGGGGGGGGGGGGGGGGGAGGGGCGCACTATTAAACTGTTAACTAAAGTAGAGGGCTTAATCAAGCACATCATCCAAGCTAACAATTTGTTGTTGTTACTTGTCAGTAATAATGGCCATAAAATTAGAATTTTGCTTGTTCCCAAATTTTCACATATTATAGTTCGTATAATTTGCATGAGTCAATGCGATCAAACTCGGATCGTCGAAAATTTTGCTCGCTTATAAAAATAATTTACGAAATAATATTTATTATTTCAACATAATTGTTCCTCGATTTTTGACATTTTAAGGTCATAAAACTAAAAATTTTGCCTGATTCCCAGATTTTTGTGTGCAATAACCCATGCCATCGGCATGGGCCCAGACGATCAGACCCGAATCGTCTAAAGTTTTACCAGCCCATCAAGAATAGCTAAGAAACAATAGTCATTGTCTCGCCATGAACATTACTCTTTTTTTTTTTGCATTTTAGTACCATAAAATAAAATTTTTGTCTGATTCTCAGATTTTCGTATGCTATAGCCCACACCGTCTACATAGGTCTGGCCGACCATGTTATATCTCGCTTTTCTCGTACGTTAAAGTTTCATCTTTAGTTAATTGACGTGGATTCGGGGATAACATAGGGTTCGAGTTATAATACCAGATACTTATATATTAGTAGCGTACAAGGCACTATATGATTGTGCTAATACGATGTATAAAATATATATTAAGAATAAGCAAAATTTTAAATAATTTGAAACGATTTTTAATTATGCAAAAAATTAGTTAATTATCAAATAATAAAATATTACCTAATTAATAAATACATTATGAAATTACACAACCCCAAAAATAACGTGGCAGCTAACTAAGGAAATGACTAAGCGTCATTCTTGTTAAGGTAGCATAAATCCATTCAATTCAACAAAAGAAGCTATCATTAGTAAGCTTTCAACCAAAAAAACATACAGAACGTCTTTAGCCAAAAGAAACTACAAACATAACGTAATCGCGTTCGTAATTTATATATTATTTATTTGGACTTAAAATATCTTAATAAGTGATTAAAAAAAAGACACGTTTCTATATATAGCATGCAAATAAAACACGTTATAGTTTAATGGTAACATCTGCCGTTAAATATAACGTGTTCAATTTGCGTGCTATATATAGCATTCAAAAAAGACGTTATTTACTGAATATGGACCCACCAATAAGTGAACTGACAGACACAATTATTTGAATATATAGCGTATGTTTTTAAGACGCTATACAACAAAAAATTTCAATATCCCGGTCTAGCCATTTCCTATATAAAGCGGTTAGAACCTTAGGAAAATTCGTTCACATCTAATTCTAACTCTCTTCAATATTTTCTTGTTAAATTCTGAATTATTTTTTTCGTAATGTCTGAAGAGCGTGAAATAAGAGTTTATTGGGGGAGGGGGAGGGGGAGGGGTGAGGTTGTGATGGAGAACAACTCCGTACGGTTAGTTTATTTCCACATGATCATGTTAAATTACCACTTACAAGGGAGTACGACAAATTGGTATCGTTGTTATGTAAAAGAATGGGCGTGAGAAAACGTTCAGTGAGACTTAAAGTAACAAGAAGATATATGTATTCAATCACTCCACAAGGGGCTGCTTTTTTCTCGGAGTTAAACATCTACGATGATGAAACTTTAAGGTATTTTCTGAGGACTCCGGATGAATACCAGGAATATCTTGTAATAAATATGTTGGATATGTACGTCAAGGTCGAAGACGTTCCAAACAATAAGGTCGACGGATAGGTTCCGGATAACCCCCAGTCATGGGCTGGCCTTTCTGGAGGAGTTTTTGCCGGATAGGTTCTGAATGAAAGAGTTTTCCTTGATTTGAACTTAACCCCGCCTACTTTACATAATTCACAAGAGGAGTGGTGAACTTTATTTTTCTTTTCTGTTATGATGTATATTTTTATTGTATTAAATTTGTGGTAACACTAATATATTTAACGGGGGGTACAAGCCGGATATGAATTTTGCAAATTATGAACCCGGACATAGTTTTGGTGTGTTGGATCATGGTGGTCAATCCGGGAGCCATCACCTACATGAAAATGTCCATCATGGAATTTCATCATATTACGAATTGTAAGTAAAGTGATACGGCTATATGGAAAGTATTTTTTAAATTCTGCATCTTATTAATTTATTGATTGTTCAGTGAAAACGAGCAAGTTGAAGCAAATGTACCCACTCAATTAGCCGAAAATGACGTATTAAATCGGGATCTGGCAGATGCACAGAGTGAAAAGAGAGCAGTGATTTCTACAATAATGCTAATGAATCTGTAGACAAGACACCCTTTGATCGTGAGGATGGTGATGAGGAGGATGAGAAGGAAGGACCTCATTTGACGAGAGAGTATGTTCCACCCACCCCCCACCCCCCAGACGAAGAGTGTATGAGTCCTAAGTGCCGTTTCATTCAAGGGAGGTTCCTTACCTTGATAACCAAACATGCTGGATGTGGAAACTCTCACAAGGAATTTTGATGAAATTCGGACAGCAATGTGGGATGAGTCCAGACCAATGGTGCTGGCAAAAGACATGCTTTTCCTGATAAAGCGCGCCTAAGCAGGATTGTAAAAGGCACAACGTAAAAGAGTGTCGTGAAATGACATATAGGAGTCAAGTCCAGTTGTATGCAAAGTTGTTTGTCGCAGGTGGTTTTGGCCATGTCATTGGATGTTGCATACGATGAAGAAGAAGTCAGGTCTGTGGAAAGTGGGTAAATACATTCCCACCCACACATACGAAATGGACACATTCAACGAAAATCATTTCATCTTGGATATTGACTTGATTTTTCTGGTTCTTATTCCACACATCGAAGCGTATATAAGTTATAAAATCAATGAGTGCATTACAGCAGCCCAACAGGAATATAGCCATACAATTACTAAAAGAAAGGCATATCTCGGGCGCAAAAGAGCATTTGAAATAGTGTATGGTAATTGGGATAAGTCATTTGCATATCTCCCTAGGTACATGGCTGCACTGCAGCATTTTAAACCAGGAACAGTTGTTGAATGGAAGCTTGAGCGTAATCCAGGTAAACCAGAATATATATATATAATTACGTGTTTTGGGCGTTTAACCCAGCAATTGATGGTTTTTTGCATTGTCGGCCCGTAATATCCATAGACGGCACTCATGCCTATGGAAAGTACGATATCAAGTTGTTGATAGCCGTGATGCAGTAGATGCTAATAGACAAATATTTCCTCTAGCTTTTGCTATTTGTGCCAATGAAAGCTAAGAGACATGGACGTTGTTTCTGAACAACTTGAAAGAGCACGTCGTGAAACAGCGTTCCGCTATTTGTCTAATATCCGATCGGCATGGAGGTATCTTAAGTTATGTGGAGCATTTGCTTGCATGGCAAGAATCTTATGCCTACCATCGTTACTGTGTTAGGCACCTTAAAGCCAATTTCCAGAAGGCATATCCCAACAATGATCTCCATGATTTGATGTGGATAGCAGTAACAGACCACCAACAGCATAAATTTCGGCTGCACATGGAATATATCAGGAAAGAAGATGAGGCAGCCTATCGTTGGTTAATGCGACACGACCCTGATAAGTAGACGTTGCATGCGGATTGTGGCAGACGATGGGGAACTCTGACTACAAATGAGTCAGAGTCTTTCAACGGATTATTGAAGTCTGTAAGAGATTATGATGAGCATCATACTCTCGTGAAAGTCTACGGTGGAGAACCCACCTCCTGGCTAGAGGGAGAAATGGAGGTGCTACAATATGAGGTAATTGTGGTCGCGGTGGCTGAAACTGTATGAACCGCTCCCATGCCCAAACCTAACATACAAAGTTAACGTAATGTTTAAGATAAAGTCTATGTACGTAGAGTTGGAAATGATAAACACTTTATTTGATGTTGTCACCTGTAGAAGTAGCATAAAACCACAAGCATCTCTCTGAGTGCCCATGCTCGCCCGGCACATCTTCCTATACATATAGACGAGAACATCACCACCCCCAGCTGTAGTAGGGTAACTCATCTAGCAGCTGAAGATGATGCAAAAATCTAAGGCTGACGAGGTTCCCCGAAGTGTTCGGGAACAAGACCACTCCAAATAGAAGAAGCAACAACAACCTCGTATACCGGGAGATATGTCCCTCGTTTGTATCATCGGTGATATCAGGGAGGAGTAGCTCTAGGTGTTGTCTAATAGGGGTCAAAGTCAATCAACTAGCACCCAACGATGCAGCCTCATCCACTGGCCTGAAACCCATGAGCTACTGCAGCATGTCCAAATAACTATCACGCAACATATATCTCATACCCATAGGCAGTGAAACGGGCATGCCATCAACAGGAGGGCCATATAAAACCTCAACATCCTGCAATGTGATAGTAGCCTCGCTAATGGGCAGGTGAAAAGTATGGGTCTATGATCGCTAACGCTCAATCAACGTCGTGATCAACGCCCAGTCGATCTGTATCCGGCCGACTCAATAATCCTATAGAATCCCGTGGCCTGGAGGGTATGTACTACACGCTCGTGGAGAACTCTGTCATGCAAAAAATCCCACAAGTCGTCCACTCTCCTAACGCAGAGAGTCTGGGAAAGTAACTCTCCATCCCATATATGGGCGGACCTATGATCGCCCTGAAGTACTAATAGCTCACGAGAGTAAGGGTCGGGATGTATGGTGTGTCCATGTCGTCAACTATAAATTAAGCAACATTAATTCTAAATTTTTAATTATTTAGTTGTACAAAGTATATGTAACAATTTGGGTTCCAGGCTCGATATTTGAGGCCCAGTAGCACCAAACTATCATGAATATTTATGTGTGTCAAATTTAATTTTTTAATAATTTTATTATATGATTTAAATTTTAAATTTTTAATTATTTAGTTGTACAAAGTATAAGAAATAATTTGGGTTCCTTGCTCGATATTTGAAGCCTAGTAGCACCAAACTATCATAAATATTTATGTGTATCAAATTCAATTTTTTGATAATTTTATCTGTCTGTGTTTATTATATGATTCAAATTCTAAATTTTTAATTATTTTGTTGTATAAAGTGTATGTAACAATTTAGGTTCCAGACTCGATATTTGAGGCCCAGTAGCACCAAACTATTATGAATATTTATGTGTATCAAATTCAATTTTTTGATAATTTTATTATATGATTTAAATTCTAAATTTTTAATTATTTAGTTGTACAACGTATATGTAAAAATTTGGGTTTCAAGCTCGATATTTGAGGCCCAGTTGCACCAAACTATCATGAATATTTATGTGTCTCAAATTTAATTTTTTGACAATTTGTTATATGATTTAAATTCTAAATTTTTAATTATTTAGTTGTACAAAGTACATGAAACAATTTGGGTTCCGGGCTTCATATTTGAGGCCCAGTAGCATCAAACTATCATAAATATTTATGTGTGTCAAATTTAATTTTTTGATAATTTTATCTGTATGCGTTTGTTATATGATTTAAATTCTAAAATTTTAATTGTTTAGTTGGACAAAGTATATGTAAGAATTTGGGTTCCAGGCTCGATATTTGAGGCCAAGTAGCACCAAACTATCATGAATATTTATGTGTGATAAATTTAATTTTTTGATAATTTTATTATATGATTTAAATTCTTAATTTTTAATTATTTAATTGTACAAAGTATATGTAACAATTTGGGTTCCAGGCTCGATATTTGAGGTCCAGTAGTACCAAACTATCATGAATATTTATGAGTGTCTAATTTAATTTTTTGATAATTTTATCTGCATGTGTTTGTTATATGATTTAAATTCTAAAATTGTACAAAGTATATATTTTCATCTACCATTCTAAGAAATACTTAAATTACAATGATTCTACTCTCAAATACTATACAGTTTACTATGCTAAAAGTTTCTACATTTTTCTATGCTAATAAATAATATATATATTTTAATCACATAACATTAACAAAAATAGCTACAACAATACAAGTTTCGCAAATAAAACACAAAATGATATGAAAATACTAATATCTAAATACGAATATTAACATAAAAACTTAAATCTCAATTTTACACTAATATCTAAATCCGGATAAATATAACATACTAGTTCTGCAAATAAAACACGAAAGGACATCGAAACACAATCAATAGGCAGTGATATACATTATTATACAAGTTTGGACATAAAATAAATCGAAATACTTCGATATTGTGAGTGTATCGCGTGAAAATTAGAAAATGAAGGAGTTAAACCACGAGTCTGAATTGCTCTACTATGATGTGGGACCTACCTTCAAGACCTTTTGTGTAACGGGAGGGGCCCACATTTTTTTTCTGATGCGAGCAGTGTTGGGGTTAGGGGGACCAGAAGAAGAAGAGGAGTTTTTAAAATGGGGAAGGGGTCTGCCGAGGAAAACGAAGTAGATTACTATATTGATGTATAGCGTATGATTTGAAGACGCTATATATAGCGTATAATTTGACCACGCTATTCTTAGAATCAAATCGTCTGACAAGTATAGCGTATAGCAACAACACGTTATACCTTAACGGCAGACGTTAATGTTAAGATATAGCATGTTGTTGTTATACACTATATATAAAGATGTTATTTTCTTATACACCTATTAAGGTGTTTTGAGTCCAAATAAATAATATATAGGTTCCGGACTCGAATGTGATCCACCCTTATAATTCTTCAACCTTTTATTTTCAAAGACATTAAGATCAGATTCTACAAGTTTCAACGGTTCCAACAAGATTTAGGAACGTAAAATTTTTGGTTCTAGAGGAGTACGGTATACCTCTTTTTCAACGACAACATATGCTAAGATCTTCCTTCATTTTTCATGACCTCATCATTACACAAGTTTGATAGCGAAGCATAAAGAAAAATTCATATTCTGGAATTTACGTATATTTTGCTAGTCTCGCAAATTGTGTATATTTTCCTAATTTTGTAAGTTATAATATTCTCCTTCTCGGGACTTCATATTTAATTGCGTATTTTCTCCTTCTAGTAAAGAGAGCGGAGAGTTTATATACACAGTATTAAATTATTTTCATTACCACAGAGCTATAGTCGATGGGCATGCCTCTATTGTGCAACCTCAGATCAAATGGTAAGTTATACACCAAGCCTACTGCAGTTGAGCGCATATGAGTGAGCCCAGTTGGTCAAGATACAAAGCCTAGTATGACCGAGCACGTAAGAGTGAGCCTACTGCGCCAACTATTTTACTTATCATATTGAGAGAATAGAGTCAGTATCAACAGGTGAGCATATCTTCAAATTATCTTTGAGCGCAGCTGTTTTCAGTTATTATACTATCAGTTTAGTTTCAGCTTTCAATATGTTGCCTTACATACTGAGTACATTGTTTTGTAGTGACATCTCTTTTTTGGGGGCACTGCATTTCATGCATGCAGCTTCAGACAGACAGAGGAGTAGACCTCCTCAATAGGTGTTTGTCGGAGTTCAGCTTTATCGATAAGCTCCCCGTCCTTCGGAGTTGTCGAGTCTAGAAGTTTTGTGTACATCTTGTGTATATATGTAGATAGGATATGGGTAGGTCGGGACCCTGTTCTGATCATAGTACATCTATTAGTAGATGCGTGTAGACATATCCTGTCGGTTAGTACAGTATGTTGGTCTTGTAGGCCCTATACGTATATTTTGTTAGCTTGTCAGTTGTAATAATTATGAAAGCCTTGCCGGCCCAGCTGTATGTTGACATTTAGTCAACGTTGGTCTCTATGCAGTTTTATATTTCGCATTGCATATTATCTTGTAATGCGGCCCATGGAGAGAGTATACATATCAGAGTCTCTTAATCGCAAGTTGGTATGCAAGGATAGATGAGGCACTAGGTGTCGGTCTTGCCCCAGGCTCGGGGCGTGACCAAACCCGGAGCGCTTAAAATAATTTCGGCCCTGAAAAATGACCTAAAGAATAATAGTCATCGCTTTGCCATGACCATCCACATTTTTTGGCATTTTATAGCCATAAAACTGGAATTCCGTCCTATTCCTAAATTTTCATATGCTATACTGCATATCATCTGCATGGGCCTGGGCGATCGGAATCGGATCACCTAAAGTATTGTCGACCCATAACAATATTCATCGCCCTGCCGTGACCGTTTCTTACCTTTTGGCATTTTTGGGCCATAAAATTAGAATTACACTTGATTGCCAAAATTTCGAATAGTATAGCCCATGGCATCTATATGGGCCTAGATGACTGGACTCGGATGGACTAATAGTTTTTCGGCGCATAAAAAATAATCTAAGGAACAATAGTCATCGCTTCGCCATGATCATTCCTTATTTTTTGGATTTTGTCCATAACACTGGAATTTCACATGATTCCTAGATTTTAGTATGCTATAGCCCATGCCATCTGCATTGGCCCGAACGACCAAATCCCGATAGCCTAAATTTTTTCCAGTCTATAAAAAATTATCTAAGGTAAAATAGTTAACACCTCATCATGACTGTGCCTCGTTTTTTGGGGTTTTAGGGCCATAAAATTAGAATTTCATCTGATTCCAAGATTTTCGTGTGCTATAGACTATGCCATCTGCATGGGCCTTGGCGACCGGACTTGGATTGCCCAAAAAAAATTTCACTCAGAAAAAATGACCTATGGAACAGTAGTCCATAGCCTCGCCATGACTGTTCTTTATTTTTTGGTATTTTAGGACTAATAAATTGGAATTCTGCCAGATTTTCATATTTATGTATGTTGTAGTGACTCACGCCATCCACATGGGCCCAAGCAACTGAACCCGGATTTCCTAAAAATTTTCTGTCCAATTAAAAATAACCTATGGAAGAATAGTCATTGCCTTACCATGACCGTTCCTCGTTTTTTGCTATTTTAGGGCCATAAACTTTATATTCGCCCGATTTCTTAATTTGTGTGCTATAGCCCACTCCATATGCATGTGCCAAATCAGAATTCCTCACAATTCTCAGATTTCCGTGTGTTATAGCTCACGCCATCTGTATGGACCGGCACGACTAGACCTTAATCGCTTAAAATTTTATCAGCTTATAAAAAATTAATTAAGGAATAATAATCATCGCCTCGCCATGACCGTTTCTCGTTTTTGGGTGTTTTAGGGTCATAAAGCATTAATTCTGCTCGATTTCCAATTTCGTGAAATATAGCCCACGCCATACGCATGGGCCCAGACGAGTGGTCTTAGATCGCCTAAAAAATTTCCAGCCCATCAAATATGACCTAGGGAACAATAGTTATCACCTCGTCATGGTCATTCATGTAATTCCGTCCGACTCTCAGATTTTTGTGTATTATAGCCTAGACCATCTGCATGGACCCGGGCGACCGTATCTAGATCGTCTAAAATTTTACTGGCCCATCAAAATGACCTAAGGAACAATAGTCATCTCCTCGCCTTGACTACTCATCATTTTTTGGCATTTTACGACCATAAAATTAAAATTTCGCCCTACTCCCATATTTTTATATGCAATAGCCCATCTCATCTGCATGGGCCCGGGCGACCAGACTCGGATCACCTAAAAAAGATTTGGTTCCATCAAAAATGACTTAAGGAACAAGAGTCATAACCTCATCATGACCACTCGTTCTTTTGGTATTTTAGGACCATAAAACTTTATTCATCCAATTCTCAGATTTTCGTGAATTATAACCCACGATATTATATGGTTCTGGGCGACTAAACTCAGATCGTCTAAAAAAATTTTCGCCCATTAAAAATAACCTAAGGAATAATAGTCATCGTCTCGCCATGACCGTTACTTGTCTTTTGACATTTTAGGACTATAAAACTTTAATTGCTGCTCAATGCTTTTGGTTTTTGTGTGCCATCTGCCTAGACCCGGACGACTAGACCCAGATCACCTCTAAATTTTTCTAGCCCATAAAAAATTACCTACAATAACCATCGTCTCTCCATGACTATTACTCGTGTTTTGGCATTTTAAGGGCATAAAACTAGAATTTCGTCCGCTTTCAAGATTTTGATGTTATATAGTCTACGACATCTGCATAATCCTGGACGACTTGACCTAGAACACCTAAAATTTTGTCAAGTCATCAAAAACGACCTATGAAATAATAGTCATCTCCTCGCCATGACCGTTCATTTTTTTGGGCAATTTAGGGCCATAAAACTTTAATTCTGTCGAATTTTTAGATTTTCGTATGCTATAGCCCGCCATATGTGTGGATCCAGGCGATCAGACTCGGATCTCCTAAAATCTTGTTAGACCATCGAAAAAGACCTAAGGAACAATAGTCATCTCCTCGCCATGACTCTAATTCTGCCTGGTTCCTAGATTTGTATGTTATAGCTCATGCCATCTACATGGTTTTGGAAGGCTGACACGTATCGCCTATAATTTTGCTGACCTATTAAGAATGACGTAAGGAACAGTTGTGGTCTCCTCACCTTGACCGTTCCTCATATTTTTTGGCATTTTATGATCATAAAGTTGGAATTCCACACTATTCCCAAATTTTTGTGTGTTATAGCCAACTCTTCTGCATGGGCCTGGGTGACCGTACTCGGATCATCTAAAACTTTGTCGTCCCATCAAAATACGACCAAAGGAACAATAGTCATCGCTGGCCATGATCGTTCCTTATTTTTCCGCATTTTAGGACCATAAAACTAGAATTTCGCCTTATTCTTAAATTTTTGTGTGCTATAGCCCACCTCATCTACACGGGCTCGGGTGACAAACCTAGATCGCCTAAAATTTAGCCGATCCATAAAAAACAATATAAGGAAAAATAGTCATCACTTCTCCATGACCGCTGCTCATGTTTTGGCATTTTAGGGTCATAAAACTGAAATTCCACCCAGTTCCCTATTTTCATGTGATATGGCCCTCGTCATTTGTATGGGCCTGGGGAATCGAATCGAGATCATCTAAAATTTTGCCAGCCCATCAAAAATAACTTAAGGAATAATAGTCATCGCCTCGCCATGACCGTTTCTTATTTTTTGGCATTTTAGGGCTATATAACTTTGATTCCGCACGATTCTCATATTTTCCTGTGCTATAGTCCATGCCATTTGCATGTGTTCGGGCAACCAGACCCAGATTGCCTAAAATTTTGTTGGCTTATCAAAACCACCTAAGGAATAATAGTCATCACCTTGCCCTAACAATTCCTCATTTTTTGGCATTTTACCGCCATAAAACTGAAATTTTGCACGATTCCTATATTTTCATTTGTTATCAGGCCATCTGCATGATCACTGAGATCGCCTGAAAGCCCATAAAAACAACCCAAAGAAAAACATTTATCAGCTCGCCATGATCGTTACTCGTTTTTCACATTTTAGGGCCATAAAATTAGAATTCTGCCTGACTCTCATATTTTCATGTGTCATTAGCCCAGGCCATCTGCATGAGCTAGGGTGACCGAACTCAGATTGTTTAAAATTTTGTCGGTCCATCAATAACGGCCTAAGAAACAATATTCATCGCCTTGCCATGACCATTCCTCACGTTTTTACCTTTTAGGGTCATAAAACTTGAATTTTGCCCGATTCTCAAATTTTCGTATGCTATATCCTATGCTATATATATGGGCCCGGACAACTAGACCCAAATCGCCTAAAGTTTTGATGCCTCGTAGAAAATGACCTAAGGACAATAGTCATTGTTTCTTCACGCCCGTTACTCATTTTTGGACTTTTAAGACATTACATATTTCACCCAAGAATCGTCTACTCTATTACATATTTCTTTCTTATTTTCAAAGCAAAGACGTAAACCTTAAGGGGTTCAGCAATACATTAGGAGACACTGTCCCTTTGCATACACCTCTTTGCCCATGCAATTAGCTTTGGCATCTCAATTAAGACTCATTAAAGGGGTAGTGCTCCCTATAATATCTTCTTACATACCCAGGCTCGAATCGAAAGTTTTTGGTTAAGGTTTGAGGGATCCGACTCATTCCACCACAAAGCTTGGTAGTTACGTGTAATTTATGATTACTCCTATATTTTGATGATTTGTTAGATATATATACACATTATCTGAAATTAGTGAGTTCAATTGGATCTACTGAAAAATACTACATCTGTCCCTTTGGTTGCCCATGTTTTTCGCCCAAAATCATACAAGTGCAGCTTCAAGATAGTTCACATGAAGAGTTATATGTTGTGCTAGTGACAGAGCGCCTATGAATTCTAACAAAGAGATTTAAAAAATACAAGAATGTTACGCGAATATTTGAATCTAATATTTTTAAATCGCCTTTGTCTCTGCAGTAACAACTTCTCTTCTTTCAAGAACCCAGTATAATCCCACTTAGTAAGGTTTGGGAGGGCAGTGTGTACGCAGACCTTACCTACGCAGACCTTACCCCTACCTTGGGTAGAGAGGCTATTTCCAAGTAGACCCCCGGCATCCTTCCCTCCAAGAACTTCCCACCTTGCTCTTGGGGAGACTCGAACTCACAACCTCTCAGTTGGAAGTGGGGGTTGCTTACCATGAGAGCAACCCCTCTTGTCTTAACAACTTCTCTTATTTCGAAGTATAATTATTTGACAAAGGATTCAATTGAACCCCCTCGAATCACGTAGCTACACTGCTGGTTGTGTTCACATAAAAGAACATCAATCACCTATCAGATCTACTATATGAATCCTCAACATCTATCCGGTCTTATATTCGTATTAATTTCATTTAAACATCTAATACCAAGTCCATATCGCAAAATTAAGAGACAACGGTTCCTAGGATTATTGCTATTGCATGCCAAGTCCAAATTGTACATTTGAAGAACCAAGTCCTCCAGTTAGAGACAACTATGTTCTAAATGAAATAAAATATAAATAAATAGAAGTTTTATTTCTCATAATTTAATTTGACGAGGCAGTTCACATATTAAAATATGATATCAAAGCAGATAAAAGTTCCGAGTTTGCGAAGATTCGTCTACACTATTCCATAATGCTTTCTAATCTTCAAAACAAAGTCATAAACCTTAAGAGGTTCAGCAACAGATTTGGATACACTCTCCCTTTGCATGCATCTCTTCATCCATGCAATTATCTTAGGGGTCTCAGATTCTGTATTAAAATCTCCAAACTTCTCATATGTATAAAACCAACTGCAGAATCCTATTAAAGCAATGTCCAAGAATCCAATGTTTTCACCTCCAAAATAAGGTTTTCCTCCAAGAATTCCTTCCAACATCCTTAATCCATCTATGTAGTTTTTCTTCTTTGTCTGCTGCTCTCGTATGATCAGTTATTTGATCCATTTTGACCTAAACGAAAAGTGAATGGTTAGGGTACGACCGGTGGGTTAAAGTTAATGAGTTCAAAACGGGGTGCAACCCACTATATATTGCGCAAAAAAAAAAAGTTCCTTGGCAAGGAGCTCTTCTCTTGACCAGAGGCACGGGTATGAGCCCTGGGTATGGAAAAATCCTTAATATGGAGTATTGTCCCTCGAATGAGGTCCTGTGTGGTGCGAATCCCGATATAGTCGGACTTCAATACGGATACCGGCACCTGATGAGAAACAAAAAAAAACATAATCTAAAATGAAACCAATGAGTTCAATTGGACCTTCAGGGGTGCAACAACACATTTTCCTCTTAATTATTTGGAAACTTGATGTTTGATAATTCATGAAAATTTATTTCTAACAAGCATCTGAATAATCTATTCTGAAAGAAGAATAACTTATATACGCTAACAACGTAAAGTATTTTTGCAGTGTCATTGTATTTCAACATGTTGTAGAGGTATTACTGATCCAAATATTTATGACATATTCATGTAATTATCTTTTTTGCTAGTTTAAAATTTTTGACATTATCACTGGGTAGAAGTTAAACTCTTAGAAAGCAAATTTTATTACCTTTTCCACATAGTCAGCCCAGAATATAGCTTCATATTTTTCATAAGGATCAGAAGAAAGAAGTTGAGCTTTGGCCTTCCAAACTTCATCAATATACTAAACTACATTTAGTGATTCACAAACTGATTTTCTATTGTGAATCAAAACTGGTATTTTTTTTATATATTGCATTCATTTCCAAAAGTAAAGAACTCTTTTCACCTAAGTTCTCTTCTTTGTACTCATATTTAACACCTTTTTCAGCTAGTGCTACTCTGACTCTCATGCCATACATACTAGGCCAAAAGTTCAATAGAATCACCTCATCATTTGCCATTTCTTAATCAAGAAAACACATTTATTAACAATAGCAAGTTTTAGTTGATCAATTTGATAGATATAACTTCTTATATATGAATCTGATTCTTGAAATGCTGGATTTTTGTAATTTCAGCTTATGTATTAACGAAATGTACTGGAGCCAGAAACTCATTGATTTTGACAAATTCTACCTGGCTTGTTCAAAGGTTCCAATCTGTTAGATAGCAGCTAGCAGATCAGATTGCACAATATTAAAAGAATTTAAGTTTCATGTAGTATAGCACACGCCATGTACATGAGCTCGGGCAATGGACCTAAATCGCCTAAAATTTAGCCGGCCCATAAAAGAATAACCTAAGAAAAAATAATCATCACCTCTCCATGACCGTTAACGTTTTTTGGCATTTTAGGGTCATAAAACTGGAATTCCACCCGATTCCCTGATTTTTATGTGATATAGCTCACGCCATCTTGATGGGCCAGGGCGACCAGACCCGAATCGCCTAAAATTTTGCTGGCCCGTCAAAAACGACTTATGGAACAATAGTCATCGCTCGCCATGACCATTCCTTGTCTTTTGACATTTTAGGGCCATATAACTTTAATTCCATCCGATTCCATATTTTCGTGCGCTGTAGCCCACGCCATCTGCATGAATTCACGTGTTAAAATATGTGTAAATTTTGACAACTTCTACCTGGCTTGTTCAAAAGCTTACAGTCTGTTAGCAACTAGCTGATCAGATTGCTTAATATTTAAAACACTTTTATGTTTTGTGCACTGACAGTGTATATGTTTTTCTTTATACTATCAGGTAAAATTGACTTATAACATGTAACTTTTCATATCAACCTGATATAGTTACTTGAAAAATAAACTAAAAACGAGCTATATAACAAGTTAAATTGTACTTCTTTCGTTATAAAAATTATCATAGTTTGACTTGTCACAAACTTTAATACAAAAGTGAAAAACTTTTAAGATATGTGGTCATAAATAAACCCTAACATCTGTGTGGTTGTAAGACCTTTTGAAACTTTTTGATATGAAACCTCATATACCATATGTATT
The DNA here is from genome assembly GCA_034376525.1 of Nicotiana benthamiana. Taxonomy (NCBI): domain Eukaryota; kingdom Viridiplantae; phylum Streptophyta; class Magnoliopsida; order Solanales; family Solanaceae; genus Nicotiana; species Nicotiana benthamiana. The sequence continues at coordinate 97,038,565 of CM067330.1, forward strand.
AAGGAAATATTAAAAGGTGTCAATTATTTTTAAACAAACTAATAAAGAAGTAATCTTAATCTTTTTGAAACATAGGGAATACTATTAATAGGGTAATATTTAGAAATTCTTAACATTATCGCATATTTAATTTAAAATAGGACCAAGATTTTCAAGTCTTGCCTTGGCTAGGCCAAGGAATCCAAGAGTTGCAGATACCTTGTACTGGATGTTTCCCTACATGTCGAGCCAATGTTATATTTTGCTTAGATTAATTCAAGGCTCCAGATTGAACTTAATTCGAATATGACAAGAACATGAAACTATTAGTTCAAGATCAAAATGGAACGACTTGAAGATTATTAGGCAAGAAAGTGACTCAAGATTAAGTTTGATCCTAAGGTGTAGTCTTCCCCTATGTTGCTCGGACTTTTCGAAAATGTCATCGGGTGCATGTCGGTCAAGTTGCTCTGACATGGCAGTTTAGGTGCCGCACCTGTGTCAACATAACACTAGCATATGTGTGGGTATGAGATCTGTACCGTTTCTGGTCAAATAACTTTGGATTCTTGAGCACGACGACGGAAAAATTCAAGACGAGATACAATTTGATTCCAAAAATCAGAACCAAAACAAGGGTAAATTTGAAGAAAATAGCATACCTTATCCAGAAAAGTAATCCTTTATTTATCTACAATACTACTTGAGAATAATAATAAAAATCCACACTCTACAAGCTATACGTAAGTATTTCATAATTTTTTCTATTATTTAGAGATATTTTTATTCTTTTGAACTAGTGTTAATCGGATTTCCGCACCCGTACCTGCACTAGGATCCATATTCCCAAATCATAGAATTACCTCTTGAAGGATCCGACCTCTAAATCCGCACCCATGTCTGACGCCCGCACCTCGTGTCTGAACAGCTGAGCATGTCAGATTCTGCAAAAGCTATGTATTTTGGAGAATCCGACATGGGTACAGTAGTGTTTCAAAGAGTCCGCGCAACATAGATCTTACCCCCTTTCTTCAGGATCATGTGAAGTTCTTTTTTCTTTAGTCAACGGAACCATTTTTTTTAAAGTGAAAAAACAACAAGAATTAAGAAAAGGAAGAACAACAGATCTGTTCACATTATTCATATCCTGATTGCATAAAGTAGGAATTTACTTTTAAATAGTCCTTCTCAGTCCAATGAGAAGTAGCAGCAGAATTGCAAAAACAATACTGAGACACCAAACCAAATATGTTTATTCTATTCCATGAATCTTTCTTAACACTTGTAGCATCTCATAGATCTTATGAGGGTCAGCTAGAGACATCGAGACGCTCTCCCTCTGCGTACATCTGTCGCTTGGGGCACTCGGCCTCTATGCGGAAGTTGCCAAAGGTCTCATATTTAAGATAGTTTGTAATTTCACTTGGGAAGTGGGTTGTTCCCCCATGGAAGAGAAGGTATTTTTGGAGCTTTTTAAGCACTTGTCTCTTTTATGTTTTTGATTTAGCATACATGCTTTTAAGTGTGTGCAATTAAGTATACTATATATTTATATATTATAATCAAAGACTTGGACTTGGCGCTTGAGCGTGGGCTCCTATTTATATATTTATATGTTTTTTCCTCCTATTATATGGGAAAATCCCCATTTCACCTAAAAAATATACCACACCAAAGAATATTCGAAAAGCATATTCCTATTGTTCCCTATCATGCTTACATTACTACAAATGTAAGCGTTTATTCACGTTGTTGGTCATTGTCCTTCTTGCCGACCAAAGGATGCCGCATCATAAGGACCACGTTCCTTGCTACACTCAGTAGTAGTCGTGGTCGTCCAAATTTGAACCTATATAGTTAGTTTCTCTGCTTGTTGAGGTCGCGGCCTGGTGCGTCCTCGATAAGCAGACTCCTCCTATAATTGTGGAGAAGTTTGGTTCGTAAGCCATAACGGTTGGGCTGATGATGGAAGGGCGATGCATTTCATGATATCTTGGTGGTGTGTTCTATGACGTCATTTCCATGTGCGTCATCATTGCGCATCTTCCCGAGGTAGAGATTGATTGGCCTGTCGCTTCGATTTTGCTGCCCTGGGAAGCTTTTCGCTTTGTTCTCGCATCACCCAACCCTATAAATAGGGAAAGGGTTTTTTTTTTCTTAAATTCTTGGCCACTTCTCTTCTAATCACTCACTCTTGTATTTTTAGCTCTACTTCTATGATTCTTTTCATTTCTTCTTTCCCGTTCATTGTCCTTGGTCTCTTCTGTTTCATCAATACTTTTCTCGCCATAAACATGCCTAAAACACACCGACCTCGTGAGGGGATCTCTGACGCCACCCCACTATCCGCGACACTTCCTACTAAAGGTGAAGACATGATGGCTAGGGAAGGGGACAGTTTTCCCATTGTAGACGAGTTATTTCGAGACATTTTATGTCTCGAAGTGATTTTCTTAAGGACTCAACTCCAGTAGTATTTGAAATCGGGCAGGCCCACATAGATGCCTTACGTACCAAATATAGCATCCCTCCCTATGTCGAGATAGTTCCGGCGGGAAGGGACCTCGTGGAGGTCCGCAGGCCTGGGTATTGCACTTTTTATGAATACCCTTTCAATTTACCAAGTTTGTCTGGTGCATATTTCTCTGTACACCTGTAAAATATTTGTGGTGTTGACAAAGTATATGGAGTTAGCGGGATGCGTGGTCGACATCCACTACCTCCTTCACTTGTTTTCCCTTAGCTTTCACAGGGTACCATGATACATTTGAGGCATCGTGGGACCAAAGGGTTGGTGGTCGGAACTGATGACCGGGCGAGCCGTAAGTTTTCGCACAGGTACTTCTTCATCAGGACCGAACATATTATGCCGAACCCCACTGGATTTTCGGAGCGGTGGAATGATAATCTTAAGTGTCATAACTTATTAGATTTTTGAAATTAGTTCTTCTTGTTCAACTCAATATTTACTCATTTCTTTCCTTTGCACCTATGAGTTGTGCACCCCGTCCCATTGCCGGTATAAAGGACTAGGTAGCCTGCTTATTGCACCATAAGATGGAGACTCGAGATTGGCTAGCATTCGTGAAACGTTTCGGGCCGAAGGTCTTATCTGGTAATTGTCTGCTTTTATACTTCCCTTTGGCTACTTCCCCTTATTTATTGACGGGTCTTCCTTGTGATGATAGGTCGTGGAGCCTCTAGACGGAGGGCTCCGATTCCCGCAAATGCATCGGCAGAAATGTAATTTATGCTGGAAGAGTCCGCCCGGGAGTGTCGCGCTCAGCCGAAACCAGCGAGAGACTCCTCTCGGAACATAGTTGTGAGGGAAGAGACCTCTTCATTGCCGGTCTACCACCTTGTGGATGAGTCCTCTAATCGGATCCTAAAATTAATTATTTTATTTTGTGACAAAAAATTTAAATTTATTTGAATTTTAAATTTAAAATAGAATAAATAATTGTATCTGTTATGAAAGGGTACAATCCAATATATCTGTTTGTGAAACAAGAGATCTTTTCTGAAAAGATCTGTTTGTTGCCTATAAATACTCAAGAATTTCTAACGAAGTAGCATAGAAAAATCACAAGTAGTATTTCAGACTTTGTTGTATCCTGAAGAGAATCGTTTTGTATTTTTCTAAATTAGTATACAGGCGATAATCTTTAAGGACAGTCGATTTTCACGCCTCAAAGTCATTTTTATTTATTATTTTCTAACATCATAAGCATAAAACCAGGAATAAAATCCAATCAGGGCAATATCCACAAAACCAAAGTTTTCCCCTCCAAAGTAAGGCTTGTCTCCCAATGCTTCTAGCTCCAGTAACTTGAGTGAATCTATAAATTTCTTCTTACTTTCCTCATGCTTTTCTCCTTTACTTGTCCATATTTTTCGCCAAAAATCATACATCTGCAATTTTCAAAGATGTGCGAAGCAAATATTTAAACGTACTTGTGCTAGTCGAAGCGGGATAGCTCGGTGCATGAAACGTTCATGTTCTGAGGAAATGTAATGTAGACAACTTACCCTAATTCAAACATGCGCGAACCCGTGACCTACAAGTCACATAGAGATAACTTTACAGTTTTCGGGGCTCTCCTTTTATACTTGTGCTAGTGGCAGAGCCAGAATTCAAACAAGAAGGTTACAAAATGCAAGAATGTCGCACATGAGATTGGAACCTACGACCTTAAAAAAGCGCAAGATGTGCCTGTCATCGGTGGAAGTTTTATGTCAAAGGGAATCAACATTTTATGCATATACAAAAAGAAATTATTTTTTACCCTATTTGCATTGTATAATTCTCCACGAAGGAATTCAATTAAACCCTTTTGGGCCATGTAGTTACGCCCATGGTTGCACTAACTCACATTAAAGAACATCAATCAACTACCGGATCGGCTATATGAGTCCTCTATATCTATTCGATCAAACTCCTATACATTGATCGAAGTACGTTAAATATTTGTGTCTCTTTTGGTATGTTTCTCTTTTGATATTTGATTTATCGTTGTTGAAAGTATGCTTTGCTAACTTCCGCATGACAGCTGATTATTTCTATTCTAACAATATGGTCCTCTATATCTACTCGATCATACTCCTATCCATTGTTTACATTAAGAGATGGAAAACATAATATTAGGATGTACCTTGTCTATGTAGTCATCCAGAACCTAGCTTGTGCTCTCTCATAAGGATCAAAGGGTAACAACAATGGAGTTTTGTTCTTCCAAACCTCATCAATGAGTAACTGCAATGATAGATTCACAAACAGGTTTTCCATTGTGAATCAAAACTGGGATTTTTTTGTGAATTGGATTCATTTGCTAAAGCAGAGAACTTATAGTACTTAACAAGTCTTCTTCCTTGTACTCGTATTTGATCTCCTTTTCGGCTAGTGCTATCCTTACGCTCACTCCTAACATGCTAGCCCAGACAGCCAATAGAATCGCCTCACAATTTGAGAGAAAGCTCAAATTGTTAAACAAGTATAGAAGAAAAAATAGTTTAGCTTAGAGGAGGTTTTATAGTTGATGCATGATGATGGTAAACATGTGCTCTTCCTTCAAGAATAGGAAAATCAAATATGATAAGAAAATCAGAACAAAGACTTTGCCCTTGAATTTGTCCAGACATCCGCATCTAATGAAGAATGGGTAGGGTAGAACGAGAAACCATTAGTTCAAAATTGAAATGGCTCAACTTGAAGAGGTATAAGGCAAGATATTGACTCAACCCCTGTCTTTCAACAATTATGATAAAGGAAAGGCAACATATATGTTCAAATTATTCATATCCTGATGACGTAAAATAGGACTTTACATTCAAATAGTCACTTTATTACATAAATATAGTACTGAAACTCAACAAGTCAGCATTTAGAAGGTAAAGATAAAACCTGCGGACACACTATCATTTTCATATCTCATTTATGAAATTACATTGGGTTCGTTGTTATTGTTGTTGTTTGTACTCAACAAGCTAACGCCAGGCGATTGTCTTTATTCCTAGAAAAATACATCTACTCATACTCTAACTCTGAACCACATGAATATGTTTATTCTACTCCATAATATTTTCTAAATTCTAGTAGTACCTCGTAAATCTTACGAGGGTCGGGCAGCGATTTAGAGACGCTCTCCCTCTGCATGCACCTCTTGCCCCAAGCGGCAAGCTTCGGGCACTCGGCCTCTATGCTGAAGTTGGCAAAGTACTCATAGGTATAAAACCAGCAGTAAAATCCAATTAAGGCAATATCCACAAAACCGAAGCTTTCCCCTCCAAAGTAAGGTTTGTCTCCCAATACTTCTAGCTCTAGTAACTTGAGTGGATCTATCAATTCCTTCTTAGCTTCCTCTAACTCTTCTCTTTTGGTTGCCCATATTTTTCTCCCATAATCATACAACTGCATTTAATATGGTTCGAAATAATTAGGTGTCATATGAAAGCTAGTAAAGTATATATTTAATGACGATAAATCAGATAACAAAAGAAAAATATACCAAAAGAGACAAACATTTAATGTAATTCAGTCAATTGACCTACGTCAACTAGTAGAGATAAATAATTTACTATATAAAAGAGAATACAAAATAACAAGAAAATAATCTCCCAAAAGTTCACTTTTAGGGGTCATTTGGTAGGATGTATAAGAATAGAAAAGCAAGCATTAGTTATGCAAATATTATTTCTTATCCACTTTTTGGTGTGGTGTATTAAATTATGATGCATTGCATAATTTTTAAGAAAAAAATTATTTAAAAAAATGCCCTCCATATTCTCTAGCTTGAGACTTCATAGATAATTTTGTTTTTGATCATACTAATGCAGGCATTGATAGCCTTGGTATTACTAATGCCATGATTTTCTATGCATTACTTATACATAGGATAATACCACAGGTTGAAAGAATATACTCCCTCTATTTCAGTTTATATGAACTTATTTCCTTTTTGGTTCATTCCAACAAGAATGACCCCTTTCTAAATTTAAAAATAATTTAGCTTAATCTTACAATCATACCCTTAATGAGAAGCTTTTATAACAACACAAATACTCTGGGCCCTTTTTTGAGTTGTTTAGGAGAACAAATTTCAAAAGTCTTCATTTATTATTAAACTACGTGTCTAGTCAAACAAGTTCACATTAATTGAAATGGAGGGAGTGTCAAACAAGGTATTACTAATGCATAGAGGTAATGCTTCCATTATTTTTTCTAATATCTCTTACCAAATGATCCCTTAAGGATATAAAGAGGTTCACACAGTGACAAGGTACTCGTGTCGCACAAATTCTTCCCCTAGGCACTACACCTTGATGCTACTAAATGAGAAAGAATAACTTTTTTAAATTATAAATAACTAAAATATTTAACTCCGAAAAAATGACTAAGATTATATGTTTTCCTTCTTTCAAGAGAAAGAAAAATTAAATATTATAAGAAATAAGATAAACACCTAACAACTTATCTCCAACGTCAATTGTTGAGAATTGTGGAGTAGAATTGAAGAGAATTTATAATACATTAAGTGATTTATTGAGTCTTAGGATAAATTGTTATCAAATAGTTTCTGCTCTTGCCGGAAGTTATTAACCAATTGACACCCGCCCGGCTAATGATTATATAGGCAACGCCGGGCCAATGATGTATACATAAGAAATGATCATGTTGAAAAGTACTACAAATAAATTGTAAATTTAAAGAGGTACAAGCAAAGGATCAGAGGGTTTTTTTTTCTTCTTTTTTAAGAATCGGATTGATAAATAGCTGAATCTTAGTGGATCGTATCAGCAAGATCACTCTGCCACTTACAATACTCCATCACAATTAGGGGGTAACAATTTTGTTTTAAGGACATGGTAAGGTAACATAATTTTAATATTTACCTTGTCAGTGTAATCAGCCCAGAACCTAGCTTGTGCTCTCTCATAAGGATCAGAGGGTAACAATGAAGCTTTGTCATTCCAAACCTCATCAATATATTGAACTGCAATAAGAGATTCACAAACAGTTTTACCGTTGTGAATTAAAACTGGGACTTTTTTGTGGATTGGATTTATTTTCAGTAGCAAAGGACTTTTAGCAGTAAATAAATCTTCTTCCTTGTATTCATATTTGATCTCCTTTTCAGCTAGTGCAACCTTTACTCTCATTCCAAACATACTAGGCCAAAAGTTCAATAGAATCACCTCATCATTCTCCATTCTTGTGCTGTAAAAGAAAACACAAGTTGTTAATAAGTGTAAATACAAATTACATCAATAATAATAATAAATTTAATGTAATTTTATGAATAAAGAATAATATATATGCAAACCTTATAAACAGTATAACTAAACTAGTTTAGCTTAAATGGTTTGGTTGAGCTCTATAATAAATAGCAGTCGAACTTTATTCTTTTTCCTAACTTACTTGATATTCAACAATCTTGACACGCGTCCAACGCACAAGTCAGAGTTACAAACTTTGTATATAACAAAATTCAAGGTTTCAAACATGGCAGGCTCCATTTTCTTAGAAAAAGAGGTCCCTTTAGAATTATGTATATTATAATTCGAATTAGATGAGGACCATACTTCCATCACCAGATGGAGGGAAGATATCAGATTATTATATAAAATAATAATAATAAATTTAGTGTAATTCTACAAATATAGTCCAAGAAAACTAGTATACAGGTAGATAGGTTGTTTTCGAAATGGGAGTGGATTTAGGGGGTCAGAAGGGGTTCATCCGAGTTTCTTTTGCTGGAAAATTACAATGTATATGTACAAGGTAAAATTTGATTTGTATCTTTACATATAATATTTGAAATCCCTTTGATACTGTTCAAAAGCGTTGGTCAATAATCAAAGGGGTTCGAAACTTTGTTACGTTGCTGGTTCAATTCCTACTAGCTACAATTTTTTTATTAATCCTCTTAGTAGAATTTTCTACTCTCACTTTTTGGAAAGACTCTCGACAGAAGAATTATTATATGAAGCATGAAAAAATAAACTTCTATACAACTTTCTTAACCAATCCCATAAAAAATATCTAATAACATATAAAATCTCATCAAAGACAGGTGCATGAACTTGATCCAAATATGTTATTAGCAAGTATTGGTAGAAAACAAGGTTGGTCACCCAATGTCACTGTCATCTACCATTAGTGGGAGACAGCACACTGCTAATGAGACTTTTATTTTATAGATTCTGAATTTACTGCATTTTTTTTATTGTGGAGCAAAAGAAAGTAACATCAAAGGAAAAGTTGAAGAAATTCTAGCCAACGTGCATATACTTTTATATAAGGAGACAACTACCCGTTTTGAAGCACGTACAATATTTGTATTTGTATAATCAAATTCTAGTAGCTTTTGGCATCAATCTTTGATTTTTTTCTCTAACTAATGCTGCTCGACCTTCCTGCCGGGGTTGATGTTGAGGTCAAACTCTCAGAAAATCACTTCTCCTCCTTGTAGCGCTGTAACTCTGTTTATCTCTTACTGTTTCACCCAAATGATATTGACCTTTTTGATTAACTCAATTAAAGAAGATAAAGAAGTAAATTTTAGCTAAGTATAATAAACTATAGATTGAGAAATGCAAAGGAGAACAAGATGAATAATGCTTTTTAATGTCACATCCCTTTTTTTTTACCCCCGCAAAAGAATATATATGTGTATTATAGATTTGTGGGTTAAAGAGTTTTTCCAGTTAAAATGATAATTTTGAAATATGGATTATTTTATTGTTCAGAGTCACTACTTGGAATTGGGTTTCGGTGTTCCAAGCCACCTTTTATTTAAATCCCTAGTCAAAGGAAAGTTGACTTTATTTTTATCGGTCCGCGAGAATAAAGTTCGGGTAAGGAATTCTGTTGACCGGGAGAAGATGCAAGGCATTCCCCGAGTCCCGTGGTTCTAGCACGGTCACTTTATTGACTTAAAATTCGTTGCTATGATTGTGGTGAGTTGGGTCATGTAAGGAGGTAGTGTCCTCGACCCTATAGTAGGCAGCCTCAGCAGAGGGATCAGCCCTCGTCTTTTGCACAGGTTTCTTCAGCTTCCACCCAGACAGTCATAGGAGGAGGCCAGACAGCCAGAGGACGTCCCAGGGGTGAAGACCGTACCGGTGGTGGCCAGGACCGATTCTATGCCCTTCCAGATAGGAGGGACATTATTGCCTTGGATGCAGTTATCAGAGCTGTTATCTCAGTCTGCCACATGAATACTTCTATTTTATTTGATCCCGGATCCACCTATCGATATGTATCCTCTTATTTTGCTCACCATTTGGGTGCGACCCGTGGTTGTCTTTCCTTGCCCGTGCATGTATCTAACCCGGTGGGTGATACTATTATTGTGGATCATGTCTATCGATCTTATTTGGTAACTATTTAGGGTCTGCAGAACCGAGTTGACCTATTATTATTGGGCATGGTGGATTTCGATGTAATTTTGGGTATGGATTGGCTTTCTCCGCACCATGCCATTCTGGACTCTCATGCTAAGACGAATACACTAGCTATTCCGGGTATTCCGAGGATCGAGTAGCAATGTGTGACTGACTATGTACCTTGCAGGGTGATTTCTTTCTTAAAAGCCCAATGGATGGTTGACAAGGGGTGTTTATCATATTTGGCTTTCGTGAGAGATGTGGAAGCCGAGGCTCCTAGCCTTGATTCGGTTCCCGTTGTTAGGGATTTTCCTGATGTCCCAACGGGCTTTCCAGGCATGCCGCCGGACATGGACATTGACTTCGGTATTGATCTGGTGTCAGGCACTCAGCCCATCTCTATTCCCCCTATCGTATGGCACCAGCAGAGTTAAAGGAATTGAAAGAACACTTTAGGAACTCCTGGAAAAGGGGTTCATTTGCCCGAGTGTGTCACCTTGGGGTGCACCGGTATTATTTGTAAAGAAGAAAGATGGCAGGCAACTGAATAAGGTTGATAGTGAAGAACAAGTATCCACCACCTCATATTGAGGATTTATTTGATCAGCTCCAGGGAGCGAGGGTATTCTCTATGATTGACCTTCGATCAGGCTATCATCAGCTAAAGATTAGGGAGTCACACATTATGAAGACGACTTTCAGGACAAGATATGGGCACTACGAGTTTCTAGTTATGTCTTTCGGGCTGACTAATGCCCCAGCCGCGTTCATGCACTTGATGACAGTGTATTTTGGCCTTATTTGGATTCTTTCGTGATTGTGTTTATTGATGATATCCTGGTGTATTTGCATAGTCAGGAGGAGCACGCACAACACTTGAGGGTGGTCTTGCAGTGATTGAGAGAGAAGAAGCTTTATGCAAAATTCTCTAAGTGTGAATTCTGGCTTAATACTGTGACTTTTCTGGGACACGTGGTGTCCAGTGATGGTATTCAGGTCGACCCAAAGAAGGTTGAGGCGGTTCAGAGTTGGCCCAGACCGTCCTCAACTACTGAGATTCAGAGTTTCCTTGGTTTGGCGGGTTATTACCGCAGATTCGTTTAGGGTTTCTCATTTATTGCTTCGCCTTTGACGAAGTTGACTCAGAAGAATGCTCCTTTTGTATGGTCAGATGAATGCGAGGAGAGTTTCCAGAAGCTCAAGGCGGCCTTGACCACAACTCCGGTATTAGTATTACCATCAGCTTCAGGCTCATACACAGTGCATTGTGATTCTTCAAGAGTTGGGATTGGATGTGTGTTGATGCAGGGGGTAGAGTTATTGCGTATGCTTCTCATCAGCTAAAGCCCCATGAGAAAAACTATCATGTTCATGACTTAGAGTTAGCTGCGATTGTGAATTCCTTGAAAACTTGGAGACATTATCTTTATGGTGTATCTTGTGAGGTATATCGAGACCATCGCAGTCTTCATCATCTGTTTAAAATGAAAAATCTTAATTTGAGACAGCGGAGGTGGCTGGAGTTACTCAAAGACTATGATATCACCATTTTGTATCATCTCGGGAAGGCCAATGTGGTGGCCGATACTTTGAGCCGGAATGCTATCAGCATGGGTAGTCTGGCGTACATTCCTATTGGGGAGAGGCCCCTTGAGGTTGATGTTCAGGCCTTGGCCAATTAGATGGTGAGGTTAGATATTTTCGAGCCCAGTCGCGTATTGGCGAGTGTGATTTCCCGATCTTCTTTGTATGACTGCATCAGGGAGAGGCAATACGATGACCCGCATTTGCTTGACATGAAGGACAGGGTCCAGCATGATGATACCAGTGATGTTACCATTGGATATGATGGCGTATTGCGGATGCAGGGCCGGATCTGCGTGCCCAATGTGGATGGTCTTCGGGATTTGATTTTAGAGGAGGCTCATAGCTCGCGGTATTCGATTCATCCGGGTGCCGCGAAGATGTACCAGGATTTGAGACAACATTACTGGTGGAGGAGAATGAAAAAGGATATTGTGAATTATGTGGCTCGGTGTCTCAACTGTCAGCAAGTTAAATACGAGCACCAGAGACCCGGTGGTGTGTTCCACCGGATGGATATTCCGGAGTGGAAATAGGAAAACATTATTATGGATTTTGTGAGTGGTCTTCCTCGTACCTTGAAGAAGTCTGATTGGATTTGGGTGATTGTGGATAGGCTGACTAAGTCCGTGCAATTCATTCCAGTATGTACTACCTATTCGGCAGAGAAGTTAGCAGAGATTTTTATTCGGGAGATTGTACGGTTGCATGGGGTCCCGATTTCCATTGTATCAGATAGGGGTACCGTGTTTACTTCCCAGTTTTGGAGGACTTTTCATCGGGAGCTGGGCACACAAGTACAGTTGAGCACAACATTTCATCCACAGACGGACAGACAGTCCGAGCATACGATTCAAATATTTGAGGACATGTTACGTGCCTGTGCTATTGATTTTGGGGATTTTTGGGCGGAATTCTTCCCACTTGCGGAGTTTGCGTATAATAACAGCTATCAATCCAACATTGAGATGGCGCCATATGAGGCCTTATATGAGACACGGTGTAGATCTCCGGTTGGTTGGTTTGAGCCCGGCGAGGCTAGATTATTGGGGACTAAGTTAGTTCAAGATGCCTTAGAGAAGGTGAAAGTAATCCAGGAGAGACTTCGCACGGCTCAGTCGCGTCAGAAGAAGTATTTCGTTCAGAAGGTTCGAGATATATCTTATGTAGTGGGCGAGAGAGTCTTGCTGATGGTTTCGCCTATGAAACGCGTTATGAGGTTTGGAAAGAAAGTGAAACTGAGTCCAAGGTTCATCGGACCTCTTGAAATACTTAGGAGAATTGGGGAGGTGGCCTATGTGCTTGCCTTTCCACCTAGCTTGTCGGGAGTTCACCCCGTGTTTCATGTCTCTATGCTCCGGAAGTATGTTGGGGACCTGTCTCATGTGTTAGACTTCAGCAAGATCCAGCTAGATGAAGACTTGACCTATGATGTGGAGTCGGTGGCTATTTTGGGTCGTCAGGTTCGAAAGTTGAGATCAAAGGACATAGCTTCAGTGAAGGCGCAGTGGAGAGGTCGGCCCGTGGAGGAAGCCACTTTGGAGACTGAGCAGGAGATATGGGGCAGATATCCTAACCTGTTTGATACTCCAGGTATGTTTCTTGACCCGCTCGAGGACGGGCGTTTGTTTAAGTTGGGAGGATGTAACAACCTGACCCGTCGTCCCGTGTATTTCTGCCCGTTTTTCCTTTTTATGTTGTTATATGTTTCAATATTGTGTATTTGGAGAGTTTTGAGTAATTCGGATGGAGTTTGGATAGAAATGAGACAATTAGTCTCTATAAGAGGAAGTTAGTTTGGAAAAGTCAACTGAACATTGACTTATGTTGTTATATGTTTCAATATGTGTATTTGGACGGTGATTTTTGATTTAGGAGCGAAAGCAGAACTCAATTTGGAGGCCCAGTGTAGAATTAGGCTTGAATTGGATAAGTTAGAAAATTGGCGAAGTCCGGTTGATAGGTGATATTTTGATCCGGGGGTCGGAATGAAATTCCGACAGTTGCAGTAGCTCCGTTAGGTGATTTTTGATATATGTGCAAATTTTCAGATCATTCGGAGGTGTTTAGGTTGGGTTTTGGAGCAAATGCAAGTTTCGGAAGTTTTAGTTTAATTTAGGCTTGAATCTGTGAAAATTGGATGATTTTGATGTTTATGATAGCGTTTTAGGTTGAGAGCAAGTTTGAATGAAGTAATGAGACATATTTATGCAATTGGTTGGGGCCCCTAGGGCCTCGGGGTGAAATCGGATAATGAAAACGAAGAATTTTTAAAATGCAACAGGTCTGTTGCACAAGCTTTTGGTATTTCTGTGGAAGCGGAAGAATTACCACAAAAGTGGCTACCGCAGTAGCGGTCTTAGTCCAGCTGGGCGACCGCAGAAGTGGCCAATTCGACGTATAGGCGGAGACCTCGAAAGAAGTTAAGGACCGCAGAAGCGGTCCCAGTCGACAAAAGAGAGACCGCAAAAGCGGTCTATTGACCGCGGAAGCGACCACCGCAGAAGCGGTCATTGTATCGAGAAAGCGAAAATCGCAGGGCATTAATAAAATAGTGTTATCAAATTCACAAGTTAAGAAAACACTTTTAGACTTTGGGGAGAGACGATTGTAGGGATTTTGAAGAGGGTTTCGAGGGTTTCTTTCGGGTAATGATTCTTGGCCTTGGATTATCTCTTTATGGTGTAAAATAGTAGGTTAAACAATGAAAATTCAAGGTTTTGAGGCCAAAAAGGTGGTTACGGCTTGAAGCCTAAGAGAGAGTAAAATGGTGATTTGAGAGGGTAAACGAGCTCCGTTTTTTATAACTTTCTGAATTTTTCGAGAAGTGGGCCTGGGGCTCAGGTTTTACCAACTTCGTGATTTTTAATATTTTTCGAATAATTTCAATTGGGTTATGTTTGTGTAGCCTATAATAACCTATTCATTGTGGTTTTGAATAGATTCGACGCTCGTAGGAGAAGATTTGAAGGGAAAGGGCATTGCAGACCAGGATACGACCAGTTAGAGGTGAGTAGTTAGTATAGATGATGGCATAAGGGTTTGAAACCCCGGCTTATCACATGGTGACGCTATATTAGGGCGTGACTCGTACCCCATGGCAGGTGCGGGGTTGTAAATGATTGGGGATTGTGACTTGGTCTGAGGCACTCTATGGACGCAAGTGCAGGACTCCCCTATGCTGGGATGAAGTAGGGGAGAGACAAATTCTTGGGCCAGAGATTGTACAGGAGACCTCTTCCTTATGTCCGGTTAGTACATGGTTCTGTCGTTTACCTTGCGTCTATCTATTCCTTTAAGCTTATATCTTATACCATTGCAATCAGACTCATTGGATATGTTCCTTTTCTCAAGCCCTAGTTCTTCCCTTTTTTGCTAAGTTTTCATGAATTTCTAGGGTTAATCCCACAATTAAATCATATTTTTAGTTCATAGAACTCACCTCCAATCAATCCCAATCGAAACCCTCTTTAATTCCCATCCAAAAGCTCTCAAAGATGCTTAACAATGGGGGAAAATAACTTAGGCTCGTGGACGAACTATTATTGAAAACCCTCTGCCCAGCTGACATTTAACTCTATGCGAACGCGAGGGCTCTCTCGCGTTCGTGATGAACAAAGTTTGCCTCAGAGCAAATTACCCTTCGTGAACGCGGTCCCCCACCCGCGAACGCGAAGCATACACAGCCCCAACTATGCGAACGCGACACCACAGGTGCGAACGTGATGAACAAAATCAATGGGGCCTCAGATTCTTCTATACGAATATGGGCAGCCTTCCGCGGACGTGAAACACCAGCTAGCAGATTAATGCGAACGCGAGGCCCATCTGCGAACGCGAAGAACAAAATCCTCAGGACCCCAAATCCTTCTACACGTTCCTGACTCATCCTATGCGAACGCGAAGGTTTAAATCTCTGCAACATAGAACTGGAAAATCTGCAACTTCCAAGAGCCAAAATTGGTCCAATTGACCATCCGAAACTCACCCGAGGCCCCCGGGACCTCGAAAAAAGCACCAACACC
Source organism: Nicotiana benthamiana (assembly GCA_034376525.1). Taxonomy (NCBI): domain Eukaryota; kingdom Viridiplantae; phylum Streptophyta; class Magnoliopsida; order Solanales; family Solanaceae; genus Nicotiana; species Nicotiana benthamiana. Next base: position 97,054,038 of record CM067330.1, read on the forward strand.
TCATAAATATTATTCAAACTTACTCCAATCATCAAAACACCACAACATCATCAAAACCATTAAATTACATTGGATTCAAGCCCAAGTTCTTCTAAAACTTTTGAAACACGCATTTGATTTAAAACCCAACCAAACACCTTCGAATGGCCTAAAACTTTTCACACACATTCCAAATCATCTAACGAAGCTACAGAAACTCTCGAAATTCCATTCCGACACTCGGATCAAAATCTCACCTATCAACTAGAATTCGCCTAAATACTGACTTCGCAAATTAAAGCCTAATTCTACGCCGGACCTCCAAAATCAATTTCGATCACGCTCCTAAGTCACAGATCATCCCCTCAAGCTAACTGAATCACCGTAAATCACATCCGTACCCTCTAACTCATAAGTCAACGTCCGATTGACTTTTCCAAAACAAGTCTCCTTTGATAGACTAAGCGTCTCATTTCCTTCTAAAATCAATCCAAATCAGCTCGTTCACATAAGACACTCATAATGAAGCATAAAGAAGCACAAAATGGGGAGAGCGGGGCGATAACTCATGAGACGACTGTAGACATGTAATTTTTGACTTACGCATTAGAATTACTTTTTATAGTCCTAGCATTTTTGGGATATTTATTTGGGCTTATTCCTACATGATTTCACTTTTATTAATTTTAGTTCTATTTTTAAAGGCATAAAAATTGAAAAAAAATTGAAAATAATATATACAAAATAGTTTCATTATATAAATTTTCTTATTTTTTTAACTTAAGGCCATTAGTATTTTAGTAATATATTTGTTTTTACCATGATTTCTACTTTTTTTTTGAGTATAATAATTTATATAAAATATATAGTATCATGTTTTACCTTATTTCTATTTAGTTTAGGTTATTAATATTTTATAGCCATATATATTTTTTATGATTTTCACTCTTACTTTTAATTTATATAAAACATGATATATCAAATATATATATATATATATACACCTTATTTCTATTTAGTTTAGGTTATTAATATTTTATAGCCATATATTTTTTTTAAGATTTTCACTCTTACTTTTAATTTATATAAAACATGATATATCAAATATATATATATATATATATATATATATATATATATATATATATATATATATATATACATATATATAGTTTCATATTATTACGTAGTTTATTTAATTAATTGAAATTAGTTTAGTTTAATTTAAAAGATAGGGGTGGTTATATAATGGACTTTGAAAATTGAAGAAGCAAATTTTAGCCCAATTTTATACAAGGAAAAGCCCAATCTGGCAATCCAATTCCTTAGGACCCGTTTTTTAACCCTGACCCGCCCCATTCTATTTTAAATCTTGGCCATCCATTAACCTTAATCCAACGATCCATATTAATCCCCATACCCATATAAATTCTTAGTCTTCCCCAAACCCTAAACCTAAAACTAGCCGCCCACACCCACAACACCCCTTTCCGTCTCTACCCGCCTCCAACTCGCCGGTTTTCCGGCGAGTTCACTCAATGGTCCCCCTCGTTGTTCCCCTCCTCTCTTCTCTCCTTCTTCAACGTCACACTCCGTACAAGTCTCATCATTGTCACACATTTTTTCTTTTCTTTTTCATCTTTTTTAGGCAAATCCGAAGCCTTTGGATAAAAGATTAGAAAATAGGAGTCGTTGTATCAGGGTTTTGATCCAAGACCTCCATTTTTTAATTTTTTGTTCACAAAAAAGGGTTTTCGAATTTTTGGTCTTGAAGGGGGTCCACACGGTTCTGGAATTGCTTGTTGAAGAAGTAGAAGATTCGATAGAGGGATATATATTTGGGGATTTTTGGGACAGAAAGGGGAGAGGTAAAATTTTGAAAAACTAGGGTTCTTGGTTTTTTGGGCTTTCTTCTTAGAATCTTCTGTTTCACGTGTAATTGGCATCCCAGAAAAACAAAAATACAAAAAAAAAATGTGAGCTTCATTTTGGCTCGAATCTTTGTTTCATTTTGGAAAATAAAAAAAAACTCCCAAAAAATAGTTTTTGTCTTCTTCTTTTGGTTATGGTATTCAACTATGGAGTCTGATTGAGGTTTGCTGTGGAGTCGAGGTCGATCGAGCTGCTCGTTGCTTGCAAATCGAGGTTCATTCGCGGTTCCGTTCTTGCCGAGCCAATTCAGTCCACTTTGTGTTCGAGTTCCAGTTGCTGCTTGCTTCAATTCTCGTTGTCGGACTCCACTTGTATTCACCTTTCGAAGTTAATCAAAAGGCTTGCTGTTTCAGGTTCATATTTTATATCTCTTAATCTTATTTTTGGTATTGATTGAAATATGATAAGAGCTGTGGTGTTCAGGTTGGGATTTATTGGTATCTCTAATATCTTAAGGGCAAAAATAAGTCTGTAGGTGTCTAACAGTTAATTCCGAATAGATTTGTGCTCGAGAATGTCCTTCGTCAATCTGTTCTTGCCATTCGACTTGCTGCATTTGATTTGGTTTCATTGTTTTGAGGAGCTCGATGAATCTTCATGCTTAGTCTTATATATGTGATTTGAGTTACCTAATCCTATCATAACTAAATGAATCATGAATTAGTGATGCGATTGGTTTGTGGTCTGAATCAGCGTCACGTCTGTTTGGTTGGTAATTTAGTTTGAGAAGAAATGTATATTCAAGTCGTGTTACTGAGATTTGCTCGCCGTTCCACAGTTGTCTTGGTTAATTTGGTTTGTATTCCGGGAGTGTGTTAAAACCCGATGCCTTTTAAGCCTTCCTGCCACCCTCAGTTTCTTTTGTTAAATATTAGAGTGTTTTCCTATAAGTGACATGGAAATGATACCTTACAATATGTTTTTATGCTATTGAATGACTGAAAATGAAAACATGAGGTTTATGCAGTAGGTCTGCTTTTATGCAAATCAACACTTGTTTTTAAAGTTTTTCTTTTAAAAAAGGGGTTTATCCACCTAATGTTTACCTAGTATGCTCTTAGCATCTTCAGATTCTCCACTGGTTCTATGTTATATTTGTAAAGAAAAGCTTGGCAATCTGCTTGAAATTCTGTCCGGAATTAGTTTACATCATTTGGCTTGGTTTGAAGTTTAGTAAATATGTAGGATTTTGGCTTTCCATCTACAGAATCTCATTAGTTTAATGCACTAGAGTGAAATGCGGCGTTTCATTTTGTGACATTATTTGATTGTTTTAGGTGTGCTCAGTAGTGTGTTTGGAGTGCTTTGCAAGACTCATGACTTGTTTATTTGGGGATTTTGGGGTGATGATAGATAATCCTTATGCAACTCCCTTTGGGTTTCGATTCACATGCTCTTGTTAATATCTTGGCTTCCTTAAATTGTGTATTCCTTAAACGGTTTGGATGTTTGTTGTTGGATGTTTATCTCTTCAATTGGCTGTCTGGTATGGAAATGTTTTGTATGATTGTTGAACAGTGGGTGCGGGAAAGGTCGAGCCCCCATTAGTAATTAATTTGTTCACATGCTTTAGGTGTCGGGCTCGACTTAATAAAAAAGAAAGAAAAGTTAAAAACGAAACATGAGCAGGAACTGGAGTGTTCAATTATTTAGTTCTTTTCCTTTATTGATGATATTATCCGCTAGGAGCATGCTAGGCCGTCATCACTTGGGTAGGCAGTCTTGGGATTTTTTTTATTTGCTTTTGGTTTCGAGGAGAGAGATCGTCCCCTAGTTAAATTTATCCGGGGAATGCCTCGACGGATATGTATATATTTTATTCGGTTAAGGGTCAAATATATCCTTGTACTATTCAAAATAGGCCATATTTATCCTCCGTTTGAATTCTTTAACAAATATGTCCCCACAGTTATACATTAAGGCCATATATATCCCTCAGCCGTTAAAACTTGTTTCCAGATTTTTTTTAACACGTGGCATTAAACCATTGGATCAGATGACCCACCCATTCGATTTATTAAACCGGCCGGCCCAGTGTATTAAACCCCCCCCGACCTAGCTTATTATACAGCATGAATAAATATCACATTTGAACATCCATAAATCGCCATAGCAAATTCCGGTTCATGCCTCCTGAACCACATGAAAGCCTGTACTCATCTCTAGCAGCCCGAAGATCATAAAATCCAGTTTTCAGAGCTTCCCGGAACATATAATCACTATAGTTTTTCTCTGTTGTCCTGACAGCAAAATTTATTTCATTAGCAAATACGCAGTCAGCATATGTGGATGGTGGCCCACTTCTTAAAGATGACTCTGCAACAAGAACCTCCTCCATCCATGCTATTTCTTTTGTAAGACGTAAGATGGCGACATTAGCTGTTTCAAAAACAAAGTTAGCATCGTCCATCCCATCACCTGCATCTGCAAGAGCAAATCGTGTGGCATCAGCTGAAAATTCTTCAATTGCCTGCCGCAGTGTCCGGAAATTTCCAGTAGACTTGGACATCTTCTCGGAGTTGAGCATTATATGCCCATTGCATCGGAAACCACGTGGCCAATGGTGCTTAGGGAAAATGGCAGTGTGGTTATAGATGCAAAAGGTAAGATGATTCTGAATAAGATCCTTGCCAGAAACTCTGAGATCGAATGGATACCAGTAGTCAAATTCCTGCTTCATCTCCTTGAGAAGTGAAGATGATAAAGAAGAATTTTCAGGATAAGGCCCATTACGCTGGAGTGTATAATAAGCTGGGTCGGGGCGGGTTTAATAAATTGAATGGGTGGATCATCTGATCCAATGGTTTAATGCCACGTGTTAAAAAATATCTGGAAACAAGTTTTAACGGATGATGGATATATATGGCCCTAATGTATAACGGTGGGGACATATTTGTTAAAGAATTCAATCGGATGATAAATATGGCCTATTTTGAATAGTACAAGGATATATTTGACCCTTAACCGTATTTTATTTTAGGGGTATGCCCCGAAGTGAATGTAATTGGAGGCTATGAAGAACAACGTAGAAGAAATAGCGTAGGATAATCTAGAACTTTAATATTTCTTCTTTTAATTTTCTTTCATTTAGGCGGGAACGACCTCGAGCCTCTTATGTGTTTTCTTTATTTCTGTGTGTTTTGCCTCAATTTGAATATTTAAAAGCCAACTAGATCGAGTACGCAACCGTGACCTTCATGGGACTTGGGGAGTGCCTAACACCTTCTCGCCGAGTCAAATAAACCCCCTTACCCAAATCTCTGGTGTAAATTTAGTTTTGGAGTCTAAATTGTTTTAATAGGAGAATTATTTTTAAAATGGTGACCTGGCACATCGAAATCAAATGTCAGGTGGTGACTCTGAGTTAGTTCATTTTGAAATACAATTTTTGTCGCTTTCAAAATTGAAAACCTTTTTCAAGTTTTATTCAAATCCTTTTTATTTATTTTAAGAGGGTTTAGTGAGGTTTGGTTAAAAAAAGGGGTGTGACAACGACGGATCGGGTCGTCACATCGTGCTTGTAATATATTTGTTGTAATAAAAGGCATTTGGTCGTATACCTCTTAGTTGTTGTCCCTCCCCCATTTTTTTAATGTTCGCAAGTGATCTTTGCTGGAGTCATGATATTCCGACCCTTTGTTGGAGTATTAAATTAGTTGTGCTTTGAGTGGAGTCAAAATCCTTTCTTCGATGGTGGCCGCAGCTATTGGGATGTTACTGTATAGCTGATGCCGAAGTAATATCTTGTCGTAGTTTGAACAATGTCGAACTCATTTTTTTGGCAATAGTTTTAGTCATTGGGATGTTACTTTCGAGCTGGTTCCGAAGTAGTATCCCATCATGGTTCGAACGATGTCGAAGTCATATTTTTTGCGATAGCCTTAGCCACTGGGATGTTAGTTTCGAGCTGGTGCCGACGTAGTATCCCATCGTGGTTCAAACAATGTTGAACTCATGTTTTTGGTGCTGGCCTTAGCCATTGGGATGTTAGTTTCGGGATGGTGCCGACGTAGTATCCCATCGTGGTTACAATGTTGAACTCATGTTTTTGGTGGTGGCCTTAGCTATTGGGATGTTACTTTCGAGCTGGTGACAAAGCAGTACCCGTCGTGGTTCGAATGATGTCGAACTCATGTTTTTGGCGTTGGCCTTAGCCATTGGGATGTTACTTTCAAGCTGGTGTCGAAGTAGTATCTCGCCGTGGTTCAAGTGATATTGAACTCATATTTTTTGACGATGGCCTTAGCCATTGCGATTTTACTTTCGAGCTAGTGCCGAAGTAGTATCCCTTCGTAAGGATGACATTCTATTATATTTGCTAGAGTGTTACATGCACCAATTTTATTCATGCGTTGGAGGCGTGTGTTGATTTCGTATACATACTGGAGTGATTATATTCCTGTCGGAAATATAAGTTAGACTTTATGCGTGAAATGGCGATGTATGTCGATTTCGTACATACAATAGAGATTCTTTATATCTATAACAGTGGCGATACATATCCACGTCATACATACAACGTAGATTCTTTATATCTAGTCACTTTATTGCACGGCTTGGAGATGGAATCAGTAGGGGCAATGAACAATACTTCGGAACTCGAGACATCCCCCTCGTCGCCTCATTTAAAACCTCCCCGAGAAAACCCAATTGGGAGCGGGTGAGGGAAAAAGCGGCATCCCTTTTTAGAAGTGGAAGTACTTGAGGTGGGCGACATTTCAATTATTTTGTAGTAGTTTTCCTTCCATCATTTCTAATTGGAATGCTCCTTTGCTCGCTGCTGTTGCGATTTTATACGGCTCGTCCCAGTTTGTTCCCAATTTCCCTTCATTCGGGTCCTTTGCTGTTTGTGTTTTGGATTTTAGCACGTAGTCCCCGACTCCAAGTGGTCGTACTTTTGCCTTGTTATATTACTTTTTTGGTTGTTGTTTTTGGGCCACCATTCTTATGTGTTCCATAACCCTTCGTTCTTCGACCTCATCTAGGTCTTGTAATTTTCTTTCGTCATTGCTTGATCCACTCTCATTGGAGTATCTTAGGCTGGGTTCCCCGACCTTAACGGTATGACTGCGTAAGTGCTGTAGACTAGTGAACATGGCGTTTCACCTGTGCTGGTCTTTGGCATTGTGCGGTAGGCCTATAGCACATCCGGTAGCAGTTCCGGCCATATCCCTTTGGCGTTCTCAAGCTTTTCTCTAATATGTCCAATATTGTTTTATTGGAGGATTCTGCTTGACCGTCGCCGGCGGGATGATATGGCATGGAGAGTATCCGCTTGATATGCCATTTTTTGAAGAACTCAGTCGTCTTTTTCCTGGTGAACCGGGGTCCGCTGTCGCAACTGATTTATTTAGGGATGCCGAAGTGGCATATGATGTTTTCCCGATAAACGCGATCACTTCTTGTTCGCATATTTGAGCGAAAGCACCTGCTTCCACCCATATTCAAAAGTAGTTAGTTAATATCAAAAGGAAGCGTATCTTACCTCGCCCTACTTGGGGGGGGGGGGGGCGACGATGTCCAATCCTCATTTATAAACAGCAATACAGAGGTGACGGAATGTAAGAGTTCCCCCACCTGGTGTATCATAGGGGCATATTTTTGGCATTGCTCACATTTCTTGACATACTCCACAACCTCTTTTTTCATAGTGGGCTAGTAGTATCCAACACGCATAAGACACCTAACGAGGGTCCGATTGCTTGTATTGGAACCGCATTGGCCTTCGTGTACCTCTTCGAGCATACGCCTTCGTCTGATTAGGTCCAAGGCATTTGGCTAACTGGCCGCTGAACGTCCTTTTGTAAAGGTCGTGGTTTATGAGACTATCTGGCCGCTTGTATTCAGAGCTTTTTGGCTTCTTTTTTATCTTGTGGGAACGTTCCTTCAGTAGATATGATATGATGTGATTACGTCTGCCCCAAGTTAAATTTATAAAATGTACCTCGACTTGGTTTATTGATAAGTGGAGGAGGGTGATCACGTTCTCCTTGGTAATGTTTTTAGCTACTGCTACCATCTTGGCGATATTGTCTGCTTTGATGTTTTGTGCTCGGTGTATTTGGTCGAGTCGACATTCGTCATATTCTAGCAGTAGTTTGTGGATTTCTGCAACCTTTGCTCCTAAATGTGGAAAGTCCCAGTAACTTGATTTACAATAAGTTAAGAGTCGTAGCGGAAGATGACTCGTCGAGCACCATACTTGCGAGCCAATTTCAGTCCTGCAATAAGCGCCTCATACTCGGCCTCATTGTTATTCATTTTAGGGCATCGTATAGATTGGTGAATTAATTCGCCCATCGGGCGTTTGAGTACGAGTCCCAGTCCTGATCCCGATGCGTTGGACGCGCCATTAATGTAGATGACCCAAAGGTCAAGTCATTTCTTGCTCGACTTGGGGTAGTATCTCTGCGCTAAAATGGGCAACAAAATCGGCGAACACTTGCGACTTTATTACGTTTGGCGATTGATATGTTATGTCGTGTTCGCTCAGTTTTATGTCCCATTTGGCGAACCTACCCGACAATTTGGGTTTGTACAGGATACTTCTGGGAGGAAAGTTTGTCACAACCTTTATGGGGTGGCAATGAAAATATGGTCTAAGCTTTCGTGAAGCTACGACTAACGCTAGAGCAAGTTTTTCAAAGTGGGGGTACCTTGTTTTAGTGTCAATTAAGGTTTTACTGATATAGTAAATTGTAGACTGCGTATCTTATGTTTTCTCGAACTAGAAATGCACTTACAATAACTTTGGATACGGCTAGGTAGACCTGAAGGCATTCGCCTAGATATACCTTGGCGAGTACAGATGGTTAAGATAAGTATGCTTTTAGTTTCCTTAAGGCGTTGACGCATTTTGAATTCCACTGAAATCCATTGTCTTTTCTTAACACATTAAAGAATTTATGACATCTATCCGATGACCGTGAGATGGAACTTGACAAGGAGTCTATCCGTCCCATCAATTTTTATACCTGCTTTTTGCTGGTCAATGTTTCGAGTATTCCTTCGATGGCCGTAATCTATTTTGGGTTGACCTAGATACCTATTTGTGATACCAGAAAATCGAGAAACTTTCCCGAGCTTACGTTGAAGGTGCATTTTTCGGGGTTCAGTTTCATGTTGTATCGTCTTAATATATTGAAGGCTTCCTTTAGATGATCGATATGATCTTATTTCCTTTTTGACTTAACCAGCATGTCGTTGATGTAGACTTCCATTATTTTTCCTAGTTGGTTTTTGAACATTTTGGTGACCAATCTATAATACGTTTCCCCTGCATTCTTTAGTCCGAATGGCATAACCTTATAGCAGTATGTTCCTTGGTGAGGGATGAAAGTGGTTTTCTCCTGGTCTTCTTCTTCCGTAAGTATCTGGTTGTAACTCGAGTATGTATCCAAGAAGCTTAGCAATTCGTATCATGTTGTTACGTCGATGAGCTGGTTGATATGTGGCAATGGAAAAGAGTCTTTCGGACATGACTTGTTCAATTCCGTGAAATCTACACACATCTGCCACTTTTCGTTTCTCTTTTTCACCAAGACCACATTGGCGACCCATTGAGGGTATTTTGACTCTCGGACAGAGCTATTTGCGAGTAGCTTATCGACTTCTTCGATGACGGCTTCGCTAATCGCGACATTGAAATTCCTTCTTATTTGATGTACTGGCAGGTATAGAGGTCGACATTTAGCTTGTATGTGGCGATATCCTTTTGGATACCTAACATATCTGCATGGGAGAAGGCAAATAGATTGACACGGTCAGTCAAGAACTTATAAACCTTACCTGGTTTTGAGATTTTGAGCCCGATATAAGCCGTTTTTGTGTTGTCATTGCCGTCTAGTTGGACGGGATCAAGATTTTCTATCGTTGACTCAGATGCTTCCACGATGTCGGGCTCCTTGATAACATTTGTCTGTATGCCAAGTTTGGCTCCCGACATCGTTGATTGCTATGCTCCCTATATCGGGCTCCTTGGGTGTATGCGTAGTCTTGGGTGATGCAATAGCATTCTTGCGCAGTATGTTGCTCACCTCGAGTTCTGAATATTCCCCATGGGGTAGGAAATTTGATCACTTGATAGAGACTAGAAGGGACCGGTCGCATGACGTGTATCCACCGGTGCCCTATGATGACATTGTAGGTTGTTTCCTAGTCCATGATGTGAAACGTCGTTTCCAGGGTGACTCCTCCGGCTAGGACGGGTCGCACTATCTCTCCAGAAGTCCGTTCAACTGCATTATTAAAACCTGCTAGCGTTATGAAGGACGGTATTATTTTGTCTTTGAGTCTCATCTGCACGAGGACTCAAGGATGGATAATACACGTGCCACTCCCGCATCTATCATTATTCTTTTTACGTTAGTATCTGCAATAGGTAAAGTGATAACAAGAGCATCATAGTGAGGGAAAGACAAATCGCCGACATCTGACTTATCGAAGATAATACTGTCTTTGAGGTCGTCATACCATTCATAGGTAATTGAACGTTTGAGTTTATGTGTAGTGGTGAACTTGACATGATTGATTGCTATACCATCGGCCCCACCGATAATCATCTGTATAGTGCAAGGGGGAGAAGGCGATTGAAGGTCCCTGGGGCTGTTCACGTCCGTGGGCGAAGTTAGCCCATTCTTAATTACTCAGCAACTCTTTCAAGTGTCCCTAGCTTAGCATTCGTACTACTTCATGTCGCAGTCCTATGCAATCTTCGGTTTTGTGACCCCTTTCTTAGTAAAATTCGCAGAAAAGCGCTTTATTCTGAGTGTTGGAGTCTGATATCATCTTTTGCAGCCATTGCACCTTTGGACCGAGTTTCTCTAGGGCGTACACTATTTTTGATGGAGAAACACAAAAATTGTGATTTGATAGGAGTGGAGGCATACCTTTCTCGTGTCGATATAGTGTTGTATGTCAAGCAAGATCATTCATGTTCCGCGATGGAGGCAGCGCGGGCGTCCTGATATAGGGCTAACACCTTTCTCTGACCGAGGTAGGGCCCTAACTGATCTCTTCGATCATCGTTGCGAAGATCTTTCCTTGCTTCAGTTTGAAGTGATGTCAACCGTTGGGTCACACCGTTGAGGTCTTCCTGGTCGGCTCATACCTCAGTGCAGTAGGCATTATGGATTTCTTCCCACGTAGTAGAAGGGTATTTCATGAGCCTGATTAGTAATTTTCCGGTCGCTCTTGACCCATTTCTATTCAATCTGTTTTGGAAGGCTGCTATTGCCATTCCTTTTGAGACATTTGGCAAACTCATTCTTACCCTGTTGAACCGAGCTAAGAAGTCCCTGAGTCCCTCACCGTGCATCCGTCTGACGACAAATATATCATTTGCCGTAGCTTCGGCCTTTTTGGCTCCTGCATGGGCGATGACGAATTTGTCTGCCATTTCCTCAAAAGTTGCTATCAAGCATACCGATTGTTCAGATTACCATGTCAAGGCTCCCCTATTAGGGTTTCACCGAACTTTTTCAATAGCACCGATGATGCCTACTCCTTTGGAAGATACCATTTACGACTGTAACGTTGTGGACAATATGGTCTTCTGGATCGGTGGTGCCATCATATATCTTTGAGTGGGGTGACATTTTAAAGGTTTTTAGAAGGGCGTAGGGGGTCTCTTCCTCATTGTATGTTGCTCGATGAATCGACCAACGTCGCGTTTCGGCAACAACTTTGGAGCGCCTGGTATTTTGTCAACCCTCTCTTGTTGTTCCTTCATTTGGTCATGGAATGCCCTATTCTCATTTTCCATCTCCTTCATTTTCTTAAAAATGGTTGCAAGTGTATTAATGCATGCATCATTAGCAACATAAGTGTTATCTGTACGGAGGGTGTCTTGCTCATCAGCGTTTATTGTGACATCCCCATGTGCAACATTCATTTTATCCCTTTGGGTAGGTTTATCAAGTATGGTGTTCAGAGTACTTGTTAGCCATTCTTCCAGCAGTCTTCTTACTGACGGTGGTGCCTCTCCTATTGCAGATGTGGAGGCTTCTCTCTCGCACGAAGAAGTCACGCTTTCGTGCGAGATAGGTAAAACGTCTCCCTCGGGTGTGGTGTTTGGTGTTTCATTTTCATTATCCTCTCGGCTATCTTCGTTGATGGTGTTCCGGAGGTTGGTTGTGACGCCTACTATTGCTTCCTTGCATCTTCTTTCCCTGCCATTGTTGGTTTGTACCAAGCTAGGAAGAGGTGATAATCCCTTTCAGGAGTCTAGATGAAACTAAAATCTTAGCTAAAGTAATCCACACAGACGGTGCCGAATTGTTAGACCCAAAAGATATTGACTTTTTTTATTAAATCCATTAAAGAAGATGAAAAGGTAAATTTCAGCGAAGTATAATAAACTCTAGATCGAGAGATGCAAGGGATGAACAAGATGAATAGGGAAAGGCTTCTTAATATCACGAAATCGAATCATTAAATGTCAATATGGTAACCTTGAATAGAGGAAGATGTCGTAATGGATGTTCTTAGCCAAAGGTCCATAAGATCTCTCCCCGTTATAGAATGTTTTCCCCTCCTATTTATAGGGAAAAATCCCTCTTTTGTCTAAAAATGATATCACGCAAAGAATATTCGAAAGCATATTCCTATTATTCCCTATCGTGCTTACATTACTAAAAATGTCATGTGTTTACTCACGTTGTTGGTCGTCATCCTTTGTGCCGACCACATGATGCCGCATCGTAAGACCTCGTTCCTTGCTACACTCAGTAGTGGTCATGGTCGTCCAACTTTTAGTGTCACGACCCCAGTTCTCCCTCTGTAAACATGATATAACAGCACCTAGTCCCTACAACCAGGTAAGCCTAACAATGGGGAAAACAAATAATTTGCAGAAATTATAACTCAAAACCCAAATTTAACAAAAATAAACGCGCAATGTAAAATGCCACTCAGCACGTATAGCACAATATCTCAACTACTAAAATACTATCCCAAAACTCGAAAACTCGCAGGAACACAAAAACCTGCGCAGAAGGGGCATGAGTACACCACAACGGTACTCAGTAAGTGTCAAGCCTAACCTCGGTCACGTAGTGACGAGGAAGGTTAGGGCCCTACTGAGAATAAACATAATAATAAACCTTGCAACAGTATGAAATAAGCAGGAATAAAGAGTACAACTATGAAGTAAGACATGTTATACAAGGCAACAAGTAACACACGGAGAATAAGGTAACATGGAGTAAAACAGCTCAATATCAAACCAACAACGAGGATCTCCCAGGATACTGTCTTGTAGTCCATTTCATCAAGTGTCCAAGGATATTTGGGGATACCATCCATAGTCCACCATATGTGTATATATGAAGGATCTCCCCGTATACCGTCCTGTAGTCCAACTATCAATGCGCGGGAATTTACCGGAATCCGATCTGTAGTCCCAAAGTAAATGTGCAGGAGGATCTACCGGGAATCTAACCCGTAGTCCCAAAATAAATATGCAGTGGGATCTACCGGAAATCTAACCAGTAGTCCCAAACTAAATTTGCAGGGGGATCTACCAGGAATCTAACCCGTAGTCCCAAAGTAAACAAACAAGGGGGGAGCTACCACAATCTCACATCAATAGTCCCAATATAAATACGCAGTCACAACAAGAAGATAATCAATAATTGGGTGCAACAAGTAAGAAATTGAAACAACAAGTAGTACAATCAATGCAACTTAAGCAAATAAGATATTTAGATCATCTATGCCTGCTTTTCTAAACTAACACAAATTATATTTCAAGTAGGACAACGCAGATAAGAAAGAAACTCAGTCTAAATATTTAAATGAAAAATTGGATTTTCAAAAATTAGTTCAAGTACGCCTCATCAACTCACGTGCAAGGCATTCAATTACCAAATATCATGTCCTAGGGAAAAAGTCCCCCACGCAAGGTTAGACATGCCATTTACCTCGAATCAGCTCAAAAATCAACTCGAAATCACACTTTTGCCACGAATCCAAATGGCCCAGTTCTATTAAATTCAATTACGTATCATAAATAACATCTCAAACAACTGATTCTACGATTAATTCAAAGTTAAGACGCAAAATTAGGTAAAATGACCAAAAAGCCTCTCAGGCCAACATCTCGGAATCGGACGGAACTTATATTTTTGGAAACCTCATACTCGCATGAGTCTATACATAACAGGAACACAAAAATTGGAGTTCTAATTACCCCCAAGTACCAGATTAAAATTTAAAAATCCCAAGCCGTAGTTCTTCCATTTTTGTTCAAGTTCCCATAAATTCCTAGGTTAATTTCACAATAGAATCACGTTTTAGACTCAAAAATCTTACCTCCAACCGTTTCTCCATGATACCCTCTTGAATCTCCCTCAAAGAAGCTCTCAAATTCTTAGCTATGATGGAAAATAAGGCTCAACTCACGGATGAAATGTTTTATAACATCACTGCCCAAGGTATTTAATGCATCACGAACGCGGAGAAGGTCACGCATTCGCGAAGAAGGAAAAAAATGAAGCTGCCAATATGCTCTTCGCGATCGCGAGAAAGAGCATGCGAACGCGAAGCCTAGGCTGACAAAACTAACGCGATGTCTTGGCTGCGAACGCGAAGGGAGAAAAGATAAAGCTTCGCGAACGCGGCAGGCTTCATGCGAACACGAAGGGTAAAAATGTCAGAACTTCGCGAACGCGGGAGAGGTGATGTGAACGCGAAGAGGGTTTGGTTTGCAACAGCTGAGGAGTTTCTGCAATTTTTCACAACTCCAAAATGCTCCGTTGATCATCCAAAACATACCCGAGGCCCCCGCGACCTCAACCCAACCTACCGACATATCCTTAACATCATTCAAACATGTAGCTATTCTTAAACCACCTAAAACAACGTTGAAAACTTGAATTAATCAATGATTTAAGCCTAAGAACTTCAAATTCTCTCAAAACACGCTTTCGATAAAAAACCTAACCAAACCACATCCGAATGACCTTTAATTTTACACACACATCTCAAATGACGTGACGGAGCTACTGCAACTTCCGGAATTCCATTCCGGCCCTCGGATCAGAATCTCACTATCGAACCGGAATCTTCAAAATTTCAGACTTCGACATTTCAAGCCTAAATTAGCTCGGACCTCCAAAATACATTCCGAACACACTCACAACCTCGAAATCACCTAGCGAAGCTAACAGAACCATCGGATTTCCATTCGGAGGTCATCTTCATACTGTTCTAACTAGGGACAACTTTCTAACACTTAAGCTCTCAATTAGGGACTAAGCATCCCAAAACTCTCCGAACTCAAAGCTGAACATTCCGACAAATCAAATAAGCAGAAATAAACTTGGAGAAAGCAGTTAATAGGGGATCGGGACGTAAATTCTTAAGACGACTGGCCGGGTCGTCACATTGAATCTATACACTTACAAGTTCATTTCAAGTTTTGGATTTTGTACCAGTACATGCAATCAGGGGGTGCATTCGATTTGTTGATTCAAATTTTGACCCTTATCGATAATTACTTATCGATTATCGATTATCGATTTGTGCATATGCTTATCGTTATCATTTCAATAAGGTTTTGATTTTTTCGATTTCAATTTATCGATTTTTGGGCTTATCAATTCGGTTATTGATTACACAAATAAAAAAAATTTATGAGATGTCACGACTAACTTTCGATGCATCATTTGATCTTACAACTGGCTCGTGCTGATAATTCCAGGATTTTGGATTGATGAAGTCAATAATTGCTTGAAAAGTTTCTTGAATTGATGAAAGGGGAGCAAGCATCATCCGAGGAACGATATCATACTTCATGGTATGAAGTAACGAGCCCAGTTTTCATGGCCCAGGACATGAGACCATATTCTGTCACCAACAAGAGAGGATCCAAAAGTTATTTGGTCTTGTGCAACAATGTTCGAGACACCATAGGGCTGCCAAAATCGCAATAGGGCCACCCGACAAATGCCCTGCAAACACTATCTGTATTTCCTCTGACATCGCCTTCTCCACCTAAAACGAACAGTTCCCATGAATCAATATTCAGTTTCCAAATTAAAGATGAAGCTATGAAGGTTAATCTTTGTTAGTTTAAAGAGGAATCATCTTAACGGATATTTGATAGGAATCAGTGTTTTAATTTGACTTCGGAACATATTCTTGGACATGAAGATATTTGATAGGGACTCCACGGAAAGTATATTAGAGACTTAGGGTAAAGGAAAGGGTATTATAGAATAAGGGGATTTTTGTCTTTTTGTATATTTTATCGATTTATCGATAAACAGATAAGCGAAGAGGACAAAATCGAAATCGATAACTCGAAAAGGAAAATTTCAAAATCGATAAACCGATAATAAATAATCGATTCGATTTATCGATAAACCGATTCGAATGCACACCCCTTCACGCAACAACAACTTTTATTGGGAAAAAGTAGGAAAATGCATCTCTTTTTGTGTATTAATTTGGATTACTGGATTAGCAAGCACCTATTCAAGCTCTTTTCATTGTGTACTTTTACATGCTACCAATTTTAGCTTTGATTATATGCAGCTTATTACTTGCGAATGCTGATGACAGTTCATGGGGAGACATATCTAGAAGTAGGAAAATGGTTCATATACTGAATAGGAATAGGAATTACTGGTTCAGGTTTTAGTATTTAAGTGAAAAAGACTAGAAATGGTGATAGATTATAATAAGCATCGGAAGCAATCTCAATATCAAAATCATATGTAATCTAGACAACTAGCATAAACGAGATTTCACGGGTTACCTCTTGAAGCGTGAACATATCTCTTCTACTACGTGAGCCTTCTGTTCCATAACTTCTCAATGGAATCTCCATCACCCGCACAATCGTGATCCTCCGACGTTCCATGGTCTTCTACTGTGTTACCCAAATAATAACCGAAAATAGCAATTTTGTGTGGGCGAAATTTCTAGGAAAACTTGGCTGAAAATTTCAGCCACCATATCTTTTTTATTTCTAGGTGGAAAACCTTATGTATTTATAGCATAAGTTTTAAGGGTTAAGACCATTTTCCAAAACCTGTTGAGTTTTCTTTTCCACCAGAAAAAGGATTCCTTTATTTCCTATTATTTAGGCGCAGTAGGGACCATAGAATTTAATTAACAAGGCTTCCAATTATGGAATTAATTTATAATTTTTGAAATTAATATCTACTATAATTAATTACGAATTATCTACTAAAAATTCATAATTGCACTCCTTATTCAATTTCGAAATTCATCCACTAAATCTTATTTATCTCCCCATGTTAAGATTCAGATACGAATCAATTAAATAAATTACTGACGATTTGATTTATTGATTATTTCCTTTAGACTTTCGCTTAACTTATTTCATGTGTCGGATACAAAATCCACCGGCCGGGTTTACACATGAAAACTTGTAAGCTTTTATAAAGGTGTATCATCAATCTCTAAACCAAGACATGGATGCTATCAACTAACTATTACTTCGCCAATGTACATTATTATTATCCAATTTACCATGCATATTGACCCTCGAAAGAATTTCGCCTTTTAATAAATCAAAACAATAATACTATACACAGCTATTAAGTCGGTATAAAATATTTATCTCTAACTGATCCGTTCAATACATACAAAATATACTAGCACAAGAAGCTGGAATTAAACCATTCCCATAATCAAGATAAATTATATTCAATCTTGTGCTACAATCATTCCTGATGGTTTGTCCAATTCCATCATTAGATTGTGAACTCAAACTTTATACTTATAAGAACCGATGATTTAATCTTCCGTGTATAAGCTAAACTCTATACACTAAATCATCTACTATATAAGCAAATGACACAGACTATTATATGATCTATTTAAAACTTTATTAAAACTGAATAAACAATTATTTCATAATAAATACTATATCTAAACCAAACCCATGGTTAATTGTATATATCCCAACAAATGGTTCATATGTTAGAGTCAAAAACTACTGAATTCCGTCGAATGCCGTGTATGGTATATCTGCCCCTGATTTCGAAACCATTTAAATCGGATACAAGCTACGTGTTGTGTGACCAAAAAGTGACGGATTTAAATCGTGGAAACAACCTGGATAAGATTGCATACAATAGACTTTTATGGTTCAACCCATTTTTGAACCCCACGCATCAGAGAAGCTTAGTGCATCAGGCTACAAGTGTAATTGAGAAGCCTTCAGTTGTTGACTAATCGTTAAACCAAGTAACATAGAGATGAAATGGCATCTTGGTTCCCTTGATTTTGCTTTGTTCTTCTGGCTTGGTCATCGTGATAGAGATGAGTCCCCAAAAGTTAGCTATTGAGTCTAGGAACAAGTTGAACTTACTCTTCTAATGCAACTCTTCTTCATATATAGAGTCGAATTTAAGATTTAAAATCATTGATATCAGAATATTAGTGTACTCGCAAATATAATATAATAGAGTATATAACATCTTGATTAAACTTTTGAAGTACTGAATTTGAATCCACTGACTCAAATATTTGGATCTAACTTTATCAACCCTGCTTAGAAAATTTAGTTGGGAGATTAATTGATTAATCTATTGCTGAAGTGCTCGATGCTTGTAATTTCAACTTATGTTTTAACAAAATATGGATCCAGAATTTCATACATTTTGACTATTTCTAACTGATCATACTGAAAGGTTCCAGTATTCTAGACAGCATCTAGCAGATCAAGCAGCATAAGATCTAAAAATAGACAAATTATAATACTCTTTGTACACATAACGAATTTGGAATTTTTGTATTTATACCATAAACGGGCAAAAAATACTATCTCATTAATGAACGTTACATCAACTGATGGAGAAGAAATTGTACCAATCACTAATCTTTACCATCTCTCTTTATTTATTTATTTTTTTTTTAATTTTATAATAGGAAATATAAACAAAATTAACTACGTACTACACAATTTTCCTATTAAATTCTGTATAACTCTCTTCAATCATATCAACTCTTTACTACGACAGAATATTAAATAATATCAAGAAGTAATGAAAGCATTCTTGGTAGCATGTGCTACTTCATAGTTTATGTTCATACACCATCCAAAAATTGTGGATGCATACAACCTTAAGCACAACAAGCGTTTGGACATAAATTTAGGTAGTACAATTATTAAAATTATATTGAAAAATAGATTTTGGAAGTTAAAGTTATGTTTGTACATGCATTTTATTTGGAAAAAAAGTTCAAGTTTCATGTGCATTAAAAAAATTTCACCCAAAAGCTACGCCAAACCAATTTTTGGAACTTGAAAATTTTTCTTCACCGATCAAATTTCATGAACAAATAATGTCAAAAACCTTTTCAAAAAAGTAGCTGATGTTTTATACTTCAATCTCACACAAGAGGGGGGATGATTTGTGTGGTGTCAAATTTCGCGTGCACTGATTATAAAAGGACCTAGTTCTTCTATGTGTTCCTTATAGTACAGTTTGCGAAAATAATAAATGCGGAAAATAAAGAACACAAGTATTTTTACATGGAAAACAAACGGCTCAAAAGGTAAAAAAATCACGACCTACTACTCAATAGGATTTTTTCAACACTTCACTAAATCACTGAGCCAAAACAGCATTTACAATACTCTTTGTAAACCAAAGGATTACCTCTAATCCCATTGTGACAACCAACCTCTAACTGTTGGGACAATAACTCTAGCTTGAATACTCAGAGTATCTAATATAATTGCTTCTAGATAAAGCCGAAAGGTACAAATTGGAATTACCTACTACAATAGACAGACATTTGGAACTAGTTCTTCTATCTGGTTCATGTAGCTACAAGATCGCACTATTAAATCTCACAAGAATTGTTCACAAAATACCTTGCTATTTTGCTCTCAGTTCGTGCTTAACTTCAGTATTTGTGCATACATGTAAAGTGAGAACATCCTACAATTTATAGAGTTAGTAGAATAGGAAATAACAAGATTTTTAATGCTATACTCTTCCATGGTGAAAGAGTTCTAGTTATCTTCAACTTCTAAATCCTCCCTATCTCTTCGAGTAAGGAGTCCTTCTCCTTATCATTGTTGCAACCTTTTTTATCAGGAGATATCAGATATAACAACTTAATCTTATCTTCCTCACGTGCCTCCCTTATGCTTAAATCTGCTCGCGTCTATGTACATTGTGTATGGACCCGGTTCATGCTTGAGCTCCTTTGTCAATCATCAAAACAAACTTCACTTGGGCCAATAAATTCTCCCTTTTGATGATAAGAATCAAAAGTCTATGTCCTCTTCTTGAGTGTATCTTTGAACCACCAATCTTGCCTTGTTCCTTGTAACTGTTCCATCTTCATCAAGTTTATTTCTGAAGACCCATTTTGTACCAATTACTGATCTGTCCTTGGGTCTTGGTACCAGATGTCAAACTTGATTTCTCTCAAATTGCTTGAGTTCACCTTACATTGAATTCACCAAGTCTAAATCCTGCAAAGCCTCGGTAATATTTTTCTGTTCAACAAGAGATAAAAAAACATCAAAAGCACATTTCTTCAAAGAAGATCTAGTTTTAATTCCAGAGGTTGGATCAGTAATTATATTCTCAATGGGATGAGAACTTTGATACTTGTAAGGTTTCACAACCAACTGGTTTCCCCTTCATGTTCCTTTAATGTTTAGTTGCTGAGGAACAGATTCATGGATAGGTTCCCTCAAGGTTTGAGGATCAGTTCCTCTTGGTTCAATCTTTCATGTCAAGTTGCTCTGAGTAGAAGAACCTGTTCCATCACACGATCCTTCCTCTGGTGCAGCTTAAGTCCAGGATGTGGTTTCATTTGAGTTACTTACCAGCCCAATTGCTTCATCTTCATGTTCATACCTCTTAGAAAGAATGTTAGTTTCATCAAGAATCACATGTACACGTTCTTCTACACGTATAGTTCTTTTGTTATAAATCTTATAAGCTTTACTGTATGAAGAATATCCCAAGACTAACCCTCATCACTTCTGGGATCAAACTTACCAAGGAAATCTTTATTATTATTGTGCATAAAGCACTTGCATCTAAATGCCCTAAGATGGGATATATTTGGCTTTCTTTCTTTATATAACTCATAGTGATTCTTCTCAACAAGAGTTCTAGTCATGTACCGATTTATGATGTAACATGCAGTGTTCACAGCTTCTTCCCATAAACTCTGGTGTAGTTTACTAGAAAGAAGCATAGTCCTAGCCATTTCTTCAAATGTCTTCTTTTTTCTTTCAACTACACCATTCTGTTGTGGAGTCCTAGGAACAGAAAAATTATAATCTATGCAATGCTCATCACAAAATTCAGCAAAATTTAGCATTTTTAAATTCAGTACCATGATCAAACCTAATTGATGCAAGTTGATTACCTACTTGTTCCTAAGTTTTTTCTAACAAAAGAAGTGAAAATGTCAAATGTGTTAGAATATACGCTTAACGCTAGAGGGGGGGGGTGAATAGCGTTATAATAAAAAACAGTGTAAATTTGCGGAATTAAAATTGCAGGAATAACGTAAGTGCAGTAATTAAAATGATAAGGAGAGAACACACCGGATTTTATCCTGGTTCACCACAACGTGTGGTTAGTCCAGTCCCCGAGAGACTCTCTCGAGTTTTACACTAACTTCGTTAAGCTTACGGGTGCCTAACAAACCGTTACACTTGCTCGTAGATATACACTCTACAAGACTTCAACCTGCTCGAGGATACCGCACCTCAAGACTTCAATACAAGGAACTACTTTTCCTTCTTACAACAAGGGATTAGACTATCCCTTCAAGTGTGTACAAACACTTAGCACTCACTTAAACAGAACTCTCTTGAAGAGTAGACATGAGTAAATAAATACGCTCAAGAACACAACAACTTAGTCAAGAGTTTGGCTCTCAAAAACTTATGAAATGAATATAAAATGATTGCAAAGAGAGTATGTAAGCTTTAGCAAGAATGTAATCAGTTGTTGTTGTTAGAAGAGTGAATTTGAGTTGTATTTATAGTGCTCAAAACATCCAAGACCGTTGCTTAATTGCCAATCACAAATTGCTGATTTTGTGCTAGGATAATCGATTATCTGATTCTGCATAATCGATTATCTGCCAACGTTCAAAAATCAATCCCAGATTTTAAGCAGAATAATCGATTATCCAAATCGTATAATCGATTACCTGACAACGTTAAAAAATGAATCCCCGATTTTATGCTTAATATAATCGATTGTCTGATTGTACATAATCGATTATCTTTCAGTGTTTGAAAATACTTTGGCAACGGTCTTTAATATAATCGATTACCAGAAAAGCCATAATCGATTATTTTGCTACTTTGAAAAATCTGATGCTCACTGTCTCAACATAATCGATTAGTCTAAGGCACATAATCGATTATCTTGTAGCTTTGAAAAATATGGTGAACACTGCCTTAACATAATCGATTATCATAAGGTACATAATCGATTATCTTGTAGCTTTAAAAAATCTGGTGAACATTGCCTTAACATAATCGATTATCATAAGGTACATAATCGATTATCTTGCAGCTTTGTAAAATCTGGTGTACACTGCCTTAACATAATCGATTATCATAAGGTACATAATCGATTATCTTACAGCTTTGTAAAATCTGGTGTACACTGCTTTAACATAATCGATTATCATAAAGTACATAATCGATTATCTTTGTCCAAATTTGAAGGACATGTTTAAAATTCATTTTGGTTAAAATGAAATGTTTGAAAATCATTTTGCTTTAAATTAAAGATGCATGGTTTGATAAAAATGATTTTACGAGAGAAGCCAAGTCTTGAATCAATTGTCGGATCAAGATCACAATTATAGAACGACTCATGTATAACTTTGTTGCTTTACTTAATCTTGATCTTTGTTTCTCTTGTGCTTGGACTTCGGCATATGTCAATGTTCCGTTCACGTCGGTTTGTCATTTATCAAAACCTACAAATATGAACACACGTTTAGTTTAGCGACTTGAGAACGTGTTTCAACAAAATGCCTCATGTTTAGATGTTAGAAACAGTGTCTAAGTAAACCTAGAGTAATCATCAACAAGCACCATAATATATCTCTAATCACATATGCTCAATGTTATCATTGGTCCACAAAGATCCATATGGATCAGTTCCATCTTTCTGGTGGTGCTTACGATTTTCTTGATTTGAAAGAGGATCTTACCTGCTTCCCCTAGCACTAGCCTCACAAATTCTATCTTCCTTGAACTTAATGTTAGGCAGTCCTATCACCAAGTCCTTGGAGGCTAGTTTATTGAGTTGACTTCGACTGGTATGTACAATCTTTTGTGCCAAAGGATAACATCCTAATCCAACACACTTAAACAAGTGAGTTCATTATCTGAGAGTCTGGATAGATCCACAGTATATATATATATATATATATATATATATATATATATATATATATATATATATATATATATATATATATATATATATATATATATATATATGGTCTTCACTCTTTTTCCTTGTAAAACTATCTTTGTCAATGATAAGTGTCACGACCCAAACCGAAGGGCCGCGACGGGCACCCAGTGACTTAGCTAACCGAGTATCAATGTAACATATCTTTCTTATCATACTACCATGAGTAAATGAGCCAGAAAACCCGTCATGAGATAACAAGAATAAAACATAGGGGAATACTCAACATATGAAGACCAAACATGGTATACAAACTAATATATGTGACATACGGGCCTATAAGGCCGACATGACCAATTGTAAACTCAAAACATAAGCCGAAAAGGCCATTCAAGTATCCATATACTTGAAATCTATCTACAAGCCTCTAAGAGTACATAAAAGTATAAAGGCCGGGACAGGGCCCCGTCATACCAATCAATACATATTCAAAACATACTGACCAAATAGGCAATTTCGGAGCAAGTGGAGTGCACAAATACCTTTGCTGAGATGATAGCCTACTAAGAGTACTGTCAACCTATCAATCGGGACCTTTGGGCATGAAACATAGTGTCCCTCAGCAGAAGGGACGTCAATATGATATGAAATGCATAATACATATATATTCATCAACTATTTAAAAACATTCGCCTATGTGGGTATCAACATCATCATACCGTACCCGGCCTAAAAGAGGACTCGCTACAAATTTACCCGACCATTATAAGGCTCGGTAGAATCGTATTCAGCCATGTAGAGCTCGGTAAACCCAACTGATCAGTGGCTGCACAATAGGTGACGTACTCGGCCGACTATAGCGCAACTCGGTAGAGTAAAATAGATACATATATATAATGCATGCTCGACTCATGGAATCACTTTCTAAACCTTTCAAAGTGACGTAAGGTCGTTGCACCTTTGATGAACAATATGGACATCATACCATCAACATGAACATCACTACGACTCAAGGATCATACATACTTTCTTAGAATAAATTTTTACGGAAAGAACAACATGGACAACATTAGTTGCTATGAGTAGATTCATTATGAAATAGCATATTCATTTCACAATAGATTGTGCCAAAATAAAGAAGGACATGCCTTAACATACCTTTGAAATCTTCTATCCAATCGTCGAGCAAGCTCAATATGATCTTCATACGTCTACAATGAGTAGACCGACTTCGTCGTCATCACATAAGTGTTATAACTCTCATACTTGGAAATAAATATTCTACAAGAAAACAGACAGCACTCCCCCTATTTGTACTACATCCCATATGTTACCAAAAGTTACCGAATAGTCCCAACAACAGTAGTATAATTTACAATAAGCTCCTCCAATTTGTTCAACAGCCATTTTGAGCGGCAAGATCAATTTACGATTAACAAAATATGGTTTGAATCCAATTCCTTTTCCATGAATCTGCCTACAAAAAATATAACATCATACTTATGCTTACCATATAATATTCAACCTAAAACATCATAAGCGTAATCTTCAAATATAGTCCACACACCTATCACATTAACCTTTATCGTCAAAATCTTATTTTTCGTGTTATCTTCTTCAATACACTGAATTAGCACATAGATAAGATTAAAAAAAGCATCAACTACATAATAAAACTATTTATAACAATTTCCATCTACAACAAACAAACCTCAATACAACCCACAAAAATGATAACGATTTCTTATGCCATGTCAATTACTATCCTGTAGATTTTCACTCAAACAACTCAACCAACATATGATTGAACTTAAGCACAACCAAGAAAATTATTTACTTACCTTATGCAGTAGGTACAACTTGAAATCCCCATCTGGTTTAGTTCACAACAACCCTCAATCACACCACAACACTGTAGGAGTTGTATTTTCTTAATCAATTTTTGCGTTCATGTTGGTGTGTAAATACTTGTATTTTACCTTGAAGCTCTAATATACATGGAGGTGGTACTGATTCTTATATTAATAATAAATAACAACACGAAATTTGAGGTTACTTACCTTTGAAGAACCCTCCAAAACAGCCACAAGAGGAAGAATTACGATCTAACAAGCACCACAGGATTTCTAGCATTATATTCATGTTTTTATCTTAGGTTTTCACCATAGTATCATGGAGGAACCATTGGAGAGCAGTTAGGAGGGTTTAGGAACTGTTGTGGATGAGAAAAACGAGTTAAAACGACATGTAAATCACTAAATACAAGCTGACATTTAAACCGACTTTGTGGGTCCCATGGGAGCTGCTTGTGCAGTCTCGCAAAAATGCGAGTATCTCTCTTGTCTGATATTGTATCGACGAACGGTTTAATTTGTTAGAAACTAGAATCGTGTATATTCAATTTGATATATAGATAATCCCTTGATTCTAAGTATATTGGGAGAAAGGGCAGCTACATTTGACCTAAATTTCAGCATATTATGTATTGAACTTGGGGTGACCTTTTCCAACTTTTGTTCCATATCTCGCTTGACTTCAAAACATAACACCAACTATCATATGACTAAAATAACTCATAATATAATCTCCTTATAATGTTAATAACCCTAGTCTCACCCCAAAAGTACATGGTAAACCATTCCAACTTTTCGACATTCGACGAAATTTATTTTCTTCAATTCATTTAGCTTCTAAGCCTTCAAAATATCTTGCTACTTGGTATTAATGATCTTATATATTAGTAACCTCCATTTTAACATTATGAACTAACTTTGAAAACTTTTCAAAGATGATTCCCTTTCTGAGCTTACATTAATTGACTAATGATGTACTTTTACGTACGAAAATATGGGGCGTAACATCATTCCCCTCTTTGGAACATTCATCCTCGAATGTTGACTAATACGCTTATCAGTCTCATAACATGTAGCGCTTAAGAATACTTTGATATTGTCCTTGACATCTAGGAATTATTCTGTAAATAAATCCAAAGGCTGGGGTGTCCCCCCCTTTAGGGCTCTTTCTCGTACGACGACAATAATGGCATCATAATCTCCTCTCATATTTTGGAACCCTTATCAATATACTATTGATTCACCTTAATGTTGATCTATAATCTACCACTGATGACTTGAAACCTCTTATGTAATACACTGTCAATAAGGCTCACATCTCTTCGAGGAGCATCTGAAGTGGCTTTCATTATCCACATAGGGGCAATACCATACTTCAACAATTGTATTTCAAATCATCCAGTGTGATTCATCTTATTATCTAATCCCGTGCCATCCATAAAATATCTTCTCTTTGAATCATTACTCAATTGAAAGCCTAAATATCATCATTTTACTATTTACCATAATTACACCCTTACCTTACGACCATGGCAGCATTTCATCTCTTCTAATTGATCCTAGTCTTAGACTCATCTATGTTCATTCAGGCTATATCGAGCTTTCAATAAGTTACGGAAGCTATCAGTTCTCTTGTTGTGATGGGATTAATCCCGAGGATTCACCTACTCTTGTCACCTTCTCACTTGTCTTTTCTTATCCTTACTCCTATCTACCTAAAACCTTGTCACTCTATGATAATTTAGCTTGCGACCTACATATATCTATTTATACTATTCCAAACTTTCTTTAACTTGCTAGCACCATAGATTTCCTTTCATGCCTTCTCAGTTGCCTTTAAGCATAGACAATTACTTTGTCTGGTCGTTCTACCACTTGTTGCATAAATACTTGGCTTGTCTTATTACCCACGAATACTGTAATTTCCTGTACCTCATATGATCTCAAACATCACTTTTGATTTTTTTCCATTCATTAGCCATGATAGATGCCACTTTCTTATGGAGTGTAAAATTTTGTAGTGAGACTGTTGTCACAACACCATTTCTTCTTCAAGTTACTATACTTAGGTCAAAGCCATCTTCTTTTTTCCCCATCCAGTCTTTCATTGTAGTACTTAAATGAGATCATCTAACTCCTATAAAGCTGCAAGTTGATTACGTGGTATACCCGAAGGAATTTTTGATGTTCTCAATTTCTTATAATTATCCTCAGTTACCTACCTCCGTGCCCTTGTGTCGTAGGGTTGGTTCTAAACTGAAATTTTGGCTATCTCCCTGGTGGCACTTTCTTTTATTTCCGTAAAACTCATACGGTATTTTTAACTACCCCAACTACGAAATGATTTTCTTGAGGACCATGATGTCCTATTTGCGATAGTGAATTCACTGTGTTGGGTTCACTATAGTTATCTTGGACAATCTGCTGATTTGTCCGTATCCTCTTGTCTAGCCATAACTAGGCTCTTCCTTAATAAACAACTAACTACTCGTTGGTCCATTCTCATATCTAAATTTTATGTAATCTCTCTTGGGATATATCCTTTGTCTTAACTTATCTCTCGTCACTAGCTTCTGATGTATCAAGTGTCCATTCACAGTTATTTATCAATAACATCCTGGCTGAAAACTTTTACTGCCTCTCCCTGGTGTCGTGCTTGTATAATATTCTGCAGTCGCAACATATCAGTAGGAACGGAAAATGCAACATCATCCCCTTCTCCTTTTTACCACATTCTTCCTTTACCATTCCATCGTTACCTGAACCACTTAACTCTGACTTAATACCATATCACACCATCTTTCCCCTTTTAGGGGAGTACCAACATTTAGTACTACGACGATCTATCTATAGATGCTTTTCCTCTTCATCTTTGGCGTCTTTTCACATCATCAATGACCCTTACTCAGCTTATGGTAACCCTTCTGTACCAGGGATAACTGAATTTCTTGCGCACGAAGGTGTCACCTAGTGTAACTGGCACACTTAGTCCCTTAAGATTAACTCTGCTCAAAGTGTTTTGTATAGGGAAGCATCTTCCTAAATGACCTTTAAAGGTTATTCGTCCGTTATCTATTCTATTATTATCAAAATGTGATCTCCAAAGTTATCACGGTGTCGGCTATTATCAACTCATTCGGTCCCTAATTCATGTTCGATTTTATCTTATTTACTATCCCATACTTCTTTCTATTACTCCGAGATCTACCTTTTCCTTCTGGTAATCACATCAAGATCACAACTCATTTATCAAAATAGGGATATAGCTTTATGGCTTATACACTTTTATTTCATCATGGCCTGTCACCTTTTGTCTTTCCCTTCAGTTGATTGTAAACTCTGTCATCCTGTGATACCATTTATCACACCTTACTCATAATACTTTAGTTACTCTCCTCTTATTCTCCTGCTAATATTTCTATTTATCACTTTATTCTGAATATTCAACAAAATATTCTTCACTTTTAGCTCCCCTTGCTCCATCCACTGGCTCTTCAGGTCGCCTAGTATTCTCTCTTTACTAGAGATGGGAGCCATAAAAAGGTAAATATTTATCTCTTGTAGCATTGTGCTGATCATCTAAATTTTTTGGACATTCTAGTATTCATTTCTAAATGCACTATTCTAGATTGCACCATAGGGGTGTCTCAAAAGGAGAACTATTACCACATTTGCAATATCCTTTGGAAATGTTAGCTAATAATAATAATCCATCTACCATTTTGGGTTACACTAGCCCCAATTAGATCTTGCTATCCCATTCTTCTCTTAAACTATATCTGTCAACTCCCATAGGGCATATTGAGATAGGTGTGGCTAATTGAATAGATCTCTGTTATTGTTGAAAGTAACTTAGAGTACATATATTTCTCTGCGTGAACTAAAAACCTTCACTAACTGGTACCTCGTAACCTTTGCCACCTTTCTTGTTTTACTTGGTTAAACTTGTATCTACCTTCTGATTCTCTTGTTGCTCTATTAATCATATGGGTGGATAGATATTCATGCCTTAGGCCTTCTTATGAAGAAACTTACGCGTCTTAGAACACACATAATCTACTGAAGACCTTACATTTAGTCATCATAAGCATGATGCAAAATTGTGTTCCATTGGCTCGACTCTTCTACTGCAACATTCAGTCTCTTACCAACTATATGTTTGGATGAGGTATCATTGTGCTACAAATAAAATAGAATTTAGAAGTTTGAATTCTTATATTTACCACACGATCTAGAGTAAGAAGAAAGAGTGACAATCCCAAATGTCTTGTAGCATCCTGCTTATAAGTGTGGTGCACAACACACCCATAAACAAGACTCTACCAGACACGATTTGTGGACTCCCTAGAACAGAACTGCTCTGATACCACTTTTGCCCCGACCCAAACCGAAGGGTCGCGCCGGGCACCCGATGACTTACCTAACCGAGTAGCAATGTAACATATCTTTCTTATCATACTATCATGAGTTAATGAGCCAGAAAACCCGTCATGAGATAACAAGAATAAAACTTAAGGGAATACTCAACATATGAAGATTAAACGTGATATACAAACTTATATATGTGACATACGGGCCTATAAAGCCAACGTGACAATTTGTAAACTCAAAACATTGGCCGACAAGGCCATACAAGTATCTATACACCTGAAATCTATCTATAAGCCTCTATGAGTACATATAATTATACAAGTCGGGACAGTGCCCCGCCATACCAATCAATACATATTCAAAGAAAACTGACAAAATAGGTAACTCCGGAGCAAGTGGAGTGCACCAACACCTTCGCTGAGTTGATAGTCTATTAAGAGGACTGTCAACCTATCAATGGGACCTACGGGCATAAAAACACAGCGTCTCCAGGCAAAAAGGACATCAGTACGATAATGTACCGAGTATGTAAGGCTAGAAAGCATTAACAAGAACAGTAATGTAAAGTGAGATAGAGGAGATACAACCTGTAACATCTGAGTGCTCTGGGAGCTATTGATATGAAATGCATAATACATATATATATTCATAAACATTTTAAAAATATTCGCATATGTGGGCATCATCATCATATCGTACTCGGCCTCAAAGAGGACTTAGTAAAAACGTCCCCGGCCAGTATAAGGCTCGGTATAATCATACTCGGCCACATAGAGCTCGGTAAATCCAACTAATCGATGGTTGCACAATAGTGTCATACCCGGTCGACTATAGCGCGGCTCGATAGAGTAAAATAGATACATATATATAATACATGCTCCTCATGGAATCACTTTCTAAACCATTTAGAGTGACGTACAGTCGTTTCATCTTCGATTAACATTATGGACATCATACCATCAATATGAACTTCAGCAGGACTCAAGAATCATACACACTTTCTTAGAATAAATTTATACGTAAGAACAACATGGACAACCTTAGTTGCTAGTAGTAGATTCATTATGAAATAGCGTATTCATTTCACATTAGATCATGCCAAAAGAAAGAAGGACGTGCCTTAGCATACCTTTGAAATCTTCTATCCAATCGTCAAGAAAGCTCAATATGATCTTCTTACATCTACAATGAGTAAACCGACTTCATCATCATCATATAAGCGTTGTAACTCTCATAATTGGAAACCAATATTCAACAAAAAAGCGGACAGCACCTCCCCTATTTTTACTATATCCCATATGCTACCAAAAGTTACCAAACAGCCCAAACAACAATAGCATAATTGACAATAAGCTCTCCAATTTGTTCAATAGCCATTTTGAGCGGCAAGATCGATTTACGATTAACAAAATATGGTTTGAATCCAATTCCTTTTCCATGAATCCGCCTACAACAAATATAACATCATACTTATGCTTACCATATCATTTTCAACCTAAAACATCATAAGCGTAATCTTCAAATATAGTCCACACACCTAGCACATTAACCTTTATCGTCAACATCTTATTTTTCGTGTTATCTTCTTCAATCCACTGAATTAGCACATAGATAAGCTTAACAAAAGCTGCCACTACATAATAAAATTATTTATAACAGTTTCCATCTACAACAAACCATATATATATATATATATATAACCTGAATACAACCCACAAAAATGATAACGATTCCTTATGTCATGTCAATTACTATCTTGTAGATTTTCACTCAAACAACACAACCAACACATGATTGAACTTAAGAACAACCAAGAACATTATTTACTTACCTTAGGCAGTATATACAACTTGAAATCCCCAGCTGGTATAGTTCACAACAACCCTCAATTACACCACAACACTAAAGGAGTTGTATTTTCTTCTTGAATCAACTTTTGCGTTCATGTTGGTGTGTAAATACTTGTATTTCGCCTTGAAAATCTAATATAAATGGAGGTGGTGCTGATTCTTATATTAATCATAAATAACAACACGAAATTTAAGGATACTTACCTTTGAAGAACCCTCCTAAACAGCCACAAGATGAAGAACTACGATGTAACAAACACCACGAGATTTCTAGCGTTATATTCATATTTTTATCTTAGGTTTTCATCATAGAATCATGGAGGAACCCTTGAATAGCAGTTAGGAGGGTTTAGGAACTATTTTGGATGAGAAAAACGAGTTAAAACGACATGTAAATCACTTAAATACAAGCTGACATTTAAACCGACTTTGTGGGTCCCATGGGAGCTGCTTTTGCAGTCTCGCGAAAATGCGAATATCTCTCTAGTCCGATATTGTATGGACAAATGGTTTAATGCGTTAGAAATTAGAACTGTGTATATTCAATTTGCTATATAGATAATCCATTGATTCCAAGTATATTGGGAGAAAAGTGCAGCTACATTTGACCTAAATTTCAACACATTATGAATTGAACTTGGGGTGACCTTTTACAACTTTAATTCCACAACTCTCTTTTAAATCATAACACCAACTATCATAAGACTAAAATAACTCATAATATAATCTCCTTATAATGTTAATAACCCAAGTCTCACCCCAAAAGTACATGGTAAAACATTCCAACTTGTCGACATTCGACGAAACTTATTTTCTTCGATTCGTTTAGCTCCTAAGACTTCAAAACATCTTTCTACTTGGTATTAATGACCGTAAATATTTGTAACCTCCAATGGTAACATTATGAACTAACTTTGTAAACTTTTCAAAGATGATTCCCTTTCTGAGCTTACATTAATTGAGTTATGACGTACTCTTACGTACGAAAACATGGGGCATAACAATAGGATTAATCACAAAGCATTTTATAGAGGTGAATGCAACCATGTTACCTCTATTACACAATTGTGATACACTTATCAGATTGTACTTCAGTCCTCTATCAAGTAGACATTCTCAATAGAGTGAGAATCAGTCTTACTTACCTTCTCAACCCCAATGATCTCACCTTTCTTCCCATTTCCGAATGAGACATTACCTCATTTAAGGTCCTCAAGTGAAAGGAACTGGTTCTTGCTTCCTGCCATATTCTTTGAGCATCCAAAATCCATGTATCGTATTCGGATACTCCACTTCACTTAGAACTGCAAAAGGAAATCAGGGGTTAGTCTTAAGAATCATATTTGGATGCTCCTCTTCACTTGGAACTGCAAAAGGAAATCAGGGGTTAGTATTAGGAATCCAAACTAGTTTAGGTCTCTTTCCATAGGCAAAAGAGTGAATCAAATTCTGTTTACCCAACTTGGTAGCCTATTCTTCCCTTGAACAAATTCTTTGTTCTTTTGACTTGCCTTTTCTTTCGTAGTGCATTCACTCTTATAGTGACCTGTTTTACCACATTGTGTGCAAATACTGATCTTAAGAAATGTGAGATACATGCTTTTGGGATCCCACTTAGGTGTCGAGTTCTCAAAGCCAAGTCCTCTTCTGTTGCTACTATGGTGTTCTTGTAGCCATGAAAGTACATTAGAGGACCTATTCCATTTACAAGTTCTGTGTAGCTCATGCTTGACCTTATTTATATCCTTATTTAGGCTTCTTATTTGCTCATCTCTTTTGTATAACCCATCTTTTATTTTTCCTACATTTTCTTCTTGAGTAAGTTATGTGTGATCAGTTGTATTTTACCTATTCCTAATTTCATTTTTAGATTTTCATATCTATGTTCTAGGACAATTGTGTCAGGTTCATGAACCTGGTTCTTCAACACAGTATTTTCACTCTCAGTTTCACTAGCCCTAAGTTCCATGTTTTTGCACTTAGCTTTTAGAACTACACATTCTTTTGACAGTTATTCCTGTTCATTATTTACATCCTCAGATTCATCAATTAGCTCTAGAAGTAACTCAGATAACCTTTCCTAAGACAAAAATTTAATTTTGTATTTGAGATGAAAAACACTTACCTCATCTTCTTCATCAGATTCTCCAACAACCATAAGTGCTCGTTCATCATCATCATCATCTGAGCGTTCATCTAAGCTATCTCCCCAAGCAGTGACCATAGCCTTTGTTGATACTTTATTATTACTTTTATTGGGTTGAACCTATTCCTTCTTCGTGTTCCTTCGTTTATCTCTTTCCTTCTTCTATTCAATTTTCCACAGAGGACAGTTCTTAATATGGTGATCGGTCTTTTCACACTTGTAGAAACCATCATTAGTTTGCTTCTCAGGAGCTTTTGATTGCTGCACCTTCCACTTCTTGAAGAGACCTTTCCTCTCCTTAGGTACTTCTTGAAGTCTTTTATGATCATAACTATTTCATCATCTTCCAGATCGGAACCTTTAGTGATTCTAAGAGCCAAACTTCTTTCCTTATTAGGTACATCCATCTTTATGGTCTGTCTCTTAAGTTCATAGGCGGTAAGATTTCCAATTAGTTCATCCGGTGGGAGAGTGGCAGTATACTTTGATTTGTGGATGACAATGATTTTACTCTTCCAAGTGATAGGCAAAACTCTAGTCAATATCATTTCGACCCTTTCTTCTTCAATAATCTTTCCAAGAGATTTTAGCTCATTTTCCAGTGTAGTGAACCTTGTGTATATTTCTTGAATAGTTTCTCCTTCCTTCACCGCAAAACTCTCATATTGAGAGTATAGTAGAGTTTCTTTGTATCTCTTCACCTGAGGTGTTCCTTCGTGAGCCATTTGCAGTATGTCCCAAATTTGCTTAGAAATGGTACAACATTCGATTCTGTTGTACTCATCTGGACCAAGTCCATAAACAAGCCATTTTTTAGTTTTAGCATTCTTCTCCCACTTCCTCAAGTCCTTAGTAGCGCAATCAGCTTTTGTTTTTGGCACATCTACTCCTTCAGCATTTTTCTTCAAGGTAGCCAGTAGATCATCAGTGATAATGTATCATAGCTCATAGTCATCTCCAATAATATAATCTCTCATTTTTTTTTCTACCAAGAGTAGTACTGGACATTAAAGAGTGGTGGCCTAGCAGTGGATTGCCCTTCCTAGTTTCCAGGTGGTGCACTTATGTTGATCTTCTCCTTAGGTATAAGCCTCTTCAAGGATAACCCGCTCTGATACTAATTGAAGATTTATACTTCAATACCACACAAGAGGGGGGATGATTTGTATGGTGTCCAATTGTCACGTGCACAAATTATAGAAGGTCCCGGTTCTTATATGTTTTCTTTATATTGCAACTGCAAAAATAATAAATGCAAGAAGTACACAAGTATTTTTACATAGAAAACACCCTTCTTAAAGGGGTAAAAGAACATGAACTACTACTCAATAGGATTTTTCCAATAATTCACTGAATCACTGAGCCAAAACATCATTTACATAACTCTTTGTAAACCTGGGATTACCTTTAATCCCATTGTGGCAACCAGCCTCTAACTGTTGCGACAATTTTAAGTTAACTCCAAATTGAATACTCAGAGTACCTAATACAATTGCTTTTAGATAAAGTTGAAAGGTACAAATGAAAACACCTACTACAATTGAACTAGAATAAAAGACAGACACCTAGAACTGATTCTTCTATCTGGTTCATGTAGCTACATGATCGCACTCTTAAAACTCACAGTAATTTTTCACAAAATGCCTAGCTATTTTACTCTTAATTCGTGCTTAACTTCAGTATTTGTGTGTACATGTAAAGTGAGAATATATTGCAATTTATAGAGTTAGTAGAATAGGAAATAACTAGAGTTGTAATGATATACTCTTCCATAGTGGAAGAGTTATAGTTATCTTTAACTTCTAACTCCTCTCGTATCTTGGATAATGTTCTCTTCGAGTAAAAAGTCCTTCTCCTTATCATTTTTCCAACATTTTCGATCAGGAGATATCATATATAACAACTTAAGCTTATCTTCCTCACGTGCCTCCCTTATGCTTGAATCTTTCTGTGTCTATGTACACTGTGTATGGAATGGTTCATGCTTGAGTTCCTTTGTCAATCATCAAAATAAATTTTACTTTGGTCAACAGCAGCCAAAATCTATGTCCAAACAGAAGCGTAGAGTTTGCTTCAACAATTTGAAGAAAACTTTCCATTTTATTTGATGTTTTGGAAAAAAAATTTACTACAAAAACTACTTTTCATTGACATACTAAGGAAAGAAAAGCCTTTTTTAGTTATTGCAAAAACTAAATCAAACTTTTTCAATTCTTGCAGATATTAAAAAACTTACATTTGTTAGTGTTTTTGACAAGAGGGGTTGCTCTGATGGTAATCAACCCCCACTTCCAACCGAGAGGTTGTGTGTTCGAGTCTCCCCAAGAGCAAGGTGAGAAGTTCTTGGAGGGAAGGATGCCGGGGGTCTATTTGGAAACAGTCTCTCTACCCTAGGATAGGGGTAAGGTCTGCGTACACTCTACCCTCCCCAGACCCCACTAAGTGAGATTATACTGAGTTGTTGTTGTTGTTCATTTGTTAGTGTTTGGTCGAAAAGCTGTTTTTGCAAAACTTGAATCCTTAAAATGTTAACCTGCCGTTTCTAGGCAATCCAATTCGAGCCACTACTAATATAAAGGGAAAATGTCCATATTTCACCTTGTACTTTGGCAAAAATGTATTTTACTATATGTAAGGCAAAAGGCATAATTAGACAAAATTTTAGAAAAAATTTCACAGATGTAGCAGCATTATGTATTTTACACACAAGGCAACTAAATAATTATGTTCCTAGCACGTATTCTTTAAACCATGTACCTTAAATCACGCATCCAAAGAGTTTGATCAGTTACATTAATTCTCCTCAATTAAGATGATTAACATCCTTAGCATTAGACAATTGCATCATTCGTAACGGTCATAATCCTTTGTATTCCATATATTACATAAAGAGATGAAAAAGGAATCAAATCAAAAGAACTTTGTACAGTGTGAAAATGCTCTCAGCGCATTTTAGAGAACCAATAGAACAGTGATTTCATCTTCGGTGCACAATAGCAAGGTTGCAATTAGCGCCGGAAATGGCTCGACGCCGGCGAAACGCTGCTCTGAATGCTCCGATAGCACCTCCTCAACTTGTCACCCCTGCTCACGGTGTTGCTACGACACTGGAGCCCCTGACGTTTGGTAACTTCCTTCCACAGAAGTACCAATCGCTAGTGACTTTGCATGCAGAGGTTGAAGAAGCTGTCAATACAACTCCGATGATTAATGAAGAGATGATTAACTCGACTGCGAGACGATTACAATTTTCTGAAGTGATAGAACCTGCAAAATCAGTACAGACTGCTGCTGAAGTTGTCAGAGGAAATAGAAATGCACAAATGGGTAAGTCTCTTTCATTTGTACCCCCGATTGAAAGAGATGGACAGAAAGTGGTTAAGCTCAGTGTGGAGGATCTACAATCTCAAGTAGATTACTGGGCAAATGCATTAATAGGATATGTTATTGGTGACAATCCTAATGCTAAATTGATGGAGAATTTTGTGATGCATGTTTGGAACTTTGTATCCAAACCTCAGATTCTGTTGCATGCTGAAGGGTACTGTATATCTCGGTTCAATAGCAAAGAGGATAAAGAGATGGTTATACAATCTGGACCATACTCGTACAGAAACAAGCCTATGGTGCTGAAACCATGGGAGATTGACTTCTCCTTTCAAAATGATGTGCTTAGTACTGTACGTGTATGGATCAGATTCCCAGGCCTTCCAGTGGGTTATTGATCAGTGGATGTTTTGAGCAACCAGTGCAGTGGGCAAACTACTGTACACAGATAAATTCACGGCGCACTATGAGAAAATCTCCTTTGCGAGAGTTTTAGTAGAAGTTGATGCTGCTTATCCTTTGCCTGACCAGATTGAGATTGACACTCCTTATGGTATGAAAGTGTAGCAGATAGAGTATGACTGGAAGCCAAGCTTTTGCAATCATTGTTTAAAATTTGGCCATGATGCGATTGAATGGTGGCACAACACCAGCAATGATGCAGAGATGGCAAGGGGTGAACAGGCAAAGGGAAGAAGGCAGAGAGCTAGGAGACTAAGGCAGAATCCTAAGCAGGAGTGGATACCTAAGTCTGTTACAGATGAAATAGGTCCTATTCTAGCTCAACCTAAGAATATTATTGAAACTATGCAAATGGAGGCTAGTACAAATGGACATCAACAACATACTGGTGCTGTACAGATGGTGAATAATACTATGCCTCAGCAGGAATTAGATGACCATGGCAGAAACACAGCAGCTTCAGGGATCCCTTCTGGACTCAATGAGGTTATGAATGCAAATGCAGATAAAGGGAAGTCTAATGCAGTTATTATGGATGATGGCAGAAGAGGACAAAAGGTGGATCCAGGACCTTCTTGGAGTATTGTGTCTAATACTTCATGATTATTACTACTTGGAACATTAGAGGGCTTAATCAAGCACACAAACAGGAGGAATTAAAAAGCTTGCTGTCTGTAAATAAAGTAGATATTATAGGTGTGCTTGAAACTAGAGGTAAGGAGCATAAAGCTAAAAGGATACTGGCAAAGGTTGCTAAAGGAAGGAAGGTTCAATGCAACTATGATAAGGCTGTCAATGGCAGGATTTGGTTGCTATGGAAACCTCATATTCAAGTCTCTATCTCTACTGTGACTGATCAGTTCATACAATGTATGGTAGAAGATGCTCAAGGTTCAATCAGAATTCATTTGAGTGTAGTCTATGCTCATAATACTGCAGGCAATAGGGAAAAGTTATGGTGTGATTTAAAGGCAGAAAACATTCCCAGCCAGGATCCTTGGTTACTTAGTGGGGATTTCAATACTGTTTTGAACTCTGAAGACAGAATTGGATCTCCTGTCACTGATGCTGAAATCAAGGATTTCAAAGAAACTGTAGATGTCATTCAACTTACTCCCATCAGAGCCAACGGATGGTATTATACCTGGTCTAATAAACAGGATGCTAATACTAGAGTATATAGCAAAATTGACTGGGCACTTGGTAACTTCCAATGAATTCAACAGTATGGGCATCTTGAGGCTGAATACATGAACCCTTCTGTATCTGATCACTCTCCTATACTTATCAAGTCTGGAAGTCAAAGGCAATTACACCCCAAACCTTTCAGATTCTACAATGCAGTTATGGAGGATCCTCAGTTCAAATCCATTCTGGAACATGCTTGGGCACATCACTGTGAAGGACCACCTATGCAGAAGGTATCGACTAAGCTGAAAAT
Source organism: Nicotiana benthamiana (assembly GCA_034376525.1). Classification (NCBI taxonomy): domain Eukaryota; kingdom Viridiplantae; phylum Streptophyta; class Magnoliopsida; order Solanales; family Solanaceae; genus Nicotiana; species Nicotiana benthamiana. The sequence goes on from CM067330.1 coordinate 97,092,797, forward strand.
TTTGAAGCAACAACTGAAAGGTATAAATAGCCAGATGTCTTCCTATAAGTAGAAGCTTGTTCAAGCTAAAGAAACATTGGATATTGTACAGAGACAGATGCAACACAATCCATTTGCACAGAATTTGTTAAATGCTGAGAAAAATGCACTGTATGAAATTGAGAAATGGAGCAAGGTGGAGGAACAGATTATGAGGCAGAAATCCAAAGCCACCTGGATTGAGTGTGGAGATGCTAACACAAAGTATTTTCATGCTCAATGGAAGATCAGAACTAGCCAGAATAATATAGCTCTATATATACTGATCTAGGTGATAAACTGACAGATCCAATAGCTGTAGAACAGGAATTTATCCAAGTGTTCAAATCATTGATGGGAGAATGTTCTGATGAAATTCCTTGTATCAATACTGTTGTTATGAAAGAAGGTCCTTGCCTCAATGCAGTACAACAGAGAGGATTAATCCAAGAAGTCACAGTGGAAGAGATTATAGAAGCTATCAAGGAGATGCCAAAGGATAAAGCCCCAGGTGTGGATGGTTTTCCTGTGGAGTTCTTCACAAGCAACTGGGAGATAGTACAAGAGGATATAGTTACTGCTACTATGGATTTCTTTACTACATGCAACCTGCCCAGCATGATAAATACTACAACAATTGCACTTGTGCCTAAAAGCAATAATCCTACAACTGTCAAAGATTGTAGACCTATTGCCTGATGTACAACTGTATACAAAATCATTTTCAAGATCATTACAAAGAGGATGAAAATTGTTATTGGCAGCATAGTTGGCCAGGCCCAGTCAGCATTTATTGAAGGAGGAACATCATTGATAATATATTGCTCAGTCATGATCTTTAAGGGATATACAAGAAAAGGTGTATCTCCTAGATGTGTCCATAAGGTGGACATAAGGAAGACCTATGATACTTTAGAATGGGGCTTCGTTAAGCAGGTTCTCATAGATATTGGATTTCCAGCAAAGTTCCTCAACTGGATAATGGCATGTGTATCTTCTGTTTCATACTTCTTGATGCTTAATGGGGGTTTCACTAAACCTTTTAGTGCAAGGAGAGGTATTAGGCAAGGGGATCCTATGTCTCCCTATTTGTTTGTTCTTGCAATGGAGTACCTCAACAGGATACTGCAACAGCTACATAGGAATGGAGACTTCAATTTCCATCCTAAATGCAGAAAACTAAACTTTGTGCATATTTGCATTGCTGATGATCTTCTCATGCTTTGCCGAGCTGATAGGACTTCTATTCAGATTTTGCAAGAGGCATTCCATAAGTTTTCTGAAGCCTCTGGCTTGAAAGCAAACATCAACAAAAGTGCTATCTATTTGGCTGGGGTACAACAATCTGTTAGAGATGAACTCATGGAGCAGTTGGGGTTCAGTGAGGGACAGCTTCCTTTTAAGTATCTTGGGATCCCTCTCAGCTCAAAGAAACTTGCTATACACCAATACTCTCCTCTGATTGAGAAGATAACTGCTAGAATCACATGTTGGTCTGCCAAAATGCTGTCTTATGCAGGGAGATGCCAATTGATAAAAGTTGTGATATTTGGCATCCAGACATATTGAGCACATGTTTTTATAATGCCAAAGAAGGTTCTGAAGGTTATTGAGGCAATCCGCAGGTCCTTCCTATGGACAGGTAGTGCTTCTGTATCCAAAAGAGCTTTGGTTGCATGGGAGAAAATTTGTAAACCTATATCTGCTGGGGGTCTTAACATCATAGATATGGCTATCTGGAATAAGGCAGCCATTACCAAACTTCTTTGGGAACTAGCCAGAAAAAAGACTGCCTCTGGATAAAATGGCTTCAATGCTATTACATAAAATAGAATGATGTTAGCACTGCACCTCTGCCAAAAACTGCCTCTTGGATTGTTAGGAATATATTGGATTGCAGGACTGATGTTATGGAGAACCAACAGCTACAAGGTAATCTCTATAACAGACTGAAGTCACAATGCAAACTGGACTAGTTCCAAATCCACAAGTTCTACCTTACTATGCTGCCTAGCTACAGTAAGGTTGATTGGAGGAATGTGATGCTGGCTGTTAATGTACAACCAAGACACAAGTTTACAGTGTGGTTAGCAGTCCAACACAGACTGCCTACCATTGACAGACTGCAGAAATTTGGAGTTGATATACCTGTTGATTGTGCATTCTGCAAACAGCAAGAAGAAAGTTTTGAACACCTTTTCTTTGCATGCCCAGTCACAAACAGATTATGGCTCAGAATATGCTATTGGATGGGTTACCAGCGAGCTGTTAGTACTTGGGAGGAAGAATTAAAGTGGATATGCAGTAAGGCTCGAAGCAGAAACTGGCATAAGGCAATTACTGCTACTGCTTTTGTCACTACTGTTGCATTGATATGGAGAACCAGAAACTCTATTAGATTTGAGAACACGTTTTTTGCTGAAGATCAATTCTGTAAAGAGGTGGCAGTGTTGATTCATACAAGAAGCAGAAAATGTAAAAAGTGACAGGAGGGGCTACGTCAACTCAATTGCTATCCTTAGCTTAGATGAATAGTTATATGATAGATTAGTCTATATGAGATTGTTTAGTTAGAACTAAATGTAAATGAGTAGTAGAATGTCCATACTACTACCATAGAAATGCATTGTACATACTTTTTGAAATCAATGAAATGACAGTTTGATCTAAAAAAAAAAAAGGAATCAAACAACTAAAACATCTAGTTTATTTCTTCATGAACCAATTCTCACACAATCTCTTCCTAATTTCTCGCATGAATATGACTTTCTCCAAACGTATTTTTTGGTATATTACATATTTAATTAGAAACATTTAATAAGATAAAAGGTATAATAATGAATAATTTCATTATATATTTATGGAATAATTATGGTATATTGTATATTTAATTATATAAATGGTATAAGGTACATAAATACTTAGAAATAATCTCGAGATATTCACAGAATGTTTAGACTCATGTAGGAGCATCCATATACATGCCAGTTAATACATATCATTTTTATATGTGAATATTCGTGCTTTAATTACGCCTTTGATTATTATTATCTGAAAAATATGTTTCTTTGATTGTGTACCATATTATTTAATCCACTATTTTTTGGTTGTTTATTTATTTTATTCTACATATTTATGTATTAAAAAGGTTTTGAAAGGTGAGTATCATTTGTCAAAAACCTTGTCACTATAATGTTGTGTTAGACTTGAATATCCGTTGTCATCTATACTCAAATTATATTGTTTTATTTGTGTAGATCACGATATTGGTCCGGACGTACTTAGGAGGAAGCCTAGGAACTCGATCAGAGACTTTCTTGTGAGCTGTTGTTCTCGGATTTGCAGCTTATGGAGCTCCTTCCCATCTATTCTACTCTTTTCTTGTTCCACACATACTTTTATATTTAAGACTCGGTTGTATTTTACTTAGTAGCTCATACTACCGATTTTGGGGTTTTATTTAGTATTTTTAGCACTTGAATGTTGATTTCAAAATTATTCATGTTGTTGTCTATATTATAACAGTCGAACATTTCTTATATTATCTTATTATGATTGTCTATGCTTGTTGGTTTGTCTAGTGAATTGGATTAGGCGGCATCACGATTATGGTGCAATATTATTATTTTCTTAAATATTATTTAAAAAATGCTCAGCCACGTAATATATAATAGGTTTGAAACTATAAACTAAAAAAAAGACATAAATGATGGCGTCCCTCACTGGGTGGTGGTGCATTTAATTTGAATATCAGTCAACTGCAAATGTAATGCATTTTGTAATTGTAAAGCCAATATGGCATTTTGCATATCAGTTATTAAAACATGTACATACTTTTTAACATGTTAACACAATTTTGGATGAGTACAAAGAGGAGGGAAACATCAAGTCTAACCTCCAATAATTTGTAAAGAGAATATCTACCTTCTTACAAAATTGCATGACTAAGCTACCTGGTTTCTATAGACTCTAAGGGGTGTTTTTGTTAAAGAGATTTGGTAGGTTATCTCGGTATGAATTTTGAGATGAAATTTATTTCGTATTTGGTTGGAGGTATTAGCTAAAACCAGTAAGAATATTTATTTTATCCAACAAAAATTGGTATAACCTATCTCATATAGGAGATGAATCGATAATTCAGATTATAATCCTAGGAGTATCCTGGTTTTGAACCAACCAATATATTGCAAGAAACTTTATCTTCCATTCAGGGGCGTATTTAGGTCTTATGATACAGGTTTAAGTGAACACATGCTTCTTTTCCTAAATCATGTAGTATAATAATATTATATTTCTTCAGAATTACTTAAATATATGTTCGTGCTTTCATGATCAAAGATTTCTATGATGCAATAATTATTGGCTACACCTCTCCGAGTGAAATTAGCGGTTCAAATTCTACTTTGGACGGTCTTATTTTCGACACGAAATATAAATATATACGTAAAAATCACTAAATTTAAAAAAATAATAATGTTAAACCTATAATTTCAGTGGTGTAGTAAGTTTATGGTAAGAGTCTATAATTAAACACAACAATTGTAAATTTTAGGTTCAAATCTTTACAATAATACATTCACCCTTATAAAATCATGGATCCATCTCTGCTTACCTCCATCCATACAAACAAACTTACCTCTTTGAGAGGTCAATGGATCTTACCTTTTCAAATGGAACTATACAATTAAAGCAACATGGGCTATGCTTTGTGATCTGGCAGAAGAGTTGGCATTTATTACTGTAAAATTGTTGTGTCATGCCTCTATCAATCTATGTAATAGGTCTCAGGGCAGAGCTGTAGTTCCGCCGACGGGCTCGGCAAAGTTCAATAGCTTTGATCCAGATTTTATTATATTGAAAAGCTTCACCTAATATTTATGAATAATTTATCCAAAACTCCGTAGTTATCTCTTTTATAATTTAAAACTCATAAATTCAAAATTTTAACTCTGTCGGTTTTATTACAGGACTATACACTAAGGCTGTATCCGGTTCCGGTTCTGGGTCTATTTGGGTCTGCGGTTCTGGTTCTGGCGGTTCCAATTCTGGCGGTTCTGAAGGTGGAACCGGCTCGTGACGGTTCCGGGTACCATCCGGTTCCGGTTCTGGCGGTTCCGGTTCCGGCGGTTCTGGCGGTTCCCGGCGGTTCTGAATTTTTTTTTTAAATCAATATCTTGTATAGTAGTCATTAGTATATTGTAGAATATATTTTATATGGTGTACTATGTTACTAGTATAGTATATATTGTGTTTGATATAGTATATATTGTGTATAAGTAGTGTATATTTTGTATATAAGTAGTATATATTGTATTTAAGTAGTATATATTGTACATAAGTAGTGTATATTATGTAGTAGTTAGTAATTAGTATAAATTGTATATAAGTAGTATATATTGATAAAAGAATGTTGTCATTAGTATATTGTGTTGTATGTTATATATTGTATGTTATATAAATATTCAAGGATTGATATAGAAGTAAAGACAAAGAAATATTGAGACAAAAGATATTCAAGGATATGATAAAGAGCATATTTATTGACCAAAATGGCATATCTTTCTTAGTCTTCCTTCCCCCAATGGAATGAGCACAACATGGTACTAATACCACCATTAAAAGGAAAAAAAACTAAAAGAAGACGTGCCAATGTACAAGTTACATCATAATTTATGCATTATTTCTAACAAATCTCATAAAACCTTCAAGGTTTGGAGGTGGTTGTGTTGGCGGTGGTGGAAATGAAGCTTATTCATCACCACTTCCGGGTGAAGTCAACAAACTAAACAAATTAGCAAGTGCGGCACTATAAACAAAACAGTTAGAAATAGTTGGATAATATTGGCCAGAAAAGCATTTGTAGCCACATGAAAATATTCTAAAAAATCTAAAAAAAATTTAACGTTAGTCCAATCTTGTGTAGTTAGCATCTCATCATCTTCATCACCACAATCCCGAGAATTATACGTAGCGTTAATTGGGTTTCTATATTCGTACGCTACTACTAAACTTTCGTACATGTAATTCCACCTAGTCGGGCAAGGTTTAGGAACCTTTCTTTCTCTAAGGCCATATTCATCACACTTTTTAAAATATTCTCTAAGTCTACTTCTACGGTTTGAATAAAATAGCCAATTAGGAGCCATTTTAACCTTTTTAATTTCTAAGTTTAATATTCTCATACCATCACCAACAATTAAATGATAAATATGACAAATACATCTAACATGGAAAATATTAGTAAAAGCAGGATTAAGTGTTCTTGTTAGCATACATATTGCACTAGTGTTGCTAGAAGCGTTATCCATAGAAATTGACATTATTTTATCACTAAAGCAAAAATATCTGCATACATCTGAAACAGTGTTAGCTATAAACCTACCAGTGTGCCGTGAATTAATTATCCTATATGCAATTATGCGTTTTTGCATTGTCCAGTCTTCGTCTACCCAATGACTGGTTACGGTTAGATAATCACAATCATTATTACTTCTACCAATATCAGTTGTAATAGACATACGATTAGTTATATTGGTAAATAATAGCGCAAATATTGTTCATATTCATGCTTGTATTTATAAATATCGGCCTTAACTGTTGCGCGAGGCCAACCTTTATACATAGGATTAAATACTCTTCTAATATAATGAATCCATGCAGGATTAGAAGCAAAAGAATAAGGCAAACACATAACAGTAATCATTTTCGCTAATTCTTCACGATCCTTATTTGGATCGTAATATAATATACCTTCGGTGAATGTGTTTATTCCTGGTTGAACTAGATTTGAACCAGTACTTGGGATAACTGTAGAATCAGCACTTATTCTCCCCTCTTGTTGCGCTTTCAATTGCAAATATCTAGCCTTATCGCTAGGGTGTAATCTTATATGCTTAACTAAACTACACATGCCGCTACGATCTCCAGTATACCTATGAACAAGTAATTTCCAAGAAGATTTACACTTAGCCTTATTTTGTTCTCTTAGTTGAATAAAAAATTGCCAAACTAATGATGTTTCTGTACGTTTAGGAGGTTGTCTACTAAAAGTGGGAGTTTGTACGGGTGGGTGTGCCGGTTCATCACCTAAGTTATGAGCAGGACTAGTAGGTGTATCATCTAAATCTACTGGAGCTTGGGTTTCATCATCATCATCCTCATTTCCCTCTAAGATAGGTGCATTAGGATAAAGAGCATTCATAATATCATTGTCTATTCTATCACCAACTGCTACATCATGTAGAAAATCAATATCGATAAATTGAAAATAAGGGTGATCACTATCAAGGATTCCGAAGGGTTCATTAGGATTTCTAGGTTGGCTACTACTTTCAACTTGCTTATCTTTTCCTTTACCGAACATTTTTTTCAACGAAAATGCCATAATAATTATAATTAAGCAAACTAACAACACAAAAAAATACTATTAGCACGTAAGAGTTGAAACGAGTTTACCGGATTGACGAACAACTTCTTGAAAATTGAAAATCGTTGAACTTGAACACTTGAAAACTTCAATTCAACAACTTCACAATTTTCACCAATTTGCAACAATAAATTAAGCACTTGCACTAGAAAGATTGAAAGAGAGCTTGAGAGAGATTGAGAGATATTGATGAAATGGTGAATAAAAATGAAAGAATGAGGGGGGGTATTTATAATTGAGAAATGGGAAATAGTGTAACTATATAAAGTTTGGGATTATTTCCAAACGGCTACTTTTTGCAAAGAGCCGTTTGGAAATAATTTTTGAATTTTTTTTTTTTTGAAAAATGCCCGTTGGGAACTGGCAGAACCGGTCCAGAACTGCGAGTCGGTTCCGGTTCTGGCGGGTCCGGTTCTGGCGGTTCCAACGGGTAAAACCGTCCCGCCACGGTTCCCTGAAATCGGTAGAATCGGAACCGCCGGAACTGACAGAACCGACAGGGCCGCAATTCCGATCCGATTTCGGTTCAGAACCGCAAAAATTACAGCCTTACTATACACTAAGCCAAAAGATGTGTGAACGGAAAAAGATCTAGTGAAAGATGCGGAGTCATGACACTGCTGGTATACTGAAATAGCACGTACGAAATCAGACTGTCTTTAACTTGACTAGTGTACCTTAATTCATTTGAAAGGACAAGCAAAATTGTAACTCTTGGCATTAAGAAAGAGTCCAACAACTACTCCCTCTCAACTCTTTCTCTATTTGAAAACGACTTAACTATAAGTTTTTTATTTAATTTTAAATAATATAATATTATACTGTGTGACACTCATATGATCATATTATTTATGGTCACCAAAGCCAATGAGAGGCTGTACATAAGTCTTTGAAGCTATATGTAAAGGTAGTGAACTCGTTTATAAACCAGCAAAGGAACTAAACCGGACCTTACGTCATCACTTTGTCATTTCTATGCTTATCTCGTCAATCCGTTAGTTCTAATGCTAGTTGTTGGGATAAAACGGTCCAAAAATACTTTTAATATGATGAGATATCATCCATTTTGGGTCAAGCTCGCACGATTTTTTCCAAAAGGTCCCACACTATTAAGAGTATCTAACTTCTTATAAGTAATTTATTTTTCGTTTTTACTTTTTATGTGAGACTTTGTTCAAACACTCCCAGCCTTACGGGGTCGTAATAAAATTGGAATTTTAAGAATAATAACATCCTTATTCCTGTAATATTTGACCTACTGTAATATTACACTACTAGAAATTTGGCAAAAATCAACCAAGGAAAATTGACCATCTTTGGTCGGTCAAAAAATTGGCCAAAAACTGACCAAAAGTTGGTCGGTTTTTCAAAATATTTTGATTTTTAATTTTTTTTTTATGAAACCGACCACTTTGGTCGATTTTTTTGGCGCAAAAATGTGAGTTATTTTTGAGTCTCGCGAATTTTCAAGAAACCGACAAACTTTGTCAGTTTTCGCAATAAAAATAAATAAATATTAGTATTAAAAAACCGACTAACTTTGGTCGGTAGATTCGGCCGGTGATCTTAAAAAACCGACAATTTTGGTTGGTAATTTTATTTTTTAATAAAATTGACTAATTAACTTTGGTTGTTTATTTTCGTGCAAAAATACAATTAAAGAGTATAAATTTAAAAAAAAAATATTAAAACAAAAACACCAATGGTCAAGTGGTCGAATAGTATCTGTCACAGCATACACCCGATTCGATTCCCGGATGGTAAATCTTTTGATTACATAATTAAAATACCGACCAACTTTGGTCGGAGCAATATTTCTTTTTTCGAATTTAATTGGCCGACCAACGTTGGTCGGTAATTTCCAACCAACTTTGGCCGATATATTAAAACGATCATCAAAATACCGTCCAAGCATATTTGGTCGCATTTTGGTTCGTAATTGATCATAATCAATCAAAGTTGGTCAGTATTTACCAAATTTTTAATAGTGCTAATGAACTTAATTTGGTTATTTAATCCATTCTTGTTCTTAATTAGGTCCTTCATAAGCTTAATTAGCTCTTAGTCTGTAGAAGTTCAAACACAGAATCATACTTACTAAAGATGAAGAAAGGTCAGAACAACGTTTGAAGCTGAGGAAATCGTATAAAGATTTTTGGTCCCCTTGGGTTTCGCTATTTAGTCAATTTCCACCAAACAAGACATTTTCATGCAATTTAATGCATAAAGTAAAGGACGGCTACATATAACGTATTGGACACGACACAACGATATAATACGTATCTTTTTTCGAATTTACATCTATAAATTAAATATGCTGATAAGTATTCCATATCTTCAATTCACTTATCATCACAGCTACTTCAAATTTCTATCACCTCTTATTTCCCCCTTATCAATCTCGAACAAAAAAAAATTTCTGTTTCAGACTTGTTGAAAGAACATCAGAAATTAATACAATGGCCAAAATTCTTAAATTGAGATTCTCAACAGAAGTTGCTCCACAAAAGTTTATCCCTATACCAAAATGTTCACTGACTAAAAAGTTGGACACAATCAATGAAGAAGAAGCTTATGTATCAACTATTTCATCTTCCCTTGATAGAAAACTCGAACGCGACAGGTACTTCGGAGGTTGTATATTAGGTTATTAGGTTATGTCATGAGACAATGGCGGAAATAGAATTTTCATCAAACAGAATTTAAAAAAAAAAAAAAAAAATACCTTCCGCTCTTCTAGTTCCGCCCCTTGACCTAATACTCCCAACTGCCTATAAAATTGTCATCAAGAAAATAAAAGCATTGCCAGTATCTTTAAACTGCAGCAAGTGCTAAAGTTTAATTTGGAGAAAGTATGTTTTTTTCTCCTTTTTTTTCTTAATTTTGTCCTCATTTTCTTTTCATTTTCTTCTTTTGGTGAGTATTGTCATTTACAGCCTGAATTTTAATGGCAGTGATGAGTTTAGTCCTAGAGAACTTGGTTACCACTATTTCACCACCATATTTCAACAAGGGTGAATGAGCTTTGATTCATGAATTTTTATTTTTATTTTTTTGGGATTTTTTGTCATCTATATTGAATCAGAACTTTCCTATTTAGGTAGTGGAATTAAAGGAAAGACTTTCTATATCTAGCTATCAGCAGGAGAGTATTATTTACTTTTGAGGATTTAACTTTATATCAGTATAATTTAACCTCTGTTATGAAATAATATAAGAACAAGAACAATAATACAAGAACAAGAACAATAGAGAGAAAAGTAGAGAGAGGAGTATTCTTATTGATACTTTTGGGATGGTTTACAATGGAATAGAACCCCTTTATTTATAGGGAGGTGGTGACTTAGCCACCAAGAAGTAAACCCTAGAATCTCTCTAAATATGGACATTCACCTAAAATAGAATATTTTATAAAACTCCCCCTTGAATGTCTATTCAATAATGTGCCTCGTTAAAACCTTAACTAAAACAAAACCCAATGGGAAAAATTAAAGAAAAGGAAAAAGAGTACACATGTTTGAATATGCGTCTATTTGGTTGCCTCATTAAAAACCTTGCAAGGAAAACCCATTGGGACAAAACCTTGTAAGGGAAAAAGAGTGCAACGCGCATTAACCCCCCCCTGAAAAGAGCATCAATTTATATTCTTGAGTCTTCGCATTCCGATCTTGTGAACCAGCTTCTTGAAGGTTGACGTTGGTAGAGATTTTGTGAACAAATCAGCCATATTATCGCTTAAACGAAACTGTTGCACATTGATATCACCATTCTTTTGAAGATCATGTGTGAAAAATAACTTTGGTGAAATATGCTTTATTCTATCTCCTTTTATGAATCCTCCCTTCAATTGAGCTATACATGCTGCATTGTCTTCATACAAAGTCGTGGGTAGTTTGTTACACTTCAAACCACATTTTTCTTGAATATGATGTATTATAGACCTCAACCACACACACTCCCGACTTGCTTCATGAATAGCGATTATCTCGGCATGATTAGATGAAGTAGCCACAATTGATTGCTTAGTCGATCGCCAAGATGTGGCGGTGCCTCCACAGGTAAACACATAACCCGTTTGAGATCGAGCCTTGTGTGGGTCGGATAAATACCCAGCATCAGCATAACCAACAAGATCAGGACTGCAATTATTGCTATAAAATAAGCTCATATCGGTAGTCCCTTTTAGGTACCGCAATATATGTTTGATCCCATTCCAATGTCTCCTTGTGGGAGCCGAGCTATACCTTGCTAAGACATTAACTGAAAAGGTTATGTCAGGCCTTGTAGTATTTGCAAGATACATTAGTGCGCCAATTGCACTAAGATATGGTACTTCAGGACCAAGTAGCTCTTCATTCCTTTCTTGCGGTCGGAATGGATCTTTATTCACATCAAGTGATCGAACAACCATCGGAGTACTTAAAGGATATGCTCCATCCATGTAAAACCGTTTCAGTACCTTTTCTATATAGGTAGATTGATGAACAAAAATTCCGTTTGCCAAATATTCAATTTGCAAACCAAGACATAATTTTGTCTTTCCGAGATCTTTCATCTCGAATTCATTCTTTAGATAATCAATTGCCTTTTGGAGTTCTATGGGGGTTCCAATAAGGTTTATGTCATCGACATATACGGTAAGTACAACAAATGCCGATGTTGTTTTCTTTATAAAAACACACGGACAAATGGCATCATATATATAGCCTTCTTTTAATAAATACTTACTAAGACGATTATACGACATTCGTCCTGATTGCTTTAGACCATACAAGGATCTTTGCAATTTGATTGAAAACATTTCCCGGGACTTTGAATTATGAGCATTTGGCATTTGAGTCCATCGGAAATTTTCATGTATATCTCATTATCCAGTGAGCCATAAAGATAGGCAGTAACCACATCCATTAAATGCATGTCAAGCTTTTCAAGGACAGCAAAACTAATGAGATAACGAAAAGTTATGGCATCCATTACAGGCGAATATGTCTCTTCATAATCGACACCAGGCCTTTGAGAAATCCTTGTGCAACAAGGCGTGCCTTATATCTTTGTACCTCGTTTTTCTCATTTCTCTTGCGTACAAAGACCCATTTATAGCCAACAGGCTTAACACCATTAGGTATTTCAACTATAGGGCCAAAAACTTCACGTTTTGCCAGTGAATTCAATTCTGATTGGATTGCTTCTTGCCATTTTGGCCAATCATGTCTTTTTCGACATTCTCCAACAGATTGAGGTTCAAGATCCTCACTTTCTTGCATAATGCTAGATGCGACATTAAAAGCAAAGACATAATCCACCACTATATCCACTCGATTAAAATTTGCCTCAATATCGATTGGATTTATTGATAGTTCCTTATTTTCTTGAGTCTCGGGCTCAATGGATTCTTCATGAATCTCAGAATTTATTAAATCATGAATTTCCTCATGAGATTCTTTCGTAGTGTCATTTTGATCGTTTGCTTTCCTCTTTCTAGGATTTCGATCTTTGGAACCTAATGGCCTGCCACGCTTCAGGCGTGCATTCGACTCATTGGATATGACACTAGATGATTGTCCAATAGGGACATCAATACGGATTGGAACATTCTCTGCGGGGATGTGGGATTTTGTTATCCTTTTCAAGTCCGTAAATGCGTCAGGCATTTGATTTGCTATTCTTTGCAAATGGATAATCTTTTGCAGCTCTTTTTCACAAATAGAGGTATGTGGATCAAGATGAGATAATGTGCATTTTTCCACAAAATTTCCCGTTTGGTTTCACCAACTTCTCCCCCTAATTTTGGGAAAAGTGTCTCATCAAATTGACAGTCTGCAAATCGTGCAGTGAACAAATCCACTGTCAATGTTTCGAGGTAGCGAATAATGGAGGGCGATTCAAACCCAACATATATTCCTAACCTTCTTTGCGGACCCATTTTGGTGCGGTATGGCGGTGCTATAGGCACATATACTGCGCATCCAAAGATTCTTAAATGGGATATATTGGGTTCATGACCCAAAACCAATTGCAACGGGAAATATTTGTGATAATTCGTCGGTCTGAGACGAATTAGCATTGCTGCATGCAAAATGGCGTGACCCCATATCGAAGTGGGCAGCCTCGTTTTCATGAGTAATGGTCTTGCAATCAACTGCAGGCGTTTAATTAAAGATTCTGCAAGACCGTTTTGAGTGTGAACATGAGCTACAGAATGTTCCACTTTTATCCCAATTGATAAGCAATAATCATTAAATGCTTGGGATGAAAACTCAGCAGCATTATCCAGTCTAATAGACTTAATTGGATTATCAGGAAATTGTGCTCGTAGTCGAATTATTTGTGCCATTAGTTTTGCAAACGCAAGGTTGCGTGATGACAACAGGCACACATGGGACCATCTATAGGATGCGTCTATTAAGACCATAAAATATCTAAAGGACCCACTAGGTGGGTGAATAGGTCCACAAATGTCCCCTTGTATACGTTCCAAAAACGTAGGTGACTCAGTCCCAACCTTTGTTGGTGATGGTCTAATAATTAGCTTGCCTTGATAACAAGAAGTGCAAGAAAATTCATTATTTAAAAGAATCTTGAAATTCTTTAACGGATGCCCATATGAGCTTTCTATAATCCGTCTCATCATGATTGATCCAGGGTGTCCCAATCGATCATGCCAAAGTACAAAAGTATTGGAATCAGTAACCTTTTGGTTTACTGTTGAATGTACTTCAATTGCACTAATTTTTGCCCAATACAGGCTACAAGATAAAGATGGAAATTTCTCAATAACCCTCTTTTGGCCAGAGACATTCTTTGTAATGATGAGATATTCAAGATTATTCTCATCTATTGTCTCAATATGATAGGCATTCCGGCGTATATCTTTAAAACTCAACAAGTTTCTCTTAGACTTGGAGGAGAACATTGCATTCTCTATGATAAACATTGTTCCTCTAGGCAGAGTTATAGTTGCTCTTCCGGAGCCTTCAATCAATTTGCTACTATCAGAGATTGTAGTAACATCTGCCTTACACATACTTAGTTGAGAGAAATATTTCTTTTCCTTGAGTATCGTATGTGTAGTACATGAATCAACTAAACAAATATTTTTACAGTTGGACGTTGATCCAAGCTTTCTTTGTGAGGTATCCATATTTGCTTTCCCATGGTTTGACATACAAAAGAAATACACGAACATGAGAATAAACAAATTCAATCCGTTTGTTTCACATTTAAACAATATTTTCAAAATCTGCTGAGGTTAGTCGATTAACTTAGTTGATAGTCGACTATCTTGGGAAGCAGTCATTAGGTTAGTCGACTAACTAAATCAGATAGTCGACTATCTTGCCTCGCGGAAAAGTCCAGTTTTAATGCGAAATATTAGTTAGTCGACTAACTAAGTTGGTAGTCGACTAACTTAGTAAACAGTCATCAGGTTAGTCGACTAACTAAATCAGATAATCGACTAACTTAGCTTGCGGAAAAGTCCAGTTTTAATGCGAAATATTAGATAATTGACTAACTGTTAGGTTAATCGATTAACTCTACTGGAAAATAAAAATATCTTTGAAATTTAAGCATATTGAAACATTCTAAAGAACTAATACTAACATTATATCATAAACTAACTAATACGAGCTGATACTAATGACTATTAGTTTATTCACTAACTAATACAAATAAGTAAATTAAAATCAAACAATTCCATCTTCCTTCATCACAGATCCATCACCGATTAAGTGGTCTATTTTCCCCTCGGGTTGCTCAAAGAAGTCTGCCACATCCAGGTGGGTGATGTCAAAATTGTCGTCAGAGACAAAATTTATTTCAGGGCCTTTATTCTTTAGAGATGCTTGATAAAGATCAACCAAATGTCTTGGTACACGGCAAGCTTTTGACCAGTGCCCTTTTCCACCGCAACGATAACATATAGTTTCTGAACTATTTGCCTTTGGATCCTCATAATCCCGTTTCTGCTTTTGGTGGTTATATCTCTTTGGGAGGTGACGGACATCAGGGAAATTTCTTCCTTGTCTACGTCCACGGCCATGACCCCGATTACGACCACGACCATGATTAAAGCCATAGCCTTTTCCATGCTTGGCATAATGAGAATACACCTTATCTGCTTCAGGCAATGGTGTAGACCCAGTGGGTCGATTTTCGTGATTTCTCATGAGCAGGTCATTGTTTCGCTCAGCCACAAGGAGAAGAGAAATCAGTTCAGAGTACTTTTTGAAACCTTTCTCTCTGTACTGTTGTTGCAGTACCATATTGGAGGCATGAAACGTTGTAAACGTTTTTTCAAGCATATCATAATCAGAGATATTATCTCCACAGAGTTTCAATTTAGAAGTAATTCTGAACATTGCAGAATTATATTCAGAAACAGACTTAAAGTCTTGGAGCCTCAGATGAGCCCAATCATATCGTGCTTGTGGCAGAGTGACCAACTTCAGGTTGTCATATCTCTCCTTTAAGCCTTTCCACAAGATGAGTGGATCTTTGACTGTGAGATATTCAATTTTCAAACCTTCATCAAGGTGATGGCGCAAGAAAATCAAGGCCTTAGCACAGTCTTGGGTGGATGCTTTATCTCTGTCTTTAATGGCGTCTCCAAGACCCATAGCATCTAAGTGGATTTCAGCATCCAACACCCATGTCATATAGTTCTTGCCCGAAATTTCAAGGGCAACGAACTTTCTTTTCATAATATCAGACATAATTAAAACCAAATTCGGAAAAAGGGAAATACCTTAATTTTCTCAAGAGGATTCTTGAGACGGTAGAGTCTCGTGTTGATAACGTGTTATGAAATAATATAAGAACAAGAACAATAATACAAGAACAAGAACAATAGAGAGAAAAGTAGAGAGAGGAGTATTCTTATTGATACTTTTGGGATGGTTTACAATGGAATAGAACCCCTTTATTTATAGGGAGGTGGTGACTTAGCCACCAAGAAGTAAACCCTAGAATCTCTCTAAATATGGACATTCACCTAAAATAGAATATTTTATAACAACCTCTTATATCAGATTATTTTTCTTAGTATTTTTTTAGAGTTTACAAGCCTTTATACACTTGCGGTTAAATTAATATTCCATCTTAAAGGTAATTAAAGGTAGGTTTCCTCTTCTCTTAGTGACGACCTGATCAAGAAATGCAAATATCTGTTAAAATATTTACTACCCATAATTCATGAAGCCGTTGAAAATTAACACAAGTAACATGCTATATATTAAATTATTGATTGTGTAAAAATTTATTTAAATTGTCGGTGCATATAATTTAAATCATAATCTTTTGTAGATAGACGTTCCAAGCTTTAGTACCATCATTACCCTTGTGTTCCTTATTTTTAGGTCGATACTTTTTTTTAACCAGAGATTCTCTTTGCTTCGTTTTATAACTAATTAATATAATATATATCGAGAGAGAGTGTTATATATATATATATATATATAGTTAACAAGTTAGCAACCTTATTTTCCAAAGTTATTTGTATTAGAGTAGTGCACAACAAATTGACGCAAATATACGCCGAAATAGCCTGGGCTAATCATTTTTTGGGCGGGTAATTAAAAAATACTTATTATTTATAAAATAATTGAAATATAATCATTATTAATACAAAAGTAAAATCTAGACAAAATATCCTTAGATAAACACAAAAATAGTTCAGCAATTATACAAGATTATGGAACTCTAGTTGCATAAAACTACAACATATTATGTTGAAATTTCAGTATATTATATTAAAATTTTATTAAAAAATTAAAATCTAACATATTATGCTGGAAGTCTTTTGGTTTTAACAAAAAGTATTTCTATCTAAATTTTATTCCGCATGAAATAGTGACTAAAATTTGATTAATTCTAAAATAATGGCTAATTTTAGATCGTTTTATGATTTTAACCCTTTTAATGTTATAGTCACACAAATATTGTGACATGCTTAAAATTACAAATTCAAAAGTTTTATATCTATAATATTATGACATTTACAACTACAAATTTCAAAAAAAAAATCTTTCTTTACTAAACTTCGTATCCAATCAATATATTTATATAAATTGAAATTGAGGAAATATATATTAGTGGAATAAAGTTAGAACTAAAATAATAAATTTTAGAGACTCCTGAATAAAAGAAAAACTAAAACGTTTGCTTAGAATTTATACTAAATCAGTTAATGTGGGAAAGAAAAAGAAAAAAAAAGGAAGCCCAGCACGGTTCGATCAGAATCAACCCCGTAAAGTTGTGTAGAAATGGTGTGGTGTAGTAATTTTTTTATGTGGTATTCAGTTTTTATCCAATATTTTAATGCTGAACAAAAATAATTATTGCTCTATTAAAATTAATACGAGAATACGATTTTACCCTTGCTTCATGAGTATTGTGTAAATAAAGTTTAACAGAAGGTGCAAATACATGACACTTTGTCCTTTATATTTACACAACATTCATGAAGTTAAGGACACCATGTCTTTAATATTTATACAACACTCATGAAGTTAGGGACACTTTGTCCTTAACATTTACATGCACATATGTAGGTAAGGACACCGTGTCCTTAAGATTTACAATGCACAGATGAAGTTAAGGACACCATGTCCTTAACATTTACAATGTACATATGAAGTTAAGGATACGATGTCCTAAAGTAAAGTTTAACAATAGAACGTGCTTATTGTTACGCAACGCCTTCCTGGTGTTCTTTGGAAGGGAAACGTAAGGCTAAGCAACCGATGTCAGTGCGATTATTGTCCGCCAATGAGGTCCCCTCCGCATGCTAGACTAGAGTGTTAGTGTCGTGCGAGAAAACCAATGTCACGAGTAATTACGAAAGCTGAGAGAGAATTGGGTTTTGAATGATGATGATGATTTTATTGATGAATGAAAACTGATTACAAAAGTGCAGTGTCGAGGGGGAGAGACACCAGTAAAGAAAATGCTTGCTTGAAAATGTTTGATTGCTTGGTCCCCAGTAATAATACTAAAAAGATAAAAACCAAAGTTACATGAGTTTCCCTAATAAAGTTGTAGGAGCACACTAAATGAAAATGAAGTAAAACTAGCCTAGAATTACAATGAAAATGACTTATTTTATTACATTGTAGAAACAAGTTAGATGGCAACAACTTTGTCTTGCGGGTTAGGATCTGCGCGCGCGATGCCGTTGGCACGCGCGACACTTGTTGTGTTTGCCTGAGGCTGGGCACTGGTGCTTGGCATCAGGGACGGTGCACGAGGTGCTACTGGAATGGGCCTGCAGCTGAGCGCAGGCGAGGCATCAGGATCTGCGCGTGCTGCATTTTCAATGTGCGTAGTGTTGTTGTCATTGACCAGCCGCTGGGCGCTGGCGAGAGGCATTGGTGCGGCGACAGAGGCGCATGCGCGCTTGTCACTTGGCATAGTCAAGACAACGAGGCTTAACATGGCACTAGACATTGGGATGCTTGTTAGGCCGCCATGGGGCGCGATCAAGGGGTCATGGGGCGTGTCTGGAAAGCAGCTCATGACATTCTCCCCCACCTGAGTTGGCACCATCCTCGGAGCCTTATGATGATGATTTTGGTGGTTGTTAGCTGGGAGGTCTATGCCCCTCTATTCTTTGAGCTTGTTGTTGTAGCGATGCAATGATTTCATGCGGCTGACATGGAAGACTGGATGGATCTTCCACCAGGATGGAGTTTTTGCCTGATATGTGGACTTCTCAATGTGTATTTCTATGGGCAGGGGCTCGATGTATTTTTGTTGCAGGCGAGGGTCATGGGTCCTCTCTGCAAACAAGTATCGCTTTGGGATGCATATCATTACTTTATCCCTGCTTCTTGTTGGGCAAAGCAAAGATTTTGTTTAGTGAACCTTTTTGCCCGCTCTTGGGCTTTGACGAGATAGCTCTGCACTATCCCCATGTTGCGCTCCCATTCGCTTGAGAAGTTGGCAGCTCGAGGAGATTTTGGTATGGTTGATACGTTCACTGTTTGCGGGAGAAGCGGTTGTTGTCCGTTTAACAATTTCAAAAGGGATTTTATTTGTATGATGGCTCTTTTGAGAATTGAAACACGGTTGAGCAGCATCCAAGAGCTCCATCCAATGCTTCTATGATCCAATTACAAAGTTGCGGAGATATTCCTCCAGCATGTCATTGAACCAGTCTGTCTAGCCGTCTGATGATGGATGGATATCTGAGTTGTGACTCAATGTCAACCCAAAGCACTTGAAGAGATAGGTCCAAAAGTTGCTATTGAAGTGTAAGTCGCGCATACTAACAATGTCTTTGGACAGGCCCTAATGTTTGACAATGTGCGAGAAGAAGAGTCGAGTTGTATCTTCTGCTGATATGTTTTATGGGGCTGCTATGAAAGTTGCATGGTTTGAAAATGGATCTATGACAACCAAGATGGATGAAAGATTATCGACTTGGGGCAATCCGGAGATGAATCTGAGGGAGACACTCTCCCATGGCTTCTCTAGGACATGTGATGGCTGCAATAGTTCCATATATGATGAGTGAACCGACTTGCCTTTGGCTTGCTAGACAAGTCTTCAAATCTTGAGAAACATCACCTGTCTTTTTAGGTTAATGACATGATGGCTGATTATTGTTGCGATGGGTAGCCGGAACCAGGGGTTCATGTCTGTTGGCTACCTTCTCCAGCTGTATGGCCGAGATGTTCCAGCGGCCATCTTTATGGGAATGCATGGTATGGTGCAGGGTTTGGCCCCATTTTCTCCTATCATCAGGAGCATGTTGGCATGTGGTACTGGTATGGTATTGGTCTGCCTTATGAACTCCAAACCTACTATTATATCGAAGTCATCTATGATTGCGATGCTTAAGTCGATGCTTTCTTTGTATGGGCGACATCTGTAGCTCTTCCACCCAATGTTTGGGGTGGCGAGTTGATAGCCGTGATGCGGGATTTACTCTTTTGCACAACTAGACCCAGGTGCTCTAGCCAAGTAGTTGTTGGTAGCACCCATGTCTATCAATATATGAAGGGGCTTTCCGTTCCTTTCGATTCGACGAACATTAGGGTCCTCGCTTATTTAGGAAGTCTCTCGTCCATATTTTCCTTCCCTTTCTTGGTGATTGAGTTTGAGATTTTCTTAGGAAAACATGCACTAGTTCCCGCTAAGGCATGAGGGATAGAGCTAACAATTGTATTGAAGGCTTCTACCTTGTCTTCTTCTGATGTGTCTGATGCATCTGACTCATCCTCGACATTGTGATGAGCATTGATCTTGATGGTTAGGCATTAACTGTTCCAATGTGCCCCGCTGCAATGACGGCATTATGAAGGAGGCTTTCTCCCCGATCATTGTTGATAGATGCAGTACTGTTGCTGCTAGACGGAGGAGTCTTAGTTTTTGATGCACTTCGATCTCCCCCACTTTCACTTGGGCTGCAATTGTTGGGATGGTTACCATTGAATCCCCCTCGAACAGGCGGTTGGGGCCTATTGTTCTGAGTTCCCAAATGATAATCGCCAAGGCATTCTGCAGCTTGGATGGCCTTGGGCAGGGTATCTACCTGTTGTCTCCGTAGTTCCATACGGGCATGAGGTTTCAAACCTTCTGTGAATGTGAAAATTTTGTCTTTATCCCCCATGTCGCGTATGTTTAGCATGACTGCGGAGAATTCGTGCACATACTCCCGTAGTTTAAAACCCTTAGCTTTCTCCTTGCGTTGTATTCCACATTTTCGGGGAACATCTGTAGACGTATGGTTGCCTTAAATTGATCCCATGTCTGGAGAGTATCTTCACCTTCCCTGATGGCTTCGTATTTGACCCTCCACCAAAGTTTGGAATCGCCCTGAAGATACATGGCAGCAGTTGCTACCTTTTTGGATTCATCCAATAGCCCACGACATCAAAGTATTGTTCAATGTCGAAGATATAGTTTTCCACTTATTTAGCATCCCGGGATCTGTCATAGGGCTTTGGCTCCGGTATCTTAAGTTTCTGTGGAGTGAAGTTGTGGTTTGTTGTACCCTTGATGTGGTTGTCGCCTCCTCGAAGCAGGCTCTGGAAGGCAACATTGACAACACTGAGCTGGCCTGTCAAGTCGTCTATAGTTTGTTGCATGGCAGCTAGTGTGTCTGCCTCTTGTTCCCAATGGGCTAAATCGTCGGCACGCTCCTGTTGGAGGTCTGAATATTGATAGTATCAATGGCTATCATTTGTCGGTCATCCTCAGAGTCGCGACTGATGTTTGCAATATCGTTTTCAGCTTGTCGCATTCGGTGGTCCAGGACGTCCAACCTTTGCACTAGGTTGGTGCTTAAATTAGGCACCATATCTACGATGGGTCGTAATCGGTCAACCGTCTCCTCTAGGGATGCTAGACGCTCCCCATGATTCACTATGGTTAGAAATGGTGGTGATGGAAAATGTGTTCCCTCGTCCGATGTCGAGGCTAGGCTCTGATACCAACTGTTATGCAACACCTTCTTGATGTTATTTGGAAGGGAAACATAAGGCTAAGCAATCGGCGTCAGTGCAGTTGTTGTCCGCCAATGAGGTCTCGTCCGCACGTTAGACTAAAGTATCATTGCCGTGAGGGAAAACCAATATCATGAGCAATTGCGGAAGCTGAGAGAGAATTGGGATTTGATGATGATGATGATTTTATTGATGAATGAAAACTGATTACAAAAGATGCAGTGTCGAGGGGGAGAGTACAGAAAATGCTTGCTTGAAAATATTTGATTGCTTGGTCCCTCTAATAATACTAAAAAAATAAAAACCAAAGTTACATGAGTTGCCCTAATAAAGCTTTAGGAGCACACCAAATGAAAATGAAGTAAAACTATCCTAGAATTACAATGAAAAGGACTTATTTTATTACAATGTAGAAACAAGTCCGATGGCATCAACTTTGTCTTGCGGGTCAGGGTCTACGCGCGCGATGCTGTTGGCGCTCGCGATGCTATTGGCGCGCGCGACACTTGTTGTGTTTTCCTGAGACTAGGCGTTGGTGCTTGGCATCAGGGTCGGTGCGCGAGGCACTGCTAGAATGGGCCTGCAGCTGGCGCAGGCGAGGCATCAGGATCTGCACGTGCAGCATTGTCAGTACGCGCGATATTGTTGTTATTGGCCAGTCGCTGGGCGCTGACCAGAGGCATCGGTGGGGCGACAGAGGTGCATGCGCACTTGTCACTTGGCGCAGCTTAGACCACGGGGCTGACCATGGCTCTAGGAATTGGAAGGCTTGTCAGGCCGCCATGGGGCGCGGCCAAAGTGCCATGGGGCATGTCTGAAAAGCAGCCCGTGACATTATACATGACACTGTGTCATTAATATTTTTATGCAATACTCATGAAGTTAAGGGCACCATGTCCTTAATATTTACACAACACTTATGAAGTCAAGAACACCATGTC
The DNA here is from genome assembly GCA_034376525.1 of Nicotiana benthamiana. NCBI lineage: Eukaryota > Viridiplantae > Streptophyta > Magnoliopsida > Solanales > Solanaceae > Nicotiana > Nicotiana benthamiana. Next base: position 97,115,629 of record CM067330.1, read on the forward strand.
GTTAATATTTACATTGCACTGTACATATAAAGTTAATGACATGATATTCTAAATTTTAAAACAGAAGATGCTAATTCATGATACTTTGTCATTAATTTTTACACACTAGTCATGAAGTTAATGATACATGTCTAGCACAGGAGTATTTTTGTCCAGCATGTAAAAATTTATTAAAACACTAGCTAAAAAGTAAATATATTTTAAATAATAATTAAAAAATAAATACTATTCTAATTAGTGGCTAACTACGCACTTCCTTAAAGTTGTTAGAGGTCATGAACTCGGCTGGACCCATCTCTTCTTTACATATTCACCAACTCGGCCCAGCCCGTTAAGAGAGGGCGGATAATGACCCGGTCCAAGCCCGTGTACAATCGCTCTATATATACACCCTACAAACCCTCCAACACCCTCTCTCGCTCTATTTGGTCTTCATCTCTCTCTGCTAATAGTTGTTGATATTACTAATGGATTCTCAACCTGTTGAGCCCGTCAGCTACATCTGTGGAGGTAACCTAACCTATTTATTGCCTAATTTTCCATGTTTGCTCTGTTGTTTGGTTTTGGTTTAACGAGCTTTATTGGATTTTGTAGATTGTGGGCAGGAGAATACCCTAAAGCCCGGTGATGTGATACAGTGCCGTGAATGTGGTTATCGTATTCTCTACAAGAAACGCACCCGCAGAAGTATTTAATTCTCTCTGTCTCTCTCTTCCACTTTTTTACCTTTTAATCAACTTTTTTTTTCACTTTTATGTATTATTTACTAATCACTTGATTTAGGGATTCCTTCGCCTTATTTTTTCTGGGAGCCATGTTAAAATAATAAATTAAGTTTATTTAGTGTAGCAAGCTGACCAAATCACCTAGATTTTTATTTAAGAAATCATTGAATTTAGGATTCTTCATGAAATTACCAAGTTTTACGCTAGCCATCAGCCTACTGCAACTGTCCTTCTTTATCCGGGCGTGAGACCGGCAGTCTGAGCAGTTCACACATCAACCTTAACTTGTTTAGGATTGAGGCGTACTAGTAGGTGTTTTTTATGGCCCTGCTTGCGCACACCTCAATTAATTCTATTGAATGCCTTTACCTCCCATCAACACAAATTTCATTTAATGTTGAATTGTTGTTAAAGAGAACTCTCAGAAAAAGGTTTAATAGTCTTAGAATTATGTGCTCATTAATGTGGTTTTATGACTTTTTTTACTGTGTTTATTGAGTAATGCTTGGTAAATGAAAAAGATAACCATGGAACTTGTCAACAATTAAATTGCATTTTAAGTTCTTTGCCTCATACAATGTCGTTAGTATGTTAGTGTCTTTTAGTGTTGTAGACTTATTGCTGTCTTGATTAATTGTTTGGCTAGTTGTGGTTGCCAGTTGACTGACAGGTAATAAAGTTAAATAGAAACAAAATTTTGGTGGATAAAACTGAATATGTTTGCAGATCACTGTAGCATATTGTTCGCGAATCATCTTCTTGGTGAATTAGCTTTTTTTTCCCCCCTTCTTTTGGAGCATTTTAGGTGAATTTCCAGTTGAAATCTGGTATAAGACATGACTTGGTTCTTTAAACTGTATATACATGTGTTCACTTGGCATTGACTGTTGTTAATGGTCTACAAGCTGTGAGTAAATGGTGGATCAGTGCACATGGAGCCAATTCCTTATCTTTTTCTCTGTCAAGAAAAACAATTGCAGACTACTGATATTTATATCAGTTAATGAAAGAGCCCCTGTTCAAATGTTTCAGAGTCGAATCCAGGAGTTTATTTTAAAGGATATGAAGTACTAATGTTACACCTACTGCTCTTTTGAGGCAATAGATTTGGATTTACTATAAAGTGTAATCATATGTGTACTTTAAAATAGTTCAACTCTTCCTAAAGCTAGCAGGTGAGCCCACATCCACTTCTCTGCTCTAAGTCCTCCACTGGATTGTGATTTGCAATTCTTTTTTTGGTGATAGCAACTGTGATAGCCTGAAAGAGCAGTAAGATATATTTGGGAGTTCTAGTCCTAAAATGATTTAATTTGCATGCCTATACTTGCTTTCCGTTTTTGTAAATCTAGAGATTCTGAAGTTAAATGAACCATTACTCGGTAGAAGGTCTAAAGTCTTATTGACAACGTTACAGCAAATCAGGATATAAACACTGTCTCGAAACATTCCTCCACTTTCTTGCCATTAGGATCCAATCCAACCTACCGTATTTTATTCTCTGTGCTTTTTCTTAGGCCTTCTTCATTTCTACATGTATTACTGTGTGCTAAGGCTAAAATTGTTTGGTGCAGTTGTGCAGTATGAAGCTCGGTGATGCTTGAAACCAATTATTGATTAAGAAAGGCAGCGAGTCCTTTTCCTATGGAAGTACAAATTTAGCATGTAATAGCTATTAGCAATGGTTAAAAAATATGCTTTTCTCGTGTGGCCATGTAACCTTTTGGCATGGGCTTTCATCGTGAGCACATTGGCAAGTTCAGTGTAAGCTAACTATGGTTGAGTAATGTGGAAAGCTCAAATTTAAAACAAGATCTTGTGCAACATTTGGTATATTAAAACCTTCGTAACTTTGCATTTCCTTGTGGATGTGATTTTTCATTTTATTTGCATAGAGGTAAGTTTGCACTCTTCTACCGGAAACTGCCTCTCGACTCCTCCAGAGTAGGGGTTGGGTAGGTGTACACACTATCCTCCTCAGACCCTACTTGTGGGATTTTATTGGGATGCTGTTGTTGTAGCGATAAGTTTGCACTCTCAAGTAAGGCTTAGTATATGCTTTGTACTACTACTACTCTTCAGTCCAAAATTGGTTTAGGAACTACAGTTGCAACTTTGCACATAGCCCTACTCAATCTTGATTGCATAGGAGAAGTATCAGTAAAGATCTGGTTCATCTCTCCCTTTCTCGTCTTCCCGTTTTTCCTTCTCCCCATAAATAAATTCTCACGTGAATTAGATATAATAGAGAATTTTCTAATGCCTTTTTATTTTATGTAATATTAGTTTATGTGAGAAAACATATAACAGATGCTTGTTTACTTGAAATTAAGACATAACGTGATATACATTGTTTGCTAAGATAAACATGGTTGTAAGTAGATAGGTTTTGGGGGAATCTGATTTGAAATGTGCCGAGTTAGTATAGTTTACCTCTTGGTAACAGATAGCTTTTGCGGAGCACCCATATGCAGTGATGGGAGTAGTGAAAAAGTTGTTTCCGTGTGAACTATGAGTTATGGATTCAAACTGTACAACCAATCACTAATGTTTGTAGTAGGGTAAGCGGTCTACATCACCCCTTGGGGTGTGGTACTGTTGTCTTTGTGTCACTAATGTTGTAGTAGTGAAAAAGTTATTTTCGTGTGACCTATGAGTTATGGATTTGAGCTTACCAAGCAACAATTAATGTTTGTAGTATGGTAGGTTGTTACATCACCCCTTGGGGTGTGGTACCGTTATCTTCGTGTCACTAATGTTGTAGTAGGGTAGTTGTGTACATCATTACCTCTTGGGGTACGATACTGTTGTTTTTGTGTGACCTATAGGTTATAGGTTCGAGGCACAGTAACAACCACTAATGCTTGAATTAGGGTGACTGTTTACACTTCTTGAAATGCAGCCATTCTCCTGACTCTGCATGAACATAGGATGCCTTGAGCAGGTACCTTTTATTCTTTACCCATATGTAGCCATGAAGGAAACAAGGTTTAATAAGTCAACAAATAGAGAATTATACTGGCAAGCATGTTTTGAGGATGAGAAATGATATTGAATATAGAGAATTATACTGGCAAGCATGTTTTGAGGATGAGAGATGATATTGAATTGAAGCAACACGTTTAGGTCAATATTTATTACATTCTGCAGTATATATGGGACAGTGCAACCAAAAATTAGAGAGTGCTCAGTTTGCCGCCCATAAAATGGATATCTTTATACATAGACCATCAAATTTTCATCTCAATAAGTAGCCATTTCAATTCCTCCCTTCTTCTTATAGTCCCCAATTGGTGCATCATATTTGCTGAAAAGTCTGTAAGATGAAAGCAGAGAAATCCCTACATAACAAAGGCCTACAATGAATGTAATGGCCACAGATGTTGTTGCCTTTCTGCAGAAGCCACCGAATGAACCGCATGTTTCACTCCATGTAACAGCCGTGTCGCCTTTATACGCCAAATAAACCACCTCCGTCGATGCAGCTCCAGCAGCCAATATTATGTATGTCAAGATCTACAAGTAAATGTTTTTTACATTCTCAGTATAGGAACGCTTATTAAAATAAGATTGTCGTTTGTTGTACTTATAAATGGGAAAAGAACCTGATCAAGGAGGAAGAATGTCCATGCTTTAGGCATAGTTGTAGGACGAGGAACCGCTGATACTATAGCAGATAGAAGGGAATAAGCTGAACAAATTCCATTTGCATGTACTAGATACCTGCAAGCACATTCAAACATTTCAACCTCATAGCATTCAGGGGCGGAGCTAGAGGCTAAAGTACATGCTCAGTCGAACTCAGTAGCTTTTGTTCAAATTCTGAATTTATATCAATAATTTCACTAAATATGTACAAAAATAAGTTCTGAACCCAATTACTAACATTATATGTCGCCATCCTATGAATTTAGAACCCTTAAAGTTCAAGTCATGGTTCTTCCTTCGATAACATTATGCAGTTGCTACTTAATTTACAAGCTGGAAACCAACCATTGGTTCAATTTTAGCCAAATTTTATGCTTTTTTTATAACAAAAAACATTTCCATAGAGATTATAGAATATGAAAGAAGGTTAATAGCTATCTCAAGAAGGTATATGAAAAATTAGAAAATAAGATGATTTTACATACAGATGAGGAACAGATAATGTACGTGTATACACTCACAGAATAATGTAGTTTAGCCTTTTATAATAGGTTATTTACTAATTTACCAAGTTCGCCAGTCTAATCACTAATGCTATCATCAGTGGTGCAACCATGAATGTATTGATAGGTTTAAAATATAAAGAAGTAAATACACGAATAAGCTAATTGGATTCCGTGTATATATATATATATATATATATATATATATATATATATATATATATATATATATAAATATATATATATATATATATATAAATTGACCTAGCTGCAAAACGTAACTTTCCAATAAAACTTAAGGTGGTTATGATATTGCTTAGCATGAAGGGGACCTTTGGCGTAATTGGTAAAGTTGCTATCATGTGACCATGAGATTACAGGTTTGAGCCGTGGAAACAGCCTCTTACAGAAATGCAAAGTAGGCTGTGTATAATAGATCCTTAATTCTTTCCCAAACCTCGCGCATAGTGGAAGCTAAGTATACCAAGTTGCCCCGCAGAAAACTTAAAAATATTGGGAAATAGTTACCTGAAGGTTCCAAGGTCAGAGTAAGAAAGGGAACCAAAATCATTGGTTTGGGAGTTCTTGAGCATGATTACAAGAGCCACTACGCATAGTGCCATGGGCAGCAGCCGCAGCATTGTCTCAGCCGTGCGCATGCTGCTGCTGCTGCTACCATTTTCATCCTCTAGGCCTTGTGGTGACCCCATTACAGCACCATTAACTAATATTGTAGCTTGTCCCCGTCCTCACTTGACTAAAGATATTGGTAATGGGAGAAAGTGAGAGGGAAATACAAGAGAGATGCCCCCTACTTATTATAATGAGCTTAGATAAGAAGTTGGGTAGTTTGGCATTTAATGCATATCAAAACTTGCCACACATTTCTATGCAACAAATTAAGGCAACCTCATTATTGGTATTAACTATGCATTATGGAGAACATATATAGAAATCCTTTTTTATATATAATGACAACAAGAGCCAGTTTGCTCTTTAGATCCTTCAATTAATGCATTTATGGAGAATAGATATGGCAGAGAACTGCTATAATTTGCTGCACTCAGTAAATTTTCTCCTTGGGAAAAAATATGATAGGAAACAGGTGGAAATAAAACAATGAACTTGGTTTTCTAATAAAAAATTATAGTACACTTCCTCAGTCATCCACTTTAATTTTGTTTTTTTTTTCGCCACAATTTCAGTTGATGAACCCTAACTTGAATGCCACCAAGGTAGTGCCATGTCCAGCACCACGTTTAGCAGATAGGGTGTGCGTGTCCTAGCCATCTGCGAAAGAAATATTCCAAAGTCAATTTCAAATTATCTCAACACACGATCAAAGAATGAAAGAAGGAAAAACATTCCTAAATATTCAGTAGCCTCAAGGTCATAAGTATGGGCGCCCAAATACCAATGAACAAGACTCTACTAAATATTGCTCCATGTCTCAGGACTTAAAGCCTAAGCTCTGATACCAACTTTATCACGACCCAATTTATGATTGTGACCGGCGCTTAGGAGTAAGTGCTCCCAAGTAAGCCTCATCGGTATTTTACAGAAAATCGGACAAAGTTTCCGCTGTTTTTGAAATATCCCAAAAATTTTCCTGTCTCAAATCAGCAACCAAACATCCTAATAACGATTTAAACAATTGACAACTTATTAATTAACCAAAATAGTCTTTACCATGACTAATCAATCCACTAACAATCATAAATATTAATTTATCTCCGACTTTGATAATAAAGAACGATACTCGACATAAAACTAATAGCAAAATAATACGCATAATGAGCGACTCTAAGAATTCAAATAAAAGATCATAACAATTGATAAAAATCTCCACCCACGCGAACAAGTGCGAGGCTCACCAAGAATTCTCAACCAATGCACTCTAATTAATGAAATCTTCGCTTGCGTTAACTGCTGCCTCTGGAAAAAAAATTAGCGGGGAATGACTCGCTAGCTCAGTGAGTATTAACCTAACCACAACCATTTTTAATTTGGGAACAAGACAGAAAACATACTAGTATATCAAACAGAAAACAACATAAAAATGCCCTTTCAAAAACAATAAATAATTTTCAGCCTTATCTTATTTTTGTTGTAGTATAATACAAATACAATTCAGTAATAAGCTCGGTAACCACTGTATAATATCAGTATTCACATTTTTGGGGAGCTTTTAATGAATGGATCATGTATTTGGTATAATTGTGAACTTTTGCGCAAGAAGTCAAATATAACGGTAGTCCCTGCTCGAGGAAAATCGGTAACGGTATGCTAGTTCTACCTTCCCACTAGCGAGCGCTATAATGGTAATCGGTAATTACAAGGTGCACCAGGTCATACGAACCCGCCATTAGCTATGGGATCCTTCAAAGTCTACTCTTATTTATACTTGTCTCTGTAATTCGTATATACTCGTAGAAAATATTTTAAAACAATATAGGCCTTTCGGTTCTTATCAAATCATATAATTTCTATTCGATAACAGTAAATTCAAGTAACACAGATCTAGTGACAAAGAAAATATTTAAAACTACGGTATTCATCTCAAATAACTATTTCGGTATCATATCGAGTAAAGGACTTATTCAACATGCAACTTAAAATAAACGGTAACATATTCATATTAGAAATCATGTGTAAATCATGCAAGTTATGAAAATACAAATTGGTATAAGATTACTACTCACAGTACTCGTGCCGAAATATCAACTGCTTCACCTCAAGCAACTCGTACAAATTTATTCAATCAATCTATAATTACATAATATCGATCTCATGCTAATTGCCTCCAAATTAAACTTCTAATTTCCCTATTTTGTGGAGTCACGATCTATGGCTGCCTTAATTAGTTTTTTTCTGTTCCAAATCTTAAGAGTCCTTAAATTTTCTTGTCCTCTTTAATGTCAAAATAATCACGGTAAGTCATTTTTTTGTCTATATATATGAGAAAGTTGATATTGAATTCTCTTGTACTATATGAAATTGTATAGATACAATGAAAAAATTAATTCAACAGATGAGAAGAAGAAGGTTAACCTCTCGAGTAGAAGGAGAGCTTTAATACCTCTAATTTCAACTCCAAATTCTTCTGTTGCCAAAAGCTTTCTTCTTCTTCTTTTCCCTTTTTCTTTTTTCTGCTCGTTTATTTTTTTTTTTTTTTGTGTCGTTTCGAAGTTTTCTGCTTCGTTTCCCTTATAACGGTGTTGTCAACCCTTTTCAAAGTCTTTGTTGGCAGGTAAGGGTAGCCCTTTTTTTGCATATATATATATATATATATATGTATATGTATATATATATATATATGTATATGTATATGTGTGTGTGTTTTCTTATTTTATTTTTAATAGATGGTTGCTTATTATTATTATTATTATTATACTAATGACCAATACACTCTTGTTAAAAATATAGGGTATTACAAAACAACCAAAAAATCAAATAAAGTAGGCGAGAGAAAGTATGTCATACCCCCTAAGCAGAGGCAGAGTCAAGATTTGAAGCTTGTTGGTTTGGAATTCTTGTCCTTTTAAGTTACTGGGTTCTAATTAGATAGTTTATACATATTCACGAATTTTTTAAGATAGATACGTGAATTGGACCAAAATGACTGGGTTCGGCCGAACCCGTACTCGATGGGCTAGCTCCGCCCCAGACCTTAAGCTTTATCCAAATTTCTAAGGACAAATGAGCAGTTTTTCAATATAAGCAGACTCGGATCTAGGTTTTCTTGAATATGGGTACTAAGAAAAATAGGAAAAACAATATTAAGCAGAATCGATCCATGTCCCTTAGGATAAATAACCCAATATTCAATCAAGTGCATAATTTAATCTTTTGGAGCATGGATACCAACAGATTATATTGGACTAAATTTAAAAAATACGTACATATAATACCTTATTTGATGATGAGATCACGGGTTCACGTACTCTAATATTGGGGCTATAAAGCCTCTGAATATGAGGTAATTAACCGCAAATTTAATTTAATAATATAGGCCACGGGCTTTGATCCTGTAGTAAAATTATAATGTGTGATGTATAGGTTAAACATGCATTGCGAGTTCAAACTATGGCAAGACATAAATCTAATATCAACATATTATATTAGATTAATTTAAAAATATACATACATAAGATATTTAATTTGACAATAAGATCACAAGTTCACGTACCCCATGATTGGGGCTATAAATCCGCCAATGAATATAAGTTAATTAAGCTCAAATTTAATTTTATAATAGAGGCCAAGGGTTTTGATCTCTGGGTAAAAATTACAATACGTGATGTGTAGGTTAAACATGCGTTGTGGGTTCGAACTGTGGCAAGACATAAATTAAATATTGTATTTAAGTAAAAAGGAACTAAATTTTAAAATAGCTACATTTACAAGTGGTAATTGAGAAATAGTCACGGTTTTATAAGTAATCGAAATTTAGCCACTTTTTATATAAAGATAAACCTGAATGAATATACTATTTAAAATTCGAAAAATATTCAAGCATAATATATACTAGAGTTCCAGCATAATATATGGAAGTTCTAACAGTATCAGTAAGCATATTTTTGCTTAATTTGAGTAATTTAACTGTGAAAAATAATGAGTACTATTTCTTAAAGATTTTATTTGTGTAAGTAAGCTCGTGAACATGAACATTGAAAGAAAAGAAGAGGAGAAAACTTCTTATTTTTGCATCTAATAGATGGGCATGAGGTCGACGAAAAATTTACTCACCCCGTATATTTATACTAAAGGGATTTTTACATATACATCCCATATAGCAAACCTTATAATCACTCATGTTTAAGGTTAGTGTTTATTACATTTAAGTATACCACCTTTCAATTTATATACCAAAATTTATCTTTAAGGTTTAAGGATCAACTATTAATTAGAGGCTTGATTTGTGAAACAATTAGAGGCTTGATTTGTGGAACAAGATCTTTTCATATATTTTTTTTACACGTTTATAATGGAAGATATACTCCTTGTCATCTGTCGGTGATGCCTCTCACTTTTCATAATTTCTTTTTAATTAGTTTATTCCAGTTATTCACAATAATGTTTTTAAATAATTTTAGAAGTAAAATAGAAAACATTGATTTTAATAATTCAAAAAATAAAAAAAAAGTCGAAATAAGATTTTGATTTTTTGAAGATGGAGTTTATATACTCAAAGTTCGACGTCGGGTTTCAAAAATGCATTCTTTGTGGAATGCATTTTTCCATTATTTTTCTTAACATTATAATATTTGGCCAAAACTTTTAGAAGGCAAAACTGATTTTGAATAGAAATAAAAATAATTTTTTAGAGCAGAAAAACTTAACTTTTAAAAATTTTATTTTTATGAAAAATACATTTAGAAATAATTTTTAAAAGTTTGGCCAAATACTGATTGTTGCTCAAAAGTATATTTTAAATTAATTAATTAAACACAAATAACTTTTCATCAAAAATACAAATTGTAGTTAATTGTAGTTTTTTGGAGTTAATTTGTAGTTAATTGGCAAAATGTACTGTTGAATCAAATTTGTAGTCAATTGTAGTGTTTGTAATTTAATGTAGTTTAATGTACTTTTTATTTTTGGAACTGTGACTGTTGACTCAAATTTGTAGTTAATTATAATTTTTGTAGTTTAATGTAGTTAATTATAATTTTTGTAGTTTAATGTAGTTTAATGTAGGTAAAATGTAGTTAACTTTTTATTTATAAGGTTTAATGTATCGTCATGATATATATGTAGTTACAGTCTAGTTGATTTGTAATTTGTAAAGTAATTTTTACAAATCAGCTACAAACAAACTGCATATAAACGTTAACTACATGTACCCACATTTGACTATATTTTAAAAACACACTGGAAACACTGCATATAAACGTTAACTACATTTACCCATATTTGATAACATTTTAAAAACACACTGGAAACACTGCATATAAACGTTAACTACATTTACCCACATTTCACTACATTTTAAAAACACACTGGAAACACTGCATATAAACGTTAACTACATTTACCCACATTTGACTATATTTTAAAAACACACTGGAAATATTGCATATAAACGTTAACTACATTTACCCACATTTGACTAGAGGTATCTGAGACCAAAAGATCATCGAAAAATCTAATTTTGAAACAAGAAGAAAAAAGTAACTGAATGTCCAAGTGAGGAGTCACTGATAAACTAAACCATTGAGATTCAAAGGGTTGCGATAGGTCAGTATGATGTGGAAGGCCCAGCAAACTAAGTGGAGTGGTTGTCAACTAGATTGCCGATGAGACAAGTTCATTAATGTTGGCTTAATTTCCAGTCCACCCTAGTAAAGCTAAAATGTTATACTCATTGAATAGATTTGTTTGTGCATATTGTCTTTGACAGTTATTCTTGGCTCAAGAATGCACTCTCTTTTCTGTTTTCAATGCTCTCTTTCTTCTGATAAGAGAAAGAACAATTACTTGAATGACTGTTATTCCACTTATAGTTAAAGTGCCATGCTTACTAGAAGTGGAGGGTATACACATCCTCTTTTGTTCGATGGGATTTTCCAGTCCAATTGTTTGAGGCTGGGTTTGACGCGGCAGTGCAGCAACGAGATCAATTGCAAAAGACAAAATTAAGTCCTTGTTAGTCAAAAGCTTTTTTCTGTGTATCTATTCTTCGGAAAATTTCTTCTGGCCGTTTTCCGTATTGATGGTTGAACTGGAGATCTGGATACCAATTTTTCAGGAAAATGATTCCGTACCCTGGCTATCACTAAATAACTACAAAATCTGATTTTCAATAGAAGAATGACCGATTTCGGTTCAGAAAAGAGGAGAGATTCGAAAAAGAAAAGAGGAGAGATTCACGTTGTATATGAAATTTTACCTTAACTGATTGAGCATTTAATTGGTACAAAATCAAAGATTAATTAGGAGCCATAAATACAGGTGTTATTTTAGGCTACAAATTATTTAACATAGATTTGAGCCTTAATAAATGGCGTTATTTTAGGGTGCAACATCAGCAAATTTTTGTTTGGTACATTTTTGGTAACAAAAACATGGAATATGAGGGTAATAACCAAACAAGGCACAATAATGGTAATAAGATTTGCTATATGTGATTTATAGGTAAAAATCCCTATACTAAATTACATTAATTTACCCGAGGCCTGTTCGCAGCCTAATCCCATAATTATATAGACATTGCTGAACTAATTTTTTAAAAGAGTCAAACATTTTTGTAATTTGCAAGAATAAGGAGAGGGGTAGGCCGAAGAAATATTGGAAAAGGTAATTAGGTAGGACATATCGTTGTTTTAGCTTACTGAAAATATGATTCATGATAGAAAGGCGCAGAAGTCGAGAATTAGGGTTGTAGATTGATTCATAGTAGTATATTCCTCCTAGGCTTACCAGTAGTACTGGGATTATTTTGGTATTATCGTATCATGGTTCTTTATCATTACATGATGTTTCATTCCCCCTCGTTATCATATTACATTGTTGTTATCATTGTTTGCTACTTGGTTACTTTATCTTATCTCTACTATTTTCTGAGTCAAGGATTTTTTAGAAATAACCTCTATATTTTCATAAGATAAAAGTAATATTTGCGTATATATTATTTTTTTCGGACCCTATTTATGAAATGACACTGGTTTTTTTATTATCGTAAAGATAAGAATTTTTTTTTTTTTTTTTTTTGTGGTTGGGAAAAGGCTTTTCTTAAGTCAATAGCTAGTAGCCACAAATTCAATCTTTAAGAAAAAGAAAGGATAACAAACTGCAAAAGGAAAGGAAAACAAGAGAAAAGATGGCCCTGAAACTTGACCATTGCCATCTACAACACTTATCTAAATTCACTTCTGCTTCTATTTTACTACCAAATTTTCAGACACTATCTATTTCAAAGTTATATGGGGCAATAACAAGGGTAAAAAGTCAAAAAATATCATCAAAAATAAGAGAAAGAAGGCCTATATCAGCTTCAGTTTCACCTCTTGATTTGACAGAAGACAACATCATCCAAGTCTTAGAAGATGCTAAGGCTGAGGTATATCCTTTGTTTTCTTTCAATATTAAACTAGGTTTTATCCCAAATAAACTCGTCTCAACTAGCTGAGACATGGATTTACGGGTCTTTTAGTTGGCAACAACAACCTTGCCCGAGGGTCTATTGGAAACAATCTCTCTACCTGTATTAGGTAGGGGTAAGGTCTGCGTACAGACAATCTCCATAGATCCCATATGTTGGGATCAAACTAGGCTTGTTGTTGTTGTTGTTAGTTGGGAAACAAATTATTTCAGGATTAATAATTATTTCGGGATTAGTTAAATCGGAATTGTAATCCTACGCTCTCATAGGGATACAAATAATATTATAATCTTGAGATAACTAATATCAAGATTAGTTATATCGCGATTTTATCCCAACCGAATGTTGGATAAACTCGTCTCAAATTTAATTATGAGATTAGTTATATTATAATTTTATCTTAACCAAACGTGGGATAAATTTATATCAAATTTAATCCCGTATTAATTATTTTTTGTTCCTTGTATCGGACGAGCCCTTAGTTCTTGAGTCTGGTTTTATTAATCTTCTTTACTTATTTATTTGTTCTTTTTTGGGTTCTGCAGTTGGCACAACTTTTCGATAATTCAGTTGGGATAACAGGTGATTTTCTCATCAAAGAGAATAATTGAATTTAAGTCCTCCTTTTTTATAATCATATTATTCGGGCTATCTTATATGTACCCGATTATTCAATAAATACCCAATACATTTCATTAGTACATGAATAAATTAGCTTTTGGATATACATTTGGTTGAAACTTGAAAAATAAAATTTGATGATAAGATGAATTGTTTTTGGAAGTTGAAATTGTGTTTAATATATGTTTTATTCGAAAAAGAAGTTAAAGTTGTAAGTAGAAAACTTCAAAAACTGATTTAAACTACTTTTTGAAACTTAAAAAATTTATCTTCAAAAGCTGTCGAAAAAACTGGTCACTTGTTACCAAATAATGTTATTCAAAATATTTTTTTAAAAGTGTAAAAAAAAAGGCCTATGTCCAGACGGGAGCTAAGACAAATAAAAAGAAATCATCCAACGCTTTTTTACCTCTGTTGAAATTTAAACTCTGATATCGCAAAAATTCATTAGCTTCATTAATCCCTTGAGCAAAATAATGGAATTTAATTTTTATTTGCACTAAAAAAATGAAATGAAATGTACAGGGAAAGCAGAACTAGCAGGAGTGGATGGACCTTATGTGAAGCTTAGACTAAGTGGCAAGTTTTGGCATAAACGTTCTACTGTTGTAGCAAGATTGGGTAATTACTTGAAGCAAAGAATCCCAGTGAGTATTTAAAATATCAGTGTTAATTTCCTTAATATTGATCCTCAGTTCTTTCATTTTTGTGCCGAGAATTTATCGAAAACCGCCTCCATATCTTTATAAGGTAGGGGTAAGATGTATGTGCACACTATCCTCCCCAGATCCCGTTTATCGGCATACACTGGGTTCATTGTTGTTGTTGTTGTTCTTTCATTTTTGTGGGTAATTTTTAAATAGTAGCATGCTTTTCCTTGAATCTTTTTCTTTTTCCAGGAAATCTTGGACGTAGATATTGAAGATGAGAAACAATTAGATGATAGCCCTGCAAACTTTTGAGAAGCCTTTTAGTTCGTTCAAAGGCACTAGGGACGAGCCAGTACAGAGGCACTAGGGACGAGCTAATACAGGCAGTTTAATGATTCCAAATGTTCGATCATATCAATTGTCCAAAATATCATCAACCAGTCCGAGGGATGATGAAGATTAGTTTTATAGGATCATACCTCTATCTTTATTAGCAAAGTCTTATCGAACTCTCTACCACTGTAGGTGCGACACAGGTAATAGTGACCGAAAGAGCTGATGCGGCATGATCGATGCTTTTGCCCATTCAAGGGCGAAAGATACTAATACTTGAGAACAACTTCCCAAGCATTACTTTATATTTTTGAAAGCAAACATTTATTTCATGGAGTTTTTCAGAAATTTCAAGATTAAGATGTTCAGCTTGATGGATTCATGTTTAAGATTACAGAACAAAAGGGACAACCTAGTACACAAAGCATTCTAAGAGCCCTAAGGGTGTGATGTAGACAACCTACCCTAATGCAACTTTAAGAAATATAGATGATAGACAATGGAGGCAATATTACACCCCAAATGGGGAAGAGCTGAAATGTTTGATGAATTATTAAGTCAAGGAAGTTCCCTTCATGATTATACAATTTAAAGGGCAACCCAATGCACTAAACCCCTGCTATGCGCAGGGTCCGGGGAAGGGCCGGACCACAAGGGTCTATTGTACGCAGTCTTACCTTGAATCATTTTATGCCTTAAGCAAAGAAGCCATTTCACAATCAAAAGCTAATATTTATAAAATCTCATATTTTAAACTATGTTGACAGCCTAAAGCTTGCTTAAATCACAAGAGCTCACCACTCTCTTTGTGGTAAATGACAATGAAAGCTAATCTTATACGGCAAGCGTAAGTGGTTCTACCATTTTATTGAAGTAGAGAAAGTGAAGCTAACACAAACAGAAGAAAGAAATTTCAGGAAAAATTACAACTATGTACTCCGTATTTCTCATTGCGTTATTCAGCAACCAGAACAAGACTATGATCCAACCCTGCAACAGCTTGAATAACTTCAGTACCCTCCAAATATTCAACCAACATAGGTTCCGCTTCATCAGTCGAACTGCCCAACCCAAGCCTCCCATTCTTCCCACAGCCCCAAGCCCAAAGCTCTTTCTTAGTTGTGAGCGCAAGGGAATGTGCCCGACCTCCTGACACAGAAATAGGTGTCTCGCCAGAGAGTCCTTCAACAACCTGAGGAATGTGCTCGGGACCTTCCCTCCCAAGTTGAGAACTTCGGTTCCATCCCCAAGATACAACACTTGTTGCATCTTCTGTTGTTTCTGATGAAGCACCATGACAAACTGCCAAAGAATGCCCTAAACCTGAAGCTATAGAGAGAGGACGGAATTGTATATCAACTGGTTGCATCCCCAAGTCTTTATTGAGTCTTCCTAACTGACCATAAACATTGCTTCCACCACTAAATAATGTCCCATCGCCTAAAATTAGAAAATAAAAACCACCATCACCACATATTCATGCACATTTAAAGTATATAGACATCAAAGAGTGTGACTTACGGCAAAGGACTAAAGAATGGTCGAGTCCACAAGCCACATCAGCAACTTTTAACCCATGTAACTCCTCAACTGAACCGGGCTCCCAAATTAGAGGCATGTCCTTTTCCTTCTCCATGGCTTCCATGACTGACTTCTCAGCAGCTTCAATTGCAGAAGATTCTTCTCCTGAACTTAGTTTAGTACTGTTTGATTCCAGTGGAGAGCTCTCCAACTCTCTTCCTATATTGCCTATTCTACCATCTGAATAATATCCCCAGCCAAACAAATTCCCATTCTTAGCCAATGCAAGAGCATGCCCCCAGCCTAATGAGACCTGCCAACATCAAAAGAATTGACAACAAGCCAATGCTTCCGAAAATAACTTTAAGCAGTTGAGTACTATTCACCATCTACTTAACTTGGTTATTGTTGTTACATCATATCATTATGTGTTTTCAGTTTAACTTTTTCCACCTATTTTTTTGACAAGTAAAAATTCTTCCACCTTAAGCATGTTCGAATAACCACCTTAACCAACTCTTGCTCAGAAAGTGTTTCAACTCTGGAAGGTATGGCAGCTGTGGTGATTCTTTTGCCAAGACCAAGCTGCCCCCGCTTGGAACTTCCCCAAACCCAGAGAGATCCATCATCTCCAATGGCAGCAGAAATGGCACCTGATGCAAATGCAGCTTGAACTTTCACTTTATTTAATCCTTCAACTCTTTTTGGTTCGTTCCACGATTCTCTGAAAAGGTCGACAAAAGAGATTTCCATGTTAGCCAGAATCGAGGAGGAAATGTATGTAGTTTCTTTGGAAAATAAAGTATGCAATAAAGAAAAAGAACAATTCACATGGCTACAGAGCACCTGATGAAGAGGGCTTAGTTTCTTATCATTACAACCGAAACAGCTAACAGAAGTGAGAAACCTAATTCCATAATATTTATAGTTCACAGAAAAGAAAAGAGAGAAAAAACTAAATGGATATTCATACCACATTTTAGCACAACACATTCTAAAGGAAGAAAGAAATAAAGCATTAAGAAAAAAAAACTCTATTTTCAGTGCAATGGAGAAGTCTGCTTCTGCCATCAATCATAATTATCATGGCGACATTCTTTAAAGGAAGTTTGCAAGTAGGCTGTGGCTGTCTGATTGACCAAACCAGTTGTCCACTGCTATTACAACTTTCTGTTGCCAGAGATCAAGGAAGTAATGGTTTCAGTTACATCAGATTGTCAAGATCATCTTTTGGACAGAATTTTTCTTGGAATGTTAGTCATTTACATATAGCAGCAAACCATCAGAGTTTTCCAGTGTCCTCAGAAACAAAAGCAAGTTAATTGCCTTAGAGGATAACCCTTCTGAAATTATTCTAATTCATTGATTCAATGAGAACAAGGACTTCCAATGACCACTAAATAGTCATAGATATAGCCTCCTCCCGACAATTGTCTTTCATCTGTAATATTTGCAGCCAGCATCTAGTGACTCACGTAGGTTGAAATTAGTTTATTGATGATCTTTCCTTAATAGTGAGGGTGGAGAAATAGACATAGACTAAAGAAATTCGAAAAGAAAATGCCTAAGGGGGAAAAAAAAGGATATACATGAATCTTCAGCTTTTAAGTTCCTCTTACCAGTTAATCCCAATGTCATAAACTTGACATTATCAGATTAGAATTTAAAAGATATGAGTAATTTCTTTGAAAATAGGGTTGCAAGCATAGAGCGGATCCAAGATTTGAATTTTAGGAGTTCAAGATTTTAAGAAAGTAACCTCAAGTTCTAGTAACTATTTTTTTGTACATACTTAGTGGAGGGGCTTGGGCAAAAGCTATTGTGTTTTGCCGAATCCTCTTAAAGCCTATATCCGACCCTCGTTGCTTGATAAGGAACTTAAAAATAGTTTGACAACCCCCTCAATACAAACTTCGGGGCATGTGTCCTGAATAAAGCCAAATATATAGAGGATTCATGTACCTAGCTACAAATAATTTGTGATTAACAAGAGTCAGTTGATTGAGATAATGAAATAAACAATTTTCTACTACATATTTACTCAAAAATTATCTATCAGCCATATGCTACAAAATGTACACAGAGAAAGAAAGCTTATTGGCACATAAACACTGTCAATTTTCTCATATCAAGCTAAAAATGAAACAAGCACACTTGCTAATTTTTAATAGAAATACATATACAAACACATGTATAAAGGGGGCGAGAAGACCTTGGAGAAAGAGCATCACGGCCAAGCTGGCCTTCATTGTTACGACCCCAAGCCCAAACATGACCCTCAGAAGTAACGGCGAGGGAGTGGAAGTGACCGGCGGCGATGTTAACAACATTGGGCGGAAGGCCCGGAATAGGAGTGGGCTCGTAAGCGTCGGAGCCCATACCAATGATGGACGACGGCAAGCCCAATGCCCCGTGGCTTCCATCACCGAAGCTCATTACAGTAGTTTTCCTACTACAGCTGCTGCTCATCCATCGGCGGGAGAAATCACTCGCCGAAATTCTCCCGTGCTTCAGTAATCGTAACATCATTTGTGTTTCGACCCGATTGTAATGTATACCAAATTATCAATCTTATACCATATTTAATTAAGCATTTAATTAATGAACAGATTTTATTACTGTTTCTCTTTCCACTTAATTCCTACATTTCTTTCTCCTAATTCTAGCATCATTTTCTCCCTCACATTTTTTTCTCTTCTCCATTCCTTCTTCTTCTCAAAAAATACAAAGATGAGACCCATTGAGTATAATCAGATTTTTAGCCAAAGAGTTCAATATGAAACTCATTATTTCGGTTATTGTAATTTTTGGTAATTGTTAGATATTGTTATGAATTTTAACAAGTACGAGATCGAGAGTAGATATATGATACAGAATTCCTCAATCGATCAATCAACAATTGTCAATTGTAAATTTGTGGGGTAGCCATATGAATCTTCTGTAAGTGTGATAGTGTGGGTGCAATTGTAGTTTTTGGTAGAAATTTTGTAGATGAAGAGCAAATTTTATTGTCAATTTTTTTTCACATAAGATTGTAGTTTAGTTGTAGTATAAATGTAGTAATTTTATAGATACCCTTAAAAACAATACAACTTTATACAATGATTATACCGATTTGCAGTTTATTTGTAGTTTTTTTGTATAAATTTTGTAGTCAATATTGTTTTCAACATAGATTGTAGTGTAATTGTAGTATAAATGTAACCAATTTGTTTTTTTTTGTAGATGAAGAGAAAATTTTGTAGTCAACATTTTTTTTCAACATAGATTGTAGTGTAATTGTAGTATAAATATAGTAATTTTGTAGATACCCTTCAAAACAATACTGCTTTATACATACATAAACTGATTTGTAGTTTATTTGTAAATTTTTTGTAGAAAATTTATAGATTAGGAAAAAAATTTGTAGTCAACCTTTTTTTTCAATATAGATTACAGTTTAATTGTATTAAATGTAGTAGTTTGTAGATACCGTTAAAAAAATATTGAAAAAATATTTAGTACCAAATTTTTAGCCACCTAATTTGGAAGGAATAAGCTATTCAAATATTTATATCAGATTTGTAGGCATCTAGTTTGGAAGGAATCAAATCTTAATATTGGGTATTTAATGATTGGTATAAATTTTTCAAATTTGTAGGCGCCTAATTTGGAAGGAATCAATTCGTAATATTTGATATTTAATTAACGGTATAAATTTTGTAGCAAAAATACAAACATGGCGGGTAATAATGGAAAGATGCACATTTTTAGTAATAAGGTTTCATATATGGTATAGATAGAAAAAAATTCCAACTTAAAACGGGTCAGATCTCATTGAAGAATGTGAGGCAAGTCATAGTCTTGGCGTGGTCGTGGTTCAATTTGGAACGATTTTTTAAAAAGAAAATCAAATCAAGTAAGTCGATTCTTTAAATATTAGAACCAAACCAAATCAGTTAAGTTAAATTTTTTAAAATTCGGTTTATGTTGATTTTTTAGTTTTTTCGATTATTTGTTAATTTTTCTTAAATATAAGACATATACTACCAAACACACATTTCGACGACCACATTTTCAATGTAACACTATCAAATCAATTGTCCTTTGAGAAATCTATTATTTACCAAGATATATTGATGATAACTGAATCAAATAGTGATAAATAATTTAAGGACTCAATTAAAAAAATATTATTTTTAACATGAAATAGATTTTTACACTTTTCAAAGGAAAACTACCAGTTAAACTAGAATGTAAAGGTAAAGAGCAAACGATTATTATTTATTATAAAAGATTTAAAACTTTGTATAAAAGTATACATACATACATATATATATATATATATATAAATATGTGTGTGTGCGCGCGCGCGCGCGCATGTGTGTGTAATAATAAATATCAAATAGTTACTCATATATTCGGTTTGGTTGGATTTTTTTCTAATTAAAACCACAATCAAACTAAATTTTATCTGTTTTTAAATGTTAAAACCAAAACCAAATCAAACCAAAAAGTACCAATTTTTTTGGTTGGTTTGTTTTGGTTTTCGATTTGGTTCGATTTTTGTATATTTGTGAACACCCTTATATAGTCATTCTCAAAGAAATTATTTAAAAATTAGCCAATACTTATTTTATTTTAAATTTTAAACTAAAAATCAACTTCAGACAATCGAGACAATTTTTATACTGAAAAACTGAGATTCATAATGCACTGTGTAATTCCTAAATAACATTTCTTTAGAGTTGGCTATCTGGTTTTATTTTTACGAAAATTTTTTCGAGCTATTTGCAAAGATAGCCACTTTTTTAAGGCTGCTCTTAAAATTTATGTCCACAAATTAAAAATTAGTGCATCTTTAGCTTAAAAGTAAACTTTAGGTCAAAGTACCATAAGTCCTACAGACAAGAAATTTCAAGTTTGAATTGTTACACCTGTGGTCCAAATTTCCATGAGAAATTTTCATAAAATATTATTTTTTAATGATAATTAATTATTTATAAATATTATTTGCTATATTACAAATTATAAATATATTTTCTGTTGTTATAAGATGTATTAGATGTATTTAAGTTATTGTTTTCATGAATACAATAACAATAAGCGTGAATCAGGGCAGTACAACAAATCAGTTGTTGTATTCGAGTGTATTCGATTGTATTCATGGCGTGAAACATGGGATTATTGCTGGAAAGATTATTGTACTCGATTGTATTCACGGCATGAAATAGGAGATTACATTGTTTTTTAAAGAAAAGTGAATCAATTAACATAATAGACTCCTAATATACCTCAACAAACTCAATTATAACACATAAATTTTGTATTTCCAGTTATAAAAAAGATTCTCAACCGAAAAACACCTCAAAAACATAGCAATCTTGAGAGAAATTATATAATACATCTGAATACATAAATTATATTAATTAAAAAATTATATGAATACATTCATGGAATATAGCGAGATAGTGAATACAATTGAATACATAGAATACAGCGGGATACATTAAAATACAATGGAAAAAAAAAAAGACAATGAATACAATGAAATACTTAGAATACAACAATATATATTGAAATACAATAAAAAAAGACAATGAATATACTGAAATACATGAAAATACAACGAGATACATTCAAATATAGCAATAGAAAATTCAAGTTGCTCAGCCCCCAACTCCATCGTCTTTATTCAAGTACAACTCTAATGTCGTCTCATTGAAGCAGCATCACTATCCAGTCCTCGCTCACCTCACCGTTGCCTCTAGTTGCGATGATTAGCATATAATCACCGACAAAATTACGGAGGATTTTATTGATCTAATATGTTGTATCAGAGAATGTGGCACGCCACTTGTCGTGAAATCGCCCGTCACTCTGATGCTGACGCCATCCAATTTCTCCTTATGGAAGGCGGCAGCTCGGCGCTGCTTTTATTCCTTGCCCTTGCTGTGATGCTGCCGTTGAATATTCATGCTGGAAAGGCTCTTATGGCTGATCAATTTTCAAAGACTACTATAAATCATATAGAAAAATGTTTTCATTCACATCGAGAAGTAGAGAGAGAATAGATATGGGTTAGGGGATAGGAGAAATTTAAGGGGATGTGAGAGAGAAAAATAATACAAAGTGTTATGAAATAATATAAAGACAAGAACAATAATGCAAGAACAAGAGCAATAGAGTGAATAGAGAGAGAGAAGTATTCTTATTGATACTTAGAGATTGTTAGGGATGGTTTACAATGGTAGAAGACCCCTTTATTTATAGGGAAGGGGATGATTTAGCTACCAAGAATAGAACTCTAGAATCTCTCTAATTATAGACATTCACCTTAAATAGGAGATTTCATAACACTCCCCCTTGAATGTCTATTCAACAATGTGCCTCGTTAAAACCTTGAAACCAAAACCCAATGGGAAAAATTAAAGAAAGGAAAAAGAGTACACATGTTTGAATATGCGCCTATTGGTTGCCTCGTTAAAAACCTCGCAAGGAAAACCCAATTGGGACAAAACCTTGTAAGGGAAAAAGAGTGCAACGCGCATTAACTCCCCCTAATGAGTACATCAATTTATATCCTTGAGCATTTGCATTCCAATCTTGTGCATCATCTTCAAAACGATCTTTGGTAGACGTTTGACAAATCAACCATATTGACTTGAATAAATATTCCGCACCTTGAAATCATCATTCTTGATAGATATGAACATCTTCATATAATGTCGTGGAACAACTCTTCAATATCTCCATAGATGCATTCTCAATGCCATCATGCTTATAGTTATAGCAAGATACATACGTACACAAATTGTACTTAGGATGTGGTACTTCAGGACCAAGAATTGCATATGCTTCAAGCAACTTAAATCTTTCAAGTTAAGTCATGTAAGTCACATAATAGACTTTAGCTGCATATCAAGTTTTCATGTCATGCTAAACGAATAAGATATCGAAAACTGACTATACATACCTTTGACTTTTATACTTTCAAGTATTTGAACTACATGTCCAAATCTACATGTCTTTCACATGGAATCAAGTATTTGTCTATACGCTTCAATCGTATCCAAGACCTTGTCCTTCAGGGACTTTTGTAGTGAGAATATAGTTACATTCTTTGGGTCAGCAAATGCGTATAGCATGCTTTGCAATATGTTGCAATTGAATTATCCTTTTATGAACTTCAGGTTCATATCATGATATTTGGGGATTTACATATACAAATGATAATTCATGCCATGTAACCTCTTCTCAAGCGTTTATCATGTCTCCCCCTCATGTTAGTAAAGCTAACTTATTTCCTCAATTTTGGGAAATCATCTTTGTGCATTATTATGTCAATATACACAGCACATTAATAATAAGATGAAATTATTTGGTTCCTGACCCTGAACCACTTGTGAGGGGAGAATATACTCTCGTATACAACTTATATCAAACTGATATATATAACTTTGTTCTCATAAGAAACAGTTTAGATATTAAGTGGAGGCACTCAATAATTATCTTGCTAAACCAACTTTGATATAAACCAACTTATCAAGATGAACTATCTTGAGTAGAAAATCTGGAAATTATGCTCGAAGTTAGATTACTGAGCAATTTACCTAGCAAGCACCGGCCAGGCTGCGGGTTAATAACAATTGCGCATGTAACCATTTCATAGATGCATCATATGTGGTATACATGGCAGGTGAATGGGCCCATATTCACCTTTGATATTTCCAGAATTTAGGGGCTTCAACCCGAACTCTTTAGTTGGTCAGTTCATTAATGAGAACAAGTGATACAAGAGAATTCGTAAAGAACTCTCTAGGTCTTTAATGTTCACCTATGTGAATTTGCACATCATACTTAAAATGAGATGGCTAACACGAATGCCAACTGAATAAATTATCAATATTGGTAAACTTCAAATTTACACCATGACATGTGCACTTATCAATAAACTTCAGGTTTATTATGACATGGGTTTTATACCAATAGATATCCACTTTAGTGTGGCATTCTTTCGTTTGTGTAGTACAAACTGGAGAACAAAGTGGGTAGCTTTTCATATACAAATTACCCCGCTACAAGTTGTAGTAATAGGAGATATCAAATCCTTCCTTTATTTATAGTCTCAATATAATCAATCGCTTTCGCGTGTACTTTGGAAACTGAATAAGTTTCTTTGAGACTTACTACAGCACAATACTCAATTGTGTTTCTCCAACATAGTAATAATTGGCTCTTCTAGAGCTCTCAATTAATTTTGTACTACCACAGATTCATCAACATCCATGTGGTGAATATCTTTCTTAAAGAGAAAGTTATACGATTATGGTCATGTCAAACTTATATGCAAGATATGTTCCTTGCATTATCGTTGTCCTTTAATAGTCATATTTCCAAAATACTTTGGCGTACAATAGGTACGTGACCAACGATCAGTCATGCCATATATCATCTCAAACCTCCTTCTAGGGGTGAGTGTGGTATCATCTCAAACCTCCTTCTAGGGGTGAGTGTGGTATATTTAATACCAATTTCATGTTCATATTCTTCCAATAATGAATATGTATTCGTGAATCAGACGTTGTCACATTCACTTTGGGGATATGTGATCTTGTTATCCTTTTCAAATCTATAAATGCGTCAGGCATTTGATTTGCTATTCTTTGCAAATGGATAATCTTTTGTGCCTCTTTCACAAATAGAGGTATGTGGATCAAGATGAGATAATGATGCATTTTTCCACAAAATTTCCCGTTTGGTTTCACCAACTTCTCCCCCTAATTTTGGGAAAAGTGTCTCATCAAATTGACAGTCTGCAAATCGTGCAGTGAACAAATCTCCTGTCAATGTTTCGAGGTAGCGAATAATGGAGGGCGATTCAACCTCAACATATATTTCTAACCTTCTTTGCAGACCCATTTTGGTGCGGGATGGCGGTGCTACAGGCACATATACTGCGCATCCAAAGATTCTTAAATGGGATATATTGGGTCCATGACCCAAAACCAATTGCAACGGGGAATATTTGTATCAATTCGTCAGTCAGAGACGAACTAGCATTGCTGTATGCAAAATGGCGTGTCCCCAAACCGAAGTGGGCAGCCGACGAACTAGTATTGCTGCATGCAAAATGGCATGACCCCAAACCGAAGTGGGCAGCCGACGAACTAGTATTGCTGCATGCAAAATGGCGTGAACCCAAATCGAAATGGGCAGCCTCGTTTTCATGAAGAATTCAAGATTATTCTCATCTATTGTCTCAATATGATATCCATTTTGAATGATATCTTTAAAACTCAACAAGTTCCTTTTAGACTTGGAGGAGAACATTGCGATTGATATCATTAAAACTCAACAAGTTCTTCTTAGACTTGGAGGAGAATATTGCATTCTCTAAGATAAACGTCGTGCCTTTGGGCAGAGTTACAGCTGCTCTTCCGGAGCCTTCAATCAATTTACTTCCCATGGTTTGACATATAAAAGAAAATATACGAACATGAGAATAAACAACTTCAATCCGTTTGTGTCACATAATATTTTCAAAATCTGCTGCTAACAGTTGACTAACAAAATCAGATATGTTATCCATAATAGATTACTATGCAGCTTGAAAATTTTCAGTTTAAGCATTTTTCACACACAATCGTACAATCGATTGTTAGACATAGACAATCGATTGTGGATGATTTTTGAAAAATTCCAGATTACACTGTCTAACGACAATCGATTGTTAGACATAGACAATCGATTGTGGATGATTTTTGAAAAATTCCAGATTACACTGTCTAACGACAATCGATTGTTAGACATAGACAATCGATTGTGGATGATTTTTGAAAAATTCCAAATTACACTGTCTAACGACAATCGATTGTTAGACATAGACAATCGATTGTGGATGATTTTTGAAAAATTCCAGATTACACTGTCTAACGACAATCGATTGTTAGACATAGACAATCGATTGTGGATGATTTTTCAGCTTTAATGCGAAAATATTAGATAATCGACTAGTTTTTCAGGCTAGTCGATTACCCCTACTGGAAAATAAAATATTATTGATATTTGAGCATATTGAAGACATTCTAAAGAACTACTGCTAACATTGCATCATGAACTAACTAATACGAGCTAATACTAATGACTATTAGTTTATTCACTAACTAATACAAATAAGTAGAACAAAATCAAATAACTCCATCTTCTTTCATCACGGACCCATCACCGATTAGGTGGTCTATTTTCCCCTCGGGTTGCTCAAAGAAGTCTGCCACATCCAGGTGGTTAATGTCCAAGTTGTCGTCATAGACAAAATTTGTTTCAGGGCCTTTACTCTTTCGAGATGCTTGATAAAGGTCAACCAAGTGCCTTGGTATACGGCAAGTCTTTGACCAGTGCCCTTTCCCACCGCAACGATAACATATAGTTTCTGAAACCATTTGCCTTAGGATCTTCATGATCCCGTTTCTGCTTTCGGCGGTTATCTCTCCTTAGGGGTTGATGGACTTCATTGGAATTTCTTCCTTGTCTACGTCCCTGGCTATGACCCCGTTTACGACCATGAACATGGCCCTTTTCATGTTTGGCATAATGAGAGTGCACCTTATCTGCTTCAGGCAGTGGTGTAGACCCAGTGGGTCGATTTTCGTGATTTCTCATGAGCAGGTCATTATTTCGCTCAGCCACTAGTAGAAGAGAAATCAGTTCAGAGTACTTTGTAAAGCCTTTCTCTCTGTACTGTTGTTGCAGTACCATATTGGAGGCATGAAACGTTGTAAACGTTTTCTCAAGCATATCATAATCGGAGATTTTATCTCCGCATAGCTTCAATTTAGAAGTAATTCTGAATATTGCAGAATTATATTCAGAAACGGACTAAAAGTCCTGGAGCCTCAGATGAGCCCAATCATATCGTGCTTGTGGCAGAGTGACTAACTTCAGGTTGTCATATCTCTCCTTTAAGCCGTTCCACAAGATGAGTGGATCCTTGACGGTGAGATATTCAATCTTCAAACCTTCATCAAGGTGATGGCGCAAGAAAATCAAGGCCTTCGCACAGTCTTGGGTGGATGCTTTTTCTCTATCTTTAATGGTGTCTCCGAGACCCATAGCATCTAAGTGGATTTCAGTATCCAACACCCATGTCATATAGTTCTTGCCCGAAATTTCAAGGGCAACGAACTTTCTTTTCGTAATGTCAGACATAATCGAAAATTAAATTAGGAAGAGGGAAATACCTTAGATTTTTCGAGAATGGTTCTTGAGACGGTAGAGTCTCGTGCTGATAACGTGTTATGAAATAATATAAAGACAAGAACAATAATGCAAGAACAAGAGCAATAGAGAGAATAGAGAGAGAGAAGTATTCTTATTGATACTTAGAGATTGTTAGGGATGGTTTACAATGGTAGAAGACCCCTTTATTTATAGGGAGGGGGATGATTTAGCTACCAAGAATAGAACTCTATAATCTCTCTAATTATAGACATTCACCTTAAATAGGAGATTTCATAACACAAAGCTTATATTATGGCTTAATGGTAGGAGTTAACCATAAATAGATTTTTGGCTATAAAAAATCAAAAGGTAGCTATAAAATATAATTTTTAAAAAGGTATTTATTTAAAATAAATAAGATATCAACATTTACTATGGGAGGTAACTATTCCATTAAAAAATAATCAGTGTTTGCAAAATCATTTAAAAATAGTCACTGTTTTGCTGCAATATAGAAAGTTCCAACATAATATACTGGAGATTGGTGCACCTTCTAGTATATTATGCTGGAACTCCAACACAAGGAAAGTTCCAGCATAATATACTGAAGATTGGAGCACCCATCTATGAACTTCCAGTATATTATGCTGGACCAATATATTCTGCTGGAACTCCAGTATACTATACTGAAACTGCTGTATATTATAGTGAAATATTTTCTTGATTTTGAACAATATTTTCGTTCAGATTTATCTTTACATAAAAGTGGCTAAATTTCAATTACTTTGAAACTAGAGCTATTTTTCAATTATCACTTGTAAATTTGGAAATTTTTTAATTTCACCCATTATTCTTATCATTAAATCATAGTACTAATTTATCAACATACATTTTCACCTTTTAAGGCTTAAAAATAGTAAATTAAATATGATTTGATCATATGGAGAATCTAGGAGAAGGCATGTGGCAACAAGAATATCTGAGATTTCATTTATGTTACTAGGAGTGAAGAACATCTCTTATCTGAGTAATGAATCCACGTGTGAGTCTACCATTTGACAACAAGATCCGAACTTTATCTTCTTCATATATACACCACAATTTCATAGTTTTTCCTTAGCCCCACAAAATATTTGGTGGCATTTGTTGTGTACCTTATTTGCCACCTTTTGTTTATTCTTGGTTGAGCTTAATTAGGTGCTCATTCTTCTTCCATTCTTCAACTGCAAATCTAACATTACTACAATCCAAAAGAAAATATGGCAACACAAGCATTGCTCTCTTCATCATCTATTACATCCTCAGTGGAGAATGCCAGACAAATTCTTGGAGGAAGACCTTCTCAATCTTCTACCAAGAAAGCTTCCTTTGTTGTTAGGGCTGCTTCCACTCCACCTGTTAAGGTAAATTCCCCTCCTTGTAAATAGTACTCTTATCTCCGGTGGCGAACTCAAGATTTGAAGTTGGCGGAGCGCATGAACGAACTGCTCAACCAGCGCCGTCGATTTTTTATCATAAGGGTTACAAGTTAAAAATTTTATTGTGTATAAGACTCTTATCTCCTTCATTTCATGTTACGATGTTTAGGTAGAAACGCATAGGAAAACATTGAAGCAATGACAAAGTTATCTTCGAGTGACCTATATGTTACAGTTTTGAACCGTGAAGTAAGTCACTGCTTAGCTAGTGGCCCTATTGGTTTCTTATCTTAAGGGTTCCAAGTAAAATATATTATTATTTTGAACATATATATACATATATATCTAGAATTTTTGTCGAAGTTAACGAGGTCCAGTGACCCCACCACAACAAACATAGGTTCACCTCTGCGTATCTCCTTCAATTTTGATCGTTGACATAGTTAAATGAATTTGCATTCTTAAAATTGTATTGAATAATATTGTTCATAGATATAACTATGCTTCTGTAATCGATAAAAACCTTATTACTATACACAAAGTATTGATTCACTTAATTCTGTTTTACAGCAAGGAGCAAATAGGCCTCTCTGGTTTGCTTCCAAGCAAAGTCTTTCATACTTGGATGGCAGGTAAGATCTATGAGACTTAAGGGTATATATACCGCTAGCGTAAAGAATTTTTACAGTATTAGATCACCTTTACGTGTTATAGCAGACAGACTGCCTTATTTTCAAGATTATAAATCCCCACCTCTTATAAATCATTACAGTTCGAGCCGTGGTAACAACCTCTTGCAGAAATGCTGGGTAAGGCTATGTACAATAGACCGTTGTGGTCCGACCCTTTCCGGACCACACATAACGAGAGCTTAGTGTACCGGACTATCCTTAAGATAGCGTATGTTAGTGAATTTAACTTATAGATATCCTATAAACGACCTGATAGTGTAACCATTTTCTTACATTGTTAGTGTATATAAGTTATATTCATTAACATACGCTATCTTAAGACCAATTATTCAAGATAATATACTCACTTGTATGTTGATTCACAGCCTTCCTGGCGACTATGGATTTGATCCCTTGGGACTGTCAGACCCCGACGGAACCGGAGGTTTCATCGAGCCAAAATGGCTAGCATACGGCGAAATCATCAACGGACGATTCGCCATGTTAGGAGCAGCAGGAGCCATAGCACCAGAGATTCTTGGAAAAGCTGGTCTTATCCCACCAGAAACAGCACTTCCTTGGTTCCAAACTGGTGTCATCCCACCAGCTGGAACATACAACTATTGGGCTGACAATTACACTTTGTTTGTTTTGGAAATGGCACTAATGGGCTTTGCTGAACACAGGAGATTTCAAGATTGGGCCAAGCCTGGTTCAATGGGTAAACAATACTTCTTGGGCCTAGAGAAAGGCTTAGGCGGCTCTGGCGAACCGGCTTACCCTGGTGGCCCATTCTTTAACCCTCTTGGATTTGGAAAAGATGAAAAATCTATGAAGGATTTGAAGCTTAAGGAGGTTAAGAATGGAAGATTGGCTATGTTGGCAATTTTGGGCTATTTTATTCAAGGTTTGGTTACTGGTGTTGGACCTTACCAGAACCTTCTTGATCATTTGGCTGATCCTGTAAACAACAACATCTTGACCAACTTCAAATTCCACTAAGTAAACTTGTAGCCATTTCTTCCCACCTTTACTCTTCTCTTATGTGTGACACTATGTGCAGATACTATTTTGTATGCCATCTGTAATGCTAAAAAGGGACATTTGGTCTAAAAAACCTGATATATTTAGTGTATTAGCAATGAGTCTATTTTTTCTAGTTCTTGCGTTGTTGTTGTCATTTTCTGGCTATTGTTGTTGGTATTTGCCTGTTTATATTCATTCTCTCGAGCCGAGGGTCTTTTGGAAACCTTCACAGGGTAGAGAGATAAGGTCTGCATACTACCCTTCACATATCCCACTTGTTGGATTTTACTGGGTTTGTTGTTGTTACTACGTCACGGGTTCGAGCTCTCAAAACGGACTCTTGCAAAAATGCAGGTAAAACTGCATACAACAGTGTCGCTATT
Organism: Nicotiana benthamiana; assembly: GCA_034376525.1. NCBI lineage: Eukaryota > Viridiplantae > Streptophyta > Magnoliopsida > Solanales > Solanaceae > Nicotiana > Nicotiana benthamiana. The sequence goes on from CM067330.1 coordinate 97,146,431, forward strand.
TCTAGTAATAGACCCGTAATAGTCAAAAAATATTTTGTGGAGCCAAGGTAGTTCGAACCCAAGACCTCTCACATCAAGCTTGAAGCTATCAAGCGCAAGACTATTGAGTTGTTTCAATGCAAGTAATGTCACTTTTAGTTATTTTATCATATATTTTTGTTTTGCTTATATATATAGTACAAGTTTTCGACAAAGGAGTGTTCCATGACACTGCTTGGGTCCATGTAAATCCACCCCTGACGAAAGCTTAATGCATCGGGCTGCCCTTTTTGTTGATATTGTATTAGCAATGAGTCCTGTTAAAATTATTTATCTGTGCAATCTTCTCTATCAAACAAGAACTCAGTGCTATGAGAAGAATGAAATGTCGAATAAAAAAGCACTAATAGACTAAAAACAGAATATACAGCACTAAACACAAAACTTTTCAGCAAAGAGCAAAAGGCTAGGACGTCTGATTAACGCTTTCGATCTGCTATTATTGCTAAACAACAACATGATTAGTGAAGATTCATATAGTCGCTCTAACCAGATTGACACTGAAGCATAATTATTGTTGTAGCTAGTGTTGATAAACATTCAATAATCCAGAGTTGGAATTTCCTGGCGACGAGATCCATACAACTTTGTATCAGTCACCAACCATAAGCACACATAAACAAGACGAATGTTTTTCAGTTTATTTACGCAAAGTGTTTAGTCGATAGGGTTCACTCACAACAAGAATTCAAATGAAATTGTTTTTAGTTTGTAAGGCAAGTTTCTTGAAATCCACTCATTGTTTGAGTTTCTTAGAATGTGCTATAGAAATATTTCTACTAAAAGGCACTATTTACAGTATTATTGAAAACGTAAATATTGGAAGAAAGTGCCAGTATGCAATATAATTCAAAACCAAGTCCATGCCCTCTATCACAGGCGACAGCGAATGCCAATCATATGGGAGCTCATGGGGCCAATAGCAAGGTTGCTCTTAATTCTTGGCCATTTAATCAAAATTATATAATGAAATGAAATTGTAGAGGGCAAAATTAAAAAATAGCCCGATTTACAAGTGGTAATTGAAAAATAGTCACAGTTTCAAAAGAAATTGAAATTTAGCTATTTTTCATGTAAAGATAAATATGAAATCCGGAAAATATTCCAGCATAATATACTGGAGTTCCAACATAATATGCTGGAAGTTCATACACGGGTGCTCCAATCTCCGGTATATTATGCTGGAACTTTCCGTATGCTGGAGTTCCAGCATAATATGCTGGAAGCTCATACACAAATGCTCCAATCTCCAATATATTATGCTGGAACTCCACGAAAAGTTCCAGCATGGTATGCTGGAAGTTCATATACAAGTGCACCAATCTCCATAATATTATGCAGGAACTTTCCGTATTGCAGCAAAATGGTGACTAGTTTTCAATAACTTCGTAAACGTTAGTTATTTTTCAATTGACAGTCCGAAATTTTGGCTACCCCATGCTATTTTCACCTTTGTAGAAGCTAACTTAGGTGAATTTGGACAATAGATGAAAAGGCCTGATACGCCAATGGTTTTTCTTCGTTTATTTTCATTACATAGTACACCAATACACTTCTAAAGTAATTCCCTTATTCTGCACTCTCAAAGACGTCGAATATAAGATGTGGTTAAGGCTAGTTGTGGCGAATTACTCTGGCAAAAACTAGCATTGCCTATATCTTGTTTTAAGATGTTGAACAAGCCAAAAAACGACACAGAGGTGTGGAGCACAGGAGAGAGAAGGGCGGGCAACTGGAGTTTAACATTTCTCATTTACACAAGCACACAAGATGTGGGAAGTTCTATTCACATTTGATAGATGTCAAATATATTATACACAGGACGGGAGGGAGGGGGTTGGAAAGATGGACTGTCCCATATTTACTGAATTTGCTTTTTTTGCACAGATAATATCACAAACAAATCAACGAAGCCTCTGAAAGAAAAGATAAAGGGAGCGGTGAAGACGGCATATACACGATGAGAACATGTATCAAGTTTGAAGAATAATTTTCAGCTTTCAACTGCAACAACCCCCTCCTTGAGAAGCAGCGCCATCTCTTCCACCTGATGGCCCGGGAAGGCCTCCATATCCAAATTTTATTCCATTGGCCTGCAAAGAGTATCCAAGAATTAGACGGGAATTATATAAAAACAATGCAATGAGAATTTACTCTTTGTGGAACAGAAGCATTTACCAAGCTTTAGGCAAACTCTGTTTACTGATTCTTAAAACAATGAATTCAGTCATGAACAGTTGTCATCAATATCAAACTTATTTCTTTTATAATTCGTTCTCATAAGTACCGAACTGATAAACAAGGACCTGACTAAAAAGATATGCTCAGCTTTCATCAGTTGGCTAGTCATCTTTCACATCTTCCATCAAATTAACTTTATTAACCCTCCTGATATTGGATTCACTCCAAAGTTGTATGGACGGGATTCTGACTTCTCAATCAAGTAACAATTTCAACATCTACATCTCCCGATAAAAGTTACTTTCACCAGTCAAAAGTAGGAAAGAATCAAAGAGCCTATTATGAGTATTTGTGTTAATGTCTTTCTTACATAATTTACTGAGTACCTTCTACAACAGGTAATACTAGTTGAATATGCCACAGTATATTTCACAGATATTTCAGGGAATAGGGATCACAGAAGCTGTAATAGCATTGAGTCAGGCATAGCACTTGAACCAGATTAGACATGTATCTGGAGGATGGTATCCCCAGTGGTTGATGTTGGTTTATGACTTATGGGCAGCGTTGGGTAGTTCACCTGATTAGTTGTGGATAAATTCTTGGTTTATGACTTATGAGCAGTGTTGGCTAGTTCACCTGATTAGTTGTGGATAAATTCTCATACCTTTACAGGAACGACGATCCTTGGATTGTTTCCATTATAAAAACAACAACAACAACAACAACAACCCAGTATAATCCCACTTAGTGGGGTCTGGGGAGGGTAGTATGTACGCAAACCTTACCCCTTGGGTAGAGAGGCTGTTTCCAAATAGACCCCCGGCATCCTTCCCTCCAAGAACTTCCCACCTTGCTCTTGGGGAGACTCGAACTCACAACCTCTCGGTTGGAAGTGGGGATTGCTTACCATCAGAGCAACCCCTCTTGTCCGGATTGTTTCCATTATGTTCTTTAAATAATCAAAACTAACAATACTTAGTAATAGGAACAGAATGAACCAAATATCATGTGGTCTACTTGATGGATGCCAAATATATTTTCCCTCTACTTTTCCAGGTTCTCTTACCCAGGGGCCTTTTACATATAAATACATCTTAGAAAAAGTTGCGTCTTCTCAAACAGGTAAGAACATCCATAACCAAAGCAGAACATATTGAGCAGAACTACTTTATTAACAATAGTGGCATACCTCATTTGAGACATCAAACACACCATCCTGTATTTTTTTGTAGATTGTTGAAGCTGTTTTGATAAAAGCCTGAATAATGCAGAAAAGGAAGCACAAGATTAACAGCCAATATCGAAATCCAATTAGGGAAAATGTCCATGGTGGAGATAAAACCTAAAGAGAAGAATCAGATTGGAGAATTCTTACCTCTTCAACATTCTGAGCTGTTTTGGCAGAGGCTTCCATAAATATCAAGCCATGTTCTTTGGCAAACTGCTCACCTTCTTCTGTGCTTACAGCCCTTCTATGAGCCAGATCACACTTGTTTCCTATCAGCATTATGGTCATGTTTGCATTTGCATGCTGCCTTGCATCTTCTAACCAACTAGCAAGGTGATTAAATGTTTCCCTCCTATTTATTTTGGAGAAAATATACATCAGTCACTAACAAAATAATCGGGCAACTGCAAATAGACATGCAACTTGGGCTACCTGATTCATATACACTATGTTTTGCTCACTATTCACATTCTTGAACGGAAGTAGAATTTAAAACACAGATGTGTAACATTATTTCCACATAATTTTTCAATTGGACAGGAAGAATATTAAGTCAATTACAAATTTTAGGAACCAAAAAGCCTTTAAAACTATAGTAACACTAGCTCACTGACCGACAGAGATGCTGCTCTGGAAGTTCAATACTCATCCACTATCTTTTGCGATTTCAATATTAAAATATTTATCTTTAGCATCTTTTTTATTGCTCTCTTTGTCAACGACATACTAGCTATATCATGATCAGAACACCATCAGATATGTTTTCGCAATTGACAAGTTAAGGACTAAAATGTGAGGTTCCAGAATCAGTTAAGCTAAAAAACTACAATATATATGAGATGCAGCAACTTTAAATGAGATTTCTGGGAAATAAGTTACTTATACAGGAATCTTTAACCAAAGTTAAATTACATATAAATAAGTACATCTCCTCTAAAGTATGAGAGAAAATATATGCCAGGCAACATAGAGTTACATGCATTATGAAAAGGTCAAATTCCCTTATCCAAAGTGCCAAAGATTTGTCCTACCTTGTAATATCATAAACAAGTAATGCCCCAGCAGCACCTCTGTAATATGACCTTGTGATGGATCTGAACGATTCTTGACCAGCCTGAAACAAGAACATTCACTAGAACATACTCAGACTTTAGCGAAAGCACATCCACAAATGAAAACTAGGAGGACTAGGCTGCATTTTGATCAGTGTTAAAAAAAGCGTCCGCTTCCTCGCTTTAAGCGAGAAGCGAAGCGGAGCGATGGGTTGGTCATTACCCCAACTAAAAGTGGCTCAGGTACAGAAAAGCGACCACTTCTCTCTAAAAAGCGAGAAGCGGTGAAGCGTTCGGGAGCGGAAGAAGCAATCGCTTCTTGAAGTAAAAGGCCCAAACGAGTCTTTCTCAATTAAAAGACCCAAATCGTTGAGTCTACTGTTTTAGACACTTCTTTAGCAGCAAACAAGGGTTCTAAACCAGCATTTTCTTCCTCAAAAAACCAGCGATTTCTTCCTCACATGAAGCAACGATTTGTTCAAGCAAACTAGGGTTCTTCTTCTTCTTCTTCAACATTACAACAACTTTCAAGTTTCAAGAGGTATGTTTTTATTTTCATTCTTCTTCTTCTCCTTCTTTTTCTTTTTCTTTCTAAACGTCCAAAAAGAGCTGAAAAGCTGGCGAATTTTTTTCAGAAAAATTCTGCCCCGTTTCTGTCCAAATTCTGCCCAATTATATATCTTTTATTCTTAGTTCTTATTGCCTTCCTTATGTGTTATGTAGTTCATATTTTAATGGGATGCTCATTTTGTGCTTTAATTGTTGCTACTATTTAGTTCTTTAATTCAAGTATTAAATATTTACTTACAATTACATGTGTTATCTATGCCGTATTTATTTCAATTTTCTTTTTTAAATTCCGCTTCACTTCAAAAAAGCGGGCGCTTCGCTTCTCGCTTCTCGTGAAATGGGAGTTGTCACTTTTCCTCGCTTCACGCTATTTTTAACACTGATTTTGATTAAGCTACAAATGATCAAAAAAGGATGATCTACTGCATTAAGGACTTCTATAGGCATTTATTTGGACATTCTACATATTAAGAGAAAATAGAGGAAGATAGAAAATTTGTTTGCTAACCGTGTCCCAGATCTGTAGTTTTATTGGTTTGTTGTCTATTGTGATCATTCGAGCCCCAAATTCAACCCCAATAGTCAGGTCATGGACTGGTTGAAACCGTTTGTCCGTAAATTGCAAAAGCAGACATGATTTTCCAACTCCTGTACCGAGAAATAATATATCCTCGTAAGTGATGTCTCAAACAACTCTAAGTAATCTATGCACGGACATCACATGATAGAATCTAATACTTTGTAAGAAATGGCTTTTCAAAGAGGAGGAGGTGAGGGTTACACTAATACATGGCACAACAAAAACTAAAATAGGCATCCTGCGAATCCAGAAATAGCAATAAAACATAGCGAATCATAGCAAAATAACTATATCAGATAAACAACCAAGAGTTTAGAATCGTACACGTGGAGTTTGAGAGTCCTAAGACAATATGTATATGTACATGGCATTTTCCATAATGAGTGGCCATGCTCGTGAGTAATTGATTTCAAGCACATAATCAATTATCACACTCACCGCTTAGAGCATTGAGTTTATGAACCTGAGCATTGGGAGGTTGGTTATTGTCACTTCCACGCAAGATAAAATCATACTTGTTTCTAGAAACATTTTTTTTTAACTTTTCCACTGCTAATTCGCTTTCTCTCTATTGATTATCTATGAGGTCTTGCATTTAGCAAAGTCTTCTAAAAAATATACAGCAAGGCCAAAGGAGCTATGCATGTAATTTCTAGGGCTAAATTCTTGACTATCTTCAGATTGAAAACCATAGAAGTAATCTCTGCCACTGCAGAAAGAGAACTCCTCCTTGCCTACCCTAAAGACTTCAGCTTTACGTAAAAAGCAACAAACTAAATAGATCTCAATGACAATCAAACATCGAATATTGATAAAATCAGGAAAAAAATGCTGAAACTCTAGTTTCCCTTGATATCATGATGATAAAGCACCAATTTTGGCCAGAAAAAAAATCCTTTCCTTCTGAAATGATCGATTGCAGAAACATCATGAATTACCGATAGGTTGTCTACTACTTTCTTTGTCCCAATTTATGTGATCCACTATCCATGTTAGTTTGTCCCAAAAAAGTGATATTTTTCTATATTTAGAAACAAGTTAACTCTTAAACATTCCATTTACCCTTAATGAGATTGATTTAAGGCCATACAAATACTTATGGCTTGTTTTGGGCCATAAGTTTCAAAAATCTAGCTTTCTTTCTTTCTTAAACTTTGTGACTAATCAAACTGCATCACATGAAATGGGATGGAGGGAGTAATTCTTATGAAATACAGCTCGAATAATAGAAGACGAATAAAATGCCAGTACTTAGATAGCAACATATACTCAATTGCTCACATATTCCAGAAGGCACAATAGCCACAGAATCCATTACAATTGAACCTTAATATTTTTCCAGATCCAGAATAAACACTTACAGGAAGTGAAAAAAAACACTAAATTAACATCACTGGTTACCAAAATAACACAAAACCTGTTAATTAGAGAAACTACTAATCAGATGCAAATTTTTTATTTTTAAAATTAAAAATTACAGCTAGTACTAAACAATTAAATTAACATCACCGATATCCAAATTACACAGAACCTATTAATCAGATGCAAAATCATTAAAAAAAACTCAAACTCGTCGAAAAACAAAAGGAAGTTAAGGAATTGAATCGAACAAAAACAAAAACAAAAGATGAAAATTACCGGTATCACCGATGATAATATATTTGAAGAGATAGGCGTACGACATGGTTCACCGATACGAAGGGAAAGAAGGAGATCTGAATATTTTGAGCTGGAGAAAACGACAGAATAATAATAATAATAAAATACAAAATCCTCCTAAAAGTTTGAAGGTGAAAACAGGTAATTAGCTCAATAAAAGATTTTGGAGAGCCTCTCTATATTTTATCTTCTTCTCCCTTATGGTGAACGCGGAAGAAAGACAGAATTTGCAGAGGCTTTTGGAATATTTACGTGTGTCCTATATTCATGGGAGGAGAAAACGACAAAAATATTCCAAACACTTTGGTCTCCATCAAATATTTAAAGGATCGTGTTTATTATAACACCATTTCGTGAGACTTGACATACAAGTCATTTCCACGAAAGTAAATTTCAAGTACATTGCATCAATAACTTAAGATAATAGAAAAATTATAGAGTATATCACACATATATTGAAGCGGAGTGGATGAGATAATGACTTGTGTACGCTGCCTTTTCTGATAAAAATGTGCCACCAAAACTTTATAGAGAATGGTAATTAGATCGACTATGTTATATTGGGTAGAATGTTGGCCAATCAAATATTATCATGCCTAGAAAATAAAAGTAGTAGAAATGAGAATGCTAAGATGGATATGCCGATATACTTAGGAGAGATATGTTTAGGAATGAAGATACTCGGGACACGGTGCGAGTGGCCTTCGTGGTGGACAAGACATAGGAAGAGAGGCTGAAATAGTTGGGGCATATAAAGAGGATGCATACAGTGGCGTACGCATGATTTTTCATAAGTGGTGTCACTATTTCTAGTAAACGGGTTGTAACAGTCAAAAAATATTTTGTGGAGCCAAGGGAGTTTGAACCCAAAACCTCTTGCACGGTTAAGGGTCAAATATATCCTTGTACTATTAAAAATAGGTCATATTTATCCTCTGTTTGAATTCTTTATCAAATATGTCCCAACCGTTATACATTAGGGCCATATATATCCCTCAGCCGTTAAAACACTCTCCCATATATTTAAATTATGGTTAAGGGTCAAATATATCCTTATACTATTAAAAATAGACCATATTTATCCTCTGTTTAAATTTTTTATCAAATATGTCCCCACCATTATATTTTTATCAAACCACCCTCCCATATATTTTTAGTAGCATGTGGCATCTTATGATTGGACTAGACGACTCGCCCCACTCCTTTAATTAAACCCGCCACGACCCAATGAAATTTAGTCTTCTTCTCCGTTCAATCCCTTCAATATGCTTATGCTTCTGCAAAATGCATGCTTCTTTGCTATTTGATGAAAAAGTTTTTTTAGGGTGCCTTAAAAAGTAGGGAGTGATAACAATCCTGTGCCATAAATATGAGATGGACCGAAAAAAAGAAGATATTGAGTATGTTATTTACTAAATGGGTAGTTTTTGTGTCTGGTTCATTGCATAACTTATGTAGTACAACACCATATTGATTTCTAAACTATTATCCATTTGAATGCTTATCGGATACTAGTACTACTATTGCTATTTTATTTTTTTCCTTTATAATTCATGTACTTGCAGCTATACGATATGCGAGAAATTTAGTAAGTATAGAAGCCAAAAACTTAACAGACCGCAACTCTACATGAAGATGCCAATTTGGAAAAAGAAAAGTACAAAATAAAAGAAAGCTAGCACAGAAATATAGTTTCACACTTCCATCTGCAGCTTCATTGGTTGGGAGTGAGATTCACCAGATATCATTAGAAGAATAATAGTTATGTTTTCAATATAGAAAGAGTACTCTCACGGCGTTAAAGAGTGACCGCACAACATTCAAGAGTGGACATTTTATTCATTGATGCATGTAACTAATATCCAACAATTAGCATCCATTTTCGTCTTATCCGATTTTGAGGGTCATTTTCATGAGCCAATTTATATAGCTATAATTTTATATAAAAATAGAGTTTTAGCCTTTGTATTATTGGGCACATGCTAACATGGGCCATCACTACCTAGTATTGAAGGGATTGAACGGAGAAGAAGACTAAATTTCATTGGGTCGGGGCGGGTTTAATTAAAGGAGTGGGGCGGGTCGTCTAGTCCAATCATAAGATGCCACGTGCTACTAAAAATATATGGGAGGGTGTTTTGATAAAAATATAACGGCAGGGACATATTTGATAAAAAATTCAAACGGAGGATAAATATGGCTTATTTTTAGTAGCATAAGGATATATTTGACCCTTAACCGTAATTTAAATATATGGGAGAATGTTTTAACGACTGAGGGATATATATGGCCCTAATATATAACGGTGGGGACATATTTGATAAAGAATTCAAACTGAGGATAAATATGGCCTATTTTTAATAGTACAAGGATATATTTGACCCTTAACCGTACTTAAAGCTAACAACCACTAGACTACTAAGATGTTTTGTTGCAAATAGTGTCACTTTCAATTTTTATCTTGTATTTCTGTTGTGCTTATTATTTAAATATATACAAAAATAGTAAAAAATTTCGATAAAATTGTGTCCGCTTGCCACCATATAAATCTGCCCCTGGATGCATAGATACTAGTGAGGAGGTGTGAGAATTAAAAATGGCGGGTATGAAGTCAATCAGAAATAGTTTCTCTCCCTATACAAAGTATACACACTATATTTCCTAAATTCCACTAATAAAATTTTACTGATACGTTGATGTTGCATGGTTATTGATAGATTCAATGGAAACATGTAGAAAAAAAATTAACGACAAAGTATAACAAAAACTATAGGCCCAAACTTATGAAATTGAGAAAACCACATATATGGATATCTTTTCAGAAGTTCCTTTTTACCCTAAGATAAAAGAAAAATTCCATCACATTTGAAATGATATCACAAGAACAGATTACTATGACTACCCATAGCTTTCAAAAAGAACACTCTGTATGTTGTATTCTTGATTTCTTTGATAATAGGTTTAAACTTCAACTACCAGGAAAAAAAAGAAAAACCTAAGAAATACTCGTGAGTCTGCAACTGATAAAGTAAATTCGACAAGTGAGGCTTGCTTAGTTGGTAAAGCACCTCCACCTACGACCATTAGGTCCTGGGTTCAAGTCACCAGGGAGGGGAAGTGTGAAAGCACTATAGATCCTCCTAATTTGGAAGGGAAAAAAAAAGAAGTAAATTCCCCGAGTGAAAGGTTTCAAATTTTTTCTTGAACCCCAAAATAGTGCTTTTACTATGGGATGCAAACTGAAGTGTGAAGCCGAGGATTATTTTACTTAGCAACAAATTGTTTGCTTTAGAACATTCAACTACACATATAGTTAGAATTTAAGAAGTCTGAAGAGGAAATGTCTTAGGAATAAGGTAATTAAGAATGTAAGCTCTATCAATCAACAAGTAACTTCACCCAAATCAAAAGTCTAGAGACTTCTTATGATGGCACCTTCATCAAAAGGTTTTTCTATTTTGACTAGGATGGTACCAGTTATTTTATTTTGAAATGAACTCGAAGGTAACTAGTTAGTACACACAATAAACTAAAAGTAGTAGCACATAAAGTACAACATATAAATACTAACTAGCACAAAGCTATTTAGTTAGACAGGGTCTTCATTCGCCTCACTTAGCAAGTATTCATTTGGCTCCCTTTATGCACTGCCTTAATGTTATGGCAAAATAGCATGTGGGAGGTGACCGATTAATTAAAACGCACCAGCCACAATAGCAACAGATGGTACAAATATAATTATTTTTTATATCATCTACTATACATGTCACTAGATGGCATTTGAGTCAACCTCCTTGCATCATTTTTTAATCCCTTTTGAGATTCTATGATTTTTTTCATTGTATCTTCGTATATAGACAAAAGGGGTTGCTTTGATAGTAAGCAACTCCCACTTCCAACCAAGAGGTTGTGAGTTCGAGTCTCCCCAAGAGCAAGATGAGAAGTTCTTGGAGAGAAGGATGTTGGGGGTCTATTTGGAAACAGCCTCTCTACCCAAACCCTTGGTAAAGTCTGCGTACATACTACCCTCCCCAGACCCCACTAAATAGGATTATACTGGATTGTTGTTGTATCTTCATACACCATTTGCTTCTATTCTCCTTTTGGCATCCCAATTCAACATTCGGCTGCTCATCTTTGCGCATTCAAGGACTCTATTGAGTATGTAACTAACTCCAACATGATAGTTTAGGTGGATTTTAGGATGTTCTCTTTATAAAAATAACACATTGTGTTTCCCTGCAAGCGATCAAGATGAACAATGTGGCGTGATATCAAAGAATATGGTTACGGCAGTGACCACAATTTTAAATACATTATCAGCTTTATGTTGTAACCTCGAGCCCTCTTCTTGTACAGTATAAATGTTATGTCTGATTCTTGAAACATGTATGTTATTCTTTTAAGATTCTTCATAATTTAAAATAGAGTTTTCACCTGTTGAGTTATAATATAGCTGAATATTAAGGGCAGCTCAAGTAAATCTACATTTTAATAAGCATTCAAATTTTATATATCTATACACACACATGCTTAAAATTTAATGTTGTCTTTCCATTTTTACAAGATATAAAACTTTTAATCTCACATACTATTATTTATAAGCAATGATTAATTCAAGTTATTAAGATATAATAAATCATGTATTTACAATATATTATTTTGGATTTTCATGTAAAAAAATTATTCACTAATATGGAAATTTTATAATTTTAATGCAAAGTTCTACAATATTCTAGTGTTAAAATTAAATATTCTTTGTTTTTTTAATGATGTACACATATTTTGTATCCTTTTTACTAACTTTAATATTGTCTAACCAAAAATATTATTATGCATTCTGCCATTAATATTTTTTTAGGCATCAAAATTTTAGGAAGCCTAAAGCAAAGGTTTTACTATCCTCAAATCCTTCATATCAATGTTTGTTTTTAAAACATGACAACAAATGCTTGGATGTCACAATTTTGCATGAGCATTGGTTGATAAAATTGTTTGGTGCTTAGGCTGGCAGGAGCTAGGAGACACTCGATAAAATAAGGGACAGTATTAGCCTTGCGATTGCAGATTGGGCCAACATTTACGGTTGCGAATTTGGCCAACCTCAACCAAGTAACTTTTGTTCGAATTCTTTATTAATATATATATATATATATATATATATATATATATATATATATATATATATATATATATTTGCTATTGTCAACTTGTCTTCTACATATGGATATGTTTGCATATTTGTGCATCTGGCCTCCATGTCAATATAATAGTGAAATGGGGTTGACAATATCTAGTGATATTCATTTTCTTGAATCGATATTTAAAACTGGGCTACGAGAGTGTCAAAAAGGTTATGAGCTTGCTGCATTCCTTCAGTGATCATTATTTTCTTGTATCTTTTACTATTTTGTTGTGTGTTTCTTCTGTTTGATCGGAGGAATTTTGACATAAAACTTTATAGAGAGCTTCTCTATAATTTTCCTCCTTCTCTTATATAGCGACTTGTCGGGCATTTGACAAACTCACACCATCCATACAGAGGATTTAATTTAAGTTTCCTCATGTTTAGAATAGGTTTAAAATAGCCCCTTAAGTATATTGTTAAACAGGGTCAGCCTTTTAAATTTATCAAAAAATGAGCACTTTGATCTCCATATTCTTCAATCAAGTCGATCAAAATCTTTTATACCAATTTATTATCTTCAATCACTTCTCCATGTAAACTTAGTTGATTTGCAATCTCAACAACTCTAGAAAAATATTCTTTCAAACTTTCTCCTAAAAAATTACTACACCATTAAATTGAAGGCCCATAGGGTCTGTCATTAGACGTGGGGTAATTTTGTTAATAAATTAATATCATGTGTTTTTTGGACTGATAAATGGACGGTGAATATCCGTAATTCATTTAACAAATGATATGGTTAATTTAGTCCTTTTCCATACTTAATTATAAGAAGGTATGAGAATAATATTGATACTACATATATGAAAAAGAAATACCCTTGACTATTTTTCTATCCTAATTTTGGACCTTCACATTCAAACTATCAAAGGTCATATCTTCTATAAGGTGTGACAAACCAATCATGGCTCACACCTTTTTCTTAGGGGATCTTAGCAATTACACATATAACAACCAGTAGAGTCGTCTCGTTTATTGCTTTTGAATTAAGCTATTTTCTTCAGATTTAAGTAAAAAATCTACGCACAAACTGGTTGACTTTCTTAATTGATCGTTGGAAAACAATGCAGAAGCAAGATACACAACTATCATGATACCTTTTGAAGAAAACAAATCCAACTGTAGGCATAGATCTCACCAGGAGAGCCAACAAAATTATAGGTTTATCTCACAAGGGCATACATTGAAAGAGTTCTTATTCAATACCATCAAATATTTTATACAATTAACAAAAAAAAGGCTGCCCGATACACAAAGTATCATATATTCACGCAAGATTCGGGAAAGGCAACACGCTAAGAGAGTGTGATATAAGCAGCCCATCTTACGCCGAACCCGTGACATGTAGGTCACACCGAAACAACTTTGCCGTCACTCCCAAGAGTTCCCTTCAAATATTTTTAAACATGAAATGAGTTAGACCTCACCAGAAAACACTTTTAGCTATTTTACTTGTTTATTTCTTTCATAATCAATCATTAAGGGACCAGGTTCTCAACTTGATTTGGTCAACCTTAGTGCCAAACGATTCTTTTCAAAGTACTCTCTACTCAGTGCTTTGGTGAAGATATATGCAATTTGATCTTCTGTGTTGCATAACTTCATGCAGACAAGTCATTTTTCAACATTATCTCTAAGGAAATGATGTCGCACATCAATTTTATTCGTTCTTTTATGTTGAATGGGATTCTTGGCCATGTTGAGAGCACTAGTGTTGTCACACAGTAGTGGATATTGAACCATGTAAATTAAAGATATAATAGAGAAAATAATACGAGTATCCTAGACAGCATTACAAAGAAATCCCAAATACCAAATGCTAAAGCCCCAATGTTCACGCAAAAGTTGGCATACAATCAGAGAATACACCAAAATCTTCTAGTTACTACTTGATCCACAATAGTTGAGCATAGTAAGAGGCAGTTGCCGCATACTCAACTTCTGCAGTTGAAAGAGCCACTGAGTTTTGTTTTCTTGTACCCCATGAGATTAGACACGATCCCAGAAAGTGTACCATGCCATAAGTGCTTTTCTATCTACCAGATAACCAGCATAATAAGCGTCAACATACCCGATCAAGTCGAAATTGTCTCTTGAGGGATAGTAAAGAACCATGTCCTTACCCTCTTAAGATACCTTAGGATTCTCTTGGCCGCCTTCAGATAAGATTCCTTTGGATTAGATTGAAACCTTGCACACAGTCCCATACTAAAAACAATATTTGATTTGCTTGTGTGAGATATAAGAGTAACCTAATGATACCTCTGTACATGGTCTCATTCATAGGAGAACCAGGTTCATCCATGTCCAGACGAGTGGCAGTGGCAATAGGAGTATCAATGGCCTTTGAACTTTCCATCTCAAATCTCTTTAGAAGCTCATTGATGTACTTCTACTGACTTATCATTGTGTCCCTTTGAGTCTGCTTAACTTGCTGATCTAAGAAGAAATTTAATTCCCCCCATCATGCTCATCTCAAACTCGCTTCCCATGAGCTTTGCAAATTCTTCACAGAGAGTCATTTGTCGCACCAAAGATGATGTCATCAACATAGACTTGCACAATGAGTAGGTTCCTCCCCCATTTCTTAAGAAATAAGGTGTTGTCAATTTTTTCTCTTGTAAAGCCATTTTCTAGGAGAAAATTGGACAGTCTTTCATACCATGTGCGAGGAGCCTGCTTTAGCCCATATAAAGCCTTGTCAAGTTTAAAAACATGCTCAGGATGCTCATGACATAGAAACCAGGTGGTTGTTTGACAAAGACTTCTTCTTTTAGAAAAGCATTCAAAAATGCACTTTTGACATCCATTTGGAGCAGTTTGAATTCCATATGAAATGCAAATTCAATAAGGAATTTGATGGCCTTCATTCGAGCAGCTGGAGTAAAGGTTTCATTATAGTCCATCCCTTCTTCTTGATTGTATCCTTGAACTATTAGCCTTTCTTTGTTCCTTATCGTGTTTCCAATCTCATCAAGTTTGTTTCTAAATACCCACTTGGTTCCTATAATAGTTCTGTCAGCAGATCGAGGAACTAGGTGCCATACGTTGTTCCTCTCAAATTGATGGAGTTCATCTTGCATGACAGTGATCCAGTTAGCATCTTTTAATGTTTCTTTGATATTATTTGGCTCAATTTGAGAGAGAAAGACTAAAAAGGCAGTGAGTTTCTTGACTTTGATCTAATTTGAATCTCTGAGTCAAGAGGAGTGATGACATGCTGAAGAGGATGTGAATTCTTATGCTTCCGGTTGGACCCCTGAATCTTATTACTAGAGGAACCGGGTTCTCCTAGATGTGATTCACGATTCCTGCTTCATACCTCAGCATCTAGGTTCCTTGCAAAACATCCACAACTCTGTTCTCTGCTTTAATTATTGTGATTGAGGGACCAGGTTCCTATACATCAGATGGAAATTCTGTTGTGTCATGGTCGTTTGATTCTTTGACCCGACTCATCATTTCGGCCTTTCCATTTTCCATATCAATGACTTCACCACGAACATTTGACAACTCTCCATCGATCAGCCTTATTATGTGCAGCTCTTCCAAATAGGTAGTGTGATTCACCAAAGATCACATTTATGCTTTCCTCAACACATTGAGTTCTTTTGTTGTACACCTTGTAAGCTTTGCTTTTTGTGATGAATATCCAAGAAGTATTCCTTCATCACTTTTGGCATCAAATTTTCCTAGAGCTTCCTTACCATTGTTGAGGATAAAACATTTGCAACCAAATGTCCTTAAGTGTGTTAGCTTGGGTTTCTGTCATTTTGCAGTTCATACAGGGTTTTGTTCAGGAGGGACCTGATCATGCACATATTCACCAACTAGCATGCAGTATTAACTGCCTCTGCCAGAAACTTTTTGCAACTAAGGCTGTTGGTTGTCGTGGTTCCGAACCGGAACGGTGGCTCTGCCGGTTCCGGCTGCCCGGTTCCGGCGGTTCCGGTTCTACCGGTTCCAGGGAACCGTAATGGGCCGGTTCTACCCATTGAAACCACTAGAATAGGACCCGCCAGACCCGGAGCCGGCTGGCGGTTCTGGACCGGTTCTGGCGGTTCCGGTTCGGTTCTGGCGGTTCCAGCGGACATTTTTCAATTTTTTTTAAAAATAATTTCAGTAACGGCTCTTTGCAAAAAGTAGCTGTTTGGAAGTTTAAAAAATAACCATTTGGCCCCCAAACTTTAATTTAACCCCAAACTTTATATAATTACACTATTTCCCATTTCTCAACTATAAATACCCCCTCATTCTTTCATTTTTATTCACCAATTCATCAATATCTCTCAAGCTCTCATTCAATCTTTCTAGTGAAAGTGCTTAATTTATTGTTGCAAATTCGTAAAAAATTGTGAAGTTGTTGAATTGAAGTTTTCAAGTGTTCAAGTTCAACGATTTTCAATTTTCAAGAAATTGTTCGTCAATCTGGTAAACTCATTTCAACTCTTACGTGCTAATAGTATATTTTTGTGTTTTTAGTTTGCTTAATTCTAATTAGTATGGCATTTTCGTTGAAAAAAATGTTCGGTAAAGGAAAAGCTAAAACCGGTGAAAGTAGTGGCCAAAATACTACCCCTCCCCCGGCTCCCCGACCTAAAAAAGATAAGCAAGTTGAAAGTAGTAGCCAACCTAGATGTCCTAATGAACCCTTCGTAATCCTTGATTGTGATCACCCTTGTTTTCAATTTAGCGATATTGAATTTCTACATGATGTAGCAGTAGGTGATATATTAGACGATGATATTATGAATGCTCTTTATCCTAATGAACCTATCTTAGAGGGAAATGATGATGATGAAACCCAAGCACCAGATTTAGATGATACACCTACTAGTCCTGCTCATAACTTAGGTGATGAACCGGCACACCCACCTGTACAAACTCCCACTTTTAGTAGACAACCTCCTAAACGTACAGAAACATCATTAGTTTGGCAATTTTTTACTCAACTAAGAGAACAAAATAAGGCTAAGTTAAATCTTGTGGGAAATTACTTGTTCATAGGTATACTTGAGATCGTAGCGGCACGGGTAGTTTAGTTAAGCATATAAAATTACACCCTAGAGATAAGGCTAGATATTTGCAATTGAAAGGGCAACAAGAGGGGAGGACAAGTGCTGATTCTCAAGTTAACCTAAGTACTGGTTCAAATCTAGTTCAACCAGGAATAAACACTATCACCGGAGGTATTTTATATTACGATCCAAATAAGGATCGTGAAGAATTAGCGAAAATGATTACTGTTATGTGTTTGCCTTATACTTTTGCTTCTAATCCTGCATGGATTCATTATATTAGAAGAGTATTTAATCCTACTTATAAAGGTTGGCCTCGCGCAACAGTTAAGGCCGATATTTATAAATTGAAGCATGAATATGAACAATATTTGCGCTATTTATTTACTCATATAAGTAATCGTATTTCTATTACAACTGATATTGGTAGAAGTGGAAATGACTGTGCTTATCTAACTGTAACAAGTCATTGGATAGACGAAGACTGGACAATGCAAAAACGCATAATTGCATATAGAATAATTAATTCACGGCACACGGGTAGGTTTATAGCTAACACTGTTTCAGATATATGCAGATATTTTTGCTTTAGTGATAAAATAATGGCAATTTCTATGGATAATGCTTCTAACAACACTAGTACAATAGGCATGCTAACAAAAACACTTAATCCTGCATTTTGTAATATTTTCCATGTTAGATGTATTTGTCATATTTATCATTTAATTGTTGGTGATGGTATGCGAATATTAAACATAGAAATTGAAAAGGTGAAAATGGCTCTTAATTGGCTATTTTATTCAAACCGTAGAAGTAGACTTAGAGAATATTTTAAAAAATGTGACGAATATGGCCTTAGAGAAAGAAAGGTTCCTAAACCTTGCCCAACTAGGTGGAATTACATGTACGAAAATTTAGTAGTAGCGTATGAGCATAGAAACCCAATTAATGCTACGTTTAATTCTCTGGTAGGTGGTGAGGATGATGATGAAATGCTAACTACCCAAGATTGGAGTAATGTTAAAATTCTTTTAGATTTTTTAGAACATTTTCATGTGGCTACAAATACTTTTTCTGGACAATATTATCCGACTATTTCTAACTATTTAGTTTATATTGCCGCACTTGCTGATTTGTTTGTTGGTTTTAGCGAGGGAGGGGACATTTATGAACTTGCAATATATAAAATGAAAAAAAAGTTTAAAAAATATTTTTTTTCCAATCCCTCATATTTTTGGTGTAGCTGCTATGTTTAATCCAACAATGAAATTAGGAGGTCCTCACTTTTGGTATTCTAATATTTATCGATCTTTAGATATTTTAGAAGACGAAATTGCTACACTAGCTGATGCGAAAGCATCAATTAAAGTTAATGCTCAAACTATTTATAATGCTTATAAACAGGCGTTAAAGCATGCTAGGCCAAATATTCCAACCCCTACTTCGTCTACATCACAATCGTCTAAAAGAGCTGCTGGCTTAACAACTCTTAAATCGTGGACGGAGTTCAGGGGTACTCAAGGTGATAATTTTGATGAAATTTTCCATCTAAATGAGCTTCAAGTTTACTTGTCACAGGGACTAGAAAAGGAGAATCCAGACGGCTCTTTCGACCTTTTGGAATGGTAGAAGACAAGGGAAAAACATTTTCCCGTTCTTGCAAGGATGGCTCGGGATGTTCTGTCAATTCAAGCGTCAACTGTTGCATCGGAGAGCGCTTTTAGTCAAGCAAGACTACAAATATGTGATCACAGAGCGTCATGCGGGAGAGCTTGGAAAAATCAGTGCTTTTCGAGATTGGATCCGCAAAGAAGAAGGAACTTTGCACAGCAGAATCACAACCAGCAATAGATGAGGCATATGAAGAAATGATAGCAGAACTTGCTGAGGAAGCAACTTCACCCGGAAGTGGTGATGAACAAGCTTCATTTCCACCACCGCCAACACAACCACCTCCCAACCTTGATGGTTTTATGAGATTTGTTAGAAATACAACATAAATTATGATGTAACTTGTACATTGGCACGTCTACTTTTAGTTTTTTTTCCTTTTAATGGTGGTATTATTACCATGTTGTGCTCATTCCATTGGGGGAAGGAAGACTAAGAAAGATATGCCATTTTGGTGAACAAATATGCTCTTTATCATATCCTTGAATATCTTTTGTCTCAATATTTCTTTGTCTTTACTTTGATATCAATCCTTGAATATTTATATAGCATACAATATATAACATACAACACAATATACTAATGACAACATTCTTTTATCAATATATACTACTTATATACAATTTATACTAATTACTAACTACAACACGATATACACTACTTATATACAATATATACTACTTACATACAATATATACTACTTATATACAAAATGTACACTACTTATACACAACATATACTATTTACCAAACACAATATATACTATACTAATAACATAGTACACCATATAAAATATATTCTACAATATACTAATGACTACTATACAAGATATTGAATTAAAAAAAAAAAATAAATTTCAGAACCGCCAGACCCGCCAGAACCGGAACCGCATGGTACCTGGAACCGTCACGGGCCGGTTCTAGCTTCAGAACCGCCAGAACCGGAACCGCCAAAACTGCCAGACTCGGAACCGCCAGAACCGGAACACCAGAACCAAATAGACCCAGAACCGGCTACAGCCTTATTTGCAACACCATTGTAATGTCTTCAATAGTCCTATTTTTCTTCTCCACAACACCATTTTATTGGGGTATTCTTGGAGTTGAAAAATTATGGATTATACCATTTTTAGCACAAAACTCGTCAAACCTTGCTTTGTCAAATTCTATACCATGATCAGCTCTTATACTCACAACATTATGGATCATCTTTACTTGGATCTTCTACACAAAGGCAGCAAATACTGGAAAAGTCTCATCTTTGGTTATGAGGAACATGGTCCATGTGAATCTTGAGTAGTCATCCACTATGATAAAGATGTACCTTTTTCCTCCTCTACTTGGAATTCTCATAGGTCTACAAAGATCCAAATGGAGGAGATCAAGTGGCCTTGAGGTGCTTACTTTCTCTTTGGGTTTGAAGGAGGACCTGATTTGCTTCCCTTTTACATATGCATCGCACACCTTCTAATCTTTGAAGCTTGACTTAGGCAGTCCATGAACCATGTCCTTCTTGACTAACTTATTCAGCAATGTAAAAATTGCATGGCCTAACCTTCTGTTCCTTAATTTAGTATCATCATCCACAACACTCAGACATACGAGATCCCCATTATGCAGGGACTCAAAATCAGCGACACAGATATTTTTGTATCTTTTTGCCATCAGGATCACTTCACTAGTCACAAGGTTTGTGGCTGTGAGGATTTTTGACACAAATTCCACCTTGTTGCCTTTGTCGCAGATCTAAAACACTAAGTAAGCTATACTTCAAGCCATTCACACAATACACATTTTTTTTGAGTTAGTGAGAGACTTCCTAATACTTTCTACACCTAGATGTATCCTCTTTTTCCATTGCCAAAGGACACACTCCCTCCTTGCAGGTCTCTGAGTGAAAGGAAATCATTAGTGTTTCTTGTCATATACTTCGAGCAGCCACAATCCATATACCATCTTTGGTTGCTTCCTTTCACGAGTCCCTGCACATGAGAATCAAGGATTAGATTTAGCAACCCAAACAAGTTTGGATCCCTTGTAATGAGGAAAAGATTGAATAAAAGTCTTTTGTCCAAGCAAGCATCACATGTTTTTATATAAGGGAGCATGTTTTTTAATTGTAGTTATTTTTTCAGCAAAAACTTTATTGTTCTATTAGGACTTAAATTTGGATTTGCATGTTTCTTTAAAATGCTAGTGTTACTGTAGTGAGTGCATAGCCATTTATTAGGGACAATAATGTACTTGCTATACAGATTGTAAGGATTTTGTTCCTTTTGAAAAACTCAGTAAGTAATAAAGGTAAATAGAGACTGAGCGGTAGGAAACTAAAATCCTCATCATAAAAAAAACTCAGTAAGAACAACATGCGTTTAAATTAGTATATGAGTCAAATAATCTCATTTAAAATCTAGTTTTTGGTAAAAAATCATTTGAAGATGCTTTTGAACAGTTTCAATAGAGGTTTAATGCAATTTATAGTAAAATAGATGAAAATCATAATTGGTCCCTCGAGCAAAACATAGTTCGTACAGAGCCCCTCGGGCAACATGAATCAAAAACCGCTTCTCGGCAAACTTCTCAGTCACTCATATACAGCCCCTCGGGCGTACCTCACAATCACTCATAAATAGCCCCTTGGGCACAACATGAATCAAGAACAGCCCTTCGGGAAAAACATAAATCAAGAACAACCCCTCGAGAAAAACATCACATCACTCACTCAGGGTACCCACGCTCACCGGGGTGTACATACTCCGGAGGGGATCCTATAGCCCAAGTGCTATAACAATCCACCTCGTGGCGTAAATTAATCAGACCCTCGACCTTATAATAACAAGCCACCTCATGGCATAAATCGATCAGGTTCTCGACCTCACAATAACAACAAGCCATCTCGTGGCATAAATCAATCAGTCCTCGACCTCACAATAACAACAACCCACCTCGTGGCATAAATCAATCAGGCCCTTGGCCTCGCAATATCATGAATCAGTAGCAACCTGTTGCGGTGTGCAGCCCAATCCCATAAAATCCTTACAAACAGGTCATCGGCCCTACTTATTTGGAAACATCTAATGCCACTTGGGCTATCGGTAAAATAGGTTTCTCAACCCAAAACATCATTTTATGCATAAAAAACAGATAAAGACTGAGTTATGAAATCAATAAAACATAGCAAGTACATATCTTAAATCAAAATAGTGAGTAAGGACTCAAAATGGAAATTTGAGGGTTTCATTAGCTTCGTTAGGTGATTTCGGGGTTAGGAGCGTGTTCAGATTGTATTTTGGAGGTCCGTAGCTAATTTAGGCTTGAAATGCCGAAGTTTGAATTTTAGAAGTTTCCAGTCCGATAGTGAGATTTTGATATGAGGGTCAAAATGGAATCCGAGAGTTTTTGTAGCTTTTTAGGTCATTTGGGATATGTGTGGAAAATTTTAGGCCATCCGAAGGTGGTTTGGTTCGGGTTTTCTTATCGAAAGCGTGTTTTGGAAGTTTTTAGAAAACTTAGGCCTGAATTCAATGTGAATTGGCGGATTTGGTGTTGTTTGAGGTGTTTTGATGATTGGAACAAGATTGAGTGAGGTTTTAGGATGTGTTGGTTCTTTTGGTTGAGGTCCCGGGGGCCTCGCGTGAGTTTCGAATGGTCAATCAGACCATTTTCTATGTTGAAAAGTTGTAGAAATTTCAACAGTTGTTGCAGATGATTTTAGCCTTCGCGATCCCGTGAGGTCTATTGCGATCGCGTAGAAGGAATTTGGGTTTGCTTGTGTTTGGCCTTCGTGTTTACGGTTGTCGCATTCGCGGAGGGTCCTTGACCTTGTGCTTTGGGTTCGCATGTATTCGCATTCGCGTATAAGTATTTAGGGGTCTAATGGATTTGTTCTTCGCGTTCGCATAAGCTGGTACGCATTCGCGTAGGTCCGAAAAATAAGGCATTGCGTTCGCATAGTAGGTATCACATTTGCATAGTGCTTTTATGAGTCTTGGAATTTTTTCTCTTCGCGATCGCGAGGCTTGGGTCGCGATCGCGATGAAGAAATATCAGAACTGGGCAGAAAGTTTATGAACATTTCATTCGCGAGTTTTAGTCATTTTTTCCTCCATGGCTGAGCATTTTGAGAGCTTTTTGAAGGTGATTAAAGAAGGATTCAAGGAGAATTTATTCGAGGCAAGATTTTTGAGCCTAAAACATGTTTCTATTGTGAAATCTATCTAGAAATTCATGGAAACTTGGACAAAAACGGAAGAACGAGGGCTTGGAATTAAGATTTTTAATCTGGGATTTGAGGGGCCATTTGGACTCTAATTTTTGTGTTCTTTTTATGTATAGACTCATAAGAGTATGAGGTTTCCAAAAATATAAGTTTCATCTGATTCCAAGATGTTGGCCTAAGGGGCATTTGTGTCATTTTACATAATTTTGCGTCTTAGCTTTGAATTTAATCGTCAAATCAGTTGTTTGAGATGGTATTTATGATACGTAATTGAATTAATTAGATTTGGGCCATTTGGAGTCGGATACTCGTAGCAAAGGCGTGATTTCTAGTTGATTTTGAGCCGATTCAAGGTAAATGGCTTGTCTAACCTTGTGTGGAGGGTTTCTCCCCATAGGATATGATATTTGGTAATTGAATTGCCTTGTTCATGAGGTAACAAGTGTGTTCTTGTGCAAGCTATTGAAAAATCTGATTTTCTTAAAGTATTCATTAGGCTGTTCCTTTTCCCTAGTTTACTGTATTTGCAGACTTAACCTGCTGTTAGTTAGAGGAGCATGTTTAGTTGACTTAAATTGCCTATTTGGTTAAATTTCCTTAATTGCAGCATATTAGGCTAGAGTTGATTGTATACTTATATGAAGTTGGCATCTAATTATTTTTGTGTCACTGTTGTATATTTTAAACTAGGACTATAGAACAATATTTCGGGAGATCCCCTGTATGGAAGTTATGATTTTGACTGAGGTGCGGGATACCAAGAGATCCCTGGCATTTATATTGAGGATACCAAAGATCATCGGGATACCAAGAGATCTCTGGTAATTATATTGAGGATACCAAGAGATCCTCAAGATACTAAGAGATCCCTGGAATTTATATTGAGGATGCTAAGAGATCCTTGGGATACCAAGAGATCCTTGGAATTTATATTGAGTATACCAAGAGATCCTCGAGATACCAAGATATCCCTGGTTATTGTTATCTTGTTGGGAGCAATATTTCCTTGTGTTCTACCTTTATTTTTGGTTTTCCATTATTGTACTCTTGTTATATGTATAGACTCTTGCCGTAGATTCTCAATCATACTGTCTATCTTATCCTATCATTACTATTATTATTTTACCTCTGTAGGGCCCTGACCTTTCTTGTTACTACTCAATCGAGGTTAGTCTTGGCACTTACTGAGTACTGCTGTGGTGTACTCATGCCCTTAATGCGCATGTTTTTCATGTGCAGATCCAGATATCGCCACCCAGGTGCATCATCCTTGCGGCAGGGAGAGCTTTTGGAGACGTTGAGGTACATCTGCCGCATCCACAGATCGAAGAGTCTCCATGTTTATTCTATCTTGCAGTGTTAGCCCTTCTATCATACTGTTGATTTAGATACTCTGGAGATCAGAGCAATTTACTACATTTTTCTTCTAGCTTGTGTTCCCGTGAGTTTTCGGATTTTGGGATAGTGTTGTAGAATTTTGAATTATTGTGAATGCCGAGTGGAATTTCATATTCCGCTTTCATTTTGTTAAATTTGGTTTAAGTTATAACGTCGCAAGGTCTTGATTGTTTTTCCGTATTTATTAGGCTTACCTATTTGCAGGGACTAAGTGATGTCACGACATGTTCACGGAGGGCGAGCTGGGGCCATGAGAAGTTGGTATCAGAGCTCTAGGTTAATAGGAGTCACGAAACACAGGCCGATTTATTAGAGTCTCGTTGATCGGTACGTAGACGCCTATGTTTATCTACGAGAGGCTATGTAACTGTTAGGAAATTCCACTTCATTTGATTTCCTTGTCGTGCGAGAATTTTATATCACAACTAAAAATTCTATCTTTCTATTCTCTCATAGATGGTGAGGACACGTGCTACTCGAGACGCTCCGGCACCCGCACCCCCTACTGTTGTTGTCAGAGGCCGGGGCCGGGGCTGGGGTAGAGGTTGAGGATGCGCATGTAGTGCAGCCAGAGCACCTGCACGAGCTGCCGCTGAGGTACTACCAGTAGATCCACCCGAAGTCCACCTGGCATATATACTACTACCGCTACCACTACTCTAACTCTCCAGGAGACTCTGCCACACTTAATAAGTATGTACACAACCTTGGCTCAGGCAAGGTTGCTTCTCCTTGCTGCAACAATATCCCAGGCTAGCGGAGGAGCACAGACTCCCGCCGCCCTGCACTCCTAAGTAGCGAGTGCATGTATAATAGATCCCATAGGTTATTGCGCAACCTATAGTACTAGCTCAGCCCGGGGATAGGGCAGCGGCTTCCGAGGATGAGCAGCTGAGGCTTGAGAGATTCAAAAAGTACAAGCTTCCTGTATTCAGTGGTCTAGCATCATAGGATGCTTTGGGTTTTCTTGATGAGTATTTCAGGGTACAGCGGGGTTTCTTTCACTACCTTCCAGCATCGAGGGGCTGCCTATGAGTGGTGGCGCACCTATGAGTTAGACAGTCCAAATGACTCTTCTTCATTGACTTGGGCTTGTTAGAATACATGCTTAACGCTAGAGGGGGGGGGGGTGAATAGCGTTATGATAAAAAACAATGTAAACTTGCGGAATTAAAAATTGCAGGATTGAAATAAGTGCGGAAAATAAATAACAAGGAAAGAACGCACCGAATTTATCCTGGTTCACCACAACTTGTGGCTAGTCCAGTCCCCGAGAGACTCTCTCGAGATTCCACTAACTCCGTTAAGCTTACGGGTGCTTAACAAACTGTTACAAACTGAGAACTTGAGTCACACAAGCCTCAACAACCTTTGCTCGAAGATACCACACTTCAAGACTTCAACAGAAGGAATGAAAACGTTCCTTCTTACAAACACAAGGGATTAACACTTCCCTTCAAGTGTATACAAACACTTAGCACTCAAGACAAGACTCTCTTTAAGAGTAGATATGAGTAAAATAAATACGCTCAAGAACACAACAACTTTCGTCAAGAGTTTGGCTCTCAAAAACTTATGAAATGAATAGAAAATGATTGATATGAGAGTATGTAAGCCTTAGCAAGAATGATATCAGTTGTTGTACTTAGAAGACTGATTTTGAGTTGTATTTATAGTGTACAAAACATCCAAAACCGTTGCTTAATTGCCAATCATGAATTGCTGATTTTGTGCTGAGATAATCGATTATCTGATTTGCATAATCGATTATCTTCCAATCGTTCAAAAATCATTCCCAAATTTTAAGGAGAATAATCGATTACCTGACAACATTCAAAAAATCATATTCAGATTTTTACTTAGCATAATCGATTATCAGATTGTGTATAATCAATTATCTTTCAGAGTTTAAAAATACTTTGGCAACGGTCATTTACATAATCGATTATGCTATAAGGATAATCGATTATCTTTGATGTTTTGAAAACTTCGGACTACACTGTCTTAACATAATCGATTATCATAATGTACATGATCGATTATTGTATAGTCTTGAAAAATCTGATAGACACTGCCTCAACATAATCGATTATCATAAGGTGCATAATCGATTATCTTACAACTTTGAAAAATCTGATGGACACTGCCTCAACATAATCGATTATCATAAGGTGCATAATCGATTATTGTTCATCTTTTAAAAATCTAATGTACACTGCCTTAACATAATCTATTATCATAAGGTACATAATCGATTATTGTTCAGCTTTGTAAATCTGGTGTACACTGTCTTAACATTATCGATTATCATAAAGTACATAATCGATTATCTTTGTCTAGATTTGAGAGGCATGTTTAAAAATCATTTTGGCTAAAATAAAATGTTTGAAAATCATTTTGCTTTAAATTAAATATGCATGATTTGATAAAAAATGATTTTACGAGAGAAGCCAAGTCTTGAGTCAATTGTCGGATCAAGATCACAATTAAAGAACGACTCATGTATAACTTTGTTTCTTTGCTTAAACTTGATCTTTGTTCGTCTTGTGCTTGAACCTCATTATGTGTCAATTGCGCGTTTGTGCTTGGACCTCATCATATGTCAATTGCGCATCGTTTGTCATTTATCAAAACCTACAAATATGAACGCACGTTTAGTTTAGTGCTTTGAGAACGTGTTTCAACAATTTCCCCCTTTTTGATAATGGCAAACCAATATCGGGATATGCATATTAGATAATTCATAATGACGATCCAAGACAAGTATATGGATATGCAATTAGTAGATATGCAATTAGTTCCCCCTCAACATATGAATTCCCCCTCAATTTATGCCAATAAATATTTAGTGCATAGTCCTTATTCTTCCCCCTTTTGACATTAGCAAAAAAATAGGTAAATAACTTGTTTATTGATTAACCAACAGTACAATTACATAAAAGGGACAATAAAACAAATAATGTCAACATAATCGATTAGTGATACTTGATAATCGATTATGTACTTAAGAGAAATCGATTATTCTGCACCAGTGCTTTATAATTCCCACTGCCTTTAGGGCGATACCTGCAAAAGAGAATTAGGCGCCTCCGACGCTCAAGTTAGTAATTATGTGAAAGGAAAAATGCAATGCATGACTTAGATCAACGTGGAGTTACGAATTCGGAAAAAGGACTCTTTCTCTAAAGGTTTAGTGAAGATGTCGGCCAATTGATATTTGGTTTCAACAAACTCAATTTCGACATCACCTTTGAGAACGTGATCTCTTATGAAGTGGTGTCTAATTTCAATGTGTTTTGTTCTTGAATGAAGAACGGGGTTCTTCATCAAGCTTATGGCGCTAGTATTATCACATCTAAGAGGGATATGATCGATACTAAGTCCATAATCCGAGAGTTGTTGTTTCATCCAAAGGATTTGAGCACAACAACTCCCCGCGGCTACATATTCAGCCTCGGTTGTGGATAACGCAACACTTACCTGTTTCTTACTAAACCAAGAGACGAGAGAGCTACCGAGCAAATGGAAAGTGCCACTAGTGCTCTTGCGGTCCAATTTGCAACCCGCAAAATCGGAGTCGGAATAGCCAACACGTTGGCATGAAGAACCTTTGGGATACCATAGTCCCACATTTGTAGTACCAACAAGATACTTCATTATCCGCTTTACCGCAGTTAGGTGCGACTCCTTCGGACATGATTGATATCGAGCGCATAAACATATGCTAAACATGATATCCGGTCTACTAGCAGTAAGATAAAGAAGGGATCCGATCTTACCTCGATACTTCTTTGTGTCGACTTCCTTACCTTTCTCATCTTTGTCAAGATGATCGGATGTGCTTATTGGAGTGGCCATTGCTTTGGCGTTGCTCATTTCAAATCGTTTTAGCAACTTTTTGCAATATTTAGATTGACAAATGAAAGTTCCTTCTTTCATTTGTTTCACTTGCAACCCCAAGAAGAAGGTTAGCTCACCCATCATTGACATCTCAAATTCGCTTGTCATTAAATCAGAAAATTCCTTGCACAAAGCATTGTTAGTAGCACCAAAAATAATATCATCCACATAGATTTGAACTAATAAAATATTATTATTTTTATGCTTAATAAATAGTGTGGTGTCAACTTTCCCCCTAATGAACTCATTGTCCATTAGAAATTTGCTCAATCGTTCATACCAAGCTCGGGGAGCTTGTTTAAGACCATAAAGGGCTTTCTTAAGTTTGAAAACATGATCGGGAGATTTAAAATCTTCAAAGCCCGGGGGTTGTTCAACATAAACTTCTTCTTGAATAAAACCATTTAGAAAAGCACTCTTTACATCCATTTGATATAAATTGAAATTCATAGAAGAGGCAAAAGCAAGTAATAAACGAATAGCTTCTAACCTTGCTACGGGTGCATACGTTTCTTCATAGTCAATTCCTTCTTCTTGATTGTAACCTTTTGCTACAAGCCTAGCTTTGTTTCTAGTGATTACACCATTTTTTTCTAATTTATTTCGAAAAACCCATTTCATACCAATTATGGTATGATTGTCGGGTCTTGGCACCAATTCCCAAACGTCATTTCGTTTGAATTGGTTAAGCTCCTCTTGCATTGCCAAGGTCCAATGCTCATCCCCAATTGCTTCGGAAATAGTTGAGGGTTCAATTTGAGAAACGAAAGCAGTATGTCCTAAGGTGTTCTTAAGATTGTTTCGAGTACTTACCTTTTGTTCAATGTCGCCAATTACCTTGTCGAGAGGATGGTCTTTGATTGTCCTCCACGCATTGGGCAGTTTCGTTTCTTTCTCCAGTGGTGGCGCTTCCTCCGATGATTGTTCCAAGATTTCATCTTGAATTTCCTTTGGATTTTCCTCTTGTACATTGTCTTGAAGACTTATTTTGTTTAAAATACCTGCAAGATCAAAACCAGAATCCTTTCTCGCCAAGCGAGCATTATTTTCGGAAAACATAATATGAGGGGATTCCTCAAAAGTTTCGGTTCTATTATTGAATACTCTATATGCTTTGCTACGTGATGAATAACCAAGAATAATTCCTTCATCGGATTTGGCATCAAATTTTCCCAAATTATCTTTTTCGTTGTTATGAATAAAGCATTTACAACCGAAGACTCTAAGATGGGATAGGTTAGGTTTCCTTCCCTTGTAGAGTTCATAGGGAGTTTTCATGAGTATTGGTCTAATGACTACTCTGTTCAAAACATAGCATGCGGTACTCACGGCATCCGCCCAAAATTGTTTGGGAATCTTAGCCTCATCGAGCATGGTTCTAGCCATCTCTTCGAGACACTTATTTTTCCGTTCCACCACTCCATTTTGTTGTGGTGTACGTGGAGCAGAGAAGGTGTGCTCAATACCGAGTTCGTCATAAAAGTCCGCGAAGAGATTGTGATCAAACTCTCCCCCATGATCACTTCTTATGGAAGTGACGGTTGTGTTCTTTTCATTTTGAACACGTTTAAGAAAACTTCTAAAATTATGAAAGGCCTCACTTTTGTGAGCAAGAAATAGTGTCCATGTGAATCTAGAATAATCATCAACAATAACAAAAGCATAGCGATTTCTACCAAGACTTTCAATGCGAGATGGTCCAAAAAGATCCATGTGAAGAAGTTGCAAAGGTCTAGTAGTTGAAGCAATATTTTTTGATTTAAAAGATGCTTTTGTTTGTTTCCCTTTTTGACAAGAATCACAAATAGTGTCATTTTTAAATTTCAAATTTTGAAGACCAATAACTAAATTTTGTGAAACCAATTTGTGTAAAAGATGCATGTTGATATGAGCTACTCTATGATGCCATAACCACATATCATCTTCTTTACTCATAAGACAATTCACATACTTTGATGAAGAATTTTCGAGATCAACCATATAGATGTTATCAATTCTAATACCACGAAGAATAATTTTAAAGTCACTACGACGAAAAACTAAGCATTCTTCCGAATCAAACAAAACAAGATTTCCCTTGTCACATAATTGACTTATGCTCAAGAGATTATGTTTTAGACCTTTAACTAGCAATATATGCTTAATGGAAGAAGATTCATCCTTACCGACCGATCCAATGCCGATAATTTTTCCTTTGTTATTATCTCCAAAAATAACGTTTCCTCCTTCCTTGTGTTTTAGTTGAAGGAATTTTGATGCGTCTCCGGTCATATGTTTGGAGCATCCACTATCAAGGTACCAAAGTACACTTGATCCCTTCAAACACACCTACAAGACAAATTAATGAGTTTTGGGTACCCAAGCTGTTTTGGGTCCTTGTGAGTTAGGTGTAATGTGGTGGTGTGGTTGACATGCGGTGAAGTGTCTGTGTCTAGTAAAACAAGCAGGAGCAATATGTCCTATTCGACTACAATAATGACAAATGACATTAGGATTATGCATTCTTCTAGGTTGGTAGTAGTTGGAGGTACGAAAATCGTTTGCTCTATTTTTGACAATATGGCTATTGCGCAATTCTTGAAAATCATTTCTCCTACTGTTTGTTCTAGGATATGCAGCGTTTCTAGAATAATTATTTCTAGGTCGAGTGTGTCTATGTTGCGATTGTTGAAAGCAATTTCTAGGTGTTCTAAATTGTTCAACGTTTCTTCTAGTGTTTGGTCTAGCATGCATGTTGATTCTAGGATTGTTATATCTAGGTTGAACGTTTATTTTATTTATCCTAGGTTGAGCCTTAGGTTGTTGGGGGATGGCTTCAACTTTTTCTTTAGGCTCGTTTTTAAAACCTATGCCATGTTTGGTCGATTTCAAATTGACAAATTCAAATTTTTATGAGAAGAATTGAACTTATCTAGGGTGCCCTTAAGTCTTTCTACTTCTTCTTTTAGATGCATGCAAGAAATACAATTTTTACTAGAACTCTCAGATTTGTCGGCGCTTCTCTTGCCGAAAAATTTGTTTTCTTCTTTCAACTTCTCATTTTCTAAAATCAATTTTTCCAAATCTTTTTCTTTCAAAGAGAGTTGTTTTTCAAAATCTTTTCTTTCAAAGAGGAATTTTTCTTTACGTCTCTAACAGTTTTGGAAGCTCTAATTAATTCACTATACAATTCATCAAAAGCGTTTTGCATTTCCTCAAGAGAAAATAAATTTTTAGAAGAAATTTGACATACCTCTTCTTGATTGTCTTCGTGTGCCATGAGACATAGATTTGCGGTTTCGTCTTCTTCATCGTTGCTTGATTCGTCTCCGGAGTCGCCTCCCCAAGATATGTATGCTCGTTGTTTCTTGAAGGGTTTCTTTTCCTTTTTGACATTTGGGCAATTTGATTTAATGTGCCCGATTTCTCCGCATCCATAGCACTTTACTTGATCTCCTTGTTGTTTGCCTTTTCGTTCATACTCTTTTCGCATGAACTTTTGAAACCTCTTAATAACGAGTCCGAACTCGTTATCTTCGTTGTTTGAGTCCTCATCATTTTGAGGTTGAGCCGTGCTTGCCTTGAGGGCGATTCTTTGTTTCCTTTGATCATTAAAAGGAGGGTTAAGTATAGTAGATTCATAGGTTTTATGATTACCTCTTAGTCCGTCGATGGTGACATTTGAAATGCCGATAGACTCTTGAATTGCGTCGGCCTTGGAGCGCCATTCCGGAGTGAGACTTCGGAGAATTTTTTGGACAAGTTCCTTATCCGTGAAGGTCTTCTTAAGAGCATGTAGGTCATTGACAATTTTTGAAAATCGTTCGAACATGTCATCGATCCTCTCGCTTTCCTTCATGTGAAACAGTTCATATGCATGGGTTAGAAAATCAATTTTAGCTTCTCTTACCTGGTCCGTACCTTCGTACGTGATTTCTAGCTTATCCCACATTTTCTTAGCCGTTGTGCAACATGATATTTTTCTGTAATCATCAGCATTTACAGCACAATACAATAAGTTGATGGCTCTAGCGTTGTTCTGCACTTTTCAGATATCATCCGCATCGTATTCATCTTCGGATTTTGGAACCCATTCATTTTCAACCTTTTTGGTTGGAATTTGTTCTCCCTTTGTTATAACTTTCCATAGATGAAAATTATTCGATTGGACGAATATTCTCATCCTCTCCTTCCAGTACGTATAGTTTGTGCCATCGAATAGTGGTGGTCTGGTGGAGCATTGTCCTTCACCTATTCCTTCATTAAAGTCATGAGTAGAAGCCATGGATTGTTTCTCTCAAATGGTTAAGTCTTTCAGAGAGTTGGGCTCTGATACCAATTGTTAGAATACACGCTTAACGCTAGAGGGGAGGGTGAATAGCGTTATGATAAAAAACAATGTAAACTTGCGGAATTAAAAATTGCAGGATTGAAATAAGTGCGGAAAATAAATAACAAGGAAAGAACGCACCGAATTTATCCTGGTTCACCACAACTTGTGGCTAGTCCAGTCCCCGAGAGACTCTCTCGAGATTCCACTAACTCCGTTAAGCTTACGGTTGCTTAACAAACCGTTACAAACTGAGAACTTGAGTCACACAAGCCTCAACAACCTTTGCTCGAAGATGCCACACTTCAAGACTTCAACAGAAGGAATGAAAACGTTCCTTCTTACAAACACAAGGGATTAACACTTCCCTTCAAGTGTATACAAAAACTTAGCACTCAAGACAAGACTCTCTTTAAGAGTAGATATGAGTAAAATAAATACGCTCAAGAACACAACAACTTTCTTCAAGAATTTGGCTCTCAAAAACTTATGAAATGAATAGAAAATGATTGATATGATAGTATGTAAGCCTTTGCAAGAATGTGATCAGTTGTTGTACTTAGAAGACTGATTTTGAGTTGTATTTATAGTGTACAAAACATCCAAAACCGTTGCTTAATTGCCAATCATGAATTGCTGATTTTGTGCTGAGATAATCGATTATCTGATTTGCATAATCGATTATCTTCCAATCGTTCAAAAATCATTCCCAGATTTTAAGCAGAATAATCGATTATCCAAATCGTATAATCGATTACCTGACAACGTTCAAAAAATCATATTCAGATTTTTACTTAGCATAATCGATTATCAGATTGTGTATAATCGATTATCTTTCAGAGTTTAAAAATACTTTGGCAACGGTCATTTACATAATCGATTATGCTATAAGGATAATCGATTATCTTTGATGTTTTGAAAACTTCGGACTACACTGTCTTAACATAATCGATTATCATAATGTACATAATCGATTATTTTATAGTCTTGAAAAATCTGATAGACACTGCCTCAACGTAATCGATTATCATAAGGTGCATAATCGATTATCTTACAGCTTTGAAAAATCTGATGGACACTGCCTCAACATAATCGATTATCATAAGGTGCATAATCGATTATTGTTCAGCTATTAAAAATCTAATGTACACTGCCTTAACATAATCGATTATCATAAGGTACATAATCGATTATTGTTTAGCTTTGTAAATCTGGTGTACATTGTCTTAACATAATCGATTATCATAAAGTACATAATCGATTATCTTTGTCCAGATTTGAGAGGCATGTTTAAAAATCATTTTGGCTAAAATAAAATGTTTGAAAATCATTTTGCTTTAAATTAAATATGCATGATTTGATAAAAAATGATTTTACGAGAGAAGCCAAGTCTTGAGTCAATTGTCGGATCAAGATCACAATTAAAGAACGACTCATGTATAACTTTGTTTCTTTGCTTAAACTTGATCTTTGTTCGTCTTGTGCTTGAACCTCGTTATGTGTCAATTGCGCGCTTGTGCTCGGACCTCGTCATATGTCAATTGCGCGTCGTTTGTCATTTATCAAAACCTACAAATAAACGCACGTTTAGTTTAGTGCCTTGAGAACGTGTTTCAACAGGGCTCAGTTTTCAGATCTGTTCCTGCAAGAGTATATCCCTCAGAGCTTCAGGGACACATGGTGTGCAGAGTTTGAGTATTTGCGCCATGGTGCTATGATTGTTTCAGCGTGTGATGTCTGTTATACTAGTTTAGCTAGGCATGCTCTAGCCTTGGTTGCTACTATTCGCGAGAGGGTTTGCCGTTTTATTGAGGGGCTTATTCCTAGCATCAGATATAGCATGGCTCGTGTGTTGTAGATGGATATTTCTTATCACCAGGTGGTGAGCATTGCTAGGAGGATTGAGGGTATGCATGCTAGGGAGAGAGAGGAAAGGTAGGCCAGAGGGTCTCGAGAGTCGGGCCACTATTATGGTGCCCGTACCCCAACTGTATGTCATCATGGTAGGGGTTGTATGAGTCTCCCCGTTCATTCATCTCTTCCAGCAGCTAGTAGTGCTCCATCTCCTGATCTTCTTAGGCTTCAAGAGCCTTATTATGCACCTCTAGTTTCTAGTGCGCCTCCTACGCAGGGTGCTTTCAGAGATCAGTCCAGCAGATCTTTCCTTAGCAATCATATCCACCATGCCCCCCAGATCTTGTTTTGTGTATGGTGACACACGCCACATAGTGAGGGATTTCCCTATACTTGGGAAGAGTGCACCTCCACAGACTTCTCAGCCACAGCGTGCTCCGCAAATTTCACAGGCTATGGTTACAGTTCCAGTTGCTACCCCCCTCGCTCAACCAGCTAGAGATGGAGGCCTGGGAGGCATAGATCGCTCTCGAGGGGGAGGTCGGGCTAGATACTATGCCCTTCCTGCTCGTGCCGAGGATGTTGCCTCCGATTCTGTCATCATAGGTATTGTATTGGTTTGCCACAGAGATGCATCGGTTCTATTCGATCCATTCTCTACTTAATCTTATGTGTCTTTCCTGCTTATGTTCATGTGGGGAATTTACTTGTTGTGGACCATGTTTATCGGTCATATTTGGTTACTATTCATGGTTTTGAGACCGCAAAAGACTTATTTCTACACAGAATGGTTGATTTTGATATTATTTTGGGTATGGACTGGTTGTTAGCCCATTATGCTATTCTTGACTGTCATGCCAAATACATGACGCTGGCTATGCCAGGTGTACCGCGTGTTGAGTGGAGTGGTACTTTTTGGATCACACTCCCAATAGAGTTATCTCATCTCTTAAAGCTCAGTGTATGGTTGAGAAGGGGTGTGCCGATTATTTAGCTTATGTGAGAGATGTCAGTGTTGATACCCCCTATGTTGATTCAGTTCCAGTGGTACGAGATTATCTCGATGTATTTCCAGAGCATTGATTTGTTGCCGGACACTCATCCCATTTTTATTCCTCCATATCATATGGCTCCTCCTGAGTTGAAGGAGTTGAAGGATCCGTTACAGGATTGCTTGTTAAGGGTTTTATCCTGCCCAATGTTTCACCTTGGGGTGCTCCTATCTTGTTTGTGAACAAAATGGATGGTTCTATGCAATGTGTATTGATTATCGCAGTTGAACAAGGTCACAGTGAAGAACTGTTATCCTTTGCCTCGTATTAATGATCTGTTTGACCAGGTTCAGGGCGCACGAGTGTTTTCTAAGATTGACTTGCGCTCAGGTTACCATCACTTGAAGAATCGGGAGCCAGATATCCAAGACCGCTTTCAGTTTTCTAAGATTGATTTGCGCTCAGGATACCATCAGTTGAAGATTCGGGAGCCAAATATCCCAAGAGTGCTTTCAGGACTCGGTACGGTCATTACGAGTTTCTTGTTATGTCATTTAGACTGACCAATGCCCCAGCAACCTTCTTGCATTTGAGGCACAATGCATTTTGGCCATATATCAACTCTTTAGTCATTGTCTTTATTAATGTCATTCTGGTGTAATCTCGGAGTTGGGAAGATCATAAGCAACATCTAAAGACAGTGCTTCAGACTTTAAGACAGAAGAAGTTATATGAAAAGTTCTCAAAATGTGAGTTTTGGTTTGATTCAGTGGCATTCTTAGGCCACATGGTATTGACTTAGGGCATTCAGGTGGATCTGAAAAAGGTAGAGGCTTTGTAGAGTTAGCCCAATCCATCCTCAGCTACAGAGATTCGTAGTTTTCTTAGATTGGCAGTTTACTACTGTCATTTTGTGGAGGGGTTTTCATCAATTGCAACCCCTATGACTAGGTTGACCCAAAAGGGTGCACCATTTCAGTGGACAAAGAAGTGTGGAGCGAGCTTTAAAAAGCTCAAGACAATTTGACTACAGCCCTAGTTTTGATATTGCCTATAGGTTCAAGGTCTTATACTGTCTATTGTGATGCCTTGAGAGTTGGCCTTGGAGCGGTATTGATGTAGGATAGTACGGTGATTGCCTACGCGTCAAGACAGTTGAAGATACATGAAACGAATTATCATGTCCATGATCTTTAGTTAGCTACCATTGTTCATGCCCTGAAGATTTGGTGCCTTATTTGTACAGGGTTCCCAGGAGATTAATACTGATCATCGGAGCTTGCAGCATTTTTTCAAGCAAAAGGATCTAAATTTTCACATGAGGAGATGGTTAGAGTTGTTGAAGGATTATGAAATCACTATTTTATATCACCCGGGAAAGGCCAATGTAGTGGTTGATGCCTTGAGTCGCCGGGCTGAGAGTTTGGGAGTTTGGCATATTTACCAGTATTGGAGAGGCCTATGGCAATGGATGTTCAGGCCTTAGCCAGTCAGTTTGTGAGATTGGATCTTTCGGAGTCCAGTCGGGTTCTATCTTGCGTGGTTTCTCGGTCTTCATTATTTGATCTTATCAGGGAGCGGCAGTATGGTGACGCTCATTTGCTTGTCCTTAAGGACAAGGTTCAGCATGGTGATTCCAAAGATGTGACCATTGGGGAGGACGTAGTATTAAGGATGTAGGGTCAGGTTTGTGTACCTAATGTCGATGGGTTACGTGAGCTGATCCTAGAGGAGGCCCACAGTTCGCGGTATTCCATCCACCCGGGTGCTGCGAAGAGTATCATGGCTTGAGGTAACACTATTGGTGGAGGCGAATGAAAAAGGATATAGTTGGATTTGTAGCTAAATTCCTCAACTGCCAGCAGGTGAAGTACGAGCACCAGAGACTGGGCGGGTTGCTACAGTAGATAAAGATTCTGGAGTGGAAGTGGGAACGTATCACCATGGATTTTGTATCTGGACTCCCACGTACTTTGAAGAAGTTCGATGCCATTTGGTTTATTATGGATCGGCTGAGCAAGTCCACTCATTTTATCCCTGTGTGTACCACTTATTCTTTAGAGCGGTTGGCAGAGATTTATATCTGGGAGATTATTCGTCTGCATGGTATTCCAGTTTCTATTATTTTAGACACAGGTACTCAGTTCACATCACTGTTCTGGAGGTCCGTTTAGCAGAAGTTGGGTACTCGGGTGGAGTTGAGCATAATATTTCACCCCCGGACGGACTGACAGTCTGAGCACACTATTCAGATTCTTGAGGATATGCTTCGTGCGTGCGTGATTGAGTTTGGAGGGTCTCAGTTCTTGCCATTTGCTAACAACAATAGCTATTAGTCCAGCATTCAGATGGCATCGTATGGGGCCTTTTATGGTAAGCGGTGTTGATCTCCAGTGGGTTGGTTTGAGCCGGGTGAGGTTCGGCTATTGGGCATAGATTTGGTTCAGGATGCTTTGGAGGAAGTTAAGGTAATTTAGTATAGACTCCATACATCCTAGTCTAGACAG
Organism: Nicotiana benthamiana; assembly: GCA_034376525.1. Classification (NCBI taxonomy): domain Eukaryota; kingdom Viridiplantae; phylum Streptophyta; class Magnoliopsida; order Solanales; family Solanaceae; genus Nicotiana; species Nicotiana benthamiana. Next base: position 97,184,798 of record CM067330.1, read on the forward strand.
AAGAGCTACGCAGACTGGAAGGTTTGTGATGTTTCCTTTATTGTTGGAGAGCGGTTTCTGCTTCGGTTTTCGCCTATGAAGGGCGTTATGAGATTTGAGAAGAAAGGGAAGTGGAGTCCGAGGTTCATTCGCCCTTTTGAGATATTGAGGGGTGCTAGGGAGGTTGCTTATAAGCTTGCCTTACCTCCCAGCCTGGCAGGGTTTCATCCGGTATTTCATGTTTCGATGCTTCGGAGATATCACGGTGATCCGTTGCACGTGTTGGATTTCAGTTCAGTCCAGCTGGGCAAGGATCTATCTTATGTTGAGGAGCCATTTGCTATATTGGATAGGCAGGTCAGAAAGTTGAGGTCAAAGAACATTGTTTCGGTAAAGGTTCACTGGCAAGGTCAGCCGACTGAGGAGGCTACCTGGGAGACCGAGTAGGATATACGTAGCCGTTACCCTCATCTTTTCACTACTTCAGGTACGTCTTTACGCTCGTTCGAGGATGAATGAATGTTTAAGTGTAAGAGGATGTGACGACCCGGTCAGTCGTCTTATGAATTAACACCTCGATCCCCTATTAACTACTTTCCCCAAGTTTATTTCTGCTAATTTAATTTGCCGAGATGTTCGGTTTTGAGTTTCGGGGAGTTTTGAGACACTTAGTCACTAAATGAGATCTTAAGTGTTGGAATGTTATCTATAGTCAGAACAGTGTGAAGACAGACTCGGAATGGAAATCCTAGGTTTCCGTTAGCTTCGTTAGGTTTCATGCTTAGGAGCATGTTCGAATTGTGTTTTGGAGGTCCGCAGCTAATTTAGGCTTGAAATGAGTTTGACTTTTGGAAGTTTCCAGTCCGATAGTTATATTTTAATCCGAGGGTTGTAATGGAATTCCGAGAGTTGTTGTAGCTTCTTTAGATCATTTGGGATGTGTGTGCAAAATTTCAGTCCATTCGGAGGTGGTTTAGTTGGGTTTTAGATCAAAAGCTTGTTTCGGAAGTTTTTAGAAAACTTAGGCCTGAATTCGATGTGAATTGGTGGATTTGGTGTTGTTTGAGGTGTATTGATGATTGGAACAAGATTGGATGAGGTTTTAGGATTTGTTGGTGCTTTTGGTTGAGGTCCCAAGGGCCTCACCTTTCGATAAAATAATGTGGCGCCGTCAGTGGGAATTTTCTAGCCAAGATCTTAGTTCCCTCTAGATCTAAAGTCAACCAGATTTTCACTTTCCGGTTGTCGTTATCTCACACCCTCAATATAAACACCAACTTGAGAAAGTTGTAAGCAAGCTTTTGAAGTAACCAAACTAACCAGGGTCAAATCTTTGCATGAAATAGAAACCGTGTTTGATATCTATACAAAATCCATGTCTTACTGAAGCGATGGGTTTGGTATGTCGTACGAGTTCTCAAAGTGAGATTATGATCACTACGCACCGAGTATGACCACAATCATATTTACTATATTAAAAATATATTGCGATCTATACTTCCACCTCTTAGGAAGGGATGATAGCCTACTGTGTGATTCTTTGAAATAACTAGCTTGTCCTGCCTTATTTTTGTGCCCACTTGTTATTTTTGTTTTTTGAATTGGGATAGGAACACGAGCATTCTCCCAGGTGAACGTACAAGGAACAAATGCCACCGAACACATTCGGAAAACGTTCTGCACCGTGCCATCCCGCAGGCAACGGTCAACCAAAACCCTACACCCCATACCGTATTACAAATAACAAAAAAACGGCTCAGAACAAACCAACATTATTATGAAAATCTCCATGACCTGGGACTAAGCGATGAACCTATGTAACGTACAGTCTCTCCGACACTGACAGCACATGTACTCGAAAAACTTGCACGTATATTCGCCATGACAATCTAACACCAGTTCAGCCGACTAAATATACGAATCACATCCGAACTTTGTTTGAGTCAATCAAGTCCCAGGGCGCCCAGAAACACAGGCAATAAGTTCATCGCTTATCCCATCAATGGCCTCTCCAGGCCGAGCAATGACTGGACTAGATAAATTATGACTCCACCGATGCATAAACACTGTGCAACAACACATATTGTTCTCCAGCGAAAGAAAGAGTATATAAACTAAGACTCATCCCAACGCACGTATAAATGATACAATAACGAGTAACATTCTCCAATAAAAGCCAGATCGCGTGCGACATTCTTACCACTCCATCGAGCCAGCACATCACCAAGTGAAAGTTAAATTGGATTTCGTTCGAATTTACAAGTCAATGTTCGACCTCGTCAAGCTCATAACGGGTCATAATTCGACTTCGCTCGAATTCACACCCTTATGGCCCCCGTCCACCGCCAAACAAAAGTTAAATTCTATATCGTTTGAATTAACAAGTCAAGGTTCGACCTCATCGAACTCATAACGGGTCATAATTTGAGCTCGCTCGAATTCACACCCTTACGGCCCACATCCATCTCCAAACGGAAGTAAAATTTGACCTCGCTGGAATTTACAAGTCAAAACTGATTTCGCCCAAATTGGCAAGTCTGAACTCGTCCTCGCTCGAATTTACAAGTCAAAACTGATTTCGCCCAAGTTGGCACGTCTGAATTCGACCTCGCTCGAATATACAAGTCAAAATTGATTTCACCCAAGTTGTCAAGTATGAATTCGACCTCGCTCGAATTTACAAGTCAAAACTGATTTTTCCCAAGCCGGCAAGTTTAATCTCGACCTCGCTCGAATTTATATGTCAAAACTGACTTTGCCCAAGTTGAAAAATCAGAAGTTTACCTCGCTCGAATTTGCAGATCAAAAGTGGCTTCATTCAAACTAAAAAAAGGAGATACGATCTCACTCAAATCAAGCAAACTGCGACCTTATTTGAATTTCCAATTAAAAATCAAGGACTCATCATGGGGAAGTGCGAAGATCCTTTTCAAAAAAAGAGAAAAGAAAGAAAGTCAAAAGATAATAACCAAAGACAAAATTACTATTTTATTCAGATGTACATGCGCAATAGCTGCGCCTTACAAAAGACAAAAAGCGGGCCCCCAAGAAAAATATGAAAACAAAGAACAACAAAAGAACAAAAAAAAACTAAGTACGAAAGCTGCAAAAAAAATTCACTCGGCATCATCTCCAGCGTCATTCTCCCCAGCATCGTCATCGTCAGAAGGAAGCCCATCTTCAGTCTCAGCACCCTCACCAGTCTCCGATGTTGCAAGGTCATAACTGCAGGCAAGAAGAGCCTCGCGTGACTTTGCCCGAGCATCCGAAAGCGGCCGCAAGAATGCTCCTCGCCTCCCACAAGCCCCCATATATCTCGTTGGGCCTCGTCATGAACCCACAACTCGCACAAGTGGCGGGGGACATCATCAGGGGCAGATTTTTGAGGGCGGGCCTGAGCCAACAGCTACGCCTTCTTAGCCTCAAGAGTCGTAACTCGATCTTCCAGCTCGAAGCATCCCGATCAATTTCACCAATTCGCTCCTCGAGTCGTGCCTCCCTCTGTATTCTTATCGCCCTCTTGGCTTCCCGCTCAGACTTGAGGACGCAGATAGTGTCTTCCAGTGTTGCCCTCACCGAAGCTACCACTCGAGTCCCCTCGGCTCTCTCTAACTCAGCCACCTTCTTTTCTAGCTTAGCCACTTTCTCTATCTATTCTGCACCAAACTCTGGATGCCCTTATCCACAGTTGCACTTGGAGCGGGCCAAGCAGAGGAAGCCACCTGGCGGAAAGAGAGCGCAGGAGCCCTCTCACTTATCACTCCTCTCCGACCTGCTAATGAGAAGAGATTCAACCAAACAAAGATAAAATAAAATAAATTACGGAACAAAGAACAAAGTGACAAAGACTACAACAAGCCAACTCACCAGCAAAGGCCATGCGCGCAAACGTCTCATGGAAAGGTGCCACTTCGCAGATCCCCCTCGTATGGGGGAGAATCGCGCTCACCCACTCGCGAATATTAGCGACTAGCATAGAAGGTACTCTCTCGGCTGCAAAAACAAAACAAAATGCTCGACAAGGTCATTAAAGGGAGACGACCGACAACCATCTTAAGAAAAAATGTATAAGGTATAAATAAAGAAAGACCTATGAGCGAAATTCCACGTCTCAGGAAACCCTGTGGGATTTGACACCACGTGCTCTGTCCGGGCGTAGAAGAAGTTCTCCCAAAAGTGGCAATTTGCCTTGTCGTCCATCTTCATCACCAAAACCTTGTTTCCCCGGTGACACATATGAAGCATCGAGCCCCTAAGAAATGGGGGGCGAAGAGGTGAAGCATATGTTGTAAAGAAACTACTCGATCGGCTAGCTCCGCGTACTTGATGAGCATAAGGAAGAGCTTGTACGCGTATGGAGAGAGTTGATCCGGGCACACCTCATAGAAGAGGAAGAAGTCCACCGCTAAAGAGGGAAGGGGAAGCGTGTAGCTGATGACAAATGGATACGCATAAAATGTGTGGTAGCTCGGACGGTGTATATGTGCTATGTCCTGATTCACCGGGACCAGTTCAATATGATCAGGGATCGCCCATTTGGCTTTGAACGCCGTGAGCACCGCAGCGTCCATCTTAGAAAAAATAGGTTCAGGCTCATCCCCAGCATGGCTGTTGAAGTCAGTCCTCGCTTTCCCTGGGCGGGGAACCACCTCATCTACCATCGGAAGACCCTCGTCCTTCGCCATTTCCATTCCCTCTTCGAGTAGGGGTATATCGTTTTCCGGCATCGGAGAATCAACGTCTCTGTCAGGGTTGGATGATGCATTAGCCATCTCTTTTTGATTGCGAGAATCAGGAATATTAAAGGAAAAAAGTAAAGGCCACAAGAATTTTTTATAGAGAAGGAAATGTGAGAAACTGAAGGAAAAGAAGAAAAGCTATGAAAATCTTTTTTGAACAATTGGGAAGCGCAACATTCAAATGAAAGATTTTTCCCTATTTATAGAGGAATAAGTACCCTAAGTGGGAAAGCCAAACACCGTAATTTTTAAAACGAAAAGGGCACGGGAAATAATGTGATACATAGAAAACATGCGCCATAATGACACGTGATAAGCTTTAATGATATTCTGAACTGACGTGACGGTCTGATGAGCTCCCCAAATGTCACATTGCTACCTCGCCATGAGGTACTCGCCCATTGCCCAAGGTGCTCAAATTCTCACAAGTTTTATTATCGACAATATTCGCCCATCGAACTCACCCAAAGATGATCTCAATAGGCGAAGGGACTAACTGTATAGGCCGAAGTCTGATCATACGAGGATCGGTGCAAAGACGAATTGCGAGTGGTCGAATAAGGTGTGGTTGTATCCATACGGCACAATAACGACGGGTATCTCGGCCATGGCCGAGTTCGAACCATCAGAAGACCATATGACAAAGTACATGTCATGGCATTTAGGGGGACGACCTAAAGTAAAACCGGCAGGTTAGGGTACTCTGGCTAAGGACCGTTAGATAAAGGCGAACACTTACTATATATACACGAGGTAAGAAAACAAAGGGGAGGACTTTTCTTCCTTCTCCTTCTTCTTAAAACAGAGAAGAGAGGGAGAATGTTTGAGGAAAAAAAGCAAGAGAAGGTTTAGAACTTGATTGTTGATCTTGTAATCATTATTACGGAATCAATAAAGATAGTTTTCGTAGTTGTTAATGATGTTCCTTCTTTTTTTTCTTTATTCTTACACTAAGGAACAGTAACGTTAAGTATGTAAGCCCGTCATTTATATTTGATACCTTTTATAATCTTAAAGACTTTATGAGCTTAATTATCTCCTATTTTCTTGCTCAATATTCTTCGATTTAGAATTAATTATTATTTAATTAGTTTACAAAATGGTTTAGCACTTTTTTGTAAAACAAGTTCAACAAAAAATTTATGTATACATATATATGCCTTTTAAAAAATAGTGATATATTAATAATGACACCCTCTATATAAAGCAAATTCTGATTGAATGAAAAAAATACAGCCTTTTGCTATATGCAATTTTTTCACATATAACTTCCAGTATAGTCGTCTCCTTTGTTGCTTTAATTTTGATGCTATTTTCTTCAGATCTAAGTCAGAAAACTACACACAAACTGGTTGACTTGCTTGCTTAATTGATCATTGGAAAATAATGAAGATTTGATAACCAACTCTTATAAGTTCTACCAAATGAAACTCAATAGTGCCACCTTAGTCTTTGACCTAGAAGATTTCAAAGTAAGATTTTGTGGATATTGGACAAAAATCTCCTACATTTGTAAACAAGTACAACTACAATAATAGCATTTAACTTCTTGTAGAGCAAGTTGCTGCATGCCTATTTTAGAATATCCTTGGAAAATGGCTCTAGGAAGATTTATATACTCAAACCTGCATCATCAATAATTTGACACATACAATGGCATGACATGTTCTCTTACTCAATACAATCAAATTTTTTATACAATTTTTCAAAAAAAACCCTCATAAATCATCTGGCATTCACAGAGGGACCAGAAAAGGGTCACACCTAAGGGGCATTGATGTAAACAGCCTACCTTGATGCAGGGCGTCAGTTGCTAGTTAATTTCATGACTCGAGCTCATGACCTATAGGTCACACTGAGACAACTTTGCCATTGCTCTAGGGTTCACTTTCAAATGTTAAATAATTTAAGATCAATCTCAAACATACATGGACATCTGCAATTACATCCTCCACACTGATGAAGTAGCTAGGTTCAATTCACGCGAGTCTTCACATGCAATTTCCTCAATAAAATGGGCGATTACTCTTCTTGCCAAAGATGCCACGCCCATAAGTCGAAGAAATCAAAGCAGCAAGGAGAGGAAACTGCATAAGCACAAAGGAGACGATAGGTAAACAAGCGAGTGTAGCCACAGGTACAAGAACATATGATTTCCTCTGTCCGGACACAAGATACACCGTCGCACTGAAGCTAAGTGTTATGGAAAGAAATAGTGTGAACAAACCCAGAATTAGACTTCTAGGCAAAGCATAGAGGAAATCTTCTTCTGCATAAAGGGATATCAGAACGGACAAAAACACTAACATAGAGCTACTAGAAGCGAATAGTGATGCTGCATTTGAGATGGCGAAAATGCTGAAAGCACTGTTTCTGGATAAAATGGGGAGTCCACTTTTATTGTTTCCACCTGGAACTGTAATTGCTGCAGCAAATACGATGGTAGCAACGAGTGCTGCTGCAATTGTGCATGAATTTGCTGTAGCTTTCATCCATTAATCTCCGTTTATTTTCAACTCAGCATGTTCCTTGGTAATTGCTGCAGCAAAAAATGTATGAACAAATGACACCATTATAAAGAGGTTTGACTGCATTAGATATATGTATATATAAGATTAGGACTATAAATTATCTTATAGTATAATTGATCAAATGAAGCATTCGAGACTGAACTTGTGAAATGTACAATAAAATTGTAAAGTATGCTCACCATACATGTCAGAATGGATTAATCGACGGAGAAGCCTAATACCACTGGAGCCTGTATAGAATCAAGGACTGTGGTGACACCCAAAAGATAAGTATATACATCCATAGAATTGTAACCATATTCAGGTGCATCATGGATCGGATAGAGACCGTCGCAACCAATATTAGGCAAATCTTATTTCGGGCAACAAGGATTTAGCTGCATGTAAGTTTCCAAATCTAGCAGCATAGCGAAGAGGAGTGCTCCCAAGACAATCTGTCATATCTAACGGGTCGTCCTCCATCGAGGCCACCAACTTCTCGACGAAAAGCTTGGCGTTGTCATTCTTTGCGCCAACCGCGACATGTAGTGCTGTCCGTAAGAAAGAGTTGAGTGGTGCTCTGCTCGCGTTGTTCTCTCGATTGAAGAATGCTTCTGCTTTCTCCCATGTTCCATCCAGTGAAGCTCTGTATAGTGGCAAGTATCGGTAGTAATCTTCTTCATCACTATCTTCTGTAAAATCACAAATCCTCATTATTTTATTATATGCAATATTTTTTAAAAAAAACCATGGTGCCCGGACCAACTCGTGCGTACTTTTATTAATTCTACAGGGTGTATATATATATATACTGAATAACTCTACCCACAAAGGCTATTACACGCAATCTATTATATTGCCCACTGTTACCAATCCCTTTTAAGTAACTTTTTAAAAGCTATAATATGTAAATTCTATTTTAAACTAATAATATTGCTTTATCTATACTTCAAATGATGATATATGTTATTCCGCGTTATGATTTCATAAGACAATTGACGGGTGCTTTTTAGTTGCAACACCTATATCTTGCTCTTTTTAGCTATGGGTTTTGCAGAACCCAATACATTGGCCAAAATTTTGTATTTGTATTAAGAAATCCCTTGAATATCAATAAACAATTTTTCTATAACCCAGTAAGCTGCTTTTTTTAGAATCTAAAACCCATAAATTCAACATTCTAGATCCCCCTCTGGCCTCTACGTAATTTTTAACATAATTTTTAATTGCTTGATGTGTTTTCCCTATTTAGTCTATGTTATTGGATTTGCATATATAACAAACTAATTTATGGAGTTAAAATGTAAACAAATGGTATCAAACAAAAATAGTAATAAAAAAAAAATGATAAAAGTGGGAGAACAACAATAATAAGTGTTGCGTCCAAAGGTGCAACCTAGTGATCCATGAACTATGGCAAGAACCATGAGGTCTCAGGTTCAAATCCTAGCGAAGGCAAAAATATTAGTTAATTTTATTCTGTCTGTCCAATCCTTGGCGAACAGAGTTATTGGATACTTGTACTGGTAGGAGTTAGCATGCGTCCCTGAAATTAGTCGAGGTGACTGACTCGGAGAAAATAAGCCTGCATCCAAGGCTTAACTACTAGTTAGTGAAGTATGTTGAGAACCATGAGGTATCAGGTTCAAATCCGAGCAAAGGCAAAAACATTAGTTAATTTCTTTCCATCTGTCCAAACATTGACAAGCAGAGTTATCCGACACTTATGCTGATGGGAGTTAACATGCATCCCTGAAATTAGTCGAGCTGCACCTACACTGACTCGGAAAAAATAAGCCTTGCATCCAAGGCTTAACTAGTCAGTGAAGTATCGAATTCATCAGTTCCATTGCAAATAATCGATTATTACTTGGTCTTGTCGATGAAACAATCACATCACTACCAGAACTGATGAATTCGATTATTTGCAATGGAAAAAAAGTAACTGAAGAGGTATATCAACAAACTCTTGAAGTTAGTCAACATACAACAAACAAATGTCCATCCTTGGAGAAGGGACATCAACAGATTGTGTTAAATTCTTCACAAGTCAACATCCAGAATAGCCAATTTCTGAATGAGGAAATAGAAAGACATATCTATGAAGAAGGGGAGGAAGAAGAAATCTTATCACATTCTCGAGCAGAAGCGGCGAGAAATGGTGATTTATCACCATGCATGGTAAAGCAAATAAGAAATTTTGTGTAAGAGAAAGAGTTTGCGACAACAGGATGGGCGTAGACGCTAACATTCAAAGGCCCCTGATGAGAATCGCAAAGCAAAAACAAGTCGTGCAACCATTCGCCTTAAAACCTATTCCGTCGAGGAACAAGCGTGAAGGTTAAAGACAATTGGAGCTAACAGTCCACAAATATGAAGAAAAGAAAGCAAATCCGCTTTCTTTACCATCACATTAATGTTCATCGTTTCCTTGCTTTTTATTTCATGAGGCTTTTTAGGGCCTCGATAGGATTTATAAGGTAAGGTTGCTGCCGGTTATTGTTATATGGGTGACAATACCGGCGTCCCCCTCCTTATCATATAAACCTATCTTCTTGTAATTTTTCTTTTGCTTTTTTGTAATATTATCATAATAGGTTGAATACAGTAAGGTTAGATCGGTTGTGTTCTATGGGTAACAACTCCGGCGATTTGACTCCCTTACTTGTATTTTACCTATTTGTGGTAACTTTATTTTCCTTATTAATAAAATCTAAAATTTGCTTTAAAAAAAAAGCTTAAGATAAGTATTTGAATCTCATTTTGAGAATCTAACTTTCCCTTTTTGGTCCTTTTCTTTTGTCTCTTTTTTTATGTTGAATATCCAATGTGGCAAATAACAATAAGTTGGATCCGAATAGGATATGGTGTATATATACTTTACCCTACCTTATGAGACTCTCACCATAAGAAAAGTGTTTGAAAAATATAAAAGTAAAAAGTTTAAGATGAAATATCAGAAAAAAAAAAAGAGGTAGAAGGTAAAAAGGCTATTTTTCGATAAACGCTCAAGACAAGTGTGTGAGCACGTAATTTTTGCCTCGCTTAAATTACTCTTACAAAATTATTGAAGTTAGGATTTTTCTTTATTTATGTGATTTTTAGAACAATTGTATAATTGTGTGTTTGTTTGCATTTTGACTGCATTTTAATCGATATAATTCATAAAAAATATAAAATAGCACATTTGCATTTAGGATACTATTTTTAATATTTTAGGTTCATTAATTAGTTAACATTACAAAAATCGGAAGAAAATAACCAAAAATAGTTCTTATGCATTTTTCACTTTAAATTTTTTGATGTTTTCCTTAATTTCCTTTTAAATTAGGATTTAGTTAATTTGAAAATTAGTTAGTTTAATTTTAGAATTAAATCAGGTCGTTATTTTTAACCTAAACAAAAATTAGAAAAAAGAAGGGATTTAATTGAAAAGAAAATAAAAAAAAAGAGAAACAGGCCAACTCAAATCAGCCACACCAGGCCAAACCCTGACCCAATCCAAAATTTAAACCGGTCCAAACCCCTCTCCCATTAAACGACGTCATTTTGCATTGGACCCATCAAAGCCGTTCATTTTCCTTTGACCGAACGGTGATGAAGTTGGGGTTGCTTTGTATATAACTGTTTAAAACACACCTCCCTCCCCCCTAAAAATAAACCTGGTACCTTGTCTTGCTAGAACCCTAATATATACCACCTCCTTCCGCCGCAAACCGCCGAGTGGAAATCACCTCCGCCGGCGGTGGTAGTCCAATTGCTATTAAATTAACACCAATTGATCCCTCAGTCCTCCTCTTTCCGAATACACCATTACCAGCCTTCAAATCATAGCCGATCTTCTCGAATCTACAATCGAAGTGGTGGCTGCTTTGCTGAGTGCGGCGACGCCGACGCCAAACGACCCCAAAGAACACCACATGGCCAACGAACATCCCTCATCCCAAATCCATAATTCCCATCCCTCGAACATGTGCCAAACGTTTCAAATTTCAAATCAAAGAATCAAACCCATGGTTAAAAAGTGGATTCGTTTGAGCAAGCCGTCTTTTGAGTTTTGCGGGTCATTTCTGTGAAGTTTTGGTACAAAACAATGACATTCGTTTGTTCTTCACCAAGAACAAACGGTTGGCATTGTTTTGGGGCCAAATCAGAACATGAGGGTTGAGTCTAAGCCTAGTCGGTGAGTCCTCTATTTCTATTTCATTTTATTTCTTTCACTAGGATTAGGCTAATATTTTGAACTGAACTCAGGCATTTGTTTTTATTTAAAATTTGTTCCCTCATTTTTTTAGGTTCATTTAGCTCTGTTAATACAAGTTTTAAGTCTTTAATTTTACTTCGTGTTGATTAGTTTAATCTGATAACTCAATTAGTATATCTGCATGCTCTTTGATTGCCAGTATTTAAGACTTTTGTTCTTTTTCCCCCTCTCTATTCATGTCAATTCTATGTTAATTCTGGGGTTTGATTGATAATAGAATTAATTCTATTTGTTCATTCCATAGTTGATTCTGATCTTTTTAAGTATTCAAAAATTAAAATAGGTTAGTCATGTTGTTAGTTCAATTTTGGGAGGGGTATGGTTATAATTGAAGAACTGTTTGAGTATTGCTGAAAATGCTAGGGTCCTAGTTAGTTAACTATGGTCATTTTGACCAAGTTCAAAAGGCCTAAGGTTAGTTTGACGTAGTTAGTAATTTAGGATTAATTCATGGATAGTATAGGTATTTCAAAATAGAGAATAGTGTAGTAATTGAAATTGAAAACTACTATAACCTTCTAGAGTGGGTTTTAATTAAAACTTCAGGAAGTTAGTAATATAACTTGACCAGCAAGCCAATAACTAAAGGACCAAATAGCTAAAAACTGAAAATAAAATAGGAGCTTAGGGTGCAAAAGAGCAATTTGAATACGCCCTAATTTTGCCTATAAAAGGCATATCCCTTGCCTTGTTTTAGGAAGGTTTTCTTTTGGGGGGGAGAGGGAGGGAGGGGGGGGGGAGAGAGAGCAAAAAAAAAATTCAAAAGTTTCTGAAAGTGTTAGAAGTTTAGAAATCTGAAAGGTTTAGAAGGTTTTTAGATCTAAAACTTCAAAAATCAGTTTCAGCAGTCTAGAGAGATCCTAAAACTCTGAAAAATTCAAATTCTAGAACTTAGAGAAATCAGAAAAATCCAAAAAAAAAAAAAAAAGACAATTCAAATTCAAATTCTTAGAGTGATCCTAAATTCCATTTGTTGAGTTAGCATTCCAACTTATATAAGATTGAAAATAGTTTGAACATTCCTGGTATTTTGGTTGCTGAAGCTTCAGAATTTTCTGGGTTTATTTCGAGTCTATTTTGGTTTATTCAAGTTTATTTTCGGTTATTCGTTGGTGCTTTTCCTCTGCAATTCACTCCTGGGATGTTGTAATACTATTTGGGTCTAAAATTGATCTTGTTGCTGTTGTGTGTTGCTGATTGCTATATACTAATCTTCTAATCCAAAATTTACCTTTTGTGTGGTATTATCCAGGTATTCCTTTGAGATATGTATGAGGATTATTTTATGCACATGTAGAGGATTCAAAAATCATGCAAATGAAGAATTTGTTGAAGTTGAATTGACGTTGAATGTGCTGCTGCTATCTGATTATGATCCTAGTCTTAATTTAGAGCCATAATGCTAGTTGATGTCTGCTATTGTTTTAGTGTAGTTTCAGTTTTGGTTTGTACTTAAATGAACAATGGATTGTGGTCACCTATATGCATGTTTAAATCTGGTCTAAGTTAGTTGAATACGAATTAGTTCAATTTGTTGAATTTACAAATGTTTAAATTTGGAGCAGATGCTAGATCTAAATAAATGGCATTAATTAGTCCGTTAGTTCGAAATTAAAAGTTTATTGTGGCTCAGCCTGGAATTGAAATATTTGAAGTCATTTTTAACTAGTAGCCTTATTTAGATTACATGTTATAAGTGATTTGCTTTTCACATAAAAATCAGTAGATCCATTGAGTTTACAATATGTTTGTCTGGTTAGCTTAGTGGATTCTATTTGAGCTTGTAAAATCAAGCACCAAGTCATTCATGTTTAAGTTTTAGAGCCTGCTAATTAAATTTATTTCGCCCAGTTACTGATCATTAAAAGCAAAGCAGAATTTGGCTCATTGAGCCATTGTTAATGGACGTTGAAAATTGGTTACACTAGTAAGTAATTTATTGAATAATACTGGTCTGGTTTATACATGGACCGTCGGGGCCATAAGGGATTGATTTAACATGGCCCAGTTATACAATAACTGTCTAGAATTAATACCAAGCTCGCCCTTTTCTAATTCAATTGATTCCATCAAGTCAAGGGCCTGGGCTGCTTGGGCCTAAGTCCCAATTTCGTTGCCCTCATGCTGGGCCTGTTTAGAAGCCCACTTTTGAATAGCCTTTTTCTAACACAAGTTGATTGCTTCTTGGGCTGGTCTCAAAGCCTTAAGTGCTGAGGCTTGAATTCATTTAAAGCCATTGTTTTAAATTTGTAATACAATTTGGGGTCATTCTAAGATAAGTAGCAAATTCGATTAATTAATTAAGCTTTTAGAGACAGTCTTTAATAGAGAACAATAGTCCATTTTAGGATGATCCTTAAAATAATTTGAGGTGTGTCGCGCCAAATAAAATCACAAACTGTGTGGCCCTCTTTCAATACTCACCTTAAAATCCTTAGAACACGGGATGCACCATTTAGCGAATTTGCATGGCCTCCCGGAAAGTTATCAACGAGCTAGTCACTTTAGGCGTGCATTTAATAAAGCTACTTTCTTAAATTCGGGTACGCATTTATGTAACCCAAATCCGAATCTCGACGGTGTTAAAGTATGTTAAAAATTACGGGTGCATTTATGTGACGTAGTTTGAGACGCATTTTAATACTGTTGCAATCTTCCTCATAAATTCAATTAAAAGCGGTAAGTAATTTTGACATTGCACTGTAGGATAAACACGTTTAAAACCAGATAATTAGCCAATTATAATAGTTTAAGCGACCGTTCTAGAACTACGGAATCCGAGGGTGCCTAACACCTTCCCTCGGGTTAACAGAATTCCTTACTCAAGAATTTCTGGTTCGCAGATTTCATTTGGGAAGTCGAAAATTTTCTCGAGTTGGGATTCAAGAAAAACCGGTGACTTGGGACACCAAAACTCAAACCCACCCAAGTGGCGACTCTAAAAATAAAATAAATAATCACATTCCAAATAATATCACTTAAATTGGAAAAACTCCCTTATACGTTATCCTTTAATGTAAATGTGTAAAAAAGGTGGTGTGACAAAATATTTGAAAAATATAAGAGTAAAAAATACTCAAAAAAATAAGTAATAATAATGGCGGCAAAATAGTAACATGGCCAGGGAAAAAAACAATAGAGATAACATATGTGGCATTGTTAAAAGGGTTCAGTGAGTTGGTGTCATTATTAGAATTACAAAAAAGTTGGGGGGCTTTTCAAACTCTTTAAAATTCAATTTAGCTGTGTTAGCAACTTAGCATGCCTACTTGATTTTCAATCAAATTTAATGGGTTTTTCGAACATATATATTAAGTAATCAATTATAGGTTCATGGATTTAAAGTGATAAAAAATCAGTGTACGAACTTTTAGAAAAGGTTTAAGTGAAACGATTATTTGAATAATTAACTCATGCATTTCAATAAAGTTCAACAGTAAATTTCATAAAAAATCACATAATTATAGATTTTTTGAGTCAAAGTCAAACAACTTTATTTTAAGGATTTTTACCTATATATACCATATAGCAAATCTTATTACCAAAATTGTGTATGGTTTGGTATTTACCCGCCTATACCATGTTTTGTTTACAAAAATTGTACCAAACCAAAAATAGATAGATTCTACCCTAAAAAGGCTCCAAATTTGTAGGAATCACATTTAATGGTGATTCTATCACCATTAAAAACGAAATTTGGAGAATTGGAAAAGCACAAAGGCTGCAACAATAGCTCGGATTATGCATATTCTGAGTACTGATGGCTTATCAATGTTAAACTGCTTTTTATGTCAGACTACAGAAACAAAAGCTGGCATATCTAAGCAAAAGAAACTAACAATTCAATAAATGTTAACCATAGAGTTCTGGATTAAAAGGAAAATGGAATTTACCTGGAGCCATTATCACCAAGGCCATGCAGCCAGACTATTGTAGCCTGGTGTTTTCCCTTGGGTCTCACTACATATGTCCTCCCAAATTCAAATGTGATTCTAGAAGTTCTACTTCTCTCCATATATTTTCCACCATTGATAGCCATTAAAAAGCTCGAAAGCTTTGAATTCAAATTTGGATTTTCAAAAATCATTATTTGTTTGGTTTGGGTGTTGTTGTAAGTAATTCGAAATATGTTTAGGAGTTTATATCTCAATTTTTAGGGGTTTTGGTGAAGACTAGACTTGGTTTTGACTGTTTTTTCAGATTGAAACTCGTCGAAGAAGAAGAAGACATATTTTTCCAAAAATTGTAGTTAAATTGTAGAATTGTAGATAAAATATAGATAAATTATAGATAAGTTGTAGATAAATTGTAGATTGGGAAGACTAAAACTTCTACAACAAGTCTTGTACAATTATGTCGAAAATAAGAATCCAATTGTTATTATAGAAATCAAATTGAAGGCGTTGTAGAAACTCATACACTTCAAACTCATACAATACGTCTTCAAGTATTGTATTTAAAGAAGATTTTTTTCAAAATTAAAATTTTGAATATTAGGAATGGAATAAATTTGGTATGCTTAAATTTTTTTGACACAAGATTGTAGTTTAATTGTAGTATAAATGTAACAATACAATTTAACTACAATTGTAGATAATTTATAGATAAATTATAAATTTACAATTGTAGTATAAATGTAACAATACAATTTAACTACAATTTATAATTTATCTACAAATTATCTACATTTTATCTACATTTTAACTACAATTTTCTACAATTGAATATTGTGACTATTATGAATAATGTTATCTCCCTTTTATAGATACCTTAGAGATATGCATTTTGCTTATGTCATAATAAGGCTATTATGAATAATTAAAGACATTGAATGCCACGTTACATAATCATTATATTTAATATAAATTCTCTAACGTATTTAGCATTTAATGCTCATTAAATATTGTATCTGCACTCTTATATATTGTCAGATTCATTCTCCTTGATTCTTGGATCTAAATGGCTTAAATAGGTACGAGTGATATGTCTTTTGAATAATTGTTCGTGCCTCTTTCTTTGCCTTTGCTCGTGTCTGCTGCTATCTGTGCCTCTTTGCCAGTTATTACCTTTTGACCAGTCTACGTGTCTTGACATGTCATCCGTATATGTAAACTCAACTTTTCCCAATACAGATAGTCCCTCCACTTGACATTTATTCATAAATTGAATAATTGGGAAGTGAATTTCATTAAAATGAGAATTTTTGTCATCATTAATGTTATGACAAAATTGGCGCTTCAATTGTCACTTCCACTTAATACTATTCACACGTGTCGCCTTTCCATTACTTCTGTAGTTTTGCAGCCCTTTTCAAGGCTTTTTACAGCTCCACTATTCACGAAGCATCAGTTATCATTTATATGGTACTTCCATCATTATACTTTTTCCTTCGGCGATTTCCTATCAATATAAATATAACCTCTTTCTTTGTCTTTATCACATAAAGTTTACCGAATATTCAATTTCTCGAATCATTATTTATTTCTTCATCGTATCTCCCCTCTTTACTATGCATTCATCAAGCACTAAACCTAGGAGAGTTCCCATAGTTTATACATTCACTAATGTCCACATTAGGAGCAGTAAATGAGGTAGACTTTATAATTAAGGTCTGCTCGCGGTGGTTCTTCTATGCCTTTACCTAGTTCTGGCCCTTCTTTTAAAACTAGGGGTTCGCTTTCACAAAGGTCTTCTTCAAGAGGGAAAGAACCTTCTGAACCTTTTCGTGAACCCACAATTTTTATCATGACAGAGAATCCCTTAGGAATCAAGTCTCTGGTTTAGATCGTGATGACATCTACCCCACTCAGATTATAGAAGTTTTTACTCCTGTAATTCGTAGAGATTTCCATTGGAATAGTGATTTTCCTATTTTTATCCCTAATCCAAATCAAATAACCACCTCTTACTTAACCGGGTTTTCTTTTATTTATACATATCCTTTCACTTTAGGGTTCAAACCAGCTATTGACCCGGTTATTCTTGAGTTATGTAGTTTCTTTGATGTTTGTTTGGGTCAAATTTGGCCCAATCATATGGAGGTTGTTGCCTATTTGAGACATTTGTCCAACACAGCCGGTATTCCTTTTACATTACCTCACTTGATTCACCTTTACTCTCCTAGACTCTTCTGCAATGGTATTTTTACACTAGTAGCCAAGAGCAAGAGAGTTTTGATGAGCGCCGAGGATGACAAAGACCATGGCTGGCATGCCAGGTTTTTTGCTGCCCCACTGTTGGTTTAGTGGGTGAAGATAATGTTCCCTTCCCTAAGAAGTGGAATTTTTCACGTAAGTCTTTTTAATTTTCTCGTGTCTTTTTTCTTCAAGTTTGCCAACTTTTTAAATTTTGCTTTTTTTAGCAACCATGGTAGTTCTGGAAAGTGTTTCCAATTTTCGTGATTGGGTAGACCAGTTATTGAAGACCGCACCAATAGATGGTAGGTCTTGGAAGATACTTTCTAACCATTTTTGTTAGAAATTAAAAACTCATGGTCAGAGTTTTTGTTTTATTACATTTTTCATAGAGTTTTTTTTTTAATTTCAATCCCTCTTTTTATCAGGATTCCCTATTCAAGGAGTTACTACCGAGGCAGTTGCGGATTCCCGTGTCTCTTTGAGAACCCGTATCTCTTTAGAAAGGGCTCAAAAAATAGTTTTGGGTTCCTTGTCAAAGAGAAAAGCCATTGAAGAAGACTCTGAAGAAGAGGAAGATAGGGGCTCTTTGGTGACAAGGCCATGAACTCGAAAGCGCATCATTTTTTATGACGAAGCAGAGGCATCTCCTCGTCCTTCTAATCCTCTTACCAAGTGTATTGAAGCCTTGGTTGTAATTACTGATGACGACGTTGATCCCATTGATACTCATGAATCCATTGAACAGCTTTTTAACAGCGGATTTGGTAGTGAAGGCTTAGGGCCCGTTTTAGATGAAACACCCTTGGCCTCTTTTTCGACACACATGTCTATGACTCCTTCCTTATCTTCCTTTCCAATCGCAGCTGTTTCTGTCCCTTCCTCAACTGTTTTCACTTCTTGTACTACCCCTCCTTCGATAATTCCTCCTCCAACCATTCATCTTACTGAAGTTGGCTCTTCAAGTAGGAGCATTACTATGAGGAGGGTAGTCATTGATGTTCCTGCGGAGAGCAGTCTTTTGAGGAAATCAGGTCAATCAGATACATGACTATAGCCTTTAATTGGCCTAATAAAAAAGGCAATCTCCAAAGCCACAGTTCATGACGTTGATGAATGATATTGTTCACGCCCCTTTGAAGGTATTCACCTTCTCTATCTTTTTTCTTTACTTTATGGTTTTTCTATCTTTGGGATTCTTATTTCCCTTATTTTTAAGGAAAATCTTATCGGCACAGAGATGATGAGAAGAGTCGCCTCCTCATAGCAGATTGTACGTGATTGTCAGCTAGAGGCATTCATTTGGAAGGAACAGTACGAAAGTTTAAATTGGTATGGAATTTTTAGAAGAAAGCAAGAGTTCCTTGGAGTAGAAGGTACAGGTTTTGACTTCAGAACTGGCAGTTGAAAAGGCTTCCTCGATCCAAGCAGATAAGGATAAAACTCTCCTTGAAACCTCCTTCTCAGAACAGCTATCCAAGGCTAGTGAGGAATTAGAGAGTTGACGACTCTCTTGAGTGAAAAAGAGACTTATACTGGTGAGCTCGTGCAAAATTTAAGTCAAGCACAAGAAGACCTTCGAGCTTCTTTTGATAAGGTGCGTGCTTTGGAAAGTTCCCTTTCCTCTCTTCAAGCTTCTTACACCACTGCCTTAGCTGAAAATGAGAAGTTAAGGAATGAGATTGCCGACTGGGAAAAGGATTACGGGATCCTTGAGGAAGAATCTGCTTTTAAGGTGAGTTGGGTGTTCTTTAATTCACACCGTGATACCCTAATTGAAGTTGGCCAAGAAAATTTCAACTTAGAGTCTGAGTTGGCTAAGATCAATGAAACTATTGAGAAAGCTTAGCAAACTCAAGATTTTCCTTCTCCTGTGGGCAAAGCTTCTGTGAATGTTGAAGTTTATATGGGTATCCCAACTCCTTCAAGCCCGGTCGAGCCTGCTGCTGCAAGTCAATTTCAACCTACAACTGTTGATGCACCTGCTCAAGTTGAGCTCGTTGTTGCTGATGCACTTGCTTTAGTACCTCCAACTTCTTAGTGACCAATTTTAGTTGTTTGAATGTCTTTGTTTTTTTATATTTGGAAAATTGTGGTCAAACTATTGGTTTCATTTGAGGGTTTATTTTGGGAGTGCAAGTCCCCAGTCCTTTCATGGGGCAATTTGTATAAACAATTTACAGTTTTATGACTAAGTTCTTACTTAGTCTTAAGCTTTTTAATATATTAGAAGTTTTCTCGTTATTATCTTGAACTTCTACGTAAATTATTCTTGCCTTTATTTCTAAGTACTTACAGAATAATTATCATTTTTACTCTTCAAAAATGCCTTCTTGAGCTGGGCGTTTCCTGGAAACGGCCACTCTGCCCCTCGGGGTAGGGGTAAGGTCGGCGTACATATTACCCTCCCAGACACCACTTGTGGGATTATACTGGGTTGCTGTTGTTGTTGTACTCTTCAAAAATACTTTTGTTAACCTCATGACTAATTTAAACATGAGTTTTATAAAAGAGGGCCCTTTTATATTCAACACTTAATGAAGAAAATGTCTCAACTTCATAATGGTGTTTAACATATAATAAAAGAAATAGGAACACACATGTTTCTTTGAAATAACTTTGACAAGTTTTTTATTTGAACCTTGTCTAATTTTGAATAATACTTTACATGTATTTGAATTACATCTCTAACTTTCTCATAACTGTTTTTCTTGTAACAGGTTTCGTAAAGAATAATAAACACGGGGTTTTTTTATAACCCGTTTCATTACAAAGCATTTACCCTAGCCATAATGTTTTATTTGACCTTAGCTCGTGACTTCGTGAATTTTACTCTGCACTTGACTTTTTCAGGCTTCAATAGTACTTTACATGTATTTGAATTACATCTATAGCTTTTTCATAACTGTTTTTCTTGTAACAAATTTAAAAAAGAATAATAAACACGAAGTTTTTAGTTATAACCCATTTCATTACATAGTCTTTACCCTAGCTATAAGGTTTTCTTTGGCCTTAGCTCGTGACTTCGTGACTTTTACTCTGCATTTGACTTTTTCAGGCTTGATCTTAGATTTTTCTCAATCTCCGTTCTTTGCCTTCTTTATACACATGCCTATGTATATTATGTAGTCCCCCAAGTGCTTGAGTGTTGAAGTATAAAGCCTGTAGCACTTGATTATTCCTCTCATTTGGTCCTTTCCCTGAAAAAGGAAATATATACGGGTCTCGAAGGTGCGATTGTAGATGAAGACTGCTTAACCCGCTGGAATTTCTATTAAAATTTTTGTAACCCTAGGCCGAAAAGTTTAATATATTCCACGTGCCTTGCAGGTCGTGACTCATCATTTAGTACGGGCTAGCTTTTTGCCTATCATCTAAAATCATTAGTAAAATTTTAACAATTCAAAAATAGAATTTTAAAACAAAGATACCTGGTCGTGGGTATTCCTTAGAAGTAATATCTCTTCTGATGAACAACATTCCAATATGAAGGTAGTATTTTGCCATCCATTGTTTCCGGTTCCTATGCTCCCTTACTTGCAATACCATGAATCTTATAGGGTCCTTCCATTTAGATTTAATTTACCCGTTTTAGCTGCCTTCGTAGATTGAAAAACCTTTTTACGCACGAAGTCCCCAATTTTAAAGAACTTGAGGCGTGCTTTCCGGTTGTAATACTATTTTACAACCTGCTTCTATGTTGTCATTCTTATTAATGTAACTTCTCTCCTTCCTTCAAGCAAATCAAAATCTATACACATTTCCTCATCATTAGACTCTTCTGTTGCTTGAGTAAACCTTGTACTTGGCTCTCCTATCTCAACGGGAACTAGAGATCTGCACCATAAACCAATGAAAATGATGTTTCTCCTGTACTTGTTTTTGTTGTTGTACGATATGCCCATAAAATACCAGGTAGCACTTCTAGCCAATTTCCTTTTGAATCTTCCAATCGCTTCTTTAAATTGTTGATAATGACTTTATTTGCTGATTTTGCATGACCATTACCCATCGGATGATAAGGTGTGGACGTAATCCTTTTAATTTGCCAACTTTGAAAGAATTTCGTGATTTGAGCTCCTACAAATTGAGGACCATTATCACACACGGTCTCATTTGGTACACCAAATCGGCATATGATATCCGCCAAATGAAGTCTTTAACTTCCTTTCTCGCACCTATTTGAATGCTCCTGCCTCTCTCCGTTTAGTAAAATAATCAGTAAGTACGAGTAAATATTCTACCTTTTCTCGCACCTGTTTGAATGCTCCTGCCTCTACCCATTTAGTAAAATAATCAGTAAGTACGAGTAAAACTTCTACCTATCCTTTTGCTTGTGGTATTTGACCCACGATATCCATTCCCCATTTCATAAATAGCCACGGTGCGATTACCGAATGTAGTAACTCCACATGTCTATGCTTATTGTTACCGTACCTTTGGCATTTATCGTATTTAGCCACGAAACTTTATGCTTCTTCTTCCATTTTACACCAACAATAGCCGGCCATAATTAGAGTTCTTACCAATGATCTTCCTCCTGCATGATTCCCATAATGCCTCTCATGTATTTATCTCATTACGTACGCCGTTTGAGAAGGTCCAAGGTATCTTGCTAAGGGACCACCGAACATTTTACAATATAAATTGTCTTGCTTAAAGAAGTACCGAGCAGCCTTTTTTCGAAGCGCACGAGCTTTTTTCGTATCATCAGGGGCGGTACCATACTACAAAAAAGCAACAATCGCGTTCCTCCAATCCAAAGTCAAGTTATTAAAATTTACCTCATTCTTATCGGGGTCAAAAACTGAATGGAATAAATGAATAATTGAAGCGTTTGAATCACTTTCCACGTCAGCTGCAGATGCAACATTAGCTAGGGCGTCCACTTCAACATTTTCATTTATTGGTATTTGTATAGCCTTCCAGGTTTGAAATTGCTTTATTAATTCACGTACCTTTTCTAAATACTATTGCATCCTTGCTTCCCTAGCTGTATAAGTCCCCATCATTTTGTTAACCAGGAGTTGTGAATCGTTATTGATTATAATCTAATTTATGCCAAGTTCTTGTGCCAGTTCTAAACTTGCAGTCATAGCGGCATACTCTGCCTCATTGTTAGTTATAGAATGGCATTTGATAGCTTGTCGAATGGTTTCACTCGTAGGTGGTACCAAAATAATCCTTAAACCTGCACCTTTTATGTTAGATGAACCATCAGTGTATAAAGTCCAAGTTCCTAGGTTAGCTCCATTGAATACCTGTAATTCTTTTTCTGCTTCTAATTGCATCTCTTGGCTAAAATCAGCTAACGCTTGAGACTTTATAGCAGTTCTAGGTTGATATGTGATTTCGTACTCACTTAATTCTATAGCCATTTAGCCAACCTACCTAATAACTCATGCTTATGTAGTATATTACGTAAGGGATAAGCAGTTACTACAGCAATAGGATGGTACTGAAAGTTCTTAATTTCCTAGATGCCATGATCAATGCAAGTGCAAGCTTTTCTAATTAATAATACCGTGTCTCCGCATCTAACAGAGATTTACTAACATAATATATGGGAGATTTTTTACCTTGGTCTTCTCGAACCAAAACGGTGCTTACCGCTACCTCTGAAACAACAAGGTAAATGAGTAATCTTTCCCCAGCCTTTGGTTTTGCAAGCAATGATGGATTTGATAAGTATGTTTTCAGATTTCTGAGCACCTGCTGACATTCCTCATTCTATTCAAAATGATCTTGTTTTTTAAGAGCCGAGAAGAATGTAAAGCATTTTTCTAATAATTGAAATGAATCTTCCCAAGGCTGCAATTCTTCCTGTTAACCTCTAAACTTCTTTTTTACTTGAAAGGACATCAGGGATTTCTTCAATGGCCTTAATCTGTGTGGGGTTCACTTCAATACCACGGTTAGAAATAAGAAACCTAAAAATTTACCTGATGAAACACCAAATGCACATTTCTCGGGATTTAACTTCATATTAAATTTACGTTGAATTTGAAATATATCCGAGAAGTGTGATATATGATCTTTTGAATGCTCAATTTTAACAAGCATATCATCTATATACACCTCCATGGTTTTTCCCAAATGTTCTTGAAATATTTTAGTAACCAGCCTATGATATGTTGCACCAGCATTCTTTAGACCAAGGACATTACTTCATAACAGTAAGTCCCCCTGTCTGTTATAAATGAAGTCTTTTCTTCATCTTTCGGATCCATTTTGATCTGATTATAACCTGCATATGCATCTAAAAACTTAAATAGTTCATATCCTGCAGTTGCATCAATCAGTTGATCTATATGTGGTAGTGGAAAAGAATCTTTAGGAAAAACTTTATTAAGATCTGTGTAATCTGTTAGAATATACGCTTAACGCTAGAGGGGGGTGAATAACGTTATAATAAAAAACAATGTAAATTTGCGGAATTAAAATTGCAGGAGTAAAATAAGTGCGGTAAATAAATAGTAAGGAGAGAACACACCGATTTTATCCTGGTTCACAACAACGTGTGGTTAGTCCAGTCCCCGAGAGACTCTCTCGAGTTTTACACTAACTTCGTTAAGCTTACGGGTGCCTAACAAACTGTTACACTTGCTCGTAGATATACACTCTACAAGACTTCAACCTGCTTGAGGATACCGCACCTCAAGACTTCAAACCAAGGAACTACTTTTCCTTCTTACAACAAGGGATTGGAATATCCCTTCAAGTGTGTACAAACACTTAGCACTCAAGACAAGACTCTCTTTATAGAGTAGATATGAGTAAAAACAATATGCTCAAGAACACAACAATTTATTCAAGAATTTGGCTCTCAAAAATTATGAAATAGATATGAAATGATGAGAGAAGAGTATGTAAGCTTTATGCAAGAATTATAATCAGTTGTTTTATTTAAAAACGTGAATTAGAGGTGTATTTATAGTGCTCAAAGTCACCAAGACCGTTGCTTAATTGTCAATCACTGATTGCTGATTTTGTGCTTGCATAATCGATTATATGATCTGCATAATCGATTATCTACAGATCGTTCAAAAATCATATGCGGATTTTGAGCAGAATAATCGATTGTTCAAGTTGCATAATCGATTATCTGTTAACGTTAATAAATCGGATGCAGATTCTGTGCAAGCATAATCGATTATTGCCTTGTGTATAATCGATTATATTTCAGCGTTTCAAAAATACTTTGGCAACAGTCAGTGAATAATCGATTATGCTATCTCGTATAATCGATTATTTTGTTGCTTTGAAAATTCGGTTATACACTGTCTCAACATAATCGATTATAAGTATGACATAATCGATTATATTGCTGTCCTGAAAAATTTAGGTTAACACTGCCTTAACATAATCGATTATATTGATGTCTTGAAAATTTCGGTTAACACTGCCTTAACATAATCGATTATAAGTAATACATAATCGATTATATTGTTGTCTTGAAAATTTCGGTTAACACTGTCTTAACATAATCGATTATAAGAAATACATAATCGATTTTTTTTATGTCCAGATTTGAAAAACATGTTTGAAAATCATTTTGGCTAAAATGAAAATGTTTGAAAATTATTTTGGTTTAACTCAACGATGCATGAAAATAATTTTACGAGAGAAGAGAAGACTTGAATAAGTTGTCGGATCAAGATCACACTATAAAGTGACTCATTTATAACTTTGTTGTTATTCTTGATCTTGCTCTTTGTTTCTCATGTTCTTGGACTTTGGCATATGTCGATGTTCCATGCGCGTCGGTTTGTCATTTATCAAAACCTACAGAAATGAACACACGTTTAGTTTTAGCGACTTGAGAACGTGTTTCAACAATTTCCCCCTTTTTGATAATGGCAAACCAATATCGGGATATGCATAAGATAAGTATAAGTTCCCCCATAAGTACAAGTTCCCCCTCAATTTATGAGTTCCCCCTCAATTTATGCCAACATGTATTAGTGTGCATAGCACGTGTTTCAACAATTTCCCCCTTTTTGATAATGGCAAACCAATATCGGGATATGCATAAGATAAGTATAAGTTCCCCCATAAGTATAAGTTCCCCCTCAATTTATGAGTTCCCCCTCAATTTATGCCAACATGTATTAGTGTGCATAGCCCCTTATTCTTCCCCCTTTTGACATTAACAAAAATAATGAACTTTCATTAAAAAATATTAAACATACATGAGAAAGCAAAAAAAAATAGACAGAATATAATTCAAACGATACATAATAAAAAATGTATTATTCATTTTCATCATTAACATCCGGCTCGGCATCCGGCACTTCATCCGGAAGAACAATTTGGGCATATGGATAGTTGAAGAAGTGAGGCATTTATGGAGCAAAAAGCTTCAGATTTATGAAGCCAAACGGTCATGAACGGTAACAAAAATTTGAATACTGACCGTTGGTAATCGATTATGGAGGCTGAATAATCGATTGTTTCCAATATTTTGAATTGTAGTCAGAGAAGAAATCGATTATGCGATAGGAGATAATCGATTATTTGAAGACAGAAGTATTATGAGGGTCCGGGCTCGGGGAATAATCGATTTGGTTAATATGATAATCGATTATTTCAGTCCAGTGAAGTGACGAAAAGCCGAGACGATAAAAGGTAATCGATTATGCAATACTAAATAATCGATTATTACAAAACCTGTAACCCTGAATCACAACTTAATCGATTAGTAATATATGATAATCGATTATTGCCAAATTCCTGCAAGCCGAGATGTTAGAAATAATCGATTATTCTGAGTCAATAAT
The DNA here is from genome assembly GCA_034376525.1 of Nicotiana benthamiana. Classification (NCBI taxonomy): domain Eukaryota; kingdom Viridiplantae; phylum Streptophyta; class Magnoliopsida; order Solanales; family Solanaceae; genus Nicotiana; species Nicotiana benthamiana. The sequence goes on from CM067330.1 coordinate 97,211,204, forward strand.
CGATTATTTGTTACCAGTGCCCGAAAATTCCCCCTGTCTTTGGGGCGATACCTGCAAAAAATAATTAGGCGCCTCCGACGCTCAAGTTAGTAATTGTTTAAAGAAAAATGCAATGCATGAATTAGATCATCGTGGAGTCAAGAATTCCGAGTTCACTACGAATGCGGAAAAAGGACTCTTTCTCTAAAGGCTTTGTGAAGATGCCGGCCAATTGATATTTGGTTTCAACAAACTCAATTTCGACATCGCCCTTGAGAACGTGGTCTCTTATAAAGTGATGTCTAATTTCTATGTGTTTCGTTCTTGAGTGAAGAATAGGATTCTTCGTCAAGCTTATGGCGCTTGTATTGTCACATCGAAGAGGAACATCATCAATACTAAGACCATAATCCGAGAGTTGTTGCTTCATCCAAAGGATTTGAGCACAACAACTCCCCGCGGCTACATATTCAGCCTCGGTTGTGGATAACGCAACACTTACTTGTTTCTTGCTAAACCAAGAAACTAGAGAGCTACCGAGCAAATGGCAAGTGCCACTAGTGCTCTTGCGGTCCAATCTGCAACCCGCAAAATCGGAATTGGAATAGCCAACAAGTTGGCAAGAAGAACCTTTGGGATACCATAGTCCCACATTTATTGTTCCAACAAGATACTTCATAATCCGTTTTACCGCAGTTAAGTGAGACTCCTTCGGACATGATTGATATCGAGCGCATAAACACACGCTAAACATGATGTCCGGTCTACTAGCAGTAAGACAGAGAAGGGATCCGATCGTACCTCGATACTTCTTGATGTCTACTTCTTTACCTTTCTCATCCTTGTCAAGATGGTCGGATGTGCTCATTGGAGTGGCCATTGCTTTGGCGTTGCTCATTTCAAAACGATTTAGCAACTCCTTGCAATACTTAGATTGACAAATGAAAGTTCCTTCTTTCATTTGTTTCACTTGCAACCCCAAGAAGAAGTTTAGCTCACCCATCATTGACATTTCGAATTCGCTAGTTGTTAACTTAGAGAATTCCTTGCATAAAAAATCATTAGTAGCACCAAAAATAATATCATCGACATAAATTTGAACTAATAGAATGTCATTGTTTTTCTTTTTGATAAACAGTGTAGTGTCAACTTTCCCCCTTTCGAACTCATTGTCCAAAAGAAATTTGCTTAAGCGCTCGTACCAAGCTCGAGGAGCTTGTTTAAGTCCATATAGCGCTTTCTTAAGCTTGAAGACATGATCGGGAGATTTAATGTCTTCAAAGCCTGGGGATTGTTCAACGTACACTTCCTCTTGAATAAACCCTTTGAGGAAGGCACTTTTGACATCCATTTGAAATAATTTGAAATTCATAGATGATGAAAAAGCAAGTAATAAACGAATGGCTTCTAGGCGTGCAACGGGTGCATAGGTTTCCTCATAATCAATGCCTTCTTCTTGATTATATCCCTTAGCAACTAGCCTAGCTTTGTTTCTAGTGATTATACCATTTTCATCTAATTTATTCCGAAAAACCCATTTCGTACCAATTATGGTGTGATTATCGGGTCTTGGCACCAATTCCCAAACATCATTACGTCTGAATTGGTTAAGCTCCTCTTGCATTGCCAAGGTCCAATGCTCATCCCCAATTGCTTCAGAAATGGTTTTAGGTTCTATTTGTGAAACAAAAGCCATATGTCCTACAGTGTCTTTAAGAAGATTTCGTGTACTTACCCCTTTCTCGATGTTGCCAATTACCTTGTCAAGAGGATGGTCTTTAGACGTCCTCCAAGCCTTAGGCATCATCGATTCTTCTTCTTGTGGTGGTACTTCTTCCGAAGGTTGTTCCATGACTTCATCTTGAACTTCCTTTGGATCCTCCTTTTGTACCTCGTCTTGAAGATTGATTTTCTTTAAAGCATCTGCAAGATCAACACAAGAATCCTTTCTCGCCAAGCGAGCATCATTTTAACAAAATACTACATGAGGAGATTCCTCAACAGTTTTGGTTCGATTATTGAAAACTCTATATGCTTTGCTACGTGATGAGTAACCAAGAAAAATTCCTTCATCAGATTTCGCGTCAAATTTTCCCAAGTTATCTTTTCCGTTGTTGTGAATAAAACATTTACAACCGAAGACTCTAAGATGGGAAAGGTTTGGTTTCCTTCCCTTATAGAGTTCATAGGGAGTTTTTATGAGTATCGGTCTTATGACAGCTCTGTTTAAAACATAGCTTGCGGTACTCACGGCATCCGCCCAAAACTTTTTGGAAATCTTAGCCTCATCGAGCATGGTTCTAGCCATCTCTTCGAGACATCGATTTTTACGTTCCACCACTCCATTTTGTTGTGGTGTACGTGGAGCTGAAAAGGTATGTTCAATACCGAGTTCGTCACAAAAATCCGCGAAGAGATTGTGATCGAACTCTCCCCCATGATCACTTCTTATGGAAGTGATGGTTGTGTTCTTTTCATTTTGCACACGTTTAAGAAAACTTTTAAAAGCATGAAAGGCATCACTTTAATGAGCAAGAAATAACGTCCATGTGAATCTAAAGTAGTCATCAACAATTACAAAAGCATAAAGATTTCCACCAAGACTTTCAACACGAGATGGTCCAAAAAGATCCATGTGAAGAAGTTGTAAAGGTCTAGTGGTTGAAACAACATTTTTGGATTTGAAAGAGGCTTTTGTTTGTTTCCCTTTTTGACATGAATCACAAGTAGAATTTTTTTCAAATTTCATGTTTGGAAGACCAATTACTAAATCTTGTGAAACTAGTTTGTTTAAAAGATTCATATTTACATGAGCTACTCTACGATGCCAAAACCACATGTCGTCTTCTTTACTCAAAAGACAATTCACATAACTTGATGAAGAATTTTCAAGATCAACCATATATATATTATCCATTCTAATACCACGAAGAATAATTTTAAAATCACTACGACGGATAACTAAGCATTCTTCGGAGTCAAACAATACAAGATTTCCCTTGTCACATAATTGACTTATGCTCAAGAGATTATGTTTAAGACCTTTAACTAGCAGAATATGCTTAATGGAGGAGGATTCGTCCTTACTGACCGATCCAATGCCGATAATCTTTCGTTTGTTATTGTCTCCAAAAATAACATTTCCTCCTTCCGTGGGTTTTAGTTGAAGGAATTTTGATGCATCCCCGGTCATATGTTTGGAGCATCCACTATCAAGGTACCAAAGTACACTTGATCCCTTCAAACACACCTACAAAATAAATTAATAAGATTTTGGTACCCAAGCCATTTTGGGTCCTTGTGTGTTAGGTGCAAAATGGTGGTGTGATTGATTTACAGTGAAATTTCTATGTCTAGTGAAGCATGCGGGAGCAATATGTCCAATTTTATTGCAATAATGACAAATGACATTCGGATTGTGCATTCTTCTAGGATGATAATAATTTGGAGGTCTAAATTTCTTCACTCTATTTTTAGGAATATAGTTTTGATGTAGTTTTCGAAAATCTTGTCTAGGTGGTCTATACATGCCAATATTTCTTCTAGTATTCACTCTATTGTTAGGAATATAGTTTTGATGTGGTTTTCGAAAATCTTGTCTAGGTGGTCTATACATGCCAATATTTCTTCTAGCATTTGTTCTAGGATGAGTTGCTATTCTAGGATTAAAATTTCTAGGTTGAGTGTTGACATTTATTTTATTTTGCCTAAGTTGAGTCTTAGGTGGTTTAGGAATGGACTCAACTTTTTCTTTTGGCTCGTGTTTAAAGCCTATACCGTGCTTAGTGGATTTCAAATTTACAAGCACTTCATTGAGATTTTTGTGTGAAGAATTGAATTTGTGCAAAGTGCTTCTAAGACTTTCTACTTCTTCCTTTAGAGATTTGCAAGAAGTACAATCCTTATTTGAGCTTTCGGGTTTATCGGCGCTTCATTTGCCATAAAACTTGTTTTCCTCTTTTAATTTCTCATTTTCAAGAGTTAGTTTATCAAAATCTTTTTCTTTTGAAGAAATTTGTTTTCTTAAATCCTTTATAGATTTAGAAGCACTAATAAACTCTTTATACAACTCATCAAATGCATCTTGCAATTCTTCTAAAGTGAAATAGTTCTTAGAAGTGGTACATACCTCATTTTGAGTTTCTTCGTGTGCCATAAGACACAAGTTTGCGGTCTCGTTTCCTTCTCCATCACTTGATTCGTCTTCGGAGTCGCCTCCCCAAGAGATGTATGCTCTTTGTTTCTTGACGGGTTTCTTCTCCTTTTTGGTATTTGGACAATTTGATTTGATATGCCCGATTTCTCCGCATCCATAGCACTTTAATTGGTCTCCATGTTGCTTACCTTTTAGTTCATACTTCTTTTGCATGAACTTGTGAGATTTCTTAATAACGAGTCCGAACTCGTTATCTTCGTCGCTTGAATCCTCATTATTTTGAGGTTGAGCCGTGCTTGCTTTAAGGGCGATTCTTCGTTTCCTTCGATCATCCAAAGGACGGTTAAGAATAGTAGATTCATAGGTTTTGAGATTACCTCTAAGCCCGTCGATTGTGAAATTTGTAATGCCGATTGACTCTTGAATAGCGTCGGCTTTGGAGCGCCATTCCGAAGTGAGACTTCGAAGAATTTTACGGACAAGTTCCCTATCCGTGAAGGTCTTCTTAAGAGCATGAAGATCATTAACGATTTTTGAAAATCGTTCGAACATATCATCTATCTTCTCGTTTTCCTTCATATGAAAAAGTTCATATTCATGGGTTAGAAAATCTATTTTAGCTTCTCTTACCTGGTCCGTACCTTCGTAGGTAATTTCCAATTTATCCCACATTTGCTTAGCCGTGGTGCAACATGAGATTTTCCGATAGTCATCGGGATTTACAGCACAGTACATCATGTTGATCGCTTTTGCGTTGTTCTCCACCTCTCTAATATCGTCTGCGTCATACTCATCTTCCGATTTTGGCACCATTTATTTTTCTACCTTTTTGGTTGGAATTTGCTCTCCATTCTTGATAATTTTCCACAGTAGAAAATTATTTGATTGGATAAATATTCTCATCCTTTCCTTCCAATAAGTACAGTTTGTGCCATCGAATAGTGGTGGCCTTGTGAAGCATTGTCCTTCACCTAGTCCTGCATAAACACTACGAGTAGAAACCATGGAAAGTTTCTCTCAAACTGTTAAGTCTTTCAGAGAGTATGGCTCTGATACCAATTGTTAGAATATACGCTTAATGTTGGAGGGGGGGTGAATAGCGTTATAATAAAAAACAATGTAAATTTGCGAAATTAAAATTGCAGGAGTAAAATAAGTGCGGTAAATAAATAGTAAGGAGAGAACACACCGATTTTATCCTGGTTCACCACAACGTGTGGTTAGTCCAGTCCCCGAGAGACTCTCTTGAGTTTTACACTAACTTCGTTAAGCTTACGGGTGCCTAACAAACCGTTACACTTGCTCGTAGATATACACTCTACAAGACTTCAACATGCTTGAGGATACCGCACCTCAAGACTTCAAACCACGGAACTACTTTTCCTTCTTACAAGAAGGTTGGAATATCCCTTCAAGTGTGTACAAACACTTAGCACTCAAGACAAGACTCTCTTTATAGAGTAGATATGAGTAAAAACAATACACTCAAGAACACAATAATTTATTCAAGAATTTGGCTCTCAAAAATTATGAAATAGATATGAAATGATGAGAGAAGAGTATGTAAGCTTTATGCAAGAATTATAATCAGTTGTTGTATTTAAAAACGTGAATTAGAGGTGTATTTATAGTGCTCAAAGTCACCAAGACCGTTGCTTAATTGTCAATCACTGATTGCTGATTTTGTGCTTGCATAATCGATTATATGATCTGCATAATCAATTATCTGCAGATCGTTCAAAAATCATATGCGGATTTTGAGCAGAATAATCGATTGTTCAAGTTGCATAATCGATTATCTGTTAACGTTAAAAAATCGGATGCAGATTCTGTGCAAGCATAATCGATTATTGCCTTGTGTATAATCGATTATATTTCAGCGTTTTAAAAATACTTTGGCAACGGTCAGTAATTAATCGATTATGCTATCTCATATAATCGATTATTTTGTTGCTTTTAAAATCCGGTTATACACTGTCTCAACATAATCGATTATAAGTAAGACATAATCGATTATATTGCTGCCTTGAATAATTTCGGTTAACATTGCCTTAACATAATCGATTATTAGTAAGACATAATCGATTATATTGCTGTCTTGAAAATTTCAATTAACACTTCCTTAACATAATCAATTATAAGTAAGACATAATCGATTATATTGCTGTCTTGAAAATTTCGGTTAACACTGTCTTAACATAATCGATTATAAGAAATACATAATTGATTTTTTTTATGTCCAGATTTGAAAAACATGTTTGAAAATCATTTTGGCTAAAATGAAAATGTTTGAAAATTATTTTGGTTTAACTCAACGATGCATGAAAATGATTTTACGAGAGAAGAGAAGACTTGAATAAGTTGTCGGATCAAGATCACACTATAAAGTGACTCATTTATAACTTTGTTGTTATTCTTGATCTTGCTCTTTGTTTCTCATGTTCTTGGACTTTGGCATATGTCGATGTTCCATGCGCGTCGGTTTGTCATTTATCAAAACCTACAGAAGTGAACACACGTTTAGTTTTAGCGACTTGAGAACGTGTTTCAACATAATCTACACAAACCCGCCACTTATCATTCTTCTTTTGAACTACAACAGTATTAGCTAACCGGTTAGGATACTTTACCTCGAGGATGGATCCAATCTTTAGCAATTTTTGAACCTCTTCTTGAATCAATTGATTCTTGAAGGTTCTTTCTTTCTTTTCTTTTGTTTGACATGAGTATATGATGGATCCTCATTTGATTTATGAGCCATCACCTCCGGTGGTATCCATGTCATGTCAGAGTGGGACCAAGCAAAGCAATCCACGTTAGTTTTCATATTCAATTAATTTACCTCTCATGCCTTGGCTAAGATTGGCCCCTACATAGACTTTCTTATCAGGCCATTGAGCAAATAACACAATAGGCTCCAATTCCTTTTTTTTTTGATATTTTCATTCTCTTTTGGTTCTTGAATGGTATCAGGCCGTGAATCTATATCTTCTTGTCCGTGTTGAGTTGAGGTTTATGTTGTGGCGCCCTTAACTGTCTTCTGTGATTGTTATCCTCCTTCATTTTTTGTGCTTGTATCTGCTATGGAGTTGATGCTCCTGGATGTATGTTGATCTCCACGAATTTGACATATTCCCCATGGTGAAGGGAATTTAATAACTTGATGCAAGGTTGAAGGAACAACATCCGTTTCGTGGATCCATGGTCTCCCAAGGTTCTTGCTGTAAGCCCTCTCCATATCTACTACCTAAAACTTTGTATCTTTGATGACTCCTTCTGCTAATGTGGTGAGGGTTTCCTCTCCTTTCGTCACTGCACTAGAATTGTCAAATCCAGATAGAGTATGTGCCTTTGGTATTATTCTATCTTCAACTTGCATCTCTCGTAAAACTACCTGGATCAATCAAAACTCATTTTTCATTAGTATCATATACAATTAGAGATATTACCAGCGCGTCGTTATGAGGAGTTAACACGTCATCTGCATCTGCATCATTGAATGTAATGTTGTCTTCCTCTAAGACATGCCGCACCCGTTCTTGGGTAATTGTAATTTTGAAAATTTTGTTAGCTACAGTATATGATACACCATTGATGTCCTCACCCCCACTTATAACATAGGTAGTTCTTTTGGGAGAAAGTGGTTTTAGGGGCTTCTGCCTGTTTTTCATACAAGTTCTCTAACCTTTCTCACTGAAAAACTCAGTGAGATATCCTTGTTTTAGTAGATAATCAACTTCACTTTGTAAAAACCTGTAGTCTACCGTTTTATGCCCGCGCTTATTATGAAACTCACACCAATGATCAGGATTAGACGTGCGTCTGTTTGGATTTGATCTCACATCTTGGCCATCGTACCTTATCTCTCATGCTACTCAGAACAGCTACGATTCGGGATGTGTTCACGTTGGAATTATAACCGCCAAATCTCGCTTTCAAATTTCTATCATCATCTCGTGACTCATAGTTGTTTTGATCGTTCCTAAATCTTGATGAAGAGTCTGATTCTCTATTCCTTGATCTATGATCATACCTTTGATTGTCCTGCTTTGACCGTGAGTCTTTTCTCGCAGGTCCCATGTATTGCTCGTACATGTTTTTACTGGATATTTTTTCGATTTTCGCATGCGGCCGTACTAGGGGATTCAGAGAAGTGCATAATCAGGGCCTTCACCACGCGGCAACGGTTGGATTTATGCGGCCCGTGTTCAGCTCATGCGGCCGCGCCATTGTGTCATGCGGTCTGCGCCAAGAGATTCATAAAGTTTGAGATTTGGGCAATTGCAAGCCACGCGGGCGCAGGCATTTTCACGCGGTCCGCGTTGTGAGCACGCGATTTTGCCCTATATGAATTACTTCCATAAATTCAAAAAAAATTATTTCCTTTTATTATTCTTAATTTTTGCGGCATTTTCTGTTATTTGCTTGCATTTGTGTGTGCATTTTTAATTCATATAAAAATACAAAAAATATTTGCATTGCATTTAGAGTTTAATTTTACATATTTTAGGAATTAATTAGTAATTAGGAGTTTACAACAATACAAAATCACAAAAAATAGTTTCCTTTTGCTTTTAATTTTAATTTTCGGAATTAGAGTAGTCCTCCTTTTACATTTAATTATTTGTGAGAATTGTCATTTAGAACTATTAATTTGATTTGGTAGAAAGACTTTTATAAGGAGTTAATTTTGATTTTTAGAATTTAACTTTAAAAAAAGAAGAAAAAAATGAAAAAATCACAAAAACAGTTCAAGTTGCACTTTCAAATTTGACTTTGATTTTGAGTAGTGTTTCATTTGAATTTATTTTGTGTTAATTAGTTTAGGATTAGATGAGTATTAGGAGTTAATTTGGATTTTTTATTAAATATTAGGAATTAATTTGGTGAATTAATTAAAAGAAAAATTAAAGTGAAAAGAAGGAAATCAAATTTGGGCCAATTCCAACACCAGCCCAAGTCTTTGAACCCCTGAACCAGCCCAATCCATACCTCAGAACCGGGTCCTGCCGCACCCCCACCCAAAACTACGTCGTTCCCTTCCGTTTGATCTCAACCGTCGAGGTTGGAAGATCTAACAGACAGGAACTGGGGATCATTAAGTATATAAATGTCCTAACAACCCACCCCTACCACCAAACCATCTCCCATAACCCCTGTAACGTGTCGGCGTAACGCCACCACCTCCTACCACCTTCCGTCGTCCGCCGCCGGCAGCAAGTCTCCAATGGCCTTCAAATTTACACCACTACACCTCCCGACATCCCCTTCCCATTTCTGTGACTCCCATGGTTCGAATCCCACCCAGTCCCCTTGAATCTTTGTTTGAAGCGGCAGCTGCTCCGCCGTCCACGGCGGCGCCGGTGCCTAAACAACCCAAAAATACACCTTTGCTCCCCATCGCCTCCCCATAACAAATCCAGCCTTATTTTCCTTCGAACCTTAGCCAATCCCCTCGAATATCAAATTGAAGACTCCCCTCAAAGACTAAACTCTTCCAAATTCAACCAAATTCACACCATATGACTTCCTCACTTCCCTCGTGCTGAATCTGTCATCAGTAGCCTTCAAATCTCACCGAAGTTTCTCAAATTTCAAATCAAAGAAACGACAGAACCCTAAATTTACATCAGTAAGTCTCTTAGTTTTTATTCATCTTCCATGATTTCTTCTGTTTCATGATTAATTAATTTTGTTGTGTTTTCATTTTTGCATACCAATCCGTTAGACTCAGTGATTAAGTTCGTTCTTCTCTGTTCTTATTTGTTCACTTATTTGGTATTGAGTTCCACTAATGGTTTTGAGTTCCCTAGTAGGAACGTTTGTTTGCATCATGTGCATTTGACTTAGGGGACTCAACACAGAGGTTGGGTCCGTCTAGGACAGGTAACCTGAAATGAAAAGACCATCCTGATGCATCTTACGTGCTACTTGGGCATTTATTTGCTCGGCTCTGCGTGTTGACCGGCTTATGAATAATGGGAAAGAGTTGCAAGAAAGTGGCAGTTTTAGGAATAAGTGAGGATAACCAACCTTCTTGGAAAACCAATGTCCAAATAGTATCGAAGCTCTACTGGATTTTTGAGAAAAAAAAAAGAAATATTTTTGTTTTTACATAGTTGATTTTACCCGAACTCGCTGGTTTGATTGTTGTTCTAAATAAATCGGGTCCAAATTCTCATTTGCAAAAAATAGCCAAAAATTTCAAAGTTTTAATTGTTGTTCCAAATAAATCGGGTGATGCTGTTCTTATTAAAACAAACTGAATGTCTCCAAAAGGACGCTGGAAGGCTGTTTTTGCAAGGACAACCACCATGAGTCATTTTAAATGATTTTTGGGCACAGCCTTAAAATCTTCCTCCTAGAAGTGTTGAAAGGCCATATCTGCAAAGCCAAGTCCTTGTTTTTCTAAATGAAGAAATTTTTGCAAAAATATCCATTTTTCTCTTTTTGGTCAAAATAAATCATTAAATCCCCTTTAAATAAATTTGGAGGATGAATACCACTAACATCAAACCCTTCTTAGTCCTGAGTGAGATCCCATTGAAGCTCCACATGTGGTGGAATGACTTGGGAAAAGGTAGCAGAGAAACCGTGGTCAAGATATTCGGTGGTCTCGTCGGATTTTTAAACATCAAACTAAGAACATATATTATTGAATCACTGATACCATTCTGGGACCCAACTCATAATGTATTCCAATTCTCGGACATTGAGCTTACACCCACACTAGAGGAGATTGCGGTATATGCGGGTCTCAACGAAAACCTCAGGAGTAGATATCCATTGGCAACGAAACTGGTAACCATCCACAGATTCTTGGACTTCTTGAGCATTCGTTGGGACATTCAAGATAAGCATCTATCAGAAGGGTGTTGCACATTTCATTTCTCATACCACCGATATGGCAACTCGAAAGGTTTTGAGGAGCCCAATACCGGTTTGACACATGCCGGGAACAGAGATAAATGGGAGGCCATGTAGGGATTGGCATTCATGGTAGCTTTTCTAGGAATCGTGGTCTGTCCAAGAAAGGACAGTCACATAGACATTGGCCTTATAGGAATGTTGGATGTTGCCATATAAAAGCCTACTAGCACAGTGGTTCCTTTGATTGTGGCAGAAATATATCGAGCCTTAACCATGCGCCGAGAGGATATGAAATTCTTCCAGGGTTGCAGTCTATTACTACAGCAATGGATACAGGAGCACCTTTTTCATTGCATGGGGTATATGAACTACGGTCTAACCAGGCTAAGTTGTATTGCGGAGTTCGAAACTAGGGTAACATGTATTGAGTTCCCAGAAGGCGCTGAGGCTTGGTTGTCGTGCTTGAGGTCTTTGACTGCGGATAAAGTCAAATGGACTTTCGGATGGCTTCCCGCTACTGAGGCTGTGTACACATCGATAAAGGTCCTTATATTCTTTTGATGGGAGTTCGAAGCATCCAACCTTACGCTTCTTACCGAGTCTTAGCAACTTGGAAGATTCCAAACCGTCCACGGTGACGAAGACCTTAGCGGACAAATCATTGAGTTAGGACCAAAAGCTACATTTTCGGAAGATAAAATCCGACGAATATGGAATGAGTGCAGATACCTTGAGCCTAAAACTTTAGTACAGGATTTGGCTAGAGGCGAAGTGGATCCCAAATACTTGACCTGGTTTGGCAAACGATTTTAAATCCCTGAGAGACCCACAAAAAGGCCACAAGTACAATAATTCGCAGATGGGCCTAGGTGCAGTAGGAGTGGCTACCCATAGAAAAGGAATAAAGAATGAGAATAGGGAAGTTGGAGCAACAGGTTCAAGATCTTCAATTTAAAAAGAGTGTGCAAACCGCAGCTGATGAAGGCGATAAAAAGAAACTGGCCCAAGAGAATGAAGCTCTCAACACTCAAATTCAACAAATGAAAATAGCCTCCAAAAATCAAGAAAGAAGTTGGTCTGATGAGCGTTTGATAAAAGGGTTGAAGAAGCAAGTCATAGAATGCCGGGAAGAATTGAAGAAATCTGAAGGGAACATGGCAAAACTTTGGGCACAATGGGCAAAGAAGACAGAGGAAAGAGCCCAGTTTGTACACAAACGAAAAGGAATTATGAGGGAACCATTGCAAATATAAAGAAAAAAATGAACACCTTTGAAGATAAGGTAGCCCATCAGGACAAAGAATTTCAGGCTGAGAGGGAACAATGCTATGGGCTAATCGCCGAAATGGAGAAGGAAATAAAACTGTTGCAAGACCATCACTTCCATGACTCCCCGGTGTTAGAAGCTCGTAACCAACAGATAAGCCGACTACTCCAAGAAAAGGGCCGGATCATGGAAAGAATCAGAGGCATTGCAAATTATATTGTCATGAAATGTTGGGCCGGTGAACGAATGGGTCATACCACTTTCTTTGCTACAATGATGATATTTGTTCGTCAGATTATGAATGATTTGGACCAGTTACAAATAGGTCTTGCACGTAGGCCCGCGGCGATGCCGAATGACGCTATGCAGGCCCCAAAATTTGAAGCTTTAATGTACTCTTGATCTAGTTTTAGTCATCAAGTCTGTATTTTCTCATTTCGAGTCTGTTTTGTAATTTTCCTTTTAAGAAAAACAAATAGTCTATCATCTTTGTAATTGGAGTTTTATTAATGAAAACTTTGAAAATCCCAAAAAAATGTTTCCTTATTTTTCCAGAACTACGCTCGGTCTGATTCATGCGGGGTCATGATACGTAGGCAATCTACATAAGATTCGATCGTTACCAAATAAAAGAAAAGTAAAGAGAAAAGAAACAAAGAGGGGGAGATTAGGAGAGAAAAGCAAAGGAAATGAGGGGAAAGCAAGAAACAAACAATGGAAAAATAGGAGAGAGAGTAAAAAGACAAAGTTAAGAAAAGGAATTGCAAATAAGGAAAAGGGAAAGTCGGGATGACGCAAGCAACCGATGCATATAGTAGCCAATAATTGTTTAGGTGCATTTATCCCCAAAGATGTGGCCGCTTACATGTCGAAACCTAACCATTAACAAGTTTCGGTGTTTTGGTATCCAGACCAAACAAGTACTTAGTACTTGCGACATTCTGGCAACCCACTCCTACAACACGCGGTCTAAGAATAAGCAAGTCATGGCCAATCAGGAAATCGATGTCAGCATTATTGACCCCTCGAAAGAAGTAGAAGAATTGGACGTTAATGCCATGAAGGAAGAAATGTAAAATTGAAACACCAAATGGCTGAGATGTATCAGGCATGGGCGAGAGGAAATCCACCACCGATCTATCATGCAAACCCAACCTTCATCCCACCACTGGCCCAAGCTCATGAATATTCCACCACTGATCCACCCCCAAGCTTTCCTGTCTACTTGCAGCACCAGGGTACCTCTCAAGCACCCCAGCTCCACTACCCAAAGCCACTCCTCACCCCCCTCTATCAACTGCTCCCATTTATGTGGCACCTCCTCCTCCCGCACTCCATAGATCATCAAGTGAGCCCTTGCTTCAAGATCACGACAACCAGAACTAACTACCAGAACCTGCTTACAAAGCCTATGAACCGTACTCCTACATTCCACGTTTCAAAATTCCGGCGGGAGTCTAAAAGCCAATCAAAAATCCTAAGCAAGAGAAGGTGCTCAGGAAGGTCAGAAGTTTAGAACAATAGTTCATGGATATACGAGGGTTAGGTGGCCAGGTGAGCGTGGCGTTCAAGGACCTTTGTTTATTTCCAGACGTACAGGTTCCTCCAGGTTTTAAGATGCCTAAATTTGACTTGTATAATGGACATGGCGACCCAGTCACGCATCTAAGGGGGTTTTGTAGCAAAATAAGAGGATCAGGGGGGAAAAGATGAATTGTTAATGGCATACTTCAGCTAAAGTTTAAGCAGGTCGGCATTGGAATGGTACACCTGACAGGATCACAATCTGCGGTATACGTGGGATGACCTGGCATAAGCGTTCGCTTGTCACTTTCAATATTATCTCGAAATTTTCCCTGACCGTCTATCATTGACAAAACTGGAGAAGAAACACAACGAGAGCTTCAGAGAATACGGTTTCTGTTGGAGAGAACAGGCAGCCAGGGTTGACCCCCCAATGAAAGAGAGTAAGATGGTGGATTATTTCCTGCAAGCTTTGGAGCCTACCTATTTCGGGCGTCTGTTGTCGGCAGTAGGTAAATATTTCAACGAGGTAGTTAAAATGGGGAGTATGGTCGAGGAAGGCCTCAAATCCAACAAGTTCATGAGTTACTCTGCAATCAAGGCGACCACTAGGGCCATCCAGGGTGGGGCTGGGGGACATTTGGAAAGAAGAAGAAGGAAGAAGTAGCGACAGTTGAGTCGGGAACTTGGTTCAGGCCTCGAGCTCCATCCCATTACAGCCAACCCCGTCCCCATAACCAAACTAACCCACATACTCTATATGGCCCACCACAACATTACTACCTACCGTTAGAACCTCGATTATCAGTCCATTACACACAAGCATAAACCCAACCTCCCGCCCATTCATAATGGCATGCGCCAGCTCCACAAAATAATTACCCATCTCCACCAAACAACTACCCTCCATGAGCCTACCAACAACTTCCCAGACCAGCTTTTTAGGCCAACCAAGTTCTAAACACTGAAAGAGTGCAAAGGAAGAAAACATTCACACCATTGGGAGAGTCGTATACCAGCTTGTTCCACGGATTGAGGTAACTGGACATGTTGAGGCCAATCGAAGAAAAAGTGCCAAATCCTCCCCCGAAAAACCTAGATTATTCACTTACCTGTGAATACTGTTTCGGTGCCCTGGGGCATGATACTAAAAGTGTTGGCATTTGAAGAATGCTATCCAAGAACTTATTGACTCCCACCGGATCGAAGTGCATGCTCCAGAGGCACCCAACATTAACCAAAACCCATTACCGGCCCATCATGAGACCAACATGATTGAGATCGTAGAGAAAGGGGGAGAGCCTAATAAGCCCTCACAAACAGTAATGATGGTCAAATATGGTGAAATCAAGCCAAGTGAGAGTAAAATGGATCAAGGGAGGACATCAGGCATGATTTCACCAAAACATGAAAAGGCAATAATGATAGTGCATGGGGCAGCTAGGGAACCCGTCATAGTCATGGAAGGTGCTCGCATAGAGCCTGTCATTGTAAAACCAGTAATCCAGCCACCAGTCGTCAACAGCAAAGCCGTTCTTTGGAGATATGAACAGGTAATAGTGATGTACAAAGGGAAGGAAGTCAGGGAATACGTTTGTGAAGCCCGGTGTTTGACTCGGTCACGGAGATACTTCGCCCGTGAGGAGTTGAGGAAAAGCAGGATCCCCAAGGATAACCCAGAATTGGTGATCAGAAGAAGAGGCAGAAGAATTCCTGAAGAAAATGAAAATGAACAATTGAGGAAAACACTAGCTTAGATCTCCTTACTTCCCTTGTTAATCCATTCAGATGAACATCGCCGGGCATTGATGAAGATTTTGAACGAAGCCCATGTCCCTGACAAGATAACAGTGAATCATTTAGAGAAGATTGTAAACAAGATATTCAAGATAAATTGGGTCACTTTCTCTGACGATGAGTTTCCCATGGAGGTCATTAAGCATAATCGGGCCCTTTAAGTGTGAAGATGATGTGGTCACCCGGGTTCTAGCTGACAACGGATACAGTGCAAATATTTGTCCGCTCTCCACATTGATCAAGATGAAGGTGGAAAATGAATAGGTCCACAAGAATAACATTTGTGTTCGGGGGTTCAATGGCGGAGGCAAAGACTCAGTAGGAGATATAGTGCCGGAACTAACAATAGGGTCCCTTAAGTTCACCATGCAATTTCAAGTACTGGATGTGGTAGTTTCTTATAACCTGTTGTTGGGCAGGCCCTGGATTCAAGTAGCCAAGGCATTGCCATCTACTTTGCACCAGATGGTCAAATTTGAATGGGACAGACAAGAGATTGTAGTATATGGTGAATATAATCAGTGTGTTTCGGGTGATGCCATCGTACCTTTTATTGAATCTGAAGACAACAAAGGTCAATGGGTCTACCAGGTACTCGACACGGTGTCAGTTGAGAAGATCCCATAAGGTGAAGTTGTCACAACTCCAAAGATAGCAGTCACGTCAGTCATGGTGGCTTCAGAAATGTTGAAGAATGGTTTCATGCCCGACAAGGGATTGGGTGCTTCTCTACAAGGCATCGCACAACCAGTGTCTCTCCCCAAAAATCTGGGCACTTTTTTATTTAGGGTTCAAGCCTACAACTGTAGACATAAGGTGAGCCAGAAAGTTAAAGCAGAGGGCCTGGGCCCTCCTAAAGCCCATTCCAAGATTGTCTAGATCATTTGTCAAGCCCAGTACTAACAAGTGCCCAGTGTCAAAGATTCCTGGTCCACTGATTGATGCGGATGGGGATTTGGATAAGGGGTTAGAGAGACTGTTCAATGAGGTAAACATGGTTGAGGCAGGAGAAGGATCAAGCAGAGCATATGTGCAGTTTGTGGGAGCACGTGCAAAAGTCAATAACTGGGAAGCCACTCCTCTTCCCACCCGAGGGGAGTCGTGGTAGTCGGCTTTGATTTATCTTTCAATCTAGTCTGGATTAGCTTCAGGGTTGTTAATTCAGTAGTTATTTTTGTCTGTTTGGATGTGTAAACTCTGTTATATTTCTAATTTTAATGAAATGCAATTTCTTTTCCAGCAGTGCTGATAGTTTTCACTTTTCTTTATTTTTTTCTCTTCTATACAGTTATTTTTATGTTGGTTCCAATGATCTGACATGCATAAGGACTCTTCGACCCAATCTTAAAAATCGGTCTAGTCCGGAAATAATAATTCAAGAAATAGAACATGAGGATGAATCATATTACGACGAAGAAGGAGCATGGGATGAAATTAGTAAAGAGTTGAGACAATTTGAGGATAAACCCAAACCAAACCTGAGCGATAAAGAGGCAGTCAATTTAGGGGGCCATGATAACGTTAGAGAAACCAAAATTAGTGTCCGTCTGCACTCACAGCTTAGGAAAGAAATAATTGAAGTACTGCTTGAATACAAATATATCTTTGAATGGTTTTACAATGACATGCCCGGATTGAGCACTGACTTGGTGGCTTACAAATTGCCCACCGACCCAGCCTGCTCTCCCATTAAATAAAAGTTGCGAAAGTTTAAAATTGATGTGAGCGTGAAAATCAAAGAGGAAGTGACCAAGCAGTTTGAGGCAAAAGTTATCCGAGTCATACGATATCCCAACTGGTTAGTCAATGTTGTGCTCGTGCCAAAGAAGGATGGTAAAACTAGGGTGTGTGCCGATTATCGTGACCTCAACAAAGCAAGTCCAAAGGACAACTTACCATAGCCGAACATTCACATATTGATTGACAATTGTGCGAAGCACCAGATTGGGTCATTCGTGGATTGCTAAGCAGGTTACCACCAAATCTTAATGGATGGGAGAAGATGCGGAGAAAATAGTATTCATCACGCCATGGGGGACATATTGCTATAGGGTCATGCCTTTTGGTTTGAATAACGCTGGGGCAACATATATGAGGGCAATGACAACCATTTTTCACTATATGATACATAAGGAAATTGAGGTATATGTGGATGATGTGATTGTGAAGTCCAAAAGCAATCCGATCATGTCAGGGATCTGAGGAAATTCTTCCAGAGGCTCCACAGGTACAATCTAAAACTCAACCCTGCAAAATGTGCATTTGGGGTCCCCTCAGGGAAGTTGCTAGGGTTCATAGTCAACCAACAAGGCATTGAACTAGATCCATCCAATATCAAATCTATATAGGAACTACCGCCATCGAGGAACAAAACAGAGGTGATGAGTCTATTGGGAAGATTGAATTACATCAGACGATTCATTGCTCAGCTCACAACCATCTGTGAGCCCATCTTTTAGCTATTGAAAAAGGATGTTACAGTGAAATGGACGTGAGAGTGACAGGCTTTTGATAAGATAAAGGAATATTTGTCGAACCCACCGCTGTTGGTCCCGCCAGAGCCAGGAAGGCCCTTTATATTATATTTGATAGTCTTGGACAACTCATTTGGATGTGTGTTAGGTCAGCATGACATCACTGGCAGGAAAGAGCGGGCCATATACTACCTCAGCAAAAAATTTACGGCCTATGAGGTTAAGTATACCCATCTTGAAAGGACATGTTGTGCCCTGACGTGGGTAGCCCAGAAGTTAAAACATTACTTGTCATCCTATACCATTTATCTCATCTCACGCTTGGACCCGTTGAAGTACATTTTCCAGAAGCCCATGCCCACAGGAAGGCTCGCAAAATGGCAAATCTTGCTCACTGAGTTTGACATTGTCTATGTGACTAGGACTGCATTGAAAGCACAGGCATTGGATGATCATTTAGCCAAGAATCCGATAGATGAAGAATATGAACCTTTAAACACATACTTCCCGGACGAGGAAGTAATGCATATTGACGAAATGGAATAGGGCGAGAAATCAGGATGGGAATTGTTTTTCGATGGGGTTGCCAACATAAAAGGCATCGGGATAGGAGCAGTGCTCATTTCTGAAGAAGGGGATCATTACCCAGTCACAGCTCAACTCCACTTCTATTGCACCAAAAACATGGCAGAATATGAGGCATGTATTTTGGGTTTGAGGTTAGTAGCAGACATGGGTGTCCAAAAAGTCTTGGTCTTGGGAGACTCGAACCTTCTGGTACACCAAATTCAAGGGGAGTGGGAAACAAGAGATTTAAAGTTCATACTATACCGTCAATGCTTGCATGATCTGTGTCAACGATTCCGGTCAATAGTGTTCAGGCACTCCCAGAACTCATAATGAGGTTGCTGATGCCTTGGCTACTTTTGTGTCAATGTTACATCATCCGGATAAGGCTTATGTCGATCTGATACATATCCAGGTTCATGATCAACATGCTTATTGCAACATGGTGGAAGAAGAGCTTGATGGTGAGCCTTGGTTCACGACATCAAAGAATATATCAGGATATGTGTGTACCCAGCCATAAGTGACCAGAAGAGAACAATTCATCGCTTGTCAAGTGGGTTCTTCTTCAGCGGAGGGATATTATACAAAAGAAATCTTGGTTTGTTAAGATGCGTAGATGCTGGACATGCTACATCCATCATGAATGAGGTGCATGTTGGAGTCTGCGGGCCGCACATGAGCAGATATATATTGGTAAAGAAGATTCTCTGGGCATGATTTTATTGGCTCGCCATGCAGCGGAATTGTATCAGTTTCGTGTGCAAGTGCCATCAATGTCAGGTGCATGGAGACTTGATTCACTCCTTGCCGTCTAAATTGCATATGATATCTGCACCATGGCCTTTCGTTGCTTGGGGCATGGACGTCATCGAGCCCGTCGAGCCAGCAGCTTCTAACAGACACAGGTTCATCCTGGTTACTATTAATTATTTCACCAAATGGGTTGAAGCTAAAACTTTCAAGGTAGTGACCAAGAAAGCAGTGGTCAACTTTTTACATACAAATATTATTTGTCGGTTTAGAACCCCCAAGACCCTCATCACTGATAATGGAGCAAATCTCAATAATGAAAGAGGTATGTCAGCTGTTCAAGATTACACATTTCAATTCCACCCCATACTGCCCCAAGGCGAACGGAGCAGTCGAGGCAGCCAATAAAAACACAAAGAAGATACTTCATAAAATAGTGGAAGGGTCCAGATAGTGGCATGAGAAGTTACCCTTTGCACTGTTAGGATATCGCACTATCGTCCGCACGTCGGTAGGAGCGACCCCATATTTGTTGGTATATGGCACAAAAGCAGTAATCCCGGCTAAAGTTGAAATCCCATACCTTCGGATTGTGGCCGAAGCAGGAATTGCCGATGAAGAATGGGTTAAAACCTGTCTGGAGAAATTGAGTTTGATTGATGAGAAAAGATTGGCAGTGGTGTGTCATGGCCAGTTGTATCAACAGAGAATGGCCAGAGCATATAACTAGAAAGTGCATCCAAGAAGGTTTGAAGTGGGTCAGTTGGTGTTGAAACGCATCCTTTCTCACCAAGCATAGGCAAAAGGGCAAGTTCGCTCCAAACTAGCAAGGACCATTTGTCGTGTCAAGAGTGTTGTCCAACGGGGCATTGTATCTAACAGACGTAGAAGGAAAATGTGTAGAAATGGCTATTAATTCAGATGCAGTCAAAAGATACTATGTATGATTTTCTTTTGTTTGAATCATTGTCAAAACTTGGCATGTTTGGTTGTAGTTGGCATGTTTTAGAAATTGAAATAACAAAGGCATTTTATTCAGCTATCTAAACACTTTACCCTTTGCTAACCCTTTTGAGCTTCAATTATTTTCTTTTTATATCCCTCTTTCGAAATCAGTAATGAAATTCAGAAATGCAATTATGAGAAGGTAGTGAAAGGAAAAGACCAAATAAAAAAAGAAAAAAAACACAGAAAAAAAAAGAAAAAAGGAGAAAAAAAAAGAAAAAAGAAGAGGAAAAGAGGAAGAAAAGAGGAAGAAAAATAGAAAAACAATGACAGAACGATAAAAACAAGGAATCGGTATGAACTATATTTGACCTGATTCCTTATAAGGATACGTAGGCAGCATCACGATTCGGTCATATTCAAATAAAATCCAAAGCCCCCAAGAAAGAAACTGGGGCATAAATTGCATTTGTTATGATAAATTGTATTCCGAAAGTTGTAAATTTTGAACGCATAAGAGTGATTTTTGAGCCTTTTATACCCTTTTCTTTCTAACCTTATCCAAAAGCCTACATTACAGTCCAAAGAAATACCTTCTGATCAGTCTTTAAGAAATGCTGAGGCAAGCAAGGAGAGCTGGACCATACCCCGGGATGGCACTCTAGTTCAACTAGAAAAATAATAAAAATATAAGAGTCTTATTGGTGAACACCTTCACGGGCACCGAAAGGCGACGGAGTTGAGAGAAATAAAAATGAGAGAGTCTTGTTGGTGAAAACCCTCATGGGCACCATAAGGCGAAGGCAAGGCAAGGAATGAACAATTGGAAAAGGGTCGTTGGTGGAAATATGTTCAGAACACCGTAAGTCAAGCAAAGTTAGGGTTTGGTTAGAGTAATTGGGTTAAAATAGTCGCAGCAACAAAAGCATGGAAACCGAAAATCGGGACAGACTGGGTCGACTAGGCCGAAGTGCACGTCATGATCATGAAAAACCAACTGCTCTTCCTCAGCTAAGTTTCTTTTCTCCTTCCCTCAACAACCATTAAATGTGGAATTCTTTTACCCTAAAACAGTTTTGAGTCATTACATTTCATTTTTCTTTCGAGTCTCTAAAGTCTTTTTTGTTTAAGCATACAGGAGAGAAATTTCAAAGCTTACTACCAGCTCCCAAAGGGACGAAGCACATGACACCCAAAAACATAACAATGGCAGCAAAAGTTTGAAACAGCAAGGGGAGGGATTCACAAAAGTTTAAATGATAACAAAGGCAATAAGGGTTGAAACCGCGAGGGGAGGGATTCACAAGATCTTCAATGATAAAATTGACTCGAGAGGCAAGAGTTTGGCAAAGTGAAGGATCATAACACAAAGATGGGGAGTAGAGTAAAGCCATTAGGGTCATAGGGTCATCCGATCATATTACATTGGCTTGATAATCTCAGGAAGATGTAAGAGTTCTGGCAAAAGAACCAGGAGTGCAACACAACGGGAGAGCAAAATAAAGCCATAAAGGTTAGGGGTTAGTCAACCAACTTAGGCAACTCATCATCCACAGGGATGTTGAAACACGTTCTCACAAGGCACTAAACTAAACGTGTGTTCATATTTGTAGGTTTTGATAAATGACAAACGATGCGCAATTGACATCTGACGAGGTCCAAGCACAAGCGCGCAATTGATACATAACGAGATTCAAGCACAAGACAAACAAAGATCAAGATTAAGCAAAGAAATAAAGTTATACATGAGTCATTCTTTAATTGTGATCTTGATCCGACAATTGACTCAAGACTTGGCTTCTCTCGTAAAATCATTTTTATCAAATCATGTATATTTAATTTAAAGCAAAATGATTTTAAATCATGCATATTTATTTAAACCAAAATGATTTTTAAACATGCCTCTAAAATCTGGACAAAGATAATCGATTATGTACTTATGATAATCGATTATGTTAAGGCAGCTGCAAGACAATCGATTGTGTACCTTATGATAATCGATTGTGTTGAGGCAGTGTCCATCAGATTTTTCAAAGCTGCAAGACAATCGATTGTGTACCTTATGATAATCGATTGTGTTGAGGCAGTGTCCATCAGATTTTTCAAAGCTACAAAATAATCGATTGTGCACCTTATGACAATCGATTGTGTTGAGGCAGTATCTATTCGATTTTTCAAGACTGTAATATAATCGATTATACATATAGCATAATCGATTATGTAAATGACCGTTGCCAAAATATTTTCAAACTATGTCTGGTAATCGATTGTATGATTCTGATAATCGATTATCCTAAGCAAAATCTGAATATGATTTTTTGAACGTTGCCAAGTAATCGATTATATGATTTTGATAATCGATTGTTTTAAGTAAAATCTGAAAAAGATTTTTTGAACGTTGCCAGATAATCGATTATACGATTTAGATAATCGATTATTATGCGTAAAATCTGGGAATGATTTTTGGACGATTGGAAAACAATCGATTATGCAACTTAGACAATCGATTGTTTTAGCACAAAATCAGCAATTCTTAATTGGCAATTAGGCAACGGTTGTGCATGTTTTCAACACTATAAATACATCTTAAAATCAGTCTTTTAAGTACAACAACTGATCATATTATTGCTAAAGCTTGCATACTCTCTTATTCATCATTTTCTATTCATTACATAAGTTTTTGAGAGCCAAATTCTTGACGAAAGTTGTTGCGTTCTTGAGCGTATTTATTTTACTCATATCTACTCTTGAGGAGAGTCTTGTTTTGAGTGCAAAGTGTTTTTATAAACTTGAAGGGAAGTGTTAATCCCTTGTATTGTAAGAAGGAACGTTGTGATTCCTTTGGTTGAAGTCTTGAAGTGTGGTATCTTCGAGCAAAGGTTGTTGAGGCTTGTGTGACTCAAGTTCTCAATTTGTAACGGTTTGTTAAGCACCCGTAAGCTTAACGAAGTTAGTGGAAATCTCGAGAGAGTCTCTCGGGGACTGGACTAGCCACGGGTTGTGGTGAACCAGGATAACATCGGTGCGTTCGTTTCTTATTATTTACTTATCGCACTTATTTCATTCCTGCAATTTTTAAATTCCGCAAGTTTACGCTATTTTTTATTACAACGCTATTCACCCCCCCCCCCCTCTAGCGTTAAGCGTATATTCTAACAATTGGTATCAGAGCCCAACTCTCTGAAAAACTTAACCGTTTGAGAGAAACAATCCATGGCTTCTACTCGTGATTCTTTTGCAGGAATAGGTGAAGGACAATGCTCCACCCGACCACCACTATTCGATGGCACAAACTATACGTACTGGAAGGAGAGGATGAGAATATTCATTCAATCAAATAATTTTCATCTGTGGAAGGTTATAATGAAGGGAGAACAAATTCCAACCAAAAAGGTTGAAAATGAATGGGTTCCAAAATCCGAAGATGAATGCGATGCGGATGATATCCGAAAAGTGCAGAACAACGCTAAAGCCATCAACTTATTGTATTGTGCTATAAATGTTAATGATTACAGAAAAATATCATGTTGCACAACGGCGAAGCAAATGTGGGATAAGCTGGAAATCACGTACGAAGGTACGGACCAGGTAAGAGAGGCTAAAGTTGATTTTCTAACCCATGCATATGAACTGTTTCGCATGAAGGAAGGCGAAAGGGTAGATGACATGTTCGAACTATTTTCAAAAATTGTTAATGACTTACATGCTCTTAAGAAGATCTTCACGGATAAGGAACTTGTCCGAAAAATTCTCCGAAGTCTCACTCTGGAGTGGCGCTCCAAGGCCGACGCGATTCAAGAGTCTATTGGCATTTCAAATGTCACCATCGACGGATTAAGAGGTAATCTTAAAACTTATGAATCTACTATACTTAACCCTCTTGTTAATGATCAAAGGAAACAAAGAATCGCCCTCAAGGCAAGCACAAGTCAACCTCAAAATGATGAGGACGGAGATAACGAGTTCGGACTCGTTATTAAGAGATTTTAAAAGTTCATGCGAAAAGAGTATGAACGAAAAGGCAAGCAACAAGGAGATCAAGTAAAGTGCTATGGATGCGGAGAAATCGGGCACATTAAATCAAATTGCCCAAATGTCAAAAAGGAGAAGAAACCCTTCAAGAAACAACGAGCATACATATCTTGGGGAGGTGACTCCGGAGACGAGTCAAGTGAGGAAGAAGAAGACGAAACCGCAAATCTTTGTCTTATGGCACACGAAGACAATCAAGAAGAGGTATGTCAAATTTCTTCCAAAAACTTCTATTCTCTTGAGGAAATGCAAAATGCCTTTGATGAGTTGTATAGTGAATTCATTAAAGCTTCCAAAACTGTTAAAAACACTAAGGAAAATGCTTCTTTGAAAGAAAAAGATTCTGAAAGACAACTCTCTTTGAAAGAAAAAGATTTGGAAAAATTGATTTTGGAAAATGAGAAGTTGAAAGAAGAAAACAAATTTTTCGGCAAGAGAAGCGCCGACAAACCCGAGAGCTCTAGTAAAAATTGTATTTCTTGCATGCATCTAAAAATTGAGGTAGAAAGACTTAAGGGCACCCTAGATAAGTTCAATTCTTCTCATAAAAATTTGAATGAAGTTCTTGTTAATTTGAAATCGACCAAACATGGGATAGGTTTTAAAATCGAGCCTAAAGAAAAAGTTGAAGCCAAACCCCAACCACCTAAGGCTCAACCTAGGATAAATAAAACAAATGTTCATCCTAGAGATAACAATCCTAGAATCAACATGCATGCTAGACCAAACACTAGAAGAAACTTTGAACATTTTAGGACACCTAGAAATGGCTTTCAACCTAGAAATAACTATTCTAGAAATGCTGCATATCCTAGAACAAATAGTAGGAGAAATGATTTTCATGAAATGCGCAATAGTCATATTGTCGAAAATAGAGTAAACAAATTTCGTCCGTCCAACTACTATCAACCTAGATGAATGCATAATCCTAATATCATTTGTCATTATTGCAATCGAATACATATTGCTCCTGCTTGTTTCACTAGACATAGACACTTAACTGTATGTCAAGCACAACAGCATGTTACACCTAACTCTCAAGGACCCAAAACAGCTTGGGTACCAAAGACTCATTAATTTGTCTTGTAGGTATGCTTGAAGGGATCAAGTGTACTTTGGTACCTTGATAGTGGATGCTCCAAACACATGACCGGAGACGAATCCAAGTTCCTTCAACTAGAACACAAGGAAGGAGGAAGCGCTATTTTTGGAGATAACAACAAGGGAAAAATTATCGGCATTGGATCGGTCGATAAGGATGAACCTTCTTCCATTAAGCATATTTTGCTAGTTAAAGGTCTAAAACATAATCTCTTGACCATAAGTCAATTATGTGACAAGGAAAATCTTGTTTTATTTGATTCGGATGAATGCTTAGTTTTTCGCCGTAGCGATTTTAAAATTATTCTTCGTAGTTTTAGAGTGGATAACATCTATATGGTTGATCTCGAAAATTCTTCATCTGAATATGTGAATTGTCTTATGAGCAAAGAAGATGATATGTGGTTATGGCATCGTAGAGTAGCTCACATCAACATGCATCTTTTAAACAAATTAGTTTCACAAAAATTAGTTATTGGTCTTCCAAATTTGAAATTTGAAAAAGACTCTATCTGTGATTCTTGTCAAAAAGGGAAGCAAACAAAAGCATCTTTTAAATCGAAAAATATTGTTTCAACTACTAGACCTTTGCAACTTCTCCACATGGATCTCTTTGGACCATCTGCATTGAAAGTCTTGGTAGAAATCGTTATGCTTTTGTTATTGTTGATGATTATTCTAGATTTACATGGACACTATTTCTTTCTCACAAAAGTGAGGCTTTTCATAATTTTAAATGCTTTCTTAAACGTGTTCAAAATGAAAAGGACACAACCGTCACTTCAATAAGAAGTGATCATGGGGGAGAGTTCGATCACAATCTCTTCGCGGACTTTTGTGACGAACTCGGTATCGAGCACACCTTCTCTGCTCCACGTACACCACAACAAAATGGAGTGGTGGAAAGGAAAAATAGGTGTCTCGAAGAGATGGCTAGAACCATGCTCCATGAGGCTAAGATTCCCAAACATTTTTGGGCGGATGCCGTGAGTACCGCATGCTACGTTTTAAACAGAGTAGTCATAAGGCCAATACTCATGAAAACTCCCTATGAACTCTACAAGGGAAGGAAACCAAATATCTCCCATCTTAGAGTATTCGGTTGTAAATGTTTTATTCATAACAATGGAAAAGACAATTTTGGATTTGATGCAAAATCCGATGAAGGAATTTTTATTGGTTACTCTTCACGTAGCAAAGCATATAGAGTATTCAATAATAGAACCGAAACTGTGGAGGAATCCCCTCATATTGTGTTTTTCGAAAATAATGCTCGCTTGGCGAGAAAGGATTCTGGTTTTGATCTTGCAGGTATTTTAAACTCAATAAGTCCTCAAGACAAAGTACAAGAGGAAACTCCTAAGGAAATTCAAGATGAAATCTTGGAACAATTATCGGAGGAAGCACCACAACTGGAAAAAGGAACGAAACTGCCTAACGCATGGAGGACAATCAAAGACCATCCTCTTGAACAGGTAATTGGCGACATTGAACAACAGGTAAGTACTCGAAACACTCTTAAGAACACCTTAGGTCATACTGCTTTCGTCTCTCAAATTGAACCCTCAACCATCTCCGAAGCAATTGGGGATGAATTTTGGACCTTGGCAATGCAAGAGGAGCTTAACCAATTCAAACGAAATGACGTTTGGGATTTGGTGCCAAGACCCGAAAATCATACCATAATTGGTACGAAATGGGTTTTTCGAAATAAATTAGATGAAAATGGTGTAATTACTAGAAACAAAGCTAGGCTTGTAGCAAAAGGCTATAATCAAGAAGAGGGAATTGACTATGAAGAAACATATGCCCCGTAGCAAGGTTAGAAGCTATTCATTTATTACTTGCTTTTGCCTCTTCTATGAATTTCAATTTATATCAAATGGATGTAAAAAGCGCTTTTCTAAATGGAGTCATTCAAGAAGAAGTTTATGTTGAACAACCCCCGGGCTTTGAAGATTTTAAATCTCCCGATCATGTTTTCAAGCTTAAAAAGGCACTTTATGGTCTTAAACAAGCTCCCCGAGCTTGGTATGAACGATTGAGCAAATTTCTTTTGGAAAATGAATTCATTAGGGGAAAAGTTGACACCACTCTATTTGTTAAGCATAAAACAATGATATTTTATTAGTTCAAATATATGTGGATGATATTATTTTTGGTGCTACTAACAATGCTTTGTGCAAGGAATTTTCTGATTTAATGACAAGCGAATTTGAGACGTCTATAATGGGTGAGCTAACCTTCTTTTTGGGGCTGCAAGTAAAGCAAATGGAAGAAGGAACCTTCATTTGTCAAGCTAAATATTGCAAAGAATTGCTAAAACGATTTGAAATGAGCAACGCAAAAGCAATGGCCACTCCCATGAGCACATCCGACCATCTAGACAAAGATGAGAAAGGTAAGGAAGTCGACACCAAGAAGTATCGAGGTATGATTGGATCTCTCCTTTATCTTACTGCTACTAGACCGGACATCATGTTTAGCGTGTGCTTATGCGCTCGTTATCAATCATGTCCTAAGGAGTCTCACCTAACTGCGGTGAAATGGATATTGAAGTATCTTGTTGGTACTGTAAATGTGGGTCTATGGTACCCCAAAGGTTCTTCACGCCAACTTGTTGGCTATTGCGATTCCGATTTTGCTGGATGCAAATTGGACCGCAAGAGCACTAGTGGCACTTGCCATTTGCTCGGTAGCTCTCTAGTTTCTTGGTTTAGCAAGAAACAAGTAAGTGTTGTGTTGTCCACAACCGAGGCTGAATATGCAGCCGCAGGGAGTTGTTGCGCTCAAATCCTTTGGATGAAACAGCAACTCTTGGACTATGGCCTAAGTATCGATCATATCCATCTTAGATGTGATAATACTAGTTCCATATGCTTGACGAAAAACCCCGTTCTTCATTCAAGAACAAAACACATTGAAATTAGGCATCATTTTATAAGAGATCACGTTCTCAAAGGTGATGTCGAAATTGAATTTGTTGAAACCAAACATCAATTGGCCGACATCTTTACAAAGCCTTTAGAGAAAGAGTCCTTCTTCCGAATTCGTAGTGAACTCAGGATTCTTGACTCCACGTTGATCTAAGTCATGCATTGCATTTTCCCTTTCACATAATTACTAACTTGAGCGTCGGAGGAGTCTAACTTATTTTTGCAGGTATCGCCCTAAAGGCAGGGGGAATTATAAAAGATTGGTGCAGAATAATCGATTTCTCTTTAATATATAATCGATTATCAAGTATCACTAATCGATTATGTTGACATTATTTGTTTTATTATTCCTTTTATGAAATTGCAATTCTAGTTAATCAATAAACAAGTTATTTGCTTATTCTTTTTTGCTAATGTCAAAAGGGGGAAGAATAAGGGCTATGCACTTAATATTTATTGGCATAAATTGAGGGGGAATTCATATGTTGAGGGGGAATTAATTGCATATCTATTTACTTGTCTTGGATCGTCATTATGAATTATCTAATATGCATATCCCGATTAAGGTTTGCCATTATCAAAAAGGGGGAAATTGTTGAAACACGTTCTCACAAGGCACTAAACTAAATGTGTGTTCATATTTGTAGGTTTTGATAAATGACAAACGATGCGCAATTGACATCTGACGAGGTCCAAGCACAAGCGCGCAATTGATACATAATGAGATTCAAGCACAAGACAAACAAAGATCAAGATTAAGCAAAGAAATAAAGTTATACATGAGTCGTTCTTTAATTGTGATCTTGATCCGACAATTGACTCAAGACTTGGCTTCTCTCGTAAAATCATTTTTATCAAGTCATGCATATTTAATTTAAAGCAAAATTATTTTAAATCATGCATATTTATTTTAACCAAAATTATTTTTAACATGCCTCTAAAATTTGGACAAAGATAATCGATTATGTACATATGATAATCAATTATGTTAAGGCAGCTGCAAGACAATCGATTGTGTACCTTATGATAATCGATTGTGTTGAGGCAGTGTCCATCAGATTTTTCAAAGCTGCAAGACAATCGATTGTGTACCTTATGATAATCGATTGTGTCGAGGCTGTGTCCATCAGATTTTTCAAAGCTGCAAGACAATCGATTGTGTACCTTATGATAATCGATTGTGTTGAGGCAGTGTCCATCAGATTTTTCAAAGCTACAAAATAATCGATTGTGCACCTTATGATAATCGATTGTGTTGAGGCAGTGTCTATTCGATTTTTCAAGACTGTAATATAATCGATTATACATATAGCATAATCGATTATGTAAATGACCGTTGCCAAAATATTTTCAAACTATGTCTGGTAATCGATTGTATGATTCTGATAATTGATTATCCTAAGCAAAATCTGAATATGATTTTTTGAACGTTGCCAAGTAATCGATTATATGATTTTGATAATCGATTGTTTTAAGTAAAATCTGAAAAAGATTTTTTGAACGTTGCCAGATAATCGATTATACAATTTAGATAATCGATTATTATGCGTAAAATCTGGGAATGATTTTTGGACGATTGGAAAACAATCGATTATGCAACTTAGACAATCGATTGTTTTAGCACAAAATCAGCAATTCTTAATTGGCAATTAGGCAATGGTTGTGCATGTTTTCAACACTATAAATACATCTTAAAATCAGTCTTTTAAGTACAACAACTGATTATATTATTGCTAAAGCTTGCATACTCTCTTATTCATCATTTTCTATTCACTACATAAGTTTTTGAGAGCCAAATTCTTGACGAAAGTTGTTGCGTTCTTGAGCGTATTTATTTTACTCATATCTACTCTTGAGGAGAGTCTTGTTTTGAGTGCAAAGTGTTTTTATACACTTGAAGGGAAGTGTTAATCCCTTGTATTGTAAGAAGGAACGTTGTGATTCCTTTGGTTGAGGTCTTGAAGTGTGGTATCTTCGAGCAAAGGTTGTTGAGGCTTGTTTGACTCAAGTTCTCAGTTTGTTACGGTTTGTTAAGCACCCGTAAGCTTAACGAAGTTAGTGGAAATCTCGAGAGAGTCTCTCGGGGACTGGACTAGCCACGGGTTGTGGTGAACCAGGATAACATCGGTGCGTTCGTTCCTTATTATTTACTTATCGCACTTATTTCATTCCTGCAATTTTTAAATTCCGCAAGTTTACGCTGTTTTTTATTACAACGCTATTCACCCCCCTCTAGCGTTAAGCGTATATTCTAACAAGGGAAACTTAAACACAACGGAACACGACAGTGGGGAGGCCGCTTCCAACAAGAATGCCGCAAGCTAACCACCACTGTTCAAACTGACAAGTTTTCTTTGATCGACACAGGGGCAGAAAAATTACAAAAGATCCTAAGGGAGGCTGCCCACAGGGGAGGGCAAGCACATGGCAGGTATGATCAAATCTTCAGGGCGCATCTGAAAATGGGACCTAGTTAAAACTCAAAAGGAACATAATACGTCATAAATATTCTCCCCAGCAAGAGTAAAATGGGACAAAAATTTAATTAGCAACCCCCAGCAGAGACAATCGGGAGTTAAAAAGGGCCTGCAATTTGAAATTCTCAACACCCTCCTGGAAATGGGACTCAGTTCAAAACTCAAACAGGGACGGGCAACATGGGAAGGCACAAATGCCTTCCCTAGTAAGAGTCATCGGATATCGCCTGAAGAATGATCCCCAACACAAACAACAGAAAGTTAGAATTGGCATTTAATCTGGAACCCTCAAGACACTCTTGGAAAAGGGGACTTATCTAAAGGTTAAAGGTAATCATGGATGACGAAGGGTATAAAATGAATTGCATGAGGAAATAGGATTCGGTTAAGAGTTGTCAGCACCCTCATGAAAAATGGGACTTAGCCTAAAAACACAAACAAACACAAGTAACATGGTTAGGCACAAATATTTCCCCAACAAGAGTCATCAGGACCCGTTTGAATAATGGGATATGGCTTTAAATACTAATCCCCAGCGGACACATCTGGCCATCTAATTAAGAGTTGTCAGGACCTTTTCGGATAATGGGAAGTAGCTTCAATCACCGATCCCCAGTGGATCCCCAGCAGACCCCCAGCAGACATAACTTAGATAACAAAAACATAGTGAAAAATAATACCTTTTGAGAACACAGCCTAATTTTAAAGTTGTTATGAGATTTGATTAACACTCACAGATGCATCCAGCACCAAACTGGGGCCGGAAAATTCCTCTTGTTTTGTTTGTTTTGTTGTGATCAGGTATAAAGGCAGCAGTCTCAGGGAATATTTTTCAAGTTTCAAGTTTTGGTAATCAGGCGCCCACCTGTAGAACAAGGGAATATTTTTTTCAAGTCGCAAGTTTTGGTAATCAGGCGCCCACCTGTAGAACAAGGGAATATTTTCAAGTTGCAACTTTTGATAATCAGGCGCCCACTAGTAGAATAAGAAAATATTTTTCAAGTTGTAAGTATTGGTAATAAGGCGCCCACCTGTAGAACTAGGGAATATTTTTCAAGTTGCAAGTTTTGATAATCAGGCGCCCACCTGCAGAACAAGGGAATATTTTTCAAGTTGCAAGTTTTAATCAGGCGCCCACCTGTAGAATCAGGGAATATTTTTCAAGTTGCAAATTTTGGTAATCAGGCGTCCACCTGTAGAATAAGGGAATATTTTTCAAGTTGCAAGTTTTGATAATCAGGCGCCCACCTGTAAAGCAAGGAAATATTTTTCAAGTTGCAAGTTTAATCAGGCGCCCACCTGTAGAATAAGGAAATATTTTTCAAGTTGGAGGTTTTGGTAATCAGGCGCCCACCTGTAGAACAAGGGAATATTTTTCAAGTTGCAAGTTTTGGTAATCAGGCACCCACATGTTGAACAAGGGAATATTTTTCAAGTTGCAAGTTTTGGTAATCATGCGCCCACCTATAGAATAAGGGAATATTTTTCAAGTTCCAAGTTTTGATAATCAGGCGTCCACCTGTAGAACAAAGGAATACTTTCAAGATGCAAGTTTTGGTAATCAGGCGCCCACCTGTAGAACAAGAGAATATTTTTCAAGTTGCAAGTTTAATTAGGTGCCCACCTATAAAATAAGGGAATATTTTTCAAGTTGCAAGTTTTGGTAATCATGCGCCCACCTGTAGAACAAGGGAATATTTTCCAAGTTGCAAGTTTTGGTAATCAGGCACCCACCTGTAAAACAAGGGAATATTTTTCAAGTTGCAAGTTTGGTAATCAGGCGCCCACCTGTAGAACAAGGGAATATTTTTAAGTTGCAAGGATTGGTAATCAAGCGCCCACCTGCAAAACAAAGGAATACATGTCAAGTCCAGCAATTTGGCATCAAACATAGAAGAAGAGTAGAAAACAAGAGTCAACAAGGCAATAAGAAGTTCTACAGAGAGAAATACAAATCAACAATGCAACAAGGAGATTACAGAGAGAAATACAAGACAACAAAGCAACAAGGCAATACTACAAGATTGAAGACGTAGATAGGTTCTCTTGTAACCCATAGTCCATAGCTTAGTTTAGCTTCTTTATTTTTCACAAGGTGTAATAAGAGGGTCTAGTAGCAGTAGTAGTAGCAGCAACAACAGTGAGATCACAGTTTCAGTAGTCCCAGCTACCAAACATTCCCGAACTACACTGACCTGATTCCTTTTTAGCCAAGGATATGTAGGCAACCTCCAAAGCAGGGTGCGGTCAAATCTTTCAAAAATGCTTCCCACAGAGTATCCAAACGAGCAAAAATCGCTCGTATCCGCTCACATATCTTTGCAAGAAAACTCTTTGTGTTTCCGAGTAAAGAGGGGCAGCTGTGAGCACGTAATTTTTTCCCTATACGAATTACTCCCATAGATTCAAACAAAATAATTTCCTTTTATTATTCTTAATTTCTGAGGCATTTTCTGTTATTTGCTTGCAATTGTGTATGCGTTTCTAATTTATATAAAAATACAAAAAATATATGCATTGAATTTAGAGTTTAATATTTCATATTTTAGGAATTAATCAGTAGTTAGGAGTTTACAATAGTACAAAATCACAAAAATAGTTTACTTTTGCTTTTACATTTCATTTTCGAAATTATAGTAGTCTTCCTTTTACATTTAATTATTTGTGAGAATTGTAATTTAGAACTAATTAATTTAATTTGGTACAATGAATTTTGTTAGGAATTAATTTTTTATTTTTAGGATTTAACTTTTAAAAAAAAGAAGAAAAAAGAAATTAAAAAATGACAAAAATAGTTCAAGTCGCACTTTCAATTTTGACTTTGAGTAGTGTTTCTTTTGAAATTATTTTGTGTTAATTAGTTTAGAATTAGATGAGTTGGAGTTAATTTAGATTTTTAAGTAAATATTAGGAATTAATTTGGATTTTTTTAGTAATTAATTAAAAGAAAAATTGAAGTGAAAAGAAGGAAATCAAATTTGGGCCAATTCCAACACCAGCCCAAGTCCTTGAACCCTAAACCAGCCCATTCCACACCCTAGAACCCGGTCCAGCCCCACCCTCACCAAAAACGACGTCGTTCCCTTCCGTTTGATCTCAAGTGTCGAGGTTGGAAGATCTAACGGTCAGGAACTGGGGATCATTTAGTATATAAATGTCCTAGAGGC
Source organism: Nicotiana benthamiana (assembly GCA_034376525.1). Taxonomy (NCBI): domain Eukaryota; kingdom Viridiplantae; phylum Streptophyta; class Magnoliopsida; order Solanales; family Solanaceae; genus Nicotiana; species Nicotiana benthamiana. The sequence goes on from CM067330.1 coordinate 97,245,249, forward strand.
CCCCTACCCCCAAACCATCTCTCAGAACCCTTGCAATGTGCTGTCGTAATGCCACCGCCTCCCACCACCCTGCGTCATCCGCCGCCGGCCAGAAATCGTCACCGCCGGCGTCAAGTCTCCAATGACCTTCAAATTTACACCACTACACCTTCCCGGCCTCCTCTTCCCATTTCTGTGACTCCCATGGTTCGAATCCCACCCATTCCCCTCGAATCTTTGTTTGAAGCGGCAGCTGGTCCGCCGTCCGCGGCGGCGCCGGTGCCCAAACGACCCAAAAATATACCTTGTGCTCCCCATCGCCTCCCCATAACAAATCCACCCTTATTTTCCTTTGAACCTTAGCCAATCCCTTCGAATATCAAATTGAAGACTTCGATCAAAGACTAAAATCTTCTAAATTCAACCTAATTCACACCATATGACTTTGTCACTTCCCTCGTGCTGAATTCTCCGTCAATAGACTTAAAATCTCACAAGATTTGCTCAAATGTCAAATCGAAGAAACGATAGAACCCTAAATTTACATCAATAAGTCTCTTAGTTTTTATTCCTCTTCCATGACTTCTTCTGCTTCATGATTAATTAATTTGGTTGTGTTTTCATTTTTGCATACCAATCCGTTAGACTCAGTGATTAAGTTTGTTCTTCTCTGTTCTTATTTGTTCGCTTATTTGGTTTTGAGTTCCACTAATAGATAGCACGAATTTGTCCATTTAACTTTGTTATTAGAGTCCTGAGTTTTAGTTTAGGTTTTGTGATTGTCCGTTTTAAGCCAACATGATCTCTTCTCATTGAATTAATTTTTCTTCATGTCAATTGATTTAGAAAACTTAGGGTTTTAGCTTATTTCTATTTTGCTAATTCTGTTTTTGTTTTGGTTTGATTTGCATGCTGTGGATTTCATTTTAAGTCTTCTGCTGATTCATTTCCGTGTTTGATTTCAATCCATGATTATTGCTTTTGTTATATGACATTAATTTGACTATTAGCTTCAATCCTATTTGTTTTGCTATGGATCATTATTTCACAATTTAGGTTAACCTTAGGATATTAGTATTAATTAGAGTCTAATTCCAATTTTGCTTCATTAGTTCAGTTGTTAGGGTTTCTAGTTTAATTGTTTTGGATATAGTTGAGCTTCCAGGCTTCAATTGGTTAATTATGGTCATCTTTTGACCAGGGTAGTAGGGTTGGGGGGTTGGTTTAACTAGGTTGGTAATTTAGAATAAATAAAATGGTAGTACAGGCTTTTGGATAATAGAAATCCTTCAGTAACATGAATTAGAAACCCCTGGAACCTTCTAGTTGGGGGTTCAAAATAGAGTTTCAGTAACTTGGTGTTAAGACTTGAGATACAAGTCAGTCTTTTAAGGACTTTTCAAGCAAAAACTGAAAAATAAAAGGGACTAAAGGGAAAAATAGAACCTGCAAAGGTTGCCCTAGTGTTTGCCTATAAAGGCATCACTTTTTACCTTGGGAGGCAAGTTTTTAGGGAGGCAAAAAGTCCAAAAATACACATAAAAGAAGATTGGAAGAAGTTTCACAAATTCTAAAAAGCCACAGCTGAAATTTTAGAATTGGGAAATCTATTCCGGATCTAGTTCTTCAAAAACCAAAAGAAAAACAACAGAAAACCCAAAAATACTGCTACATTAAGATTCTTAGATTAGCTTCAAGTTCAGCAACCGTTTCAAGTTTCTAGCTATCAAGTCTATTATGTTGGTTCTTTGGCGTCATTCATTTGTTAATCAGTCCAGGGTTACTATGATGCAATTTTGGGTATCCAGTGATCCTATTGTTGCTGTGTTGCTACCTGATTTCTATTGCTGAACTGTTGTGACACTGCTGGCTCTCCTCTTCTATTTGTTTCATTGCAATCCCAGGTACACACAATGTATATTGCAAGTTGAAAACTGTTGAAACTCGAATGAAAGTGAAGCATGTTTTATTATAGATTTTGCTACCTTTGATGTTTTAGTACATTCCATTGTAATTAACTAAGACTGGACTGTTTGGACTATTAGTTTATATTGGACTGTTGATATTCATTAGCTTAGTATGATTGTATTTGGTGATTAGTTTCACTGTCGATGTTAGCATAAATGTAGAAGTTGATTTTAGATCTTCAATGGTAGTTAACAGCTCAACACTCGAACAGCTGTGAGCACGTGGAAAATGCCAGTAGTAGTATGAATTTAGACTTGTTAATTTACTGGTTAAAAATTGAATTTGGCTTAGATCGCATGTTCATAAGTATAGAATCAGATATGGGCTATTTTGCATGCTTTCGATGAATTTTTGACTCGTTTAATTGATATATGCATTGAAGTGATGAATTGATTTACTCCAATTCTTTAAAGATAATCATCTTGGACCATAGTATTTGAGTACTTGCCCTTATCACATTGGGTTTTCAATGAACATGTTCCAGATGAGAGTCTATTCAGACTCCTCAAGTCCAACTCACTCTTGATTTGGGCCTATGATCGGGCCTATGATTGATAAATTTCCATCCAAACTCTAATAAAATTCTTTGTTTTGGATTTGACTTAAAGGCTTTAATTCATAGTTTAACGTAATTGAAATTTGGGCTTTCGAGTTAGGTAGTGGGTTCAAATTAAGAGGTTCTTCATTTAGTTTGAATCCGGACTTGGATGAGGCCCAAATTCTTTGATTACTTTATAAATAGCAATTAACCGGGCTAATTAATTAAGGTTCCCTTTTTAGAAACAATCATTAATAAGAAAAATGGTAGCTCATTATAGGGTGGCCTTTAAAATAATTTGAGGCGCGTTGCGCCAAATAAAACTCATACACTGTGTGGCCCTCTTTAAACTCCGTTAAAAAATGTCTTAAAATTCGGGACGTGCCATTTAGAGAATTTCCATGGCCTCCTGCAAAGTTAATAACACATTAGTTGGTTTAGGTGCGTCCTTTAATAATCCTACCTTCCTAAATCCGGGTGTGAATTCCGTGCGACCCAAATCCAAATTCCAAAATGTTGAAAAAAATGTGTCGAGGATCCGGGTGTATTTCATGTGACGTGATCCAAAAACATATTTTAAACGACGTTCAGTTTCTTGGAAAAAATTAATAATAAACTAAAGCCGTACATAATTCTAAAAATTGCACTATAGGATAACATGTATTAAAATCCAGTTTTAGCCAAATATAATAGTTGAGCGACAGTGCTAGAACCACGGAACTCGAGAGTGCCTATTACCCGGGTTAACATAATTCATTACCCAGATTTCTAGTTTGATGACTGTTAAATAGAGTCAAATGTTCCTCGATTCGGGATTTAGACCGGAGACTTGGGACACCATTAATTATCCCAAGTGGGGACTCTGAAATCTCTAAATAAAATAAATCATGTTTCGATTGTCCTTAAATTGGAAAAACTCCCTTATCTACGCCCTTGGTGGGGTTGTAGTGTCCAAAAGAAGGTGTGCCACGCGTCAGACCTCCTCGTGGCCGCGTTACACCTTTACGCGGTCTGTGCCAGATACTTTAGAGATCATGAAAATGGAAGTCAAACAGCCAGTGCGGTCGCGTTCAAAATTGTGCGGTCCGTACAGACCTCGCATGGGCAATTTTGTCCAGTTTTTCTAGCCCACTATAAATAGAAAATTTTACAATTTTTAGGAGAGAGTATTTTGAGAACAGAGTTGCATTCATGTGGACCAATGTTTTAGCCTATTTTGCCATTTTAGCATTAATTTCTCCATAGATTCTTGTAGTTTCTCTTTACTTATTAATTAACATGTTTAGTTCTTCTTCTATTTCTTCTGTTTCTTCTTCAATTATGTCTAGCTAAACCCATTGGCTAGGGTTGTGTCTCAACCCTACTGTGAATAATTGATGGGTGTTGCTTTCTAATGATAGATTGATGTTGGGTATTTGTTATTTGCGTTAATTTTATGATTCAATTAAGTATTGGTGGTTGCAAACATTGATTCTAGCTTAGTGGCTTTTGACTCTTCTTGAGAAAGAGAGTCTATGATCCCAAAATTGACCCAACAAGGAATTGGAATGAACCCATGAGATATGGTAGTCCCAATTAACGGGTTAAATCTCGAGAGAGTAACACCCCATTTGAACTCTAGTTTCTAGGTCTAATTGGCCTACCCAATTGGTCTCGAGAGAGTCAATTGGGCAAAATCACTCTCTACCGAGAGGTGTGAGAGTGGGTACAAATATGCAATGGTTATAGCATAAACCCCAAATACGTCAATCTATTATTAGTAGTTTCTACCCATTAGTTAACTACCTAGGTGATTCCACGGCCCTAGTGCCTTTCTCCTATTAGTTACAACCTAGCAATATTTCCTTAGCATAATTTAGTCTTAATCTTTAGTTCATAATAGTAGTTGTTAATATAAAGAAAATCCAAAAATGTTAGGAGTTCAATTAGAAGTACGAACAGAATTCTAGGCTAAACAGACAATACAACTCCACTCCAAGCTCCCTGTGGAAATTCGGACCCGAACCACTATTCAGGTAAAAGCTGTAGCAACCCGCCCTCCCTATATTCGTGTAGCATTGAGTTGGCAGCGATCACTTTTTGGCACCGTTGCCGGGGAGCTTATGGCGTTGACTATCTGTTTAGCTAGTTTTGTGTTTTGCTTCTATTTCCTTCTTGCTTACTAATTTTGTTTGTGTCAATCAATCAGGTACAAATGGCTCTCAATGCAAATGACCCTCTTGGAAATGCCATGGAGGGGGAGGAGGTTGAAGATATTGATCAAGATGAAATTATACCTCAAGCTCCAGGTAGAGGTAGAAATGCCAATGCAAACGCAAATTTGAATGAGAATATTCCAGGACCTCCTCCGCCACTGCCAAGAGTGGCTCCAAGAGTACTCCTAAATCAAGGATGTGCGAGTCCCATCGTTCCTCTCCAAATCCGAGCGGGGAACTTTTAAATCACAAATGTCATGTTGACCTTGCTCGAGAAAAGAGGGTATTTTATGGGCGCCTATGATCAAAACGCATACAAGCACTTGAAGGGGTTCGTTAATACATGTTGGGGTAGCAAGTAAACAAACGTATCTGAGGATGCTTTGAGATTGAGGCTTTTCCTATTCTCTCTTTGGGGTAAAGCATTGGATTGGTTAGAAAGGCTTCCCAATCGTTCCATCACAACTTGGGATGAGTTGGCGGATAAATTCATTAGCAAGTTTTTCTCACCAAGTCATATTGCAGCACTTCGGGATGAAATTTTAGCCCACAAGAAAAAGCCAACGGAACCTCTGCATGAAATCTGGGAGAGATATAGAACAATAGTGAAGGAATGCCCTAATAATGACATGACCGAGGTGATGATTCAACAAACCTTTTATCGGGGCATCAACACCACGAATTAATGCATTGTGAACCAATTAGCCGGAGGAAACTTTCTTACCAAGAGGCATGTGATGTACTTGATGAAATAGCCAACACCTCTTCGGCATGGAAAAGTCGAGGAAATATGCCCCAAGGTGACCCCATGGTCATCTATTTGCACAAGGAATTGCATGACCATGGCCAAGATATTGCCGAGCTTACAACAACTATGAATCAATTAGAAAAGGCGCAATTGCAACAAGTCCAAAACCCACGCCAAGCCAATGCAATGGAAGGTGTTTCTATGTTGAAAAGGAGGCAAAGAGAGCAACAACAACCTCAAGGTAATCATGAGCAATTTGACAACAACAGTGATGGTGGTGGTTATTCGAATGAGTGCTATGATGATCAAAGCGAAGAATTCCAATATGTCAATAACTACTAAGGAAATAGAGTAAATCAAGTGAATCAACAATAGCGTCCCCAAGGAAATTGGGGCAATCAACAAGGCGGCAAAAATTGGAATAGTAACAAGCAAAAACAACGTGGTGGCAATTGGAAAAACAACAATCAAAGCAACAATTGGGGTAATCAAGGTAACAATCAAGGCAATTGGAAGGGGAACAACAACAATAATTGGAACAACAACAATGGCCAAGGTGGGTGGAATAACAATGGTGGTCAAGGTAATCGGGGCAAGACTTTCAAAGGCCTCCGATGTATCAAAAACCAAACAACCCGCCACCATTTCAATCTCAAGGTTCTAGTTCTTCGGGTAATGATATGGGCCAAAATAAAGCTATGTTTAAGCAAATGATGAAGAAGAACCAAGACTCAGATGCTCAATTGGCTTCCCACAACACTTCTATCCATAACTTGGAGGTGCAACTTGGATAAATTTCTCAATCCTTAAATACTCACCCGAATGGTGCCCTACCAAATGATATGGTAGTAAACCCTAAGAGTGGGCATAACAATCATGTGATGGCGGTGACAACGTGGCGTGAAAGAGGCGGTGATGTGCATGCCTCAAGAGGAAAGCAAGTTATGGTTGATGAGGATGAGTTGCGAGATGATGATATGCCTTTGGTGGTTGAGGATGTAGTGGAACCCAATGTGAACAATGATGTGCGTATTGATATTAATGAGGTTGGGGAGGAGCGCAAGAGGATGTGAACCCATCTAGGGAACACGTGATTGATATGCCCAAGCCGGCGGTACCCAAAGCCAAGGCACCCTTTCCTAGGCCCCATCCGCCCTATCCTCAATGGTTGGCCAAACAAAAGGGTGACAACCAATTCAAGAAATTCATTGTGATGATGAAGAGTCTAAATATCAACGTTCCTTTAGTGGAGGCACTCGAGCAAATGCCGGGGTACACAAAGTTCATAAAGGATTTGGTTAAAAGAAAGAGGTCAATAGAGTGTGAGACAATCAATATGACTCATCAAGTGAGCGTAATTGTACATTCTATGGCTCCAAAGCTTGAGAACCCCGGTACATTTACTATACCATGTACCATTGGAAGTATCGACTTTGCAAAAGCCCTTTGTAACTTGGGGGATAGTATAAACATAATCCCTTATTCGGGTTTCAAGACTTCGGGAATTGGGCAACCTAGGCCAACTTCAATAAGGCTCCAAATGACGGATCGGTCAATGAAGCGACCTTTGGGTATAATTGATGAAGTCCTTGTTTGTATTGATAAATATATATTGCCGGCCGACTTTGTCATATTAGATTGTGAGGTAGACTTTGAAGTGCCAATTATTCTTGGGAGACCTTTCCTCGCTACAAGTAAGGCATTGGTTGATGTCGAGGCTGGAGAATTGACATTCTGAGTGAGTGATGAACCTGATGGCACCGAGGTATGCTCATTTGTTGACATTGTCATAGCTGTGATAATATATGAGACTAGTTTTGTGATCAATGTTGAAGGTCCACTTGTGTTTGCACCTCTAGAATGTAAAGTGAATGATGATTCAAGTAGAGTGATGTGCATAGATGCTTTACATGTCATGGAATCGTATGAGCCCAGTAAGTTTTCATTGGACCTTGATCAATGGGGAACTCCTCTAGAAAAGCCAGCAAATGAGGTTCTTCCGGTGTTGGAGATAAAACAAGTTGAGCCACACATGTGCCTCACAATCTTTGAGCCCTATATTATCTCGAAGGATGATGCAAACCTCTTTTGGAGTTTCAAAGGAAACTGCCGGCAGCAGAGCATGAAATGATGCCTAATCTTCATAATGTGTGTCCTCCAACAAGACTCGACACAGGTTGGCAGTTTTGCATGAATCATGGTGATTTAAACAAAGTGTCGCACAGTGACCATTATCCCTTGCAAACTGTTGATTGGATGGTTAACAAACTTGCTATACGTGTGTTTTATTGCTTCTTGAAGAATTTGATAAGAGCCACGTGGTGGCGTTTCTTGATTTGAATGGATTGGATGGTAACATGTGTCGTGTCGCGACGTTAAATCAGGTGCTTCTTGGAAGGAAATCTATGTCTTTTTCTTTCTCTTTGATTTTATTTGTAAATTAGGATTTTTAAGCTAATGGTTTGTGAGATTTTACAGGAATTGTGTCAAGGCAGTGCAAAACAAAGTGAAAAAATACACAGTCTTTGAATATTGCCAGTGTGGCCCCGATAAGCTTTGTGCAGCCCACACTGGCATGAGCTGAAGGTGAAGGTTCTCTGAAGTTTTTTTCACGCGATCGCGGTCATGTTTCTGCGGTCCATGGTGGTCTTATGCGATCGCGTCCCTTTTATGCGGCCCGCATGGGATTCTTCCTGCAAAGGTTTCAAAACAAAACCCAATGCGGTCTGCGATCGTCTTCACGCAACCGCATTGGTGGGTAAGTAAAGGGGGCTCACGTTTTTCTATAAATAGAGACCTAGGGCCTCATTTTACACTTTTCGCCAATTGAAAGCCTGAGCCCTAAAATTTCTACTATTCATACGCCTCTGAGCAAATCTCTTGTGTACGCGCATAACTACTTTGATTCTTCACATTTCGGCTAACAATTTCTTGCAAGAATCATTAATTAGTTTACATTTTAAGTTTTGTTTGCTTTCCAGTAGATGTAGCTTCTTCTTTCTTCACGTTTCTCTTAGATTTAATGTTTAGGTTAGTTTATTTTTGCTTTTAGATGCTGGGCAAGATTTTTATGATGGGTAATTGAGTAGGGACAATTAGGATACAAATACTTGAACAGAAATGGACAAATGTGTTAAAACCCTAGCTCAATCCCTAACTGTTAGCTCAGCGCGGCCACGGTTATTTTTACACGGTCCGCATTTCCCCGAAACGGCCGCACTACTGATGGTGCGGTCCGTGATGGTTCTTGATCTGAAATGCTATCTGTTTCTAGCGCAGTCATGTCCCTATTTGTGCAGTCCGCGCTGGCCCAATGCAGTCGCGTCCCCTTTTATGCGGTCCGCATTAGGGAGGTTCAAAGAAGGTGAATATTTTAATGTTTTCCCATGCGGCCCGCGGTCATTTTTCCGCATTCTGCGGTGCCTCACACGCGGCCTCTCCCCAGAGTGTGCGGTCCGCGGTGACTTGTTTGAAATGTGTTCTGCAATTTTTTTCCAGCTATTATTCTGCTATTGATTTCATCAATTGATACACTGCATGTGCTTATACTAACAAAGTTAGACATGTTTGTTTGCAGAAAATGGTAAAATAAAGAGGGCAAGGTGCAAAACAACCCGGACGAGGTGACTCCTCCCGGGGAGGAAAAGCTAATCAAACCAAACTCACTCCCCGACCAAAACTGAAAACAAGGAAACAGATCGTGAGTGATGATGACCAGTCTCGAAGTGAGTACCTCCCTTCTCAGGACCTCTCAGTGGACTCAGGGCAAGCTCCCTTAGTCACATCCCCATCTATAGCCTAAGCTCCATAGAATGTACATTCTGAGTCATCTGAAGGCTCAGCAGCGGGTAGCGGCAAATACTCCACCTCTCACATAGCTTCAATATCTGGGGAGAGTGCATCAGGTGGTACCAACAGTGGTGATGAGGTTCCGAGCAGTGGGGTGCCCGAGGTTGGTGGTATTGAACGAACAAGAAAAGCTGATGTTTGGGAGGATCGTTTTGTTAGTCAAGTGGCCTTCCACAAATTCAGAGAAATGTGGCCAAAAAGAAAACTGATTCCAGAGAGGAGCATAGTCACAAGAGACCTGTTTTCCATACTCCCCAATGTACACGAGCAGTTTCATACCAGAGTCGCTTGGGATTACTTTCAAGATGATCTGGAGATGCCAACGAGCATATGATTAAAGAATTTTATTGCAATTTAGCCCACACTAAAAAGGGCTCAACTGCAACCAAAGTGCATGATAATAATATAGTGTTCTCTGGGACGACGCTTAATGAATATTTGGGTTTTGACGATGGATACGAGACCCAATACAATGAAAAGTTGGAGATGAAGGAGGAGGCTCGCCCATGGTTGGTTGAATATTTGGCTCATCCGGGTACTATTCCGAATAGGATACAGGCGGGGGTAAAAATTTTGAGAAAGAATTTGAACTTCAAAGCTAAAGGGTAGCTTACGTTTGTGTGCAACAGGCTTGACCCCACTTCCCATGACCAGACCATTCCACTCCATTGTGATGTGCTGATTGCCTATATCATGGTGGGTTTCCCTATCAATGTAGGGAATATGATGTACAGGGTGATCACTTCGATGGATGTTGACAGTGACCGGAACTATCTATATCCCAACACTTTCACCATATACTTCGGGTATGCAAAGGTAAAGAAAAAGCCCTATGATATGAAAGTTCGACCGGTGACCCCGTTCTCTTGGTTCAGTATTCAGGGGACGGGCAACCCAAAGGATAAGAAACCCAAGTCATCCACCTCTGCCCCGACTGGCTAGTCTGAGGAGCTAGTTGTGGTAGAGTCCACTGTTGAGCCCTCCATTCCAACTGCCACTAATGTTCATAATGTGCCCTCCTACTCTGCGGGTCATACCACTTCAGTGGGTCCGGGAGTTCCTTCTTCCTGTACCAATTCTCTAACGTCCCACAGTTGAACAAGACCATTGCCAGCTTAAACAACTGGATGTCGACTACGACATCCAAGGTGTCCACTTTGGCCACTACAGTTGAGGCCCATTCTGCACCAGCCACTGTCCAGATTCCTTAGTCTATTAAGTAAATATTGAAGAAGCTCCTGGCCAACCAGGAGAAGATTATAAAGACTCAGGCCTCCTTGAATAAGGTGGTAGATTCACATGGCGTAGCTCTAAAAGAGCTCGCCCAAGAGCACAAAAATATGAGAAAGACAAGGGGATCCAAAGAGTCAATGAAGGTGCTTCGAGCAGATGTTAACAAGTTATTGGCAGATTAGCTGCCTTTGGACTTGTTATTTGAGGATTCAGCCCTTCCAGCAGCAGCACCAGTTCCAGAGCCACAACAGGAGCAGGCACCCAGGCCCCCCGAGGAAGAAGAGGAAGCTGCCCAGCCCTCCGGTGATGCACCCGGCATTTAGGTGGTCCATGATCAGTCCTCGGTCCCAACAGCCGAGCAATCTGAGGTTCCCGCCCACACAGAGGACCAGGGGACCACTGAGGATCCCATGCATACGGACCAGGCCTAGAGAGCTCCTCTATATCCTTTATTTGATATTTTGTGCTTATTTGGTATTTCACATTGGGGACAACGCTAGCTCTTATTCATGGGGGTGCACCCTACTTTATTTGGATGATTGTACATATTGATACTTCTATTATGTTCTTTTGATTTGATTTTCTAGTTGGTATGTACATTACTTTACATTTTAGCTACTTTTTTCATACTTTTTAGTATTTCCTAGTCTGTATATAAAGTTACTTTATGTATATATTCATCCCCCATTGTATATTCTACTCCTTTATTGTACATATTCATGTGATTTTCTATTTTCGCAAAAAAAAATATCGTTTTTAGCTTCGTAGATAGGCTCGTAGTCTTTTGTTTTGTTTTTGGCGTTTTCAATAAGCCCTTGGTTTTCTTAATGCCATAGTTCTTTCCAAGGGTGGTGTGCTGTGCGAACCGGGTGGCTTTTCCCAATGATAGATGACATGACAACCTTCTTAAGGGTTTGAGTCCGTTTTTTATTTTGATATTTCGTAGTTAAGGGTACCTCAGGCAAGGCTTCACTTGGGCTAACACATTTGCCTTTGATCCCATGATCAAACACATAATGTTATGCTTAGGATGGCAAAAGTCGTGGCCTTGAGACTCTTGTGTTGACCAAACAATCATCATGTGATCGTTTTGGACCATTGTGCACTTGAATCGTAACTAAGGCCGTTGTGGGCCCTCGACTCGATGTATTTAGCAATCCTTGAGTGTGTGTGGTGAGAATTCGAATTATGAGTCCAAGTCTCGAGCCGGTGGTCTAGAACTTGCCCTAAATGTTTGTTGAGGCGAAATCCTAGGTGAAATTTGACTTGAGAAGTGATTATAAGCTTTCCTTGATCCAAATGCTAAGTTGAACAATTCCATGGCCTACCAATGAAATGATCCCTAGTTAACCTTTTTGAGCCTTGAACCTTTTTCTTTCGAGAACCAAAGCTACAAGCCTATACCCGTTCATAATGTTACCCTCTCTTGGCACCCAAATCTTCCCTTGAGTAATGGAAAATGTCTAAGTTTGGCGGGGAGACAAGAAATGAAACAAAGTGGTAAAAGGTACAAAGAAAAAGAAAAGGAAGACAATGAAAAAGAGAGAAAAGAAAAGGACAAAAAGGAAATCCAATGTGAACAAGAATAAAAGGGATTCAAGAAAAGCAAAAGTGAAAAAGGCGTGAAACAAGTAGAAAAAGGAGAAATGTTTTGAATTGCATAAGAAAGAGCGACAATGTGTCCCTCTAACCCTTGAATTGAAGTGAAATACTCAAATGAGTCAAGAAAGTGTGCCAAAATGAATCAAAGAAGTTCTTAAGGGAAGATTGAACCCACTTGAACAAAAACATGTCCTACCATTACCCAAAAGCCTTCACAATGACTCCACAAAAGCCCTATATGATCTTGAGTTGAAGAAAGCCTACATTAGCGAAACTCACATAAGGGGCAAGCATATGGTACCTAGAGTCGTACTTGTGACCTTCTTCTTGAGAGAGATGAGTGAAAGTCCCCATTAAACTCGATTTGTGTGTCAATACTATAAAAATTGAGGTTCGCTTAGGGAGAGTTGAGGATGTGTGAGTTTGGGTTCCACAATGACCAAAGTAATTGAGAGAAGTTCCTTGATGAAATGTGTCAAATATTGATGCTCTTGTGTCACACTTGATCCACAGTTTTCAAAGTTTAATGGTGTTAATGATGCATTCGTATTGAGGGCAATTGGTAGTCCCAATTGATGCTTGTTGAGGTTACTCTAGGATAGCTGGAATTACTTGGATGTTTCCTTTTAGGGGGTGGGTCTTATTTTGTTTGCTTGAGGACAAGCAAAGGTTTAAGTTTGGGGGGGTTGATAAGTAGGATTTTAATGTGCTTTATGCCCCTACTTGCCTATGCTTTGAGTATAATTTGCTACAAAATAGACCCAAAATGCTCACAGGTTGTGCTTGATTGCAGGTTTGAATGACAAAGTGACGTAATGTCAAAGATCGGCTCACAACGGAGTGAAACCTGCTCAAGTATCAAAGGCCAAGTGAAGTAGTGGAAAAAGGAGCCTAGTGCGGACCGCACAATTATGCATGCGGCCGCACTAGGGGATTCAGAGAAGTGCATAATCAAGGCCCTCAACACGAGGCCGCGGTTGGATTTATGCGGCCCGTGTTCAGCTCACGCGGCCGCGCTATATTGTCATGCGGCTTGCGCCAAGAGATTCAGAGAGTTGGAGATTTGGGTAATTGTAAGCAACGCGGCCGTGGTCACTTTCATGCGGTCCGCGTCAGACCTCCTCGCGGTTGCGCTACATCTTTACGCAGTCAGCGCCAGATACTTCAGAGATCATGAAAATGGAAGTCAAATAGCCAGTGAACCGTGGTCATAATTGTGTGACCCGCACTGACCCCGTACGGGCAATTTTGTCAAGTTTCTCCAGCCCACTATAAATAGAATATTTTACCATTTTTAGGAGAGAGTATTATTTTGAGAACAGAGCTGCGCTCGTGAGGACCAACGTTTTAGCCTATTTTGGCATTTTAGCATTAATTTCTCCATAGATTTTTGTAGTTTTTCTTTACTTATTAATTAATATGTTTAGTTCTTCTTCTATTTCTTATGTTTCGTCTTCAATTATGTCTAGCTAAGCTAGGGTTGTGACTCAACCCTACTGTGGGTAATTGATGAGTATTGCTTTCTAATGGTAGATTGATGTTGGGGATTTGTTATTTGGGTAAATTTTATGCTTTAATTAAGGATTGGTGGTTGCAAATATTGGTTCTAGCTTAGTGGGTTTCGACTCTTCTTGAGAAAGAGAGTCTATGACCCTAAAATTGACCCCACAAGGAATTGGGATGGACCCATGAGATATGATAGTCCCAATTAACGAGTTAAATCTCGAGAGAATAAACACCCCATTTGAACTCTAGTTGCTTGGTCTAATTGGCCTACCCAATTGGTCTCGAGAGAGTCGATTGGGCAAAATCACTCTCTCTATCGAGAGTTGTGAGAGTGGGTACAATTGTGCAATAGTTATAACATAAACCCCAAATACATTAATCTATTCTTAGTAGTTTCTACCCATTAGTTAACCACCTAGGTAATGCCACGACCCTAGTGTCTTTCTCCCTATTAGTTACAACCTAGAAATATTTCCTTAGCATAATTTAGTCTTAATCTTTAGTTCATAATAGTAGTTGTTGATATAAAGAAAACCCAAAAATGTTAGGAGTGTAATTAGAAGTACGAATGCAGTTCTAGGCTAAAAAGACAATACAACTCCATTCCAAGCTCCCTCTGGAAATTCAACCCCGAACCACTATTCGGGTAAAAGTTGTAGTGACCCGTTCTCCCTACATTCGTGTTGCGTTGAGTTGGCAGCGATCATTATACTTGTTGTAAACGTCATTCCACATTGTGGCTGGGAATTCACGAAGGCTTTTCTTGAGTCGCCTCGTAGCTTCTTAGCTCTTTTTATTTAAATTGCTCGTGAAAGTTATAGCTGACCAATTATCAGTACACGTGGTAATGTCATTCTTTCACGTTGGAATCTGTCCACGAATTTCCTAAGAAATTCTGAGTCCCCTTGCTTGATCTTGAAAATATCTTCTATTCTTTTTTCTACTTTTTTAGCTCCCGGGTGTGTTTTGATGAAAGAATCTGCAAGCACAGTAAAAGAATTTATAGAATTTTTGAGTAAAAGAGAATACCATGTTAGCGCTCCATTGGTGAGTGTTTCACCAAATTTTTTGACTAATACTGATTCAATATCCTGCTTAGTTAAATCGTTGCCTTTTACGCCTGTTGTGAATGCAGTCACGTGGTCGCGTGGGTTTGTTGTTCCATCGTATTTTGGAATGTCAGGAATTTTGAATTTCTTTGGAATTGGAAGGGGAGCAGCACTTGGCTTCCAGGGTTGTTGCGAATATTTATCCATATCTACCCCTTTGATCATGGGTGGCACCCCCGGTATTTGTTCTATGCATTCACTTTGCTACTTGAGATGTTTCTGCAATTTTAGTACTAAATTTTATAAATCAGAATTAATTACATTACCTTGTTCTCCCTCCCGTGATTCATTGGGAGTTCCACCGCTACCTGAGTTAACAAGTCCGGAACGAGGGTTCTCCAAAGTGTTATTATTTGGAGTGGGTGTGGGTGTTACAACTGGTAACTGGTTAACAAATGCTTCAAGAGCCTTATTGACTTGTGTAGCAATTAATTTTTGCAAAGCTTCATCGATAGTGTCAGCATTTTTAAATTGAGCATGTTCATTTGTATGAGATCCATCAGGAGAACTCTCACGAGATCGTCGTGGAGCACCTCGTAGTGAATGGACCGGAGTTTTAATATTCTGTGAATTTACCTGATGTTGTTGGTTCTCTTGGTTTCCTCGAATGTTGTCATTGTTAGTCGACATGGTTAATATAACAAGAGAAGCTAGGCTAAAAGAAAATAGATTATCAGATTCTCGGCAACGTAACTAATTTATTTAATCAAAAAATAGAATTTTTGTTGTTATTCTGCCTCTTTGCCAGTTGTTACCTTTTGACCAATATACGTGCCTTGACGCGTCATCTTTATCTGTAAACTCAATTTTTTCCAATACAACTTGTAAGTGGGGGGATAAAGACAATAGGTCTACAGCTTGTGGAGAGACCAAAGGACTGTGAGTGCGTTAATCCACTTGAGAATCTAACTTTCCCTTATTGTTCATTTTCTTTTATCTTTTTTTTATAGAATATCCTAGGTGGCATCATTAACGACAGCAAGTGGGTTCCGAGTAGAGTGAGATGTACATAAATCTTACCCTTATCTTATGTGAGGTAGAAAAGTTATTCCCGATATACTCTCAGCTCAAGACAATTATTTGAAAAATACAAGATTAAAAATAATTAAGAAGAAAATACTGAAGAAAAAAAGGTAGGAGATAGAAAGGTTATTTCTGATAGGCCAAAGGCGGACCTATGATTTGAGCATCACGGAGGCACCACCTTAAAAATAAAATAAATTTTTATGTATTGTAAGAACCTGAATCATCAGGAAAGAGAAGGTACTTAAGCACTACTACAAACCAACTCCTCTGTCCAGATTTTGAGATTTGAGGGGGCTGCATAAAATATTAAAAGGGTCCTCATTGTCTATATATATATATATTCTTTTTGCTGAGGTTAACAGGTTCCAATAACCATCCTTAAAAGGGTTCATTAAGTGAGTTGGGGTCATTATTAGAATTACAAAAAAGTTGGGGGTGCTTTTCAAACGCTTTAAAATTCAATTTAGCTGAGTTAGCATCAGAGGCGGCTAAACACGGTTTGGGGCCTAAAGCCAAACAGTAATGAGGGCCTTAAGTTCCTTTAAAAAAATTATATGTATTTTATTTAAAGTCTATTTTTCTAGCGAATTAACGAAGTTAATTTAAAGTTTAAACTCTTCTAGTTTTTTAAAGTTTTATATAACTAGATTCATATTTTTTAGTAGACATATTTAAATTCTAGTAAATAACAAAAAATAATAGTATATCTATAAAGTAAAAATATAAAAAATAACAGATTTTAGATTAAAAAAATAGTTAAAAATTAGAATAATAGAACCTGATTCAATTGATAAGTTGAACCCAAATAACTTGTTAATTCTTTTGTGCTTGAAAACCTATGAAGTCATTCTTCTAGAAAATAAGTCCCAAGTATAATATGTAGAAAAAGAAATACTTGAAAGAAAGAAAAAATTTATCATTAAAGCTTTTGACCACAAAGAAGGATTATAAGAGTCTTATAGTTCTTTTGACAGGAAAGAATAAGAACTATCATAAAGCTTTTAACGTAGAAAAAAAGAAGGTAAGAAGGTTTCAACATTGTAGTTGTGGAAAAATATGAAGAGAAAAAAAGAAGTCAATCCCAAAAAGACAAAGACAGTAAAAAGTAATAATTCATATTCCCAATATGCAATAACGGTAAACAAATTTATTTTTCTTTTCCACAACAAAACCATAGTTGTTCACATTATATACTTAAATTTTTTAAAAGGAAAATAAATATATAAATCTAAAACAACTAAAAAATGGGTCTTCAAATTTATGGGGCCTAAAGCCCTTGCCTTAACTGCTTTGGGGTTCAGCCGCCTCTACTTAGCATACCTACTTGATTCTTCAATCAAATTTAAAGGATTTTGAATATATATTAAGTAATTAATTATAGCTTCAATGATTTTAAAGAGAAAAAAATTCTGTATGTTAACTAATTAATATATGTTAGTGTAATTAATTATAGAAAGGCTCAAGTGAAATGATTATTTGAAAACATTAACTCGCATATTTCAGTAAAGTTCAAAGCTAAAGTTGGTCATATAATTATAGATTTTTGGTACAAAGTCAAAAATTTTGTTTTGTCACTTATAGTCACAGTACCATTAACCAAATGATCACAACAGCCCGAAAATGTAATTCTTGGTGTTCTTTTTCCTTTTTACTTTTTCAAATAAATGGCCATAGAAAAAAATAAACAAATGGAGATTCAGCACATCAATAAGCTCTTGGCTACATTATCATTTTTTTTTAAATTACTTCTTTTATATACTTTATTAGGATAGATTTTTTAGAATTAAAAACATATTTTTTCCACCATTGTTGGTATATATAAGTACAAAGCAAAACAATAACAATGATCTCTAGATTTTTCTTTTTCCAAGAAAGAGGTAAACTTAAGTCCTAAAATAAATTAAACTGAAGGTTACTTTTCTCAAAGGATAATTTTTAAAAAAAAAAGTAAAACGGTGAAAAAGAAGTTCACAAAAAGTTATTATTTTTCGGCTATTGTGATCATTTATTTATCAAGATAATAGTTTGTATGACTTTTAAGTGACAAAATAAAGTTGTATGACTTTAATAATTTTTTTTTATAGTTACTTTTTGTAAAATTAGTCCTATTTCGAGGGCTTTCATGCTAATAAAATGGGAAAAACTATATTGTATAGCTGCTTCCAAAACTAGTAGTCGGCAATATATATTTTTGTATATTTCCTGTATATTTAACTAGCGCGTGTAATTATTTTTAGCCGATTAGTTAAATGTGTAACTTGCCCAATAAAATTTGTAGTGATCTTAAGGGTCGTTTGGTTAGGAAACAAGTTATCCAGGATAACCGGTTAGCCAAATGTGTAACTTGTCCAATAAAATATGCAGTGAACCTTAAGGGATCGTTTGGTTGGGAAACAAGTTATACCACGATAGCCAATTGGCCAAATGTGTAATTTACCTAATAAAATATATAGTGAATCTTAAGGGGTCGTTTGGTTAAGAAATAAGTTATCCGAGGATTAATTATCCTGAGATTAGTTATCTCGAGATTGTTATCCCACCCTCTCACAAGATAAAAGTAACACTATAATCCCGAAATTAGTTATATATATCGCAATTTTATCTCAACTAAACCTGGGATAAACTCATCTCAAATTTAATTTTGAAATTAATTATTCCATATCTTGGTGCCAAACGAGCCCTAAAGAGACGGAAGAAATCCAACAATGAGAAAATATGACCGTTAGAGACGCCTTAAACAAAAGCCAGATATAATTCAAAATCTGCTATTAATAATGATTACTATCTAATCCTTTAATTTCAATCCAACAATTGGATTCCTCGTTAATATTACCGAATCAGACACCATGTACAAATCTTAAAAAATCCAAACACACACACATCATTTTTGCTAAGTTCTGTGGTCACATATTGTTCAGGTGATAAAGGGACATTAAGCTCAAGCTTGATTTTTTTCGTTAGTCTCGTTACTTTGTTCGATTGGAGAAGTGGGGTTGTTCATAGATGGCAAAAAGGAGTGATGAAGAGATGAGAGGTGAAATGGTAGCAGCAGCTGAAGGAGAGGTAAAAATGGAGGGTTCTGTTGAATCTCATCCTTATGCATTTCACGTTTCGGGTCCTCGAAATGTTTCTTCTCCTAATTGGAGAGATCTCATTCATTCCAGTTGGTTAGTGCTCTGTCTCTGTTCATTTTCTTGATTTGTGTTTCAAAGTTGCAAGCTTTAGTCCTTAGCTGATCATTTTTAGAGTGATTGTTTCAGTGCTTTGGGATTTTAATCAGTGGATTTGAGGCCTTTTCTTGATTTCAGATTTCATTTTTTTAGCTTTGATTTGGGTCGTTGTTGTGGTTAACTGAAATCTAGCTGAAGATCATGATTCTTAATCTAAGGACCCAATTCACATATTTAGATTCTTGGTTTAGGCTTCAATCTGTTATCTCTAAAATTATAACAACAACAACAACTACCCACTATAGTCCCACAAAGTGGGGTCTGGGGAGGGTAATATGTAGACAGGCCTTACCCCTACCCGAAAGGGCAGAGAGGTTGTTTCCAATCGACCATCGGATATCTCTAAACTTATAGACAGTGAGAATTTTTTTTTCTAGCTGGCGGCTTATCGCCAGAGGTGAAGCCAATATTTCTACAGTAAAATGACACGAGGAAATAAAAATTATGCTGCAATAATATTATTTGTAAGAAAAATACATGAATTGGCTTGAGTCATTCTGAGCAGCATTGTTCTAAGAAATTATTTGAGCAATTTGAAATGCTTTCACATGATTAAACAAGTTTACCTCTATTTAGGATGATACAAGAATCAACAAAATATTAAATTACAAACTCAGCTATTTAAAAGAGGGGAATAAAAGAAAATATACTGCTCCCTCAGTTTCATATTATATGATATAGTTTTACTCGGCAAGGAGTTTAAGAAAAAAAAAAGACTTTTGAAACTTGCGGTCTTAAAAACTTAAGGGGTAAAAAGTTTGTTGTAGGGCCATGACATTTGTGTGGCTATAAAAGCTTCTCAGTAAGGGTAAATGGGTAAAATGAAAGAATTTAAAGTTGAATTATTTCTAAAATTAAAAATGTGTCATTTATTTTGGAACAGACTAAAAAGGAAAGTACCTCATTTAATATGAAATTGAGTAAATACTAAATTCTGACAAGAAAAGACAACATAGGGAAGCTGGTGAAGAATGAAAAAAAAAAAGCAAAGGAAAGTTGCTTATGATTGATGCCTATTTATAGGCTTTAAAAGAGTGTTTATTGCGCACTCATTTCTCCATTGCCACATGGAAGGATATTTGTCCGATTTTGAAAATATCACAACAGTCTCTCCACATATTTCAAAAAATTCATACAAAGAGGAGTAAGTTTTGCTGGATTTATATAGTCTGAAAGCAATATGTTTGTTGTCTTTTGGACTATGAACCAAACTTAGACTGATAAAATTTTTCTTACAAAATTATCAGTAAAATATAATATTTTTATGAACCAATAATTTTTATTCTGAGTCAGAGATTTTATCAATCACATTTTGAACCCCATAATTTTGTTGTTCAATGCGGTTTTGCGCCCAATAAACCATGTGCATGCCTGGTTATTCATGAGAGCTCTAGATGCAAGGCCATGTGCATGCCTGGTTATTCATGAGAGCTCTGCTCCACTCCCATATTGGTGATCAATCAAGTGTATATTGCTTTTAAATTTACCATCCATAAGGAATATGAATTCATTAAGAGTTATAACTCAGCCTTTCAATTAGTAGCAGTCAAGCACTCTCTTTTAGTGCTTCAGTGTCAATATCGACTTGTTATTGCCCATATGAACCTATTTTATGGGATCTGCAATCACATAGGTTGGGTTACTATCTGTATTGACAACATATTGGCCTTAACCCCATCTCTCTTGAAGTTTGAAGAATTAATTTTCTTCCCATAGGTTTTGTTAGAGGATCAGCCAAATTTATCTCCGACTTCACAAAGCCAATAGAAATTATTCCATCTCTCGATAGTTGTTTTATGACATCATGTGTCAATTTCATGTATTTCCTTTATAATTATAAGATTTATTCTTTGCAATAACTATTGCCGATTGACAATCACAATGCATAGACACGGGAAATAATACGTCCTTTATTAAAGGAATATTAGCTAAGAAGTTTCTTAGCCACTCAGCCTTAGAACCAGCTAACTCCATAGCTAAAAACTCAGATTCCATAGTCGGTTTGGCCATGATCGTCTGTTTAGCTAATTTCCACGATATTGCACCACCATCAAGGATAAACTCAACCACTAGCGGATGTTACAACAACAACAACAACCCAGTATAATCCCACTTACTGGGGTCTGGGGAGGGTAGTGTGTACGCAGACCTTACCCCTACCCTTGGGTAGAGAGGCTGTTTCCAAATAGACCCCCGGCATCCTTCCCTCCAAGAACTTCTCACCTTGCTCTTGGGAAGACTCGAACTCACAACCTCTCAGTTGGAAGTGGGGGTTGCTTACCATCAGAGCAACCCCACTTGTCAACCACTAGCGGATGTTGTCTCATCTAAATTAGAGATACATTTTGCATCACTCCACGCTTCTAAAGTATAAGAAAATCCACTATATAGGATACCATGATTCATGGTTCCTCTCAAATATTTTATTAGTCTAGCTAATGTAGATCAATGCTCTTTGTTAGGATTATGAGTATATCTACTCAGCTGCATATAGCATCGGCTATACCAGGCCATGTAAAATTCATTGAATGCATCACACTCCCAATAATCTGAGCATATTTACACTGAACAATTGCGTCACCATTATGTTTTTTTGACTGAGTTAGCATCAAAAGAAGTGCTCACAAGCATGACATTAAAATATTCGAACTTCCTAAGAAGTCTCTCAACATAATGTTCTTGTGGACATTATGCCGTCTTCACTTTTTCTATCTTTAACTCCCAATATTGTATTTACTTCACGCGGATCTTTCATATCAAAATTAGCAGACAGAAATAACCTAGTACTTTGCATAATATTTAAACGTGTACCAAATATAAGCATGTCATCAACATACATACATATTATCACATAATTATTGTCTATCACTTTTGTATAAACATATTTATCCACCTCAACTAAAGAAAAACTATTTCTGTGTAATACTTGTTCAAATTTCTCATACCACTGCTTAGGAGCTTGTTTAAGGCCATAAAGTAATTTAATTAATTTACAATCCTTATTTTCTTGCCCGGGAATGACACATCCTTCGATTGAACCATATAAATTTCTTCTTCCAAAATCACAATTTTAAAAAGTTGTTTTGACTTTCATTTGTTAGATAAAAAGTTTACGGGTTGAAGCTAAGGCAAATAAAACTCGAATAGAAGAAATTCCAGTCACTAGTGCAAATGTATCAAAATAATCTATATTTTGTTTTTGAGAAAAACCTTTTGCTGCTAATCAAACTTTATATTTAGCAAAAGATCCATCGGGATTAAATTTTCTTTTGAAAATCCATTTACAACCAATAGGTTTGCACCAGGAGGTAAATCTGTTAAAATCCATGTTTTATTTTTCAAAATAGAATCAATTTTATTTTTTATTGCCTCTTTCTAATAATTAGCTTCTGAAGAAGATATAGCTTCAAAATAATTTGATGTTTCATTATCGACAAGAAAAGTCTGAAAATCCTTGGTCTGTTGCTCCTTCTCAGTTCCATGTCAGAGGTACTTTCATTATTTGTTTCAAGAGGTATATGGGGAATTTTATTAGACAGTAGATAAATATATTCAAAGAACCCAGCATTCTTTGTCTCGACTATAGTAATGCAATGAAGCACATCATTTTAAAATAAGAAATACATTCTTTGTCTCAATTATAATATTGCAATCAAGTACATCACTTTTTAAAACAAGAAATCTATATGCATCGCTATGTTCAACATATCTAATAAACATACAGTTAGCAGTTTTACAACCTATTTTTTTTCTTTTTAGAACTTTAGCAAGGCACCCTCACACTTTTAAATATTTCAAGTTAGGTTTATAACTCTTCCACAATTGATACAGAGTTTTGCCAGTTCTTCTATGTGGTATTCTATTTTGTACGTGACATGCAGATAATATAACTTCATCCCACAAATTGTCAGGTGCATTAGAACTAACTAATAGTTAATTCATCATCTCTTTCAATGTTCTATTTTTTCTTTCCACTACTCCATTTGATACAGGTGAATAAAGGCGGAGTTAATTCATGAATAATTCCATTCTTTTCACAAAATTCATTCAAAGATAAATATTTTTCATCTCTATCATATCTAATTTCTTGATTTTTCTACTAATTTATTTTCAATCTCAGTTTTATAAAAAAAAACCATTAAAGACATCATCTTTATTTCTAAGCAAATACAACTTAGTAAATCTAGAAAAATTATCAATAAAAGTCACATAATATCTTTTACACCTCTAGTCATTGTTTGTTTTATATTGCCTAAGTCAGTGTGAATCAAGAATAATAATTCAGTTTCTCTTTTTTATAGAAAAACAAGTCATTCTAGTACTTTTAGCTTCAACACATATTTCTCACTTGTCAATATTTTTTGAGTCTAAATCAAATATTAAACCTAGCGATTGCAATTTTTTTATATACGCGACATTAACATGTCGTATTCTAGCATGCAATAAATAAATAGACTCAATCATATAAGCAGAAGAAGATACATTTTCATTGCTAGTATCATAAATATTAAGCACCAAAAAACCATGGTTACAATATCCATTGCCCACAAAATTATTATTTTCGGTCAATACGACATCATCGTTTCCAAAAGAAACTTTCACTCCAACTTTTCCTAATAATGCTGTAGAAACCAAATTGGTTTGGATATTAGGAACATGCAACACATCACTCAATGCTAGAGTTCTACCAAATGTGAGTTGATAAGAATTTTTTCTTTCCCAAGAACACGAGTTGTTCTTGAGTCACCAAGATAAATAGTTTCTTTTCCTTCATCTGTAAGACAAAAAATTATTTTTGTTAGCACAATTGTGCCTAGTAGCACCAGAGTCTATCTTCCACATTATTTATTTGGAAAATGACCGCAACAACATATTATCCGCTTTAGTCAAATTTAATTTTGAACTTAGCGAGATTGTTAGTTATCCCAACTCTTCTCTTGCATTAAGGTAAGGTTTTGATATTAGCATTGGATATATAACCATGTCTATTTACATATTTATGTTTTGACATTAGTGTCTGCCAAAGTTGTGGATGCTAATGTTTTAAAAGGCAGGGGCGTGACTCGAACGTTTTACCTCTGACGAGGTAAGGCGTAAGCCTTGAGACATGGGGCATAAGTCCCACGGATCTTTAAATTATAAAAATTACATTAAAGTAACAAAATTATAACAGAAAATTTATTTAAACATTTATAAATTGTAATTCAACTATGAATAATATGAAAAGTATGACATATATCATAATATGCAAATTAGTTGCGACATCGTTACAACCCAAACATCAAAAGTAACGTATTCAATACGAAAACTTATATGTACCTCTTAAGGAGTAATAAATCTTGAAAGAATTTTAATATTATAATTTGATATTTTTCTTAAAATGTTCCTTTTATTTAATATTCTTCTATTTGAAAGAGAATTTATATGAAGCATAATTCACAATTTAAATATGATTCTCTAGCATCATTCATTTTTAAGTTTCAACAAGTTAATAAAGTGACACATAATTTACCATACAATACAATTATAACTAGTTATTCGTATATAGTTACTAGCTAATACTGAGTTATTAAACTAATAAGTATTGTATCTTGTAAATGTGAAAAAAGTAATATTTAGAAAAATAATTAAAAGAAATTATGTACTATTATATGGTAAATACATAACAAAAGTTAATAAATAAATACTTTTTAAATGAAAGATTTATTTAAAGTTAACTGTTATAGCAATCTTAGTAGATAACATGCAATAATTTATATTTTAATTATGACATAAAATACTCTCAAATTAATGATTTATAATTAAGAAAAACGTAATTTTGAATAGTCAATGATTTATTAAGAAAATTTGAGGATTTACAATGTTAGTTACATACAATTGCATAAGTTCTACTAGGTGACCCCAGTACCTTGGGCGTGTCAGAGGCGTAAGCCCCGATGGCCGGGCGTAAGTCTCACGAACTAATCCCCACACATAAGCCCATTGGCGTTTTACGAGTGTTCAGTCTCGGGATGAGTCCCAATTCTGCCTTTAAAAATAGAGGTGGATGCAATAACATATTTGCAGCACCATGGATATCTGGATGTACAACTGGAACAGTAGTAGGGGTATAACACCAAAATTGGTAGCATCCTCAAAAGATTTCGTAGTAGTATTACTTGTCGTAGTTTCTTGAATTGTAGTAAATGACACTAGAAAATAACAACAATGCTGCATTAATATTATTTGTGAGCGAAAATACATGAATCTGTTTGAGTCGTGCTGGGCACTCTCCTAGTAAACTAATTTAGTAATGTAAAATATTTTTCAGGATTAAACAAGCTTACCTCTACTTAAGAAGATACAGGAATCTTCAAAATATTAAATTACAAACTGAGCTATTTAAAATATGGAAACAAAAGAAAATAGACTACTAAATCTTAAGGAGGAAAGACAACAAAGGGAAGCTGGTGAAGAACTAAAAAAGCAAAGGAAAGTTGCTCATGATTGACTTACCTCTACTTAAGAAGATACAGGAATCATCAAAATATTAAATTACAAACTGAGCTATTTAAAATAGGGAAACAAAATAAAATAGACTACGAAATCTTAAGGAGGAAAGACAACAAAGGGAAGCTGGTGAAGAACTAAAAGCAAAGGAAAGTTGTTGATGATTGACTCCTAATTTGAATGCCTATATAAAGGCTTTAAGAGAGGTTTGAAGCATGACAAATGTATAACACTTGTCTTGAATTTTTCATGCAAGATTGCCATACTTATCTCTCCATTGCTACTTGGAAGGATATTTGTTAAATTTTAGAAATATCACAAGTCGGATATTGGCACTGAAGCAAAAAAAAAAGTGCTTGACTGCTACTAATTGAGAGGCTGAGTTATAACTCTTAATGAATTTATATCCTTATGGATGTTGTATTTAAAAGCAGTATACACTTGATGAATTCACCTAATACGAGAGTGGAATAGGGCTGCTCCTATGATATTTTGGCCTAGTCTCTAGAGTTCTCATGAATAACCTAGCATGCACATAGGCGCAAAACCGCATTGAATAGGAAAATTATGGGGGTCAAAATGTAACTGATAAAATTTCTGACTTACAATAAGAATTATTGGTTCATAGAAATATTAAATTTTACTAGTAATTCTGTAAGTTAAATTTTATCAGCCTAAATTTGGCTCATAGTCCTAAAGACACCAAATTTATTGCTTTTGGACTATACTAATCCAGCAAAACTTACTCCTCTTTGTATGAATTTTTTGAAAATATACATATTTTCAAAATTGGCCAAATGTCCTTCCAAGTGGCAATGAAGAAATGAGTGTGGCAATCTTGCATGAAAATAACACTTGCCATGCTTCAGCCTATAAATAGGCATTCAATTAGGCATCAATCATCAGACAACTTTCCTTTGCTTTTTCGTTCTTACCAGCCTCCCTTTGTTGTCTTTCCTTCTCAAAATTTAGTAGCCTATTTTCTTTTGTTCCCCTTTTTTAAATAGCTGGGTTTGTAATTTAATATTTTGCTGATTCTTGTATCCTCTTAAGTAGAGTATTGTTGTTATTTCCCCGTATCATTTTACTACAATTTCAACTTTATGAGTTCTTAATTTGAAACAACGACTTCAAGTGCTAATAAATGAGTTTTAAATTTAATATTTTCACATATTTAATGAATTTTTTTAACATAAATACATTGTTAAGTTATGGGTTCCGCCAAACTTGCATAGGGGCTTCTGGCTCCGCCCCTGCTTATCGTTTATATTGATTTTTCTATCCATTTTAAGCAAGATTCATAAAGTTCAATGTAGTCATAGGTGGATCGAAAACAGGTTTTGTGGGTTCAGTTTAACTCATTACTTTTGGCTTAAACTACGTAGACATATGCAGAAAAAAGATCAGAAAATTAAAAGGTATACATCTGATATGATCACACTCATTCTGAACCCAGTGACACTAGATCTTGGACTCACCTTTGAATTTAGGGGTCAAGGGATATGGTGTCCACTCTCTCACTAACTAATAAATTCCTTCTTCTAAGGATAATTTCATTTTCAGAAAGGATAGCGCTTTAAGGTATTGGATGCTTGCATATTCGTCCATAGGCCAAATCAGATATGTAATTATTGGAATAAATGTTGGAGACTCAAATGATGGATGTGCAAGAATGATAACAGCTTCCTTCAAGGAGTTTAATCATGAAATTGTGCATGAAATAGGCCTTTTAGGGTAAATATATAGCAAATCTGACTGATTATAAATCTGTTACTAAAAGACCAAACTAGTTCTTACAGATTGTTATTTTAGAAGTGCAGTGCGAGGTCGGGCCAATGAGTGTAGTTAACATTTTCAACTATTGTTTCTAGCCTGAGGAGGTAGATTTGACTTCTTCAGGGTACACAAATCTTTTCATGGTAATGATTTTTGTGAAACTGAATATGCAAATATGAATAAAAAGGCGACCTGCTTGTAGCACTCCTTATGGTAATATACATGGCATTGCTTAATTCACTACTGATGTGAGAAAACGCGCTGCATTAGTATTACTACAGGATGTGAGATGTTCATTGGAAATGTTTCTTGGTGCATTTTTTGTTATTGTTACCGATGTTGGGCCCCCATTTATGTTGTCCACGCTCCAAAGATCTGGGCGTGAGGGGGGTGTTGAGTTGTCCCACATCGGAGGGATTTGAGGTCCTTGGTCTCCTTATATGGCTTGGGCAATCCTCACCTCATAAGCTAGCTTTTGGGGTTGAGTTAGGCCCAATGTCTATTCTTATCATGGTATCAGACCCAGACCCATCCC
Organism: Nicotiana benthamiana; assembly: GCA_034376525.1. NCBI lineage: Eukaryota > Viridiplantae > Streptophyta > Magnoliopsida > Solanales > Solanaceae > Nicotiana > Nicotiana benthamiana. The sequence goes on from CM067330.1 coordinate 97,273,032, forward strand.
AATTATTGTTACCGATGTTGGGGCCCCCATTTATGTTGTCCACGCTCCAGAGATCTGGGCGTGAGGGGGATGTTGAGTTGTCCCACATCGGAGGAATTTGAGGTCATTGGTCTCCTTATATGGCTTGGGCAATCCTCACTTCAGAAGCTAACTTTTGGGGTTGAGTTAGGACCAAACTAGTTCTTACAGATTGTTATTTTAGAAGTGCAGTGTGAGGTCGGGCCAATGAGTGTAGTTAACATTTTCAACTATTGTTTCTAGCCTGAGGAGGTAGATTTGACTTCTTCAGGGTACACAAATCTTTTCATGGTAATGATTTTTGTGAAACTGAATATGCAAATATGAATAAAAAGTCGACCTGCTTGTAGCACTCCTTATGGTAATATACATGGCATTGCTTAATTCACTACTGATGTGAGAAAACGCGCTGCATTAGTATTACTACAGGATGTGAGATGTTCATTGGAAATGTTTCTTGGTGCATTTTTTGTTATTTCCATGTAAGTTCTAGATTCTTGTTTATAATAGTCTGTTATTTTGTAAACCCTCAGGGTTTGGTCTGTGGCAATTGACTTGAGCCTTGGGATTTGCTCCCTTTCAAGCTCTCAAGTTCGAAACCCACTGGGTGCAAATAATTTCTGAGGGCCATCGGACCAGGTAAAACCTGAATTAACCATGGTGTACTTGCGGGAAACTCCTTGCCGAGGGCATGTGCACCCTCAGGGTTTGGCCTGGTGGCAATTGACTTGAGCCTTGGGGTTTGCTCCCTTTCAAGGTCCCAAGTTCGAAACCCACTGGGTGCAAACAATTTATGAAGGCCATCGGACCGGGTAAAACCTGAACTAACCATGGTGCACTTGCGGGAAACTTCTTGCCGAGGGCATGTGCATCCTCTGGATTAGTTGGGGCTCTTAGAGATTCAGATACCCGGTATTAACTGGTATCTTGATAGCAATGTTAGTTAGCTCATTCACTTGATATCTTGTGGTTGAGCCAAAACCTCCATTATTTGATCTCAAGAGTGAGGATCACTCGTGTTGTCCATAAATTATTAGCACTATCTTTTTGTCTCTTTCTCTTTTTCATTTTCAATATGCAACTACTATCTTATCTTTCACCTCAGTTAATTAGTATTTTGTTGTTGTTACAGTTTGTTGCTACTGTTTCTTGTTGTCGTTATTAACTTTCTGACCCTCTTTGTTGATATTGCTTGTTTCTACTGTTTCTTTTCATCTTTCTTGAGCATCTATCGGAAACAACATCTCTCTATGGTAAGGGGTAAGGTCTGCGTACACACTATCCTCCCTAGACCCCACTTGTGGGATTTCACTGGGTTGTCGTCATTGTTGTTGTTGTGCCTCTGATCTTACAAAAAAACCAACTTACTATTCTTCGACTATGATGCGAAATAAGTAATTCAATTGGACAGGAAGGATGCTAACTACAAAAGAACTGTAATGGCCTGTTTTGTCCAAGCAGTTTACCTTCTTGAAATCGACAGACAAGAAAAAAGGACAGAAGAAAATGCACTTGCTCCAAAATGGTTGATACCCTTCAAGTACAAGTTAGTCGAGACTCTAAACGATGAAAGAGATGGATCCATTTTTGGTGCAATCTTAGAATGGGATAGATCAGCAGCATTGGCCGATTTTGTACTAATCAGACCAAGTGGTGCACCTAGGGCTGTTGTAGCCTTAAGAGGAACACTTTTAAAAAGCCAAACAATGAGAAGAGATATCGAAGATGATCTCCGTTTTTTAGCTTGGGAAAGTTTGAAAGGTTCTGTTAGATTCAATGCAGCACTGAAGGCGTTAAAATCAATTGCCAACAAGTATGGAAGCAATAATGTGTGTATTGTAGGCCATTCACTTGGTGCTGGATTTGCTCTTCAAGTTGGAAAAGCGTTAGCGAAAGAAGGTATACATATAGAGGCACATTTATTCAATCCACCCTCAGTTTCACTTGCTATGAGTTTCAGAAACATTGGCGAAAAAGCTGGTTTAGCGTGGAAAAGATTCAAATCATCAATGCTCTCGTCAAATACTGATACTGAAACCAGTTGCCACGAAAATATGCCATCATTTCGTATAGGTCTAAAACAATGGGTGCCTCATTTGTACATCAACAACAGTGATTATATATGCTGCTCGTATACTGATCAAGATAATGATTTACAAGACAAGCACGCTGATAAGGAGAACACGAAACCAGCAAACGGACATTTTGCTGGTGCAAAGCTTTTCTTGTCATCAAATAAAGGAAAACAGAAGTTTCTTGAGGCACATGGATTGGAACAATGGTGGTCTGATAATTTGGATCTACAAATGGCTATTAGTAACAGCAAGCTTATTACTCAGCAGTTGAAATCTTTGTACACTATTCCTGCTTCTCAATTAACACAAGCGAAGCGCCAATAAATTGAAATGCTTCCTTTTTTTTGTGTGCATTGTTATTGTTCATACATTTTTTCTCCTTGCGCTTGTGTTAAAAGATGAACATTTCGAAATTTATATAAAGGGAGGAACTATAAAGAACCTCCACATGGAATTTAGTTTATGATCAAGCTCAATTTTTCATTCTAAGAGTATAAGTTTTCTAGTATGTTTTGTGATCTATAGGTCACGAGTTCGAGCACGGAAGCAGCCATTAATGCTTGCAATGGTAAAGACTAGTAGTTATCTACGTCACACCCCTCTTGGTGCAACCCTTCCTCGGACCCTGCGTGAACACGGGATGCTACCTTTTTCCGGACCCTGCGTGAACGCGGGATGCCTTGTGCACTGGCCTGTCATTTTTAGTCTCTCTATGCACGCCCTATAAAGAACCTCAATATGGACATTAGTTTATGATCAAGCTCGTTTTTTCATTCTAAGAGTACAACCTTTCTAGTCTCTTTTGTGAGCTATAGGTCACAAGTTCAAGCCATAGAAGCAGCCACTAATGATTGCATTAAGGTATGCTGTCTACATATCACCCTTTGTGTGTGGCTCTTCTCCGGAGTTGGTTGAACGCGAGATGCCTTATGCACCGGACTGTCCTTTTTAGTCTCTTTATGCAGGCCGATGGAATATTTGGTTTGATTTAATGTAGCACTAGCTTTAGCCAATTCATGAAAATCATATACTTCCTTCTCTCAGTAAGTTTGAATAGGTTATATTTGTCCAAACAAAAAGCAGAGAGAAGGAAAATCAAAATACTTAATTTGGATTCAAATTTTCTTGTATAATGCATATGGCAAAGACAAAAAAAATTTATGACAATCGACATGAACATGGGAATGTCTTGCACACCGTACTGCCATTTTTAGTCTCTTTATGCACGTCGATAGAATGTTTTGTTCGATTAGATGTAAGCACTAGCTTTAGCTAATTCATAAAAATCATAGCTTTTCTTCTTTCAGTAAGTTTGAATTCGTTAAAATTTGTCCCAAAAAAAGAAGAAAATTCAAGTGACTTAATAGGGATTCAAATTTTCTTGTACCGTGCAAATGGTAAAGCCAAAAATAAAAATAATGACAATCGACTCTGCTGGGGATCGAACCCAGAATCTCTGGTTCCGTAGACCAGCGCCTTATCCATTGGGCCACAGAGTCCTTGTTATCTTACTCAACAGATAAAATTAAATTATTTAATCTTTAGCATAGATTGGAATAGCATACTTCAAATAATTCAAAAAGGATACTACTATAATCAATAACTTTGTTCTGTGAATTTATTTCGGTAAAAATTTAGGAATCATTTATTTAAACTATCGATATGATCGAATCATCAGTGATATAGTTGAAATAATTATATGTACCAAAGAATAGAAAAATAAATAGGTCATAATAAATAAGCATCTAAAAAATTGCAACAGATCTTTTATCAATAATGATTTAAATGCATAAATGGTTCAGATTCAATTTCATTTCCTCGAATATTGATTTAAAAAGAAAACAAAAAGAGAGAGAGATAGAGAGAGGAAATTATCGGTTCGTGCTCTAAAATATTTCATTCCTTAATATACAAAAAATATATACCAATCGTGTTCACGCTACAATTTGTTCGTAATGAATTGAGATCGAACTCTATAAATAAATGTATATAAAAAAAAAAGTATAAATATACAGAGTTCGATCTTAGCTCAGAATGCACAACATTTAAGTTCTAGATCAGCCGATGTATTGCAAAACACTGGGCATATACGAATCATAATTACAGTGATAATTATCATGACTCTATCTCCAAGAGCCATGACTCCATTTTCCTAAATTCCGAAGAAAAATACACATTTTCTTCACTTGCTACTAAACTATCTAATGATATAACCAGTGATTTTTGAATGGAGGCTTATCTGTCGAGAAAGATGATGACACACTTCCTTCCGATGAAATATTTTCCTGGCTTGCTATAAAACTATCTAATGTTATAAGCTATGATTTTTGAATGAAAGACTCATGTGCAATAAAAGATGACAATATGCCACCATCCGATGAATCTAAAGATAATTCATGGCCGATATGATATGATATGATGTTGCTCTGTTAGAGAATATACTTGACACTTGTTGAGTGTGTAAGGATCTCCAAAGGGGTTTATAATATCGTGAGTAACTTCAAGGTTTTAAATTGGATGCTCAGATTCTTGCACATACTCGCGAGGAGGGGACGAGATAGGACTGACTGTGATTTCTTGAAAAGATTCTTGAAGTTTGAAGAGTTAGTGATATAAGCTTTTGGACGCAAAAACTTTATTAAGCTGTTGAATTATTTCTTGTTGCAAGAATTAATATTGATCTTTCCCATGTTCCTTTAATCACCTTAAGTTTAGTATATTTTTAGTATTATCAGTCAGTTCGCAGACCCTACTTTGTGAGACTATACCGGATAGTTGTTATTATCAGGCAGTTAAGACAGACGTTAGTAGTCTATTCTACAGTTTTCACTAGAAAAAGACGTTTGTGAAAGGGTAGGTTTAATATGAAATGATAATGTCGTATCACGTAGAAGAACAGTGAAGGGACGCCGCAAATTGTTCAAATTTGCAAAAGACAGACTCAATATATCTTACCCCTACCTTGAAGAAGACAGAGAGGCTGTTTATGTAAGCCCTCGGTTTAGAATTTTTTTTTTTTTTTTTTTTTGCAAACTGTTAAAACAAATTGTTGATATCTCAAAAAATTAAGATATCGAAAAGTTCAATACAACATTCTTCATGTTTGACTAGTCAGACAATGAGAGCTGTGGACAAAGATATAAAATGAGGCAGTACTACAACAACCACCTAGTAAAATTCTACTAGTGGAATCTGAGGAAAGTAGTGCGTACGCAGACCTTACCCGTAACCCGAGGGAGTAAAGAGGTTGTTCCCGAAAGACCCTCGTCTCAAAAAGACAAAAAGAGACAATATCAGTACCACAGATACCAGAGGATAATAACAGCATTATAAAGACCCGAAAATAGTTGAAAATGAGGCAGTGACTACTATAATCCATCTCTTTGAATCTGTGCATTATCAGTGTAACACTACAACTGTGAGAAAAAATGACAATTAATTGAGGTAAAATATATAAAGATTTTAAAGAAAGTAAGATGCTAACGCAAATGAAACATAGATAACGGTCTGCTGTGTGTTCATCTGTGACAATATTATTGGAACAAAAATCTGGGGAAGGCATATACCAAGAGAAGATGATTTGAGCTTTGCATTCTCTCAAATTTCCTCTAACGATTCCCAGATAAAGAAGAGCCGATTTCTAGCATCAAAGGATAGACAGGACTAAATTCCTTGTCCCCTCTTGACCGTACCTTAGCAGCATAGTCGTCCAGAGTAGCTTTAATACCTTTCCAGATTTGGTCCTCCCCTTGTGAATCCATCCACAGTGAATACTGTGTCGGAGTAAGTCTATTTCTTTGCAATGGTGATTGTAGTTCTTCAGGCCCGCGTGAGTAAAGATGGTGCAGTATGACACTTGGCGGTAGATCTTGACGAAGTGGGGATGATGCAAGTTGAGATGTTTCCAGGAATATAACAGGCCGAAATGCTCTAAGTGCTCGATATGGGGCACCGAGCTGTTCTACTGGAAACAAGTTTTGGCCAACCGCTAATTCAAGTTCAGCCATGTCCCTGGCCAATCTCAACTTTCCTGATTCTGAGAGAGGTCTAACAAGTGAAGCATGCCTGATGAAAAATATCAGAACTCTAGACGCCATGCTCCTCACAAGTCTAGTACAAATAGTTTCTGAACCTGTAGTAATGCTACTTGACGAAGAAGGCAACAGCCTGGACAGGAATTCGCTACGGAAATGGAGAATACTCTGCTTCAGCTCTTCCATGTAAGGTGATGCATTATTGTCCATAGCAGCATCCATGCCGAGACTACCAAAATTTTGACCATGAATTTGCAAGATGCATGACTCCAGTCGATCAAGCATTGCTTGGAATAGAGATGTCACTGAATCACCTGCAACCCCATAGATAGATCCCAGTGCAGGAGACAGAATATCAGTTGCAATAGTTGGTAGTCCTGCCACCATGGATGATATGCGGGTATGAATTTCTTGTAGATGCTGGTACAATGCAAAGTTCTTCAGCTGTGCTGGAGTTGCAGCACCTGTTATTTGCCGTGCCTCAGGCCCAGTAGATATCTGCAGATAATTTAAATGTATGAAACTCGAGTAAAAGTTTATCCTGAATGTATTTCCTAAGTTAAATTCATTAACTCAATTACTCGGATGATGACGTAATGACATTGTCAAAAAGCAATTCATCGAGGGTAGAGAAACATTATTGATATCACCAGACCATCCCAGGTCACCAATCCTCTACCCCATCTAAACGGGTGTGGGGAGAAAAGAGAAAACATTTAACGAAAATCAGTTGCTAATGCTTCCAAAGAAGAGAGAGAGAGAGAGAGAGAGAGAGAGAGAGAGAGAGAGGGGGGGGGGAGAGAGGCTGAACAGCACCCATCAATCTCCGAGCAAACTTCCACCTCACGAAAAAGGAAAAAAGGAAGGAAGAGAGATAGTGCTTATCAGTTGGTGCAAAAACTCAGCGTAACATACTCGTAAGAATATCAACCATTTATAGTTACAGTAATAAAAGGAATTCAACTAACTCCAGACATCATGCTTAGAGTACCAATAGCCTACCAAGATAAATCCACTCTAAGTCGCTAGATGTTTAATAAACGAAAAATGTAGGATCTCAAAGAACAAAGTTTATAAAGTGCAGAATAGCACGAGAAAGAGCAAGAAAAAGATAGAAAAGAAGAAAAATAAACGGAAAAGGAAAAAGTTTCTTGGTCAGTGTTTATAATTCACAAATCTTGCATTTTCCTTTTTCCTTTTCTGCTTAGGAGGGTGGCATGGATAGGCATTTGCTTAGCAATCAGTTTCTTATTTAACTTTTCCTCTTTCAAGAACTTCCACAATATCTTTCAAAAACATCACTATGCAAACAACTTTTTTCCCTTCAAACCATAATTACGAGCATTGAGAACTAACTGGCTGCAAAGTATAAATCATTATTATCCATTTAATTTAGCATTGTAACATCGTCCAATCTAAGACAAGTAGAAACTCAAATTGTGGTTGTAGTAGGTCCTTGAATAATCTTTCTTTTCTTGTTTTTCTAAGTCAGGTTCATGAAAACTTTAGTAGGATAGAACAAATCATTCAACATTCTTCCATTTGAGGTTCGTGAAATATGATCTGCAGTACTTTGTCAACTTGCATCAATGCATACTCTTTTCCTTTTTGAGTAACACGCATTACTGCAAACTCGTTTAGATTACTACTAATTCAGCTTGGCTAATATATACCGGTCTTTACTCCGATAAAAATATAGAGGAACTCCCAACCCTAGGCCTAAGATTAACGCCTGCTCCTTCCCCTGATTGCAGCATTTTCTAGTGACTGTAAGAACGAACTTGATGAAATTTCTGGAAATGCAGACCTATCTCCACAATGGCAACTCTCCCTCACTCCCACTCGACAAACAAAAGGAATAGTATTATTCAAGTGGAAAACAGCCCCTTAAAATGTTCAACGTACCCCAAACTACAGATATCACATAAATCATGAAGAAATATAGGAAGTAAGCTCATGCTATATAGTTTGCGTCATGAATTAATATGCAGTGGTTTCTTCAAAGAATGTTCTGCCATACAAATGTGAGAAGATACCTGGTATTCTGTTCTTTCTGAAAGCAGAAGCAAAACTTTGTTGATCTCACGCAAGACAAGAAGAGTTAACCGAGCATCCATCTGGACAGCTTCTATTTCTTCTTGAATTCGTGATATAATCCTTGAGATATGATCTTTTGAGGGAATACTTCCACGACTAGACACTGGAAATACAGAATTAACCAGATCTGAAAGACGACTCAGGCAGAGGGTTAGGAAAGCAGTCTGGAATATTTCAACGGAAGATAACATGTGGTCCTTTGCTTCTGAACTGAGAGCTGGTGGAACTCCTTTGACATCTGTATCACGTGAAATTCTTTCAAGGAGATTTTCTAACATAGAGAAGAGTTTTGGATACCCAACAGTGAATATCTCCTTAACAAAGCTTGATGCAGTGAAAGTGGACTTCATTTGGTTAGCAAAGGATTTAACCAGTGCCTCCCAAACACGATCTGTCAATATTGGATCTCCTTCCTGATAAATAAGTAGTAATGTAAGCAACCACGGAAAAGAAACCAACAAATCATTTATAAGAATGAGAAAGATAATCATAAAAACACTGTTTTATTGTGTATTTGAATTTTATAATTTTCTTTTTCTTTCTTTTTTATTTTTTGGTTAGTTTCGGGGTTGCGGGGGAGGGAGGACATGGTGCCATGGTGGAGGGTTCATGCGCTTCCTGAGACAGAGGTGTTCCATTTTCTGGGGATTTGGCAAGGGAAGGGCATGATTTTGTAAAAAATAAAGTTTGAAGAAAACAGAAGACAGGTATACATATGACTAAACATAAACCCAGTTCACAATTGTTGGGGTGAAGTGTATGGAAGAAGATATTAGATTGTTAGAGTAGGAAAATGTAATGGGAATAACTTTGAATGCTTCTTAATGATACCTTCCAAATGATGGATTACATGGCTATTTATAGACTTGTTGGATAGTTCTAGATTTTTCCACATACATGAGATATTTCTCAAGCTCTACATTATTCTAGACTCTAGATATTTTACTTATATAGATATTTTTCCAAACATGTTCTCTAGTATTCTAGAGAATTCCATGATTTGATATTATACTCATATATCTAGAGACTTCTAGCTAATACAAATTACAAATTACATATTATATTTTAACACCCCCTCTTAATTTGTAATTTGTAACTTATCTCTGAAGTGAGTAAATTTGTCCACTGGAAGCGCTTTTGTGAAGATGTCCGCCAGCTGCTCATTGGTGTTGATAAACTTCAGCTCAATCTCTCCGTTTTCAACCAATTCTCTTATGAAGTGGTGACGAATTTCTATATGCTTGCTTCTTGCGTGAAACACAGGATTCTTTGTCATAGCGATTGCCGACATGTTGTCACAATAAATTGTTGTATGACCATCTTGTCCTTGCTCCAAGTTAAGGAGTATTCTTCTAAGCCACACTGCTTCACATGCCGCATTAGCAGCTGAGATGTACTCTGCTTCCGCTGAAGATAATGCCATGGTTTATTGTTTCTTTGATGACCAAGAGATTATTTTTGATCCCAAAGCAAAGACATATCCCGAAGTGCTTCTACGATCATCAACGCATCCTGCCCAATCACTGTCGGTGTAGCCAACAAGAGAATTGTTTTCCTCTGCAGCATATTTTATTCCAAACGTCTTTGTGCCTTTCAAATATCTAAGAACTCTTTTTGTTGATGCGTAGTGTAGCTTGCTTGGATTGCTCATAAATCTAGATAGCACGCTTACCGCATATATTATATCGGGCCTAGTGTTTGTGAGATAAATCAATGATCCAATCAGTCTTCTGTACATTGATGGATCCACCTTTTGTGCCTCATCGTTGAGAGATAACTTCTCATTCAAAGCAGCCGGTGTAGCAACTGGTTTACTGTTTGTCATATGAAATTTTTTTAATAAATCGTCACAATATTTTTCTTGGCTTATAAATATTTCTCCTTCACGTTGTTTTACTTGGATGCCAAGAAAATATCTCATGAGGCCTAAATCTGTCATCTCAAATTCTTGCATCATTGCCTTCTTGAATTCTTCTACCAACTTTATATTCGTGCCACAATAAATAAGATCATCAACATAAAGGCAAATAATAAGAAAATTTGCACCTTGCTTCTTGAGATATAAAGATGGCTCACTTGGACTTCGTTCAAAACCGTGTTTGCGAAAGTGACTATCAATCTTGCTATACCATGCTCGAGGCGCCTGCTTAAGTCCATATAGAGCCTTACGAAGACGATACACTTTTCTTTCTTGCCCTTTGATAATATAGCCTTGCGGTTGCTCGACGTACACTTCTTCTTTGAGATCTCCGTTCAAAAACGCATATTTAACATTTAGTTGATACACCTTCAATTTTAATTGAGCAGCAAGTGCTAACACAGTTCTAACCGTCTCCATTCGAGCAACATGGGAAAATGTTTCATTGAAATCAATGCCTAGTTGCTGTGAATAGCCTTTTGCAACTAGCCGAGCTTTTAGCTTATGAATCGTGCCGTCTTCGTTGTGCTTGGTCTTATAAACCCATTTAAGACCAATGACCTCCTTATTTTGTGGAAGATCCACCAACTCCCATGTTTTATTCTTCTTAATCATAGAGATTTCTTCGTCCATGGCTTTTTGCCAACCTTCATCTTTTATAGCCTCTTCGAATTTCTCTGGTTCACAAGAGAAAAATGCCACATCACATGAATCATAAATATCTCGTAAAGAACGTACCTTTCTTGGTGATGAGTCTGTATCCGAAGATTCCTCCATGCTTGGTCCTTCATTTGTAGGAGATTCTTTATCTTTTTCTTCAAGGATTTTTGGAGTCGCATCTTGACTTTCCTCCCATTTCCATGATGCTGCTTCATTGAAAATGACATCTCTTGAAATCACCAGCCTGTTAGTATTAGGATCAAAGAGTCTGTAGGCTTTGGATTCATTACTATAGCCAATAAAAATGTATTTTTCACCTTTCTCATCAAATTTTTCATTTTTGGTCTGCACTGGAACATGAGCATAGGCAATACATCCAAATACTTTGAAGAAATCTACATTTTCTTTTCTTTGATGCCATACCTCGTAGGGGGTCTTGTTAGGAACAGCTTTTGTGGGTGAATAATTTAAGATGTAGACCGTTGTAGAGACCGTTTTAGCCCAAAATTTGTTAGGAAGATACTTACCTTTTAACATACTCCGTGCCATCTCTACTATGGAGCGATTTCTCCGTTTTGCAACCCCGTTTTGTTGAGGAGTATATCTCACAGTCAATTCTTTCTTTATTCCTTCGGCCTTGCATATTCATTGAATTCTTTTGAAACAAATTCTCCTCCTCTGTCAGTCCGCAGTATCTTTAAGCTTTGATCACTTTGCTTTTCCACAAAAGCTTTAAACTCAACAAATTTTGAGAAAACTTCAGACTTTTCTTTTAGAAAATAAACCCACATCATTCTAGAATAATCATCCACAAAAAGTAAGAAATATCTTTTATCATTTAATGATGGAGTCTTAGTTGGGCCACATACGTCAGCATGCACCAATTCTAAAGGGCGTCTAGCTCTCCATGATGTTTTTGTGAAGGTTAATCTATGCATTTTCCCATATATACTTCCTTCACAAATTTTTCCTTTCTTATTTATATGTGGGAGCCCATTCACCATGTTTTTCTTTTTGAGTAAATCAAGACTTCTATAATTCAAGTGACCAAATCTTAGATGCCATAGTAGAGATTGATCATTTTCAACATCTGATTTTAGTGCAAGAGTCTCCATGGGCAGGTTAAGTGGAAAAACTTTATTCGGAGACATTTTAATTTTGGTCACTACTTGATTGCTCTTTTCTTCAATAATTATACTTTCATCTTTGATAAAATTTACTCTATATCCTTTTTGCAACAATTGTCTCACACTAAATAAATTTTGTGTAAGGCCCGGAACATACAGAACATCAGAAATAAACTTGATCTTACCTCCCGTGGTTTTTACAGCTATCACTCCCTTACCTGCAACCTTATGAATTTTTCCATCTCCAAGCTTTACTTGAGAATCTATGTCTTCGTTTAACTTGACGAAGCTATTCTTGTTCCCTGTCATATGGTTACTACAACCACTATCCAAATACCAAATATCTTTTGAATCCGAATCAACATTAAAACATGAATAGAATAGATTATCTGCTTCCGTAAAGTTAGCTTCGGCAGGTTTATTATACCAACAATCTCTTTGGGAGTGATTAGCATTTTTATGCCTTTTGCATTTAAATCTACAATCTTGCGTATTGTGATTTGATTTCTCACAAATACGACATTGGGAGGAAGACGTACCTTTTGAGAAATTATTTTTAACAAACCTTCCTTTGGGGCCTTGATTTTTATTTCCAAACTTCCTTTGTTAAAAGTTGCGATTTTGCTGGAATTTATTCTTTTGATTTCCCTTCTCCGATTCTCCAGCCTTTTCATTTGAAAGAGTAACCTTTGATTGAAATGCCTGCTCCACCTCTTGAATTGAAAATATGTTCATTCTAAGCTCGTGTGTCTCCAAAGAAGCCATTAGTTCATGAAAACTTAAAGAGGATAAATCTTTAGGCTCTTCAATCGCAGCAACAACATGATCCCATTTTACAGGAAGACTACGTAATATTTTTTCAACAATTTTCTTCTCTTTAATTTCATCTCCATAACTTTTAATTTGATTAACTAGTGCGATAACTCTATCAAAAAATACCTTCATTGATTCATCATTCTTCATCGATATATTATCAAATTCTCTCCATAAAGATTGAAGTTTGATAGAGATTACCTTAAAGGAGCCTTGAAATTCCTTTTGAAGAATATCCCAAGCCTGTTTTGAACTTGTGGCTGCCATAATACTAGGGAAGATAGTTTTCCCTTGTTGAATAAAGAGAAGTGCCTTTGCATCCTTCTTCTTGTTTTCCTTGAACTCCTTTTGCTTGGATGCCGTCCATGTTGCAAGCGTAGCCAAGTCATTGGGTCCATCATAGTCATCTTGTACAAGCTCCCAAAGATCTTGAGAAATAAAAAGAGTCTTCATTTGGAGGTTCCAATAATCATAGTTATCTCCATCAAAAATGGGGACAAGATTCTGTGAATAGTTGAACACGGATGATGATGATGTTGCCATGTTGAAGAACTAGTGTTGAAACACAAGGCTAACCACGCTCTGATACCAAATTTGTTGGGGTGAAGTGTATGGAAGAAGATATTAGATTGTTAGAGTAGGAAAATGTTATGGGAATAACTTTGAATGCTTCTTATTGATACCTTCAAAATGATGGATTATATGGCTATTTATAGACTTGTTGGATAGTTCTAGATTTTTCCACATACATGAGATATTTCTCAAGCTCTACATTATTCTAGACTCTAGATATTTTACTTATATAGATATTTTTCCAAACATGTTCTCTAGTATTCTAGAGAATTCCATGATTTGATATTATACTCGTATATCTAGAGACTTCTAGCTAATACAAATTACAAATTACATATTATACTTTAACAACAATTAGGTACTTGTCCAAGAAATCCAGTGTACAAAAGGATCGATCTCGCCTAAAACATATTATTGTTCCCAAAAAACAAACATTGCCTGTTGCAAAGTCCACTCATTCAGAAAATAAGATGGGTTATAGAGAATATTCATTTTCTGGTTGGGCACATGGGGAGATAAAATCTCCGAAGCAGTAATTGTTCTAAGGGAGGTCATCCTTGCTTCCTTATGCTTTCATGTCAGCAATGTCATCACACAACACCAGATGAAATTATGTGAATATTTATAAATATAGGCCAAGCCCCCACACACGCAATCAAAACATAGTAGCATATTTAAGAAAAAGGGAATATTGACAAGTAGCTAGAAAAAAGAGCAGGATTTGAAAAAAACAAAAATCCTTCTCCTATCCTTAGTATTTTATATGAAACCTTCTCAAATCCTTAATATGTGCATTATGCGAAATTAGTGGCGAGAGGGCATTATTCTTAACAGACGAGTGAACCTTTCAAAGTGAAAGGGGAAGGGAATAATTGTTGCAGTAAAACAACTCCAGACTGTTACACCTTTTTATAGCTGTGGCGTCTGGACCAACTCGCACACCTAGACAAGTCCACTAGGTACTTGCTACCTCCCACCAGCACAAGTACCGAGTAATTTTGTTACCAAGGCATAGCTAAATCGTAAAACATTACCCAACATTTTTGCCTCTCCCAGGACCGGAACCATGGTCTCCTATAGTTTTCATCCCACTTCATTGATTGTTAGGCTACATCCACTCTCTGTTACTTTTCATCCAAGTTTCTAAAAATATCAGGCTTTTCACCAAAACAATCACCTAATCTCACTAGAAAATAATTGGAGCCGGATATTTCACCACCTAAAGGTAAGAGGGTTGGATTCCTTATGGTTCACTCCGAAGTCCTAACCATCAAATTCTTATGGTGGGTACTGGTCACCTTAAATTAATGACTCACATGAAATATTTGTATCCACAACCAATGATCCGGCAATCAGAACAACTTAAGAAAACTAGATCAACCATCAGATGTAGTATGACTATAGCCGCCACCAATCACAAAGATGAAACGACCGTTTTTCCAGAAGAGAAACTTACTTACCGTTTGGACATAAGAAAATTTTCCATTTTTTTGGAAACAATTTCACTTTTTGTCAAAATCAGCGTTTGCTCATAAAATTTCCAATTTTCACTTGAAGATGCATTTTGGAATTTTTCGAAAATTTTAAGAACTCCAAAAAGTTGTTTTCAAAATTTTTCACAAAACTTCAAAAACAACCCAATTTATATTCACGTCCAAACACAACTTTAATTTTCAAATATCAATTTCACTTGAAATTTTTTTTCACTTTCTTTTGGAATTTTACAATTCTTATGTCCAAATGCCCACTTAAATTATTTACTACAACCAACAATGACTCCCTTACTGATTTTTCGTTAAAAGAAGAGAATCTCAATCGTCCCACAACTTCTCTAACACCAAGCTGAAAACAAAGACTGATTTTATAAAGCTGTTATTTCTTATAAACAGATAAAGAGAACTCATTATAAAAGATCATTAGAACATTTTTTAGGTAGAATACCTTGAATCCAAAAGTAGAAAAGTACCACAATCCTCCCGTTTCAATGAAAACAAGATTTCGCAGTAAAAAAGGAGAACTTTTCATCAAAAAAGGAAAGTGAAATAGGAGAACTGTCTCCCATAAATGCACAAAAATTGCCAAGGAACACTCATTATGCTATGATGCAATTCAAAATAGAGACTTGACTATTAGGGTTGACTTCTCCTTTCAGCAAAGAATTATTAGATTCAAGCTTCATTCTCCATAGCTTCGAAATGCTTGTTCTTGAAATACTAGTAGAGCATCTAAATGGATGGCTTCACACCTGTGTTGCTCGGACTTCTAAAAAATGTTGTCGGGTGCGGGTTGGATCTTTCAAAATTAGTGCATATCCGACAAGGTTTTGTAGTCTTTTTGAAGAATTCGAGCAACATAGCTCCATACCAATATCCAAGCTTGGTGAGCACCATACTAGGTCATTAAGTGGAGTTTTGATGTTATATTTTTATTGTGCAACTACTGTTGAGGATAGAAATTTTAATATACTAATATCTATTGATTTCAATACAATAGCTAAGTTTAGAGACTCTTATGCGGAGAATCGACTACAATTCCTTGAAGATGCCAAGTTTTTCAAGTTTTAAATTTTAGGATTCATGGAATCAGATAAAATGCACTTTTAATTTCATTTTGTTATTTGTTAGCATTTTGCTGAAGTAAGAGGTTAAATGCTTGACGTGCATTATACTGCAGTAAGAGGTTAAATGCTTGACGCACAAATGAACTATGTCATATTACTACTCCAGAAAATAACCAGCAAATAGAAGAGATCAATAGAAGAGAAGCTAGTGACAGTGCTCCCTGGGGCTAGCCAAAAGAGAAACATCTCTTTACTTGCTCTCAGCCTCAACCATTCCTTCATAAATAGTACCTCAACTATGCTATGCTTTTTGTAGCAGAAAACCATTTCAAGACTGATAAACTTAATATTCTTCTTCATTGCGACATTTGACACCCTTAAACACAGGACCGGAATTGGTACAAAAGGATTTTGTTGTGATCCTCATCATTAAAACACAACTACATAATGAACATTAGTAAGGACAGCGAATCAGTACTCCCGGTAATTTCAGTTAATTTCACTTTTTTCACACAATACTGCTTTTAGAAATCCTGCTACTAACTGCATCAGGTTATATTCATCTCATTTGTTATAAGAGGTTATATTCGTTTCATTTGGAACCAACCTCTCTAGCAAAGGGACCAAAGCAGTTGAATTCTTAAGCTGGCTCAATTGCTTCTATCTAGCTATAAAGTTAAAATCAAGTTTTAGCAGTTCTAAGCCTCCAACACGGGGCAACATGTCCAATCACAACATTTTAGACACAAATAACTCAGACATCATGAAGGCATCATATAATATAACCACTTTAAAATGATTCATATCAAGTAGAAACACATTCATTTACACACCTGCATGACTTCATCGAGCAGCAAGACATGCGTAAAGGGGTCTCTTTTCTTGGACAAAACCCTCTGCAAATGCCAAACAGCAACCACAACAGAATGTAACTGGTCCATACAACCGTTCATCCGTTGCCACAATGCGTCCTTCGCCTTTACGCTTCCTCCAAACTGAGGTGTTCCGCTTCTCTGCACACCTCCTGGCCCACCAAATCCACCACCAACAGAAACAGCTTTCATATCCAAAGCCGTTGTTATACTCTTCACTCCCATCGCCTTATACTTACTCACTAACCCATCCACTGTCCCCCTCAACTCCCCCATATTATAAAACACCTGAAGCCCAGCTCCAACTTCAGCTTGAATCAAACCCTCAAGCCCATTCTCCAAAACCTTCATCCCTTCGGCCCGTAATTTCAGCCCAATTTCAACAACCCATTTCAATTCCAAATCAACCACATCAATCCCAGCTAAATGATACTCATTATAAAGTGATAATATCTCAAAATGCAGCTGTGCAGCTTTAGAAAGATCCAATTTTTCCGGGTCATGGGTCAGGTCCATGAGATCCCGGAGCTTTTTGGATAACCTCAGGGTTCGAATCGTAGACTGAAGAAGCTCGGTTGTAGAATGCAGGTTTTTAAGCTGAAGGGTATGTTTGGAAATTAACTGGTGAGGATCGGAGAGCTCGGAACGGACGCGGCGGAGGGAGGATTGAAGGGAGGAGACGGAGGAGCGGAGGGAGGAGAGAGCGGATTCAGCGGCGCGTAATGAAGTGAGCTGGTTGAGGAGATCGTGGTGACGCGTGAGGACTTCGTGACGGAGTTGATTGTTGAGGAGATTAAGACCTTCTTGAAGGTTCTCAATGCGTGAAGCAGCGGAGCCGGAGGAAAGTGCGGCGGAGGAGAAGGTAATGGAATCGAAGTCGGAGGAGAGGAACGACGAGAAAATTGGATCGGATGTGAAGGAAACGAGTGGGGATGGGGATGGAGTGAGTGGTGTATGGGGAGTGGGGGTGGGGTTGGTAGTGGTGGTGGATCTGAAAGTTGATAGACGTTGAAGGGGAGAAGACGACGGGGGTGTAGAGGGTGGGTGGTGGGGTGATCTCTGGATCGCCGGAGACGCCATTGTTTCCGGCCACCGGCGAAATATACAATGTGGTGGTATTTGGATCTCTCAGTGAATAATGTGATTACTCTTCTGCTACCGTAGAACAACTTCGATCTTTTCGAATAGAGTGATTACGCCATGGGATTCCGTACTTCCTTGAATGTAAATCTTAAAATTAAATTAAACTCCGATCCGAAGTATGTGAATTTGAGTTAAATATAAAGGGTGTGTTTATTTTACTTTTCTTGAAAAATAAGTAGTAGTTTTATTTATTTTCCAATATTTGGAATGCAAATTAAGAAAAATGACTTCTAAAGATTATTTATAAATAATTTAGATATAATGAATATGAAGTTATAAACTTTCAGACCAACAACCTTTCGGATCCACAAATTTCATAAACTTTCGAACCGCTAAAATTTTATGTTACATTCCGTGTTTTCGTACGTGAGAGTACGTCGTAAAACAATTGATGTAAGCTCAAAATTGAGACTATTTTTAAAGGTACATAATGTAAGTTTCATCTTGTTATCTTGGAGGTTACAAATCTTTAAGATCTTGAATAACAAGTACCAAAAGGGTTGGAAGCTTAGACGCTAAACAAATATAAGAAAATAAGTTTCGTTGAATGTCTGACAAATTTGGAATGTTATAACATGTACTTTGGGGTGAGACTATGGTTCTTAACATGATAAGGAGGTTATTCTGTGAGTTATTTTAGTCGTATGATATTCATTTTCTACATTTTGAAGGCAAGCAAGTTGTGGAACAATAGTTGGCAAAGGTCATCACAAGTTACATTCATAAATTTGTTGAAATTTAGGTCAAATGTATATGCATGTTTCTCCCAATATACTTGGAATCAAAGGATGATCTATATACCAAATTGAATATATACGAGTCCAGTTTACAACGCATTAAGTCGTTCATCCATACGACATCGGAGTAGAGAGATATTCGAGTTTTTGCGAGACCGCGCAAACAGCTCCCAACATGACCCACTTAGGCGGTGGTTGAGCTACTTCAATTTATAAACGATTTGGATACCTATTTTTGCTCATTTTTCAACTCAACCTCCTCTCCAAACTTCTCCTAAACCTTCTAAACATATTTCACAGGGGTTTGAAGTGACTCCAAAGTGATTACACCATATTTCAACATCAAATCTAGTCCTAGTGAAGAACAACACCTCTTTGAGGTTGTGTTGTCATTGAGGATTGTTGTGGGCTGTATTTGGATGAAATTCTAAGTTGTTGCTGCTGTATAAGGTGAGTATTACAGCCTACTAATTGTGCTTAAGCTTGCTTGTATGTTGGTTAAGTTGTTAGGATGATAAACTAAAAGATAATACTTGGATCAGCTTAAGTCATTTATATGGTGTTGTATTACCGTTGAGGGTTATTGTAAGCTGAATATAACATGGATTTCAACTTGAAGTTATTGTAGAAGGTAGGTATATTATGTTCTTGCATGTGCCTAAGTTATATTGAAGGTTATTAAGTTAAATGGAAGGAGTAGACATGAACTAGTGAATAAAGTTACTAATCGAAGATAGTTAGAGTTGTGGATTATTTCCTTTGTTATAAATATATGGTATAAGGTGGAATCATTGATGAATGACTTCATTATTATGTTAATGATACTTGTACGTTAATGTAAGAAGTCTGTAAGAGGTAGATGGATTATACATATCCCAATTGGAGCTTGCTTCTCGTCGTGAAGTAGTTGTGACTTATTGTTGCTGTGTGGTATCTTGTTATTGACATTTATACGTTGATGGATTTCTCTAGTTGTTATTATTAGTATATGGTAGTGGTGGAGGCCCTTGTTACAAAGGAGATGTTGCCCAAATTTAAGTAAAACGAGCTACTAGTTTAAGTTATAGACTTGGCCTTTGCTCAACGCTGATTTTGAATCTCCTTGTGCTATGATAGATCGAGTTGACTTATTTGAAGAGTCATCAGGGAGGAATTAAGGACTCCACATGTTTAAGGTATGTTAAGTCTAAGCTCCATCCTTCCTTTTAGTACGAATTTTGGGAAATTCCTAAGACGTCAAATGTGATATTTTACTATTCTATTGCTAGAAAGACCTTCTGTGAAAGGCATTGGGATCATAGCTGAAGTATTTTCATGAAGCTATTAGGTTGATGTTCCACTCATTCGGTTAAATAGGGTATTCAACATCTATATATGTTATTTTTTTGGCTTTCTAAACTATATGTCTATAAATATAAATTCTTATTCGTCTTTGGGTTGTGTGACTAAAAAAATAAAGGCATTTAGTATTTGGGATCAGTCCTTCTTCCTTATTAAAGTGTATTTTAAATCTCTGAAGTGACACGTCAATTTCCAATAATCTCAAATATATATTTTTTTAAATTTAAACTACTAAAACACTCGATTTTTTTTTGAAATACTTTCTTTTATTAAACATCAAGTAATCAGGTATAAGGACTCAGTGAAGCACCTTAAGCTTTTTATGAACATCTTCAGAGTTACGTTATCTTTCTAAAATTCGGGTTAAGTTTTCAAGATTATTCAAAATAAAAGAAAGATATGAGGTTCCACGAGACAACTATATGCAATACGGAGGTGATCATGAGATCATGAGAATAGAGTACATATGAGCCAAGATTGGCTAAGTTCTTATTATGTGCATTCAAAGTCCATATCATACATGGCATATTATGCATGGACTTCGAGCTATAATCGAAGGTAAGGGGCCTATTTGCCCGAAAAATTATATATTGTACAGATGGCCACAGATTGGCAATATGATACCGGTTAGCTACCGAAAGAGACTGCCACTGCTAGCATTTGGTTGGGCATGTCATGCATTTGCATCAACATATATGTATTCACGACCTACGATTACACGAGCATACCATGCATATTTGATTATTATGAGGTCGGATGTCGTCCATGGTGTTGGAAACACGTTCTCAAAGCATTATACTAAAACGTGTGTTCATATGTGTAGGTTTTGATGAATGACAAACGATGCGCAAATTGATATATGACGAAGTTCAAGTACAAGCGCACAATTGATATATAACGAGATTCAAGCACAAGACCAAGTTTTATAGTTTTACATGAGTCGTTCTTAATAGTGATCTTGATCCGACAACTTGACTCATGACATGGCTTCTCTCGTAAAATTATTTTTACAAAATCATGCATATTTAATTTAATGCTAAATGATTTTAAATCATGCATATTTACTTTAGTCAAAATGATTTTTAAACATGCCTCAAAAATCTGGACTAAGATAATCGATTATGTACTTATGATAATCGATTATGTTAAGCCAAGACTGCATGACAATCGATTGTGAACTAATGACAATCGATTGTGTTAAGGCAGTGAGCATCAGGTTTTTCAAACCTGCATGACAATCGATTGTGAACCTTATGACAATCGATTGTGATGAGGCAGTGTCCATCAAAGTTTTTCAACGATCAAAATAATCGATTGTGAAGTTAATGACAATCGATTGTGAAGAGACAATGTCCATCAGATTTTTTCAAAGTCACAAAATAATCGATTGTGAACATATGACAATCGATTGTGTTGAGGCAGTGTCTTCCAGACTTTTTAAAAGTTATTAAATAATCGATTGTGAGTATATAACAATCGATTGTCACGAGACAGTGTCTAAATTGATTTTTCAAGACTGATATATAATCGATTGTTAGCTTAGTATAATCGATTGTATAACTAACCGTTGCCAAAATATTTTCAAATACCGTCAGGTAATCGATTGTTGATATTCTATAATCGATTGTTGAAATTAAATCTGGAAAAGATTTTTTAAACGTTGCTGAATAATCGATTATTGATTTTGTATAATCGATTGTTGAAATTAAAATCTGGAAAGGATTTTTTGAACGTTGCTGAATAATCGATTATTGATTTTGTATAATCGATTGTTTTACGTAAAATCTGGAAATGATTTTTTGAACGTTGCCAATAATCGATTGTTGATCTTAGATAATCGATTGTTATGCGTAAAATCTGGGATTGATTTTTGGAACGATTGGCAAACAATCGATTGTGGATTCTTGACAATCGATTGTCACAGAGTAAAATCAGCAGTTCTTAATTGACAATTAGGCAACGGTAATGCCAAGTTTTTCAACTATAAATACAGCTTAAATTCAGTCTTTTGAGTACACAATAACACACAACAACTGATCATTCAATTGCTAAAGCTTGCATACTCTATTGCTTATTATTTTATATTCAATACATAAGTTTTTGAGAGCCAAATTATTGTTCAAAGTTGTTGTGATCTTGAGCGTATTCTTTTACTCATCTCTGCTCATTAAGGAGTGTCTTGTTTGAGTGCTTAGTGTATTGTACACTTGAAGAGAATTGTTATTCTCTTGTTGTAAGAAGGAACTTGTGTTTCCTTGGTTGAAGTCTTGGAGTGTTGTATCTCCGAGCAAAGGTGTTGAGGCTTGTGTCCTCAAGTTGTAAAGGTTTGTTAAGCACCCGGAAGCTTGACAAGTTAGTGGAAATCTCGAGAGAGTCTCTCGGGGACTGGACTAGCCACGGGTTGTGGTGAACCAGAATACTTCGGTGTGTTCTTTCTTATTTATCGCACTTATTTATTTCCTGCAAATTTTAAATTCCGCAAGTTTACGCTAATTTTTATTATAACGCTATTCACCCCCCCTCTAGCGTTAAGCGTGTTATCTAACACATGTAGGCTATCAGAGTTTCAGTGTCAGGCGGTATCTCTATTTTTTTACATCATCTATGTATGATTCTACTTTCTGACTTACATACATGTACATTTTTATTCGTACTAAAATCCTGTTGCTTGGGGACACTGCATTTTTGTTTCGCTCGTGCAGGTCCAGGTAGCGACTCTGATCGCCCCCTCTGTTAGGATTTCGAGGTTCAGCTGTGAGTTGGTAAGCTCCACCTCTTCCTGGAGCTTTCATAGGATGGTTACTTTTGTTGTACAGTTTGAGTATAGTTGGGGCCTTGTCTCGACAATGCTTATGACACTCTTAGAGGCTATTGTGGACGTAGTATTCTGGGTTTCTTTTTGTAGCTTCCACTCTCCAGCCCATAGGCTTGGCATGTACATATATGTGTGTAGGCGTGCATGTCTCCAATCGCGGCCTCGTCGGTCAGCTAGTACTTTATTATTTAGGCTCGTCTACTTTTGGTTATATGGCTTATTGTTATTCAGGTCATGACCTTAATGGTCCAGGCTTAGTATTTCAGATGTTGTGTTGCCCGATCTATTGGGCCCCTAATTTAGTTAGCTATTATGTTTAGTGGCTAACTCGGTCAAATACAATATCGAGGGCCAGCCGTGTCTCCCCTAGTTTGGGGCATGACATTTTAAAACCGTAAAATTTCGAACGCTTAAACTTTGTAATTTTTAAACCCATAAACTTCCAAACACATAAACCTTCAAACTCATAATTTTTGAACTTGTAAAATTTTAAGCCTTTAACCCGATAAATAATAAAATTAAAACCGAAAAATATATTTAAATTTTTTTCGGAGGGAGGGGCGGGGAGTAGGGGTAGAGGTGGGGTGGGTAGGGGGTGGGCGGTGGGGCTGGGGACAGTAAAATGAAAGAAAAATATAAATTTAAATTATAAAAAAAAGTAAAACTTTTTTGTGCGAGGGGGTGGTTGGTGCAGAAAAATTTAAAAAAAATAAATTTGAAATTATAAAAAGAAATTAAGGTAAAAAAATATTTTTTTGCGGGATGATGGGGGTAATAGAGTGGGTGGTAATCAAAAAAACTAAAATTTGAAGAAAAAAAATTTATAGAGGTGGTGCAGGGGAGGAGGTTGGTGAGGGTGGGGAAGATTTAGAAGGAGCTATGAAAAATGTTTTTCCTTCTCGTAATAAGGAAAATATTTTCCTCCACTTAGAAGAAAATAAACTGACAAGAGAAATGTTTTTCAAAATATTTAAGCTAACCAAACATGAAAAATTAAAAAACATTTTATGTTGTCCTTCGAACCAAACTCACCCAAAATGTTGAGTTCGTCTAAAAAAGGATTAACATATTCTCATAGTTTTTTCTTTCTTTCAAATAGTATGAAAAAATTTTTGCAAAATATCTTTTATAATTTTTCTAAAGTTCTATGTTTTTTATCCATGTTTTTTTTTGAGTTTTTCTTTTGCAAATAAACAAAAACTTTGGAATAAAATTTCAGCTTTTTTATAAGCAACTTTAGAAGAAGAAAAAAAACATATCAAACAAACACAATTAAAAAATAATTTTGGAAATTAGGATTGAAGTAATTTTATGGGCCGTTTGATTCGTGGGATATGGGATAAAGCTCGTGAAATAAGATGCAAGGTTACTTTACCTTGCACTTGATTGGATCTTAGATATATGGTACTTTTTAGGTTAGGGAATTGAACGACGATAGCTCCACCATATCCCAAAACGTGTTGTCCTCCTAAAAATGCAAACCCGATTTATTTTGTAGGTTTTCCGATCCAAATAACGTGATACCCTCCTAATATTTGTTTTTAATCAAATGAATCAAATATTTATTGGTAAAATTATTTTCGCTAAATACTGTTATTATTATTAATTTCGTGTTATGATCTTATCATTATAAAATAACTTGTACCAAAGATCCTCAAATCGTATATTGCATAGAATTTATAGCGTGTTTAGTCAAGCTTCAAAAAATCAACTTATTTTGAAAAATATTTTTTCTCAAATGTACTTTTGGTGAGAAGCAATCTTTGTTTGGTTAATTTATTTGAAAAGCAATTACGTGCAGGAATTAGTGTTTGGCCAAGCTTTTAAAAAAATAATTTTAAATATATTTTTCTCAAAATCCTTTTCAACAAAATACTTTTGGGGAGAAGCTACTTTCAATTTACACCATGGACAGTTGATTTGTTTCTCGATTGAGCTCCATTGAAGAGCTATGGAAGCTTTGAATGAATGAGAGAAAAGAGAGTTTGATTTCCAAAATGAGAGAATGAACTATGTATTTGATATTTCTATATAATGGTGTATATATATACGAGGACAATATAACTAGCAATTAACTCTAACTAACTGACAGCTAATTGATAGCTACATCACTAGCTAACTAGTTGTAACTAACTGTACAACAGGTAAAGCCAAAAGTACAAGAGAGCGAAAGCTGAACAACAAGTAGAGCTAAAAGTACAAAAGAGTAAAAGCTGAACATACAAGAAATATAAATACATCTAAATACTCTGCCCCCCCCCCCCCCTCAAGTTGGAGGTGAAGGTTTCACACCCAACTTACTTAAAAGAGCAGAATGTTTGACACTAACGAGGGCTTTGGTACGAATATATGTTAATTGAGCCCCGGTAGCAACGTAATGTAGAGAAATGAGGCCCTCGTGAAGCTTGTATCTCACAAAATGGCAATCGGCCTCGATGTGTTAAGTTATTTCATGGAAAACATGATTTCTTGCTATGTGCAAAGCAGATTGATTATCACAAAAGACTGAGACTGCTTAGGATAAGAAATAGTAAGTTCATCAAACAGTCCGCACAACCAAGTTAATTCCCTAACAACTTTCCTCAAGTACCTATATTTTGCTTTTGTTGATGACAATAAAATTGTTTCTTGTTTCTTGGAATTCCAACAAATTAGACTGTTCCCTAGTATGATTATGTATCCAGTAACTAATCTCCTTGAGTCTAGGCAAGCTGCCAATTTGAATCACGGTAACCCTTTAGAATGCAGTCAGAATCATTGGATAGGAAAATTCCTAAAGTTGGGTCATTCTTCAAATACCTAAGCAGGTGGAAAGCTGCTTTCGAATGTGGTTCTCTAGGATCCCGCATGAATTGATTGGATATTGCACACTAAAGGCTATGTCCAATCTGGTATTTATAATGAAATTTAATTTTCATATTAGTTATCTATAATATGTAGAATCTGACAGTAGTTCTCCCTCCCTGCCCTCAATTTCTCATTAGGATCAAAAGGAGTAAAAAGACTACTATAAGAGAGGCAGTTATACTCCTTAAGCATGTCCAGAATAATTTTTCTTTGTGAATTGATCATACTATCAGCTGTATACAGAACCTCCATACCAAGAAAGTAATGTAGTTTTCCCAGATCCTTGAACTTAAACTGATTATGCAAGAAATGCATAAGCTGAGAAATCTCTTAAAGATCTGTTCGGTGATAATAACATCATCCACATAGACAACCATGTATATTGTATAGTGTTATCTCTTTTTATTGAAAAGGGAGTCATTTAAGTAGTACGCATAACCCCTTGAGCATAGAGCTTCAGTCAACTTGGAATACCATTGATTGTGTGCATGTTTAAGGCCATCTGTGACTTGTTCAACTTGCATACTAGGCATGAAGTATCATTCTCTAGCCCTGGTGGCATATGCACATACACCTTCTCATGGAGGACCCCATGGATAAATGTATTGTTTACATCTAACTGAAAAATCTGTAATTACTTCTTTACTGTTGTTGCTATAAAAGATCTCACTATTGTCATTTTTACAACAGAGCTGAAGGTCTCAGTGTAGTCTATGCATGCTTTTTGAGTATACCTCTTCACTGCTAGCCTGACTTTGAATGTTTCCACTATCCCATCAATTTCGTGCTTTATCTTATAGATCTATTTGTAGCCAATGGCCTGCTTGCCACTTGGTAGTGGTAAAACATTCCATGTATGATTAGAACGCGAAGTCTCAAACTCTTAAGTCATTACTACTTGTCAAGCTGGATTAAGTGCAGTTTCACATATGAAGATGGTTCACAGTTATTGCAAATATTCATCATAAGTAGTTGACTATCATGGATTAAAGATGCAAGTGAAATATGACTATTTAGGGAAAACAAGATACTAAAAAGGGTGGAAGAAATTGACTCATAATTATACACAAAAGTAGGAGTATATTTAAACTGAGATATGGTATAAACATAATCCTGCAAGAGAGTAGGGAAATTGTATTGACGGACAAATCTCATAGGCTCTAGAGTTGGTGAAACACTTTGTAAGGTAATATCAGGCAAGTTTTGTGAGGAGGCAGTAGGAGAATTAGGTAGTTGTGGTTCTGAACGAGAGTGTACAGAATGGTCAAGTGTAAATTCATTAGATATAGTCCCAACTTTATCTTGGCTGAGTGGACTGTCTGTTATGGATCGAGGAGCAATTTTATACAGGTTAGTAATACAAGGAATTGAATGAATAGTTTAAGGAAAGGAGCCTGTAGTAGGTGAAATAACAAAGAAGAAAACATCTTCAGGGAAGATTACATCTCTAGATATGTGGATTTTTTTGGATTCCACATTCAACACTTTGTATCCTTTGGTTTCAAAAGGCTATCCAACAAATACTTGAGGCACAATTTTGGGCTCAAACTTGTCTCTATGTATATTTTGTATAGTGGAAAAATGCATGCAACCAAAGCTCTTAAGGCTGGAATAGTTTGATTTCTTTTTGTTTAGAAGTTCAAATGGGCATTTGTTCTTGAGGTAGGAAGTAGGCAGTCTGTTTATTAGAAATGTGGTGGTTAGAATACATTCTCCCTAATACTTCATAGGTAATTTTAATTGAAATAAGGGTGCCCCTTGCTATCTCAAGCAGATAGATATGCTTCCTTTCAACCACATTATTTTGTTATAGTGTGTATAGAGAGCTTCTTTGGTAGACATTACCTTGGACTTGAAAGAAAGAGGTTGCTTCTGTAGTGGTGAATTCTAACCCACTGTCTAATCTGACTAACTTTATGATCATGTTCCATTTGATTTGACAAAAGAAATAAAAGCTTTGAGAATTTAATGGATATGAGGTGAGCGCATCTGGATCTGCTATGGTTATCTACCATGGTAAGCAAATATTTATATATATCATATGTGTGCATATGGTAGGGTCCCCGCATATCAATATATAATAGGTCAAATATTTGTTTAGTGTTGCTGGTTCTTTGAGGAAATGGTAGCTTGGTGTGACTAGCCATTGGGCAGTAGAACACATAAAAGGTTGTTTATTAGATAAGGTAACATGAATGGTCGTAATGCTCTTCAATTTTACCCTACCAAACCAATCTCCTATAAAGCAAGGAAAAGAAACTCTGCCTGATATCAGTAATGATTAACATATTCTTTTTCTAAGAAAGGGGAACCCTTACGTAAGAACATAGAGTGGCCGAGCAAAAAAGCAAAGTGACCACTGACAAGAGAGTTGCTTAGGGACATATGGAGCTAGTGACCAAAGTAGAGTCGATTCATATTAAAACAATAAGAGGGAATTCAATGTCAATCGCCATCTCCTTGGCATACGTGACGGTTATCACCTCTACTACGTCCTCATTAACGTCCCTTGTTAACTCGTGCGGGATTCTTCCTCTGTTGAGGCTTCTGCTGGTCATCTTTACCAACTCTATCTCCTCTACCGAATCTCCTGAGTCTTCATGCCTAGCAGCCTATGTCTAGTGTCAAAAATGGACTTCAACTCGGATTTGAGATCCTTCCCCTGGCTGGCAGCCTGTCTTAAATAAAAGGAATGGACATAAAGACAAGGAAACTTAAGCTTCACTGAAATAAGAAAAGCTTTTTTCTTTCTTTCATCCACAACTACTAATATCTATTAATATCTTTTGTTAGTTTGGAACCCTCTAGGAACCGAATCGCTAGAAAGATCTCTTCTTTCGTTTAAACCAAGTGGACCCTAAACCAAAGCTTTAATCGTTGCACTTCCCCCTTGTTGTTAGTCCTCTTCCATACACCACTTCGGATGTTTACTTCCAAGCTTTATTTCTATCATAATTTTTCCATCCGGCCGCCTAGCCTATTCTCGTCGACGCTGTCAAGTATCTTGAAGACATGGACGAGTTAAGCCAGTCAGTTAATGGAGGGATCGGGGCGCTAGGTATTTTCTTTCTTCCAGCCGCATGTGTGATCAATGCCATTGAGCTTCGGTACTCTAAAAATCAAAACCCCAAAACTAGTAAGGGCACTCGTGCCTTAGCAAGCCACCCCCAACCCTACCGCCAAAGTTTGACATTACTAAACAAGCAAGAAAGGCTCCTTCTATCTTATTAGTCAAGCGCTAACGAGCAAAAATGGATATGCCCTAAGAAACAACTCCGTGCAGCTGTTGCGCCCGTGCTTCTAGCTTTAGAAAGATTGCTCTCTGGGAGAATGGCCCCATCTGATGTGATCGACATCACATCTCGACCTGTTCGTGTTGCAGAGCGAACACCTACTTTGAGGAGAAAGAAATCCTTTCCTAAAATGAATTCAAGCCGGTATGTCATTAATAAAAAGAGAGGCTTCAGTTTATTGCTTATAAAGCGTGACCCAAGATCCATGATACGAAAACCAAAATCAGAATAAAGAAGAAAATGGGAACATGTCCCAACCTGTTATGCCACAATACATTCACATTATTTCTATGAGGAAAGAAATAAAAGGGGACACAATCATGTGTTTTATTGGAAATGGATCTATTTACATTTGAGAGGAAATCACACTGTGAAGAATTTTGATCACAAGTATTAGATGACTTATTGTAGATGGATCTATTTATATCACAAGCATGTAATGAAATACATGAAAAAGAAGAAGTAGACGCTGAAGCATTCTTCAAGCAGAAAGAACAAAAAGGATATAACTCATCTCTGATCCTACCGATCTCCAAAGGCCTCTTCATTTAAGGGGCCTGCATAATACAATAAGTATGAGTGGAGGATATTAAATACTTGAGTTTAGGCAGTTAAAGAAGATATGGATATTAGATTGAACTTGAAATAAGGGACAAACATGACCCTGTGTAAGGTAATATAGGTAGCAAGTGACACACTACCAGTTTTTTACCCTAACTCTATAGCCATTTGGGAGAGTAACTAACAAAGGATAGGATAAGACCCTGACATTTAGCAAAGAAGATTTATTGAAAGGAATATGGTGTGATGCTCCTCAGTCTAAATCCACTTGTCGGCCCAAGTTCTGAAACATTTACAAGACATGTCCCAAAATCAATTGAGGAAGAGCAAGTTATCAAGCCTGAAAAAGTCATGGCTCTTATAGAAAGGTTCATAATACCAACTCCATGGTTTGTACCTTTTGAGCTTTCTGCTCCACTATTGGCATGAAAATGTTTCAGGATGTTAAGAAATTGACCATATTGTTCCTTGGACCGGTTCAGATTTTGATTTTCATCCTTGGGCCCAAAATTATCAACTTTAGCCAACTCTTCATCAGGGAAAATGGAGTGTGCATTAACCAACACCCTTTTGTTCTTATTGCACTTAAAGTTCTAGTTTTGGCCTGAAGTTTGAGGGTAACCATAGAGCTTAAAACATTTATTCTTTGTGTGAACGAGGGGCTTGCAATAGTCACAAAATGGCCTAATCCTGTTAATGTTTGGAAAGTCAGCATTCAGAGTATAATTGGTTCTGAAAGTATTGTTTATGAAATTGTTGGCATTTCCTGAAGTGTTGACATGAAGGGAGATAGATTTTGCAACCAAATGGCTCCACGATTTCATTTATCCCCGCTTCTAATCTTGAATGAGCAAGGAGAAGGCTTGTGCCATTGAAGATAGTAGGTTCATCATGAGGATACTCCTTCTTACTGCCGTGTAAACTTTATTTAGTCCCATAAGAAATTGGATTAATTTCCTATCATCTTCTATTTTGTGCATATTCTCTTTGGCACTACAAATGCATTTGCAACTGCACTATGTATTTGCACTCAAAGTACCAATTGCTCTCAGAGTTTCTTTAACTGAGTGTCAGAGTTAGTGATGTCTAAAGTACCATGGGATAAACAATTGATCTCCTTTTGAATTTGGTACAATCTCGCACTATTAATCTGTTCATATCGATCTTCTAATTCTTTTCACAATTCAAGTATTCAACAACATTATTGGCGTACTCTACGTACTATGCTATCTTTTCGAGAGTGAATTAAGACTCCAAGAGGTCACCATATCATCAGAGTGTTCTCATTGCCAAAATTTAGGTCATTGAGAATCAGGCTGTTTGCATTCCCCACTAATAAAACTAGTTTTATTTTTAACAGATAAGCCACGCAAAATTGCACGTCGCCAGGACCTATATCCAACTACACTAAAAGCTACACTAACCAACATAGCTCCAGGACTATTTGAAGGATGTAAGTAGAGGGGATCACTAGGATCCATCCCATAATTGGGGAAAATTTTGACATTCAAGTAGTATTCGTGGCATCACTTTGAACGACAACACCCATATCGAATTTGAAGAAATAGACAGTGAAATTGGAACGAAAGACCAGAAACCAAAATTGAAGGTGAGATGAAACAATTACACCGTCTGGATTGAATACAATTAGGGTAAAATCGAAAAGCTTTATTATACTAAGAGACGACGGTGATGACTGAATCGAAGGCCCCTCTGCTGTGATACCATGTCAATTTACACCGTGAACGGCTAATTTGTTCCTCGATTGAGCTATGGAAGCTTCGCATGAATGAGAGAATAGAGAGAGTCGGATTCCCAAAATGAGAAAATGAACTGTGTATTTGATATTTCTATGTTATGGTGTATGAGAACAAACATAGCTAGCAACTAGATCTAACTAACAGACATCTAATTGACACCTAAGCCACAAACTAACAAATGATTAGCTAACTAGCTGTAACTAATTGTACATCAGGTAAAGCTAAAAGTACAAGAGAGTAAGAGCTCAACATACAAGAAAGATAAATACATCTCAATTAGTACTTTCATGTACTTCTCCAAAACTGCTTTTACTTCTAATAAAAAATACTTTTTTTTTCCTCTAAAGTTGTGGCCAAACAATGCAACTTTGATTTTTTTTTTTTGTATTTGGAAAAACTTGGCCAAAAAAGCTATTAAGCTCTTTGAAGTTAGAAATTAAGTTGAAAAAACTCTATAGAAGCTGAGCTAAGAAGAAGAAAGAAAATAGAAATCAAGATTTAAAAACAAATACAAAAAAAAGAAATTTTATTTGTTTCTTGCACTACTTATTTTATAATAATAATTTTATTGCAAGAAACTTTTCTCTATCTGAACAACCGCTCCTTGTGAAAATACAGAGTAGAGAAGAAAAATGATACTGAATTATGCTTCTTCTTCGTATGTCCAATGGAACAAGACCCCAAAGAAAAGGGTATATTTCTCTGCTTCTTCTGCTAATTTGAATACGGAGAAGCTTAGAGAACAATTAGACCATCTTCACAACGAAGCACAAACCACAAGAAATAAAGGTAACTATTTCGCTATGGGTTTTGAATTTAGCTTTATGTTATGCAAATTGCTTATTTGAGGATTTATATGCGAAATAATACGAAGTTGGTTTATAAGATAATTGAAAAATTTGTTCCTTTAATTGATTTCTTCTTTTGGGTGTTAAATTTAGTGTTGGTTCTGTTTGAATTTGGGATTTATGTTTTATAAATTACTTGTATGAGGGTTTTGATGTGAGATTTTACAAATATGGTGTGTAGGATCTTGAAAAGTTTATAGCTTTGATTGATTTCTACGTTTTGGGTGTTAGTTTTAAAGGTGGTTTTTAATGAATTTGGACATTAGAAAATTGAACTGTCATATAGGGTTCTTGATTACGCGCTTGCAAGTTTTATAATTTACTAAGAAGTAATACTAAAAAGGATGACTGCACCTCAATGTTGTAGTTTAGATAATGTACTTATGCTAGTGGGAGATAGCGGGTGGAATAGTCCAAGTACGCACAAGTTCACCTCAACACCATTGTCGTTTAAAAAAAGTGTTTAGATCAATAAGAACAAGATAAAAGGAAGAGAACAAACAAAAGGTGTCAAATGATGGCCGACTTGTCTTGTCTTATCTTTTCATTGATTGGCTTACGGATGGAAGGTTCGACAAGAATTCCTAGGCCGAGTGTTGGGCTTTTGGGATCAAAGAATCTTAAGAATTGCCTCTCTTACTTTCATCTTTGGTTGATGAATTACGACTATCCTTCCATCTGAATGAAATCCCGAGGACCGTGTAGTTGCAGCTCCGGGCACCATCAATCTCTTACTTGTAGGTGTAATACCACTTCCATGACTTGTTTGGGACTTAGGCGTGATTATTGTTGTAGGTGTATTACCACTTCTATTCTGGGATAGGAGTAAACACTAGATGGTTCAAAAGCTTCTGCTAACACAGTAAACAATTCTAGATTACCACTTCTCTTAGTAATAGACTTCATTGAATTCCTCGGGAAAAACCACAACACTGGAAAATAGGAAGAATTTCCTTTTGTCTAAAAAATCTTGAAGGAGACGTGATTACACTGAACCTGATCATCTTAAATGGGATGCAAGCAGCAATGATTACAGTGAAGTCGACTACCAAAAACTGCTAGCACATTGAAACTTGGAATTGGAAGCATATTTGGAGTAAAATTCTGTTCAAGTCTTTCAGTTGTTCTGCGGATTTCATTTTCTTAAAGACTTTACAAATTGTAGATGTCCGGCTGCATAGCTGTTTGTAGTATTTTCTTCATATATGTAGATTTCCTTATTTTTATACTTTTACGGATAATTTTGTTCTTTGTTATGTTTCTTATCTATGTTCTAGGTTTTGTTCCTTACAGATTTTTATGTTTCTTATTATTTCACATGAAAAAGGTAGAAAGCTGAAATGACATGGTTATAACTATTTCGTCTTGGATCACTTTTATTCAATATTGTGTTTCTTTTTCCTTTAATTATTTAGTTATTGATTCGATGGACAGCATAATACTTATTGAACAGTTTTGAGTTCTTACTGATCAGAATCCTGGCTATTCAGCGAATAGTGCAAGATCAAGGCTACTTCGGTTGTCTGAAGCAGCGGAAAAATTTCAGCGACAAGCAGCCGTTAGTATTCAAACTGGAAAGGAGAATGACGCCAGGGAGCTACTTTTTCAAAAGAAGAAGATTATGCAAGCCATGGAGAAGTCAAAGAGCCGCATTGAATTGCTTGATGAACTTGCGGCAAAGCTTAATGAGGTATGGTTGACTATCTTATAGTTTTGTCCTTTGGGTGGTTGCTTTCCTAAAGCGGAGTAAGTTGTTATGTTATCGAAGAGCTAAACTCATTATGACACTTATCAAAAAAATAAAATAAAATAAAACAAAATCATTAGCACACTTCATAGATTAAATCCATACTCAACAAGGTACCTTAAGGAGAATCAGAAGCTGGTTGCTAGCGGAAGTATTCCTTTATGCAGGTTTGCTTCTTTCCTCATATGAAAGGTTTTAAAGATTGTGGTCTAGAACCTCATTGGGTGCCTCTATCTGTACAATGTAGTTGATGCAACATCAGATACCAAAGGCGTTAAACTTATACAGTTGTTTCTATCAAAATGGTTTTATGGTGTTGAGTTGTCATAAAAATAACCCGAGATTTTGATAGAACTTCTTAATGCCCCATAGCTTTGATTCCTTGATGGTGATATATGATCATTGCTTATAGATATTGGCTGTTCTTGTTAGGTCACAAATTCAACTCTTGTAACAACTCAACTAAATAAACAAAGGAGAATTATTCATTAATTTATCAGAGAGGGGTATTTCTCTAGTTTACTGGATGTTGGTGAAGCAAATGAAATCTGCCATAGAAGATGGTACTTTTGAGCTTTGATCAGTAAAACATTTTTAATTTGGACAAAAAGTAAGCATTTTTAGTTGTGGCTGATCAAGGATAAGTAATAAGGGAGATTTATATCCTCGAAAAATACCTTTTAATTGTCTAATTTGCAAACCTTTTGCATCGCAGAGTATCCATAGCACTTTCTCAATTACCACATTCCTCCTTATTTTCTCCAAAAAATGTTGGAGAGGAGGAAAAGGAAAGTTTATATAAAGGGGCCATTTTATGTCTTCATGTTGGTGCATACACATATAGTTTGGCATGTTACTATTTTAGAATTGTTAGAATAGTTATGTAAATAGGAGTAAATGACCCTAAGCCCATATGTATTAGGCAGGACATGTTATGTGTATATATATATATGTATATATATATATATATATATATATATATATATATATATATATATATATATATATATATATATATATATGGCTTATTGTATCGTGTTTAACACAGGTGAATAATATTTTTTTTCCGTGCATTCTCACATGGTATTTGAGCAGCAACAGTGAGAAAACATTCGGGAAAGAAAACCCAGCTGAAAAAAAGTCGCCGTGCTTCAATTCCGGCAACCTTTTTAGGGTTGTTTTTCCTCAAACCAATTTACATCAGTGTTGTACAAAAACCAACACTACCACAAGGTCCCCCAACCCTCGGCGAATAAACCCCAACAAACACCTCCGCCGGCAGCCATCTCATGCGCCGATCAGAGAAGTTTTTTTCCAGCAAGATCTACTCCACGCGTCGGCGCGTGGAGCAGGTTTTGACGAAGTTCCTTGGGAGCAGTTGAATCGCCCTCAAATTTTGAGCCTATCCATAATTTTATTTTTTAATTTCGATCACTTTGAGTTTTTTTGGCGACTATACTGAATTTTTCCATCATTTACGGCTGAAACGTCTCCTTCTTCTGTTTCTGCGAGTTTTCAATTGATTCTTTCTGTTATTTGGTGATAATTTTATAGACCTCACTTCAATCCAACGATGTCTTTGGGAGTCGATGCTTTTTGGTCTAAAAATCTGGGTTCTGACAATTCCGGTGTTATGATTACTTAGAACTTTTTGTGGGAAGTTCAAACTACTTAGCTTGGGTTTCGCCAGTCGAATTGTGGTATAAAGGTCAAGGTGTTCATGATCATCTAATCATGAAGTCTAGTGAAGGAAATGAAAAGGCCAAAGCACTTTGGAGAAGATCAATGCTCAATTATGAAGTATTATGTGGCGATCTATTGATTCCAAGTTGATGCCCTTGTTTCGTCCATTCCAGACATGTTATTTGGTTTGGGAAAAGGCTCGCACTTTATACGCTAATGACATATCTCGTTTCTATGATGTGATATCGCGGATGACAAACTTAAAGAAACATGAATTAGATATGTCTACTTACTTGAGACAAGTACAGGTAGTTATGGAGGAATTGAGAAGTTGATGCCAATTTCTGCTATTGAAAAGCAGCAAGACCAGCAACAAAAGATGTTTCTAGTTCTTACTCTTGCTGGGCTTCCTGATGATCTTGACTCAGTACGCAATCAGATTTTGGCTAGTCCGACTGTCTCCACAGTTGATGAATTATTCTCTCGATTACTTCGCCTTGCTGCAGCACCAAGTCACCCAGTGATCTCATCAGTTAAGTTGCTCGGACACGACACTTTCGGTGCCGTACCCGTGTCGACACGACACTGACACGGGTAAGGGTGTGGGATCTGCGTCGGATCCGGTCAAAATAGATCGGGTGCGTTGATCAAAAATTTGGAAAAATTAATTTTCCTAAGTAAAGCTTTGAAGAGATGGGAAACGACATACCTTCAGTTTTGCTGCTATGTTGTAATTTATACTAGTTCTTTTGTCTCCTTTGAAGCTTTTTGTCTTCAATCTTTGAGTTTCCATGCTGCAAGTTTCTGAAATCAAGATCTGTGTTTTTTTTAGGGCAGAGAAGTTGTTGATGGGTGGTTGACTACTGGTCTGAGGGATATTGGGAAGGGCTCGAATGGTTGCGTTGTACTGGAAAAAACCAGAGACATGGAGAAGGTTTTGTTGAGGAAGACGATGAAGAACAGGGCGCTGGTTGTTCAGAGAAGAATGAGTGAAGAAGACGTCTAAGACTCTAATTAGGATTTAGGTTAATTGATATAATTTCTAATATATTGCTGCCACGTTGGTTTTTTGTTTTTTGGCAAAAAATAGAAAAGAGAAATACAGGAAAAGTACAAACTGGCCCACTTACTTTTCCATGTGCATTTTGTACATTGGCATCATGATGCTTAGTCAAAAGATCAAGAGGGCCCGCTGCATTGTCCTCTTTTTCCAATTTGCCATCAATTATTTTTGTTGTTGAAAATTGACAAACACAGTCATCTTTTTTCAAATAGTCATTAACAGGAGCTTTAACATGAAGTGGCCCATGTACATTCACTTTTGTCATCTTTTTTCTTAGTAGATCCCACATCAATAGCAAAAGTAGGATCTTTTATTTGACTTGCACGATCCTGGCCAACATTTTTCTTTTCTTTTTTTCCAACGTTTCCAGCTTTCATTATGAACATTCTCCCATTTCGTCCATCTGATCCAGCTGTTTTATGAGAATTTTCAAAATTGTGCTTCAATATTTCATTCCTAATGTGTATGTACTTACAAAAAAATGGAATCCCAAGGCTGGAGCACGCTTGCTGTTTTTTCCTAGGCCAGTGTTTCAAGCAGTGGCAGTGAGCAGATTTTTTAATCTGCGTCTCACATGGGGAAGGAAATGGGCAAAGGCATGCGTTTGGGACTGTCTGATTATAAATCGCATGATTTTTCAAGAAAGAGGGCACATGAAGGATATGCAATGGTCAAAGGATATTGGAAACAAAAAATCATGTGTATATCGCATGAAAAACTGGACCAATGCAATTTTTAATTGAATGCATGATTTACTTAATGCACGCCTGGTATTTGTGTTAAATGGACATGGGACAAAGATATAAGTGCACATGGGACCATGCTCCTTTTAAGCTTTTCAATATTAAAATGCAAGCATGCTGTTGGAACAAATGATGGACCAAGTCACTAAGGCACTTAAAGGCCGCGTCCCATCTACGTGAACAGAAACTATATAGTAATCCCACTATTTCAATCTATGTAAATATATTTGACTAGACACGGGATTTAAGAAAAAATAACTTTTTTTGAAATTTGTGATCCTAAATAACTCAAAAGGTGGTTCACAATATATGTTTGATTATATAACTTTCTCACTAACGGTAGAATTGAAAAATTAAGCTAAATTATTTTCAAATTTAGAAAGGAGTCATTCTTTCTGGAGCGGACCAAAAAAAGAAATAGGTTCACATAAACCGGAACGGAGAGAGTAGTAAGATTCCACACACCAACCTTACCCTACACTGACAACAATGCAGATTGTACAGTCCTTGGAATAGAACAATTCATACCAAGTTGTCACAATTGAATCTGTTTAGATTACCAAATTTTTCTACTACCCCCAAGTATACACCAACCACTATCGAGTAAATATACTTTAAAAGAACTGTTCGAAAAACTATGGGTATGTACTGTATCTATTTACAGGAAATGGTTATGTCTAAAGTGAACTAAAAAACTAACAAAAGAGTCAGCCAGCATGATTTTTAAATAAATCGCATGATTTTTCAAGAAAGAGGGCACATGAAGGAGATGCAATGGTCAAAGGATATTGGAAACAAAAAATCATGTGTATATCGCATGAAAAGCTGGACCAATGCTATTTTTAATTGAAAGCATGCTTTACTTAATGCATGTCTGGTATTTGTGTTAAATGGACATGGGATAAAGATATAAGTGCATATGAGACCATGCTCCTTTTAAGCTTTTCACTATTAAAATGCAAGCATGCTGTTGGAACAAAAAAAAGGGGGGGCTGGAGACTAAGTTGCTCTGACACGGGTACGGGTGTCCGACACGGGTGCGGAACTAGAGGTCGGATCCTTTGAGATAGAAATTTAAGATTTGGGGATACGGATCCTAGAACCGACAGGGGTGCGGGGATCCGGCTAAAAATAATTAAAAATAAAAATATCTCTAAATTATGATTTTATGGAATACTTACCTATAACTTGCAAAGTAATGATTTCTTTTTTATTCTCAAGTTGTAGGCACCATTTCTTGATTTTCTTCCATTCTCATATTCTCCTACGAGTTACACAAAATATATTAAACATAATAGATATGAGATATCATATAATTACATAAGTAAAAGAGTTAGATATATAAAGATAAAAGAAAAATAGAAAACATATCTTTTAGGCTTTGTCTTTCACTGCTTTTGTAGAAAAACATGACCTACATGAAAATAGAGAATAAAATATACAGGTATTATTTAGCAATTAGCATTTTCCTCACAAGTCACAAATTATGAAGAGTTAGCCATTCTCGTTAAGTCAATCAAAATAAGCATGAACACCAAAAAGACAAAATAAACAACAATTGCAATCACCATTCGAGCATTTCCCATATAAAGTTACATTAAGTCATTAACATTAAACTATATAAACTAACAAAAAGTAAGAGACAATAACTACTAAGTTATAACAATTGAACAATAACATTAGCATTCTTCTTCAGTATTTTCAAGATCAACTTCTTGCACATCTTCAATCTGTTCTTCATATATGACTCCTTCTAGTTGAGGTTCATCTATTGATAAGTCAAGTAGATCATTGGTGGCTTCATCAACATCAAAACGATCTCCGCCTAAAGCAAAGTTAAAATAAAAATGATTTAAAAAATAAAAAAATGCTAAAGGAAATATAAATTCAAGAAAACATAGATTATATACATACCCACGTCCCAATACTTGCTTGGGCCACTTGTATACTTTTCTTTTTGACGAGAAAGCAAGCTGTTGAGTTGTCCCACATCAGAGGGATTTGAGGTCCTTGGTCTCCTTATATGGCTTGGGCAATCCTCACCTCATAAGCTAGCTTTTGGGGTTGAGTTAGGCCCAAGGTCCATTCTTATCATGGTATCAGAGCCAGGCCCATCCCAATTATTGTTAGCGATGTTGGGCCCCCATTTATATTGTCCACGCTCCAGAGATCTGGGCGTGAGGGGGGGTGTTGAGTTGTCCCACATCGGAGGGATTTGAGGTCCTTGGTCTCCTTATATGGCTTGGGCAATCCTCACCTCATAAGCTAGCTTTTGGGGTTGAGTTAGGCCCAAGGTCCATTCTTATCACAAGCGAAGATTGTAGTGCACAAAAACTAGATCTTCGGCTCTTGAAGTCTCTAACTTGTTTCTTTTGATGCTATGGATCAATGAGTAGGTGCTCCAATTCCTTTCGTAACAAGAAGACGAAGCCGATTGTGAAAGCAATTTGTATGCCAAGCTTTGCAAAAGTGGAGCGTTTACACGATGGTTAGTCCACCAAGATAGAGGCTCCTCATAGATCATAGCCTCGACCACATGAGGCTCACTAAAGAAACCACTCCCACTTGCGAATGCTCCATACTCCAAAGATGCTTGTTTTAGATCATTTGAATCTTTAAAGTATCTTTGAAAGCATTTAACTCTATTTAATTAAATCGCTCTATCCTCATTTGGAGCAAGCCTTCGAACCCCATTGCCTTCCCCTATAAGCCATGATTCATGGTAGTATTTTGGTACCAAAGAATGTTCCATACAATGCAAAGGGGTGTTACTCTTATTCCACCTAGCAACAAGAATGTTTTGAATTGTATTATAAAAGTCCGATTGCCCGACAATAAGATCATTTCCCTCTTGTTTAAATGGGCGAGCAAGGATACAATCACAGTTGCCAATGAGAATGTCCAAACTATGCAACCACGCTTGAATTCTTTTTGCTCAGATCGAGTGTAGTTCCTCGATTCTTTCCTTTTGCTTATCTATGATATCCAACAAAGGGTTATTGCCTTTGAAACTGTATATGATTGCATCCGTAGTATCTCCAGCCCCCTTTTTTTTTTGTTCCAACAGCATGCTTGCATTTTAATATTGAAAAGCTTAAAAGGAGCATGGTCCCATGTGCACTGATATCTTTGTCCCATGTCCATTTAACACAAATACCAGGCGTGCATTAAGTAAAGCATGCTTTCAATTAAAAATTGCATTGGTCCAGCTTTTCATGCGATATCACATGATTTTTTGTTTCCAATATCCTTTGACCATTGCATATCCTTCACGTGCCCTTTTTCTGGAAAAATCATGCGATTTATTTAAAAATCAAACAGTCCCAGACGCATGCCTTTGCCCATTTCCTTCCCCATGTGAGACACAGATTAAAAAATCTCCTCACTGCCACTGCTTGAAACACTGGCCTAGGAAAAAATAGCAAGCGTGCTCCAGCCTTGGGATTCCATTTTTTTGTAAGTACATGCACATTAGGAATGAAACCTTGAAGCACAATTTTGAAAATTCTCATAAAGCATCTGGATCAGATGGACGAAATGGGAGAATGTTCATAATGAAAGCTGGAAATGTTGGAAAAAAAGAAAAGAAAAATGTTGGCCAGGATCGTGCAAGTCAAATAAAGGATCCTACTTTTGCTATTGATGTGGGATCTACTAAGAAAAAAGATGACAAAAGTGCGGGCCATGTACATGGGCTACTTCATGTTAAAGCTCCTGTTGATGACAATTTGAAAAAGGATGATCGTGTTTGTCAATTTTCAACAACAAAAATAATTGATGGCAAATTGGAAAAAGAGGACAATGCAGCGGGCCCTCTTGATCTTTTGACTAAGCATCATGATGCCAATGTACAAAATACACATGGAAAAGTAAGTGGGCCAGTTTGTACTTTTCCTGTATTTCTCTTTTCTATTTTTTGCCAAAAAAAAAAAAACCAACATGGCAGCAATGTATTAGAAATTATATCAATTAACCTAAATCCTAATTAGAGTCTTCTTCAGTCATTCTTCTCTGAACAGGCTGCGCCCTGTTCTTTATCATCTTCCTCAACAAACCTTCTCCATGTCTCTGGTTTTTTCCAGTACTACACACCCATTTGAGCCCTTCCCAATATCCCTCAGTCCAGTAGTCAACCACCCATCAACAACTTCTCTGCCCTAAAAAAAACACAGATCTTGATTTCAGAAACTTGCAGCATGGAAACTCAAAGATTGAAGACAAAATGCTTCAAAGGAGACAAAAGAACTAGTATAAATTACTACATAGCAGCAAAATTGAAGGTATTTCGTTTCACATCTCTTCAGATCTTTACTTAGGAAAATCAATTTTTCCAAATTTTTGGTCAACGCACCCGATCTATTTTGATCGCATCCAACGTATATCCCACACCCTTACCCGTGTCAGTGTCGTGTCGACACAGGTACGGCACCGAAAGTGCCGTGTCCGAGCAACTTAAGCTTGAGATACTAAGCATGCAATCATATACAGTCTCAAAGGCAATAACCCTTTGTTGGATATCATAGATAAGCAAAAGGAAAGAATCGAGGAACTACACTCGATCTGAGCAAAAGGAATTCAAGCGTGGTTGCATAGTTTGGACATTCTCATTGGCAACTATGATTGTATCCTTGCTCACCCATTTAAACAAGAGGGAAATGATCTTATTGTCGGGCAATCGGACTTTTTTGATACAATTCAAAACATTCTTGTATCTTGTTGCTAGGTGGAATAAGAGTAACACCCCTTTGCATTGTATGGCACATTCTTTGGTACCAAAATACTACCATGAATCATAGCTTATAGGTGAAGGCAATGGGGTTCGAAGGCTTGCTCCAAATGAGGATAGAGAGATTTCCTTAAATAGAGTTAAATGCTTTCAAAGATACTTTAAAGATTCAAATGATCTGAAAAAAGCATCTTTGGAATATGGAGCATTCGCAAGTGGGAGTGGTTTCTTTAGTGAGCCTCATGTGGTCGAGGCTATGATGCATGAGGAGCCTCTATCTTGGTGGGCTAACCATGGTGTAAACGCTCCACTTTTGCAAAGCTTGGCGTACAAATTGCTTTCACAACCGGCTTCTTCTTCTTGTTGCGAAAGGAATTGGAGCACCTACTCATTGATCCATAGCATCAAAAGAAACAAGTTAGAGACTTCAAGAGCCGAAGATCTAGTTTTTGTGCACTACAATCTTCGCTTGCTTTCTCGTCAAAAAGAAAAATATACAAGTGGCCCAAGCAAGTATAGGGATGTGGGTATGTATATAATCCATGTTTTCTTGAATTATATTTCCTTTAGCATTTTTTTATTTATTAAATCATTTTTATTTTAATTTTGCTTTAGGCGGAGATCGTTTTGATGTTGATGAAGTCACCAATGATCTACTTGACTTATCAATAGATGAACCTCAACTAGAAGGAGTCATATTTGAAGAAGAGATTGAAGATGTGCAAGAAGTTGGTCTTGAAAATATTGAAGAAGAATGCTAATGTTATTGTTCAATTGTTATAACTTAGTAGTTATCGTCTCTTACTTTTTGTTAG
Source organism: Nicotiana benthamiana (assembly GCA_034376525.1). Classification (NCBI taxonomy): domain Eukaryota; kingdom Viridiplantae; phylum Streptophyta; class Magnoliopsida; order Solanales; family Solanaceae; genus Nicotiana; species Nicotiana benthamiana. The sequence continues at coordinate 97,315,901 of CM067330.1, forward strand.
TTTATATAGTTTAATGTTAATGACTTAATGTAACTTTATATGGGAAATGCTCGAATGGTGATTGCAATTGTTGTTTATTTTGTCTTTTTGGTGTTCATGCTTATTTTGATTGACTTAATGAGAATGGCCAACTCTTCATAATTTGTGATTTGTGAGGAAAATGCTAATTGCTAAATAATACCTGTATATTTTATTCTCTATTTTCATGTAGGTCATGTTCTTCTACAAAAGCAGTGAAAGACAAAGCCTAAAAGATATGTTTTCTATTTTTCTTGTATCTTTATATATCTAACTCTTTTACTTATGTAATTATATAATATCTCATATCTATTATGTTTAATATATTTTGTGTAACTCTTAGAAGAATATGAGAATGGAAGAAAATCAAGAAATGACGCCTACAACTTGAGAATAAAAAGGAAATTATTACCTTACAAGTTATTGGTAAGTATTTCATAAAATCATAATTTAGAGATATTTTTTATTTTTATTTTAAATATTTTTAGCCGGATCCCCGCACCCGTGTCGGTTCTAGGATCTGTATCCCCGAATCTTAAAATTTCTATCTCAAAGGATTCGACCTCTAGATCCGCACCCGTGTCAGAGCAACTTAGGTCATCACAGACACTTGACTCATCTGTTCTCACATCCCAAATAGTGGACAATCGGGCATCTCATACTATGGAGAATAGACGAGGAGGAGGTCCTTTTGGAAGACCTAGATCCAAGTGCTCTTATTGCCATAAACTTGGACATACTCGTGACGTGTGCTATTCTTTACATGGTAGCCCACCCAAAAATGCTTATGTTGCTCAGACCGAGACTACAGGTAACCAGGGATTTTTCTTTATCTGAAGAGGAGTATAATGAGTTTCTTTAGTATCGAGCAAATAAGCAGACATCTCCACAAATAGCCTCTGTTGCTCAGACTGATACTTCTGTTGCTGGTAATTCTTTTGCTTGTGTTTCCCAATCTAGTACTCTTGGACGATAGGTTGTGGACTCGGCCGCTTCTGATCATATCTCTGGTAATAAATCACTTTTGTCAAATATTGCATATTCATAGTCTCTTCCCACTGTTACTTTAGCCAATGGGTCTCAAACAAAAGCAAAAGGAGTTGGACAAGCGAATCCCTTATCCTCTGTCACTCTAGATTCCGTTCTCTCTGTCCCTGGCTGTCCTTTTAATCTTGCATGTGTTAGTCGTTTTACTCGTGCCTTCAATTGTGGTATATATTTTATTAATGATTCCTTTATTATGCAAGACCGCAGTACGAGACCGACGATTGGAACAAGATTTGAGGCCTTTACTATCTTAACTCACTCAATTCCTCCCAGGCATGTCTAGTTATAGATCCTCCGGACGTAATTCACTGACGTTTAGGACATCCAAGCTTATCCAAGTTTCAGAAGATGGTGCCTAGTTTGTCTAGTTTATCTACATTAGAGTGTGAGTCATGTCAGCTCGGGAAACATACTCGAGCCTCCTTTCGTCGTAGTATTGAGAGTCATGCAGAGTCTGTTTTTTCTTTAGTTCACTCTGATATATAGGGTCCTAGTAGAGTCAATTCAACTTTGAGATTTTGTTATTTTGTTAGTTTCATTGATGATCATTCAAGATATACTTGGATTTTCTTAATGAAAGATCATTGTGAGTTGTATTCTATATTCCAGAATTTTTGTGCTGAAATTAAAAATCAATTTGGTGTTTCTATTTGCACTTTTCGCAGTGATAATGCCTTAAAATATTTATCCTCTCAATTTCAGCAGTTTATGACTTCTCAAGGAATTATTCATCAGACCTCTTGTCCTTATACCCCTAAGCAAAATGGGGTTGCAGAGAGAGAATAGGCATCTCATTGAGACTACTCACACACTTCTCATTGAATCTCATGTTCCGTTGTGTTTTTGGGGCGATGCAGTTCTCGCAGCTTGTTATTTGGTTAATCGGATGCCTTCATCTCCCATCCAGAATTAGATTCCATATGCAGTATTGTTTCCCCAGTCATCCTTATACTCTGTCCCCCCTCGTGTTTTTTATTTTTGTTTTTGTTTTTCCTTTCCTTCACTGAGCCGAGGGTCGATTGGAAACAGCTTCTCCGCTCTTTCGGGTAGGGGTAAGGCTCGTCTACATATTACCCTCCCCAGACCCCACTTTGTGGGACTATACTGGGTAGTTGTTGTTGTTGTTTGTTTCATTCATAACTTAGCCCCGGGAAAGATAAGTTAGCTCCTCGTGCTCTCAAGTGTATCTTCCATGGTTATTCTCGTGTTCAGAAGGGATATCGTTGTTACTCACCTGATCTTGGTAGGTACTTTATGTCATCTGACGTCACTTTTTTTGAGTCTAAACCTTTCTTTACCTCTTCTAACCATTCTGACCACCTTGATATATCTAAGGTCTTACCTATACCGACCTTTAAGGAGTTTACGATAGCTCTTCCTTCGCTTTCTACCGCAGAAGTCTTACCCATTGCAACCATTGGGGAATCTAGTATGGCTCACCCTAGACTTCCCCCCACAGGAACACCATTCTTGACATATCATCGTCATCCGCACCCGGCATCAGGCCCAATTGATTCAAGTCCTGCACCTGACCCTGCTCCAACTGCGGACTTGTCTCTTCCTAGTACACCGATTGCACCTCGGAAAGGTATACGGACCACCCTTAATCTTTATCCCCATATGTCGGTTTAAGTTATCATCGTTTGTCATCACTCTATTATGCTTTTATATCTTCTTTGTCCTCTGTTTCCATCCCTAAGTCTACAGGTGAAGCGTTGGCTCATCCAGGATGGCAACAAGTTATGACTGACGAGATGTCTGCTTTACATACTAGTGGTACTTGGGAGCTCGTTGCTCTTCCTTCAAGTAAATCTACTGTTCGTTGTCACTGGGTATATGCAGTCAAGGTTGGTCCGGATGAGAAGATTGATCGCCTTAAGGCCCCGTCTTGTTGCCAAGGGATATACTCAGATATTTGGGCTTGATTACTGTGATACCTTTTCTCCCGTGACTGAGGTAGCATCAGTCCGCCTTTTTCTATCCATGGCTGTTGTTCTCCATTGGCCTCTCTATCAGCTGGACATTAAGAAGGCCTCTCGTGGCCTTGTATGTCGTTTGCGCGGGTCACTTTATGGTCTAAAGCAGGCTCGAGATCAGCGCAGTTATCCAGGAGTTTGGCATGATTCGGAGTGAGCTTGATCACTGTGTGTTTTATCGGCACTCGGCTTCGAATCTCTGTATTTATCTAGTGGTCTATGTTGATAATATTGTTATTACCGGCAATGATCATGATAGTTTTACTAAATTGAAACAACATCTCTCTCAACGCTTTGAGACTGAGGACCAAGGGAAAACTAAAGTGTTTTCTGGGTATTGAGGTCGCTCAGTTTAGCTCAGGTATTGTGATCTCACAACGGAAGTATGCCTTAGATATTTTTAAGGAGACATGAATGAGAGGTTGTAGACCTATTGATTCTAAACTTAAGTAGGACAGGGACAGCCTCTTAGCAATCCTTCAAGATATAGATGGTTGCTTGATAAATTAAATTACCTTACAGTGACAAGACCTGACATTTCCTTTCCTGTGGCTGTTGTGAGTCAGTTTATGGATTCTCCGTATGATAGTCATTGGGATGCAGTTGTTCGCATTCCTCGGTATATAAAATCAGCTTCAGGCAAAAGTTTATTGTTTAAGGATCGAGACCATGAGCAGATCGTTGGATACTGAGATGCTTATTGGACAGGATCACCTTTTGATAGACGTTCTACGTCTGGATATTGTGTCTTAGTAGGAGGAAATTTGGTGTATTAGCAGAGCAAGAAGCAGAATGTGATTGCTCGGTCGAGTGCAGAAGCAGAATATCGAGCGATAGCTATGGCGACATGTGAACTAATTTAGATCAAACAGTTGTTGAAGGAGTTGAAATTTGGTGAGATTAGTCAGACGGGACTTGTGTGTGATAATCAAGCTGCTTCATATTGCGTCAAATCCAGTATTCCATGAGAGAACTAAACACATTAAGATTAACTATCACTTTATTAGAGAAAAGATACTCTCGGGAGATATCGCTATAAAGTTTGTGAAGACGAATGATCGGCTTGCATATATTTTTACCAAGTCCTTCATTGGTCCTCGTATTAACTACATATGTAACAAGCTCGGTACATATGATTTATATGCACCAGCTTGAGGGGGAGTGTTAGAATAGTTATGTAAATAGGAGTAAATAACATAATCCCATGTGTATTAGGAGTAGGACATGTTATGTATATATATGGCTCGTTGTATCGTGTTTAACACATGTGAATAATATCATTTTTTTTCCGTGCTTTCTCACAAGAATCATTATGTGCATTGTATATCCAGAGTCCAAATCAGATAATTCCGGGCCTTCTCGAGGAAGTGGTTCATTTCCTTGCCAGTTTTAGTATGTGAGGAACTTAGTATGTAGGATCATCCCCAATTGCTAATTTGCTTATATTGGCCGTATATCATCATGCTTTAATTGTAGGGAATATGAACTTACAAGTTGATTGCTAAATATTTTGTTGCCCGAGCAGTGCAGAATACTTGAGGATCGCTTGAATCAATATTGATTGATTTAGCTTCTGAAATGGTTAGTGTATTAATGCAGCACCTAGAAGGTGCTGTCAAAAGTATTTACATAGCGCCAAAAGAGTATATCCCTTCTATATCATAGAGGGATTTGATCCGAAACGAACACAAAAACAAGAATATGGGAAAATAAGACGGAATAAAAGATAGGAGCTACACCCGCAATCAATTAGAAACTAGAACCAATTAGACTAAGAAAACCTAATTACCTCTCAGAATCAGTAAATTGAGACCTAAGCTATTTGGATCCTCGAGAGGAATGCTTCCTCTTGCAAATCCAAGGGCAAAAGTGATGAAAAAGCAACAATTAGACCATAATTCCCACAAATCTAATCATTCACAAGCTAAACACTAAAAATGCTCAAATTAAAGAAAGCAATTAATATAAACATAAATGCATAAATTCATAAAGTAAATAAAGAGACTTCATCTATATCAAGTCATTTTTATCAAGTCTAAGGAAAATGAGCTAGCTCATAATTACAAAAATAATGTTAATTAACTAAACTAGCTAGAAGATGCTTCAGACAAGAGGGGTTGCTCTGATGGTAGCAACCCCCACTTCCAACCGAGAGGTTGTGAGTTCGAGTCTCTCCAAGAGCAAGGTGGGAAGTTCTTGGAGGGAAGGATGCCGGGGGTCTATTTGGAAACAGCCTCTCTACCAAGGGTAGGGGTAAGGTATGCGTACGTACTACCCTCCCCAGACCCTACTAAATGGGATTATACTGGGTTGTTGTTGTTGTTAGCTAGAAGATGCAATTCTGGTCTTGTTGCTAGTAAGTAGCCATGTCTTGCACTTTGTGGCTGCTACTTGCAAATGGATGTCTTCCTTCACTCTTCAATGTGCTAGATTGCCATCTCTTCTGGATTCTATGAGTTCAGTCACTGCTTCGGCATCATTTACATAGCTCCCTTTACGCCAAATATAAAACAAAAGCAAACAATTTATTTTGATCTTCTGAATAGAATCTTTCTTGATGTATTTTTCCTCCTTATATTTTGATTGTTGACAAGAAGAGTGTTTGAAAGATTAAATAACTCTGAAATCATTTTGTTCATGCAATGATATGCCTGATGTGGTAGTTGCTTTATTACATCTTATTTGAATATGAGTAGAGAATCGGCAAGTGTCTAAAGTAACAGACAAGGATACTAAGGCTTCGCATCAGCACTTAGCATAACTTGTTTAGATATTGAACTTGATGTAACTATTGTCAACTTATGTTTTAATGAGCTACTTTTGTTGTAATTTAATCCCAGTATTTACTACTTTTCACAGTACCAAGTGAAGTGTCATTTCTTTCCAAGATGAATAGGTTTCTAATTAAAAAGTTCAGGTGAAAGAGCTACTCCCACTAATCATAGAACTGCATTTTAGTCAAAAGCTACTTTTTTATATGTATATATATTTATATATTATGCTCCCTTTTCATGACCTTGTCTATTTTCAGGCAATATCGATGAGGGAGAAGCAGTTAATCGGAAATGTTGCTTTTGACCTTGATATTGCTATAGATGATGCCCCAAGTCCTGTTCGAATAGTATCTCCAAAGGATGAAAATCCAGATAATTCAGATGAAAATGAAGACTTTGACCAGGAAACTATAAAATTAGACGCTAGCCAAGAATTGCAAGCTCCCAATGATAATAATGCAGAACGTATAACTGATTATGAATTGAAAAATCTCGAGGCATCAACAAGTGGGAACATGTCCAAGGAAGCCGACAGGATCGATAGTTTAAAGGGGGTATCCTCATATGAGGAGTTTTTGGAACATATAGACCAACAACTAAGAGACATTGAAGTAGAGCTTATCACCTTTTTGAGATTTTCATCCTTAGTACTTGAAAGCAAAGAGAAACTAGAAAACTCAAAGGTACAGCAAGCACTGGATGTTCTCAAGGGTGTTCATCAGCTTAGAGGGAGGTAATGCATAAGCAGATCCAGAAGCAAGTAGACTTTTACTTCTCAGTGCTCCACTTTTCAGGTGATTTTTGAATAAAAACTTGTAACAAAATCTCAACTCTTTTGCAGAATTGCAAGCATAGTGCAGAAAAAAGCAGATTTACATTGAAGCTTTCTTTCACTATATGCAATTCCTGCAGTGGCCGATGCTAAGGCACAAGTTTATTTCTTTGTGTTTCCTGTTGGTGGTGGGACTTCTGTAAGATCCTAAGCGGCTCTCTCAGAAGATCAAGTTGCTGTAAGATAATAATGATATATGCTTCGTGAAGACGTGAACAACAGGAGAAAACTACAGCCTTCTTTCACTGGTAGATATGAAATTCATCGTGTTCTTGTGTACTAACATATTTCTGCATTTTACCAACTCCGTCAAATCTCTTTCTCAATTGTACATTCAAGCAATCATATCTCAACTCTCAAGCATCAATTTTGCATTACTATGTGCTCTATAAGGTGGTTCAATTTTTATCGCCGGATTTTTACTAAGTGTCATCTGATAGTTGGTTAGTGTGCTTCTGTTGCCCAAACAATCTGATCGTTGATTACATTTTGAGCAGGCAAAGATGAAAACAGTATGCAGAATTTGTGGCAATTTTTCTTTTAGCACACTTGCGGTGCTTGGAGAACACTATAACTTTGTTTATTTTATAACTCATCCTGTTACTGATGAAAGCTTGGCAGTTTTTCTCCTGAGAATACGCCCGGAATAGGGCATTTGAATGCAAATTTTCTTCAAGGAGAGCTGTTTGTCGATCTGATCGAAATTGGAGATCATAAAAAAGGTGCACAACCTTGTCGCTGGATAAACTTTATCGGTGTAGTTCAGGCACATAACTGGTATGATTTTTCAGTCAAGAGTTGGTTTCTTGATCCACATTCAGGTTATCCATAGTAAATGCGCATAACGTAAGTTACATCTGTGGCCAATACCACTAGCTGAAGCTCCTATAAATGCTTTTATTTGTTTCAGATCCTGAAGTTAATATTTACTATCCTTGATAATCTTCAATTTCTGTAGGGTACAATTCCATGGTATATTATCAATCTTGTTTAATTTCCTACTGGTTACCATCTTCAAATTCTGTAGAGCTATGCCTATGTCTTCCTGAACTTCTCTTATAATTATTTGTAATTCTATGAGTCAATTTGAATCTGCTGCATGGTAAGAGTAGTGAAGAAGATAGAATTGAATATGAAGATGTGAACTTTCAGATTCTTCATCCAAATAAAATTATGTAAGCTGTACTTATGGGAACCTTGCAGTTATCATATCACTTTTCCCAGTAAACAAAGTAAATAGTACCTTGAAAAAAATCTGTAAGAATAACAGGGTTTTTTCCTTAAACATGCGCCTTTCTTTTTAAATAATAAAGTTAGATCATGCATCAGCCGTCTGAAGAATATGTACAAAAACGATACGAGGAAAGGGATAAAACTAGTCATGAGCTAGGGGGAAAATGGCCAGAGTGCGCTGATGATATTTTTCTCTTTTGGCCTGGCCTGTATGTACATATTCTATCAGACCTGAAAAAAAGAAACATATACAGCTAAAGAAAAAAAACTCAGCCCACTTCATACAGCATTAGTCAAGCTCTTTCCTACACCCCCACGATCGCCCCCAGTAACTGATTCATCCTTGCAATTCCCGCTTGTATTTGTCGTCTGACTAACACACCTGCACCTAAGACAAATGAACCTCGCAGGAACAGCATCCAGGTCGGGTATGCCCGCACATCTGGTATGCTGCCAAACACCGCAGACATCACAAGCCAACATCCTCTCCCCATCATCATCCTTTGCTCCACAGAAGCAATCTACTGTCCATCTCTCAACTCCCCTTTCCATTCTATACCTGCTCAGTGCATTTTTCCCCAGGAACTTTCCTCGGACTGTGACAAACTCAGCAGATCCTAAAAGGAGTTTGACCTGAGTAGCTTCTTTCAGCCCGCTGTACCCAACTAAATCATCAGCTTGGAATCTTCTAAACATCAAGTATACATCTTGAAATGTCCTCGTTGCCTCCGCTTTCAAGTCAGAGATCGTAGCATCTGAGGGCAGAATCATTAATTCTGGAGGAGGATTTCTGGAATGCACATCAGAATGTTCCATGATGTCCACCTCACATATCAGCTGGATAGAATCTGATTTTGGGATAGGCAAGAATCTCTCGGGTTGATATTCTTTCATGAATTGCTTGCAATCAAGAACAATTCTAGCGGAGCGAACTGCAAGTTCCCTTTTGGTTAAAGGAATATGATTTAACATTGTCTGCGGGTTTAGCATGCACTCATACAAGTACTTCAAATCTCGACGCAGATGTTCCTCAGACGGGAAATTTGGAGTGCAAGGCAATCTGTTCCCATTTGTATTCCCATTAACCATTGGGTTGCCACGCCCAAGTTTATACTCCATAGCGCCGGATCCATTAACACAGCGGGCATTGACAACCATCCCATCAGCTGCCTGCTTCCCATTGAGTTCCTTTAAGCAATAATCAAGTAGTTCCGGAGGTCCAGCTTTACAGACCGCACCTCTAAGAGCGCGCCAGCTGACCCAATTAGACCCAGAGACAGCTCGTAGTACTCTAAACATTGCTTCTTCAACACGTAAAACATCATTACTGGTCCAAGCACATAAGACCTTGGACTTGGAGTCGCAAAGTTTGCGCTTCTTATAAGTGGAATTACCATCAGCCCCAAATGCAGATTTGCGAGCATCACGAATTGAACTAGTCAAGAAAACAAACAGGTCTCTAATATTTACAAGTTCACCTTCCGACAACGACTGATAAAACGAAATCAAATCCTGCAAACGCGTTCGAGGTTTTCTTCCTTGAGATAAAAATATGGTCAAGGGCAGAAAAGAAAGGTTCTCTATAGCTTGTTTATAAGCATTTTGAGTCAAACCAAAGCTACCAGCTCCAAACTGATAACCCCATTCACCATACCAGGGATGACCTTTTGTAAGGCAATGTAGTAAACGTAATTCCAAACCATACTTCTTCGAAACATCCATTACACTGATTTTTCCAACTCCAATAACTTTACAAAGTCGATCCCAGAAATTCATTATATTGTTCCCAGAGAGCAACCTGGAGCCACCTTCTCTGCCATTTACCCTGAGAAGATGCCCATAGCCATTGGAATGGATCACAGCATGCAGAAGATGACTGTTATCTTCTAACTGATGATACATCCAATCTTCAACATCTTCTGTAGTCATAACATGATTGCACGATTTGCACCTAGACTCAGATAAGTGAAGAGCATCACCACAGCCGGCACACGGCTTGTTATAACCGCCGATTGAATTTCCGTCTGACTTAATAATAAAGTGAAAACGCTTTGCACAAACTGGATTACTGCTCCAACCAACGACTCGGCACTGGTCGCAATAAACGGATCTAGATCTAGCGACGTCTTCTTCGATAACATCGAGGCAGACGATTGCCCGAGAAGAGTCCTCGTCGCCGACGTCGTTGGTGAGGTCGCCGACGCGGAAGAGGATCTGCCACGTCAACAGGTGAGGAAACAGCGACGAAGGCGGCGGTAAGAGCGCGTGCTTCGACAAAAAAGCCTTTACCGTCGTCCTGAACGGTTCGCTACTACCACCGGCGAAACTGCCGACGTCGGGGAACGTGAGAAAGTCGTTGAGGTCCGCCGTGACTCTCCTCTTCAACCGCTTCATAGGCCTTCCATTCATTACCACCATACTTGTCGTACCCTCCTGATCTCCACGCGTGTCACCCAGATCTCGGCGCGTGACGTCGGTTTATTAGATCTGAGAAAGAGCGTGACGATGATGGAAAACAGATATAGAGAAATAGAGGAGGGAAAAGTCTAAGGAACGTCTGTTTCGGAGTGAGAAATTAGGGTTTGGTAAGTTTTTTGGGGCTTTTCTGTATTTTTATATTTATTTTGTTTTCTCCAATTTCGCATAAAAATAGAAAATTATTCTAAAGGCGGTGTAACAAGGAAGCTCGACTATTTCGGGTGAAGAAATTAAGATTAGGAAGTGACTGAAATACCCTTAATGTAGGTTTCTTGTTGGAGAAGACAGGGAGGTTGAGATAAAATGACAGATGTGCCCTTCGATTTTTGAATGGTGAAGGAATGTGCGTAAAGTAATGCTCCCTCTTGTTTCTTTTCCTTTTATATTTTCTTCGAGCATGAGGGTTAGTTACCATCCCAAATAAGGGATAAAATCAATATACATATTACTTTCTATTAAACTATTTGCAAGAATATATTAGATTTTGTACTATTGTTGTTACTTTCTTCGGTCCATAATAAATAATTTTTTGATATTTTTTTATGATTTAAAATATTTGATTTTTTCAGATTTCAAAAATGATTTAATTATTTTTTTCTTATATTGGCCTTGGAATAACAATGTTGGAGTATGTGTTAAAAAGTGTTTATGTAAAAAGATAGTAAAGATTAATATGATCAATTTTATTGCTAATTAATGTTAAAAGGTAAATTTCTTAATCTGTGTGAAAATAACAAAAAAATTATTATTGTGGAAAGGAGGAGTATATTATAGACTACTCCCTCCGGTCCAAAATAAGTGATTTTTGATCATTTTTGTGTCTAAAATAAGTGATTTTTTCAGATTTCAAAAATGCATTAATTATCTTTTCCCTACATTGCCCTTGGAGTAAATAGTGTTGGAATATGTGTTAGGATTATTTATGTGAAGAGATAGTAAAGGTTAATATGGTCAATTTTATTGCTAATTAATATTAAGAGGTGAATTTCTTAATCCGTGTGAAAAGAACTACTCCCTTTGTTTCATATTAAATGAACTACTTTCCTTTTTAGTCTGTTTCAAAATAAATGACACATTTCTAAATTTGAAAATAATTCAACTTTAAACTGTTCATTTTACCATTTTTGTGTTTAATAAGAAGCTTTTATAGCCACACAAATGGCATGGTCACACAAACTTTTTATCCCTTAAATTTTTAAGATCACAAGTTTCAAAAGTCTTCTTCTTTTTAAATAAACTCCATGTCGAATCAAACTAGCTCAAACAATATGAAAGGGGGGGGGGGGGGAATTATTTATTTTGGACCGGGGGAATATAATTAACTTTTACTTCTCAAATTCTTACAACACATTAATTGAGTATATTATTGACTATATTAACTTTTACTTCTTCTCAAATTAACTTGTTAGGATGGTTGTTGTGTATTATTCTCTCCGTTTACTTTTATTTGGCATCTACATTAAAAATAGATTTTTATTTTTACTTGTCACTTTATGCATATCAAGAGAAGATAATTTTTTTCCTGTTATACCCACGGTATTGATTACTCATTTCAAATCATTTTCTCAAATTCAATAAAATATTCATTAATTAATATGAGTATCATGGTAAATTATGCATTTTATTTATTATTTTTTGAAGGACATGAAAAGTCAAAATGTACCAAGTAGGGATGGAGTATTTCATAATGTATTGTTATATTATATAGTATTGTACAATATTACTTTGATGACAACAACATTGGAATAGATTATATCATTTTTCTATTGTTTCATAATTTCACACACCAATAATTTAAAAGATAAACTTATATATAAAGAAAAAACATAATACAAGGTAGAGTTATTAAAAAAAAGAATAAGGTAAAATATAAGTATTATTAAGGACAAAATAAGAAAAAGAAAAATAAAGTAATAATACAATCGTACTAAATCAATTATTACATAAAATAAAATATTTTATTTTTATATAACGGTCGATTTAATAATATAATATAACAAAATTAGAATGAAGGGGAAATTGAATCATTGGCAATGTTAGATTCTAAGTGCTAAATATTCTCTACCTACGATAGCATCATTCCTATATAAATAAGAATTGACTCTAAAAAGTTCCTAAGGAGTATACTGCGGGGATAAATTTCATCTAATCCGAGCTTCAAATTTAATGTTCCGCTAATATTTCAAGTTTAGCCTTTAAAGTTAATTTTTTGATAAGTCTTGAAGTAGGAGTATTTGTAAGTATATAAAATTTATTGAATTTAAATCTATAAAATAATTTGGATTGTATTTTAAATTCAAGATATTCTAGTCCAACTAAAATATTTGGGCTAATATAATTAAATTAATTATATAGTTTTAATGTAAATGGATTAAATAAATAAGTTTTAATCCATTGGGCTAGCCCATTTAATTGGGTTAAAGTGATGAGCTCATTTCATTAAGCCAAAGATGTCATCTTCCTAGAGGCCCAGTTTGGTGCCACGTATCAAATGACGTGGCACGCCAAGTCAAGCTGAAGAGCCAATAGGACCGTGCCACGTGTGCAAATGATATATTTTGGCCAATCAAATGTGGCAATGTCACACTTTAATTTGATTGGTCGGAAAGAATTTGTTCTTATCATAACTCTTCCCTCCCACAACTATAAATAGTGGTCTTCATAGCTAAAAAAAAAGACACCAAAAGTTATAACAAGAAGTAAAAGAGAGCTCGTGGATCAAATACCGCAAATTTCTCTACAAGTTTCAAGCTTCAAACAATCAAGTTCAAGTTCAATAAATCAAGTTCAAGCTCAAGAACGAAGAGCGAATCAAGGTCAAAGTCAAGCAATCAAGCTCAAGCTCAAGAACAAGATCATCATTCGTGGAAACAAATATAGATTCAAGATCAAGCTCAAAAGCCCTTGAATTTATTCGATGTTGGAAAGTATAATCAGAGGATTCATAGGAATTGTAACACTCAAATATTAAAATAAAATATTACGATTGTTGCGATATTTCGATTTTAATTTTATTTTTTATGCAAATTTATTGTCTACAACTGTATTTAAAGTAATAATATAATAAAATAGGTAACAATCATCCAAACACGTTGCACTCATAGAAAGTTGTAAAGATTACTTGAAAATCAATTGGGACAAGGGTAAAAAATACCCATGTATTATTAGAAAAGAATTAAATATATCCTCCGTTATACTGTTCATCTACCACTGTTCCTGACGTTACAAAATTGGTACAAAAATATCACTTTGCCGTTAGAGCCCTCCACCATGACAACATCATCCTACGTGGCCTGATAATTATGCTGAAGTGGATGTCATGTGTCAAGCCACCACACCTCAGACCCATCTTTCGACCTTCTTCTTTATTTTTCATTCACCACCTCAAATTGATAAATACCTTGAACACAAACCATTTCCCCTCCATTTTACCACCATTAATAAACCGAACTTTTTTTTACCTTTCATTGCTGCAAAATTCTTTATCAGATATCACAAAAAATATCTTTATTACCATTTTCTTCATCTTCCACATGATCTGGAATTGGCAACGAAGAGTGTGATTATGTCTCAATTGTTTAACTATGACAAGGAACTATACTAAGGCTTATCAATATGACTCTTGAGTAAATAAAATTGTATTTTTTTATATCTTTGAGTTGAACTGGTGATTTATCCCTTAGTTGTTGTATTAACATAAAATATTTTAATCAAACTAGTCCCAACAAGTCTCTGCCTAGTGATTTCATCCAATTTTTAAGCTATATAGTGTTAGGTAGTTTTCCCAATCTTTTTTTTTTTGGTAAATAAAGATATTTATTTACTACATAGAAACTAGTAGTTATTACAACATGAGATTTGTCTCGGCCACGCAGTACCTATCCCATCTCTATAAAAAATTGAAATAGCAAATACACGCGGATAATAGTACAACATTAAGTTAGCAAAAGAGTCCAAGCTGCATCCGTTCTTGGCTAAGGTGTCTACTCCACTAGCTTCTCTGAATGCATGCTTCAAGGGTGACGTGACCACCTCAGATAATAGGAACCTACAATCATCAATAATATTCTGATAAAGGCAATTATCATTGTTTATCAAGTTGATTAGTTCTTGGCAGTTTGTTTCAATGACTAACGCGGTTAGTCTTTTTTCGATGGCTAGTTTTAGGCCTTGTAATAGGGACATGGCTTCCATTTGAATATTCGTAGCGTAGGCAAATCCCATATTGTATCCTAGTATCCAATTTTTATTGATATCCCTGAAAATCCCAACTATACCCCCTACCTGGATTGCCTAGACATGATCCGTCTATATTTAGTTAGAAGGTTCCTGTGTCAGGCGGTTGCCATTTAATAATAATGGTTCTTTTTGGTGTCCGGATAGGACTCCAATTGCTTAAAAAAAGGAATTCTTGGGTACTATTGATTACTTTGCTAATGTTGAGATAAGGGCTGCTCTGGTGAAATATCTTTACGTTTCTGGTGGTACATAAGTACCAGAGGACAGGACAAGTGATATGTTGATTATAGCACTTTTTTGAGTTTAGTTGGTGCTTTAGCCAGTAAAAAGTAGAGAGTTCATTATCCGAAGGTGGGTAATTGTGCTTTTATATGGCATTGCCTCCAGATTTCCTTTGAGTGGGTACAGTAGAAGTGCATCTGTTATGTCTTCCTTTTCTGTTTCACATATGGTGCATATGTTGGATGTGCAGATATTATGTTTTGCTAGAAAGGTGGCTGTTGGGAGTCTATTGAGGGTAAGTAGCCACATGAAGTATTTTAGTTTGTTTAGGATGTTTCTTTTCCAGATCCACCTAAAGTCAAGGTTGTTATCTTCAATCCGTGTATCTTTGTGAGTAATAATATCATAGGCTACCTTGATGGAGAAGGAGCTATAACCTAGGGAGTTCCAGGAGATCTTATCCCTACCTGACTGAGATTGTTGGATATAAGTGCTATGGATTTTTTGAGATATGTTTTCAGGTAGTTCGAAGGATAGTTTTGAGAGGTTGAAGTAACCATCCTGAATGATGGATGTTACCTTTATATCTTCTTCTCTTCTTAGGAGGGGCCCATGGTTTATCCATCGGCTGTTCCAAAGGTTTATGTTCTCCCTATTACCTATAATCCGTTTAGGAAAATTTTGTTTCCCTTACAAATATTTTTCCAGATGTGCGAGGATGAGGGATGGGAGTGAGTCTGTTGTTATGGTTGGTTTTCCTATCATATTTGTTGCACAGAACTTGGACCCATAAGGCTTCCTTGTTGTTTGAGTATCTCCAGGCTAGGCTGGTGCTGAAGGCATCATTTTTGCAAATGGTTTTAAAAAGCGCTAAGCCTCCTTGTCTTTTTGGAGTGGTGACTTTGTTCCACTAAGCAAGTGGCATTTTCTTTTTTCCTCCGTACTTCCCCATAGGAAATTACGTTGGATGAAATCTATCTTATTTAGTGTAGCTCTTGGTAGGTTGAAAATTTACATATTATAATTAGGAATGGCTGCAAGGGTTGCTTTAATGAGGGTGGTTCTTCTTGCTAGGTTTAGGAAGTGGGTTTTCCATTCTTTTAATCTATTGTTAAGATTGTCAATAATGAATTGGAAGTCTTTTTTGGACAACCTCTAGTTTGTCATGGGAAAACCTAGGTATTTACCTACTGAGTTTGAGACTTCATGTTTAGGCACCTGCTGAAGATAGATTGATTGTCCGGGTGGGTGTTCTTAGAAAAGATTATTCTAGATTTGCTGAAGTTGATGGATTGGCCAGAGAACTTGCAGAATTTATTCAGGGTGTCTATTAGGGAGTCACAACTCTTTTGATTGGATTCCATCATAAGATGAGGCCGTCATCAAAAAACATGTGAGATAATTGGGGTCACCTTTTTTGACAGGGTTATGTGGTCCCATCTACAACAATTTACTTTACCGTCAATGAGTCAAGAGAGTATTTTCATGCAAATTATGAAAAGGTATAGAGTTAAGGGGTCCCGTTGCCTAATGCCACTAGTATGGGTAAAGAAATCTGTGCTTGAACCATTTATGAGTATGGAGGTGGATGTGGAGGATACACAGGACATTATTAGCTCAATTAGGTCATTCGGGAAGTTAAGGAATTTCAGGGAGAAACTAATGAAAGACCATTATAGTTTGTCAAAAGCTTTTTCTAAATCAATTTCAATTATGATTTTTCCTTTTTTCCCTTTGTAAATTTTTAAGAAATTTTGGACTTCATGCACTATTATGGTATTGTTTGAGGCTCTCCTTCCTTTTATGAAACTTGTTTGAGATGGATAGATAATTTTTTTAGGAAAGGGTTTTATTCTGTTAATAATAATTTTTGTAACGACCTTATAGGCAGTATTACAGAGGCTAATGGGTCTATATTGCCTTAAGGTTTCAGCAATCTGATGCTTTGGTATTAAACATACGAAGGTGCTATTCGTGTCCTCAATCATTTTTTTCTTTGTGAAGGATTCTTTACAGAAGTTGACCAGAAGGTTGCTTGTTATCCTCCAGAATTTTTGGTAGAAAAAAGGATGGATATATTCCGGTCCAGGTGCCTTTATTGGTTTAAAGGAGAAAAGGGCATTCTTTACTTCTTCCTCATTAGGATCTCCGGTGAGGAGGGATGGCCAGCTAGGGTAATTGAGGATGGGGTGGAAATTTATAACATGTTTTTTGGGAGGATGCATGATTAGTGGTATATAGATTTTTATAGAAGTTTGTTATGATGGAGACAAGTTTCTTTGGGTTGTGGAACCAATTATCTGCCTCGTCTCTAATGCTAAAAATCCTATTTTTCCTTCTTCTTTGTAGGGTTGTAAGGTGAAATTTTTTTTTATTGGCATCACCATCTTGGATCCAGTAGACTCTAGATTTCAGTTTCTAGAATTCCTCCTCCAACTTGAGGGTTTCTTGGAATTCTTCTAGCAGTTCATTATCTAGGTTAAATAAGAAGGTGCTAGTTGTGTAGTTTGGGAATTTTTGAATACCTTCTAGCCTAGCTAGGATTTTGTCTTTTTTTTTAAAAGATATTTCCAAAAGTATCCTTATTCCAGGCAGTGACCTTGTTAGTGAAGTTGTTAATAGCAGTTGATATATTAAGATGATTGGTCAAGCAATCCATTACTAAACCCTTAAAAGTGGGATAAGATAACCACATAGTTTCTAGTCTAATATATTATTGCTACAGCTGGGTCTTTTCATAAGGTCAAAATGTATTGGACAATTATCAGAGTGGGTTTTTATAAGATATTTTACACAAACTTCAGGAAACATACTGATCCATTCACTGTTGGCTACAAATCTGTCCAAGTCTCTCCATAATGAAAATGTTTTTATTTTTTTTCCTCTTATTTAACCAAGTAAACTTTGGGCCTTTAAACCTTAGGTCTATTAATTTGTAAGTATTAAAGCAATTAATAAATTTAGGGATTCTATTGTTATTGACAGGGAGGCCTCCAAATTTCTCGCTTGCTCTAGTGACCTCATTTAAGTCTCCTAATACTAACCAGGGTCCTTTATAGTTGTTTGCAACTATTTTTAGGTTGTTCCAAAGAGTAATTCTTTCTTCTAGTAAGCTACTAGCATAAATAATTGAGCATAACCAAGTTTTAAGAAGAATTTTTATCTTAACCATAGCATAGATTTCTTGGTCAGTCCCCTTATTTAGTCTACATTGACTTTATCACTGTTCCACATTAGTACCTTTCCTCCCGAGTTTCCTTGTGCCGCAACCTGGGCTAGACTTAAAAATACAAAATCTTCCATGATGACATGGTGATCAGTTAACCGTGTTTCCAGTAGTGCAACCACATTAGGTTTGTGATAATCAAGCATGGATCTAAAGGCTCTTCGGAAATCAGTATTCCCTGCTCCACGATACAAGAGATAAAAATCATACTTATATTTCTACTGTTTGAACTCATCTCCGGATTGGGAGGGGAGTTCCCCTTGCTCGATGTTCCTTCTTGGCTTATCTAAAAGTTGGAGAACATTGTCGGGACCGGGTTTTCCCAATCTGCTTATAAAAATGTGCTAATTACATGGGGATTTTTACCCAGAGATTTTATTCGCAGATAATACGTACGTATTTTCACGGGACACATTAAAAAAATCCTAAATTTAAAATATTTTACATGTGAAATTTTTTTCCTACAAAAATCCGTAGGTAAATGTGTCACTATTATGCGCCAAAATTATTACGTAGGGGAACGATTGTCAAATACATTTCCGTAACCGCAGGTAAACCAATGAAGAAAATGGGAAAAAATCCCATGTTAATCCGAAGAAAAATCCTAGGTAATTCTACATGCGAATTTAGTTGGGATATTTTCTTGGGTATTTACCTGAAAATTTTCTTATTTGGAAAATTATTTGGGGATATTGTTGTTGCGAATTTAGCTGGGAATTGTTTCTTGGGATTTACTTGTACGTCAAGAAAATGACATTTGTCTGGAATTTCAAAGCTTGCTTTCCAATAACCCAAGACATGATCAATGCAATACCCTTTGCAAAACATATCAAATGCATCTTCAATTGGAAAATATGGTAGTTCTTTGGGTCTTAATTTTCTCAATAATAATAATTTGAAAAAAAACATCTTTGATTTTGCAAAAGACATATAGAATTTTGCAGTGAAAAGACATCACAGATTCCGATAGCAAAGAGTAAGAAATTATGGTTGCAAAAATGCGAAGTCGCAAACATGAAATCCGATATAGTCTTGATAGAAAATTTCTATCTTGTATGATTTATTCCATGAAATAATTCAATCATGGGGTCCTGGTGCAAACGGTGAGAAGAAAAATGGAATCGGTCATGATTCAATAGAGAAGGGAGACGGAGTAAAATGGGGTTGGGTGCCACATGGAGTCCACCTAAGCGTACTTGTCAGGCCACGTAAGATGATGTTGTCATGGTGGAAGGCTCTAACGGCGGGTATTTTTATACCAATATTATAACGTCGGGGATAATGGTGGACGAATAGAATAACAGAGGGTATATTTAATCCTTTTCTCATAGTAGAGGGGTATTTTTGGCCCTTGTCTGAAATCAATTAAAACCTTTGGAAGAAAAAAAGATTAATAGCTCCTTGAA
Source organism: Nicotiana benthamiana (assembly GCA_034376525.1). Classification (NCBI taxonomy): domain Eukaryota; kingdom Viridiplantae; phylum Streptophyta; class Magnoliopsida; order Solanales; family Solanaceae; genus Nicotiana; species Nicotiana benthamiana. The sequence goes on from CM067330.1 coordinate 97,335,352, forward strand.
TTTGAAAAAATCAATTAAAATACTAAAAGAATCAAATAAAAAATAGAGAAATTTTCATAAAGCACTATCTTTTAGTGGTAATTAGCCATCTATAGATATCATTTGCTATATTACAGATTTTAGATATGTTTTATATTGTTATAAAATATATTAGATGTATTTAAACTTCTGTATTCATACATACAGTAGCAAAAATAGGCGTGAATTAGGGAAGTACAACTAAATAATTATTGTATCCGACTGTATTTATGGCGTGAAATATGGAATTACAGCTGGGCAGATTGTTGTATTTGACTGTATTCACGGTGTGAAATAAATGATTACACTGTTTTTAAACAGAAATTGAATCAATTAACATAATATACTCCTAATACAACTCATTAAACTCAATTATAACACATAAATTTTGTGTTTCCAGTTATACAAAAGATTCTCAACCGAAAAATACCTCAAAACATAGCAAGCTTCGAAAATATATAATACATATGAATACATAAATTATATTAATTTTAAAAACATATGAATATATTCATGGCATATAGCGAGACAATGAAATACATAAAATACAAACGGATACATTGAAATACAATGAAAAAGGGTAGTGCATACAATAAAATACATGAAATACAATGAGATACATTAAATTACAATGGAAAAAAAGACAATAAATACAACGAAATACATAAAAAAAACAATGTGATACGTTGAAAATACATTAAAATATATTGACATAAAATATTGTCTCGTCAAGAGGGCTGCGACTGTGACTCGAAACTCTCAAAATTTGGAGCGCACTTGGTCTTGAGGATCTTTTCACCTACTGCTTTGTTCCACGGTGGTGCCTCTGCGAAAGATGTCATTTTTTGAATTTGGGGCTTTTTCTGATTTACAAAAAGTATAACCTATTAAAAATAGTGTTAAAAATGAACCCTTCTTTGATGATTTTAGGATCAGGTACTTGAGTAGAAGAACGCATAAGCTTTGGGATAAAGTAATGGAGGATTCCAATTAGGACCATAACAACTGAGAGCGGGATTAATACCCAGTCTCTAATTGATGTATCCAATACTAAATCTTCAGTCATTTTTTTGAATCCGGTGTTTGTGATTGGAATCAGAATTTTGGTGGCTTACAAGGAAATAACAAGGAAGAAAAAGAGGAGAAGAAAGCGGCAAAAATCTGAAAGAATGAGAGAGAAAAATAATATAAAGAATATTTTATGGCTTAAGGGTAGTAGGTAACTATAAATATATATTTGGCTATAAAAATTAAAAAATAAATATGGGATATAATTTTTAAAAGAGTATTTATTTAAAACAAATAAGGTATCAATCTTTGCTATAAGAGGTAATTAGTCCTAAAAAAGAAGTAAAAATAGCACGATATAGCCAGTTTTCGGATTGGTCATTCAAATATAGCTAGCGTTTACCAAGTCAATGAAAAATAACCACTATTTTACTGCAATAGAGACCGGTCCAGCATAATATACTTGTCACGATCCATTTTCTAAACAAGCCGAGACCGGCACTCGATTACTAAACATGACCGAGTGAACCATCTCTGCTTATCAAATCTATTATAACTCCAAACTTTATATGCAACAAGGCAATACTCTAACCAAAAACTGTTGTTTAATTTAAATATTTCAATAAATTAACTCCAAAACTTCATTCACAGTAACCAATGAAATAATGCTAAGTTATTATTAAAAAATCTGAATCTTAACCCAACGACTATGTCTATGAAGCCTCTACTGATAAACTGACGCACTGCTCAGGATATGAGATTTCCTAGACAGTTCTCTAAGTAAACAAAGAAATAATTAAATAACGATGACTCTAAGGAATACTCCACGAACAAAAGCATAGCTCACCAATAGCACTGGAAGAGAAGGAAGTCCTAACTCGTAGCCTGCTCGGAGCAAATTCGGTTCCTACGTTGTACCGCAGACCAATAGTACTCGTAGTCTCAACTTTCTTACTTGCCTATCGAGAATCTCTATAGGTACCTCTTCATAAGTCAAGCCTTCTTTAATTTCTATAGTATCGGTAGGTATTATATGCGACTCATCATGAATGTACTTTCTAAGCATAAACACATGAAAGACAGAATGAACAGAAGACAACTCAACGGGTAGCGCTAGCTTATAAGCTACGTTTATTTTCTTTTGTAGAATTTTATAAGGTCCAATAAATTTAGGGATAAGTTTCCCTTTCTTACCAAACCTCATAACCCCTTTCATTGGCGAAACTTTCAAAAACACCTTATCTCCAACCATGAACTCTAACTCACGATGCCTCTTGTCAGAATAAGATTTTTTACGACTCTGAGCCGCTTTAAGTCTTTCTCTAATTAGCTGAACTTTCTCCAAGGTCTCACAAAAAAAATTCTGGACCAATCAATGGCACCTCTGCTGGGTCAAACCAACCCACTAGAGACCTACATCTCCGCCCATACAACGCTTTATAAGGAGCCATACCAATACTAGCCTGATAGCTTTTATTGTACGCAAATTCTATAAGTGGCAAGTGATCATCCCAATTACCTCCAAAATCTATAACACACGCACACAACATATCTTCGAGAGTATGAATGGTCCTTTCTTCCTGGCCATCGATCCGTGGATGAAAACTGGTGCTTAAATTGACCTTGGTACCTAATATTCTCTGAAATGCCTGCCAAAAATGTGCTGTGAACTGAGGGCCTCTGTCAGATATAATTGAAACTGGAGTACCATGCAATCGGACTATTTATTTGATGTCAACTACGCATACTGCTCTGCGAAATCTGTCGTCTTTATTGGTAGGAAATGCACAAACTTTGTTAGTCGGTCTATAATAACCCAAATTGAATCATGTTTACAATATATGCGAGGTAGACCTACTACAAAATCCATATTGATCATCTCCCACTTCCACTGTGGTATCTCTATGTCTTGAGCTAGGCCACCAGGTCTCTGATGCTCGGCTTTGACTTGCTGAAAATTTAAACATTTAGCCACATGATCTGCTACATGTTTCTTCACTCCTTTCCAGTAATACAAATCTCTCAAATCTAGATACATTTTGGTAGCACCGGGGTGGATATAGTACCTCGAACTGTGAGCTTTCTCCATTATTGCCTTCCTAAGACCATCTACACCGGGCACACATAACCGATCATTCAACTTCAAAACTCCATTAATTCCTAGAGTGAAAGCAGTGATTTCTTTGTTTTTGAATCCTTTAAATTTCATTAAGTACGGATCTTCGTCTTGCTTAGCCTTAACATGCGAAACAAGGGAGGATTGCGCTAAGGCATAACCAGTTATATCTCCTTCTTCGATCTCGTCCAATCTAATTCCATCATTTGCTAGTTTTTGAATTTCTCGGCCCAAAGATCGCCTTTGTACTGCAAGATGGGTGAAGACACCCATTGAATTCCTACTAAGTGCATCTGCTACCACATTAGCTTTGCCCGAGTGATAAAGGATATTGATGTCATAATCTTTCAATGGCTCGAGCCACCTTCTCTGTTTTAGTTCTTTTTGCTTGAAAATGTATTGAAGGCTTTTGTGGTCTGTAAACACTTCAGAATGCTCACCATAAAGGTAACGTCACCATATCTTTAATGCAAACACCATTGCTACAAGCTCCAAGTCGTGTATGGGGTAGTTCTTTTCATGATTCTTTAAATGCCTAGAAGTATAAGCAATAATTTTTTCGCTTTGAATCAAAACATAACCAAGGCCCACTCTGGAAGCATCACAATGCACTATGAACCCACTCGAACCTGTCGGCAAGGTTAACACAGGTGCAGTGGTCAACCTCTTCTTTAACTCTTGAAAACTCTGCTCACAAGCGTCTGACCATTGAAACTTAACTGCTTTCTGAGTCAACTTAGTTAATGGAGCTGCAAGTGAGGAAAACCCCTCCACAAATCTTCTATAGTAGCCAGCTAACCCCAAAAAACTCCTGATTTCGGTTGACGTTGTCGGCCTAGCCAGTTCTTGATTGCTTCTGTCTTCTGAGGGTCTACTTTTATTCCTTCACTAGATACCACGTGGCCTAATAATGCCACCGACTACAACCAGAACTCATATTTTGAAAACTTGGCATAAAGCTTATTCTCCTTCAAGGTCTGCAACGCTATTTTGAGGTGTTCTGCATGGTCTTCCTTGCTCTTAGAGTACACTAAAATATCATCTATAAACATGATAATAAAGGTATCCAGGAATGGCTTGAAAACTCTGTTCATGAGGTCCATGAATACAGCTGGAGCATTTGTCAACCCGAAAGACATCACTAGAAATTCAGTGCCCGTAGCGAGTTATAAAGGCTGTTTTAGATATATCCTCTTTTTTTATTCTCAACTGATTGTATCCCGACCTCAAGTCTATTGTTAAAAAGTATTTTGCACCCTGAAGTTGATCAAATAAATCATCAACTCTTGGCAGTGGGTACTTGTTCTTAATGGTAACTTTATTCAATTGCCTATAGTCGACACACATTCTGAGAGACCCATCTTTCTTATTGACAAACAAGACAGGGGCACCCACGGTGAAACACTCGGCCTGATGAAGCCCTTGTCAAGAAGGTCTTTCAACTATTCTCTCAACTCATTAAGTTCTGCTGAAGCTATCCAATAAGGAGGTATAGATATGGGCTGAGTGCCTGGCATGAGATCAATGTTAAAGTCTATGATTCTTTCGGGAGGAATTCCGGGAAGGTCATCTAAGAAAACTTCTGGAGATTCTCCAACAACTGGCACTGACTGAAGAGCTGGTGGTTCTAATTCTGGATTAATGATGTGAGCCAAATAGGCGAGACGCCCCTTATCGATCATTCGTTGTGCCTTAAGGTAAGAAATAAACTTACCTACAAGCGATGCTGAAATACCCTTCCACTCTAAGACCTTTTCATTTGGAAATTGGAACCTGACTATCTTGGCATGTCAATCTAACATGGCATTGCAGGAAGACAACCAATCCATACCCATGATCACATCAAAATCCATCATTTCTAACTCTATGAGATCAGCTTTGGTGTTACGACCTTGGACTGAAACTATACAACCTCTATAGACTCTGGTGACTTTACTGACTCACCAACTGGAGTAGATACTAGGAATGACTCACTAAGTTGTTCAGGTTCTAGTCCGAGGTTAATTGCAAAGTATGGAGTCACGTATGAAAACGTTGAACCTGGATCCATTATGGCATAAGCATTATGTGAGCAGACTAAAATTATACCTGTAATAACTTCTGCAGATGCCTCTGTACTTTGACGACCAAGTGTAGCAAACAAATGGGGTTGTCCCCCTCCCTGAGTAACTCGGTCTGCACCTCTACCTGCTCCATGCCTGGTCTGATTATGAGACCCACGAGCCTGAGATGGTGCAACTACAGTAGCTGAGGAACTAGAAGGACGAGTTGATCCACCACTGAAATTACATCGCAACTTTGGGCAGTTGGCCTTTATATGACCAATGTCTATACAATTGTAGCAACCATGAAACCCGAGCTTGCACTGACCTGAATGTTGCCGCTTACATGTTCCACAAATACCTTGCTGGTGTGAATGTTGATCAGCATGACTCTGGCTATGTGAGGAAGATGTCCTAAAATTCTGATTCTGGCGAGACTGATTTTCATAACTCTGAGTACGTTTGAAGGAAGACCCACCACCTAACTGATGACTGGACTAAACTGGTGCTAATGACTCCTTATTAGAGGAATCCCTTCCAACTCTGCTGGATGTACCATTAAACCTGCCTGTTGTCCGGGCTTTCTTATTATGCTCTTTCTCTTCTCTCCTTTGTTGTTTGCCTTTTTCTAAGTGCTTGGCGAACCCTATAACAGATGAGAAAGCTATCATTCCTACCGCTGAAGCTGATGTCATATCCTTAATGTGGTAAGCCAAACTCCCAACAAACCTTTGAATCTTTGCTTTTTCTATCTTAACCATGTGAGGAGCATGCTTAACTAACCTTATGAATTCCATGTAGTACTATTGCACACTTTTATTCCCTTGCTTGAGTTGTTCGAACTCTGTAGCCTTAGCTGCCGTATCCTCTTCTGGGATTAAGTTAGCTATGAAGGCCTCTTCAAATTCTTCCCAAGTAGGTGGATCATCATCTTCATCTCTCTCCTTTTCCCATATCTCAAACCAAGCACCAGCCACATCTCGAAGCTGGTAAGCAGCCAGCTCCACAGCTTTGTCATCAAATGCTTTCATCACTCGGAGGGCTTTCTTAACACCCACCATCCATAAAATTGGATATCCATCAACTATAGAACCATGGAACACTGGAGGACTCAACTTAAAAAATTCATTCACTCATGAGGACTCAGAATTGTTCTATCTATTTGATTGAGGTGGAATCTTATCTTTTCTCTCATTCTGGTTGGCCATAAAGGCTTTAAACATCTCCATAGCACTGTTGACTGCATTGAACATCTGACCAACCTCTGGGGATATAGTTGTTTGAGTCAGAGCTGCTATTACCCCTTCTTCATGTTCAACCTGGGGTACTTGAACCCCTCTTGTGGATTTACCCTTCCTTTTCTGAGTTGGAGCCTTATTAGTTCTGCCTTGAGCCACGATAGTAGCAATAGTTTCCTGAGCAGCATCCTGAGTGTTTGTGTCAGAGTTACGAGTACGAGCCATTTCTGCGAGTTCCGGAGAACGAATACATTAGATAATTTCATAGAGGTCGGATCTACTGCACGATCTAAAGTATAACAAAAAAATGAGATTTTTCCTAAATGCTTGTAGCCTCCTGTTTATAAGTATGACGCGCTTCATACCCATAAACAAGACTCTACTAACACGGTTTCATAGACCCATAGGACTCCATAAACTTGAGGCTCTGATACCAAGTTTGTCACGACCCATTTTCTAAACAAGCCGAGACCGGCACTCGATCACTAAACATGACCGAGTGAACCATCTCTGCTTATCAAATCTATTATAACTCCAAACTTTATATGCAACAAGGCAATACTCTAACCAAATACTATTGTTTAATTTAAACATTTCAATAAATTAACTCCAAAACTTCATTCATAGTAACCAATGAAATAATGTTAAGTTATTATAAGAAAATATCTGAATCTTAACCCAACGACTATGTCTATGAAGCCTCTACTGATAAACTGACGCACTGCTCAGGACATGAGATTTCCTGGACAGTTCTCTAAGTAAACAAAGAAATAACTAAATAACGATGACTCTAAGGAATACTCCATGAACAAAAGTGGAGCTCACCAATAGCACTGAAAGAGAAGGAAGTCCTAACTCGTAGCCTGCTCGCCTGCAAATCCGGTTCTTACGTTGTACCGCAGACCAACGTAGGTTCCCAAAAGAAAACGTCAGTACCATCCGTTGTACTCAGTGAGTCTCAACAACATGGGGAGAAACTTTAATAACATATACATTATGAGAAAATGTTCTAAATGCATGTAAAACATAAAGCTTATAAGATAATTCTAAATAGTTGCATAATAGTAGTTTATGAATATTCTAAAAGAAATTCTTTTCCCTTTTTCTTTCCTTTTTTTAAAAAAAAAATACTTCACTTTATACATTGGGAGTTCCAACTATTCTGACTTAATTCTGTCTCAGCCACTGTGTGATTGATAGGGGTTCGATCCCAACCTGATCGAATAGATCCAATCCATGAGGTGCCACTCGCTTCATGGTTCTCAGCATGGCTAAGTAAATTCTCAGCAACGAGATCCACGGCTCGTGTGCTCCCTACTTTGGCACAAGTAGTTTCAGGAAGTCAACACCTTGGTTTGGACGATGACCCCTTCTCAGAATAAAGGATACTCCCAAAAAAAATCTTTTCTTTCTATAATTTTTTCTTGTGACTTTTTAAGTCTAAATCTTTTTTTTATAGAACACCATGTACGCTCATATTGGTGTCCTTAAATGTAAAGCATGACATAAGAATATAAATATATATATATATATATATATATATATATATATATATATATATATATATATATATATATATATATATATATATATATATTTTTCTTTTTTACTAAAGATTTCTTTCTTTTTCATAAATTTTCAGCATTGAAATAGCATATAATGATAACACAAAATCTGAAAATAAAAATGAAATAAATATATAAAAATATTTCTACAAATTCTTTCTTGTTCATAAATTTTTCACCATAAAAATAGCATATAAGAATAAAACAAAAATCTGAAAATTTAAGTACATATATCATAATAGATCATCTAAACTTTTGCTAGAACAAGTCTAAGTTAATGGGTACTCACTCGCCCTAATTAACTAAATATAAACTCTTTTAAGCAATTCATCAAACACCTAGTATACAGTACTTTTGTGAGTTAAATCACTTTAGTAAAAGGTTATATCAACTCCCCTCAACACTTTTCGATCCAATATGTAGGCCCAGTCCAATTGACACCAGTAAAAAAAAAACTGATTCTACAACAACCAGTGTATTTTTAATGAATTTTAAAGTTTCACACCTAAACATGAAATTTATCATTGATATAGAGGAAGAAGGGGATTAACTATTCAATTCTTGCCTATTACCACTATAGAATAATTGACAATAGGAAAATTTACATACCTGAGTTCAAGAATTAGTGATTGGAAAAGAACCATAAATTTTTTTTGTTACTGCGTGAGTCTGCCTCTGTTTCGTAGACTTTGCGTCTGCGTTCTCTAAGGCATTAAGCCTTTTTGCTGTTTTATTTTTTTATTTTTTTTTAACAAGGCTTATGTCCTTTTTACCTTTCTGAATGAGAATTACGTATTTCTCATTCTAAGGCTTTAAGCCTTTGTTTCCCTTTTTTTTAACTTAATTAATAATTAATGATATTCATCTTTAATAATTAGTAATATTAAAATCTTTAATACTTCCCTAATTGTATGTCCAATATATATATATATAGTTAGCGTGTCTCGGAATTCTTAAAAATTTGAGGAGTGTTAAAATACTGGAGTTCGATGCACCTGTGTATAAACTCCAGCATATTATGCTGGACCGGTATACTTTGCTGGCTCCAGTATAATATAGTGGAGACTGGAGCACCAGTGCTCCAAACTCCGTATATTATACTGGACTAGTATACTTGCTGGAACTCCAATATATTATACTGGAACTCTAGTGTATTTATGCTGGAACTTCATCATATTATGCTGGCGTTCTAGCATACTTATCCTGGAACTCCAGTATAATATGTTAGAGTTCAAGTATACTTATGCTGGAACTCCAGCAATATACTGGAGTATTTTTTGAGTTTTGAATAATATTTTTGTTCAAATTTATCTTTACAAAAAAAAAGGCTAAATTTCAATTACTTTTAAAATTGAGCTATTTTTTAATGACCAATTATAAATCTGGCTATTTTTGAATTTCTCCCAAAAAAAGAAGGGATGGAGTAGTTGATTATCCAATATGTACTACATCCTGCAATTCAATTGGACGTTGATGCAGATTCTCTCAAGATGGTTATACTTAATTCTTTACTCGAGGAATAATCTACCTAATTCTGCAGAAATTGGCATATGAAAATGTCAGTGGTATATGTTGAATCTCCATTATCCAATAGACAACGGATTTCCACTGGCTATTGTTTTTTATAACCGAGATGTCCGAATTAGCTTGTGTACACCTCAACTAACTTTACGGGGTGCCTATCACTTTTCACTAACAATTACCAGGTAATTTTATCCACCAAAGCTTGGATAAATGGAAAGAAATCATTTAGTGTTTTGCCCTCTGTTAGATTTAAACTTGAAATCTCATGATTCTCACTCACTTTATTAACCAGTAGGCTACATCTTTGAGTGCAGATTTCTACTAGCTATGAGCCTATTATGTAGTATGTTTAATCATCTCTCTGGTTTTAGAGGTCGCATGTTAATTTAATAACAAAGGGTGTCACTGTACAGATGTCATGTTGTAAAATTTATGTTGCTCGAACTTTACAAAATCTTGTTAGATGTATATCGGATACTCCAAAAGCAATGGATTTTTGGAGGATATGATGCGGGTACGGCAACAATTTTAGAGAGTACACGGAACATATGTAAAAACTAATCTGTCAATACAGTTAAGAAGCATGGTGTTTCTTTTTTCCCTTTTACCACTAGTGACAACATACAAAATCTCTCTTAAGTTTTCATCATGATGCAGTATTTGGAGACAAGAAATGTTTTGATCAACTAATTAAGACATATTTATCTCCATCAGATAATAAACCTGTAGCACCGGCTGGCATCTTAGCTTCTGAAGCATCCTTTCGAACCTGAGCATGCGATTCAGCTTCGTGCTGGAACATCTTGACGAGTTCTTGTAACTCTAGTCTTCTAACCTCGACCTGCTCCTCCATGACTGGTTTTTTCAATCCAAGATAGATCAATCCAATAGCAATCAACACAGCTCCTAGCAAGACGAGAGCGAGCGAGAAGAAGGCAAATGCATATGGGGAACCCCCATTTCCAGGAATTCCACCCACATTTATCCCAAAAAGCCCGGTGATAATAGAAAGAACAAGTCCACAGCCTCCAAATACACCTAGATTATGTTGGACGCGAAGGCTCTGATCCTGAAGTTAAAGAGGTTCAGAATAAAAGTTCAATAGGTGTACATGAAAGTTACTGTCTAATAAAGATGAATACTCCTAACTCCTAATACACGTCAGAGGAAATGACTAATATGTCTAGAGCAAAAATGAAGGGCAAGGCAGCCCAGTGCACTAAACTCCCGTTATGCGCGGGGTCCGGCCAGGGGCCGGACCACAAAGTTCTATTGTTCACAGCCTTACCCTGCATTTCTGCAAGAGGCTGTTTCCACGTCTTGAACCCATGACTTCTTGGTCATATGGCAACAACGTTACCAGCTACGCCAAGGCTCCCCTTCGCCATAGCAGAAATGAAGAAAACCGTTAAAATACTTTTTTTTTAAATTTATTTTGGTTCGTTTATTTCTTGGGTCTGTTGGTCTAGCAAATGTACTCAACAGTTAAGTTAAGTCAGGGGTGATGCACTAATATTTCATCATCTCACAGTTTTATGAAGCTATAGTAGATCTCTATTATTGATGTTTCTATGAAGTAATAACACCACATGGAAACAGCTTCATTATGAAGCTGCATATGAAAAACAAAGTGAATCACTTAAAACGATGATGGTGAAAGAGAAATATTTATAGTCTATTCTTAAAAGAAAAAAGATTTATATTGTCTAAAAAATCGAGTTTTTGAACTTCAAATTTCAGAAATTTCTGAAATTGTGAATTATTCAAATAGTTAATTGTATGAAGAGAATCATATTGCAGTTGATACGTCAATGCAGAAGTTCTAGCTGATAACAAACTCAATGCCATGCATAAAGATTGATGTTAGACACAACAGCAACAACAACAACCCAGTAGAATCCCACATGCAAGGGGAAAGATTGATGTTAGACACAACAATTGATGTCACACATTTCACATATTAATCTGTCATGGAAGTATGAATAGAATGATTTAGTGAATAAACTTAAAAGCATGTAAACAATATAAAAGACATACTAATGGTTGCTAAATTGTGGATACAGATAGTATTTATTAAGATTCCATTCTTTTTTCTTCTTTGCAGAAACTAAATAGCGATTATATCTTAATTTTGTTATGAATTACCCTATTTTCAACTCAACAAATTAAAGTCTTACCACAGTCAGCGACTGACTCTCTCTCTTTTACAAACAACTTTTATTTTACCTTAGACCTAATTGGCGGATTCTTGGATCCAAAGTTTGTACATTTTTATTGTATTTACATTCTCGACCTAGGCTAGCTTCAGATCTGCCTTCTCTCTCTTTCTCCGGCGTTCGCCGTCTCTTCCGTTTTCCGGTCAGTAAATAGACATAAATTTTGCTCTTTCTTCTGTCGTTGTTTATCTGTCTTTCCGATTTGCTTTAGAGTATAATTTTGCTTCAAAACAAGCTTTCCAAATTCAACTGTGAGATCTGAAATTTCAGCTTCAAAAAAACAAAAAAAAAAAAAACAAGGAAAAGAGAAAAGAACGGCGAAGGATTTTTAAATCTGGTCCGATTCCTGTTGCATTACTTCTACAACTCCCGGGTGTTCGAGTTTGATTTCGATTTACAGAAATTGAAGCTGCGTTTTGTTGATTTGGTTCTCGCTGAGTTCCAGCTCTTCATTCGCCTTTATTTGGTTTTCAAGTTTGTCTCAACTGCTGTTTAGAGGTATTTGAATTCTTGCTTTTCACCGGCGATTTTTCCGGCAACCCCAGCTCTTTTCTTTCTATTCTCTCTTCTGCTTTTGTGGCTGTGTGTGGGTGTGTTCTGTTTTCTTGGACAGGTACCTTATTTTTCCGGCGAAGATTTCCGGCAAGCTACAGTACTTCCGGCGACTCCCGTTCAGACTTTCGGCAGGACGCAATAAAACTACACGTTCCGATAAGCTTCAGGAAAACTTGGGCGCATCAAAGCCTACTTTCAGGTTTTTCCACCGGGAGTTGGTACCTCCCGCTATCTTGTTTACTTTGTACACCTTTTTACGTAGCAGTTGACCTTGGGCGCATCAAAGCCTACTTTCAGGTTTTTCCACCGGGAGTTGGTACCTCCCGCTCTCTTGTTTACTTTGTACACCTTTTTACGTATTTTAGCTAGCATTCCGTGTGAGGTTTACTCTGTTGCTATCTAGTTTGCATCTCTTTGCGTATTCCGCTATAGTGCGTGTGTGCGCCACTATTCCCCATAGTCGGTTGGAGGGGTAGTGGCCGCAGCGGGGGATGATAGCGTAAGGTTTTGTCCTCGGGGGGTGGGGGCGGTGGCGGGGGTGAGTAGGGGGCAGGGGGTGGTCCTGCGGGAGGTAAGGGTGTGAAGAGGGTAGCGGACGCTCATAGATTAAGGATTGGGTCATGAAACATAGGCACTCTAACGGGTAAGTCCATTGAGTTGGCGAAGGTTCTTCAGGAGAAGAGGGTTAACATAGCATGTGTCCAGGAGAATAGGTGGAAAGGGTCGAAGGCAAGGAATGTAGACGGGTTTAAGCTGTGGTATTCTGGGGTCGTGAGAGGTAAGAATGGAGTGAGCATCTTGGTAGATAGGGACCTAAGGGAGTCCGTGGTCGAGGTTAGGCGAGTGAATGATAGGTTAATGTCTATTAGGTTGGTTATTGGGGGTTGCGTCCTCAATGTCATCAGCGCTTACGCGCCACAAGCGGGCTTAGACGAGGAGGCTAAGAGGCGCTTTTGGGAGGACTTTAATGGTCATATTGGGGCTGATGCTGGTGGTTATGGTGAGGTGCACGGTGGCTTCGGCTTTGGGGTTAGGAACGGAGAAGGCACTTTACTGCTTGATTTCGCTAGGGCTTCTGAGCTTCTGATTGCGAACTCGACATTTCAGAAGAGGGAGGAGCATTTGGTCACCTTCAAGAGTTCGGCGGCAAGAACTCAGATTGATTACATCCTCCTCAGAAGGAGCGATAGGGGTATGTGCAAGGACTGCAAGGTTATTCTGGGAGAGTCCCTTTCGACTCTTCATAGACTCCTAGTGATGGATGTCGGTCTTTGGGTGAAGAGGAAGAGGAGGGGCACTCGGGGACAATCGCGGATTAGATGGGGTGTTTTAACTAAGGAGAAAGCATAGGAGTTGGAAAGGAGGTTAGCTGAAGGAGGAGCTTGGAGAAGTTCTGGGGAAGCGGACGCTAAGTGGTCAGAGACGGGGAACATGGTTAGGGAGGTAGCACGGGACGTGCTCGGGGTAGTCAAGGGCTATTCAGGCAGACATCAGGGTGACTGGTGGTGAAACGATGTAGTTGAAGGAAAAGTGGAGGTGAAGAAGGCGGCGTTCGCTAAGTTGGCAAGGAGCACAAGCGAGGAAGAACAGAGAGCGAACAGGGAGATCTACAAGGTGGCGAAGAAAGAAACAAAGATGGCGGTTACGGAAGCTAAAAACGCGGCGTTTGGTCGCATGTACGAGGAACTAAGGGAGAGAGACGGGGACAAGAAGTTATTCCGGTTAGCTAAAGCAAGGGAAAGGAAGGCACGTGATCTTGACCAAGTTAGGTGCATCAAGGGCGAGGATGGTAGAGTTCTGATGGGGAGTCTCAAGTCAAGCAGAGGTGGCAGGCGTACTTTCGAGACTTACTTAACAAGGAGGGGGATCGTAACATAGAGCTAGGGGAGTTGGGACATTCAGAGCAACATAGAGACCTAGGGTACTGCATGCGCATTAGGGCGGAGGAGGTCATGGGGACTTTGCGTAGGATGAGTAGTGGTCGAGCGACCGGGCCTGACGAGATCCCGGTGGAGTTCTGAAAGTGCATGGGTAGGTCAGGAGTGGAGTGACTCTCCAGGTTGTTCAATGCGATCTGCAGGACCAAAAGGATGCCGGATGAGTGGAGGTGGAGTACAGTGGTGCCCTTGTACAAGAACAAAGGGGACAGCCAGTGCTGCAACAACTATAGGGGTATCAAATTAATAAGCCACACCATGAAGGTTTGGGAGTGGGTGATTGAGGCGAGGGTGAGGGAGATGACATCTATATCTGGGAACCAGCTCGGTTTCATGCCGGGTCGCTCCACTACAGAGGCTATCCACCTTGTCAGGCGGCTGGTGGAGCAGTTCGGGGATAAGAAGAAGGACCTGCACATGGTGCTTATCGACTTGGAGAAGGCGTATGACAAGGTCCCAAGGGAGGTGCTATGGAGGTGCTTGAAGGCGAAGAACGTGCCGGAAGCCTACATCAGAGTAATCAAGGACATGTACGATGGAGCTAAGACTAGGGTTAGGACGGTGGGTGGCGACTCAGACCATTTTCTAGTAGTTATGGGGCTACATCAAGGATCGGCGCTGAGCCCTCTCTTGTTTGCCTTAGTGATGGATGCTCTAACCCGACATATTCAAGGGGAAGTGCCTTGGTGTATGCTATTTGCTGATGATATAGTATTGATAGATGAGACGAGGGTCGGTGTTATTGAGAGGTTAGAGGTATGGAGACAGACTCTCGAGTCTAAAGGTTTCAAAATAAGCAGATCTAAGACAGAATACCTGGAGTGCAAGTTTAGCGTCGAGCCGAGCGAAGTAGGCAGGGACGTGATGATTGGATCTCAGGTCATCGCCAAGAGGGACAGTGTCAGATATCTTGGGTCGGTGATTCAGGGGGACGGAGAGATTGACGGGGACGTCACTCATCGTATAGGAGCGGGGTGGTCAAAGTGGAGGCTTGCATCAGAAGTCTTGTGCGACAAGAAAGTTCCACATAAACTCAAGGGGAAATTTTATAGAGCCGTGGTTAGACCTGCGATGTTGTATGGGGCGGAGTGCTGGCCCGTGAAGAACTCTCATATTCAGAGAATGAAGGTTGCGGAGATGAGGATGCTCAGGTGGATGTGCGGGCTCACCACGTTAGATAAGATTAAGAATGAAGTTATTCGAGAGAAGGTGGGGGTGGCCCGGTGGATGAGAAGATGCGAGAAGCGAGGCTGAGGTGGTTCGGGCATGTGCGGAGGAGAAGTCCTGATGCCCCGGTGAGGAGTCGTGAGCGGCTGGCGATTGTTGGCGTTCGGCGAGGCAGAGGGAGGCCTAAGAAGTATTAGGGAGAGGTGATTAGGCATGACATGGCTAGAATGCGGGTTTCCGAGAACATGACCCTTGATAGGAAAGTATGGAGGTCTAGTATCAGGGTTGTAGGATAGGGGCTCATAGAGTTTTTCGTACTCCTCACCCGGGGTTCTTGGCAGGGCTATCCATAGATGATTTGTGTTTTGGCTTGTGTCTCCCTTATGGTTGTTATTTATGGTAGTTACTGTATGATATTATTGCATGCTATTTTATTTATGTTTCTTATGTTTAGATAATTACTTACGCTATTTCTACTGGAGTTACTAATGCTCTTTTGTTTTTGTTTTTGTTTTTGTTTTTCCTTTTCTTCACTGAGCCGAAGGTCGATTGGAATAGCCTCTCTGCCATTTCGGGTAGAGGTAAGGCTCGTCTACATATTACCCTCCCCAGACCCCACTTTGTGGGACTATACTGGGTAGTTGTTGTTGTTGTAGTTAAAGTCTTACCACAAAGTATTCTCTCTCAATATATATAACATTTTTTACTTCTATATACCAGATCGTACAAGCCTCAAGTTAGCTATGCCATTGAGTGTACTGTCCCCAACTCCCCACAAAGCCATAATTCCTGATCCACCAATCCAGTAATTGATATCAGTTATGAGAAGAATGTATAGACACTTCACCACGCAAACTAGTATCTTTTAATCACGTCGTCCCTCATTAAGAAGCATAATATTAAAACATGTGAATCAACTGTTGCTATTAATAACTCTTTAGAAGTTATAAAATTGTTACATGAGCATGATATAATTAGATATAAATCTAGTTTTAATTATTTGCATATTGGCCTTGTGCAAGTTGCTGTTAAGCCTTTGTTTAGAAAAGGACTTAATATCCCTGTTTGTGCACTTTTACGTGATGCACGTTTTCTTAACTTTGATGATTCTTTGTTAGGAGCACTTGAAAGTAATATAGCAGGCGGCCCCTATTATTTCAATTGTTATCCTAATTTCTCTGTTGATATTAACGATCCTAATGTGTTAGGCTTAATATCAAAACTCTTAATATGAACAGCAAATCCGAAACTCGTGAAATAGCTGTTATATACCGTGTTTATTATCGGTTGATGTCTACTACCCTTGCTCCGAAAGCAAGGATAGAGAGTACCAAAGGTGCAACTATGTTAATGGAAGCTAACCATGAACACAGTACCATCTTTGTTCCTCGCCTTCTTCAGTGGAATGACCTTTTAGCCAATACAGATTGGCACTTTGAAGCCATTACCCAACCTGTATCCTCTCATACAGAGAATCGCCAAATAGAACGAATCATCCAAAACTCCGATGGTTCAGTTGACCTTAAATTTCTGAACTCTCGACCTCGTAGAAGTTTCACCGTAGGTTCTACTTCTTCAAACCCCCGGGAAGAAGTATTTACTCGTTCTTGCTCCTTTAGATCTGCTATTAATAAATCTGTTATTAATAGTCAAGTTGATGGTGTAGATTTTTCGGGAGATATCCCAAAAGTTTTTTATAAAACTCAAGTTCAAGAACCTATTCAGGAACCCCCTAGTCCCACAGAGTCTGATATGGCGCCTCCAAGGCAAAGTTCAGACCCTGGCCTTCATGTCATTAAAATCGAGGAAGATTATACCCCTAATCTTACCGCTTTGAAAAGACTCTGGCTTGACCCTAAAAACGCTTTAAGGGTCAAATGGTACACGGCTACCTATTCGAAGAGTCAGCAAGCGATTTTTGGAAAACAATGGATTTCCGATATGAAGCGCTTGAAGTGTGATATTGAATATTTTAAGTGGTTTGAAATCACTGAAAAATTGGATGACCAGAATGAGTCTTTACAAGTTCTGGTTAATAAGTGGTATACTCAAACCAACAAGGTTGTTGAGTCTGTCACTCCTCCTCTTGAAGGAATTAAAATTCCTCATTCCAACACTATTGTTTCTGCTTCTCCTTTTAAACTCAAAAGCAGTAATCCTACGAGTACACCCTCTAATGCGGACATAGACAAAATTGTCGAACAAAACAATTACACTAACAAGTTGTTGCACACTGTTTCCCTTCAAATTGAAGAAACAAATCCTAGACTAACTCCTAGTCTAAGTATCCCTAGGCCTAGTACAAATAGTACTATAGAGCCTAATCCCATATTCAAGCCTCCTGAATTTCGCCGGGAATTGTTTCCTAAACTTAGCGAAAATATCTCTGTCTCTGGTAAACTGGTTGAACAGATTACCGAAAAACTAGCCAACTTTCATGTTTCAAGTGAGAGTAAGGTAAAAGAAGTTTCTAATGCTTCAAAAGCAAAAGAGACTTCTAATCAAACGTCCAGTTCTCGACCAACTAAAGAGAACAGCACCAACAATTCTGGGAGTGTTAGAACCCTTTCTGATAACTCTCTTCTCAAACTTTCCGATAGATACCCCCATAGGCGAAACTATTATAGTCGTCCCTCTTTTCCTGATACTCAGTATGAGGAAGATGGTTTCCAGTCTCAATCATCTCATGATGGTAGAGGCATCGTTGAATGGAATATTGATGGTCTTGCCGAACATCAAATCTATCGTGTCCTTCACGAAATGGGTGTGTGTATTACCAGTTATAAGCTGCGAAATTCTTCTGATAAAGAAGCAGCGGCCATGATCACTGCTGGTTTTACTGGTATGCTTAGGTATTGGCGGGATAATTATGTCACTGAAGAACTTAAGCTTCAAATCCTCAACGCAACCACCATTATTCCTACTGTTAAAACAGTTAGTGATATGGAAACCTCTGAATCTGAAACTAGAGAGGATGCTTGTGCCACTCTGCTCTACCACATTGCCAAACACTTTGTAGGTGAGCCAAAACTCTTCCAAGACAGGAGTCTTGAAATCCTTAACAATCTTCGTTGCCCTCGACTAAGTGACTTTAGGTGGTATAAAGACCAGTTTATGGTCAAAATTATGACTAGACCTGACTGCAATAGCGATTTCTGGAAAGACAGATTTATTAGCGGTCTTCCCCCTTTATTTGCCGAAAAGGTTAGATCAAAAATAAGAGATAGGTGTGGCGGTAAGGTACCCTATGATCTTATGGAGACATTATTAGTCTTATTAATACCACAGCTCTAGAACTATGTACGGACCTAAAACTTAAAGAGTCACCTTAAGAAAGATAGATTGACCTCCAAAGCAGAATTAGGCAGTTTCTGTAGAGACTTTGGTTATGGCAATATAGACTATCCTCCTTCTAAGCATGCTAAGAAGAAATCTAAGTCTAAGTCCTCTTATAAATCTAGAAAGCCTAGAAAAAACCAATAGGTCGTATGAACCTAAGAAGAAGAAATTTAGGAAGAAAAGACCTTCCCATAAAGAAGATGTCTGTTGGACTTGTGGTAAGTCTGGTCATAGAGCTAACAAGTGTAAATCTTCTAAAAAGAAGAAGAAGATAAACCTTTTAGGACTAGATGAGGATACTAAAGAAAAACTATTTTCTATCCTTCAGGAAAGCGAGTCTGATTCTAGCAATTCCTCTTCCGAAGAGTACAGTGACGAAGAGAATATCAACGTCGCTTATGAAACTTATGACAGTCAGTCAGAATCTGATGATTCTTGCGAAGAATCATGTGAAGGTGTCTTTTGCGGATGTCCTTCCAATACCCTTAGTATGATCACATCGGACTCCAAGGAAGTCCTTTTTGATATTATTGATCACATCAAGGATGATGAATCTCGTGCCAAGTATTTGATTGAACTCAAGAAAATTATCCTGGGTTCTGACCAAAAGAAACCTTCTTCGTCAACGGCCATAGAACCTTTTAGTATGAAACAAGTTTTCAATAGGTTTGATAAACCTGCTGAGCCCTCGATGTCTGACTTGCGTCAAGAGATGAATTCTCTTAAGCAAGAAGTTAGACCGCTAAAATCTCGTCTAGACAAAATCGAGACGGAGTCCCTTACTTCTCAAGTTCTTCATGACGCTTTTGAGAAGAATGACTCTTTTCCCGAAAAAGGATCTGATTTTCCTGGAGATCAACCTGTTGATCCAGGTCTTCTGAATAATACTGCTTCCACTAATCCCGGTCCTTCTGTGTCCACTATTAAATCTATTAGTGAACATATTCCTGTCAAAATAGTAATTGCAAAAAATTTTGTTCTTAACAAAGTTGCTTTATTTGACAGTGGAGCTGACCGTAACTGTATAGTGAAAGGTCTTATTCCTCTTAAGTACCTTGAAAAAAGTACAACTCGTTTATACTCCGCCACTGGTGAGCGAATGAAAATTGATTACAAATTGTCTAAAGCCCATATTTGTAATAACAATATTTGCTTTACAAATGATTTTGTAATCACTGAAAATATCAATGAAGATATTATTTTGGGTGTGCCATTCATTAGCCAGCTTAAACCTTATACTAATGATATAGATGGCATTCATGCTTGTATCCTCGGTCAAGAGGTATTTTTCCCTTTTGTTCAAACTCTTTCACCTAAAGAAAGTATGTTTTTAAAAGAAAAAACTATTTTTAAAATTAATTGTCTTTCTAATCATATTTCTTTTTTAAAGGCAGAGATTACTATAGAAAGAATTAAACAAACTTTAAAAACCCCGGGAATGATGTCTAAGATAGATTCCCTTCAAAAGAAGTTTGAAAATGAAGTTTGTTCAAATCTTCCTACTGCTTTTTGGAATATAAAAAAGCATTCTGTTGCATTACCTTACATTGATGGTTTTGATGAACAAAACATACCTACTAAGGCTAGGCCTATTCAAATGAACCATGAAATGGTTGAAATTTGTAAAACTGAGATTAACCATTTACTTGATAATGGTATTATTAGGCCCTCTAACTCTCCTTGGAGTTGTTCTGCTTTTTATGTTAATAATAGTGCAGAAAAGGAAAGAGGTGCACCAAGGCTTGTTATTAATTATAAGCCTTTGAATTCGGTCCTTAAATGGATCCGACATCCAATCCCTAACAAAAAGGGATCTCCTTAAACGAACTTATAAAGCAAACCTTTATAGTAAGTTCGATATGAAATCTGGATTTTGGCAAATTCAGATTAAAGAGAATGATCGTTATAAAACTGCATTCAATGTACCTTTTGGTCATTATGAGTGGAATGTTATGCCATTAGGGTTAAAAAATGCCCCTTCCGAATTTCAGAATATTATGAATAATATTTTCAATCCTTATTCTTATATGTCAATTTTTTATATTGATGATGTGTTAATATTTTCTGAGGACGTTGATTCTCATTTTAAGCATCTTTCCACATTCTTTAAAGTTGTGAAAAATAATGGTTTGGTTGTTAGTTCTAAAAAGATTAAGCTCTTTCAAACCTCTATTAGGTTTTTAGGCCATGACCTATACCAAGGTACCTACAAACCTATTTGTAGAGCCATTGAATTCTCGTCCAAATTTCCTGATGAAATTAAGGATAAGACCCAGCTTCAGAGATTCTTAGGAAGTCTTAATTATGTTGCTGACTTTATTCCTAAAGTTAGACAAACTTGTGAGCTTTTATATCTTAGGCTTAGAAAGAATCCTATACCTTGGGGAGATGAACAAACCCAAAGTGTTAAGAAGATTAAGAGATTAGTCCAAAATCTTCCTTGTTTAGGGATACCCAATCCCGATGCTTTTATGATAGTTGAAACTGATGCATCTGATATAGGATACGGAGGTATTCTAAAACAGCAAATAGACCCAAATAGTTGCGAGCAACTGGTGAGGTTTACTTCTGGTATCTGGAATAATACCCAGAAAAATTATAGTATTGTTAAAAAGGAAGTTTTATCTATAGTACTAAGTATTACTAAATTCCAGGACGATTTAGTAAACAAAGAATTTTTACTTCGGGTTGATTGCAAATCGGCCAAAGAAATTTTACAAAAAGATGTTAAAAATCTTGTTTCAAAACAAATATTTGCTAGATGGCAAGCTCTACTATCTAGTTTTGATTTCAAAATTGATTTTATAAGGGGAAAATAATTCTCTTCCAGACTTTCTAACCCGAGAATTTCTTCAGGGCCATGAAGCCATCAAAAACTAGCTCATTCAAGAATGTCAAGACTGAAAGGCAGCTATCAACAGCTAGACATTTCATTCCCACTAGTTTGGCCCTATTAAGGCCTTCCTTTCCTCCTCTTCCTAGTCCGGCCCAAAGCCAAAACAAGTTTACCGTTTTAGGAGAACTCCCAAAACTTCCAGGCCCAAAGCCTGAATCCTCCTCTCGATCCACTTCTAAGGTCCAGAACAAATCTAGTTACGAAATGAAGACCCCCGAGTCTTTTGCCCAAGCTGTGGACCCTAAAGTCCAAATTCAAAATCCTTCTTCTCAGCCCATTGAGACTTTTGAATTCTTAACCATTAAGGTTTCTCCCATCTTAGCCCTAGATAAAGAGTTTGAATCAGGTCGAGTCCAAGACCTTGTAAAGCCTTGTTACAATTCGTCCAACTACGTTGATAGTTCTGACCCTCTTCACACTCGCCTTTATTTTGAGGCCATCTTAGTTGACACAGATTCCATTGAAGTGGAACATGTTTATTCTGATAGAAATCCTGATTTTATCTTATATTCTCAATTTACAATCAGAAAGATTTTATCTCCTTTTGAATGGCATGTTGACCATCTTCTTACTCCCATACGTCTTAGTATGAACCATAAACCCCAGACATACAACTGGTATACATACCAACAAGCTTGGTATAATTTCATGTATCTTAGACCAGGTCATACTTGGTTTATTAAATACAGTCCTGAAGTTATTAAGGCCATTATTCCTAGATGGTTCTATGACTGGTGGAAGACTTTCGGAGGAAAGTTAGAAAACCTCCCACAACAATTTCTTAAGAAATTCGAAAATTTCCAAACTACACAAGAGATCACTACTCTTCCTTCCCACATTAAAATGTGTAAGTATTATATCCAAAAGAGGATTTCTTTTATTATCAGCTGGGATTTCAAAGTTGCGGAATTCGATAGGATTAGATACCTATCCAAAGAAGTAAAAGTTAAAGGTTGGATTCCAAAACCTAAGGCATCAACTCCTGATAAAGGAAAAATTATCGTGGGAAAGACATCTCCGGAAATCAGGAAGAAGCTCCAGAAGGCTCTTCAAGATATTGACAACCAGGATGAAGAAACTATTATGCAGCTTCTTGAAGAAGCTACATTGTCTGCTGAGTCAGGTAACGATGATATGTGTAATCCTAAAGGTATTGCTCACGCATATCTAGAAGGATTTTATGATTAGAATTTACTTTTCCGAAGAGTCAAGTTACTATTCGGTGGGAATGCCCACTTGTGTCCTGTGAATATCCACTTTATCACTACCTTCCAAAAGAAGGAAAAACTGAGGGGTATGCGTCTTATTATTGTCCACTAAGGTCAAGTCTAATTATTGTCCACAAAGGTCAAAACGTTGGGTCCCATGATGGTCCCCGGCTCATAAGGAATCTTATCCTTATCTTTTTTCACATGGGTTCACGTTTCTTTAATAATTAAAGAACCCCACGGTATTGTCGGCAAGATCTAAGCCGTCCACTTGTATCTAAAGAGATAAACTCTTTTGGTTTCAAAGTTCTATATAAAGACTCTCGTCTTGTAATATGAGGCAGGTCCAATTTTCCTACTTAGAAAATTTTAGGCACTTCCTCTCTCTTGTAATAATCCCTTCGTCTCTCTTGTAATAATCCTTTCGTTTTGTAATATCCCTTCATGTTCATGGAATAAAAGCTTGTTTTAAGTAAGTATTTCATCTTCTTTACTACTGTTTTACTGCTTTTATTAATTAATTTCATAATTTCCGGTCCTGTTCCCTATTGGTATCAGAGCCATGATGGCTGTATATGTATTTAGCATGAGCAACTAAATACATATACTGTCCGGAGCTCAATACTTTTGCAAATCTTAGTATAGTTATTTTGATGATATCTCATAACTTGATTAAATTATTTCTAAGTATTAAATCTTTTATCCTGTTTCATATCTGATCTATTTTGTGTGAGGTACTTATTTCTCTCTAAGTGTGTGAGGTATCCGATTAATATCCGGAGTGTACGTTGGCAAGCCTGTCCTTGTGGTCCTTGTTAGCCGCGGTAGGCGTTTATTGTGACCCTTAGGTGTTCCCGTAGCCAAGATAACTCTAGAGAGAAAAGAGGTAAAACCAAGAAAACGTTTAGATCATTATGAACCTAGATATTTAGATTTAAGACTTTTTATAATTTGATCTTTGTTATTTGCTTTTATCTGAATATCATGTACTTGTGATTTTGCACCTGTATTAGTTCCAGGACAGTATTTTAATTTTGACATGAATCAAAATATTTTGAATACTGTTAACTTATCTTCTAGATCTACTCAGATTGCTTTAACTGAGTCTAATTTGGATAACTGGAGTATCCCTGCTGAACCTTTGCATAAGATCTACCAGATAGGTCACTTTAATTTCATAATTTCAGCGTTAATGTATCTAACACATTAGGATCGTTAATATCAACAGAGAAATTAGGATAACAATTGAAATAAACAGGGCCACCTGCTAAATTACTTTCAAGTGCTCCTAACAAAGAACCATCAAAGTTAAGAAAACGTGCATCACGTAAAAGTGCACAAACAGGGATATTAAGTCCTTTTCTAAACAAAGGCTTAACAGCAACTTGCACAAGGCCAATATGCAAATAATTAAAACTAGATTTATATCTAATTATATCATGCTCGTGTAACAATTTTATAACTTCTAAAGAGTTATTAATAGCAACAGTTGATTCACATGTTTTAATATTATGCTTCTTAAT
Organism: Nicotiana benthamiana; assembly: GCA_034376525.1. Taxonomy (NCBI): domain Eukaryota; kingdom Viridiplantae; phylum Streptophyta; class Magnoliopsida; order Solanales; family Solanaceae; genus Nicotiana; species Nicotiana benthamiana. The sequence goes on from CM067330.1 coordinate 97,359,704, forward strand.
GAAATTAAAGTGACCTATCTGGTAGATCTTATGAAAAGGTTCAGCAGGGATACTCCAGTTATCCAAATTAGACTCAGTTAAAGCAATCTGAGTAGATCTAGAAGATAAGTTAACAGTATTCAAAATATTTTGATTCATGTCAAAATTAAAATACTGTTCTGGAACTAATACAGGTGCAAAATCACAAGTACATGATATTCAGATAAAAGCAAATAACAAAGATCAAATTATAAAAAGTCTTAAATCTAAATATCTAGGTTCTTAATGATCTAAACGTTTTCTTGGTTTTACCTCTTTTCTCTCTAGAGTTATCTTGGCTATGGGAACACCTAAGGGTCACAATAAACGCCTACCGCGGCTAACAAGGACCACAAGGACAGGCTTGCCAACGTACACTCCGGATATTAATCGGATACCTCACACACTTAGAGAGAAATAAGTACCTCACACAAAATAGATCAGATATGAAACAGGATAAAAGATTTAATACTTAGAAATAATTTAATCAAGTTATGAGATATCATCAAAATAACTATACTAAGATTTGCAAAAGTATTGAGCTCCGGACAGTATATGTATTTAGTTGCTCATGCTAAATACATATACAGCCATCATGGCTCTGATACCAATAGGGAACAGGACCGGAAAAGATGAAATACTTACTCGGAAATTATGAAATTAATTAATAAAAGCAGTAAAACAGTAGTAAAGAAGATGAAATACTTACTTAAAACAAGCTTTTATTCCATGAACATGAAGGGATATTACAAAACGAAAGGATTATTACAAGAGAGACGAAGGGATTATCACAAGAGAGAGGAAGTGCCTAAAATTTTCTAAGTAGGAAAATTGGACCTGCCTCATATTACAAGACGAGAGTCTTTATATAGACCTTTGACACCAAAAGAGTTTATCTCTTTAGATACAAGTGGACGGCTTAGATCTTGCCGACAATACCGTGGGGTTCTTTAATTATTAAAGAAACGTGAACCCATGTGAAAAAAGATAAGGATAAGATTCCTTATGACCCGGGGACCATCATGGGACCAAACTTTTTGACCTTTGTGGACAATAATTAGACTTGACCTTAGTGGACAATAATAAGACGCATACCCCTCAGTTTTTCCTTCTTTTGGAAGGTAGTGATAAAGTGGGTATTCACAGGACACAAAGTGGGCATTCCCAAAAAATAGTAACTTGACTCTTCGGAAAAGTAAATTCTAATCATAAAATCCTTCTAGATATGCTTGAGCAATACCTTTAGGATTACACATATCATCGTTACCTGACTCAGCAGACGATGTAGCTTCTTCAAGAAGCTGCATAATAGTTTATTCATCCTGGTTGTCAATATCTTGAAGAGCCTTCTGGAGCTTCTTCCTGATTTCTGCTTTGGATGACTTGGACTGTGGAGATGTCTTTCCCACGATAATTTTTCCTTTATCAGGAGTTGATGCCTTAGATTTTGGAATCCAACCTTTAACTTTTACTTCTTTGGATAGGTATCTAATCCTATCGAATTCCGCAACTTTGAAATCCCAGCTGATAATTAAAGAAATCCTCTTTTGGATATAATACTTACACATTTTAATGTGGGAAGGAAGAGTAGTGATCTCTTGTGTAGTTTGGAAATTTTCGAATTTCTTAAGAAATTGTTGTGGGAGGTTTTCTAACTTTCCTCCGAAAGTCTTCCACCAGTCATAGAACCATCTAGGAATAATGGCCTTAATAACTTCAGGACTGTATTTAATAAACCAAGTATGACCTGGTCTAAGATACATGAAATTATACCAAGCTTGTTGGTATGTATACCAGTTGTATGTCTGGGGTTTATGGTTCATACTAAGACGTATGGGAGTAAGAAGATGGTCAACATGCCATCCAAAAGGAGATAAAATCTTTCTGATTGTAAATTGAGAATATAATATAAAATCAGGATTTCTATCAGAATAAACATGTTCCACTTCAATGGAATCTGTGTCAACTAAGATGGCCTCAAAATAAAGGCGAATGTGAAGAGGGTCAGAACTATCAACGTAGTTGGACGAATTGTAACAAGGCTTTACAAGGTCTTGGACTCGACCTGATTCAAACTCTTTATCGAGGGCTAAGATGGGAGAAACCTTAATGGTTAAGAATTCAAAAGTCTCAATGGGCTGAGAAGAAGGATGTTGAATTTGGACTTTAGGGTCCACAGCTTGGGCAAAAGACTCGGGGGTCTTCATTTCGTAACTAGATTTGTTCTGGACCTTAGAAGTGGATCCAGAGGAGGATTCAGGCTTTGGGCCTGGAAGTTTTGGGAGTTCTCCTAAAACGGTAAACTTGTTTTGGCTTTGGGCCGGACTAGGAAGAGGAGGAAAGGAAGGCCTTAATAGGGCCAAACTAGTGGGAATGAAAGGTCTAGCTGTTGATAGCTGCCTTTCAGTCTTGACATTCTTGAATGGGCTAGTTTTTGATGGCTTCATGGCCCTGAAGAAATTCTCGGGTTAGAAAGTCTGGAAGAGAATTATTTTCCCCTTTTATAAAATCAATTTTGAAATCAAAACTAGATAGTAGAGCTTGCCATCTAGCAAATATTTGTTTTGAAACAAGATTTTTAACATCTTTTTGTAAAATTTCTTTGGCCGATTTGCAATCAACCCGAAGTAAAAATTCTTTGTTTACTAAATCGTCCTGGAATTTAGTAATACATAGTACTATAGATAAAACTTCCTTTTTAACAGTACTATAATTTTTCTGGGTATTATTCCAGATACCAGAAGTAAACCTCACCAGTTGCTCGCAACTATTTGGGTCTATTTGCTGTTTTAGAATACCTCCGTATCCTATATCAGATGCATCAGTTTCAACTATCATAAAAGCATCGGGATTGGGTATCCCTAAACAAGGAAGATCTTGGACTAATCTCTTAATCTTCTTAACACTTTGGGTTTGTTCATCTCCCCAAGGTATAGGATTCTTTCTAAGCCTAAGATATAAAGGCTCACAAGTTTGTCTAACTTTAGGAATAAAGTCAGCAACATAACTAAGACTTCCTAAGAATCTCTGAAGCTGGGTCTTATCCTTAATTTCATCAGGAAATTTGGACGAGAATTCAATGGCTCTACAAATAGGTTTGTAGGTACCTTGGTATAGGTCATGGCCTAAAAACCTAATGGAGGTTTGAAAGAGCTTAATCTTTTTAGAACTAACAACCAAACCATTATTTTTCACAACTTTAAAGAATGTGGAAAGATGCTTAAAATGAGAATCAACGTCCTCAGAAAATATTAACACATCATCAATATAAAAAATTGACATATAAGAATAAGGATTGAAAATATTATTCATAATATTCTGAAATTCAGAAGGGGCATTTTTTAACCCAAATGGCATAACATTCCACTCATAATGACCAAAAGGTACATTGAATGCAGTTTTATAACGATCATTCTCTTTAATCTGAATTTGCCAAAATCCAGATTTCATATCGAACTTACTATAAAGGTTTGCTTTATAAGTTCGTTTAATGAGATCCCTTTTGTTAGGGATTGGATGTCGGATCCATTTAAGGACCGAATTCAAAGGCTTATAATTAATAACAAGCCTTGGTGCACCTCTTTCCTTTTCTGCACTATTATTAACATAAAAAGCAGAACAACTCCAAGGAGAGTTAGAGGGCCTAATAATACCATTATCAAGTAAATGGTTAATCTCAGTTTTACAAATTTCAACCATTTCATGGTTCATTTGAATAGGCCTAGCCTTAGTAGGTATGTTTTGTTCATCAAAACCATCAATGTAAGGTAATGCAACAGAATGCTTTTTTATATTCCAAAAAGCAGTAGGAAGATTTGAACAAACTTCATTTTCAAACTTCTTTTGAAGGGAATCTATCTTAGACACCATTCTCGGGGTTTTTAAAGTTTGTTTAATTCTTTCTATAGTAATCTCTGCCTTTAAAAAAGAAATATGATTAGAAAGACAATTAATTTTAAAAATAGTTTTTTCTTTTAAAAACATACTTTCTTTAGGTGAAAGAGTTTGAACAAAAGGGAAAAATACCTCTTGACCGAGGATACAAGCATGAATGCCATCTATATCATTAGTATAAGGTTTAAGCTGGCTAATGAATGGCACACCCAAAATAATATCTTCATTGATATTTTCAGTGATTACAAAATCATTTGTAAAGCAAATATTGTTATTACAAATATGGGCTTTAGACAATTTGTAATCAATTTTCATTCGCTCACCAGTGGCGGAGTATAAACGAGTTGTACTTTTTTCAAGGTACTTAAGAGGAATAAGACCTTTCACTATACAATTACGGTCAGCTCCACTGTCAAATAAAGCAACTTTGTTAAGAACAAAATTTTTTGCAATTACTATTTTGACAGGAATATGTTCACTAATAGATTTAATAGTGGACACAGAAGGACCGGGATTAGTGGAAGCAGTATTATTCAGAAGACCTGGATCAACAGGCTGATCTCCAGGAAAATCAGATCCTTTTTCGGGAAAAGAGTCATTCTTCTCAAAAGCGTCATGAAGAACTTGAGAAGTAAGGGATACCGTCTCGATTTTGTCTAGACGAGATTTTAACTGTCTAACTTCTTGCTTAAGAGAATTCATCTCTTGACGCAAGTCAGACATCGAGGGCTCAGCAGGTTTATCAAACCTATTGAAAACTTGTTTCATACTAAAAGGTTCTATGGCCGTTGACGAAGAAGGTTTCTTTTGGTCAGAACCCAGGATAATTTTCTTGAGTTCAATCAAATACTTGGCACGAGATTCATCATCCTTGATGTGATCAATAATATCAAAAAGGACTTCCTTGGAGTCCGATGTGATCATACTAAGGGTATTGGAAGGACATCCGCAAAAGACACCTTCACATGATTCTTCGCAAGAATCATCAGATTCTGACTGACTGTCATCAGTTTCATAAGCGACGTTGATATTCTCTTCGTCACTGTACTCTTCGGAAGAGGAATTGCTAGAATCAGACTCGCTTTCCTGAAGGATAGAAAAGAGTTTTTCTTTAGTATCCTCATCTAGTCCTAAAAGGTTTATCTTCTTCTTCTTTTTAGAAGATTTACACTGGTTAGCTCTATGACCAGACTTACCACAAGTCCAACAGACATCTTCTTTATGGGAAGGTCTTTTCTTCCTAAATTTCTTCTTCTTAGATTCATACGACCTATTGGTTTTTTCTAGGCTTTCTAGATTTATAAGAGGACTTAGACTTAGATTTCTTCTTAGCATGCTTAGAAGGAGGATAGTCTATATTGCCATAACCAAAGTCTCTACAGAAACTGCCTAATTCTGCTTTGGAGGTCAATCTATCTTTCTTAAGGTGACTCTTAAGTTTTAGGTCCGTACATAGTTCTAGAGCTGTGGTATTAATAAGACTAATAATGTCTCCATAAGATCATAGGGTACCTTACCGCCACACCTATCTCTTATTTTTTATCTAACCTTTTCGGCAAATAAAGGGGGAAGACCGCTAATAAATCTGTCTTTCCAGAAATCGCTATTGCAGTCAGGTCTAGTCATAATTTTGACCATAAACTGGTCTTTATACCACCTAAAGTCACTTAGTCGAGGGCAACGAAGATTGTTAAGGATTTCAAGACTCCTGTCTTGGAAGAGTTTTGGCTCACCTACAAAGTGTTTGGCAATGTGGTAGAGCAGAGTGGCACAAGCATCCTCTCTAGTTTCAGATTCAGAGGTTTCCATATCACTAACTGTTTTAACAGTAGTAATAATGGTGGTTGCGTTGAGGATTTGAAGCTTAAGTTCTTCAGTGACATAATTATCCCACCAATACCTAAGCATACCAGTAAAACCAGCAGTGATCATGGCCGCTGCTTCTTTATCAGAAGAATTTCGCAGCTTATAACTGGTAATACACACACCCATTTCGTGAAGGACACGATAGATTTGATGTTCGGCAAGACCATCAATATTCCATTCAACGATGCCTCTACCATCATGAGATGATTGAGACTGGAAACCATCTTCCTCATACTGAGTATCAGGAAAAGAGGGACGACTATAATAGTTTCGCCTATGGGGGTATCTATCGGAAAGTTTGAGAAGAGAGTTATCAGAAAGGGTTCTAACACTCCCAGAATTGTTGGTGCTGTTCTCTTTAGTTGGTCGAGAACTGGACGTTTGATTAGAAGTCTCTTTTGCTTTTGAAGCATTAGAAACTTCTTTTACCTCACTCTCACTTGAAACATGAAAGTTGGCTAGTTTTTCGGTAATCTGTTCAACCAGTTTACCAGAGACAGAGATATTTTCGCTAAGTTTAGGAAACAATTCCCGGCGAAATTCAGGAGGCTTGAATATGGGATTAGACTCTATAGTACTATTTGTACTAGGCCTAGGGATACTTAGACTAGGAGTTAGTCTAGGATTTGTTTCTTCAATTTGAAGGGAAACAGTGTGCAACAACTTGTTAGTGTAATTGTTTTGTTCGACAATTTTGTCTATGTCCGCATTAGAGGGTGTACTCGTAGGATTACTGCTTTTGAGTTTAAAAGGAGAAGCAGAAACAATGGTGTTAGAATGAGGAATTTTAATTCCTTCAAGAGGAGGGGCGACAGACTCAACAACCTTGTTGGTTTGAGTATACCACTTATTAACCAGAACTTGTAAAGACTCATTCTGGTCATCCAATTTTCCAGTGATTTCAAACCACTTAAAATATTCAATATCACACTTCAAGCGCTTCATATCGGAAATCCATTGTTTTCCAAAAATCGCTTGCTGACTCTTCGAATAGGTAGCCGTGTACCATTTGACCCTTAAAGCGTTTTTAGGGTCAAGCCAGAGTCTTTTCAAAGCGGTAAGATTAGGGGTATAATCTTCCTCGATTTTAATGACATGAAGGCCAGGGTCTGAACTTTGCCTTGGAGGCGCCATATCAGACTCTGTGGGACTAGAGGGTTCCTGAATAGGTTCTTGAACTTGAGTTTTATAAAAAACTTTTGGGATATCTCCCGAAAAATCTACACCATCAACTTGACTATTAATAACAGATTTATTAATAGCAGATCTAAAGGAGCAAGAACGAGTAAATACTTCTTCCCGGGGGTTTGAAGAAGTAGAACCTACGGTGAAACTTCTACGAGGTCGAGAGTTCAGAAATTTAAGGTCAACTGAACCATCGGAGTTTTGGATGATTCGTTCTATTTGGCGATTCTCTGTATGAGAGGATACAGGTTGGGTAATGGCTTCAAAGTGCCAATCTGTATTGGCTAAAAGGTCATTCCACTGAAGAAGGCGAGGAACAAAGATGGTACTGTGTTCACCCGGGGTTCTTGGCAGGGCTATCCATATATGATTTGTGTTTTGGCTTGTGTCTCCCTTATGGTTGTTATTTATGGTAGTTACTGTATGATATTATTGCAAGCTATTTTATTTATGTTTCTTATGTTTAGATAATTATTTACGCTATTTCTACTGGAGTTACTAATGCTCTTTTGTTTTTGTTTTTGTTTTTGTTTTTCCTTTTCTTCACTGAGCCGAAGGTCGATTGGAACATCCTCTCTGCCATTTCGGGTAGGGGTAAGGCTCGTCTACATATTACCCTCCCCAGACCCCACTTTGTGGGACTATACTGGGTAGTTGTTGTTGTTGTTGTAATTAAAGTCTTACCACAAAGTATTCTCTCTCAATATATATAACATTTTTTACTTCTATATACCAGATCGTACAAGCCTCAAGTTAGCTATGCCATTGAGTGTACTGTCCCCAACTCCCCACAAAGCCATAATTCATGATCCACCAATCCAGTAATTGATATCAGTTATGAGAAGAATGTATAGACACTTCACCACGCAAACTAGTATCTTTTAATCACGTCGTCCCCCATTACATTTCTTATTTTAATATGCCCCTGTATACGTCAGTGGTGCCACACATAACTTATTCCCGTAATTACTCTCTCTACCAACGCGTACCTATTACGCTACATGACTTAATAGGGGTGCCACTCATAACTTATTCCTGTACCGCTTACCCTAGCTAAACCATGTGACGTTCATTCCCTTTCGTCTAATTTCCAAGGGAACCTGACACCAGTTTTACTGGCCACCCACATAGATATTTTCAACTCAAGAATATACATGTAGACAACAACTAACAACCCAGTATACCCCTACAGATGGAGTCTGGGGAGAGTAATAAGTACGCAGACCTTACCTCTACCCCAAGGGGCAAAGAGGCTGTTTCTAGGAGACCCTCGGCTCAAGAAGGAAACAAGTGACAGAAACACGTGACGATACATTAGTACTAGCAATAGACTCATAATAAAGAACATAAAATACACAACATAACATAAAGTAACAAAATAACAACAATATAAGGAATATAAGAAATATGAGAAAAAGTAAAGTATACTAATATCTAGAATATAAAGCACTGCATCAGTAGCTGATCAGTGGCATCCTAAGCCTAACTCCTAACTGTCTAGTCTTACTCTAGCGTCTTGTAGAAATATTCCCAACTTCCTCCTAACCTACAACGTTAATGCTCGACCTCTACAAACCCCTGTCAAGGGCCATGTCCTCGGTAACCCTAAGTCGTGTCATGTCCTGCCTTATTACCTCTCCCAATACTTCTTAGGTCTCCCTCTACCTCTCTTCATGCCCCCCACCTTCAGTCGCTCAAAACTTCTCACTGGTGCATCAGTGCTCCTCCTCTGAATGTGCCCGAACCATCTGAGTCATGCTTCTCGCATCTTGTCCTCCATGGCCGCCACGCCTACTCTCTCTCGAATATCTTCATTCTTAATCTTATCCATCCTTCTATGCCACACATCCACCTCAACATCCTCATCTGTGCTACTTGCATCTTCTGGGTGTGTGAGTTCTTAATCGGCCAACACCCGGTCCCATACAACATGGCCGGTCTAATCACTGCTCTATAAAACTTACCTTTTAGTAACGGTGGCACTTTCTTATCACACAGGACTCCCGTTGCTAATGTCCACTTCATCCACCCTACCCCTATACGATGTGTGACATCCTCGTTGATCTCCCCGGTCCCCTGAATAATTGACCCAAGGTACTTGAAACTACCCCTCTGAGGGATGACTTGGGAGTCAAGCCTCACTTCCACTCCCGCGTCCGTTGGCTGGGGCCCAAATTTACACTCGAGATATTCTGTCTTCGTCCTGCTCAACTTGAAACCTTTAGACTCAAGGGTCTGTCTCCAAACCTCTAGCTTCTCGTTGACGCCACGCCTTATCACGTCAATTAGGACTATATCATCAGCAAAATAGCATACACCATGGCACATCCCCTTGAATATTGTGCGTTATGGCATCCATCACCAGGGCAAATAGGAAAGGGCTAAACGCAGACCCTTGGTGCAACCCCGTAACAACCAGAAAATGCTCGAAGTCATCTCCTATTGTTCTAACCCGAGTCTTAGCTCCATCATACATGTCTTTAATCACCCTAATGTAGGCAACCGAGACCCCTTTAACCTTTAAGCATCTCCATAAGACCTCCCTAGGGACCATATTGTACGCTTTCTCTAGATCGATAAACACCATGTGGTGATCCTTCTTCTTATCCCTGTATTGTTCCACCATCTTCCTAATAAGGTGGATAGCCTCTGTGGTAGATCGCACTGGCATGAACCCGAATTGATTGTCTGAAATGGACACCGTCCTTCGCACTCTCATTTCTACCACTCTCTCCCAGACTTTCATGGTATGATTCAGTAGTTTGATACCCCTATAGTTGTTACAGCTCTGGATATCGCCTTTGTTCTATATAACGGGACCATTGTACTCCACCGTTCTTCAGGCATCCTATTAGTCTTGAATATAACATTAAACATCCTAGTAAGTCATTCCAAGTCTGCTCTGCCCACACACTCCCAAAGTTCAACCGGAGTTTCGTCTGGCCCAGTAGCTCTGCCCTCCTCATCTTATGCATTGCCTCCATGACCTCATTGACCTCAATGTCCCTACAATCACTTATCTCATATGGGCTGTCGGCATTTCGCAAATCACCTAGTACAATATCCTGATCCCCTTCTCCATTCAGAAGTTTATGAAAGTAGATTTGTCATCTCCTCTTAATCTGGTCATCCCCCATCAAAACTTTACCGTCATCATCTTTTATGCACCTCACTTGGTCCAGATCCCAAGCCGTCCTCTCTCTCACCTTAGCGAGTCGAAATAGCTTCTTCTCCTCGCCTTTGTTCCCTAGCTCCTCATACAGATGAGCAAAAGCTGCCGTCTTAGCCTCCATAACTGCCATCTTCGTCTCCCTCCTAGCAAACTTATATCTCTCATCGTAGATAATTTGTCAAAAATAAACCATCTAGATGTGATTGTTTTGCATCATCATTTTGATTTTTGAATGATAACATTAACTGATACATGATATAGCTAATTAATTCGATATAATCAGGCTCATATACCACAAGTTAAAGAAAATAGACAAGTTGTGCCCACTAGCGGAGGCAGGATCTCCACGAAGGGAGTTCAAAATTTTTTTTTTAGCTTGTGGGAGTTGAACCTATGACCGTATGAAGGTTTTGAACCCCCTTGACCACTAAACTACACTTTTGGGTTGTGTTAAGGGGGTTCAAAACTTAATATATATAGGTAAAACCAGATTTTGCCTCATATACACAGTGTAATTGTAACTTAATTTTGTCTTCTGACCCCTAAATCCGCCCCTGGTTGTGCCATGGAACTTTCAACTTTAATCACATATTTGGAATATAATTTTTGTAATATTTGGAATAGAATTTTCAAAAAAAGAATATTTGGAATAGAATTTTATCATATGCGAACAAATATGGCACCTGTAACCATGCGCGGACGGTGCTCTGCATGACATCCTGAATTGTAAATAAGCGGCCACGAACCGCTTCTTGCTCTTCAATCATCTGTCTTGTACTTTTTAATATTCCTTGAAGCAAACTCCTTACAGCATTTCCCCTCAGATGTTGGAGAAGCTCGACTACAATCTCCTCTCTTGCATGTAAAGACCATTTTACCCGTATAACCTTGACGAAAAAGAGAGCATATTGGTTCAAGTCTAACACATAACATGCTTTTAAACAGTAGGCTGAAATACAAAATCCTCTCAAAGATAAAAAGGAAGTTCATGATATTCCTATACCGTGAATAAATCAAGGGAACTAGTTGAGAAGACCTGAATGACATGTATAGTGTTAGACTTATTTTCAAATGTTTAAATTGTCTTTGTTGTACGTTTCACCACAAATCGAAGCGTTATACTACGACTCAGGAGGAAGAGTCTCACAGAGCGACGAGCTTTCTTAGAATGTAAAATCAGTTGCTTTTCTACATTTCTCTTATTCTAATTGGATTTGGTATCAATCGGAATAAGCACGGTTTTTATGCTTTGAGGGATCAATTTCCTGCAACCATGAAACTAAAGGTACCTGCGTTGAAAGCCTTCTAATTTCTTGATTCAAAATTATACTGAACAAGTGCATATCTTCATAGGTTCTCCTGTTCAACGGGGTTTACTTCATAAGTTAATAATGGACGTGAGTAACTAAACCAAGTGCTATGTACTTTTAGTTTCATTGCAAAAACAGTCCATAGACATGAGAGCGAAAACCTGTTCATGAACTTTAGTTCAGCTTCATCAGCTGCCCCAAAAATATACTTCCGAAATAACCTAAAACAAACGCATGTTAGATAGTTGAAGAAAATCCAGTCATAAGTTCCAAGCAAGTCTAATTCAAAGTGAGGAAATCATAGGTAAATTCAGCTGTCAACCAGAGATCAGAGTCTAAAGCAGTCGATAAATTTCTATAGCGCCTGCGACAAATTCAAGCAATTAGAAACAAAGAGTAAATTTTACAATCTTTAATAAAGTTAAGAAGCATCAAATGTAAAGGTCAAAGAGAGTAGTTAGATGGAACAGAAGCAAACGAATTGTATTAAGTATAAAAATTAAAATAAATCTTTCAATAAATAGAAAAACCAAAACTGTCACTGTCTAGCAGTGCATTAAAACGTCCACCTACAATTTTTTTTGGTGTGTGTAAGATCGTCCACCTTCAAATTAAACAAGTGAAAATAAGGTTATATCATGAACATGTTTGCTCGGATGGTACTTGTTCCCATCGAAAGCACTCCTATTTACTCTGGATAACTTGTATTTGCTGAATATGTTTAATATAATTGATACCATCTAAAGAAAGAAAAGAACAAGAAAGATGCCGTTTCACTGAGATGGAGAAACATCAAAAGGTGACACGAAGCCAGCAAGAAGACGCAATTTGTTAAAATCGAGCGGAACTTGCAAGACGTGAAACAGTATTAAGAAAAGAAATATGTGCAGATTAACTAAAGCAACAGTTAAATAGTGGAAAACCTTTAAATTAAGAAGAAACAAAAGAAGAAAATTGAATAACCAAAAAAACCAAAAGGAAAAGATAATTGTAATAGTGATCCTTAAAAGGGAACCTATGCCAAAAGAGTTACAAACCAAAAGAAAAAAACAAGAAATGTAGAAAATTCATATTTTTTGTAGAGTCAAAGCTATTACGGTAATCAATAATATCTCCCTTTTCAACCGGCTTCAAGCTTTTTATATTGGAAATGGAATATAATATGGTTCAGATGAATTCAATAGATTTTGGCAAATAACAATACAATGAACATGAGGTCGTTGGTTTGCTAGAACATGCAGTCAGAACAAGTGGGTATATTTTAACATAATGAATTCTGAAACACAATAGAACATGAAACAAGGGAAAATTGACACCTGTCATCCCACCGGGCCAGGCGACAAGTTAGGAGTGCTACAACCTCATGAATTGTTCGTGGGACATTACAAGAGCCCGCAGCGAGTAGCTCCTACACACCACATCATTAAACTATGAGAAATCTATAATAAAACAATCCAAGCATAAACTGTCTCCACTCTCCGGTAATGTCAAACAGATGATCGACAGAAGGATAGCTTGCTACATACTCATTGACAAACCTGAACTTCTGCAATACCTAACACGTTGATATTTGATGCAGATCCTTTAACATGCAATGCAGTTAACAAGAAATTGTGTGCTTGCCATGATCGTAAAACAACTGGTATATCATCTTCTTCAATAAAAGGATCACCAACTGACTGCCCCAAGAGCTCAAATAGTAGTCCACCAGCAACTCTAACCGGCACCTGAGCCCAACATCGCAAGAAGTGAAAGGTTATAGAAGCTCAAATCTGTGACACTAGTTTCCATAGGAAAATATAATAATCATTGTAATACAGATACAATTATTTGAACATTAATTGTGAGCACCCAATCAAGAGGTTGTGAGTTCGAGTCATCCCAAGAGCAAGGTGGGGAGTTCTTGGAGGGAGGAATGCTGAGGGTCTATCGGAAACAGTCTCTCTATCCCAAAGTAGAGGTAAGGTCTACGTTCACACTACCCTCCCCAGACCCCACTCGTGGGATTATACTGGGTTGTTGTTGTTGTTTATTTATTTAAACATTAAATCCTTTAATGATTTATCACGCATTCCTCCTTCAATTCAACCAGAAATATTGATTTTCCTATTACAAACTCTCATGTATTTAGGCCACTAGAACTTTTAGGTCCAAATTTAAACCTCAACTAAGAGCCAAAATATTTAAATAAACGTTTAGAAAAAGCAAAAAGCTGTCTGTCGTAGCTCGATTTTTTCCTTCTTTTTCCACCATAGTTTTTTGTTCAAAATATACTCTTTTTATATCATTGTTCTTAGCAGAGTTCACAAAAATAAAATTGGCACGAATAAAAGAAGATCCCTGAACACCTCAGACACAACATAACGAACTCTTGTGGGATGATGCTTTCTAAGTTGATAGAGGCACTGACTTTTAATGATGTTCTTAAGAAATAAGCTACCATAATATGAACTAGGTTTTCGGATAGAGTTAGGCCCATGATCCATTTTCTCAACATGATATTAGAAACTCATCTTTTTATTTACTCAATGTTAGGTCTCATCCATGTTATATTGCTCATGCTCCAAATGTCCAGTCCTAGGTGTGAGAAGGGTGTTAGAATGTCCAAATTGGTTGAAGGAATAAGTTATTGTCTCCTTAAATGGTTTAGGAATCCTTAACTTAGGAGCTAGTTTTTAGAGTTGAGTTACGTGCAAGATCCATAAATACGGTATTAGAGTTAGACCCATCTCTATTCTTTCTTTACCCAATGTTAGGCCCCCAAGTTATATTGTCCACGCTCTAGCGTGTCCAACCCTGGCGCAAGGAATGAGCTATTTATTTTCTTATATGGCCTTGGGCGATCCTCACATCATGAACTAGCTTTTGAGGTTCAGCTCAAGGTCCGTTTTCTCAAAAAAGTCAAACTGTGGAGAGAAAATGGTCTACAAAATCAAATGACTGGTTGCTAGGTTAAAAGACAGAATATGTAACCTCAATGTTCTTAAAAAACGGTGTTGGATCACTTTAAGCATGCCATTTAGCAAAGATAAGATCCCATTACGGACTGTCTACATTCGTTCCTCCCCTACTATCCCAGTTGTAATGTCATAAAGAGCAATATATACATGTAATATGTACCTACCAATGTAGTACATCGGGCTTGTCTAAGAATCTTTTGGTTCTTATTCTGAGCAGCCTCTAGAAGGCCTAGAAGCAGTGGCTGGTCAGTTATATATTTTATAAGATAAAACACCATTACTTGCATTTCTTCTTTCCAAGATCAGATGCTTCTCTAGGTCATTTTAAGGACCAATAGTTTACCTCCTGATGTAGTTTTAACCCTCATAAAGATCTACATACTAAAAATTAAAAGGAAGGAAAATTCCCAGAGTATCATGGCAGATTATGCAACAGGTTAGATATCATGTTGCTATTAGGAGCAAAAAGAAGGTTTAATCTTCCCAAAGTTGTTAGCAGTATAGCATACTTGAGTGTAAACTTATACAACCGAAATACCTCATAGAGAAGGTGCTTCATACGTTCACTAATCAGCTTGCTTTCATCTCTCAAGGCAATACTTATGGCAGGATGTAGCCACTGAGCATTGTTCAACCATGCATTGACGAAAGGATGACCTGCAGCTACATGACACCACCAAGTTGGTCCAACCGGGCGTTCCCAGTATGGAGCTGCAACATCTGCTACAGTGACATCATCTTCCTCATCGGTAAGCTCAAGAGGCTGAGAGGCCCAATCAGTATCAACATGCACTGTCTGAAGCAGCTCAGATATTCTAGCCCAGCCTATTGGTATCCAGTAATTACCAGAAGATCTTTCTCGGGGATTGTAAGGATAATCTTGTTGATAACCTTGGACATGCGGGTTCTCAATATCAACATATCCAGACTCTGTATAATAAGGTTCTATAAACTGATCCTTGTCGACATCTTGGGGTGAGGAATAACTTGCTCGACTTTTAGATAGTGGTGGCTTTTTAGGTTCCCTGGCAGCATAATGTCGTGTAGAGTGATTTTTAAAAGTGGATCTTGATTCATTTGTCTTCCGTTGGCCACGGACAAATTCAAAGGCACAAAGCAGGCCATCTGTCCATAACTCACTTCCCAGCGTGACATCTCTGGACAGTTGCTGTTTATGATTCTCTTGGTTCTTCATTCCATTGCTCATTTCTGCACTCTCGTGAGTAGCACTACTCATTTAGCTCCCCCTTTTAGTTTCAGCTTAGCAAGCATTCCTGAAATACTCAGCAATAGATGGACTCATGTCTGAAAAAGGTCACAAAATAAAGGAAGACAACAACGATAGGAATCATAGATTATCAGCATAATTTGAGGATTGCAAGTGTTAACATTTTGCCTAGACCAGATTACGTTTGTAATGTAATCTCATGAAAAACCATTTTAACAAAAAAATTGAGTTACTCCAATTATCCGATCGATTCGAGCAACAAAAGGTAATACCATTATGTCATAAAAACTAAAGGTATACTAAGACCAAAGGAACTAATGTTGCTGATATGAAAGCTAAGTTGCTCGGACTCGGGGCGGGACATTTGATACGGTCACGGATCGAGGTGTCGGATTCGGCAAAATCCAAATTTTGAGATTCGAGGGTGCGGATCCAGGCGAGTGCGAGGGTTCGGCCAAAAAAAATTCAAAATTATAAAAAATAGAGCTATAAGAGAAAAAGAAAGCGATTCAAGGCCTTCCACCAACTCTCCTTCTATATCGCTTCTACTGTCTACCAGAAGTCCAAACTCAGAACACGCCCCCTTGGATTCTTGGTTTGTCTGAAACACAAAGCAACAAATATGAGACAAAAGTACTACAATATTGAAGGTATGCCATTTCCCATGTGTTAAATATGTTTCATTTTTAATTTTGAGAAATCAAAATCTCAATTTCCCCCTAAATTTGTCGATTGACTCAGGTAAAAGTATCTGAAGTTAAGTTGACCGAATCCGGGACGTATTCCTCTCCCTCACCCTCTCCTATCCCATACGGCACCAAAAACGACGAGTCCGCACAGCTTAGTATGATAAATATATCACTCCACCACTTCAATACCAACTAAAGAGATTGTGAGAAAGGACGGGAGAAAAACATTATTATTGATTAATTATGACAATGATACATTGAGCCCTATGTGTGTATGTGTATGTATGTATATATACATATATAAATATATATATAATATATGTCCTACTCCTAAATACTTATGGGATTACATGTCCTACTCCTAATAATATGGGATTAGGGTTATTTACTACTATTTATACAATGACACTAACACTCCCCCTCAAGCTGGTGCATATAAATCATATGTACCGAGCTTGTTACATATATAACTAATACGAGGACCAGTGAGGGACTTGGTGAAAATATCAGCAAGTTGATCATTCGACTTCACAAATTTGTAGCAATATCTCCTGAGAGTATCTTTTCTCTAACAAAGTGGCAGTCAATCTCGATATGTTTAGTTCTCTCATGGAACACCGGATTTGACGCACTATGAAGAGTAGCTTGGTTATCACACACAAGTCCCATCTGACTAATCTCTCCAAATTTCAACTCCTTAAGCAACTGTTTGATCCAAATTAGCTCACATGTCGCCATAGCCATTGCTCGATATTCTGCTTCTGCACTAGACCGAGCAACCACATTCTGTTTCTTGCTTTTCCAAGACACCAAATTTCCTCCTACTAAGACACACTATCCAGACGTAGAAGGTCTACCAGAAGGTGATCCTGCCCAATCAGCACCTGAGTATCCAACGATCTGCTCATGGCCTCGATTTTCAAATAATAAGCATTTGCCTGGAGCTGATTTTATATACCGAAGAATGCGGATAACTGCATGCCAATGACTATAACAGGTAGAATCCATAAACTGACTCACAACACTCACAAGAAAGGAAATGTCAGGTCTAGTCACTGTGAGGTAATTTAATTTACCAACCAACCGCCTATATCTTGCAGGATCGCTAAGAGGCTCCCCCTGTCCTGGCAGAAGTTTAGAATTTGGATCCATCAGGGTGTCAACAGGTCTACAACCTGTCGTTCCTGTTTCCTCAAGAATATCTAAAGCATACTTCGGTTGTGAGATCACAATACCTGACCTAGACTAAGCGACCTCAATACCCAGAAAATACTTTAATCTGCCCAGATCCTTAGTCTGAAAGTGCTGAAAGAGATGTTGCTTTAACTTACTAATACCATCCTGATCATTGCCGGTAATAACAATATGGTCAACATAAACGACCAGATAAATACAGAGATTTGAAGCAGAATGTCGATAAAATACAGAGTGATCAGCTTCACTACGAGTCATACCAAACTCCTGAATAACAGTGCTGAACTTACCAAACCAGGATCGAGGAGACTGTTTTAGACCATAGAGGGATCGGCGCAACCGACATACAAGGTACTAGACTCCCCCTGAGCAACAAAACCAGGTGGTTGCTCCATATAAACCTCATCCTCAAGGTCACCGTAAAGAAAAACATTCTTAATGTCCAACTGATAGAGAGGCCAATGGCGAACAACATCCATGGATAAAAAAAGGCGGACCGATGCAATTTTAGCTACGGGAGAGAAAGTATCACTGTAATCGAGACCAAATATCTGAGTATACCCTTTGGCAACAAGACGAGCCTTAAGTCGATCAACTTGGCCATCTGGACCAACTTTGGCTGCATACACCCAATGACAACCAACAGCCGATTTACCCGAAGGAAAAGGAACAAGCTTCCCAAGTGCCACTCGTATATAAAGCAGACATCTCGTCAATCATAGCCTGTCACCATTCGGGATGAGACAGAGCTTCATCTATCGACTTAGGAATGGAAATAGAGGACAAAGTTAACACAAATGCATAATGGGATGATGAGAGACGATGGTAACTTAAACCGATATAATGATGATTAGGATTAACTGTGGACCGTATATCTTTTCGTAGTGCAATCGGTTGATTAAGAGGAGACAAGTCCGCAACATTAGCAGGGTCAGGTACAGGACGTGAATCAGCTGAGCCTGATGCTTGGGGCGGACGGCGATGATAAGTCAGGAGTGGTGGAGCTGTAAAAGGTTGAACTCGACTAGGTGGTGACACTAGAGTTAGTGGTGGCACTAGACTCGGTGGTGATACTTGAGCTATAGGTGGTGAAGTTGTAACTGGAACTGTAAGCGGTTAAGCTATGGAGGAAGGTGAATGTGAGATAGGGACTGAATCTCCAAAAAAAGGGACAGGTAGCACCTCAGAAATATCTAAGTGATTAACTGGACCTGTGAAGTATGATTAGGTTTCAAAGAAGGTAACATCAGCAGACATAAGAAATCACTGAAAGCTAGGAGAATAACATCGATATCCCTTTTGCGTTCTCGAGTAACCCAGAAATATGCACTTAAGAGCACGAGGAGCTAACTTATCTTTTCCTGGAGTAAGGTCATGAACAAAACAGGTACTCCCAAAGACACAGGGTGGAAGAGAGAACAAAGGTAAGTGGGAAATAGGACAAAGAATGGAACATGATTTTGGATAGCTGAAGATGGCATACGATTAATAAGATAACAAGATGTAAGAACTGCATCCTCCCAAAAACGCAGCGGAACATGAGATTGTATGAGTAGGGTATGAGCAGTTTCAATAAGATGTCTATTCTTTCTTTCAGCTATCCCATTTTGTTGGGATGTGTACAGACAAGATGTTTGATGAATAATCCATGGGAGTTCATAAATTGCTGAAATGGGGAAGACAAATACTCTAGGGCATTATCACTATGCAATGTGCAGATAAAAAGCCCAAATTGATTTTGAATTTCAGCATGGAAGGTTTGAAAAATAGAAAACAACTTAGATCAATTTTTCATCAAAAATATCCAAGTGCACCTGGAATAATCATCAATGAAACTGACGAAGTAGCGATATCTTAAGGTAGAGCTAACCCGACTAGGACCCCAAGCATCTGAATGGTCTAAAGTAAAAGGTGACTCTGCTCCATTGTCAAGACGACGAGGGAAATGGGAGCGGGTATGCTTACCGAGCTGACACGACTCACACTCTAGAGTGGACAAGTGAGATAAGCCAGGTACCATTTTCTGAAGTTTTGACAAACTGGGATGTCCTAACCGTTTATGTAGTAAATCTGGTAAATCAGTAATGGGAGAAGTTATTGGAGGAAGACAAAATGCGAGTCCATGTGATTTTGCAAGAATAAGGTAATAAAGTCCATCTGATTCACGTCCGGTACCAATGATCCGCCCTGTATTGCGTTCCTGTATAAAAACAAGGTCATCTAAAAATAAAACAGCAGATTTAAGTGATTTGGCTAAGCGACTAACAGCTATGAGATTAAAAGGACTACCAGGAACATAAAGAACTGAGTCCAAAGGTAAGGAAGGAAGTGGACTTGCTTGACCTATTGCAGTTGCCATGGCTTGAGACCCATTGGCCATTGTGACTATTGGAACAGATTGAGAATATGAGATACTAGTGAAAAGAGATTTGTTACCAGAAATATGATCAGATGCACATGAATCAATGACCCAAGACTCAGAAGGTGAAGATTGGGAGACACCAGTCAGGCTACTATTTGTTGGAACAACAGAGGTTAATACTGAAGATGTCTGTTTACGTGCTTTGTACTGGAGGAACTCAATATAATCCGGTAAAGAAACCATCTAAATTGGATATTGCATTTAATCCAATGGATTGTGAGTTAAAGGCTTCAGATACGGATTCCATTATAATATTGTACCGGGAAAAGCAGAAAATTGCCGGAGATCACTAAAAAATTACTGTAGCTTGCCGGAAAAAACTCAAAGTGGTCGGAATCAAACGAAAATAGGATGAGCAGGGTCGGAATTGGTAGGCGACCCAACTGTTTTGAAGAAACTTTTTCAAATTCTGACCGGAAGGGGTCTCACGCACCGGCGCGTGGGACAGACGCGCCGGCGGCGGCAGATCTCCGACAGGAGCGTGACGGCGTGTGGATGGTTATTTTCCGGTGATCTTTTCTGGGGTTTGGTCGGATCTCTCTTGGGTACCTTGTGGTGGTGTCGAATTTTGCACAACACTGATAATTAGTGACTTTGACGCAATTAGTCACTTAGGTCACCGGAAAATTGCACTGGTGACTTAGCTCTTTCTTCCCGAATATCGCTAGAATGACGCACAACGATAAATTTCTCACGGTTGCTCTGATAACATGTGAGAAAGCACAGGAGAAAAATATTATTATTGATTAATTATGACAATGATACAATGAGCCCTATGTGTACAATACATGTTCTACTCCTAATACATATGGGATTAGGTTTATTTACTATTATTTATACAATGAAACTAACAGATATATACAAGTACCAAAGGAACTATTGCCGCTGATAGGAAAGTCAAAGGTTGTACACCCACTTATAATTCTACTACTTCAATTCAACGAAAAACAAGATGAAATTATAAAAGATTCCATCTCCCCCAAGTATCACTGATGGCGATTAGAGCAGCTGCAAATGATGGTAATTCTTGTTCCTATTAAGCCGATAAACAGCAGGAACAACATACTGAGGAGGTATGTACACCAGCACTTAAGGTAGAAGTTATACACAAAACTTCATGCACTAATTATTCATCAACACTCTCGATGATCATCACAACATGATGTATAGCCAATATTAGAATTAGCATTATGAGATGAAAAATGGTTTTCAGCAGGTAACTCATACCAAATTGTGGCATTATCTTTTTACCGAAACTCAGACTGAATATGCATGAATTGAGACACATTCACCAAAAGTTACATAATTTGCCCTTTTAAGGGTCATGTATAGTAGTTCATCCAGAAATCCACTGAAATAGTACACTTTTTTTTTAGATAAATAAGAAAATTTATGAAACGGTGAGAATTAATCCACTGAAGAAGTACACTTCGAGAGTGTATCGTGCATTCAACAGTTAAAGGTACATTCCTAGATACATGTTTTACAAGGCATAACAATGACTGAACAGAGAAAAGAACCAATGAAGGAAAATATTTTTCTTGAAAAAATCATTTCTGGTGTTACAGAAAAATATTTTCCAAAGGCCAAAAAAATTTCCATAGAAAGGGGAAAATTGTTCCTCTTTTATGAGCGTATTTTATCTTCTTTACATCATCCCAACTCCTAAATCCCTACATGTCACTTGCTCTAAGCCTCTACCAACACATACATATTAGTATCAAACTATAACACTCAGAAAAAAAAATTCATAAAACCTCTTTCCAAGGCGCCTCAATACCAAACAAGTAGAGATTAACTATATGAATCCTCATAGACCATGTTCCGCATTTAAACTCATCTTAAACCAACACTATACAACGTAAAACCAAAAAAATGAAAAGTATTAGAACTTCTCTACATTCCCTACTAGCATACGAATCACTAATAGGGCTAAAAGACTCCTAGAAAGCATAGTACTTAATGTAAAACTCCGCCATAGCGCAAGTCGGCGATCCAAGTCCGGATAAAGGAGAACCGTTGCAATCAGCAACGAAGCTAAGAATTTCCTCAAGGGTGTTCAAACTTAAAAAAAGTAAAAAATTCTACGACAAAGGGTGTTCATTGTATGCGGTATAAGTTTTCGACGAATTGACCACCTTTAAGACATGTAGCTTCGCCCCTAGGCTGGCAGCTAGCATAAAACTACCCAATTTATAATGAATTTGCTTTCAATATCATCAATCTTTCATAAATTGTACATTCACTAAACATGCTTCGCTATATAAATCGCAATAAACGTTTAAGAGAACTTACGAGTAGCGAGGGTGAAGAGTAATTGGACACAGATGAAGAATTTGTCCCTTGAATTCCAGAATTTTCCTGTAAACTTCCCTCATATATTCCTCCGTTTCTTCTATACATGCCAAACTGCCGCTATCTGCTGAGGCTGACACCCAGCGCCCACCGATCACTAATCAATTCAAAGCGCCTCACCCTCAATTTTATCAACCAAAAAGGAGTATCTAAATAATACTGTGTTTTTGTTATAAATAAAACTCTAATTAGAGTGAATTTGATAGTAAATCACGCTTCTATTGTCCTATTTTTATGGGTAATTTTGTTTCTAGAATTGTTTTCTCTATTTTTGCTGATCATTTTAGTATTTCTTTAGTTATATGTTCGGAACAGTCTAAGTCTAAAAAAGAGTTATTGTTATCTCACGTAGATGTTTTTACTATTTCTGCTATTCCTCTTATCAATCTTGATCCCCATATTTTATCATTTCTATGTTGTTTTGAATAATCTGTTTTTTCATAATAATTTCTTTTTTTATAATCTTTATCTCTTCCTGTTGCTACATTTATATAAAATCCTTTTCTATTTTCTAGGCCATCTGGTTTAGTCATATTTATATGATTTGTTATTATATCTTCATCTTTAATTGTATCTTTTAATTCATTAGATTCTATATTGTTTTATTTATCAAGTCAGTATAGGTATCTGAATTGCTATCTTCTTCCATATTATTATCTGAATTAGTTTCTATTTTTTCTATTACTTCTACTAATTTCTTATCATCTTTTCCATCTTCTAAGCTTATATCTGTTGTTGTATCTGAATCTAATATATTTTTAGATACTTCGGGTTCAGAATTTATTACTTGTTTCTTTTTCTTGAATAAATATTTTTCTAATTTTTGTACTCTTTTTTCCATCTTATCCAACTTTTCATAAATATCTTTCAAAGTTAATTTTTTCTTTCTCATATTCTTTCTTTTTGTGATGTCACAACTAATTGTGCTACTATCACTATTATTACTATATAATTCATTATTGTTTTCCTCATTATTTTCTCTAGTTAATCTTACTATTTGTTCTAAAGGTGCTTTATACCTAAATATTCTATTCCACATTTTAAGTGTATTAAAAATCTTCCAAAGATACTTCCAATTGAGGTAAATAAGGAGTAGTTGCTAATCCAATCTGTAAAGTAATAGGATATGCTTCCATTAATTTTCCTGTAGTTTTAGCAAGATCTATGTCTTCAGAATAAAGAAATACTTTATTATAAGCATATAAACAAGCATTTGTATCCATTAATAAAGCAAAACTAATTTAAATTTTTTGACAAGTTCAAATTTTTCAATAGGCAAGTTTTTAAATAAGGTATGTAAATTTATGGCAAGTTAAATGTTCTGTGGCAAGATTTTAGGAAAGTAGTAATAATGCTAAAATGATAATGATCCTGTGAACACCGGGAGTTCAGTGTAACATTAGTTTAAAGGTTTATAATAGCCGGTAATGAAAGCTAAAGTGGATCTAGCCGTGCACTTTGTCCGCGCTAGGCAGGTGGCCGTTATGCGGTGTTGTTGTGCTTAAATTGGCTTGGGATCCTTACCTGCTAGACCTACTGCAGCTGATATTACCTTTAACCTACTGTTATTCCGTCCCTTCCCCCCACTTTGGTAACTTAGAATTAGTAAATTATAATTTAGAACAACGAAAAAATCTTCTTAATAAAAGTATGAGTAGAAAGAATCTAATACCTAGAATTAGGAAAAATATATCAAATCAATATTATGAAAACCAATATTATATAAAAGGAAGAATAATAAAATGGAATAAGAATACTAGTACCAATAATAATTGCTACAAATGCAGGAGAAAATTATATATCTGAACAACTAATAAGTGAGATTGATAAGATAGAAGAAATAATCAATCACACATATACTTGGTATTATTATTAAAGTCCTAAAAACTTGCCTATTGAAAAATTTGAACTTGTCAAAAAATTTAAATTAGTTTTGCTTTATTAATGGATACAAATGCTTGTTTATATCCTTATAATAAAGTATTTCTTTATTCTGGAGACATAGATCTTGCTAAAACTACAAGAAAATTAATGGAAGCATATCTTTTAAAAATTAATACCACTACAAAAGAAATTAAAAACAAAAATAACAGTATTTGAATGGACTATAGAGGATAAAGAAAACCTGAAAAAAGTAAAGGAATATTGTAAGAAATTACCTAAATTAAAAATTCCAAAAATTAATGAAAAAATAAAATGGATAATTTATACAGATGCATCAGATTATGCTTTTGGAAGTATGTTAACATATGTAAATATGGAAAATAAAACACAACATATTACATCATTCAACTCAGGAACTTTTAAAGAAAATGAAGTAAAATGGGAAATAAATAGAAAGGAATTATTAAGTGTCTTAAAAGCATTATTATATTATGAGATATATATAGCACCTATACATTTTATATTAAGAACAGATAATACCCAAGTAAAATTTTGGCTAACAAAGGATTTAAAAAATCAATCAATTACTACCAGAAATATTAGAAATATGGTATGTCAAATATCTTTATTTAATTTTGATATTGAACTAATCAGTACTAAAGACAATTTTATTGCAGATTTTCTATCTAGATATATGATGCAGGTATGAGCTTATAAAGGAGATTTTTATTATGATTTACAGGTACAACCTGAACAAGGAGAAATAGAACAAAATCTATTACAGGAAATATTACAAAAATTACAAGGTATGGAGAAAAATATTGAAAAGCTGGAAAGCAGAATTAGCCAAATGGAAGATAGCAAAAAAGAAGAAATAGACCTGCAAGAATTTAAAGAAATATCAAAATTAAATAAAGATATTTGACATACCATATTTCTAATATTTTTGGTAGTAATTGATTGATTTTTTAAATCCTTTGTTAGCCAAAATTTTACTTGGGTATTATCTGTTCTTAATATAAAATGTGTATGTGCTATATATATCTATAATATAATAATGCTTTTAAGACACTTAATAATTCCTTTCTATTTATTTCCCATTTTACTTCATTTTCTTTAAAAGTTCCTGAGTTGAATGATGTAATATGTTGTGTTTTATTTTCCATATTTACATATGTTAACATACTTCCAAAAGCATAATCTGATGCATCTGTATAGATTATCCATTTTATTTTTTCATTTATTTCTAGAATTTTTATCTTATAGAAGAGTTTTACTTTGAGGCTTCCTATAAATAGAGGGGTCTTACTCCATTGTAAATCATCCCAAAGTATCAATAACAATACTCCTCTCTCTACTTCTCTCTATATTGTTCTTGTTCTTGTATTATTGTTATTGTTCTTATATTATTTCATAACACGTTATCAGCACGAGACTCTACCGTCTCAAGAATCTTCTTGAGAAAATTAAGGTATTTCCCTCTTTCCAAATTTGGTTTTAATTATGTCTGATATTATGAAAAGAAAGTTCGTTGCCCTTGAAATTTCGGGCAAGAACTATATGACATGGGTGTTGGATGTTGAAATCCACTTAGATGCTATGGGTCTTGGAGACGCCATTAAAGACAGAGATAAAGCATCCACCCAAGACTGTGCTAAGGCCTTGATTTTCTTGCGCCATCACCTTGATGAAGGTTTGAAAATTGAATATCTCACAGTCAAAGATCCACTCATCTTGTGAAACGGCTTAAAGAAGAGATATGACAACCTGAAGTTGGTCACTCTGCCACAAGCACGATATGATTGGGCTCATCTGAGGCTCCAAGACTTTAAGTCTGTTTCTGAATATAATTCTGCAATGTTCAGAATTACTTCTAAATTGAAACTCTGTGGAGATAACATCTCTGATTATGATATGCTTGAGAAAACGTTTACAACGTTTCATGCCTCCAATATGGTACTACAACAACAGTACAGAGAGAAAGGTTTCAAAAAGTACTCTGAACTGATCTCTCTTCTCCTTGTGGCTGAGCGAAACAATGACCTTCTCATGAGAAATCACGAAAATCGACCCACTGGGTCTACACCATTGCCTGAAGCAGATAAGGTGTATTCTCATTATGCCAAGCATGGAAAAGGCCATGAATCTAGTCATGGTCGTGGTGGTAATCGGGGTCATAGCCGTGGACGTACACAAGGAAGAAATTTCCCTGATATCCGTCACCCCCCAAAGAGAAATAACCACCAAAAGCAGAAACGGGATTATGAGAATCCAAAGGCAAATAGTTCAGAACTATATGCTATCGTTGCGGTGGAAAAGGGCACTGGTCAAAAGCTTGCCATGTACCAAGACATCTGGTTGACCTTTATCAAGCATCTCTATAGAATAAAGGCCCTGAAATAAATTTTCTCTCTGACGACAATTTTGACATCACCCACCTGGATGTGGCAGACTTCTTTGAGCACCCTGAGGGGAAAATAGACCACTTAATCGGTGATGGATCTGTGATGAAGGAAGATGGAATTGTTTGATTTTATTTTACTTATTTGTATTAGTTAGTTTATGATATAATGTTAGTATTAGTTCTTTAGAATGTTTCAATATGCTTAAATTTTAAAGATATTTTTATTTTCCAGTAGAGTTAATCGACTAACCTAACAGTTAGTCGATTATCTAATATTTTGCATTAAAACTGCAAAATAATCGATTATGTATGTTTAACAATCGATTATATTAAGACAGTGTGATCTGAAGTTTTTCAAAATAGCAAATAATCGAATATGTATGTTTAACAATCGATTATATTAAGACAGTGTGATATGAAGTTTTTCAAAATAGCAAATAATCGATTATGTATGTTTAACAATCGATTACATTGAGACAGTGCTTAAACTGAAATTTTCAAACTGCAAAGTAATCGATTATGGAAAACATATAATCGACTATCTGATTTAGATAGTCGACTAACCTAATTACTGCTTCCCAAGATAGTCGACTATCAACTAAGTTAGTCGAATAACCTCAGCAGATTTTGAAAATATTGTTTAAATGTGAAACAAACGGATTGAATTTGTTTATTCTCATGTTCGTGTATTTTCTTTTGTATGTCAAACCATGGGAAAGCAAATATGGATATGTCACAAAGAAACTTGGATCAAATATTTGTTTAGTTGATTCATGTACTACACATACGATACTCAAAGAAAAGAAATATTTCTCTCAACTAAGTATGTGTAAGGCAGATGTTACTACAATCTCTGGTAGTAGTAAATTGATTGAAGGCTCCGAAAGAGCAACTATAACTTTGCCTAGAGGAACAATGTTTATCATAGAGAATGCAATGTTCTCCTCCAAGTCTAAGACAAACTTGTTGAGTTTTAAAGATATACGCCGGAATGGCTATCATATTGAGACAATAGATGAGAATAATCTTGAATATCTCATCATTACAAAGAATGTCTCTGGCCAAAAGAGGGTTATTGAGAAATTCCCGTCTTTATCTTGTGGCCTGTATTGGACAAAAATTAGTGCAATTGAGGCACATTCAACAGTAAACCAAAAGGTTACTGATTCCAATACTTTTGTACTTTGGCATGATCGATTGGGACACCCTGGATCGATCATGATGAGACGGATTATAGAAAGCTCATATGGGCATCCGTTAAAGAATTTCAAGATTCTTTTAAATAATGAATTTTCTTGCACTTCTTGTTATCAAGGCAAGTTAATTACAAGACCATCACCAACAAAGGTTGGGACTGAGTCACCTACATTTTTGGAACGTATACAAGGGGACATTTGTGGACCTATTCACCCACCTAGTGGGTCTTTTAGATATTTTATGGTCCTAATAGACGCATCCTGTAGATGGTCTCATGTGTGCCTGTTGTCATCACGCAACCTTGCGTTTGCAAAACTAATGGCACAAATAATTCGACTATGAGCACAATTTCCTGATAATCCAATCAAGTCTATTAGACTGGATAATGCTGCTGAGTTTTCATCCCAAGCATTTAATGATTATTGCTTATCAATTGGGATAAAAGTGGAACATTCTGTAGTTCATGTTCACACTCAAAACGGTCTTGCAGAATCTTTAATTAAACGCCTGCAGTTGATTGCAAGACCATTACTCATGGAAACGAGGCCGCCCACTTCGGTATGGGGTCACGCCATTTTGCATGCAGCAATGCTAATTCGTCTCAGACCGACGAATTATCACAAATATTCCCCGTTGCAATTGGTTTTGGGTCATGAACCCAATATATCCCATTTAAGAATCTTTGGATGCGCAGTATATGTGCCTATAGCACCGCCATACCGCACCAAAATGGGTCCGCAAAGAAGGTTAGGAATATATGTTGGGTTTGAATCGCCCTCCATTATTCGCTACCTCGAAACATTGACAGGGGATTTGTTCACTGCACGATTTGCAGACTGTCAATTTGATGAGACACTTTTCCCAAAATTAGGGGGAGAAGTTGGTGAAACCAAACGGGAAATTTTGTGGAAAATGCATCATTATCTCATCTTGATCCACGTACCTCTATTTGTGAAAAAGAGGTGCAAAAGATTATCCATTTGAAAAGAATAGCAAATCAAATGCCTGACGCATTTACGGACTTGAAAAGGATAACAAAATCCCACATCCCCGCGGATAATGTTCCAATCCGTATAGATGTCCCTGTTGGACAATCATCTAGTGTCATATCCAATGAGTCGAATGCACGCCTGAAGCGTGGCAGGCCATAGGTTCCAAAGATCGAAATCCTAGAAAGAGGAAAGCAAACGATCAAAATGACACTACGAAAGAATCTCATGAGGAAATTCATGATTTAATAAATTCTGAGATTCATGAAGAATCCATTGAGCCTGAGACTCAGGAAAATAAGGAACTATCCATAAATCCAATCGATATTGAGGCAAATTTTAATCGAGTGGATATAGTGGTGGATTATGTCTTTGCGTTTAATGTCGCATCTAGCATTATGCAAGAAAATGAGGATCTTGAACCTCAATCTGTTGGAGAATGTCGAAAAAGACATGATTGGCCAAAATGCCAAGAAGCAATCCAATCAGAATTGAATTCGTTGGCAAAACGTGAAGTTTTTGGCCCTATAGTTGAAACACCTAATGGTGTTAAGCCTGTTGGATATAAATGGGTCTTTGTACGCAAGAGAAATGAGAAAAACGAGGTACAAAGATATAAGGCACGCCTTGTTGCACAAGGATTTTCTCAAAGGCCTGGTGTCGATTATGAAGAGACATATTCGCTTGTAATGGATGCCATAACTTTTCGTTATCTCATTAGTTTTGCTGCCCTTGAAAAGCTTGACATGCATTTAATGGATGTGGTTACTGCCTATCTTTATGGCTCACTGGATAATGAGATATACATGAAAATTCCCGATTGACTCAAAATGCCAAACGCTCATAATTCAAAGTCCCGGGAAATATTTTCAATCAAATTGTAAAGATCCTTGTATGGTCTAAAGCAATCAGGACGAATGTGGTATAATCGTCTTAGTGAGTATTTATTAAAAGAAGGCTATATAAATGATGCCATTTGCCCGTGTATTTTTATAAAGAAAACAACACCGGAATTTGTTGTACTTGCCGTATATGTCGATGACATAAACCTTATTGGAAACCCCATAGAACTCCAAAAGGCAATTGATTATCTAAAGAATGAATTCGAGATGAAAGATCTCGGAAAGACAAAATTATGTCTTGGTTTGCAAATTGAATATTTGGCAAACGGAATTTTTGTTCATCAATCTACCTATATAGAAAAGGTACTGAAACGGTTTTACATGGATGGAGCACATCCTTTAAGTACTCCGATGGTTGTTCGATCACTTGATGTGAATAAAGATCCATACCGACCGCAAGAAAGGAATGAAGAGCTACTTGGTCCTGAAGTACCATATCTTAGTGCAATTGCCGTACTAATGTACCTTGCAAATACTACAAGGCCTGACATAACCTTTCCAGTTAATGTCTTAGCAAGGTATAGCTCGGCTCCCACAAGGAGACATTGGAATGGGATCAAACATATATTGCGGTACCTAAAAGGGACTACCGACATGGGCTTATTTTATGGCAATAATTGCAGTCCTGATCTTGTTGGTTATGCTGATGCTGGATATTTATCCAACCCACACAAGGCTCGATCTCAAACAGGTTATGTGTTTACCTGTGGAGGCACCGCCATATCTTGGCGATCGACTAAGCAATCAATTGTGGCTACTTCATCTAATCATGCCGAGATAATCGCTATTCATGAAGCAAGTCGGGAGTGTGTGTGGTTGAGGTCTATAATACATCATATTCAAGACAAATGTGGTTTGAAGTGTAACAAACTACCCACGACTTTGTATGAAGACAATGCAGCATGTATAGCTCAATTGAAGGGAGGATTCATAAAAGGAGATAGAACAAAGCATATTTCACCAAAGTTATTTTTCACACATGATCTTCAAAAGAATGGTGATATCAATGTGCAACAGATTCGTTCAAGCGATAATATGGCTGATTTGTTCACAAAATCTCTACCAACGTCAACCTTCAAGAAGCTGGTTCACAAGATCGGAATGCGAAAACTCAAGGATATGAATTGATGCTCTTTTCAGGGGGAGTTAATGCGCGTTGCACTCTTTTTCCCTTACAAGGTTTTGTCCCACTGGGTTTTCCTTGCAAGGTTTTTAACGAGGCAACCAACAGGCGCATATTCAAACATGTGTACTCTTTTTCCTTTTCTATAATTTTTTTCCATTGGGTTTTGTTTTAGTTAAGGTTTAACGAGGCACATTATTGAATAGACATTCAAGGGGGAGTGTTATAAATAGAACTCTAGTTAGAGTGAATGTCTATCTTATAGAAGAGTTTTACTTTGAGGCTAAGTCTTTTCTCTTCCTATAAATAGAGGGGTCTTACCCCATTGTAAATCATCCCAAAGTATCAATAAGAATACTCCTCTCTCTACTTCTCTCTATATTGTTCTTGTTCTTGTATTATTGTTCTTGTTCTTATATTATTTCATAACAGTTTTTATATTATTTAGATATTTTTTATGGGTGAAAATCATTTACCTGCCACAAGCTTAGTTTAAAAATCAAACTCACCCTTCCAACAATTATCATTTTCATCCTTTCGTCCTCCTAGGCAATATTTATCTTACCCTTAATATATATATATATATATATATATATATATATATATATATATATAATACTTTTTTATGTTATTTACATATTTTTCAATGCAAGTATTTATTGGTGTTATATCTTATTATATAATTTAATCTAAGTTCACTAACATTATATATAAAATAACTATATTATGAATTTATTACAAAATATATTGCTACTCTATTAATATTAATATTATTATTATTATTATTTATATATTATATAAATTAAAATGCATGTAATGTATGTCGATTTATGTATATGATTTTAAGTTCTACTATTTTTACTATTCTCTATGTGTATATAAATTTTTGAGTTTGATTGTTATTACTTTTAAAATTATAACTAAAGCTCATGTAAGGTGTAAATAAATATTTTTGAAAATTTATTATAAAACTTATCTCTATTTTACGCCCATTATTTTTAATTACCTGCATTGTATAATTTATAAATTTTCCACTCTCTTTTAGTTTAATTTTGTAAATAGATTGAGTTTTGATTGTTATTAATAAAATTACTGATACGAGTAAACTATTTATTGTAATTTTTTTCCCATTTATTTCAATATTGAACATCGTTAACTTATATGCTTGACTACCACTTCCCACTTTTTGTGGTTTCGATATTTTTTTAATTTGTCTCTAGGCAAGTCGCTAACATAAATTAAAATTAAAAGAAATATCATCATATTAAAGAATAAAAATAAGAGATATGTTATGAAATAGAAGATTCTTACACTTCTATTTAAGGTGAATGTCTTTAATGTATTTAATTAGAGAGATTTTAGAGTCCTATTATTGGTAGCAAGATCTTCCTCCTCCCTATAAATAGAGGTGCTCTCTACCATTGTAATTCACCCCTCTCAACTCAATAAGAAGAACTCTCTCTACTCTTCTCTCTATTGCTATTGTTCTTGTTCTATTGTTCTTGTCTTTTGCTTTAGTTTATAACACGTTATCAGCACGAGACTCTACCGTCTCAAGTATCATTCTCGAAAATCCAAGCAAAATGGATATCTCACAAAGCGAACTTGGATCAACATCCAACTGTAAAAGTATTTGCCTAGTTGATTCATGTACTACACATACAATACTCAAAGAAAGGAAGTATTTCTCTCAACTGAATATGTGTAAGGCAAACATTACTACAATCTCTGGAAGTAGTAAATTGATTGAAGGCTCCGGAAGAGCTATTGTAACTCTGCCCAAGGGCACGATGTTAATCATAGAGAATGCAATGTTCTCCTCCAAGTCTATGAGAAACTTGTTGAGCTTTAAAGATGTACGTCGGAATGGCTACAATATTGAGACAATGGATGAAGATAATCTTGAATATCTCGTCCTCACTTCAAAGAATGTCTCCGGCCAAAAGAGGGTTATTGAGAAATTCCCGTCTTTATCTTGTGGCCTGTATTGGACAAGAATTAGTGCAATTGAGGCACATTCAACAGTAAATCTAAAGATTACTGAGTCCAATACATTTGTACTTTGGCATGATCGACTGGGTCACCCAGGATCAACCATGATGAGACGGATTATAGAAAGCTCATATGGGCATCCGTTAAAGAATTTCAAAATTCTCTCAAGTAATGAATATCCTTGCACTTCGTGTTATCAAGGCAAGCTGATTATCAGACCATCCCCAACAAAGGTTGGGACTGAGTCACCCCAGTTTCTGGAACGTATACAAGGGGACATTTGTGGACCTATTCACCCACCTAGTGGGTCGTTTAGGTATTTCATGGTCTTGATAGACGCATCCTGTAGATGGTCTCATGTGTGCCTGTTGTCATCTCGCAACCTGGCGTTTGCGAAGTTAATGGCACAAATCATTCGGCTACGAGCACACTTTCCAGATAATCCAATCAAGTCCATTAGACTGGATAATGCTGCTGAGTTTACATCCCAAGCATTTAATGATTATTGCTTATCAATCGGGATAAAAGTTGAACATTCTGTAGCCCATGTTCACACTCAGAACGGTCTTGCAGAATCGTTAATTAAGCGCTTGCAGTTGATTGCAAGGCCATTACTGATGAGAACAAGGCTGCCCACTTCAGTGTGGGGTCATGCCATATTGCATGCAGCAATGCTAATTCGTCTCAGGCCGACGAATTACCACAAGTATTCTCCGTTGCAATTGGTTTTGGGTCATGAACCCGATATATCCCATTTAAGGATATTTGGATGTGCCGTATATGTGCCTGTAGCACCGCCATCCCGCACCAAAATGGGTGCGCAAAGAAGGTTAGGAATATATGTTGGGTTTGATTCGCCCTCCATCATTCGCTACCTTGAAACATTGACAGGCGACCTGTTTACTGCACGATTTGCAGACTGTCGATTTGATGAAACACTTTTCCCAAAATTAGGGGGAGAAGTTGGTGAAACCAAACGGGAAATTTTGCGGAAAAATGAATCATTATCTCATCTTGATCCACATACCTCTACTTGTGAGAAAGAGGTACAAAAGATTATCCATTTGCAAAGAATAGCAAATCAAATGCCTGACGCATTTACGGACTTGAAGAGGATAACGAAATCCCACATTCCTGCGGAAAATGTTCCGATCCGTATTGAAGTCCCTATTGGACAATTATCTAGTGCCATATCCAATGAGTCAAATGCACGCCAGAAGCGTGGCAGACCATTAGGTTCCAAAGATCGAAATCCTAGAAAGAGGAAAAAGAACGATCTAAATGACACTATGAAAGAATCACATGAGGACGCTCATGATTTGATTAATTCCGAGATTCACGAAGAATCTATTGAGCCTGAAGCTCTTGAAAATACGGAACTACTCCCAAATCCAATTAATATTGAGGCAAATATTAATCGAGTGGATGTTGTGGTAGATAATGTATTTGCTTATAATGTAGCATCTAACATTATGAAAGAGTGTGAGGATCTCGAAGCTCAATCTGTGAAAGAATGTCGAGAAAGACATGATTGGCCAAAATGGCAAGTAGCAATTCAATCTGAATTGAATTCGCTGGCAAAACGTGAAGTTTTTGGCCCTATAGTTGAAACACCTAATGGTGTTAAGCCCGTTGGCTACAAGTGGGTCTTTGTACGCAAACGAAATGAGAAAAATGAAGTACAAAGATACAAAGCACGACTTGTTGCACAAGGTTTTTCCCAAAGGCCTGGTGTCGATTATGAAGAGACATATTCGCCTGTAATGGATGCGATAACCTTTCGTTATCTCATAAGTTTTGCTGTCCATGAGAAGCTGGACATGCACTTAATGGATGTCGTTACTGCCTATCTTTATGGCTCACTTGATAACGACATATACATGAGAATTCCTGATGGACTCAAGGTGCCAAATGCGCACAATTCCAAATCTCGGGAAATGTTTTCAATCAAGTTGCAAAGGTCCTTGTATGGTCTAAAGCAATCAGGACGAATGTGGTATAATCGTCTAAGTGAGTACTTGTTGAAAGAAGGCTATATAAATGATGCCATTTGCCCATGTGTGTTTATAAAGAAAACAACATCGGGATTTGTTGTACTTGCCGTATATGTTGATGACATAAACCTTATTGGAACCTCTGAAGAACTCCAAAAGGCAATTGATTATCTAAAGGATGAATTCGAGATGAAAGATCTCGGTAAGACTAAACTATGTCTTGGTTTGCAAATTGAATATTTGGCAAACGGAATTTTTGTTCATCAATCTACCTATACAGAAAAGGTACTGAAACGGTTTTACATGGATGACGCACATCCGTTAAGTACACCGATGGTTGTTCGTTCACTTGAAGTGAACAAAGATCCATTCCGACCTAAAGAACGGAATGAAGAGATACTTGGTCCTGAAGTACCATATCTTAGCGCAATTGGCGCATTAATGTATCTTGCAAATACTACAAGGCCGGACATTTCTTTTTCAGTTAATGTCTTAGCAAGATTCAGCTCGGCTCCTACGAGGAGACATTGGAATGGGATCAAACACATATTGCGGTACCTAAAGGGGACTACCGATTTGGGCCTATTTTATGGAAAGAATTGCAGCCCGGATCTTGTTGGTTATGCTGATGCTGGATATTTGTCCGACCCACACAAGGCTCGATCTCAAACGGGTTATGTGTTTACCTGTGGAGAAACCGCCATATCTTGGCGATCGACTAAGCAATCAATTGTGGCTACTTCATCTAATCATGCCGAGATAATTGCTATTCATGAAGCAAGTCGGGAGTGTGTGTGGTTAAGGTCGATAATACATCATATCCAAGACAAATGTGGTTTGAAGTGTGATAAACTACCCACAACTTTATATGAAGATAATGCAGCATGTATAGCTCAATTGAAGGGAGGATTCATAAAGGGAGATAGAACGAAGCATATTTCACCAAAGTTATTCTTCACACATGATCTTCAAAAGAATGGTGATATCAATGTTCAACAGATTCGTTCAAGTGACAATATGGCTGATTTGTTTACAAAATCTCTACCAAAGTCAACCTTCAAGAAGCTAGTTCACAAGATCGGGATGCGAAGACTTAAGGACATAAATTGATGTTCTTATCAGGGGGAGTTAATGCGCGTTGCACTCTTTTTCCCTTACAAGGTTTTGTCCCACTGGGTTTTCCTTGCAAGGTTTTTAACGAGGCAACCAATAGGCGCATATTCAAACATGTGTACTCTTTCCTTACTTTAATTTTTCCCATTGGGTTTTGTTTTAAGGTTTTAACGAGGCACATCATTGAATAGACATTCAAGGGGGAGTGTTATGAAATAGAAGATTCTTACACTTCTATTTAAGGTGAATGTCTTTAATGTATTTAATTAGAGAGATTTTAGAGTCCTATTATTGGTAGCAAGATCTTCCTCCTCCCTATAAATAGAGGTGCTCTCTACCATTGTAATTCACCCCTCTCAACTCAATAAGAAGAACTCTCTCTACTCTTCTCTCTATTGCTATTGTTCTTGTTCTATTGTTCTTGTCTTTTGCTTTAGTTTATAACAAAATTGTAGAGAGCGAAATAGGCATTTTAAGAAGTCACCTTTGGTATGACGAGTAGAATGATAATTGTTCAAAGTTGGAGGATAAGTTTAATTTTCAAAACAAACTTGGGGGATGTAAATGATTTTCAACATATTTTAAGATATTGTTGTAGACAATAAATTCGCGTCGAGAAAATAAAATCAAGGCCGAATATATCTCAACAATCGTAGTATTTTATTTTGAATATTTGAGTGTTACAATCTCTATGAATCCTCTGATTCTTCTTTTCTAGTATAAATTGAAGGGCCTTCGAGCTTGATCTTGAATTTATGTTTGTTGCCACGCATGATCTGGTTCTTGAGCTTGATTGCTTGAACTTGATCTTGATTCGTTCTTCGTTCTTGAGCTTTAACTTGAACTTGATTGCTTGAAGCTTGAAACTTGTGGAGGAATTTGCAGTGTTTGATCCACGGGCTCTTTCTAGCTTCTTGTTATAACTTCTTTTCTGAGTTATGAAGACTCTTATTTATAGTTGTGGAAGAGAAAAGTTATGATAAGAACAAACTCTTTCCGACCAATCAAATTGAAGTATGACATGACCACATTTGATTGGCTAGAACATGTCACTTGCACACATG
The DNA here is from genome assembly GCA_034376525.1 of Nicotiana benthamiana. NCBI lineage: Eukaryota > Viridiplantae > Streptophyta > Magnoliopsida > Solanales > Solanaceae > Nicotiana > Nicotiana benthamiana. Next base: position 97,396,659 of record CM067330.1, read on the forward strand.
GCGCGATTTCATTGGCTTTTTAGTGTGACTGGGCATGCCTTGTCATTTTGACACATGGCATGATCCTATTGGCTATTCCACTTGACTTGGCGCGCCACGTCATTTGACATGTGGCACCAAACTGAGCCTCTAGGAAGATGTCATCTTGGGCTTAATGAAGTAGGCTCATCACTTTAGCCCAATTAAATGGGCTATCCCAATGGATTGAGACTTATTTATTTAAGGGATTTTTACCTATATATCCCATATAGCAAACCTCATTATCATTATTGTGCCTTGTTTGGTTATTACCCTCATATGCCATGTTTTTGTTACAAAATATGTACCAAACGAAATCTTTGTTGATGTTGCATCCTTAAATAATGCCATTTATTAAGGCTCAAATATATGTTAAATAAATTGTAGCCTAAAATAACGCCTGTATTTATGGTTCCTAATTAATCTTTGATTTGGTACATAAATCTAAGATTTTCTCTGCCCCATTTATTCTCTTCTCTCGCTTAGCCTGAAACCTAATTGCTTTATCATTTATGGATTGATACAGTGGATGCAATTTTTCGCTTGAAGTAGTATCTTGTATAGGTGGAGGTTTTGGGTCAATTATTTTTTTCTGGTGCATATTAAGTGTATAATCAATGTACAATGAATACACACAAATTATGCATCAACTATACCCTGCGTATCAAGTGTATAAGCATCTGTATAATGGTTTCAGATATGGTAGATGTTGAAGTATGAGAGACCCTCTAAATCTCATTGTTTCTCTTAGTTTTTTCATTTTTTGGTATTTTTGTATAAGTCGTTCTACTCATTTCACCAATGGCAAAGTGATTTTTGAGTAACCATAAATTTTGGGTTTTGGCTGTTAAGGTCATTTCCGAGGCTAGCACCATTCTTGCACCAAATTTTACATCAAAATAGTATAATATCAAATTACTCTAACCATCACATCAAATTTTATATCAAATTTTCTCTCTTTTATATTGATGAAAGTAAACAAAATTATGAAATTATGATTTGGCAATCCTATTCAACTAACCCAATAAAGGAAGAAGCTTTTAAAATGTAGTCAAATGTAGTTAAGGTTATATGCACTGTTTCCAGTGTGTTTTTAAAATGTAGTCAAATGTAGGTAAATGTAGCTAATGTTATATGAAGTATTTCCAGTGAGTTTTTAAAATGTAGTCAAATGTAGGTAAATGTAGTTAAGGTTATATGAAGTGTTTCCAGTGAGTTTTTAAAATGTAGTCAAATGTAGGTAAATGTAGTTAAGGTTATATGAGTGTTTCCAGTGCGTTTTTAAAATGTAGAACTTTGTAGTTAATTGTAGTTACTTGTAGTTAATCGTAGTCAGTTGAAAAATATGTCTGAATAACGTATTTTTTTGTATCTACTGGATGGTATGAGTTGCTGAAAACTACAAATGGCATTTCTATGCAACGTCAATTCATTATTCTTCATTGTTCAAGACAAGAAGTTTTATCCGAAACATAACAGCGCAAATGTACTGCAACAGTACATGTACCATTGGACTTCCAACAATTTGTAGTTGTGCAATTGTAGCTATATGTAATATTAGATGTGTAGTTATATGCAACTGTAGGTAATTGTAGTCACTACAAATTTTCCAATGTAACCACAAATTTTCCAATGTAACCAGTTGACCCCACAACTAAAACATTAATATCTTTTGGACTTTTACCTCTGAATGAAATCTTGGGGCTTTCAATAGTAGAGGCAGCTGAAACTGTGATTGGTTTAAGATTTCTTGAATTAACTCTAAAGGGTACATTCACAGAAAGAAAAAGAATTGCACAAGGGACTGTACTTAACTGGACATGCTTGATGAAATGAGATGACAAAAGTTGACTAGAGTTATGGTCTTTAGTTGATTGAAGTGTGAGTCCACTAGAAGGAGCAAAAGCAGAATTTTTCTTTCTATGAACTGGTTCAAGAAACTTGAATAAACGTGTTCCACAAATCAAGCAAGAGAAAAAAGTGGACAAAAATAAATGTGGGGTAATTAAATAGTAAAAATTGGTTGGAAGAAAGAGAAAAAAGTGGGGAAAGAAGATATGGAAATATTTTGTTCCACAAATCAAGCCCCTAATAAATCATTAATAATTAAGTCTTAAAAGTAAAATTTGGTACATAAATTGAAACATGGTATACTTAAATGTAATAAATACTAACCTTAAACATGAGTGGTTATAAGGTTTGCTATATGGGATGTATATGTAAAAATCCCTTTATTTAACCCATTTATATTGGACTTATATAATTAATTCAATTATATTGGCCCATATATTTATTTGGACCAATATATCTAGAATTTAAAATATAATCCAAACTATTATATGAATTTAATTTTTAAAAAATTTATATGCTTATAAATGCCCCGTACTTCAAGACTTGTTAAAATACAGACATACGAATGCTACAGAGACAAGGCTTGAAGTATGGTTGTGCCAACATTTAATTTAAACATTTTTATCCCTCCCCTTTGAAAGGCTTACATATGACTATTATTGAATAATGTTTCAACAATAAATCCATAAGACCAGATGCTCCCGTGAGATAATTGCCATCATACAAAGAATTGTCCTAAAGTCAAAGTACCATATTCCTTTGTTACTTTTTTTTTCATGAACATGTAGATATCAAGTAAACATATTTCTTTGTCTCCAATCTAAATTCGAAGTCTTTTACTTCTTGCATTTAATTCACATAACATCAAATCCCTTTCCTGCTTAAACTTGGACAATTCACTTGTCCAATCCTTCATAAAGATGAAGTCGTATTACTGTCACAGCTAGTCAAATCCTTCTAGGATACAAATCGCAATCATCCCACATTGTATATAACTTATTAGTGTCTCCTCTCCAAAATCTATATAAACCCCATGCTACTTCATCAATTGCGCATTAATCTTCGGTTCTTGCTAGCCACTTTGCGAGAAGGTAATTTACTTATTTCCTTTTGCGTTTTCCTTGCTTGTTCTTTTCTCTTTTTTTTTCTTTTTTGTAGGTCAAGTGAGAAAGATATATTCTTGTTCAATAAGATGATTCATGAATGATGAAGGCGGTCTTATGGTGTGAGGGGATGGGTACTTATCCTTACACAATTACCGGAGAGATTACTCTCAAAGTGGCCCGATTCTTGGAGAGATTACTCTAAAAATGGCCCGGTTTTTTGAGAGATTACTCTCAAAATGGCTCAATTGTTGGAGAGATTACTCTCAAAATGTCCCGATTCTTGGAGAGATTACTCTCAAAATGACCCGATTCTTGGAGAGATTACTCTCAAAATGGACCGATTCTTGGAGAGATTACTCTCAAAATGGCCCGATTCTTGGTGAGATTACTCTCAAAATGGCCCGATTCTTGAAGAGATTACTCTCAAAATGTCCCGGTTCTTGGAGAGATTACTCTCAAAATTGCCTGATTCTTGGAGAGATTACTCTCAAAATGGCTCGATTCTTGGAGAGATTACTCTCAAAATGGACCGGTTCTTGGAGAGATTTCATCTATTTAGACTTTTGTACCCATTCTAATATTCTTGATTTGGACTTTGATAACCCATCTTTTCTTTCTCTTTTTTTTAGCACGAAGAGATGGTAAATTTCAGGGACTATACCTCACCTTCTTCAAAATTTAGATATCTCATCATCGAGACTGAATATGGCATAGAACAAACCAAGCTTTTGGTTCTCACCTCACAAGCCAGCCGATATGCAGCCCCATGGCCTCCTCTGAGGAACTCCCTTCATGTAGAGAACTAGACCTTGGAGCACAAATCGACTTCTAATCCATTATCCAAGATGTGGTCTCTTCAAGCGCCAATCCATCGTCATGTAAATATAGCTAGCACCCTTCCAAACTTAGGAAGTCGCATAATTCAAGGTGAAGTACATTGGGGAAATGCAATAACAATCGAGGGCAAGTATCTTCATATCCCAGGATATTGGGAATGGGCTGAAGACGTGCTTGGTGGAAGCTAACAAACTCTGAGTACAACAAATATTTACGATGCTGTCTATGCCTCACTTTTCACTTATGATCGAAACTCGAACATTTTGCAAGCATTTAGTGAGGCTTGGTGCCCCAAGACGAAAACACTTCTTACATCAGCTGGGGGGCTATCTATATCTCTTTGTGACTTACATATTCTTAGGGGTTTCCCCATTCGAGGTTCTATAGACGAAGAAGTGGTACCTGAGACAAGAGAACTCATCGGTTTGAATGAAAAACAAGTCAGATTATTCCTTGATCTTGTGAGTATTTATTTGCCGTATTTCATCATCTTAAGGAAGGTAAGGGTGCTACCCAAAGGGTCTCCTTCTGCAAGTGGACAAGTTTTTGGTATAAAAAAACATTAATATATAGACCTGCCATGTTACGAAAGGAAAAGAAATCTGCACGCCTAAAGTCAACGCATAATCCTAACGGATTTATTCCTGAGACGACGAGGTGATCGACTGATTGAAACTATATTCTCTTAGCTTAGGGTGAGGTCTGACAAGAAAGATGAAACATATGTAGCGGCAATCTTATCAATTTGGTTGTGTGCCTTTGTGTTCCCCAAGGTAGAAAACTCCATTCGTCCTGAGACTTTTAAAATGGCAAGCATGATGGAAGGCGGGCGACAGATTAGCCTTGCAGTCCCAGTTTTGGCGAGTATTTATCATGGTTTGAATAAGATTTCGCGTTCTGCCCAACTTTATCAGGTCAAAGTTTCTTTTCCCATTCATTATGTTTACGGATGGCTTGCACATTACTTCAAAACCCACTATCCACTTGCTAAGGGTTTGTCTGTCCCTTTGATGGTGGCATACTTAGGAGAGGGGGCTGCAAGGTACTTTGACGAGAAAGATGGAAGAAAACGCATCTCCAATGGGGAGGATATAGTTTGGGCACCAACAATGTTGACCAATTCCCGTCCTTATTATTATGTGGATAACTATGCCCCTCAAGAGTTGGAATCAAACTACTTCATGAGCTTACGTTTTAATTACCTCCCTTTGAGGTATGGTAACTCATTCATCATCGAGCCGTATAGTCCACATCGGTTTGGTCGTTAATTTGGATTTTACCACAATGTCCCCGGATTTTTGGAGAATGATATCCGTAACTCTTCTCTAGATGAAGGAATCAGATTTTGGAGGATTTGCACATTGTATCGATCTATTTCACGTGCGATTTTTCCTCCAACAGGAGATCCTATGGAGAAGCCTCTCTCCACTAATTATATGTCTTGGTGGGAGAAAGCGCATGGGAAGTTTCTCGAGAATAACTTACAATCTTTGGTAGACAATGTTGGGCTAAAGTCTACAACCCTTTTAGGAGGTGAAGATCAAGGTGTTGGAAAGACGCTTTCAAAAGTTAAAAAAAATATCAACTCCAATCCCAAAAGTAGTTACGCAACCTAAAAAAGGAAGCTTAAATCCTCGAAGGCTGCTTTGAAAGAAGTGGTATGCACTTCAACAGCTATAGAGAAACCCCCTCTAGTTCTTCCATTTAACACGTGTGTTCCTCAAGATACAAGCCAGAGTACCAATGAAGATCAAAATTGAAAAAGGAAACGGCCTGACCCAGTAGAGATCGTAGAGGTTCAAAGTGTTGATAGTCCCTCAAGAACGCATACAGCTTGTAACAAAGAGGTAAAATACAATCACCTCGCTCATTCCCCCACCCCTTTTTTAGGAGTAGCTTTACTTATAAATTAATTACTTATTTGCCTTTTCTTAATGCAGTTAAACACCATTGGGCATCCGATGGTATCCCCATGCGACAAGTCGCAAGTGAGTGATGAATCATTAGAGGGCCTACATGTAAAGTGAAGTCATTTTCAAGGGCGTCATCTCTTCCTCATGATGAATCCCTAGAAAGACAAACTCCAAATGAGATAACTCGCATTTCACCAATGAAAAATACAGCGGTATCTATATTTGAAGGAAAAATCATTGTTTTCAATCGCAAGAAGGAATTCATTTTGGGACTTTGGGAGGATATTTGCGATAGGCTCTCCAAAACTTGTCCAGAATTACTCTCATCTTTTAGGGAGAAAGTCATTGAAATTTTCGAGGATATGAGGAAGACGAATATTCTGGATTTTTCTGCATTAGAAGATTTACTGAATTCTCTTTTTGAACGTGCCGCATCATATGACCAAGAGCGATCCAATATGGCTGATAAGACGAGTGAAGATGAGAAGCTAGAACTGATTTCCAAAGCTAAAGATCGTCTCAAATCGTTCAAACTTGAAGCAAGTGAGAAAGTCAAGAAAGTTTCCTCTAGTGAAAAGAAATTGAAGAGAGTCGTGAAGAACTTGCAGACATTACTACAAGAGAGGGAGAACCTCGAAGGTGTTATAGAAGCGACTCAAAAGGAGGTTGAAGAGACTCAAGAAAGTTTCATCTGCCGAGACTGAGGTCTCTTCATATGACAACGTAAATTTGTTGACTGCTGATGATTCAGACAATTTGGAGGAGAAGAAGAAGAGCTTGGAGACTAGCTGTCAAGAATTGATCAACTACAAATTTTGTTTGGATTAGGCTGTTAGCACTATCTCCCCTTTTATCTTTATATTAGGTTGACCTGGTAGATATTTATTTCATCTTAGATAAGATTGCTTCTCATTTTCTTTACATTACCCGACATTTATTTTAGTTGCATAACTTTCTACTTTACGCACTTGTAACGAAAGATTCATATCTTGTCGGGGAAGAGTCCAAATAATGAACTATTTGATTTTTCGAAAATTAGAATTCAATATCTAAAATATATCCGAAATTCAGGGTCAAACACCTTCAGAATTTCCCCAGATAGTATTTTGGAACTAACTTTAGATTCCACCACGTTGCAAATTTCAGATTTGCGCAGTCTCACCAAAAAATTCATATCTTGGTGTAAAAATATCGGAATTGCAAACCGTTTAATTTCAAGAAAACAAGACTTCAAGAGAGCATATTCAAAATTCTAAATCAAACAACTTCAGGATCGTTTCAAATAATATTTTGAGACCAACTTTTATGTTGCACCTCGCTATCAATTCTAGATTTATGCAGTCTCTCTAAAAAAATCATATCTTGGTGTAGGAACGTTGAAATTACGAACCGTTTGATTTTTTGAAAACTAAACTCCAATATCTAGAACATATCCAAAATTCTCAATCAAATAACTTCAGAATTGTCCCAGATAATATTTTAAAATCAACTTTAGGTTCCACCATGTTGAAAATTTCAGATTTGCGCGACTTCGCCAAAAGTTTTGTATTTTGAAGTAGGAACTCGAAATCATGAACTGTATGATCTACTGGAAAATTAACTTCCAAATATATAACATATCCAAAAATCAATATTTAATCCCCTACAGACACATTCAGATAATATTTCAAAGTCAATGCTAAATTTTGATACACCGACAATTTCAGATTCGCGTGACTTCGCCAAATATTTTGCATATTGATATGGAAGCCTCGAGATTGGAAGACGTCTTACTTGCCATAAATCAAAATTTAAGAGCCATATCCTCACTAATATCTTGGGGTTCAAATCTCACTAAATTTGAAACGTTGTACCAAGCAATCATTTCCTTATACTCGTGCTTCCTTTTGACGCCTCGCTTCTCTTTCCTTTTTTTTGGTAGAGGGTGGATTTGAAGTCCAAATAACTTTAAGGTTTGGCGAACCTGAAGACACAGAGAATCCCTGGATTTCAATGCAAATAATTGACATCCTCCTAAAATTGACCCATTAAAGGTATCAATTTACCAATGAGGGTTACCTCCTTTAAATCAAATGAGATCGAAGTTCAACATGAGGATAACATTTCAGCTTGATTTTGTGTTACTTCATACTTCATTCTAACAATAATTAGGGAAATATGTATCTTTTGAACTTATGTGACTGGACTTAGAATGAAACTCTAAGCTGCCTACGTACCCCAGTGAAGAGGATCAAGTCATACCGTAGTTCAGACTGGGCGATTCTTTTTTTTAACGTCCTAACTTTTGCCTATGCCTCCTCTTTCGAGATTTTCAACCTAGCGGACTTTTTTTTTGCCATACAGAGTTTATACTCTTGCGGGCCAGGAGTGTAGCAACATGCAGTTTAGGCTCGTGCGTCAAGGAGCGTTATGAATTCAAGGATAATACTTCTTCAAAAACTTGCCATTTATAGGGCCAATTCTCATACCATCTGCATCAACCAGCTTGTAAGCCCCACTTGAGTAAGCTTCTTGTACGATATATGGCCCATCCCACTTTGAAGTGAACTTTCCTAGAGGTTTATGGGAAGTAATTATGGGTCTTCGTACGGCAAGGACTTGATCTCCTACTTGAAAGGATCTCGGGCAAACTCTCTTATTGAAAGTGCGAGATAATCGAGCTTGATAACATTCAAGACTCTGTTGAGCTTCCAATATCTTTTCATCAAGAGCTTCCAACTCTGCTAACCGAAGTCGAGCATTTTCTTCATCAGTGATCCCTTCTTGAATAGCAGTCGTAATGAAGGTATTTGATGCTCAAGTGGCAAGGCGACTTTGACCCCATAAACGAGTGAATAAGGAGTCGCATGTGTTGGCATGTGGTGAGTCGTCCTATATGTCCATAGAGCTTCTTCCATACGGTCATTCCAATCTCGTTTGGATTTGGAGAAGACTTCCTTCAACAAGTTGCATAAAGTCTTGTTGAATGCCTCGGCTAGACCATTAGCGGCAACATTGTACATCGAAGAGTTACGTTGCTTGAAGCCAAAGATCTCACAAATCTTGTTTATCAACCTATTGTCGGACGTCTTGCCATTATCCGTTATTATGTAATAGGGAATGCCAAAGCGATAGATGATGTTCACTCGCATGAAACTTGCAACATTTTCCTTCTTTACCTCTTTAAGAGCAACAACTTCAGCCCATTTTGAGAAGTAGTCAGTTGTAGCCAAGAAGTATAGGTGGCCACCAGAGGAGTTTGGCAGCAGTCCAACAACATCCAATCCCCAAGCGTCAAATGGCCAGGATGCAACAGTTGGGTGCAACATTTCAAGAGGTTGATGAATAAAATTCGTATGGAATTGACAAGCCTTGCACCTTTGAGCATAGTCCAAGCAATCTTTTACCATCGTTGGCCAATAATATCCCATCCTTTTTATATGGAAGTGGAGCTTTGGTCCAGACTGGTGTGACCCATATACCCCAGAATGTACCTCTTGCAAATCTTGGAGAGCTTCTTCTTCTCCTAGGCATCGCAAGAGTACTCCCTCGAACGACCTTCTGTATAGAGTGTCCTTGTAGTAAAGGAAGTGAGGCACACGACGACGAATTTCAATCCTTCTCCTCGGATTTTCTGGAAGTATCCCATAGCATAAGTAGTCGATAATGGGTTGGCGTCGTTCTTCTTTCTCATTTTCAGAAACAGCAACAAGATGCTCGAGTTCGTTTTCTTAACCTTCAGCCTCATTTGGCGGCGGTACTACCCATTTTTGGCAAACAGTAACTTGCGCTTGATCAGGCAGGGTTAAAGATGAAGCTACGGCAGCTAAAGCATCAACCTTCTTATTTTCTTTCCTTGGCACATACTGAATAGTCACATCACCGAGCCATCCCATCAATTTTTTAGCGTAATCATGATATGGGCGTAGTTCAGGATTCTTAACCTCGTAACTACCCAAAAGCTGGTTGACCACTATCTGAGAATCAGCTCTACCCATCCCTTCGCATTCGCAGCCTCCTCTTCGCGTTCGCGAAGGCCAAATCTAGCGACCTCCCACTTTCCTCTTCGCGTTCGTGAGACTCCCTTCGTGTTCGCGAAGAAGGAAACCAGATAGCAGCAACCAACAACAACCTCTTACTCAATTTCGATCCGCTAACCACTTGGAATCCACCTGAGGCCCTTGAGGCTCCCGAAATCCCTACCAATCATACCAACCTGTCCCAGAACACAATACGGACTTGATCGAGGCCTTAAATCACATTAAACAACATTAAAATCATGAATCGACCTCCAATCCAAGCTTAATAAACTTAAGAATTTTAAACTTCTTTAAACCTATCAAATCACGTCCAATTGACTTCAAATTTTGCAAAAAAGTTATATTTGATATTACGGACCTACTTCCACTTTCGGAATCGGATTCCAACCTCGATATAAAAAATTCCACTTCCACTCAAACTTCTCAAAAATCTTAAAAATCTCTACTTTAGCCAAATGACTCCAAAATGACCTACGGAACTCCAAATTCACTTCTGATCGTGCTCCTAACTCCAAATACGGAGCTATTCATAGACTCGGAATCCCAAATGGATATCGATAACAATGAAATGCACTTCAGGGCAAACTTATGAAAATCCTTCCAAAATACTAACTTCCACAATATGCGCCAAAAATGCTTCCAGGTTATCCAAAACCCTAATCGGGCATACGCTCAAGCCCAGAATCATCATACAAATCAGCTGGAACCTTCAGATCCCGATTCCGAGGTCGTTTACTCAAAAACCTAATCTTAGTTATTCTTTCAACTTGAAACTTCCGAAATGAGAATTCTCTTTCCAAATCAACTCTGAACTTCCCGAAATTCAATTCCGACCACGCGTAGAAGTCATAACACCTAAAATAAAGATGCTCACGCCCTCAGACTATTGAACAATGCGCTACGGCTGAAAATGACCAGTCAGGTCGTTACAATAAATATGAGTTTTCATAATACCAAAAGATAATTAAAAAATGCATACATAAGCTATCATCTCTATCAAGTATTCCTCTCAAAGTGGCGGGCCACAAGTTTTCATACCTCAACATTTGTAGTCAAAGCCTGGCTCCTTATTCGTGATGAAATTTCAATAGAGATTTTTTCCTTCCTATACCATATATGAAACTATACAATCAAAAATGTGCACAGTTTCTAATTTACCCGCACTGTCCATATTTTTCCTACAATTATTATACCATTCGTTAAATACTAATTATTATTAGCTGAATCTTCTAATTAGGCATGCTAAAATTCAGGAACAGAATCTTCTAATTGATTTAGCCACAAATTAAATAAGTTCAAAAGCTCAATTCATAGAAATCAAATCTGTTCAAAAGCTCAGATCTGTTCTTTGATATTTTCGATTTAGACACAAATCAAAAGCTCAGTTCGTTGAAACCAGAAAGCTCAATTTCAAATTATAGAAATGAGTTCTACAAAAGCTCAGTTCATCAACATTCTCTCTACATCTCTATTTATTTCTCAATCAAAAATTTTAGTAATACAAAGCAAATGAAAAGAGAGCAGCAATTCCATCATTGACAGTCATGAAAAAGCTTAAAAGCTTTGAATTCAAATTTGGATTTTCAAAAATTATTATTTTTTTGGATTGGTGTTGCTGAAAATAATCGGGATATGGTTCAGAGTTTATATCTCAATTATGAGGGATTTTGGTGAAGATTAGATTTGGTTTTGACTGAATTTCAGATTGAAACTCGAAGAAGAAGAAGAAGAAGAAGAAGAAGAAGAAGAAGAAGAAGAAGAAGAAGAAGAAGAAGAAGAAGAAAAAGAAGAAGAAGAAGACGACATATTACAGAAATTGTAGATAAATTGTAGATTATTTGTATTCTGATTGTAGATGCTTTATTTTCCATTTTCACAAATAAAAAATAGCTAAAACTTCTACAAATCTTCTGAAAATTGCAATTATGTAAAAAATCCTAATTATGCTACAATTCAATGAGAACTGGGATATAAAAATTTAATGTACCCAGTTTGTAGATAAATTATAGATTATTTGTATTCTAATTGTACATACTTTATTTTCTGCTTTCACAAATCAAAAATAACTAAAACTACTAGTCTGCAAAAAAAGCAATTATGTCGAAAATTCCAATAAAACTACAATAGAATGGGAATTGAGATATTAAAATTTAATATACCCAATTTGTAGATATTTTTTTAGATGAATTGTATATGCTTTATTTTCTATTTTTATAAATTCAAATGACTAAAATTTCTACAAAATATTGTACAAAAAACGCAATTATGTCAAAATACTAATTAAGCTACAATTGAATGAAAATTGGAATGTTAAAATTTAATGTACCAAGTTTGTAGATATTTTGTAGATAAATTTTATATTATTTATTTTTTTATTGTAGATGCTTTGTTTTTGTTTTCACGAATAAAAAACGACTAAAACTTCTACAAAATCTTCTGTAAAAAATGCAATTATGTCAAAAATTCCATTTATGAGATTGGACGATCTTTATAATTTAAATGCTTACAAAAAAGCTGGCAGAAGAATCAGGAGTGCCTATACCAACCTACCAAAAGAACTGAATAGATAGTTTCCAGGTTCACATCTCCACCTGTAAACCAGAATTTAACAATGTATTTTTATTTTCTGAAATACGTATAGATGCAATTTTCTTCAAATAATTGATTGAGATTTAATTAAATTAAAATTGTACTTGTTATATCGACGGGATATTCAAAGCATCTATCCCATAATAAAATTCTCCATTTCTACTTATTTGAGTATATTTTTCAGCATAAGAAAGTTGTAGGGGACTGCAACTGTAGAGAGTTTTGGGAGAAGTAATTTTCTCGTATTGCTTACAAAGGTATATATAGAGTACAGAGAGAAACCAAATCCTACCAACTATAGGATTATACAATAATAAAGGAAATCAAATCTTACCAACAATAGGACTGTACAATATATTCTAATACGCCCCCTCAAGATGGAGGACCGGAGGACACGCCAATCTTGGACATCAACAGAAGAAGCCGAGGACGAGATAAGTGCTTGGTGAGAGCATCAGCAAGCTGATCAGCAGAGGATACATAAGCAACACGAAGAGACCCATTCTGAACCAATTGACGAACAAAGTGATAATCAATAGAGATGTGTTTCATGCGTGAATGAAACACAGGGTTAGCACAGAGGTAAGTGGCGCTAATGTTGTCGTTGTAAATGACTGGAGCAGCCGGAAGAGGAGCATGAAGCTCGCGACCAGCAGGGAATGAAGCCAACGAACTTCAGCGGCAGCAGAAGCAATGGCACGATACTCAGCCTTAGTAGAAGACCGTGCAACGGAGCGCTGCTTTTTGGAGCTCCAGGAAATAGGATTAGGCCCTAGAAAGACAACATAGGCACCAGTTGAGGAGCGGTCATCAGAGTTTCCACCCCAATCAGCATCAGAGAAACAATGTAGAGGTATAACAGATGAAGGACGCATCCAGACTCAAAAGTCACGCGTCCCATTCAGATACCGGAAGAGGCGCTTAACTGCACCCCAATGAGTGACAGTAGGAGCGTGCATGAACTGTGAGAGTTTATTCACAGCAAAGGAGATATCAGGACGAGTGAAGGAGAGATACTGGAGGCCCTCAAGGGCCTGTCGATAGGCGGATGTGTCGGCAGGGGCCGAGCCGTCGGCCAGCTGAAGGCGGGTTGACGCCGCTGTTGGAGTCTGAACAGGGTTGGATTCCAGCATATTATGACGAGTCAAAAGATCAACAACATATTTACGCTGAGAAAGAAAACACCACTTGGAGCTGCACAGAACTTCAACACCAAGAAAGTAGCTTAGATCACCCATGTCTTTAAGAGAAAACTGAGTCCCAAGAGAGTCAATCACACGGTTCAAGAAAGCAGAATCATTACCAGTCAATATGAGATCATCAACATATACCAAAAAATAGGCCGTAATACCAGAATGCTGAAAGACGAAGAGCGAAGTGTCAGAGGTAGTGTTGACGAAACCCATGGTCAGAAGGCATTGGCGGAGCGCACTGTACCATACCCGGGGTGCCTGTTTGAGACCATAAATAGCTTTCTGTAACTTACAGACATAAGATGGATAGGCTTTGTCAACAAAACCCGGTGGTTGTGCCATATAAACATCCTCTGTAAGCCTCCCGTGGAGAAAGGCATTGTTCACATCCATTTGACGAAGAGGCCAGCCCTTGGAAACAGCTAGACTGAGAACCAAACGCACAGTTGCCGGCTTAACAACCGGACGGAAAGTCTCCTTGAAGTCTACACCTGGACGCTGACGAAAACCCTTCGCAACAAGCTGGGCTTTGAACTTATCCACAGTACCGTCAGGCTTTCGTTTTGATACGATAAACCCACTTGCAACCCACAACATTCTGTGAAGAATCAGGCGGAACAAGATCCCAGGTGACATTCCGTAGCAGAGCATCAAACGCTGATGACATAGCAGCACGCCAGCGCTCATCAGACATAGCAGTAGACAAAGTCTGAGGTTCAGTAATAGCTAGAGAGGTGACAACAGACATACCAAACTTCTTGTTGGGCGTAAAGATGTTATTTTTGCTGCGAGTTTGCATATGATGAACACCCTGAGAGGATGTAGGTGGCAGCATAATGGGTGTAGCGGCGACAGCGGCCGCTGGCGGTGCCGGAAGGGGCGCTGGTGGCGCGGGCGTTGGCGCCGGCAGTGCGTCCGGTGAAGGATTGCTAGTGGGAGCATCGGCAGGTACTGGTGGCGGCAAGAGGAGACGCGGGGTTAGACAATTTGGAGAACGGGAAGACATCTTCATGGAAGGTGACATGACGCGAGACGAAGATTTTAGACGTTGAGGGATCAAAGCATAGATAGGCGCTTTGAGTAGTAGAGTATCCGAAAAGGACACATGCACGAGATCTGGGTTCCATTTTGTGTGAGGTGTAGGGCCGAAGCCAAGGGAAGCATTGACAGCCGAAGACACGTAGTTTGGCAAGGTTGGGGCGCTTATGGAAGAGAGACTCAAAGGAGGAGAGCATCGAGAGATTTGTCTTGGGAAGACGATTAATGAGATAGACTGCAGTAGCAAAGGCATAAGGCCAGTAAATGAGAGGTACATAGGCATGATGAAGGAGAGTGAGACTAGTATCGACAATATGACGGTGACGATGTTCAGCATAGCCATTGTGATGAGGTGTATCAGGAGGTGAAGTGATATGTGAGATGCCATTGGAGGCAAGAAAAGAGTGTAAAGCGAGGAATTCACCCCCATTGTCAGTATACAGAGTAATGATTTTAGCAGAGAAATATTTTTCTACAAGGGATTTAAAAGTGGGGAAGGTTTGTAAGACATCAGATTTACGGCGTAAAGGAAAAAACCAAACATACTTAGAAAAGTGATCAAAAAAGATGACATAATATTTAAATCCTTTAGTAGAAATAATTGGAGAGGTCCATACATCGGAGAAGATAAGCTCCAATGGAGCAGTAGGAGATAAACTGGACTCAGAAAAAGGTAACTTATGACACTTATGAAGCTTGCAAGAGACACAAGCAAGATCAGACACATTACTGGACGCTATACTGCTAGAAGACACTAAATGACGCAGGATTTTAGCTGACGGGTAACCAAACCGAGAATGCCACAAAGACGCAGAGAGATTTTGTGCCGTGAGGGCGGACGGGGGATTGGAAGCCGCCGGCCAGTAGTAGGTGTTGCCCCTAAGTGGGCCGCTAACGAGTGTTGCCCACGTGCGACGATCCTTCACCTAAAAATCAGTATCAGAAAGAACAACATTAACATTATTGTGACAATATAATTGGGCAACAGAGATCAAATTTTTACGCATATGTGGAACACAGAGAGCCCCATGTAATAAAAGAGAGGAATAACTGTTAAGTTGACCAGTATGTGTAATTGTCAAACCTTCACCGTTACTAATAACCACATTGTCGAAACCGGTGTAAGGATTGTGAAGAGACATGTTGGCAAGATCAGAGGTTATGTGATGGGAGGCACCAGAGTCCAGGATCCAATTGGATGTAGAGGGAATCGTCGGAGAATGATGGGCTGTGTGAGCAGCCGGATAAGGAGGCGAAGCATATGCTGGCCGCGGCAGTGGTCCACCGTAAGGGGGATGATTGGCGCCGGAGATGGGATAGGACGGACAGCGGCGCGCGGAGTGACCAAATTCACTGCAGAGCTGGCACTTCCCATTGTACCCGCGAGATTGGCCATAGCTGGAGTAACCACCACGACTGGAGGCTGAACCGCGGCTGCTCCGGCGACGCCCGCGGCTACCGAAGCAGTTACAGCTGGACTGCTGTCCGGCGACGAAGGCAGTCGACGGAGCCAAATCAGATGCGGCGAAGGAGGCCGGCGCACGAGCAGTAATCTGAGCCTCCATGCTTAACAGCTTGTCATGTAATTCAGCAAAAGAGATTGGAGATTCGCGGGCTTGGATGGCATGAGAGAGTTCCATATACGGGTCATCAAGACCATTGAGAACATTAATGACAAGATCCTCAGAATCAACAGTAACACCCATGAGAGATAATTCATCCACAATAACGCGAATACCGTGCATAAAATCAGTAACAGATTTGGAACCTTTTTCCGGATTATGGAGCTGTTGTTTGAGAGCCATGATACGACCACGAGAAGCAGTGACGTATGTGCGCGCGAGGATGTCCCAGACCTCTTTAGAGGTTTCCGCAGCGGCAATAAACGAGATGATCGTCGGTGTGATCGACGAGATGATGGCACTGAGAATAAGATTGTCCTGGCGAATCCAGTAAGGATATGCTGGATTTGGGGAAGTTACCTCCTTGTCGATGATAGTGGCTGGTGGGCACGGCTTCGAGCCGTCCAGGAAGCCGAGGAGGTCGTAACCCATAAGAAGGATTCGGAATTGGAATTTCCACGCCAGGTAATTAGTGGAATCCAATTTGAGTGGGATCTAAGCCGATGCATTGATGGCAATCGGCTGGAGAAGATCGTTTGAAGTCGTAGCTGCCATGAAGCGCGAGGCAAAAGAGATGAGGCGTTGAACGACGTCGAGAGGGAGAGGGCTGCCGGTTAGTGCAGCTGTGGCGCGGCAAGATGCCAGAGAGAGGCTGTGGACCGAGATAGATGGCACTTAAAATCAGATGATAAAGTATTTAGAACAGAATTCATACCGGAAGCCAAAAGGAGACTACTGTTGCAACAAATGCCAGTAGTGATACCATAAGACAAGGTAACAAATATGGGAATCTCCCGAGTAAGGAGTCTTTCAAGAATACACCACGGTACTTTTCTGTGCAAGATAACCTCCGGGAAAATTTGAATGTGAGGAATACTATAAAATTAAACAACTAATAAAATGAAAAACTCCAGCTATACATGCACGAATCTTTAATTAGGGTTTCTTTGGCGATAAGCCACTGGCGTATGATACAATGTAGAGAGTTTTGGGAGAAGTAATTTTCTCGTATTGCTTACAAAAGTATATATAAAGTACAGAGAGAAACCAAATCCTACTAACTATAGGACTGTACAATAATAAAGGAAATCAAATCCTACCAACAATAAGACTGTACAATATATTCTAATAGCAACAACATGAAAAGATGGATTAACCCGATGGGCAAATATGGGAATAAGACGACACAAATTTCAGTAAACCCACTTTTGCATGTGATTTGCCCAATTCTAGGGATTTTTTCCCATTTTTAAATATTTAACTCATAAACTCTCCTGAAATTTAAAGCATTGAAAATTGTGAGAAATTAAGAAATAAAAAACGTCTCATTAATTATATCCTTAATTAATTATAGTATAGAATGGATTGGTAATTAAGTGTAATTAAGTCAAACCTTAAATATTGAGGGTAATAAGATTTCCTATGTGGTATATGAATATAAAAATTCCATTTCAATAACATATAGTCGTACAGTCCATCAATTCAACCAAGCAAGGCCCTTAAGTTTGATGGTCGTGGGAAGAAGAATAAAAGGATTACGTCTTTTCTTTTAAGATTGCTAAAAGTTGTAACCAACACAAATTATTGAAATCAAATATTACTATGTATATCCACATTTATTTTCTTGATTATTTATTTTTGAGAAACAAAATTTAATTTTTGCAACTAATGGTTGTATACCTTTTTTATGTACGGTTTTCTTAAAACATGTTTTTAGGAAAATTTAAATATTAAATATAGTATTTTGTTTACTTTCTGTTTGTGATTACGTAATTTTCTATAGTATTTTTATATATTTCCTTCTTTCACTTTTACTTGTCCACTATACTAAAAATATATTTTTATTTTTACTTGTTTATTTTAGCAAATCAAGAGAAAGACAAACTTTTTTTTCTTATTTTACCCTCATCATTAATTACTTATTTCCAAAATTATGAGGAGTTATAAGGTAAAATATATTCTACAATTATTGTTTATTAAGGGGCATGAAAAATTTCTAGTGAATAACTAAAAGAGAACGGAAGAATTACATTCTAATTGTAGGTTTTATTCTAAGTAAGATGTGATCAAATTCATTAAAGAAATTAAATGTGGTCGATTCTCATACTCTAAATTTATGTTAAAAGTAGTTTTTATGTAACTTCCAAATATGTACGGAGTAAATTAAATGCAGCGAGAGAGCTGCAGTGAACCACATTCATTTTGGGTTATATAGAGTAAGAATATGCAGCTAAAGGTGATAGGAAACTGGTCAGCCTTAAGAAAATTCTACGTATAGTAAGTAAAAGTTTGATTCATACTTGTCCTTATTCATGAACTGAGAATACAGAAGCAGGTGCAACATATTCGGTATGTCCACAACTTTCTCTCTAGCGTCTTCTTCATGTAGCGGGCAGTCATGGCTGCGGCCACCTCTCCCCAGCCTTTGGCTGGGGGGGGGGGAGGCAATCCAAAACACCTCACAAAACCCAACAAACAATAATTCCAAGCAAACGTATGCATCACAGATTGCTGGAAAATTTTCTGCTGCAAAAACGTCAAAACTTGAGCTTTGTCCAGTAAGTTTCGAACATGGAGAACATGCTGTTCAGTTCACCATTGAAGAGGTGAACTCTTTCACCATCGAAGAGGGGTTACACCAAGCAGTTATCCTCAAGTTTTCGTATGGAAAACCTGATCTTCAGGAGCTACAACAGTTGATTCCGAAACAGTTCGATGTCAAAGGTTTTTGCAATATTGGACAACTCATATATCGGCACATACTGGTAAGATTTGATCTTTATGAAGATTTTGTACAAGTAATGTCAAAATCTACTTGTCATATTAAGTTTAAGGGTGATGAGTTCTTCTTTAGAACTTTTCCATGGTTAATTGGATTTAATCCAAGAGAAGAAACGTCCAAAGCAGTGGTTTGGATATCTTTACCTGATCTCCCAGCAATTTTTTTTGCAAAAAAATCTTTAAAGTCCATAACCTCTGCGATTGAAAAACCTTTAGCAGTTGATAAAGCGACACAAGATAGAACAAGACCTAGTACGGCTAGGGTTAAAGTTCTGCTTGACTTGCTAGACAAGCTCCCTAAAAGGATCAAGATTAAGATTGGGGATTTAAAATCTGGTAAGTTGGTAGAATATTATCAACAGATTGTTTATGATAATCTACCAAATTCTGCACTGTTTGTAAACATCAAGGACATGGTGATAAGTCATGTCGATGGAAGATCGAAGAAAATACGACAGAGACAGATCATGTGAAGGTAGTAGAAGGCTCGGGCAAGCTTGACAAAGTAACAGGTGATGCCAGGGATTACCTCAATGCCAAAAGAGCTGCGCAATCAAGGGATCAATAGGTAGAACAGGTTTCTACTAAACAACGGGTTGTACCAAGGGATCAAGGAGAGCAAATTATGTTGTGATCAATGATAAAAGGAATGCTAACACACCACTAGAGAGTAACGCAGTATCCGTACGTAAAAATGGTCTTTCAACACAAGAAGTTGAGTCAGCTATTGATGGTGATGCATCCGCTCCAGTTGCAGCGGCAACAAATCCAACTGACAGGGATGAACAAACAATGGTCAAACACGTGGGCCATCTTGATCATGTGATGGATGTAAAGGAAAAGGAGATGGGTCACTTAGGTAGTGTGAAGGAGCAGCACCATGATTTTGGTGTGGGCACATCAAGTCAAAAAGTTGTGGTATTGGTGTACGACAAAGAAATAACAATCAAGTGGGGCATGTAATTGATTTTGTGGGCTCACATGCACACTTTGAGAATGATAACATTCAGCAAAATTTTGAATAAAACAAAGACATGGCCAAAAATATTGACAAACAAGTTGCGGGCCAGCTTGATCTTTTGAGCATTAGTGATGCTAATGTCACTTTTGGTAGTTTGACTATACAAAGGCTGCCAAGGATGGTAAATTAATTCAAAGTGCAACAAATGAGGGCCATGGTTCTTTTGAAAAAGAGAAGCATATGGAAATTGGTCCACTCAAAGGAATTAAAAATACAATTCCTACAATTTCAAAAGGAGGTCACGCAAAGGAATCCTCATTTGGTCATAAAGGAAATGGCGTGCATCAATTTAAGGAAAAGGAGGTGGGGCATGTGGGGCGTGTGATTTTGAAGGAAAAGGAGAACAAATCCAAATTTTGGTTACAGCAATGTGAAGAGGATGACGAAATCGATAATGATATTATCAAGAAAATGTGAGGGAGCCAGCAATAAATTCCAAGATAGATTTCGATGATGAAGAAGATTTTGGAATTGATTTTTTGGATGACTCTTCAGACGATAGTGAGAAATGTAGTGGTGATGAAGAGATACCATTATTAGTGTCTCCAACTCCAAAAGGAGGTAGCTATGCTAAGATAGGATATGGAAGCAGGCTCAATGCAACAGCTCCAGATTTTATCCCTAGCTCAAGGCAGCAACATGGAGAAATAACCACAACTACAACGACGCTGATGGGAGGCAGTAGCAACGAATTCTGGGCAGCAGCAGCAGTTCACTTCATCTGTTTCCACTGCTGAACGTGGACAGCATGTGAATGAAAATGCTTTCACATCACAATATTTTCCTCAACAAATTCCAAAACCTATAAATTTAGGCAGAGCTTTATGAAAAAGGCGAGGAAGATATTACTCCAAATCAACTCCGGGCAGCGGCAACGAGGAAAGGTGATTTGTCGCCATTGCATAGCGGAAAAAATAGGAAAACTAGAATAAGGTATAGAAGCTGGGATGGCAGGCTAAACAGTTTCGATGGAAAAGCAACACAAGACGTTGCCCTTAGGAACAACCAATGAGAAATGCAAAGCAAAAGGCGAGTGTACCTACCACTTCTGCAAGGTCAAATAAATCCAAAAAGAATAGATAAATTTTGAAAATTATTTGAAGAAAACGGAAGAAGAAGCAAAAGAGCTACAAATTGGAGAATGCACAAGTTTCAACAAACAAGACAACGACTCAATTTGTTACATTGTATTATTTTACCATTTTATAAGTATTATCATCTGTAATATCATCACAGAGTATGCTATAAACTCTGTGATGATCACTAAACATTTACTTTTATCAAGTTCTTTCTTTTTGCATGCTTGCTAATGAGGTTATTTTATGCCTCGATAGGATTAGTACAATAAGGGTAGCCCGATTTAGCTAACCGGTGCTATTGTACCCCTTATTTGTACTTTTTCTATTTGTTGTATTTTCGTTTTTCTTTTCTATTATTAATATAAAAAACAACCCTAGGCACTTGCCTAGTGGATTCAAAAAAAAACTGAGAATACTAGGGCAAAGTTTATGATTCCGAAATTCTAGTTCTTAAAAGTTACTTATATAAGGGAAGTCTTGGTGTAATTGGTAACATTATTATTATGTGAACAGAAGGTCACATATTTGAGCCATGGAAACAATAAGAGTGTACAAACCAAACTGGAAAACTGCATCAAACCTAAAAGTCAAACCAAACCGATTAAAATACCCAATTAGGTTTGGTTTGAGTAAAAAATCTGAACCAAACCGACATATAAATATATAATTTTAATATATACATTTAAGATTTTATATAGAATTTTATTCTAAAAAAAGTCTAGAAATGTTTGGGATTCTCTTGCGGGATATATAGTATTTAATAGTATATAAAATGCTCCATATTTATTAACCTTAACTAATAGGTTGTATGATCGTTTTCTCATTAAGTATTACTGAAATGCATCAATCTCTTTGTTCTTCCATATTCATATCATATGTTACGATCTATTTTATCTTTTAAGATGTGAAGTGATCATTATTATTTAGATATCATATTGATTTTTATATTTAATTACTAAATTCGATTAACCTTGAAAGTGTGCATCAACACAACATTATTGTAAGAACTAAAAAATAACTATTATGTGTTACTAAGAAAATTCTCTCATAAGAATATTTTAATAGGTAATATATTTGTCAATTTTTTATATTTTTACTAAACATATATTTCTTATAAAAAATTTAACAAAGTAAGATTGAATAACTAACAAAAGCCCGAAAAATCCAAAAAATCCAACAAACCGAGTCAGTCCAAATTGATATAGTTGGCTTGGTTTGGTTTTGATAAAATCCGAACCAACCCGATCCATGTACACGTCAATATCTTGCAGAAATACAGGATCCGACCCTTTTTCGGATCCCATGTATTTATATATATTAATAAATTTGTAGACAAATGCAGAATTTAGACTTAGCTGTGTAGGACTGGCCTTTGGCAACTTGGGATTCTCAGAGGTTCTTTAGTTCTTTCTTTCTTTGGCTCATTCTTTCTTTCTTTCTTTCTTTCTTTCTTTTGTGTTTATATCTGTGTTTTATTTTCGACCTTTTTCCATACATCTTTCTCTCTTGTCTCTTCCACATGTATCAACATTTTAAGTGGGATATATATATATATATATAGAAAATTTCTTCGTCCTCTCACCACACGTTAGATGCGATAATCTGCGCTATCGCTCGAAATGGGAGAAAGAGGAAGACCCAGGAAAAATCAAAGCAAAGCAACAATCATTAAGTGAGGAAACAAGGATATTATCACTAGAGGACAAGGAAAAAAACATGCAAAAGGAAAAATGCATGAGGAAGAGCTGGATCTGGAGAGTGCTAGTGAGCTGAATTGGCGAGATCTAAGCTGCAATAGAATCAAATCAGTTGTTCCAATGAGTCCAATCAACCAAGGGATACCTAAAATGAACATATCGCCAGTCGTAATTGGGGGAGCAAGCACAGGCAAAGTAAGTCCTAATGTAATAGTAACTATAATCACTTTAAAGAAGCAAAGTAATGTAACAGTACCAGTAGGAATCGAGCAAGAGAAGCACAAACAAGTGATGAAACCAAGCAGTATTTGAAGGTCATGTGTAGAAACTTGCTTCAAAAGGGGTGGATCTAACATACATAGCACTGATGATGTAAATGGGCGAAGTAGTAGTGCAAATTCTGGAAGAAGACATAGTAGAGAAAAATTAGAAATAGAATCGAGCAATAATTTTGTATGTAGTTGGTAATACTCCAACTATTGGAACTATTGAATGATTTGTTTCTGGGCAGTAGGGAAAAATCAGGAAGCCAAATGTATTATTCCACAACGATGGATACTTTATAGTTTTGATGCATAGCTATGAGGAACGGAATGAGGTATTCGGCCATATACTATGAATAGTAGACCAGTAATACTAAAATCATGGACTGAGGGATTTGATTTTAATGAAGAGGTGCTGAAAACTATTCCTTTTTGGATTAAATTCCCAAAACTTCCACTGAATTATTGGAGCAACTTAGCTCTTAGCAAAATTGGAAGCGGACTAGGGAAACCTCTTTATGATGATGCATGTACAACTGTGGCTGATAGGATCTCATATGCTCGAGTACTAATTGAAATGGACAAAACAAAGCCTCTGTTCGGATCAATTAAACTGGTTGATCCCAAAGGAAAAGTGATACAATAGGTGGTTCAGTATGACTGGAAGCCCTAATACTGTCAAACATGTTGCCAAATTGGTCACTCATGTCATAACCAACAAATGCAGAAATAGGAGAAAGGACAACAAAAGTATAGAGCATAGAACCAAAACCAGGAACAGAGAGGTGTAAGAAAACTTGATCTAAAGACTGACAAAATAGATTAATGTGGGAGATTTCTGGACCAAGTGGAAGAAGATAATGAAGAGACATAGAACAAACAACCAAATGAAGAACAATGGCAATTGGCTAGAGGAAAGTCTGCATCAAAGAAGAATATGGAAGGAATAAATGAGAATGGAGTTAACATAGGTAATGCTTTTAAAGCTTTGGTTGACACAACACAAAAGATAGTTCAAACGACAGAAAACCAAAATCAAGGTAGAGAACTGCCTAGAGACAGAGGCAGAGGTGATATTCTGAACTCAAGATCCATAGAATGCCGAGCGTCATACCATGGAATGTTAGAAGGATGAATAAAGGGTACAAGCAAAAAGAACTAAATTATTTTTAGAGAAAATAAGGTAGTTTTAATGGTTGTGTTAGAAAATAGATCTAAAGAAGCAAAGGCTGAGTCTCTAATAAAGAAATTTTTTAGCAATTGGAGATGGATAGCAACCTATAACACTGCTCCAGGTGGAAGAATATGAGTGGCATGGGACCAGACAAAGGTGAATTTTGAGGTTTATGACATACACAAGCAGTACATAATAGGGCAGGTTACAACATTTCAGAATGGCAATAAGTTTAACTTTGGAGTTATTTATGATATACATACTATTCTAGATAGATATGTACTATGGGATGATATGAAAAGAATCATAGATGGCATCCCTAGATCATGTGTATTAATGGGGGATTATAACACAATTTTGACTAGTGATGATAGGATACAGGGGAATCCAGTCCAAAATTTTGAGGTGAAAGACTTTAAAGAGTTTATTTGGGAGGTAGTTAACTGAGTTGAGAATAGTGGGTAGGAAATATACTTGGACAAACAATCATGTACATAGCAAGATAGATATGATAATTGTCAATGCTGAATGGATCCAAAAATGACCTACAATGGAGGGGACTGTGTTGAAGCCTGGTTTCTCATATCATTGTCCTTTGATCATAACAATTGAGGCTGATCAATATAAGGGAACTATACCTTTTAAGTCTTTTCACTGTTTGACTCAACACAAAGAATTTGAGGATGCTGTGAACAAAATGTGGAAAAAAAGGGGCGGAGGAACTGCAATATATAAGGTGTGGAAGAAATTAGAGATGCCAAAGATCAAATTGAAGCATCTGAATAGCCAAGATTTCAATAGCACCAAACAAAGTATTCAAACAACAAGAGCCAAGCTGGAAGGTAGTCAGAATCAAATGTTTGGACTTGAGAATGACATTGACATAGTAACTCAAGAAAAAGAGGCAAAAATGGATTTGGCTAAATGGTTTGAGATTGAGGAGAGAATAATGAAGCAAAAATCAAGGGTTAAATGGCTCAAGCCGGAAGATTCAAATACAGCTTATTTTCATGCATGTGTCAAGAATAGACAAGCAGTAAATCACATTGGACAATTGACTGATAGTACATGGCAAATACTCATGAAAGCTAATGAAGTGGAGACAGAAATATTTTACAGGTAGTTACTTGGAACATCAGCAACACAACTACCAGCAGTTAACACAGAAGTGATGCAGCAAGGGTATGATTTAAGCAGACAACCAGTTAACACAGAAGTGATGCAACAATGGTATGATTTAAGCAGACAACGACAATTACAGTTAATAAGACCTATAACTGGAGATAAAATCAAGTAAGCATTACAATGTATTAATGACAACAAAAAACCAGGGTGTAATAAATATAATGCATTCTCTTTTAAGAAAGCATGGCATATAATCAGAAAAGAGGAACTATCAAATGTACATCCATTACTCTAATGCCTAAAGTAAAGAACCCTACTAGTATTAAAGAATTTAGACATATATTTTGTTGTAGTGTTATATAAGATTATCTTAAAGATCCTAACAACAAGATTGCAGGAAGTTATGTCATACTTGATTGATAGTTGCAAATAACATTTGTGCCAGGAAAGTTGATCATAGATAATATCATAATGAGTCATAAACTGGTTAAAAGTTATGGGAGGAAAAATATATCACCTAGGTGTTTGTTGAAGATTGATATACAGAAAGCATATGACTCTGTGTAATGTGTGTATACTGAGCATGTGATGAGGTTATTGGGGATTCTAAAAAAATTTGTAAAATGGGTAATGATCTGCATCAGTATAGTCTCTTATTCAGTCATTGTAAATGAAATCAATTAACCCATTTGAAGCAAGGAGAGGACTAATGCAGGGAGATCCGCTTTCACCATTGTTGTTTGTGATGTCTATGGAGTACATATGAAGACTAGTGAAGTAGCTAGGAAACAGGAAAGAATTCAGATTTCATCCAAGGTGTGCTAGAGTCAGATTAATACAATTCGAATTTGCTGATGACCTTCTATTATTCTGTAAGGAAGATGTGCAATCTGTCAAGGCCCTACACAATACGTTTCTAATATTCTCTGCAGCTTCCGGACTAGTTGCAAATACAAGTAAAAGCAGTGTGTACTTTGAAGTTGTAGATAATAGGACACAACAATTGATAATGAATGTACTAGGATACACCAAAGGTGATATACCTTTTAGATACCTTGGTTTTCTTTTGAGCACAAAAAGACTGATAACAATTCAGTGTGAACCTTTGATACACAAAATGCTTACAAGAATCAAATGCTGGCCAGCCAAGTTTTTATTTTATGCAGGAGGAGCAACTTTGATCAAAAGTGTGTTGGGAATAATCTCGAACTTCTAGGCACAAGTCTTTATTCTACCAAAGAAAATCATTCAGTTTATTGAGGCAATATGCAGAAGGTTCCTATGGTCGGGCAGTGCTGAACCAACAAAGAAGGCTTTGATTGCTTGGAACAAACTATGTGCTCCTAAGGTAGCAGGGAGATTAAACTTCACAAATATAGAGCTGTGGAACAAATCTACTATTTACAAACTTTTCTGGAACATTTGCAAAAAGAAAGAGAAATTGTAGGTCCAGTGGGTTTATGCATACTATATAAATGATAACAACGTATGGAATACTGAACCAAAGAATGCTTCATGGGCTATTCAGAAGATTTTCAAGTCCAAGAAACAATTTCAAGAGGCTGGACACTCGAAAGTTGATGTGAGCTACATGAAAAGATTCTCTACCAAAAAGATATACAAAGAATTACAAGGGGAATTCCAAAAGGTGACATGGAGAAGAATAGTATGTAACAACAAGGAATTACCAAAATGAATTTTTATCCTAAAGCTGGCTATACTAGACAGATTAGCCACTAAAGTGAGGCTAGCAAGATGGGGATTAGTAGATGAAACAATATATTCAATGTGTCACAAGAAGAATGAAACAGTGCAATATTTATTTTTCGAATGTAAATTGTCAAACGAAATATGACAGATGCTACTATCCTGACAAGGGATCATGAGAAGGAAGAAAGAACAGCATGGAAAATTTAGTGGACAGAGAAAAAGGCAGCAGGAAAGAGTGCAGGAGCTGAAGTGTTCAGAACGATTTTAGCTGCAACAGTCTACCATATATGGCAAGCTAGGAACAACGGTATTCTTCATAAGAAGCAAGCCAATGCACAAAATATAGTAAAAATGATCATACGGGAAATACATATTAAAGCTCAATATAGTACAAAACTGTATACCTATTTGAGAAGTATGAACTGATATCCATAATAAGCTACATTAGAGATGTAATAGAAGATTAAGATGTAGAGAAACAACCTCGCTGTTAATAAATGGTTTTTGTAAGCTGTAAATATTTATTTGATAAATAAAAGTTTTACTTACCAAAAAAAAATATTTTAAGTGATAAATGACACTTGTATATATTAAAGTAATTGCATCCCAACTATTTAATCACATATTCATCACCTCCCATCAATACCGGTATGGAAATACATTTTAATAATGAAATTTTAAACAATTACTAATATAACCTCTTCCCCCCTCCCCCCTCCCCAAAAAAAGGAACTGATATAGTCAAGTATTCAATAAGAATTAGAGTTGATTAAAACAATCTTTTAACAACAAAAGTCGTCAGGGACAAATTGTTAAATTAACCTTTCGGCTCAGTCTTCGCCCCAAAACTCGAAACGCGTGCCTTTCTACTTGTAATCAAGATTTTTAATTGTGCAAAAAGAAGAGCACATGATCCCAACGGATTAGCATTAATGATTAAACAATAGTCACTAACCACTCGTTTCAAATTTCAAGTCATATGTGGTCAGAAATTGATTCAGGACTTAAAGTTTATAAAATTTGAATTTATTATCTAACACACAATTTATTTTAGTTATTAAATTTGTAATTACATATTTATATATTTTTAATACATTTTCTTATACAAATATAAAATCTAAATAAAAATTACTTCATGAGAACCCGTGCTTATAGTAGCGAAATCAAAAAATTCAATAAGAGAATTTTGAATGCTCATTACCAATTAACTATGCAAGGGTGTTTAAAGTTTTTTTTATCGATAAAAAGTAATATCTAAAGCCGTCAATATGGCTTGGCTTGTTGGGCTAGCCCAGCCCAACTCGTGATTTAGCAGGGTTGGGCTAAATTATTTGGAGTCCATTTAAAACGAGACTTTTAAGTCTGGCCCGGGTAAGCTCGTGGACCATGTGGCTTGACTGAGGTTCTACTGGGCAGGCATGTGGGTCTAATAAAAATATGTATTTGAAATATATAAATTATAAAAATAATATGATACAAAAATATCAAAAAGAGTATCCAAGCTTAAAGTTTATTAAGCTAATCATATTAAAAGATCAAAGCCTTAAAATGTTATTTTATAATTTTAATTATCCTTAATAGTTAACTAATTTATATTGCATACGAATGGTAGATATTGATGAAAATGAAGATATCAAGACAACCTTCTTATAAGCGGATTCAAATGTGTTTGATGAAGATGATGTGTTGGATATCCCGTAAGCATCATGGACGTTCTCTTGAATAATTTGTTTTGAATTTTAACTTTTAGTGAATGAATATTAGTCTTGTCTTTTACTTTTTTAGTGTTTATCATACATTGTAACAATGTAAAAAGTTATTAAGTTTTGTGAGAATTTTTCAATAAGATTTTTTTAACTTTTAATATTTATCTTTTTTGGATTAGAAATTAAAGAAAAAATATAAAATTATATTTAAAAAATAATTGACTGGCCCGTGAAGGCCAACACCCCACATAGAACTGGGGTGAGTTGATCACTATAAGGCCAATTAAAATGGTAAGTTAGTCCAACTAACCCATCAATTGCTAAAGTCCACGTGCTCTGCCCATATTTACAACTCTAGTAATATCTTTCCTTGTTCGTGATCTCCATCAAATGCATGCCCCAGTTTGATTAATTGATCCCAAGGGACACTATAAGAACTCACTTTACTTGCAGCTTACAGAGGAGCCCACAAAGATAATATTTTATACACACAGACCCTAAGAACTTTAAAATTGATTCATCAAAAGTAGTTCTTTAGGAAGATACTCATCATTACCTTTAAATAGTTTATTTCACTGTGGGAGCAGTTGCAGACTTGAATTTACATTTTTCTGACAAAAATCATCCTTGAAATTGTAGAAAAGATATAACACAGCCGCAACTATGCAAAAGTCTATATTTATTTAGCAAAATTTTTGGGAAGGAATTACGTAATAATACACCACAAGTTAATCTTGTAATCGAATAACCCAAATTTAAATTTACAAATATATAACCCAAAACAAATATATACCAGTATTTTGTAGGCAAAAAAAAAAAGCAAACTTAGTGTTAATAAAAAACATAGAAAATACGAAGTAAAAGCAAAAAAATTATACAACATTATATCCTCATTATAATTTTGTATAATGTTGTATAATAATGTAGAATGGTGTATATAAAACTAGATTTTATCTTGACCGTCCTTCTTCAACTAGTATGGTTCCCAAAATAAATGTTAATCAAACACAGTTAACCTAACACTCAAGATTCTTATCATTACAAGTTTTTACAATAATTTTTAACTTAACCTCATCACTTTAGAGTTAGATTTTCTAAATTTGAGTTGAACTTAGAGCTTCAAAGCTCCTTCAATGAAGTTTAGAATATGGATGCAACAAAACATTAATTTTAAATCTGGACACACATAGATCGAGATTCAAATATTTGAGATCTACAGAAGTTTATGAAGATTAAGCAACTTAGTAGAGAAAATACTTTAAATCAAGTTTGAGTTCTATAAATATTCATATCTATGTGAGTGAGAGAAGAGAAAGAAAGGAGAAAGCAAAGAGAGGCGGGTTGGGAGTATAGAGTGTGCTCGGAAAAAATGAAAATAAAGAAATCCTAAAAGTGTGTTTGTGATAGTGGCTAAAGGCTAAAATTTTTTTTCCAGATTATGTACAACCTGGGCTAAATTAGGTAAGGACTTCAAACGTGGACCATTTTCGATTGGGATGTTAGATCAAGTGATAAGGGGTGTAATTATCCCAATTTTTGGGTGCTTTTGTACATCATGTCCTTTTACAATTTTGAATTTAAGAAAATAACCTTTTTAGATCTGTTACATATAAAAGACAAATTTCTTAAGCGTAAAAGTAAATTTCTCTACGATCATAAAACTAAAAACAAATTTACAAAGAGCCAAAAAATCAATTGACCCTATTGAAGTTCATGATAACAACTTTTCCCAATGTACATAGAAAATCTAGGAACATGATGGTTCTTTTAGCGTAGAATGCATGGGGTCTTTTATGTGAGAAAGCAAGGACCGGTGGCGCCCTTCTCGGACCTAGCATAAACGCAAAATATTTTATGTACGAGACTATTTTTTTTGTACTTTGTCAGCTTGCACGCCAATTGAATATTAAACCATTTACCTATGATTTTTTTATTAGTGCAAGTAATTTTGCTCATCGTGATTTATGCAGATAGAAAAACTCAGGTAGTATCTTTTGTTTCGCTAGAATTTGAACCCTAATCCTTAAAGTTTTCGTTCACTTTATCAATAGGCCACATCCTGATATACTGTTCACTAGCAATATAATGATGTAGCCAAACAATTTCTTTCTAAAGATGATTGCTTCCCCCTTCATATCTGAAAGGAAAGTAGTATGACAAGATGGTTTGACTGATGTAGGAGAAGTACTTATTTAGTAAAATTTAATTTGCGAAGTTCGAATCAAAGCTATTAAGCCCGAATGAATCCGTATTGTACACTCTACGTCCGTCCTGACTTCTACTAAATATATTATCTTTAGAGGAAAAATAAAAGAAAAAGATAAAAAAAACCCAGCTGAACTATTGTGATAATATTATTTGAACTAAACATAGTGAATGAGGAGTATAAATTTGGACAATGAATTGGAAGGGAGAACATGATAGCACATTGAGCACAGTAAGTCAGCAATGGAAGCATGAGTGGCTATTATTGGGTACTTAATTTGGTCCTATGAAATAGTAAATAAAGTTAAATATCACACACACAAAAAAAGAAAGAATAAGAGGAAATTGCATATATTATCATCATTACTATCATCACTAACCTTAACTCACACCCCACACTTAAATTCCAAACAATTCCCTCTCTCACTTTCTTGTCTTCTCCTTTTCCCACTTCTTCTTCCCTTTTTGCACCTTTTTTTTCTTACTTCCTACCCCTACATCACAAAACCTATATTATAGCAAAACTTAAAAAAATAAAAGAAGTAAAAAAAAAGGTACTAACTCAATATTTGGTATGAATTTAACTTTTACTTATAAAAAGAATTTCACACTATCAGATCAGTCCTAGAAGCGGACACTAATATTGTCTACATATCACTTCTTGGGATACAAATCTTTATCGAATTCTACGCGAACACGAGATACTTTATGCATCGAGCTGCCCTTTTTACGATCGAATCAGCTAAATAATAATAACAAGTAACCATTCATAAAACAAAATGAGATCAATATCCTAAAAGATGAGTATTACTAGATATATTGATATTATACAGTTCTTTACATTTTCTGCTATGTAAATTAAAACCTATTGATATATATACACAAAACATCATCTGCTTTGCTAGAAAGCAATCGTGGTTTCTTGTTTTTGACATGGTCTGGTTTGTCCTCCTCACTTTCAAGGGAAACTAAGGTCAGAATTTAATAGTACAAAAGAAGATGAAGAAAGTTGGAAACTTAAGAATAATAAGTACAAGAATTCTCAGCAGTCTTATATTTATTCAACTCAGTTCTCTTTGTATCTGTTCAGGTAAATGAACCTTATCTCTTTTATTTGCACAAGTTTCTTTTACAAAAGGGTATCTTATTCTCTATTATATTCTTCTTTTATTCCTCTGTTTTGTAATTTAGATTCATAGAATTTGCATGTTAAGTTTAAGGCCAAACTTGGGAAGTAGTAGTTGCAGCTCTTTTCTTTAACAGAATAAATATATGCTACTTCAACTCTGTTAAACAGCTATAATGCTCGGATTCTTTGAAAATATTGTTGGGTACGTGTCGGATCTTTCAAAAGTAGTGTATTTTTTAAGAATCCAGCATGTATACGGCAGTATTTTGAAGACCCCGTACAACATAGTTAAACAGAACTATTGTAGATTTCTTTTCACATTTTACACATAATTAGACATTCAAGCCACTAGCTCATTTCTTTAACAGAATATGCTACTTCAACTCTGTTAAACAACAATGTCGAATAATAGTATATTTTGAAGGATTCAATACCGGTGCGACAGTATTTTAGTCTCCATACAACATAGTTAAACAGAACCATTCTAGATTTCTTTTCACATTTTAACATAATTAGACATTCAAGCCACTAGCTCTTTCGAGATATATTATACGGACTCTCTAAAATACTGTCAGACTCGTGTCGAATCCTCCAAAAATGCACTATACTTCGAGGATTCAGTATGCATTCGATGATCTGAAGAATCCGAGCAACAATAGCTTTTTTTTGGGGTGGGAGGTGGGAGGAGGGGGTATGTAGTAAGCCTACCTTGACACGATCATCAAGGCTGATTCTACGGCTCGAACTCGTGATCTATAGGTCACATGGATACAACTTTACTTTACTGTTGCTCCAAGGCTCTCCTTCACCCATAGGTTACAATAGTCTGTCCCAAATATAAACTTTTGATGCACATTTAACTAGTACTTTGTTCTGACAGTAAAAGTTCCTTTAATCCTTACAGGTTCAAATGCAACACTAAAAGAATTCATAGAGCAGAAGAAAATGTTATACCAAGTAGAGGAGAAATTTGAGAAGTCTAACAAAATTTCTAGTAGTCAAAAGGATATAACAACTCCTATAACAACAGTTCCAACAGGAAATCCTACCACATCCACTCCTGTCCTGAATCCAACAATCTCAAATCCTGATTCGGCTCCAACTAGCCCGACTAATTCAGTAATGACACCAGCAATAACCAAGTCTCCGGTGCCTTCAGGCGCGAGCTGGTGTATTGCTAGCCGAGCTGCTTCACAAATTGCTCTGCAGGTTAGTGGCGGATCTAGACTAGACGCACCAAGTTCAAAAGAACACACCATATCTAGCTCGAACTTTATAATCGACTGACTTCAAATCCTGGATTCACTATTACTACAGGTTGCTTTAGACTATGCATGTGGCTATGGTGGTGCTGATTGCTCAGAAATTCAGTCTGGTGGCAGCTGCTACAAACCAGACACTCTCCGAGATCACGCTTCGTATGCATTCAACAACTACTACCAGAAAAATCCAATTCCAAATAGCTGCAATTTTGATGGCACTGCTATTACTACCAACACTGACCCCAGTAAGCTAGTTAAATTTGTTATTAGTCAAGTACTATGTCGTTGATGACGTGTTACTTATTGAAATGCGTCACCATCTCATTTAAAAGTTTAAACTGTTTAAGAGAACAGTCTTTTAATTACTTTAATTATATTATGTCTGTCAACATTATTAAGTCCTTACTTTGTTGCAGGTAGAGGTTCATGTCAATATCCATCAACAAGGTAACTTAATTCTTATACTTCTTTTCTTTAACAGAGAAATTCTGACAAATCTTGGGAATTTTACAGCACAAATGCATCTATTTTGAACATAAGCAATAACAGAGAAATTCTGACAAATCTTGGGAATTTTACAGCACAAATGCATCTATTTTGAACATAAGCAATGCCAGTGGATCGAGAGTATTTGGCGCCGGACCAATCACACCATCTACCTCATCAGCTGTCGCGACAAGTAGCTCGTTACCTTATCACTTCTACATTTTAGCTTACCTTGTGATACATTAGTTTAGTTGCTTTTCTTTTTTCTTTTCAAAACAATGTCTCAAAGGCAAGAATTGGAAAGTTCAAATGAAAAGGCAAAAGTAAGAAAACAAATTCAGAATACAAGAAAATATGTCAAAGAATCAATCAATCAACAACACCTTACTCCTAAACTAGAAAGTGCGCGATTTATCCTATTGAGATCATCACGCCAAACATAAATTCTTAATATCCCTTGCACAACACTGTATTCCCCTGAAAGGATGACTAACTACAAAACTGGCAGTAGGAGCACAAGCCTCCATTGTTGATGATCCACCATTGTACACAAAGAATGGATCTTCCAGCAACTCTTCTGCGGACGGCCTAACAGACATGGGAAGCAAACACTTCTCGATGATATACTTCACTCTGGAGTCTTGTACTTTACCAAGAGATGCAGGTTTTTCACCAGTGATATACACTTTCCTAAGTATTTGCCCTTGATTATTGCATTCCCTATATGGATATTCACCCGTAACAATCTCAAGAAGACACATCCCGAATGCATATATATCCACTAGTTCATTGTATTCACCATCGTAGAGCTCAGGAGCCATGAATTGAGGCGTTCCCTTAACCTCTTTAGCGAAATCACCCTCCATAAGACGAATCGCCAACCCAAAATCTCCAAGCTTAACCTGTTTCCCACCACTCTGAACAAAAACATTGTCACACTTTATGTCTCTATGAATGATCTTTGGGTTCTGTCCATGAAGAAAGCTCAAGCCTTCAAGAATCTGCCTACCCCAGTTCTTGATATTCCTCAAGTCAATACCAGTCCCGTTATTACTCCTAAACATATACTTTGTCAAACTGCCCGAAGGGAATAATTCTGTGATCATGTTTAGAGTTTTTGCCTCGGAATCAAACCAGTAAGAGAGGCACTTCATAACCCTCTCATGGTTTAAAGATTGCAAAAGAACGGCCTCGGAGAACAACTTTTCTGGGGTTTTTAATAACGCTTTATCATCTTCTCCATGAAAACTTATTTGATTCCACGCAATTTCAATGTTTTGAACTTGGTCAAACCCAAGGTACACCTCTTTAAAAGCGCCTTCGCCTAATACGTCACTATATCTAAAGAACCTACCACATGGAGATTTCTCTTCAACTTTGCGTAACCCGTAATCCATGGTAGCTAAAATTCCGAGTTGAAGAAAACACAGAGAGTGACGTGGAAAAAAGATCAAAGCGGGTGTTCAAAGAATGCTTCGATTGCAGCAGTAAAAGAATCCATAACTAACGACAAATTTGGCTGAAAACACATGATGTTCGATAGCTTAATATGAGACATTGATGATGATAATTGATTGAGTGCCGAATGATGAGATTAATATAGTGAAGGCAGGCGTAATATTTCTTTTTCGTTCGAACTTAGTAGTTATATAGGATGAGTGAAAATACTTCCTTAATTGAGTTAAAGTAGGATTTGTGAAAATACTTCCTTAATTGAGTTCAAGTAGGATTAGTGAAAAGTTAGGATTTCAATATTCCGTTCCAATTTTTTTATCCTTTCTTTCATAAAATTAGAAGCTTCTCCCTTCCAAGGGGCTCTAGGGTAAGGCAACCCCTTAGCTTTAAGCCCCAAATAATTAAGGCCCCAAAAATAAAAAGTATTATTATATTATTATATATATTTATATTTATTATATATATTTATATAACTATTAATAAAAGATTTCAAAATTTATAATTTTTAATATTTGGTAGACGTAAGATCGAATGAGTCAATTGGAAAAAAATTTCTCACTAAATTAAATAATATATTTACCTTCTCATCAATTTTATTTTTTCTTTATGTATAGTCTTTTTTTATGGTTTTTATGATTTTATGTTATAATTTTAACTCCAATTCTCTAAACTAACTATTTCTTTTGGTCATATTTGATTAAACCATATAACAGAAAGCAAGTTTTTTTTATGTCTCATCGTTTTTAACTAAAAAAATCCCCGAGACAAATGTCGCAAGGTTTAAAACAAGATGAATAATGGGCTCAGCATTTACCATTTTCACCTAAGGGAAAAATCAATACCATATGACGCGCGCCTAACTCAGTATTATATGAATTTTATAAAAGACATTTCAGGGTCTTTTTAATATATTTTGGTTTAGGCCACTAGTTTTGTTGAGCTGCCCCTCATGATAATCAACAATTATTTACATACTATTGCCCCACTATAAACTAAGGTTATAAACTATGACAATCTCCAGTATATTATGCTGGAACTTTCTGCATGCTGGAGTTCCAGCATAATATGCTGGATGTTCACACACATGTGCTCTGATCTCCATTACATTATTATATATATTTATTATATTATTATATATATTTATATAACTATTAATAAAAGATTTCAAAATCTATAATTTTTAATATTTGGTAGACGTAAGATCGAATGAGTTAATTGGAAAAAAATTTCTCACTAAATTAAATAATATATTTACCTTCTCATCAATTTTATTTTTTTCTTTATGTATAGTCTTTTTTTTTATGGTTTTTATGATTTTATGTTATAATTTTAACTTCAATTCTCTAAACTATCTATTTCTTTTGGTCATATTTGATTAAACCATATAACAGAAAGCAAGTTTTTTTTTATGTCTCATCGTTTTTAACTAAAAAAATCCCCGAGACAAATGTCGCAAGGTTTAAAACAAGATGAATAATGGGCTCAGCATTTACCATTTTCACCTAAGGGAAAAATCAATACCATATGACGCGCGCCTAACTCAGTATTATATGAATTTTATAAAAGACATTTCAGGGTCTTTTTAATATATTTTGGTTTAGGCCACCAGTTTTGTTGAGCTGCCCCTCATGATAATCAACAATTATTTACATACTATTGCCCCACTATAAACTAAGGTTATAAACTATGACAATCTGCAGTATATTATACTGGAACTTTCTGCATGCTGGAGTTCCAGCATAATATGCTGGATGTTCACACACATGTGCTCTGATCTCTATTATATTATGTCGGAACGTTTCGTATTGAAGCAAAATAGTAGCTATTTTTTAATGATTTTACAAACACTGACTATTTTTGAATGATCAGTCCGAAAACTGGCTAGCCCCTGCTATTTTTATGTAATCTGATTGCGCACCATCTATGCATATAAGCACCGGAAGTAGGAGGGGAAAGCCAAAAACTATTTTTGCCTAGGGCTTTCAAATCTGGTCATGGCCGCTTATAATTAAAAAGGGTCTAATTTTAATTAAGTTGATTGTGAGATTTTTTTTGCGCTTTTACTAGTATTAGTATTCATACGATGCGCAAAGATTAAGATCATAATTTTAACGAAATCATAAGTATCGACTTATATCACTGCAAACACACCATAATAAAAAAATTATTTATTAAGTTTAAAAGAATCATATAGCATTTCGAATAACTTTTGGATGAAACTCAAATATAATAATTATATAATTATGCTACAAACAGTGTGAAAATATAACATGATTCAAAACATATCTAAAAATGAAAACAACCAAATGCAGTTCTAGAATTTGTTAGTTCTTTGATTTCTCAAAATTATTTTGAAAAAAAACTTTAGTAATTAAATTATAGTATATAGTTATCATTATTGTAAATATCATTTTTAATTAAGTTGAAACATGTTCCGTCAATGTTCTTTTTTTCCCTCTTTTTGGTTCCTTTCAATACTCGGTATTTGCATTAAGGCTTCGAGCATTTTGAATTCACGCCGTGTAAGTTCCATCTAAGGACAAAACACCTTCTAACAAATTTTTTTTATATTCAAAACTCGAACTCTAAACCTCTAATTGAGGGTAAAGGAATTATATGTGTTCCACCGTAACCCACAATGAATGTCCATCCTCAATATTTTCAAAGAAAAAATATTGAATCTTGTTGATCTTTTCTTTTTTCCTTCTGCTTACTTTATATTTCGAAATACTCCATTATTAGCGATTAAATAATACCACTATCCTAAACTAAATGTATTTACCCCAATCAAATTAAATACGGGGCATATATTTTCTCTCATCATTTGCTTTATTTAATTATAATTTTAATTTTAATGGTTGTAAATATGACTGCTCTCATATTATGCGTCACGACCTTAAAATCAACCCGGTCGTAATGCTGCCTAGCGTGAAATTAGGCCAGTCGACACAAATTTCCAAAACCAAACCATTATTCTATAAAAGTCATTTTAAGCCATTAATTAACAAGACATCTCATGATATAAGTCTAAATACAAGTGCGAAATAAATACACAAGCCCAACATCGGGGTGTCACTAGTCATGAGCATCTACGACAACTTTAGGGCTGATCAGAGGCCCTTGGCTCGGGGATCAAAATCACAGAATACACTAGGGAGAATAAGAAGGGAGAAAAGCAGGGCTGCAATCACCAAGCAGCTACTTTGCTAACTCCGATGAACTTGCCACCGAGCTCAGAAATACATGAATTTGCACACAGGATGCAGGGAGTAATGTGAGTACGCCAACTCAGTAAGTAATAAAAGTAAATAAAGACTAAGCAGTAAGAAATTATATAAACCACGTCATAGCACCACAATAGATACAATATGTTCCAAAAAATGATACAATTTAAATCATCTCGTTAAACTCCAATTTCAGTAAAATCCTTTGAAAAATATGTTTCTAACAGTTTCAGTTGATGTTCAATGTAATTTATAGTGAAAGCGATGAAAATAATAATCGACCCCTCGGGCAAAATATAGTTCGTATACAGTTCCTCGGGCAAACAGAAACTCATAAACATCTCATAACTTAAAAATCTCAGTGAAAATAACAAAGCCAAATCAGTGATTAAATTTCGAACATCTCGTAAAAATTCCAGTTTAAAAGAAAATCATTTAAAACATTTGTTTAGCATTTTCAATAGAGCCTCAGTATAAAGATGGGTGAAATTGGTAATTTAATCAACATATTCAATAGAGACTCACTTTAAAGAGAAGTGAAAATAATAATTTCATAAACAAGCCCACCAGGAAAAGCATCACATGTATATGTGTATATATAGCCCCTCGGGCAAGCCTCTACGTCACTCATGACTCAATTCTCATCAATCAACGCTCACAGTCTGTACTCACGCTCAATAGGTACCTTATAATAACCACTGCGACGTGCAACCCAATCCATATATCACGAGATGATGATAGATTTGAATGTGAGATTCGGCGGTTACAATTTAAATATAAGTACTTCTGAGCTCGTAGTTGTTTTGAAAAGCATGAGAGATAAGGTATGATGGCCAAAAGAGATGAAAACAAATTTAAATAGACGCAACCCTGATCATCAGTGCGAGTTTCATAATGACCATGTGCATAAAACGATAGACTACAGATTTTTACAAAGTGAAGTTGATCATCTATTAAAACAAGGATATCTCACTGAGTTGTTCAGTGAGAAAGGTAAGCACGCTTATATAAAAAACAGACAGGAACCCCTGAAACCACATTCTCTCAAAAGAACTATCAACGTTATAAGTGGGGGTGAGAATATCAATGGCGTATCATATACTGCAGCTAACAAAATTTCCAAAATTACTATTACCCAAGGGAAATGGGTGCAGCATGTCTTAGAAGAAGATAACATTACATTCAATGATGCAAATGCATATGGCGTACTAACCCCTCATAACGATACACTGGAAATGTCTTTTATTGTATATGATACTAATGTGAAACGAGTTTTGACTGATCCAGGTAGTTCTATGAACATTATTTTGCAAAGAGTATTACGAGAGATGCAAGCTGAAGATAGAATAATTCCAAAGGCGCATACTCTATCTGGGTTTGACAATTCTAGTGTTGTAACGAAAGGAGAGGTAACTCTCACCACATTCGCAGAAGGAGTCATCAAAGATACGAAGTTTCAGGTAGTAGACATAAAAATGGCTTACAACATATCATTGGGAGACCATAAATCCATAAAATGGATACCGTTCCTTCAACTTTACATCAAGTTATTAAATTCCCATCACCATGGGGAATACGTCAAATACGTGTAGACTAACATATATCCAAGAGCATCAATTCCGTAGCAGATCCAAGAACAAAAAATGAAGGAGAATAGCAATCACAGAAGATAGTTGAGGGCGCCACAACACAAACCTCAACTGAACAAGGACAAAAAGCTATGGATTCAAGGCCTGATACCATTCAAGAACCATAAGAGAATGAAAACATCAAAACAACAATTGTAGAATTGGAGCGTGTTGTATTATTTTCTCAATGGCCTGATAAGAAAGTTTATGTATGGGCCAATCTTAGCCAGCGCATGAGAGGTAAATTAATTGAATTTTTGAAAAATAATGTAGATTGCTTCGCTTGGTCTCATTCTGACATGACAGGGATACCACCGGAGGTAATGACTCATAAATTAAATGAGGATCCATCATATCCCCTGTCAAACAAAAGAAAAGAAAGCAAGGAACTTTCAAGAATCAGGTAATTCAAGAAGACTTTCAAAAATTATTAAAGATTGGATCCATTCGCGAGGTAAAGTATCCTAACTGGTTAGCTAATACTGTTGTTTATCCAAAGAAGAATGGTAAGTGGCGGGTGTATGTAGATTACACAGATCTTAATAAAGCTTGTCCTAAAGATTCTTTTCCATTACCACATATAGATCAATTTATTGATGCAACTGCAGGACATGAACTTTTAAGTTTTTAGATACATATTCAGGTTATAATCAGATCAAAATGATCCAGAAGATGAAGAAAAGACTTCATTTATAACAGATAGGGGGACTTACTATTATAAAGTAATGCCCTTTAGTCTAAAGAACGTCGGTGCAACATATCAGAGTTTGGTAACTAAAATGTTTCAAGAACATTTAGGAAGAACCATATAGGTGTATATAGATGATATGCTTATTAAAACTCAGCATTCAAAAGATCACATATCACATTTGTCTGATACATTCCAAATTCTGTGCAAATTTAATATGAAGTTAAATCCTGAGAAATATGCATTTGGTGTTGCGTCAGGTAAGTTTTTAGGTTTTCTTGTTTCTAACTGTGGTACTGAGATGAATCCCGCAATTAAGTCCATTGAAGAGATTCCTCATATGATTTTGAGTAAAAAAAGGTTCAGAGGTTAACAAGAAGGATTGCAGCCTTGGGAAGATTCATTTCCAAATCATCAGAAAAATGTTTTAAATTTTTCTCAATACCTAAAAAGCATGATCATTTTGAATGGAACGAGGAATGTGAGCAAGCGCTTAGAAATTTGAACACATACTTATCAAATCCACCATTGCTGGCAAAACCAAAGACTGGGGAGAGATTACTCATTTACCTTACTGTTTCAGAAGTAGCGGTATGTGTTATTTTGGTCCGTGAATACCAAGGTAAACAATCTCCCATTTGTTATGTTAGTAAATCTTTGTTAGATGCAGAGACACGATATCCTCAATTGGAAAAGCTTGCAATTGCATTGGTCATAGCATCTAGGAAATTAAGACCTTACTTTCAGTGTCATCATATGTTGTAGTAACTCATTACCCTTTACGTAATATATTACATAAACATGAATTATCATGTAGGTTGGCTAAATAGGCTATAGAATTAAGTAAGTACGAAATCACATACCAACCTAGAACTGTTATAAAATCTCAAGTGTTAGCTTAGTTCATGGATGATTTTAGCCATGGGATGCAGTTCGAAGCGGGTAAAGAATTACATGAGTTCAATGGAGCTATCCCATGAACTTGAACTTTATATACAGATGGTTCATCTAACGTAAAAGGTGCAGGTTTAGGGATTGTTTTGGTACCACCTGCTGGTGAAATCATTCGACAAGCTATCAAATGTCATTCTATAACTAACAATGAGGCAGAGTATGAAGCTATGACTGCAAGTTTGGAACTTGCACGGGAACATGGTATAAACCAAAAGCTATGACTACAGGTTTGGAACTAGGGACGTATACGGTTAGAGAAGCAAGGATGCAACAGTACCTAGGAAAGGTACGAGAATTAATTAAGCAACTTCAAACCTGGAAGGTTATACAAATACCAAGGGATGAAAATGCTGAAGCAGACGCCGTAGCTAATCTCACATCTGCGCTTGACGTGACAAGTGATGCAAATGCCTCAGTTATTTATTTATTCTATTCAGTTCTTGACCCCTATAAAAATAAGGGAAATTTTAATAACTTGACTTGGGATTGGAGGAACAAGATTGTTGCTTTTTTGCAGTATGTTACCATCCCTAATGATAAGAAGAAAGCTTATGCGCTTCGAAAAAAGGCTGCTCGGTATTGCTTAAAGCAAGGCAACCTATATCGTAAAATGTTTGATGGTCCCTTAGCAAGATGCCTCGGACTTTTCCAAATGGAGTACGTAGCGAGAGAGATTCATGAGGGGCATTGTAGGAATCACGTAGGAGGAAGATCATTGGTAAGAACCCTAATTAGGGCAGGCTATTATTCACCTAAAATGGAAGAAGAATCAGAACATTTCATTGCTAAATGCGATAAATGCCAAAAGTATGGTAACAATATGCACATACCTGCGGAATTACTACATCCGGTAATTGCACCTTAGCCATTTATGAATGGGGAATGGACATCGTGCGTCCATTACCACAAGCAAAAGGACAGGTAAAATTTTTGCTCATACTTACTGATTACTTTACTAAATTGGTAGATGCAAGTGCATTAAAATCGGTACGAGAAAAGGAAGTCAAAGATTTCATTT
Source organism: Nicotiana benthamiana (assembly GCA_034376525.1). NCBI lineage: Eukaryota > Viridiplantae > Streptophyta > Magnoliopsida > Solanales > Solanaceae > Nicotiana > Nicotiana benthamiana. The sequence goes on from CM067330.1 coordinate 97,439,450, forward strand.
GGAAGAATATCATATGCCGATTCGGTGTACCAAAGGAGACCGTGTGTGATAATGGCCTCAATTATAGGAGCTCAAATCCCTGAATTATTTCAAAGTTGGCAGATTAAAAGGATTACATCTACACCTTATCATCCGTGGGTAATGGGCAGGCAGAATCGACAAATTAAATCATCATCAACAATCTGAAGAAGCGATTAGAAGATTCAAAAGGAAATTGGCCAGAAGTGCTACCTGGTGTTTTATGGGCATATCGTACAACAACAAAAACAAGTATATGAGAAACACCATTTTCGTTGGTTTTTGGTGCAGAAGCTCTAATTTTCGTTGAAATAGGAGAGCCAAGTACAAGGTTTATTCAGGCAACAGAAGAATCTAATGATGAGGAAATGTTTATAAATCTTGATTTGCTTGAAGGAATGAGAGAAGTTGCACTAATAAGAATGACAATACAGAAGCAAGTCGTAGAACAGTATTACAACTAGAAAACGCGCCTTAGATTCTTTAAAAGTGGGGACTTCGTGCTTAAAAAGGTTTTTCAATTTACAAAGGTAGCTAAGGCGGGTAAATTAAGTCCAACATGGGAAGGATCCTACAAGATCACGGTATTGCAGGTAACGGAGCATATGAATTAGAGACAATGGATAGCAAAATACTACCTTCACATTGAAATGTTTTTCATTTGAAGAGATATTACTTCTAAAGAATATCCATGGCCAGGTATATTTGTTTTAAAATTCTATTTTTGAATTATTAAAATTTTACAAACGATTTTAGATTTGATTTTAGGTGATAGGCAAAAAGCTAGCCCGTACTAAATGATGAGTCACGACTTGCAAGGCACGTGGAAACAATAAACTTTACATCCTAGGGTTAGAAAAATTCTGATAGAAATTCAAATGGGTTAAGCAGTCTTCATCTCTAATTGTATCTCCGAGTCCCGTATATTTTTTCTTTTTCAAGGAAAGGACTAAGTAATAGGAATAACCAAGTGCTCGAGGATTCATACTTCAACACTCAAACACTTGGGGTACTACATAATATACACATGAAAGTGTATAAAGAAGGAAAAGAAGTAAGATTGAGAAAACTGAAGATCAAGCCTGAAAAAGTCAAGTGCAGAGTGAAAGTCACGAAGTCATAAAATAAAGCCAAAAACCTTATAGGTAGGGTAAAGTCTATGTAATGAAACGGGTTATAAATAAAAACCTCATGTTTATTTTTTTTAAAACCTGTTACAAGAAAAACAGTTACGAGAAAGTTATAGATGTAATTCAAATACATGTAAAGTACCATTCAAAATTAGACAAGGTTCAAATAAAAACTTGTCAAAGTTATTTCAAAGAAATATGTGTGTTCCTATTTCTTCTATCGTATATTGAACATCATTATGAAGTTGAGACATCTTCTTCATTAAGTGTCGAGTATAAAAGGGCCATCTTTTATAAAATTTATGTTTAATTTTCATGAAGTTACCAGAAGCATTTTTTAAGAGTAAAAATGCAGATTATTCTATAAGACCTTAAAGATAAAGGCAAGAATAAACTAAATAGAAGTTCAAGACAGTAACGAGAAAACTTCTAAAAATATTAAAAAATCTTAAGAATAAGTAAGAACTTAGTCGTGAAACTGTAAATTGTTTATACAAATTGCCCCGTGAAAGGTTTGGGGACTTGCATTTCCAAAATAAACCCACAAATGAAACTAAGGATTTGATTACAATTTTCCAAGTAAAAAAAAAACAAAGACGATCAAACAACTAAGATAAATCACTGAGAAGTTGGTGGAGCATCAACAGCAGCGGGTTCAACTTGGGTCAGCTGTATCAACAATTGCGGGTTGAACTTGGCTTACAACAACAGGCTCGACTGGGTTTGAAAGAGTTGGGATACCCATATCAATTTCAGTATTCACAAAAGCTTCGACCACACGAGAAAGAAAATCTTGAGTTTTCTTAGCTTTTTCAATGGTTTCATTAACCTTAGCCAACTCAGACTCTAAGTTGAAATTTTCTTGGCTAGCTTCAATTAGGGTATCACGGCGTGAATTCAAAAAAGCCCAACTCTCCTCAAAAGTATTTTCTTCCTTAAGGACCCCATAATCCCTCTCCCAATCAGCAATTTCATTTATAAAATTTTCATTTCGGCAGGACAGAGGTGTAGGAAGATTGAAGAGAGGAATGAGAGCTTTCTGAAGCACGCACCTTCTCAGAAGAAGCTCGAAGATCTTCTTGTGCTTAAGTCATATTTTGCACGAGCTCCCCAGCGTAAGTCTCATTTTCACTGAAGAGAGCCTTCAACTCTCTAATTTCCTCACTAGCCTTGGATAGCTGTTCTGGGAAGGATGTTTCAAGGTGAGTTTTTTCTTTATCTGCCTGGATTGAGGAAGCTTTTTCAACCGCCAGTTCTGAAGTTAAAACCCGTATGCCCTGCTCCAAAGAACTTTTGCTTTCTTCCACAAATTCCATATCAATCTGCAAACTTTTGTACTGTTCCTTCCAATTGAATGCCTCCAGCTAAGAGTCACGCACAATCTACTCTGAGGAGGTGACTCTTCTCATCATATCTGTGCGGATAAGATTGGCCTAATAAAAGGAAGAAAGAATCTCAAAGATAGAAAAATTACAAAGCAAAAATAAAGAGGTAAATACCTTCAAAGTGGTGTGCACCATATCATTCATCAGCGTCACAGAACTGTGACTTTGAAGCTTGGATTTTTCAATTGGGCCAATCAAAGGCTCTAGCCATGCATCTGATTGACCTGATTTTCTCAAGAGACTGCTCCCCGCAGGAACTTCAATGACAACTCTCCTCAAAGCAACGCTCCTACTTGAAGATCCAGCTTTGGTATGATGAACAATTGGAGGAGGAATTTTCAATGGAGGAGCAGCGGATGAGGTAAAAATGGTGGAGGAAGGAAAAAAAACAGCTGGGGTTGACAAGGAAGCTATGGAAGAAGTCATAGATACGAGTGTCAGAAAAAAGGCTAAGGGAGTTTCATCTAAAACAGGCCCTTAGCCTTCACTACCAAACCCACTATCAAAAAATCGGTCAATGGACTCATGGGTATCAATTGGATTAGTGTCGTCGTCGGGAATTACAACTAAGGCCTTAGTAGGCTCGGTAAGAGAAATAGAAGGACGGAGATGCCTCTGCTTTGTCATCGAAGATGATACGTCTTCGGGTTCGTGGCCTTGTCACCGAAGAGCCTATGTCTTCCTCTTCTTCAGAATCTTCTTCAACAGCTTTTCTCTTTGACGAGGAACCCAAAATGATCTCTTGAGCCCTTTCTAAAGATATGTGGGTCCTCGAAGAGCCACGGGAAGCCGCAACTTCCTTAGTTATAACTCCTCGAATAGTGAATTCAGATAAAAAGAGGGATTGAAGTTAGTAAAAAAACAACATAAAAATGGAATAAAGATAAAAAATCTTACCGTGAGCTTTTACTTTCCAACCAAAATGGTTAGAAAGAATCTTCCAAGACATGCCGTCCATAGGAGCGGTCTTCAGAAGCTTGTCTACCCAATCACGAAAGTTGGGAACACTCTCCACAACTCTCATGGTTGCTAAAAAAACAAGATTAGAAAAGTTGGCAAACTTGAAGGAAAAAGCCACGAGAAAGTGAAAAAGACTTACGTGCAAAATTTCACTTCTCGGGAAAGGGAACATCGTCTTCATCTACTAAGCCAACAGTGGTGGTAGCAGCAAATCGGGCGTACCAGACCACTGTCTTTGTCATCCTCGAAACTCACCAGGACCCTCTTGCTCCTGGCTACTAGTACAAAAATGCTATTACGGAAGAGCCTGGGGGAAATGAGGGAAAATGAAAGGAACCCCAGCCATATTAGTTAAATGCTTCAAACAGACAACATTCCTCCATATGATTGGGCCAATTTGACCCAAACATACATAAAAAAAATGGCAGAATTCAAGGATGACCGGGTCAATGGCCGGTTTGAACCCTAAGGTAAGGGGGGTATGTATAGACAAAAGAAAACCCAGCTAAATAAGAAGTAATTATTTGATTTGGGTTGGGGACGATAATGGGAAAATCATTACTCTAATGACAATCCCTACGAACTATAGGAGCTAAAATTTCTGTAATTTGAGTAGGATAGACGTCAGCACGATCTAAACTAGAGACTTGATTCCTGAGGGATTCTCTGTCATGGTAAAACGAAGATTTCTGAGAAAGCAATAGTTCTAGAAGAAAGGCCAAAACTAGTAGAAGGCACAGCGGAACCACCACGAGCGGACCCCAAATTACGCAGTCTACCTCCCATTCTGCTCCTAATAGTGGCATTAGGGAAGTATTAACTATGAAAACTCTCCTAGGTTAGGGTTTGATGAAGACATAGCGAAGAAGAGAAGTACGATGACGAAATAAGCAGGGATTCAGGAAATTGAAAATTCAATAAATTTTATGTGGTAAAGACAAAAGAAGAAGTTATATTTATATTGATAAGCAACCGCCGAAGGAAAAAAGTGTAATGATGGAAGTACTATAATAATGATAGTTGGCGCTTCATTGATAGTGGAGCCATAAAAAGCCCTGAAAAGAGCTGCAAAATTACGGAGTTAATAAAATTGCGACACGTGTGAAGAGTATTAAATGGAGGTGACAATTAAACCGTCAATTCTGCCAAAGCATTAATGGTGACAAAAATTCTCGCTCCACTTCCCAAATATTCAACTGATGAATAAATGGTGAGTGGGGGGGGGGGGGGGTACTATCTGTATTGGGAGAAATTAAGCGTACATATAAAAAAATGACATGTTACGACACGTGGAATAGTCAAAGAGTTATTACTGGCAAAGAGACACGAGTAGCAATAGACACATGCAAAGGCAAAGGAAGAGGTACAGGTAGTTATTCAAAAGACTCACCACCCGTACCTATTCAAATCATTTAGATTCGCGAATCAAGGAAAATGAATATGACAATATATGGGAATACTAACACAATATTTAATAAGCATTAAATGTTGAATACGTTAGAGAATCTGTATTAAATATAATAATTATGTAACGTAACATTGAATGTTGAATACGTTAGAGAATCTATGAATATAAGCACTAGGAGGGCAAAGCCGAAATCTATTTTTTTCCTAGGGCTTTCAAATCTGGCCGGCCGCTAAAATTCCATGTGAATTTGTAAATAAAAAGGGTTTAATTTTTATTATATTGATAGTAAAATTCTTTTTGCACTTTTATTAGTACTTAGTACTCGTATGGTGCGCAGACATTATTAAAAAAAATTAATTATTTTAAAGTATGATCTGATTTGAAGCAAGATGAGATTATATTTTTAACAAAATCATAAATGTCGTCTTATCTCACTATAAGTACACAATAATAATAATAAAATTGTGTATTAAGTTTAAAAAGAATCATATAGCATTTCAAATAATTTTTGAATGAAACTCAAGTATAATAATTATATAATTTGCGGTACAAATAACCTGAAAATTGTTGGGCTTCTGCAGTATCAGCCCAATACCAAATCAGCCAGCCCAACATCACAGCAGCCCAAGGGTAGCTAGTTTATTTAACTGTTGTATAACTTTGTGTATAAGAGAGGGACACAAATGTAATTACACACACACACATATTAGATTTTTATTGGATTTTGTATATACAGAGTAGATGCAGAAGATTCGAGATAGTTTTAATACAATTTCAGTCTTTCATTTTCTCTTTTCTCTCTCATCGTCTACTGTTCTTCTTCTTCCTTGATTTTTCTTTAATCCGTCAATTAATATGTTAACATGGTATCAGAGCAGGTATATTCCGACTCTACTCGTCAAGACCTTTCGATCGATGTTACCCTCGTCAAGTTTCGTTGAGGTTTCTGTTGGTTCACAAATTAGGGTTTCTTCGATTGGTTAGTTTTCTTTCAAAATCTCTTGTATTTGGTTGATTATAATGGTTTGCATGTATTTTTTGGATATCAGAAATTGTAGATTTTTTGGTGTTTCAGTTGATTCATGTGCTAATCGTTTGGTGTAGTTGCGATTTGTTGTATTTCTGTGTTTAAACGCCATTAGCAGTCAAAAATGGCCGGTGTAGTTGATGATATTCCTTCTGTTCCTCCTAGTTTTGTTCCTAGTCCCTCGAACCCTTTATTCCTCATGTCGTCTGATGTTCCTGGTATTTCTTTGGTTGCCAATCCCTTCTCTGGTGTTGGTTTTGGGGGTTGGAGAAGAAGTGTGATGGTTTCCTTGTCTGCTAGGAACAAAATAGGTTTCATAGATGGCTCAGTGCCCAAACCCCCTGAGGATTCCCCACAGTTTAGACAGTGGGACAGGTGTAACAATATGGTTATATCATGGCTCACCAACTCTCTTACTCCTGAAATAGCAGAGAGTGTTCAATATTCCGACACTGATCATAGTATCTGGGTCCAACTCAATCATAGATATGGATCAGTCGATGGTACTAAGATTTTTGAGGTGAAACAACATCTTGCATCCACCACCCAGGGCTCTCTAGACATAGCTTCCTATTTCAATAAGTTGAAGAAGTTATGGGATGAATTGGCTTTTATGAGAACCTCAAGATGTGTTATATCTGGTTGTAGTGCTACATGTAGTGCTAGGGTTGAAATTCAGAAGGAGGATGATGAAAATAAATTGCATCAGTTCCTAATGGGGTTGAATGAGATATACATAGGAGTTAGGAGTAACATACTTATGATGAAGCCACCACCTTCTCTAGATACTGCCTATAACATTCTTCTTCAGGATGAAAGGCAAAGACAAGTTACTCATACACCTTCTCAATTTCACACTGAGTCTAGTGCCTTCAGTACTCAGTTTATGAAAAAACCTTATGGAGCCCAATCAAATCCCAGACAATTTTCTCACAAAGCTAGATTTGATGCAAACAAGTCAGACATAGTTTGCAGATATTGCAAAAAGCCAGGTCACTCCATTGAAAAGTGCTATAAGTTGCATGGGTTTCCTCCAGATTTTAAGTTTACCAGGGACAAGAGAGCTGCTGCTACTGCTGATGTACACAAAGGTGTGGTTTCTGTGGAAAATACTAATGTGGGTGAGGATGCTCAACATTCTGCACCTTTAGACTCTGGGATTCCTGGGTTGACCAAGGAACAATATTCTCAGCTGTTGCTTCTTCTTCAACAAACTCAAGTGTCTGAATCTCAAAATCAGCCAACTGTGATGGGGTCTGCCAACTTTGCTGGTACAATCTCTTCCTCTATTCAACCTTTAAAGGATGTTTCTTATGGTGCTTGCATGTTAACTAGAGTTAGTGCATGTATTTGGATCATTGATTCTGGTGCCACTGATCACATGACTTCAAATAAATCCCTTTTGTTTGACATCAAACCTTTAATTGTCCCTTATCTAGTTACTCTTCCCAATGGGTATAAAGTTAAAGTTACATGTACTGGGTCCCTTAAATTTCTTTGCTTCACTTTACATCATGTTCTATACATTCCTAGTTTTCAATACAATCTGATATCTGTTTCCAAGCTTGTTCAACAACTGAATTCCATTGTCTCATTTACTAAATTTTCTTGTTTAATACAGGCCCCTTCTCTGAAGAGGCCACTGGAAATTGGTAAATTGGATGATGGTCTTTACAGGCTTGTACAATCATCTCTTTCTTTTTCTCCTCCACCTTCCCATTTCCCATTAGATACTAACTCTACTTCTCATTGTACTTTTCATACTGCATTGAATAAAATGGAAATACTGTGGCATAATAGACTTGGACACATTCCTTTTGTTAGAATGAAAGATATCTCTTCTATTCCCTGTAAATTTGCAAATAAACAACCCTTTGTATGTACTATTTGTCCACTGGCTAGACAATCCAGGCTGTCTTTTCCTGAAAGTTCCATTAAATCCTCTCATCCCTTTCAGCTTATCCATTTAGATACTTGGGGGCCTTATGCCACCCCTACTCACAATGGTTCCAAATACTTCTTGACCATAGTTGATGACAACACAAGGTCCACTTGGACTCACCTTATGGGGTCCAAGAGCAATGCTTTTGCAATTATCCAAGCTTTTGTTGCTATGGTTAAAACTCAATTTCAGAGTGTTGTCCAATCTATTAGAAGTGACAATGCTCTTGAACTTGGGTCCAGCCATGCTGGTACAAAATTCTTCACTGATAATGGTATTCTTCACCAAACAACATGCCCTCACACTCCACAACAAAATGGAGTTGTTGAGAGAAAACACAGACACCTTTTAGAAACAGCCAGGGCTTTGCTTTTTCAGTCCAAGTTACCTCTCAGATTTTGGGGGGATTGTGTCCTTACTGCCACATACCTTATCAATAGACTCCCTTCCAAACTTCTTAACAATGCTTCCCCTTATGAGCTTCTGTTTGGAAGGAGTCCTTCCTATCTACATCTCAGAACTTTTGGTTGCCTTTGTTTTGCCACTGTCCAAAGCAACATAAGGATAAGTTCCAACCAAGGGCTGATCCCTGTGTTTTCATTGGATATCCACTGGGTAAAAAGGGTTACAAACTATACAACCTCCAAACTAAGCTTACTCTCTTCTCCAGGGATGTTGCCTTCCATGAAGATATCTTCCCTTTTGCTTATCCTTGGTGTACTTCCACTGTCCCATCTTCTATCCCCCCTCCTCCTGATGACAATCCTTCTGTACCTGTCCCTTCTCCTCTTCCTCCTCCCAGCCCTGTCCACTCTTCTTCTCCTACTCCTTCTTTCATCAGTCCATCACAATCTTCTCCTATTCCTCTTTCCCCTAGTATGCCTTTGCACAATCTTTTTCCTGCTCCTTCTCCTCCTAACCTTCTGCCTGCTCCAAGGAGGTCTAACAGGCCCCATTCTACCCCTGCTCACCTCTCTCAATACATTTGTGACCTTCCTCCTTCAATCTCTGGCACCAGCTCTCTTTCCTCTTGCTGCAATAACACTGTTAACACTGCATTGGTTGAACCTACATCCTTCAAACAGGCTGCTTCTGATCCTGTCTGGCAGGATGCCATGGCCAAGGAATTTGAGGCCTTGGCAGCCAATAACACCTGGTCTTTGGTTCCTCTTCCTCCTGGCAAAAAGCCTATTGGGTGTAAATGGGTATACAAGATAAAATACAGGGCTGATGGGAGTGTAGAAAGATATAAGGCAAGGTTGGTGGTGAGAGGTGATACTCAAACTGAAGGTGTGGATTACAATGAAACTTTTTCACCTGTTGTGAAGTTCTCCACTATAAAAACCTTGGTGGCAGTTGCTGTAAAGCAGTCTTGGCCTCTTTTTCAATTGGATGTTAATAATGCCTTTCTCCATGGTGACCTCAATGAGGAGGTTTATATGAAGCTGCCCCCTGGTATCTCTCTTCCTTCTTCTCCTTCTTCTGTCTGCTCTTCTTCTTATTCTTCTTCACCTTCTTCTTCTTCCTCTTCTCTTGTGTGCCTCCTTCAAAAATAATTATATGGCCTCAAGCAGGCCTCTAGGCAATGGTATACCAAACTTTCTCAGGCTCTTTATTCTAAAGGCTACTCCTCCTCCCTTAATGATTACTCCCTCTTTCACAAGAAGTCTGCTCATTCTGTAGTACTTCTGGCTGTCTATGTTGATGATATAATCCTCACTGGCAATGATCTTGAGGAGATAACTTCTTTGAAGTCTTTCTTGGATTCTACTTTTAGGATAAAGGATCTTGGTATTCTTAAATATTTCCTTGGTATTGAAGTTGCCTATTTTCCAGATGGCCTTCTTCTTCATCAGAAGAAGTTCATCAATGATCTTCTCATCTCCCACAATTGTTCTGATGTTACTCCTGTCACCTCCCCTCTCAATCTTTCTGTTAAACTGCAGCTTCGCATGGATACTCCCCTTTCCTCTCCTGAATCTTATAGAAGTCTAGTTGGCAAGCTCAACTTTCTCACTCACACTAGGCCTGATTTGGCTTTTGCTGTGCAACACCTTAGCCAATTTCTTCAAAAGCCCACTTCAGCCCATATGGATGCTGCCTTACACACTCTTAGATACCCTAAGGGTACTTCTGACCTGGGTGTTTTCCTGAACAACACTCCTGATCTATCTTTGTCTGTGTTCTGTGATAGTGACTGGGCATCTTGCCCTGACACTAGGAGGTCTGTTTCTGGTTTCTGCATCTTCTTGGGGGGTTCCTTGATTGGTTGGAAGACTAAGAAACAACCTGTAGTTTCCTTGTCTTCAGCTGAAGCTGAGTATAGGGCCATTGGTAAGGCTGTTGGTGAGCTTACCTGGTTGGTCAGGTTATTTTCTGATTTTGGTTTTCCCATTGGTTCTGCTGTTCCTGTGTATTGTGACAACCTGGCTGCTCTTCATATAGCCAAAAATCCAGTGTTTCACGAGCGGACTAAGCATATAGAAATTGATTGTCATTTCATTCGTACCAAGCTTCAAGATGGACTCATTTCCTTACATCATGTTGCAACTGGTAAGCAATTGGCTGATATTTTTACCAAGCCACTGACAGGAATTTTACACCATCATTTCTTGTCCAAGCTGGGTGTTTGTTCACCCTCCAGCTTGCAGGGGGGTGTTGGGCTTCTGCAGTATCAGCCCAATACCAAATCAGCCAGCCCAACATCACAGCAGCCCAAGGGTAGCTAGTTTATTTAACTGTTGTATAACTTTGTGTATAAGAGAGGGACACAAATGTAATTACACACACACACATATTAGATTTTTATTGGATTTTGTATATACAGAGTAGATGCAGAAGATTCGAGATAGTTTTAATACAATTTCAGTCTTTCATTTTCTCTTTTCTCTCTCATCGTCTACTGTTCTTCTTCTTCCTTGATTTTTCTTTAATCCGTCAATTAATATGTTAACAAAAATATAACACGATTCAAAACATATCTTAAAATTTCTTTATCTATATTTTTTTTCCAAAATTTCTTTACTACCTTTAACCTCACAGTCATCAAGCAAAATGATTAGTCGTTGTTGAATTAGAGTAATCCTCTTCAGCTATATTGAGTTAATCAATAAAGAAATAGTTAGTTGCATCATCTGCTACTTCTTATACTTTTCATATTTTTTTTAGCCGATGGTCTATTCAGAAATAACCATTCTTAAATTTTACTTATGGGATTATACTGAATTTATTATTATTATTGAAATAATTAATATCATCTATTTTGAACACAAGTAATACAAATGGGTCGAGAATATATATTTGGTGAACCCGTGCAATTGGTTCGAGAGTATTTTGACCTCAAGTATGCACATAAACTCGTAATCTTTACATTAGATCCGCCCCTGCACAACCAGAAGAGAACATGTTAATTAGACGAGCAAATTAAAGGGTTTTATCATATCAAATTTTAGATTAGTCTTTTTTAAACTTTTGGATTACAATATTTTAACCAACCATAATCTAAAAAAATAGTACTTATATATGAAGTAAACAAACCAAATGCATTTATAAAGTTCTCCGTTCAAAATTATTTTGAAAAAAAATATATTAGTAAATTATAGTATATAGTTATCATTATTGCGAACATTATTTCTATTAAGTTGATACTTGTTCAGAATGTACATCCTCTTTCTCTTTTTGGTTCTTATCCATTATTCTGTATTCGCATTAAAGCTCTAATTAATCTGAATTTGCATTGCCTAAGTTTCATTTAATGGTGACACTCTTACTAACAAAATTTTTTATATTCAAAACTCGAACCCAAACCTCTGATCAAAAATGAAGAAATTTCATGTATTTTACTAACAAAACTTTTTCATATCCAAGTCTTGAATCTTGCTGATCTTTTCTTTCCTTGTTTGCTTACTATAAATTTTAAAATACTCATTTATTAGCGATTAATATATATATATATATATATATATATATATATATATATATATATATATCCTAAACTAAATATTATTTATCCAAATCAAATGGGGGCTCATATTTTCTCTAGTCATTTGATTTATTTAATTTTAGTTTTAATTTTTAATGTAAATAAACTGCTATCACATTGTGGGACCGTACATCCAATATATTGCTGGAACTGTTCCTGGTTTTATAACCAGTAATTAATTATTCTTAATTCCTTCCAAGTTGGAATATAATTATAGTAAAAGTCTATATTAAAGCCATGTGCATGCATTTCCTCATTAATAATTGGAGCAAAACTCTCGCCGACACCTTAATTGAAATGCAATTATCCATTTGATTGTTTTTAATAACCCTGATATCTCGGATAACTTGTGTCCACCTTAACTAATTTTACGGGATATTTTTTATTTTTACCGGGGTAATATTGAATGAATTATCCACTAAAACTTGGACAGATATAAAAAAAACCACCTTTTTTTTTTTGCTGATATTTATGTTTCAACAATATTTTAAATTGCTTATATATTAATTGTCCCATTTTAGTTATATAGTAGTTGTATGTTTTTTTTTTTGGCTCACTAAACCAAAATTGAAAAACCAGGAGATATCACGACGTAGTTTTTTTTAAAAAAAAAACATGACAAAGAATTCTAAGTCAAATTGATGAATGTAAAAGAAAATATAACATGGCATAACCTACTTGAGTGTTGCGTATAACTCACTAATGCCGTGTTACTATTTAAATGCCAACTGCCTTTAATTTGTTGAATGATTGTGAAATCATGTAAATCACTTCTTCTTTTTTAATTTTTCATATATGGTATATGATATCTGTTATTGAGATCTTTAATGATACGAAGTCACGTTGCTTAAAGCCTATTAAAAGAGGAATCCCTCGCTATAAAAAAAAAAATATTTTTAGGAATCAAGTTCAAAACCTCTAGTTAAGAATAGATAGAATATTATTCATTTACCACAATCTTAACGATAAATCAATGTCTTAATTTATAATTTTATACACAAGAAGTTGAATATTTTAGAGAGAGAAAAAAAAGTAAGTTGACAAATGGACCCTTTATCTATTAGTAGCCACTCATTGTGCCTATGATGTCACCTATTCTTCTACTATTTTTTAGTTGATTTCTTTGTACATTTCATATTATTCCATCATCTTCTTCTCCTTCTTTGTTCTCTCTATATGGAAGAGAAAAACCAACATCTCCTTCAACCTCTCATAAAACCAACCACAAAAAACTCTGCCATATACCCCTCTTCCAATCTTGAAGTTGATGAAAATAGCCACAAAAGGACTTCATCAAATAGAAGTATAATTCTTAGGCTTGTTGTGGTCATTTTTGCAATAGTAATCTCCTTATGGGCAAATTATGAAGCCTCCAAAGGTTTTTCCATAACAATTGTCAATGAAGCTGATGCTATATTTGCAAAGAAGCGTTTCGATCTCTTTTTTGTATCAAACGATGAAGCCACACGTTTAATTTTGAAGACAAGTAAATTTGTCGAAAACATTCTTTACCCTACTAGTGATGATGATTTTGGCGAACCCCAGATGAAGAAGCAAGTTAAACATGTCATACTCCGACTATCTAGCCGGAATATGACTCGTTCAGTCATCGTTGAGTCCCGTGACAACAACGATGAGTTTGTTCTATATATAAGTCCTTCAGTTTTATACCAACCAAATTATAAGCATGCCATGTTTTTGGCACTTCAAAAAGGCATGACGCGTATATGGCTATGGAATGGTCAAGGTAATGCCCCGGCTAGTCTTGTAAATGGCATGATTGAGTACATTACTAGTATATCTAGTTCTGAACATGCAACGTCAAAATTTAAATCAATCGAGCCAGTGATGATAGACCAGAGTTGTTGGAAGAGCAAGAACTCAAGAACCATAGCAAAGTTCTTGAATTATTGTGAGGGGAAAAGAGAAGGATTTGTTAGAAGATTAAATCAAGCAATGAAAAATGGTTGGCATGAGAAAATGATTGATGATACATTAGGAATACCAGCTTGGCATCTATCTGAAACTTATAACTCTTCAGGTAAATTGTTAAATTCTGTCTAAGAGAATATGACATTTGGAAGTTGTCACATTATGTTGGTTATTTATGTCAAGATCAAGCTATTATTGGATGAAAATTGGCAACATCATCACATGCCCCAAATGGATTCACAAGCAAAAGAACATGGCTATAAATTAAAGAAATTGAAGTGGGGTTGGAGCATTACTTCCTTTCTTTTTTCAGATGATTGACAACTCACTTTAGCTTCATTTTCTTTTTCTTTATTATTTAGTTTATTGTGGTCAACAATTTTGTATGGTGATTCTTACTTTTATTTATAGATCATTAGAATGTATCATATAATTTTGATATGCGGATAGAATTCCAAACGGCCAGGCAGCTTAAGTCTTTTTATTATCAAGACTCGAACTTATATATTATTGGTTAAAGAGAGCTATAAGCATGTAAATTTTATTGAATATAAATTCAATAAAATAATTTGTATTATTTTAATATATTAATCCCAAATTTCTCTCGACGCCGAGAATTATTTATGTGTCCAGGTAGAGGTTCGGCTTCCTTCTTCCCGACCTTTTAGCCTTCTGGACCGCTGGAAAAAAAAAAGAGAAAAGAAAGCTGAAATCAAAAAGAAAGAAGAGAAGTTGGGCCATCTTTCCCCGAGAGAGGCCGCCTTCTCTCAGGCCAGTAGTCTTCTACTTCTAGTCCACTGCTCTATGACGGGCTTCCGCTCAGAAAAAAACCTAGAAAAGAGGAAGAGTCACTAAGACAAGAGAGCTATAGGTAAGCAAGCAAGAAGGATAGGTGCTGCAAATAGTAAACTTAAACTATCAATCATATTAATATACATCCATCTCCACATAGAAGTGTTGGAAAAGAAAGCTATCTGAGAGGGATAGCAGCATCGCATTGAGAATTGACTCGTCGGATTAACCACTTAGACGGGGAGTTCAATTTCATTGGCATATCGTCTGTCCCTGCCCATTCTAACGGGGCGTTATATTCCATCAAGTCCCACAGCTCTAAATGTGCCTATTCCTTCGGCACCTTTACATGGGACCATATATGCTTTTGCGCCATAACAATCTCACTCGAATTACGGGAACCTACACATAAGCACATGTTAATACGAGCCGACCAGAAGAAGCAAGGCTTAGATTACCAGATCCTGGACACCCTTTTTTTGATATTTACTTAAAACTATATTGAACCACATATCTATTCGTTTTTTGGTATGAACTAATATAATTAAATTAATTATTTAAATCCAGTAAATATTGACTGAGCTAGCCCATTTTTTTTGGACTATGAATGATGATTCCACTACATTTGGCCCAATATGTCATTTTTCTAGAGGCATAGTTTTGCGCTACGTATCACATGACGTGGCATACCAAGTCAAATGGAAGGACCAATTGGATCATGTCACGTGTCAAAATGACAAGGCATGCCAAGTCATATTAAAAGGCCAATAAAACCGTGCCACGTGTGCAAGTGACATGCTCTTGCAAATCAAATACAGTCTTGTCACAGTTCAACTTGATTGGTCGGAAAGAGTTTGTTCTTATCATAACTCTTCCCTCCCACAACTATAAATAAGGGTCTTCTCCAGAAAAGAGATCAGAAGTTATAACAATAAACAAGAGAGAGCTCGTGGATCAAACTGTCATGGCCCAATTCCCAAACTTGGCCGTAATGGCGACTCTCGTGAAGACAGGGCCAACCAGAACAACGCAAACACCTCTTTTAAAAAATAGTTAACATTTATAAATCCCAAAACATGTGTAAAACAGTTATAAATGCGGAAATATCGATAATAGCACAAAAACCATCCCGACACAGTCCAAACTGGGATGTCACAAGTCATGAGCTTCTACAGAGTTTGCTATAAGTCTACAGAATATAATATCCGATACAATAGTCTGAAGAAAATATAAATGAGGTAAGATAGGGGAGACAAGGGGCTGCGGACGTCAACAACTACCTCGTAACTCCAACTCGCTGCCTAGTCTGGAAGGAATCGGTGCTCAGGTGCGGACTTTGCTGTGCCTGAATTTGCACACATGGTGCATGGAGTAATGTGAGTATTCCGATCCAGTGAGAAATATTAATGAATAATAATCGAAGGCATGAAAACACATAATTTCCACAAGGCAATTCTATATCAGGCAATAAATCACTTAAAAGCAGTAAAACAGTAATGAGTCAAATAAAATGTCCTTCTAAAACAAGTAAATCAGGTAAAATGACAAGTGAATAGTGAGATCAAATCTGCCCCCGGGGCCCAGTATCAGTCACGTAGCATAGTATCAGCCCATCGGGCACAGTATCAGATGGGTACCCGCGCTCACTGTGGGTGTGCAGACTCTGGAGGGGCCCCTTACGGCTTAAGCATTATATCAACATAAGGCCTGAAAGCCTTCTCACATCACTCATAAGGCTTGAAAGCCTCCTCACAGCACTCACAAGGCCTGAAAGCCTCCTCACATCACTCACGAGGCCTGAAAGCCTCCTCACATCACTCACAAGGCCAGAAAACCTCTTCACATCACTCACAAGGCCTGGAAGCCTTCTCACATCACTCAATCCACCTCATGGCATATTGATGTATCTTAGGCCCTCGACCTCACTCAGTCTAGAAAACATCACAAGCCCCTCAGGAATCAATAAAATAGTAATGCTCAACCCAAACAACAGTGGAAATATCATTTAAGTCTCAAAATTCAATTAAAGTGGCTGAGATAGTAAAACAGTTAAATCAACAGGACTGAGTTGAAGTGGTATATCAAATAGTGAGGAAACAATGATAAAAATCCACTAAGGACCAAAGTCAGCATGAAGCCCAAAATGTGGCCATAAGCCCAAATCATGTTGATAACAAATAAATCTCAGTTAAATATGCAGTAAACATATCTCGGGACGGACCAAGTCACAATCCCCAGTAGTAAATAATCTCACGCTCGTCATGAAGCGCGTGTTTCACCTCAATATAGCACTACGTTGTCCAAATACGGGGTTTGAAGCCCTCAGAACATCATTTACTAACATTACTCAGCTCAAGCTGGGCAAATCCTAGCTTGCTATGCTCTTGCCTCTCAAATCGGCCTCCTCCTGCATCAAATCGTATCAAAACAACAATGAATACATCACAATCGGCTAAGGAAATATAACTCAATCGAAAAGAATCGAAAATTAGCAAAAATCTCGAAATTGGCAAAACTTGAGCCCCGGGGCCACTTCTCGAAATTCAGAAATTTTTACATCAACGGGTTCCTTATCTCGCCACGAGCCTATACATATCAAGAATTCCCAAATCTAAGCTCAAATGGCCCTTCAAAATCCAATATGAAATATCAAAATTCAAGCCCTAATTCTTCCCCTTTTTGCTCAATTTTCATGAATTTCTAGGTTGATTCTAATATTAAATCATGTTTCTAGATCATAGGACTTACCTCCAATCAGTCCCAGTCGAAACGATCTTCAATTCTCGTCCAAAAGCTCTCAAGGATGTTCAAAAATGGTGAAAATGAACTTAGACGTGCGGATGAAATATTATAAAAACCATTATGCCCGGGTGGCTTTTCCTTCTACGTGAACGCGAGGACCTTCCCGCGTTGGCGATGCCCAAAATTCCACTAACCAAATTTTCCTCTTCATGAACGTGATGCCTTAGTTGATACAACTACGCGAATCCGATGCTTTTCACGCGATCGCGCTTCGCACTTTCTGTCCCTCCGCGAATGCGATGTCCTTGTCGCGAACATGAAGCACAAAAACTCAGAGACCTCGACTTCTTCTATGCGAACGCAGGATCCTCACCATGAACGCAAAGCTCTGAAACTCAACCCATCCACGATCGCGGACCTTACTTTGCGAACGCGAAGGCCAAATCTGACCTGCAACTGCTGCTGCATTTTCCAACTCCAAACTTCCCATTTAGCCATATGGAATCACCCCGAGGCCCTCGGGACCTCAACCAAAAGTTCCAACCCATCCTAAAACATCATTCAAACTTGCTCAAATCAATAAAACACTTCAAACGACATCAAAACCATCGAATTATATCGAATTCAAGCCTAAGTTCTTCTAAAACTTCTGAAACACGCATTCGTTCAGACATCCGACCAAAACACCTCAGAATTGTTGGAAACACGTTCTCAATGCAATATACTAAAACGTGTGTTCTTTTGTGTAGGTTTTGATGAATGACAAACGAAGCGAAAATTGATATATGACGAAGTTCAAGAAACAAGCGCAGAATTGATATACAACGAGATTCAAGCTCAAGACAAAGTTTTATAAGTTTAATTGAGTCATTCTTATTTGTGATCTTGATCCTACAACTTGACTCGTAACATGGCTTCTCTCATAAAACTATTTTCCAAAATCATGCATATTTAATTTAACATCAAATGATTTTAAATCACGCATATTTACAGTAGTCAAAATAATTTTTAGACATGCCTTAAAAATCTGGACTAAGATAATCGATTATGTACTTATGATAATCGATTGTTTTAAGCCAAGACTGCATGACAATCGATTGTGAACTAATGACAATCGATTGTGAGTAAGACAGTGAGCATCAGGTTTTTCAAACCTGCATGACAATCGATTGTGAACAAATGACAATCGATTGTGATGAGGCAGTGTCCATCAAAGTTTTTCAAAACTCAGAATAATCGATTGTGAAGCTAATGACAATCGATTGTGAAGAGACAGTGTCCTTCAGATTTTTCAAAGTCACAAAATAATCGATTGTGAGAGGCAGTGACTTCCAGACTTTTTCAAAACTATTAAATAATCGATTGTGAGTATATAACAATCGATTGTCAAGAGACAGTGTCTAAAATATTTTTCAAAAACTGATAAGTAATCGATTGTTGACTTTGTGCAATCGATTGTGAAGCTGACCGTTGTCGTAAAGTTTTCAAATACCGTTAGGTAATCGATTATTGATTCTGTATAATCGATTGTTTTGATTAAAATCCGGAAAAGATTTTTGAACGTTATTGGGTAATCGATTATTGATTTTGTATAATCGATTGTTTTGATTAAAATCCGGAAAAGATTTTTTGAACGTTGCTGAGTAATCGATTATTGATTCTGGACAATCGATTATTTGTGGTAAAATCTGGAAAGGATTTTTTGAACGTTGCCAGTAATCGATTATGGATTGTAAGTAATCGATTATCAAGCGTAAAATCTGGGATTGAATTTTGGTCTGACTGGCAGACAATTGATTGTTGGGGTTTGCAATCGATTGTCAGTGAATAAAATCAGCAACTCTTAATTGGCAATTAGGCAACGGTAATGCCAAGTTTTTCAACTATAAATATCAGTGTTTTAAACAACAACAACATACTAGCCAAAGTTGTTGTGATCTAGAGCTTACTTCTTTTACTCATACCTACTCATAAAGGAGTATTTTGTTTGAGTGTTTAGTGTTTTATACACTTGTAAGAGAATTGTGATTCTCTTGTTGTAAGGAACTTGTGTTTCCTTGGTTGAAGTCTTGGAGTGTTGTATCTCCGAGCAAAGGTGTTAAGGCTTGTGTCCTTAAGTTGTAAAGGTTTGTTGAGCACCCGTAAGCTTAACAAGTTAGTGAAAAATCTCGAGAGAGTCTCTCGGGGACTGGACTAGCCACGTGTTGTGGTGAACCAGAATATATCGGTGCGCTCTTTCCTTTTTGTTTATTTAACGCACTTATTTATTTCCTGCAAATTTTAATTTCCGCAAGTTTACGCTAAATTTTATTATAACGCTATTCACCCCCCCTTTAGCGTTAAGCGTATTTTCCAACAAGAATGACCTGAAATTTTACACACACATATCCCAAATCACCTAACAAAGCTACAGAAACTCTTAAAATTCCATTCCGACCCTCGAATCAAAATCTCACCAATCAAGCGGAATTCGCCAAAAAACTGACTTCGCCAATTCAAGCCTAATTCTACACCGGACCTCCAAAATCAATCTCGATCACTCTCATAAGTCACAAATCATCCCTCGAAGCTAACTGAATTATCGAAAATCACATCCAAACCCTCTTACTCATAAGTCAACATCCGGTTAACTTTTCCAAACCAAATCTTCCTTAAAGAGACTAAGTGTCTCATTTCCTACAAAAACCTCTCCGAACCAACTCGACCACATAAGATACGGATAATGAAGCATAAAGAATCTGAAAACAGGCAAAATGAAGCGGTAACTCACGTGACGACGGGTCAGGTCGTCACACAAACGCCGTAAATTTCTCTACACGTTTCAAGCTTCAAGCAATCAAGTTTAAGTTCAAGAAATCAGGTTCAAGTTCAAGCTCAAGAACGAAGAACAAATCAAGTTCAAGCTCAAGAACGAAGAACAGATCAAGATCAAGCTCGAAGGCCCTTGAATTTATTTTCTACTAGAAAGAAGAATCAGAAGATTCATAGAAATTGTATACTCATATTATTTGAAATCAAATGTTACACTTATTATGATATTTTTTCCGTCTTGATTTTATTTTCTCGACGCAGATTTATTATCTACAGGAGAGAAATCTCAATCATTTCATCGCTCCCCGCCCTCGATGTGATTGCTGACACTAGAGGATTCCATTTGTAATGCGTATGGCTTTCTATTACCATACCTCATAGGCATGATTAGGGGTGTTCATGGTTCGGTTTGGATCCGTTTTTTCTAAAAAGAAATCAAACTAAGTAAGTAAGTTTTTTAAATGTTAGAACCAAACTAAACCAATTAAGTCGATTTTTTCTCAATTCAGTTTATGTCGGGTTTTGCCAGGTTTTCCATTTTATCGATTATTTGTTAGTTTTTCTTAAATATAAGACATAAACTAACACACATATCTCGGCGATCACATTTTCAGTAACACTATCAAATCAATTATCCTTTGAGAAATCTATTATTTACTAAAATACATTGGTGATAATTGAATCAAATAGTGATGAATAATTTAAGGACTTAATTAAAAATATTTTTTTAAAACATGAAATAGATTCTTACACTTAAAAAAGAAAACTACCAATCAAACTAGAATATAAAGGTAAAAAATTATACTAAAAATACAAACAATTAACATTCACCATTAATTTTC
Source organism: Nicotiana benthamiana (assembly GCA_034376525.1). NCBI lineage: Eukaryota > Viridiplantae > Streptophyta > Magnoliopsida > Solanales > Solanaceae > Nicotiana > Nicotiana benthamiana. Next base: position 97,460,421 of record CM067330.1, read on the forward strand.
TTGAAACTTTAATATATATATATATATATATATATATATATATATATATATATATATATATATATAATAAATTTAAAATAGATATTCCTATAGTTGGTTTGGTTCGAATTTTTCAGTTTTTTTTATTAAAACCAAAACCAAACTAAATTTAATGGGTGTTTAAAATTCAAATCAAAACCCAACCAAATAAAAAAATATCAATTTTTTTGGTCGGTTTGATTTGGTTTTTTGTTTGATTCGATTTTTTGGATTTTTATGATAACCACTAGGCATGATGTTGCAAGGTTTCAAACCTATCATATTATTTTGTAAAACTATACCTTACAACCGTCCTCCAATAGTAGTTGGTACATATATATATATATATATATATATATATATATATATATATATATATATATATTTGTATACTAATATATAATATACATACACAATATGTTTTTAAATATAATTGGTACATATTTTTTTTCTATATATTTAGCTATCAGCTATAATTATTGTTTACGGACTGGCCAAACTCAGTGAAGTTGAAGGGTCTAAAACTCATATATATATATATCTAAAAAGAGAGAGAGGGGGGATAAAAGTTCAGATTGAAAAATAGACTAGCACAATTGTAGGAATCAACTTCAAAATTTTTATCATGGCATTATATGTGAGTATCAGGTTCCTTTCACATATTAGTGAAAACATAAAATACCTGAAAAATGCATATTGTAGTGACAATTTTGGAATATTAGTTGACAATACAATATTTCTTTTGGTTTTATCGATAAATTTAAAACGTAATGGAGTGCTTTCATCTATTATTCCATGAATTTTTTTGTTTACAAGAGGATGTTGGAGTTACATAGTATATGCAGAAGTTTGAAGTGTATTTATTTGTATTGGGCTTAGCATCCCCCATTACTTAGCAACCCACACTCTGCTGGGTCAGCCCACATAATTAGTATTAGCTTTTTATATTTTTACCCTTGTATATAAAAATACACAACTCCAGAACCTTCAGTAGCAGCCGATGGTCGATTGAAAACAATCTCTCTGCCCTTTCGGAGTAGGGTAATGCATGTGTACATATTACCCTCCCCAGATCCCACTTTATGGGACTATACTGGATAGTTGTTGTAGAACCTTCAGTAGCAAAGGATTTTATTTTACGGTTCTTCTTTGTTCCTTCTTCTCTCAAGCCCTAATGTACAATTTTTTCTTTAATTTCTTATGCAAATCGAAGCTTTACATGGTATCAGAGCCCGGAATATTGGAGATCTTCACCTATCGAGTCGATCGATGGTACCCTCGTCCAATTCCTTTCATGGTTTGACTTTCGTCGAGATTCACTCACATCGTCGATTTCCTGATTTTCGATGAAGATTTGTTGGTTTCACAGTGATTATCTTCCATTTTGTTAAGCTCTCACTCCGATTGTCAGTGTATTTTGTCGAAATTCTCCGATTTTGAGAGAAGGTTCGAAACTAGGGTTTTCAAGGTCGTTCTTCTCCGGTTGCGTAGAAGGCTGGTATACACGTTTTATTTTTTATCTGCTTCTGTTGGTTATTGAGCACTGTTGGTTGAAGTTAAACCCTATGGTGTATTTTTGTTGATTTTCGTAGTATATTTTTGTTGGTGTTGCTCCGTCTAGTTTCAGTCATGACTAACGGGTCTAGTAGTACTACTGTTAATTCTGAATTTACACCGCGTGCTTCTAGTCCATTATTCCTTCATTCATCTGATATATTGTCGTTCCTTTTTCTGGTTGTGGTTTTGGTGGGTGGAGAAGAAGTATTATTATATCCTTGTCGGCTAGGAACAAAATTGCTTTCATTGATGGTAGTTTTCCTAAGTCGGTTGTTGGTTCCCCTGAGTCTAAACAATAGGACAGATGTAACAACATAGCTATATACTGGCTAACCAGCTCACTCACACCTGAGATTGCTGAGAGTGTCCAATATTCTGGCACTTCTGAAAGCATCTGGAAACAGTTGAATAATAGGTATGGAACTATTAATGGAATGAAGAAATTTAAGATTAAAAAATGAACTGGCTTCTACATGTCAGGGACCTCTTGATTTAGCTTCTTATTTCAACAAGTTAAAGAAATTATGGGATGAATTGGAGGCTATGGGTTTAAATCATGCAAATACATGCACTTGTGCTGCAAAGGAGGGATTGTTGAGGGGAGATGAAGAAAATAAAGTTCAACAATTTTTAATGGGATTGAATGAAATTTATATAACTGTCTGAAGCAACATCCTCATGATGAATCCACTCCCTTCACTTGATAATGTATATAATATTCTTCTGCAAGATGAAACGCAGAGACAAGTGACTCCCAATACTCATTTCACACCTGACCTGGCATCTTTCTATGCAAATGCAAATGCAACTACAACTACTAGGTTTTCTCCTCATTTTCAGCCCCAAAGGCAGTACACTAAAAAGGTTAATTTTGACTCACCTAATCAGAGGATTGTTTCTAATCAAAACAAAGACTTATTCTACAAGTACTGGCAAAAGAGTGGTTATACAATCGATAAGTGTTATAAATTGATTAGATTTTCACAAGGTTACAAGTTTACCAAGGGCAGAAAGTTTGGCACTGCTGCAAATGTTGAGTCTTCTAAAAACTTTAATTCTGCAAATATTGGTTCCAATGGTCCAGTTTTTGGTATACCTGGTCTTACTATGGAGCAGTATTCCAAGCTCTTGAGTTTGCTGCAACAATCCAGTCTTGTTGATTCCAATCCTCAACCCAACTTTGAGGGTCTGCTAACTTTGCTGGTAGTAATCTTTCTTTGCCTATGCTTAATGGTGTTGCTGCTTATTCTGCTTGCATGTTAACTAATGTAGCTAGAAGTGTTTGGATAGTAGATTCTGGAGCAACTAATCACATGACCTCTGCTAAACAACTTTTTAACATTACTCCACTTCCTGTTCCCTACTTAGTCAGTCTACCTAATGGATACAAAGTAAAAGTTGCAAGCACGGGGTCACTCACTCTGAATTCTTCATTTGTCTTGCACAAAGTGCTTTACATACCTACTTTCAATTACAATCTCATCTATGTGCATAGTTTGATTCAACAATTTTATATCATAGCCATATTTACTTCTTGTTCATGCTTGATATAGGACCTTTCCAGGAAAAAGCTTCTTGTTCTTGGTAGACTGGACCAAGGGCTATACAAACTTCATCACCTTTTCAGTCCCCCTTCTGCTTCTGTTTTGAATAATGTTGTCCAGAATGTATCTAGTTTATCCCCTTCTGATTTTGTTTTGAATAATGTTGTGCAGAATGTAACTAGCTTGTCTCTTAATACGTCTGTATGTAGCCTAATGAAAGTGTGGTTCTCTCTGTTTCATCTATTTATTCTATACAACATGTGAATAATCTTGATATGATTTGGCATAATAGAGCGGGACATCTTCCTTTTTGCAGAATTGAAGTGTATGCCTTCTGTTTCCTCTGATCTATCTACTAAACAATCTTTTACTTGTTCTATCTGTCCTTTGACCAGACAAGCTAGATTGCCTTTTCCCAATAGTACATCCAACACTACTTCTCTGTTTCAACTCACTCACATTGATATATAGGGGCCTTATCATACCCAATTATTCTAGTGCTAAATATTTTTTTGACAATTGTAGAAGACTTAAGTAAGGCCACTTGGACACATTTAATGAGTTCCAAGAGCAATGCTTTCACTTTACTTAATGCTTTTATTGCATTCAAAATACAATTTAATCTTTCTGTTCAAACAATCAGAAGTGATAATGCCTTGGAGCTTGGTTCTTTAAATTTAGCCTGCCAACTTTTTTTTTCTGATAATGGGATCCTGCACTAAACTACATGCCCTCATGCACCACAACAGAATGGGGTTGTTGAAAGGAAACATAGACATTTGTTGGAAACATCAAGAGCTCTATTGTTCCACTGCAAACTTCCAACAAAATTTTGGGGGGATTGTGTTTTAACGACCACTTATCTTATAAATGGATTTCCTTCCTCTGTTTTATCTAACAAATCCCCATATGAAATTTTTTATGGCAAAGCACCCTCTTATTGTCATTTAAAAACTTTTAGTTGTCTTAGCTATGCAAGTGTGCTCAAGTGTCATAAGGATAAATTTCAACCTGGGGTTGTCCCTTGTGTCTTTATCGGTTATCCTTTTGGCAAAAAAGGCTACAAGCTTTACAATCTTAAGAGTAAGTGTACTTTTGTCTCCATAGATGTCCTCTTTCATGAGTCTATTTTTCCCCTTCATCTCCATTATTCTTCCTCTCCTTATCGTTCCTCTCTTTTTCCTCTTGGTTTCCCTTCTTATCATGATGAATCTACCCCTCATTTTTCTTATGATCCTCCTTCTTCTCCTTCTTCTTTCTTTTCACTTCCATCTGTCACTTCTTCTCTTACTTCCAATTCACTAGCTCCTGTTTCACCAACTTATGTTTCACCTCTCCCTGCAGTCATAAAGTCTACTAGAAGTCTTCATCGCCTTTCTCATCTTCAAAACTATGTAGTTCAACTCCGCCCCCCCCCCCCCCCTTCTATTTCTTGCTCCTCTATGCCTCCACTTCTGTTGCTGAACATGCAGTAGTTGAGCCTTACTCTTATGCTCAGGCTGTTGCCAATCCAGCTTGGCAAGAGGCCATGAGGAAAGAGTTTGAGGAATTCAAAGCTAATGGGACTTGGGATATTGTAGAACTACCCAAATTAAGAAGCCAATTGGTTGTATATGGGTGTAAAAAATCAAATATAAAGCTGACGGTAGTGTGGAATGATACAAAGCTAGGCTAGTCGTGCGGGGAGATACACAAATAGAGGTAATTATGTCAATAATGGTCTTTGTTCCAATTGGATGTCAATAATGCCTTTTACATGGTGATTTTGATGAAAAGGTGTACATGAACCCCCCCCCCCCCAGGGCTGTCTGTTGCTTTTGACTCTCCTGTTCATAATTTGGTTTGTAAATTGAATAAATCTTTGCATGGTTTGCGTCAGGCTTCTGGTCAATGGTATGCTAAGTTGTCACATGCCCTTTATTATAGAGGTTATAGCCATTATTTAAATGATTACTCCTTGTTTATGAAGAAATCACCTCAGTCTACTGTGTTTCTCGCTGTATATGTAGATGATATCATTCTAACAGGGGATGATATGCTTGAAATTGCTGCCTTAAAAAGTTTTTGGATGACCAATTTTGAATAAAAGATCTTGGGCTTCTCCAATATTTCTTGGGTATTCAGATTCATTATCATTCTTCTGGTGTCCTTTTGTATCAACAAAAGTTCATTTATGATTTACTTGCTGATTTTGATTGTTCTGATGTCTCTTCTGTTGTATGTCTATTGGATTTAAATGATAAGTTGCATTTTGATGTTGGTGACCTTCTGCCCAGACTTGACACATATTGCAGCCTCATAGGGAAACTTAATTTTCTTACTCATACTCGCCCTGACATTTGCTTCGCTGTCCAACACTTTAGTCAAGTTCTCCAAACACCTAGAGTCCCTCACATGGCTGTTGCTTTACATGTGTTATGCTACTTAAAGGGAACTTCTGATGTTGGTCTATTTCTTAATGATTCTGCTGATTGTTTTTTGGTTGGCTACTGTAATAGTGATTGGGTTGCTTGCCCTGATTCTCGCTGTTATGTTTGTGGTTTTGTGTGGTCCTGGGTGGTAGTCTTATTAGTTGGAAGTCCAAGAAACAACATGTGGTCTCTTTATCCTCCACTGAGGCTGAATATAGGGGTATGAGCAAAGTTGTTGCTGCGTTGTCTTGGCTGGTTCGTTGGTTGTCTGACTTGGGCTTACAAGTATCCACTCCTTTCCCTATTCTCTGTGACAATCAAGCTACCATTCATATAGCCAAGAACCATATTTTCTACGAGCACACCAAGCATATAAAGGTTGACTGTCACTTTATCAGGGACCAAGTTGGTTGATAGTTTGATCTCTTTACATCATGTTTCTACTAATTATCAGTTGGCTAACATTTTTACCAAGTGCTTGACAGATGGAGTTCATCATTCTTTGGCTGCCAAGTTGGGTGTGTGCCCACCCTCCAACTTGGTGGGGAGGGGGATTGGAGTTACATAGTATATGCAGAAGTTTGAAGTGTATTTATTTGTATTGGGCTTAGTAGTCCACATTACATAGCAGCTAGCACTCTGTTGGGTCAGCCCATATAATTAGCATTAGCTCTTTACATTTTTACCCTTGTATATAAAAATACAAACTCTAGAACCTTCAGTAGCAAAGAAATTCATTTTATGGTTTTTCTTTGTTCCTTCTTCTCTCAAGCCCTAATGTACAATTATTTTTTTGATTTCTAGTGCAAATAGAAGCTTTACAGAGGACTCTCTATATTTGAGTCAAGTCGAGCCGGCTTTTTTTTTAATTACAACAACAAATCCAGTACTGGAGAGAGTAGTGTGTACGCAAATTTTACAATAAGAATTTAATTTATCAGAAGAGATTATTGAAAAAGTTAGTAGAAAAATTATCTTTGAATAGCCAAAAAGACATTTGAATTTCATAACTTCAGAAGGACAAATTTGTATTTGAATTTCATAAGTAACTTCAGTAACAGCGTTTGCTTTAATTGCAGTTCTTGTTGTTAAAAAAATAATATTTTTGATATCTCAAAAAGTATATTTAAATTGATGTCTAGATTCATTCTTTTAATGTGTCTTTATATGACTAGATAAATTTGAATATATTAACGTGTGTAGTAGTAAAATAGAATAACTTTAAACATAATTTTTTTAACATTTAATGGAAACAAAATTAGTTATTTTTTTGTAACTTTGAATTTGGCCAAAGGTGGGTCTCGTATCACCATTTCCTTAAACGTCTATTTCGATACCATCTCACTAAATTTGATAAAGTTTCTTTGGCTTTAAATGATTGTAACGTTTGATAGCATAGAATCCTTAATGGATTTTAACGTTTTTTTTAATACAACAGATGTCCATCTCCTTTTGAATTATATATAAAGCTATCTACTTGTGTTCACGGGAGGATAGAGTGAAAAAAGATATAAAAATTTCTTCCTTTTTTTCTTGTGTTGGGTTTTTTCTCTTTAAAATTTTTTTTGTTTTTGCTCCTAGTTATACTAGAAGAGCTTGTTGAATCTTGCGAGATATGTTGTTTATCTCGGTATGAAAGAAATATCCTTAAGAATAATGTCTTTAACATGCCTCAAACTAAATTTTTTATTCTCTATAATTATCTAATTTTTTCCAAAAATCTTGAGAATATTTACATTGTTATTATGGAGAGTAACGCTGCTAATGCTGTTGTTGATACTACTATTCCTACTGCACCAACTATTTCTGTTGCTGTTTTTGGTGGGGATAATTTTAACCGCAAGCATGCTATTGTTGACAAGGAAAAGAAATTACAACTAGAAGCCGCCTTATAAAGGACAACAACCGTCAGAAAATCAAATAATAGGTATGACGAAAGAAATAGTTATAAGTCCAAAACCAACGATCAAAACTTCAAGGAAAAAAGCAACTGCTTTGTTGGTGGCAAACCTGGCCACAATGTTGTTCAATACCGAAAAAGGGTTGGGAATGACAATCCTACTAAGGCTAAAGTAAATTTGACTGAAGCCAGGGTGGATGATATAGTTGTTGCGGTTGTTTCCAAAGTGAACCTTGTGGCCAATGTGAAAGATTGAGTGTTAGATTCTAGTGTCACTAGGCATATATGTGCTAACCAAAAAGACTTTGTGCCTTATACCCAAGTTGATGAGGGAGAAGAAGTTGTCTATCTTGGTGATTCAATAACTACTCAAGCTCTTGGAAATGCAAAGTTCTTCTCAAACTCACATATGATAAAACTTTGCTATTGAATGTCGTGTTGCATGTTCCTAGTATCGAGCAAATTTAATCTCTGTGGGATTATTAGGAAAAGTGAGAGTGAAGTTTCTTTTGAATCTGTTAAGGTCGTGTTGACCAAGAATAATAATTTTGTTAGCAAGGATTATTATAACCATGTGATGTTTGTACTAAATGTTATCAATTAAAATACTAGTACTTTTGCTTATTTAATTGATTCTTTTAATTTATGGCATGCTAGATTAGGACATGTTAGTTTAACTTATATTAAAAAAATACATTTTGAAGGTCTTATTTCAAATATTAATTTTTCGAACATTGATAAGTATGAAGTTTGTGCAGAAACTAAGAAATCACTTGCTTCAGTATTTAGAGAATCTGAATTATTAAGTCATACAGATTTAGGAGACTTAAAATAAACTATGACTAGGGGAAGAAAAAAAATATTATGTGACTTTTATAGACGATTTTCCTAGATATACAAAAGTTTATTTGTTGAGAAATAAAGATGAAGCTTTTGATAAGTTTTTAATTTATAAATCCGAAGTAGAAAATCAATTAGATAAGAAAATCAAAAGAGTTAGATCTGATATAGTGAATTTATTTTTATTAATGATTATTGTGAGAAAGAAGGCATAATTCACGAGATAACTCCGCCATATACTCCACAGTCAAATGGTGTAGCAGAAAGAAAAAATATGACCTTAAGAAAATGATGAATAGCATGCTTGTTCGTTCTGGTGCTCCGGATAATCTTTGGGGTGAAGCCATTTTATCTGCTTGCCATTTACAAAATAGAATTCCTTATAAGAAAATGGGTAAAACTCCTTATGAGATATGGAAAGGGTATCCGTCTAATTTGAAATATTTGAAAGTGGCGGGGTGCCTTGCAAAAGTAATGTTACCCGATCCTAAAAAAAGAAAAATCGGATCAAAAACATATGATTGTATGTTTATTGAGTAAGCTGAAAACAGTACGGCATACAGATTTTTAGTAGTCAAAAGTGATGTACTTGAAAATAATTCTATGGTTGAAATAAAAAAATGCTGAATTTTTTGAAAATATTTTTTCTTTCAAATTTCAAAAAATTTCGGATGCTCCTATTATTCCAAGTGATAATATTCCACATGGTCCAATTATTCAAAATAATTTTGAAAGTGAGGATTTAAGAAGAAGCAAAAGACCAAGGAAAGAAAAATATTTTGGCAAAATTTTGTACTTATCTTGTGGATAATAATCTATTAACATATTCTAAAGCTATTTCTTCATTTGATACTTCATTTTGGAAAGAAGCTATTGATGTAGAATTAAATTCAATTTTACAAAATAAAATTTGAATTTCAGTTGATTTACCTCTGGGAGCTTAACACATTGGTTGTAAATGGATTTTAAAGAAGAACTCAATTCGGATGGTTCCATTGATAAATACAAAGCTAGGCTTGTTGCAAAAGGATTTACCCAAAAATAAAATATTAATTATTTTGACACTTGTGCTCCTGTAACTAGAATTTCCTTGATTCGTATTTTACTTGTCTTAGCTTCTATTTATAAATTTTTTATTCACCAAATGGATGTTAGCACTGCATTTTTAAATGGTGATTTGGAAGAGAAAATTTACATGCAGCAACTCGAGGGTTGTGTAGTGTCTGGCCAAGAAAACAAAGTATGTAAATTACTAAAATCTTTGTATGGTTTAAAGCAAGCACCTAAACAGTGGCAATGGAAATTTTGATCAAGTATTGATTAATGATTGTTTTTCATCAACTGAAGTAGATAAATGTGTTTATACAAAATGTGTAGATGGAACATGTGTTATTATTTGTCTTTGTGTGAATGGAATGTTTATTTTTAGTTATACCCTTGATTTGGTACATAAAACCAAAATTTTCTTATCTTCTAATTTTGAGATGAAAGACACGGAGAAGCTAGTGTTATTTTAGGCATGAAAATTGTAAGAGATGACAATAGTTTGATGTTGACTCAAGAACATTATATTGAAAGAATTCTTTAAAAAAATTGAAAATGTTGATGTAGTACTTGTGAGCACTCCTTATGATGCTAGTAGTCAATTAAAAAAGAATAAGAAAGATGTTGTAGATCAAAATAAATATGCTCAAACTATTGGTAGTCTAATGCATTTGATGAATTTTACTAGACCTGATATTGCTATATGTTGTATGTAGATTTAGTAGATATAATTAAAATCCAAGTCATGATCATTGGAATGTGTTATAAGAGTAATGAAATATTTGTGAGGTACCATGAACTATGGTATTAAATATAGTGAATTTTTTACTGTACTAGAAGGATACAGTAATGTTAACTAGATCTCTAATTGAGACGAGATAAAATTTACTAGTGGTTATATGTTCACCCTCGGTGGGGGTGCTATGATATGGAAATCAACTAATCAAACAATAATAGCTAGATCTACCATAGAATCTGAGTTTGTGGCATCGGAATCAGCTAGCAATGAGGCCGAGTGGTTAAAGAACCTTTTGGCGAGTATTCCATTAGGAATTAAACTGACACCTTCTGTGTCGATGCATTGTGATTGCCAAGCTGCAATAGCTTTGCCAAAAATAAATTCTTTAATGGAAAAAGTAGACATATCCGATTGAGACATAATGTGATAAAACAACTGTTGTAAGATGAAATTATTTCCATAGATTATGTGAAGTCAGAAGTAAATTTGGCCGATCCTCTAATTAAACTGTTGGGAAGAAAATTAATATATGAAACATAAAGGGGAATGTGACTTTTGCCAACTTGAGTTATATCTACAGTGATGGTAACCCAACCTATGTGATTAGAGATCACATGAAGTAGGTTTATATGGGTAATAACAAGTCATTAGTTGATCAAATGTGCACTATTAAATTATATACCTTCCTATGGGGGGGGGGGGGGGGGGGATGTGTGTATAGTGCAAGACTACAAGGAATGAGAGGATGCGTTATTAAAATCTTTATCTAATAATTCATAGCCTTCTATAGGTGGTGTATTGTGCTGCAGAATACACTTGATGGACGTGCCTATATGAGTGTGGAGTGAGGCCGCTCCTATGAAATTTCTGGCAAAATTTCTAGAGCACTTATGAAAATCAGGAGCGCGCATGGCCTATTAGCGCAAAACTGCGATAAACAACAAAATGTGTGTGGGTATAATGTGATAGATAAGACATTGAACTTACAAAAGAATTCTTGATATATGGAAGTTCTAAACTTCGCCAATTATTCTGTAAGTTTAATCTTATTTTATCTAGGTTTGGTTCATAGTCCAAAAGACACCAGATTCGATATATTATGCTCATTTGTGAAAATCCAGCAAAATTTCTTATTTTATTCCATAATATTCTCTTTGAGGTACGTGGGGGATTGTTAAAAAAATAATATTTTTAATATCCCAAAAAGAACATTTAAATTGACGTCTCATTCTTTTAATGTGTCTTTATATAAACAATAAATTTGAATATATATTATTAGTGTGTGTAATAGTAAAATAGAATAACTTTAAACATAATTTTTTTAATATTTAATGGTAACAAAATCAATCATGTTTTTGTAACGTTGAATTTAACCAAAGATGGGTCTCATATCATAATTTCCTTAAACGTTTATTTTTATAACATCTCATTAACTTTGATAATAAAGTTTCTTTGGCTTTAAATGATTGTAACGTTGATAGCATGGAATCCTTAATGGATTTTGACGTTTTTTATTACAACAGATATTCATCTCCTTTTGAATTATATATAAAGCTATCTACTTGTGTTCATAGTCGAATAGAGTGAAAAAAGCTAAAAAAAAAGTTTTCATTTTTTTTAATATTGAGTTTTCTTTTTGTTAAAACTTTGTTATTTCTGCTCCTAGTTATACTAAAAGAGCTTGTTGAAACCTGGGGGATATGCCTAAAATTATTTATCTCGGTGTAGGTAAAATATCCTTAAGAATAATGCCTTTAACAAAACTCAAGCTAAACCTTTTATTCTCCATAGTTATCTTATTTTTTCCAACACCTGTAACCATAATTATGTTTAGATTACAAGTTATTGAAATTTTATTAGATTAAATAAGTAAGAAATATACACAATGTTATAAAAGAGTTGGGCATTGAGAAAGAGGATAGCCTTGTGATTCTTTTAACATTTTAAGAATAAAAAAGACATACGATATAAAATAATAATAATAATAATAATAATAATAATAATAATAATAATAATAATAATAATAAGATAGAAAGATTGAAAAACATTTTGATTCTTTTTTCATAAACCATGTAACATAATACATAATTTCCAAGGGGAAAAGATCAAATTTGCTCCTACGTGAAATTGAGCAACTTTATCCTTTTTTAGGTTTTTGGTTTAATATTGTCTTACCGCTATGGAAAAGTCACGTTAACTTTTAATGGAGCCCTATCGAAGGATAATTTTAAATTATAGCCAAAAGTTAAGAAATAAATTTGGATACCTACGTGAAGTACCATTTCATATTGAATCTCATTAGCAAGAGTAATAAGATCAATACTTTATCTGGTATGTATATCAATTAAACAAATACATTACACATATCTTCACAAATATAATTATCGATAAATCAAAAATAATTAATCTACATATTTTCGTCTTATAGTATCACTTATCCATAACAAGTTAGTAAAATTTAATATAAACACCTGGTGCAAATAAACTTTTATCAGTAAAATGATTTACTTTTACTAAGGACAAGGTGTGAATGGACCAGATATATAAAATGTGACTGAATTATAATAATTTGATTAATACACAAACAAATTTGGTAATTTTCCCGAATTTAAAATGCACCAAATAATTATCCTTTTACAGGGTAACATTATAGTCAAACTTTTCTATATTAATCTCACTTATTCCGAATAATTTTGAATATATAAAAATATTGTTATAAAAAGATCTGACTATACTGTTACTAGTTAAATAAGTAAGTAAGAAAAAATAAAATTAGGGGGCAAATAGTAAATTATGGATGTTTGAGAGGACTGAAACAGCAAATTGTTGGAAGACTAAAACCTTAGTCAAGAATCCTTAAACAAACTCTCCTGCACTTGACAGACACACACACACATTGTATCTCAGCTACTGTGTTAAGATGGAGAAGGGAATAGTAAAGAAGAAGAAGCAAGTGCTTCTATACTACTGTGTTGAAATGGAAGATGTTGCTCGCAAAATCTCTTCTGAATCGGACTCCATTATTCTCCACTCTATTAACTGGAGGTTCTAGTTCTCACCCCCTTTATTTTCCTCTTATATGTCTTTGTATCAGCTCGCTATATACGCAAAGTCTAAATTTTTACTTGAATTTCTTGTAAAAATTTTAAGTGGGTCGACTCGAATTGAAAAGTTGAATCAAGATTCCTTCTTTTATTGTTAGAATTGTAAGTGTATGTGTGTTGGTTGGGGTTTTTTTTTTTTTGGGGGGGGGGGGGGGAGGGGAGGGGGGTTAATTCAATTAACTGAGTTCTATCCTGTAGCTTTGTTTCGAATTATGTATTTGTCTTAAGAAATTTGTTGAATAGGTACAAATTATTCCAGATAGGGGTAGTGTGTATGGAGACCTTACTAATGACAGATTTTTTCAAGAGTGTTCAAATTTAAATGAAGTGGAAAAAATTTCTGACAAAGGGTGTTCAATATATGTTATATACTTCTAAAACGTAATGTTTTTTTATCTATGTACCACCCTTAACACCACGTGGCTTCGCTACTGGACCTTTCCCCTAGCTTTGGGAAGGTAGAGAGGCTGTTTCCAGTAGACTATTAATTTAGAACTCAATAACTTAAAAGATTTAGAATCCCGAACCTATAAGCGTCAAATCCTTGACTCCAACTCCGGTTCTACTGTGAAATGGGTGAATTTCCAAAGTATTAAAATACTTTTGGAAAAAAAGTCCATTTATCCTCTATGGTTTAAAATTCTCTCTCTGTTGTGCTTCACCTTGAGGGATTGCTCTTAAGCAACCCCCACTTCCAACCGAGAGGTTGTGAGTTCGAGTCTCCCCAAGAGCAATGTGGGAAGTTCTTGGAGGGAAGGATGCCGGGGTCTATTTGGAAACAACCTCTCTACCCAAGGGTAGGGGTAAGGTCTGCGTACATACTACCCTCCCCAGACCCCACTAAGTGGGATTATACTGGGTTGTTGTTGTTGTTGTTGTGCTTCACCTTGGAGCTCCGTTAGCGGTCAACGAAAAACGAGACTTTTTCCTAATAGCCAGGGTAAGAATAGACCCAAAGTTTAAGGAGAGCAAAGTTGCTAAATTTCAGATGTAATATGGGCTAATTTAACCTTTTTCCTATAACGGTGTAATGACCTAAATCAATCACTGTACTTTACCTCAATGTGAAATATATTGCTTCAGCTATGTTGAATTCTCTATGTCGATTTTGCTTTTCATTCATAGGATAGATCATTGTTTGAATATATTTGTATGATGAACATTAACCTGCCACAACCCTATTCATTTTTCTTGGTTTTGGTCTGGCTATCATTTGCTAAACTAGACGGACATTTGAGGAATGACGTAGCAAGACCTAAATTTTGCTGAGCTATAGTAGTAAAAGATGTTTGTTTTAAAAAAGAAAAAGAATCGGAGCATGGAAAAGGGTTATATAACATCACTTTTGCATTGATTAGTGGTTATACAGAAGTTCAAGTTTTCATTTCCTGCATATTCTGTAATAGGCTACTAATCAAACCTTCAACTGGCAACTTCTCTGCGGAAGCATTTGACTAGTTGATGTAGTTGTGAACCTTGATATGATGCTGTGTACCATAGTAGAGGGGTGACACACATTATCTACCAAGTTTCGAACCCTACACCAGCAGGCCCTCAGGATTTTTCAGTTATTAGAAACCTAAATTTCATCGAGGTTTAGTGGTAAAAGGAGACGAATGCTTTAAACAATAAGCGGGACAAAGGAGAAGTTTGCGTTATTTTTGCATTGGTTACACAGTAATTCAATTATTTAGTTCCTGCATATTTTGTAAACAATCTTCTATTGGCGATTTGTATGCTAGAGGATTTGACTTGGCATACTAATTACCTCGAAATGATGCTATTACTTGTACCATAGTTGACCCTTTACTGGGACAAACCCGAACCAATATGAATTTCATGTTCCAGGAGTTTCGCTGATGGTTTCCCTAATCTCTTTATAAACAACGCACATGATATTCGTGGGCAGCATGTTGCTTTTCTAGCGTCTTTCAGCTCACCAGCAGTCATCTTTGAACAACTTTCTGTGATATTCGCACTTCCAAGGCTGTTTGTCGCCTCATTTACACTTGTGTTACCTTTCTTCCCAACTGGTACCTTTGAGAGGATGGAAGAAGAAGGAGATGTGGCCACTGCATTTACAATGGCCAGATTAATATCAAATATTCCAATATCAAGGGGTGGTCCGACCAGCTTAGTTATCTATGACATACATGCATTGCAGGTTAATTTATTTCATCATGTTACTGTATGCCATTTTTTCATTTTGTATTCACATTGCGCTCTTATTTGATGTGTAGTTCGAAGATTTTATCTAAGATTCTTCAATTTAATTGATAATTGGACTTCACGATCATTCAGAAGCATCAATTTATACACATCCTATTTTGGCTTTTAGGTTATGCTTCTTATGGTTTTGCCAGAAATGTCCATAGTTATACTGAAAGCGCAGAAATATCACCTTTCTAATGTTGATTATAACTTTATTTTCGTTGTTATTACAAACATTAGTGGACGACAATACTTCATCTATATCACCAGTGTTATGTTTATCTTGGGAAGTGTATCCTTTTATGTGATATAGGCGCTCTAAAGATTTTCAAGATATCCACGTCCATCTCTGTTGAACGTACTTCTCTCTTTTCTGCAGGAAAGGTTCTATTTTGGAGATAATGTGCTGCCTCTGTTTGAGACTGGAATTCCACTGCTGAAGCAACGGCTTCAACAGCTTCCTAAGTCTGAAAAAGTGGGCAGGAGTTCTTCTGAGCTTATTTTGTCCTTTTTTTCCCAATAAATTACCTTGAGATGTAGCAATGATGTTTTAATGTCTTTCCATTTTCCAGATAATTATAGCCTTTCCTGATGATGGAGCTTGGAAGAGGTTTCACAACCAATTAGTTGACTATCCCACTGTTAGTTAAAAAGGACATTTTTCTAATTTGGTTTCTATATGTTTACCCAATCTTGAACTTTTTTGTAATCAGCAGATTTTCTTTTTTAGGTTATCTGCACTAAAGTGCGTGAAGGTGATAAGAGAATTGTCAGACTAAAAGAGGGTAATCCTGACGGTTGTCATGTGGTCATTGTTGATGACTTGGTCCAGTCTGGAGGTACCCTAATCGAATGCCAGGTACTCCAGCCTCTGAGATCTGATAAGGGTTTTAGTATCTGTGTAAAGAGTACTTAAATATGTGACAGTCATTTGAAACATTAATGTCTCTTGTTTCGTAAAATAGATCTGTGCTTGGTTGGTTGAGTAATCATTCTGATTGATCTGTGTGATTTATTTACCTGCATTCCTTCATTAGTGAGGAGATTCTGGGGATTTATATATTAAATTATGTGACCATCTCATCTAAAAGCTTAAGCTATTAGAGAGAGCATGTTTTCATTTACTTAATTACATTCTCAACACGTCCCTTCACGTGTGGGTCTGATTTTTTTCATGGGCCAAGCATGGGAAATTCTCTTTGATAATGGGTGGTGGTGAAACTCGAACCCAGGCTCTGATACCATGTTGAGTTGTGTGACCGTCTCATCTAAAAGCTTAAGCTATTAGAGAGAGCTCACTTTATATACTTAATTACGTTCTCAACATTATACCTTCCAAAAAGAGATCCTAGGGGTTTATATTTTGTGTAATTATTAACTCTTAGTATTTGTTTTTCTCCTTTCTTTTGTGGTGTGATAGCACACATATTGTATGACTTTTGAATCCCAAGCAAGATGATTTCTTTACATGAACAAGATCAAGGGAAACGGGCAGATTTATGGGCAATACATATGGCCGACAAACATTCACACTACAAAACAAGAATAAACTACCAAGAATACCACGTGGTCAGAAAGGTATAGAAAGAACAAGAACTAGTAGGGTTATATTAAGAAATAAAGAACCTGATCACCTCAAAGTAAATCACTCACTTGAATGGATAATCTGTAAAGTTCTTGTGAGAACCACTAAGGTTTTTTAAGCCTCGCATGGGAGAATATTTTTAAATCATCCTAAATTGATTGTTTACACTTAAAACAAGTTATTATCTATAATAAAAGACAACCCTAGAACCTTTCCAGAAATGTCCCCATGCTTAACTCTAAAGATCAGCAAAGAAGACATTAAAAATGGCCTAAATAAGGCAAAATAACACGTGGCAAACATGTACAAGTCCTACACACCCAAGTGACTGGACTAAGTCCCATATTCGCTCCAAATCAGTGACTTTGCATTCTTGAATTTCCCTCAAACTGAGCTACTTTTGAAGACCTTGAAGCTTTCTCTTCAAGTGAAACTTTGTTATGAGCATCTTGGCACTTAATGTGTTGATTCTTGACTTTTTTATGACGCATGGCTCCTGCAAATACCATTGAACTCCTCACATTAGCCCTCCATTAAGTTTACCCAAGAATTTCAAGCTATCCTTCTAACTCTAGCTTTTGGCATGCGTTATCTTTTTGTTGGATCCTCTGACGGTGCTATCATGGTTCCTTCTCTTTTCAGTTAAAATTTACTATATTTTGGTAATATTCATTCCTTTGGCTTAAAAGTTTTAAGCCATTGTTCTTCCACGATCTGCCAACATGTTATTTTTTTTGTCACAACTGGCTTAGAACAGACACAAGGTTATTGCCCTCAACAGTTATGGACTGTAATTGTGGTGCAGAACAATTATGGGATGAGGTATACTTAAGGATCCCAGCAATGCACGTAAAAGTAGATTATTGAATAACCCCCCAAATGGAAGGGAAAGGAGATAGGAAGTTAGAGAGTGCACAAAAAGAATCATTCACTTCGAAACTAATACTTGCAAAACTCTCCTTTTAAGGACTTAACGATATGAAAAATGTTTTATCCAGGCCTCCACAATTTAATGCATTCTCGTCAAAAAGCAGCTGTGTTCGTCTTTAGTGAGTACATTCATACGACAAGTTGCTAATATTGTTCTTTGATGCTTGGTTGTCCCAGAAAGTTTTGGCCGCTCATGGTGCATCAAAAGTTAGTGCTTATGTGACTCATGGAATTTTCCCAAAGCGGTCATGGGAGCGTTTTCTCCACAAGAACGACGGTAAATCCTTGCATTTGTATCCGCCTGCCTTTTAATTAAGCATCTCCTTTACCGGGTGTCTGACTATTACCAATGTTTTTGTTCTCAAGGTTCAGAGAAAGCATTCACTTACTTTTGGACCACAGATTCCTGTCCTCATACTGTGAAAGCCGTTGCTAATAAAGGTCCATTTGAAGTTATCAGTTTGGCAGGATCAATAGCTGATGCTCTTCAAATCTGAGAACTTTAGACAGGATCAGTTATAGTGGGAAGAGTGTTGAAAAACTTGTTCACTGACATGTTATAGGGGAACTTATAAGTTTGTCTGAGATATTTCCTTTTGTAATGGGGAAACTTGCCTTGTGGCTTACCTTTGCCAACTGATTTCCTAATGAACAGGCAGAGTTTGCTTGAGCTATATACTATGCATATGCATGGTCTTAGAGAAATGAGTTCTTATCAAAATTGTAGCCAATATCAAATTACAAAGGATAGAATAGTTTATTAGCAGCGGAGTGAATCAGAAGTCAGATTTCTTTACATATACAATTGATTTTGCTGTTGTTCGTTAGAACATAAACGCGTAATATTGTCCTATTCAAAGACGGATATAGTGCAGTTCGTCAGGTTCAACTAAACTTATTGTTTTCATCTAGAATCAGGTGTATATTAATTTCTTGATTCTGTCTTTGCCTATGACCCCAGAGCACAGTGGCTTATCGCAGACAACACAATTTACTTTTTATGCGATGATTTATATCCATATAAAATGGATGTCTCATTTTACATAAGTTCAAAAGTTTTTTTTTTTCTTGAACTTCGTATCCAATTAAATAGGTTCACATATATTGAAACGGGTGAGAGTATTTTTTACCATCCATTTATGTAGGGTCGGCGTTGGCAATGCAATTTACTTGTTCTGGAGAAGCGAACGCTATGTGGTCAGAGACGGCGAACTTGGTTAGGGAGGTAGCACGGGACGTTTTCGGGGTAGCCAAGGGTTATTCAGGAAGACATCAGGGTGACTGGTGGTGGAACGATGTAGTCGAAGGAAAAGTGAAGGTGAAGAAGGCGACGTTTGCTAAGTTGGCAGGGAGCACAAGCGAGGAAGAACGCAGAGCAAACAGGGAGATCTACAAGGTGGTGAGGAAAGAAGCAAAGCTGGCGGTTACGGAAGCTAAAAACGCGGCATTTGGTCGCATGTACGAGGAACTAGGGGAGAGAGGCGGGGACAGGAAGTTATTCCTGTTAGCTAAAGCAAGGGAAATGGAGGCGCGTGATCTTGACCAAGTTAGGTGCATCAAGGGCGAGGATGGTAGAGTTCTGATGGGGGAGTCTCAAGTCAAGCAGAAGTGGCAGGCGTACTTTCGAGACTTACTTAACGAGCAGGGGGATTGTATCATAGACCTAGGGGAGTTGGGGCATTCAGAGCAACATAGAGACCTTGGGTACTGCAGGCGCATTAGGGCGGAGGAGGTCATGGGGGCTTTGCGTAAGATGAGTAGGGGTCGAGCGACCGGGCCTGACGAGATCCCGGTGGAGTTCTGGAAGTGCATGGGTAGGTCAGGAGTGGAGTGGCTTGCCAGGTTATTCAATGCGATCTTCAGGACCAAAAGGATGCCGGATGAGTGGAGGTGGAGTACAGTGGTGCCCTTGTACAAGAACAAAGGGGACATCCAGTGCTGCAACAACTATAGGGGTATCAAATTAATAAGTCACACCATGAAGGTCTGGGAGCGGGTGATCGAGGTGAGGGTGAGGGAGATGACATCTATATCTGTGAACCAGTTCGGTTTCATGCCGGGTCGCTCCACTACAGAAGCTATCCACCTTGTCAGGAGACTAGTGGAGCAGTTCAGGGATAAGAAGAAGGACATGCACATGGTACTCATCGACTTGGAGAAGGCGTATGACAAGGTCCCAAGGGAGGTGCTATGGAGGTGCTTGGAGGCGAAGAGCGTGCCGGAAGCCTACATCAGAGTAACCAAGGACATGTACGATGGAGCTAAGACTAGGGTTAGGACGGTGGTTGGCGACTCAGACCATTTTCCAGTGGTTATGGGGCTCCATCAAGGATCGGCGCTTAGTCCTCTCTTGTTTGCCTTGGTGATGGATGCTCTAACCCGACATATTCAAGGGAATGTGCCTTGGTGTATGCTATTTGCTGATGATATAGTCCTGATAGACGAGACGAGGGCCGGTGTTATTGAGAGGTTAGAGGTATGGAGACAAACTCTCGAGTCTAAGGGTTTCAAAATAAGCAGATCTAAGACAGAATACCTGGAGTGCAAGTTTAGCGCCGAGCCAAGCGAAGTAGGCAGGGACGTGATGATTGGATATCAGGTCATCGCCAAGAGGGACAGTGTCAGATATCTTGGGTCGGTGATTCAGGGGGACGGGGAGATTGACGGGGACGTCACTCATCGTATAGGAGCGGGGTGGTCAAAGTGGAGGCTTGCATCAGGAGTCCTGTGTGACAAGAAAGTTCCACAGAAACTCAAGGGGAAATTTTATAGAGCTGTGGTTTGACCTGCAATGTTGTATGGGGCGGAGTGCTGGCCAGTGAAGAACTCTCACGTTCAGAGAATGAAGGTTGCGGAGATGAGGATGCTCAGGTGGATGTGGGGGCTCACCAGGTTAGATAAGATTAATAATGAAGTTATTCGAGAGAAGGTGGGGGTGACCCCGGTGGAGGAGAAGTGCGAGAAGCGAGGCTGAGGTGGTTCGGGCATGTGCGAAGGAGAAGTCCTGATGCTCCGGTGAGGAGTTGTGAACGGGTGGCGATGGTCGGCGTTCGGCGAGGCAGAGGGAGGCCTAAGAGATATTGGGGAGAGGTGATTAGGCATGACATGGCTAGTATGCGGGTTTCCGAGGACATGGCCCTTGATAGGAAAGTCTGGAGGTCTAGTGTCAGGGTTGTAGGATAGGGACCACTAGAGTTTTTCCTACTACTCACCCTGGGTTGGGTGAGGCTTGGCAAGGCTATCCACAGATGATCTGTGTTTTGGATTGTGTCTTCCTTATGGTAGCTATTTATGGAAGTTAATGTATGATATTATTGCATGCTATTTTATTTATTTATTTATGGTTCTTATGTTTAGATAACTATTTACGCCATTTCTGCTGGACTTACTAATGCCCTTTTGTTTTTGTTTTTGTTTTTCCCTTTCCTTCACTGAGCCGAGGGTCAATTGGAAACAGCCTCCCTGCCCTTTTGGGTAGGGGTAAGGCTCGTCTACATATTACCCTCCCCAGACCCCACTTTGTGGGACTATACTGGGTAGTTGTTGTTGTTGTTGTTGAATATAGGTCAACTATGTGTATATTTTACACAAGATTTTCTTCTATGCTTCTATGTTTTTAGCAGTACTTTGCTTGTGGTATCCCCTCTTGACCACTTTCCTTAACCCAAAGAAGGGACAAGGTTTCTTTCTTCTTCCGACAAACCATAACAAATCAATCAACTAAACCTCATACTAAACTAGTTGAAATCAATAATATTCATTTCCTATATATCCTGCTCTTTAGATCATTATTATTACCCGTATGTCATTTGCTTCCGCTATCTCTTGTTATTGCTATTGTTTGTTTCTTCCTTTGAGAGTCTATCAGAAACATCCTCTTAACTCTCTCTGGAGGCAAAGCAAAGGTTGTGAGACATTGAAACATAAGTGTCCTGCTGTGGCCTTGTAGTTGAAGAGGGCGGATTCATCTGTAGCAGAGCAAGATGAAGAAGTGACAGAAGAAGAATTTAGTCCTGGTGCAAATGATAAGGTGGCTAAACTGATACAGGGTGAACACTGGAATGAACCCGCTGTTCGAGATTACCTTCAGGTAAGGGTAAGATCTGCATACATATTACCCCTCCCCAAACACAACTTGTGGGATTACACTGAATTTGCCGTTGTTGTTATTATCCTATATATCCTGCTCTAACATCTATTACTATGAGGATTCACCACATGTAATTATCTTTAGGCAGGCCATTTACCACAATAATGTAATGACATTGGGTTCCAGAAACAACATAACTTTGCTACTTTCAGAAAAATTACTATGCATCCTTTTTTCTTTTTTTGAGATGGTAACAGATCTAATATATTAATAAACCATCAGCAAAAATTTTCTACTGGAACCAAGTTTACATCAACAAGAACTAGGATAAAAATAAAATTAAACTTACGTGTTCTTCTTACAAGGAGCCTAATACTTCTATGATTGAATCCTGATCATCTATATATTCTGTTTTACACCAAAAACTAAAAAGAAGAATGCAATTCATTTTGATATTCTGTACAAGGCTACTTATATCTTCAAAACACCTTGCATTCCTCTCCTTCCTAATTGTCCACCAAATGGTTGCTGGGACAATTTTCTATCTATCTTTGTTAGATGTAGAGCTCCCCCCTGTGTTCCAGCTAGACAAAAGTTCACAGGTTCTTCCTGGCATTGTCCATCGGATGCCCTTGATGTTAATGAACAACTCCCGCAGTTGTCTTGTCACTCTACAATGTAGAAACAAATGGCTAATTGTCTCTGCATCTTGGCCACACAAATAACATCTAGAGCAGATTGATAAACCTCTTTTCATGAGGTTTTCTTGAGTGAGTACTGCTTCTTTAGCCACCAACAAAGTAAAACATGCCATTTTATATGGTATTTTGGCTTTCCAGATATGTTTCCAAGGCCATAGGCTGAGTTGAGATCCTATCCGATTCAGATTTTTATAGGCTGATCCTACTGTGAACCTCCCGTTACTATGTTTCTGCCATACTAAAGTATCTTCCCCTTCTTGTAATCCTCTGCATTGCTCCTAAGTATTGTAGAATTCAGTTATTGTTGTTAGTTCCCAGTCTTGTAACAATCTTCTGAATATCAAGTTCCATCCTTCAATACCCCATAACTCCTTAATTGTTGCCCCTTGTTGCTGATTCAAAGTGAAAATATCAGGGAACAAATTCTTCAAACTTCTAATCCTAACCATTTGTCCTCCCAGAATAATGTTTTCCTTACATCATTCACATTAAGACTTAAGTCATGAAAAAGGTTTGGCCATATTTCCGGATTGATCTCCATAGACTAGTTCCATAAAGGATATTCACCTCTTTGGTCATCCCAAACCCTTCTTTTCCATATTTTGCCTTTATCACCTTGCCCCATAGCGTTTGTTCTTCCTTAGGAAACCTCCATAACTACTTCATCAACAAACATTTGTTCTGCTTCCTAAGGTTTTTGATTCCTAATCCACCTTCTTGTTTACTAATAGTCAGCTTCTTCCAGTTAACTAGGTGAAATCCTTTTTTTCTTTATTTTCATGCCATAAAAAGTGCCTTCTCAGAGTAGAGGAAATAAAGACATCATGTAGGTAAAGATAGTATCTAGCATAGAGTTAATAAGTACTAGTCTACCTCCCAAAGAGATATACTGTATTTTCCATCTAGCTAGCTTTTCTCACATCTTTCTAAAACTCCATTCCAAATTTCTTTGGATTTGCTTTTTGCTCCCGAAGGTATTCCCAGATAGATAGTTGGAGTTGTGCCAATTTCTCCTCCCAAGATGTTTTCCAACATCTGAATATTAGGCACCTCATTAACCGGGAAAATATGACTTTTTCTCCAATTAAGTGAAGACCAGAGACAGCTTTAAAGAGGATGAGGATACTCCCGAGGTACTTTACTTGACTCTCTTCTGTTCCACAAAAAATAAGGGTATCATCTGCATATTGTAAGTAAGTTATTTCTAACCTCTCATCTTGATTATTTGCTACATTGAATCCCTTAATCCCCCCATTATAGTGAGCAGTCTTCAACATATTGTTCAAACCTCCCATAGCTAGTATGAAAAGGAAAGGTGAAAGGGGGTCACCTTTCTCAAGCCCCTTTGAGAAGGGAAAAACCCTACTGGAGATCCATTAATCAATATAGAGAACCTAACAGTACTAATACAAAATTTCATCCAACTGATCCACTTCCTTCCAAACCCCATCTTGTGGATAATTCGCAGGAGGAAATTCCAATTGACATGATCATACGCTTTCTCGATATCTAACTTGCACATATTCCTGGCTCCTTCTCCTTAATCCTAGAGTGTATACATTCATTAGAAATCAATACAACATGTGTGATTTGTCTCCCTTTAATGAAAGCCATTTGGTGTGAGTCAACTAGTTTGTTCATCACTTTCTTAAGTCTTTCAGTGAGAATTTTAGAAATCAACTTGTATATGCTTCCTATTAAGCTAATAGGCCTGAAATTTCTTAGCTCCTTTACTCCATTCTTTTTAGGAATCAGATCCAGATAGGTTGCATTAAAGCTTTTCTCAAACATCTCCTGAGAATGGAAGTTCTGAATAGTTTCCATGATGCTTGTCTTCACCACCTCCCAGCATTTGATTAAGAATCACTTAGTGTACCCATCTGGCCCAGGGGCTTTGTCTATTGCACACAATTTCAAAGACCTCTTCTTCTTCAAAATGATTCTGCAAAGCTTGTTGTTCTTCTTCGGAGATTGGAGGGCAATTGGCTATGCTGCATGTAGGTCTCATACCCTCAGTCTCTGAATACAACTTAAGTTAATGATTCTTTTTTAATAGCGTCAGGCTCTTCAATGATCTGCCCTTCCACTATCAGGTTGTCAATAGTATTGTTCCTCTTATGCCCATTAGCGATTTTTTGGAAAACATAGTGTTCTTGTCTCCCTGTTTGAGCCATAATACTCTGGATCTTTGCCTCCATGCTATTTCTTCCTTTATGGCATACTCTTCAAATTCCATGAAGAGTCTAGCTTTCTTGGCTCTTTCCTCCTGATTTAGGTCCCTTTGTTGTTGAATAGCATCCAGTTTAGCTATTTGATTTAGTATAACAGCTTTCTCCCTCTCCAGATTGCCATAGCTACTAAGACTCCACTCTTTCAGCTTTCCTTTAAGAGCTTTAAGTTTGTAAGCAAGGATAAATTTGGGTTTCCTTCTATCTCAAGAGAAGTCCACCAATCTTGAACTCTGGCAGTGAAACTTGCAGTCTCCAACCACCAATTTTCAAACTTGAAATAGGATTTAGTTTGCTCCCAATTCCCACATTGCAAGACTAAAGGGGTGTGATCTGATCAAACTCTAGGAAGAATCTCCTGCCCGATGTTCCTGAAACACTCACTCCATTCCAGTGATACGAGAAATCTATCAATTCTAGAGGATGTCTCTTGTCTGCTCCCGCTGGCCCATGTGTAATTTCCCCCTTCCTTCTGAGGGTCAATCAGCTCCATATCCTCAATAAAATCTGAAAATTATGTCATTGCTCTAGTGAATCTAGTGCAATTTCTTTTTTCAGAGGGAAATCTAATTATGCTGAAATCTCCGAAAACCACCCATGGTCTAAGAAAGAGACCCCTTACAGCCTCAATCTCCCACCACACTTTCAGCCTTTCTATATCACAATTTGGAGCATATACCCCTGTCATATGCCAACTAAAATCTTGGGTTTGTGACTCAAACCTACAGGTTAGAGAATAAGAGCATGTAGTTATCACCTCCCCCTTCCATACTCTACTATCCCATAACATTAAGATACCCCCTTTAGTACCACTAGCCTCCAATTACATAAACCTAATTCCCCCGTTACCCCCATAGTTGATAAACCGCCTCTTCTATATATTATTCTAATTTTGTCTCCTGAAAGCAGAAAATATCGGCATTCCATTTGGTAATAAGGCTACCCACCACCCTCCTCTTCTTTCTACAGTTCATCCCCTTACATTCCACGAAATAATCTTGATATTCATGGATCCACAACTGAGGTTTGTTTCTCCTTGTTCCTTGCCCTAGTGCTTTTGAATTTCATGTCAGAGATCAAACCTTTGAGCTCATTATTGCATTTTCTCTTGAGAATCTCCATGTTACTGACTTCTGCTTGCTGTCTCTTATTTTGCCTGCATCTGTCAATTTTCATGAATAGGACCAAAGCTTCCTTTTCGCATCCTTGAAATTCAACTCCAAATTGCTTGCTAAGTTTCAAAATGTTTTGATGGACCCATAAAGATGCATCCATCTCCCCCTCTATCTCCTCTTCTTGCACATGTATCTTTAAAGGTTCTGCCTCCTTAACAGACCAAAGATTAGTCTCTGTTGTATCAAACATTTGCATGTTGCTTATGTCTTACCCCGCCTTATATTGAGTGGCCTCACCTTCAATATTGGTCATAGCATCTTCAAAATCATCAGCCTCTTCGTGAATGGCCATCTGATTACGTGACTGAAGTTGAGATGGAGCAGTTTCTCTCTCTTCGTTTACTGATTCTGCAAAGACCGGAGAAATATCAGGAGTAGAAGTGTTTGCCTGTAGTTCCACCAATATTGGGTCAAATGTATTAGAGGGAGGCATAATGTTCTGGGCTATTAGTAAAATTTGGGCCTCATTAAATAAAAATGAGCCCAAATTATCTACTTGCTCCTTGACTTTTTTTAAGTGTTGTTGGGCTGGTCCATGACCCATATTCTTCCTGGCCTTATTCTCAAGCCCACATACACCCTTTCCCAGATCACGTATACAATTTAAAATGGCCATAGTAATAGAGGTTCCCATGTGCCCTTCCCTGTCTAAAGTACAGCTGTGGCTATCACCTTTATCAGAATAGGGCTCTTTTGCCTATTGGTTTAAACCAAACCCCCTCCCTTCATCTTCTCCGGCTGAAACCATCGTCGGCAATTCGCACCAAATGGAGATAGTAAAATCTAAACCCTTATTTGATATTGTCACCTCCTTTGGAACATCACCCCCATCTCCTTTGATTTTGATTCTCGCCCATTTCAAATGATTTTTAAGAGAAGTTTCCTCCTAGTTTCCAGCCAACCTCCACAGTGATCTCCGATGGATCTGAAAAATTTTTCAGTCCAGAAGTGCAACTCAAATCCATGTCCATTCTCCTTTTTTCTGGAAGAAGCAGCAGTCGGCGACCACCATTCTAGAAGGATTTTTGCTTGCTTCCATCTTCATTCTCCTTGAAGAATGTGTTCCGCCATGTATTTTTTGGAAACTGGAAGAGAAATCTGGGTTCATCCATCTCATACACATCAATTCCAAAAGCATTTTTCCAGGAACTTACCGACCACCTTTGAATATCAGTGAGAGTAGGTTTCTCACCTAGTCCTACGTTGAAGCTACCAACAACATATCTGCCCAATAGACTTTCATCATCATTCACAACACCACCAGCAATCGATATTTTGTTGTTAGGGCCCTTTGTAATATGAACTTTATTGGACTCCTTCGTCTGCCATTTGCTGGCTTTGACAGACTCTGTATATGAAAATTTGGGATCTATCTTCCTAGCCCCATTTGTCATAAAGGCTCCTCTATCTGCATTAATGAATCTCTTGATCTTTAATGCAATATCACGCCATCCCGAATTTAATGCAACTTCAGGAATAATAGGTACGGACCTTTTGTCGCCTTGGAATGAAACAAGGCTTATAAATCTTCCAAACTTGTTGTTCTTCCAGGAGCCAAAAAGGATTGAATATTGCTCTTTGAATTTCCATTTCCTTACATGTGTACCAGTATCTCTAGAAGCCTCCCGAAGAATAAGACATAGTCATTCCATGGATTTCCAGCTGAAGGTTGTTCTACGCATCAAATTACGGCTCCTTTCCACCCATTCAAACCAAATTTCTGCCCTAGACTTGAGTCATATGACATCATAAGATTTAAAACTTGCAACAAAGTAAATCCTATTTTCCCCATACAGAAACAAAAGAAGTTTAAGGATTAATCAGTGATGAATGATTAAAATAAAACTCTGAAAAAGGACGCCAAAAACTAATAAGTCACTCTTTAGTCAGTAATCAGAGAAAGTGATCACTGGGGAATATGAAAGAATGAAAATTCCGGCAGGAGCCACCAGAAAGAATTCTCTACAGTCCTAGGAAGTAGGAGAGAGAGTGTCTCAGAAAAGCATTTACTACCACGTAAACACACATAAATCCCCATGGCTTTAACTGTAATACAATTCATCTTAAAGTAGTACTCCCTTCGGTCCAAAATAAGTTATTTTGTGGCATTTTATTTTGGACCAAAATAAGTGATTTTTACAGATTTCAATAGAGCATTAATTATTTTTTTCATGTATTGCCCCCGGAGAAAATATTGTTGGAATACGTGTTAATGATTATTTCCAATGCAATTGAATTCTTCCATATGATCAGAACCACATTTCCACTTCTCTAGTTCCGTTAACTCTTCAACTATAGCATACTCACTGTTAACTCTTCTCTAGTTCAGATTCACGTTTCCACTTCTTTAGGAGTAGTATAAAACTTGATTATTTCGTCTCCTACAACTCATGTTTTTGTAAAGTAAAAATGGAGAGGCGATATGAGAGTGATGATCAAGACTCCATAAATATTAATTTTGAAGGCTCAATCAACACATTTCAAGAGTACTCTATGATCAGCAAAGTTGAAGACCCATTCGAAAAGATTGAAGACTTAATATATAAGCTTGATGATTCGATGAACAGTACTAAAAACTCAATCAAGAGAGCAGATCAGAATGTTGAAGATTCAATAGAAGAGTCAAAAAAATGGTTGGTCAAGATTTAGAAATTGATATTGCAGGCACTGATTTTGATTTAAACAAATTTCCTGAAGAAGGAGAAGGAACCTTTGAAGAAGAAGAAGTAGAAAAAGTAGTTAGAATAATGCTGAAAATTTATCTTCCCAGATTTTCCTATAAAATATTTGCTCTTGCACGTGCGTAGTAGCAAATAATAATTTTTGGTCATATAAAACCAGTTTTCATCTATGTGGACATATTATGAATTTGGGTTCATGCGGTATGCAAAATTGCAATCAAAGTAGACTTGTTCATATCCAATGCACAAGCTAGAGACTCAAAAGTTGTCCCAGGGATCTGACGAAAGCGTTCTTCCGTTTGCTGCAATCAATGTTTACCGAGAGTTGAGAATAATTACATCTCAAACCCCAAAATAGATAGCATGGTCATTTTTATTGATAATTAATGTTAAAAAATCACTTATTTTGGACCGGATGGAGTACATAAGTAAGAGGAGAAGTAGTTCAATTCCTTGCATAATCACACTGTCTGATGGAATCTCTCTCTCACACACACAATCAAAATCAAAATTGTGAAAATATATCTAGTATGATCCCTTTACTAGGCATTTGAAATCTAACAAATTGATTCTTTAACAACTATGCATCCTTTGGAATAACAAAGCATCATTTAAACCACAAATGTGATAAATACAACAGTAGGTAGTCATACATAATTCAAGAAAGAATGCAGGGTCTGTTAATCTCCATCCTATACACTTATGAAACAGCCCCACAAGTATAAAAAAGTATGCATTAATTTAGACAGAATCCCACCTTAACAAGAGGCATAACAGCCAACAAGTAAAAGTAGAAAGGAGAAATCTTGCATTGCTGCAACTAGCAAAGCATATCAGCTGAGGAACTTCACACTTTGGCTGAATGCTTAAACCTTATTTTGCTCCCTTTGTTAAATAGATCATCAATGTGTCATCATTCTACATATAAAGAAAATGCTCTCTGCCCCCAGTAACAATTCGTCTTGCATGCTCTAGAGTGTCTTTCGTCCAAAAAGTAGACACTACTAGCACACACAAGAAACTATATGCAATTTCATGGCTTCCTTGACAAATTATGTACTCGAATTTCTATTCACAGTTAGAACACATTGCCGCCATTTATGAATAAGAGTCAGCTGCTTCCAGTGAATATTTCTGGCTTCCCATCGATCCCTTTGGGCTATCAAGAGAATCTCCCGAATAGGATCCATCAGGCCGACGAATACAAATATTAAGATTGCTCGATGGCAAAGTTTCCTGACGAACCAAAAGAGTAATCAGCTCAACGATGTCAGTATGGATATAACATCATGTTATTACACCTCAAACAAAGCAGTTTTTCGGTTATACAAAGATAAACTATACTCTCGTCTAAGCTACCTGATCAGCTGCATCTTGGCCCTCTGACTGGAAAAGAATTGGTCGGCACCGTTTGTCTTCATTCATTAAGCTTGAGTTCTGGAAGTGAGTAACCAGAGCTATCTTTCCCTGGATACGTGCATAAGCCAACGTCGCAACTTTTTCACTGTTAAACTTTTCCCACTTCTTCCCATTGAATACCTGCACAAGTGTCTGAGGTTATAAGGCCATTCTAAAATATTATCCAGATAAGATACGAACGCGCAATTTTTTTTGTCTGAATGAGGGAGATACACCACATTCAACTAATTCATATGAAAATGGTTCCAAAAATTTTCACCCAATAAATTTGTGGTTATTAAACAACAAAGAAATATATAACAACAAAGAACTCTAACCTCATAAAAGGAGACGATATGTGCAGGAGACACCATGTTGATGAAGGCATAACCAACATTACATTTATTCTGAAGCAGCAAAGCAGTGAAACAATCGGTTCTGCTTTCAGTATAATGTTATATACAAGTCACTCAAAAGGTCTACCCTCCCTTATAAATTTATTGAAAAATGTTAACAAAGAAAAGAAATACACTACCTTGAAATCAATTGGCAAATATAGGAAATCGTATGCATTCTTATGAGTCTCATCAATTGCTGCAAGTAGCATCTTCGATGTGTACCTTAAATGAGGAAGAGAACACAAAAGAGTAAGTGTAAAAAGTCTTACCGTAAAGCACTTATTTCTGCTTTATAATTTCGATAGTTCTTACTTGTTTGGGATGTTCTTAATCATCAAAGTGGTCCTAGTATCTTCTCCTCTTCTTATCTTCTCCAGATCAAGCTGATACTGTTTCTTGTTGTCAATCTGATTACCACTCTCAATTTTCCGACTTCGGCCACGTTCAATTAGTGCTTCGCCACTAACTGTTCCTAGTCCTCCGTAAAAACCATTTCCGGAAAATATAGGCCCATTCCTTGTCAATGGCATCATTCTAGAGCTAGGAGAACCACTGTCAGTAAAGTTCCCAGTAAGACCAACACCCATGTTCATTGCTCCAAGGGAACCTATATTCATCACCTGACTTCCATTGTTATGAGTAGAACCTCCACTTCCAAATACAAGTGGGTTTACATATGATGTCTGAGGGGATTCTGGGAAACCAAAATGCCTTTGCAGAGGAATTCCAGATGGAGCGGACCCCACATGATGTGATCCGAGTAAAGAACCTTGCCTACGAGAATGGAGATAACCTTGTCCTTGTCCATTTAATGCAAATGGAGGATGTGCCATTGATGAAGTTGGCCAGATAGAAGAGTCGGTACGCTCCGAGTGAATAGGGGGACTACCCCACAGAAACTGTGCACCGGTAAGTGTTGCAGTACCAGATGGCTTAGAGTTGTTACCAAATGGCATAGATCCCATGCCTGAAGCTGGATTCCTCTCCGGGACTGAAAAAGAATGCTGATAATTACCCACTCCTTGCGCCAACTTTGGACTAGTAGTTACCTGATTCAAATGGCCAACCCTTCCGGTATCTTTGCCAATAGGTGCAATCTTCGGACTTGAGAGGTGTGCAGGAAGAATAGAGGCCAGGCCCATAAGATTACCATTTACAGGGCTGAGATTTGTCAGACCAGGTGATTGACTATAACCTCGCAAAGGGTTGGATTCAACAGGACTGCCGAAGTTTGACCAGCTGCCTGTTGGACATATAACACCATTATCAGGCTAGACTCTCCAAGGTTAACATCAGCAGTTACGTTACTTATTCAACAACAAAAAAAAAAGGCTTCTGTTACGTCAATGGAAATACCTGGAGGAGAGCTGGCCACCGGAGAACCAACTGAGTGCCTAAATGTTCGAATTTCATCGCTTTCCAGTTCTTGACTTAGTTGCTGCATCAAACTAGACATGCACAAAAAATTATTTTTCTTCCAAACTGATCAAAAACGTGCATAATAGATCACATCCATCTGAATGATGCAACACACTTTTCTCCCGATTCAAGCAAATTAATCAGCCTCTACAGATGGAAAGTGATAACAACAGATTTCTCGGGGAAAGGATAGGCTGTGGATTTCATCTCTGAGACATTCTCTAGATGTATCCGATTAACACTCATCAGCTATTTGCAACATTCAAAGCGAATTTTAACCCCCCCCCCCCCCCCCCCCCGCCCCCCGCGACAAAGACAACTGCAAAATACCCTCACATAGAGAGGTAAGCATGATTTAAGTAATAGAAACCTTGCCAACAGTATATAATACATTCTACAATGAAAAAATTATATTTTTCACCCGTGCTAATACTATATATACAGGGAAAAGTAAACTATGTGGCTGCAGCATTGACATCTGACATAACTCATCCATACAATTATTAGGCTACAACCTAGTGACGGTATAAGATTTGGTGAAGGATGCAATTGAAACCCTATAATACTTGAAACGGAAAGCATAAGCATAATCCGGACATATTAGCAGCAGAATTCCACTTTTTCAGCAATACTTTGATAGTCGCTAAGCAGTGCTGTTCCAGGCTACTAACAGAGAGAGTGTCTTTCTCTCTTTACTTTCTTTTTCTCTTTTGCATTTAAGTTTACTTCTTTTTTCTCATTTATGTATAAACATAAGCACTTGTAAATTAGGGTAAAACACCTAGCCTATAAATTTCATTGCAAAGCTACACCTGAAGGTGAACACAAAGGCAAGTTCTTCAAAGCAGAAGTAGAACATACTTTCTACGGGCTCCACCAGGTCGGCTGGGTTCAAGCTTTATCCGCTTTCCAGCTATGTCGCTACGATTTAATGCTTTAAGAGCTGCATCCGCTGCTCTGACATCGTAGAATTCAATGAACTTATGATGGCGTTTATGTGGTGTTTCCCTGATCTGCAATTTGCATACAACATGAACTAATGAATCTTAAAAGTTTAAAATTGTGGATAAACACAAAAAAATCAAAGTAATATAGCAGTAACGGTGAACAATTAAGTAAAATTGATACCTCCTTAACTTCACCATACGCCCCAAATATTTGCCGAAGATCCTCATTGGATACCGATGGATCCAAGTTGAACACTACAAGAGTTCCTTGGTTAACATCTTTCTCTGATGGATTTTCCTAGATGCGGCAATAAAGAAAAATAGTTAGAATTGTCCTTACATGTCGGCATACGTCTACATGATGTGGATTCAAACCTTAGGAATGGAAAAATGAATGTCTAGCTTTCTTCGTCTCAAGGGCTTATTTTGTAGTGTGCGCATTGCAGTTCGAGCAGCCCGAATATCATAGTAAGATATCATCACAAAGCCCCTATGCTTGCATGCAGTATATAGAGTTCTGATATCACCAAATTGCTTCAAAAAAAGGTATAGTACTAAGTTAGATGTCTCCTATCAGAATCAATATAGATCAAGGACTCTAGTGACGAATGAAGTGCAAACCCTCTTTGAAATAAATAAGACAAAATATTAAGCAGTGGGACACGGAAAAAGAACACAGGGAACAAGCTTTACAAATGGAAACATCGGATGAATGTCATAGAGAAGCTAAAGTAGCACATCAAATTTGCTTCAATTTGATACACTCCCTTCGTTTCAATTTGTTTGAACCTTTTCGGAGTATGAGGTCAAATTAACTAATTTTCAGTGCGAACTTGGACAGATTCTTTTAAGTTTTTTTAAATAAAATTTACATAGTTAGAAACATAAAACTACTATAAGTCACAGTAGCTAATAATTCAAAATATATTAAAACTATTTGCAAAAAAACGTGGTCAAAGAAAACTTTGTTTGACTCCCAATTTGTAATAGGTTCATTCTTTTTGCAACGAAGGGAGAATTATATATGGGAACAATGTTCAAGCATATGAAGTCGTCCGAATGAAAGTATCGCTTGCACAAACAAAATGAGAAACAAGCACTTCAACTGCAATACAGGAAGTGCGGAAAAGGGTTAGCTAATTAACAGAGGCAAATTTAAAGAGACTGGTAAGATAAGCATTACTTCAAAGAGACATTTCAACTCTGAGTCCTCTACGTTGCTGTTAATATTTCGAACGAATAATGTCCTTGACGGATGCTCTCCATATGGGTGTTCCCCGACAACAGTTGCAGCACCATTTGGATAACTATAAGACATGCTTAAGTTTGCAAAACCGTTAAGTAAATTATTTTGATCCTCAGGTTCCATTTCGAGTCCTCCACTGCCAAAAAAATCATCGTCCAAATCCTCCACCTGTGTCGGTAATCCACTAAGATCAAAATCATCCATTAAGCCTGCTAGTAGCTCGTCTTCATCCCCCGGAAGCAAGAACCTGACTGGACTTTGCTCAACCTCTTCTAACTGATCTTTAATTTTACCTTCCAATTGATGCTTGCTTAAGCTAGGTGAGTTATCGTCAAGCGATTGACCATAGTTCTCCGACTCATTGAAGTTTACTGCACATCAGCAGAACCAGTTAAAAAGGATTTGATCTAAATTGAAGGATATGAAGACAATTGAAAATAGATTATACTCACCTTTCGCATGTGGCAGCACAGGCAGTGAGCTTGAAAACAAGCTTGTATCAGCTGATGCATGATACGCAGCAGATCCAAGGGGAATAGCCCACGCGTTCTTCTCTTTACAAGAAGTCTTTGCTGAAGCAGCTATTCAGATCATAAAACAATGAAACATGTGAATTCATCGAAAGCATAACAAAATTGTGCCAAAATGGCATATACTTTTCATAAGCTTATAGAAAAAACAGCTTTACTTTCAGATTTTTCTGACATAGGTTTCTTTAACGGCTTCTCCATCTAGTCAATTCCTGCAATTATGATTTAGAAATACAATGCCATGAGAAGCATGATCCAAAAAGGGTAAGTACCTAGAACTAAAATATTAAGTGCTATACATTGCGATTTGCCTAATAATATCAGATAGAACTCCTTCAGTAAACTTGGCAAGGCAAGCGATGTAACACATAATATACATACAAAGAGAACTAAGATAATTGGCAAGGAGCAGAAGTAAGCAAATATTGTAACGCATATGTATATGACTTATATAGAAGAGCTACATATTAAGAAAGGTCTTTTTGACCAGTTATATATGGGAGAAAATATTGTGCTTTAGAACCCAAAGAACGGGAGAAAAAAAAGAGTAAATATTAGTCTTTGTAGGAGAAAGTGAGACGTTCAAATCAGGTTAACCCAAAGGTCTTTGGACATATATGAGTTAACAAACAAAATCAGTTCTCAGAAGTTCCAAAGCAACTAAAAACCGGCATGAATAACTAGTATAATAGCATTAAGAGTTCCAAAACTTGCAATTAGGCATATTATTGATTAGTAAACACTAGAAACACAATTGCCTTCAACATTATTGCCTTCCTTGTCAACTGAAATCAACCGAAACCCGAATTACCAATATCCTTATCAACATAGCCATAGAAGTAATGACAACACTAATAAAAATCTCAGCGACTAATTCTTAACTTAAAGTTCAATTCTTTGGGAAACCCACAACAAAACTTAAACAATTTCAGACCCCAAAAAAGAGAGGAAAGAATCAGCTCTTGGAATTTATTTTTCTTACAAGTCAAACCTACCCCTGACCAAAAATCTACTGAACTTAATCAAACCCCATAAGCACGTTAAGTTCTTGGAATTTACTTTATATGGTCAAGCCTACAAGATATCAAAAACACTGAATTTCATCAAATCACACAAGAGAATTCACAAACTATGTTGCTTGGACTCTCCGAAAATATCATCGGTGTGTGTCGGATCCTCCAAAAGTAGTGTATTTTTGGAGGATTCGCAGCATCATTTTGAAGAGTCCATGCAACATAGGTCACAAAGAAACACTAAACAAACAATTGATTTTTTTACTTTTACCTCCAAGATTACAACATTTTACAACTAGCAACACAATCAGCCAGATAAATACACGAAATTAATTGAATCTAAACAAGAACTTGAACACCCACTTAAAATTTCCAAAAATAGAAACATTTAAGTGTCATAATTACTAAAACTCATCAAAGCACAAAAGAAGAAAAAAAAATCAGGAAGCAAACAATTAATTTCAACATTATTACTTCCCATGTAAACTAAAAATAACCAAAACACAGTAAAAATTACAACTTTTTACAATTAAAAGAAAAGCACAACACAATTGGCCACACCAAAACATGAAATTGAATATATTTAAACAAGGACTTAACTCCACCCAAAAATTCCACAAATAGAAAGATTTAACTGATATAATAAATAATTAGTCCAACATTATTACCTCCAATGTAAACTGAAATTAGCTGAAACCCAAAAAAGATTAAAATTTTTACACTATAATTCAAGAATAACACAGTAGGCCAACCAAACACAAGAAATTTAATGAATTTAAGCAAGGAATTGAATACCCACTTAAAAAATCCAAATATAGAAACAATTAACTTTCAAAATTATTGAAACTAATCAAACCCCATAAACAAAGCCACAAAGAAACACTAAAGAAACAATTGATGTAAACTGAAATTAGCTGAAACCCCAAAAAGATTATAGCTTATTACACTAAAACTCATGAATAACAAATCAGCCACATAAAAAACACGAAATTCAATGAATTAAAGCAAAAACTTGAACACCCACTTTAAAAAATCCAAATATAGAAACATTGAAAATAATCAAAGCACAAAAGCAAACTCACAAAGAAACACAAAGAAATTAATTTCAACATTAATACCTGTAAACTAAAATTAGTCTAAACCCAAAAATAGATTACACAATTTTTACAGAATAACAAAATCAGACACATAAACACACGAAATTCAGCGAATTAAAGCAAGAACTTGAACACCCACTTATAATTTTCCAAATATAGAAATATTTAACATTAATAAAAAAGCCAAAAAAGGGATTACCTCATAGAAGGGTATTAGCAAGTGGACAAAAATTAGGAAGATCGCTCACTACCAAAAAAACAAAAACAAAAAATAGAGAGAGAAAAAATAGAAGTCCCCAAGAGGTGAGGAAGCAGCAAAGAAGAAGAAAATAAGGAACAGTTTTTGGTAAAAAGGCAGGGGAATTGTTTACTTCTACACTTTCACTTCCTTTTGTGAGAGAGAGAGGGAAAGAAACGCAGAACTAAAATTGGCCCAAAGGAGAGAGAGAGAATGATTGGAGCTGAGAGAGAGGGAGAGGAAAAATTCAGAAAGTATCTGAATCTAATATAATTGAAACACAACACCAAAAACATATAAAAAGGAAAAGGACAAGATTGTTATAAAAATAATAATAGAATAAGAGCAATATTGCAGAGAAAGAGATAGAAAATTGTTATTGAATTTTGGAGTGATTTATAATAGGGTAAGATCCCTCTATTTATAATAGTGAAAAAATAACTTAGCCTCAAAGTAAAACTCTCTACAAGATAGACATTCACTCTAAATAAAATTATATTCTTAACAATCCCCTTTGAATGTCTACTCAATAAGTAATGTGTCTTGTTAAAACCTTAACCAAAAAAAAACCCAATGGGAAAAAAATTCTAGAAAAGGAAAAAGAGTACACATGTTTAGAAATGCACTTATTGGTTGCCTCGTTAAAACCTTGCAAGGAAAACCCAGTGGGACAAAACCTTGTAAGGTAAAAAGAGTGCAACACGCATTAACTCCCCCTGAAGAGAGCATCAATTCACATCCTTGAGTCTTCGCATCCCAATCTTGTACACTAGCTTCTTGAAGGTTGACGCCGGTAGAGATTTTGTGAACAAATCAGTTATATTATCACTTGAACGAATCTGTTGCACATTGATATCACCATTCTTTTGAAGATCATGTGTGAAAAATAACTTTGGCGAAATGTGTTTTGTCCTATCTCCTTTTATAAATCTTCCCTGCAATTGAGTTATGCATGTTGCATTGTCTTCATACAAAAGCGTGGGTAGTTTGTCACATTTCAAACCACATTTGTCTCGCATATGATGTATTATAGACCTCAACCACACACATACTCGACTTGCTTCATGAATAGCAATTATCTCAGCATGATTAGATGAAGTAGGTACAATTGATTGCTTAGTCGATCGCCAAGATATGACAGTGCCTCCACAGGTAAACAGATAACCTGTTTGAGATCGAGCCTTGTGTGGGTCAGATAAATATCCAGCATCACCATAACCAACAAGATCAGGACTGCAATTATTTCCATGAAACAAGCCCATATCGGTAGTCCCTTTTAGATACTGCAATATATGTTTGATTCCATTTCATTGTCTCATTGTAGGAGCAGAGCTATACCTTATTAAGACATTAACTGAAAAAGTTATGTCATGCCTTGTAGTATTTGCAAGATATATTAGTGCACCAATTGCATTAAGATATGGTACTTCAGGACCAAGCAGCTCTTCATTCTTTTCTTGAGGTCGGAATAGATCCTTATTCACATCACTTCGAACAACCATCGGAGTACTTAAAGGATGTGCTCCATCCATGTAAAACGGTTTCAATACATTTTCTATATAGGCATATTGATGAACAAAAATTTTGTTTCCCAAATGTTCAATTTGCAAACCAAGAAATAATTTTATCTTTCTGAGATCTTTCATCTCGAATTTATTCTTTAAATAATCAATTGCCTTTTGGAGTTATATGGGAGTTCCAATAAGGTTTACGTCATCAACATATATGGCAAGTACAACAAATTTCGATGTTGTTTTCTTTATAAAAATGCATGGGCAAATGGCATCAGTTATATAGCATTCCTTTAATAAATACTCACTAAGACGATTATACCACATTCGTCCTGATTGCTTTAGACCATACAAAGATCTTTGCAATTTGATTGAAAATATTTTCCGGGACTTTGAATTATGTGTGTTTGGCATTTTGAATGCAGCAGAAATTTTCATGTATATCTCATTATCAAGTGAGCCATAAAGGTAGGCGATAACCACATCCATTAAATGCATGTCAAGCTTTTCAAGGGCAGAAAAACTAATGAGATAACGGAAGGTTATAGTATCCATAACGGGTGAATATGTCTCTTCATAATCGACACCAGGCCTTTATGAAAATCCTTGTGAAACAAGGCGTGCCTTATATCTTTGTACCTCGTTTTTTCTCATTTCTCTTGCATACAAAGACTCATTTATAGCCAACAGGCTTAACACCATTAGGTGTTTGAAGTGTAGGCCCAAAAACTTCACGTTTGGCAAGTGAATTTAATTCTGAATAGATTGCTTCTTGCCATCTTGGCCAATCAAGTCTTTGTCGACATTCTCCAACAGATTGAGATTCAAGATCCTCGCTTTCTTGCATAATTTTAGATGCAACATTATATGCAAAGATACAATCCACCACTATATCCACTCGATTAAAATTTGTCTCAATATCTATTGGATTTATTGATAGTTCCTTATTTTCTTGAGTCTCGGGCTCAGTGGATTGTTCATGAATCTTATAATTTATTAAATCGTGGATTTCTTCATGACATTCTTTCATAGTGTCATTTTGATAATTTGTTTTCCTTTTTCTAGGATTTCGATCTTTGGAACCTAATGACCTGCCATGTTTTAGGCGTGCTTTCGACTCATTAGCTATGACACTAGAAGATTGTCCAATAGGGACATCAATACGGATTGGAACATTCCCTGCGGGGATATGTAATTTTGTTATCCTTTTCAACTCTGTAAATGCATCAAGATGAGATAATGATGGATTTTTTCACAAAATTTCCCGTTTGATTTCACCAACCTGTCCCCCTAATTTTGGGAAAAGTGTCTCATCGAATCGACAGTCTGCAAATCGTGCAGTGAAAAAAATCCCCTGTCAATGTTTCGAGGTAACGAATAATGGAGGGTGATTCAAACCCAACATATATTCCTAACCTTCTTTGCGGATCCATTTTGGTGCGATATGGTGGTGCTACAAGCACATATACTGCGCATCCAAAAATTCTTAAATGGGCTATACTAGGTTCAT
This sequence comes from Nicotiana benthamiana, assembly GCA_034376525.1. Classification (NCBI taxonomy): domain Eukaryota; kingdom Viridiplantae; phylum Streptophyta; class Magnoliopsida; order Solanales; family Solanaceae; genus Nicotiana; species Nicotiana benthamiana. Next base: position 97,500,486 of record CM067330.1, read on the forward strand.
GACCCAAAACTAATTGCAACGGGGAATATTTGTGATAATTTGTCGGTCTGAGACGAACTAGCATTGTAGCATGCAAAATGGCGCGACCCCAAACCGAAGTGGGCAACCTTGTTTTCATGAGTAACTGTCTTGCTATCAACTGCAGACGTTTAATTACAGACTCTGCAATACCATTTTGAGTGTGAACATGAGCTACATGATGTTTCACTTTTATCCCAATTGATAAGCAATAATCATTAAATGCTTGGGATGAAAGCTCAGCAGCATTATCTAGTCTAATAGACTTGATTGGATTATCGGGAAATTGTGCCCGTAGTCGAATTATTTGTGCCATTAATTTTACAAACGCAAGGTTGCGAGATGACAATAGGCACACATGAGACCATCTAGAAGATGCGTCTATTAGGACCACGAAATATATAAACGACCCACTATATGGGTGAACAGGTCCACAAATGTCCCATTGTATACATTCCAAAAACACATGGGACTCAATTCCAACCTTTGTTGGTGATAGTCTAATAATTAACTTGCCTTGATAACAAGAAGTGCAAGAAAATTCATTATTTAAAAGAATCTTTATATTCTTTAATGAATGCCCATTTGAGTTTTCTATAATCCGTCTCATCATAATTGATCCAGGATGTCCCAATCGATCATGCTAAAGTACGAACGTATTGGAATCAATAACCTTTTGGTTTACGGTAGAATGTGCCTCAATTACACTAATTCTTGTCCAATACAGGCCACAAGATAAAGATGAGAACTTCTCAATAACCCTCTTTTGGCCAGAGACATTCTTTGTAATGATGAGATATTCAAGATTATTCTCATCTATTGTCTCAATATGACATCCATTTTGACGGATATCTTTAAAACTCAACAAGTTCCTCTTGGACTTGGAGGAGAATATTGCATTCTCTATGATAAATATTGTTCCTTTAGGCAGTGTTATAGTAGCTCTTCCAGAGCCTTCAATTAATTTACTACTACCAAAAATTGTAGTAACATCTGGCTTACACATACTTAAATGAGAGAAATATCTTTTCTCTTTGAATATTATATGTGTGGTACATGAATCAATTAAATAAATATTTTTACAATTGAATTTTGATCCAAGTTTGTTTTGTGGGATATCCATATTTGCTTCCCATGATTTGACATACAAAAGAAATATATGAATAGATATTAGTATTTTTAGATATAAAGGGAAAGAAACAAAGGTAAATTGTTGACTCAATAATAATTCTAATGCAATTTCGGGCAAACTCTCATTATGATTCAAACCATTATGTAGCTAAAAATACAATCGTACTTTATTTACACTTATCACTTTCTTAACAATTTCCGTCATGCTAGTAATAGAAAAGTGGTATTTTCATTTTCAAAGTTAGCTCAAGTTCAAAATGAACAGTAAAAAAAATAACAAGGCAATCAATGATTAACTTGGTGTAGTAATAAAAAAAATTTACATTCCATTCAAATATTATAATTTGGCAACTGGACACTAATAATGTGATAACGTAATTCACTTGCAAATATGCTAACATTAATTTGACGTCATTACGTGAAACCGTTCAAAGTTAATACTTTTGTTTTCAACTCAAGTAATTAAATATTCTTTTCACGCGACAACATTAATTTAGTAAATAATATGTTAATCCTTGAAAAAAAATTAACCAAACTGAAATATTGTTTAAAACGAATACTATAACTATATTTAATCAAAATAAGCTATCATTATCCTATAAAATAAATAATACTAATTGATACTTATGACTACTAATCATGTAAAAAATTATGGTTACATGATATTTATTCACTAAACTACTAAGAATAGGCGAAAAATAAAAATTAAACTACTCAATCTTCTTTAACCACAGATCCATCACCGATCAAGTGGTCTTTTTCCCATCAGGATGCTCAAAGAAGTCTGCCACATCCAAGTGGATGATATCAAAATTACTGTCAGAGACAAAATTGGCTTCAGGGCCTTTATTCTTTAGAGATGCTTGATAAAGCTCAACCAAATGTCTTGGTACACGGCAAATATTTGCCCAGTGCCCTTTTCCACCGCAATGATAGCATTCAGTTTCTGAACTATTTGCTTTTGGTGGTTATTTCTCTTTGGGGGGTGATTGACACCAGGAAAATTTCTTCCTTGTCCACGGCCACGACCATGACCACGACCAGACCACGATTAGAGCCATGGCCTTTTCCACGCTTAGCATAATGGAAATACACCTTATCCACTTCAGGAAATGGTGTAGACCCAGTGGGTCGATTTTCGTGATTTCTCATGAGCAAGTCATTGTTTCACTCAACCACAATGAGAAGAGAAATCAACGTAGAGTACTTCTTGAAACCTTTCTCTCTATACTGCTATTGCAGAATTATATTGGAGGCATGAAACGTTGTAAACGTTTTTTCAAGCATTTCATAATCAGTGATAGTATCTCCACACAGTTTCAATTTAGAAATAATTCTGAACATCACAGAATTATATTCAGAAATAGACTTAAAGTCTTGGAGCCTCAGATGAGCCCAATCATATCGTGCTTGTGGCAGAGTGACCAACTTTAAGTTGTCATATCTTTCTTTTAAGCCATTCCACAAAATAAGTGGATCTTTGACTGTGAGATATTCATTTTTCAACCCTTCATCAAGGTGATGGCGCAAGAAAATCAAGGCCTTGGCACAGTCTTGGGTGGATGCTTTATTTCTGTCTTTAATGGCGTCTCCAAGACCCATTGCATCTAAATGGATTTCAGCATCCAACGCCTATGTCATATAGTTCTTGTCCGAAATTTCAAGGGCTACGAACTTTCTTTTCATAATGTCAGTCATAATTAAAAAGAGGAGAAAAATTACCTTAATCTTCTCAAAGAGCTTCTTGAGACGGTAGAGTCTCGTGATAATAACGTGTTATAAAAATAATAAAAGAATAAGAGCAATATTGCAGAGAAAGAGAGAAAATTCTTATTGAATTTTGGGGTAATTTACAATGGGGTAAGACCCCTATATTTATAGGAGGAAAAATAACTTAGTCTCAAAGTAAAATTCTCTACAAGATAGACATTCACTCTAAATAGAATTCTATTCTTAACAACGATAAACTTATTTAAGAAATTGTTCATAATATTGAATCATGCCAAAAATAATAAAAAGGGAATAAATTGATAAGTTCTTAATACTGATAAGGTAAAAATTATTTATATAATTAAAAAAATATAAGATAATTATAAATACAATTTTATGTTATATCGTATCAAAAATAAAAAGGGTAGCTCGGTATATTAAGGTCCTATTATGTGGAGGGTTCGGGAATGGATCAGACCACAATGATCTATCGTATGCCGGTTTACCATACATTTATGCAAGAGATTGTTTATAAAAATAAAAAGTAAAAAATACGTTATACATTTATGATATAAAAAATAATTTTAAGGTCAAATTATTGATAAAGTAATTACATGTATGTGGCTTATAATTCAATAAAATAAGAATTTATATAAAGTTATATTCATTATGTTAAAGGTATCTATACTCTAGTATCTATAATTAATTTTGAGTTTTGGGTATGAAGTTTTAAAGGATTGATTTGCTCTCAATGTCGGATTTTATGTTGGTAATACAGATTTTAGTCGTGTTCTAATATTGGCAACGAATATCGGGTGACTAAAACAAATATCCATTTATACCATACTCTTTATCATATTTTTTTTTAGTTTCTCAACTAATGTCAGGTATCCGCATTAGGGTCTGATTATATTTCGATTCGGCTTCATTCTAGGCAAGTGCTCCCTGTCAAAGAGTTTTTTATATTCAAAGCTAAAACCCGAAACCTATGATTAAGATAAAAGCAGCCTCATCTGTTATACCATATCTTTGGTAGTTTTATCATACTCTTGAAAGCTCGTTATAGCATACTCTTTTTATATTTGAAAGTTCAAAAATATTTACTAAGGTGATTAATTTTTGAATAAACAAAGTTCTTTGATTATTTTTTCTTTCAACAATTATTGCTAGAATTGAATTAATTATGGACGAAAAACTTTGGCTCTTGAGGTACATATTTTAACTAAAAAGAAAATCATCTTTACTGGTATTCCTAATACTTTAACAAACTCACAAAAATTCAAAACTATTAAGTACTATTCAATGTGTTCTCAAAAACAATGATCTTTTTCAAAAATATTTATCTTTTTTCCTAAATGAATCTTGACATTACTTGTCACGATTTCAATTTTACACCCTCGGAAGTGGTGATGACATCTACTAATGGGAGGTGTGAAAATCAAATCTTAATCATTTTTTCATCACAATATACTCCTTTTAACAATTATCAGAAAGCATGAAACAACGGAAATAAATAGATAAATAAGCGGAAGTCTTTAATTAAAGGAGCTGGTTAAAATACGGAAATCCAACATAATCCTCTACCCAAGACTGGTGGCACAATACTCACGAACTATTAAGAGTACTAAATACAATCGTTTGAAAGAAAATATAACTGTTTGTCTCGTATACAATGAGATAACAGACAAAAATAAAGGATAGAGGATACGCCGGGGCATGCGGACGCCTGCAGGGCTACCTCGGTGTCTTACTAGATGAATGCGGTCTCCCGCACTACTATCGTTGCTGTCCAAGACCTGGATCTGTAAAAAAGAGCACAGAGTGTAACATCGGCACAACCAAACCCATGTGCTAGTAAGTGCCTAGTCTAACTTCGGCGAAGTAGTGACGAGGCTAGACCATACTACCATGTAAACATGTGCAGTTACGTAATATATTGCAGAAAAATAACAAGTAATGAGCAGTTATAAGGGAGGGGGTACATGCTTTGGGGAACAATATCAACCAAACAGAAAGCAAACAGATTTATGAAGGAACAGTACAACATCTACAACAATTCAATACCACTACCCGATCTAATATAATATCTGTTGCGCCGTGCAACCCGATCCAATATAATATCTGAATATAAAACTTACATTGATCATGACAACAGTCCCGGCAAGGGATTAACCATAATTTATACTATCTCGGCAAGGGAATTCAACGGTACAAGTATATACGTCCCGGCAAGGGAATAAAGCAATAACTCTTTCTCTTTCTTTCATTTTCATATCATAGTCCACATTATCACATAGCCAATGATCCAGGGATTTAATTATCTCATATACCTTCACAACTTGTATTTCAACTCGAGTCAATGCTCCTCGAAGTTTAAATATCATAATTCCTTTCACATGTGCTTTACCACATATAGAAATCATCAATTAAGCATGGAAATCACAACAAAGATCCAAAATATTCGCAATAAAAAGACTCATGGTCATGCTAGACACCAATGTATAGACACTCGTCACCATGCCTATGCATCGCACTCGACAATTAACAAGTAACAAGTAAGACTCAACACCTATTCCCTCAAGCTAAGGTTAGAACAAATACTTGCCTCAACTTCCACGGTCAAATCAATCCACAATCACATCTTTCCCTCTCGAATCCGGCTACAGCCCAATCGAATCTATGCATAAATGACTTAATACTGTCAATAAGAGCTAAACAAATTAATTCCTATGTTCAATTACAACCTTTCCGATCATTCTTTCCAAAATCCCAAAATTGACCCCGGGCTCGCTTGGTCAAAATACGAGGTTCGAACCAAAATCAAATCCCCCATCCACCCACGGGCCCGGATATATAATTTGTTTTCAAATTCGACCCCAAAACAAGTTCTAAATCAAGAAATTTCAAAAAAAAGGCCCTAACTTTACCCAAATCCACAATATCTACCCTTATTTACACGTTTTAGGCTTAGGAATTCATTAGATAGTTTTGGTGAAAGAATTTCAATGGATGCCTAAGGACATTGGAGAAGAAAGGGCTCGTGAAAACTTGTGAAAAGTCCCACAATAACACTGTTCTGGAATTAAAAATATAACTGGAAAAAAAATACCCTTCGCGTTCACGACAGGCTGGTCGCATTCGCAAAGGGTAGAATGTACTGACCATTGCGTTCGCGAGCTAGAGAATGCAAATGCGTAAAGTAAAAGGCCGGGGTCCAAAAATTTCTTTTATGCAAACGCGTAGGCTGCCACGCGAACGTGATGAGGAAATAATGCAACACTACGCGAACGCGGTCACATGCATGCGAACGCGAAAAGGAAAAGAAGACTGAGCCTTCAGGGACCCTACACAAACATGAGGGCAGGGACGCAAATGTGGAGGATGAAAAATTAGAGCATTGCGAATGTGAGAGGAACAATGCGAACGCGTAGAAGAAACAGGTTTTTCAACAACTTAAGCAAATCTGCAATTTTTCTAAGTTGAAACCACTCCGAAACACATCCGAATCACACCCAAGCCATCGGGGCTCCTAACCAAATACATGCACTAACTCAACAACATCATATGAACTTAACCGTGTGATTAAATCGCCATAATAACATCAAAAAGAAAGAATCAAGCCTCAAAATCAAGATTCTTTCTACAAACTTCATAAACTTTCAAATTTAGATCTTTAAACCTGAAATATGTCAAACGACGTCCGCTTTCAACCAAACTTTATAGAAATATCTTAATTCACATATGAGACCTGTACCGGGTGTCGGAACTAATATACAGGCCCGATACCAATACGTTCTAATCATTTTTCATTTCAATTTTCCATAATAATTCGAGAAAAATAATTTTACTTAAAAATTCATTTTTCGGGCTTGGGACCTCGGAATTCAATTTCGGGAATACGCCCAAATCCCATATTTTCCTACGGACCCTTCGGAACCGTCCAATCATGAGTCCGGGTCGTGCTGCCTAAAATACTGACCGAAGTAGAATATATTCACTTTTAATATAAAAAAATAGATTTTTTCACAAAATTTCGCATTTAAGTTTTTCGGCTACGTGCACGAACTGTGCATGTAAATCGAGGCAACTATAAATAAGGTTTCTAAGGCCTCGAAAGAATAGAATGAATAAGAAAACAGGTTATGACCCTTTGGGCAGTCACATTCTCCACCTCTAAAATAATCATTCGTCCTCGAATGGACAGAAGAAGGAAGTACTTGAGTCGGGGAACAAATGAGTAACGGCTCCGCATATCGGACTCGGACTCCTCAATGCCTTATGAGGCTTACCTCTCCACTCAACGCGAACAGAAGGAAAACTCTTGGATTTCAACTAACGAAGCTGCCGGTCCAAAATAGCTACTGGCTCCTCCTCGTAAGATAAGTCTTTGTCCAAGTGGACAGTGCTGAAATCTAACATGTGGGCTGGATCGTCGTGATACCTCTGAAGCATGGAGACATAAAACATTAGATGCACGACTGATAAGCTCGGCGGGAAGGCAAGTCTATAAGCCACCTCTTCCACTCGATCAAGAATCTCAAATGGACCAATGAACCTAGGGCTAAGCTTGCCCTTCTTCCAAAATCTCATCACGCCCTTCATAGGTGACACTCGGAGCAATACCCGCTCACCAACCATAAAAACACATCCCTACCTTGCGATCTACATAGGTATTCTTCCTGGACTGAGCTAAACAAAGCCTATCTTGAATGATCATGACCTTGTCCAAGGCCTCCTGAACCAAATCCATACCCAACAATCGATCCTCTCTCGGCTCAAACCATCCGACCGGAGACTAACATCGCCTACCTTATAAAGAACCATCTAGTTGCTCGACTGGAGAATAACTCTAAGGTGTTGCTCGTGCTCCTCCTGGCTGTGGGAATATATCAATATATCATCAATGAACACTATCACGGATGAATTCAAATAAGGCCTGAACACTCAGTTTATCAAGTCCATGAAAGCTGCTGGGACATTTGTCAACCCGAATGACATAACCAAGAACTTATAATGCCAGTACCGAGTGCGAAAAGCTATCTTAGGGACATCGGATGCCCTAATCCTCAACTGATGGTAGCCAGATCGCAAGTCAATCTTGGAAAATACCATGGCACTATGAAAGCTGATCGAACAAATCATCAATCCTTGGCAGTGGATACTTATTCTTGATCGTTACCTTGTTCAAATGCCGATAATCAACACGCATTCTCATGACCTATCCTTCTTCTTGACAAATAACACCAGCGCACCCCAAGGTAAGATACTGGGTCTAATGAAACCCTTCTCAAGCAAACCCGGCAATTATTCCTTTAGCTCCTTCAACTCCGACAGGGCCATACGCTATGGTGGGATAGAAATGGGCTGAGTGCCCGGAACCAGTTCAATGTAGAAATTAATATCCCTATCGGTTGGCATACTCGACAGGTCTAAAGGAAAGACATCAAGGAACTCACAAACAATGGGCACTGAATCAATAGAAGGAATCTCAGCACTAGAATACCAAATATAAGCCAATTAAGCCAAACACCCCTTCTCTACCATATACCGAGCCTTCACATACGATATAACACTACGGGTAGAATGACACGGAGTCCCTCTCCACTATAAATGAGGCATTCCCTGTAAAGCTAAGGTCACAGTCTTGGCATGGTAGTCCAAGATAGCGTGATAAGGTGATAACTAATCCATCTCCAATATAATGTCGAAATCAACCATGTCTAAAAGTAACAAATCTACACGAGTCTCAACACCCCCAATCACCACAACACAAGAACGATGGACTCGATTGACCACAATAGAGTCACCCACTGGTGTAGACACATAAACAGAAATACTCAAAGCATCACTAGGCATGATCAATTACGAGGCAAAATAATATGACACATACCAATACATAAACCCTGAATCAAACAACACTAAAACATCTCGATCACAAACAGGAACTGTACCTGTAATAACTGCATCTGAAGCCTCTGCCTCGGGCCTGGCCTGAAGGGCATAACATTAGGGTTGGTCCCCACCACTCTGATCTACCTTCCTAGGACGGCCCACTGTTTGCTGGCCTCAACCCCTAGCGGCCTATTCTCCATCTCAATGACCTCTACCTCCACCTCTAGTACCTCTACCCCCTCCTCTAGCTGGTTGGGCGACCTGTGGAACATTTGGTGCCTAAATCATAAGGCGGGGACCCTGCTTCTACGATTGAGTACCCCTCAACCTCGGACAAGCCCTCCTCATGTGACCATACTCACCACACTCATAACATCCACCAGAATGCTATGGCTGAGGAAATTGAGGCTGAACTTGACGACCTGATTGACCACCCTAGAAACTCTAAAGTAGTGGTGCACTGATAAGAGCTGGCGGTGTACTGAAATGCTGCTGATCAGAATAGTGCGCATGAGAATCGCGGCCACGGGGAGCACCGTGAGAAACATGGAGGGCTGACAGGAAAGGCCTAGAAGGCGGGCCCCTATCATATGAATCTCTTCCTTCAGATGAGGCACTAGTGAATCTACCTGATGGCGGGGTCTCTTCTATGCCCTATGTCCACCCCCTATGACAATACCCTCTTGATCCTACGGGCCACATTGGCCGCCTCCTGAAAGAATATCTCGCTTCCAGCCTCTCTAGCCATCTGGAGATATATAGTTTGAATGAGCCTATCAATAAACCGTCTCACTCTCTCCCTCTCAGTGGGAAGTATAATAAGAGCATGGCGATCCAAATCAATAAACCTAGTCTCATACTGGGTGGCTATCATAGATCCCTGATGGAGACGCTTGAACTGCCTCTGATAGGCCTCTCACTGTGTAATAGGGAGAATCTTCTCCAGAAATATATGGGTGAACTGCTCCCAGGTCAAGGCTGGAGACCTTGCTGGTCTAGCTAAATAATAATCCCTCCACAAAGTCTTGGCGGAACCTGACAACCGGAATGTAGCAAAATCAACCCCATTGGTCTCAACAATACCCATGTTCCGAAGAACCTCGTGGCAGCTGTCCAATAATCCTGAGGATCCTCGGTAGATGCACCGCTGAAGGTAGTAGTGAAATGCTTGGGTGAACCTATCCAACCTCTATTAAGTATTAGCATATATAGCTGCTCAATCACCAGCCTAGGCTACCACACCTAGCTGAGCTACTCCAACTGGCTGAGCTGATGGAGTCTGAATCTGGGGAGCTACCTACTCCAGAGTATGAGTAGCAGGAGTCTGGGCCCCTCTTCCAGCCTGAGCGACGACTGGTGCTATAGGAACCAAACATACTCGGATGGAACTCTCCATAAGACCCACCAATAAGACTAGAGCATCCTGAAGAATGGGGGTGGCAATGAACCCCTCTGGGAACTGAGCTGGGCCCACCAGAACTGCTGGAGCTGGAGCCGAAACCTCCCCGTCAAAGTAAACCTGAGGCTCTGCCACTAGCTGCTCGGGGAAGAGCTCTGCCCATACCTCGGCCTCTAACACGATCTTGGCCTCGTCCTCTACCCCTAGTAGAAGATGCCTAGGGCTCGGACTGCTGGTCAGAAGATGAGGAAGCGCATGTTCTCGCCATCGGCGAAATAATAGAGTAGAAATTCAATTAGCATCGAGAAACCAAACCGCACGACGAGAAGGAACAAATGTGAAACATTTCCTAACTCTGTAGCCACTAGGGTAAATATAGACGTCTCCATACCGTACCCTCCGACTCTACCAAGCTTGTCCGTGAGTTGTGAGACCTATGCAACCTAAACCTCTGATACCAACTTGTCACGACCCGGATTTCCCACCCTGGGGAGTCGTAATGGCGCCTAATAATAGGAGCTAGGCAAGACAAACCTTAATCACTTTTTCATTGCAATATACTCCTTTTTAGCAATTATCAGAAATAGCATGAAACAACGAAAATAAATAGATAAATAAGCGGAAGTATTTAATTAAAGGAGTCGGTTAAAATGCAAAAATCCAACACAATCCTCTACCCAAGACTAGTGTCACAATACTCACGAACTACTAAGAATACTAAATACAATCGTCTGAAAGAAAATATAATTATTTATCTCGAATATAATGAGATAATAGATAAAAATAAAGGATAGAGGAGACGTTGGGCCTACGGACGCCTGCAGGGCTACCTCGGTGTCTCGTTGGACTAAGGTTGGCTCCCGGGCTACTGCTGCTACTGTCCAAGACCTAGATCTATGCAAAAGAGCACAGAGTCTAGCATCAGCACAAACGATCCCACGTGCTGTACGTGCCTAGTCTAACCTCGATAAAGTAGAGATGAGGATAGACCGGACTACAATGTAAACTTGTGCAGTTACGTAATATATTGCAGAAAAGTAGGAAGTAATGAGCAGTTATAATGGAGGGGAGTACATGCTTCAGGGAATAAAATCAACCTAACATAAACCAAACAGATATATGAAGGAACAATACAAAATCTACAACAATTCAATAACACTACTATTGCGGCGCGCAACCTGATCCCTTATCAATTAGCTCTGTTGCAGCGTGCAACCCGATCCATATACATATAGTTATTGCGGCGTGCAACCCGATCTAATATAATATCTATTACGGCGTGCAACCCGGTGTAATATAATATCTGAATACAAAACTACATTGATCATGACAATAGTCCCGGCAAGGGATTAACCATAATTTATACTATCTCGGCAAGAGAATTCAACAATACAAGTATATACGTCCTGGCAAGGGAATAAACCAATAACTCTTTCTCTTTCTTTCATTTCATATCATAGTCCACATTATCACATGAGCCAATGCTCCAAGGATTTAATTATCTCATATACCTTCACAACTTGTATTTCAACGCGAGCCAATGCTCCTTGAAGTTGAAATATCACAATTCCTTTCACATGCTCTTTAAAACATATATAAATCATCAATTAAGCATGGAGATTACAACAAAGATCCAAATATTCGCAATAAAAAAACTCATGGTTATGCTAGACACCAATGTATAGATACTTGTCACCATTCCTATGCATCGCACTCGATAATTAACAAGTAACAAGTAAGACTCAACACTTATTTCCTCAAGCTAAGGTTAGAACAAACACTTGCCTTAACTTCCACGGCCAAATCGATCCACAATCACCTATTTCCCTCTCGAATACGGCTCCAACCCAATCGAATCTATGCATAAATGACTTAATACCATCAATAAGAGCGAAACAAATTAATTCCTATGTTCAATTACAATCTTTCTGATCATTCTTTCCAAAATCCCAAAAATCAACCCCGAGCCTGCTTGGTCAAAACACGAGGTTCAGACCAAAATCAAATCCCCCATTCACCCATGAGCCCGAATATATAATTTATTTTCAAATTTGACCCTAACACGAGGTCTAAATTAAGAAAATTTAAAAAGCTCTAACTCTACCCAAATCCCCTACCCTATTAGGCTTAGGGATTCATTACATGCTGATGAAAATGAAGCAAAAGATTTAAGGATTACCAACCCTCGAATTTTTGGTGAAAGAAAGCTTCAATGGACGCCTAAGGACCTTGGAGAAGAAAGAGCTCGTGAAAACTTGTGAAAAATCCCGCAATAACACTGTTTTGGAATTAAAAATATAACTGCGAAATTTCCCTTCACGTTCGCGACAGGCTGGTCACGTTCGCGAAGGGTAGCACTTACTGATAATCATGTTCACGAGTTGGAGAATGCGAATACCTAAAGTAAAAGGCTGGGTCTAGAAATTGTTCTATGCGATTGCGTTTGTGATGATAGGCAACTATATTACGTATTTTAGTCGATTATTACACTCTAATTTATTGCACTTTAGCTGAGTTTGTGATTTAATCGCTAGTGTTTTGCACTAACGGTGTGTTTCATTCCTTGTAGGAATGATTTCGAGCTATGTAGATGTTATGAAATGAATTCAAGTGATTTGGAGCTTTGAAGTCTGAGTAAAATCCCAAGGAATTAACTCGCGATCGTATTCGGGGATCAACGGATGATAGAGAAACAAAACAAAAATTTGAGTAGGCATATTGTACACTATCTAGTAAAATACACGTAATCTTTGGCTCCACAATATATGGTTGAAAATCTAACTCAAAGGGCTACAACTTTCATGTTTTCTATTTTTCCAAATTTCAAAGAGAACAGGGTGAAAGACACGGTCGAAACCGCTATTGCGGACCTGAGGCAGTATACCTGCCATATACCGCGGTTGACCGCGGTCGCGGCAGTCCAAACGTGAAATTTTGTTTTTTTCGCATAGAAGAAGGTATAATTGTTTGGGCCCGACCCTACTTGGTATATATATATATATATATGTGGAAAAATAGTATTGTTTTGAGGAGTTGGACATATTTTTGATACAAATTAGACATAAGGAAGCTAAGGACATCGAGGATTCAATCTATGGAGTCAAGAACACAATAGGAGTAAGGCGGAAAATTCTTCAACAAGTTTTTCCTTCCTCTTCCTTTTTTTCATTGTTGGTTATGATCTTTAGTATTGTAGTTTTACATACTACTATGAATTGCTAATTCATTTTCTAGGGTTCTGATAGAATGGCCATCAATTGACTGAATGGCTACATGTTCAACTACATTTTTGTTCAACTACATGTTTTCAACTACATTTTTGTTGTTGTAGATTGAATGGCCATCAATTGACTGTGCCTATTTAGTGTGTACTTATTGAGAGTGAGTACATATTTAGGTAGTTTTTGATCTACATCACTCTTAATGTGTGTGAGAAATCAATACATTGGTTTTAAAGACAAGTTTAGAAATAACAAAGCCTTGATGTGGTCATTATGAGCGGTTAGATAATGCCAACTAGCGTAGTTTGAGAGAATATGTATAGTAAATTATTGTAGTTGCTCGTGAGAGAATTACGGCACCTAAAGTGCTCACGATCAGTAGAGAATACATTGGCAAAATTGTAGGGAACAATAGCTAGAAGGATTCTGATAATTGGAAAAATCATAATTCTAGACCTCCTTAATTTATTCTCCACTCCTTAGTCTGGTAAGTTGATAATTTTATCGTTTTCTAGTATTTACTAGTTAGTTAGTTAAAAATATAAATCTCAATCTTTATAATTTAAAAATTATTCAATCTTGTCGTTTTAGTGATATTAAATAGATACAGCTAAGCCTTAGTTCTCTGTGAGATTCGACTCCGAACTTTAAGACCAGATTATATTTGCAGCGACCGCTTATCCTTTTTAGGACTAGAGTTGGGCTTGATAAAATTTTGGCGCCATTGCTGGGGAAATAACGGTGTAGTTGTTGCAATATATATTGTTAGGTTACGAGTTTGAACTTTTATTTTGTTTTGTTTTCTTTTTGTATTCTTATTTTTATTTTATTATTACTGGTGAATTGAGAAACATGACATCTTAGAATTATGGGAATTTAAGTTTAGATAATTCTAGTATTGATCTCCATACATATTGTGAAGGAAAACACCCATGGCAAATTTTTCAAAACGTTCCTAATAACGAGTTATGTGCAGCAACTCAATCTTTTTTATGGAATGTGTGTGATGTGTGTGGTGGTGAAAATGGTCACCTTTTTATTATGCTTATATTTCTTATCCCCAACCCCTTACTGTGATGGTTCTACCTATTCTTGTGAGAAAGCACGGGAGAAATGTAATAATTGATATTAAACATGATACAATGAGCCCTATATATACATAACCTATCCTACTCCTAATACATATTGGATTAGGGTTATTTTACTACATTTTACATATTCTAACACTTCCCCTCAAGCTGGTGCATATAAATCATATGTACCGAGCTCGTTACATATGTAGTTAATACGAGGACCAGTGAGGGACTTGGTGAAAATGTCTGCAAGCTGATCATTTGACTTTATAAACTTTGTAGCAATATCTCTCGAGAGTATCTTTTCTCTGACAAAGTGACAGTCAATCTCAAGGTGCTTAGTTTTCTCATGGAACTCTGGATTTGACGCAATATGAAGAGCAGCTTGATTATCACACACAAGTCCCATCTGACTAACATCACCAAATTTCAGCTCTTTGAGCAACTGCTTGATCCAAGCTAGCTCACATGTCGCCATAGCCATTGTTCGATATTCTGCTTCTGCATTAGACCGAGCAACCACATTCTGTTTCTTGCTTTTCCAAGATACCAAATTACCTACTACTATGACACAATACCCAGAAGTAGAACGTCTGTCAGAAGGCGATCCTGCCCAATCAGCATCGGAGTATCCAACGATCTGCTCATGGCCTCGATCCTCAAACAATAAACCTTTACCTGGAGTTGGTTTTATATACCGAAGAATGCGAACAACTGCATCCCAATGACTATCAGCCGGAGAACCCATAAACTGGCTCACAACACTCATAGGAAAGGAAATGTCAGGTCTTGTCACAAAAAGATAATTTAACTTACCAACTAACCGCCTATATCTTGCTGGATCGTTAAGAGGCTCCCCATGTCCTGGAAGAAGTTTAGAGTTCGGATCCATCGGAGTGTCAACAGGTCTACAACTTGTCATTTCTGTCTCCTCAAGAATATCTAAGGCATACTTCCGTTGTGGTATCACAATACCGAGCTAGACTGAGCGACCTCAATACCCAGAAAATACTTTAGTGTGCCCAGATCCTTAGTCTGAAAGTGTTGAAAGAGATGTTGCTTCAATTTAGTAGTACCATCCTGGTCATTCCGGTAATAACAATGTCGTCAACATAGACCACTAGATAAATACAGAGACTCGAATCAGAATGCCGATAGAATACAGAGTGATCATCTTCACTCCAAGTTATGCCAAAATCCTGGATAACAGTGCTAAACCTACCAAACCAGGCTCGAGGAGACTGCTTTAGACCATAAAGTGACCGGCGCAAGCAACGTACAAGGCCACGAGACTCCCCCTGAGCAACAAACTTAGGTGGTTGCTCCATATAAACTTCATCCTTAAGGTCGGCGTGTAAAAACGCATTTTTAATGTCCAGCTGATATAGGGGGCAATGGCGAACAACAGCCATGGATAGAAAAAGGCGGAATGATGCTATCTTAGCCACGGGAGAGAAGGTATCACTGTAATCAAGCTCAAATAATTGAGTATATCCCTTGGCAACAAGACGAGCCTTAAGACGATCAATCTTACCATCTTGACCAACCTTGACTACATACACCCAACGACAACCAACAGTAGATTTACCTTAAGGAAAAGGTACGAGCTCCCAAGTACCACTTGTATGTAAAGCAGACATCTCGTCAGTCATAGCATGTCGCCACCCTGGATGAGACAATGCTTCACCTGTAGACTTAGGGATGGAAACAGAGGACAAAGAAGATAGAAAAACATAATAGGGTAAAAAATGATAACTTAATCCGATGTAATGGGTATTAGGATTAAGGGTGGTTCCTATACCTTTTTGAAGTGCAATCGGAAGAGACAAGTCCGCAGTAGGAGCAGGGTCAGGTGCAGGACGTGAATCAACCGGGCCGGATGCTGGGCGAGGACGATGATGATATGTTAAGAGTGGAGTTTCTGTGGCATGGAGTCTAGGAGGAGCCACACTAGACTCTCCAACAGTTGGAATGGGTAAGACTTATGTAGTGGAACATGAAGGAGGAGCTATAGTAGACTCAGGTGAGACTTCTGTGGCGGAAGGTGAAGGAGGAGCTATAGTAGACTCCCTAAAGGCCGGTATGGGTAAAACCTCAGATATATCAAGATGGTCAAAATGGTCAGAAGAGGTAAAGAAAGGATTAGACTCAAAAGATGAGACATCAGCTGACATAAGGTACCTACGAAGATCAGATGAATAACAACAATACCCCTTATGGACACGAGAATAACCAAGGAAGACACACTTGAGAGCACGAGGAGCTAACTTATATTTCCTAGGGGCTAAGTTATGAACGAAACAAGTGCTCCCAAAAACACGAGGGGGAATAGAGTATAAGAGTGACTGGGGAAACAATACCTCATACGGAATCTGATTCTGGATGGGATATGAAGGCATCCGATTAACCAAATAACAAAATGTGAGAACTGCATCGCCCCAAAAACACAGTGGAACATGAGATTCAATGAGAAGTGTGCGAGCAGTCTCAATAATGTGCCTATTTTTTCTCTCTGCAACCCCATTTTGCTGAGGGGTATAAGGACAAGAGGTATGATGAATAATTCCATGAGAAGTCATAAACTGCTGAAATTGAGAGGATAAATATTCTAAGGTAATATCACTGCGAAAAGTGAGAATAGAAACACCAAATTGATTTTTAATTTCAGCACAAAAATTCTAGAATATAGAAAACAACTCAGAACGATCTTTCATTAAGAAAATCCAGGTACATCTTGAATGATCATCGATTAAACCAACAAAATAACGAAATCCCAAGGTTAAACTGACTCTACTAGGACCCCATATATCCGAATGAACTAAAGAAAAAACAGACTCTGCACAACTCTCAATACTGCAAGGAAAGGAGGCTCGGGTATGTTTCCCGAGCTGGCATGACTTACACTCTAATATGGATAAACTAGACAAACTAGGCACCATCTTCTGAAGCTTGGACCGGTAGGATGTGCTAAACGACTGTGAAGTAGGTCTGGAGGATCTGCAACTAGACAGGCCTTGGAGGATTTTAGTGAGTTAAGGGAGTAGAGTCCTTCTGATTCAAGTCATGTTCCAATCATCTGTCCCGTACTGTGGTCCTGCATAATAAAAGAATCATCAATAAAATATATACCGCAATGGAGAGCACGAATCAAACGACTAACAGATGCAAGATTAAAAGGACAGCCAGTGACATAAAGAACGGAATCTAGAGTGACAGAGGGTAAGGGAATCGCTTGTCCAACTCTTTTGCTTTAGTTTGAGACCCATTGGCTAAAGTAACATTGGGAAGAAACTGTGAATACACTATATTTGACAAAAGGGATTTATTACCAGAGATATGATCAGAAGCAGCTGAGTCCACAACCCATTGTTCAAGAGGACTAGACTGAGAAACACAAGCAAAAGAATTACCAGCAACCGAAGTATCAGTGTGAGCAACAGAGGCTACTTGTGGAGATGTGTGGTTACTTGCTCGATATTTAAGGAACTCATTATACTCTTCTTCAGATATATAAAATCCACGGTTACGTATAGTCTCGGTCTGAGCAACATAAGCATTTTTGGGTGGTCGACCATGTAAAGAATAGCACACGTTACGAGTGTGACCAATTTTATGACAATAAGAACACGTGGGTCTAGATATTCCAAAACGACCTCCTCCTCGTCTATTCTCCATAGTATGAGATGCCCGATTGTCCACTGATTGGGATAAGAGGATACATGAATCAAGTGTCTGTGATGAGCTCACTGGGTGACTTGGTGCTACAGCAAGTCTAAGTAATCGAGAGAATAATTCATCAACTGTGGGGACACTCGGACTAGCCAAAATCTGATCGCGTACTGAGTCGAAATCATTAGGAAGCCCAGCAAGAGTAAGAACTAGAAACAGCTTTTGTCGTTGCTCTTGCTGCTTTGCAACGCTAGCAGAAACTGGCATCAACGTCTCAAATTCCTCCATAATTGCTTGTACTTGTCCCAAGTAAGTAGACATATCTAATTCTTGTTTATTTAAATTATTCATCCACGATATCACATCATAGAAACGAGATATGTCATTAGTGTATAAAGTACGAGCCTTTTCCCAAACCAAATAACATGTTTGGAATGGACGAAACAAGGGCATCAACTTGGAATCAATAGATCGCTACAAAATACTGCATAATTGAGCATCGATCTTCTCCCAATGTGCTTTGGCTTTTTCATCTCCTTCACTAGACTCCTTGATTAGATGATCTCGAACACCTTGATTTTTACACCACAACTCGACAGACGAAGCCCAAGCTAAGTAGTTGGAACCTCCCATTAAAGGGTAATCATAACACCAGAATTTCCAGAAGCCAATTTTTTAGGCCCGAAAGCATCGACTCCCAAAGACATCGTGAAATATTGCTGAAACAGATGAAGGAAATACTGTTTTTGCCGAAAATTTACTGTAGTTGCTGGAAAAAATTATTGTATATGCCGGAAAAAATTCAAAGTGGTCGGAATTGAAAAGTAAAAATATGGCTAGGCTCGGATTTGTGAGGAGAGGGCACTTCCTGAAGAAGCTTTCCCGAAATCTGATCAGAAATACCCTTTCTCTTGCCGGAAAACCTTGTTCCGGTGACTGAGAAACCCCAAAATCCTGATGGGTCGAGTCGGAAGAGGGAGGCTATCAGCCCAGTAAAAAAATTGAACTTCAAAGATGGCGGAAAACTACCTCACGCACCGGCGCGTGAGATGACACTCGCCAGAACCCTAACTGCCGGAGGCGCGTGTGAAGGTTTTTGCCGGAGTTCTTCACCGGGTTTGGTCGGAAGTTTCTTGGGGACCTTATGGTGGTGTTGGATTTTGCACAATGCTGATAAATAATGACTTTGATGTAAACAGTCACTTAGGTCACTAGAAAATTGCACGGTGACGATTGATTTCTTCCCGGATGTCGTTGGAATGACGCACAATGATAATTTATCACACCAATGCTCTGATACCATGCGAGAAAGCACGCAAAAATATAATAATTGATATTAAACAGTATACAATGAGCCCTATATATACACATAACATATTCTACTCCTAATACATATTGGATTAGGGTTATTTTACTACTATTTACATATTCTAGCACTTGTGAAGTTAATAGGAATAAAGAACCTGGGAATGCGGACCTAAAGGAGATCAAGGATATGCTGAAGTGCCTTCTGGAACATAACAATGAGAAATAATTGCAGATATGCAAGTTGGAGGCTCAATTGAGTCAAGTGGTTGGAGCTTTTAATGCTCAACAAGCCAAAATTGAGGATAGTAGAACAGAAGAGCAGGAATTTGAGGTTTTACATGGGGAGGTCAGAGTAGAACACCATCAACCTAGCCAACTACAATTTGAGGATATCAATGTTGAAGAAGTGAGACTAGAATCAGCCAAGGACATTGATGATACAAATTTTGTTGACTCTAGTATCATTGATGTTGAGGATGTTGAAAATCCTGAAGTACATATGTTTGAGCGCATTGGTCCACACTCCAAGCATTTTTCCATATTATGTTTGGATGATGATATGGAAGTAAAGTCATCTGAACCAATCGAAGAGTCAAGTAATGAGGAACAAGTTGCATATATTCTGGAATTCTTCTTGCAAGAAAGTCAGGATACATACCTCATACAAAAGCCAAGGAGTGCAGAATACTACATTATTTCCTTGGGCCAATTAGATTCGTTCCACCACCCCATGACCATAATCATAAGCTTGAATCAAAACTTGGGGTTCAATTCATAAGCTCGGGGTGGAGGTAAAAAGTGATTCACATTGTGCCCTAACGTTAAATCGAACGCTTGTTGGGAGGCAACCCAGCTTTGTTTTTTTAATAATATTTTCGTAGTGTCGAATTTTGATTTTATCGGATCATGGAAAGCAAAGAAATTGGAAGGATGCAACAACAAACCAAATGTTTGGAACTAGGTGTGAGGTACCCACACGAAGGACCAAGCTTGGGTGAAGAATGAGTACTCCACGAGCTGTTAGTGCTTCGGCCTTTGGCCTACTAGAGAGTGTTTTTTACCCTTTTATTAGTTATAGTGTGCATTGGGGACAATGCATAATTTTATGTGTGGGTTGAGGAGATTGTTTGGGTGACTTTCTATGTTATTTTAGTTGTGTTAGTTTAATTGAATAATTTTTTTAAATAGAAAAAATTGGACTTTTCCCGACAACGGATCTATTAGATAATTTTCTTGAGGGATTTAAGTCTAAAAAAATAAAAGAAGGAATTTATTTTGTTAGGTATTATAGCAATTACCCCTTGGGTTTTCTTTAAATCACAGTTCTTTTCCAAGGGTTTTATTTTAACCGGGTGTAAGTAATTTTTTTTGGAGTAGGAGCCATTGTGTTGTGTTTTGAATTGAAGCAATATCTCTTGGCTTTGTTATGCTTTGAGAATAGTAAGTACTTTGTTTGTGACGCTTAGGCTCAATTTTTTACTCTAGTATAAGTACCTTAAATTGTATGATCTTAACTTTGCTTAATTGCTTTGATTAGAGTATCTTGATGAAACCAATACTGAGTGAGTCATGTGCCATATGTGAGTAAGGATTTGTTATATTTTGTGCATTGCATTTGATGCCAAGAACTTGCCCCGTGTGTTTGCAAAGTGAAATAGCAGTTTTATTCAATCTTGGAAGTAATATAGGCGTTTCTTTGTTGATCCAGATATGTATATTTTACCAACCTAATTGTTATGTATTGTAGTTAACCCATTTGATCCTGTAATCTTGTTTCTTTGGAAACCACATTACAAGTCTTACCCATTTGCTCTAAGTGGTGGCTCTTGATGTAAGTGTGCTTAAAGAAGAATGGGGTAATATATATTGATATGAAGGTGGAGTTTTGGATTGACATAAGTATGGGATTTGAATGTTAAAGTATATGTATTAAAGTGCTTAGGGAGGGTGTAGTCACTCTTATATCTAAATATATAGCCAATATTACAACTAAATAAAGTCCTAATTGATCCAAGATTGAATGAGTTCGATTAGTGGAGTAGTACACTATGGGCAAGCTTATGGTGCATATTTTGTGGCATATGAATGTTATTTCTGAGAGTGAGTGAATTCTTTCTATCTTGAGTTCCTAAGTGTTCTTAAATTTTATTGTGTGGAACTACTCTCTTTTGTTGTGTGAGGGCACTTGATTCATGAACGAAAGGTAATGTCAGTGACTTTTATGTTAGAGTAAGTGGGTGAGTTGTGAATATTGCGTTGTACTTGTGAGTCAAATCTTGTGGTGAAGATGTTACGCTTTTGTGCTTAGTCTATTTTAAACACTCTTGGTGTGATGAGTTAGGATAATTGTTTTAAAAGGTTGTATCTATTAAAAAAATATAATTTGATTAGTCGAGGACGAGCAATGATTTAAGTGTAGGGTATTGATGATAGGCTATAATTACGTATTTTAGTCTATTATTACACTCTAATTTACTGCACTTTAGTTGAGTCTGCGCTTTAATCGCTAGTGTTTTGCACTAACAGTGTATTTTATGCCTTGTAGGAACGATTTCGAGCTATATAGATATTATAAAATGAATTTAAGTGATTTGAAGCTTTGAATTCTCAGTAAAAGCCCAAGTAATTAAGCCGGTATCGTATTCGCGGATCAAAGGATGATAGAGCAACAAAACAAAGAATCGAGTAGGCATATTGCGTACTGTCTAGTAAAATACACATAACCTTTTTCTCAGAACTTCATTTTGGCTCCACAATATATAGTTAAAAAGATAATGAAAGGGCTACAACTTTTATGTTTTACATTTTTTATAATTCTAAACGGAATAGGGTGAGAGACATGGTCGAAACCGCAACTGCGGACTTGAGGCGGACCTAAGGCAGTATACCTTCCATATACCGCGGTTGACGGCGGTTGACCGCGGTTGACTGCGTCCGCTAATAAGTAGGATTTTAATGTGTTTTATGCCTCTACTTGCCTATGATTTGAGTATAAATTGCTACAAAATAGTCCCAAAATACTCAAAGGCTTGATTGCAGGTTTGAGCAACAAAGGGACAAAATGTCAAGGATCATCTCAAAACAGAGTAAAACCTGCTCAAGTATCAAATACCAAGTGAAATGAAGGAAATAGAGGACCTAGCGCGGACCGCACAAAAGTGCACGCAGCCGCACTAGGAGGTTCAGAGATGGGAGTATTCAAAATATTGACAACGCGACCGTCATCGGATCCATGCGGCCCGCATTCGGCTTACGGGGCCGCGCTACTTATTCATCCAGCCCACGTTAATAGATTCAGAGAGATATCATTTTGGTCAAAATAAAGCCACGCGTTTGAAGTGACGATTATTCTTGGAAGACCTTTCCTAGCTACGTGGAAGGCATTGGTTGATGTTGAAGCGGGTGGGTTGATATTCTGTGTGGGGGATGAGAAGGTGATATTCCGTATTTGCAAATCAATGAGACAACCCAATAGCACGAAGGTGTGTTCATTTGTGGACATTATCACAGTTGTGATAGTGGATGACACAAGTTCAATGATAAATGTTGAAGAGCCTACTAAGGTCGTGCTTCTTAACTTGGATGTCAATGAGGATGCCAGTGGAGTGGAGTGCGTGAATGCATAGCATGGTATGGGTTCATATTCATATGAGTATCGTATTCACAGATCAAAGGATGATAGAGCAACAAAACAAAGAATCGAGTAGGCATATTGCGTATTGTCTAGTAAAATACACATAACCTTTTGCTCAGAACTTCAATTTGGCTCCACAATATATGGTTAAAAACCTAACTGAAAAGGCTACAAGTTTTATGTTTTACATTATACATAATTCCAAACGGAATAGGGTGAAAAACGTGGTCGAAAATGCAACTGCGGACTTGAGGCAGACCTGAGGCAGTATACCTGCCATATACCGCGGTTGACCGCGGTTGAATGCGTCCGCTGATAAGTAGGATTTTAATGTGTTTTATGCCTCTACTTGCCTATGATTTGAGTATACATTGCTACAAAATAGTCCCAAAATACTTAAAGGTTGTGCTTGATTGCAGGTTTGAGCAACAAAGGGACCAAATGTCAAGGATCGACTCAAAACGGAGTGAAACCTGCTCAAGTATCCAATACCAAGTGAAATGAAGGAAATAAAGAACCTAGAGCGGACCGCCCAAAAGTGCACGCAGCCGCACTAGAAAGTTCAGAGATGGGAATATTCAGAATATTGTCAACACGACCGTCATCGGATCCATGCAGTCGCATTCGGCTTACGTGGTCGTGCTACTTATTCATGCATCCAGCGTTAAGAGATTCAGAGATATATCATTTTGGTCAAAATAAAGCCACACGTTTGAAGTGACGACTATTTTTGGAAGACCTTTCCTAGCTACGGGGAAGGCATTGGTTGATGTTGAAGCGGGTGAGTTGACATTCTGTGAGGGGGATGAGAAGGTGATATTACGTATTTGCAAATCAATGAGACAACCCAATTTCACGAATGTGTGTTCATTTATGGACATTATCACAGTTGTGATAGTGGATGACACAAGTTCAATGATAAATGTTGAAGAGCCTACTGAGGGTGTGCTTCTTAACTTGGATGTCAATGAGGATGCCATTGGAGTGGAGTGCGTGAATGCATTGCATGGTATGGGTTCATATTCATATGAGCCTAGAAAGTTATCCTTGGATCTTGAAAACCGAAAAACTCCACCAACAAAGCCATCGATTGAGGAGCCACCAGTGATGGAGTTGAAGCCCCTTGCTCCACACCTCAGGTATGAATTCTTGAGTTCAAACTCCACTTACCTGTTATTCTTTCATCTTGCTTAACTAACATGCAGGTTGATGCCACTTTGGTGGTTCTTCAAAAGCGCAAAAAGGCGATTGGGTGGACATTGGCCGATATTCCAAGAATAAGCCCCGCATTTTGCATGCATAAAATTATCTTAGAGGAGGATGCAAGGCCTTCACTTTAATATCAAAGAAGACTAAATGAAGCAATGCAAGAAGTGGTAAAGAAAGAGGTTATCAAGTGGTTTGACGTTGTTGTGGTTTATCCAATCTTTGATAGCTCATGGACCTCTCCGGTCCAATGTGTGCCAAAGAAAGGAGGGATGACGGTGGTGACAAATTCCAACAATGAGATTATTCCCACTCGAACCATTACCGAATGGATAGTTTGTATGGACTACTGGAAACTCAACAAGGTAACTCGGAAAGATCATTTCCCACTATCGTTTTTGGACCAAATGCTTGACCGCCCTGGGGGATGAGCTTTATATTATTTTTTGGATGGTTATTTGGGCTATTATAAAATCCTAATTACCCCATAGGACCAAGAGAAGACCACTTTCACATTCCCATATGGTACATTTGCCTTCTCCGAGATACCATTTGGGCTACGCAATGCTCCAGCGACCTTCCAACGTTGCATGATGGCCATTTTCACCGACATGGTGGAAGATATATTGGAGGTATTTATGGAAGACTTTAGTATGGTTGGTGACTCCTTTGAAGATTGTTTGGTAAACTTGGATAGATTTTTGGCCTGATATGAAGAAAATAATCTTGTCCTCAATTGGGAAAAGTGCCACTTTATGGTGAAAGAAGGTATAGTATTGAATCACAAGATTTCTAAGCATGGGATTGAGGTAGACAAGGCAAAAATTGAGGTGATTTTGAGGTTTCCTCCCCCTGCTTCTATAAAAGGGGCGAGGATTTTTCTTGGGCATGACGGGTTCTATCGGCGATTCATCAAAGATTTCTCGAAGGTTGTGAATCTACTTTGCAAGTTGCTAGAGAAAGATGTCAGGTTTGTTTTTGACGAAAAATGCATGGAGGCCTTTGAACTATTAAATCACAATTTGACCACAACTCCTATCATCATCGCGCCCAATTGGAGTTTTCCCTTTGAACTAATGTGCGATGCAAGTGACGTTGCGGTGGGGGCAGTGTTGGGTCTACGAATTAGCAAAATCTTTCATCTCGTGTACTATGCAAGCAAGATGATGAATGAAGCTCAACGTAATTACACACTGATAGAGAAGGAATTGTTGGCTATTGTATTTGCCATGGAAAAACTTAGGCCATATCTTATGGGGGCCAAGGTGATTGAGCACATGGACCATGCCGCCTTTTGGTATTTGATGACCAAGAAGGATTCCAAGGCGAGATTGATGAGATGGGTATTACTTCTCCAAGAATTTGACTTAGAAATAGTGGACCGAAGGGAAGTGAGAATCAAGTTGCGGATCATTTGTCTCGATTGGAAGAAGAAGGAAGACCATGCGACAGCCTTGAAATAAATGATACATTCCCCGACGAGCAACTTTTTTCTGTATCAATGTGTGACATACCAAGGTTCGCGGACATCGCCAACTTCATTGTGACCAGAATTGTCCCATGTGAGCTCTTTTCCAACCAAAGGAAGAAACTCAAGTGGGATAGTTTAGAATTTTATTAGGATGATCCGTACTTATTTAAAATTTTCACATATGGTGTGATTAGAAGATGTGTCTGGGAAGGTGAACAATTGAGCATTTTGGAGGCTTGTCACTCCTCTCCCTATGGTGGCCTTCATGGAGGGGTGAGGACGGCTTCAAAGGTCTTGAGTTGCGGTTTTTATAGGCCGGCGTTGTTTAAAGATTCTAGTGATTTAGTAAAGAGATGTGATGCATGCTAAAGAGTCGGTGGAATCTCAAAAAGGGATGACATGCCCCTCAATATGATTCTTGAGGTGGATATTTTTTATGTTTGGGGTATCGATTTCATGGTTCCTTTCGTGATCTCTTGTGGTAACACAACCCCGTAGCGGTAGACTACGTATCAAAATGGGTTGAACCCGTGGCTTTACCCAACAATAAAGCCCGAAGTGTTGTGGCATTTTTAAAAAAGTGTATCTTCACAAAGTTTGGCATTCCTCGTACTATCATTAGTGATAGGGGGTCCCACTTTTGCAACAAGGCTTTTGACTCATTGCTTGACAAGTATGGAGTAAATCACAAAGTGACTACCCACTATCATCCTCAAGCCAACAGCCAAGTAGAAGTGTCTAACCGAGAAATAAAAGTATCTTATCCAAAACAGTCAACACAAATCGGACAGATAGGTCCAAAAAGTTAGATGATGCTCTATGGGCCTACTGGACCGCGTACAAGACCCTAATTGGTATGTCTCCGTAACGGTTAGTATTTGGGAAAGAATGTCACTTACCGGTGGAATTGGAGCACAAAGCTATTTGGGCCATGTGAAAGTTGAACTTGGAATGGGATGTCGCAGAAAATCTTCGTGTTGAGAAACTCCATGATCTTAATGAGTTTATATTTCATGCATACTCCAGCTCGTCCTTGTATAACGACAAGATGAAGTATCTTCACGACAAATATGCTCGGGGGGAAGAAATTCAATGTTGGTGATATGGTTCTTCTTTTCAACTCTCGGTTGAGGTAATTTCGGGGAAAGCTCAAGTTAAAGTGGAGTGGGCCATTCGAAGTTGTATGTGTGATTTCTTTTGGTGCTCTTGATCTGAAGAACAAGAATGGTGAAATTTTTCGGGTCAATGGGCATCGTGTCAAGCATTATTTGGAAAAGTTTGATGAGAGCCATGTGGTGGCACTCATTCATTTAAAGTGATGTTATGGTAGCATGCGTCGTTCCGCTACGTTAAATTAGGCGCTTCTTGGGAGGCAACCCATGTCTTTTCTCTTTCTCTTTGATTTTCTTGGTAGATTAAGATTTTTGAGCTAATTGTTTGTGAGATGTTGCAGAGATTGTGTTGAAGCAGTGCAAAACAAAGTATACAAAGCGCAGTCTCTAAAGTTTGCCAGCGCGGCTGCTGTGCATTTTTGCGCGGTCCGCGCTAGCATGAGCCAAGTTTGGTGCTCTTTGAAGTTATCCCACGTGTTGCGGTCAAGTTTGTGCGATCCGCGTGGTCTGCTTAGTGCAATGCTGCAATGAATACACTTAGCGCAGTCCACGATCACCTTTCTGCGTCCACGCTGGTGGGTAAGTATTAGGCCCACGGGTTTTTCTATAAGTAGAGATCCAGGGTCTCACTTTACACTTTTCGCAAATTGAAAGCCCTGGGCCTTATTTCTACTGTTCACCCCTTCTTGAGATTATTTTTTCTTGATTGTTTGGATAGATTGCATTCCTTCTTCATATACCCGGTAACATTTCATGCTTTGGTGATTAATTATTTTCTTATTTTCATTTTTAATTATCCATCGGTAGCTTATAACTTCTTTTTTTCTTCCCGTTTTTCTTCGAAATAGTAATTTAGCTTAGATTGCTTGTTAGTTTATGTGGGTAAACATGATTAATGGACTGGGTAACTGAGTAGGGACAAGTAGGTGTTAAAAATTAAGCGAAAATGAAAGAAATTCTGAAACCCTCACTTGGTCCCTAAAATTTGCCTCAGGGCGGCCTGCGGTCGCCATAGCGCGGCCCACATTGCCTCGATGCGATCTGCATTTCATTTGTTTGCGGACCGCGGTGCCTGAATGTCTGAAACATAAATGCTTCTAGCGCAGTCGCGAAACTCATTGAGCGCTAACCCATTGCAGCCACGCTCCCCATTTACGTGGACCGCGGTGGGATATTTAGAGACATGAATTTTCTAGACCTTGTTCGGTGCGGCCCACGGTCGCCTTAACACGGTCCATTGTGCCACAAACGCGCCCGTACTTCTGATTGAGTGGTCTGCGATGCCAGGTTCTGCAACTGTTTCTGCAATAGTTCTAATGTTGTCTGCAATTCAATGTATGTGCCCGTTTAACTGCATGTGCTTAAACTAACAATATTAGAAATGTATGCTTGTAGATAATGGTTAAACAACAAGGAAGATTTGCTAAGCATCCCGGGCAAGGCAAATTCTCCCGAGGAGGCAAGGGCAAAGGCAAGGACATGATACGGATAACTCCCCAAGTAACAGAAAAATATTAAAAAGATGCGGAAAACCATTGAAGCAGCTGACAAATCCCGTGACCAGTCGGGAAGTGAATATGTACCTTCCCAGGATGTCTCTTCTAATTTTGTACCGGAGTATATCACTGACTGGCCCAGAAGGCTAAGATTGACTGATGACTCTCCTCCACCCTCACCCCCTACCAAGCTCTAGAGCATGCACATTCTGAGTCGTCTGAGGGCTCAGTGATCGGTAATGGTGAGTACTCCACCTCCCCCACAACTTCACTATCTAGGGAGAGTGCAGATGATGGGGATGACAGTGATAAAGAAGTACCGGAAAGTGGTGTGCCCCAGTTTGGGGAAGTTGAAAGAACAAGAAAAACGGAGGTTTGGAAGGATCGCTTTGTTAGACAAGTGGCTTTTCACAAGTTCCAAGAGTGGTGGCCAGTGCGAAAACTGATTCCAGAGAGGCATATCATTACAACTGACCTACTACCCATACTCTCTAATGTACATAGACAGCTCCACACTAGAGTGGGATGGGAGTACTTTCGGGATGAGTTAGTGGATGCAAATGAGCACATAGTGAAGAAGTTTTACTGCAATGTGGCTCACGTCAAAAAGGGCTCAATTGTAACAAAAATGCGAAACAAAAGTGTTGCGTTCTTTGGGAATGCGTTCAATGAGTACTTGGGGTTTGATGACGATGATGAAACCCTGTACAATGAGAAATTGGCAATGGGGGAACAGGTTTGCCCTTGGTTAGCTGTGTACTAGGACCACCCAGGTGCTGCTCCAGATTGGTTGCAAGCAGGGAAGAAAATATTCCAGAAGACCTTAAACTTTGAGGTTCGGGGGTGGTTGACATTTGTGTGTAGTCGGCTTGACCCTTCTACCCAGGATCAAACTATTCCTCTTCAGCGTGTTGTGTTGATTGCGTCCACTATGGCCAGGTACCCTATCAATATGGGCAATGTGATGTCCCGTGTGATTGCGGATGTGGGACGAGAGCATGACAGGAATTACCGTTTCCCTAACACTCTCACCATGTATTTCCAGGATTTCAAAGTAAAGAAAAAGTCCTATGATGTGAAAGTAAGATGGGTCGCCCCATTCTCATGGTTTAGCATTCAAGGGCCAGACAACCCAAAGGACAAGAAGTACAAGTCACTTGCTTCTGCCCCACTAGCAAGTCTGAAGAGCCAGTTGTGGTAGAGTCATCTGTTGAGCCTTCCACCGAGATACCTTCCATGCCTACTGTTGTTGATTTGCCTCCAGGACCTCCTCTTTTGTTGAGCCCAGCACTTTAGCTGGTCCAGGAGTCCCATCTTCCCTATCTCACCCTTTCACGGCCCATCAATTGAGCCAGACCTTGGCCAGTTTGAACAATTGGATGTCAGATGTGACATCCAAGTTGTCGACATTATCTGCCACAGTTGAGGCCCATTCAGCACCTTCCACTGTTCAGGTTCCTCAGTCCATTGAGGATACTTTGAAGACACTCTTGGACAACTAGGAGAAGATTATAAGGACTCAGGACTCCTTGACTAAGGCAGTGGAGTTATATGGCAAGACATTGGCGGATCTCACCAGAGAGCACAAGAAAATGAGGAAGTCACAGGCTTCCAAAGAATCGGTGAAAGCACTGAGGACGGATGTGGACAAGTTATTGGCAGACCAGATGTCTTTAGACTTGTTATTCGGGGATCCAGCCCCTCCAGCAGCAGCATCAGTGCCACAACAGGAGCAGACACCCCGGCTTCCAAGGATGAAGAGGAAGCTCCCCAGCACAGTTGATGCAGTCATTAAGCTGGCAGACCCATAAGAGGTCCACTTCAGTGAGGTACCGATCATTCAGCCGGTCCAGGAGCAAGCCACAGTCCCAGCACTTGAGAAGCAAGAGTACGGGAACCAGTCTGAGGTTCCCGCCCATATAGAGGACCAGGGGACCACTAATGATCCCATGCAGACGACCAGGCCTGGGGAGTTTCCATATCATTTACTTGACTTTTATGCTTATTTGTGTAGCTGGCATTGGGGACAATGCCAGCTCTTATTCGTGGGGGTGCACCCTACTTTTTGATTATCCATGGATGACTGTATATATATACATTTATAGTTTTTGCTTTATTTTGATTTGATTTTGTATTTTAGGCTATATATAACTTTACATTCAGCTACATTCCTAGTAATTTTATTCTCTCCTTTAGTTTGTATATAAAGTTACATTTTTGTATATTCAATACTCATTGTATATTGTACTCCATTCATTCGGTTTTCTATTTTTGCTAACTTTTTCTTTTTTAGCTTATAGGCTCGTAGCCTTGTGATTTGTTTCTGCCGTTTTCAGTAATCCCTTGGTTTTCTTAATGTCACAGTTCTTTCCAAGAGTAGAGTATTGTGCAAACCGGGTGGCTCTTCCCAATGATAGATGGCGTGACAACCTTCTTAAGGGTTTGAGTCAGTTTCTTTAATTTTCTTCTTTTGTTTTTGATAGTTGTAGTTAAGGGTACCTCAAGTAAAGCTTCACTTAGGCCTAACACATTTTCCTTTGATCCCATGGTCAAAGACATAATGTTGTGTTTAGGGTGGTGAAAGTTGTGGCTTTGAGACTCTTGCGTTGACCAACCAATCATCATGTGGTCATTTCGGACCATTGTGTGCTTGAATCATAACTAAGGTCGTTGTGGGCCCTCGATTCGATGTCTTTAGCAATCCCCTAGCGTGTGTGGTGAGGAATCGAATTGTGAGTCTAATTCCCAAGCCAATGGTCTAGAACTTTCCTTGAATGTCTGTTGAGGCGAAATCATAGGTGAAATTCGATTTGAGAAGTGATTATAGGCTCTCCTTGATCCAAATTTTAAGTTGACCAATTCCATGGCCTACCAATGAAATGATCCCTAGTTAACCCTTTCGAGCCTTGAACCTTTTTCTTTCAAAAACCAATGCTACAAGCATATACTCATTCTAAAAGATACCCTCTCTTGGCACCTAAATCTTCCCTAGAGTAATGGCAAATGTCTAATTTTGGGGGGAGAAACAAGAAAGGAAACAAAGTGGTAAAAGTTACAAAAGCAAAAGAAAATGAAGGCAATGTAAAAGAAAGAAAAGAAAAAGACAAAAACGAAATCCAATGTGAACAAGAATAAAAAGGGATTAAAGAAAAGCAAAAGTGAAAAAGGCGTGAAAAAGTAGAAAAAGGAGAAGTGTTTTGAATTGCATAAGAAAGAGCGACAATGTGTCCCTCTAACCCATGAAGGGAAGTGAAATACTCAAATGAGTCAAGAAAGTGTGCCAAAAATGGATCAAAAGAAGTGCTTAAGGGAAGATTGAACCCACTTGAACAAAAACATGTCCAACCCTTACACAAAAGCCTTCACATGACTCCACAAAAGCCCTATATGATCTTGAGTTGAAGGAAGCCTACATTAGTGGATACTAACATAAGGGGCAAGCATATGGTACTTAGAACCAGACTTGTGACCTTCTTCTTGAGAGAGATGAGTGAAAGTCCATCAACCTCAGTTTGTGTGTCAATACTCTAAAAGGTGAGGTTCGCTCAGGGGAAGTTAAAGATGTGTGAGTTTGAGTTCCACAATGACCAAGGTAATTGAGAGAAGTGCTTTGATGAAATGTGTCAACTCTTGATGCTCTTGTGACGCACTTGATCCACAGTTTTCAAATTTTAATATGTGTCAATGATGCATTCATATTGAGGGAAATTATTAGTCCCAATTGATGCTTGTTGAGGTTACTCTAGGATGGCTGGAATTACTTGGATGCTCCGTTAAGGGGTGGGTCTTATTTTGTTTTCTTTAGGGCAAGCAAATATTTAAGTTTGGGGAAGTTAATAAGTAGGATTTTAACGTGTTTTATGCCTCTACTTCCCTATGCTTTGAGTATAAATTGCTACAAAATAGTCCCAAAATACTCTCAGGTTGTGCTTAATTGCAGGTTTGAGCAACAAAGGGACAAAATGTCAAGGATCGGATCAAAACAAAGTGAAACCTGCTCAAGTATCAAAGACCAAGCAAAGTGAAGGAAATAGAGAACCTAGCGCGGACCGCACAAAAGTGCACGCGTCCGCACTAGGAGGTTCAGATGGGCATGTTCAGAACGTTGACAACGCGACCACCATCGGATCTATGCGGCTCACCTTTGGCTTACGAGGCCCCGCTACTTATTCATGTGGCCGGTGTTAAGAGATTCAGAGGGATATCATTTTGGTCAAAAGAAAGCCACGCGGCTCGCAGTTTGTATTACGCGACCCGCGCTAGAGCCCTCTGCGGCCACGTTGCCCTTTTACGCGGTCCGCGGTCCTCAACTTTGGAGAAGCAAAAATAATAATTCCAAGAGATAGTGCAGTCGCGGTCCTTTTTGCGTGGACCGCGCTGACCCCGCAGGGGTATTTTCATCTGATTATTCCAGCCTTGTATAAATAGAAGATTTTACCACTTTTAGGGCAATTTTGGATATTCTGACGCAGTTGTGCACCTGGGAATAAGATACTAGCCAATTTTTGGTACTTTTACTCTTTACTATTGTAGATTTTACTTAGTTATTAATTAATATGTTTAGTTCCTCATCTATTTCTTCTGTTTCTTCTTTAATTATGTCTAGCTAAACCCATTAGCTAGGGTTGTAGCTTAGCTGTAGTGTGGGTAATTGATGGGTGTTGTTATCTAAGGTTAGATTGAAACTGGTATTTTTTATTTGGGTTAATATTATGTGTTAATTAAGGATTGGTGGTTAAAACACTAATTCTAGCTTTGTGGGTTTAACTTCTTGAGATAAAGGGTCCATGACCCCAAAATTGGTCCAACAAGGAATTGGGATAGACCCATGAGAAATAGTAGTCCCAATTAACGGGTTAAATATCGGGAGAGTGATCTCCCTACTTGAACCTTAGTTGCTTTGTCTAATTGGCCTACCCAATTGGTCTCGAGAGAGCCAACTGGGAAAATCACTCAGTCTACCGAGAGGTGTGAGAGTGGGTGCAATTGTGCAACGGTTATAGTATAAATCCCAAATATATCAACCTACCCTTAATAGTCTCATAGCATAATTTAGTTTGAATCATTAGTTTCATAATAGTAGTTATAAGAAAAAGAAAACCAAAAATGTTTGAAGTGACATTAGAAGCACAATCGCATCTCTAGACTAAACAGACAATATAACTCCACTACTAGCTCCCTGTGGAAAACCGATCCCGAACTACTATTCGGGTAAAAGCTATTGCGACTCACACTCCCTACCTTGGTGTAGTGTTGAGTCGGCAGCGATCAACCACGAAGGTCCAAACATGAAATATTATCCTTTTTCGCATAGGAGAAGGTATAATTATTTGGGCCCGACCCTACTTGGTATATATACATGGAAAATGGTATTTTTGAGGAGTTGGACTTATTTTTTATACAAATTATACCTAAGGAGGCTAAGGAGACAGAGGATTCGACCAAAGGAGTCAAGAACACAATAGGAGCAAGGTAGGGAATTCTTCAACAAGTTTTTCCTTCCTCTTCCTATTTTTCATTGTTGGTAATGATTTTTAGTATTGTAGTTTTACATACTACTATGAATAGCTAATTCCTTTTCTAGGGTTTTGATAGAACCTTTTGTAGGATAAAGTCTTGTTATGTTTTATATAATTGAGCCATTGTATTTCACTACTTGTTCAACTATGTGTTTGTTGTTGTTGATTGAATGGCTATCAATTTATTTTGCCTATTTAGTGTGTACCGCTTGAGAGAGAGTACATATTTAGGTAGTTGGTGAACAACGTCACTCCTAAAGTATGTGAGAAATTAATATATTGGGTTTAAAGGCAGGTTTTGAAATAACAAAGCCTTGACGTGGTCATAATGAGCGGTTAGATAAAGCTAACTAGCGTAGTTCAAGATAATATGTCTAGTAAATTGTTGTAGTTGCTCGAGAGAGAATTACATCACCTAAAGTTCTCACGATCAGTAGAGAATACATTGGAAAATTTGTAGGGAACATAGCTAGAAGGATTCCGACAATTGGGGAAATCATAACTCTAGACCTCCTTAATTTAATCTCCAACCCTTAGTCTAGTTAGTTGATAATTTTACCATTTTCTAGTATTTGCCAGTTAATTAGTTAGAAATATAAATCTCAATCTTTATAATTTAGAAAATTGTTCAATCTTGTCTTATTAGTGATATTAAATAGATATAGCTAATCCTTAGTTCTCTGTGGGATTCAACTCCGGACTTTTAGACCAGATTATATTTGCAATGACCGCTTATCCTTTTTAGGACTATAGTTGGGCGTGATCAGGCTGCCACGCAAACGCGATGAGGAAACAATGCAAGGCTATGCGAACGCGGTCACTTGCATGAGACGCAAAGAGGAAAAGAAGACTGAGCCCTTAAGTTCAAATAACCCTATGCGAACGCAAGGTCGGGGACACGAATGCAAAGGTGAAAAAATTAGAGCATCGCAAACAAGAACATCATCAGTTATGCCAAGGGTCACTTCATCGATCGGTCCGCCATTTGAAGTCTCATAGATGTTAGCCTAGGTTGCCCGATTCCCAAGGTCTTGAAAACCGAATAAGGCATCAAATTAATACTAGCCCCCAAGTCACAAAGGGCTTTGGCAAACTCCGCACTACCGATAGTGCAAGGGATAGTAAAAGCTCCACGGTCTTCA
The DNA here is from genome assembly GCA_034376525.1 of Nicotiana benthamiana. Taxonomy (NCBI): domain Eukaryota; kingdom Viridiplantae; phylum Streptophyta; class Magnoliopsida; order Solanales; family Solanaceae; genus Nicotiana; species Nicotiana benthamiana. The sequence goes on from CM067330.1 coordinate 97,535,487, forward strand.
AGTTTCGGGGCCATATAATGAACTATAGAACTCACTTGATGCGTCATTTTAATTGTCTCACACTCCATAGACCTCTTCTTTATTATCAAGTCCTTCATGAACTTTGCATACCCAGGTATTTGTTCAAGTGCCTCCACCAATGACACATTGATAGTAAGACTCCTCATCATTTCAATGAACTTTTTAAATTGATTATCACCTTTTTAATTTGTTAACCGTTGAGGGTAAGATGGAGGTGGCTTAGGCAAGGGTGTCTTGGCCTTGGATATCACTGGTACGGGCATATCAATAATGTATTCCCTAGATGGGTTCACAACATCTTGAGTCTCTACCATAGCCTCATCATCAATATCAATCTGCACATCATTGATCACATTTGGTTCAACTACATCATCAACATCCAAAGGCACATTATCATCATGTAACTCGACTTTGTCATTCATAATATCACTTGGTAGAGCACCTTTAGGTAGAGTATTCAACGATTGAGATATTTGGCCTAGTTGCACCTCCAAATTCCGAATAGAGGTATGGTGGGAAGCCAAATGAGCATAGGAGTCTTGGTTCTTCTTCATTATTTATTCGAACATCATTTCTATTCTCGCCATATCACTACTCAACGAACTAGAACCTTGAGATTAAAAAGGGGGTGAATTGTTCGGTTGTTGGTACATGGGGGACCTTTGAAAACCTTGCCCCCGATTGCCTTGGTTTCCGCTATTATTCCACCCTCATTGATTATTGTTATTGATCCAATTATTGTTGTTGCCATTCCAGTTGCCTTGATTGTTACCTTGATTACTTGAATTGTTGCTTTGATTGTTGTTGTTCCAATTGCCACCACCTTGTTGTTGGTTGTTACTATTCCAATTTCGGCCGCCTTATTGGTTACCCCAATTTTTGCTTTGATTGTTGATGTTCCAATTTCCATCACCTTGTTGTTGGTTGTTACAATTCCAATTTTTGCCGCCTTGTTGATTGCTCTTATTTCCTTGGGGACACCATTGTTGATTCCTTTGATTTCCTCTATTTCCTTGGTAGTTATTGATATATTGACATTATTCGCTTTGATCATCATAAGACTCATTCAAATAACCAAAACCATAATTGTTGTTTTCAAATTGCTCACAATTACCTTGAGGTTGTTGTTGCCCTTTTTGTGTCTTTTTCAACATAGAAACAACTTCCATTGCATTGACTTGGCGTGGGTTTTGGACTTGTTGCAATTGCGCATTTGCCAATTGATTCATAGTTGTTGTAAGCTCAGCAATAGCTTGGCCATGATCATGCAATTCCTTGTGCAAATGGATGGCCATGGGGTCACCTTGGGGCACATTTGCTCGACTTTGCCATACCGAAAAGGTGTCGGCCATTTCATCAAGTACATCACATGCCTCTTGGTAAGAAAGTTTCATGAAGTTCACTCCGGCTAATTGGTTCACAATGCATTGATTCATGGTGTTGATGCCCTAATAAAAGGTTTGTTGAATCATCGCCTCAGTCATGTCATTATTAGGGCATTCATTCACCATTGTTCTATATCTCTTCCAGATTTCATGCAAAGGTTCCGTTGTCTCTTGCTTGGAGGCTAAAATTTCATCTCGAGGGCCACCATATGACTTGGTGAGAAAAACTTGCTAATGAATTTATCTACCAACTTATTCCAAGTTTTGATGGAATGATTAGGGAGCCTTTCTCACAATTCCAATGCTTTACCCCGAAGAGAGAATGGAAAAAGCCTCAATCTCAAAGCATCCTCGGATACGTTTGCTTGCTTGCTATCCCAACATGTATCAACGATAACTCTTTCTCTTTCTTTCATTTTTATCTCATAGTCCACATTATCACATGAGCCAATGCTCCAAGTATTTAATTATCTCATATACCTTCACAACTTGTATTTCAACTCGAGCCAATGCTCCTCGAAGTATAAAATCAAAATTCCTTTCACATGCTCTTTACAACATATAGAAATTATCAATTAAGCATGGAAACTACAACAAAGACCAAAATATTCGCAATATAAAGACTCACAGTCATGCTAGACACCAATGTATAGATACTCGTCACCATGCCTATGCATCGCACTCGACAATTAACAAGTAGCAAGTAAGACTCAACACCTATTCCCTAAAGCTAAGGTTAGACCAAATACTTGCCTTAACTGCCACGGCCAAATCAATCCACAGCCGCCTCTTTCCCTCTCAAATTCGGCTCCAGCCCAATTGAATCTATGCATAAATGACTTAATACCATCAATAAGAGCTAAACAAATTAATGCATATGTTCAATTACAACCTTTCCAATCATTCTTTCCAAAATCCCAAAAATTGACTCCGAGCCCGCTTGGTCAAAACACGAGGTTCAAACCAAAATAAAATCCCTCACTCACCCACGAGCCCAAATATACAATTTGTTTTCAAATTCGACCCCAAAACGAGGTCTAAATCAAGAAAATTCAAAAAGCCCTAACTTTACCCAAATCCACAATATCTACCCTTAATTACACGATTTAGGCTTAGGAATTCATTAGATGGTTTTGGTGAAAGAAAGCTTCAATGGAAGTCTAAGGATTTTGGAGTAGAAAGAGCTCATGAAAACTTGTGAAAAATCCCGCAATAACACTGTTCTGGAATTAAAAATATAACTAGGCAAAATTACCTTCGCGTTCGCGACAGGCTGGTCACGTTCGCGAAGGGTAAACCATTACGTTCGCGAGCTGAAGAATGCGAATGCGTAAAGTAAAAGGCTGGGATCCAAAAATTTGTTACGAACGCGATGAGGAAATAATGCAAGGCTACACGAACGCGGACACATGCATGCGAACGCGAAGAGGAAAAGAAGACTGAGCCCTCAGGGTCAAATAACCCTACGCAAACGCAAGGACAAGGACGCAAACGTGAAGGAGGAATAATTAGAGCATCGCGAATGTGAGAGGAACAATGCGAACTCGTAGAAGAAACTGGTTCTTCAATAGCTTAAGCAAATCTACAATTTTTCTAAGTTTGAAACAACTCCCAAACACATCCCAATCACACCCGAGCCTTTGGGGCTCCTAACCAAACACATGAACTAACTCAATAATATCATACGAACTTAACCGTATGATCAAATCGCCATAATAACATTAAAACCAAAGAATCAAGCCTCAAAATCAAGAGTTTTTCTTCGAACTTCATAAACTTTCAAATTTAGAACTTTAAGCCTGAAACATGTCAAACGATGTCTGATTTCAACTAAACATTACAGAAAGATCTTAAATCACTTATGAGACCTGTACTGGGTGCCTGAACTTAAATACGGGCGCGATACCAACACGTTCTAATCAATTTTCATTTAAATTTTCCATAATAATTCCAGAAAAATAATTTTACTCAAAAATTCATTTTTCGGGCTTGGGACCTAGGAATTCAGTTCCGGGCATACGCCAGAGTCCCATATTTTCCTACGGACCCTCCGACACCGTTCAATCACGAGTCCGGGTCTGGCTGCCTAACATACTGACTGAAGTAGAATTTATTCATTTTTAATATAAAAAATTTAGAATATTTCACAAAATTTTACATTTAAGTTTTTCGGCTAAGCGCACGAACTGTGCGCATAAATAAAGGCGACTGTAAATAAGGTTTTCAAGGCCTCGAAAGCATGGAATGAATGAGAAAACAGGTTATGACCCTTTGGGCCATCACATTCTCCACCTCTAAAACAACTGTTCGTCCTCGAATGGACAGAAGAAGGAAGTACCTGAGTCGGGGAACATATGAGGGTAACGACTCCGCATATCAGACTCGGACTCCTAGGTCGATGCCTCATGAGGCTGACCTCTCCACTCAACACGAACAAAAGGGAAACTCTTGGATCTCAACTGACAAACCTGCCGGTCCAAAATAGCTACCGGTTTCTCCTCGTAAGATAAGTCCTTGTCCAACTGGACACTGCTGAAATCTAACATGTGGGTTGGATCGTCGTGATACCTCCGAAGAATGGAAACATGAAACACTGGATGCAAGGCTGATAAGCTCAACGGCAAGGCAAGTCTATAAGCCACCTCTCCCACTCGATCAAGAATCTCAAACGGACCAATGAATCTAAGGCTAAGCTTGCCCTTCTTTCCAAATCTCATCACGCCCTTCATAGGCGACACTCGAAGCAATACCTGCTCACCAACCATAAAAGCCACATCCCTAACCTTGCGATCTACATAGCACTTTTTCTTGGACTGAGTTGAACGAAGCGTATCCTGAATGATCCTGACCTTGTCCAAGGTTTCCTGAACCAAATCCGTACCCAACAACCGAGCCTCTCCTATCTCAAACCATCCAACCAGAGACCGACACCACCTACCATATAAAGCCTCATAAGGAGCCATCTGGATGCTCGATTGGTAGCTTTTGTTGTAGGCAAACTCCACTAAAGGAAAGAATTGAACCCACGAACCTCCAAATTCAATAACACAAGCTCGAAGCATATCCTCTAAGATCTGAATAGTCCGCTCAGACTAACCTTACGTATGGGGATGAAATGTTGTGCTCTCACCCATATGCCTAACTTTCATTGAACTGCTCCCCACAAGAACGAGGTAAACTGTGTACCCCAGTCGAAAATAATAGATACAGTCGAATATAGATCTCAGCTAAGCTCTCAGAAGTAGAAGACTGCCACAGGAATGAAATGCGCTGACTTGGTCAGCCTATCAACAATGACCCATATCGCATTGAACTTCTTCCGAGTCTGCGAAATCCCGGTAATAAAGTCCATAGTGATCCACTTCCACTCGGGAAGCTCAATCCTATGAAATAAACCACCAGGCCTCTAATGCTCGTACTTAACCTACTGACAATTCAAACAATGAGCCACATATTCTACGATATCATTCTTCATTCTACGCCACCGATAATGCTGCCACAAGTCCTGATACATCTTCGCGGCTCCCGGATGAATAGAGTACCAGGAGCTATGGGCCTCCTCTAAGATCAACTCTCGAAGTCCATGCACATTAGGCATACATACTCAACCTTGCAATCTCAAAACTCCATCATCATCTAAGGTAACATGCCTGGAACCTCTGCGCTTCACCTTGTCTCCAAAGACACACAAATGGAGATCATCATAGTGTCGATCATGAATATGCTCCAATAATGAAGAATGAGAGACCGTGCAAGCTAACATACGACTGGGCTCAGAAACATCCAATCTCACGAAATGATTGGCTAACGCCTGAACATCCAAAGCAAGCAGCCTCTCACCGACCTAAATATAAGCAAGATTGTACATACTGGTTGACTTCCTACTCAGATCATCGGCCACCATATTGGCCTTCCCCGGATGATATAGAATGGTGATATCATAATCATCCAACAACTCTAACCACCTCATCTACCTCAAATTGAACTCATTTTGCTTGAACAAGTACCAAAGACTTTTGTGGTTAGTTAACACCTCACATACCACGTCATACAAATAGTTCCTCCAAATCTTCAATGCGTGAACAATGGCTGCCAACTCCAAATCATGAACCGGATAGTTCTTCTCATCTTCAACTGCCTCAAAGCATAGGCAATGACCTTGCCAACCTACATCAACACTGCACCAAGCCCAATACAGAAAGCATCACAATAAATTGTATAAACCCCTGAACCGTGGCAAAACCAACACCAGTGTTGTAGTCAGAGTTGTCTTGAGCTTCTGAAAGCAAGCCTCACACTCATCTGACCATCTGAACTGGGCACCCTTCTTGGTCAATCTAGGCATCAGGGCTGCAATAGATAAAAAACCCTCCACGAACCGTCTATAGTAGCCTACCATCCCCAAGAAACTCCGAATCTCTGTAGATGATGCTAGTCTAGGCCAGCTCTTGACTACCTCAATCTTTTTTGGATCCACCCGAATACCCTCTGCTGATATAACATGACCCAGAAATGCAATTAAACTCAACCAGAATTCACACTTCGAGAACTTAGCATATAACTAACTATCCCTTATAGTATGGAGAACCACTCTAAGGTATTGCTCGTGCTCCTCCTGGCTGCGGGAATATATCAATATATCATCAATGAATACTATCACGAATGAATCCAAATAAGTCCTGAACACTTGGTTCATCAAGTCCATGAAAGCTGTTGGGGCATTTGTCAACCTGAATAGCATAACCAAGAACTTATAATGCCCATACTGAGTGCAGAAAGCTGTCTTAGGGACATTGGATGCCCTAACCCTCAACTGATCGTAGCCAAATCACAAGTCAATCTGAAGCCTCTGCCTCGGGCCTAGCCTAAAGAGCATAACATAGGGCCTGGGCCCCACCACTCTGATCTACCTTCTTGGGACGACTCACTGCTGGCTGGCCTCCACCCCTGGTAGCCTTAGCTCTACCTCTATGACCTCTACCTCCACCTCTAGTACCTCTACCCCTGCCTCTAGCTGGCTAGGCGACCTGTGGAACATCTGGTTCCTGAATCATAGGGCGGGAACCCTGCTGCTACAACTGAGTACCGCTCAACCTCGGACAAGCCTTCCTTATGTGACCATACTCACCACACTCATAACGTCCGCCCGAATGCTATGTCTGAGGAAACTGAGGCTCATCCTGGCGGCATGAATGACCACTCCAGAAACTCTGAAGTAGCGGTACACTGATAGGAGCTGGCAGTGCACTGAAAGGTTGTTGATCAAAATCGTGCGCATGAAAAACGCGGCCACGGGGAGCACTGTGAGAAACTTGGAGGGCTGACTGGAAAGGCCTAGAAGGCTGGCCCTTATTATACGAATCTCTACCTCCATACGATACACCACTGACTCGGCCCAACTGACGAGGTCTCTTGTCTGTGCTTTGTACACCCCCTATGACAATACCATCTCGATCCTCCGGGCCACATTGGGCGCCACCTGAAAGGATATTTTGCTCCTAGCCTCTCTAGCCATCTGAAGACGGATAGGCTAAATGAGTCCATCAATAAACCGCCTCACACTCTCCCTCTCAGTGGGAAGTATAATAAGACCATGGCGAGCCAAACCAATAAATCTAGTCTCATATTAGATAAATGTCATAGATTCTTGATGGAGACGCTTATACTGCCTCCGATAGGCCTCTCAATGTGTGATAGGGAGAAACATTTCCAGAAATATATGCGTGAACTGCTCCCAGGTCAAGGCTGGAGACCCTGTTGGTCTAGCTAAATAATAATCCCTCCACCAAGTCTTGGCGGATCCTAACAACCGGAATGTAGCGAAATCAGCCCCATTGGTTTCAACAATACATACCCATGTTCCGAAGAACCTCGTGGAAGCTGTCCAAATAAACCTGAGGATCCTCGATAAATGCACCACTCAAGGTAGTAGTGAAAAGCTTGGTGAACCTATCCAACCTCCATAAAGCATCGGCAGACATAGCTGCTCCATCACCAACCTGGGCTACCACACCCGGCTGAGCTACTCCAACTAGCTGAGCTGATAGAGTCTGAATCTAGGGAGTTACCTTCTTCAGAGTAGAGTAGCAGGAGTCTAGGCACTTCTTCTAACCTGAGAGATAGCTAGTGCTACAAGAAGTAAACTACTCGGGTGACACTATCCTGAGATGGGCCCACCAAAACTGATGGAGGTGGGGCCGGAACCATCTCATCAAAGTCAACCTGAGGCTCCGCCACTGGTCCTGCTGCTCGGGGCAGAGCTCTGCCCCTACCTCGGCCTCTAGCACGACCTTGGCCTCATCTTCTACCCCTAGTAGAAGATCCCTAGGGCTTGGACTGCTGGTCAGAAGATGAGGAAGCGCGTGTTCTCACCATCTACGAAAGAATAGAGTATAAATTCAATTAGCATCAAGAAACAAAACCGCACGATGGGAAGGATCAAATGTGAAACTTTTCCTAATTTTGTAGCCTCTAGGGGTAAATACAGACGTCTCTGTAACGATCCCTTAGACTCTACCAAGCTTGTCAGTGAGTTGTGAGGCCTATGCAACCTAGAGCTCTGATACCAACTTGTCACTACCTGAATTTTCCACTCTTGGGAGTTGTGATGGCGCCTACTAATGGGAGCTAGGCAAGCCAAACCTTAAGCACTTTTTCATTACAATATACCGTTAGTGTTTTTGCACTAACTGTGTGTTTTATGCCTTGTAGGAGAGATTTCGAGCGATATAGATTTTATTAAATGAATTCAAGTGATTTGGAGCTTTGAAGTCTGAGTAAAATCCCAAGGGATTAAGAGGGGATCGTATCCGGGGATCGAAGGATGATAGAGCAACAAAATAAAGAATCGAGTAGGCATATTGTGCACTGTCTAATAAAATACACATTACCTTTTGCTCAGAACGTCATTTTGGCTCCATAATAAATGGTTAACAAGATAACTCAAAGGTCTACAACTTTTATGTTTTAAGTTTTTCCAAACTCCAAACGTAGCAGGGTGAACGATGAGGTCAAAACTACAACTGCAGACCGGAGGCAGACCTGAGGTAGTATACCTACCATATACTGCGGTTGACCGTGGCTGTGGCAGTCCAAACATGAAATATTGTCCTTTTTCGCGTAGGAGAAGGTATAATTATTTGGGCCCAATCATACTTGGTATATATACATGGGAAAACGGTATTTTTAAGGAGTTGGACATATTTTTTATGCAAATTAGACATAAGGAGGCTAAGGAGACCGATGATTCGACCTAAGGAGTCAAGAGCACAATAGGAGTAAGGCGTGAAATTCTTCAACAAGTTTTTCCTTCCTCTTCTTATTTTTCATTGTTGGTTATGATCTTTAGTATTGTAGTTCTACATGCTACTATGAATTGCTAATTTGTTTTCTAGGATTTTGATAGAACTTTTTGTAGGATAAATTCTTGTTATGTTTTATATAATTGAGCCATTGGATTTCTCTACTTGTTCAACTACGTTTTTGTTGTTGTTGATTGAATGGCCATCAATTGACTGTGCCTATTTAGTGTGTACTGCTTGATAGAGAGTACATAAATAGGTAGTTGTTGAACAACGTCACTCCTAACGTATGTGAGAAATCAATATATTGGGTTCAAAGACAGGTTTTAAAAATAACAAATCCTTGACGTGGTCATAATGTGCGGTTAGATAAAGACAACTAGTATAGTTCAAGAGAATATGTCTAGTAAATTATTGTAGTTGCTCGAGAGAGAATTACAGTACCTAAAGTGCTCACGATCATTAGAGAATACATTGGTGAAATTGTAGGGAACATAGCTAGAAGAATTCTGACAATTGGGAAAATCATAACTTTAGACCTCCTTAATTTAGTGTCCAACCCTTAGTCTAGTTAGTTGATAATTTTATCGTTTTCTAGTATTTCCTAGTTAATTAGTTAGAAATATAAATCTCAATCTTTATAATTTAGAAAATTGTTCAATCTTATCTCTTTAGTGATATTAAATAGATTCAGCTAAGTATTAGTTCTCTGTGGGATTTGACTCCAGACTTTTAGACCGAATTATATTTGCAGCGACTGCTTATCCTTTTTAGGACTAGAGTTGGGCGTGATCAAATTTTGGCGTTGTTGCCGGGGAACTAACGGTGTAGTTGTAGCTGTATATATTGCTATGTTACGAGTTTGAACTTTTACTTTGTTTTGGTTTGTTTTCTTTTTGTATTCATATTTTAATTTTATTATAACCGATGATTTGAGAAACATGACATCTTGGAATTATAGGAATTTAGGTGTATATAATTCTAGTATTGATCTCCATACATATTGTGAAGGAAATCACCCATTGCAAAATTTTTTAATCGTTCCTAAGAGCGAGTTATGTGCACCAACTCAATATTATTTGTGGAATGTGTATAATGTGTGTGGTGGTAAAAATGGTCACTTTCATGGTTGTGTTTATATTTCTTATATTCTCCTAAACCTTACTATGATGGTTCTACCTTTTCTTGTGAAGTTAATAGGAATAAAGAACTTGGGAATTCGGACCTAAAGGAGATCAAGGATATGCTAAAGTGCCTTCCGGAACAAAACAATGAGAAACAATTGCAGATAGAAAGGCAAGAGTCAATTATTCACAAGTTGGAGGCTCAATTGAGTCAAGTTAGTGCTTCAGCTTTTGGCCTACCAGGGAGTCGTTTTTACCCTTTTATTAGTTATTGTGTACATTGGGGACAATGCATAATTTTAAGTGTGGGGTGAAGAGATTATCTAGTTGACTTTCTATGTTATTTTAGTTGTGTTAGTTTAATTGAATAAGTGTTTTTTAAATAGAAAATATTGGACTTTTTCCGACGATGGATCTATTAAACAATTTTTTGAGGGATTTAAGTCTAAAAAACAAAAACAAAAAAGATTTTATTTTGTTAGGTAGTGTTGCAATTACCCCTTGATTTTTCTTTAAATCACGATTCTTTTTCAAGGGTTTTATTGAACCGGGTGTAGTTAGTGTTTTTTTGGAGTAGGAGCCATTGTGTTATGTTTTGAATTGAAGCAATATCTCATGACTTTGTTATGCTTTGAGAATAGTGAGTACTTTGGTTGTGGCGCTTAGGCTCAGTTTTAAAAAGCTCGTATTTATAAAAAAAAGTATAATTTGATTGCTAGAGGATGAGAAGTGGTTTAAGTGTAGGGTATTGGTGATAGGCTATAATTATGTATTTTAGCCGATTATTACACCCTAATTTATTTAGTTGAGTTGTACTTTAATCGCTAGTGTTTTGCACTAACGATGTGTTTATGCCTAGTAGGAGTAATTTCGAGCTATATAGACGTTATGAAATGAATTCAAGTGATTTGAAGCTTTGAAATCTGAGTAAATGCCCAAGGAATTAAGCCAGGATCGTATTCGGGGATCTACGGATGACAGAACAACAAAACGAAGAATCGAGTAGTCATATTGTGTACAATCTAGTAAAATACACATAACCTTTTACTCAGAGCTTCATTTTGGCCCCCACAATATACGATCGAAAAGCTAACTCAAAGGGCTACAATATTTATGTTTTACATTTTTCCTAATTCCAAACAAAACAGGGTAAAAAATATGGTTGAAACTACAACCACAGACCTGAGGCAGTATACCTGCCATATACCACGGTTGACCTCGGTTAACCGCAACCGCGGCAGTCCAAACGTAAAATATTATCTTTTTTTTCTTAGGAGAAGGTATAATTATTTGGGCCCGAACCTACTTGGTATATACACATGGAAAAATAATATTTTTGAGGAGTTGGACATATTTTTGACACAAATTAGACCTAAGGAGGTTAAGGAGACCGAGGATTTGACCTAAGGATTCAAGAACACAATAGGAGCAAGGCGAGGAATTCTTCAACAAGAGTTTCCTTCCTCTTTCTATTTTTCATTGTTGGTTATGATTTTTAGTGTTGTAGTTTTACATACTATTATGAATAGCTAATTCGTTTTCTAGGGTTTTGATAGAACTTTTTGTAGGATAAATTCTTGTTATGTTTTATATAATTGAGCCATTGAATTTCTCTACTTATTCAACTACGTATTTGTTGTTGTTAATTGAATGGTCATCAATTGACTATGCCTATTTAGTGTGTACTGCTTGAGAGATAGTACATATTTAGGTAGTTGTTAAACAACGTCACTCCTAACGTATGTGAAAAATCAAGATATTGGGTTTAAAGGCATGTTTAGAAATAACAAAGCCTTGACGTGGTCATAATTTGCGGTTAGATAAAGCCAACTAGCGTATTCGAGAGAATATGTCTAGTAAATTATTATAGTTGCTCGACAGAGAATTACAGCACCTAAAGTGCTCACGATCAGTAGAGAATACATTGGCGAAATTGTAGGGAACATAGCTAGAAGGATTCCGACAATTGGGGAAATCATAACTCTAGACCTCTTTAATTTAGTCTCCAACCCTTAGTCTAGTTAGTTGATAATTTTACCATTTTCTAGTATTTTCCAGTTAATTAGTTAGAAATATAAATCTCAATCTTTATAATTTAGAAAATTGTTCAATCTTGTCTTCTTAGTGATATTAAATAGATACAACTAAGCCTTAATTGTCTGTGGTATTCAACTCCGGACTTTTAGACTAGATTATATTTGTAACGACCGCTTATTACTTTTTAGGACTAGAGCTAGGCATGATCAGTAGGTTGCCATGCGAACACGACGAGGAAACAATGCAAGGCTACGCGAACGCGGTCATATGCATGCGAACGCGAAGAGGAAAAGAAGATTGAGCCTTCAGCGAACGCGAGAGGAACAATGCGAACGCGTAGAAAAACCTGGGTCTGCAACAGTTGAAGCAAAACTGCAATTTTTCTAAGTTTGAAACCACTCCGAAACACATCTGAATCACACCCCGAGCCCTTAAGGCTCTTAACCAAACACATGCACTAACTCAACAACATCATACGAACTTAACCGTTCGATCAAATCGCCATAGTAACATCAAAAATAAAGAATCAAGCCTCAAAATCAAGAGTTTTTCTTCAACTTTATAAACCTTCAAATTTAGAACTTTAAGCCCGAAACACGTCAAACGATGTCCGATTTCAACCAACCTTTATAAAAATATCTTAAATCACATATGAGACCTGTACCGGACACTAGAACCAAAATACGGGCCCGATACAAACGCATTCTAATCAATTTTCATTTTAATTTTTCATAATAATTCCAGAAAACTAATTTTACTCAAAAAATTATTTCTCGGGCTTGGGACCTCGGAATTCAATTTCGGGCATATGCCCGAGTCCCATATTTTTCTACCGACCCTCCGGGACCGTCCAACCACGGGTCGGAGTTCGGTTGCGCAAAATGCTGACCGAAGTCAAATTTATTCACTTTTAATATAAAAAAATTTAGCATTTTTCACAAAATTTCGCATTTACGCTTTTTTGCTACACGCCGGACTGCGCACGTAAATTGAGACGATTATAAAGGAGGTTTTGAAGACCTCGAAAGCGCGGGATAAATAAGAAAATAGGTGATGACCCTTTGAATTGTCACATTACTATACATATGTAACTCAAATTAATATGTTATATTTTATGTTCTTAATTAATTTATAAATGAATGGCTATTTCTCTCTCTTGAAAATACTAAAGAAACCCACAAAAGAAAGGTAATTTACAAAAATAATAATTATATGACCTTATGAGTTTGGTTTAAAACAGTTCGGTGCACAATGGTTTTAGTGTTTTTATATAATAAAAAAAAAAGCGCACCCTAAGAGGTATGAATTTGGAATCATTCGTTCAAATAGTCTCTTGAATTTTTAGTTGATATACGATTATATATATATATATATATATATGTACTCCTTGTTATGCGTTTGTATTGTTTTTCTTTTTTGTTATTTGCACTTGGCTGCATTTGAATCTAGTTTGGAGTCCTTTGACCCTTAGTAGATGTAGTATGATGAGATAACAATATTGTCCTTGATTTCAGTATGAAACTATGTCGTTTCGCTATTTGTTTGTGGTTGGAATTTAAGAGTTATTGTTGGAAGATCCATCAAGAAAATAGGGGTTAACACGAGGAAAGAATTTCCTTACCTTTTAAATTTGTCCTTTTTCGATTTTATAAACAATTTAGCTGTGACATAAATTTTTAAAAGGATAATTCAAAAGCAGGACCACATAAAAAAACTTTAATTTATTTTTCTCTTCTTTTATTTCATATCATGATTTCTTTATAATTTAGTTTCAAAAAAAATTATTATATGTTTGAACTATTTGAACTTATTAATCTTATTTATTCTTAATATAACATGAATTGTTTGGATTCTTTTGACACGAATTTCATTTCAATGGAAGAGAGAAACTTGAACTTACATGCGGAACTTTCATACCTCTCGTTTAATTGTTGGCAAAGAACATTCATTTATTTATTTATTCCTATCGATTGAAATGACGCGAAATATTTAAATCCGCAAAGAGAAGGGACGGTTGGGGGCATTTGGGAAATTCAGGCTGATTTGGTGTCTGCATGACGGACAATTTTCCCTTCTAGTAAAAGACGATACCTCACTTTCGAAAGAGAATCTTGGCGTTGCGATGTAATTTTAACTAAAAATTTATTTGAAAGAGCAAGCTAAAAAAACATTGAAATACTTATATATGTATAATGTATATATATTTAGTTTTATATCTCCAAAGTTTTATTTCTTGAACTTTATTTTAAATTTAACACTCCCACATCATATATATATATATATATATATATATATATATATATATATATATATATATATATATATATATATATATATATATATATATATATATATTTGGGTAACTTTAATCCATTTATTTAAAGATGTTTGGTTTGGTTTTCCATGGGTATTTAAGATAGGAATTAATGGAAGTGATACACTTAAGCATCATTTGTTTACATGGGCATGAATCTTAATCATTCAGATCTCAGACATTAAGTGCATTTGTTTTTAAAGTCATTATTCAGATTTTAATCATTAAGTGTGTTTGTTTTTCTTACTTCACACCTACTTATCGGGTCTGAGTAGGTCTATATGATTAAGATTTATAAAAGAGACTTAATTTCATTAAGATGCTATCACATATTCATTATTAACTGCCGCAATTGGCTACCATTATCAACCACCACTACGCCGGCACCACTACCATACTCCACCACCACCACCACTACCATCACGCCGCCATTATCCTCAATCATAGCCGCTACAATTATCGACCATCACCACCAACTATCCCTACCACTCCGACCACCATAATTATTCTCACCCATAGTCAACACTCATCCACCTCAACTAGAACAACTGACTACCCCATCACCATCAAGAACCACAGCTAGCACAATCCACCAGTATAACTTATCACCACCATCTCACCGCCTTCATCAGCCACAACTACTATCACCACCCGTTATTATTAACTGTCGCCACCCCCACCACCATCATATATCATAATCGTCATCACTACCAATCACTAATAGCTATTATCTATCACCACCAACAACTAACGTATTTTAAAAAACTATATATTTATTGATAAAATTTTAGATTAATTAGTATTTCATTTGAATTTGATGTTTATTAATTTTCAATAAAGATAAAGTGTATACATTCAGATGTTAAAAATTAAACAGTCTTAATTATTTCTATTTAGATCTTAATATACATCTTAATATATCCGATGTATATTCAGATTCAGATGTCTTAACAACAACAACAATAACAATCCAGTATAATCCTACTTAGTGGGGTCTGGGGAGGGTAGTGTGTACGCAGACCTTACCCCTACCCTTGGGTAGAGAGGCTGTTTCCAAATAGACCCCCGACATCCTTCCCTCCAAGAACTTCTCACCTTGCTCTTGAGGAGACTCGAACTCACAACCTCTCAGTTGGAAGTGGGGGTTGCTTACCATCAGATTCAGATGTCTTAATCTTAAAAAAAAAACAAATAAAGTCTTAATACCCACCTAAGTAGCAGAGGCGGGTGTAGAGTGTTGACGGCGGGTTCAATTGAATCCATAACTTTTCACGTAGAGTAAAAATTTATATGTAAAAATTTATTAAAATTATAAAATAGTAGATATGAACCCATAACTTTAAAAACATAATGGATTCAATATTAGAACCTTAAAAATTGAACGTACAAAATATAAATCCTGAAGCTGTCTTTACTTAGTAATAAAAAATGGATAAAAAAATGGAGACGTGGGTGAGAAGGTTGAGTTTTTATCCCGCGTGATAAACATAGCTAAATTCCACTTGTTAGATATCAATTCAATTAATTATTATATTTTTATATGATGTATTTTGATTGATTATGAAATTTTAAAATTTAAATTTTTAAAAAAATTGCAATCTAAAACAAGTTAATATATCATTTTGTTACAGATGAAAAATATCTAAAATTAAATTAGTCCTAAATAGAGAAACAAATTGATAGGTTATCTAGGATAGAATGAAGGGAAATGAAAAAATACAAGAAAAGTGCTGACATGGGTGTTAAAGACGGTTTGAGTTTTTCACCCACGTGATAAACATTGCCAAATTCCAATATGGACTTTGGGATATAATAATTAATTATTTTATCTAACTTTAGATATTTAAAATTATTTTTATGTGATTTATACGTAAAGGGTTCGAGTTATGAAAGAGGTTATTATACTTATATTAGGGTAGATTGTTTATATTATAGATTTTGGAGAGCAGTCTTTTCTAGACATAAATACGGAATACTTTGTACATCAAGATATCTTTTTTTTTTTTTTTTAAGATATCAATTCAATTATCGCAAAATATTTTTGTGGGTTGAATAAGATCTACGTATCCTTAATCACATGTCTCGATTTCAAGCTTTGAAATGATAAATCAAGATAAAAAGTGCTTTCACCCTTAATAAGTCTTATACAACGTTAGTCTGAATTGTTCGGGCTCTACTACAATATCAGCCGCACATTGGATTATAAAAACAAAAAATCCAGTTACCTTTTAAAATTTGTGTATGTACTACAAAAAATAATTTGTTATAGTTAAAGGAATCTAAAAAGAAGGTCAAAATCAAATTACTAATACTGTTATAAAATAATAAAAGAAGAATAACAATATTGCAGAGAAAGAGAGAGAAAATTTTTATTGAATTTTGGGGTGGGTTACAATGGGGTAAGACCCCTCTATTTATAGGAGGAAAAATAACTTAGCCTCAAAGTAAAACTCTTTACAAGATAGACATTCACTCTAATTAGTATTCTATTCTTAACACTCCCCCTTGAATGTCTACTCAATAAGTAATGTGCCTCATTAAAACCTTAACTAAAATAAAACCCAATGGGAAAAAAATTCTAGAAAAGGAAAAAGAGTACACATATTTAGTAATGCGCCTATTGGTTGCCTCGTTAAAAACCTTGCAAGGAAAATCCAGTGGGTCAAAACCTTGTAAGGAAAAAAGAGTGCAACGCGCATTAACTCCCCCTGAAGAGAGCATCAATTCACATCCTTGAGCATTCGCATTCCAATCTTGTGCACCATCTTCAAGAGATCGTTGGTAGATATTTGATAAATAAATCAGCCATATTAACTATAATGAATATTTGCAACTTGAAATCATAACTCGTGATAGATATATAATGTCTTCACAAATATCGTGGAATGGCTCTTCAATATCTCCATAAAGGTATCCTCGCTATCATATTATCATGCTTATAGTTATAGCAAGATACAAATGTGCACAAATTGCAGTTTAGCATGTGGTACTTCAAGAACAAAAATTATATATGCTTTAAACGGTTTAAGTCCTTCAAGGATTGTCATATAAGTTAAGCCATATAAGCCATCTAAAGAGGCTTCAGTGCATATCAAGTTTTTTATGTCTTGCATAGACATATAAGATATCGAAAACTGTTTACACATACCATTGACTTTATACTTTCAAGTATTTGATCTACATGTCCCAAAACTACATGTCTTTCATATGGAATCAATTCAACTTGAATTGTATCTCTTCCATTTGGCCAATACTTTTGTGTCTATATTCGATAGACTTAAGATCCTCATCTATACTTAGCGCTATGATAGATGTCGTCGACAAACATGTTATATCAGTTCCAATAAATTTTCATAAAGACATATCATATAGATCTTTTCATTCATATATTCAGGTACCTGAATCTCTCATGAGATTTTATGAAGTGTTATGCCATGTGACTTTCTAGATCACTTGCCTCCTATATTATGATCACTTTGATCATTTGCTCATCTTCTTTATCAAGAAGTTCTATTTGAAACTGATTTGTCTATACGCTTAAAGCGTACCATAGATTTTGTCCTTCTAGGACTTAATATGAGCATTTGCAATGAGAATACTAGTTACTTTCTTTGGGTCAACAAATGCGTCTGGCATGCTTTGCAATATATTGCAAATGAATTATCCTTTTATGAACTTGAAGTTCATATTATCCTATTCGAGGATCTATATGTATAAATAATAATTCATTCCATGTAACTCTTTTCTCAACTTTTTATCATGTCTTCCCCTCATATTAGAAAAACTAACTTGTTTCCTCAACTTTGAGGATCCATCTTTGTGCATTATGGTATTAATGAAAATGCACAGCGCACATCAATAATAATAAGATGGAATTATTTGGTTCCTGACCCTGAACCACTTGTGAGGGGAGAATATAATATACTCTCGTATACAACGTATATCAAACTGATATATATATATATATATATATATATATATATATATATATATATATATATATATATATATATATATAGCTTTGTTCTCATAAGAAACAATCTAGCTATTAAGTGGAGGCACTCAATAAATTATTTTGCTAAACCAACTATGATGTAAACCAACTTATCAAGATGAACTATCTTGAATAGAAAATCTGGAAATTGTGCTCTAAATTGAATTATTGAGCAAGTTACCTCGCAAAACAGCATGTTGCGGGTTAATAATAATCGCACATGTAAACATCTCATAGATGCATCTTATGTGGTATACATGGCAGGTGAATGGGCCCATGTTCACCTTTGAAATTTTCAGAATTCATGGGATTTAATCCCAACTTTAGTTGGTTTATTAATTAATGAGAACAAACAATATAAGAGAATTCATAAAGAACTTTCTAGTTCTTTAATATTTACCCATGTGAATTCTCTATTATTTTTGCACAATGCTTAAATTGATATGGCTAAACTGATTATGCCAACTAAATAAATTTTCAATATTGATAAGTTCATGTTTACACCATGACATGTGCAATTATCAATAAAATTCCATGTTTATTATGATATGGGTTTTTATATCAATAAACATCCACTTTATTGTGGCATTCCTTTATTTATGTAGTACAAACTGGAGAATAAAGCGGGTAGCTTTTCGCATACATATTATTGCGCTATAAGTTGTAGTAATAGAAGATATCAAATCTTTCCTTTATTTATAGTCTCAATACAATCAGCCACTTTCGCGTGTACTTTGGAAACTGAATAAGTTTCTTTGATACTTACTACAACACAATACCTTATTGTTAATCAATTGTGTTTCTCCAAAATAGTAATAATTAGCTCTTCTAGAGCTCTCAATTAATTTTGTGCTACTACAAATTCATCAACATCCATGTGGTGAATATCTCTTTTAAAGAGAAAGTTATACCATTATGGTCATGGTCAAAATTATATGCAAGATATGTTTCTTGTATTATCGTTGTCCTTTAATAATCATATTTCCAAAATATTTTGGCGTACAATAGGTACGTGACCAATGATCATTCATGCCATAATAATGACATTATTTTCATATATCATCTCAAACCTCCTTCTAGATGTGATGTGGTATATTCACTACCACTAGCACGTTCATATTCTTCCAAGAATGAATATGTATTCATAAATTAGATGTTATCACACTCACATCTTGAATTGACCATAATCATCTATATGTGCTTTATAAAATCTCATATTGTCAAATTGATGACAAATATTACTTTCACAGAATGAAGGATTATTTTGAGAATCCTTATTATCTCATTATCACAATGATGACGATTATAATTTCGTCTATTGCCACGTCCACATCCATTGATACCTTCACGGTAATAATTTTGTCTTCTTTCAAACTTATCACATACTGCTATCACATTCTCTATGGGGAATGAGAATGGAGCAAATTCAATGGGACGGATTTTCAATTCTTTTTCCTACAATCATACGTGATATTGATCATGGCAAGCCATAGAAATTTTACCACTTCATGTGGTTATAATTTCTTACAAACTCCATTAGAGTTGCAATCAAAATTTATCGTCTTTGCTTGTATTTAAAAATAAATTATAGAATATCAATAATTTGAAAGAGAAAAGTAAAATACTTACCTTAAATCCAGAATTAATCTTGAAGGAAGTTCATAGAATGATTAACAATCGTTATGCTCAATATTATGTAAAAATTGAGCATCGTGCATGTATCCAAAGCCATAGTTCTGAATATTTATCTGACCCACACAAGACTCGATCTCAAACAGAGGTTCTCTCATCCTCAAGAAGCTCTTGGCAAGCCTTGAGAATTGGCAACGCAAACCTCTCAACTGCAGCAACATCCCCAACATTAAGAAATTCACGCAAGCCCTCCAATGCAAGATCTGTTGTCCCATCTACTATAGTGCTGAGCAATGGCAATGCCCAACCAATGAACCGATCAACTAAACTGCCAAGAATGACATGGTTCTGCCTTCCATTTGGAGCTATCGAGATTAAACACAGTACAGAACACAAAGCGCCATAAGCAGTAGCTGCTGCCTGACGCACTGAATATGACCTCGACAACTTCGAACAGAATCGACCTCGAGCAGCGGCAAGCTTCGAATTGGAATCGCCGTCGAACAATCTTGATCAGCGGCGAACTCCAAAACGGATATAACCAGGACTGATGTGTTTGGTTGATGGAGAAGAGTTGCTGGTGCGACGTGCAGCGGATGACACGGGTGGTTTTGGCAGCTGGTTCACTACTGGTTGTTTGCAGACGTGAGGGAGGGCTGGTTCCGTTGACAACGAAACTGGAGCAGCGATGAGGACTGGTGCGACGACGGGAGAGAGGGGGGTCGTTGGGAGAAGACAACACAGGGATGGTGGGTGTCTTCTTCAGCAGTGTTGCGGCTGTCTGTTCCCTAGGGTTTTGTACTTGTTTCCGTGAAGAAAGTGACCTACTGTAGCGGCTGCTCTTCTATTTAGTTTCTAGGGTTTTTCACTTCTTTATGAAGAAGATAGATACCTGGGGGATGGGTTCCTCTCTCCGATGTTGCTTAATCTTCTCAAAGAGCTTCTTGAGACGGTAGAGTCTCGTGCTGATAACGTGTTAATAAAATAATAAAAGAAGAAGAACAATATTGCAGAGAAAGAGAGAAAATTCTTATTGAATTTTGGGGTGGGCTACAATGGGGTAAGACCCCTTTATTTATAGGAGGAAAAATAACTTAGCCTCAAAGTAAAACTCTCTACAGGATAGACATTCACTCTAATTAGAATTCTATTCTTTAACAAATACAGAAATTTAGTTCTATTAATTTATAACTTACAAAAATTTAGGTTCTGGTGTAATATGAATGGGAATGTCTTATGGAAACAATATAACTTTATTTTAACACGTATCGTGCATTTTGCTTGTTTTTTTCATGCTTTTCCTCATATACTTGATAAATATATATATATATATATATAATTGGATCAATTATCACATGTATTAATTGGTTAATTACCCCCCCCCCCCCCCCTTCTTTTTTATTCTTTATTTTCTGCAATAGCATAATGTTGCGCAAAACACCCGACAATCACAGATGTAGCACACCTTTAATGAGAAATGATGATAATCCAATTATCAAGAATTAATAACTAAATTATCAAGAATTAATAACTAAATTAGAAAAAAACTTGTACAATAAAACATAGTAAATGTAGAGTTATGTCAACTATAGTCATTTTAACATTCTGTCGATGTTAATGAAAATGTTAATTGCAGTTCAGTACATTAATAGTTTTGCTTATTTAGTCAAGCAGAGTATTATTAATGTAATAAAATATCACTGCGAGTTGATGTCATATCGTATTCTTATTATTGATAAATGGAGAAAGATTTTTATACTTGATTATTATAGAACATTGTACTTAAATTTACAATGATATCAACAATTAGGGAACTACATTGCGACTAATTTATTTTAAAATTAATTCGTACGATGTGCTTTTGGAAGTTATTGCGTAATTGTAATGCCTATGTATCAAATTATGTGTCGTATTTATTTTATACACGTCTTTTAAAAGAATATTAAATAGAAGGATTTTTTTTAATGTTTTACCCTTATTTATATCTTAAAATATAATCTATTTTTGTTTAATATTTACTAGGTATTTATAGTCTTCAAGATCAATTAATATTAACGGTAAAATAGGAAAAATTAATTAATTTAATCTTGATCTTTTAAAATGATAAATAGTTTGAGAAAAATATTTTTATAAATCACGACAGATAATTTGAGATGGAAACGTAACTACTTAAAAAAAATTAAATCCACACACATTACATAAACTATTTGTAAGTAACCGTTGATTTTTAGACAAATGTTGTCGGCAACATAAAGGCTTTCCAATCCAATAAAAGTTATTGCGTAATTGATCCCTTTTTGTCTATTTATATCGTCATCATTAATACATTCACAATAATTATGTATTTGTTTAACCCAAAAATTACTTTTAAAATAAACAACTAAAATTATATTTTAATTTAATTTAAAAACAATTAATTAAATTTATATTTTACTTTGTGTAATCTGCTTTTACTGCGTGTCTAACATTTCACCGTGCCACTCGAATTTTACCAGTACACTATTGCATTTTGCAATCATTAGGTCATGAGAATGTGGGTGGACAAATTACTTCAGGATTATGGGTTTAAAATTTTAATCGTTTAAGTTAGTGAATTCATTATTAATAATTTATACATATTCAACTAATCTTTTAAGATAAATACTAATTTTTAATTAAGATCGCTATCACTATATGTTAACATTTTACCGTGCCACCCAAATTTTACCAATATAGTATTACTTTCTGCAATCAAATTAGGTCATGAGAATGTGGATGGACAGTGACAAAGTCAGAATTTCATCGAAGTTATGAGTTCGGGGTTCTAATTATTTTTAGTTATTAAATTCTTAATTAGTAATTTATACATATTTTTAAAAATTTTAAGTTAAATACAGAGTTCGAATTAAAGTTGTTGAATTGGAGCGAACCGTTCCCGCGCTCAAGCTCCCCCGCGATGGAGTCCATGGACTACTAGTTCATATATATTATAAAAATGACAAAATTATAGGCTATAGGAGCTGTGTGATATCCTTATCAAACTTTAGGACGAAAGCAACCCCATAATTATCTTTGACTTAACACGTCATATTAGACTTGGTAACTACTTTATCTACATTTGATTTGATTATTTGGAAATTTCTTGTCTTATACGTATCTTCGAAATTTAAACCGCAAACATATATAACAATAGTAAATTAATCTAAGTGACACTATATATATAAATACAAAGAATAATTAATCTAAGCAACTATGTAATAAATCTCAGTTGCAGATATTCATTCGACACACTAAAATCAAATAGATTGTAAATAGTCATCCTTGTTCTTTATTATAAAATAAGAAATAAAATAATATTAAGTCATTTTATTTATAAATATAATACATAAGTAAAAATATATTATAGAGTATATAATATAAAAGGTATTATATAAATATGAAGGTTTACATAATATAGGGTATAATAGACTTTTCAAGTAAAAATATGACTTTTGTGATAACTAGAGTAAAATAAAATAATTTTTGTATAACAAAAGAAAGAAATGTGACATTTGTGTAATGAACGCAAAATGAAATGATTTTTACGTAGCAAAAAAAAATAATTTTTGAGTAACAAACACAAAAGTTTAATAATCATGAGTAAAATTAACTCACTGAAAAAGGATGGATCAGTATATAGTCGGTGTATGCGCAAGATATAGCAAGTGTATAATCAATGTATAATGTATACACATGGATTATACACTACATGCATTCTGACCAAAAAAAATTTAAAAAAAAAAAAAATTTATGTTGTGGCTTTGTTGGGTTACAATGTGGTGTTAAAATCCCAAACGAAAAGAAAAAGAAAAGAATATTTACACGAATAATCGACCAGATTTACTATTTATTTTTTCTTACTAATATACATAAATGATATGCTAATACGGAGTAAATATACAATAATAACAAATTTACTGTGGTCTCATAAGTGGAGTATGTGGAAAATAGTATACAATTGTGTATGCAATATTACTCCTACCTTTTGAAGGTAAAGAGAGTATTTTTGAGAGGCTGTAGCTTAAGAAAAATATAATCACAATATTATTAGAAAAAATATATCTAATATATATCTATTAATTATTTTTAATTTAAGTGGCTGAATGAATGGCTTTTTAGGTTTACTCTTCAAAAAGAAAAAGAAACTATCTCACGCATTCTTATCAAAGTCTAGGCCCAAAATAGATGGCCCAATAGTTCTTTATGGTAGCTACTATATGATATTATTGCATGTTATTTTATTTATGGATTTTATTTATTTTATTTATGGTTCTTATGTTTAGATAATTCTTTACGCTATTCCTATTGGAGTTACTAATGCCCCTTTGTTGTTGTCTTTGTTTTTCCCTTTCCTTCACTGAGCCGAGGGTCGATTGGAAACAGCCTCTCTGCCCTCCGGGTAGGGGTAAGGCTCGTCTACCTATTACCCTCCCCAGACCCCATTTTGTGGGACTATACTGGGTAGTTGTTATTGTTGTTGTTTAACCCTACGGCCCTTGAACTTACCCAAACAACCACCAAATAACAAAAAAAAAATTAAATGGGTTGGCCACTTTTTAGGCAGACTATTAGAGTTTAGTTATATTTTAAATTGTAATGGCAAAGTAGCCAGTGGTGCGACACATTTTTGCCCTTAACTAAAATACGAAACATTACTCCAACAATAGGTACTTGAATCCAGAGTAACCTTGCACTATGGCCCGGGCCTGAATCAGACCGGACCGGGCCCGCGATTCTGGCGGGTCTATCAGGCTTGGTGGGCCAATCCTGGTAGTCTTGGGCCTGGTGGTACATGTAGGCCTGTGCGGGTCGGCCCGAGACCAATAGACCGCCAGGTTCGGGACCGTCAGCCGGGCCTGGGCCGGTCCTGGCGGGCCTAAACGGGCCCAACAGCTTTTTTCAAAAATAAAAAATAAAAAATCAGTAACGGCCATATTTAAAATATAGCCGTTTGGGTCGAAAATATGGCCGTTTGGAAGTTTACAAAATGGTCATTTGGCCCCCAAACTTAATATAATTATACATTTTCCATTTCTCAACTATAAATACCCCCTCATTCTTTTATTTTTATTCACCAATTCATCAATATCTCTCAATCTCTCTCAATCTTTCTACTACAATTGCTTAATTTATTGTTAAAAATTCGTGAAAAATTGTGAAGTTG
This sequence comes from Nicotiana benthamiana, assembly GCA_034376525.1. NCBI lineage: Eukaryota > Viridiplantae > Streptophyta > Magnoliopsida > Solanales > Solanaceae > Nicotiana > Nicotiana benthamiana. The sequence goes on from CM067330.1 coordinate 97,560,477, forward strand.
TTGAATTGAAGTTTTCAAGTGTTCAACGATTTTCAATTTTCAAGAAGTTGTTCGGCAATCCGGTAAACTCATTTCAACTCTTACGTTTTAATAATATATTTTTGTGTGGTTTAGTTTGCATAATTATAATTAATACGGTATTTTCTTTGAAAAAAATATTTGGTAAATGAAAAGGTAAAATCGGTAAAAGTAGTGGCCATAATACTACCCTTCCCCCGGCTCCCTGACCTACAAAAGATAAGCAAGTTGAAAGTAGTCGCCAACCTAGACGTCCTCCTCCTCATCCCGTAATGCTTGATAGTGATCACCTTGTTTTCAATTTACCGATAGTGAATTTCTACATGATGTTGCAGTAGGTGATAGATTAGATGATGAAATTATAAATGCTCTTTATCCTAATGAATCTATCTTAGAGGAAAATGAGGATGATGATGAAACCCAAACACCAGATTTAGGTGATACACCTACTAGTCCTGTTCATAACTCAAGTAATGCACCGGCCGACCCACCTGTAGAAACTCCAACTTTTAATAGACAACCTGCTAAACGTCAAGAAACATCATTAGTTTGAAATTTTTTTACTCAAGTAAGAGAACTAAATAAGGCTAAGTGTAAAACTTGTGAGAAATTACTGGTTCATAAATTTACTGGAGACCGTAGTGTCACTAGTAGTTTGACTAGGCACATAAAAACACACCCTAGAGATAAGGCTAGATTTTTTTCAAATGCAAGCGCAGCAAGAGGGGACAAGTGTAGATTCTGCGGTTAACCCTAGTACAAGTTCAAATCTAGTTCAACCAGGAATTAACAGTGTCACTGGAGGTATTATGTATTACGATCCAAATAGAGATTGTGAAGAATTATCAAATATGATTACTGTTATGTTCTTACCTTATACTTTTGCTTTTAATCCTAATTGGGTTCATTATATTAGAAGAGTTTTTAATCTTACCTATAATTGTTGGCCTCGCACAACAGTTAAGGCCGATATTTATAAATTCAAACATGAATATGAACAATATTTGCGCTATTTATTTACTCATATACCTAATCGAATTTCTATTACTACTGATATTGGTAGAAGTGGTAATGATTGTGATTATCTAACTGTTACAAGTCATTGGATAGATGAGGACTGGACAATGCAAAAACGTATAATTGCGTATAGAATAATTAATTCACGTCACACAGGTAAGTTTATAGCTAACACTGTTTCAGATATTTGTAGATATTTGTGCTTTAGCGATAAAATAATGGCAATTTCTATGGATAATGCTTCTAGCAACACTAGTGTTATAGGCATGCTTACAAAAACACTAAATCCTGCATTTACTAATATTTTTCATGTTAGATATATTTATCATATTTATCATTTAAATCTCGGTGATGGTATGCGAATTTTAAACATACAAATTGAAAAGGTTCGAATGGCTCTTAATTGGTTTTTTATTCAAACAGTAGAACTTGACTTAGAGAGTCTTTTAAAAAATGTGATGAATATGGCCTTAGAGAAAGAAATGTTCCTAAACCTTGCCCGACTAGATGGAACTGTATGTACGAAAGTTTAGTAGTTGCATATGAATATAGAAACCCAATTAATGGAACGTTTAATTCTCGGGTAGGTGGTGAGGATGATGATGAAATGCTTACTACCCAAGATTGGACAAATGTTAAAATTCTTTTAGATTTGTTAGAACATTTTCAAGTTGCTACAAATGCATTTTCTGGGCAATATTATCCTACTATTTCAAATTGTTTAGTTTATATTGTCGCACTAGCTGATTTGTTTGTTGAATTTGGCGAGGGTGGGGATATTTATGAACTTGCTATAAATGAAATAAAACAAAAATGTAAAAAATATTTGTCTCTATCCCTCATATTTTTGGTGTTGCTGCAATGTTAAATCCTATAGTGAAATTGGGAGGTACTCATTTTTTGTATTCAAATATTTATAAGGCTTTAGATCTTTCAAACGAGGAAGTTGCTACACTTGCAGATGCAAAAGAATCAATTAAAATTAATGCTCAAACAGTTTATAATGCTTATCAACTTGCCTTAGAGCATGCTAGGTCAAATATTACAACCCCTACTTCGTCTAGCTCACAATCTTCTAAAAGAGCTACAGGCTTAACAACTCTTAAATCTTGGACGAGTTTCCGGGTTCTCAAGGTGATAATTATGATGAAACTTCATATCTAAATGAGCTTCAAGTTTACTTGTCACGGGGACTTGAAAAGGAGAATCCAGACGACTATTTTGATCTTTTGGAATGGTGGAAGTCAAGAGAAAAATATTTCAGGTTCTTGCAAGGATGGCTCGAGATATTTTATTAATTCAAGCTTCAACTGTTGCATCGGAGAGCGCTTTCAGTCAAGCATACTGCAAATAGGTGGTCATAGAGCGGCGATGAGGGATAGCTCGGAAATCGGTACTTCATAGAGATTGGATCCGCGTGGAAAGAATAAACTTTGGAACTGCACACAACCGCCGATAGATGAAGCTTATGAAGAAATGATAGCGGAACTTGCGGAGGATTCGGCTTTGCCCGGAAGTGGTGATGAACAAGCTTCTTTTCCACCACCACCAACACAACCTCCTCCCAACCTTGACGGATTTATGAGATTTGTTAGAGATACAATATAAATTATGATGTAACATGTACTTTGGCACATCTTCTTTTAGTTTTTTTCTTTTAATGGTGGTATTAGTACTTTGTTGTGCTCATTCCATTGGGGGAAGGAAGACTAAGAAAGATATGCCATTTTGGGTAATAAAAATTATAAGACATACCCTTGAATATCTTTTTTCTCAATATTTATTTGTCATTATTTCAAATTATTTATAAGCTGTAATATATGTATATATATATATATATATATATTACATACAATATATACTACAAGAAAATATATACGAGAATATATATACATTATACTTAAGATATACAATATATATACTACAACAAAATATATAACTATATAAGTTAATATATATACATAAGATACATATATATAACATACAATATATACTACAAGAAAATATATAATATACATAACATACAATCTAAACTACAAGAAAATATATAAGTAATAACATATATACTACGATAAAATATATATAAGAGAATATATATACATTATACATAAGAGATACAATATATGTACTACAACAAAATATATAACTATTAAGTTAATATATATACATAAGATACAATATATATAACATACAATATATACTACAAGAAAATATATACGAGAATATATATACATTATACATAAGAGATACAATATATATACTACAACAAAATATATAACTATATAAGTTAATATATATACATAAGATACACATATATAACATACAATATATACTACAAGAAAATATATACGAGAATATATATACATAACATAAAACCTAAACTACAAGAAAATATATAAGTAATAACATATATACATAAGATACAATATATATAAGAGAATATATATACATTATGCATAAGAGATACAATATATATACTACAACAAAATATATAACTATATAAGTTAATATATATACATAAGATACATATATATAACATACAATATATACTACAAGAAAATATATACGAGAATATGTAGACATAACATGCAACCTAAACTACAAGAAAATATATAAGTAATAACATATATACATAAGATAAAATATATATATAAGAGAATATATATACGTTATACATAATAGATACAATATATATACTACAACAAAATATATAACTATTAAGTTAATATATATACATAAGATACAATATATATATACTACAAGAAAATATATAAGAGAATATATATACATAACATACAAGAAAATATATAAGGGATTCATATAAGGGAATATATATATATATTTACACACACACACATAACATGCAATATATACTAATTACTACAATAGAATATACAATAAAATATATATTATATATACTTACTAATAACTAGTATACTATATAAATATATTATATAGTATACTAATAACTACTATACAAGATATGCCTTAAAAAATTACAAAAAAAGTTTGCCAGGCCCACCAAGCCCGACCCGCTAAGCCCAGGACCATATGGGCTTAGGCCCGTCACGGGCTGGTCTCACCCATTGAGCCCACGAATACCGGGACCGTCAGGCCCGGGACTACCATAGCCCAGGCCCACGAATCCCGGGACCGCGAGGCCCGGGCCCGGGACAAAGTACACCTTATTTAAAAGTCCGAGGAAAATTTCCTATTTTTTCAGTCTTTACAAGTGTAAAATTTAAGGACGGTTCCCCGAGTTTAAACTAATTGTGTTCAAACCTTAATGGGCGAAACAATGTGAAAAGGATTCAATCGTTGTCGGGGTTTGAACTTATAAAAATTGAAATTCAGTAATTATTGTTAGGTTTTGAACCTAAAAAGTTATTTTACCTATATTACCTCTTTTAAACTCAAAGATAATATCTTGTATTTTCAGCTTGTGGAAGTTAGAACTCCATGGTTGTGTATTCTTGAGTGAAACAATGTGAAAATGATTCAAATCTCACTAGTCACTACTGGGGGTTGAACATATAAAGGTTTGAACAACAATCATGTTAGAATTTGGACCAAAATTATTTGAACCTCAGTAATTGTTGACGGGGTTTGAACCCTATGGAGATTTGAACTCTAATACAGCATGCTGGAATTTTTCCTTTGAGGGCTCTAAAGTCTGGGACCGTATATTAAGATTACACATATAGAGAGTTTTTAGAACTCTAGTATATTATGCTGGAGATTCACTTGTTAACTATTTGAAATCTAATATCGATTTTTGGAGTTCTTATGTATTTTAGATAGAGATATTTATGAGTGGCTACTTTGTCAATACAATAAAAAAATAGTAAAAATAGCATGGGCTAGCCAATTTTTGGGTTATTTAAAAATATCAGTGTTTGCAAAGTCATTGAAAAATAACCGTTATTTTGCTGCAACAGAGGCCGGTCCATCACAATACACTGGAGATCGGTGCACCTGTATACGAACTTCCAGCATATTATGCTGGAACTCCAATATGCAGAAAGCTCCAGCATAATATACTGGAGATTGAAGCCCTTGTATATGAACTTCCTACATATTATACTGGACCGATATTATAATGGAACTCTAGTAAATTGTGCTGGAATTCCAGCATACTTATGCTGGAACTCTATTATAATATGCTAGAGTTCCAGCATGCTTATGTTTGAATTCCAGTATATTATGCCGGGGTATTTTCTGGTTTTTGAATAATATTTACGTTCAAATTTATTTTTTACATAAAAAGTGGCTAAATTACGTTCACTTTTGAAATTGTGACTATTTTTGAATGACCACTTGTAAATCTGGCTATTTTTTCAAAAAATAGAGAAATTTTCATAAAGCACTATCTTTTCGTAGTAATTAGCCATCTATAGATACCATTGGCTACATTACGGATTATAGATACTTTTTTGTGATTATAAGACATATTTGATGTATTTAAGCTATTTTATTCATGAATACAGTAGCAAAAATAGGCATGAATCAAGGAAGTCCAGCTAATCAGTTATTGTATTCAAGTATATTCGATAGTATTCATGAAGTGAAACATGAGATTACAGCTAGATAGATAATTGTATTCGACCATATTCACGGCGTGAAACAAAGGATTGCACTATTTTTAAAATGAAAAGTGAATCAATTAATATAATAGACTCCCAATATAACTCAGCAAACTCAATTATAACATACAAAATTTTTTCAGTTATAAAAAAGATTCTCAATCGAAAAATACCCCAAATACATAGTAATCTTCAGAGAAATTATATAATACATCTTAATACATAAGTTATATTAATTAAAAAAATATGAATACATTCATGACATATAGAGAGACTGTATATAAAGAGACAATTAATATAACGAAATACATAGAATACAACGAAATACATTGAAATACAATATAAAAAAGACAGTGAATACATCTAAATACATAAATTATATTAATTAAAAAATATATATGAATACATTCATGACATATAGCGAGATAGTGGATACAATAAAATATATAAAATACAACGGGATACATTAAAATACAATGAGAAAACTAAATACAGTGAAATACATGGAATACAACGAGATACATTGAATTACAATAAAAAGGATAGTGAATACAATGAAATACATAAAGATACATCAAGATACATTAAAATGCTCTTAAAAAAACGCAACAGGATTTTCAAATTGCTCAACCCCAAACTTCAGATGACCTATTTTAGTCGATGATTTTTCGACGACCCATCGGATTCCAACCATGATTCCATAAGCAACGATGAGAGAAAAAGAAAAAAATGAGAAGGATCGCTAAAGAAGAAATTGCAAGCATCGGTGACGCATATGAAGAAGTTAAAGTCCCATAACTGAATTTGGCTAGTACCGCTGATAACAAATCAGAAGAAATTGCTAGCATCCACTAAAGAAGAAATTGCCAAGAAGTTAAAGTCACAAAAAATTCCTTACCATGAAAAGGAAGAAGAAGAAGAAATATACTGGCAGAAGAAAACAATCAAAATCGGAAAGGAAAATGAAGAAGAAACATACTGGAGTTTGCCATGGAGATTTTGTTGCCTTCATTAGGGTCAAGCCAGAGAGGCAGCGTAGTTTATGAGAGAGAGGACAACATATTTTTGGGCTTAAGAGTATGAGGTGATCATAAGTAAGTATTTAACTATAAAAATCAAAAGATAGTTATAGAATATAATTTATTTAAAATAAACAAGATTTCAAGAGAGAAAACTCTAGTACCCGACCAAAGAGTGTCTAGGGGTGTTCACGGTTCGATTTGGCCGGTTTTTTATTAAAACAAAAACCAAACCAATTTAATTGGTTTTTAAAATTTTAAAACCAAAACCAAACCAATTTACATTCAAACCATCAGTTTGGTTGTTGTTGGTTTGGTTCGGTTTTGTTCAACTTTTCGGTTCCTAGTAAGCTAATGATACGTAGATTATAGTAAAACAACACTACACAACAATCTGAAAATAATTTGCTAAATTTATGCTTTTTTATATATTTATTTCAGAACTGAAAGTTTATTCACCTGTTTATACGAAAAAATGAACAAAAATAATAATTAAAACTTTACTTTCTCAAGCTTTAGCTACTATGGTCTTGCAATTTGAATTTGCTTTCTTTACTTTTGTCGTAAATTTTTTTTTAAACTCTTTTATAAGGAAAAAGTACGTGTGTAGGTTAGAGAATTAAATTCTCTTAAGGAAAAGAAAATTGTCCGATTCCTTTTCTTTTGGGCTTAGGCAATATTTTAAGATATAAGTAGGATACATCAAAATTCAAAATAAGAAAGTATTTAAAATTGTTTATGAAAAGATATTAATAATTATTTATATTTTATATAATTAATCGATTCGGTTCGATTTTTTAGTTTTATATAATAAAACTAAACTTAAATAAAATATTATCAGGTTTTTAAATTTAAAATCAAAACCAATACAAATAAAAAAAATATCAATTTATTTATTCGATTTTCGATTTGGATGGATTTTTTGTCAAACCGTGAACGGCCCCAAGAGTGTCTATTTGCCAATTTTCCTTGCCAATCCATTTTGAATTTGGGCTTTGTGTAAAAGAAGGAAAGTTTGAGTCCTTTAGATACATGGCGCCCACTAATCAAAAATCATTCTTCTGATTCGCCACCTTACAATTCCACAACCCGTTAATTTTTAGATTCCACATTTCACACACAAAAGTGATCTTTTTCGAATCAAATAATACAGTAACGACCAAAACCCTACTTCCAATCCAATTCACATTCTTCATTTCTAAGGTACAGTGTTCACATTTGATATTTGATTATCTGTTCTTTTTTTCCTTTCAGGTTCCTCGCACTAGGAAATTGTAGAATCTTTACGCACATTTGAAATGAAATGGATATTTATGATCTTATTGCATTGGGATTAAAGGGTAGTGATGGGGTCCAGCCCCATTAAATTAAGTAAGGAAGTTTTCTTCCATGTCTTATTCATTTGTCAATATAGGCAGCCCACATTTTGTTTTTTCTGTCAAACTAAGCATGCTGCAGAAGAAAATTGTCAAAAGTGGCTGCCTAAGTTTGGCTATAAAATGAGAGCTTCGGCTCTCATTTTGATACACCAAAAACAAAAGAGTGAAAAAGAGTAAGATTTCACAGACAAGGTATAAGAAAATAGTATGTGAGAAAAATAGAGAGTGAGCGATATTGTAGTGAGGTGGAAATATCAAAAGAAGGTTATTTTCTTTTGAGTGTTGTAGTGGTTTTTGGAGTATTTTACTCGGACCTACAAAGTGTAAAATTACTTACTATAGTGATATCAGTTGCTTCTCCCAGGGCCGTGGTTTTTTCCCTTATTCAGAAGGGTTTTTCACGTAAAAATCTTGGTGTCATTGTTACTCTTTTATTCTTGTTAATTATTCTTGTTAATTACCGTATTTCGGTGCTACATTATTATTCCGCTTTTATTACCGTGAATATTATTTTGGTAGGGGGTTTATTTCCAACAACTGGTATCAGAGCACAGGTTCTGCTCGTTCACTATAATACTATTCATTGTCGGTAGTACTATACTCGGTGAAAAATAAAAATGTCCGGAGTAAAGTACGAGGTAGCTAAATTCAACGGAGATAACGATTTTTCAACATGGCAAAGAAGGATGAGGGATCTTCTCATTCAACAAGGATTACACAAGGTACTAGTTGCTGATGCCAAAAAGCCTGATACCATGAAAGCTGAGGATTGGGCTGACTTGGATGAAAGAGCTGCTAGTACAATCAGGTTGCACTTATCGGATGATGTGGTAAATAACATCATTGATGAAGACACTGCACGTGGAATTTGGACAAGGTTGGAAAGCCTATACATGTCTAAAACGCTGACAAATAAATTGTACCTGAAGAAGTAGTTATACGCCCTACACATGGGTGAAGGTATTAATTTTTGTCACATTTAAATGTGTTTAACGGACTAATAACACAGCTTGCCAACCTCGGAGTGAAAATCGAGGAGGAAGATAAAGCCATCTTGCTATTGAACTCGTTGCCATCTTCGTACGATAATTTGGCAACAACCATCCTGCACGATAAGACTACTATTGAGTTGAAAGATGTCACATCGACTCTTTTACTCAATGAGAAGATGAGAAAGAAGCTTGAAAATCAAGGACAAGCTCTTATCACAGAAGGTAGAGGCAGGAGTTATCAAAGGAGTTCGAGCAACTATGGTAGATCCGGAGCTCGTGGAAAGTCAAAGAATCGATCCAAATCAAAAGCCAGAAACTGCTACAACTGTGATCAATCAGGTCACTTCAAAAGAGATTTCCCAAATCCAAGTAAGAGCAAAGGTGAAACTAGTGGCCAGAAGAATGACGACAACACAACTGCCATGGTACAAAACAATGACAATGTTGTCCTCTTTATAAATGAGGAAGAGGAATGCATGCACCTGTCATGTCTAGAGTCGGAATGGGTGGTTGACACAACGGCATCTTACCATGCCACATCGGTAAGAGATCTTTTTTGCAGATATGTAGCAGGTGATTTCGGCACAGTGAGAATGGGTAACACGAGTTACTCAAAGATTGCGGGGATTGGTGACATTTGTATCAAGACAAATGTCGGATGCACATTGGTTCTAAAGGATGTGCGGCATGTACCTGATTTGCGGATGAACTTAATCTCGGGGATTGCTTTGGACCGAGATGGATACGAGAACTATTTTGCAAATCAAAAGTGGAGACTCACCAAGGGATCATTGGTGATTGCAAAGGGAGTTGCTCGTGGCACGTTGTACAAGACAAATGCAGAAATATGCCAAGGTGAATTGAATGCGGCACAAGATGAGATTTCTGCAGATTTGTGGCATAAAAGAATGGGTCATATGAGCGAGAAGGGATTGCAGATTCTTGCCAAGAAACCACTTATTTCTTATGCCAAAGGTACAACAATAAAACCCTGTGACTACTGTTTATTTGGTAAGTAGCATAGAGTCTCATTTCAGATATCGTCTGAAAGAAAATTGAATACACTTGATTTAGTATATTCTGATGTTTGTGGCCCAATGGAAATTGAATCAATGGGCGGTAACAAATATTTTGTTACTTTTATTGATGATGCTTCACGAAAATTGTGGGTTTATATTTTGAAAATCAAAGATCAAGTGTTTCAAGTTTTCCAGAAGTTTCATGCTTTAGTAGAAAGGGAGACAGGTAGAAAGCTAAAACGTCTCCGAAGTGACAATGGAGGTGAGTACACTTCAAGGGAATTTGAAGAGGACTGTTCAAGTCATGGGATCAGACATGAAAAGACAGTTCCTGGAACCCCATAACACAATGGTGTAGCCGAGATGATGAACCGCACTATCGTGGAGAAGGTGAGAAGCATGCTCAGAATGGCTAAACTACCTAAGTCATTCTTGGGTGAAGCAGTTCAAACAACCTGTTACCTGATCAATAGGAGTCTATCAGTTCCATTGGCGTTTGACATCCCAGAGAGAGTTTGGACAAATAAGGAGGTGCCCTACTCGCATTTGAAGGTGTTCGGTTGCAGAGCTTTTGCACATGTACCGAAAGAGCAAAGAACAAAGCTGGATGATAAATCTGTTCCCTGCATATTTATCGGATACGGAGATTAAGAGTTCGGGTACAGATTGTGGGATCCTGTAAAGAAGAAGGTCATCAGAAGTAGAGATGTAGTCTTCCGAGAAAGTGAAGTTGGAATTGCTGCCGATATGCCAAAAAAAGCGAAGAATGATATAATTCCTAACCTTGTTATTATTCCTTCTACTTCTAATAATCCCACAAGTGCAGAAAGTACGGCCGATGAGGTTGCCGAGCAGGGGGAGCAACCTGGTGAACTTATTGAGCAGGGGGAGCAACTTGATGAAGGTGTCGAGGAAGTGGAGCACCCCACTTAGGAAGAAGAACAACCTCAACCTCTGAGGAGATCGGAGAGGCCAAGGGTAGAGTCATGCAGGTACCCTTCCACAGAGTATGTCCTCATCAGTGATGAGGGGGAGCCAGAATGTCTTAAGGAGGTGCTGTCCCATCCAGAAAAGAACTAGTGGATGAAAGCCATGCAAGAAGAGATGGAATCTCTACAGAAAAATGGCACGTACAAGCTGGTTGAACTTCCAAAGGGTAAAAGACCACTCAAATGCAAATGGGTCTTTAAACTCAAGAAAGATGGAAATGGCAAGCTGGTCAGATACAAAGCTCGATTGGTGGTTAAAGGCTTCAAACAGAAGAAAGGTATTGATTTTGATAAAATTTTCTCACATGTTGTCAAAATGACTTCTATTCGAACAATTTTGAGCTTAGCAGCTAGCTTAGATCTTGAAGTGGAGCAGTTGGATGTGAAAACTGCATTTCTTCATGGAGATTTGAAAGAAGAGATTTATATGGAGCAGCCAGAAGAATTTGAAATAGCTGGAAAAAAACACATGGTGTGCAAATTAAATAAGAGTCTTTATGGATTAAAGCAAGCACCAAGGCAGTGGTACATGAAGTTTGACTCATTCATGAAAAGTCAAACATACATAAAGACCTATTCTGATCCATGTGTATACTTCAAAAGATTTTCTGAGAATAATTTTATTATATTGTTGTTGTACGTGGATGACATGTTAATTGTAGGAAAAGACAAGGGGTTGATAGCAAAGTTGAAGGGAGATCTGTCCAAGTCATTTGATATGAAGGACTTGGGCCCAGCACAACAAATTCAAGGGATGAAGATAGTTCGAGAGAGAACAAGTAGAAAGTTGTGGCTATCTCAGGAGAAGTACATTGAACGTGTACTAGAACGCTTCAACATGAAGAATGCTAAGCCACCCAGCACACCTCTTGCTAGTCATCTAAAATTGAGCAAAAGATGTGTCCTACAACAGAGGAGGAGAAAGGGAACATGGCTAGAGTTCCTTATTCTTCAGCAGTCGGAAGCTTGATGTATGCAATGGTATGTACTAGACCTGATATTGCTCACGCAGTTGGTGTTGTCAGTAGGTTTCTTGAAAATCCTGGAAAGGAACATTAGGAAGCAGTCAAGTGGATACTCAGGTACCTGAGAGGCACCACGAGAGATTGTTTATGCTTTGGAGTATCGGATCCAATCTTGAAGGGCTATACGGATGCTGATATGGCAGGTGACATTGATAATAGAAAATTCACTACTGGATATTTGTTTACATTTTCAGGGGGAGCTATATCATGGTAGTCGAGGTTGCAGAAGTGTGTCGCACTCTCTACAACTGAAGCAGAGTACATTGCCGCTACAGAAACTGGCAAGTAGATGATATGGCTCAAACGGTTCCTTCAAGAGCTTGGATTGCATTAAAAGGAGTATATCGTCTATTGTGATAGCTAAAGTGCAATAGACCTTAACAGGAACTCTATGTACCATGCAAGGACCAAACACATAGATGTGAGATATCACTGGATTCGTGAGAAGGTGGCAGACGAATCTTTACATGTCAAAAAGATTCACACAAGCGAAAATCCTGCGGATATGCTGACCAAAGTGATATCAAGAGACCAGTTTGAGCTATGCAAAGAACTTGTCTGCATACACTCAAACTAGAAACTGCGGTGTTATCCCCTCTAGATAAATGGGACTGGAGGGGGAGATTGATGGGGTCCAGCCCCCTTAAATTAAGGAAGAAAGTTTTCTTCCTTGTCTTATTCATTTATCAATATAGGCAGCAGCAACCACATTTTGTTTTTTTCTGTCAAATTAAGCATGTTGCAGAAGAAAATTGTCAAAAGTGGATGCCTAAGTTTGCCTATAAAATGAGAGCTTCGGCTCTCATTTTGATACACCAAAAACAAAAGAGTAAGGTTTCACAGACACGGTATAAGAAAAAGTCTGTGAGAAAAATAGAGAATGAGCGACATTGTAGTGAGGTGGAAATATCAAAAGAGGGTTATTTTTCTTTTGAGTGTTGTAGTGGTCTTTGGAGTATTTTACTCGGACCTACAAAGTGTAAAATTCCTTACTATAGTGATATCAGTTGCTCCTCCCAGGGCCGTGATTTTTTCCCTTATTCAGAAGGGTTTTCCACGTAAAAATCTTGGTGTCATTGTTACTCTTTTATTCTTGTTAATTACCGTATCTCGGTGCTATATTATTATTCCGCTTTTATTACCGTGAATATTATTTTGGTAGGGGGTTTATTCCCAACAGGTAGATGTTATTGTTGTAAATGACATATTAGGAATGGATTTTCTTAGTTTGTAAATCGAATTCCATATAATTGAGCCTATTTAATTTATGTTTTCATAATTGGATGATTTCAAAAAATTTCATTTCTCTGTCAGTTAATTTGCTGTTTCTCAATGTTCTCAAACTTTCATTTTATGTATTTATCAGTTTAACGCTCTTTGCTGAAACAATTATATTGTATATGTAAAAAATTATACTATGAATATATAGGTCAGACATTTCTTTTTGTATATATATAATACATCTTGAACATCCTGCATAATTTTTGGTTTCGCCACTGATTGACATGCATATTATTTGATCGATTCAGGTTATTACTATGGCTGACGAGAATGTTGCCAACGGGGAGGTTTTTGATGATGCAGTGGAGATCGAAGGAGAGGTGGATTCTGAGGGTGCATTGAAGACCTCTCCTTTGACGCAGAAAATAGCTGCCTTAGAGCAAGAGAACAATCAACTTTTTCACGAGAACCAAGTCGTCAAAGAAAGGCTTGAGAAATTGAAGCACTCGATAGAGGAAATAGAGAACGAGAAGGTTGAGTTACAGAAGAAGGCAGATAAGTTTGAGTCGGAGAATAAGGCTTTAGGATCAGTAGCTGCCCGAGCAGCAGAGCTCGAGGGCGAACACTCGCGACTGCAGCACGATCTCATAACTGCGATGAACGATCTAGAAGAATCGAATTCGGAGTTGTCGAAACTGAAGCTGGCTCTGGGGGGTTGAAGAGTAGTGATGATGAGAAGAGTGGGAAATTGAGTGCCATTGAGAATGAAAGGAATTTGTTATTGTGAAAGTCGAAAAGTTGGAAGCTAGTGGAAATGATCAGAGGGCTGAAGCAGAAGTGAAGGAGAAAGAAATTAGGGGCTTAAAGAAGAAGATTGAGGATTTGGAGGCTGCTGTGATGAACAATGAGGCATGGAAAAAGGAGAAGGAGGCGCTTCATATGGTGAAAGATGAGTTGGAGAAGAGGATAACGGAGATGATGGGTAAAGTGGCTGAGTTGGAGAAGAAATTAGAGGAGAAGGAAACGTTGATAAATGAAAGAGATGTTGACAGCAATGTTAATGGAATTCCAGGAGCGGAGAATAAGGCTGGATCTTCGGTTGTAAAAGCAGACTTGACAGTGGTGGCTGTATCTTCAGTTGCTGCAGTTGCTATTGTAGGCATTTTGTGCTATCTTCGATATGCAAGAAAACCATAAACTGAGAACTTGGTCTTTATCAGGTCGAGTTTTTTGTCTGACCAAGTTATGGATTTTACAATTTTGATAGCACTTTGGTTATGCTGCGCTTTCTTACTTAGCTTTTTGTCTCACTTGACACTAGATTCGATGTTGGCTAGTGGCCAGGAACTACGTTTTGTTTGTGAAAGTGGACAAAGCAACACATTTCTGTTAGTACTTCTCTTTCTGCGAGTTTTTATCGCAACCTTTTTTTTCCATTTAAACAAGGTTTGTTGGTGTAACCATTCAAAAAAAAAAAAACATCTGTATTGCACTTCAATACAGGATTCATATATAGTGCTTGTCTCAGATAATTGAGTTCTTATATAACTCTCCTTTGGTTGATTATTTTGGCTGCCTGAAGTGTTAATGCTCTGTTGCATTGAAGCCAGATTGTTGCTTTTGCAATCTTATGACAATCTTACGGGGATTTTCCTTCTGATCGGTTTAATGACTGATGCCTGTCTTCTTTGTTAAATAGCTTAAGTATTGGGAAAACTAGAAAGAGAACCCTATTTCAGTTTTTTGTACCTATCTTGTCTAAAGTGACTCTGACCTGATAAACGAGGTGCTGCAATGAAGTTGCTGTGCTCTGATATCTTCGATTGATCTTTGCCTTCATTTCGTAGTTGTGTTGATGGTGGTATAAAAAAAGGTCTTTGCAGCAGTAAGTTAAGCACTCCCTACCCCCCTCGGATTTCTTTTGTTTTTTCTTTTTGTGGAAGGGTGGCTTTGAATTACTCATGCTTAACCATGTTACTGCAACCAAACTGATACAGAAGGAAATTTTCTCCTGAAACCTCTTGAAATAAACAGGTCTGATCTGAGTGAATTGCTGTCTATTTTGTATGTTCATGCCTTTCTACATTCAATATACGTATTAGTGTCAAGAAGTGTTTCACCGTCGCAATAATTGAAACTCAATTTATAGAGTGGGTGATGTATCATAGCTTGCTAATTTATGTTGGCCAGTGTTTTTGCTAACACTACAGCTTTCTTTTTTGGCTATCTTCCTAGATGGTTATATGCATGTGACATTCCCTTGCTTGTTGTGAGCTTGTTTCCTTTGAAATGCACTAGTAATTTATGCACTAGTCATCCTCTCATTTGCTAAATTTTTTATAAAGTTTTTGGCTTATGACCTCTCTTGAGATGTTTGCCTTGTCTAGCTGAAGTGCTATGTAACATCACTCTTTGATTGAAATCCCAAGAGGATGGTGCACAAAGAGTGAAACTAGTTTCATTCTTGAAAAATGATCTATATAGTTGAAGATCTCAGAAGGGGAGTCTTCGAGCAATAGTAAAGTTGTCTCCGTGTGACTTACAGGTTACTGATTCGAGCTGTAGAAGCAGTCACTTATGCTTGTATTAGGTAGATTGTCTAATCACATCCCTAGGGTGCGGTCTTTCCTTGAATCTTACGTGTATGCAAGGTGCTCTGTGCACTAAACTGTCCTTTCTATAGTTGAAGATCTTAGAGATGGGTTCTTATGCATCTTTCTCTCGTAAACACTCGTGTACATATCAAAAACAACATTAGCAGATCCGCGTAGTGTTTTGATGAAAATTTCAAGTATTAAAGATTAATAAACAAGTAATATAAAAGTTAAAACTTTTAGACAATTATAAAGAAAATGATTTTTGTCCTACATAGTCGGGAGGAAAATCATTTCCTCCCTGCTGATAAAATATTTTCAAGCACCAAAAAATAATTTTTATATGAAAAATATTTCTAAAAAATAACTTTTATCATACCAAACACATAAACTTTAACTATTGTCACAACGGTAAGTCGAACTAACTAAAAGAGTAGACTGGGGTTCTAGTAGCCCTCAGAAGAACCTTAGGCTGTTTAAGTTATGGATCCAACACTAACAATCAATCTACCATCGGGCTGATGCAGGTTACGAAGTTTATGCATTTATACAGTAATTTTAAATTAATAATTATAGAGACACAATCAAATATTTATATATACACATACAATTGGAACAAAAAGGTATAAGTTCACGTAAATCCGTATCTATGAGCGAGGTCCGCCCCGGTCTAAGTCAATACAACAACAACAACAACAACAACGACTCAGTATAATCCCACGGGGTTTGGGGAGGGTAATGTGTACGCAGACCTTACCCCTACTCTGGGGTAGAGAGACTGTTTCCAAATAGATTCCCCGGAATACTTCCCTCCAAGAACTTCACATCTTTCTCTGGGGAGACTCGAACTCACAACCTCTCGGTTGGAAATAAGGGTTGCTTACCATCAGAGCAACCCCCTCTTGTCTCTCTAAGACAGTACAACCATCATCAATTACCCGAGTCTAGAGTCAACTATTTATATGTAGTTGGGTACAATAGAGTGAATTCATCATATAATAGCAGGTGCATGCGCATTTATTGGTTTGTTCTTTAATGTAAATAAGTTAATATAACAACAACTACCCATTAATATCCCACAAAGTGGGATATGGGGAGGATAAATAAGTTAATAGTAAGAAAAATTATGTATGTAAATACATAGTGGGTCGTACGGTATCGAGGATGAAGAATATAACCCCAAGATAACTTGGATATTATTTTATCTCGTATTTGATTAGAATTTTCAATTTTGAATTAATTCTAAGATTATTTTATATCATAATTTGACTTTATAGCATATTGAATGTGAAATTACAGTACCTGGACTGGCTAATAATGAATAAAACAAAACAAATGACAAATGATTTTTCATTATTATATTTTTTTTGTATTTATCGAAAATAACATTTCTATCACACAGTAAGATAATGTATACTTTCTAATTTCTCGAAATCTTGTTAGATTAAATCAAATACATTATTATTATTGCTGTATAATTTTGTCGACAAAACTAGACGATCCCTTTACCTTTATCCTATAGGAGGTATTTTTTTCTTTCATAATATTAGAAAATAAAAATGCTGGGAGTTTTTTCCAAGTAGCCAAGAATATAAGTACCGAAACAGTTTCAGTTTCTGAAGTTTAAATGGGTGTTTGGATATAAAATTGTAAAATTTTAAAAAATTTCAAGTGGAGATGGTATTTAAAAATTAAAGTTGAATATAAATATAATTTTATATTATTTTTAAATTTTTGTGATTGTTTTGAGTTAAAATTTTAAAAATAAAAATTTTATGAACGAATGCTAATTTAAAAAGAAAAAAGTAATTCTTTGGCCTACTTTTGAAAATTACGAGCGCTGCAGTAGCAGTTTCAATATATTATTATTCCCTATGCAACTTTGGCTCCCTTTTCTCTTCCTCGTATTTCGTGCACCATGAAAAACCCCTTCTTAAACCCCAATACATACATGATAAGACTCAACCCAAAAGCTAGCTTATAAAGTGAGGATTGCCCAAGCCATATAAGGAGACCAAGGATCTCAAATCCCTCCGATGTGGGACAACTTAACACCCCCATCACGCCCAGGCCCACTGATACCATAATAAGAATTGACCTACAACTCAACAACACACACAGAAAAAAGAAAAAAGAAAAAAGAAAAGAAAAAATAGGAGAAGTGTTTCACTGTTAAAACTGTCTCTGCCTTTAATGGAACAAGACAAATAATTAAAGAGAAAGAACAAATCTTTTTTCAAGATAAGAGAGAGAGAAGGAAAGAGTGTGTGTATGTGTGTTTTAAGATCTGTTTGAATGCATTTTCTCACGCTGTTATTTCTCCTTTTTATTTTTGTGAAAACACTTTGACCAGTTAGGGTTTGTTTGGACCAAAACTAAGTTCTTTGGCCATGGCATTGCTACTGCATTTTTCAGGAAGATGGTTTTCCCCCCTACAAAGGTAAAGGACAAACAACCTCTTTTTTTTATTTTAATTTTTTTGAACTTATTAATCTTCAGGAAATGAAGGGAACTCATAAAACTCATTTCTTGATTTTGTGTTCACTTTTTTTTGTATGTGTGTGTGTTTTCCACTTGGTCCATTCATTATGTCTAAAAAAATAGTTTTTTTTTTCCCTGAATGGGAAATTTAAGGAGCTTCTGTTCTTGCTTTAGCATTTGTTTTCTTCCGTGTTATGGTAATTTTTCCAATTAGAATTCATTATATTATCCTGTATCTTCTATATATAGTTGAGGCACCCAACAAGGGTCATGGTGGAGTGATAATTAATTCCTTCATGCTTAACCAGAGGTCTCGAGTTCGAGTCCAGTCGCCTTCGTTAGTGAGCGCTTTACCCTCCAATGTGGGACTTTTCGGCCGAATGTGGATTAGTCGGCCCCAATATGGATACCGGATACTGGGTGAGAAATTAAAAAATATATATATGAAGCAGAAAGATTGAATCTTGATATGCACATTTTGTCTCAGAGCAGGCACTTATGTAGTGAATGGAACTCCTAATAGATATATTAGTTGGATGAGATTGACTTTGAGGTTTAATTTTGAGTAAGATATCTCCTCCACCTTCCCCTACCTTCCCCGGGGAGCCAAGAGATCAGCTATTAAAGTGAGGAGCTTTATAGCAGTGAGGTTATAGGTTTTGCGATTTAGTTATTTGAGCATTCACCTTTTTAACAAAATTAAAGAAGGTGCATATAGTTTTTCCACCTGGCATTGCAGGCTATGTTGCTCACACTCTCCGAAAATGTTGTCGGGTGCGTGTCAGATCCTCCAAAAGTAGTGCATTTTTGGAGGATCCAACATGGGTGCAACAACATTTGAAGAGTCCGTGCAATATAGATTGTAGGGAATTCATAGATCTGAGGGTGTCTTAGGTGAATATCATCTAGCAGTGAATATTTCTCATAATTCCCCTATAGCTGATATAAGCGTGTTCACAAGATTGACTTTTCCTGATAAAAATGAGTTTTCAAAGGATCAATAATTAAGGTAGATCCTCATTTTGAGGTTAAAAATTTCTGTCGGTGAAGGTCAAAGTTCCCCTGTTGCTACTTGCGCTCAGTGGTGAAGCCAAAAATATCTCCAAGGGTGTTCAAATTTGAAAGAAAAAAAAAACTTCCGACAAAGGGTGTCCAATATAGGTTTTATATCTCTAAAATTAATATTTTACTTATATATACGGTGTAATTTTTTGGCAAAGGGTGGTCAGTTGACCCTCCTTTGCTAAAGGTGGCTTCGTCTAAGCCTGTGCTGGTGGGAGAAGTTGAAGTGCGTGTAAGCTGGCTCAGAAATCGGACACCATTGTAATAAAAAATCTCCCCTGATGCATATAATCTTTAGTCGCAAAGGACGCCATTGTTATTTTAATCTCCATAGTTCAATGTGACACTTGGTGCTGAAATATTCTGTACCTGCAGGTCTAATTCTGAGATAATGGTGGCAAAAATATGCAAAAAGTTTAGTTCTTTACAGTTTATTCTGTAAAGTTGACATATTTTCAGAGATCATACATTTACTTACTGTGGAATTAGAGGAAAGTCATTCAAATAAAGAAAAGAGTCACATAGGTTGAGATGATAAGGAAGAGGCAGATAAAATCCAGAGCTTAAATTCCTATGCTTGCCCGTTTAGGTGTATATCATATAATTCACATTGCTCATGCATATATTAATCCTGGTGGAGTGGTAGTTTTTTGTGCTTAGAATTTCATGCTTTCTTTTCTAGGTATTGACTACTAGTGAGAGACCTTTCAGCTGGATGCCTAAGGCTACTCCATTCTCATTTCTCTTCATGAAACCATTCAGCCTAAACATGTCATGTCGGAAAAATTGCTACTTGAAATCTGTTTCAAGTATATGCAGTGAGGACTTTTTGAGGTAATTATTGTGGAAGTAGGGGTTGGATTCTATAAGAAGGAATAAAGAGCCGTTGCTGTTCAGGAGCTAAGACGTGAGGAGGATTTAGAATTCATATATCATTAGTTGCAGTGCTGGACAGTTGAGTTATCTTTCTTTTTGTTTTCAATCTTCCGGAAGTTGCAGGGAATGAACAGATAAGAGAATAATGAGGAAAAAGAAGAGGCAAAAACATGACTAACGAGTCCCTTTGCTCTTAGGAGGTGGAGTTGAAGAACTAGACACATCTCTTTAAGATGGTTGGGTGGCATTTTCAAAGCTTAACTACAAGATACATGAGGGGTTCTAGTGATCCATCTTGAGGTCTTAAATGGAACCTAAAAGCCAAAGGCAAACTGCAACATTATATTACTCCAGGCTTTAAATATCTTACTGAAGATACTATTAGGCTACCGCGCCCTCCCCTCAGGTTTTGATCTGGTAGCAAGAGCACAACACATGCTACGTGGGTTAGACGCACGTCATGAGTTCAAACCCAGCTGCAGACAAGAGCACACAAAAGCATGGTATTATAATTACCATATACCGCTGTCCCTCGGGGATTTCTCACATTTAAGAATAAAATTAGGCTTTGATGAGGATAAACTTAATAGTGTTGTGAAGCAAGGTGCATAACTTTGTACTGCTGGATGCTTAATCCATATATTTTTCTTCTTGAAGATGAAGTGTTCCCTTTTCAACTGCTCAATCCCAATGGTGTTTCGATCTGATGCTGTTCCAACTGTTGATTTCTGACTGTTTCTTGCTATATTTTCTGCAGGTCGGATAGAGAAGTAGGAGTTGAGTTTGCTTCAGAGGTTTGGAGCTGGTCAGCTGTTAAACCGGGTTGAACTTCCTTCTGATTTTCTGGAACATGTGAACTAATTATATTGTTAGTTAATTAGGGAATGAAACCATCGGTCCGCGAAGCATATCAAGCTTTGTATCATATTAACAATACCAGTAATGATTCATAGTGCGTGAAGTATTTTTTGGCATACTAAAGCTACTCAGGTTTATATTATCTGAGTTTTGATCTAATCCTATTCAAACTTCAATCAGGATCTTATGCTCAATTAGCGTGGAGGTCTATGATTACTTCATATTTTACGCGTATTGTATATCCAATTTCCTGCTTCTTGTTACTCTTTCTTTTTTATCTTTCCGAGCCTTTTTATCCGTTTATCTTTTTATCTTTCCTTGAGTCGAGAGTCTACCAAAAACAGTCTTTCTATTTTCTCAAGGTAGGGGGGTACGATCTGTGTACATACTATCCTCTCCAAACCCCTATGTACTTACTAAATTTGTGGGTATTTATGACTTTGTCATACATATTTGTGTCTGAGATGAGATTGAATTTAACAGCATGGGTTAGTGAGAATTCATATATCCAATCTCAATTTACTTGAGATTGAGACGTAGTTGTCAAACTCAAAACATATTTGCTGAAAGCTATGATAAAGATTTCGGCCAGGGGCGATATATACTCCTGTACTATGAAAAAATATTTAAATATATTCCTCATTATACGTTAAGTCTAAATATATCCCTGTTATAATTCTATTGGTTCATTATACCCTTCTTCGGCTAAGTTTGTTCAAGGTGAAATTTTTTCTATGTGGCGCTGATATTTGATATGGCATGCCACCTCAACGCTCCTAATCCATGTATAAAAGAGTAAAATTTGAAATGCAATATTTTTCACGATAGCGGTATGGTGGCAATAGTGGTAGATGGAAGAAAATTTTAGTGGTGGAAAAAATTTATGGAGAGGTAAAATGGGTTAGCAACGGTGAGGTGGCAAGCTACCTCATCAAATCTTAGTGTCATGTAAAATTGGATGTTCACTTTGGACAAACTTAACGAAAAAAGGTATATATGAACAAATACTACAACGACGAAGGTATATTTAGATTCAAAGTATAATAAGGGTATATTTAAACCTTTTCTGATAGTATAAGAGTATATTTGTCCCTTTTCGGTAAAGATTTTAATGCTACAAACTCTAAGGATTCCATTGTATTAGCTTTGATATTATTACTCTTTATTTGTTACTATTTTTCAATTGTATTAATTACATTATAATGCCTATTCAGTACTATTCTTATACACTATAAACCATGACATTGGCAAACTAAACAACCCATAAAAAAATAATTTCAGCACTATTAATACACCATATAAAATACTATTCTTATACATTCTACCAAACGACCTCTTAGATTTTAGTCACTACATTTCGAATAAAATATCCTGAACCAGAAAAAAGCTGATTTGTGGATTTGTTTTTGTGCTCTACGTGAGTTAATCCTTTGTTTCGCCATTTACTATCATAATAAAGAAGCATGTAATTTTTGGATACAATATATCACTACTAGGAACGTAATAAAGAAATTATTTATATTTGATAATCGAAAAAATAGATATAATTTATATATTTTTTTTGTATATATCATTTTTCCCTAAAGAAACCGTCCAAACCGTCCTATGTTCAGCTCCCAGACACACTCTTAAGATTTGATTTTGAACTAGTGCTAATATATTTTTTAACTAAAACAATAATGTTTTCTAACAATTAAACAATAGCATAGTTGCCTAGTTGGTCCTCTTGGGCTCATATAATATATGCGGTCAAACCTTTTTATCAAAGTTATTAAAGCTATTCTTTATGACAACATTGTATTGTAATGACCATTTTTTTTAAATCAATCTTTTACGTTATATTATAATATATGTTTTCTATAACAATAATATACCATAAAAATTTAAAAAGTTCAAAAAATAAAACTGTTATAAAGAAATTTGATAATACATCATAATTTGTAGTGTTTAACTCAGTTTTAGTATATAGAGTAAACCGCCCACAGTATGGTTCAAGTTAAGAAGATTGCATAAACGGTATTAGCACAATTAATAATCACTTTATTATTTTAGAAATCCATTTGCATAATTCCTCATGATTATTTTTTTGAGAAAATTTCACTTTATACCTATTAAATTTAAATTATTTACCTTTAAATATTTATACTTAAACTATTTAATTTTTCTACTTATGCAATCAATACTATTTACCGGCCCAGATGATTTAGTAATTGCAACTATGAGCTGAATCAGGATTAAAGCTTATTGCTACAAGAAATTCCAATCAAACTTCAACAAGAATAGGTATCTACTAAATGAAATTCGATGTTTCAAATAATAACGCGTCTCCAATTTTAAAGATTTCCTTTTTTTTAAAAAAAAAAACTTAATTTAAAAGACGAGTTAGGTTGTTCTATTTTTTGTTCTCCCTTTTGGTTCTTTTTCTTTTATTCGTTTTTTGTTCAATTAATTAATTTTGTTCCTGAAAAATTCAAATTTATATATTTATAAAGAGAAAATTAGCATGCAGTCGAATTTGAGGCATTCGTATAAATAGGTATTCAGTGTGTTCACAAGGTTGAAATCGAGCACGTTAAACTTCTTTAGTATCTCTTTTCTATAGCTTTCTTAAGAGATAAAAGTTACATATTTTTGGAGATTTATTATACAAAAATTTAAATCCACCATTGACGGAACTTGAAGTTTGAAACTCATAACTTGGTTTGTTTGAGTTTTTAATTATTTTGATCCGATCCGTATTGGTTAGTTTAGAAAATTGATTGGAGGTTGTAGCTAAAGTTTTAGTCAATTTGGTGGAGATTTTATAGTAAATTTTAAAAATTTGGGTTGAAATATAGTTAAACTAGAGAAGAAGACAAATTTGTATTGTATACCCAAATAGAATATAAATATACCATTTTAGTATACAATTCATTCCAACTATATACTCTATTAGTATATCTATATATTATATTGATATCATATGCTAGTTGAATTATTTTTTGATTGTATTAGCTCCATTTAATTAGTACAAATACTTAATTTTCTTTTAATAACAGTAATATAGTAAAATATCTTGAAAGACCTTATTATATTAATATGTCGTACACTACTTTTTTATTTTTCTCTTTATGCATGTGTGTTATGTAATAGTAGTATAGTCATATAGTTGCTGGAAAGTAACTAGTAAAATTGTATACCATGTTGGTATAGTTATATGCCATATTGGTATCATATGGTAGTTTGAACATTGTTTTGGTTGTTTTAGCTGCATATTAAGTGAATTATTTATGAAATTATTTATATCAACATGAGTTGCAATAATGCTGGAATTTTTGTGTGCCAATGGACATAAATTATGTGTATTAATAGTTTTTAAAGTTATATGCAATTGTTGGAATGACCCCATACAACTATATACCCTATTAGTATACGAAATGAGCAAGTTGTTTTGTGAATATTTAGCTTGTTTAACGAGCATGTAATTTTTTCAAACTTTTATTGCGTCCTTTAGTGTTTTGGTAGAGTAGTATAGTCGCAGATAGTTGTAGCAATATTCTAGAGAAATCATATGCTCTGTTGGTATACATATATACCATATTGATATCACATGGTACTAGAAGTCTTTTTCTTTATTTATACTTTTGATGTATTTTTTAATATTTTATTATTATTTTTATTCTAACTAGTATATATGGAGATTTGGGTACCGTAGATTATATTTTCTTGCTCTATAACTGGTTGTATTACTGCTAATGGTAGAGTGTATATTGATATATATAGGAAAAGAGATCAAGGTTTGCATGGTAATCACGTGTTGATTCTTAGAATCTGATTATGTAATTTATGGTGCTTAATAGCAGTCAATGTTATATTTAGTGTATTAAATCAAGTGACAATTGATATTATTTCAATTTAGTAATTGAAATTTAAAAATGAAAAAGAAAAAAGATATATTTTACTAATTATATTAAAAAAAGTTGAACAAATATTTATTATACCAATTATTTTTCTTATTGTATAAAAAAAGAATAATAAAAAACAGTGAATCCGGTTAATGAAATTAGATTATGAAGAGAAAAAGAATATAAAAAAATAGAAGTTAAATAAAATTAGAAAAGGAAAAAAGAAAAAAAAGAAGAAAACGAGAAAAAAGAAATGGAGAAAAGAGAAAAAAAGAAAAAAAAAGGAATACTAAAAAAGGAATTCTCGAGTTGTTGTTAGTTGAGATTGGCCAAGAAGCAGCAAGATCCATAGTTGAAGAGACAACAAGAGCCGTGATCGAGATATCAATAAAGGTCGAGGTTGAGCATTATTAATAGAACTATAGGATGTTGAAAGCTCCCTACGATTATAATATTAGGGATTCATAGGAACATATCCCATATAATAGAAAAGAGAGACAATGACAATGGCATGTGATATTCATTTTGTAAGAATAAACTTTGACAAAAAGGCTCTCTCTCCTGCTAAGATACAAACACCATATTTTCATTAAGATTCTTGTCTATACTATTTTATACTTTTCCATTAGATCTAAGAATAACTCGAATAATAAAGAATTTATCTGTTAATCATCATTGTCAAGTGGAACATATGTCTATTTCTTTCTTTATTGGCTGAATTATTCATTCTATTTACTTAAAAATTATTTATTGTAATTAAATTTGGAATAATATAATCATGAAGGAACATAAAATTTACGTGACTTTTTTCCATCTACGTCGGGGATAGAATGGCAACCCCATATCTTTGTTAACGGAAGGTAACAAATACCAAATAAAATAATCGATGTTAGAGGTGGAAAAATAGTCAAAAAATAATAATAATTAATCATCCGTATTATTTTATGAAAAAATGGGTTGGATAATGAATTACTTAAAAACGGCTCGAATATAGATAAAGAACCATATTATCCACTTAGAAAATGGTTAACCAAATGGATAACCAATAAATAACTAATGTGTTTAACTTTTATATTTGTAAAGTCTCAAATTGGAGTTCCTCGAATTTGGAAGACTATGAATTCTCTCATAAGTGATTATATTTAAGAAGTCAGGAATACTATGAATATCCATATTATCCGCTGGATAATTCTGTTTTTATCCGTCTCAAATCCGGATCGGGTCAGATAATTTATCGTTTTTTAAATTACTTATTTTACCCGTGTATATCCAACCCGACCCGGTTAACGCCCCGAATCGAGGTGTATGTAAGCTGGTCTATAACAATATTATTATGTGTTAACAAAGGAATTATATGAATAGATTTGACCAGCTAAATGCAATTCTATAATTGGTTGACTTTTTCTGGGGCGGCACAATGACTTGTGACAAGTTATTTTTGTTGTTCTAATTAAGTTATTTCCCCATGAAAAGCATATAAGTAAGCTTTATGACACGTCCCGTGTCTATTCCGCCCCAAATCTGCATGCAGACCTGTCCAGCACGCGCCCAGCGCCCCATCACACGCCAGTGCTAGCACCCAGCACGCGCCTACGCCCAGCGCTCGCGCCCAGCACGCGTGCGCCCTGTCGGCCAACGGCTATAATCTGCCAGCCATGCCCAACGGCTAGGCAGCCAGCTGTGCCCAATGGCTAGTCTGCCAGCAACAGTCCAGACTGCCCCAACAGCCATAAACGGCTAACCAAACGGCTAGTGCCCCTTTTGTAGATATTAGGGACTTGTATAAATAGCTTAGCACTTAGCCATTTTTAGGAATTTAGGCATATATTCAGCCAGGCATTCATATACATTGTATAGCATTCTCAAATGCAATACAAGCTCATTTCCCTCTATACTTGCTGTGTTTGCTGACAAACGTCCCTTAGTACGATTTTAGGCAACAAGGCTTACTAGACTTTGCCATAATTCCGCAGGCAAAACCATCTTAGCGCCGTACGACACTTAGCTTGAGTTCTAAGGCCGTAACAAGATGGTATCAGAGCAGGTTCTAAGT
Organism: Nicotiana benthamiana; assembly: GCA_034376525.1. Classification (NCBI taxonomy): domain Eukaryota; kingdom Viridiplantae; phylum Streptophyta; class Magnoliopsida; order Solanales; family Solanaceae; genus Nicotiana; species Nicotiana benthamiana. The sequence continues at coordinate 97,587,547 of CM067330.1, forward strand.
ATAAACAATGGCCAGCGACGGAGAAGTTTTTGCATCCTGCAGCGCCGAAGTCCTTGCAAACGTTACAAGAAGATCCAAGAGCAAAAAGACAACCAAGAAGGTAGGAAAAATGCCAGCAGATCCTGTCCCAAGCGATGCTGCCAACCTTCCAACAACAGAAGTGAGTGATTGAGAACGAGAAGAGTTACCAACAAATATCACTCCAGAGTTGGAATTGGTTACCAGGGTCGAGAGTGCCCACAGATCAGCCGAAGTGCTGGGCCATCGCTTCAACAAGTTCGAAGGCGACTATGAATCCTTCAAGGAGTCTTTGCTCGAGGAAAATGACAACATTCGCAAAGACATCGACGAGCAGCAGGAAGCATAGGCGAAAGCGCAAGCTTCCATCGAAAAGCTCACAAATCTGGTAGAAGCCTTGAGCGCCAGATTGAATAAGTTCGAGGAGGCTGCACGCCAAGAGAAACATGCTGCTCCGATCATAGAGCGCGAAGTAAGGATCGACGCTCCCAAGCCACCCATCTTTAAAGGCGTTCGTGATGCCCAAGAAGTTGAGAGTTTCCTGTGGCACATTGAAAATTATTTCAAGTGCAGCAGAATAGGCACTGACGAGATGAAGATCCAAACTGCCGTGATCTACTTGACGGAGAACGCAATGCTGTGGTGGAGACGCATGGATGCGGACATCGGTAAGGGACTTTGCACGATCAGCACATGGGAGCAGTTCAAAGCAGAGTTCAAGAAGATGTTCTTTCCCAACAATATCTTCGATGAAGCCATGAGGAGGTTACGAGAATTGAAGCACACGGGTTCCATAAAGGCCTACACAAGGGAATTCACTACCCTTACGCTTCAAATTCCCGAACTCACCCCCAGAGACTTGTTGTTCTATTTCAAAGATGGACTACAAGGCTGGGCCAAAACTGAGTTGGAACGGCGACAGGTTTCCACTCTTAATGAGGCTATCTCACAAGCTGAGAGTCTAACTGACTTCAAGCAGGACCGCGGTACGGTGAAAGAGGTACGAAGTAACCATGCTAATAGCGGGGGGGGGGGGGGGGGGGACGCGAAAGAAGCAGAGACACCCATTTTTCCAGGAAGTCACTTAGACAAGGGCTTGCCGAGAAGGCGAATCAGCCACACCAGCAGCGCAAGGAGACAAAGTGCTACATTTGCGGAGGGTCGCATTGGTACACAAAATGCCCTCAGATGAAGAGCATTGGTGCCATCATAAAAGACCACCAACAGAAGGAGGTCAAGGAACAAGGTAACAGTTCCGAGAGCTCCGCATATGTAGGCATGATCGGACTTTGCGCTACTACCTCTCATCCTGCCGGACAACTGAAGGCTTTCCCCACATAGTGCGTGGACATGACCATCAACGACAAATCAGTACGTGCCTTGGTGGACACTGGAGCAGAAGCCAACTTTATGACCCAGACGGCAGCAAGAAAATTGGGTCTTACATACAGCTCAAGCGAGATTCGGCTTAAGATGGTCAATGCCCCACCAACGCCAATAAATGGTATAGCCAGCGGCCTAAACATCACCTTAGGCAACTGGCGAGGCAAGACCAATTTTGCCGTGGCTCCTTTGGACATTTTCGAGGGTGTACTTGGTCAAGGGTTTTCCCGCCAATGCCCTTTGGCTCCTTTGGCTCCTTTTGTTTTGTTTTGTTTTGCTTGTGTTTCTAATTTTACCTTTGTTTTCGTAATGCAGCTTTCCCTCTTTTTATCCTACACGCCGAGGGTCGTTTGGAAACAGCCTCTCTGCCCTTACGGGCAGGGATAAGGCTCGTCTACATATTATCCTCCCCATACCCCACCTGGTGGGATAACTGGGTAGTTGTTGTTGTTGTTGTTGTTGTTGTTGTTGTTGCCCTTCAATTATATCACCCTACTTCCAGAAATTGATTGTACTGGAAAAGGAAGGATCGTGTATGGTGCCATTGGTCGAAATGTCCAAGACAACACACCTTCCCCATCTTTCGGCTATGCAGAGAAAGGCCTTAAGAGGGGAGAACCAACTTATCTGGCCACCATCAAAAGTTTGAATGAAAATGATGGTGCCCCAAAAGCTATTCCGCCTTGCATTAACAGGGTACTGGACGATTGCAAAGACGTCCTGCCCAAGGAGTTACCAAGGCAACTTCCACCAAGGAGAGAGGTGGATCACCGGGTCGAGTTAGATTCGGGCAAAAGCAATGTGGTGGCTAACGGCTTAAGTCAGAAGGCAAAACTTGCCGCCATAACAGCAGCCCACTGCGACATTCGGGAGTCCGTTAAAGAGGACTTACTGCCTGATCGGGACAAGGTAGAGGAGTTCAGACAGATGCAGTATGCGCCGAGGTCGTCGCATCATCAGGCGAGGGAGCATGACACGTCTCGCATCCATTCCGCCCCAAATCTGCGTGCAGGCCTGTCCAGAACGCGCCCAGCGTCCCAGTACACGCTAGTGCCAGAGTCCAGCATGCGCCTACGCCCAGCGCCCGCGCCCTGTCGGCCCGCCCTGTCGGCCAACGGCTATATTCTGCTAGCCATGCCCAACGGCTAGGCAGCCAGCTGTGCCCAACGGCTAGTCTGCCAGCAACGGTCCAGACTGCCCCAACAGCCATAAACGGCTAGCCAAACGGCTAGTGCCCCTTTTGTAGATATTAGGGACTTGTATAAATAGCTTAGCACTTAGCCATTGTTAGGCATTCAGGCATATATTTAGCCAGGCATTCATATACATTGTATAGCATTCTCAAAGGCAATACAAGCTCATTTCCCTCTATACTTTCTGTGTTTGCTGACCAACGTCCCTTAGTATGATTTTAGGCAACAAGGCTTACTAGACTTTGCCATAATTCCGCAGGCAAAACTATCTAGCGCCGTACAACACTTAGCTTGAGTTCTAAGGCCGTAACATTTAGCTCTTCATCTTATTAACACTCTACAAAAATCACATATTTTTCCCTATAATCTCTATTTTTTCAATGGCTATTGAAATAAACTTTCCTCTTTCTTTGTCCTTAGTCTTTTACATACTAGCCTTTTTTCTTCTATTGAGAAATTACAAAATTAGCCACATAAGCTTCCACAAGGAGAAATGGGACTTCCCTGGATTGGGAAACTCTACAATTCTACAAATCACAAAAAAAAGAACAAAATATATGAAGATTTTGTTCAACCCCGAGTCGAAAAATATGGAAAAATCTTCAAAACAAGAATGATGGGATTAAATATGGTTGTTGTCAATGGAGCTGAAGCAAATAAGTTCTTACTGTCTAATGAATTCATGTTGTTTATAAGTTCATGGCCTATTTCAACAGTGCAACTTATGGGCAAAAATCCCATAATGAAAAAGCAAGGAAATACACACAAAAATTCCTTTGTGGGATTATATCCTAAATCTTGGGGTTTTAAGCCTAGAAACTAGTAAAAATAGCAGGGGCTAGCCAATTTTCGGACTGGTCAGTGAAAAATAGTCAGCGTTTGCGAAGTTACTGAAAAATAACCACTATTTTGCAGTAATACGAAAAGTTTTAGCATAATATACCGGAGATTGTTGCATCTGTATATGAACTTCCATCATATTATGCTGGAACTCCAACACACGGAAAGTTCCAGCATAATATATTGAAGATTGGAGCATGTGAACTTTCACGTCTTTGACATTCAATGTTGTGTTTGAGTGTTTGCTTGGAATTGATGTCAAACAAGGACTAATTGACGCATTTGAGAGAGTCTTGCGAGGTGTTTTTTGTCCACCATTTAAGTTTCCAGGGTCAAAATATTCAAGAGCAATAAGTGGAAGATTGGAAATACAGAAAATGATTCTTGAAATTGTAAGAAAAAAGAAAAGAGAAATAGAAGAACAAGGAAAAGAAGGAAAATTAGAAGAGACATTACTTTAATAAATTAGTGACAGCTATTATTCATGGTGAGATAAGTGAAGAAGAGGTTGTTGATAATGTTGTTTTGCTAGTGTTTGTAGCACATGATACGGTGTCGTTTGACATTGCCATGACATTTAGGATGTTGGCTAACCATCCTAGCTGCTACGCGCTTCTCCTTCAAGGTACGTAACGTTAGAGAAAGCATATTTTTAATTACTTAATTATGTTAGTAAACACGTGGAAATATTTTTGCTTCTTGGTTAACAGTGACATTTGAACCCTAGATTTCCTTAGATTTTTGTTCTGATATTATGTTGAATCGTGTGAGGATCTTATCTGATAAGTTAAGTTGTTAGAGAGAGAATATTTTTAATTACTTAATTATGTTATATGTTCATAAGTTAAGTTGTTAGAGAGAATATTATTGTATGTCTCAGAACATGTCGATATCACGAACAAGAAAAGACCAGGTGAAATCCTGTCATTGGAAGACGCCACCACCACCAATAATTACCCAGTAAAATCTCATCAAGTGGGATCTAGAAAGGGTGTGTTTAGGCAGACCTTATCTCTATTCCGATAGGGCAGAGAGGTTGTTTCCGATAGATTTCCGGCTCAGAAAGACAGAAATAAAAAATAAGAAAAGACAATTCATTAATAACTTCAGTAAAAACTGTAATAATAACGGAAGTATATCAACCAAAAAATGAATAACATGCAATAATAGTAACCAGTATGAAATATGCATGGCAAGTTGTTCAGCAAAGCATGAAGTTGTTCCCTCCAATCTTTGGTTCATTCAGAAAAGCAACTGTTGACATTGAATATGAAGGATTTACAATTCCAAAAGGGTGGAAGGTAAGAATTAAGGATCTTATTTAACTAATAATACACTGATATTATAAGATATCTTTATATTATAACCATTTGGAAAGGAAGCTTTAGAGCAATGATAAAGTTATCTCCATATAATTTATAAGTAAAAATAGTGGCGGATTCAAAATTTGTAGATCGTGGGTGGTTTAATGATTTTAGTGTAAATTCCAAATGGCCAAACACAATTATAATGGGTGCTCATGATCAATTATTCAAAGTTTTAGATATTAGCTATGAATATAATGCATATTTTGGCCAAATCCTTCCAAAGGTAGATCTGCCACTGAGTCACGAGTTTGAGCCATAGAATCAGCCACTGATGCTCGCATCAGAATATCCTACCTTGCATCATACCCTTTGAAAATGTGATCCTTTCCTGTACCCTGTGTGACTGCGAAAAACTCCATACACCTGCTGCCCTTTTCTACAAGCGTTTAACTTGTTATAGCAGGTTACCTGCCTGCAATTACCTTTTTAGTAATGTGTAAATATCTTTTAAACCGTCAAAGAATAAAACATCACACAAAAGCATTCTTTCATTCTTCATCCATTGCTGCGATCTAAAATGGCCTTAATAAAAGCATAACTTTTTATATCGGTGTTTTGGTTCGTTTATGTTATTGGTTTTAAATTAATAATTTATATATATATTTATAAAAATCTTTAAGATAAAAAACAAGATTTGGACTAAAATTATTGAGTTCAGCTGAACCTGCAAGTCCTATGCTAGCCCCGCCCATAGAAAACTCTGAATTAATATTAATGACTGCTTTGATACTATATTAAATTTAGGTTAGATTTACCCCTATACAATTTTTCCTGTTGTTTCATTTTTATTTTTAACTTCAAGCATTCGTATAGTCATGTCATTGATCATCTCCAACAACTCACAATAGGCATGTAGGTAAATGTTAAGGGTAATAATTTCAAATAATAAAAATAAAAAATCACATAAATAAAATGATATCGAATTCATTTTCTTGCTTTATTTCTTTTAATATGCTTTGATTATTTGTAAATGGAATTATTACATTTATATGTTTTTTCTATTATTTACAAATCATACATTGATTCTCCTTATCTCATTTCATATCCATCTAATAACATCAGACAAGAAGCTTAAAATTCATATAATGCCTTAATAAGTAGAAATAAAAGGAATAATGTTTAGTTAAATTAACAATTTGATAAAAGCATATTATAAGAAAAAGTAAGAACAAAAGTTCGATAGGTTGTTCATTATTTTAAAAAGAAATGGAAAAATGACCGTGTAAAAATAATTCAGAAAAAATATATAAATTTTATATACTTTTTTGTATATATGCATTCTATATACAAAACTTATATAAATTTTATCACTTTTTCAATTACCAAATGCAAATAATTTTTCGTGCGAGCTAAAAGTGATAGTACCCCGAAAAAATCCTAACTTCTTTATCATTAATTAGGACAGAACAAATCTCAGCTACTGAAGACAGCAGTAGAGGGAATTGTAATGGAAAATAATGCTTCCTATTTCTATGACGATAAATGACATTGTTTTTACAAATTTTTTTGTTTGTTTTAGATTTAATAAATAAAACACTACTTAAGTAACTAAATTGGTAATTAGATGAATGTAATTAATAATATACGACAAGGGCCTCATTGGGTTATTTTGAAGCGGCAGATAATGCCAATGGAAATGGGGTCTCCTCATCTTAATGATGGTCTCATCTCTATACATTTATTACAACTCAGTTGACTGTCGTTCTACTTAGAGTCACGAATTTTATTAAGAAAATTAAAATATAAAGAGTAAATACATGAAAATATCAAGAATATTCTACGTACAGTATATATAAAAAAAACGTCGACTTAAATCCTCTTTGCCTGTCGGATTAATATAGTTTCGCCCTTGCCTTTAGGCACGTCTAGCTATATTTAGAGGCGGATCTAAAACAAGTTTTGTATATGTTTAAATGTATGAATAATAAGATCACACTCATTCTGAACTTATCGATATGAAATTTTGGACTCAACTCTTGTCTCGCATACTCATCAACAATAACAACAACATACTCAGTATTATCCTACACTGTGGGGTCTGGAAAGTATAGTGTGTACGTAGACCTTACCCCCTACCTTGTAAGGATAAAAAGGTTGTTACCAATAGACCATCGGACCAAGAAAATAAATATTAAACGGTAGATAAAAAAAGCAAAAGATGTGAAGGGGTCCATTACCCAACTCAGCTCTTGTTCATCCACAACAGTCACAGATGGCTTTGACACAAAAATAGAAAGAATTTAAAAGCTCAAAGTCCCGGGGGGAAGGGACAATAATTTTGCAGTCTCATTTACTACAGCAATTCAATGCAGTATTCCTTCACCTACGTGTCTGAGAAGACAACATGTCTCATACTATTAATCATGTCTGTCAAAAGAAAAGAAATCTTTTATTTTTCATCTCTTTTCACAATAGAAAAAACACAAAATGAAATGAAGTGCATGATACAAAATTTTGTCACTTCACTCACTTGTCAGGAAAGAAAGAAAGAGACTTCCTCCCCTCCCCGAGTGAAAGAGGAGGAGGAGGTTAAATAGATACACACACTATCACAAGAATATATATATACATGTCGTGTGTGTGGGTAATAACCTTCGCTATCACAAGAATATAGTGATCGGATAGCTATGACTCAACTACTTCACGTATTACACCGTATTGCCTCTTCCGGAAGAGCATAAGTTAGTGATAATTATAAAGGCGTATGCAAAGGACAATGATAGTAGTGGGGTTCCAGATGTTGTCGCTAGATTGAGATTTGCAAGGTGATGATACTTCGACTGCTGTGTATCAAGTGAAGAGAAGGGGGTGGTAGGCTTAGTAGGGCTCAATCTTTCAATATCACCGTTATAAGCGAAACATTTTAACTTTCAACCAATTAAACTTTAAGCCGGTACGGATCTATATATGCAATTTTCGCACTATATCTACATATATATTGAGATTTACTTCACAAGTAGCAGCAGAGCATATGATACAGGCAATTCTAGAAAGAGATTCTCCTAGCCAGAAAGTGGTTATATAATAATACATTTTATACATGGGACTACGGAAACAACAACAACCCAGTATAATCCCATAAAGTATTTTGAATTTCTGAAAATGACATACTTGGATGTGCTTAGGGTAATGAAGGACCTTTGTCCATATTCTGCAAAATGGGATTTAAATGACACCTTAAATGCAACCTGCAATATATACAGCTAACCTCAAACTCTTTCAACCTGCTTATATTAACTTCTGTCCTCATTACTCTTTATATATACAGCACTTCTCTTGTATCACTAAACATCAGTTAAACTCTTTACTACAACCCCCCCCCCCCCCCCCCCCCCGGCCCCCAAAACTCTCTCTTATTCATTCTCTTTTCTCTCCTTTAGTTCCCTTGAGAGAAAACCAAGATGGTGAAGGAGAAAAACATGCAAACTTCTCTAATCCTGTGGGCTGCAGTTGCCGCTTTGCTCTCACAGAATTTGCTCATTCCTGTAATGTCTACTGTGGCGTTTGAAGAAAAGAAAACCTATCACTCTCCGGACCCAAATATCAGAAGTCCTCCAAGATGTCTCTCCTTACCTCTGTCATGCTGTTTTTTGCTTCAGTCTTTTGTCACTGGCAATTTTCAAGATATTGCCATAAGCTGCTTTCTTTTAACTACTTTATAAGCTTAATATTTGCTTAGATATTGAGCTAAAGGGAAGCCCGGTGCACTAAATTCCCGTTATGCGATGGGTCCGGGGAAAGGCCGGACCACAAGGTCTGTTGTACGCAGCCTTACCCTGTATTTGTGCAAGAGGCTGTTTCCACATCTCAAACCCGTGACCTCCTTGGTCACATGGCAACAATTTTACCAGTTACACCAAGACTCCCCTTTGAACGACATAAGAAATGTTTTCATTACTTCTAAATGTTTGCTGAGTCAAGATATCTAGGATAATAGGATGTTTTTCCAAATTTGGACTGGATTTTTGCTTGTCGACAGGTTCATGCAAATCTCCTTCAATCTCACAATTTTATATATTTTATGACAGCTTCGCGAACATCACCATCACATGGCTCAGGAGGCGGCTCAAGAACACCATCCTCTCAAGGAAGCGGTGGCCGAACACCACCTGCTAATTGTGGTAACCCTCCAAGTGGAGGGGGGCGTCGTAGTCCCACTCCGCCTCCTCCTTCTGGAGGTCGTGGAGGTGGTTGCTATCCATCCCCTCCAACTTCTGCTGGAACTCCTCCAAGTACTCCCTCCACACCTACCCCACCAACTACTCCTATCATTGGCCCAGGCACGCCAAGCACTCCTGGTGTCTCCTTACCATCACCTCCATTTGACCCCAATTCACCACCTTCTCGAGGTGGTTACTATCCCTCCCCTCCATCTTATGGTGGAACTCCTCCAAGTATTCCTACCCCTAGCACCCCGTCCACACCAACCATTGTAACCCCACCAACTACTCCTATCATTGGCCCAGGCACTCCGAGCATTCCTGGGATATCCACACCTTCAGCTCCATTTGACCCCTATTCACCACCTTCGGGCGGTTACATCTATCCCTCCCCTCCAACTTTTGGGGGAAGCCCTCCAAGTTTTCCCACACCTAGTACCCCCGGTTTTCCCACCATTCTAACCCCACCAACTACTCCAATCATCGACCCAGGCGTTCCAAGCACCCCTGGTATTTACATACCTCCACCTTTATTTGATCCCAACTCACCACCTTTCCCACTTGAGTAAGTGAATTGTGTCATCAGCTTTACATGCAGCCAATTGCAATATGCAGCATAGTCTAACATGAAATGTTATGAATTGCAGTTACTGGAGGACAAACCCGGCTCTAATATGGGGCTTGTTTGGTTGGTGGGCAACTGTTGGTAGTGCATTTGGTGTGACTGGTGCTCCAGGGTTCGGGGGAAACTTGAACCTGCTGCAAGCACTTTCAAATCCTCGTGACGATGGCGTTGGGGAACTCTACAGGGAAGGAACAGCTTCTTTGCTGAACTCCATGGTGAGCAAGAATTTCGCTTACAGTACCAAACAAGTTAGGGATAGTTTTGTTGCAGCACTCAGTTCAGACAAGGCAGCAGCAGCTCAGGCACGGGTATTCAAGTTAGCCAACGAGGGTCGACTCAAGCCCAAAGCTTGAAACACTCATATTTCCATAGTCACTGTGTATCTTGCTATGTCCAATTTCATTGTGATTTCCTGTGAGTTCACTTTAGGGTTGAATCTTAATGTCTCAAGAGGATACCAACTTATAATCAGGTATATGTAAATTATTACTCTGATGTGCTATATGTTAGATTGCCTTATGCAGATTTCACAAATATTTGAATATTCTCTGTAAAGAAATCATATGTCCAAATAAACAATAACATAGTATGGTATTAGGTGAGCATGCTGCTTCTCAGAATCTTCACAAGAACTCTGTGGTTTTGTCAAAATTAATAAACCTTAATTGACCAAAGTTGAAAAGAGAGACAAGCACACGTCGTACAACCTATATAAATTGAAAAGAACTTATCGAGGTTAGATGATCTTTCTTCAACAAAGTTTAACAACAATATACCCACTATAATCCCACATAGTGGGGTTAGGGGAGGGTAGTATGTACGCAGACCTTATCCCTACCTTGTGGAGGTAGAGAGGATGTTTCCAATAGACTCAACAAAGTTTATCGATAGGAGAAAAATAATTAAGCAGTAGAATTGACCATATTGTGTCTATTGTATGCGGCTTCCGCTATGTAGGGAGTCTGGGGAAAGAATTGACCATATTTTGTCTATTATACGCGGCTTTACCTTGTATTTCAGCAAGAGATTGTTTCTGTAGCTTGAACCTGTAATCTCTGAAAACTCTCCCTGTCACAAAAAAGGAGCAGACGAAAACAAATGTAATGTTTTCTCCCATTGTAGTGGTAGTTCACAAACCAAGCTCCAAAACAATTATCCATAATTGCATGTGAATTATTTGTGTTCAGATGATAATCCAAGACTTTTACCTGTGCAAATAAGCTGTTAAAATTTAAAACTTGCAGTGCAACAAGTCAATGTAAGAAAACTCTGTGCGAAAAGGGTAACATAAGATACATTTCTCATTTTGGAGACATTTTCATTAAGATAAATACCCAAGCTCCGGGCATGTCATTGGTTTGCATCACCTAATCAGACATTTTTCCCCAAAAGTTTCATTCATGTTTAACTTGCACAAGTAGATGACAACAGTTTAATCCAAAGAAGTTCAAAAAAAATTACTTACTAATTCACAAGGTTATTCTATCTGCTAAAACATCAAAAAGTGAAACCACTAAACAACAACCTGTGGTTGGTGAGTGCACACCAGATTTCAGTTTTAAACTTCATCATACCAGTTTGATTCTGGTTTTTAAGGCACACCGATGGCTTAAAACAAACAAATAAATCAAGGTTTAAATGTAATAAAGCAAACAAAAGATTCAGTAGTTTTCATGAGATGTTGAAAAGATTGCTCAAAGGAAAATTGGAATAAATAGATTTGATCTATGTTGCTCGGACTCTCCAAAAATTTCTCCGCGTGCGTGTTTGATCCTCCAAAAGTAGTACATGTTTTAAGGATCCGATACGGGTGCGGCATCATTTTGGAGAGTCCGTGCAACATAGGTTTTGATTATGAGTAGCAGGGTTGGGAAAAAGCAACCCGCAGTATTAAAGAAGCACTGGTACAACAGTAGACCTTTAGTTCACCACATTATAAGCTTTTAAAAAGTGTAGAACTATTCATATAACATATCTACAATTGAAAAATCAACCAACAATACAACTCCAGAACAATACATTCAGCAGCCAGACAGTATGATAGTCCAGAAAGTATTTTCCATCACAATGCAAGCACAGCAAGTGGAACGGAACCTGGTCAAAATATTATTAGCACCAAGCGACATTATTTAGGTCCGCTGTCAGTTGTCCAAAGCAGAGTGAGTGAAATTCTCCCCGCACTGTTAGAAGAAATTACGCACGACAGAAGACCTGATTAGCTCAAATGAGTCTCAAACCAGTTGAAGATTTTCTCAGATTGCAAGCTGGTCATTTCATGAAAAGCAAATGCAAGGTTCATTTCCTCTTCAATGTGCTTCGCTAAGGATTTATCCGGGAGAACAATATCTCTCTCTTGGAGAGTCTCCTTCCAAAGTATATCACGGCCATCATTTGTCATGAAACCATTCTTATCGACAAAACCCTTTTCCTGAAATAGACTAAACAACTTCGCCGATGTAGCAACATCAATATCAGGGATTCTATCAGCAAACAGATTAGGTGACAAAGGAAACTCCAAGCATTTAACTTCTGCAACATCAACGCCTTTTCCCTTCAGGAGTATCACGAATCGTTTTAGTTTCTGCATCCTACTCTTATCTTTTGGCATGTGCACAAAAAGGGTGGGCGGATAACTCTCTGGAATCTCCATTTGATCATACAATCCTTCAATAATCATTACTGTGATGCTACTAAATCTTAAATCAGTCGCGAGAATTGAAACAAAGTATCCTCCAGAGGAAGCACCCAAAGCTACAAGAGGCAAATGTTGAAGCTTTTGTTTAGCAATCCACCACTCAATAATATCTTTGACGACAAATCTTTCCTCTTTAAACGACCAGCACGCCTCAGCACTTGATACCGCGATAACTGCAAATTTCCTAGCTAAAGCATTAAGTGTAAGAAGCCTCTCTTCAGGTAGACCGACACAATTCGGGCACTTAGATGATCTATCCCAAAAGTTAGCTGCTTTACCATCACAACCATGTGCAAGAAAAAGAATTGCTTTAGGTGAGTAAGGGATCTGCCAAATTATATCTGTGCCATTCCTGAACTCTACTATGGGGTCTAACTTAACCACAGAGCTAAAGCTATCCCAGTTCTGGTTTAATATCTCAGATGATGAACCGGGGTTTTCTCCATTTTCTCGATACAAAACCAAGTATAAAACAGAAATGAAGAGAAAAAAGGCAATCACAACAAGCAGTCGTTTAATTTGGACAATATTCGGTAGTTTCAATGCCATTTTTCCTCGTTCGAGCATACCTGGAAAAGAATAGGATCATTATTCTCTCGCAGTTACATTTGTAGATAACATAAAAATAGGCCAAAATCACAGTTCAAGTTAACATGATAAATATCTTGGAAATACAAACAATGTGGTGCATCCAAAAGCTTGCTCAAGAGGCGAGAATTCTCTCCCGCAATCGATCTGGGACTTCAACACATTCTCTGTGATGAAATTGAATAACTCCATTTTCCACATTTGTATTAAAATAAATAATTTAGCTCCAAAAACCCCATTTGTTAGAAAGATTTGGAAGAAAACCCCTCAAAGTTTCTTTTTAAAAAATTGAAAACCTTCAATAAAAAAGTAACTTTATCTACTTTTTTTTAATAGATTCAGCACATTTGCTCGAACAAACATTTCTGCCAAAAAAAAAAAAAAACTGAGAGTGGAAATTCAAAGGTCAAACGCTCCAAAAACATAATACAAGCAGTGTTAAGCTTCCATTTTTTTTGCAGAAAATAACTAAGCAAAGTAACAAGAGATGAATAGACTTATGGAGATAGACTTTGGCATAAATATATTTACAAAAGAAAAAGAAAAAGAGAATCAGAATATGAAGCTTGATTACCTGAAATCATTTATCTTCCGATGTCTGTAAAAAGCCTCTAGTTGATAGAGATCCAAGTCGTCGACTGGTTATAGCACAAGTTGCCTGAAAATATTGAGGTGGTGAAAGAGTGAAGATGGGGAAGCATGTGCCATGAATTCAAACTAAAGCTAAATATAATATTGTATTCTATTTTATTGTATTTTATTATTTTATAAATATAATATTTAAATAAATTGTATTATTTGTTAATATTTTTGCGTTTTGATTTGATCGTACCATATTGTACAGTAAATAATAAGTTTACTGAAATATTCTTAACTGGTTAAATATTAAATTTCTCTAAAATTATTTACCAAAAACCCTTTCTCCTAATTTATCACCAAATGTGTCTCGTAAATAGAATGAGCAATGAACTTCATGTAAATTCTAATAGAATTAGTAATTTTGTGTTGGAGTTGGAAGTAGAGGTGTCAACCGGGCCGGGTTGACCCGGGACCGGCACGGACCGGCCCGGTCAAATCCGGCCCAGACCGGACCGGTTTATAGCGGGGGGGGGGGGGGGGGGGCGGGCTGGGGTTGGGGGAGGAAAGGGGTTAGGACGTTAGGCGATTCCGTCCAATTGACCCGGACCGGCCCGGGAAGGAAAATTCCGGGCGAACCGGTCAACCCGGACCGGCCCGGACCGGTCCCCAACGGTAAAATTTTTTTTTTTTTTTTTAAAAAAAATTTTCTGAAAACATGGGGCCCACTTGACCGTTGGCAACGGTCCAGCACCGTTGCCCAACGGGACTTTTTGCATTTTTGGCCAATTTTGAGTTTTTTTTTGTTTTTTTTAAATTACATTATTAACCCTTCTTAAAATCTATAAATACCCTCCCCTCTTCTTCATTTCCTCACTCAAAATTATCTATCTCTCTCTCAATTCTCAAATTAGCAAATATCAATCACTCTCTTCTCTTCAATTTTCAAGAATTCATATTCTACTTTCATAATTTTATTGTCTTTATTTTCCCGAATTTAATTTATCGTAATTTCTTATTTGGAAATCGGCATTCGAAGCTTGATTCTTGAAGTTCAAGTGTTCAACATTGAAATACTTGCTTGACGTTTGTTCGTGGTAACACCGGATTTGCGTAATCAAGTGCTCAATTTATTGTCGAGTTCGGTGCACTCTCTCCAACTCTTTCTCTTATTTAATATTTTAATTGCATATTTGATTTTAGCTTATATATTAATTTTTCCAATATGTTGAATGCTGCTAAAAGAGCGTGTAGAAAAGTTACTGGTAGGAGTGGAAGTGGAAGTGGAAGTAGTAAAAAAAGTCCTATAGCTTCTGGTAGTAATAGTAATAATGAACCAATAACACATGTTTCTGAATCATCGCCTAATTTGCAAGATGTAAATATTGATTATGAACAATTACACCAAGATTTCGGAATAGAAGATAACGAAATTGGAATAGAAGATGAGATACCACCTACACCTACTAGTGGAAATGTTGGTAGTATTGGAGTTGGAGTTGCTAGTGCAACAAGGGGTAGAAGACCACCAGTCGCTCCAACTTCTAAATCTAATCGTAGAAAAAGAAGTCCTGTTTGGCAATTTTTTGATGAGATAGAAGATAGTGATAGAGTTAAGTGTAGACTTTGTAATGAAACGTTTAAACATTTGACCGGAGGTAATTTAGGGGGGACTGGCACACTTATTAGACATATGCAAAAGTATCATCCTATAGAATGGGGAAATAATGGGGATGGAAGTGCAACAACACTTAACCCTACTACTGCAGGTCTCCTAAAATATGATAAAATGAGGGATCGAGAGGAATTAGCGAAAATGATTGCTTTGGGTTGTCTACCTTTTTCATTTGCTTCTTCCTCTTATCTTGTTACGTATATTCAAAGGATATACAATCCTATGTTTAAAGGTATCCCTAGAAGTACCTGTAAATCAGACATCTTTAGACTTCACAGCCAATATCAAACATACATACGTTATTTGTTTAGTCACCTTCCTTCTAGAGTATGTCTAACTTCTGATATTGGCCATGCTGTAAATGGAAATGATTATTTAACAATTACATGTCATTGGATAGATGACAATACTTGTATGCAAAAACGTATTATTGCTTTTAAATATGATGAAGATCAGAGTCATACTGCTGCATTTATTAGTAGTACAATTGTTGAAGTTGTCGAATTTTATAATCTAAACCAAAAAGTTTTGTGTATGTCTTTTGATAATGCTTCAAACAACAATGCTGCAGTTTCAATTTTAAAATTGAATTTACATCCACCTCTTGATGATATTTTTCATGTTAGATGTGCATGTCATGTTTACAATTTAATTGTTAAAAGTGGGCTCGATTTATTTTTACATGAGATTACTCTAGTTAGAAGAGCAGTTGGAGTAATTCAGGGAAATAATAGACAATCTAGAATAAGAGAATTTAAGAACAAGTGTATGCAATATAACCTTACACCTAGATTCATGCCCGACGAAGTAGTTACTAGATGGAATTATACGTATATATTTTTAAAATGTTGCTACAAATATAGATTTCCAATAACAGAAGTTGCTAATGCACATTGTACTGATCCTAGGCGTATGTTAACAACTGATACCTGGGAGGTCATTAGTGATGTGATTAAATTTTTACATAAATTTTATACTGCTACTGTTGTGTTTTCTGGGGCATATTACCCAACTATTACTTTGGCTTTAGTACATATAGCTGAAATTTCTTTGCTACTATATGAATTTAAGAAGAAAGATAGATATACGGATGCTGTTGCAAGTATGCAAGCAAAATTCAAAAAATATTTCTTTCCAATTCCTCCTGTTTACTTAATTGGTGCAGTTTTAAATCCTTCAATTAAAATGTCTGATTGTCAACAATTAATGAATGCTTTATACACTTATATGGAGATTGGGCCCACTGAAAGCCCAAATTTGTATGAATCTATGAACCAACTAAATGAACATTTACAATATCTATATACTTATTATGCAACTCAATGTGATAATGCTCGTGCTTCAACTGCTGCAAATCCCACTATGCAATGTAGCACTTCTAATGTAGTCGAAGATGATGATGAAGGCATTGATAGTTTTAATATTTTTTCAACTTTTTCTAACACTCAAAGTAGTAGCAGGAATATAGATGAACTTCAATTTTACTTGCAGAAGCAAAAGGAGCCTCGCACCAAGGAATTTTCACCGTTAGGCTGGTGGCATGAAAATTCAAAGCAATTTCCCGTTCTTTTCGCTATGGCGCGGGATGTCCTGAATGTCCCAATTTCCACTGTTGCATCCGAGAGTGCATTTAGCCAAGCAAGACAACAACTTGGAGACACACGGCACTCATTGGGAAGCAATGCTTTGGAAGTCTTAGTGTGTCTAAGAGATTGGATAAGATCTGAACGAAGAAATCAAGGAAAGGAAGATCTTGATAGCCCGGAAGACGAAGAAATTGGAGATATATTAACGCACGGAAACCCATCCGAATTTAACTCTCCAGAAGAAGGTCATTCGGTTCATATTAATTTTGAAGAACTTTCTATTGCAATGCAAACCATTTGATGTAAATTGTAAACTAATTATGATACATTTTAGTTTTGAAATTTTGAATTTAAGAAATAAAGTAGCACTTGCAATAAGTGCAATTTTTTCCCCATCTTTTGTTGTGTTCATTCAATTATTACAAAGTATTAATATAACTTAATATTTATACTATACGTAATTCCAAAAAAAAAAAAAAAAAAACCCGGCATGGCCCGGCCCGACCCGGATCAACCCAGCCCGTTAACAACCCACCTCTAATTGAACCCGGACCGGACCGGCCCGGACCCGGACGGGTCAGAAAAATTGGACCCGGACCCGGCCCGGCCCACCCGTTGGTCACCTATAGTTGGAAGTGACAGAAGCTGTGGAGAAAAAGAGAGGAAGATAAAGTAGATTATAGGTTGGAGATTTGGAGGAAAATTTTTAAAAAAAAGAGAAGGTAAAGAATAAAATAGAATTATGGAGCAATAATTTAGGGTATAATTGGAAAGAAAAATAGGAAATAATCCTACCACACCAAATCGGTCGTTTCAAAAAAAGAATTTTTTATTGTTCCGAAACAAATTTAACAATACAATACAACTAATTTTAATAAAACAATCAAAAAAAATATTATTTTGGGATAACAAAACGATACGATCCAATGAGGAACAACTTAAACAAGTTGTTAAAGAAACAAAATTTGGACCTTTTTGTTCAAAAATTTGCTTCTTCCATGACTTGTATGGGTGATTCTACCTATTATATTCCAATTATTAGTTTAAATATAATATTTATTTTAATTTTTATTTAAACTATATTGTATTATATCGTTATATAACGATGAAAAGTATCATTGTATATAGATCTTGATTTGATTCGATCGCGTCGTCATTTTATTTTTTCTCTCATCTTGCCCTTCTTTATTATTAAATAATTCTATTTTATTCTTTATCCTTCCTTTTTTATATAGGGCAGAATACATAACCAGACACCTAAACTTGGCCATTTTTTTCGTTTGGGCACCTAAACTAGAAGTATTTCCTATTAGACACTTCAAGTGAAAACAAATTGTGCAAATTAGACACACACGGCTGATATGGCAGTGAGTGTAATACATCCACTTGTGTTGAGCGCGGATTCTTTTTTCTTCAATCTCCTTCCTCTTTCTTTGTGCAGACTTAAACTAATGAGATTTTTGGTATTTTCATATGAGACTCAAATCTCACTATGATCAAGCATTGAGTTTGTCAAAACCGCCATAGCAGCAATCTCCTCCACATTGCCCTGCCAAGATACAAGTTTAAGACCATCTCAATGTAAATAAGTAATGCCATTTGCAAGAGCCATATCATCACTGTCTCAAAATGTTCATTTTTACCTTTATGTTTAGAGTGATCCTTGCGGTTTGGATCTTAATGCATACACATAGCAACAAGAACAAAAGAACAGTAGCAGCAACAATAACATGCATCTCTCGAAGCTAGATTTACAGAAAGAACTAAGCACTGCTAACTCCTTCCACCAAGAAATCATGGGCTTACCAGCAAAATTGAACGAAATAAATAAATCATATTTCTCACTAATGTCTTGATAATAGGTGAATTAGATTATAATTAGGCCCTAAGAACAATATTTTTTTTATAGCTTTTCCAGTAAAAAGGAATAATCAAATGCTCTCATTAGTGCTTTTCATGCTTTGCATGCTATATCCAATAAAAGAAGTTTGTGGAGCACTTTTGGGATCAATTACAGAGAAAAGGAGGCAAATCATACAATATCCACGAAGTGCACCAAGCGAAGGGACAAAGCCAGAACTAAAGCTGGTCTGCTGCGATCCAGGCGTAACTGCGGTAGGACCGCGGTCAGAGACCCTCTCTGAAGATGGTTCACCGCGATCGCGAGGTAATCGCGGTGGGTACGCAAAAGTTCAGGGACCAAAGTATCAATTCACTGAAACTTGGTGTTAGCCCTTATAAGATGTAGAAAATCGCCCACAATAGAGAGGCAGGGTTTTTGAGATTATTTTTGGCAGAATAACAAGTGTAAGAGATCACCCAAAACATCATACTTTTCTATCCTCTTCTATTTTTATTGCAGTTCTTCCACTATGAATATTCTATTGGTTTTATCTTCCATTGTCATGAGTAGCTAGATACTTTAACTTAAGATTTTGGTGAAATCCGTTGGGGATGACTTGGTTGTTATATTAATATATTTGGAACTGGTTGTTAATCTCTATTTGTTCATCTATGTTTTGATTGTCGTTAGTTGAAACAGCCCTCAAATATCTGTTCCTATTTAGTACGTATCTGCTTGAGAGAGAGTGCATATTTAAGTGATTGTATGAATAACATCACTCCCGGAGTATAGACGAGAGTCATAACCGAGGGTTTAGAGGTTAGATTAGAGATAACGATACCTCGGATTCAATCTAAGTGAACTGTTTGGGAATCGAGCTAGTGTAACTTGAGAAAGTGCATCTTGTAAATTATCATAATTGTTTGAGAAATATTTATGATAGCTAGAGCGTTCATGATTGATAGAGACAATTAAGTCTGAGTTATAATACATATTCAACCAAGGAAATCAACAACTGGAGAAACCATTACCTTAGATCTTATTCCAATTATATACAAGCAAGCTTAGTTAACTTTCAGCTTTATTTATTTTCAGTTTAGTTGTTAGGTATATCATCAATTGTAAAGTACAAAGTTTGAAAAAATTGACTATGTGGATCGAGTATTTGTGACAAGAGTAATTGATAGGTTGATTCTCCGTGGTTCGACTCTGGGCAAAAATACTCAGACTATATTTGCAACGCCTATATAGTCTTTTGCGAGACTCAATCATGTCTCATTCTATTAGTTGAGCTGTCTTTCTCTCTGTTTGGCCATTGATGGTTTAGATTTACTATTTTAATCAAAGCAAGAGAAAATGTGACGTCGCCATGGCTGCAGACACAAGTTTGCTATTATTAACATACCGAATCTTACAGATTGATCGAGATAAAATTGTAGAGATGAAGAGAGAGAGAAAGAGAGAGAAAGAGAACTGACTATCTCTCTATTCTGTGTATCGTTCTGTACAAGAAAATGAATCAATAATGTAAAAATACAGAAGCCTCTAGAATATGTACACTTTGGGCCGAAATAAATTATTGTGTGTGTGGGCCTGAAACAAACTTGGGCTGCTTAGTTGGGATGCTTAGTCTGGTCCAGAACTTGGGCTACTTGGGCTGCAGTCACTAACTCTAACCCCCTTCAAGGTGGAGGGTGATTGAACCCCCAGCTCGAGCAATATGGAGTGACGCAGAAGCCCTGTCAAAGGCTTAGTAAAAATATCAGCAAGCTGAGAGGCAGTGGGAACATGATGCAAGGCAATAAGGCCCTCCTGAAGCTTGGTTCTGATGAAGTGGCAATCCACTTAAATGTGTTTGGTCCGCTCGTGAAACACATGATTCTTGGCAATGTGAAGTGTTGCCTGGTTATCACAAAAAACAGGCACAACAGAGGTAACAAGAACACCAAAATCAGACAGAAGTCTAACAAGCCAGGTGAGCTCACCAACAACTTTACTTATGGCCCTGTACTCAGCCTCAGCAGAAGACAGGGACACCACAGGCTGCTTCTTAGCCTTCCAACCAATAAGAGAGCCACCCAATAGAATACAAAACCCAATAACAGACCTCCTAGTGTCTGGGCAGGAAGCCCAGTCACTATCACAATAGGCAGACAAGGAGAGATCAGGGGTGTTGCTGATGAAGACCCCAACTGCAGAAGTTCCTCTAAGATATCTGAGTGTATGCAAGGCTGCATGCATGTGAGAGGAAGTAGGCTTCTGAAGGTACTGACTGAGATGTTGCACAGCAAAGGCCAAATCAGGTCTAGTGTGAATGAGAAAATTGAGCTTCCCCACCAGGCTTCTATAGGACTCAGGAGATTGGAGAGGATCTCCTTCAGCCATTTTGAGCTTGACAGAAAGGTCAAGTGGACATGTAACAGGTGTAACATCTAGTGATATGCTTTGAGAAGGTCAGTAAAAAATTTCTTCTGATGAAGAAGCAGCCCATCAGAGTGGTAACTGACTTCAATGCCAAGAAAATAATTGAGGACTCCCAAGTCCTTGATTTTAGACTCAAGGTCCAGAAAGCTCTTCAAGGTAGTAATCTCCTCCAAATCATTACCAGTGAGAATAATATCATCAACATAGACAGCCAACAATACAATAGAAGAGGCAGATTTCTTAAAATAAAGGGAATAATCATTGAAAGAAAAAGAATAGCCTCCAGAACATAACGCTTGAGACAGCTTGGCATACCACTGCCTAGAAGCTTGTCTCAAACCATATAAGGATTTTTGAAGAAGACAAACCAGAGGAGAAGAAGAGGAGGAACAGTTGACAGTCAGCTAGGAGGCAGTCTTATATAAACCTCTTCATCCAAATCACCATGTAAGAAAGCATTATTCACATCAAGTTGAAAAGAGACCAGTTCTACTTAACAGCCACAACAATGAGGGGCTTAATAGTGGAAAATTTGACAACAGGAGAAAAAGTTTCATTAAAATCCACACCCTCAACTTGGGTGTCACCCCTACCAACCAATCTAGCTTTATATCTTTCCACAGACCCATCAGCCCTATACTTGATCTTATAGACCCATTTGCAACCAATAGGTCTTTTACCAGGAGGAAGCTGAACTATAGACCAAGTGTGATTAACATGCAAGGCTGCAAACTCTTTTGTCATTGCCTCCTGCCATGCAGGGAGAGAGGCAACCCGCTGATAAGAGGTAGGCTCTACCTCTGCACTGTTAACCAAACTGTGAAGGCAAGTGGAAGAAGAACTGGAGCCAGAAAGAGATGGAGGAAGATTGCAGACATACTGTTGGAGATGAGCAGGAGGAACATGAGTCCTGCTGGACCTTCTAGGAGCAGGTTCAGCAGGCACATGAGGAGAATGGTGTAGGGAAGAAGGGGATGAAGAAGGAGAAGCAAGGGGTGCAGAAGTGGAAGAAGGTGAGGAAGTGTTGAGCAAGGAGTCATCAGTAGGAGGAAGCCAAACAGGGGATGGATTAAGAGTAGGAGAAGGAACACGAAAGGTATTCCCTGAAGGAGCAAAGGGAAATACATCTTCATGAAAGACCACATCCCTGGAGACTATGGTAAGCTTAGTGTCACGCCCCTACATTTTCTAGAAGATTATGCCATGCGGGCGATGACTGGGCGACACATTGGCAATGATTTGGCGCGCGGATGGCAGCATTTCTCTAGCCAAGTCTAGATTCTTCCAATGGAAGACTCTAGACCCCTCTAGAGTTATCTTGTATATTCTACTAGGTGTAGAGATTTATAGAGATCTCTAGAACTCTCTAGAGCTCTCTAGAGCTCTCTAGAGCTCTCTAGAACTCTCTAGAACTCTCTAGAATTCTCTAGAACACTCTTGTATCTACCTAGAATGTAGTAGAACTCTCTAGAACTCTCCATAGAATTCTAGAACATGTACATAGCTAGAAGGCTATAGAACTCTCTAGAACCTCTAGAGCTTGTAAGCCTCCCCTATAAATATGGGATGGCATTTGGAATTTAAGAACACATAAGACATAGAGAAATCCAACACTTGTACAAAGCTTTCTCTTGTTTAATACAAAGCTTTCTTGCAAACTTCTCTTCTTAGCTTCTCTTAGCTTTGTTGTGGCATTTGTTCGGGAAAAGGCTGACTTAGCACAACGCAGGGGCGAATTGTGACTAAGGCCGCACGGAAGATAGCTAGGGAGTTATCCGGTCCGTGACAGTTGGTATCAGAGCAACGCTACGAAAGGGGTTCGTGGGTTAGCTGGGCACATTCACGACATGGCTAGCGGCGGTGAGGAGCAAGTTCACAAGGGTCGCGAGGAGGAGCGCACCGTCCCACCACCACATAAGGGAGGTAAATCTCGTGACTATCTTGCTAGTTTTGAAGCTCGGTTAGCTAAACTTGAGATAGCTATGGCGGATACAAGAGAGAGGTTGGATCGCACGGAGCAAACCGTAGAAGAGTACGTCGAGAAGGTCGATACCTCGTTGGACACTTTCCAAGAGAGGATTGATGCTGCAGGGGCAGAATTAGCCAACGAGAACAGTTTGTTTCAAGCAAAGGTATATCAAGCCTTGTCAGATTTGCGGTAGGACGTTGATGGAGCCAAGTCAAGCTTAGAGGCGTCCAAGGCTGCCATAGAGGAAACCAAGGCCGACTGGGCAATGTGCAGGAGTGCTTTCATGGCGAAAGAAGCTGCCTCGACATCAACCGTGCAAGTCCGAGATACTGCCCGTGCCATGGACTTGCCAAGGCCAAAGGAATACAACGGAGCTCGAGACGCTGTAATCATAGACAACTACCTTTGGCACATGGAGTGCTACTTCGAGGCGCTCAACTTAACAGGGTTGGCCCAGGTACATACTGCCACTCTACATTTCACCGACATGGCTGCACTTTGGTGGCGAAGAAAACGAGCCGACATGGACAAAGGGCTAGTCGTCATTGACAGTTGGGATGCCCTAAAGAAAGAACTCAAGGCGGAGTTCTACCCGGTGCACGTAAGCCGCGAGGCAAGGGCGAAAATGAGAGACCTCAAGCAGGGCCATTCGATCAAGGAGTACGTCAAGGCATTCTCCAACTTGATGCTACAAATTGACAACATGAGCGACGAGGATCTCTTGTTCAACTTCTTATCCGGGCTTAAACCTTGGGCGGTTCAAGAATTGAGACGATCCAAGGCCGATGACATCTCGACGGCACTTAAGGTTGCTACCACATTGGAGGATTACACTGGTGGTGATAAAGGGTTTTATGTCAGGCACCACGGCGAATCATCCGAGTCCAAGATTCAAAGGACTTGGTCAGTTAAATGAGGGGGAGTCAGGGACGGAACCCACAAGCCAACAACCCATGGTGACAAAGGGAAACATGTCAGAGACAACAAGAAGGAGGCCAAACCAAGGGAGGGTTGCTTCCTATGTCAAGGACCACACTGGGCGAGGGACTGCCCACAGCGCGAAGCCATGAGCGCCATGTTGGAGCAACAGGAGTATGGCAACAAAGCGACCATGGGATGTCTTAAGCTGCTTAACGCACTGAACGTTAAGCCCACTCCTCACCAGGCGGGGTGACAGGAGTCATATGTACGTGCAGGGGCACGTCGACAAAAAGGTGGTCCACATAATGATTGATACGGGCGCCACTCACAATTTCATGACTCCGACCGAGGCGGAACGGTTGGGTCTCCAGGTGACATACTCAAAGGGTTGGCTCAAGTCCGTGAATACTGATGCCAAACCCGTAGACGGCGTAGCGAGAGGGACCGAGTTGAAGCTTGGCAACTCGTCAGGCAAGGTGGATTTCTCGGTGGCACCGATGGATGATTACTCCATTGTTCTAGGGATGGAGTTCTTTCGGCAGTACAATGCTGTCCCGTTCCCTAGATTCAACATGTTGATGATCTTGGAAGGAGAAACATGCATGGTTCCAACTGTTTCCCCTCCCAAGCATCCAAATCTTCTCAACTTAGTGCCATGCAGCTGGCCGAGGGACGCCAACATGGGGAGGAGACAGGGTTAGCCGCTCTTCAGCACGAGGAAGGAGGGGGAGATGACGACGATACCACCGATTGCACCAAGGACGTGCTGGAAGAGTCCAAGGACGTAATGCCACCAGAGTTACCCCGCAAGCTACCACCCAGGTGTGGGGTGGAACACAAGATCCAGTTGGAGAAAAAACCGAGCCAGGCCGACTATATGGCAGATGCGCTTAGCCGCAAGGCAAAATTGGCGGCGATGTCAAGAGTTCAGGCGGAGCTCTTGGATCCTATCAAGGATGGAATGGCGCATGATCCTTTAGCCAAGCAACACATGCATATGGCTAAAGATGGGAAAACTAAACAATTTTGGGTCGAAGGCGACTTGTTGCGCACCAAGGGACAACAGATTTATGTTCCCAAATGGAAGAGGTGGCGCAAGGGCATCATCAAGGAGTGCCATGATACCCGATGGGCGGGTCATCCGAGACGAAAGCGCACTCAGGCGTTGATAGAGGCTAACTACTATTGGTCTCGCGTAAGGAACGAGTCACATCGGGCACCGACAACCATTACGACATCATTTGGCAGGGAAATTGAGAGCATCATGGTTAACCGGGTGATTCGGCCACGCTTCAGGGAACCGTTACATGAATTTCTTGTCAAGTGGAAGGGACTACCGGAAAGCAAGGCAAGCTGGGAGCCAAAGGAGGCGCTTTGGCAATTTGAGGATTTAAACCGGGCCTTTCACGAAGAGTCGACGAGGGCGTCGACGCAATAGGTGGGGGAGGTTGTCACGCCCCTACATTTTCTAGGAGATTATGCCATCGGGGCGATGACTGGGCGACACATTGGCAATGATTTGGCGCGCGGATGGCAGCATTTCTCTAGCCAAGTCTAGATTCTTCCAATGGAAGACTCTAGACCCCTCTAGAGTTATCTTGTATATTCTACTAGGTGTAGAGATTTATAGAGATCTCTAGAACTCTCTAGAGCTCTCTAGAGCTCTCTAGAACTCTCTAGAACTCTCTAGAACACTCTTGTATCTACCTAGAATGTAGTAGAACTCTCTAGAACTCTCCATAGAATTCTAGGACATGTACATAGCTAGAAGGCTATAGAACTCTCTAGAACCTCTAGAGCTTGTAAGCCTCCCCTATAAATATGGGATGGCATTTGGAATTTAAGAACACATAAGACATAGAGAAATCCAACACTTGTACAAAGCTTTCTCTTGTTTAATACAAAGCTTTCTTGCAAACTTCTCTTCTTAGCTTCTCTTAGCCTTGTTGTGGCATTTGTTCGGGAAAAGGCTGACTTAGCACAACGCAGGGGCGAATTGTGACTAAGGCCGCACGGAAGATAGCTAGGGAGTTATCCGGTCCGTGACAGTCTTCAAGTTGTACAGCTTGTAACCCTTTTTACCCAATGGATATCCCAGAAAAACACAAAGATCAGCTCTAGGCTGAAATTTATCCCTATTCTGTTTGGGGACTGAAGCAACACAAAGACAACCAAATGTTTTAAGATGGTTATAAGAAGGAATTTGTTCAAAAAGCAACTCAAAAGGTGATATGTTGTTAAGGAGTTTGGAAGGAAATCTATTTATGAGATAGGTTGCAGTAAGCACTCAATCTCCCCAGAATCTAAGGGGTAGTTGGGAATGAAAAAGTAAAATTCTGGAGGTTTCTAGCAGATATCTATGTTTTCTTTCAACCACACCATTTTGTTATGGTGTATGAGAACAGGAGGTTTGGTGTATTATTCCATTTTCAGCAAAGAAACTGCTGCCATAACCACTAGACCCAAGTTCAAAAGCATTGTCACTTCTAATTGTTTGCACAACACCCTGGAATTGAGTTTGATCATGGCAATGAAAGCCTTGATAAGGGGAAAGGCATTGCTCTTGGACCCCATAAGGTGAGTCCAAGTAGCTCTAGTAAAATCATCAACTATTGTTAGGAAATATTTACATCCATTATGAGTGGAGGTGGCATAAGGACCCCAGGTATCTACATGAATGAGTTGAAAGGCATGTGTTATCTTATGGAACTATCGTGAAAAGGCAGTCTAGATTTCCTGGCTAATGGGAAAACAGTACATATGAAAGGTTGTTTATTTGCAACTTTTCATGGAATATGAGGGATGTCTTTCATTCTAACAAAAGGTATGTGCCCTAGTCTATTATGCCATAACATCTCCATTTTATTCAATTCAGAATGGTATGTATAATGATAGGAAGAAACAGAATCAAAAGCTAATGGAGAATGGTATTTACAAGGAGTATGAGATTGAAGAGAAGAAGAAGAAGATTGCACAAGCCTGTAAAGTCCATCGTCCAATTTACCATTTCCAGTGGCCTCTTCAGAGAAGGGGCCTGTATCAAGCAAGAAAACTTAGTAAATAGGACAATAGAATTCAACTGTTGAACAAGCTTGGATACAGAGATAAGATTGTAATGGAAGCTGGGAATATAAAGGACATGATGTAGAGTGAAACAAAGGAATTGTATGGATCCAGTACATGTTACCTTGACCTTATAACCATTAGGCAAGGTAACTAAGTATGGTATAACTAATGGCTTAATATCAAACAGAAGATCTTTATTAGAGGTCGTGTGATCCGTGACACCAGAATCTATAATCCAAATGCATTCACTAATTTTAGTTAACATGCAAGCCCCAAAAGATACATTCTTTAAACGACTGTGGGGAGAAAAAGTACCAGCAAAGTTGGCAGATGCCATAAGATTGGATTGTTGTTGAGACTCTGAAATTTGTGTCTGTTAAAGCAGCAACATGAGTTGTGAATATTGATCCTTGGTTAAACCAGGAATCAAAGATTCTGATTCAGAGGACCCCTGAGTACTATCAGCATTGTTTGGAGACCCAACAGAATTCAGACATCCCTGCACCTCAACATTTGCTGCAGTCCTCTTACTTCTTGTAAATTTGAGGTCTGGTGGGAATCCATGGAGTTTGTAGCACTTGTCAATCATATGACCAGGTTTCTTGCAATATCTACACACTAAGTTTGTCTTGTTGAGATCAAAGCTGACTCTTTGATTGAATTATTTAGAATGGGCAGGTGTGCCAGGGAATTTGTTGGTGAAATAAGTGTTGAAAGCACTGGAGTCACTACGGAATTGAGAGGGTGATGATGTAGCTTGTCTTTGTCTCTCATCCTGAAGCAGAATGTTGTACGCACTGTCTAGAGATGGGGGAGGCTGCAGCATGAGGATGTTGCACCTAACTCCAACATATGTATCGTTAAGCCCCATGAGAAATTGATGCAGCTTGTTTTCATCATCCTCCTTTTGAAGCTCGAGTCTGGCAGCACATGTACAAGTGCTACCACGAGATGCACGCATAACACCCAACTCATCCCACAATCTCTTCAGCTTGTTGAAGTAAGATGCTATATCTAAAGATCCTTGACTACTAGATGCTAACTCTTACTTAATCTCAAATATTTTGGTACCATTCACAGTCCCATACCTACTATTAAGCTGAGTCCAAATACTTTGAGCAGTGTCAGAATACTGAACACTCTCAGCTATCTCTGGCGTAAGAGAATTAGTGAGCCAAGAGATAACCATATTGTTACACCTATCTCACTGCCTAGAATGAGGGGAATGTTCCGGAGGTTTGGGAGCTGTTCCATCAACAAAACCTATCTTATTCCTAGCAGATAGTGAGACAATTATATTTCTCCTCCATCCCCCAAAACCGGTCCCTGAAAAGGGATTACTAACCAAAGAGACTCCGGGTACATCAGAAGATATGAGAAATAAAGGGCTCGAAGGGTCAAGTACAAAATTAGTGGGACCAGAATCAGAATTATCACCAACATTAACCATTTTTGCGACTGAGAATCCTTACCAAGCCTGAAGCTTCACGAATCCAAACCCTAACAGTTCGTGGAAATCCAAATCCTTAGGAATCGACTTATTCCTATGTCGAACCGATGAAACCGATGAAACAGAAACCTCAAAAATCAAATGATTGCAGCGGAAAACCCAGTAAATGAGAAAACCCTATATTTTTAGATAATAGAGAAACTCGGATGAAAATTGACAAGGGCAACATCGCGAGAAAGCCGGTGACGAGCAGAATCGGAATCGCCGCTCTGATACCATGTTAACATACCGAATCTTACAGATTGATCGAGATAAAATTGTAGAGATGAAGAGAGAGAGAGAGAGAAAGAGAACTGATTGTCTCTCTATTCTGTGTATCGTTCTGTACAAGAAAATGAATCAATAATGTAAAAATACAAAAGCTTCTAGAATATGTACACTTTGGACCGAAATAAATGTATTGTGTGTGAGAGCCTGACACAAACTTGGGCTGCTTAGTTGGGCTGCTTAGTCTGGTCTAGAACTTGGGCTACTTGGGCTACAGTCACTAACTCTAATTGCTATACAGCAGACATATTGGGTTTCCTTGCCAAGATACGAGTCAGATATGTTCTCAATGCAATGACTGAACGTAGCCCAGAAAGGAAAGCAATCTTCATAGCCCTTTTACAACATCGGTAGCAACAGTGCAAAAAGACAAATCCATTTGGTTGCTGAAAGTTGAAATGTATGTAGCTTGAAAAGATAATGGTGATAATCAGTGTCCTTCATTTTGGCTTTTTCATTGCCACGCTGGCAGTACGTGGAATACACACGCTTTAATTTGTTTGGAGTTACAAAATATGTGTCTAATTGACACAATTTGTTTTCACTTAAACTGCCCAATAGGAAATACCACTGATTTAGGTGTCTAAATAAGAAAAATCGCCAAATTTAGGGGGCTGGTTGCGTATGCTGCCTTCATCTATCCTACTTTTTCTTCGTAATACTAGAAGTTCATTCTTCATATTGATGGTACGTGAACATCATAAAACAACGACAAACGGTATAATTTATTCAATATATTTATTAATACAATACGATACATTATAAAACGATACACAATAACTATCCAAATAAGGGATAAAAGTGATTGTTTTGTGGTGATTAATAATGAGGAAATTGTTATACATAAATCAATTATTTCAAAAGGGATTTTGTCTTTATATATTTTGATCTCCTATTGTTAATGCACATGTTTTTATTTCCATTCAGTCATTGCATAGAATAATATACTATAAATTTTTGCTTAACTTAATGGGGTATTATTAATCAAACGTAGCATTAATTATGCGTCTATTTTTTTCTTATGCAGCAAACTTATATTATATTACTAGGCGAGTTAGCAATTTTCGAGGCGACCCATAATCAGTATAATCTTTTTCAGTATATTATATTTATTTTCTTTTCAATTTATATTTCGGAGAATTGTTGTACTTTATTCGATTCCTTAGTAATTACTATGCACTTGTGACATCGAATTCTGAGATGTCTATTGAAGTAGTTAACATTTGGAAATTGTTAAAGACGTTGTTATTTATTTAGTAAAATTTATTCTTTTTTTTAAATGTATAAAAGAAGCGGATTAGAAATACCTAAAACGAAAAATTACTAATTATTTAATGTCATCTTACCTGACAATGATGTCCGACACCATCATAATCCGTCCTAGATTTTGGATCATGGCGGCTCTAGCATACATTCAATCTCTATCGAAAGGGTAAACGGTGGTAAACCAGTGTAGAAGCAATATAAGGGGGCTTTGGGTTGCCATCGAGTTCTCACGTAGCACTTTTTATTAAAAGAACAAGTGAAGAATATGAAAGCAAAAAATAAGGGAAAAATTTACCTAAAATTGAGAGACCCAACTGAGATGAATTGAAATGAAAGAGTAGTAATGAAGAAAATATGTTTATGAAAGCGAAAGACTGTGATGGAGGGTTCTAGAGTTATATTAAATATAAAAAATAAAATAAAAGACAAGGTAAAATGATAATTTTATCCTTGGTTATCCTCCTCTTCTTTCTTCTATATAATAGATAATAGAAATGTGAAGTCCATTCTTATTTATATTTGTACTCCACTACCACCAGCATCAATCAGATATCCCCTTACTAGTATTTATTCTTAATGATATTTTTTTAATAGTTAAAAATAATCTTAACATACAATTACTTTGGATGTCATAAATTAGCAGAAAATACATGTGACTTTACACCATAACAAAAAAATAATTTATATTTTTAAATTTTACCTGACCTAACCCATATTATACATAAGTTGAAAGCACTAATAAATTCAAAATATATATTCTTCCAAATTGCTTCAAAAAGTGATGGAGTTAAATCTGTATTCTCACAACCATTATTTTCACTCTCTCTTCTTCTCACATCTTCTGCATATGCTTCAAGGGCCGTCCGCTATTACCGCTTCTCCTCATGTGTCGCATGATTACAATGTAAGAAAACTGAAGATTAGAAGTCTTATTAAAGGCCATTCAAAACTTTACTTTGGAAAATAGGATTTTTTGAGTTTATTACATGTTTGGATTGAGCGTTGTTCCAATTGATTGAAAACATCGAAAGGAGTTCAAAATTTAAATCTGAAGTGATTTGAGTTAAGTTTTAGAAAAGATGCAAGGAAGAAGACGGAGCAATTTTTTGTATAATCTTGTATAATAGTGTATATGAGTGTATAAACACATCTTATACACTTTTGTACAAGTGTCTATAGATGAACTTCTTTCATGATTGTCAGTTGCAATTCTTGTTCAAGACCAGTCCAAATCTCCATTAAATGACTTCTAATTTCAAAATAAAACCTGTCTAAATAACACTCACTCTAAATTTTTCACAAAATCAATTACGAAATTTAAACTCACATATTTAAGCTTGTTAAAAATCTAAATTTCACCACCCAAATGGATTTGGTTTGTTCAAATAATATTTGAGTCACAATTACCGATTCAAAAATTAACTTAAAAGTTTGAGCTATCTTTTTAAAAAATCAAATAGTAATTTCGAGAACGTATTGGAGTTGGATGTTGAATCTTAGCCTATTATTTTTAGGCTAGTTGAGTGTAAATTAAAATATCGTCTATAAAATTGAAAAATAGAAAGCCCAATTGTACTTATGTGAAATTTTCCCAGTAATAAATATGCTTTTTAATATTACAAGTTGTAAACATATTTATTTCTCTTAAATTCTATGTCCAATCAAATAGTTTCACAAGTAATAATAAATAAATAAATAAATAATTTCAAGTAACCTGATAATATAAAAATCCGCTACACTTAACATGTTTAAAATTCAACCCATGAAGAATAGTCTGAATTAGTTTAATCATGTTTCTCAGAGTTTGGTCTATGTGACCAGATTATGAGGTAAAAATAGTACGGGTTAGCCAGTTTTTAGATTGGCTATTCAAAAATAACAAGCATTTGCAAAGTCATTGAAAAATAGTCATCATTTTATTACAAAACGGAAAGTTCCAGCATAATATACTGGACCGATATATTATACTGGAACTCCAACACACAAAAAGCTCCAATCTCCAGTATATTATGCTGGACCGATATATTATACTGGAACTCCAGTATGTTGGAACACCAACATATTATACCGAAATATTTTTCCAAATTTTGAACAATATTTTCGTTCAAATTTATCTTTACATGAAAAATAACTAAATTTCGATTACTTTTAAAATTGTGATTATTTTTAAATGACTACTTATAAATCTGATTATTTTTAAATTTCTTCCGATTATGAGCGTCTAAAGTATTTCTTTCTGAACCAATTGAACTGATGGTAGGTTTTTGTCATCAAAAATATTGATTTTAACATAAGCTTATGCAGTTGTAACAATAATCAATAGTGGTCTAAAGGTTAGTCATAAATTTTTAATTTCTAATTCTTTTTTTATAATTTTGGACTCTCGATTCTAAAGTTCCGAATGAACTTGTAACACTTCTGCTTATGAAGAGGGAGGTCATAATTTGCAAAGATTTTAAGAAAGGGACAAAATATAAATGTTGGCCTAAAAAATAGATACCGGTTAAACTTTGTGTAATAGAGATGCTTGATCTCTGACCAATATGCATGGGCCAATTTTGGGATCTTTACTAAATAGTCGGTCATATTCATAGTTTATCTTTTCTAATCATATGCATAGATTATACATAATTATACACATATTAAACATAAATTGCATATATATTATACCTCTACCGACTATATTTTAGTTTAAACGATTGAGTGCGGCTAATCGGATTAATTCTTTATAAATTTTAGGAACTAGTTTTTATAAGTGAAAACTTTACATACTAGCTACTTTTGGAATCAAATTTTTAAAAAATAGCTAATATTTGAAAATAGCCACTGTGACACTTATGAATTTTATACTTATTATAAGTAAAACTCCATGACTGTGTTCTGTATTTCGTTCAAGATACTGTCACGGACCTCCACCATTTGCTTGATTTCGGGTGTCCAACGCTAGGTTTGAAATAAGAACTTGAACATCCTAGGATTGACCCCAACAACACTTGGTGCAACTGCGAACCCATATGTTTCAACTTTGATGGATAGAATTATCTTGGCAATATGTATTCGCCGGGGGGCAGACTGCCCCGTGCATTAGTCTAAAGCTAACCCAAACGCCAACAATATTAGAATGAAAGAAAATAATCAAATTTGGTTTTAAGAAACTCTTAAGTAAACCTATGCGGCAGAGTCAACACAAAATTAGCAAAGGATTATTTCTGCAAAGAGAAGGCCGCCTGTAAAATGCGTGTCTTTAATGTTCCTTTTTTGCACATAGTTCAACAGAGAAGTTAGCAGTCTTCCATTTTTGCACTTGAAAAGAATGCAAGATGAGGAACATTTTGTGCAGATTCTATAAGTTGGTACGTCATTATGTTGTAAAAATTGTTCCTAAAGTCATATAACAAATTCTTTCTTGTTTGTCAGAATATACCAAATATTCGAAAATCCAAAATTAGAGTCATGCTACATACGGTTCTTGTAAGGTCCCACAGAAAGCAAAAACCCTATAAAATTCTTTGGATATTTTCTCCAACTAATTTGAATAACTCATTATTCACTTCTCCCTCTATTTGGCCGTGACGCACCTTAGGAGGTTGAAATACAAAACAGCAGACTCTACTATCTCCGAGTAGGCTGGAGCATGGGAGCGAAAGCTGCAAAAATCCAAGAATACCTCCACTCAGCTGGTTCAGATGAACAAATCACTGACCATAATGAGCATGAGTTACACAAATTCTGAACGATCCACCCCCATGGTAAAGGCTTCCAGTTTGACTTGTTCAATGGGAAGGGGAAAAAACTAATTACAGATAAATAAGTTAACTGATGGGGCCAAAAACGGCAAATATTGTTTAGATTCTTGAACAAAAGATCCCATCTGATGTTTGGCATAAAGCTAGAGCAAATGATTTCTATCACCAACTTATGGAAGATCTGGGAAAGCAAAATCGTCAAATGAACTAATTTCTACAAAATCTTAGCATAACAAGGAGAGAAACTGTTTAGAAGATGCTAATATACACAGAAAGCAAAAGAATGGCAACCTGGAATGACAAAAGCATACCAAAAGCTTGATATTATTTTGCATCATAGCACAGGGCCAGAGTAACGGTGCTCGATGAAGCCCTTGAATCTGTTGAACAAAAATTCAGAATCATTCTTCATAGATAAAATGGAATATATCATAATTGTAAACTACAAACTTAAATATTAACCTTCAAACTCATCACGCATCCAGTCCTGGGCACACATCAAAGCTTGCAAGGTATCTGATCTTAGCGAACTGCGATACTGTTCAAGAGATTTATTCCCAGTGTTGAATACAAACTCTAATGAAGCTTTTGACATAGGCATTCCAAGAATATTCCGTGCCATCATGGACAGAATAGGATACCTTGGAGTGTGTACCTTCCACCAGTTTAATATGCTAAAATCGGTTTTTCTAGGAAAAAGCGGCTCTTCCAAATATTTATCGAAATCTGATTTTATGTTGTTGCTCTGTGAGCTCTCATAAATGAATTTGTCGTACCCTGTCAGCCGATCATTATTAGCACCAGCACCACCAACTTGAGATGCTTCAGCTTGACCATTAGGAGCTAATGGTGAGTAAATAGCATGGCCATTATACAGAGCCTTCATACAATCTGAGACAATACTAATACAGTCTGGAGCACTATCACCATATATTTGAGGATAATAGTATTCAACCAATTTCATCTTGTATCGTGGGTCTAAGATAGCTGCAATTGCCAAAGCTAAGCTACATTTTTTCCAGTACTCATCAAATCTGCTTTTCAATTTTAGAGCCAAAGAATTAACAAAATCATCTGAGTTTTGACAACACTCAATCAACTGCAAATGAATATCACAGATCTCTGGAAAGTATGTATTTGCAGTAGGATACTTGCTTCCTGCAAAA
The DNA here is from genome assembly GCA_034376525.1 of Nicotiana benthamiana. Classification (NCBI taxonomy): domain Eukaryota; kingdom Viridiplantae; phylum Streptophyta; class Magnoliopsida; order Solanales; family Solanaceae; genus Nicotiana; species Nicotiana benthamiana. The sequence goes on from CM067330.1 coordinate 97,622,431, forward strand.
ACACTGGAAACTTCAACAAAGAGCTTTAGGAAGCTAGCAATGGCACTTATTCTATCCCACTCTGTGACAGATGGACACATTCCATACCCAGAATCATGCTCTTGCAAAAGGGGAAATGCATCTTTGTACTCCAAAGCAGTTTCAATCATGATATATGTTGTGTTCCAATAAAATGAATTATCAAGATTCAAGCACTTCCGGCAATCAACCCCAACAATTTGAGCCATCTCAGTGAACTTTTCCTGGTTTGCCTGTGAACTTCGAACATACCGAATACTCTCCCGGACCTTGTGGATTATCGGGCTTGCTGTTTCTAAGGTATCTTGGACCATCAACTTGACAACATTAGCTGCACAGCGTGTATCAAATAATTGGCCGTCACAGTAAAGAAACCTGTGCTGGCAAAGCTGCTCTCTGATTCTACTTACAATTTTGTCATATGTCGAGTAGTTATCAAATGTCACAGAAAACAATTTCCTGTCAATATCCCAATTTCTCAGACTAGTCATGATAACTTCTGAAAGCATGTCTTCTGTTTGGGAAGGATCAGTAGTTAAAAAATTCAGAATCTTCTTTTTCAGTTGCCAAGAATCATCTATGTAATGTGCTGTCAAACACAAGTATTCAGCATCGCCATTAGCAGTCCATGTATCAGCACTAAGGCTAATTTTCCCAGGCAATTTGTCCAATTCTTCATATACTTTCTGTCTCTCCATCAGATAAATTTCCCTGCAGTCAGCCTCAACTCCATCAAATGTTGCAATGTCAAATAAAGGTTGAAGATTTCTGACAAATATACGGAAACCAATATGTTCAACCATAGACAAAGGATAACCATGTAATATGATCATGCGAGCAAGATCAAGCCGGCTTCGCCTATTATCAAAGTTAATCCCATTGTTGAGTAACCCATCTCTTGTGTGTCCTTGTTCAAACTTAGTCCTCACAATGCTGACTGCTTCAGCCTTCCTCTGCGCTTGATCAAAACTAAAATTCGAGATGGCAAGGGTTCCCTCCTTTTTCTTTCCCCGTGTAAGCAACTGACTTATGTCATGGTTTGATCTCCTACGACATCTGATCAAATGATTTCTCAAATGTGAAGTACCACTGGTGCTAGAACCGCTAAGTTTCCTTTTACAGTGCCTACAGATAGCCACAAAAGTATCACCTTTTTTTACTCTATCAAAATCATTCCATACAACAGATTTTAGTCTACTAGAATTCACTATAACTGCTTCCTCAGCTATCTCCATTGCTTCCGACTGTAGCAATACCTGAGACTTTTTTTAGGGAGCACGGGGAAAGTGCAAAGACACTTATTAGTTCTAAACCAGAATAAATGAAGAGACAATAAAGCTTCAATAACACAAAGGCTAATCGTAATCAAGAAGTTCTTTTAATTACCAGTTGAATATAGCTGTTCCAATCATAACAAGCACAAAGACGTCACAACAAGCACAAAGATATATATCTTGCCAGAAATTGACAAACCTTCGAAATGATAATAAATATTTCAACACTAATTGGAAGGTCTCAATGCACATAAAGGTTGTACATCTATTTCTATCAACTACTAGGAACCCCAGCCTCTAAAAAGCTTATTAAAGAAATAATAAGCAATACTTGGGAGAAAAAGGAAGTACAAAGTAATCATCAGGGACAGAGCTATTTGCATTAAGGGTCTTCAATTGAATCCCCGTAGTTTAAAATTATACTGCACAAATAAGGTAAAGACTAATTTGTTTGGCATAAGGAAATTTCTAGTGTAGCAGTAAAGGTGGCTCAAAAATTGCTTCAAGCAGCAGGGTTGAGAGCTAGGTGGACATTCTGACATTTTTTAATCTCTTTGTTAGAATTCTTGACTGTGCTACTACTAACCATATACTTCAATAGCACCAGCAACTTGCAAGATGGCTTCTAGCTTACACAAGATCCGACAAGCTAAACTTCTTAAAAAAACTTGAAGGATCCTCTCTGATGCAAGAAACCCTTGTAAAGTATCATCAACTACAACAACAACAATGGTCCAATGTAAACCCACAAGATCGTCAACTACAACATGCTCAAAAATGAAATTTTAACAAATAAAAATGGAAGCAAACTCGTTAAGAGTTCCGATGAAAACATGACAAACAAAGTGGTCAATATAGATCATTCAACAACAACAACAACAACAACCACCCAGTATAATCCCACTTAGTGGGGTCTAGGGAGGGTAGTGTGTACGCAGACCTTACCCCTACCCTCTCCCACCTTGCTCTTGGGGAGACTCGAACTCACAACCTCTCGGTTGGAAGTGGGGGTTGCTTACATTAGAGCAACCCCTCTTGTCAGAGCAACCCCTCTTGTCAATATAGATCATTCACTGTCAACTAAAATAACAAGATACCTTGCTTTAATGAGCAAACAAAATAGCACAGCTTTCTGCATTTCAAGTTTTCTTTTCTACCATTAAATGATAGAAAGAATGGAGGCATACACAGTTGCCTTATTCGTTGGACGAGCATCAGTATGTATATATAATATACTAAATTACTAATAGACCTATGCCAGACTTTTCTACCAGTTAAATTAAGAAAAAACTATCAAATTCACCCACATATTTGGGCGAGGATCAGTACATATAATATACAAATAAACCTATACAGGACATTTCTACCATTTAAATTACAAAAAAACACTATCACATCCACACACATTACATAAAAGCCAGACCTTTCTACCATTTACATGACAGAAAACACAATCAAATCTGCACACTCTAGAATTTACATAAAAATTTTACAGCTTTATCAAATGTTTTTGTTTTTTTACTTATTTATTGTTACAGCTTTTTCAAATGTTGTCTAATTATAGTTACAGCTTTATCAAATGTTTTTCTAAAGGTGAATTAAGCTAGAAACCTTTAAATTTCAAATTACCTATCTAAGGCAACACAAAACAACTATAAGTTCAATCCCAAACTTGTTGGGATTGACAATATGAATATCTATTCTGCCCCATATTGATACTTAAACCCACCTAAGATAATAAGAAGAAATTCACAACTAAACTAGGCACTAGTGAAATTCTAGCCAGCAATACACCGGAATTCCTCAATAATTTAAAAAGCCACAAGGTGATTTCTTCCTTGCTGGGTAAAATTACCCGATACCTATGCTAGTGGGAGGTAGCAGGCACCGGTAGTCATAAAAAAATTCCTCTTTAATTCACAAAGCACTACATTGCTTGGAAATAAAAGATGCAAACTTTAAGCACAAATTAGAGATTAAAAGGAAAATTTTAAAGAGCAATAGCGTAAACGACTCAACAAAATAGTGAATTTCGTCCAACCAAACCGGGTCTCCATGACCCAATACCCGACCCATAATCCGATTCATTAGGGTAGACGAAAAATAAAAAGTCGGGTCGGAGAAGCACATATTATTAAAACCCTATGAATATCGGATCCGAAACCTTATTTAACCCAAAATTCTTTCGGACTTCGGGTCTAAATATATCCAAAACAACAGCTTCAATTATAATACTACCATACATGACATGAAGAGAGAGAAACAAGAGAGAAAGACAAAGAAAAACAGTGTGTGTGTGTGTGAGAGAGAGAGAGACTTACGAGAATTGAAGAACTTTGGCGTCGTTACAGAGGGAAGTTAGGGTTTGTTTGTAAGCGGTTAAGGTTTTTTGTGTGAATATCACATAGTGAAGGTGTAATTGTGTGTGATAAACGAAGAGAAGAGAGTGAAGTGAGCGTCTCGTTAGCGAGAATTGGTGAAGCTGGGTTGCAAAGAGAAGGCGCGAGCCCGAAGAGACAAGTTATTGGGCTATTGTTTGGGCTGCACCGAATTGGGCCTACTTTTGATCCGTTTGACACTATTAAAGAATTGAAGAATTAGAGGGTATTATTACTGACCCAGCGCTAGGAACTATTTAGTAGTTGAAAAATTTATATATTTTTTATTTGTAACTAGGAGTGGCAAACGCACATGTCAAATTTGGTTCAGATCAAAACGGGTAATGAAAAATATCCGACCTGACTCATATTTAATATGGATAAAAAGAGGTTAACCAGCGTATAATATGTGTAACCATATTATCCATGACATCTTGCATATGATCACTTTTGAGAGAATTCTTAGTCTATCTAACTTAAGGAACTCATAATTTGAGGCTTTACAAATATAAAAGTTAGACTCATTAGTTATCCATTGGTTATCCATTTTCTAAATGGATAATATGATTCTTATCTATATTTGATCCCATTTTAAAACAAAAAATTACTATCCAACTTATTTTTTTAGTGATAATATTGGTGGTTAACTGTTTTCTTTTAACCATTTTGCCACTCCTATATATAACATAAAATATATATATATATATATATATATATATATATATATAGCTATACAATGTCATTTTCATTAGAATTTAACATAAATAATCGTCTACCTAATTTTTTAAATTAAAAATAACTGACAAATATATAATACATATATAATTTATGTATAATATATGTAAAACTATGTATAACCGAAGTGAGCGTCTTACTAGAGAGAATTGGTGAAGTTGGGTTGCCAAGAGAAGGCGCGAACCCGAAGAGACAAGTTATTGGGCCTATTGTTTGGGCTCCAACAAATTGGGCCTACCTTTGATCCGATTGGCACTATTGAAGAAAGAAAGAATTTTTATATTCCTATGACACATAGGAAACCTTATTACCTTCAATATTTAAGGTTTGATTTAATTACATTTAGTATATCAAATTACCAATCATATGCCATACTTAAATAAGGGTCTAATTAATGGCCAGTTTTTATTCCTTAATTAAAGGTGTCCATATATCCCACATTTCTCTATCCCCCTAATTCCTAAGACATGCGCCGTTTTTCCCCTCTCTGTGAATACCTAATTTTTGCATACCTTTAATCCTCCTAGAAATACTAGTATTTGGTTGATTGTTAGTTATTTGTGCATTTTTTATATTACATTCCTTTATTAAAAATACAAAAAATATTTTTACCGTTTATTTGTATATTTTAGTTTTCAACTTTAAATTATATATTCGAAAAAGATTTTTCTTTCTACTTGTATAATTTCTTTAGGATTAAATAAGATAATTAAGGGGTAGGGGATTAGCCTAGTATATTTTAATTAAAATTGAGCCAATATTAGCCCAAAATTTGAGCCCATTTCGTCCAAATTCGGTCCACAAGAGGGCTACCAGGAGATGATTAAAATGACGTAGTTTCAGGGCGAAACTACGTCACTTTGTTTAATAAAATCAAGATGAAATCTGAGCCCTTCCTTATACTTGAGTCCAAGCCTCTAAACCATCCCAAAAGTTTACCATTTCTTCCTCTCAACCTCATCTCCTTGAATCCAAGCCTGATATCCTCCAAATCCCAACCAAATTCCACGAATCTAGCCTAAATCAAAACCCTAGCCACCATTTTTTTTACAAATTCGTGGAGATTGAGGCACTCTTTCCACCTAATTTTTACATACATAGATAGAGCTCATCAAGGGCTACAATTAGGCATTGGTTTCAACCCGAAATTTCGGCGACCGGAATCCCGACGACCGGAATCCCGACGACCCCCATTGCCCCCTCCCCCCGTTGCTTCTCGTTTTCTCTTGTTTTTTCTTGCTTCTTTCGACCCAAAGGCATTTGTTTCCTTTTGGAAGAATGTCAGAATCTATTAGTTTAGCGTCTGCCAAAAAGTAACATATGCCTTGGGGTCGGACAACCACCAATTGGAATCCCCGGCATCTTCTCGTGGCTCGAACAATGTCAAATGACCTCGATTGGTTTATACCTTACTTTCTTTTTTATCTTCTCTAATTTTTCGCTTTTGCAATGAGTATTAGATTTAAAGGTCTAATTTCTACTAACATAGCTATTATTTATGTGAAATTGGATATTAGTTTTTAGTTACATGTTACTTTATAAATGTGAATTTCAGTTCTTCGACCTAGCCGGTCGAGTAGTTCGTTATTGCCTGTTAGTTCTGATTTTTTGTTTTTCGATCTAGCTGATCGACTAGTTTGTATGGATTTGATTAAGTTTGAAAATTCAGTTCTTCGACCTAGCTGGTTGACCTTTTTTGTTTGTTTGTTCGTTAGTTCTGATTTTTGATTCTTCGACCTAGTCGGTCGACTATTTTGTATAGAGTTGTTAAGCCTGAATTTTCAGTTTTTAGACCTAGTCGGTCGAATAGCTAAATCTTTATGTTAATTTCATGAAAAAACCAAAAAATTAGTCGTATAAAAGTACGACCCAGTACAATACCACTCAGTGGTGTCTGGGGAGGGTAGTGTGTACGCAGCCTTACCCCTACCCTGGGTAGAGAGGCTGTTTCCAAATAGACCCCCGGCATAAATCCCCAGAATTTGCTCCTGGGGAGACTCGAACTCACAACCTCTCGGTTGTAAGTGAGGGTTGGTTACCATCAGACCAAGCCCCTCTTGTCATAGTTAGTCGTATATTTAGTTGTTATTAATCGTGGTAGTTTAACGATGTTCGCTTAATTTCTTTTTCAAGCAATAGTTTGTGAAATTCGGTTGTTGTTCCATGTTAGTTTGCACAATTCAAATTCATGCTAATCTAGTTTGTCCAAATACTTAGTTCGATTGCATTTTGAATCTTGTTTTTACTTTACTAGTTCATATTTGGTCGGAGTCTGAGTGTATAACTGAATTTCATTCATGAATAGATAAAAGCCGAACACTTGAGTTTAAAGTACATGTTTGTTGGGTATTTTACTGTTTAAACATGCTGGAAATGCAACTGCTTTGTTTTGTGTCATAATTTGGTGAAAGTGGACTGTTTTGGCACAAAAAATTAGTCCTTTGGACAGATTTTGGTTCAAAAGGACTTATTTCCCTACTTAAAGGGGTCATTCTTTCCTCCTGGGGGACATTCTAACATACATAGCTTATGAACATCTTTTACACTGAAAAAAGCACAAAAACTTAAGGAAAAAAATCTACATCGAAGACATTGTAGTAGGCTAAAACTAAGAATAAAAAATTTCCCAAAAAAAAACCGATGAGTTTAGTTTCTGGGTTTTTCCTTCTTTGAAAGTATTCTGAAATTTCTGGGTTAATTTCTGGTTGATGCTGTGTTAAATTGCTGCTAGTTGGGCTGTTGATTGGTTTCTATTTTTTATTGAAATTGCTGCCCAAATTGACTTGAGGCTCTGCACATATTTAGTTTCGGCTTCTAGGTACTTTTCTGGTCCTTTTCTCTTTAGTATGGACCTCTGTTTGACTGAATGAAATATGAATTTGTCGATGCGTTCTACTCCATCTTGTTCATTTAATCTCTCTTTCGTTATGTGTGAATGAAACAATGTTTGTATAAAGGCTGGCTATGTGAAATAAGCTAAAAAATATTGTTAGTTTGAAGTGCTATATGTATGTTTGGGTACAAGTTGTAATGAAATTAGATTTGGTTATTTTATCTTTGTTAGAATTTGCATTGGAGTTAAGTTTTCAATATTGGAAATTTTTGGAGGAGTTTTCTGTTGAAGATACTTGTGTTTCAATATATATATATATATGTGTGTGTGTGTGTGTGTGTTTGTGTGTGTTATGTGTGTGTGACCGTTCTGCTGGGGCTTCCTCTTTGAGTGGAAGCCCTGCGCTGCACTCCAGTGTTGAATTTCTTGATCGACGAAACGAGTTATTGCCATTTCATTTTGACGGAGGACAGACTTTAGTTGACATGGAAGCTTGAGTGCCACGTTCAAGCTCAAAAAAGCAGTGAAAGCAAGTCAAGCAGTGCCAGATGCTGATAAAATAGCGGCTTAAACGGATCCATCTTCTTGAATGGAACTCCTACCCGGAGGTGACATCGCTAGCCATATGTGTGTGTACATACATACATATGTACATAAAGTCATGTAGATATTCCAAATGTCTACTGTTTTTCTCCACATGCGTTTAAGTAATACATATTTTATTAGAAATACTTCAACTCCCATGGCAACAATTCCACTAAATTTCAGTGTACAATTACTGTTAGAAGTTGAAGTGTGCAACTCCAATATGCTTGAGTTTATTTCCTTTTGGCTAATTCATTCTTCATATATATATATATATATATATCTATATATATATATATATATATATATATATATATATATATATTTAAAGATTTTTATCTTATTAATTATAACTTGTAATCGAATATGTTAATTTACACATATGTACAATAACAGTAAAAAGAATATTTTAGATTGAAGGGTAAAAAAATATCTTTCAACTTTTGATAGCTATTTGGGTCTTTTAACTTTTACTTTATGTCTTCTCACACATATATATATATATATATATATATATATATATATATATATATATATATATATATATATATATATATATATATATATATATATATATATATATATATATATATATATATATATATATATATATATATGAGTTTTGAATCTTGAAAACACAAGTGGTTGAGTTAATATCATTTTGAATATTGTGATGGCTTGTGTATTGGTTAAATACTCTTTTGTCGAGTAAATAGTGATCTTTCATGGGTTAGACAACTAATGTGGACCGTGGGCAGTTTTGGACGTTTCAACAGGCAAATAATTTGGGCCAAAAGCTCTTTTTTTTTTTGCCCAATACCAACCAATTTAGTTAGCCATTTCTTTCTTTAAAAATAAATAAATAAATAGCTGGCCCATTTTCTAGAATTCATAAGCTGACCCATTTCCCATTTAACAAGAAGTTGGCACATTCCTTTAAAATAGATAGAGTTGGCCCAACATTTACTTGCATAATATTTCCAACAATAAGGCTAGAAAATAATAATAAAAATCATGTTTTTGATACTAATTAAGTAACTCATTTTCTTTCAATTAATTAATTTTAAACGCTAGGCAATTAGTAAGTGCGCTTTAACTTCACGGACTCGCTTGCGTAGCGTGATGCTTAACTTTTAATAAGTCAATTCATCAATTTCTCATATTCAATAATTCATAAATATTTTGTCATAATCGCGGATTCGCTTGCGTAACGTGATAGTGACGTTTAATAAATTTTCTAAAAAAGAAAGTTATGTTTTCCTCAAAGCACAATTATAGTAATTTTTCAAAAGTAAATATTGTGCTAATAATCATTTGTCATAAATGCGGATTCGCTCGTGTAGTGCCGCTATGACTAAATAATAAATTTCGTCGATCACGCATTCACTTGCGTAGTGTGGCCATGAATCTTATTATTCAACAATGTTCTTTAATTTTTCTAATAATCCAGAGAGAAAAGAAAATAGGTAAAACATGAAAATCGTATAAATCACAATTTGTATAAAATTAATTTAAGCCAATTTTTACGTCAATAAAGTGACCGTGCTAGAACCACGGGACTCGGAAAATGCCTTGCACCTTCTCCCTGATCAACAGAATTCCTTACCCGAACTTTATTTTCGCGAATCGATAAAAATATAATCAACTTTCCTTTGACTATGGATTTAAATAAAAGATGACTTGGAACACCGAAAATCAATTTCAAGTGGCGACTCTGAACAATAAATAATCCCTATTTCAAAATTATGGCTTTAATTGAAAAAACTCTTTAACCCACAAATCCATAATACACATATATATTCTTTTGCCGGGGTGGGAAAAAGGGGTGTGACAGCTCTGGAGACTCTGCTGGGGAATAACCAGAATTCGAGCTTGTACATTGTTGACTTTTATTTGGTTTTGTTAATTTTGTATATATTGTGACTCGTTTGTGCCTAATGTGCTACATGTTCGCTTTTTACTGCTTCGATATTGTTGAACCATACATATAAATTGTCTTCTCACGTACCCCATCTAAGTCTTCTTGAAATTAAATATTGAGCATTTTCTTGACATAGCCCACTTTCTTTGAGATAGTTGAGGTGCTTGTCACCCGGTGAAGGATTTTAATCACACCTGTTTTAGGCGGGGAGCACCACTAGCAAAACCGGAAAGCAATGCTACCGGTACACTGACCCTCCTCGGCTCGAGTTTTCCGCTCGAGTAAGCCAGTCTAGATACCTTCTCCAATAGGATTTAAACCTAGAATAACAAATCCCATGCCGGATATCTCTAGTAGGTTTGCTTTATTTGCATCATGTGCATTTGACTTAGCGAAACTCGGCATAGGGGCCGGATATAAGACATGTATCATCTTTGAGACCATCATGTTCATGTATGTGCTACTTGATATATCATCTGTAAGGCTCATTTGAATTTTCAACCGGCTTTAAAAATCGATTAGTGTAATTATTAAACAAGGAGAAAGAAAACAAAAGAAAAAAAGAATAATTCTCCTATTTAGTGCAAATAAACCTTTTATTTTAAATATAAAAAAAATATATTTTTTGTAGTAGTCTGGTGTGAGTTGTAAAGATTATTTTTATTTAGAAAAAAGGGAAAGTACCCAGTTTTATCGAATTATGCGGCGTTGATTCTCACCGGATGTGAGATATGTAGGCAACCTCAATCGGGTTCAACCCACATATTTCAAAAAAAAGAAGCATAAAATTTCGCATGTGCATAAAATTTCAAAAAAAAAAACCCTATTTTGGTCACCTTTTACTGTCTTGCCCTCATGTTCCGACTGTTTTGCCATGACAGCCTTAAAATCTTCCTGGAAAGGGTTGAACGACCATTTTTGTAAAAAGAAATAGTTACTTTATCCATATTTATTCATCTTTTACCATTTTACCCTTTTATCTGGCTATTTTTGTCGAGGCAACTTTAAACCTTCCGGAAGTATCAAACGACTGTTTTCGCAAAAAATAGTTATTTTATCTAGTTTTTGTTGAGACAACCTTTAAACCCTTCTAGTAGTAGCAAATGGTCATTTTCGCAAAAATTATTTTTTATTTATTATTTTATCTATTTTTATCATTTTGTTCCTATGTTTGGATGTTTTTGCCGAGACATCCTTCATGCCTTTTATGGATTTTTCCGCTTTTATCATCTCAACTTTTGTGTCCGGTAATATATATTGTAATAATTAAAAAGAATAGATCGAGTCCTAAATAAAATAAAATAAAATAATGAATGATCATAATTTGTGCATAGTTTAGGTAAGTCCTAACCTTTTTTTATCTTATTCTTAGGATCACCATGAGTTCTCCACAAAGAAGCAGTCAGAAAAGGGTAAGGGACGAGACACCCCCTATGTTTTTTAATTAGAGATAAGACCCCTAAAGTCTCTTTAATTGGTGGGCTAGTTTTGCTACATGGGAACGGAATCAAGTATTTAAGCACCTCAAGTTCCTCACGAACATCATGGGAATTAAGCCTAATAGAGATTTAATCGAGGCTCTAGTGGGGTTTTGGGACCCCGTGAACAATGTCTTCAGGTTCAAAGATTGTGAAATGACGCCTACATGGGAGGAATTAGCTGGTTTCACCGGATTGGGGAAAGACCTTCGTGTGAAAAAACCTGCTGCTCCGAGAAAAGTTGGCGTGAACAACTTTTTAAAGAAGTTATGTCTCCAACGAATTCCCATGGTTTGCTTAAATGAAGGTTGGGTTCCGTTGGACTATCTTTATGACAGATTTGGAGACGAGAAAGGGTTTGAAAATTTCTCGGGCATAGAATTCGTCAACCAATTGACTTACGACGCTTGGAGGGAATTGAGAATCTTCGCATTCATGATAACGTTTCTAGGGAGCATGGTCTTTCCAGAGCGTGGTAAGCACATCAGAATTCAATTGGTTGCGGTAGTCTCGTATTTTCAAAGTAGAGAGGATCATACCATTCTTCTCATGATTTTGGGAGATATTTTTTGAGCTTTGACCCATTGCCAAGAGGGTGAAGATTACTTCGAGGGATGCAACATTCTGCTGTAGATGCGGTTCATAGAGCCCCTTTATCACCATCCAATAGTAATAAATTTCAATTAAAACTAGCTTAATTACATTGGATGTCATCCAGACAGGGCCGCAAGCTGTAATCTTCCAAGGGGGTGAGGGCCTGGCGGAAATTACTTGGTTTATTGAACGCTGATAGAATCACTTGGAACTATTATTGGTTCCCTTCTGCTAGGGTCATGCATATGTCAGCATATAGCCCGTTCTTCATACTCATTGGTTTTAGAGATTTCCACCCATACGCACCCCTACGCGTCATGCACCAGCTAAGAAGAGAGCAAAAGAGACCTCCTACTGAGGACATACGTGTTAGATAAGACGCTTAACGCTAGAGGGGGGTGAATAGCGTTATAATAAAAATTTGCGTAAACTTTGCGGAATTAAAAAATTGCAGGAAGTAAATAAGTGCGATAAATAATAAAGTACGCACCGATGTATTCTGGTTCACCACAACACGTGGCTAGTCCAGTCCTCGAGAGACTCTCTCGAGATTTTCCACTAACTTGTCAAGCTTACGGGTGCTCAACAAACCTTTACAGCTTAAGGACACAAGCCTTAACACCTTTTCTCGGAGATACAACACTCCAAGACTTCACTGTTAAGCTTACGGGTGCCTAACCGACCTTTACAACTTAAGGACACAAGCCTTAATACCTTTGCTCGGAGATACAACACTCCAAGACTTCACTGTTAAGCTTATGGGTGCCTAACCAACCTTTACAACCTGAGGACACAAGCCTCAACAATCTTGCTCGGAGATACAACACTCCAAGACTTCGACCAAGGAAACACAAGTTCCTTACAACCAGAGAATCACAATTCTCTTCAAGTGTACAAAACACTAAACACTCAAACAATACACTCCTTAATGAGTAGATATGAGTAAAAGAAGTAAGCTCAAGATCACAACAACTTTGGACAAGAATATGGCTCTCAAAAGCTTTATGAAATGAATATAAAATGATATACAATAGTATGCAAGCTTATAGCAATTGTATGATCAGTTGTTGTATGTTGTTGTGTTTAAAACACTGAAATGAAGCTGTATTTATAGTTGAAAAACTTGGCATTACCGTTGTCTAATTGCCAATTAAGAGTTGCTGATTTTACTCTGTGACAATCGATTGTCAGGAAGCCACAATCGATTGTTTGCCAATCGTACCAAAAATCAATCTCAGATTTTACGCTTAACAATCGATTGTCCAAGATCAACAATCGATTATTGGCAACGTTCAAAAAATCATTTCCAGATTTTACGTAAAATAATCGATTATACAAAATCAATAATCGATTATTCAGCAACGTTCAAAAAATCTTTTCCAGATTTTAATATCAACAATCGATTGTACAGAATCAACAATCGATTATTCATCAACGTTCAAAAAATCTTTTCCAGATTTTAATATCAATAATCGATTGTACAAAATCAACAATCGATTACCTGACGGTATTTGAAAACTTTACGACAACGGTCAGCTTCACAATCGATTGCGCAATGTTAACAATCGATTATTTATCAGACTTTGAAAATCATTTTAGACACTGCCTCGTGACAATCGATTGTTTTATACTCACAATCGATTATTTAATAATTTTGAAAAAGTCTGGAAGACACTGCCTCAACACAATCGATTGTCATATGTTCACAATCGATTATTTTGTGACTTTTAAAAAACTGATGGACACTGTCTCTTCACAATCGATTGTCATTAGCTTCACAATCGATTATTCTGAGTTTTGAAAAACTTTGATGTACACTGCCTCATCACAATCGATTGTCATAAGGTTCACAATCGATTGTCATGCAGGTTTGAAAAACCTGATGCTCACTGCCTTAACACAATCGATTGTCATTAGTTCACAATCGATTGTCATGCAGTCTTGGCTTAACATAATCGATTATCATAAGTACATAATCGATTATCTTAGTCCAGTTTTTAGAAGCATGTTTAAAAATCATTTTGACTAATGAAAATATGCATGATTTACGATCATTTAGCATTAAATTAAATATGCATGATTTTGTAAAAAATAATTTTACGAGAGAAGCCATGTCATGAGTCAAGTTGTCGGATCAAGATCACAATTAAGAACGACTCATTTAAACTATAAAACTTTGTCTTGTGCTTGAATCTCGTTGTCCACCAATTGTGCGCTTGTACTTGAACTTCGTCATATATCAATTTGCGCTTCGTTTGTCATTCATCAAAACCTACACATAAGAACACACATTTTAGTATAAAGCCTTGAGAACGTGTTTCCAACAATTTCTCCCTTTTTGATAATGGCAAACTTTAAGCGGGATATGCAACTTAAACAATTTATAATGACGATTCAAGACATGTAAAGATGTGCAATAAGTATGCGATTAGTTCTCCCTCAATATATGAATTCCCCCTCAATTTAAGCTTATAAATATTGTGAGTGCATACCCGTTATCTTCCCCCTTTTGCCATTAGCAAAAATAATATAAGAAGATGCCAAAGATGTAAATAAAACTTGTTTATTTATTGGAAAGATGATTACAGTAACAGGGAAGACAATGCAATAAAAACAAACTTAAAAACAACAAACAAAGAAATTATTCATTTCCATCATCTCCCGCCTCATCATCCGGCGCTGCTTCATATGGAACAAGACCCGCATAAGGATAATGAACATGGTCAAAATATCCATGGATCTCATGAGTTAATTGACCAAGAGAAGAGGTCAATGAAGCAATTTGGTCGGAAATTGATTGGAGGGTAGGCTCTTGAGCTGGACGAGTTCGACGGGTTGGAGGAGGAGCAGGCGCTGTATGATCACCGTCATGATGAAAGGAGGATTCTGAAATTTCCCACTTCTTGGTACTCTTTTTGAGAGGACCGTTGGAAGTGATGAATCCGGAGGCTTCAAGAAGTTCATGATGAGGAGAGCATAAGGAAGAGGCCTATCATCTCCGATAGCGTCACGCATGTGAATCTTGACGAACCGACACCAATTGATGTTAGCTCCGGTTATTATGGCATGCATGAGCTTGGTGTCCTCTTGGGAAATGGTAGTATGGTTATGCTTACAAGGCTTGAGGACTCGGGTGATGAAATAGAAAATCAACCGATAATTGGGATCCATTCCCATAATTGTAGGACGACGGGAAGAAAGATTTGGATCATAAGAAGTAAGACCGGTTTGATGTAGGAGGGCAGTTTCATCAAAAAGGGCTCCGACCTCTCCGATGTACCTAAAAATGTCTTCACCATTACGAGGGAGACGGGCAATGGTATGGAGGTTTTCATCGGAGATAAGAATTTGAACACCGTTTATATTTGTCACAAGATCACCGTCATCATCCTCATGAAGGTTGGAGTAAAATGCTTGAATTAAAGTAGTATTGATGTAAGGATGGGTAAGAAGTAAGAAGTCAAGAAGTTGACAATTTTTGAGTATATTTGCAGCAGGGCCATAAGATTCAAGATACTTGTTGGTCGAAAAACGGGGAGGAAGAATATCGCGCTTTTCAAATTTTGTTAAAAATCGAGTAAGCTCGATGTCAGAATTAAAATAAAGAACGGAACCATTTGGTAAGGATAGTTTGGAGCAGCAGAGGAGGATGCACCATGCCTAGCAGAACGGGAACGTTTGGAGTGGCGGCCCGACATTTTTACTAAGTATTGCTGGAATTTGCAAGAGTCTTGAAAGAGTTTTGATAGTTTGAGAGCTAAAATTGATGCTTGAGTGAATAAAAATGAACATATATGGAGCCTATTTATAGAGGGGAGAAAGGCATTTCATTTATGGAAGAATCTGCAGAAAATTGAAAGCTGAAACAGTCAGAAACGGTAAAAATAAATTTCACTGACCGTTAGACAATCGATTGTTGGAATGAAATAATCGATTGTCATTAAGATTTGACTGAATCTCGGAACGGACACAAATCGATTGCAGAGCCAAACGGTAACAAATTTTGAATTGCTGACATGAAATAATCGATTGTCAAAATATGGTAATCGATTGTTATGTTACAGTGAGTACAGAAATTTTCTGATTTTGAGAATAATCGATTATATTTTGAAACAATCGATTGTTTTGGAAAAGCATTGCTGAAAGGCTGAGACGGAAATTGATTTTGCAGTTAAAGAATCAATTATTTAACAAAACTGCATAATAAACATAAACCATAAACAATCGATTAGTGATACTGCTAATCGATTTTCTGCACAGTAAGATAATCGATTATTTGCTTGGAACAATCGATTGTTCTGTGCCAAAACTTAATAATTCCCCCTACCTTTAGGGTGATACCTGCAAAATAGAATTAAACGTCTCCGACGCTCAAGTCAGTAATTAAAATATAAATGCAACCTAAAATGTATGCATTTAGATCAACGTTTACCCGCATTCAATACTTCATTTGGACATGATCTATATTTAGCACGACATTAAACGCTAAATATTTTATCAAGTCTACTAGCAATAATGTAAAGTGAGGAACGATCATACTTGTGTAGTTCTTGGTATTGCTCGTGTTACCTTTCACATTTATGTCAAGATGGTCATCTAAATTCATTGAAGTGACCATTGGTTTGGTGTTGCTCTTTTCGAATTGATTTGGCAACTCCTTGCGACATTTAGATGACAAATGAAGGTTCCCTCTTTCATTTGCTTAATTTGCAGCTCCAAGAAGAAATTAAGCTTGTCTATCAATGATATCTCAAATGCCATTTATAGATTCCTTGCATGACACTTATTAGTTTCTCCAAAGTAATACAAATATTTTCTAAGATATCATTTTCCACAAGATTTGGAATGCAAGATATTAGTGGCATGGGAGTTTAAAGAAAATAACATTGCCAATATAGAGAGTTGTTTTGAAATTCTGTCATCAAAAAGATAGTAAACTTCATGCAATCTATTTCTCCTTAATCAGAAATTTATCAAGACATACCAACAAGACATAGATATACCAATTGTTATAAAATAATGATAAACCCATTTGTTGGATGACATAACAAGTGTACCAAAAGTTATTTTATTAACAGTGATACAAATTGTTATTTTTAGTAAAGCATATTACATACGAGTGTTGACTGATAACAGATCAACCATACATCGAATTTTGAAGAACATACCAACCATTATCCAGACCAAAGGATGTGTTCATCAAGAGATGATTTTTAACAGAAGGATTTTTGTCAATTGTTAGAAACATGAAACATCTCAATTATTTTTCAAAGCTGAGAATAGCATTCATCAAAAGCGTGAGTGAAAACTTTTTGAAGAATATGCTAATAGATAATACACACCATACAGTATACTAACAGTTATTTAAACCACAGATAGCAATTATCAAATCATGAATGAAATGATTTTATCAAGCTAACTGTTAATACATATCAACAGTTTTGATCTTTTAAAAGCAGATAACTAACAAGTAAACTAATTGACACCAATTGTCATTTAACAACACGTTTTCAACATATGAATCAACAAAGCTAATTGATATTGATTGTTGACAAGGATATCTCAATTGTTAACGCACATCAACTATTACGACTAAGCTTATCAAAGATTCAACAATAAAGGAACCAAATTAACAACAAATAAGTTAATATTGGTTGCTAGCACATATCAACAATTCGGTTTTTGTCAAAAAGGATAACTAACCGAAATTTCCTCTTGATGCAATGAGGTGTCGTGCTCGGTGCATCTACTACAATACTGTAGCCTTTCAAGCACACCTGCAAAACAGATTAATGATCTTTTGGTACCCATGCCATTTTGGGTCCTTGGGGGTTAGGCATATCATAATGACGCGATTGAGTGATATGTCTTTGTCGTGTAAAACATGCAGGAGCAATATGACCAATACGTCTACAATAATGAAAAGTCACGTTGGGGTTATGCATCCTTCTAGGTTCATAGTAACTTGACGAACGAAAATGGTTTACTCTATTTTCAGCATTATGACTATTGCGCGCTTTATGAACATCATTTCTCCTACTATGAGCAGCATTTCTACAATAATTATTTCTATATTGGAAATCATTTCTAGGTGCTCTAAAAGGTTCAAAATTCCTTCTAGTATTTGGCCTATAATATGCATCATTTCTAGGGTAGTTATTTCTAGGTGGTAAGTCATTGCTAGGTCTTCTAAAATGTTCAGCATTTAGTCTAGCATGCATATTGGTTCTAGGATTGCTATTTCTAGGATAAACATTTTCATTATTAGTCCTAGGTTGAGCCTTAGGTTGTTGGGGTTTAGCTTCAACCTTTTCTTTAGGCTCATTCGTAAACCCTATGCCATGCTTGGTTGACTTCAAATTATCAAGAACATCATTCAAATTTTTGTGCGAAGAATTAAACTTATCTAATGTGCCTTTAAGCCTTTCTACTTCATTTTTGAGATGCAAGGAAGGAGTACACTTTCTAATAGAGCTTTCGGGCTTATCGGCGCTTCTTTTTCCGAAAAACTTGTTTTCCTCTTTCAACTTCTCATTTTCTAAAACCAGTTTTTCAAAATATTTTTCTTTTAGAGAGAGTTGTTTTTGAAAATCTTTTTCTTGCAACGACAGAGTTTTCTGCAAATCTTTAATAGTCTTGGAAGCATCAACAAACTCACTATGTAATTTATTATAAGCATTTTGCATTTCTTCAAGCGAGTGAGAGTTGGACGTACTTACCTCTTCTTCTTCGTTTGCCATGAGACATTGGCCAGTTGATTCATCATATGAGCTGTCCGCTATTTGAGGCATGCTTTCATACATTTCCTCCAGCTTATCCCACATCTCTTTGGCGGTTTTGTAGTGGGAAATTTTCTGATAGTCTTCCTGATTCAAGGCGTTATACAACATATTTATTGCATTAGTGTTGTATTCACTTACCTTGGCTTTCCCAACTTTCGTTGTTATTTGATCACCATGCTTGATGATTTGCCATAGATAAAAGTTGTTGGCTGTGATGAAAATTCTCATCCGATCTTTCCAATATGAGTAATTATTTCCATCAAATATTGGAGGCAACATGTTAAAATCGCCTTCACCTATTCCTGCAAAAAAGTCACGAGTAGAAGCCATGGATGGTTCTCTCAAACTGTTAAGTCTTCAGAGAGTTGGGCTCTGATACCAATTGTTAGATAAGACGCTTAACGCTAGAGGGGGGGTGAATAGCGTTATAATAAAAATTTGCGTAAACTTTGCGGAATTAAAAAATTGCAGGAAGTAAATAAGTGCGATAAATAATAAAGTGCACACCGATATATTCTGGTTCACCACAACACGTGGCTAGTCCAGTCCTCGAGAGACTCTCTCGAGATTTTCCACTAACTTGTCAAGCTTACGGGTGCTCAACAAACCTTTACAGCTTAAGGACACAAGCCTTAACACCTTTGCTCGGAGATACAACACTCCAAGACTTCACTGTTAAGCTTACGGGTGCCTAACCGACCTTTACAACTTAAGGACACAAGCCTTAATACCTTTGCTCGGAGATACAACACTCCAAGACTTCACTGTTAAGCTTACGGGTGCCTAACCAACCTTTACAACCTGAGGACACAAGCCTCAACAATCTTGCTCGGAGATACAACACTCCAAGACTTCGACCAAGGAAACACAAGTTCCTTACAACCAGAAAATCACAATTCTCTTCAAGTGTACAAAACACTAAACACTCAAACAATACACTCCTTAATGAGTAGATATGAGTAAAAGAAGTAAGCTCAAGATCACAACAACTTTGGACAAGAATATGGCTCTCAAAAGCTTTATGAAATGAATATAAAATGATAAACAATAGTATGCAAGCTTATAGCAATTGTATGATCAGTTGTTGTATGTTGTTGTGTTTAAAACACTGAAATGAAGCTGTATTTATAGTTGAAAAACTTGGCATTACCGTTGTCTAATTGCCAATTAAGAGTTGCTGATTTTACTCTGTGACAATCGATTGTCAGGAAGCCACAATCGATTGTTTGCCAATCGTACCAAAAATCAATCCCAGATTTTACACTTAACAATCGATTGTCCAAGATCTACAATCGATTATTGGCAACGTTCAAAAAATCATTTCCAGATTTTACGTAAAACAATCGATTATACAAAATCAATAATCGATTATTCAACAACGTTCAAAAAATCTTTTCCAGATTTTAATATCAACAATCGATTGTACAGAATCAACAATCGATTATTCAGCAACGTTCAAAAAATCTTTTCCAGATTTTAATATCAACAATCGATTGTACAAAATCAACAATCGATTACCTGACGGTATTTGAAAACTTTACGACAACGGTCAGCTTCACAATCGATTGCGCAATGTTAACAATCGATTATTTATCAGACTTTGAAAATCATTTTAGACACTGCCTTGTGACAATCGATTGTTTTATACTCACAATCGATTATTTAATAATTTTGAAAAAGTCTGGAAGACACTGCCTCAACACAATCGATTGTCATATGTTCACAATCGATTATTTTGTGACTTTTAAAAAACTGATGGACACTGTCTCTTCACAATCGATTGTCATTAGCTTCACAATCGATTATTTTGAGTTTTGAAAAACTTTGATGTACACTGCCTCATCACAATCGATTGTCATAAGGTTCACAATCGATTGTCATGCAGGTTTGAAAAACCTGATGCTCACTGCCTTAACACAATCGATTGTCATTAGTTCACAATCGATTGTCATGCAGTCTTGGCTTAACATAATCGATTATCATAAGTACATAATTGATTATCTTAGTCCAGTTTTTAGAAGCATGTTTAAAAATCATTTTGACTAATGAAAATATGCATGATTTAAGATCATTTAGCATTAAATTAAATATGCATGATTTTGTAAAAAATAATTTTACGAGAGAAGCCATGTCATGAGTCAAGTTGTCGGATCAAGATCACAATTAAGAACGACTCATTTAAACTATAAAACTTTGTCTTGTGCTTGAATCTCGTTGTCCACCAATTGTGCGCTTGTACTTGAACTTCGTCATATATCAATTTGCGCTTCGTTCGTCATTCATCAAAACCTACACATAAGAACACACGTTTTAGTATAAAGCCTTGAGAACGTGTTTCCAACACGTCTGTTCGTGTGGGAAGTAAATGGAGAGGAACCTCTAAAGGAGTCTTATGCACAAAAGGTTTGGTTTAGTGGTTGATTTTCTTGATTTGGATGATATGGTAGCTGATCTTGAATATGGAGAGGTAAGCCTTGCATACCTTGAATAGTTTCACAAACAGGCTGTCCCCCTGCAAAGGCCAGAAAGATCCATATGGCATGCAATTGATTAGGAGAAGGAGATCGAGGCCAGAGTTAGGGAAACTAGAAGGGAAGTGGCACAAGAGTTCCAATCTCGTATTGACACTTTACAAGAAGATAAGGACATAATGGAGATAGTAATGGACATACAACTGGCTGATTTTGAGCGAGAAAAGGCTCAGTGGGCACGAGAGAAGTAGGCACTTAAAGCCCAAATATAAAAGAAGAACATAGCTGTGAGCATATGATTTTTACCCGGTTGAAATGGCTCCTACAGGACTCTCAAAAGTTTAGGTTTTTCTTTAAATATTTATTTGTAGGATTTTTTTAGAATTTAATTGCATGCCAGCGTGTTTTCATTAATGCGTGTTTTAAAATCAATTTGGATTTTAAGATCATGTTTTGGCCAAAATAATTGTTAAGAGTCATTTTTGCAAATAGAAAATACAAAAAATATGTACAAGTAGTATTTTTGGCATTTTTAATTATTTTTGGTTTAATTTCAACTTGTTGCATTTTTATTTGTGTTAATTAGAAATTTTTGTTTCAAATAAAATTAGGAATTGATTAAAATAAAAGACAAAAGACGAAAATATACATATATGCACAGCCAATCAGGCTGGCCACAATTGGGCCAGACCTGAGTGGCCCAAACAATTTATCCCCTAAAACCTACAGACCCAGTCCAAACATTAACCCTAATCAGTCCACACAAAGACCAACCCAAACGACACCGTTCAAAGACCAGGCATCCCAGCCGTTGATCATTTGAACATCCAACGGCCATGAAGCTTCCTCCCAAAAACATATACATATGTCCAAACACCTCTGTACACTTAGAGACCAAACTCATCTTCTTCCTCGTACCATCTACCCCCGACATAACACCACCCTTGACCACTCCTTGACCACCATTGACCACCGGTCTTCCACCTTAACGCTGCCGCCGGAAATCGCCTTACGGTGGCGGACGATCACCAAACCTCCTCATATTTACACCATCAAACCATCACAACCTCCTCTTTCCCGTCCAGTATTTTGTTTCCGTCGAATAAGACCCTAGCTTCTCGAATATTCAAAATCAGAGTCGCCAAAACCACCTCCTCCGACGACCTTGTCCCAAACCTTACCAACTTTGCACTATAGGACCACCAGGACCTCCCTTTCCCTGTCCTGCAGTCCATTCCCTTCAAATGACCCCCCATCATCTCAAATCTTCACAGAAAGGTCGTCGAAACCTCCATCTCCGGCGACCCAACTCCAAACCTATCCAAAATCACACCCCTGAAACAACTTACCCTCCTCTTTCCAACCATGTATATTACACCCTTCGAATACGCCTGAATCCTTTCGAATATTAATTTGAAGCTTAACCCTAAAAATCAAACCCGGTCGGAATTTGGCCAAACTCGTCCCAGGCAATCCTTGGCCATTCCCCTCCCCAACCATGCCACTCACGACTCCCAAACAACACCAATCACTAAAACAATTCAGATCTGAGACCTTACTGGGGTCTCAGAATCATAAATGCCCTTCGTGAACTCTTGAACATGTTATCCACCATGCCATTTGCCCTAGAAGGATCAAAAACCTCTACAAATGAGTTTAGAAACCAATGAAGTAATCCCAAGTCGAATTTGCATGTGTATAAAAGCTAAGTCTTCTGTCTTTTAATCACTATCTTCGCCTGTGCGTAATTGTTGTTTTCCATAATTGTTAGCTGCTTTGTTTTGTATGATTATTTGTTTCCCATAATCTCATATGAAATAGGTTTAACAGTCAGCTATACTTGCTATATGCCTTGGTAGTTACTAGTCTGAAATCTCTTCGTCTCTTGAATGGTTTGATATCCTGTTAGTATTAGCTTCTTGAGTAATGTGATTTTTATAGTTTGTTGACCTTCATTTCCTGGTCTTCATTTGTTTTGTTCCCTGATATTCTGATTAGTTTGGTTAGTCGTATATGCTACTAAGTGTTTGATTTTCATTGTAATTTTGATATTTAGTACTGGTATTAGTTTAGGCTGATTTGTTTGGTTGGACCTTTAATGGCTAATGTTAGCCTTTACTTTTCTAATTTGATTCATGAACTAGTGTTCACTTCCTGCTGTATGCTTCTCATTTTCAAGACCTC
The DNA here is from genome assembly GCA_034376525.1 of Nicotiana benthamiana. NCBI lineage: Eukaryota > Viridiplantae > Streptophyta > Magnoliopsida > Solanales > Solanaceae > Nicotiana > Nicotiana benthamiana. The sequence continues at coordinate 97,645,684 of CM067330.1, forward strand.
TAAGTACTTTAATTAGGTTATTTCTGCTAGTTAAGTGTTGAGGGATGGTTCCCCTCTTCTGGGTATTTTGATTTATTGTTTTTGATATTGAATGATCATCATGTATAATGTTTGGTTATTGAAAAATCACATTAAGGCACTTGTTTTGAAACCTGGTTAGTTTTGGCTAATTTTGAAATTTAATAAGCCTATTAGTCCAAGACTAAAATGTGACCCAAACATGAACATAATTGACCTGGTCAATTATAACCAGACCAGATGACAAACTAAGGTTAAAATTTCAGGTTGGTTATTTAGGAAAGAAATAGGGGTATAAAGGAGATTTAAGCCTCAAAAGAATCTGATAATAGCCCTTAGAACATTGTAGTGAGGGGCTAAAACTCAATTTTAATCTCAAACTTGAGGCACAAGTCAGGAAATAAGGGATCATTTAAGAAAAGATGAAATCTACCTCAGGGACTAAAAGGAAAAAAAAGAGAAAAATTGTGCCCTAAGGCTCCACTATAAAAGAAACCATCTGAGCATTTTTTTAGGGATCGGGAACCTTTCTTTTGAATTTTAGAGATAACAATACAGATTAGCTCTTCCTATATTTGTGAAAAACAATCAGTGCTATTTTTATTCCTTTGAGATTTTAGTTTTCTCAAAAATCTGCTGAAATCCTGGGTACACTGTTTGATTGGCTATTGGTTTGCTTGGCTGATTAATTGCATTTACTCATAGACTTCTATCCTCTGCTGAATTACAGGTACATTCGATGTTCATTGATATATGAAGCTCAAGTATAATATATTCCTAAGTGTGAAGATCTGAGTTCGTTATTTTTATTCTGAACCCTCGCCGTGTTTTCCCCTTCTCTAGTTTGAATATATGTAATGATAAGATAATCATTTTGTTGTAATTAACTTTTTGATTGGTTCATTTGTAATAACTGGACATTTGAGACTGATTCACTGTGTAATAATTGGACATTTGACTGAGTTTTTCTTTTACATCTATAATTGATTGTTAGTTTAACTATTGGTATGGCTGGTTCAGATGTTGTTTCCTTTTTGTACTAAGAAATACTGGATTTAGGAAATATTAGCTTTGGTAATCATTTAATGATCAAAACACGGTGTAACATTTTAATTCATTTAAGTTTCAGTACATTAGCAATGATCCGTTTCAGATTTATTTAACTTGTTGTAGTTAGAATCATAATTGAATTTTGAAAGCCGGATTCATATACTCCGATTGACGAGTATATGAATCATTTAGTTCAGATCTAATACTGAAAACTGATATAAAATGATCATTAGTATCCTCTTTGTGAATGTGTAGATAATTAATCTTGTGTATAAACTTGAACAAAAAAGAAGCATTATCAAAATTTGTTCATATGGACGCCACAGTTCAAATTAAATATGGGCCTAGTTGAAAGGACCAGTAATGGCCAGATATGATGAATGTTTCTGGGCTGGCCAAAATTTAAGGCACGACATGTGTGATTAGCCATGAATGAGGTTGAAACACAAGTACTAATTTCCCAAATATGTTGCTCATGTATAAATGATTAGGGTACTTAGGCGCAAGCATGATAGAGAATTTAATACGCCTTAGGATGTCCCTATTAAATGAAACGAGCCACGTTCATCTAATCAAACACCATGAGGCTCCATAAATTGATAAAAAGATTTAGAAAATCAGAAGTGCCGTCTAGCGAATTTCACGGATTTCCACGAATTTTAAAGACGTAATTTCTATAGGCGTGAAGTTATTAATAAAATACCTTCCTAAAATCTGGATGCGCATTTATGTGACCCAAATCCACATCTTAATGGAGTTAGAATATGTCTAAAATTGCGTGCGCATTTATATGACTTGATTCGCAACGTATTTAAATGACATTGCAAACTTCCTAAAAGATGTTAAAAGCGGTTAATAATCTAAAATTGCATTATACGTTTAAACAGGTATAGTAAATCAGATCTCTAGCCACTTATAATCAGTTTGAGCGACCGTGCTAGAACCACGGGATCCGAGGGTGCCTAACACCTTCCCTCGGGTTAACAGAATTCCTTACTCAGAAATTTCTGGTTTGCAGACTCCAATCGGGCAGTCAACAAATTTCCTCGATTTGGGATTTTAAATAAACCGGTGACTTGGGACACCAAAAGCCAAACCTATCCCAAGTGGCGACTCTAATAAATAAATAATCTCATTTCGAATAATGTTACTTTAATTGGAAAAACTCCCTTATTCGTGTCATCCTTTGGGGTAGCCGTGTAAAAAGGAGGTGTGACAATAGTCCCAACCGCTCAGCAACAAGAAGACAGAGAAGCCAAGTTCAGGGTAGTCCGTGATCACGAGCATAAAAGTTTTGCTCCGTTAATCCCAGGACTGAGGGATCAGATAGAGGGAGTTGAGTCAAGCAAGGAGAGCTAGATTGCAGAGTTTGAAATAGAAAGACATCACTACTAGAGTATGATCAATCAGTTGGAGGGGGAGTTACTAGAAAATCGACGCCAGAAAGATATAGCTTAGACCACGAGCGTAATGCCCTGGATATAGTTGAGACTCGTGGTCAGCAAAATCAAGAGTTGCATGTGGCTCAGGAATAAATTAAGGGAAAGATTCTCGACGTAGCCACATATACCTCAAGAGCATGCAGGAGTTGCCAGGGAATGACGCTCGAGCGGTTTGCAGAAGTATCATTGAACGTTGCTCGTCATATATCTGCAGAGTTGGAGAGGATATACCACAATGTTGGGGGTGAGTCGCAGGAACAAGAGCCTGGATTACAGTGAGGCTGGTGGATTCTACTACAGAGATCAAAGTCTTCTTTTTGTTACCAGTCCTTTTTGTTATGCTTTTGTTGTTTTGAGTTTGTAAGAGACTTTTGGTGTTTTGAGTCTTGCCTTTTGTCCTAAAATGACTGTTTTGAGTTGGGTTCGGTCTTGTTCATCTTTATGTAATTCTTACTTTTGGGTGTTTTATCAAAACATTATATTTAAAATTAATGAAAAAGATTTTTGTTTAGAAAAATTCTGAAATGAACCAAAAAATGTTTGTTTTGTAAAAAAATATAAAAATGGTCGTATCCTTGAACTACGTAATGATCTGATTCATGCGACGACATGATACGTAGGCAAACCAAAAAAAGGTTTTATCAAATATTTTTTAAATGAATCTAAAGTAAGGAAAAAAAATTAAAAGGAAATGGAAAAAGAGAGAAGGAAATAACAGTGTCGAGCTGATTAGAGATGGTAATATTTTCAAGAGCATAACATATCCACTTGTGATTCCTATCTGTAAAATGCTTAACCCTAACACATTTGTAGCCTCTTATATCATAAGCTTAAGGTGGTTGGTTTGTGGTGAAACTAGCAACATATCATTACTTCACAAGATCTAAGGGAGCAGTGGTATTGGATAACAGCGATGAAGTCGAGTTGGCCAGTGACAATCCGATGGGTCAGCCAGTTGAGCAAGCGTTGGAGGAGATAATAAAATTGAGAGAGAAACTGTCAGATGTATATCAAGCTTGGGTCTCTGGTCGACCTCCATTCCAGGGTCATTCCGAGGGAACTTTCACCATACCCTAGGCTACTCAAACACTGCTCCATGCAACGAGCGATCACATTATAGCACCAGGGTATGTGTAAAACTACAGCCTCCATACCGCTCCCGGTGCCTCAACATGCGACCTCCAGTCGCACCAGTCAGGAACATCCCTCTTGTTGTGTCTGGCGCATCGATATATACAATCCTGCCACCACCTCCTATGACGAGGCCAAACAACGAGCCATATCTCATGCTTATGATGGCCAATACTGTTCTTTGAATATGGATTTCAGGGTCAGCTCCATACGATCAGACTCCACAGTACAAGTCACAAGTGGAAAATAAAAAGCCCGTCACGACGGTTGAGCAGGATGAGATGACTAGGAAGATGAAAAGTCTTGAACAGAATATAAAGAATATACAGGGACTAGGCAATCACAAAAGTGTTTCATTCAGTGATCTATGTATGTTCCCTCACATCCATTTGCCACGAGGGTTTAAGACCTTAAAATTTGAGAAATATGATGGACATGGTGACCCTATCGCCCATTTGAAAAGGTATTGCAATCAGCTGAGGGGTGCAGGAGGAACGGAAGTGCCGCTGATGGCTTACTTTGGGGAAATCCTTGAGGGTGTAGCTTCCGAATGGTTCACCGACCAAGACATCTCTTATTGGTATGTTTGGGATAATAAGCACAGGATTATATCAAACAATTTCAGTACAACATAGATATTGTACCTGATCATAATTCCTTGTCCAATATAAAGAAAAAGTTGACAGAAAGTTTTAGGGAGTATGCCATCAGGTGGAGGGAGCAAGCAACTCTAGTTAAGCCACCCATGGATAACCACGAGTTGATCACTGTTTTTCTGGAGGCTCAAGAGCCTGATTAGTTTCAGAACATGATGTCCGCGATGGATAGACCTTTTGAAGAAGCAATCAAAATAGGGGAGATGGTCGAAAATGGCCTCAAGACTGGCAGAATTATAAGCCAAGATGCTCTCGAAGCCACCACCCAAACTATCCAAAATGGTTCAGTAGGTTTGGCAAATAGAAATAAGAGAGATGAAGGGTACATGAAAGCTTCAGGATCTAGGGAAGTTTAAAGAGGGGCATCGCACCCTTATGTTCAAGTTCAGTAGGGGCAATCCAGCTACCCTCAACATTAGTATCCCCCGCCAATTCCTCAATACTCTATGGGCCCACCACAATATACAGTGTTTAATGCTTAATCATATGCTCAGCCTCCCAATCAGCAGGTATGGGCACCAGCTCCAAGGGCTCCCCGACCTCAACAGAAATATTTGTGAGCACCTTACAACGCTCGTCCCAGGTAGGATTATGGTCGAGAGCAGAGGCCAGAAGAAAAATTCACTCCATTAGCTGAATCATACTCTAGTCTATTCCAGAAATGGAAGCAAATGGGTGTGATTGGACCCATCGCTCCCCATCATATGCATCCTGATTTGCATGGATTTCAAGCAAATTCTAAATGTGAATATCATTCAGGTTCTCCGGGGCATAGCGCTGATGATTGTTGAACTTTGAAGAGAGCCATAGAGAGACTCGTTTACAAAAAATTGATTGTAGTGACAAATGGCGAGGACCCTCCTATTGTGACAAACAACCCATTGCCAATACATAATGATGTTCATTTTGTGGGAATGATCGACCTAGATCAAGAATACGAGCAGGTCGGCCGAGAAATAATGACAGTAGCAATTCAGGAAGGAACAAGTTTGGAAGTAAGTCCAAGCCGAGATGTGCCGTTAATTGTGAAAAGCTCCCCGAACTCAGAAAAGGTAACCTTATGTGTGCCTAAGGTACCAAGGTTGGAGGTTCTCTCTAATGTTCCAAGCCCAAGGTTGTATGTCCTTGGAGGCCACCCCATCACAAGGCAGAATCAGGGAGGCACGAATGGTATAACGCAGCTGATCATAATCAAACCCGTTGTGCAACCCCCTGTGACATACATGAAAACCATTCCTTGGAAATACAACAAAACTGTGATGACTTACAAAGGAAAGGAAATCATAGATGAAGTGGGGAAAACTGGAGGTTTGACTCGATAAAGGAGGTGTTACTCTCCAGAAGAGTTGAGGAAGGCCAAGCAAATTAGAGAAGGCCAATTGCCAATAAAGAAACCCGTTACTGAAGCAACGCGGAAGAGTTTTTAAAGAAGATGAAAGTTCAGGATTACTCAATTATTGACCAGCTAAGAAAGACTCATGCCCAAATCTCTCTACTATCTCTGCTCATACATTCCAAAGAGCATGCCCGTGTACTGATCAAGGTCCTGAACGAGGCACTTATCTTAGAAGAGACCATAGTGAATCAGTTAGAGAAGATGGCCAACAGATTTTTTGAGGTGAACAGAATCTCCTTTACTGATGATAAACTTCCCGAGGAAGGAGCCGGGCACAATAGGGCTTTGAACTTGATGGTCAAATGTGAAGGGCATTATGTAAAGCGAGTCATGGTTGATGGAGGCTCAAGTGTAGATGTATTCCCTCTCTTTACCTTTCAAAGCATGAAGATCAGTACAGAAAGAATCCGGCCCAGCAATGTTCGCATCCAGGCTTTTGATGGATCAGCAAGAGATACCATTAGGGGGATCAACTTCACCATGACGATTGGGCCGGTTGACTTTGAAATTGTCTTCTAAGTAGTGGACATGGCTACTTCTTATAACTTTCTTCTTGGAAGTCCGTGGATCCATACAGCCCGAGCTGTGCCATACACCTTGCATCAGATGCTCAAATTTGAATACAACATGCAAGAAATTATTGTCCACGGGGAAGCGAGTCTTTCATTTATAAAGACCCATTAATCCCCTGTATTGAGGCCTAGGAAGGGTCTGAGTCCATTGTCTATCAGGCTTTTGAAGTGGTTGTTGTGGACCATGTCAAGGAAGGAAAGCCCATTTTGCATCCTCGTCTTTCCTCTACACAAGCAATGGTGGCTGCAGTTATGATGAGACAAGGTTATGAACCAGGAAAATGCTTGGGGGCAACATTGCAAGGAATTTTGGAGCCTATTTCTCTGTTTGGTAACCAGGGTACTTTTGGCTTAGGCTTCAGGCCAACCCAAGAATATGAAAACAAAGCCAAGAACCACCAAAAGTATGGATGGGTCTTGCAACAACCTATACCTAATATTTTCTACAATTTTGTCAAGCCACAACTCCAAGAGGGTCAAAATTCCTCGACTCAAGCAAACATTGATGAAATTTGCCATGGCCTCAGCCAGATGTTTTCTGAAATGAATATAATCCATGCCGGTGAAGGCACTTGTGGTGCCGATATGCAACTAATTGACCCAGACACCATGCTCACCAACTGGGAAACAACTCCTCTCCCCACAAGGAATGAGTCTCAGTAGTTTGCTTTTGCCGCTTTTTTTTTGTATTTTAGGTTACTTTCAGGGTTGTTATCCAAACATCTCAGCATGATTGTTTTGTTTTGATGTTACCCTTCTATCCTTTCGAATTCAATGAAATGCAGTTCAATTTTCTATTAAGTTTTATATTTTTTCCTCTTTCTAATTCTTGTCATTTTATTTCTATTTCAGTTTTGTTAACGCCGGCTTTAATAACATGACATGCATGCGGAATTCACGCTCAAATCTTAAAAAGTTGTCTAATATCGGGGTTGAGTACGATGAAGATAAGGCTGTTGAGGAAGTAAAAAGAGATTTGGAACAATTTGAAAACAAGCCTAAGCGAAACGTCAATGAAATTGAGCCGATTAATATCGGAAGTCCTGAAGAAGTTAGAGAAACAAAGATAAGCCTTAACACCGAGCAAAAAACCAGAGATGCCTTCATTCAACTATTATTTGAATATAGAGATGTGTTTGCTTGGTCTTATGATGATATACCAGGTTCAAGTGCTGATCTGGTGGTTCATAAGCTTCTTACGTTTCCTGGACTTCCACCAGCCCAGCTAAAGCAACGAAAATTTAAAACAGACATGAGTGACTAAATCAAGAGGAAATAATGAAGCAACTGAGCTCCAATGTGGTCAGAGATGTCCGATACACCACTTCGGTGGCGAATGTTGTGCATGTGCCGAAGAAGGATGGAAAGACCAGAGTCTGTGTTGATTACAGGGACCTGAACAAAGCAAGTCCAAAGGATAATTTCTCTTTACTAAATATCCATATTCTTGGAGATAAATGCGCAAAGCATGAGATATAATCTTTCATGGATTGCTATGCTGGGTACCACCAAATTCTAATGGATGAGGATGATGCAGAAAAGATCGCTTTCACCACTCCATGGGGTACTTATTTTTACAGGGTCATGCCATTCGGTTTAAAGAATGCTGGAGCAACTTACATGAGGGCTATGGCCACCATTTTCACAACCTGATGCACAAAGAGATTAGAGTGTATGTCGATAATGACATCATAAAATCGAAGACACAGACTGATCACGTGCATGATTTGAAAACATTCTTTGAACGACTTTGAAGGTATGACCTTAAGCTTAATCTAGCCAAGTGTGCATTCAGGGTTCCATCTGGGAAACTCCTCAATTTTATAGTCATCCAAAGAGGCATTGAACTGGATCCATCTAATATAAAGTCCATACGAGATCTGCCACCCCTGAAGAATAAAAAAGATGTCATGAGTTTGCTCGGGAGGCTGAACTACATCAGTAGGTTCATTGCTCAGTTCACAACCACGTGCGAGCCCATCTTTAAGTTGCTGAAAAAGGATGCCGCTATCAAGTGGACAGATGATTGCCAAAAAGCTTTCGACAGGATCAAAGATTCTTTGTCAAAACCCCATGTACTGGTCCCACCTAAACCTAATAGGCCTTTGTTTCTATATCAATCGGTGATGGATAATTCCTTTGGGTACGTTCTGGGACAACATGATACAACAGTCAAAAGGGAACATGCAATCTATTATTTGAGCAAGAAGGTCACCAATTATGAGGTTAAGTACATCTTTTTAGAAAGGACATGTTGTGCCTTCACTTGGGTCGCTCAGAGCTAAGACATTATCTTTTGACCTACTCTACTTACCTCATATCCAGAATGGATCCTTTGAAGTACATCTTCCAAAAGCCAATGCCCAACTGGCAAACTCGCAAAATGGCAAATCCTGCTCACAGAGTTTGATATCGTCTATGTCACTAGCACTGCGATGAAAGCACAAGCTTTGGTAGATCATTTGGCAGAAAATCCAGTTGATGATGAGTATATGCCACTTAGAACATACTTCCCAGACGAAGAGGTCAACTCAATAGAGGAAGCGGTTCCGGACGATCACCTGTATGGAAATTGTATTTTGATGGGGCTGTTAATATTAAAGGAGTTGGGAGAGGGGAAATCCTCATCTCCCCTATTGGACATCATTACCCTGTAACAGTCGGGCTTCGGTTCTTAATAATACAGCAGAATACGAAGTTTGTATCTTGGGTTTGAAAATGGCCATCGATCTGGATGTGCATGAACTATTGGTTATGGGAGATTCTGACTTGCTTATCCGGCAAGCCCAAGGCGAATGGGAGACTCAAGACATTAAGCTTATTCCGTACAAACAATGTGTGAAAGACTTGAGCAAAAGATTCAAATCCATCGAGTTCAGGTACATTCCTAGGTTTGACAACGAGCTGGCCAATATCTTTGCAACTTTAGCCTCAATGCTCCCTTATCCAGGCAACACTCATATTGATCCACTAGAAATCAAACTTCAGAATCAACACGGTTACTACGATATAATTGAGATAGAACCAGATGGTGAACCATGGTATCATGACATAAAACGATTTATGAAAACAAGAGAATATCCAGAGTATGCTAAAGGAGATCAAAAGAGAACTATAAGGCAGCTCGCCAGTGGTTTCTTTTTTAATGGGGAAATTCTGTACAAAAGGACCCCAGATTTAAACTTGTTGAGATGCATACATGCTATAGAAGCAGAGCGGATCATAAATATAGTATATTCTGGGTTATGCGGCCCTCACATGAATGGATATGTTTTGGCGGAGAAGATCTCGCGTGCAGGGTATTATTGGCTTACTATGGAGCGAGATGGCTTCAGTTTTCTTCGCAAGTGTCACATTGCCAGATTCATGGTGACTGATTCACTCGCCTCCTTCGGAGTTGCATCCTATGTAATCTCCTTGGCCTTTTGTTGCTTGGGGAATGGATATCATTGGGCCGATCGAGCCGAAGGCTTCAAATGGGCATATATTCATTTTGTTTGCAATTGATTACTTCACCAAGTGGGTGGATTCCGTCACTTTCAAAGCCGTCACCAAGAAAGCAGAGGTAGACTTTGCTCATTCCAACATCATCTGTCGCTTTGGTATCCCAAAGACCATCATCACTGATAATGTAGCCAATCTAAAATAGTCACTTGATGAAGGAGGTATGCGAACAATTTAAAATCATGCATTGCCATTCTACCCCTTACCAGCCAAAAGCCAATGGAGCCGTTGAAGCGGCAAATAATTGTTAGAAAATACGCTTAACGCTAGAGGGGGGGGTGAATAGCGTTATAATAAAATTTAGCGTAAACTTGCGGAAATTAAAACTTGCAGGAAATAATTAAGTGCGTTAAATAAATAAAAGGAAAGAACGCACCGATATATTCTGGTTCACCACAACACGTGGCTAGTCTAGTCCCCGAGAGACTCTCTCGAGATTTTCCACTAACTCTGTTAAGCTTCCGGGTGCTTCACAAACCGTTACAACTTGAGGACACAAGCCTCAACACTTTTGCTCGGAGATACCACACTCCAAGACTTCAACCAAGGAAACACAAGTTCCTTACAACAAGAGAATTACAATTCTCTTACAAGTGTATACAACACTAAAGCACTCAAACAAAATACTCCTTAATGAGTAGATATGAGTAAAAGAAGTAAGCTCTGGATCACAACAACTTTGAACAAGAATATGGCTCTCAAAAGCTTTATGAAATTGAATATAAAATGATAAACAAAAGTATGCAAGCTTATATCAATGTAAGAGTTGCTGATTTTACTCACTGACAATCGATTGTCAAACCCCAACAATCGATTCTCTGCCAGCCAGATCAAAAATCAATCCCAGATTGTACGCTTGACAATCGATTACTTACAATCCATAATCGATTACTGGCAACGTTCAAAAAATCCTTTCCATATTTTACCACAAACAATCGATTGTTCAGAATCAACAATCGATTACTCAACAACGTTCAAAAAATCTTTTCAGGATTTTAATCAAAACAATCGATTATACAAAATCAATAATCGATTATCAAATAACGTTCAAAAAATCTTTTCCGGATTTTTATCAAAACAATCGATTATACAGAATCAATAATCGATTACCTGACGGTATTTGAAAACATTACGACAACGGTCAGCTTCACAATCGATTGCACAAAGTCAACAATCGATTACTTATCAGTTTTTGAAAATCATTGTAGACACTGCCTCTTGACAATCGATTGTTATATACTCCTAATCGATTACTTATTATTTTTGAAAAAGTCTGGAAGTCACTGCCTCAACACAATCGATTGTCATAAGTTCACAATCGATTATTTTGTGACTTTGAAAAATCTGAAGGACACTGTCTCTTCACAATCGATTGTCATTAGCTTCACAATCGATTATTCTGAGTTTTGAAAAACTTTGATGGACACTGCCTCAGCACAATCGATTGTCATAAGGTTCACAATCGATTGTCATGCAGGTTTGAAAAAACCTGATGTTCACTGCCTTAACACAATCGATTGTCATTAGTTCACAATCGATTGTCATGCAGTCTTGGCTTAAAACAATCGATTATCATTAGTACATAATCGATTATCTTAGTCCAGTTTTCAGAGGCATTTAAAAATCATTTTGACTAATGAAAATATGCATGATTTAAAATCATTTAGCATTGAATTAAATATGCATGATTTTGGAAAATAGTTTTATGAGAGAAGCCATGTTACGAGTCAAGTTGTAGGATCAAGATCACAATTAAGAATGACTCAGTTAAACTATAAAACTTTGTCTTGAGCTTGAATCTCGATGTATATCAATTGTGCGCTTGTTTCTTGAACTTCGTCATATATCAATTTTCGCTTCGTTTGTCATTCATCAAAACCTATACAAAAGAACACACATTTTAGTATATTGCATTGAGAACGTGTTTCCAACAATTTCCCCCTTTTTGATAATGGCAAACATTAAGCGGGATATGCAATGCAAGCAATTTATATTGACGATTCATGACAAGTGTATACATGCAACAAGTATGCAATTTGTTCCCCCTCAATATATGAATTCCCCCTTAATTTAAGCTTATAGATATTGAGAGTGCATACCCGTTATCTTCCCCCTTTTGCCATTAGCAAAAAATAATAATAAGATGCCAAAGATGAAATAAACCTTGTTTATTTATTGAAAAAAAAAATAGCAACATCAACCCGAATAATAGCAACATAATCGATTATTGATACTAAATAATCGATTTTTAGACGACGGAAACCGATTGTTGTACGTCAAGCTTTATAATTCCCCTTTCCTTTGGGGCGATACATGCAAAAATCGTTAGACGTCTCCGACGCTCAAGTTAGAAATCATGTAAAAAAAATGCAATGCATGACTTAGATCAACATGGAGTCAAGGATCCCGAGTTCACTGCGAATTCGGAAGAAGGACTCTTTCTCTAAAGACTTTGTAAAGATGTCTGCCAATTGGTTTTTGGTTTCAACAAATTCAATTTCGACATCGCCTTTGAGAACGTGATCTCTAATAAAATGATGTCTAATTTCAATGTGTTTCGTTCGCGAATGAAGAACGGGGTTCTTCGTCAAGTATATGGCGCTAGTATTATCACATCTAAGAGGGATATGATCAAGACTTAGGCCATAGTCCAAGAGTTGTTGTTTCATCCATAGGATTTGAGAGCAACAACTCCCCGCGGCTACATATTCAGCCTCGGTTGTGGACAACGCAACACTTACTTGTTTCTTGCTAAACCAAGAAACGAGAGAGCTACCGAGCAAATGGCAAGTGCCACTAGTGCTCTTGCGGTCCAATTTGCATCCAGCAAAATCGGAATCGGAGTAGCCAACAAGTTGGCATGAGGAGCCTTTGGGGTACCATAGACCCACATTTGTAGTACCAACAAGATACCTTAAAATCCGTTTTACCGCAGTAAGGTGAGACTCCTTCAGACACGATTGATAACGAGCGCATAAGCACACGCTAAACATGATGTCCGGACGACTGGCAGTAAGATAAAGAAGAGATCCAATCATACCTCGATACTTTTTGGTGTCGACTTCCTTACCTTTCTCATCTTTGTCTAGATGATCGGATGTGCTCATGGGAGTTGCCGTTTCTTTTGCATTGTTCATCTCAAATCGTTTCAGCAATTCTTTGCAATATTTGGCTTGACAAATGAATGTACCTTCTTTCATTTGCTTTACTTGTAATCCCAAAAAGAATGTTAACTCACCCATCATAGACATCTCAAATTCGCTTGTCATTAAATCGGAAAATTCCTTGCATAAAACATTGTTAGTGGCACAAAATATAATGTCATCTACATATATTTGAACTAACAAAATATCATTGTTTTTATGCTTAACAGAGAGAGTTGTGTCAACTTTCCCCCTAATGAAATCGTTTTCCAAAAGAAACTTACTTAATCTTTCATACCAAGCTCGGGGAGCTTGTTTTAAACCATAAAGAGCCTTTTTGAGTTTGAAAACATGATCGGGAGATTTAAAGTTTTCAAAACCGGGGGGTTGTTCAACAAAAACTTCTTCTTGAATAAAACCGTTTAGAAAAGCACTTTTAACATCCATTTGATATAAATTGAAATTCATAGAAGAGGCAAATGCAAGCAATAAGCGAATAGCTTCTAATCTAGCTACGGGAGCATATGTTTCCTCATAGTCAATACCTTCTTCTTGATTGTAGCCTTTTGCTACAAGCCTAGCTTTGTTTCTAGTGATTATACCATTTCATCTAGTTTATTGCGAAAAACCCATTTCGTACCAATTATGGTATGACCTTCGGGTCTTGGCACCAAATCCCAAACGTCATTGCGTTCGAATTGGTTAAGCTCCTCTTGCATTGCCAAGGTCCAAAATTCATCCCCAATTGCTTCCGAGATGGTTTTGGGTTCAATTTGAGAAACAAAGGCAATATGTTCTAAGGTATTCTTGAGAGAGTTTCGGGTACTTACCTTGTCTCCAACGTCTCCAATTACCTGTTCAAGAGGGTGATCTTTGATCGTCCTCCACTCATTTGGCACTTTTGTTTCTTTCTCCAATTGTGGCGCTTCTTCCGTTGGTTGTTCCTTAGTTACATCTTTATTTTCCTTGGGTGGTTCCTCTTGTATTTTGTCTTTCAAGCTGTCTAAGATACCTGCAAGATCAAAACCGGAATCCTTTCTCGCCAAGCGAGCATTATTTTCGGAAAATACAACATGAGGGGATTCCTCCACAATTTGGGTTCTTTTATTAAAGACCCTATATGCTTTACTACGTGAGGAATATCCAATGAAAATACCTTCATCCGACTTAGCATCGAATTTACCCAATTGGTCTTTGCCATTGTTATGAACAAAACATTTGCAACCAAAAACTCTAAAATGGGAAATATTTGGTTTTCTACCCTTATAAAGTTCATAGGGGGTTTTCATGAGTATCGGCCGAATTACTACTCTATTTAGAACATAGCAAGCGGTACTCACGGCGTCCGCCCAAAAATGTTTGGGTATCTTAGCTTCGTCGAGCATGGTTCTAGCCATCTCTTCGAGACACCTATTTTTCCTTTCCACCACCCCATTTTGTTGTGGAGCGGAAAAGGTATGCTCGATTCCGAGTTCGTCACGAAAGTCCGCAAAGAGATTGTGATCAAACTCTCCCCCATGATCACTTCTAATTGAAGTGACGGTAGTTTCTTTCTCATTTTGAACACGCTTAAGAAAATATTTAAAATTTTGAAAAGCATCACTTTTATTGGCAAGAAATAAAGTCCAAGTAAATCTCGAGTAATCATCAACAATCACAAAAGCATATCTATTTCTTCCTAGACTTTCAATGCGAGAAGGACCAAATAAATACATATGAAGCAATTGCAATGGTCTAGAAGTTGAAACAATGTTTTTAGATTTGAAAGATGCTTTTGTTTGCTTCCCCTTTTGACACGAGTCACAAATAGAGTCATTTTCAAATTTTAAATTGGGAAGACCAACAACTAAGTTTTGAGAAATCAATTTGTTCAAAAGATGCATATTGATATGTGCTACTCTACGATGCCATAGCCAAGTATCATCCTCTTTACTCATTAGACAATCAACATATTCGGGTGAGGAATTAGCAAGATCAACCATATAAATATTATCAACTCTAAAACCACGAAGTATGATTTTGAAATCACTACGTCTAAATACTAGGCATTCATCCGAATCAAATAAAGCAAGATTTCCCTTGTCACACAATTGGCTTATGCTCAAGAGATTATGCTTTAATCCTTTAACAAGTAATATATGCTTAATAGAGGATTTTTCATCCTTACCGACCGAGCCGATGTCGATGATCTTTCCTTTATTGTTATCACCGAAGATAACACTTCCTCCTTCTTTGTGCTCTAATTGAAGGAATTTGGATTCATCTCCCGTCATATGCTTGGAGCATCCACTATCAAGGTACCATAGTACACTTGATCCCTTCAAGCACACCTACAAAACAAATTAATGTTCTTTAGGTACCCATGCCATCTTGGGTCCTTGGGGGTTAGGCATATTATAATGATGCGATTGAGTAACATGTCTATGACGTGTAAAGCATGCAGGAGCAATATGACCAATACGTCTACAATAATGACAAGTCACATTTGGGTTATGCATCCTTCTAGGTTCATAGTAACTAGACGGATGAAAATTTCTTACTCTGTTTTGAACACTATGACTATTTCGCATTTCATGAGAATTATTTCTCCTACTATGAGCTCTAGGATGGGCAGCATTTCTAGAGTGATTGTTTCTCGGTTGAGGGCCATTTCTAGGTCTTCTAAGGGGTTCAAAAATTGGCCTAAAATATGCATCATTTCTAGGGTGACTATTTCTAGGTGGTAAGTCATTCCTAGGTCTTCTAAAATGTTCTGTCTAGCATGCATATTGGCTCTAGAGTTGTTGTTTCTAGGATAAGCATTTCTATTGTTAATCCTAGGTTGAGCTTTAGGTTGTTGGGGTTTAGCGTCAACCTTTTCTTCATTCTTAAAGCCTATTCCATGCTTGGTTGATTTCAAGTTAACAAGAACATCATTTAAGTTTTTGTGCGAAGAATTAAACTTATCTAATGTGCCTTTAAGCCTACTTACTTCATTATTAAGATGCAAACAAGAAGTGCAATTTCTAGTAGAGCTTTCGGGCTTATCGGAACTTCTTTTTCCAAAAAACTTGTTTTCCTCTTTCAGCTTTTCATTTTCTAAAACCAGTTTTTCTAAATCCTTTTCTTTCAAGGAAAGCTGTTTTTGAAAATCCTTTTCTTTTAATGAAGCATTTTCTTTTATGCCCTTAACAGTTTTTGAAGCCTTAATAAACTCAGCATATAATTCATCAAAAGCAGTTTGCATTTCTTCAAGAGTAAAGAAGTTTTTTGATGAAATTTGACATACCTCATCTTTGTTGTCTTCTTGTGCCATAAGGCAAAGATTTGCTGCTTCGTCTTCTTCTCCTTCGCTTGACTCATCTCCGGAGTCACCTCCCCAAGAAATGTATGCACGTTGCTTTTTAAAAGGTTTCTTCTCCTTTTTGATGTTTGGGCAGTTTGATTTGATGTGCTCGGTTTCACCACATTCATAGCACTTGATTTGTTCGCCTTGCTTTTTGCCCTTGCGTTCATACTCCTTGCGCATGAACTTTTGAAATCTTTTGATAACGAGTCCAAACTCGTTGTCTCCTTCCTCATCAATTTGCGGTTGGCTTGTGCTCGCCTTTAGAGTTATTCTTTGCCTCCTTTGATCATCAACTAAAGGGTTAAGAATAGTAGATTCATAGGTTTTAAGGTTACCTCTTAGTGCGTCGATGGTGACATTTGAAACGCCAATGGATTCTTGAATTGCATCGGCCTTTGATCTCCATGCTGGTGTGAGACTTCTAAGAATTTTTCGAACGAGCTCTCTGTCCGTGAATGTTTTCTTGAGAGCATGTAGGTCATTCACGATTATTGAAAATCGCTCAAACATTTCGTCCACCTTTTCACCTTCCTTCATGTGAAATAATTCATAAGAATGGGTTAGGAAATCAATTTTTGCTTCCCTTACCTGGTCCGTACCTTCGTACGTGACTTCTAGCTTGTCCCACATCTCCTTTGCCGTTGTGCAACACGATATTTTCTTGTAATCGTCAGCATTAACAGCACAATATAATAAATTTATTGCTTTAGCATTATTTTGAACCTTTCGGATGTCATCCGCGTCATACTCATCTTCGGACTTAGGAATCCATTCGTTTTCCACCTTCTTTGTTGGAATTTGGTTTCCCTTCATTATCACCTTCCAAAGGTGAAAGCTGTTGGACTGAATGAAGATCTTCATCCTCTCCTTCCAGTACGTGTAATTTGTACCGTTGAATAGAGGTGGTCGTGTGGAACACTGTCCTTCATCAATTCCTGCAAAAGAATCACGAGTAGAAGCCATGGATGGTTCTCTCAAACTGTTAAGTTTTCAGAGAGTTGGGCTCTGATACCAATTGTTAGAAAATACGCTTAACGCTAGAGGGGGGGTGAATAGCGTTATAATAAAATTTAGCGTAAACTTGCGGAAATTAAAACTTGCAGGAAATAATTAAGTGCGTTAAATAAATAAAAGGAAAGAACGCACCGATATATTCTGGTTCACCACAACACGTGGCTAGTCCAGTCCCCGAGAGACTCTCTCGAGATTTTCCACTAACTCTGTTAAGCTTCGGGGTGCTTAACAAACCGTTACAACTTGAGGACACAAGCCTCAACACTTTTGCTCAGAGATACCACACTCCAAGACTTCAACCAAGGAAACACAAGATCCTTACAACAAGAGAATTACAATTCTCTTACAAGTGTATACAACACTAAAGCACTCAAACAAAATACTCCTTAATGAGTAGATATGAGTAAAAGAAGTAAGCTCTGGATCACAACAACTTTGAACAAGAATATGGCTCTCAAAAGCTTTATGAAATTGAATATAAAATGATAAACAAAAGTATGCAAGCTTATAGCAATGTAATGATCAGTTGTAGTATGTTGTTGTTGTTAAAAACACTGAAATGAAGTTGTATTTATAGTTGAAAAACTTGGCATTACCGTTGCCTAATTGCCAATTAAGAGTTGCTGATTTTACTCACTGACAATCGATTGTCAAACCCCAACAATCGATTCTCTGCCAGTCAGATCAAAAATCAATCCCAGATTGTACGCTTGACAATCGATTACTTACAATCCATAATCGATTACTGGCAACGTTCAAAAAATCCTTTCCAGATTTTACCACAAACAATCGATTGTTCAGAATCAACAATCGATTACTCAGCAACGTTCAAAAAATCTTTTCCGGATTTTAATCAAAACAATCGATTATACAAAATCAATAATCGATTATCAAATAACGTTCAAAAAATCTTTTCCGGATTTTTATCAAAACAATCGATTATACAGAATCAATAATCGATTACCTGACGGTATTTGAAAACATTACGACAACGGTCAGCTTCACAATCGATTGCACAAAGTCAACAATCGATTACTTATCAGTTTTTGAAAATCATTGTAGACACTGCCTCTTGACAATCGATTGTTATATACTCCTAATCGATTACTTATTATTTTTGAAAAAGTCTGGAAGTCACTGCCTCAACACAATCGATTGTCATAAGTTCACAATCGATTATTTTGTGACTTTGAAAAATCTGAAGGACACTGTCTCTTCACAATCGATTGTCATTAGCTTCACAATCGATTATTCTGAGTTTTGAAAAACTTTGATGGACACTGCCTCAGCACAATCGATTGTCATAAGGTTCACAATCGATTGTCATGCAGGTTTGAAAAAACCTGATGTTCACTGCCTTAACACAATCGATTGTCATTAGTTCACAATCGATTGTCATGCAGTCTTGGCTTAAAACAATCGACTATCATTAGTACATAATCAATTATCTTAGTCCAGTTTTCAGAGGCATTTAAAAATCATTTTGACTAATGAAAATATGCATGATTTAAAATCATTTAGCATTGAATTAAATATGCATGATTTTGGAAAATAGTTTTATGAGAGAAGCCATGTTACGAGTCAAGTTGTAGGATCAAGATCACAATTAAGAATGACTCAGTTAAACTATAAAACTTTGTCTTGAGCTTGAATCTCGATGTATATCAATTGTGCGCTTGTTTCTTGAACTTCGTCATATATCAATTTTCGCTTCGTTTGTCATTCATCAAAACCTATACAAAAGAACACACGTTTTAGTATATTGCATTGAGAACGTGTTTCCAACAATAACAACATCAAGAAGATTCTTAGGAAGATGATCCAAGGTTCCAGGTAATGGCATGACGAGTGTCCTTTTGCTCTTTTGGGATACCGCACAACTGTTTGCCCATTTGTTGGTGCAACTCCGTATTTGTTTGTATGGAACTGATGTTTTAATACCCGTGAAAGTCGAAATTCCCTTTCTCCGAATTATTGTGGAATCAAAGATTGAAGACACTGAGTGGGTCAAGACCTGATTAGAACAACTGATGTTGATCGATAAAAACGGTTAACATCAATGTGTTTCGGCCATTTATACCAGCAAAGAATGGCACGCGCTTACAATAAGAAAGTGCACCCAAGGCAGTTTGAGGTAGGCCAGCTAGTTTTGAAACGCATCCTTCTTCACCAGGTAGAAGCTAAAGGAAAGTTCGCCCCAAACTGGCAATGACCCTACATCATCAAGAAAGTGTTGCCAAAAGGGGCCTTGCACTTGGTAGATGAAGAAGGACGAGTACCAGACATGACTATTAATGCAGATGCATTAAAAAGATATTATGTCTGATATATGCCCACTTTAGAATCTTCACGCGTTGATTTTCTCAGATTGAAGTGACGAAGGCTATAATTTGCTTTCGATTCCAAATAGGTGTCACCCTACTGTTAATCCTTTTGAGTTTGTATTTGTGTTCCTTGTTTATCACTTTTTGGAACCTGTGTACTTGTAAAAAGAAGCCAAAGAACAAATGTCTGAGTCATTGAACTACATCCGACCTGATTCCGAAAGGATACAGAGGAAGCCTTACCCTGGGTTCGGTCCTATCAAAACAAAAAATCCATATTCCCAATACTCCAAAACTGGGGCAGAAGTTTGTTTTATTTCATGGTGTTTTTGTAAAAATGGTTCCAAAAGTTGTTAATTCAGTTCAAGGTTCATTTCGCCTTTTTACCTTTCAAAAACTTCTTATCGATGTTTTTTGAGAATGCTTGAAGTCCCCATGCCAAAGGCATTGGGTAACCTCCATCATGCAGTATCTTAGTCAAAAAAACAAAAAGAAAAAAAGAAAGAAAAAAAGAAAAAAAGGGAAAAAAAAGAAAAAGAAAAAAAAGAGAAAAAAAAGAAAATAAATGAGAGAGTCTTATAAGTGAAAACTTGTACGGGCACTATAAAGCGACAATGAGCAGAGAAATGAGAGTCTTATTGGTGAAAACCCAGATGGGCACCATATGGTAATGGTTACTAGAGAAATGAGAGATGTTAGTTAGCGAAAACCTGCAAAATGCGCTACTAGCTAAATGAGGATCCTTAATACCCCGACATGAACACAACCAAGACAAGTTCAAGACGAACGTTTGCGGTGGATTTTCAGAATTAGACAGCTTAAATAGATCACGTGTCCAGTCCAA
Source organism: Nicotiana benthamiana (assembly GCA_034376525.1). Lineage (NCBI taxonomy): Eukaryota > Viridiplantae > Streptophyta > Magnoliopsida > Solanales > Solanaceae > Nicotiana > Nicotiana benthamiana. The sequence goes on from CM067330.1 coordinate 97,666,106, forward strand.
AATACATGTCATGATTCATTGAAGTCGGCATATACCTCCAGATAAGTCTCCCTATTCCTTTCCCCGAAAGGGACGCCTTTTGTTTAAGCACAATTCTGTTTCACTTTCAATTATTATTCTATTTTACCCATAATTTTTCTTTGAGTCCCTTTCGGTCTAATCCTGCATCAAAAGTGAAGCAAATAAATAGCTGCAAAACCAGCTACAATTTCCCTGCATTGTTAAGCACAATTTGGGGCATAAATGGGTCCATCTGTGGTCTTATTAAATAAGACGAAAAAAGTGTTTCAAATAAACTTAAAAGTCGCATGAGTGGGACCTGCTTCATGAGAAGAGTTGATAATACAATGGACACAAACTGATACTGGGTGCAAGACAACTGAGTTTGATTTTAAAGAAAAATAATCTTGCCTTAGAGACAAGGGTGCTGTACCATGGACATCTGGGTATGAAACAGTTGGGGGCAACATTAGAAAGCCAAGGTCTCCAGAAAATGATACAGAGTGATCGAGCATCTCGGTACCGTGCTGGCAGAATCTGTTCTTTGACATTAGTGGCCGTGAATCAAAATACTCAAGGCATCAAGGGATCGAGGCCACAAACCAACCATCACTTTGAAAACTCATAACTTTTTCTTTGTTTGAAGAAGGAACAAAGCAGTGCAGAATGGCAATTCTAAAAGAACAAACGTCACCAAATGTAAGCTCTTTAAAATCTCCATATTTTCTTTTTTCAGCATGTATCACTATTGTTCACACCTCCCATTTTTGTAGCTTAACTCAGTTAGAATCCTTTTGCCTAGGGGGATCCGACTCATATTCCGAGTAGAAGTACTCTTCACTCAGGGTGTTTAATACAGCTTAACTCAGGTAAAATCCTTTCGCCTAAGGGGATCCAACTCATAGTTCTGGGTAGAAGTGCTCTTTGCTCAGGTTGTTTTACGCAGCTTAACTCAGGTAGAATCCTTTCACCTAGAGGGATCCAGCTCATGTTCTGAGTAGAAGTACTCTTCGCTCAGGGTGTTTAATACAGCTTAACTCAGGTAGAATCCTTTTGCCTAGGGGGATCCAGCTCATACTTCTGCGTAGAAGTACTCTTCGCTCAGGTTGTCTTACGTAGCTTAGTTCAGGTAGAATCTTTTCCACTAGAGGATCCAGCTCATAGTTCTGGGTAGAAGCACTCTTCGCTCAGGTTGTTTTATGCAGCTTAAATCAGGTAGAATCCTTTCGCCTAGAGGGATCCAGCTCATGTTCCGAGTAGAAGTACTCTTCGCTTAGGTTGTTTTACGCAACTTAACTCAGGTAGAATCCTTTCGCCTAGAGGATCCAGCTCATGTTCCGAGTAGAAGTAATGTTTCCTCAGGGTGTTTAATATAGCTTAACTCAAGTAGAATCCTTTCGCCTAGGGGGATCCAGCTCATAGTTCCAAGTATAAGTACTCTTTTCTCAGGTTGTTTTACATAGCTTAACTCAGGTAGAATCCGTTCGCCTAGAGGATTTAGCTCATGTTCTGAGTAGAAGTACTCTTCGCTCAGGGTGTTTAATACAGCTTAACTCAGGTAGAATCCTTTTGCCTATGGGGATCTAGCTCATAGTTCCAAGTAGAAGTACTCTTCGCTCAGGTTGTTTTACGTAGCTTAACTCAGGTAGAATCCTTTTGCCTAGGGGGATCCAGCTCATAGTTCCGGGTAGAAGTACTCTTCGCTCAGGTTGTTTTACATAGCTTAACTCGGGTAGAATCTTTTCGCCTAGAAGGATGCAGTTCATGTTCCGAGTAGAAGTACTCTTCGTTCGGGGTGTTTATTACATCTTAACTCGGGTAGAATCCTTTCGCCTAGGGGGATCTAGCTTATAGTTCCGGGTAGAAGTACTCTTCACTCAGGTTGTTTTACACAGCTTAACTCAGGTAGAATCCTTTTGCCTAGAGGGATCCGGCTCATAGTTCCAGGTAGAAGTACTCTTCGCTCAAGGTGTTTAATACAACTTAACTTAAGTAGAATCCTTTCTCCTAGGGGGGTCCAGGTCATAGTTCCGGGTAGAAGTACTCTTCGCTCAAGGTGTTTCATATAGCTTAACTCAGGTAGAATACTTTCGCCTAGGGGGATCGAGCTCATAATTCCAGGTAGAAGTACTCTCCGCTCAGAGTGTTTTACATAGCTTAACTCAGGTAGAATCCTTTCGCCTAGCGGGATCCAACTCACAGTTCTGGGTAGAAGTACTCTTCGCTCAGGTTGTTTTACACCACTTGACCCAGGTAGAATCCTTTCGCCTAGGGGGATCCAGCTCATAGTTTCGGGTAGAAGTACTCTTCGCTCGGGTTGTTTTACACAGCTTGACTCACGTAGAATCCTTTCGCCTAGGGGGATCCAACTCATAGTTCAGGGCAGAAGAACTCTTCGCTCAGGGTGTTTTATACAATTTAACTCAGGTAGAACCTTTTTCACCCAGATGGATTGAACACTTTATCAATACATGGTTCTAACACCCGATGCTATTTCCTTCCAGTAAGATAGGGTACCAGCCCCAGGTTACATTTCCTTTCAGTTGTACAGGGTACCGATCCATAGTTACACAATCATTTTTTTTCTTTTCTTCTTTTTTCTTCCAAACTTTATCTCTTTTAGTTAGTTTATACTACTGTTTCTGTCTGCATTTTCAATAAACCAAATAATTTACAGATTTCTCTAATAACTCATAAAATTTTCCTAGTGCCAGACTGGGGCAGAAAAATTTTGTTCGTTTTTTATTGTCTTTGATGTCTTTGCAGGCTCTGCCGTACAACACAAATGATAATTAAAGCTTGCAGTTTTAGTTTCTCATTCGAAGAAACAAGTCTTTCGATCACGAGATAGTCGAAGTTAACTTTGATAATGTGTCAGCAACCTAGCTTCTCAAGATTCATCTTCTCAAATTCTGATCCAGGAAGCAAGCAACCGAGAACAAACCATAATCTTTTCTTCAAAAAGGCCATCAAGATCCACTCTAAGGTCAACACAAGTGGGCAGATCAAGAAATAAGATTTGACTCTAGAAGACACATAGATAGGAATTTTGTAATTCTTAGCTTGCAACAATATGTAGTTCTTTCCTTCTTTTGATGTAAGCAGCCAGTAACAGTTAACAACAACACAACAGTAGGAATAGTTTTAACTTCAGTGTCTGGTAATCCCAGTTACCAAATTTTTCCAGAACTACACTAACCTGATTCCTTTATAGCCAAGGATATGTAGGCAACCTCAGACACAAGGTTCAGTCACCACCTTTTTCAAAATGCTTCCATTGGACTGATATGTAAGCAAAAATTAGCCATGGCATTCACTTTTCTTTGCATGAAAACTTTTCATGTTCTCGAGCAAAGAGGGGCAGCTGTGAATACCTAAATTTTGTATACCTTTAATCCTCCTAGAAATACTAGTATTTGGTTGATCGCTAGTTATTTGTGCATTTTTTATATTGCATTCCTTTACTATAAATACCAAAAATATTTTTACCTTTTATTTGTATATTTTAGTTTTCATCTTTAAACTATATATTCCAAAAATATTTTTCTTTCAACTTGTATAATTTCTTTAGGACTAAATAAGATAATTAGGAGGTAGGGGATTGGGCTAGTATATTTTATTTAAAATTGAGCCAAAATTTGCCCAAAATTTGATCCCATTTCATCCAATCCGGTCCACAAAGGGGCTATCAGGAGAAGATTAAAACGACGTAGTTTTAGGGCAAACTTACGTCACTTTGTTTAATAAAATCAAGATGAAATCTGAGCCCTTCCTTATACTTGATCCAATGGTCCAGATTTAATTTTACTTGGCATATAAATGGCCTTTTAAGATCAGATTTTTGCCATTTTACAAATCCTAGAGCCCTTCTCTTCTCTCCTGCTCCTCTACCACCGCCGCCTCTGCTCCGCCCGCCGGAATTCGCCACCGGTGGCGGGCAACCTCCAAACCACCCCAAAATTTTACCATTTCTTCCTCTCAACCTCCTCTCCTTGAATCCAAGCCTCATATCCTCCAAATCCTAACCAAATTCCACGAATCTAGCCTAAATAAAAACCCTAGCCACCTTTTTTGACAAATTCGTGGAGATTGAGCCACCCTTTCCACCTAATTTTTACATACATAGATAGAGCTCAGCGAGGGCTACAATTTGGCATTGGTTTCAACCCAAAATTCCGGTGACCGGAATCCCGACAACCCCCACTGCCCCGTCGCCGCTGCTTCTCCTTTTCTCTTATTTTTCTTGCTTCTTTCGACCCAAAGTCATTTGTTTCCTTTTGGAAAAATGCCAGAATCTACTAGTTTAGCGTCTGCCAAAAAGAAACATACGCCTAGGGGTCGGACAACCACCAATTGGCATCCTCGGCATCTTTTCGTGGCCCGAACAATATTCAATGCCCTCGATTGGTATAAACCTTACTTTCTTTTTATCTTTTTCGATTTTTTGCCTTTGCAATTAGTATTAGTTTTAAAAATCTAATTTCTATTAACGTAGCTGTTATTTATGTGCAATTGGGTATTAGTTTCTAATTACATGCTACTTTATGTGATGACCCGATCCGTCGTCTCATAAGAACCACTCTGTTTCCCCCATTTCCTTCCTTGTTATGCTTCATTATCACTGTCTTGTGTCAACGGGTTGAATTGGGTTGGTTTTTGGAAGGAAATGAGACACTTAGTCTCTTTAAGGAAAGCTTAGTTTGGAAAAGTCAATCGGATGTTGATCTATGAGTTAGAGGGCTCGGATGTGGATTCCGACGATTCAGTTAGCTTCAGGGGTGATTTGTGACTTCAGAGTGTGATCGGAAGTGATTTTGCAGGTACGGTGTAGAATTAGGATTGACTTGGTAAAGGTAATATTGTTGGTGAATTCCGGTTGATAGGTGAGATTTTGATCCGGGGGTCGGAATGGAATTTCGAGAGTTGTTGTAGCATCGTTAGGTAATTTGTCATTTGCGTTCAAAATTTTAGATTTTTCTAACGTTGTTTGGTTGGACTTTTGATCAAACGCATGTTTCGGAAGTTTTAGAAGAACTTAGGCTTGAATTTAATGTAATTTGATGGTTTTGGTGTTGTTTGAGGTATTTTGAGGATTGGAACGAGGTTGAATAATGTTTTAGGATGCGTTGGTGCTTTTGGTTGAGTGCCCGGGGGCCATAGCTGTGTTTCGGGTGAGTTTTGAGCGAGTATGGACATTCCAGAACTTAGAAAATGAAAGGGGCAGTCATTTTAGTGCAGTGCGCGATCAAATTAGCGGGGGAGCGCTGGCCTAGTGCTGGGAGCGTAAAAGTGGCCGCGGCGGCGGTCATGAAGATCTGCAGGTTATCGGGTCCAATTCTGAAAGCTTATATTTTTTGATCTATAAGGAATTTGGAGATGATTCAAAAACATAAGTCATAGCTCTTTAAATCTAGTTTTCATAAATATATTATAATAGGTATTTGGATATCATTAGCAAACGTTATGACCAAAATACAAAAGCCTGCCAGTTTAGAGAAAACCTACGGGACCGCGGTCGTTTTTGTGCGGACCTCACTGGTTTCTGCGGCCGCAGTCGATTTTGTGCGGCTGCGGAGTTGGAAATCTGAGGGGTTATTATATAAATACGAGGTTTTGGGTTTTATTTGATATTTTGACCTAGAGAGCTTGGATTTTGGCGATTTTTCGAAGGGTTTTCAAGGAATTTATCAAGGTAAGTGATTCTAACTTAGATTTGGATAGAGTACATGAATCTATCATTGAATTCATCATTTAATTCATGACTTGGGATGGAATTTGGGAAGAAAATTATGGAATCTTTAAAAATATAAAATGATGATTTGAAGGACAAATGGTATCAGAATTGCATAATTTTCATATGGTTAGACTCGTGGCGAGATTAGGAATCGTTGATGTAAAATTTTCTGGAATTTGAGAAGTGGGCATAGGACTCGAGTTTTTCTAATTTCTAGATTTTTGATGTTTTTCAATTATTTTCGATTGGGTAATGATCCTATAGCATAATGTGGCGTATTCGTTGTGGTTTTGGTCAGATTCGACGCGCGAGGAGGTCGATTTGAGAGGCAAGGGCATATCGAGCTAGGATTTTGGCCAGCTTGATGTTTGTAATAGATGTAAATGCTGTGTTGAGGGTTCAAATTCCTGAATTTGCACATCGTGGTGCTATATTGAGGTGACTTGCACGCCAGATAACGGGCGTGGGGTAGAGCACCGTTGGGGATTGTGACTTGGTCTGTCCCGAATAATAAAATTACTACCTAATTGGTTGAAGCTTAGTAGATATCCCTATAAAAATGGATTAATTATCGTAATTGGGATTCTTGCAAACTGCTTGAATCCTTCAGGGATTGTTTTACTAGTTTCTTACAATATTTACAGATAATTGGACTCAATCCTAGTATTTAATATTGTTTTGCAAACTCAGCCACTTTTCTCAAAACTTGGAACTTAAATAATATTTTTACTGAAGTTTGGGCTGAATATTTTATATGCTATTGTACCCGAGGGGCTTATGTGATTCTCGACTGAGTGTGGGATCGGAATGTGCGCCGCATTAGTATTATATTCATATTGAGATGAGGCTTAGGGCATAGTGGATGCCATGAGATGGCTTGATATTGTGCTTGGGCCGTAAAGGGACCCTCCTAGAGTCGCACACCCCTAGTGAGTGCCGCCGACGATAAATAAATGGAGCGGACTGCACGCTGCAATGGGTACTAGATAGTACCATTCTATTTGTTGCATTTCTTAATTGATTGTCATTCATTTACTTATCTGCTGCAGTATCATTGTTTTCATTGGTATATTGAATTGATATTATCTGGATTGAACTGCATAATTATAGCTTACATTGTGCCTATCCAGGATTTCTTACTCTCAGCCTTATTTATGTTTATTACTCTTTAGGTTGGAAGTACTCACATTACTCCCTACACCTTGTGTGCAGATCTAGATGCACTCACTGAGACTGAGTGAAGATTTCTCTGTCGAGCATCATATTTGGGAGTATCAACGTAGTTGCATGATGTCCGCAATCCTGATCTTCCCACCTAACCTATTTGCTTTATTTCCTCATTTCTTTAGAGAAATATGTAGTAGGTTGACACCCGTGTATTAGAGGCTCAGACTTGTGACACCGAATTCTTCGGGCTTTGTAGTAGTATTTCTACTTGGGTTTTCCGCATGTTTTAACTATATTTCAGAGTTTCAGTATTATGACTTAGTAATTATTTGTGTTAATTGAATCATGAACTACATGAAAAGGGTTAAGGTTGTTGAATTAGTCGGGCTTGCCTAGCAGTATGTTGGGCACCATCACGACCTGGGTTGGGGTCGTGAGAAGTTGGTATTAGGCCCTAGGTTACTTGGTCTCGCGAGTCATGAGCCGGTCTAGTAGAGTCTCGTGGATCGGTACAGAGATGTCTGTATTTATCCTCAGGAGGCTGCAAAACCTTTAGGAAAATCTCACATTCTTGAATTCTTATCATGCATCCTTGATTCAGCTTGAAAAGAAACTCTTGAAATTCCTTCCATGTGTTCGTACGCGCGCATGAGCGCTCGGTATCAAATGTGCCTTGATGGCTTGTGATTCCCCAATCGAGGGGCGAGATATAATCTCTGTGAGATTATATTGGGCCAATCTGGAGGAACTAAGGCCGGATCTTTTCCTATGGTTTGAGCACCGAGGTGCTGATTGTGTAAGCAAGTGTTTCGAACTTATATGTTGCATTGCCTCTATTAGTGGGAGAGACGGCTGGTTAGCTACGTGGTAAGTATGTTAGTGCTGCAAGGTGCATCTATGTGACTTTGAGGTGATGAGGAAGGACTACTGGATGATAGAAGAACTATTAGGTGTTTGAATTCCATTGCGATTCGAGGTATGGCCCGAGTTATGGGCACATGAAGAATCTTTTCATGTTTCCAGTTGAGAGTGAAGTAAAAATTTTATGTTGTGGTATGAGTTAAAACTCAGGAAGACTAAGCGAATGCGTATAGTTTAGGACGGTGGAAGGTATGCAGAAATGGTAGTTGGAGGCAAAGTATGTGGGTTTAAAAAAATTCTAGATGATTTGTGTTTCCACAAGCTTATGAAGGATTGAGTTTAATCTCAGATGGTATTAAGGCAGCAATGGAGTACGTTCGTTATGAGTTGTTGGGAGTGTTTTGATCTATGGCTTCAAGCCAAGTTTGGGAGTTTTCTATTGATTAGCTAATTGTACGGTTATGTGCTAAGTTGGTTCCGGTTTGAGGCATGCTGGCGAATCAATTCGGGTTGCAGAATTTGAGCCGAGGATGGCACGAATGAAGCAAAATTTTAACAAAGGTTATATGGTGCTTCGTAGATGTGTGAGAATCACAGAATGTCTTAAGCTATTATTGATAAAGAATTCTCGGTGCATGGAGCTGGAAGATATTTGTTTGTATTGGGATGAGGTCATATCCTACGGTGTCAGAGTGCTAATGAGGCACGAGTGGTTATGTTTGTTTGATTAGGTGAATTGTAGTTCGAATAAAAAGTAAATGACTCTCGAGAATAATTTTAATTTGTTCAAGATTCTATATGTAACAATCAGGTGTCTTAAGGTTATGTATGTGTTAGAGACTATGTTAATTATGGGCTTCTATTAGCACTATCAGGAAGGTGCAGGTAATGGTTTGGAATTCTTAGATGTTCTATGATGGTTTGACTTGCGAGGTAGCAGTTGAAAGGTAGGAAATGGTTCGTGGTATGTGAGACAACATGGTTTCATGATTCAAAGTCACTAGGGATAAGTGCGGATGGATGGTTTTATATGTTAAATGCAGTTACTACTATTCCTAGGGCAATCAGGGTAAGTCGAGAGAAGATGGATTGGTTAGCCATATATCTGTTGGCATATTGGTGGTAGAGATCAATTCCTTCAGCATGATCAAGTTACCCGTGTGATTTGTGGCAGTACATGTGAGGCCTGTCGTCCTTCATAATTGAAGTTACTCAAGAGTATTCCATTGTATGGGCCTGTTACGTGTAGGCAAATCCCGAAGTCATAGTGGGTTGGACCACTACTTAGAGATTTTTATATTCTGCGGTTATGAGAATTCACCTGTCTGTTGCTATAGTTCTCCCGAAGTGAGTTAATTGGAAAGTTTCATATGATGAAGTGTTAATCTAATAATGGTTCCGAAGCTGTGATGAAGAGCATGTTCTATCGTATGTTGGCATATTGGTTGCAATGAGTGGTATGGAATTTGAAGTGAAGATAGAGGTAACAAATCGGTATGGACAAGCATGTCATGAGCTCAGATGAGCAGGGAAGAAGTCTCGACGTTTAATACCTAAGAATGGTGTTTTGTGAAAAGGATTTGCACCCTGGTTAATGATTCTTGATCAATTTTCACTGTAAGTACGGTCGGTGGTTTGAAGGTACGACCCATTTATTCGTAATGGTAGGTTGTGGGAGGGTGTCCCATAGGAAGATTGTATAAGTATAGCAATTAGTCACTTGATTGCTTGAAGACTTGAACCAAGTATGAAGGTTGTGATAATAGCGTTGAATTGAGAAAATATGCCCGGAGGGCACTCAGTCTATTGAGTGTTGGACTACGGATGATTTCTCCGACTATGATGGATGTTCTTATGTGCTACGAGTGGAAGATGAGTTGCTAGGGATGTTTGAAAGGTTATTAACCTAGTTCGGTGCGATCATAATCAGTTGGAGGTTGGTGGATGGATTCAAATATGAATATGGGCTCTATGTTAGACCAAACAGGTTCTTTTCAATGATGCGCTCCTTATGAAGGAGGCGTTAGGGTGTTATTTTGTTGTCAGATATTTTATGTAGTGATACAATGTGCCGTGTGAGTAATGATATTTATGAGCAAAATGGCTCTTGAGATTCAAATTATATATCGCACTTCAGTTGAGCTTGAGTTTTGGTAGCTTATAGTGCTATATGTCCCCTCAGGGACGGTATTATGCACTTAGCGTGCTTGTGAACGAGATTCAGTATTTTATATTAATGAGCAACTTAGCTCGACGTACACCTCTTTAGGTGAGTGTTACGTGTGGATCGGGTGGCACGCCTCCATGAGTGTGTTAACTGGATCGGGTTGCGCGCCATAACAGTGTGATATTGAACGTAGTTTTCTATATGCTTTTTTTGTATGCCTTGCTTCCTATTTTTCTAAAGAGAGCACGTATTAATGCGTAAGTTAGACAGCTCTTTCCAGAGTTCATCTTCCTTTTGTACCGCATTTTAATCAGTAGCCTATTGGCCCTTTGTGGCATCATGTGAGACTTTTGATTATGTACAGAGTGGCGAGGTGCGTCGGATTATGTTCTAGCACAATGGGTTGTATTTCAAATATCAGCAAACGGTTGAGTAGGATTGCTTTTCTTAATTGGGCCTTCCTAATGAATGTCAGTGCAGAGGTTTCTACCATTGATTCAGTTCTGGTATTGAGGGACTTTTCGAATGCATTTCTTATGGCTGGGTATGTCGTCGAGCGAGGTTGTGGATTTTGGTATTGATTTGGTGCCGGGCACCATACTGTATGGCTCCGGTAGGAGCTGTAGTAGTGAAAGGAGTATCTCTAGGCTTCCTTGATGATGAGTTCGTTGGCATGTCAATGTGGATGTGTGTTCTAGTTTGAGTCGGCTTGGTTGGCCCCGATTTGCATTGTTGAGGGATCGGTCGATTCTATTGTTATTGAGTTTGTTAGTGATCTGGGAAGATCTAAGAGTTGCTTTTCTGTGTTTCGAGGCATTATTCTTTATTGGTTATGGGCACATATGATGCGGTCCATTGGGAATTCATAGTGGAATTCGAGCGGGAAAAGTATTTGGTTGTTGCTCGGTGAATGGAGTATCGGTTATGACCTATCGGGTCGCATGGTATATGCTATTTGTCTCACCATGGGTATGATGATGTACTTTGGTTCCAGACTTCAAATGATGCATGATTGTCGAGTTCGAGCATAATGACTTGAGGTGTGCCACGTGTAGCAGTATTTGGATAGGATCACGCATTGTAGCCAAGCTACGTGGAGATATGAACTTTCGGGGTAGATTCATGTGTTCTATTTCGATGATGTGAGATGGGGTCTCAGCGTTTCGTTGTGATGGTACTGATGATCTTGAGGTACAACTCTTTCGTTTGGGGTTATTTTCATGCTTTGAGTATATTCAGACCATTTTTTATTGGTATGCAAATTATACAAGTTGTGGCTTAGGCCTGTATTGATGTGTCATGTCACCAGAGTGGTGTGTTGGATTTGAGGTAATCGTTGGGGTCATTAATGAATACGATCGGATTTGATTTCAGCTTGTTGGAAGGATAATGTCGAGGTTTGGCTCGAAAATCTATTGTGGTATTAGCTAAAAGGGAAGTGACTTCATAAATGATTGACCTGAGAGATGGGTACGGTTTATTGCATGTTTCATTTATCATTGGCAGTACATCGAAGTGTTGGAATAAGACCTTAGTTGGTAAGAGGTTTCTACCGGTATTCGGGTGTTGTGTGCAGCTGCTATGAATAGAAATTATCATTTCGAGTGTTCGGGTTATGTAGTATATCATATGATTGCACCTAAGGTTGCAGGTATGGGTTATTACAACTGGTTTGGGATTATTCTGAGTATAGACGTGAGGTTCTGATCTTGGGTATGATCTCGGAAAGTGCAATGCGGTTCTATGGTTGATGGACTAGATGGATTGTGAAATTTTAGCTATGTTGTGTTATCGGACCTATGCGAGATAGGGTGACGTAGGATCACCCCAGGTATATGCTTGGTAAGGTCATTCAGCTATTGGGTGGCCTCTAGGACAACTGTGGGTACGCTCGAGAACGAGCGTTTGTTTAAGTTTGGGAGAATGTGACGATCTGATCCGTCGTCTCATAAGAACTATTCTGTTTCCCCTATTTCCTTCTTCGTTATGCTTCATTATCAGTGTCTTGTGTGAACGGGCTGAATTGGGTTTATTTTTGGAAGGAAATGAGGCACATAGTCTCTTTAAGGAAAGCTTAGTTTGGAAAAGTCAATCGGATGTTGACCTATGAGTTAGAGGGCTCGGATGTGGATTCCGACGATTCAGTTAGCTTCAGGGGATCATTTGTGACTTAAGAGTGTGATCTGAAGTGATTTTGAGGTCCGGTGTAGAATTATGCTTGAATTGACAAAGTTAGAATTTTGGTAATTCCGGTTGATAGGTGAGATTTTGATCCGGGCATCGAAATGGAATTTCAAGAGTTGCTGTAGCTTCGTCAGGTGATTTGGGATGTGCGTGCAAAACTTTAGATTTTTCGAACGTTGTTTGGTTGGACTTTTGATCAAAAGCGTGTTTCGGAAGTTTTAGAAGAACTTAGGCTTAAATTTGATGTAATTTGATGGTTTTGGTGTTGTTTGAGGAGTTTTGATAATTGGAACGAGGTTGAATAATGTTTAGCATGCGTTGGTGCTTTTGGTTGAGGTCCCGGGGGACTCGGGTGTGTTTTGGGTGAGTTTTGAGCAAGTACGGATATTTCGGAACTTATAAAATGGAAGAGGCAGTCATTTTAGTGCAGGGCACGGTCGAATTAGCGCGGGGCACGCTGTCCTAGTGCTGGGCGCGTAAAAGTGACAGCGGGCGTGGTCATGAAGATCTGCAGGTCGTCGGTGCAACGTCGAAAGCTCATATCTTTTGATCTACAATGAATTTGGGGATAATTGAAAAAACAACATTGTAGCACTTTGAAGCTTGTTTTCAGAAACATATTATAATAGGAATTTGGATATCTGTAGCGAATGTTATGGCCAAAATACTAAAGCCTATCACTGTAAATAAAACCTACGCGACCGCGGTCGTTTTTGTGCGGACCGCACTGGTTTTGTGCGGCCGCGGTCGATTTTCTGCAGCTGCGGAGATGGAAATATGAGGGGTTACTATATAAATATGAGGTTTTGGGTTTTATTTGATATTTTAACCTAGAGAGCTCGAATTTTGGCGATTTTTTGATGGTTTTTCAAGGAATTCATCGGGGTAAGTGATGCTAACTTAGATTTGGCTAGAGTACATGAATATATCATTGAATTCATCATTTAATCCATGAATAGGGATGGAATTTGGGAAGAAAATTGTGGAATCTTTAAAAATATAAAATGATGATTTGAAGGACCAAATGGTGTCGTAATTGGATAATTTTTGTATGGTTAGACTCGTGGCGAGATAAGGAATCCGTTGCTGTAAATTTTTTTTGGAATTTAAGAAGTGGGCCCGAGGCTCGAGTTTTGCTAATTTCGGGAATTTTGATGTTTTTAGATTATTTTCGATTGGGTATTTATCCTATAACATAATGTGACATACCCGTCGTAGTTTTGGTCAGATTCGACGCGCGAGAAGGTCGATTTGAGAGGCAAGAGCATAATGAGCAAGGATTTTGGCCAGCTTAAGGTTAGTAATAGATGTAAATGTTTTGTTGAGGGTTTGAAACCCCGAATTTGCACATCGTAGTGCTATATTGAGGTGACTTGCACGCCGGATAACGAGCGTGAGGTAGAGCACCGTTGGGGATTGTGACTTGGTCCGTCCCGCATAATAAAATTACTACCTAATTAATTGAAGCTTAGTAGATATCCTTATAAAAACGGATTAATTATCATAATTGGGCTTCGTGCCAACTGCTTGAATCCTTCGGGGATTGTTTTACTAATTTCTTACCATATTTACAAATAATTGAACTCATTCCTAGTATTTAATACTGTTCTGCAAACTCAGCAACTTTTTTCAAAACTTGGAACTTAAATGATATTTTAACTGAAGTTTGGGCTGAATATTTTATATGCTATTGTACTCGAGAGGCTTACGTGATTCTCGACTGAGTGTGGGATCGGGCTGCACGCCGCAACAGTATTATATTGATATTGATATGAGGCTTAGGGCTTAGTGGATGCCACGAGATGGCTTGATATTGCGCTTGGGCCGTAAGGGGCCCTCCCGGAGTCTGCACACCCCCAGTGAGCACCTCGACGATAAATAAATGGAGCGGGCCGCACGCCGCAACGGGTACTTGAAAGTACCATACTATTTGTTGAATTTTTAATTGATTGTCATTCATTTACGTATCTATTGCAGCGTCATTATTTTCATTGGTTTATTGAGTTGATATTATCTAGATTGAACTGCTATTATTATAGCTTACATTGTGCCTATCCGGGTTTCTTACTCTCGGCCTTTATTTATGTTTGTTACTCTCTGGGTTGGAAGTACTCACATTACTCCTTGCACCTTGTGTGCAGATCTAGGTGCTCCCACTGATGCTGAGTGAGGATTTCTCTATCGAGCATCATATTTGGGAGTATCAAGGTAGCTGCATGACGCGTGCAGTCCTGATCTTCCCACCTAGCCTATTTGCTTTATTTCCGCATTTCTTTAGAGCAATATGTAGTAGGTTGACACCCGTGTATTAGAGGCTCGGACTTGTGACACCGGATTCTTCGGGCTGTGTAGTAGTATTTCTACTTGGGTTTTCCGCATGTTTTAACTATATTTCTGAGTTTCAGTATTATGACTTAGTAATTATTTGTATTAATTGAATCATCAATTGTATAAAAAAGGTTTAAGGTTGTTGAATTTGTGGGGCTTGCCTACCTGTGTGTTGGGCACCATCACGACCGCGGTTGGGGTCGTGACACTTTATAAATGTGAATTTCAATTCTTCGACCTAGCCAGTCGAGTAGTTTGTTATTGCCTGTTAGTTCTAACTTTTTGTTCTTAGACCTAGCCGGTCGACCAGTTTTTATGGATTTGATTAAGTTTGAACATTGAGTTCTTCGACCTAGCCGGTCGAATAGTTTGTATGCATTTGATTAAGTTTGAACATTCAGATCTTCGACCTAGCCGGTCGACCTTTTTTTTTGTTTGTTAGTTAGTTCTGATTTTTTATTCTTCGACCTAGTCGATCGACTATTTTGTATAGAGTTGTTAAGCCTGAATTTTCAGTTTTTAGACCTAGTCGGTCGAATAACTAAGTCTTTATGTTAATTTCATGAAAGAACCAAAAGATTAGTTCAATTGTTTATATAGTTAGTCGTATATTTAGTTGTTATGAATCGTGATAGTTTAACGATGTTCGCTTAATTTCTGTTTCAAGGAATAGTTTGTGAAATTCGGTTGTTGTTCCATGTTAGTTTGCATAATTCAAATTCATGCCAATCTAGTTTGTCTGAATACTTAGTTCGATTGCATTTTGAATCTTGTTTCTACTTTGCTAGTTCATATTTGGTTGGAGTTTGAGTGTATAAGCTGAATTTCAGTCATGAATAGATAAAAGCCGAACATTTGTATTTAAAGTACGTGTTTGTTGGGTATTTTACTGTTTGAACATACTGGAAATGTAACTGCTCTGTTTTGTGTCAGAATTTGGTAAAAAGTGGACTGTTTTGGCACCTAAAGTTAGTCCTTTTGGACAGATTTTTGGTGAACCAAAATATGTCCAAAAGGACTTATTTGCCTACTTAAAGGAGTCATTCTTTCATATCGGGGGACATTCTAACATACATAGCTTCTGAACATATTTTACACGGAAAAAAAAGAACAAAAACTTAAGGAAAAAATCTGCATTTGAACACATTGTAGTAGGCTAAAACTAAGAACAAAAACCTTCCACAAAAAAGCAGTGAGTTTAGTTTCTGGGTTTTTTCTTCTCTGAAAGTATTCTGAAATTTCTGGGTTAATTTCTGGTTGATGCTGGGTTAAATTGTTGCTTGTTGGGCTGTTGATTGGTTTCTATTTTATATTGAAATTGCTGTCCAAATTGACTCGAGGCTCCACAATTTTAGTTTCGGCTTCTAGGTACTTTTCTAGTCCTTTTCTCTTTAGTGTGAACCTCTGTTTGACTGAATGAAATATGAATATATTGATGCATTTTGCTCCATCTTGTTGATTTAATCTCTCTTTCGTTATGTGTGAATGAAATAATATTTGTAGTAAACTAAGCTAAAAAATATTGTTAGTTTGAAGTGCCGTATGTATGTTTGGGTATAAGTTGTTATGAAATGAGATTTGGTTGTTTTTATCTTTGTTAGAATTTGTATTGGAGTTAAGTTTTCAATATTGAAAATTTTGGGAGGAGTTTTCTGTTGAAGATACTTGTTTTTCAATATATATCTATATATATATATATATATATATATATATATATATATATATATATATATATATATATATATATATATATATATATATATATGTGCGCGCGCGCGCATACATACATATATATGTCCATAGAGTCATGCAGATATTCCAAATGTCTACTGTTTTTCTCCAATAAGCAATACATATTTTATTAGAAACACTTTAACTCCCATGGGAACAATTCCACTAAATTTCAGTGTACAGTTACTGTTAGAAGCTGAAGTGTGCAACTCCATTATGCTTGAGTTTATTTCCTTGGCTAATTCATTCTTCATATATATATATATATTTAGAGAGTTTTGTCTTATTAATTATAACTTGTAATCGTATATGTAAATTTACACATATGAACAATAATAGTAAAAAGAATATTTTAGATTGAAGAGTAAAAAATATTTTTCAACTTTTGATAGCTATTTTGGTCTTTTAACTTTTACTTTATGTCTTTTCACTTATAATATAGTATGATATATATATATATATATATATATATATATATATATCATATAATCTATATTACTATAGAAAATATAAAAATTCATATTGAATATAAAAAGACATTAGAACTATATCAAAATAATTTTAGTACACCAGAACTAAGTGATTTTAATAACCTTCTACTTTTTGAACTACAAAGAATTAATAGAACAAGAAAGGATTTATCTTAGATCAATTAAGAACAAAATAAAATATATTCCATTAGGATAAAATATATGTTAAGACAACATCCAGTAACTAAAGTAATAAGGTGTAATTATTGGTTTTTAAGAAAAGATATAATAGCAAGGCAGGATATAAAGAAAGAATTAAAAAAGGTTAAAGCTCTATTAATATCTATATTAGAGTTAGCTAAACAAATAGAAGAATCAGAATTAAGATATTATAGTGAACCAAGTTATATAGTAAAGAGTTTTATTAATCCAGGAACTATATCAACTCTACAGTGGGATATACAATATCTAGAAGGTCAAATAGATTCTTATAATAGATTAATAAAATATCATAAGGAGAGAAAAATTTGGATACCATTAGGATAAAACAACATAGCTAATTTAAAACATCTAGAATATTTAGACTTAAAAATCAATCCAGAAAAGAAAATAGAATATTAAAAGATAACATAGTAATAAAGTGTAATTTTAGTAGTGGAGAGCATATATTACATACTGAAGATAAACAATATAATACTTTAATAGATTTAATAATAAACTTTGGAGAAAAAACTCAAGAAAATAATAAAAATATAATAAGAACATTAGAATTAGTAGAAATTGGACATATCAAACAAAGAAAGACTTTAGAAAAATTAGAACAAAATTTAGACTTTATAAAAGCACAAGAACTAGAAATAGACAGAAAAATACAACTTTTAAATAACAAATTTAATATAGAAAAAATACCTACTAAAAACGAAATAGAAAAGTTAATTAAGACTATTACGGAAAAGCCTAAAGAATTAGAAATACAAACAACTAAATTAGTAGAAAAAATAACTGAACAAGTAGAGGTATTAAACACTTAAGGAAAAGATAGACACAATAAAGTAAATCGCTCTTTCATGAGTGATATACAAATAGAATTAGACCCGATATATGAAGAAGTGTTAAAATTAACAGCAAAAATTCAACCCAATCCGGAAGGACTAAGTAATTATACTCCTCAAAGTAAAGCTGATCAAATAATACTAAAGCAGAATAATACATTAATAATCTTATTATTAGAAGTTAATAGAAAACTAGATAAAATTATTAAGGAAAAAGAACTTAAGACTGAAATTCCAAAGGTAGACGATTTAATAGAACAATTAGAAAGAGTTGAAATAACACCACATAAAGAAAAAATAAAAGTAAGAAAACCTCAAAAATGGACTTTTTTCCAAGTGGGTCAAGAAGAACAAACCAAGAAAGATCAAGAATAAGTTTTTCAGAAAATAGAATAGGAAACAATATGTTAGCTAGAATTTTAACTAGAAAAAGACAAGAAGAAGATAAAAAATTAGAAGAAATAATAGATATAGATAAGGATATACAAATTTTTCAGCAAAACCAATTAAGATTATTAGATCCAAAAATACTATATAATACAGGATATTTTTCCACCAATTCTCAATTATATAGACATTATAGAGAAGAACAGTTGTCAGCTATAGGAAGTAAAGTAGAGACATTAAACTTAATCAATCCAGAATCAGTAAAACAAATAAAAAATTACAAAAGAAATTTAATGCATATGGGATTAATAGTAATTGGATTAAAAGGATTAACAAGAAAGAATTTAGGGACTAAAGTATTGATAGTAGTATATAATGATAGATGGTCAGATCAGAAGAAATCTATAATAGGTTTAACAGAAGTAGATATGACAAATAACGGAGGAATATTTTATATTAGCCCAGATTTTATGATAAATCTAGCAGAATTTGGAAAAAATATAAAAATAGGAATACAGACTAAAGGGTATGAAGAAATGAATAATGGAAATAATCTATTAATATGTGTAGGTTTTATAGGAAAAATGGCAACAAATAGCAATACAAAATTTAAAATTAAGGTAGACGATGTAGTTGAAGTAATGGGAAATAAAGGTGTAAAATTATTAAAACCTATTAAAATAGACCCAGAAGAATATGCGGGATTAGAATGAAACTTAGAAGATTTTTCTAAACCAAAAATATTTAAACCAGAATCTCACTTGATGTATACAAATTCTAAAGGAGAAACGTCAATAAGGTTTACTGATTATAATTATTTTACTCATAAAGATATAGATGATGAAGATGAAAATAAAGTTGAAGAAACTGAATGTATGAATGTTGAAATAATATATGAAGAATTTGAAGTAGACATAGCAATAGAAGAAGCAAGAAAATTAGTTAGAGAAAATAAAAATAAGACTTTCCAATGTAAAGGATGTAAACTAGGAAAATTAACCTTAGGAGATGTAGAAGAACATTTTAAAAAATGCGAATTAAGAACAGACAATTTAGGATATAAAAAAGAAAATAGGTTACAAGAAAAATCAGATAAATTTGATCAAATTTTTGAAGAAATACAAGATAGTTATGAGACAGAAACAGATTCGGTAATTAGCCTAAAAGAATTAATGGAATCAGTCAGTTCTAGCCCAAGCCCATTTCAAAGAACAACATACCAAAGTACAGTAGATACTAGTACGGGGAATGTACCTAGAAGAAGAGTATACAGAATAGACCAAGAAACAGAAATAGAAAATGTAAAACCATCAGGAAAAAGGACGCCAATAGAAGAACCTATAAGATTATAAGAAGGAGGTAGTAAAGGTAAAATATTAAATATAGCAGCCCATGATCCACAAATGTGGAACTCAGTAATAGATCTATGGAAAGGAATAGTAGTAGCAGACTTTATAAAAACTTATAATGATACAGATGCAGAAACAATGTATAAATATATGGAAACTTTTCTAGGAGAATCAACAAAAGGTTTATGGGAAGCTTATAAATCAGAATTCCCTCAAGATTTTCAAAATTTAATAGCAATGGGTGCAAATCCTTATAATTTTACAAATAAAATACATAGTTTGATTACAGGAGAAGATCCAAATAGTGGATTAGTAGTACTACAAAAGAATGATTTAATAAAATTAGAACAGTTAAGTATAAGTAGTTGGTTCCATATAAAGAAGTTTTTAAATGATTACTTTTATTATTGTACTATTAGTGGAAATGCTTTTGATCAAGAATTAGGTAAAAAATTAATCAATAAATTACCAGGAGTCTTAGGAAGAGAAATAGAAGAAAGATGGTATAAAAGAGAAGGAGTAATAAAAAATCCGAATACAAAATGGTCTATAGGGCACAAAGTACAGCGTATTATGGAAATATTACAAGAAAAATGTACAAATTTACAAATACAAAAACAGTTAAAATAAAAAAATATGAGTTTCTGTAAATCAACAGTATATACAACCCAAAGTTATGACAAAAATGAATACAAAAGAAAGAAATACAAAAGATATAAACCCCAATACAATAAAGAATACAATAGAAAAAATTATTATCTTAGAAAGTCCTCAGCTAGAAAGCCCTATTTAAATAGAAATAGGCATGTTAGAAAATACAGAACAGATAGAAATTATAAAAACAAATTAGAATATTTTACTTGTGGTAATGTAGAACATTTAGCCAACACTTGTCCAACACGAATCAATAGCAAAACAAGAAATTCACAGTTAATAGAAGATTTTCAAGAAACTCTAATAAATGTAGATGAATACATGTCAGACAACGAAAGTATATATTCTATAGTAAGTGTAGGAGTAGACGAAACTCAAATAAAAAAACCTCAGAATCAGAAGAAGAGGAATTAATAAATGAAATAGGATTAGAAAAATTAGACCTAGAAGAAAATAACTTTGTAAATATATTAGAAGACTGTACCCATGAGTTTGAAATAAATAAAGGATTAGATAGCAATCAATATTTTAAATGTAAATGGTATCCTAGTAGAAATAAAAGAGCTAAATGTAAATTATGCTATTTAGAAGGATGTATTTTATGTATACAAAAAGATTTTGAAATAAAAATAAATAAAGAAGAAATTTATCAAGAGACAAATAATTCTGTTATAAATTTAAGAATAATTACATTAGAGAATAAAATAAATGAATTAGAAAAAAGAATACAAAAAATGGAAAAAGGAAAAGAGAAATTAGAAGATATAAGAAATGAAGAAGAAAGAGAACTGATGAGTATAGAAAATTATGATGCCTTAATATGTAACGAAGATAAAAAATTATCTACGATAAAATTTCTAGCAAGAATTAAAATAGAAGATTATGAAATAGAAACATTAGCTCTAGTAGACTCAGGATGCACGAGATGCATAATAAATAAGAAGATAGTTCCACCTAATTTAATAAAAACATTAGACAAACCAGTAGCAGCTATGCAAATGGATGGAACCCATAATATATATAAACATTATATAGATAAATCACAGATTAGTTTTGTAAATACATGTTTAGATTTTTATAAACCTAGTTATAAGGTAGATAATATTTGGGTAAGAGATCTAAATATAAATGTAGATTTTGTGTTAGGTTTAAGTTTTATATTACATAATAATGGTAGTTGTTTGCTTAGTAGAGATGGAGTAATATTTTTTAAAAATATTACACAAACACCAGTACAAACAATAGAAGCTGCAACTAAGTTCTCTGTTTTTTAAATTAACCATTTCTCATTTCTATTTTTTGGCTGGACCAATTTATTTATTTTTCAACGTAATGGAAAATAGATTTGTCTAATACATTTTGAATACATTTTTTTAAATAATCAATATCTTTTAACTACAATTAGAGTGATGAACGTATTATTGTATTTGAGTTCTAGGAAAAGGGTCAAATTTGCTCCTAGATCTTTCCAAATGAAAAATATTGCTCTTATTAACTACGGCTGAAGTATGGCCCCGTTTGGCTATAGATTTTGTCAAATATTTTTCAATTTTTTTGATAAATACCTATTTGTTTATAGATTTTATTTATATTTTGACAAATTTTAAAATCCCAAAACTAACTCAAAAGCCAAGAGTTGCTTTTGGCCCAAAATATTAACGTTTAATTTAAAAAAAAATCAAAATTGCCCTAAATTTTTATATTTTATATATAAAAAAAACACAAAACACTTTTTGTGACTCAACTGATCTATATCTACCCACTTTTCCCTTATTAAACTAATGCAACTTTGCCCATCTCTACAAATAAAAGAAAACCTTCATCAAAGTTATTGTGCTAATCTATGATAATTTATCAGAAAAATAAAATTTGAAGGCAACTTTTTAAAATCTGCTAATATGTATAGGTAAATAGTTAATTTAGCCCTTGAGCTAGATCATTTCACGCGGTTTAAGAGCAAACCAGTTGGGGTCAAATAGAGGCAAACTGAAACTTCGTAACCAATAAAGTTTGTGGTAGCATAGTAAATACTATTTTATTTTTAACCACAAGTCTGATTCGAGCCTTGTGAATTTTAATTTAATTATATTTTAATACAGATATCGAACACCCGATAAAAAATTAAAAAAGATAAAACTCTATGAAGTCGCTTTTAATATGGAATATTTTATCCCCAATATAAGATTTTTCAGTAAGAATCCGAATTTATTAGGATTTTATACGAATAACAAACACCGATAAAGAAAAAAAAAAGGTTATAGTTGACGTATAGGTAAAGGCAAAGGTTGTGTGTAATTATAGGAACGAAGAATATAATCAACCACTTTCTCATGTGTTAATTTCCGCTTTAATTTTTTGACCATTTTTTCGTTCCTTCATGAAGGAGAAAAGAAGACTTTCTCTCTTTTGAAAAGATATCCTTTACTTGCTTGTCTCATCTACCAAATTACCTAATAATTAGTGCCTATATAAAATCATGCAACTATTTGAATATATTTTTTATATATTCCATCATTTCTCTCCACGACTTCCTTTCTCATTGGATAAAAAGAAATTAAAGAGATCAAATTTTCTAGAGGCAAGAGAGCAAATCAAGAAAATCATTTCTTCAATGGGCGCTCTTGGAACTATTGCTAAGAGTTTGAATGGGCTAATCGGGTATTTTAAATTTATTTTTATATTTTTTTTTACAAATATATTAATTCTTTTTACATCTATTATGTAAAAACCGTCTTATATATATATATATATATATATATATATATATATATATATATATATATATATATATATATATATATATATATACAACAGTCCCACTACAATCAAAACTCTCTATAACAAACTCGTTTGTTCATATGCGTTTTGGCTATTATAGTAAGGTGAATTTATAAAGAACATATATAATAACGTTACATAAAAATCAGTTTAAAAAAATAGGACTTTTATAATGAGTTATTATTATATAAAGATGTTGTTATAGAGATGTCTCGTAATAGACCATTTTGTTGTATTGTGAAAATCATATATGCTCAACATGCATGCTAATTTTCTGCAAAATATGGTTGAAGACTATTGTATATTTTCTTCAATTTTTATTGGTTATTTTTTGTTATGTTTTGTATTTTTGAAAAATTAAGACCTAAATTTTTAATTTTCCCTCTCCTTTTTCTTGACAGCCCTGGAGTGGAGCTTCTTTATCCTTTGTAAGTTGCCAGCTAAGTTAGTTACTAGTGAAAATCCACAATATATAGAATACACAACATTATTATGTGTCACTAATTCATTTTTTTCCCAATGAATAGGTATTGTTCTATGCGAGCAATTGAGAGCCCTTCACCACTAGATGATCAACAATGGCTAACCTATTGGGTTCTCTACTCATTCATAGCTCTATTTGAGTTATCTTGCTGGAAAATCCTCCAATGGTAACAACATATTTAACTTATATACATGGATAAAAAGGGCAACATCCCGAGGTTACGCAGGGTTCGAAAAAGAAATGCATCCCAAGAGGGTGTGATATAAGTAGTGGCGAAACTAAAAAATCCAATAAGGGCATTCAAAATCTGAACATCATTTGCCAGTGGGCTATGCAAAAGTATCCAAAGTATATTTTAATCAATAATAAATAATATTTTACCTTATATGTAATATAATTTTTCGATGAAGGATGAACAACTACATAGCTTTGCCCCTGGATATATAAGCAGTTTATAAATATCTTTGGCTGGTTCTACGACTTGAAACTCGTGTGACCTAGGTTATATGTTTACAAGTTTATTATTACTCCAAAGATCCCCTTCATGTTATCTTATGTTACTTCCCTATTTTTCAGATAATTAGTCACCTCTTTCAATGAACGATTACATATAGTCATCTTTAATTAGATGACCTGTGAATATTCTATTATATTGTCAGTATATATTTTGTATATTATGGATTTGGTAGTGGAGCTAGAGCTTCGATTATGATTCGATCTAATCGAATAGCATTAATTCAAACTTTATATTTGTCATAAAATATTCATTTAAAACTTAATAACTTAAAAAACTAGACTCACGAGCTCACTAACTTTAAATTCAGACTCCGTCTCTGTCTGAATTGTTTCATATTACATTTGTGATGTCATTGATAGGCTTCCATTTTGGCCATACATTAAGCTTGTATGTTGTATGTGGTTGGTGCTACCAATTTTCAATGGAGCAGCTTATATACATGAGAATTTTATAAGAAGACATGTTAAAGTTGGGAGTCGAATTAGCTCAACTTATCCTGAAAATCAAAGAAAGGCTCTTCAAATGATGAGCTTAGATGCAAGAAAAGCAGTTGAGAGATACATAGAAAAATATGGAGCAGATGCCTTTGATAAGGTCGTCAAAGCGGTACGAACCAGTTTAATTTCTATACATTTGACAATATATCACTTACAACGATTTTTCTTTTATTTTTATATATGCGTCTTTTGGTCTAATGAGCCCATTGGAATTTTTATTTTATTAAATTAGTGTTTGACCATGAAATTTTTAATTTTTATTTGAAGATAAATTTTAAAATTTTTCAAAAATTAACACCAAAAAGGTATTTTCCAAAATTTCACCCAGATCATTCACACAAATTAAATAACAACCCAAAACTATATTTATGTCCAAACAAAACTTTAAATTTCAAATACCATTTTTACTTGAAATTTTTTCCCACTTTTTCCGGAGTTCTACAATTCTTATGTCCAAACGGTGGACATAAGAATTTTTTTCACTTTTTTTCGAAATCAATGTTTGACCATGAATTTTTCAATCTTTACTCGAAGATGAATTTTGGAATTTGGAATTTTTTTAAAAAAATTGAAAAACTCCAACAAATAGTTTTTAAAATTTTCACTCAGATTATTCACAAAAATAACCTAAAATTATATTTATGTTCAAAGACAACTTTAAATTTTAAATATTATTTTCACTTGGATTTTTTTTTTTCCGGAGTTTTACAATTCTTATGTCCAAACGCGCACTAATTTATTCTTATTCTGAATTTGAAATGTTTTCAGGCGGAAAGAGAAGCAAAGAAATACTGATTTCAGAAATTTCTCTCCCCGTACCGACAACAGCAGAGTTTTTCTTTATTTACGAAAATGTTTATGTTTCAATCGGATGTTGTATATCAATTTGTATTTTGAATTTCATAACTCTTCCATATAAGTGAAATTACGAATATATCTGAGCCTTATATATATATATATATATATATATATATATATATATATATATATATATATATATTGTATTCAGGGAAATGAGCAAAAACTCTCAAGGATTAATACACAATATATATCATAGAGATTTACCTCTAAATCTAAGCATTGATATTCCTCTAAAATTAACTGAACTTAAATTATATACACGGACAGCATAAGGAATTTTCGCACTATCAATATATTTTAAGGTTAGGCATCAGTTTTACTAGATTAAAAATTGATGTTTATCGTAGAGATTTAAGTGTAATTACTTTATAAGTAATATGAATATGTGAATATTTTTACACCATTAAGGATTATTTGGTCAGGCAAGTTATCACAGACTTATAATGGCGTGATTATAATAAGAGAGATTAAATAATAACGAGATTATTTTGTGATATATTTTTATTAATAGATATTTGGTTTATTTGACTAAATAAACATGTATTTGGTGTTTACCTAATAAGCTGAGATAAACCTTTATTCTTAATTAGAGGACTTGAAGAAAGAGCCTTGAAATTACTATATAAAATAATATCACGTGGTATAAATTAATCCCGAAATTACTAATTCTAAATTCATAAATTCAACCAAATATGAGGATAAAATAATCTTATATTTAATTCCAAAATTATTATTCTTTATCTCACCAACCAAACGGCCCCTTACTGTATAGAATATGAACTCCAATGAAATACATATGCATTGATATTTTCCAATATCTCCTACTCTTTGTGTCTCCCCCCATGGCTTCAAATGTCCTATGACCCTACCTTAGGTTTCAATTTCTCACTCAATATGATCATGTCCCCACTTCCCACCTGTCATTTCAGTCAGTTCTCCTCAGTTCAAACTCACGCCCCCCTCCCAAGAAAACCAAACTTCAATAGCTTCCTAACAACAATTTTTAAAAAAATAGCTCGGTATACAAGTTATTTCATATTCACTCATGGTTTAGAGAAAGAATGTATTTTAAAGAGTGCGATGTAGACAACCTACTTAATACAAGTATTGCTGATTGCTTCCACAGCCAAGGACGAAGCTACATAACCCTAAGGGTGGTCAACTGACCATCATTCATCGAAAAATTACATTATATATATAGATAAAATATTAGATTATGTATATAACATATATTGGAAACTCCTTAACGGGGTTTTTTGGTACTTTTTTCAACTTTGAAACCCTAGATAAAGTTTTTGGCTTTGTCATTGTCCATGGCTCAAACATGTAATTGATAAATTACTTAGAGATAACTTTACCGTCGGTCCAAAGCTCCCTCCACTGCCCTCTTAACAGTTCTTGCAAAAAATGATTCTATACTTAAAACCAAATGAAGCTACAACAATTGATCAGAACTTCACAGACTTTAACACAATGTATCCATTTTCACTCTCTTTATTTCCTCTAATTCTACTGTTCATGTTCATCTTCTCATTTCTTTCTATCCCTTCTATCTCAACCAATCAACATGCAGATAACAAGAATCTCCCTCAACCAATTACTAGCATGGAATCCAATGAACTTGAAACTCTTTTCAAGATTATGGAATCCATGTCTTTTGATCAAAATTGGAGAATTTCCCATCCAAATCCATGTAAACAAAGTTCATCTTGGCTTGGAATAGGGTGCAAAAAATGTAATATTGATAACATGTTTCATGTTACTAGGCTTGATTTTGGCACAAATCCAAACCCCACATGCAAAAATACATCAACTTTCCCTTCACAAATTTTTCAACTCCCAAATCTTGAATCTATTTTCTTTATTCAATGTTTCACATATAGCAAAACAAGTTTCACTTTTCCAAAAACAAGAATTCTAAGCCTTTCACTCCAACAACTTAGTCTAAGATCAAATCCTTCACTTTTTGGCTCAATCCCACCTCAAATATCACTACTAAAATCACTTCAAATTCTTACTTTGTCACAAAACAATCTTGTTGGTCAAATTCCTTTAGAAATCTTTACCTTGAGTTCACTTGTACATCTTGATTTAAGCTACAACAAGTTTACAAGCAAAATCCATGACCAAATTGGTAATTTCAAAAATCTTGTAGGCTTAGATTTAAGCTACAACAATTTCATTGGTTCAATTCCTAACACAATTGGCCAACTTGGTACACTTCAAAAGCTTGACTTAAGCTCTAATTCATTCACTGGAAAAATTCCAGAGAGTATAGAAAATCTACATTCTTTGATTTTCTTGGCTTTAAGTAACAATAAATTAAGTGGGAATTTTCCTAAACGCTTAATTAAGTTACAGAGTTTACAATATTTTCTTTCGGATGATAATCCAATGTTTATTCCATTACCAGTTGAGTTCAGTCAGCTGAAAAAACTTCAAGAATTGAGACTGTCAACTTCTGGTTATTCAGGAAAAATACCATCAAGTTATTCAAAACTCTTGAATTTAAGCACATTGTCATTACAAAATAATCGATTAATGGGCGAAATCCCAGTTGAATTTTCTAGTTTTTCACATATGTATCACTTGAATTTAAGCAGAAATTTTTTGGATGGTGTTGTTCCATTTAATTCAAGTTCCTTGAAAAGACTTGGTAGAAATTTGGACTTAAGTGGAAATCCAGGGCTTTGTTTTAATCCACCTGAAGCAAATGGAGTTTATGTTGGAGTTAATATTTGTGGGAGAAACAAAAATAGTTCTATAATTATTCCATTCAAGAAATCTGAAGCTTCATATGGAGTAATGAATGTTTGTTTTTGTGTATTATGGCTTTGTATTATTTGTTGTTCTTTGTTTAGGAATTACTGTAGGAATTAGGTTTGGTTGTATTATTGATTCTTTCGAGTAAATTGTACCTCCCAACATGTACTTGCGAGTCTATCAAGTAACATAATTTTTTCTTATTGCTATTTACTTTGCAGTCAACATTAATATTAGAGTTCAAGTTCTACTCATTGATATTATATAAAAATACTCGTACTATTATAGATCACTTCAGATTGAATAATATAGACAAGTAAGTTTACGTTGTCAGTGTATATAACGTAAGCCTTAAAATTATCATGGATAATTTGGTACCTTTTAAGTGGTATTTCTACCCTCAAGCTTTCTCGGTCGAAGAGCCATCTCTCAATTAGCGGGCATTTGTATTCATATCCGATTTTTATGTTATATTTTAATTTATATTTACTTTGTAAAAATAATTATAAATATATTCGTTTATTCGCATAACTTCAGCATACGGGACTAAAGTAGTAAAGACAAACATGTCTTCAGCATTCTAATAGACGGGCCTGAAATAACAATTGTGTTGAAGTTTTTATTTGTAATTGTTGAACTTAACCATAACAGCTAAAGTTCTGTTCTCTATTTACTGAAGTTTTAATTTGTAATTGCTAAAGTTTTTATTTTTGTAACTGGCGAACCCCAGCTAGAGCCGAAGTTTTTGTTGTAACTGGCGAACTTCAGCTCTAGAGTTGGAGTTTTTGTTTTTGTAACTAGTAATTACTAACGAACTTCAGCTCTAGAGCTAAAGTTTTTGTTTTGTAACTGGCGAATTATTTAGTACATCTGTAAAAACTTCAGCACTATGGGTGTGTTTGGTATGAAGGAAAATATTTTTCGAAAAATATTTTTCAATTTTCCCATGTTTAGTTGGCTTAAATGTTTTGGAAAATATTTTCCTTGTCAATTTATTTTCCTCCAAATGGAGGTAAATATTTTCCTTATCAAGAGAAGGTAAAACATTTTTCCAAAGCTCCTTCTTAATCTTCTCCACCTTCACTAAAATTTTCCTTTTATAATTAAAAAAATCCTAATATTTAAGACTGAATATAAGAACTAATTTGGAAGTTGAAATACGTTTTAGAAATTCAAAGTTCAAAGTTTCAAAATCTCACCACTAAGCAGTATATTTGGATTCAAGAGATTAAAGGCAAAAATTGAAGAACTACTACTACTTTTTATTTGAAGAAAAGAGCAACTATTATTAATTCTTCTATTTTCTAAGTACTATTGTTGATTAGTCCAAAATTAAATTTCTTGACGAGGAATTGGAGTTAAAATAAGTACATATACAATTAATATAGCTGAATTAATTTCTATTCCCTCCATCTCAAATTATTTATCGTAATTTCAAAAAATAAATATTTTAAATTATTTGTCATTTTGAAAGTTTAAAATAAAATTATTTTTTCATTTTATTCACATAAATAGAGTAAATATTCAATAAAAAAATATTATACTTAAAACATAAATAAAGGTTAAATAGGCAAAAAATCCTTCTAACTAATTTTTTCTTTCGGCGTGTCTAAAAGAAAAACGCGATAAAAAAATTAAGATAGAGAAAATTTATTAGTATTCAAGAGCCTTTATATAACAACAACAACAACAACAACAACAACAACAACAACAATAACAACTACCCAGTATACTCCCACCAGGTGGGGTCTGGGGAGGGTAATATGTAGACAAGCCTTACCCCTACACGAAAGGGCAGAAAGGCTGTTTCCAATCGACCCCCGACTCATAGGATAAAAGGAAAAACTGTAGTAAAATAAAAACAAAGACAAAAACAAAAACAAAAATAATAACAATAGAGCATTAGTAACTCCAGCAGAAATAGCGTAAATAATTATCTAAACATACGAAACATAAATACAATCGCATGCAGTAATATCATACAGTAACTACCATTACTCACAGCCATAGGGGGGACACAAGCTAAAACACAAATCATCTATGGGTAACCTTGCTGACCCACACCCAACCCCGGAAGAGGCGTACGAAGAACTCTAGGAGCCCCTATCCTACAACCCTGATTCTAGACCTCCAGACTTTCCTATCGAGGGTCATGTCCTCGGAAACCTACATTCTAGTCATGTCCTGCCTAATCACCTCTCCCCAATACTTCTTAGGCCTCCCTCTGCCTCGCCGACCGCCAACAATCTCCAGCCGCTCGCATCTCCTCATTGGGGCATCTGGACTTCTCCTCCGCACATGCCCGAACCACCTCAGCCTCGCTTCTCGCATCTTCTCATCCACCGGGGCCACCCCCACCTTCTCTCGAATAACTTCATTCTTAATCTTATCTAGCCTGGTGTGACCGCACATCCACCTAAGCATCCTTATCTCCGCAACCTTCATTCTTTGAACATGAGAGTTCTTCACGGGCCAGCACTCCTCCCCATACAACATCGCAGGTCTAACCACGACTCTATAGAATTTCCCCTTGAGTTTGTGTGGAATTTTCTTGTCACATAGGACTCCTGATGCAAGCCTCCACTTTGACAACCCCGCTCGTATACGATGGGTGACGTCCCCGTCAATCTCTCCGTCCCCCTGAATCACAGACCCAAGATATCGGACACTGTCCCTCTTGGCGATGGCCTGAGAACCAATCATCACGTCCCTGCTTACTTCGCTCGGCTCGGCACTAAACTTGCACTCCAGGTACTCTGTCTTAGATCTGCTTATTTTGAAACCTTTAGACTCGAGAGTCTGTCTCCATACCTCTAACCTTTCAATAACACCGACCTTCATCTCATCTATCAATACTATGTCATCAGCAAATAGCATACACCAAGGCACATCCCCTTGAATATGTCGGGTTAGAGCATCTATCACTAAGGCAAACAAGAGGGGGCTCAGCGCCGATCCTTGATGGAGCCCCATAACCACTGGAAAATGGTCTGATTCGCCACCCACCGTCCTAACCCTAGTCTTAGCTCCATTGTACATGTCCTTGATTACTCTGATGTAGGCTTCCGGCACGCTCTTCGCCTCCAAGCACCTCCATAGCACCTCCCTTGGGACCTTGTCATACGCCTTCTCCAAGTCGATAAGCACCATGTGTAGGTCCTTCTTCTTATCCCTGAATTGCTCCGCCAGCCGCCTGACAAGGTGGATAGCCTCTGTAGTGGAGCAGCCCGGCATAAAACCGAACTGGTTCCCAGATATAGATGTCACCTCCCTCACCCGCGCCTCAATCACCCTCTCCCACACCTTTATCGTATGACTTATTATTTTGATACCCCTATAGTTGTTGCAGCACTGGATGTCCCCTTTGTTCTTGTACAAGGGCACCACTGTACTCCACCTTCACTCTTCCGGCATCCTTTTGGTCCTGAAGATCGCATTGAACAACCTGGAGAGCCACTCCCCTCCTGACTTACCCATGCACTTCTAGAACTCCACCGGGATCTCGTCAGGCCCGGTCGCTCGACCTATACTCATCCTACACAAAGCCCCCATGACCTCCTCCACCCTAATGCGCCTGCAGTACCCAAGGTCTATATGTTGCTCGGAATGCCCCAGCTCCTCTAGCTCTATGTTACGATCCCCCTCCTCGTTAAGTAAGTCCCGAAAGTACGCCTGCCACCTCTATTTGATTTGAGATTCCCCCATCAGAACTCTACCATCCTCGCCCTTGATACACCTAACTTGGTCTAGATCACGTGCCTTCCTTTCCCTCGCTTTAGCTAACTGGAATAACTTCTTATCCCCGCCTCTCTCCCCTAGTTCCTCGTACATGCGACCGAACGCCGCGTTTTTAGCTTCCGTGACTGCCATCTTTGCTTCTTTTCTCGCCACCTTGTAGATCACCCTGTTCGCTCTCCGTTCTTCCTCGCTTGTGCTCCCTCCCTGATGTCTGCCTGAATATCCCTTGGCTACCCCGAGCACGTCCCGTGCTACCCCCTAACCAAGTTCACTGTCACTGTCCACATAGCGTCCGCTTCCCCAGAACTTCTCCAAGCTCCGCCCTCAACTAACCTCCTCTCCAACTCC
This sequence comes from Nicotiana benthamiana, assembly GCA_034376525.1. NCBI lineage: Eukaryota > Viridiplantae > Streptophyta > Magnoliopsida > Solanales > Solanaceae > Nicotiana > Nicotiana benthamiana. The sequence goes on from CM067330.1 coordinate 97,698,176, forward strand.
TGTGCTTTCTCCTTAGTCAAAGCACCCCATCTAATCCGCGGTTGTCCCGAGCGCCCCTCCTCTTCCTCTTCACCCAGAGACCGACATCCATCACTAGGAGTCTATGAAGAGTTGAAAGAGACTCTCCCGGAATCACCTTGCAGTCCTTGCACATACCCCTATCTCTCCTTCTGATGAGGATGTAATCAATCTGAGTCCTCGCCGCCGAACTCTTGAAGGTGACCAAATACTCCTCCCTCTTCTGAAATGTCGAGTTTGCAATCAGAAGCTCGAAAGCCCTGGCGATATCAAGCGGCAAAGTGCTTCCTCCGTTCCTAACCCCAAAGCCGAAGCCACCGTGCACCTCATCATAGCCACCGGCATCAGCCCCAATATGACCATTAAAGTCCCCTCCAATAACTAACTTCTCAGATTGGGGAATACAACTCACCAGATCATTCAAGTCCTCCCAAAAGCGCCTCTTAGCCTCCTCGTCTAAGCCCGCTTGTGGCGCGTAAGCACTGATGACGTTGAGGATGCAACCCCCAATAACCAGCTTAATAGACATTAACCTATCATTCACTCGCCTAACCTCGACCACGGACTCCCTTAGGTCCCTATCTACCAAGATGCCCACTCTATTCTTACCTCTCACGACCCAAGAATACCACAGCTTAAACCTATCTACATCCCTCGCCTTCGACCCTTTCCACCTAGTCTCCTGGACACACGCTATGTTAACCCTCTTCCTCTGAAGAACCTTCACCAACTCTATGGACTTACCCGTCAGAGTGCCTATGTTCCATGACCCAATCCTTAATCTATGGGCGTCCGCTACCCTCTTCCCACGCTCTACCCGCAGGACCACCCCCTGCTCCCCTACTCAGTCCCGCCCCCACCCCCACCCCCCCGAGGACATGACCTTACGCTATCATCCCCCGCCGCGGCCACTATCCCTCCAACCGATTTGGGGAACAGTGGCGCACACACGCACTATAAAGAAATACGCAAAAAGGTACAAACTAGATAGCAACAGAATAGACCTCACTCGAAATGTTAGCTAAAATATGTAAAAAGGTGCACAAAGTAAACAAGAGAGCGGGAGGTACCAACTCCCGGTGGAAAAACCTGAAAGTATGCTTTGATGCGCCCAAGTTTTCCTGAAGCTTCGTGTAGTTCTATTGCGTCCTGCCGCGAGTCTGGACGGGAGTCACCGGGAGTACTGTGGCTTGCCGAAAATCCTCGCCGGTAAAATAGTCACCTGTCCAAGAAAACATAACACACCCACACACACCCACAAAAAAGCAGAGAAGAGAATAGAAAGAAAAGAGCAGGAGTTGCCGGAAAAATTTCCAGCAAAAAGCATGAATCAAAGCACAAATTACTTCCACCTCCAAAGATTTCTCCCTTTTTCTCTAGGGTTACAAGACCTAGAGAGAGAAATACGCTTCCAAAAAAAAGAGAAGCGTGAGGATTTTTTTCTGGTAAAACTGTTCAAGAAAAACTCCACCGCTTACCGCTTTTCATCGGTCAATTCTTCAAGACAAACAATAGTCGTCTAAGTCAAAAAGTAATCGGCGTGGTGTTATGTTTTTCCGGCCGTTTTCCAGTGACTGGAGAAATGTGGCGCCGCTAGTGGAGCGGTTACCGACGACGGCGGAGTGAAAACTTTTCAGAGAAAAGAGAAACAGAGAAAAAGAAATGGAAAAAGGAAGAGAATGAGAGAGAGAAGTGAGAGAATTAGAGATGGGGAAAAACGACCTACCTGGGCCGATGCTCAAAGAGGCTTGCGTTGGCTCGCCTGTCGAGAGCGTTCATCGGATAGAGAGGAAGATGGTCGAAGTCGAACGTTAGTCGAAGAGAAGAAAAATATTGAACTTATTAGTGATATAAAACATTTATTTTAACAACTCCATCCAAACAAAAAGCATTGATCAATGTCAGAATTCATATCAATTAGTAAGTGACGATGAACGATTACCATTGATTAGTGAATTTTACATAATTTTTAAATATACAATTTCTTTGTATAAACACAAAAACTATCATATTAGGAAAAGTTAAAGAAGGACTGGTCTAGGAACAAGAAGATTACAAAGGAAAAAGTAGAAAATCGAATATGCTAAAGCAGAGTAAAATATGATGCTAAAGAAAGATACTGTATAAAGTGGTATATCATAACAAAGAATAACCAACTCATATCCGGATATAACAAACTATGATCGATCCATAACAAACGAAGCTCATAACCAAGCATAACAAGACGATAACCAGCCATAACAAGTTCATATCCATAGATATTGAAAACTTTGTCATGGTTTACCTATAAAAAGGAGCATCAATCGTGAAACGAAGAAAATGGGAGCAAAAAAGATATCAGAGAAGTGTTATATTGAGCTGAAAATTTTTTCCTTTCTCTTTGTTCTTTAGTTTTGCTTCTATTTTTTCTTTTAGCGATTACACTGTCTTTATTTCTATTTTTGAATAAATTGTAGTATTGAAATTACTCTAGTTCCTATTTTTAATTAAATAGGGAGAATTATTCTCTTAAATATTTCTTTCTGTTTTCTTATTTAATATGCAAGATTATTTCCATTGTTGGTATTGGCTCCAATATGGAGTAACTTTTCTTGCGTTGGAAAAAATGAAGGATCTTAATATTTTTATATAATAGCAGATATTATTCTTCAATTTCACATGTTTGAGTTGAAGCTTTCTATTTAAATTTTATCTGCTTTATATTTAGGTGTTATTTAATTTTTGTGACGACCCGACCAGTCGTCTCATGAGTTACCGCTCTATTTCTCCTATTTTCTGCTTCTTATGCTTTGTTTATCCATATTATGTAGTATCGTGTTGGTCAGATCGGGTCCAGATGATTTTGGTAAGGTTTGAGACACTTAGTCTCTTTCGATGAAGCTTAAGTTGGAAAAGTCAACAGGATATTGACTTATGTGTTAGAGAGCTCGGATGTGAGTTCTGATGGTTCGGTTAGCTTCAGGAGGTGATTTGGGACTTAAGAGTGTGATCAAAATGGGGTTTGGAGGTTCAAAATAGATTTAGGCTTGAATTGGCGAAGTTGATATTTTTGCATTTTCTGGTTGATAGTGAGATTTTGATATAGGGTCAGAATAAAATTTCGAGAGTCGCAGTAGTTCTATAGTGTCATTTGGGATGTGTGTGAAAAATATTAGGTCATTCGGACGTGGTTTGGTTGGGTTTTTGATCAAAAGAGGAATTCAAAAGATTTTAGAAACTTAGGCTTGAATCCAATGTATTTTGGTTGATTTGATGTTGTATGAAATGTTTTAAATATTGTAACAAGTTTGAATAAGGTGTTAGGATATGTTGATGCCTTTGGTTGAGGTCCGGGGGCCTCGGGTGAGTTTCAGGTGGTCAATCGATCCATTTCGTGAAGTTTAGAATTTGCAGAAATTGCAGGTTCAACTGTTGTAGGTTTTTACTCTTCGTGTTCGCAAGTGGACCCTCGTGTTCGCGAAGAGTCGGAGGAATTCAGCGCAATTTTATCCTTCACATTCGCGAGGGAGGCTCAGCGTTCATGAAGGGCTAGAAGCTTGTACATCGCGTTCGGGAGAAGGGCGCTGCGTTCGCGTAGGGTCTTTTCATCAGCTGGGTCGAAGGTCAAGTTTTTTCATCGCGTTTGCGAAAGAGGGAGTGCATTCGTAAATGGTAGGTTTGAGGAACCATTGAGTTCGTGTAAGAGGTTTTTGTTCAAGGTTATTTTTGTGCTTCGTGAATGCGAGGCATTGACCACGTTCGCGAAGAAGGAATTTAAGGCCTGGGCAGAATGTTTAATACTCATCTTGTTTGCGAATGTGTGGTTTATTTCTTCCATAGTTGATCGTTTTTGGATATTTTTAAAGGAGATTAAAGAGGGATTCAAGGGGAATACTTGGAGGTAAGATTCTTGGACTAAAAACTCAATTATTCTGTGAATTCCACCTAGTAAATCATGGGACATAAGCCAAAAATTGAAGAACTAGGGATTGGAAATTTAGAACTTTGATTGAGGACTTGATGGACTATTTGAATTCAAATTTTTGAACTTTTGATATGTATGAAATCATGGGGAGATGAGAAATCAATTGATGTAAAAATCTTCGAATTCTGAGACGTAGGCCTGGGGGTCTGATTTTGGTAATTTCGGGATTTGTGCTATTTATTGATTGTTTTTGCTTGGGCTTCATTCGCTTAGAATATTTTGACATCCTCCTTCTGATTTGGATGATTCGACGCGAGTGGAGGCCGATTTGAGGGCAAATGCGTCGCAAGATAGAGATTTGACCAGTTCGAGGTGCGTAATGATTGTAAATGATGTTCTGAGGGTTTGAAACCCCGAATTGTACATCATAGTGCTATATTGAGGTGAGGCACACGCTTGATGACGAGCGTGGGGTCGTGTACTATTGAAGATTGTGACTTGGTCCGTCCCGATTGATGATCTTATCGCATATTTGATTGAAATCTATTTGATATCATTACTATTTGGGCTGAATGCCATATTTGGGCTTTGTGCCAAGTATTTGAACCCTTCGAGGAGTTTTATTGATATTTCCTCAATGTTTTGACTTTATACTTGAACTCAGTCATGTTATTTTCCACTATTTTCATACTCAGCCATATTTATGCAGTTTTAATACTTAAATGATATTTTAAATGATGTTTGGGCTGAGAAACACTTTTTTACTGTTGCCCGAGTGCCTTTTGAGGATTTTTGAATGAGTAAGGCTGAGGGCCTGTGTTGTGAGGAAACATTGATATTGATTTGATACCCAGGGCCTGAGATATTACCCCAAGAGGTGGCTTGATTGATATGAGGCCGAAAGTCTAGTGATGATACCACGAGGAGGCTTGATATTGCGCTTGGGCTGTAAGGGGACCCTCCAGGAGTCTGCACACCCCCAGTGAGTGCGGATACCCGTTGTGATGTGAAATTGAGCTCGAGGGGATAGTATTGTTCTGAGATGTTTCTCGAGGGACGATTTTGTTGATACAATGCGTAAGGGGCGAAACTTTACATGATTATTCTCCTTAATTGCTTGTCAATTATATACTTACATGTTAAAGGACTCTTACTTATCTCTTAACTGGTTTACTGTTTTTAAATCATTTTACTGCCTCATTATGGAATGCCTTGGGCCTTATGTGTTTTCATGGGTTTAGTCGTTATTTACATTTGTTACTCCCTGAGTAGAGTACTCACTTTACTCCCTACACCCTATGTGCAAATTCAGGCATAGCTGGTTCCGCTCCCGAGTGCTGATTCTTCCTGCTTCAGGCGGACATTCGGAGTACACGAGGTACCTGCCTGACATCTGCAGTACTGGTCTCTCATCCCTTATCATTTCTATCTTGTTTTAGACAATTTTACCAGTTTACAGACTTAGTAGACTTGTATTATAACTTATATATGCTCATGACTAGTGATACCCCGGTTAGGGCTGTGTTGGATTGTATTATTTTTATGATGTTATCTGGTACTTAGTATTATTACATCAAATTTTATACTGTTTTCTTGCTGTTTAACTGCTTAAATTCGAATTGGGAATAGCTGGCTGGCCTTGTCTTCACGAGAGGCGCCATTACGACCATGTTCGGGTTTAGGGTCCTGACAGTTAACATCTATCTATTTCATACTAAATATTAACTTCTTACTAATTCTGTAATCGAAAGAGGCATAAGAAGTAATAGTTAATTTTGGTATTGATAGATGTTAACTTGTATTTAGTGACGTGTAGCTCGTATATGTTAAAATTGAGTCTACACTTATGTGTAATCGAAAGAGGTGAATATTGTAGTAATCATTTATAACAAGTAGGGTAACAAAAGGGACTTACTAAAAAAGCATGTTTTAGTTCAAGTATATATTTATGGTTCTTTGATATTACCATTTTAACAATTAATTTGTATAACCGAAAGAAGTGCATTTAATTATTCAACTATAGGTATAATATTTAAATGTAATCGTGAGTGATATTTATATATTTATGAGAAATAGAAGTGGAAGGATAAATGTATCTACTATATAATAAAAATATTAAGTGAAGTCAGGATCCCAACACTTTTATTATATTTGTGAAAAATAAAATATTTTCTATTGCTCTATTCATGCATTTTTAGTTAGTTAATTCACAACTGAACTCTTTCTGATTTTTTCAAATAATAATTAGAATAAGAAACGTTTGTAGAATAGATAAACCAATCTTTGTGGGTTCGATATTTTTCTATGCTACTAGTTGACAGAGTACGAGTTTAAATCATATATGCCAGACACTCGTCAAGTTTTTGGCATCATTGAGGGGGATTGACAAAATCTACTACAAATTAATTATTTGACTACTAATTTGAGATTTTTTTATTATCTAATTATTTTAACTTTTCTACAGAAATTTCAGAAAGTGTATGACACGTTCATCTTCTAGAGAATTAATCAAATACGAGCTTGAAATTGAAAAATCCTTGTGGTTCTTGTGAAAAGAACAAACCTCACGATCTCAGATTTTCACATCAGAGGAAATGGAGAATGAAGAACTCAATAACCAACTTCCACTACATCAAGTAGAAGAATAATTTGATGAGGTGGCAACATGACGTGATAGAATACTCCATGATTATGCAAGGCCAAATCATTTTGAAGGAGAATCAAGTATGAGGACACCATATACTACAACAAACAACTTTGAAATCCGCACAGTCTTGATTCAAACCATTCAACAATCATGTTAGTTTACTGGTGATGCAAGTGAAGATCCCCACACCCATTTAATTGATTTTCTTGAATTAGTTGAAACTTGCAGGTATAATAGAGTCACAACAGATGTTATTAGGTTGCGCCTTTTTTTTCATTAAAAGATAAAGCCAAAACATGGTTGCGAAGTCTACCAAGAGGTCCAATTACAATATGGGACCAAATGACCCAAAAACTTCTTAATAAATATTTTTCACCTGCAAAAACATTTAAAATGAAGCAAGAAATCAATAATTTAATGCATACAAATACTGAATCTGTATACCAGGCATGGGAAACGTTAGAAGAAATCTTAAAAAATTGTCCACATTATGGTATCCAAGACCCTGATATTTTATATATTTTTTATCACGGTCTTAAGCCCTCTGCTAAAAATGTAATTGATGCGGCATCATGAGGATCAATAATGGAAAACCCACTGTAGAAGCAATACAACTACTTAATGAAATTTCGTAAAATGTTGTTAAATGTCCCTCTGAGAGAATGATTATCAAGAAAATAGTATGAGTAAATCAAGTTGAAGCTTTGAATTCATTAGCACAACAAATTGTGACCTTAACACAAAAAGTCGAAGCTTTTCAGGTGAGTGCTCAATCATCATCCCAACTTATGAATTGTGATGTTTTTAAAGGTAATCATCCGAATCATGAATGTCGTGTTTTAACGCAAAATGAGGAACATGTAAATGTGATTGGTTATAGAAACAATTACTCAATTTGGAAGTCCCATGGCACAAAAATATCCAAGATTTTAGTGGAGTAATCCTAATGGTGCTGAAAATCCTCAAAGATTTTTTAATCAAAAGCAGCAAGTACAGGGACCATCTGGTTTTCAAAATCAAAATAGAGGGAAACAGAATTTTCAGCAATATCAGCAGCAGCCTCAAAGAGCTCATCAACAAAGCCTTGAAGACCTGATGTACAAATTCATTAAGGCTGCTGACGAGAAGGTTGAAAGTCAATATTCGGCCATCAAGAATTTGGAAATTCAGGTAAGCCAATTACTGACCCTCATGTCTGGACAAATTCAAGGTGCCCTACCAAGCATCACTGAGAAAACCCCAAATGAACACCTCAAAGTCATCTCTCTATGATCAGGTAAATCTCTTGATGATCCATATGCAGATAGAGAACTAAATCCACAAGAAGTGGAAAAGGTAAATGAAGGTGAGAATAAAATAGAATATAAGTTTGCAAAAGAACAAAAGGAAAAATGTACTAGAAAATGAATTGATAACAAATCCTTACTCTGTACCTCTCCCTTTTCCCCAAAAGATGAAAAGAAAAGCTTGACAAATAATTTTCAAAGTTTCTAGATATTTTAAAGCAACTTTACATTAACATACCTTTTATAGATGCTTTGATAAAATGCCTTCACATGCTAAATTTCTTAAAGAAATTCTGTCAAATAAAAGAAAATTAGAAGAAGTTTCAGTGGTTAAGCTTACAGAAAGTGTAGTGCTATACATCAAAATAAGCTTTCACAGAAACTTGGTGATTCGTAAAGTTTTACAATTCCTTGTACCGCGGGAGGTGCTCACATTGAAAAGGCGCTGTGTGATTTAGATGCTTCAATAAATTTAATGCCTTTTTTAATTTTCAGAAAATTAGAACTTGGTGAAATGAAAGATACTGGTGTGTCTCTTCAATTAGCTGATCAAAGTACTAAGAGACCAAGCCAAAAGGAATTATTAAAAATATCCTTGTCAGATTTGACAAATTTGTATTCCCAGTAGATTTTATAGTGCTTGAAATAGAAGAAAATACTGAGGTACAATTAATTTTAGGTAGTCCATTTCTCGCAATAGGAAGAGAAATTATTAATGTCCATCAAGAATAATTAATATTGGGAGTTGATGAGGAAAGAATAATTTTTGACATGCAGAAAATGATGAAATTTCTTGGGGAGTCATCATCATCATCTTGTTTTCAACGCGACTTATTAGATGACCTCGTAGACGAATACAAAGATAATCATGTAATTACTGATTCATTGGAGAGATGTTTGTCTAGGTATCTTACTATAAGTTATGATAACCCGATAATTAGAGAAGAAACTGAAATACTAGAAAAGAGTCAGAAAATGAGAAAGTCTCACAAGAAGGAGTTAAATTAAAAATTGAACTAAAAGATGTTTCTTCTCATTTATAATATGTGTTTCTTGAACCTGAATTATTTCCAGTACTCATTTCATCTTCTTTGACCATAGAACAGGAAAACAAACCGATTGGAATGTTGAGAAAAACAGTCTTAGGGCTGTAAGTAAATTCAGTGTTCTGAGGCCTAAAAGAATCTCCTTTTTACCTCACCTTAATTTTTGTGCATAGTCCGGACCTATATCTGAAAAGCCTTCTATGTGAAAATATGAGAAATAAAAATTTCTAGAGTTAAAATTTGATTATGCTTGACTTTGAATAACATTTTGAGAAAACGGAGCCGGATCTGTATTCCCACAATCCCAGGAGGTTCGCAGTAAAATATGAGACTTGGGTGTATGCTCAAAAATGAATTTCAAAGTTCCAAGCCTTAGAAATAAATTTTTGAAAGAAATTATTTTACTGAATTATCTAAGAAATAAAGAAAAGAATTAATGTCTGGTATCGGGCCCCTATTTTGGTTTCGGAGCCCGGTACAAGCTTGTTATAGCATTAAAAAGATAACTGTTAAATTTGGTGAAAAATAAAGTTTACTTTACGTGAGTTGGACATCAGGTTGAAGAGTTATGAACTTTAAGTGTTCTTGATAAAAATGATGAGTGTTGAGGTTTAATTTCTGCTTTTACATGTTATTTTGATGATGTGATCATACGAGTAGGTCTATATGATATTTTTTAGTTAGTATACATATTTGGTTTGGAGTCCCGAGGGCTCGGGTGAGTTTCAGGTGGGTTCCGGGGTGTCTTAGGCTTAAAACATAGATGTTTCAGGTTCAGAAAAGTGCAAATATCTGAACCTGCCAGTGCGGTCCGCATTGGTTTTGTGTTTTACGCAATGGGGCTGTGCGGCCGCACTCGATTTTTTGCGGTTCGGCGCAGGTTCAGTGGTACGACTTCGGAAGCCTATATCTTTTGCTCCAAAAGGAATTTTGAGATTATTTAACAAACGAAAGTTTTAGCCTTTCATGTCTTGTTTCCAGAAAACTAAAGATATCACAATTTGGAAATCTGTAGAGAAAGTTATGGCAAAATTACTAAAGCATATCATTGCAATCAACAGTTTTAGCTCCACGGTCGCACTCCTTTTTGTGCGGTCCGCACATGAGGTCTAAGAAGAGTATATCTAAACGAGATTTTCAGTTATTTTTCATTTTTTAAAATCCCAAAACATAATAGGGGATTCTTCAAACAACCTTTCTCCTCCAAAATATTAGTAAGTAATTGCTAACTCATTTTCTTTACTCCTTAACTTCTTTTTACAAGATTTTATCCTAGAATCTAGGGTTTTCGTGGTGGAATTGGGAATTTTGGGTAAAACCTAAGAATATTAAAATTAGGGGATTTGGACCTCAAATTGAGGCCGGATTCCAAAACAAATTATAAATCCGTCGAGGGTGAATGGGTAATATGGTTTTGGTCCGATTTTCGGGTTTAGATCAAGTGGGCCTGTGGTCGATTTTTGACTTTTTGGGAAAAAACTTTAGAAACTTATTTTCATGCATTAGAAATTATCTACTTAGCACTTATTAATATTATTAAGTAACTTGTGGCTAGATACGAGTGAGTTGGTGGTGGAATCAAGAGATTAAACAATAGTTGAGGCTTTAGCTTTGTTCGTGGCATCGAGGTAAGTGTGTGGTCTAACCTTAGCTTGAGGGATTAGGAGTTGTGTCTTATTTTCTAAGTGATAATTGTGGGTACAATGTATAAGCATGGTGACAAGTATCTATATGTTGGTGTCAATCATGTCTGTGTGTCTTGTATTGTAATTGTTGTGACTCCGTTGAGGTTTATTGTGCTTTATACGAGCATTATCATATTGTTGTTTCCTTGCCGGGCAGTTGTTTATATTATTGCTCCCTTGTCGGGTTGTTGTTGTTGTTGTTATAGTATTATTCCCTTACCGGAATATTGCTGTGATATTATTGTTCCCTTGCCGGGATTCTATTATGATTGGTATTAATAAATGAAAAGGGAGCGGGTCGCACACCTACAACAGAAATATATGAAATGGGAGCAGGTTTTTATGTCTGAAATGGTAATTTTATGAAATGGAAGTGGTTGCACGCCTGCAACAGCAATATATGAAATGGGAGCGGGTTGCACGTCAGTAACAATACAATATGAAATGAGAGCGGGTTGCATGTGTACAACGATACTGTATGAGATGGGATCGGGTTGCATGCCTGCAAAGGTATTACATGTGTACTTGTCCTTCTTATTTCCTTATCTTTGTGTGTAATTAATTTATAGCATTCCTTACATTTCTCTACTGTTGCTCTGTTGTTATCTGTTACTCCCCGCATCATCTTTCCCCCGCCCAACTTTAGTCGTAATTAACTACTTCTATTTCTGCTATATATAATTTAACTGCACATGTATATTTGGTAGTTTAGTCCTAACCTCGTCACTACTTAGCCTAGGTTAGGCTAGGTACTCACCAACATATGGGTTCGGTTGTGCTGATACTATACTCTGCACTCTTTTGTGCAGATCCAGTGCTATAGATTTTGGACCGCAGTGATATTGATGTTTCTTCTTCATCAAGCGACCCAAGGTAGTCCTGCAGGCATCCGCAGGTCATGGCGTCTCCTTCTATCTACTATTTCTGTTTCTTTCATATATTCCCAGCGACAGTGTTGTATTTATTTCTTTCAGATCTTTATTTGTAGTACTCCTAGATAGTCTGTGAAGTAGTTACACCAGTCTTGGGTAGATTTTTATGTAATGGTATTTGAAGCATTATTAAACTTGGAATTTAATCTTCTACATAATAATTTTATTGATTGATAATTGTGGGTTCTTAACTGTTAATAGATTCATAATGGAAACAAGGTAAATAATTCAATTGGTTGGCTTGCCTAGCTTTCACTAGTAGGCACCATCACGACTCTCGACGGTGAGAAGTCCGGATCGTGACAAGTTGATATCAGAGCTCTAGGTTACATAAGTCTCACAACTCACATACAAGCTTAGTAGAGTCTAAGGGATCGGTATGTAAACGTCTGTATTTATCTCAGAGGCTACAGAGTTAGGAAAAACTTCAATCTATTCTTTCATGTCATGTGGTTTGGTTTCTCAATTCTAATTGGATTTTACTCTGTTCTTTTACAGATGTCGAGAACATGCGCTCCTCATCCACTGAATAGCAGCCCGATCCCCCAGCAGCAGCTCCCACAAGGGGAAAAGGGCGAGGGCGAGGGCGAGGTAGGGGCAGAGCTCAGCCCCGAGTAGCAGCACTAGCGATGGAGCCTCAGGTTGACTTTGATGATGAGGTTCCGACCCAGACAGTTCCGGTGGGCCCAGCTCAGCTCCCAGAGGGGTTTATTTATACCCCGATACTCCAGGATGCTCTGGTCCATTTAGTAGGCCTTATTGAGAGTGTTACCTGGGAAGGCTTGCTTCTTGTAGCACTAGCCTTATCTCATGTTGGAAGAGGAGCCCAGGCTCCTACTACTCGCACTACGGAGCAGATGACTCCCCAGTTTCAGATTTCAACAGCTTATCCATTTGGAGTAGTTCAGCTGGGTGTGGTGACCCAGACCAGTGATGAAGCAGCTATGTCTGCCGATGCTTTGTGGATACTGGACAGGTTCACCAAGCTCTTCACTACTACTTTCAGCGGTGTATCTTCTGAGGATCCCCAAGATTATCTAGACAGCTTTCATGAGGTTCTCAGGAACATGAGGATAGTGGAGACCAATGGGGTCGACTTTGCTACTTTTCGCTTTATCTGTATCCGCCAAGACTTGGTGGAAATATTATTGCTTGGCTAGACCATCTGGATCACAGTTTTTGTTGAACAATACGCTTTACGCTAGAGGGGGGGGGGTGAATAGCGTTTTAACAGTATTAAGCGTTTTAGTGCGGAATTTAAAAAACTTTGCAGAAATTAAAACAAGTGCAGTAAAAAGAACTTACACAATGATGTATCCTGGTTGGCCACAAACGTGGTTAGTCCAGTCCCCGAGAGACTCTCTCGAGATTTCCACTAAACTTGTCAAGCTTACGGGTGCTTAACAAACCGTTACAGTTGAGGACACAAGCCTCACCTAGGTGCTCGGGGATCACAATCCCAAAGACTTCAATTGCTCGGGGATACCAATCCCAAAGACTTCAATTGCTCGGGGATACCAATCCCAAAGACTTCAATTGCTCGGGGATAACAATCCCAAAAACTTCAATTGCTCGGGGATAACAATCCCAAAGACTTCAATTGCTCGGGGATAACAATCCCAAAGACTTCAACCGAGGAATCACAAGTTCCTCAACAAACGAGAATCACAATTCTCTTACAAACACAAAACACACTCACTTTACAAAGTACTCCTTAATGAGTAGATATGAGTAGAAATAGTACGCTCAAGATCACAACAACTTAGCTCAATAGAATGGCTCTTCAAAAAGCTTTATGAATGAATGGAAAATGATGATCAATGTAAGAAAGCTTTTAGCAATGAAAATACTCAAATTGTATATGTTGTTGTTGTGAAAACACTGAGTTGAAGCTGTATTTATAGGTGAGAAACTCAGTCTTACCGTTGTCTAATTGCCAATTAAGGATTGCTGAAATTACTCAGTGACAATCGATTGTCAAGACTAAACAATCGATTGTTTGCCTATCAGATCAAAAATTCAATCCCAGATTTTACGTCAACAATCGATTACTTCAAATCACTAATCGATTATTTATAACGTTAAGAAATCCTTTCCAATTTTTGGCATAAAACATCGATTGTCCGGAAATCAACAATCGATTATTTTAACAACGTTCAGAAAATCTTTTCCAGATTTTACGCAAAACATCGATTGTTAAATATCAACAATCGATTACCTGAAGGTAATCGAAAATATATGACAACGGTCAGCTTCAACAATCGATTATCAAATGGAATAATCGATTATTAATTAATTTCAAAACTCTCTGTCTCATATATAATCGATTATCAAATGGAATAATCGATTATTAATTAATTTCAAAACTCTCTGTCTCATATATAATCGATTATCAAAAGCCACAATCGATTATCATTTTATTTAAAATCACTGGGAGACATTTTTCTCATTCTAATCGATTACCATTAGTTCATAATCGATTTTTATGAGTTTTGAAAACTTTGCCTCAGTTAACAATCGATTATCATAAGTACACAATCGATTGTTATGCAGTTTGCATAAACCTGATGTTTAACTGACTTACTCACAATCGATTATCATTAGTTCACAATCGATTGTCATGCAGTCTTGGCTTAGAGATACTCGATTATCATAAGTACATAATCGATTATCTTAGCCCAGATTTTGAGGCATGCTTGGAAAACATTTTAACAAATGTAAATATGCATAGTTTAAAATCATTTGACACTTAATTTAAATATGCATGATTTTGGAAAAATAATTTTAGTAGAGAAGCCATGTTATGAGCCAAGTTGAGGAATCAAGATCACAATTAATATTGACTCAATTATAACATTTCTAAACTTTGTCTTGAGCTTCTTGTAATGCATCCATTTTGTGCTTGTCCTTGAGCACTGCTATATATCGCTTTTTGCTTTGTTTGACATTCATCAAAACCTACAAAAGAACACACGTTTAGTATATTGCATTTGAAACGTGTTTCCAACAATTTCCCCCTTTTTGATAATGGCAAACATAAGCGGGATATATGCAATAATTAATTTGATAATCCAAGACAAGTGTAAAGTATGCAAGTGTAAAGTATGATACAGTAATCGATTATTGATACAGTAATCGATTGTTTGACGGCGATTTTCCTGTAGAATACTTGAGTATTTTGCGTCATGCTTTTATGCTTTTATGAAATATATACCTGCAAAAAAATGTTAGACGCCTCCGACGCTCAAGTTAGAAATTATGTAAGAAATAAGATGCAATGCATGACTTAGATCAACGTGGAGTCAAGGATCCCGAGTTCACTACGAATTCGGAAGAAGGACTCTTTATCTAAGGGCTTTGTAAAGATGTCTGCCAATTGGCTTTTTGTTTCAACAAATTCAATTTCGACGTCGCCTTTTAGAACGTGATCTCTAATAAAATGATGTCTAATTTCAATGTGTTTTGTTCGCGAGTGAAGAATGGGGTTCTTCGACAAGCATATGGCACTAGTGTTGTCACATCTAAGAGGAATGTGGTCAAGACGTAGGCCATAGTCCAAGAGTTGTTGTTTCATCCATAGGATTTGAGCGCAACAACTTCCCGCGGCTACATATTCAGCCTTGGTTGTGGACAACGCAACACTAACTTGCTTCTTACTAAACCAAGAAACTAAAGCGCTACCGAGCAAGTGGCAAGTGCCGCTAGTGCTCCTGCGGTCCAATTTGCATCCAGCAAAATCGGAGTCGGAATAGCCAATAAGTTGGCATGAAGAACCTTTGGGGTACCATAGACCCACATTGGTAGTACCGACAAGATACCTTAGAATCCGCTTTACCGCAGTAAGGTGAGACTCTTTCGGACATGATTGATAACGGGCACAGACGCACACGCTAAACATGATGTCCGGACGACTAGCAGTAAGATAAAGAAGAGAGCCAATCATACCTCGGTACTTTTTGATGTCGACTTCCTTACCTTTTTCATCTTTGTCGAGATGATCGGATGTGCTCATGGGAGCTGCCATTTCCTTTGCATTGTTCATATCAAAGCGTTTAAGCAGTTCTTTGCAATACTTGCTTTGACAAATGAATGTACCTTCCTTCATCTGTTTTACTTGTAATCCCAAAAAGAATTGTAACTCACCCATCATGGACATCTCAAATTCGCTAGTCATTAAGTTTGAAAATTCCTTGCATAGAGCATTGTTAGTAGCACCAAAAATGATATCATCTACATATATTTGAACTAGCAAGATATCATTATTTTCATGCTTGACAAATAAAGTTGTGTCAACTTTTCCACGAATAAAATTATTTTCTAAAAGAAATTTACTCAACCTTTCATACCAAGCTCGAGGAGCTTGTTTTAAACCATAAAGGGCCTTTTTGAGTTTGAAAACATGATTGGGAAAATTAAAGTCTTCAAAACCGGGGGGTTGCTTTACATAAACTTCTTCTTGGATAAAACCATTTAAAAAGGCACTTTTCACATCCATTTGATATAAAATGAAGTTCATAGAAGATGCAAACGCAAGCAACAAACGGATGGCCTCTAATCTAGCTACCGGAGCATATGTCTCATCATAATCAATCCCTTCTTCTTGATTATAGCCTTGAGCCACAAGCCTAGCTTTGTTTCTAGTGATTATGCCATTTTCATCTAATTTATTTCGAAAAACCCATTTCGTACCAATTATGGTATGACCTTCGGGTCTTGGCACCAAATCCCAAACGTTGTTACGTTTGAATTGGTTAAGCTCCTCTTGCATTGCCAAGGTCCAAAATTCATCCCCAATTGCTTCAGAGATGGTTTTGGGTTCAATTTGAGAAACAAAAGCAGTAAGATCTAAGGTATTTCTAAGGGAGCTCCGGGTACTTACCTTCCCTCCAACGTCGCCTATTACCTGATCGAGAGGATGGTCTTTGACTGTCCTCCATTCTATTTGCTCTTTTGGTTCATTTTCCGGTTGAGGAGCTTCTTCAATTTGTTGTTCCACTGTTTTGTCAATTTCTTTCCTTGGTGGTTCTTCTTGAATTTTGTCCTTTAGGCTTTCCAGAATACCTGAAAGATCAAGACCACAATCCTTTCTCGCCAAGCGAGTATTATCTTCGGAAAATACAATATGAGGAGATTCCTCTACAACTTGGGTTCTTTTATTAAAAACCCTATATGCTTTACTACGAGAAGAATAGCCAATGAAGATACCTTCATCCGACTTTGCATCAAATTTTCCTAGTTGGTCCTTTCCATTGTTGTGCACAAAACATTTACAACCAAAAACACGTAAGTGTGAAATGTTAGGTTTTCTACCTTTGTAGAGTTCATATGGGGTTTTAAGAGTATCGGCCGAATTGCTACTCTATTCAAAACATAGCATGCGGTACTCACGGCGTCTGCCCAAAAGTGTTTGGGAATCTTAGCTTCGTCGAGCATGGTTCTAGCCATCTCTTCGAGACTCCT
This sequence comes from Nicotiana benthamiana, assembly GCA_034376525.1. Taxonomy (NCBI): domain Eukaryota; kingdom Viridiplantae; phylum Streptophyta; class Magnoliopsida; order Solanales; family Solanaceae; genus Nicotiana; species Nicotiana benthamiana. The sequence continues at coordinate 97,715,154 of CM067330.1, forward strand.
ATTTTTCCTTTCCACCACCCCGTTTTGTTGTGGTGTACGTGGAGCGGAAAAGGTATGCTCGATTCCGAGTTCATCACAAAAATCCGCAAAGAGATTGTGATCAAACTCTCCCCCATGATCACTTCTAATGGAAGTGACAGTTGATTCCTTTTCATTTTGAACTCTTTTAAGAAAAAGCTTGAAGCTAATAAATGCATCACTTTTATGTGCAAGAAATAATGTCCATGTAAATCTAGAGAAATCATCAACAATTACAAAAGCATATCTATTTCTTCCTAGACTTTCGATACGGGATGGTCCGAATAAATCCATATGCAATAGTTGTAAAGGTCTAGAGGTTGAAACAACATTTTTAGATTTAAAAGATGCTCTTGTTTGCTTCCCCTTTTGACATGAATCACAAATAGTATCACTTTCAAATTTTAAGTTGGGAAGACCAAACACTAAATTTTGAGAAATCAATTTATTTAAAAGATGCATGTTCATATGAGCTACTCTACGATGCCACAACCACACATTATCATCTTTGCTCAACAAACAATCAACATACTCGGATGAGGAGTTTTCAAGATCAACCATGTAAATATTGTCAACTCTAAAACCACGTAGGATAATCTTGAAGTCACTACGTCTAAACACTAAACACTCATCCGAATCAAACAACGCAAGATTTCCCTTGTCACATAATTGACTTATGCTCAAGAGATTATGCTTTAAACCTTTGACAAGTAATATATGCTTTATAGAGGATTTTTCATTCTTACCGACCGATCCGGTGCCAATAATTTGTCCTTTATTGTCGTCACCGAATACAACGCTTCCTCCTTCTTTGTGCTCTAGTTGAAGGAATTTGGATTCGTCTCCTGTCATGTGTCTGGAGCATCCACTGTCAAGGTACCATAGTACACTTGATCCCTTCAAGCACACCTACAAAGTAAATTAATATTTTTTAGGTACCCATACCATTTTGGGTCATTGGGGGTTAGGCAAATAACGACCATAATAATATGAGGAATCTCTATGCTTTGTAAAACACATAGGTGCAATATGGCCTATACGATTGCAGTAATGACATACTACGTTCGGGTTGTGTTGATGCCTAGGTTGAGCCAACAAAGTTCTAGGCGAATGAAAAAGATTAACACTAGACATATTGTTCCCATTTCTAGTATAATATCTAGATGGTCTAAAGTCATTAGTGCTAGACTTGTTGAAGGACTTAGTGTCATGTCTAGGTGGTCTAAGCTCGTTCCTAGAGTTATTTCTTGGTTGCCGAAAATTACTATTTGTAGGCTTGTTTGCAAGAATCCTAGATTCGGATCTAGGTTGTCTAAAGACATTAGTTCACCCTTATTTTCATACATTCTAGCATAATGTCTAGGTGGTCTAAAAGAATTTGTTCTAGGCTTGTTTAATACCTTAGAGTTATTTCTAGGTGGAGTAGTGAAGTTTTTGTTTTTATGCCGTTGATATTTCTTAGGCGTTTCTTTTTCAACAACTTTAGGAACTTCTTTACTACGTGTTCCTAATGTTTTCCTAAGTTCTGTGTTTTCTAGTTTTAAGGACTCACAAGCTGTACAGGTAGAGCATTTATCAACACAAGAGGCTTCATGCATAGTCTTGATGACTTGTCTAAGTTCTATACTATCATTTAACAAAAATTGATTTTCATTTGCAAGATTCTCGTTATCACGAGACAGATTTTCAACACCTTTTTGAGCTAAAGAAAGACATTCTTCAAAGTTCTTGTCTTTTAAAAAGAGTTGTTTTTGAAAATCCTCTTCTTGTAAAGAAAGAGTTCTTTGTAAATCTTTAATAGTCTTAGAAGCATTTACCAACTCATCATGCAGTTTGTTATAAGCAATTTGCATATCGTTAGATGTACTTACCTCGTCTTTTTCGTCTGCCATGAGGCACTGACCAGTTGATTCATCGTTTGTGCTGACCGCTTTTTGAGGCGTGTTTTCGTGCAATTCCTCAAGTTTGTCCCACATTTCCTTAGCAGTTTTATAGTGGGAGATTTTTCGCCAAAGTTCCTGGTTCAAGGCGTTATGTAATATATTCATAGCTTTAGTGTTGTATTCACTTACCTTATCTTTCCCGACTTTTGTCGTCAGTTGATCACTGTGTTTAATAGCTTGCCATAGATATAAATCGTTTGCCATTGTAAAAACTTGCATCCGATATTTCCAGACTGAGTAGTCGTTTTCATCTAATATTGGAGGCGACATGCTGCATTCTCCTTCACCTATTCCTGCAAAGAAATTTAGAGTAGAAGCCATGGATGGTTCTCTCAAACGGTTAAGCTTTTCAGAGAGTATGGCTCTGATACCAATTGTTGAACAATACGCTTTACGCTAGAGGGGGGGGGGGGGCTGAATAGCGTTTTAACAGTATTAAGCGTTTTAGTGCGGAATTTAAAAAACTTTGCAGAAATTAAAACAAGTGCAGTAAAAAGAACTTACACAATGATGTATCCTGGTTGGCCACAAACGTGGTTAGTCCAGTCCCCGAGAGACTCTCTCGAGATTTCCACTAAACTTGTCAAGCTTACGGGTGCTTAACAAACCGTTACAGTTGAGGACACAAGCCTCACCTAGGTGCTCGGGGATCACAATCCCAAAGACTTCAATTGCTCGGGGATACCAATCCCAAAGACTTCAATTTCTCGGGGATACCAATCCCAAAGACTTCAATTGCTCGGGGATAACAATCCCAAAGACTTCAATTGCTCGGGGATAACAATCCCAAAGACTTCAATTGCTCGGGGATAACAATCCCAAAGACTTCAACCGAGGAATCACAAGTTCCTCAACAAACGAGAATCACAATTCTCTTACAAACACAAAACACACTCACTTTACAAAGTACTCCTTAATGAGTAGATATGAGTAGAAATAGTACGCTCAAGATCACAACAACTTAGCTCAATAGAATGGCTCTTCAAAAAGCTTTATGAATGAATGGAAAATGATGATCAATGTAAGAAAGCTTTTAGCAATGAAAATACTCAAATTGTATATGTTGTTGTTGTGAAAACACTGAGTTGAAGCTGTATTTATAGGTGAGAAACTCAGTCTTACCGTTGTCTAATTGCCAATTAAGGATTGCTGAAATTACTCAGTGACAATCGATTGTCAAGACTAAACAATCGATTGTTTGCCTATCAGATCAAAAATTCAATCCCAGATTTTACGTCAACAATCGATTACTTCAAATCACTAATCGATTATTTATAACGTTAAGAAATCCTTTCCAATTTTTGGCATAAAACATCGATTGTCCGGAAATCAACAATCGATTATTTTAACAACGTTCAGAAAATCTTTTCCAGATTTTACGCAAAACATCGATTGTTAAATATCAACAATCGATTACCTGAAGGTAATCGAAAATATATGACAACGGTCAGCTTCAACAATCGATTATCAAATGGAATAATCGATTATTAATTAATTTCAAAACTCTCTGTCTCATATATAATCGATTATCAAATGGAATAATCGATTATTAATTAATTTCAAAACTCTCTGTCTCATATATAATCGATTATCAAAAGCCACAATCGATTATCATTTTATTTAAAATCACTGGGAGACATTTTTCTCATTCTAATCGATTACCATTAGTTCATAATCGATTTTTATGAGTTTTGAAAACTTTGCCTCAGTTAACAATCGATTATCATAAGTACACAATCGATTGTTATGCAGTTTGCATAAACCTGATGTTTAACTGACTTACTCACAATCGATTATCATTAGTTCACAATCGATTGTCATGCAGTCTTGGCTTAGAGATACTCGATTATCATAAGTACATAATCGATTATCTTAGCCCAGATTTTGAGGCATGCTTGGAAAACATTTTAACAAATGTAAATATGCATAGTTTAAAATCATTTGACACTTAATTTAAATATGCATGATTTTGGAAAAATAATTTTAGTAGAGAAGCCATGTTATGAGCCAAGTTGAGGAATCAAGATCACAATTAATATTGACTCAATTATAACATTTCTAAACTTTGTCTTGAGCTTCTTGTAATGCATCCATTTTGTGCTTGTCCTTGAGCACTGCTATATATCGCTTTTTGCTTTGTTTGACATTCATCAAAACCTACAAAAGAACACACGTTTAGTATATTGCATTTGAAACGTGTTTCCAACAGTTTTGACTTGGGAAAGTTTACTGAGCTATTTATGGATAAGTTTCTCCCTATCACTCAGAGAGTGGCCCATCAGAGGCAACTGTCTTCAGCAGGGTTCTATGACCGTTACTCAGTATGAGACCCGATTCATCGACTTGGCTTGTCATGCTTTTATCATACTTCTAACCGAGAGAGAGAGAGAGAGAGAGAGAGAGAGAGAGAGAGAGAGAGAGAGAGAGAGAGAGAGAGGATAAGAAGGTTCATTGAGTGGCTTATTCAACCAATTCGACTTCAGATGGCTAGGGAGACTGAGAGTGAGGTTTCTTTCTAGTATGTGGCCAATGTGGCTAGGAGACTGGAGATGGATCTATCGCAGGGAGGTGGTCATGGGTCAGACAAGAGGCCTTGTCATTCAGGCAGATTTAGTGGTGCCTCGTCTGGAAGCAGGGATTCATATGGTAGAGGTCATCCTCCTAGGTCTTTTCAGTCAACCTTCGGGTTTCTTACGACGCTTCAGGTGGTCGTGGTTCTCATATGCAATATTTTGATCAGTAGTTTTATAGTGCACCCTCATCTCCTATCAATGCACCACTGCTTTAGAGTTATCAGGGTCGTTAGCCTAGTAGTCGATGGCTTATTTTGGTAAGGCACATTGCTAGATATTGCCCTCGAGCACCGAGCAGTTCTCAGCAGCAGGGTTCTTGTGCTATGGTTCCGGCACCAGATGTTCCGCCGCCCAATTATCTAGCTAGGGTTGGGGCTAGAGGTGCTAGAGGTGGAGGCATTAGAGGTAGAGGGCAGCCAGCTATAGGTGGAGGCCAGCCAGAAGTAGGCCGTCCCAGAGATGTGGTCCAGGTGGTGGGGCCCAGCCCCGATGATATACTCTTCCAGCCAGGCCTGAGATTGAGGCTTTCGATGCGGTTATCACAGGTACTGTTATGGTTTGTAGTAGAGATGCTTCACTCCTATTTGACCCAGGGTCAACATACTCCTATGTGCCATCTTATTTTGCACCTTATCTTGTCATGCCTAGTGACTCTTTGAGTTCTCCTATTTATGTATTTACACCGGTAGGTGATTCTATTATGGTAGATCGATTCCATTATTCGTGCATAGTTGTGATTGGGAGTCTTGAGACTCGTGTAGATTTATTACTACTGGACATGGATGATTTTGACGTCATATTGAGGATGGACTGGTTATCACCTTATCACGCTATCTTGGACTGTTATTCCAAGACTATGACTTAGCCTTGCCGAGTATACCTTGTTTAGAGTGGATAGGGACTCCTGGTCATTCTACTCGCAGTGTCATCTCTTAAGTGAAGGCTCGGGGCATGGTCAAGAAGGGGTGTTTGGTATTTTGGCATATGTTCGTGATTCTAGCGCGAGGTTCCTCCTATTGATTCTGTGCCTGTTGTTCGTGTGTTTTTTGAGGTATTTCCTTCTGACCTTCCGGGTATGCCACCCAACAGGGATATTGACTTCTAAATTGATTTGGCTCCTGGCACTCAGCCCATTTCTATCCCGTCATATCATATGGCTCCACCCGAGTTGAAAGAGTTGAAGGAGAAGTTGCAACACTTGCTCGAAAAGGGTTTCATTAGACCCAATATTTTGCCTTGGGGTACACCGGTGTTGTTTGTTAAGAAGAAGGATATCGATGAGAATGTGTATAGATTACTGGAAATTGAACAAGGTTACAATCAAGAATAAGTATCCATTGCCGAGGATTGATGATTTGTTTGATCAACTTTAGAGTGCCAAGGTATTTTCAAATATTGACTTGAGATCTAGCTACCATCAGTTGAGGATTATGGCATCCGATGTCCCTAAGATGGATTTTCGCACTCGGTAAGGGCATTATGAGTTCTTGGTAATGTCATTCGGGTTGACAAATGCCCCAATAGCTTTTATGGATTTGATGAACCGAGTGTTCAGGCCTTACTTGGATTCGTTCGTAATAGTCTTCATTTAGGATATTTTGATCTATACCCACATCCGGGAAGAGCACGAGCAACATCTTAGAGTGGTTCTTCAAACTCTGAGGGATAGTGAGTTGTATGCCAAGTTTTCGAAGTGTGAGTTATGGTTGAGTTCAGTTGCATTCTTGGGTCATATTATATCAACAGAGGGTATTATGGTTGAGCCAAAGAAGATTGAGGCAACCAAGAACTGGCCTAGACCAGCATCAGCTACAGAGATCCGAAGTTTCTTAGGGTTGGCAGGCTATTACTATCGGTTTGTGGAAGGGTTTTCGTCTATTGCATCCCCGACGAACAGGTTGACCCAGAAGGGTGCCCAGTTCAGGTGGTCAGATGAGTGTCAGGCAAGCTTGTAAATCTCAAGACAGCTTTTACAGCGGCACCAGTATTGTATTGGTTTTGCCCGCAGGTTCAAGTCCATATACAGTTTATTGTGAAGCATCTCATATTGGACTTGGTGCAGTGTTGATGCAGGATGGTAAGGTATTGCTTATGCTTCGCGGTAGTTGAAGATTCATAAGAAGAACTATCCAGTCCATGATTTGGAGTTAGCAGCCATTATTCACGCGTCGAATATCTAGAGGCATTATCTGCATGCGCGTGGCGTGTGAGGTGTTCACGGAAAACAAGAGTTTGCAGTATTTGTTCAAACAGAAGGAGCTAAACTTGAGGGAGAGAAGGTGGTTGGAGTTGTTGAAAGACTACAATATTACCATCTTATATCATCCAGGGAAGGCAAATGTGGTAGCCAATGCTTTGAGTAGGAAGTCAATCAGTATAGGCAATCTTGCTTATATTCTGGTCGGTGAGAGGCTGCTTGCTTTGGATGTTAGGTTTTGGCCAATCAGTTTGTGAGTTTGGATGTTTCTGAGCCTAACAGCATGTTATCTTGCACATTCGCTCGTTATTTCTTATTGGCGGTATGATGATCCCCATTTGTGTGTCCTTAGAGACACAGTACAGCACAAAGGTGCCAAGCAAGTTACCTTAAGAGATGATGGAGTTTTGAGATTGCAGGGTCGAGTTTGTGTGCCTAATGTGGATGGGCTTCAAGAGTTGATTTTAGAGGAGTCCCATAGTTCTCAGTACTCTATTCATCCTGGCGTGTCTAAGATGTATCGGGATTTGTAGCAGCATTATTGGTGGAAAATAATAAAGGAGGATATCATTGCATATAAGGGTCGGTGTTTGAATTGTTAGCAGGTTAAGTATGAGCATCAGATGCCTGGTGGTTTGTTCCAGAAGATTGAGATTCCTGAGCAGAAGTGGGAGCGTATCACTATGGACTTCATTGTTGGAGTCCCACGGACTCAGAGGAAGTTCGATGCAGTGTGAGTTATTATTGATAGGATGACCAAGTCATCACATTTCATTCTTGTGGCAGTCTCCTATTCTTCCGAGAGGTTAGCTGGGATCTATATATGGGAGATTATTCATCTTCATTGAGTTTCCGTATCTATCATTTCAAAACGAGGTATGCATTTTACCTCACATTTATGAAGAGCAGTCCAACGAGAATTGGGCACATCGTTTCATCCTCAAACGAACGGGCAGTCTGAGCTGACAGTGTGCATTCGAAGCGGTTTATCGATAAATCAAATCGATTATTTGTTATCAATTTATTAATATCAGTTTATCGATTTATCAATTTCGGTTTCAAAATTTCCCTTATCGAGTTATCGATTTTGATTTTGTTTTTTCCTCTTAGGTTATCGGTTTATCGATAAATCGATAAGATATACTAAAAAACTAATATACCCTTATTCTATAATACTTTTTCTTTTAGCCTAAGTCCCTAACCCTATTATTTTCTTTACCCTTCATCAACACCACTTTTACCGATTTGAGGTGTTTATACTTGAATGACCATTCCCGTTTGCAAAGTCTACCAACTGAAATGGAAAACTCGAGCAACTAGAATTGCTTGACATTCGTCGTACTGAGATGATCTGATTGTGCCATAAGATCTACTTGACAACACTAAGATGCGTGCGGATTTCACTTTATAACCTTGAAAGCAACATAAACAGTTCGGCAGAAAATGGAAACCTTTTCCAACAAGAGCCGTTGAAATTCTTCTCCAAAGAATTTTTTGAACTTCAATTGCTTGTGGAATTGACCATCCATATATATCCTAATACACCAAACTGAAGATCGATTATGGAGCAAATTAAAAAGCACATGAAGGAAGTGCACAAACATTAATTTGATCGTTTGATAGGAACTTACGGGGTCATATTTTTACTAACACTCTTAATGAAACTTCAACTAATGTGGTCAAAAATGGTTATTGCCCTGACGAGTACACAGTTAGTGGAAGTCAATTCAATGGCCAAGTAACAATTTCGTCTGAAGTTCTATTTTTTCTTCTACTTTTCGTAGAATCTCGCAAATTTTTTTACTGGTGTAATTGATAATCGCATCGATAAGCCCCCAAAAATCGATAAATCAAAATCAAAAAAATCAAAACCTTATTGTAACCATAATGATAAGCATATGAACAAATCGATAATCCATAAGTAATTTTCGATAAGGGTCCAAATCGAATTGATAAATCGAATGCACACCCTTAGCCCGAACGGACCATTCAAATTGTAAAGGATATACTCTGAGTTTGTGTCATTGATTTTGGAGGATTGTGGTATCAGTTCTTACCTTGAGTGGAGTTTTCCTACAACAACAACTACCAGTCGAGTATCCACATGGCTCCTTAAAAGGCTTTATACGGTAGGCGGTGTAGGTTGCCGGTTGGATGGTTTGAGCTAGGAGAGGCTTAATTATTGGGTATGGATCTAGTACAAGATGCCTTGGACAAGGTCAGGATTATTCAAGATAGGCTCCGTACAGCTCAGTCTAGGCAAAATATTTACGTCGATCGTAATGTTCGTGATTTGACTTTCATGGTCGATGAGCGGGTATTACTTCCAGTGTAACCAATGAAGGGTGTGATGAGATTTGGGAACAAGGGAAAGCTTAGACCTAGGTTCATTTGCTGTTTGAGATTCTTGATTTAGTTGGGGAGGTTGCTTATAGACTTGCGTTGCCGCCGAGCTTATCAGTCGTGCATCCAATGTTCCATGTGTTCATGCTTCTGAAGTACCATGGAGATCCATCCCACGTGTTAGATTTCACCACTATCTAGTTGGACAAGGACTTGACCTATGAGGAAGAGCGGGTAGCTATTCTAGATCGGCAGGTTCATTAGTGTAGATCAAAGAGTTTCCTTTTTGTTCGTGTTTAGTGGAGAGGTCAGCTTGCTGAGGCATCAATCTGGGAGTCCGAGTCCGATATGAGGAGCCGTTATCCCCATCTTTTTCCCTACTCATGTACTTCCTTCTTATGTCCATTCAAGGAAGAACAATTATTTTAGAGGTGGAGAATGTGATAACCCAAAAGTTCATCACTTGTGTTGCAAGTAAATTCAGTGTTCCGAGGCCTAAAAAAGCCTCCTTTTTACCTCACCTTGATTTGCATCCGTGGTTCGGACTTATATCTGGAAAATCTTCTATGTAAAAATATGAGAAATAGAAATTTCTAGTGTAAAAATTTGATTATGGTTGACGATGGTCAACATTTTTAGAAAATGGATCCGAATTCGTGTTCCGACAATACCGAGAGGCCCGCAATAAAATATGGGACTTGGGCGTATGCCCGAAAAAAAATTCCGAGGTCCCAAGCCTTAGAAATCAATTTTTGAAAGAAACTATTTTACTGGATTATCTATGAAATGAAGAAAAGAAGTAATGTTGAAACCATTGGTATCGTGCCTGTATTTTGGTTTTAGAGACTGGTACAAACTTGTTGTAGTATTTAAAAGATAACCGTGAAATTTGGTGAAAAGCGCAGTTTGTTTCACGTGAGTTGGACTTCCGGTTGAAGAGTTATGAACTTTAAGTGCTCTTTATGAAAATGATGAGTTTTGAGGTTTAATTTCCGGTTTTTCATGTTGTTTTGATGATGTGACCGCACGAGTAGGTCCATAAAATGTTTTTGAGATAGTATTGCACATTTGATTTGGAGTCCCGAGGGCTCGGGTGCGTTTCAGGTAGGTTTCAGGGTGTATTAGGATTAAAACATGGATGTTTTAGGTTCAAAGAAGTGCAAATATCTGAACCTACCAGTGCGGTCCGCATTGATTTTGTGCTATCCGTGGTGGGGGTTGTGTGACCGCACTCGATTTTGTGTGGTCCGTACAAGTTCACTGGCCCGACTTCGGAAGCCTATATCTTTTTATCTACAAGGAATTTCAAGATGATTCAAAAAAGAAAGTTGTAGCCCTTCGTGTGGTTATTGTTGATAGCCTGACCAAGTCATCACATTTAATTCTTGTGGCAACATCCTATTCTTCCGAGAGGTTTGCTGAGATCTATATTTGGAAGATTGTTCGTGTTTATGGTGTGCATCTGTCTATCATTTTGGATCGAGGTACACAGTTTACCTTATATTTCTGGAGGGTAGTCTAGCGAGAGTTGGGCACACGGGTTGAATTGAGCACACGTTTCATCCTCAGACGGACCGGCAGTCCGAACGGACCATTCCGATTTTTGAGGATATGCTCTGAGCTTGTGTCATTGATTATGAGGCTCGTGGATAAGTTCGTGCCTTTAGCGGAGTTTGTTTACAACAACAGCTATCAGTCGAGTATCCAGATGGCTATTTATGAGGCTTTATACGGTAGTAAGTGTGTATTGCCGGTTGGATGGTTTGAGCCGGGAGAGGCTCAGTTATTGGGTATGGATGTAGTAGAAGGTGCCTTTGACAAGGTCAGAATTATTCAGGATAGGCTTCGTACAGCTCAGTTCAGGCAAAAGAGTTATGCCTATCATAAGGTTTATGATTTGGCCTTCATAGTCGGTGAGCGGGTATTTCTTCGAGTGTCATCTATGAAGGGCGTGATGAGATTTGGGAAGAAAGGCAAGCTTATCCCTAGGTTCATTGGCCCGTTGGAGATTCTTGATCGAGTGGGGGGGTGGTTTGCAGACTTATGTTTCCGCCGAGCTTATCAGTCATGCATCCAATGTTTCATGTGTCCATGCTTCGGAAATATCATGTCGATCCATCCCACATGTTAGATTTCAGCACTGTCGAGTTGGAGAAGGACTTGTCCTATGAGGAGGAGCCGGTATCTATTCTAGATTGGCAGGTTCGTTAGTTGAGATCGAAGAGTTTCCCTTTTGTTCGTGTTCAGGGGAAAGGACAGCCTGTTGAGGCATCGACTTTGGAGTCCTAGTCCGATATGCGAAGCCGTTATCCCTATCTTGTTTTGAACTCAGTTACTTCCTTCTTATGTCTGTTCAAGGACGAACGATTATTTTAGAGGTGGAGAATGTGATGACCCAACATGTCATCACTTGTGTTGCAAGTAAATTCAGTATTCTGAGTCCTAATAAACCACTTTTTTACCTCACCATGATTTGCATGCATGGTCCGGGCCTTTATCCAGAAAGCGTTCTATGTGAAAATATGAGAAATAAAAATTTTTAGAGTTAAAATTTTATTATAGTTGACTTTGGTCAACATTTTTAGCAAGCGGATCTGGATCTATGTTTTGATGATCCCAGGAGGTCCGCAGTAAAATACGGGACTTGTGTGTATGCCCGAAAATGAATTCTGAGGTCCCAAGCCTTAGAAATCAATTTTTGAAAGAAATTATTTCACTGAATTATCAAAGAAATGAAGAAAAGAATTAATGTTTGAAACTATTGGTATCGAGTCGGTATTATGGTTCCGGAGCCCGGTACAAACTTGTTTTAGTATTAAAAAGATAACTGTGAAATTTTATGAAAAATAGAGTTTATTTGACGTGAGTTGACTCCCAGTTGAAGAATTATGAAATTTAAAGTATTCTTGATGAAAATGATGCGTTTTGAGGTTTAATTCTTGGTTTTACATGTTATTTTGATGATGTGATCGCACGAGTAGGTTTATATGATATTTTTGAGTTAGTATGCACACTTGGTTTGCAGTACCGATGGCTCGGGTGAGATTCGGGTAGGTTCCGGGATGTATTAGGCATAAAACATAGATGTTGCAGGTTTATATAAGTGCACATCTCTGAACCTGCCAGTGCGGTCTGCATTGGTTTTGTGCTATCCGCAACAGGGGTTATGCCGCCGCACTCGATTTTGTGCGGTCCGTACAAGTTCACTGGTCCAACTTCGGAAGCCTATATCTTTTGATCTACATGGTATTTTGAGATGATTCAAAAACGAAAGTTGTATCCCTTTGTTTGGTTATTGTTGATAGTCTGAGCAAGTCATCACATTTCATTCTTGTGGCAGTCCCCTATTCTTCCGAGCGGTTACCTGAGATCTATGTTCGAGAGATTGTTCGTCTTTATTCGGATCGAGGTACGCATTTTACCTTATATTTCTGGAGGGCAGTCTAGCGAGGGTTGGGTATACGGGTTGAATTGAGCACAATATTTCATCCTCAAACGGACTTGCAGTCTGAGCGGACCATTATGATTTTGGAGGATATGCTCCGAGCTTGTGTCATTGATTTTGGAGGCTCGTGGGATCAGTTCTTACCTTTAGTGGAGTTTGCCTACAACTACGTTAGCACTTGAGTATCCAGATGGCTGCTTATGAGACTTTATTTGGTAGGCGGTGTCAGTCGTCGGTTGGATAGTTTGAGCTGGGAGAGGCTCAATTATTGGGTACGGATCTATTACATGATGCCTTGGAAAAGTTCGGGATTATTCAGTATAGGCTTCGTACAGCTCAATCCAGGCAAAAGATTTATGCCGACCATAAGGTTCTTGATTGAGCTTTCATGGTCGGTGAGCGAGTATTACTTCGAGTGTCGCCTATGAAGGGGGTGATGAGATTTGGGAAGAATTTCAAGCTTAGCCTTAGGTTCATTGGCCCGTTTGATATTCTTGATCGAGTGGAGGAGGTGGCTTACAAACTTTCATTGTCGCCGAGCTTATTAGTCGTACATCCAGTGTTCCATGTGTCCATGCTTCGGAAGTGTCACGATGATCCATCCCACGTGTTAGATTTCAACACTATCTAGTTGGAAAATGACTTATCCTAGGAGGAGGAGCCGGTAGCTATTCTAGATTGGCAGGTTCGTCAGTTGAGATTGAAGATTTTCCTTTCTGTTCGTATTCAGTAGAAAGGTCAGCCTGTTGAGGCATCAACCTAGGAGTTCAAATCCGATATGCAGAGCCGTTATCCCCATCTTTTTCCTAACTCAGGTACTTCCTGCTTATGTCCGATCGAGGACGAAAAATTATCTTAGAGGTGGAGAATGTGGTCATCACTTGTGTTGCATGTAAATTTTATGTTTCGAGGCCTTAAAAAATCTACCTTTTTACTCACCTTAATTTGCGTGCGTGGTCCGGACCTATATCCAGAAATCCTTCTATGTGAAAATATGAGGAAAAAAATTTCTAGAGTTAAAATTTTATTAGGGTTGACTTTGGTCAACATTTGGGGCAAACGGATCCGGATCTATGTTCAGACAATCCCATTAGGTCCGTAGTAAATTATGAGACTTGGGTGTATGCCCGAAAATGAATTCCGTGGTCCCAAGCCTTAGAAATCAATTTTGAAAGAAATTATTTTACTGAATTATCTAAGAAATGAAGAAAAGAATTAATGTTTGAAACTATTGGTATCGAGTCGGTATTTTGGTTCCGGAGCCCGGTACAAACTTGTTTTAGTATTAAAAAGATAACTGTGAAATTTTATGAAAAACAGAGTTTATTTGATGTGAGTTGGACTTCCGGTTGAAGAATTATGAACTTTAAGTATTCTTGACGAAAACGATGAGTTTTGAGGTTTAATTCTTGGTTTTACATGTTATTTTGATAATTTGATAGCACGAGTAGGTCTATATGATATTTTTGAGTTAGTATGCGCACTTGGTTTGGAGTACCGATGGCTCGGGTGAGATTCGGGTAGGTTCCGGGGTGTCTTAGGCTTAAGACATAAATGTTGCAGGTTTAGAGAAGTGCAAATCTGAACCTGCCAGTGCGGTCTGCATTGGTTTTGTGCTGTCCGTGATGGAGGTTGTGTGGTCGCACTCGATTTTGTGCGGTCCGCACAAGTTCACTAGTCCGATTTTGGAAGCCTATATCTTTTGTTGTACATGAAATTTTGAGATAATTCAAAAGCAAAAGTTTTAGCCCTTTGTGTCTAGTTTCCAGAAAGCTAAAGATATCGCAAGTTGAAAATCTGTAAAGAAAGTTATGACCAAATAACTAAAGCATATCACTGTAGTCAACATTTTAAGCTCTGCGGCCACACTCCTTTATGTGCGGTCCACACGTGAGGTCTGAGAAGAGTATATTTAAATGATATTTTCAGTTATTTTCATTTTTCAAAACCCCAAAATATAAGAGGCGGTTCTCCTCCAAAATATCAGTAAGTGATTTCTAACTCATATTCTTTATTTCTTAACTTCTTTTTACAAGATTTCATCCTACAATCTAGGGTTTTGATGGTGGAATTGGGAATTTTGGGTAAAACCTACGAATATTAAAATTTGGGGATTTAGACCTCAAATTGAGATTGGATTCCAAAATTAATCATATATCTGGGCTCGGGGGGGATGAATGGATAATCAAATTTTTGTCCGAATTTCGGGTTTGGACCAAGCAGGACCATGGTCGATTGTTGACTTTTTTGGAAAAAACTTTAGAAAAATTATTTTCATGCATTAGAAATGATCCACTTAGCACTCATTAATATTATTAAGTAACTTGTGGCTAGATACGAACGAGTTGGTGGTGGAATCAAGAGGAAAACGACAGCTGAGGCTTGAGTTGTATTTGTGGCATCGATGTAAGTGTTTGGTCTAACCTTAGCTTGAGGGATTAGGAGTTTTGTCTTATTTGCTATGTGCTAATTGTGGAGTACGACGTATAGGCATGGTGACGAGTATCTATACATCAGTGTCAAGCATGCCCGTGAGTCTTGTATTGTAATTATTGTGACTTCGTTGAGGTTTGTTGTGCTTCATACGAGGATTATCATATTATTATTCCCTTGTGGGGTTGTTGCTGTTATATTATTGCTCCCTTGCCGGGATGTTGTTGTTATAGTATTATTCCCTTGCCAGAATGTTATTGTTATATTATTGTTCCCTTGCGGGATTCTGTTATAATTGGTATTGATAAATGAAAAGGGAGTAGGTTGCATGCCTGGAACAGAAATATATGAAATGGTAGCGGGTTGCATGCGTAATTAAATGAAATGGGAGTGGGTTGCATGCCTCCAACGGTAATATATGAAATGGGAGCGGGTTGCATGCCTGCACGGTACAATATGAAATGGGAGCGGGTTGCACGCTTGCAACGGTACTATATGATATGGGATCAGGTTGCACTTCTGCAACGGTATTACATGTGTACTTGTCCTTCTTATTTCCTTATCTTTGTTGGTAATTAATTTATAGCATTCCTTACATTTATCTACTGTTTTTCTGTTGTTATCTATTACTCCCCTCAGCATGTTTCCCCCCGCCCAACTTTAGTCGTAATTAACTACTTCTATTTTTGTTATATATAATTTAACTGCACATATTTATTTGGTAGTCTGGTCCTAGCCTCGTCACTACTTAGCCGAGGTTAGGCTAGGTACTCACCAGCACATGGGGTCGGTTGTGCTGATACTACACTCTGCACTCTTTTGTGCAGATCCAGTGCTGCAGATTTTGTACAGCAGTGACATTGATGTTTCTTGTTCATCAAGCGACCCAAGGCAGTCATGCAAGCGTTCACAGGTCTTGGCGTCTCCTTCTATATACTATTTCTGTTTCTTTCATATATTCCCAGCAACATGGTTGTATTTATCTCTTTCAGACCTTTATTTATAGTACTTCTAGATAGTATGTAAAGTTGTTACACCAGTCTTGGGTAGATTGTTATGGAATGGTATTGGCAGTATTATTAAACTTGAAATTTAATCTTCCGCTTGGTAAATTTTATTGATTGATTGCGTATTCTTTACTGTTAATGGATTCAGAATGAAAACAAGGTATATAATTAAATTGGTTGGCTTGCCTAGCTTTCACTATTAGGTGCCATCACGACTCCCGATGGTGGGAAGTCTGGGTCGTGACAAGGGTGGACTATAGCTAAAATCAAAGGAATTAGTTTAGTTATTTGTATGCATATGATTCTTATAAAGAATGATTATACGCCAATAGTACAATCCCAAAGGAGACTGAACCTATCAATGCTGGAAGTTATTAAGAAATAAGTGGTGAAATTTCTAGCAGCAGGTATCATTTATCCAATATCTGACAGTCCTTGGGTAAGTCCTATATAGGTAGTACCAAAGAAACAAGGTATGACAGTAATAAAAATAAAAATAATGAACTCATACCAACTACAACAGTCACGGGATGGAGAGTCTGTATTTAATACAGATGACTTAATGATGCCTCAGGAAAAGATTATTTTCCTTTACCTTTTACTGATCAAATGCTTGAAAGAGTTGCAGGCCATGGTTTTACTATTTTCTTGACGGATACCCTGGGTATAATTAGATACGATTTCTCCAGAAGATCAAGAGAAATCCACATTCACATGCCCCCAAGGTGCGTATGCTTACCAAATAATGCCATTTCGACTATGCAATGCTCCTGCTACATTTCAACGTTGCACGTCGGCAATTTTTTCAGATATGACTGAAAAGTTTCTTGAAATATTCATGGATGATCTCACACTTTTTGGTAAGACATTTGAAGATTGTCTCTATCATTTATCTTTGGTGCTTAAAAGATGTGAAGAGATAAATTTAGTTCTTAATTGGTAAAAGTATCATTTTATGGTAAGGGGTAGAAACTGATAAGGCTAAAATTAATCTTATAGCAGGATTGCCTCCTCCTACCACTGTTAAAGTCATTACAAGTTTCTTAGGGCATGCAAGTTTTTTTAGAAGGTTTATAAAAGATTTTAAAAAAAAATTACAAAACCTCTGACTACTCTACTGATAAAATATATGAAGTTTGAATTTTCAGATGATTGCAGAAAAGCATTTGAGATTCTCAAGGAACATTTGACTAACGCTCTAATTGTTGTTTTTCCTGATTGGAGCGAACCATTTGAAATAATGTGTGATGCAAGTAAATTTGCAGTTGGAGCGATATTGGGACAAAAGAGAGGCAAGATTTTCAGGCCTATTTATTGTGCCAATAGAACCCTCAATGAAGCTCAAAAGAATTATGTTACAATTGAGAAGGAACTACTAGAAGTAGTATTTGCGTTTGACAAATTTCGTTCCTATTTGATAGTAACAAAGGTTACAATTTGTACTGATCATATAGCTTTAAAGTATCTCTTATAAAAAAAAGATGCTAGATCCAGATTGCTATGATGAATACTCTTTTTGCAAGAATTTGATCTTGAAATAAAAGATCGAAAAGGTTCTGAGAATCAGGTAGATGATCATTTGTCTCGTTTGGAATATGCTCATACTGAGATAAAAGATATCAAAGATAAACTTCCTGATGAACATATATTTTCAAGTCACAACTATTATAAATCGACCACCTTGGTATGCTGATATTCCCAACTATTTGGCTGGAGGATGGATTCTAAAAGATTTTTCTTATGAACAAAAGAAAAAACTTAAAAAAGAAGCAAGACATTATTACTGGGAAGATCCTTGTTTAAATTTTGTGCAGATGACATAATCAGGAAATGCGTACCGGAGACAGAAATGAACATCTTAAGTCACTGCCATGATGGAGCTGTAGGAGGACACTATGGAGGAAGAAAGACAACAACTAAAGTACTTGAAGTTGGATTTTTCTTTCCTACTCTATTAAAAGATGCAAGGAATTATGTCGCCACTTGCGATAAATGCTAGAGAATCGGTAAAATTTCAAAAAGGAATGAATTGCCTCTTAACTCTATTTTCGTGTGTGAAATCTTTGATGTTTGGGGTATTGACTTTATGGGCCATTTTTCTCCTTCAAATGGCTATGAATATATATTAGTAGCTATTGACTATATTTCAAAATGGGTATAAGCAATTGCTACTAAAAATAATTATGCTTATATTGTTTGTGCTTTTCTCAAGAAATATAGTTTTTCTAGATTTGGAACTCCACGAGTTATAATAAATAATCAAGGAACTCATTTTATAAATAGACAGTTTGCTAATTTATTGTTAAAATATGGAGGAACTCATAAAACGGGAAACTCTATGACATCTTCAAACAAGCGGGAAGGTAGAAGTTTCCAACAGAGAATTAAAAAGAATTTAAGAAAAAACAGTTGATTTTTCTCGAAAAGATTGGTCTTTAAAATTGGATGACGCATTATAGGCATACAGAACTGCTTATAAAAGGAAAAGACAAAAAAAAAACAGGACAAGCTCATCCTCCATAATAATTTTAAAGTTAAAGATCATGTTCTGTTGTACAACAGCTAATTGAGATTATTCCCAGGAAAGATTAAGTCACGCTAGACAGGACCTTATACAGTAACAGGAGTGACCCCCATATGGTGACATTGAAGTACAACATACAGATGGGGAAGACAAATTCAAAGTAAACGATCATCGCTTGAAGCATTATATCATCAGATTCTTCGACAAACAGGCTTCAACAATCTTTTTTGTAATTTTTGAAATAAGTCGAGCTAACAACGTTAAAATAAAAATTATTTTCGTCCCCTCTCCTTAATCTTTAAAGTGAGTATTAGTAGTAACATAGAATATTCCTTTCTATTAGTAAATATATATAATAAAATTATTTTTTATATTAAAAAATAAATAATAATAATAGCATATTTGTATATATATATATATAAGAGTGTGCGTGTGTGTTGTATGTATCAATATATTTTGCCATGATAAAAAACTCTCATGATTGAGACAATGAAAGTTTTCTCGAAAATGAATATTTTCTTTACTATAGTCTTGTCTTTATTATATGAGAGAAACCTTGAGAAGCCAAGAAAAAAGAAATGAGGCCAGAATTAATAAAACTAGGGAAGCTCCTTTATCTCCTTTTACTTTTAATTTATTTTTCATAAGAACATGACATCATTTAAGTTTGGAGATAGATGAATATGTTTGTTATATGTGTGTTTTTTTAAAGTTTTTTTCGGTTAAATATAAAAAAAGTATATTTTACAACTGGAAAATATGCTTTTAGTAAAATTATAAATTTTAAAAAAAAAATTGAAAAAAAATTTTGGTTGCCTTGTTCTTAAGGCATCTTATTTCATACACTTCTAGGGATTTCCTGTTCAGTTCTTTCCCATGGTCGTAATATTTTAAACTAAACCTTTTTTTAGGAATTTTATATTTTAACTTATTTTGGTAAATAAGTTGGCTAAACTTGATTTGACTTGAAAAGCATGAGATTTAGAAAGGATGAATTTGATTAAGTACCATTCACGGGTTTTATGATAATTTTTCTAAGCTCATACTTACTTATTGGTGATTGAAATCATAATTTTCGTTAGCCCAAGTGTATTGTGTTGTTAGCTTATATTGTCTTGTTCTCTTGCTTATCTGGAAATCTAGAACTAGCCTAGAATGTGGATTGAGGCGAAATTCTATGTAGATCTTTGATTTAAGAAATGAACGTAGGCCTTCTTTGTTGGGCCATAACCTAAATTGACCTACCTTAATAATTTTTATCCCTAGTTAGCCGAGTTGAGCCTAGATAAATTATCTCTATTTTGTTGATCACCAAACTTTAATCCTTAACCTTTATGTTGTTACGACTTGTCCTTTGTTCACCCAATTTCTTTTTGGGCACTTTAAGAGTTGATCCGAATGTAAAAATCTACAAGTAAAGTATAATTATAAAAATAATTGGTGAAAGAATAATTATTTGAGGTTGTCAATCTTTTGGGATGTTGCCATGAGAACTGGAAAAAATAGTTGATTCTGAAATTCTTTAAAAAAAGAAGAAGGAAGAGGATAGCAACAAAGAAATGTATCTCCATCAAAATAAAATGTGAAAGAGATGAAACAAAATAGGTTAAATCATAGCAAAGACAATTGTGCTTAAATGATAAAATAAAGTGTAGTGCCCATAGGGTACTTAAGTCACTGTTATCCATATGTATCATACTTATCCCTAAACCTACATTACAACCTAACAAAAGTCCTACATGATCTCTACTCAAAGACTACTGCATTAATCGAAAACCACATGATAGTCAAACATATAGCAATTTCCAGTAGCTTGATGTACATCTTTATTGAGAATGAGTGAAATTTTTTATCTATGCCCTTCTTTATTTTACATCTATATATTATGTGATATATGGGCATCTCTCTTCATTTGGTGAGACACACTGAAATATTATGATTTCAGTTCTCAATAGGTGAATGTAAGTACAGTTAAAAGTTGGATGAACGTGTGAATTGGTCTTAGTTACTATTTCATTGGCGAAAGGTCTTATGATTTTGGTTAAATTGTTTAGCTGCTATGGTTAGTTATTTTGTTCTCTCGAGGACAAGAAAATATATAAGCGTGGGAGAATTTAATTAATGCATTTTGCATGATTTTTAAGCATATAGTTTTTTGTAAAAACACAAAAACTATCATATTTCTTTTATACTTTTGTCTAAATTATGCAGGAAACGTTAAAGAAGGATTGGTCTGGGAACGAAAAGATTACAAAATGAAAAAGTAAAAAAATGGACATGCTAAAGCATTGTGAAATATGGTGCTAAAGAAAGAAATTTGTATAAAGTGGTGTACCATAACAAAAGATAACCGACTCACAACCAGCTACAACAAACTATAACCGATCCATAACCAAAGAAACTCATAACCAAGCATAATAAGACACAGCCATGACAAATTCATACCCATAGGTATTGAAACGTTTTCATGGTTTGCCTATAAAAAGGAGCATCAATCGTGAAACAAAGAAGGGGGAAGCGAAAAAGAAATGAGAAGTGTAATATTGAGCAGAAAGTTTTTTCCTTTCTCTTTGTTCTTTAGTTTTGCTTCTGTTTCTTCTTTTAGCGATTACACTAGCTTCATTTCTAGTTCTGAATAAATTGTAATATTGGAAATTACTCTAGTTCATATTTTTAATTAAATAGGAAAAATTATTCTCTTGAATATTTCTTTCTGTTTTCTTATTTAATGAGCAAAATTATTACCGTTGTCGATATTGGCTCTAATATAGAGTAACTTTTCTTGTGTTGAAAAAAATGACGGATCTTAATGCTTTTATATAATAATAGATATTATTTCTCAATTTCACATGTTTGAGCTGAAGCTTTTTAGTTAAATTTTATCTGCTTTATAGTTAGGTGTTATTTAACTTTGTTAACATCTATCTATTTCGTACTACATATTAACTTCTTAATAATTTTGTAATCGAGGAGGCAAAAGAAGTAATAGTTAATTTTGGTATTGATAGATGTTAACTTGTATTTAGTGACATCTACCTCGTATATGTTAAAATTGAGTCTACACTTATTTGTAATCGAAAGGAGCAAATATTGCAGTAATCGATTATAACTAGTAGGTTAACCGAAAGGGACTTACTAAAAAGAACATGTTTTAGTTGAGGTATATATTTCTGGTTCATTACCATTTTAATGATTAATTTATATAACCGAGAAGAGTGCATTTAATTGTTCAACTTTAATAATGATATTTTATATATTTATGAGAAATAAAAGTTGAAGGATAAATGTATCTACCATATAATAAAATATTAAGTGAAGTCAGGATCCTAACACCTTTTTATTATATTTGTGAAAAACAAAATACTTTCTATTCTCTATTCTTGCATTTTAGTTAGTTAATTCACAACTCAACTCTTTCTGATTTTCTCAAAGAGTAATTAAAACAAGAAACGTCTGTAGAATAGATAAACCAATCTCTGTAAGTTCAATATCTTTTTATACTACTATTTGACAGAGTACGAATTTAAATTATATATGTCACGTCAACCATTAAGATATTACTACTGAAATTCTACCAATCAATAAACTCATGAAGTTTACTAGCAAAATTAACTAAATTCTGGTTGGTGGAATTGTATTTTAGAAGTTGGCAATGAATTTTATTGGTATTTGACATAAAAGAAAAAATAGAAAAAAAAATTATAAGTCACTAAGTTAAAACCATGTATAAAAATTATTCAAAGTCACAGTAACTATTCAAAATCGCAAGTCAAAAGCTATATTTTTTAAAATAGAAAAGGAACAAAAACAAATAAATTATATCTTTGTTTAATATTAACTACTATGCATATATCATTTTTGTCCACAACAAAAAATGTACAAGATCTATCTATTTGTCTATCATATTTTAATATGAAAAATGCGTTATAAAATTGAAATAGAGGAAGTAATATTTATATAATTTTTTAAAATTTAATATTTATTAATATAGGAATACACACAAAGCGCGTATCCTAAACTAGTTTGATACAAAAACTTGTGCAGATAATTATATACCGGCATGCCTTTCCATAATAATTTGAGGTGATTAGAAAAAAGAGAAATATATCTTTTAGAACTCCCAAAAATAACAACCGACAAAATATATATTTTTGTACATATACATATAATATATACATATTTGATGGATTCCTTCCTTCATAATATACCTTCACTAATAAATAGATAAAAAATGAAAATTGTCGTATCAGATGGACCGGGTTAAGGTTCAACCCGCACCGCAACCGCCCTGCACCATTGCCATCTCTACTTGTGGAAATCATGGACAAACACGAAGCTCAAAGGCAGTTGATTTCAGTTTTCTTTTCTTGATTTTCAGACTTGACCTTTACGTATTTGATTAAGCATGAGACCACTACTAGTAAAGAATCTTGAAAAGAGGTGACCAAAGTATACAGGTTTGAAAATATGTGTAAAGTTAAATGTTACTAATACTCTTGCACCACAATTTTACAGTCCAATTATTTGAATAAACTTTCTTCAACCACTAGTCAGGTGGAGCTATAATATTAGGTACGGGTTTGAACAAATTCATTAATTTTTATTTAGACTCTATTTGTATTACGAAATTCATTAATTATATATAAATATTTCATTATAAACCTAGTAACTAAAATGAGCAATGGGTTCTGTGGAAACTATAAAACCTATAAACTTCAAAACCTGATTCACCTATTCTTAGTTGATTTCTTGGTGCTGCAGCTATGAGGAAGGGCGTCGACACACCGATAACTGTCCAGTTCCGAGCTTCACCTGTTTTCTTCTTGTGATTTCTTTTCCCAAAATTTTTCTGATATTCCAATCTTGCAGCACCTGCAGCAAGTAGATAAGATTGTGTTCGAAAACTACTCTCTCAATTCTCATGTCAACGACTTACCAATAACTGTTATTTTCTTTCATTGTTGATCACCTTAATATTTTATTGTTTTTATATGACTTTTTAGTGCTGTCCCTTCTTGTCTATATTTTCATTAACGTGATGCTTATGCTTTCCTGAGCCGAGGGTCTGTTGGACATATATCTATCTTCACAAGGTAAGGGTAAGGTATGCGTACACACTATTCTCCCCAGACCCCACGGTGTGTGATAATACTGGATACATTATTGTTATAACGACTTACCAATAACAACAACACCCAGTGAAATCTCACAAGTGGAATTTCGGGAGTAAAATGTACGCAGTTCTTACCCCTACGTTATGACAGTAGATTGGCATGTCAATGACTTACCAAATACTAACAAAATTAACTAATTAAATGATATAAAATCGACTTATCATATAATACTAGTTTAAGATGACAACAATAAGAGGCAATTTCCACTGCTTTCGAAAGAGAACAAGTGAAAGAACAATAAAAAACCAGAAGCAAAGTGTTAACTTACCATCTTCCTTTAGATATAAGTACTGCCCAATTCTTTTGAATAACTTGTTTTGAGTTTCTTCCAGTTCCTCTAACTTTGCCTGCATTATGAAGTTAAAATATATTAAGAAAAACATAACTGATTTTTCGTGCTGGCTGAAACATTTCACATAATTCGTAACATAATCACTTGAAGTTTATAATGAAGAAGTACGGAACATAAAATATACTTCTTCCGTTCCACTTTATGTGAAAGAAGTAAAATGCTCTCGGCGCATTTTAGCTTAGCAATAGAACAGTAGCTCTTACTGGCGCACGATAGCAAGATCGCAATCGTCCTCGGAATATGGCTCGTCGCCGGCGTAACCCTCCACCTACTACTACTCAACTCGTCACACCTGAGAATGGCACAATCCAGGAACTTGAACCATTAACTTTTGGTAACTTTCTGCCTCAGAAGCTTCATTCTCCAATAGCGATGCATGCAGAGGTAGATACTTGTAAATCACCAGTGAAGAAGACTGAAGTAGCTTCAGAAATTGCTGCAAGGCGTTTACAATTCACTAATCTCATAGTTGGGGAGAAATCCAGTCCGACTGCTGCGGATGTGGTGCGAGGAAATCGCAATACTCAGATGGGCAAACATCTCTCGTTTGTTCCCCCTACTGTGCGAGATGGTAAAAAAGTTGTTAAGATCAGTGAAGAGGATTTGAAACCACAAATGGATTATTGGCAAAATGCGTTGATTGGTTTCATAATTGGAGGTCGACCTAGTGAGCAGAATATGGAGAATTTTGTTATTCATGTATGGAATTTTGTCACCAAACCTCAAGTACTGATTCATGCTGAATGCTACTGTATTTTTAGATTTAATAGTGCTGAGGACAGGGATTCAGTCATGCAATCAGGTCCCTATACTTTTAGGAATAGGCCAATGGTGTTGAGGCCATGGGAAGTTGATTTCAATTTTCAGAGTGATGTACTCAGCACTGTCCCTATTTGGATTCGTTTCCCAGGCCTTCCAGTTGGATATTGGTCTACTGAGGTCTTGAGCAAGATGGCTAGTGCTATTGGAAAACCATTGTATACTGATAAATTTACTGCACATTATGATAAAATTTCCTTTGCAAGAGTGCTTGTTGAAGTTGATGCTGCTTACTCTCTCCCTGACCAACTGGAGATTGAAACTCCTTATGGCCCTAAGATCCAGACAGTTGAGTATGACTTGAAACCTTCTTTTTGTAATCATTGTCTCAAATTTGGTCATGATTCACTTGATTGTTGGTACTATGCTGATAATTCAGAAAAGGAGAAGGAGGAACAGGTAGATATAAGGAATCTGAAAGATAGAGTAAAACAGCAGGGGAAACAAACAAAGAAAGAATGGATTGTAAAGAAGGATGTAACTAATGATGAAGTTCAGAATCAACAAGAGGCTTCTGTTAATCCACCAGTGCTTTTAGTGCAGGTAGTTCAGGATTCAAACATGGTTAATGAGGGTCAAGCAGCTAGTCCCTTGCAACAAAATGAACTTATGAATCCAGAAGGGCAATTAAGTGAAGTAACTATTGCTATCACCAGTAATAGTGAACAGGTTGTTGATACTGGTAATAGAGGGAAGCTATCATAAATGATATGGATAGCAGGGTGCAACAGTTTGATCCGGGACCCTCTTACAGCTTAACTCCTACTGAACCATGATTGTAGCCACATGGAACATTAGGGGGCTTAACCAGCCTCATAAGCAGAAGGAGTTGAAACAATTCCTTACTGTTAATAAAGTGGATGTTATAGGAATTCTTGAAACCAGAGTTAAGGAACATAAAGTCAAGAAGATATTTGATAAGGTTGCAAAGGGTTGGATGTTACAATGTAATTATGCAAAGGCTGTTAATGGGAGAATATGGCTATTATGGAAGACTCATTTACAAGTTCAAATAGCAAATTCCTCTGATCAGTTTATTCACTGTCTGATAGAGGATACAAGAAGTCTAGCCAGGTTTCAATTCAGTGTAATATATGCATAAAATACTGCACTGCTTAGGACACAACTGCGGATGGATCTCAAATTAATTCCTATTCCCCAACAAGATGCATGGCTTATTTGTGGTGACTTTAATTGTGTTCTAAGTTCTGAGGACAGAATTGGTTCTCCAGTAACTGAAGTTGAAGTTAAGGAGTTTAAAGATACTGTATCTGAATTATAACTCACTGCACTTAGAGTTAAAGGCTGTCATTTCACTTGGACAAACAAACAAGATGCAGCTCATAGAGTATACAGTAAAATTGATTGGGCACCGGGAAATTATCAATGGTTGCAGCAGTATGTGTTAGAAACTACGCTTTACGCTAGAGGGGGGGTGAATAGCGTATTAATAGAATTTAGCGTTTTCTTGCGGAATTTAAACTTTGCAGGAAGTAAAATAAATGCAGAAAAATAAACTTACACAAAGATGTATACTGGTTGGCCACCAACGTGGTTAGTCCAGTCCCCGAGAGACTCTCTCGAGATTTTTCACTATCTTGTTAAGCTTAAGGGTGCTCAACAAACCGTTACACACTTGAGGACACAAGCCTCAAACAGTTGCTCGGAGATCGCAATCTCAAAGACTTCACCCAAGGAAACGCAAGTTCCTTGAAACAAGAGAATCGCAATTCTCTTACAAGTATATCAAATACTTGGACACTCACTTAACTACAGTACTCCTTATTGAGTAGATATGAGTAAAAGAATATGTTCAAGATCACAAGAACTTTAAGCAATAATATGGCTCTCAAAAGCTTTATGAAATGAGTAGAAAATGAAGAACAATTGAATGAAAGCTTATAGCAATGTAATGATCAGTTTGTGTATGTTGTTGTTGTTAAAACACTGAAATGAAGCTGTATTTATAGTTGAAAAAGTTGGTTCAACCGTTGTCTAATTGCCAATTAAGAGTTGCTGAAATTACTCAGTGATAATCGATTATTAAGACCAAACAATCGATTATCTGCCAGTCAGTTTAAAAATCAATCCCAGATTTAACGCTTCACAATCGATTATACATAATCTATAATCGATTACTGGCAATATTCAAAATCAGATAATCGATTACACTAAGTTCATAATCGATTACTTTAGCAACGTTCTAAAAATCATTTCCGGATTTTAAGCAAAACATCGATTATATAAAATCTATAATCGATTACTTCAGCAACGTTCTAAAAATCATTTCCGGATTTTAAGCAAAACATCGATTATATAAAATCTATAATCGATTACTTCAGCAACGTTCTAAAAATCATTTCCAGATTTTAAGCAGAACATCGATTATCTAGAATCAATAATCGATTACCTTATGGTATTTTGAAAATCATTTGACAACGGCCAGCTTCAACAATCGATTGTCCTTTGCAACAATCGATTACTTGTTATTTTCTGAAAATCATAAAACTTGCTGTCTCAGTGATAATCGATTATCTAAAGACATAATCGATTACTTAATTAAATTTAAAATCACTGGAAGACATCAACTCAACACAATCGATCACCATTAGTTCATAATCGATTATTTTGAGTATTGAAAAACTTTACCTCAACAACAATCGATTGTCATTTGTTCACAATCGATTATCATGCAGATTTGGAAAAACCTGATGTTCACTGTCTTACTCACAATTGATTACCATTAATTCATAATCGATTGTCATGAGTCTTGGCTCAGAAACAATCGATTATCATAAGTACATAATCGATTATTTTAGCCCAGATTTTTGAGGCATGTTTAGAAAACATTTTGTCTAATGTAAATATGCATGATTTAAAATCTTTTTGACACAGAATTAAATATGCATGATTTTGGAAAATAGTTTTATGAGAGAGGCCATACTATGAGTCAAGTTATAGGATCGAGATTACAATTTAGAACAACTCAATAACAATTAAAAGCTATATCTTGAACTTCAATCTTATTCGCAACCATTGTGCGCTTGTACTTGAATTCCGTCATATATCAATTTTTGCTTCGTTTGTCATTCATCAAAACCTACAAAAGAGTACACGTTTAGTATATTGCATTGAGAACGTGTTTCTAACAGTATGGGCATCTGGAAGCTGATTATTTGAATCCTTCTGTATCTGATCATTCTCCTATCCTGATCAAATTTGGAGATCACAAACTTTTACATCCTAGACCATTCAGACTTTACAATGCTGTATTGGAACATCCTCAATTCCATATCATTGTTCAACAAGTCTGGAGGCAAAACTATATAGGCACACCTATGCAATTGATCTGGCAAAAACTGAGGGAAATGAAGAAGCAGTTAAAAGGCCTAAATGCTTATGTAACAAGTTACAAACAGAAAGTTGTGCAGGCAAGGGAAGCTCTAGATATTATTCAATGTCAGCTGCAGAATCATCCATTCAGTCAGGAATTAATTACTGAGGAGAAAACAGCAATTGAAGAACTTGAGAAATGGAATTGTATAGAAGAGCAAATAATGAGACAGAATTCTAAAGCATGATGGATTGAATGTGGAGATGCCAACACTAAATACTTTCATGCTCAATGGAAGATTAGAACAGGTCAAACCAACATTACATCCATTTATACAGATACTGGTTTAAAGCTCACTGATCCCCTAGCAGTGGAGCAGGAATTCCTGAGGGTTTTCAAATCTTTAATGGGGGAATGTGCATCTGAACTACCATGTGCAAACTCTCAGATTATGAAGGAAGGAAAGTGTCTCACAATTGATCAACAAAGACAACTCATAAGGGAGGTAACTTTGGAAGAGATCACTGAAGCAGTGAAGGAAATGCCTACAGATAAAGCTCCTGGTGTGGATGGATTTCTAGTTGAGTTCTTCACTAAATACTGGGATCTGGTAAAGGGAGATATTCTATCTGTTGCCAAAGACTTCATTAATACTTGCCAACTGCCTTACAATATCAACACTACTGCCATAGCCCTTGTTCCAAAAGTAAAAGCTCCTATCACAGTAAAGGATTATAGACCTATTGCTTGTTGTACAACAATTTATAAAATCATCTCCAAAGTGCTTACCAGAAGAATGAAAGGTGTCATTGGGGAATTGGTGGGACCTGCTCAATCAGCTTTTATTGAAGGTAGGAGTATTATTGACAACATTTTGCTAAGCCAAGAAATTTTCAAGGGATACTCAAGGAAGGGAGTGTCTCCTAGATGTGTACTAAAAGTAGACTTGAGGAAAGCATATGACACTTTGGAATGGGGTTACTTGAGACAGATTCTAACTGACTTGGGCTTTCCAGCAAAATTCACCCAGTGGATTATGGCTTGTGTAGAAACTGTCTCTTACTCCTTAATAATGAATGGTGGTTTAACCAAACCATTTATTGCTAAGAGAGGCGTAAGACAAGGAGATCCCATGTCACCTTACCTATTTGTATTGGCTATGGAATATCTTAATAGAATTCTACAACAGATCTATAAGGATGGTAACTTCAATTTTCATCCTAAGTGCAGGAAACTTAATATCTCTCATATATGTTTTGCTGATGACCTTCTCATGTTTTGTAGAGCTGATGTAGTATCAATCCAGATACTGCATAAAGCTTTTCTTCAATTCTCAACAGCTTCTGGCCTACAGGCTAATACCAGTAAAAGTGCTATTTATCTGGCTGGTGTGCAACCACAATACAGAGAGGAGATTCTTGACACCTTGGGATTCAGTGAAGGAACTTTGCCTTTTAGATACTTAGGGATCCCTTTGGACTCTAAGAAGTTGGCTATACATCAATATCTGCCTTTAATTGAGAAGATCACAAATAAAGTAACTTGTTGGTCTGCTAAGGTCTTGTCATATGCAGGCAGATGTCAATTGATCAAAGCAGTGGTTTTTGGAATGCAGCCTTACTGGGCTCAGATATTCATTATTCCTAAAAAGGTTTTGAAAGTCATTGACTCAGTTTGCAGAACCTTTTCTCTGGATTGGTAAAGCTAATATATTCAGAAGAGCATTGGTGGCTTGGGAAACAGTATGCACACCTGTTTCTGCTGGAGGAATTAACATCTTAAACTTATATGTGTGGAACAAGGCAGCTGTCACTAAACTGTTATGGGTTCATTGGGTGCATACTTATTACATAAAGCAAGAAAATCTTTCCACTCTTACCATACCAAAGGCTGCTTCTTGGGTGGTTAGAAAGATTCTGGAGAGTAGAACAAGTATAATGGAGAGCTCTCAGCTTCAAGGGGATCTGCATGGTCGATTACACAGTGTGTGTAAGCAGAACAGGTTTAATATACAGAAGCTTTACCTCTCTTTAATTCCCAGTTTCACTAAGGTTACTTGGAAAAAGTTATTACTGATTAAAAATGTGCTTCCTAGACATAAGTTTACTGCCTGGCTTGCTGCACACCATAGACTGCCCACAGTTGCTAGATTGCAGACAATGGGACTGCAAATTCCAGTAGCTTGTGTTTTCTGTCAGCAGAATGTTGAAAATTTTAACCATCTGTTCTTTGAATGTAGTATCACAAACAGAATATGGTCCAGAATTTGTATTTGGTTGGGATACTCTAGAACTATTGGTTGCTGGGATGATGAACTCATGTGGATATGCAGCAAAGCTAACAGCAATCAGTGGAGAAATGCAATCACAGCATCTGCATTTATCACTATTGTTGCATTGATTTGGAGAGTAAGAAATCACATGAGGTTTGAAGGTGCTACCTTTGTGGAAGAGTTGATATATAAAGAGATTGCATTATTGATACATCTTTGTGGCAGAAACTGCAGACAATGGCAGGATGGTTTGCGACAACTCAATTACTATCCTTAGCTTGTTAACAAATGCTTAATGATAGGATACATGTATGTAATGAGAACAGATAGTACAGTATTAATTGTGAGCATTTAGTATTAGATTAGTAGCTAGTCCAAATGCTACTGTACAGGAAATGTTGTACATCCTTTTCTGAGATTAATGAAAAGCAAGTTTAATCTAAAAAGAAAAAAAAGAAGAAGTTTGGAGTACGAGCATGAAAGCATCAACTTTCGATATATGTTGAGACATAAAATTTTCAAGTTTTTGAAATAAAATTGACATATGCGGGAACCATGGGAAAAGGACCATAAGCGGCATAGTTAGAAAAAGATTGAAACAATCGTACAACAATAACAACAATCCAGTATAATCCCACTAGTGAGGTCTGGGGAGGGTAGTGTGTCTGCGGACCCTACCCCTATCCTGGGGTAGAGAGGTTGTTTCCAATAGACTCTCGACATACTTCCCTCCAAGAATTTTCCACCTTGCTATTGGGGTGACTCGAACTCATAACCTCTTGGTTTGAAGTGGAGGTGCTTACCATCAGAGCAACCTAGTATAGTTTGAAACAATCATAGTAAAAGAAAAACTGTTTGATCCTTAGGAAGAACAACAAAAAAGTGTAGCCCGGTGCACAAGGCATCATGCATCCACGTATGGGGAAGGACCGCGCAACAGTAGGTGTGTGATGTAGATAGCATACACTAATGCAAACATTAGTGGCTACTTCCGCGGCTCAAACCCGTAACCTATAGGTCACATTGAGACAACTTTACCTTTGATCCAAGTTTCCCCTTCTTTAAAAAGTATAATAGTATCACATAAAATGGGAGAAAGAAAGTAAAAAAGGCAAACCACCTCATACAATTGTTTCCATTTGACTGTTCCATTCCTTAGCTTCATGTCTTGGACAACCTGATTTGTGCTTTTTTCACCAAACTGAATCTTGTAAAATCTCTTCCAGAGTTTATCAGTTACTGGACTAAGATCTCTTCCCTGAATTTAGTCAAAAGTCCAGAACTGAATCAAGCATGATGTGTAATGTTGAAAAAGAGGAAGAAGCTAAATTAAGCTGATTATGTCTTTGGCATCTGATTACGTGCTTGATCCAGTCGATTTGACCTTGTAAATTAAGCTGATCAGCTAATGAAAAGAAATGTAAAATCTAAATCGTTAAAATAGTACAAAAGATAACAATACATCCCCAGTGTAAATATTCTATGACACTTCCCTTAGGAACTTAAACAGCGGAAAGATAA
The DNA here is from genome assembly GCA_034376525.1 of Nicotiana benthamiana. NCBI lineage: Eukaryota > Viridiplantae > Streptophyta > Magnoliopsida > Solanales > Solanaceae > Nicotiana > Nicotiana benthamiana. Next base: position 97,747,109 of record CM067330.1, read on the forward strand.
CCAGGTTTTACCATTTCTCCAATCTCAAGTTTCTTGTCATTATTATTTAATTATTTTTATATATTACAAGTCACGATTTGTATATAATTTTCACATTAATTTCAAAATAATAAAGAAATGGTGTGTCACGGCCCAATCGAAGGACGTGACTGGCCCTTAGGGAATAGGCTCCGGGAGCAAGCCTAGTTATCAGAGATTTCATTTTTTTCCTTAAAAAGATGGACAAATTTTCCTTAATTCTAGGAATACTGAAATTCCAGTCTCAGCTAAATCATAACTACTACTAACCATATGTTTGTAACACAATAATACAGAAAGTTTAAAGCATACTTATACATCTTATGATAATCAAAATATTCATGCAATTAACTAATGGAGCAACTTTAAGAGTTTAAAGAAAATATAATAACAAATGAGTAACCCTCTTTGCCCAGACAAACTAATGCAGGGAGACCTGTACTGAAATTTGGGGAACCAAATTTAGGAAAGTTCTCATTGGTGTCAATAGATGTCGATGGGGAGGGTAGTGTGTACACAGTCTACCCTTGGGTAGAGAGGCTATTTCCAAAGAGACCCCTAGCATCCTTCTCTCCAAGAATTTCCCACATTGCTCTTGGGGGAGACTCGAACTCACAATCTCTTGGTTGGAAGTGTGAGTTGCTTACCATCAGAGCAACTCCTCTTGTCTTAGATACGCTAATATACAATATGCAAAAAACATAGGAGAACAATAAGAGGTTATAATATCTTTTTTTTAAAACCATAAACGATCATAAATTATATCCGAATCTATCATGTACACAGTATTTAAATAACAGTATAGTAACTGATGAGCGTCATCATGATAACAATAATTATAAGACCTATAAAATACTGTGCTGCAATCAAATACATATACTTTGTTGGTTTCTAAGAATGAATCATGTAATCCGTCGGGCTCCCTACACGAGGAATAGCCAAAATAAACTCTGGAACTCCTTCTCAAACCAAAATGATGGTCCCTACTTGAGAGATATAACTAATGATATGCTAGTTCTACTTTCTCACCAGCGAGAGTACTAACTGTTATGTATACTTACAAAGTGCACTACGCCTAATGAACTCGTTATTGAATATGGAATCCGTCAAAGTCCCCAATAAAACTACATTTTTTAATATAAAAATACATAACATCCATATCAAACAATATTAAGAGGATACTAGGGATTCTATTTCAATATCTATTTATATCATGAAACAAACTTTAGCAAAGTGTTTGCAATAGTAGATACATTTCAAGTAACGATAAGTAATTTAACGTTACGTGAAAAATTCGTATCTAGTAACAGTAAATATCTCAAGAAACGGTTTGGTAAATTACATCAATATCGTTGAAAACTATTTCTAAATCATATAATGCAAAGTACTTGTTCCATATGCAATATTTCAAACAATCTAGCAAGGGGTTATGCTAGTCAAATTCAAGTCAATGCAATGAAAGCATAAATCATGTCAGTAGTAGAAATACAAATCATGGTAAGGTTTCATTCACTTTGCTCGTGACGAAATACCTAAGGTGTCACCACGACCAATGTGTTCCACTTCATTAACTATCTTATATCATCACAAAACCAATCTATGTATCAACTTCACGAACAACCAACATAATCAGTTTAATTCTGTCAAATTTAGTCCGTTCCTATGTGCCCGTTGCTCGAGATAGGACATTCCCCATTCATCAATTTAGGGCTACTCATTTCTTAGGTATTACAATCTCGTCATTATTTACTAACACCAACTCTCTTATCTCACAATTCCCATGAATCCTCCCAATTCAAGTAACCCTAGTTTAAAAATCCTCCAATCTAAATCCTAAGGGTTTTCTTTATAACCGTAGTGTCGGGGATACTTGCTAGTGATACCTTCCACCAACATAGGTACTTGGTAATTATGTTCACCAAGGTTTAAACAAATGAAAAGAAATCTCTTAGTGTTTTTACCTCAACTAGGATGTAAGCCTGAAATATCAGGGTTCTCAACCCGCTTCATTGACCACTATGCTATACCCCTAGGTGCAGTGGCGGATTTAGGAATTCAAGTTTGTGGGTGCTGAATTTTTTTTGTACATAAAATTAATGAGTGTTTTTGTAAATTTTTATACGTTTTCTCAAATTTTCTATATAACTATACATACTCTGCGTCGAGGTTAATGGGTGCTCGAGCACCCAAATTTAATGTGTAGATTCGCCCCTGCCTAGGTGCCATCCCTAATTTTTTTCCTAATGACCAACAATAGTTTTAGAAACTTAGAGATAGTACGCCTGCTCTTCTATCCTTTTTCACGTAAATACCAGGCTTAGTTGGCGTTGTGCATGGCTCAAACATGTGATCTAAGTCACAGTCCCCTCAAATTTTGCTACATTCTAAACCCTAACTTTCTCAATTCAGTCTATGTCTTGGTTGAATTTTCACTATGTCCAAATCCCAATTAACACAATTTAATTCAAACTACCAATAATACTAACTTTATATTGAAATAAGAAGGCATTATTACCTTAAATTTTTCCTCCTCTCTCTCCCTCAATATAAATTCTTATTTTGATAGCTTCTCTGAAACTTTGAGCTTAGAAATCTCTTATATAAATTCTTATATGTTGTTCTATTCGCGACATCGGCCGCTGTGTTCTATTCTTTTGGGTATAATGACAAACATACCCTTTACTAGCCAAAGATATTACATCAATGTCCATTTTATCAGTGCGTCTATTCGTGGGCTTCATCCCACTTTGTTTTTTTGGAAGTGCATAATTAGTCACTAATAAGAATTTTATTTACTTTTAAGTTATTGTTTAAAATATATTTACTTTTTAGTTAGTTTTTTAATAAATTTTTATTCATTCGAACGAAAATACCTTAGTATTAGACATGGCGTCCTTAATTTTATAAGTATTGTGTAAATATTAAAATACGGTGTCCTATATTTACACCTCTGTTGTTAAACTTTTGAACATCATGTCATTAACTTTATGGGTGTATATATTAAGGACAAATGAAGTTACGGATACCATGTTCTTAATATTTACACAATATTCATGAAAAAAGGGTAAAACCATCTTTTATATTAATTTTAATAGAGTAGTGACTATTTTTGCTTAGTATTAAAATATTATATAAAACTAAATGTCACTTTAAAAAGTGGCTATCCCATGTTATTTTTACCTGCTTTTTATGAAGAAGTGACACATTTCGATCTAGCTGTGGCCAAAAATATTTATATTTGTTAATTAATATATACAAATTGTATACTATATTATCTAGTGACCAGCATGTCCTTTATTAGTTAAAGATTACAATCAGATGCTGTTTGGTTTCCTTTTTACTCTCTTTGTTCTATTTTATGTGGCTATCTATATTTCTTTAATTCGTTCAAAAGAAATGGACAACTTTTCATATTTAAAAATAATTTAATTTAAATTTTTATTTATCTTCGAAATATTTTACATTGCAAAAAAGTCACGACAGACTTAAGACGATAAACTTTAAAATTCTTTCTTTCTTGAATTTTATGCAAAGTCAAAGTCACCACATAAATTGGAAGGAAGGGAATATAAGTTCTTTCTACACCAGTAATTTTCATAAGATTATACTATGCCAATCATGTAAAAAGGTAATGTCTTTAAAATTGCCTTAAGTCCCCAAACAGATCAAAGAATTTGCATTATAGATTGATAAAGTCTTGATTCACAATATATGCAAAGATTTATAAAAAGAAGAAGAATTTCATGAAAGTGAAGATGATGATAAAGATAAAGATAAGAAGCTTTACAAAGATAAAAATTAAAGATGGCCAACTCTGAAAGAGCACTTGAACATGAGAACAAGTTATATAACTTTCCAGAAAATAAACAATATGAAGGGAATTTATGAAATACAACTTTCCAGAAAATAAAAAATATGAAATAAATGTGTACATGATGAAGGTGTTCACAATTTATGCAAGCTAATTTACACCTAAGAAAAATGCTTTCAATAAGTTACAGTGTCCCAATTTTTTGAGAGTTCTTATGAATTCGCAATTGGCGCATATTTTTTTACGCCAATCCTCCTTACAAAAATTCAGCACAAGAAACTTCTGAACATATCAGTTTTGTGTCAAATGTAGCACGAGCCGAGAAAGCTTGGCGGAACATTTGATATGGAATGGATGCATCTGTCTTCCTATTAGCACAGAGCTTTCCCCCATAAGCTATTTCGCCAGAGTCTGAAATCATTAGGTTGATTAACTGCTGCAAGTGGAAGAACACTCCCTCACAATTGTGCAAGAATTCACGACTAGCATGCCAATTCATCGGCTACTATAGGAGGAATAAAAGAGCAGCCTTGCAGTGTCTGCTCAAAGATATGCCCTACTTTAAGCAATTTCTCCTGCAGTCATTTTAGTACGTAAAATATATCAAGAACTTTAAAATGTCTTAGCGCGAAAAACACACACACAAACAAACACACATGCGAGCATGAGCAAATAACAGCATGAAGAGAAGGAAAAGAAATGGACATAAGGCTAGAAACCATGTGAGGCAAGCTTCAAATGATTAGAAAATCTCTTCGGAACATGGACAAGGATATCCTTCACTGAACTCTAAAACTACTTGGTATTCGCAATAATTTCTAATCATTTTCTACTAATTCAGCTTTGCTTGCATTAAATTCAAACATTTGTACTACATTTTTTTTCCATTTCATCTTTCCTTGAGCTGAGGGCCTATCGGAAACAGCCTCTCTACCTTCTCAAGATAGGAGTAAGGTCCGCGTACACACTACTCTCCCCAGGCTTCACTTGTGGGATTACAAGAGTTTTTTTTTTTTTGTGCTACATGGTTACCAATTATTCTTTCCTATAGTCCCATAAAGAACTGAATGTATTTGGCACTTCTTTTTTAGATGCTCATGTTTAACTCAATTACAAATTCAAGCTAAGTAGCTATATCATCCGTCTTTCCCTCTTTCTCTAACTTTTCTCAAAAGAGAGATCTAAGTAAGTCAAAGTACCCCCCACGTTCAAATATCCTGTTTTATCCTAAATACTGGAATATGAATACCAACTGGAAAAATCGGAGTACTGAGACCCACCTCTTCAAATGCAGCACCAATCATCTGAATACCAACGGGAAGGGCCACAGAACTGCTATCAACAAATCCACACGGGAGAACTAATGCCGGAAGACCAGCCAAGTTGACATTGACCTGCCGATGATAAAATGAATCATCAACTGAAGAGAAAGAGAATAAACGAAAAAGTTACATCATCAACTGTCTAGAGGGGGAAAAAGTTCGAAAATTACCAAGAGAAATATAAGAAGCAAAAAAACTACTTACAGTCATGATATCACCAGCATACATTGACAATGGATCGTTCTTCTTTTCACCTGTAAATGTCACATGTCGTAGTCAAAGTTAGTGTGGCCTTTCAATAGAAGGGTCTTATGGAATAAAAAGAAAGAATAAACAACAACAACAACAACCCAGTATAATCCCACTTAGTGGGGTCTGGGAAGGGTAGTGTGTACGCAGACCTTACCCCTAGCCTTGGGTAGAGAGGCTGTTTCCAAATAGACCCCCGGCATCCTTCCCTCCAAGAACTTCCCGCCTTGCTCTTGGGGAGACTCGAACTCACAACCTCTCGGTTGAACGTGGGGGTTGCTTACCATCATAGCAACCCCTCTTGTCTATTATAAAAAGAAAGAATAGAAAAAGATATTTAAGCAAGACTGCAAAGTACATACATCAGTAGAAGTAAAAGCTAAAGCTAAAAGAAGCATACCAATTCTGTAAGCCGCTGATGGTGCAGCAGGTGAAATCAAAATATCATTCTCCTCTAATGCTGCCCTGAAGTTTTCCCTTACCAAAGTCCTAACCTGGAATAGAATCACTCTTTAACTTCTCAAGAATTAAATGAACATGAAAATACCAAAGCACTTGTAAATTGGGGTTACATAACTCATTAAAATATGAATTATCGAGTCCAATAGATGCATCGACCAAGCATAATTGGTTCTAAATGCCACGTACACACTCGATCAAAACTCAACTTGATAAATTTTTGGAGTTAGAATTCACATTCAGAGAAACTGACGTGTAGATTGTCTTGTATAAGCATTTTTGCCAGACACACAAAAAAGGTAATTTAAGAGGCTGAAATATTTACTTAGTTCTACTTGGCTTATATTAGTATTAATTATCTTGAGACGCATGAGAATCTAAGAAAGTGTTTGCACTTTCAACTTATATATAACTATGAGGACTTGGAATATTCTGAGTACATAGATGTACAACCTGCTGAGCTCGCTTGTAGTATGCATCATAATAACCAGCAGATAGAGCATATGTCCCCATTAGGATTCTCATTTTCACCTGTAAAGACATTTAATACACTCAGTTCAATAGTGTTGTCAAAAGTCACTCATTCATGAAGAAGGGGAAGCAGGAGATCCTTTGTGATGTAACCACTAGAAAGCTACTTTACACAGAAAACTTTTGTTTCTTGGTACCTCAGAACCAAAGCCTCCAGCACGAGATTCCCCATAAAGGGAGTTTAACTCATCGGCAACAACTTGTTTGCCATACCTGCATTTTGACATCACATGAAGTCACGCTAGCTCCGATGTAATACTTCTAATTGTACATTAACTACTTTCTGCAAAATTTCTCCGAAGCTTATGTTTGGGTCTTCACCATGAATTTTTGGGTTTTAACATTTTGAAAGCTTATCATTACTAATGTCAGGCAGTCTCCGAGATTATAACTTCTCTTTCTACACTATGGTTGGTATCCACTTATTCTCTTAGCAAAATGGCAGTAAATTCTTAGTTCTTGAGACTGGTATGCAGTAATTAAAAAGAATATATCCGTTTGGCACTCCCTCTACTTTCTGCTCTCTTTAAATGGTAAGACGAACGAGGTACTTAGTTACTCTCCTTCAATTTGGCTTCCAAAACAGAGGATTAGAGCTGAGGAATCCTAAAATATATCTAAAAATTGAGGATTGAAGATAGTACTGCCGTTAGGTATTTCTATTTGCTCCGAGGAATTGGAAAGGAAAGTTCAGATGGAAAAAGAATCCTTTAATGCATCACCTGATACCATCGTAGCGGGACAAATTTGAAGAAGATTCAGAAGAAGCAAGGATATAGTAAGCTGGCAATCCTAGAGAGAAGGATGGCAATGAGACCTGCAAAAGTAAAAATTAACAACTAATTTCAACTAAGGAACGCCACAGAATATGGTAACTCAACATGAGGTTCATAACTACCGAAAAAATGAAGAATACCTCGGTGACAGTGCATCCTAGTTCTTCAAGATGACTAGCAGCACCACGGATTGAAGTAATTATTTCCGGGTCAACTCCATCTTCAATGGTTTCTCGGATCAGACCAACTCTCAATCCTTTCAGAGGTTTGGAGTCCAAATGATCTCTCGCAATAAATTGGGAAGCAAAGTCGGGAACTTCCTGAAGAGTAATATTGCCAAATAATTAAAGCAAACCTCAAAACATATACCACTAGCAGACTGTATAGCCATGTGGCTGTTTATATCAGAAGGAAATACCAACAAGCTCTTATTAGAGTTGAATCATATTACATTACTCTCTTCCCCCAACCACCACTCATTAATAACATAGAACTCACTCTTTGTGACTTTGTATGCCAAAATCTTCATAGTCATAACAAGCATACAAGATCAAGTGTATTCAATGAATAAAACTTAATAGAGGAGATTCTTTTTCTACCCTCCCCAGACCCCACGATGTGGGTTAACACTGGGTATGTTGTTGTAGAGGAGATTCTTTTTCCTTTATAAAACATAAAAACATAGCATACCTGAGGCAAATACAAGGAGTCATGAACTACAGAAAGCAAAGAACATGTACAGAAAGATTACTCGCTTGCTACTTGTTGCGTCAAACTTGTCATGACCAGATATTGCATGAAGGAGAATGCCTGCATCAGCAACTGATGAGCCAAAACAACCAATAACATCCAGAGATGAAGCATATGCCACAAGTCCGTATCTAGAGACACGCCCATATGTTGGCTTCAAACCAACAACACCACAGAAAGAAGCTGGTTGTCTAACACTTCCACCAGTGTCACTTCCCAATGATACCATACATTGTCTAGCAGAAACAGCTGCAGCTGAGCCCCCTGATGAACCACCTGGTACTCGGGACAAGTCCCAAGGATTTGCTGTCACCTAATAATACCAAGATGCATCACCTGAGTAAACCATGTTAAGTTACAAATCGGACTCGTTAGAGCAAATTCTTTTAGCTACTCTTATGTCATTACTACCTGATGATATTAAATAAAACCTACTCGCATATTTAAAATGGAGAGCATCCACTCTAACCCTTCTAAGTCCAACGCATACACCTTGATGTATTCAACTCAGAACCCCAAAATAAATGAGACTGGAGACATAAAGATGGAAACTTTATTTAGATTAACAGCAAAAAATAGGAACTTGAAAATGTTTTTGTTGACAAATTAGAATTAATCTATTCTCCCAACTTCAATTGTACAAGCAGATATTAGGCAGCCAAACAAGAAAATATTCAAGTACAACTCAACTTATTACAAACTGTAATACAGTCCCAATGGCAAATTGCAAACTCATCCAATTTCAAAGTTTAACTCATGGGCACTTAAACATGGGGCTCCATAGGTTTTCTATTTTATAAGGGGAAAAAAATCTCAGATTTTTCTTAGTGTATACAACCTTTAGTTTCCGGCATTGCGTTGCTAACTTAGATTCCATATAACTAATACGTCATATGATTTTCCATGTAAAACTCTTTGTTACTAATACTGGCATAACTTAGGCGAGGATCTATGTATTAGTTTGTTTAGGATCGAATGTGATACTAAACATATACATTTAAGCTAATAGTCTAATACAAAACATAAGAGCATGAGCATCTAAAAATGCCAAAAAAGAATAACATTTAAGCTTATTCTTGACTTATACATAAAAGTAGAATTTGTATATTACTCCCTCCTTCCGGATTTATGTGATAGTATTTCGTTTTTGGTTGTCCTAAGAAAATGATACATTTCTATATTTAGAAATAAATTTAAATTTAAACTTCCCATTATACCTTAATGAGATGATGTATGACCACACAACTATATGTGACTTGTTTAGACCACAAATTTAAAAAATTTCTCTTTTCTTTATTAAACTATGTGTCAAGTCAAACAACTATCATATAAATTGAAACGGACGGAGTACCTGATAGGCGGAGCCTTCAGTTGTACTCCCCATACCAAACTCATCCATATTAGTTTTCCCGATAACAATGGCCCCACACTTTTTCATTTTCTCAACAGCAGTAGCATCAAATGGGGGTTTGTAATTCTCCAAAATCTTGGATCCTGCAGTTGAAGGCATATCAGCCGTACAAATATTATCCTTAACACCAACCAAAACCCCAGCAAGTGGGCCCAACTCCTCATTGTTAGCAATTTTCCTATCAATCTCTTCAGCTTCCTTCAAAACGACGTCCGATACATATAAAAAGCTCTTGAGCTGCGGTTCTGTGTGCCGTAAGCGTTGAAGAAAAGTAGTGGCGAGATCAACGGCTGTGATTTCACGGGATAAAAGGGATTTACGGATTGTGAGGATTTGGGAAGGTGGTGGGGGTGGGGTGGTGGGGGTGGGTAGGGGGTTGGTGAGTTGGGATTGGGATGTGTGGAGGCATTTCAAAGAGAGGGATTGAAGATTAGGGAAACGGAGAAGGCGAGGAGTTTGTACTGAAGATAGCATTTGGAATTGGCTGAAGCTGAGTGACAATGTTGAGAAGGAGAAGCCCAAGGTTTTAAGAGGTTTTATCCACTTAAGGGGTCGTTTGGTTTGAATAGGCTTATGCCGCGAGAAGTTATACCCCGATGGGCCGTTTGGTATTAAGAAGTTATAACTTTAACACTATCTTAATATTTTGTTTAGTTAGTAAATTAGATATAAATTATTTCGATATTAATTTTAACATTAAGATAACTTATACCTTATAAAAGGTGGGACAATTAACACCAGTATAACATATAACTTCTTCTTAAAAATTATGCAATTATCATTCTTAATATAACATACCAAACAATGAATAAATAATAATTTCAAGATAATTAATCCTAACATAATTTATCCCAATATAACTTATACCGGTATAACTTATACCAATATAAATTGTATTTCAACCAAACGACCCTTGATAAGTTATGTTGGGATTGTTTTGTTGCATTATTTGGTATATTATATTAAATATGACTATTACATATTTTGTAACAAGAATGTATAAGTTATACTAATGCTAATTACTCCACCATCTATAAGGTATAAGTTATTCTGGTGTTACTTTTAATCATGAGATAACTTAACATAGTTAGTAATCAAACAAAATATTAAGGTGATATTAAATTTTTATATCAATATTATACCTTCTTATACCTCATATCAAACTACCCCTTAAAAGTATACCTCGTACCAAACATAATCCCCCGAAAGATTACCAAAGGTTGTGGTAGAAATGTAGAATAGCTATAAAGCATCCCTTATTTTTAACTAACAGCTTGTTTAGATGGTTGTCATATATCGCTTCATAATATATTATAATATGGTATTGTATTGTATTATATCGTTTTTATGTATATAATTATTGGGTAGGTTGTACTATTTTTCATTGTTTACAATGTTATAAAGAAAAGTAAAGTATTAAGTAGAATTATCATAAAAAAAGATATGGTGAAAAATAAAATATGATTATTTAATATTAAAGCAGGGCAAGATGAAAGGAAAAAAATAAAATAATAACGAGAACACACCAAATTACGTTACGTAACAATAAATTTAAAAATACGATACAATAAAACTTTTGTAACAAATTATATACAATACAATAAATAAGAACCATTCAAACAAGTTAGTAAATATTTTGACTTTGAGCCTTAGAAATAAAGTTATTTTTTATAAGGAGTTCCGCAGGACACCAAAGTTGATACCCAAGATCAAATACATATACATTTTGCATTTTTAGTTTAATCTCTTTATACTTTAAGATAATTTATGAATTTTATTTTAGAAAAATCTATGTGTACCTAATAAAGGTTTTTTTCTTAATTCAAGTCTATGTTGGTCGGACATAAATAATTTATATTGGAATAAGTGTATTATTTTATGTTGGGATAGGAAGTGTGGTATTAAAATTTAAAATCCATGAGCAACATGTGGATCGGGTAACTAAAAATGGGGATTATCATGGAAAAAGGATTTATTTTGTGTCAAAGAAGCATGCTAAACACAACCCATAAGGACCGGTACTCTCTCACCGTAAGGATCGGTACTCTCTCTTCTATAAATATGCTATCCCTCCGGCTATGGTATGGGGGAGGAGAAGGGGAAATGTAATCTACTCATTGATTTTATATTAGCTGAATGCTCGTATTGTGATCGTTCGAGAGACATGGGCCCACACACAAAAATGAACCATTAAGAACCGGTAAATTCATTTCTTTCTGCAGGCAGACTATCAAATCGGATCACGTATTTTTAAATATGTCATTACATGATATACATGTATTCAATTTCTCTTTTTTTTTTATGTTCCTGCTGGTGAAGTTTAATGAAGAGGGATTAATCGAGCAAATAGCTTTATATATATATATATATATATATAAACAACCGGAAGCAACTGAGTTAGACGGCTGATCTTCTGGAGTAGTTTAACGAAGAGGGATCAATCGCGTAAATAGCTTTATATATATTTGAGGAATCAACTGGAAGGGAAGCAATTTGGTTAGACTGTTGTTCTTCTGAAGTAGCCTGACCCAGGGGAAGAGACAGTAATCGTCGCCGAAAATAAACATGATGTGCTGGGTGACAAGAATCCTCTGAGGTCAGCTAAACATGCTAACGATCGGCACAAGTAGTAAACTCACAGTGGGCTAATTTATGAATTGAATCAAATGGGACCTTTTAATTTAAGTAATTTGAACTTAATTAAACTAAAAAGTCACACTCTTTAAACGCCCTATAAGAAAAGAAGAAGAAAGAGGCTTAAGTCATCGCTTCCAATCCGATAAAGGGCTTTTTTGTTTTCCACAAAGGTCTGTCCGAGGGTATAGGGTATTCGACATGGGCAGAGAGAGCATCTAAAGGGCTAATTTACCTTTGATGATCACACACCATACTCGGGCAATCACTAGCTAGAATCGACGGAATTTTAATTGAAACTATTCATAAAAAAAGCTGCCTGAGTAGAGGAATAATTCTCCACACAGCAGCTAAATTTTATATGCAAGCAATCAGAACCATAGAGTAGAGGAAACAAGTCTTTTCTCATGTCTTTAGATATAGCTATCACCTTTCCATTGTTGCACCCCAACTCAATAGCCTTTGACTGCTTGAAGTTTCCAATGGAGTAATATCAACCATCTGGAATTCAAAATGACAATCATCCAACCAAATCTTCCTCAGTTTGGGTAAAGTTCCTGCAATTTGTAAACTGGCTAGCCTGTAAAAACAAAATAAACTTAAAAGCCTCTAAGCCATTGCAGCTTTTACATAAAGCTTGTATAAAGTGCTCATTTCAAAACTGTGTTAGTGAGTCTTAACTTTCTCAAAGATGAAAAGTTTATGCCGTCAATTCAAGCGTAAATCCACCTAAGTCAAGAGAACAAAACTGGGAGCAAAATTAGACATCTTGAAGCACAATATCCTTCAAAGAGATCCCCATAAAGCTTAAATTAGTAATAGCATCTGCTATATCAATCTACCATTCAACCAACTTAAGAATTCGCTAACCTAATGGTTAATAATTTCTATACTACTCTACCTGTCAAAGGTACAATAATCTCTATTTTGCAATACAATGGTGCACCTCAATTGGCCGCGTGTGCACTTCTCCTGAGATGAATAGCTTGCATCGAACCAACATTTTCAACAAACATGGAAGTCAAATAACGCAGGACCAATAGCGCTTCTTTGGGGTATCAATCGATATGCCTCCACTTCTGAGATCGGAAAAAAATGGCTCAAATGTTAAAAACCAAAAGAGAAAATGTAACAAACTACATCAGAGTGGAAGAACAGCAGAAGACAAATGCAGAATCAGATATCACTCTAAATCAGTAGTGAAACAGTTTACCCTAGCACAACTGTAAAGACTAATAGTTATATGACGGTGTTTGATAGGATAATTTTACCTTTCGTAGTGGGATAGGTATAGAAGTTGAAGTATCCCATGAAAGGAAACATGATTACATGATTAAAGGGCAGAAGGCATTATAAAGAGGTTTAGAATTGATCTGAAAGGCCAGTTTATAATGTAAACTTGAGAGGTATTTACCAGTCTAAGAAGCAAGAAACTTAAAGTTAACAACTTAAAACAACAGGTTGTCTGGGTTTGCCCATATAAATAGACATACAAGGAATGGTTAGATACAACACATGAAAAACCGTTAGAAGGACATTTGCATGGAAGATGAAGGAGAATATGGGTTAGGGCTGCTAGAAGAATTACCTCATTCAATAAAGATTAAAGTCGGATCTCAATTATATAACATAGCAAGTGGAAGTAGACGAATCTTCAGTTATGTTGCAATGTCATCATAGTTGTTGGGATATGGTGCACAGGGAAGAAATGAGGAAGAAGAAGGGCCAAAAATGCATGAGACAGGTAATTGACATAGGAAATGGGGCCCAACTGGCGTTCAGAAACACATCAAAGGGAAGAAATTTAAATTAGAGATGAAGAAGAGGAGGTAGTCATGATGTGGGAGTGGGAGGGGGGCAGGCTGAGCAATTAAGAATAAGAAACAGAATGGGAAGGACAAGCTAGCAATTACTGAGCTTCAGTCTCTGTTAGCCTATGGGAGGGGAGTGGCCTACAGTATCAATTCGCTTAAAGTACGAAAAAGTCTCAAATGAAGATGTTTGGAACATGATACATCATAAATTTTCCATTTCAAGTTGGAAAACAGTTCCAAATGTTATAAATACCAAAATTTCAAAACAATCAAGATACTAATCAATTATTATTTTTGAACACGGAGAAAAAATATTATGACAACTAGTTTACACCTTGTATAGGAGAATTTGTCCACTTTTTGCAACCAATTATATTAATTATTAGAAAAATAATAGGGAGCAGAAAGGCGGATTCTTTTACCTTCAAAATGAGAGCCAAGAGGAAAATGCCACCAACGGAAACATCATCAACAAGCCAGAGTTCACCCAGGTATCTAGACCCTTAACCTTTCTCATTTTCTCATCCACTGAATACCAAAAATGTGTGAAAGGACAAGAATCTTGTGGATCCTGTAGCATTCATTCCTAATCAAACTTTGTTTTCTTCTAAGTGGGATTGGCGATAACCCGATAAATTTTCAACAGAAGAGCTTACAAAGAGTGTGGCAATGAACACTACCTCAATATTTGAGTCACTAGTTGGACACTGCACATCCGAACTTGCTAGTGTTCATCGTATGTCTTGGTGGATTTCCCAAGAGGCATCTTTAATGTGGACTTTGTGGAATCTTTACCAGAGAACGCTTTATAAGCAGAATCAGTGTGTATCGTCTCCATGACTGAACCGAAAAAGTTTGTCACTGGTACCTATCAAAGTCAGAGATTGCTCGTTTCACTTTCACATAACAACATCAGCAGTCTAATTAGTTTGTTGGATGACAGAAACAAATTAGGTAATCGTTTTCAGAGTACCATTTCAGTTAATCATCTAATTTAGGACAGCTTAACGGATACTTGACTGTCTCATTCTGCTGTTTCAATTTGAACATAAAAAGGGAAAAAACATTCACAAAATTGTGCTATTTTGGACCTCTTTTCGCACTTCTTTTATTATTTTTACTTCACTTCTGCATACTAAAGCATGTTATTGACACTAGTTTGTGCTCATGGTAAGCAGTTACAAGCCCTCTTGGTAGGTAACTAAAAGAACTGAAGTGCACTGTATTTTAGATGAAGATGGGGTCCTATTAAATTAGCTCTTTTACAATTATTTTGATAATTTCTTCTACTACTACTAATTTATCATGCAAGTCAAATTAAGATCTTCAGCTTCTTAACCGATCAACTGTACATAAAGTGGGATCTAAGAACTGCAACTTTTCCTTTTATTTTATCCTACCTATCTCCACTATCTTTTACTTTTCTCTTTTTTGGTTTTCATGGAGTTCTTCTTTCCGTGTATTTCCTTTTTCTTCGAGAGAGTTGAGGTTGGGGGAGGGCAGGGTTGCATGTTACAAGGAACAAACATAAAGTCGTACCTCTTCTAGCTGACGAGGGTATAGATCTGTTCGATAATATGCAGTTGACATCAGCATATTTGGATTATATGAACTTGTGAGAAAGCACGGGAAAAAAATAATAATTGATATTAAATATGAAACAATGAGCCCTATATATATACACATAACCTATCCTACTCCTAATACACATCGGATTAGGGTTATTTTACTACTATTTACATACTTTAACCCTCCCCTCAAGCTTGTGCATATAAATCATATGTTCCCAGCTTGTTACATATGTAGTTAATATGAGGACCAGTGAGAGAATTGGTGAAAATGTCTGCAAGCTGATCATTTGACTTTACAAATTTTGTAGCAATATCTCCCGAGAGTATCTTTTCTCTGACAAAGTGACAGTCAATCTCAATATGCTTAGTTCTCTCATGGAACACTGGATTTGACGCAATATGAAGAGCAGCTTGATTATCACACACAAGTCCCATCTGACTAACATCACCAAATTTCAGCTCTTTGAGCAACTGTTTGATCCAAGCTAGCTCACATGTTGCCATAGCCATTGCTCGATATTCTGCTTCTGCACTAGACTGAGCAACCACATTCTGTTTCTTGCTTTTCCAAGATACCAAATTTACTCCTACTAAGACACAATATCCAGGAGTAAAACGTCTGTCAGAAGGCGATTCTGCCCAATCAGCATCGGAGTATCCAACAATCTGCTCATGGCCTCGATCCTCAAACAATAAATCTTTACTTGGAGTTAATTTTATATACCGAAGAATGCGAACAACTGCATCCCAATGACTATCACACGGAGAACCCATAAACTGGCTCACAACACTCACAGGAAAGGAAATGTCAGGTCTTGTCACTGTAAGATAATTTAATTTACCAACTAACCGCCTATATCTTGCCGGATCGTTAAGAGGCTCCCCCTGTCCTGGAAGAAGTTTAGAATTCGGATCCATCGGAGTGTCAACAGGTTTACAACCTGTTATTCCTGTCTCCTCAAGAATATCTAAGGCATACTTCTATTGTGAGATCACAATACCTGAGCTAAACTGTGCGACCTCAATACCCAGAAAATACTTTAGTGTGCCCAGATCCTTAGTCTGATAGTGTTGAAAGAGATGTTGCTTCAATTTAGTAATACCATCCTGGTCATTGCCGGTAATAACAATGTCGTCAACATAGACCACCAGATAAATACAGAGACTCGAATCAGAATGCCGATAGAATACAGAGTGATCAGCTTCACCCCGAGTCATGCCAAAGTCCTGGATAACAGTGCTAAACTTACCAAACCAGGCTCGAGGAGACTGCTTTAGACCATAAAGTGACCGGCGCAAGCGACATACAAGGCCACGAGACTCCCCCTGAGCAATAAACATAGGTGGTAGCTCCATATACACTTCATCCTCAAGGTCACCGTGTAAAAACACATTTTTAATGTCCAGCTGATACAGGGGCCAATGGCGAACAGCAGCCATGGATAGAAAAAGGCGGACGGATGCTATCTTAGCCACGGGAGAGAAGGTATCACTGTAATCAAGCCTAAATATCTGAGTATATCCCTTGGCAACAAGACGAGCCTTAAGACGATCAACCTTACCATCTGGACCAACCTTGACTGCATACACCCAACGACAACCAACAGTAGATCTACCTGAAGGAAGAGGGACGAGCTCCCAAGTACCACTCGTATGTAAAGCAGACATCTCGTCAATCATAGCCTGTCGCCACCCTGGATGAGACAATGCTTCACCTGTAGACTTAGGGATGGAAACAGAGGACAAAGAAGATAGAAAAGCATAATAGGGTGATGACAAACGATGATAACTTAAACCGATATAATGGGGATTAGGATTAAGGGTGCTCCGTATACCTTTCCGAAGTGCAATCGGAAGAGACAAGTCCGCAGTAGGAGCAGGGTCAGGTGCAGAACGTGAATCAACCGGGCCGGATGCTGGGCGAGGACGACGATGATATGTCAAGCGTGGAGTGTCTGTTGCAGGGAGTCTAGGAGGAGCCACACTAGACTCTCCAACGGTTGGAATGGGTAAGACTTCTTTAGCTGAAGGTGAATGAGGAGATATAGTAGACTCCCTAAAGGCCGGTATAGGTAAAACCTCAGATATATCAAGATGGGCAGAATGGTCAAAGAGGTAAAGAAAGGTTTAGACTCAAAAAATGTGACATCGGCTGACATAAGGTACCTATGAAGATCAGGTGAATAACAACGATAGCCCTTCTGGGCACGAGAATAACCAAGGAAGATACACTTGACAGCACGAGGAGCTAACTTATCTTTCCCAGGGCTAAGTTATGAACGAAACAAGTGCTCCCAAAAACACGAGGGGGAACAGAGTATAAGGGTGACTGGGGAAACAATAGATGGGAGATGAAGGCATCTGATTAACCAAATAATAAGATGTGAGAACTGTATCGCTCCAAAAACGCAGCGGAACATGAGATTCAATGAGAAGTATGCGAGCAGTCTCAATAATGTGCCTATTCTTTCTCTCTGCAACCCTATTTTGCTGAGGGGTATAAGGACAAGGGGTCTGATGAATAATTCCGTGAGAAGTCATATACTGCTGAAATTGAGAGGATAACTATTCTAAGGCATTATCACTGCGAAAAGTGCAAATAGAAACAACAAATTGATTTTTAATTTCAGCACAAAAATTCTGGAATATAGAAAACAACTCAGAACGACCTTTCATTAAGAAGATCAAAGTACATCTTGAATGATCATCAATGAAACTAACAAAATAACGAAACCCCAAGGTTGAACTGACTCTACTAGGACCCCATATATCTGAATGAACTAAAGAAAAAACAGACACTGTATGACTCTCAATACTACGAGGAAAGGAGGCGCGGGTATGTTTCCCGAGCTGACATGACTCACACTCTAATGTGGATAAACTAGACAAACTAGACACCATTTTCTGAAGTTTGGACAAGCTAAGATGTCCTAAACGACTGTGAAGTAGGTCTGGAGGATCTGCAACTAGACAGGCTTTGGAGGATGTTAGTGAGTTAAGGTAGTAGAGTGCTTCTGATTCAGGTCCTGTTCCAATCGTCTGTCCCGTACTGCGGTCCTGCATAATAAAAGAATCATCAATAAAATATATACCACAATGGAGGTCACGAGTCAAACGACTAACAGATGCAAGATTAAAAGGACAGCCAGGGACATAAAGAACAGAATCTAGAGTGAAAGAGGGTAGAGGATTCGCTTGTCCAACTCCTTTTGCTTTAGTTTGAGACCCATTAGCTAAAGTAATGTTGGGAAGGAACTGTGAATACGCAATATATGACTAAAAGGGATTTATTACCAGAGATATGATCAGAAGCAGCTGAGTCCACAACCCATTGTTCAAGAGGACTAGACTGGGAAACACAAGCAAAAGAATTACCAGCAACAGAAGTATCAGTCTGAGCAACAGAGGATACTTGTGGAGATGTCTGCTTACTTGCTCGATATTTAAGGAACTCATTATACTCCCCTTCAGATACAGAAAATCTCTGGTTACCTGTAGTCTCGGTCTGAGCAAGACGGTGAACCTGAGACCTTATGGTTCTATTCCCACTTTATTGACCACTTAGCTACACTCTTCGATGCCATAGACACATCATTTTTATGGGCATAATACAACACAGGGAGAACTACACCAAAAAGCTAGCTATTGCGATGGGGCTATATAAACCCTACATCAACACAACTATTGAGGTGGAAGAGCCCTAGGTTATATAAAACCCCCCATCAACACAATGCAATACTTTTGATGTGGAGCTCAAGTCTCATACCCTCAAATGGATCGTAACATGGGTATACATCCAAATTCAATGTAAGATCATAAATGCACAAAGTTGATTTAAAAGCTCATTACAAAATGAATTATTCGAATAAAATGACCAATCAACTATGCCTCAATTCAATTTTCCACTAGTCGTGTACTACGTTAAAGTGATCATAAGCTAATTCACGAGGGTTCTTCAAGTTCAAGTACCCTAATTTCCCTCCCAGCCTAAATCCAGCACAAATCTGTCAATAAATTGCTAAAAATTAGCTCTAAAAGCAAAAATTACCAGAAACGAGAAGTGCACACCAAACAGCCCAATTGTTCGTATGCATCGCAGATGAAGTTGATGCCATCCCACTGCAAAGGTAAGTAAAAAACAGACGAAACCACAATAGAAATGTGGATTTCAATTTCAACTACAGCTCATACTTCCATCTCTCTATTGCTAATTTCTCTTTGTTCACCTTTTGGTGGAATTGTTGATTCTGAAAGAGGAGAGATTGGCTTTTTGTGAAATAAATTTTGAGATTCCAAGCTTGCGTGTTACTTACGCTTTGTTTGCATTAACCATTGTTTTATACTAATGTATTCTATTGTAATATACGATATTCTATTATATTATTTTTATGAATATAATATTATAGAGATTATATTATTTATTATTGTGAAATTAATATTTTGTTAGTTGGTTTTATTCTATTGTATTATACCGTAACTAACTGATATATTTATTAAAATAATCTCAATTATTTTAAATTTAATTAATAGAATAAGTTAATAACTTAAAAACATTAATAAGTACTCTTTGCACACTTGAAAATAACAAATATTATATAACTAACTTGAGATAAAGTAATTAAAATTAAAATTAAAAATCAAAGTAGAAGAAAGAATGAAACAGAAGGAAGATAAAACATATACCTCACATTGGAGTTGGAAGTGCAGAAGGAAAAAATAGACGAAACGTAGATTACAGGTTAAAGTTAAAATAAAAATAAAAATAAAAATAAAAGTAAAGTGTAATTAGAATTATAAGGTAATAAATTAAGACATACTTTGGAGAGACTCTTGGGGAGACTCGAACTCACAACCTCTCGGTCTTTTTTTGAAGTTTATTTTTGAGCGTACACCCAAGTTACGCTAGCTCAAGTCTTTTTAAAACCCAAAAATGTTGAAATTCATTTTTGAGCATACACCCAAGTCTCATATGTAATTAGAATTATAAGGTAATAAGTTAAGACATACTTTGAAGTTTTTATTTTTACCTTATAATAAAAACGATATGGTGCCTGCTGCAAACTTCGCAATTGCGAGCTTCGCATTTGCAAAGAAGACTTCGCATTTGTGAGCAGGGGCTCGGAGTGGACTTTCGCATTTGTGAGATCTGAGGTCGCATTTGAGATCCCCTCAGGTTCGCATTTGCAAACATGTTATTTGTATTCGTGAGGGCATCATGAATGTGGAGACTTCGCACTTTCGAAGATTTACTCACATTTACTGGGTTCGTAATTGCGAATCCCATGCCGTGATAACGATATCTACGCCTGATTAAAATCTAAGTTATACGGGATTTTCCTCACTCTCTCAGTCTTTTTTCCAATTATCCAATCTCCTTTTTCCTGTCTCAGAAGATGATATTTGTTTTGGACATAGAATTTCTTTAATTTTTTTCCCGTTGCAGTCTTTTCATTTCTGTTAGAATATATAAATAATAGTAAAATAACCCTAATCCAATGTGTATTAGGAGTAGGATAGGTTATGTGTATATATATATGGCTCATTGTATCATGTTTAATATGAATTATTATTTTTCTCCCGTGCTTTCTCACATGGTATCAGAGCTACAGTGAGAATATTATAGTTGTGCGTCATTCCAGCAACTTCTGGGAAGAAAGACCTCGTCGCCGTGCAATTTTTCGGCTACTTAAGAGGCTGTCCGTAACTAAATTACTTTTTTTGTTGGTGTTGTGCAAAATCCGAGACCACCACAAGGTTCGGAAGAGAATTCCGACTAACCCCAGAAAAAAACACCGGAAAAGAACCCCCACGCGCCGCCACGCGCCCGCCGGAGTTCTGCCGCCGCCGGCGCGTCTGTCCCACGCACCGTCACGTGAGACACCTTCCGGACAGAATTTCAAAAAATTCCTTCAGGACAGTCTGATCGTCCTCGAATTCCGAGCCTATCCATATTTTTATTTTTCAATTCCGACAACCTTGTTTTTTTTTCCGGCAGCTACAGTGTTTTCAGTTTCCAGTTTTCAGTTTCCGTTTCCGGCAGCTACAATGATTCCAGTTTTCCAGCAGCTACAGTGTTTCCAATTTCTAATTTTCAGTTTCTTTCATCTGTTTCAGCGAGTTTTCAGTTGGTTCTTTCTGATTATTTGGTGATAACCCAACAATGTCTTTGGGACTCGATGTTTTCGGATCTAGAAACCCTGGTTCTGGCAGTTTCAGTGTTATGATTACCTCAGAACCTTTAATGGGATGTTCAAACTACCTAGCTTGGGCTTCGTCTGTCGAGTTGTGGTGTAAAGGTCAAGGTGTTCATGATCATCTAATCAAGGAGTCTAGTGAAGGAGATGAAAAAGCCAAAGCACATTGGGAGAAGATCGATGCTCAATTATGCAGTATTTTGTGGCGATCTATTGATTCCAAGTTGATGCCCTTATTTCGGACCAAAATCCGATTATCCATTCACCCTCGAGCATGGTTATATAATTTAGTTCAAAATCCGACCTCAATTTGTGGTCTAAATTTCAATTTTTCAAAAATTTATAATTCTATCCAAATCCCCAATTTCTACCATGAAAATACTAGATTTTAGGTTGAAATTTTATGAAATGCAATGGGCAATTGAAAGAAAATAGGTTAGAATCACTAACCAACGAATTGTGGAAGAAGAGCTCTTGAAAAAATTGCCTCTAAGTTTCTAGGTTTAAAGAATTTCTGGTTTGGACCAAGCGGGCCCGAGAGTTGACTTTTTCAATAATGACATAATTTAACTTTATTCATTTGTAGGTAGTTATTAAGGCGGTAATTTGCTAGATTTGATTGGCTCGGTGGCTTGTTCCAAAGTCAAAGCTGTGGTTTAGCTTTGAGTTAATTTTTGAAGTGAGGTAAGTGTCGTGGTTAACCTTGACTTGAAGGATTAAGACTTGTTTGCCTATTTACTACTTGTTTATGTTGGGTACAATGTATATGTGAGGTGGCAAGTACTTATGCGTTGTTGTTGATTTAAAGCATACGGGTGGGCTTGTTACTTGTAATTTACTTCTTTCTTTGATCATGATATCCATGCTTAAACTAGTTATTTAATAAGTTGATCATTCTTTCCCGCATTTATGCTCTATCTATGATAACAGACTATTGTTTATGAAGTTAAGGTAGGTATTATTAAGGTTTTTCTTGCTTATTCTATATTCCTATTATTATATGTTCATTGTTACATGGTATGAGAGAGTGTTAAAGTACGAAGGGTGATGTTGTGTCGTATTTGAGAGTTAATGCATGAAGAGTGATGTCGTGTCGTATCTGTCGTTTCATGACAAAATCGAGAGTCAATGCACAAAGGGTGATGCCGTGCCGAATTTATCATTTTATAGAGAGATTGAGAGTAAAAGCACGAAGGATGATGTCGTGCCATTATTACTTCTTCATGGTGTGGTTGAGAGTAAAAATACGAAAGGTGATGTCGTGCAATTTTATTCATTGTGTTTATTCGTTTTATTGGTTGAACATTTATTGACTGTTTCTTATTACTATTCCCCATTGTAATTACAATATCTTGTACCCATTTTGCATGTCCCCTCCCAATAGTACATGTTAATCGTTTATTTGTCGTTATGTTGTATGCATATCTTTATCCGTATAAGTTTAATTACGTGGGTATCCTGTCATAGCTACACTCTGTACTGGTCCTAGTTGTCCGTGATGCGTATCAACTCGGATTGGCATTTGGAGACTCGAGGTAGAACTGCTGGCGTACGCAGACCCTGAAGTTTCCTTCCTCTTTCCTTATTTCACTATTCATCTCATTCGATATAGTTGTATTTATTTCAGAATCTATTTGTAGAATTTCTAGAAACTCATGTACTTGTGACTCCAGATTTGGGTTGGTCTAGATATTTGATTATTATGCTATTTCGTATTTTATTTTGAACTTCATTTCTGTTTAATTGGTTAAATTGTTCGAATTGGTTAAAATTGGTAAAGAATTACTCTAACATTGGTTTGCCTAGCAAGTGATATATTAGGCGTCATCTCGATCCCGAAGGTGGGAATTCCATATTATGACAAGTTGGTATCAGAGCACTAGGTTACCTAGGTCTCACGAGTCACGTGTAGGCTTAGTAGAGTTTGGAGGACCGGTACGGAGACATCTGTACTTATCTTCCATAGGCTATGAAGTTTAGGAACAAATTTAACTTATATTCTTCTCTGTCGTGTGATTTTATTATCTCATTGACATTTGAACTCTTCTACTCTTGTTCTCTCGAAGATGGCGAGAATACGTACTGAATTTTCATTTGAACAGCAGCCAGAGCCCCCAGTGGCAGCTCCTACTAGGGGCAGAAGACGAGGCTGAGGTTGCGCAGAGGCAGATACAGAGGCAGAGCTTAGCCTAGAGCTCGAGCAGTAGCACCAACAGTGGAGCCTCAGGTGAATATGAGGAGGTTCCAGCTTATATTGTACTTGTAGGACAAGCTCAGGTCCCGGAGGGATTCATTGCCACCCCTGTACTTCGGGACGCTCTAGTCCATTTGATGGTCCTTATGGAGAGTGTGGACCAGGCCAGTACATTTCATGTGGCGCCATCCATCTTTTAGGTGGGGAGAGGAGCACATACTCCTACTACTCACACTCCGGAGCAGATGACTCCCCAGTATCAGACACAGCAGCCCAGCCAGCTGGGGTAGTTTATCCAGTTGTTGCGGTAAAGGCCAATGATAGGCCCACCATGTCTTCTAAGGGATTATTGACATTGGACAAGTTTACAAAGATCTTCCTAGTTCACTTCAGCGGTGCACCTTTTGGGGATCTACAGGATTTTCTTAACCGTTGTCATGAGGTGCTGCAGAACACGAGGATAGTTGAGACCAATAGAGTCGATTTTGCTATGTTTCAGATGACATGTTCCGCTAGGAGGTGGTGGAAGGATTTTCTATCGACCAGACCATCTGGGTCGCCTGCTCTTACTTCGGACCGGTTCTCTCATCTATTCCTAGAGAAGTTCCTCCCAATCAAACTAAGAGAATATTACCGCATATAGTTTGAGCGCCTCCAGTTGTTACTCAGTACAAGACCCATTTTGTGGATCTAGCCCATCATGATATTCTTTTGCTTTCTACCGAGAGAGAGAGAGAGAGTGTGTGAGGATGCGGAGGGTTATTGATGGACTCACTCACCCTGTCAGGCTACATATGGCCAAGGAGGGGGATGGGGGTGAGATTGTCTTTCAGACGGCTGCTAATGTTGCCAGGTGGATCGAGATGGTTCTTGTGCAGGAGAGAGGGTAAGGGTCTGAGAAGAGGCCTCGTCATTTGGTGGGTTTAGTGGTGCCTTGTGTGGAGGCAGGGGTATTTTTTATAGAGGCCATCCTCCTAGGTCATTTTATTCATCGTTCCAGGCATCACACAGTTCTTCAGGTAGTCGCGGCCCTCATATGTCTCATTCCAACCAGCTAGCCTATAGTGTACCACCATCTCCTATTAGTGCACCTCCGCTCCAGAGTTTTCAGAGTGATTACTCAGGTCGGCTGTAGACATGTAATTTTGACCATTTCTGTAAAATTATAATTTTTAGTGCTTATATATTAGTTTTAGGTCTAATAGTACTATTTTCACTATCTCCTTAACTTTTTGACTTTATTAATCTTAAAAATAAAATTACAAAAATATTTTATTTTATTTATCTAATTGATATTTTATCTAGTTACTTTTAAATTATCTTACTTTTCATAAAATTTAAAATACAAAAAATAGTATTAATATTTATGTTTACGTAGTTCAGTTTTAAAGTTGTAGGCTTTAGTATATACTGACTAATATTTAAATTTTGCTGATATAATTACTTTTTTCCCCCCCCCCCCCCCCCCCTCCCCAATATTTCTTTCTTTTCTTAGATTAGTATTTTTGTGAAGCTATTTTAATTTATCCTTAAAAAGAAATATAGAAAACAAACAAACGAAAGAAAACGAAAAGGAAAAGAAAACGAAAAGAGTAATAGCAAAAATAAAAAAGCCAAAGTGGTAATTTCCTTTTTTTAACTTCACTAAAATCTTTAGCATATTTTTATTTATTTATTTTGTTTACTTCTTATCCACTAAGTGTGGCTTTTTAAAATTTTTTTTATTTCTATTTCCACCTCTATTGACACTACCAACAACACTTGTTCTACCATGAAAACTAACCAAAGACTCACATGTTCACATAAGTTTCTTCTTCATTTTTCCCAAACCACTTGAAATAGAAACCTGAACACAGATCCACAAGCCCGTCATCCCTATTTTCATAGCGTTGTTCCATAAAAAATCAATGGCGCCATTGTGAACAAGAAACCCTTTAACCTCATAAACTAGCATACACTTCTTAGATCTCATATCTTTAACCAGTAGTTATTCTACTGGTGATTCAAAATTTGGTTAGCTTCCCAAGTCGAGCAAGGTTTCCGACGAACTTTTCGATTCTTCGAGGTTTCCTATTCGTGGCTCTTGGTCAATAGCGTTTCTAGTTTAGTTGAGGTCCGTTCTAGCTTTCGTCGCTCGCTTTTCATTCTTGTGCTGCCAAACAATTGGGTTTAAAGATCCAATCCCTTTTCTCTTCCCGTAAATCCCTTAATTTTATTATGTGATTTTTGTTGATATGCTTCTGATGATGTTCTCTTCTTAAAGTAATATGAAGTTTCTGTATGTGTCATTATCGAAAATTCGAGGCTTATCTTATTTAACGTGATTTGATTTGTATTGTCTCTTGTGAAAAAGCAAACTAATGAGTTAAGATTGCATCAAAGGGGCTGTGTGATTTGTTATTGAAAGAAAACAAAGTTGGATAAATATGACATGTACATAATATTTCTGTTTCGTTATTACTAGTCTTTTATTAACAGCTAGCAACATATTTTAGGCTGACCACTTAGGTAGGAAATATTAGGATGTTTCATTAGTTTTTGAGGGGAGAGATCATTTTCATAATTAAATTTATCCGAGAAATACCCCGAAGAACTTATAAATATTTTTAATTCGGGAATGCCCCGTAATATATGTATTTGGAGGTCTTAACGAGCATCGTGAAGAAGTCATAGCATAGGTTAGTTTAGAATTTTCCTCTTCTTTTCTTTTTATTTTCTTTTATAAGGAGGGAACAATCTCGAGCCTCTTTGGTATTTATTCTCGCTTTAAGGGTAAAATTGTCATTTGGCTGACTAATGTTTGTTGGGTACTAATGAGAAGAAAAGAGGGTGAAATACAAAAATGAAGCAAGTAAAGCCCACTTTTATTTTTTTTCATAGTTTTTTTTTTAAAACAAACAAAAAAATGGAAAATGAAAAAAAAAACTCGATAAAGATTTTACACTTCACGCTATTTTTACAAAAATAAAAAAAGAAGCAACTCACAAGTCTAATTGACCCTTTTGTAAGTATTTTCAATATTGACCAATCTTTCCGAACTATGCAAACTTGATTCTCGTCTTTCGGGATGGGATACGTAGACAACCCATGTAGGATCCAGTCTTACTAGTGAGTTTTAGGTTCTTATCTTCGAGGGTCGTAGCCAAATCTTGCATGTCTAGCCACGTTTGGCCACATTGGTCATTTTACAAAATAGGGATATTTTCTTAAAATGGCTTGTTATCCTATGTCTTAGAGCCCTAAGTCCACAACCATGTGTTCTCTTTGTTTAAGGTCCATTCTTCTTAAATCTGTGCACTTAGCCATATTTCACTACATAGGCTATTTCTACAAAGTACGGTCATTTGTGCAAAATAATCTTAGATACCGTGATTCCCGAGAGTTTAGGGGTCATATGGGCCTTTTTGAGATATGTTTCCATATCTTAGTGCTCATCTTTGCTAAGTTTGCATTTCTAATCACATTTAGGCCACGCATGTCATTTTACAAAGATAGCATCTCTCGTGCTTTGCATGGACCAATAAGAAGAATTATGGCCTCACATAGAGTCTCGAGTCACAAACTCCATTCGGTCTTATTTTTCTCATTGAGGTATTGTTGCATTTGCTAGAGTTTGAGCATTACATACACTCCATGACCATTGTTGCGTATAATTTTAATCCTGTAGTGGATCAATTCCAACCCAACCTAGACCGTTGCCTTCAGGAGCTGTTTGAGGAGACTTTATATTTTGAGTCTATTTTATATTTTCTTTTACTTTTTAGTCTTGTACAATATTATCAAGTCTTTTAGATGGTGTTAGAGTCTGTCATAGTCTAGTTGAGTTCATCGAGGCTTTTGTTAAGATACTTCCTACTTTGTATTGAAAACAAAAAAAAATTAAATGAAAAATCAAAAAAGATTTTTGGTTTTAGTTTATTTTGTCCATTACTTTTTCAGAACTACGCTTGGTCTAATTCATGTGAAACATGATACATAGACAACCTACATAGGGTTCGATTGAATTGTTTTTGAAACTAAAAAAGAAAAAAAAAGAGATGACGTTATAGGATGCGATAAATGAGAGGAACAAAAAGAAAGAAAAAGAGAAGAA
The DNA here is from genome assembly GCA_034376525.1 of Nicotiana benthamiana. Taxonomy (NCBI): domain Eukaryota; kingdom Viridiplantae; phylum Streptophyta; class Magnoliopsida; order Solanales; family Solanaceae; genus Nicotiana; species Nicotiana benthamiana. The sequence continues at coordinate 97,774,936 of CM067330.1, forward strand.
AGAAAATGAGCAAACCAAGGAGCACAAGACAAAAAATAAAGAGGAAAAGGGGCAATAGAGTGAACTTAGAGTGATGCCAATATGATCTTCTCACCCTCGAAGTAATTCTAGATACAATATTTGTGACTAGGTACATTGCACATAATATGAGATTATCTTATGTTAAATGTCCTAACGCTAATATGATGACTTCATTTTGTTCCCCTTTGTTATCTTCATTATAGCAAAAGGTTGGTTGGTTGTTAGTTCTTAAACTATGACTCTTCCCACGACATAAAGCTGAAAGGTAATGGCAGATGACAATGGAATTGAGTTTATTGATATTGATGCCCAAAAACAATTGGTTGAACAAGATAATGGGTTGGGTGATGAGGTAAGGTGTTAAGATAACACATGGCGGACATGCATAAGGTTTGGATGACTGAGAAGGCACCACCCCGCCACCATATAAATTTCTAGATGCTACCTGTCGCGCCCCCTTTTTTCCTCAGCAGAAATTGCTGTGTGACATTTTTACATAGGACAACTCGCTCCTTTTGGGAACTAGGTTTTGCATTTAAAGATTCGCCACCTAATGATTTATGGTGTATCAAGAAACCATGAGGTTCTATTCTAAGTTCCATTTGAATAACCAGAGATTAGATGAGGGCTTGAATTATCCCAAGGGAAAGGTGTTAAGCACCCTCCAGGATCCACTAGTGTGGTTCCCGACCAGACATTTATTGTGAATTTGAAACGCAATTAACATACAAACAGATAAGGCTCAAATAAGAGGGGATTTAATACACAACTGGTTTGAAAGTAAACAAAGTTTGAAGGAACGATTAAAAGAGCTGATTTTAAGCAGGAATGCTATTAACAAAAAATGGAAGAAAGGAAGGGGGTTCCTAGGTTTATATTTAATATAGATCACATCAATGCAATACCCGATAATCACTACTCAAGAGAGGGGATACACGTGGTATTAGCGGACTGGTCATCATATCCATATCTACACTTTCCCTCCCCGTTTAAGGTATTAAAGAACGAATTGGTTTCGATTACTATTGCATGCTATTACCTATCCCATTCTTATCGGTCTCAGAGGTACTTAGGACTATTATTACTAAAGGGAAGGGATATTAGGCTATTGGTTTTAAAGGATAATAATCTAAGGCGACATACAAAAATACATACTGCATTTTGGAGAAACATATAAACAGCTAAAGGCTCAAATACACCTCCTTAAACAAAAGAACATAACTAGCATGACTTACACATACTTTTTTTAGGTCTGATTGAAATACTAAAGATGAGGGGAGTTGGATTCAGAGTCAGATTCATAAGATACCTTAGATAAAAAGCTCAAATCAGGCCTGCCTACTGGTTGGAGCAGTTACTAGTTAACACAGGCGAATTCAGTTTTATTATTATTACTCTGAGGCTTGCCTAAGTGTTTAAACGGGGTCCTATAGGCATGATATCTACTTAATTAAGAATGCAGTGAAACAATAATACCTCAAAATGATTTGTTTGAAATCCAATATGCATGCTTGCTAAACTTCGTTAAGTAAGGAAATTAGATTGTTTAAAACTAATTCAAAATGGGATGATTTTAAAACAGACCAATTTCAGAATATGCAGGTGATGGCATCTACTAATGCTGATTTAAACCCTATGATCATGATGTCTAACATTGAGTGTGAATTGAAAGAATAATATTTATTTAAGAACCCCTATAGGCATGATTTCTATGTGTTACTGATTTCACCATTACGAACATGACATTTATTTTAACCGTTTAGAACCTAAAACATGATATCTAAGTGTCATGCAAAATTTTAAATACGTCATATTGGCAGATTATCTAGGCGTGGCATTGATTATAAAGAAATTGAGATAAACCCTATAGGCATGGTGTCTAAAAATGCAGAATTGAACACAAAGAAGTTAAATAGTCCAATAGGCAGGTTATCTAGGTGAAACATTGATCATGAATAAATTGAGATAAACCCTACAGGCATGGTGTCCAAAAATGCAGAATTGAACACAAAGAACTTAAATAGTCTTATAGGCAGGTTTTCCTACCCTTGAGCATACATGATCACCCCAACCGTTTTTCACTAGTCATCCCCAAATGTTTATTACAGATTATACAAACCATGATACTGAATTACATTAGAAAGAATGAAAGAAAAAGCTACAACCATAGGAAAGCCTGATTTGTCTTCCTATCTGAGATATGCAATGAACTGTATTATTGCCAATGCCATTGATTTCAAAGCCTTTCTCAGACCTGGGGGTGTTAGAGATCCCTAAGGGCCTCAATAGGACCTCGGGTAGTGCTCACACCCAAGTTACATAACCAGAATATAGATGGGCGCAGTGTGGAAATGCCAGCCCTCATGTGTCCAAGTTTAGAGGGAGCTCTTCGGGCCCATGGCAAGATTCACATGAGGAGGGCAGAACTAAAGTCTACGAAGAGAGTTAAAATGCAGAAATAGAGTTTCAAGAGCTGAGGGAATGAAGGAGGGGGATAAGGTGCTGGGAGACAATCATCAACATTTCAGGGAGTTAATAACTTCACACAAAGGGGGCAGGGGATTGAGAATCCACTGCGAGGAGCTTTCACACTTAAGTATGGGTCAACTTTGGGCATGTGCAAAAATAGGAAGTGCTGACATGCCTGTAAATTAACCAGAATACACAACATATAAGAGAAACATGGAGGTTATGATCCTATGAGGATCAAGTTTGGGTCATGCGTATCAATTACCAATGTTGTCATGCCCCAAACCGGCCACAAGTATCAAGCACATTGGGGTAGGGATTTAGGATTCACATGTCATAATGCATTGATCCATAACAGGAGAAGGAAAATTACTGCATGCCAAATAATGGTATTAGGTTAAATACAATCAGCAGGCAGACAAGAATACAAGAAATAGTAAATAAGCATGTTGTTGTTGGTGTATAAAACTTAATTAGAACATACCAGTAAGAAATACAAATGCAGAAACTAAGCAAGTTTTGCCATAGCCTAGCCTTGGCTTTCAACCGATTAGGTAAGGCTACAATATAGTAATAACAGAGAAGAGAGAGAGGTTTAGTGTAGTGTGTGTGTTTGAACTCAAGTGTTTATGCCTTGTGTTCGTGTCCTTTTAAAGAAAGGAAGTACATGGTATTTATAGTTTTTTGAAAGCGAGTTAGAGAGAAGTGATGAGTCACAAACATGGAAACAATCATGATTCGGAATCAATTATACAAGTGATTCCCTTCAATTAAGGGAGCACTTGATTAACGAGCATTGACAGGTTTAAAACAAGGAAAGAAATCAATTTGTCACCAGGATGACAGTTGCCATAAGAGAAGTAGTAAAATATTTAGCTAGCAATTGAGTCTTCAGAGATACTCCAATTTTGGAAAGGATTCAGTGAATAAAAATAGAAAAAGAAATCAGTTAACTTTAATGGGCAAACGGAATCAGAATTTCACAAAGGAAAAGTTTGAAATTAGTCACAAGTTTGAAAATCAGTCAAAGAAGAAGACTCAACATATAAATAGGGTGCATAAACATTATACATGCGAGGCCAAGCCTGTTGGCAAAAGGAAATAGTATACAATAGTAGCAGTCAAAGAAAATTCAATAGATAGCAACATTCAAAGCATGATAATAAGTTGAATCGGTAGTGAAGAAACATAGAATACCAAAAGCATGTGAAAATCTCACAGTAGCAGGTGAGGAAAACCACTTTTGAAAGTTAGGGCTTCGATCATAATCCAGTTTTAGAGATGATAGAAACCCAGAATCAGAAGAATTATACAAAGGAATAAGGGTAAAGAACTTCAAATCGAGTTATGCACTTAAACTAATAGTCTCAGACCCAAAAACCAAAGGGTTTTCAGCAATAGAAGAATTTTAAAGGTGGATAAACAGACAAATCGGATAAAAAGCGAACACACATTCATCTAATGAACAGTCAAAGAAATTAGGTCTTTAACATGCGAACTCAGACTGATGGATAACTCGAGCAAACATAGAAACCTATGTCAAAAGTCAAACAAAAGTGTTTTTTTTTAAATAACTTAACAGAACTCTAATCGGAAAAATAAGGAGTTTTTGAAAGCAGAGTTTCAAAAGAAACTTCGAGAAAAACATTTAGAAGGTTAGATCAAACATAGATCTGAAATAGATCTAAAAGAAATCGAAAAGACTTTAGAGGTTACGGTTTCAAAAGAACCCCAGATGACGATAAAGGGTTTGAAAACCATCGATCTAATCGAGAGAGTCAAAAGTCTGACTCGACTACCCATGGTTGGCCAGGGAAAGGTCAGAGTCAACCCGAGAACAACAACGAACTAAAATCGAACAAGGTCTGGACCAAAATCTTTTAAGCTCTAGCCTCGAGACCATAAGAATCGCACACATAGAAGCCATGAGGGATGATACAGGTCTCCGATAACCTTGGAAGTCATAGATTTGAGAGGTATTAAGGCTGTAGTTTGATAGAATCGGCTAGGTTTGAGAGGATTTGAGAGATGATTGAGAGAGAAGAGGGTTTCAGAGGCAGCTATAGGTAAGAAATGGTTAGGGTATAGGGGTAGTTGGGAATTAATTTAGAAAAAGGTTAATATGAGCAGTTGATCTAAGCAATCAACGGCTGGGATCAAATGGGAATCCGGGCGGGTCGCTTAAAAGGGTCATGGGTTGATTTGAATGGGATTTAGGTTGGGGTAAAATTGGGTTTATTTGGGAGTCCAATTCCTGTAATTGAAATGCAATTGGGGTTAGATTTTAAATAGTCACTTTTTCCTTATTTATTTTATTAAATAACAAATTAATTACTAAACACTAATTAAAAGTAAGAAAATGATTTATAATTTATAATTAAAAATTTAAAAATACTGTACTTAATTTTTATAAACATAAACACAGTTAAATCTTAGAAGAGGCTAATATTGAAATTATATGTAATTTAGCTTATAAGGTATTAAATAAATTTGTAAAAATATGCAAAAACCATGTTAGTTATTTTGGCATAAATATGAGAATCCAACAACTGAATCATCAAAAATAATAATTTTGGAAATTATTATTGGATTCTTAGGGATAAAATAACACAATAAATTAATTTAAAAATTCTTTAAAATTAAGAAAAATAATAAAACACTTGGACATACTTATATATGCATGCATCTGCTATTTTGAAAGTAATTTGTATATTAAAAATATATAGGGAATATTGGGTATCAACAGCTGCCCCTCTTTACTTGGAATGGTGAAAGAGTTGTCAGGTAAGGTTATGATGGCCAATTTTGACTGAGTGAGATGATTCGAAGAAGTTTAGGCCATGCCTTGGCTTTAGAGCTACCTAGATATCCCTAGTTTTATAGCAATCAAGCCAGGTGTAGTTCAGAATCCGTCGGCAAAATATGCCGACGGGGACCTTCCAAGAACGGACACAATATTCAGGTCGGGATGAATGGTTAAGGTCTAATAGGACTGGGGGAACTGGAGCGGGTTCGCTCCTGCCAATATGTCTATTGCTCGTTGTTTTACCTGAAAATAAGTAATACAAGTATATATTGTACGTAAATTTAAACATGATGCAAATTTCCGTCAGACCATGAATGTTGTCTCTAGACAGTTAGGATAGCATCCTTAGACCATGATGTATTGGGCCATAAAGTGTTTAATAAAGGATTCATAGGCCATGAAATTATGCTCTCGGGCTATGAGGATGATTCCTCCAAACCATGATATCTTTGAATAGTGATATGCAAAAGATAAAAAGGGATCCTCAGGCCGTGGCATAGTGTCTCGGGCCATGAAGATGATGCCTCCGAAGATGATGCCTTTGGATAATTTAGTGATCTTTCAGCCTATGAGATGCAGTATTTGGTGATATTTCAGCCCATGCAATTTAGTAGGTGGCGATCTTTCAGCTATGCAAATGTCGATGGGTGATCTTTCAGCCATGCCAATGTAGATGTGTTGATCTTTCATCCATACAAATGTAGAGGTGGCGATCTTTCAGCCATGCAAATAAGGATAATTTGGCGATTTTTCTGCCCATGCATTGTAGAGGTGGCGATCTTTCAGCCATGCAAATGTAGAGGTGGTGATCTTTCAGCCATGTCAATGTAGAGGTGGCGATCTTTCAACCATGCAAATGTAGATGTGACGATCTTTCAACCATGCAAATAGAGATAATTTGGCAATCTTTCAGCCATGCAAATGAAGATAATTTGGCGATCTTTCAGCCCGTGCAATACAATAATTTGACGATCTTTCGACATGTGTAATGCAGTAGGTGGTGATCTTGAAACCATGAAAATTTAGATAAGGTGGCAATCTTTTGGCCATGCAAATGTAGATGGAGGTAGAGATTGACCTCAAAAGGCGGAATGGTAGCCTTATGCAATGCAGAAATGCATATGGAGACAATGTTTAGTCTCGAAAAGCAGAATGATAGCCTTATGTAATATAGAAAATGCAGATGGAGACAACGTTTAGTCTTGGAAGACAGAATGGTTGCCTTATGCAATGCAAAAAATGTTGATGAAGACATCACTTAGTCTCGGAAGACAAAATGGTAACCTTATGCAATATAGAAAATGCAGACTGAGACAACGTTTAGTCTCGAAAGGCAGAATGGTAGCCTTATGCAATGCAGAAAATGCAGATGGAGACAACATTTAGTTTCGAAAGGTGGAATGGTAGCTTTATGCAATGTAGAAAACTACAGATGGAGACAACATTTAGTCTCGAAAGGCAGAATGGTAGCCTTATACAATGAAGAAAAAATACATATGGAGATAATGTTTAGTCTCGGAAGGCAAAATGGTAGCCTTATACAAGAAATAAAATGGCAAATGGTAATAGAGCTTTCTTAGCTGATAGTAGATTATGATATTGTGACTGTTGGGAAAATTGTGCCTGTTGTAACACTTTTGTGTGTGGATAGAAAATGTGAATAAGTGCAATAATTCTGAGAGTTTTATTCTTGAAAAATGTTCATCTCATGAATGTATAGTATGTTTGGATGGTTTTGCAATCCAAGTGCCTGCATCCAAAGAAAAATCGTGAGTTTTGTAGGGGGAGGTTAGTTCGTATCTTTGTTGCCTCTGCTTGACCTGCTCGGCTTTGATCTAGTGATATTGTATGTATTATTGGGGTAGCATTGTTAAACAAGGCAATTTTTGTAATAAACATACATGACTTTGTAAAAATACGATACAAGTATATAATTAAGAAACAATTTTTAGATGAACCGATAACTATGATGTGCTTTAGGACATTGCAACCTCTCTTGCTACGGAATTTTGAGGGTCATCCTCAAAATTCTACCCCAGTTTAATGGGTTGAGGCATCTGACTGTTGCTTGCAATGATTGGCTGAAATTACTTTAGCCCCAGTTTCCAATTGCGGGAAAAATGGAAATTTAATTGAATTGTGACTGAACCCATAGGGCTTCCTACATATCCCCTCTTAAAACAGGAATCAGATCAGAGGAAGGTCAATTTACATCATATAGGGAAAACATGGAGATTACACATAGTAACGCTTGACTGCATCTAAATTAGTCAGTTTTGGCCAGACTTCTTCATCCATTTCTGCAAGTATAAGGGCTCCCCCTATCAGGACTCGGTAAACCATGTATGGACCCTACTAGTTGTGAGAGAATTTCCCTTTGGCTTCATCCTAATGCAGGAAAATCTTCTTTAGCACCAGCTATCCTAGTGTGAATTGTCTCGGCTTGACTCATTTATTGAAGGCTCTGAACATTCTGTTCCGATAAAGTTGACCATGGTAAACTGCATTCATTCTCTTTTCATCTATAAGGGCCTGTTGTTCAAATAACTTTTTACCAACTCAGTGTCATTAAGCTCAGCTTCCTGTATGATCCTTAGGGAGGGAATTCTACCTCAGCGGGAATTCTGTACCATAAACCAACATGTAAGGGTTTACCTCGACTGATGTACTGATTGTGTTGAGATACCCCAATAAAGCAAATGATAACTTCTCGTGCCACTGTTTATGCTTCTCCATCATTTTCCTTATTATCTTCATGATAGTATTGTTGGCAGCCTCTACAGCTCTATTTATTTGCGTCTTATAGGCTGTGGAATTCTTGTGTTTGATCCTCAAGGTTTCACACATAGCTTTCATCAAGTCACAATTGAGGTTGGAGCCATTATCAGTAATGATTGACTTTGGAATCACGAATCGATAAACAATGCGGTTGCAGACAAAATTTGTCGTGACATTCTTAGTTACAACTTTGTGAGATGCTGCTTTGACCCATTTGGTAAAATAGTCGACTACTACTTGGATAAGTCTCTATCTGTTTGAAGTGGCAGGCTCGATGGGTCCAATATCATCCATCCCCTAAGCGGCAAACAACCATGGTGAACTTGTTGCATTAAACTCATTTGGAGGTACCATTATCATGTATGCATGTATCTGACAGCAGTGGCATTTTTGGACATATGGAATGCAGTCCGTTTCTATAGTCATCCAAAAGTAACCAGCTCGGAGTATCTTGCTACGACAAAGCCGTTCATATGTGGACCGCAGGTCCCAGGATGGATTTTTTCTAGTAACCTGGTTGTTTTTTTGTGTCGACACACCTTAGCAATCCTAAATTAAGAGTCTTCCTATACAGGATTCCTCCGCTATGAAAGAAATGATTGGATAGCCTCTAAAGCGTGCGTTTCTGAATAGGATCTGAAAGTTCTAGGTACTCTCCTTTTGCCAAATATTCCTTGATATACTGAAACCAAGACCTTTCGTCTGCTTCCCCTTTAACATGGGCATAATAAGTTGGATGATCCTGGATTTTTACTGGAATGGGATCAATGAAGTTTTTGACTGGATGTTGTATCATGGATGATATGGTGGCCAATGCATCGGCGAATTCATTCTGGATTCTAGGAACATGTTGGAACTCCATCTCTATGAACCTCTTTCTCAATTCCTGCAAATGGTGCAGATACATGAGTATCTTTGAGTTCTTGGTCCCCTATTCTCCTGGTACCTAATGTATAAGCAAGTCCGAATCTCTGATCACTAACAACTCTTGAATGTTCATGTCAATGATCATGTTTAGCCCTAAGATGCAGGCTTCGTATTCGGCCATATTGTTGGTGTAGGGGAACTTGAGTTTGGAAGACACTGGATAATGCTGACTGGTTTCTGACACTAGGACTGCTCCTATACCAACTCATTTGAAATTTACTGCTCCATCAAAAAACATCCTCCAACCATCATAGGGTTCTGTAATGTCTTCTCCTACAAATGATACCTCCTCGTCAGGAAAATATGTTTTTAGGGGTTCGTATTCTCCATCCACCAGATTTTCAGCAAGGTGATTTGCTAGTGCCTGTCCCTTGATTGCCTTTTGAGTTATGTAGACAATGTCAAATTCACTCAATAGGATTTTCCACTTGGATTGCTTTCTAGTGGGCATGGGCTTCTAAAAGATGTACTTCAAAGGATCTATATGAGGTATGTAGTATAGGCACATAAGTAATTCCTTAGCTTTTGAGCTACCCAAGACAAAGAAAAATAGGTTCACTCTAACAGAGAATACCGATCCTCATACGGGCTGAACTTCTTACTACGGTAATAGCTGGCCTGCTTTATCCTCCCCATTTTGTCATGCTGCCCCAGAATGCAGCCGATAGGTTCACCCAATACTACAAGGTAGAGTAATAAGGGTCTACCTGGCTTAGGCGAGACTAAGATTAGTGGTGTTGACAAGTATTTCTTGATTCTATCGAAAGCCTTTTGGCAGTCATCAGTCCATTTGGTAGTGGCATCCTTTTTCAACATCTTGAAGATTGGCTCAGAGATAACCATGGATTGCGCTATGAACCGGTTGATATAGTTAGGTCTTCCAAATTAACTCATCACATCCATCTTGTTCTTTGGTGGTGGTAGTTCTTGAATGGCCTTGACCTTTGATGGATCCAATTCTATTTCCCGACGGCTCACAATAAATCCAAGTAGCTTTTCGGCGGGAACCCCAAATGCACACTTTATAGGATTCAGCTTCAAGTTGTAACTTTGCAATCTATTGAAAAACTTACTCAAATCTTCCATATGCTTAGTGGTCTTCTTGGACTTGATGATAACATCATCTACGTACACCTTAATATCCTTGTATGTCATATTACGGAAAATGATAGTCATGGCCCTTATGTAGGTGGCCCCTGCATTCTTTTGGTCGAACGACATCTTCTTGTAGAAGTACATTCCCCACAGCGTAAATAAAGATGTTTTCTCAGCATCTACTTCATCCATCCAGATCTGATAATAACCAGTGAAACAATCTACAAATGATTGAAACTCGTGCTTGGCGCAATTGTCATTAGGGTGTGTATGTTTGGTAAAGGGAAGCCATCTTTTGGGACTGGCCCGGTTGAGATCTCGGTAGTCGACCCAAACTCTTACCTTCCCGTCCTTCTTTGGTACAGGTACAATCTGGGCTAACTATGTCGGGTACTCAACTACCATGAGAACTTTAGCTTTGACTTGTTTAGTGACGTCTTTCTTGATTTTAAAACTCATATGAGGCTTGAACTTTCTGAGCTTTTGCTTTATCAACAAACATGTTGGATCAGTTGGCAGTTTGTGAGCCACAATAGATGTAATCAGACCAGTTATGTCATTATACAACCAGGAGAATATGTCCTCATATTCTCTTAGAAAATATGTGTATTCCTTCTTTTCTAATGGCGATAAGTAAACGCTAATTCGTGTTTCTTTGACATTTTCTGCATCTCCCAGGTTAACAATCTCAGTCTCTCAAGATTAGACTTAGGCCTGTTCTCAAAATTTTCAACTTCTTTAACAACCTATTTTGGTATATTATCTTTCTCTGAATCTATGTTTGTTTGTTGCGTTGTCTTGTTGCATGTCACAGTAATCGGTTCATCAAGATAAGCAATAGTAAAGCTGTATAAGTAAAGTAATGAGAGAAAAATAATAAGGCGTTGATTCATAATAAAAGTCAAAATGCTTTGATAAATTGCATAATCGTTGTAAACAATGGAGATCTTATTACGGGAATTGAAAATATGCGAAAAAATAAAATCTTTTAGTAAATAAAAATAGTGCTTGTTTTAGCCTTGCTACCCTGACGCTCGTCGGGCAATGGTTGTCCTGACGATCCAGTTATTGAGGCATGTTCCTCTACTTACAACCTGTATGGAAGGGCCTTCCTCCCCATCCTCCTCAGAAATAACACAACAGTCCATGTCATTGTCTTCTAAGAATACGTTTTTCACTACTGCAAGTGCTTCTTCTTCTTCTGACCCGTATATAACATCGGGCGGCTGGAAATTCTGTTCTAAATGTGGTATTGGCTGCTCTAGTAGATAATAATGACCAGACTATGGTGGCGACCAGTTGTTGAATTCTTCCCAGGTGTACTCGTATCCCAGACCGAAAGTGCTGCCATGTTTCTTGAGTATTATGGTCTTGGTGATTCCTTGGAGGTTCTTGCCAAGTCCGTTGCCAGGTTAATGCCCACTAATTCAGTATACTCTAGATCTTATTATCCTACCAGTTGTCTTTGTCAATAGCATTTACCCATTCGATGTGATGGTAGGTCCCCCTACTTAACTTTCTTCTTCCCTCAATTGATGGAATGGTCTGGTGACTGTATATAGGGTTGCTACTTCAAACGGTGTGGTTGTATTTGCAGGAGACATGCATTCGACCTCAATTGGTGCAGTTGTCTTTGTAGGTGACGTTGTTTCAAACTCTAGTGGCACAGACATATTTACCTCGGTGCCCGGAGAGGGCTGAATCTGGACCACGATTGGATTAAGAGTAACTATTGGCTTCTTTGGGTCATCACCTTCTGTGATCAAACCGATCGATCCCTCAGGATCCCAATCATCCTCTATTTTAATCATGTGAACACCTCCACTCTTGTGGTATGGCAGAGGATTATTGCAAACATTTGGAGCAGGTTCTTTTGCCACACTAATCTAGTTGTCAATCAAAACCTGGATCTTGTCTTTCAGAGAATGACATTCGTCGATGTGCGTCCTTTCATGCTGAAATGGTGTGCACAGGATTTGTCTGGAATAAACCACTGAGAAAGGTTCTTTGGAGTTGTAGTAGAGATATGGGTGACATTACCAGCAACTTTGAGTCTCTCGTACAACTGGTAAACAGGTTCAGCAATGGCGGTATATTGTTTCAGAGGTCTGCGGTCAAAATTTGGTCGAGGTCTAAGGAAGTTTTTATATGTAGGAAATGATTGATAGTGGGATAGTTGAGCATTGTAGGCTTGGTAAACATGTGCGGTTTGGGGTAATCTAGGTGAAATAGGCTAATATGTCGGGGGTGGAGGTGATTGATAAGCAGGTGGCGGAGTTTGGTAGGAAGGTGCTTGGTAGTTCGGAGTTGACTGATATGTAAGTGGAGTCATAGGGTAGGTTTGGTATTTGATGGGGAATTTAGTTCTCTGTGCCACCATTACGGCTCCTACGTCTCTTTTCTTAGACACACCACCTAACTGTACGGCCTTATTTATAGCTTGCAAGGCCTCTAAGTTTGTAACCTTAGTGCTTTTGATTCCCTCTTCAATCCTTTCACCCAGCTTGATAATATCGAAAAAGTTTTGGCTCTCGATTATCATCAGCCTTTCATAATATTGTGGCTTTTGAGCCCAGACAAAGAATTTATTCATTTGTTCCTTCTCTAAGGCAGGTCTAACCTTAGCAGCTTCGGACCTCCAGCGAGTAGTATACTCGTAAATCATTTCTGTGGGCTTCTTCTTTAGATTTTGAATATAGAACACATCCGACGCATTCTCTGTGTTGAACCTGAACTTGTCCATATAGTCGGACGTCATGCTTACCCAGTTTGACCACTTCTTTGGATCTTGGCTAATGTATCAGGACAAAGCATCTCCTTTCAAGATCCTCAGTAAAAGCTTTATGCGGATTCTCTCATCTTTTCCTACTCCAACCAGCTTGTCACAGTACGTTCTCAAATGGATCCTTGGATCTCCTGTACCATCGAACATTTTGAACTTTGAAGGTTTGTATCTATATGGCAGTCCGACATTGGGTTGTACGCAAAGATCTTCTAACTTCAGCCCCTCAATTTCCTTACTTCCTTCAACGCCTTGAATCCAGCTGGTCAATTTCTTAAGTTCTTCAGCCAGTTTACTAATGAGCAAGTCTTTATCATCAGACTCGGGTATGCTTGAGATGGGTTGGGTGGAGCGTGGCATAGTTTTCGCATAGATGGAGGTATTATGGTGGGTGTGGCAGTTGTCATTTGTGCGTTTTAGGGGTTTTGGGACGAGCAGTGGGGTGTTGTTTGAGGTACGACAGGTGTTGCAGTAATGGTGAGAAGCTGGATGATTTTGTTGCTTTGGGATATTTTGTGGAGGTGTAGGGTTCTGGGCATTTCGGAAATTGATATCTGGGGTGGTGAGGGAAAATGACAGATTTGCCAGATTCCGGACATGATCAAGTTCTTCTTAGAATTTCAATAGCTTTTATTCGAGTTGGGATGCATTTTCCTTAGGAACCTGAGTACCATGACCATGAGTGACCTCTACCCATTCAGCTGAGTTCTCCTTTCTGGTGGTTTTCAGATATTCCATCTTCCATTTGTTGTTGTTTCTAACAGGACTAAGAAGAGAAGTGAGTGGAGGGCCCCTAGATCTCGTGTAATAGGATAATGTTGCCAGGGTTCACGAACTAACCTTTGGGGAGGGGGAATAATAATCAAAGAGTAAAAAAAAGGTAAAAAGTTAGTGAGGATTATAAAAAGCATCGCGATATTTAAACACATAGTGCCAAATGTAAAACGTGTCCTAATTTGGGGAACATCTTATCGCGCCCCGTTTTTCTCGTAAAATCGGGTTTTTGACATTTGGGAAGAGAACTCGTTCCCTTTAGGAAATTGGGTTTAGGAGAATTGAAGAGTCGCCACCTAATAATTATAGTGCATTAGGACACTAAGGAGGGTTCAATTTGGATAACCAGAGATTGGGCACGGGCTTGAAATTATCCCGAGAAGAAGGTGTTAGGCACCTATTAGGATCCACTAATGTGGTTCTCAGCCAAGCTATTATCGTGACTTATATACAAATAACACATAAGAAATTAAGAGTATCATATAAGAGGGGATTTTCACATAAAGGTTATAAATAAACAAAAGTTGGAAGGCATAGAAGGGAGTTGATTTAATTAGAAGAAACATTTTTGTAAAGATTTAACAAAAAAAAGAGCAAAGGGAGGGGGAGGGGGGATCCTAGTTTATTAATAATATGGATCACGTCATGCAATACCCGGTAATCACTCCCCATAGAGGGGCTACACGTGGTATTAACACACCAGTCATCATATCCATATCTACCCTTTCCCACCCCTTTAAGGTACTAAGGCGCATAATAGTCTCGTTTACTTATTGTATGCTATTACCCATACCAAATCTATCAATCTCGGAGTTATTTGGGATTACTTATACTAAAGGGAGGATACATTGGCTTATTTGTGGTTTCAAAAGGTTTAAAATACTAAGGCAACAAATAAAACACATATAGCAAGTATTGGGGGAGAGCATATAAGCAGATAACGAGGCTTAGACAAACCTACTTTAAAGCTAGAGAAAACACATAGTTTAGTATGTCTTATACGTACTGTTTAAGGTCTAATTTAAACTTAAAGATTTGAGGCAGACTGATTTATTACATAATTTAAATAGGAATTGTGAGTCAAGCTTGCCTGCTGATTGTAGTTAATAAAATAAATCTGATTTAATTTATAAGTTTACCCTAAGGCTTGCCTAAGTGATAGACGAAAACCTATAGGCATGATATCTATAGATTTCTGAAGTAAGAGTATGAACTGATTACATGTTGATTTAAGGAAAGGATTGCTAATTTTAATAGAAGGAGTACAAGTTCTGCAATTGATAATGCATTACTACTGACTGTTCAAACTTGCAAACGAGCGAGGCTATTCAGATTTAATTAGAACCCCTATAGGAATGCTTTCTATGTGTTTGTCAGCTTGAAACATTATTATAGAGTATAGACATAGAAGAGTGTAGAGATTTTGTAACATGATTATCCAAGCGTTACGTGCTATCTGATTACCCTTTGTTATGAGGACCTATAGACAAGTTTGCTTAGTAAAAAGTGGGTGTCCAAGAATAAAATATGACCCATAGGCATATTCTCTACGTGTGTGTGCAGGAGCCATAGACATAGTATCTACATGAAAGTACATGATCCCTATAGACATGGTTGCTAAATGAGATGCAGAAATCTTATAGACATGGTAGCTAAATGAGACGCAGAAATCTTATAGACATGGTAGCTAAATGAGATGCAGAAATCTTATAGACATGGTAGCTAAATGAGATGCAGAAATCTTATAGGCATGATAGCTAAATAAGATGCAGAAATCTTATAGGTATGGTAACTATATAAAAATGCATGAGTCTTATAGATATGGAACTATATAAACGCATAAGTCCTATAGGCATGGTAACTATATGAAAAATGTAGGAGTCTTATACGCATGGTAACTACAAAAACGCATGAGTCTTATAGGCATGGTAACTATATGAAAAATGCAGAAATTAGAGATTTCCATAGGCAAGTTATCTACCCATATACATGCATAGTTAACCCTCCCTTTTCCCTAATCATTCCCAAAAGTTATACAAAGTTATTACAGTCCAAAATAAGTAAAGAAAACACATCAGAAATTTGAAATTTACAACCAAGGAAAGCCTGATTCAGACTTCCTGTTTGATTTATGAAGTAAACCAACTCCGAAGATCATGTTTCAAAGCCTTTCTCTCATTTGGATGCGTTAGAGTTTCCTAACAGCCTCATATGGACTCCGAGCAGTGCTCATTGTGAGCATGTGATTTTTGGCCTATATGAATTACTCCCAAAAATTCAAAAAAAAATAATTTCTCTTATTTTTATTTTATTTATTTGTAATTTTGTTGATTTTGTGGCATTTTTCGTTAATTATTTGCATTTTATTTGTGCATTTTAATCAGTAAAAAAATACAAAAAATGTGTTGCATATGCATTTAGAAGTTGATTTTATATTTTTCAATAATTAATTAACAATTAGTTAGTTTATAAAAGGGAAAATAAAAAATAGTTTAATTTGCTCTTTTAATTTTAACTTTGATTTTTAGGTGATTTTTCTTTTAAGTTTGTTTTAATTATTTTGTGATAATGATGATTATATAGGATTAATTAGCATTTTACAAGTTTATTTGGGATTTAATTTAATTTGGATTTTAGTAATCTTATAAATGAAAAAAAAGGAAAGAAAAAGAAATCTGAAAAATGTGAAATAAAGAAGAAGAACATTTGGGCCAATTTTATTCAAATCCCAGTCCAAAACCCCACAAACCTGGTCCATACCCCCACTTCCCGGTCCAACCCCCCATTACCAATCGACGTCGTTTGACATAAGTTAATCTCAACCGTCTAGAATTCAAGATCCAACGACTGAGAACTAGGGTGCTTATAATATATATATATATATATATATATATATATATATATATATATATATATATATATATATATATATATATATATATATATATATATATATATATGTCCAAACACCTCACCCCACCCCCAAATCCCCTCTCTCTAACCTCTTACACATGAAACCCTAGAACTACCCTTCCTTCGCCTCCCACCGCCGGCCGAAAATCGCCCATAGCGGTGGCGGTGCTCCAATTGGTTCCAAATTAACATCGCCAACTCTCCCCCCTCACCTCTTCTCAAATCTGCCCTCACTTTCCCTCAAAACCAAGCCAAATCTCTCGAATATCACTTTGAAACACTGACACGGCGCCGCCGCCTCCAAATCACCCTAAACTAACACTCCGGAATCCTCAAGGTTCCCTGTTACTCAATCTAAACTCACTTTCCCTCGATTCACGCTGCAATGGCTCGAATCTTAGTTGGAATGTATGAACCCTATTCTTAAGGAAAATAATACTCATTTATTTCAATTTATGCGAACTTATTTGGCAGATCATAAAGTTTAAGAAATAAAGAATTTTAAAAGTTGTTGTCCTAAATAAGTCATAACGTTTGTGTGGCTGTAATTCTTTTAAAACTTGTGTTAAATATACCAGAGTAGTCATGTGACTATTAAAGCTTGTCATTCGAGATATATTGAAGGTTTAAATTAAATTCTTTCCTTATTTAGAAAGAGAGCATTTTCTTTGGAACGGACTAAAAAGGAAGTATGCCCGCATAAACTGGAACAAAGAGAGTATATGTAATAGCTTTGATATAATTAGTGCCTTGTTTGGTAGAGTTTACAACTTATGTACAACTAATATTTGTATTAGTTATATATTCTATTCAGTAATATTCTTATGCATAGCAAGCTATGGCATTAGCAGTACTATGCTTTTTAATACATGAATAAACATGTATAAAGATATAATTACCATTTTACAACCTTTTAATATACTAAATTAACGGTCGATAAGAATTAATTCCAATATAGCTAATTCTAACATTATTTAATATCCTATCCGGTACTACTCTTATAATCCAAAACAAACAAGCCCTAACATGTTTAACACATGTTCCCTCGACCCCTAACATGTTTAACACATGTTCCCACAAAATGGAACCATCAAATTTGAAATAAACATGTACTGGATTTGTTTTTACTTGTTGAGAGTAGACCACTCGTATATATCACTTTTGTTTTCATCTAATATATTGTTCTTTTCATATAAACATCGTACCTTATTCATCAAACCTTGAAGATATCTTGTGAAATGTGTACTTGGAAAAGCACGTACCTTATTTAACCTAGCGTATGTTGGAAACTTATCTCGTGACTTTATGGGTATACAAGGCGGAGCTACCATGTCGCCTATGGGCTCGATTGAACCCGGTTTTTTAGTTCAAACTATACAATTGTCTTAAAAAAATTATTGAATATTATAAATTATTAACTTGAAACATAGTACTAACTTAAAAGGATGAATTCCAAGCCTTTTCAGCAAATGGTATCCAATGGCTTTTCTTTGAATATAGTATAAAAGCTTAACAGTTAAATTTTCTTTTTAAATATTTTTTGGAATTTGTCCAATGGAAAAGATATCATGTACAAATCTTCAAATATTGTATCTTATACAAGATATAAACTTTTTTAAGTTGAAAAGACTGTGCACAAATTTTTATAATGAATGATTGTTATATAAGGATGCTGTTATAGAAAAGTCTGGATATACATCCTATTTAGTACTATTCTTATGCATAGCAAGTCAAGGCATTGCAATATCATGCATTTATAATACATGAATAAGCATGTATAAAGGTGGAAACACTATTTCAAAACTTTTTAATACACTAGATTAAACAGTCGATAAGAATTATTCCAACATTATTTATTCAATACTATTTTTATACTTGATGTTCGGCTAAAATTGCATATATTTAACCGTTGTTGCCTTAAATTCTAATACTTCTAATTATTTTTTGAGTATTAATTATATTATTTTATGGTTAATATTATATTTTAATTGTGTAAAAATAAAGTGGTATGAAGATAAAAAAATTTAAAGTAAAACTAAATAAAATACGGAAGAAAAAAGAAAGAATACAAAATAAGGAGATAAAGGGGGACACCCTTGAGTGTTTGTCCCCGAGTGTAAGACAATAAGGAGATAAAGATACAATTCAAGGCAAGGATTTGAACGTGAACGATGCTACTGTTTTCGGCGCTACAGTCAGCGCCTCGCGCTGGACTGCATACTGTGCCCGAGCTTTTTCCTATTTCGCTCGTGACAAAGTTATTTTGATCCTATGTAGTTTCAATTTGTGAATAAGGAGTCTTGATTTAGAGGGAAGCTAACATATTTTGAAGGAGAATTCACGCAGAGAAATATACACCATGCTTGGAGGAGACTTCTAACTAGTTTTTCTTCTCTTCTCTTCATTTAGTTGCATAATTTATTTGTTCTAGGATTGTCAGGTGCCTACATAAATATTGTAATTTGAAGCTTGAATTGTTCTTATTAATGTACATATTGGTTTATTTATTTAATATTGCGCTTAATTATTTGATTACTTGATCACCAATTGAATACTATCTATGAATCTAGTATTGAACTTGGTAAAGGAAATTCTAGATTGCATAAAAGACTGAGTAGAGCGAGATCTTGAACTCGAGTATCGGGAACGGATTTGCAGGTAGGATAGAAATATACTAATCGCCTTTCTTGGTTACTATACAGGAATTATTAATGTGTTCTTGTTAATTCTAATTCCATAGGAATATGGGCGTTAGGTTAGCTTGAATGACGAATAGTACTTTCAGAAAAAGCCACGGGTAATATTAACCCTGTCAAATAATAAATTAGATAAATTAATTAAACAATTTAAGTGAAAACCCCAAAAGGGATTATTAGCCAACTCATAGCTTTAGAATATCGTCTCTTATTGAATTCGTCTCTAATATTCGCCAACTTGTTTCCTTTAATCTCTTAGTTTGTTACTCTAAGATTAATTTGAGTTAAATATTCATACTTTAGGATTCACTTGAATAGATTAATTGTTTGGTTTAATTCAGTTGATAGCTAATCACAATTTCCTGTGGGTACGATATCTGAAAAAACAATCCTATATTACTTGTCGACCACGTATACTTGCGTGTGCATTTGGGAGCAACATTTTATAGAAGGAAGAGCTGAATCAGGACAAGACATCAACCAACTTTGTAGTTCCTTTCACGACATGGAGGCTCAATTGAGTGCAAAGATTGATGTGTATAATGGCCAACAATTTAGTGATGAGTTGTGTGAAGATGAAAAAGCTTTTCGAAGCCAAATTGAGAAGTTAAAACTAGAATATCAATCATTATATCATGTTCTTGTTGATGATGCGAGGTTGAGGGAGTATATATATTATTAAAGATGTCAATAAAAATGTAGTAACAAAGTTGGGGGCGTGTTGGTCCTCACTGTACATATTTTTCTACATTATATTTTGATAGAGACATGGAGATCGAGCCTTTGGAGAGATGTATAGATGAAGAATAAGGTCATTACATTTTGAAATTTGCCACACCAAAAAGGCAAAACGACATACCGTACTTAAGAGCCAAGAAGTGCAAGATGTGATATTATTCACTTGGTTCTTTTGTATTCACACTACCGCCATAGGAGCGTGACAGAAAAATTATTATAAAAATGGTGAAGGTGATGGAGTCGTGCTGCGACGTTAAATGAAGCGCTTGTTGTAAGGCAACCCAATTCTACTATTTTTGTTTGTTTTTGTTTATTTATTTTTTATTGCATTATTTTTGTGTTATTGTAGGAATAGGAGCATGGAGTCAAAGCCAATAGGCATGCGCAAAAGCGAGCAAGTGGTTGAAACTAAGTGTAAGGTATCAACACAAGGGATTACACTTAGGAGAAGTCAGAGGATCCCGTGAGATGCTAATGCTTCGGCCTTTAGCCTACCATGGAGTCACTTTTACCCTCTTGTTATTTTTAATGTGCATTGAGGATAATGCATAATTTTAAGTGTGAAATGAGAAGATTGTCTGAGTAATTTTATGTACTATCTTAGCTTAGTTGTAATACTCGTTCTTAGCGTAATAGTTTTTGCTAAAAATATAAAAGCAAAAAAATAATCAGGAAAACGGGACTTTTCCTGGGGAATTAAGTGTAATAACCAGAAATATGTTAATATATTTATCAATTGTGGGATTGAAGATGTATTGTTTTTAAATATAATTTCTGAGTAAGTTAGTGAAAGAGAATTTATTATATACAAGATAGTGTAGTATATTGAATAAGTAGCTAGTAGGCCTATGTTATATTACAAATTTTGATTATTTGAAAAGGCTTAGAAGGGGAGTAAGCCCACCACTTCTCTTATTGAATTTATCTTGTCTAGTTAAATATGAAGCTTGAAAGGTAAGGAGATTGAAATTTAACCGGATATTGACATCGTTAATCAATATTTTGTATAGATTGAGGTCATTAGAGACCATTTGGTTAGTGTTCTACACGTTGCAAGGTTGGAAAACTTTCCATTAGCAAGGTAAGTGAGACTTTAAGCTTTCGGTGCTTACTTTTCTAAATTCATTTTGGAAGTATGTTTTCTTTCCTGCCCGGTCCATGTGTTGGAACGAGTGTGTTCTTGACAAAATTGGTGGTCTTTGACTAGCCGCAAATATATATTATTGTGTAAAAGCTAAAATTATTTAATAAGTGATTTGTAGTGTAGGTGATGTGGCGTAGCCTTGTGCTATGACGTTGGAGTGTTACAAATTATTTTTTTCAGTGCTGTAATATATTTGAGGCATTGTATATGCCACCGTGATAAACTTGGGACATTGTGTATGCCGCCGCTATATATTTAGGTCATTGTGTATGCCACCGTGAAAGATTTGAGGCATTGTGTATGCCATAGATATATTTGGGGCATTGTGTATGCCATTGTGATAGATTTGAGGCATTATGTATACTGCCATAGATTCATTGGGGTGTTTGGTTAATTTCCTACACTGCCGCAAGTTCTTAGTATAGATTGTGTTGATATATATATATATATATATATATATAATATTATTGTTAAATAATTACTTTGACCTTATAGAGTAATTATATGATAAAAGCATTTATGTGCATATTGTTTGTCTGCTCGTTGTGTATTTGTGTTTTCTAGCACTTTTTTCAGAGGTATTCATGGTGGCGGGTTGATGATCTTACTGGGTTATATTTACATATAATGCACTCCTTACTTGCATGTCCATGCAGATACTATTTGTGAAGATAGATATAGTTGTTGACAAGTTCTCTAGAGTTGATTCAGTTATTGAGGTGAGCCACTGCATTGTTCGTGGAGCTACTCAAAGAATCTTTATCATTTATTTATATTAGGTCTTTTGTAATTCTCTTAGATTCTCCATGGTCTACTGTGGGATTTAGGATAGGGTTTTAATCTAATATTTATAGATATTAATTAGTCGTAATAGTTATCAAATTATTTGGTTACTCATTTAATTAACCAAATGCTACAAATTAATCGATAAGGTAAGAAAGTATGGTTCGGCAGGCAGGTGGTGTTAGCTGGGTGTTAGTCACGTCTAGAGGGTAATTTGGGACGTGACATTAAGGTCTAATGAAACAAATACAAAAAAAATTCTTTTTTTTTGTTCTAGATAGTTTTAGTTAGGTAATAATGCCCTTTGGTTTTGTCGTTGTGCATCGGTTATTTTCCACTGGATGTAACTTGAACTGGGTAAACTTTTTAATTTTTAGGATTAAATTCTTTTTAGGGAAAAGAAAAACTTTTTTGACTTGTTTGAAACTAGCATATTTAGGCCCGAGTTTGAGTAGTACTTTCCTCTGAGTGCTTGAGTAATGAACAAAATAGCATAATTTCTTACACTTAATGTCAAGGTTGTAACTCTGTACATAGCTTATTCTTATTTTGTTGTTCGCTATGATCCTATCTATTTTAGAGTAGAATTGATCCATCTTGATTGATATTTGTGTGTGGTGAAGATTTCTTACATATAATCCATGTTTTGCATCTTAGTCTAAAATTGTTACTATGCAGGAGTTATTAATACGTTCATGTTAATTCTAATTCTATATGGATATAGGCCTTGGGTTATCTTGAATAGACGAGTAGTACTTCAGGAGAAGGCAACGAGTTATATTAACCTTGTCAATAAATAAATTAGATAAATTAATTAGATAATTTAAGTGAAAACTCAACGGGATTGTTAGCCAGCCCATAGCTTTAGAATATCGTCTCTCATTAGATTCGTCTCAAATATTCGCAAACTTGTTTCCTTTAATCTCTTAATTTGTTACTCTAGATTAATTTTAGTTAAATATTCATACTTTAGGATTCACTTGAATAGATTAATTGTTTGGTTTAATTTAGTTGATAGGTAATCACAAGTCTCTATGAGTACGATATCTTGACTTACAATCCTATATTACTTGTCGACCAAGTATATTTGCGTGCGCGTTTTTGAGCAACAATATTCCATACTAAACAAACCTTGACATATTCAACACATGTTCCCACGACCCCTAACACGTTTAACAAATGTTCGCTCAAAATGGAACCATCAAATTTGAAACAAACATGTATCACTCATATATCTCACTTTTGTTTTCATCTTATGTATTGTCTCATTCACAGAAACGTCATACATTATTCATCACATGTTGAAGATATCTTGTGACTAAATGTGTACCTTGAAAATTCAATAACCATGCATGATTTTAAGGAGCAAAGCATAAAACTATAATTTTGTAAGCATTCATAAGACCTGGCGTATGTTGGAGATTTATCTCGTGACTTTATGTGTATGCAGGGGCAAAGCTAGTATATCACCTACGGATTTGTGCGAACGCAGTAGCTTCGGTTCAAGCCATGTTTTGTAATATTTATAAATTATTAATTTAGTTTTCAATAACTTAAAAGTATGAAGCCCAAACCTATAAGCTTCAAATACTGGCTTTGTCTCTGTATGTACGTAATCTGGAAATACTCAATAACCATGGTTGAATTAATTAAGCCGTTATGATAATTTTTGATTGCTGTTCTGGGGAAAGAAGTAGAATTTGGGAAGGTGCGGATCCTCGATCCGAGTTTTGAAATGGAGTTTCGATTTGGTGAGCAGAAGAAAGCGGAACAGAAGAGGAGACCTTTATCCTGTGTCGAAGGTTGGGTGTGATTTTCACACTTTCTCATTATTTTAGGATGGACAAGGTCAGAATTAAAAAAGCAAGTTGAAAAAAAATCATTAATTTAAAGTTGAAGTCGAAAAAATTATGAATTTCACTCTAGATGGAAAAAGCTGAAGAATCTATGATCCGTATTATCCCCGTGCTGACATGAAATCCGTCGGGGCTGGCTCTGCGGCAGGCACCTCGCCGTGCTCCTCAATAATGGGATCCTCTACTGGATCCACTAATAGCATAACTGGAGAACTCTAGGGCACTCTTGTTCTCTACCATGGACTGGAACCCTCCCTCAGCCTCTAGCAATAAGTGGAGCAGCTCCTCTATGGTCGAGAACATCCGCTGCGCGCGCTCTCACCATCTGTGAGAGAATAAGAGAAATATACTTAGTACAACATCAATTTAACGATAGGAAATGAAGAAGAGCAGTTTCCTAAAACGCAATAGCCTTTTAAAGATAAGTACATATGTCTCTACACCGATCCGCAAGACTCTATTAGGCCTGCTCTTAACTTGTGAGACCTACTGTGAGCACGTGATTTCTGCTCGCTTGACATGTTCTTATAAAATTCATTAAATTATTATTTTTCTTTTATTATTTGAATTTCTAGGAATTAATTGTGTGATTTTGTATTTATTTATTTTTTTCTTTTATTATTTGAATTTTTAGGAATTAATTGTGTGACTTTGTGTTTATTTGCGTCTTTCTTTTATTATTTGAATTTTCACGATTTATTTGTGTGATTTGTGTTTGTTTGAGTCTTAGAAATTAACTGCATAATTTTGCATTTATTGCAGGATTGCAAGTGTACATTAACATAATTCATAAAAAATATAAAAAATGGCATGGTTGCATTTAAGATTTTTAATTTTTGCATCATAATATTGAAAATGAGGAAAAACAACAGAAATTGGTTATTTTTCTTTGAAATTTAGAGCTTAGAGTTTATTTAGGTTATTTATTGTTAAATATATTTTTTGCTATTTTTATTTTGTTATTAAAATTTTGAAAAATAATAATAATAATAAAACAAAATGCACAAAAAGAGAGTAATTGTTTATATATATGTTGCACTTTGATTTGGGCCAATTTCTTGTAGCATAGCTTAGCCCAAAACCCCCAAATCCATTAGAAATCGGCGAAAACCCAACACCCTGCCTGACCCCAAAAGCCACAGGTGCAAAACGATGCCGTTTTATATCGTAGTATCTGAACCGTTGATCAAACTTTATCAAACGGTCAAGATGAAAAGATGTCACCCTATATAACTGTCGCACCCCCTACCAGCCAAACCTCGTACCATGTCCAAACATACCCTAAATTCACCATTGTAACGCCGCCATATCATCACCCTCCCTCCACCGTCCACCGCTGGCCAGAAATCGTCGCAACCAGCAGCGCAGCTCTGATGGACCCCAAAATAACACCACATCCTCTTCTCACTCCCCTCTTTCCAACCCCACCATTGGTCACCCTCGAATATATCCCCATCTTGTCGAATATTAATTTGAAGTTTGGCAGCCCCGCCGTCCACGGCGGCGACCGATCGCCAAATACCCCAAGATTTACACCCCAAATACCTCAACCCACCCTCATCACAAATCTGAAACAACCATCCTTCGAATCATACCACAGCTCCTAAAATTTTAGTTTGAACCATCCAGCAAAACTATGACCCTTCCTAAAATCCACCAAATTAACACCATGCGCTCTTCTCACACCCCTCATCTTGAATCCACAACTCTCAGTCCTCAAATCCTTCCCGTTTAGGTCAAATTTCAAATCAATAATTGGACCGAGAATCCTAGTTGTTCAAGTTTTGGGATATCCTTGATTTTGGGCTTTCATAGCCCTTTATCTTGTGTTTTCCAGTAGAAAACACATGATTAAGGGCAGTTTGACCCCAAAAATGCCGAGAAATTCGCTGGTGTTTGAGCCTGAATAAGAGTTCGAGGTATTATGATTTTACTTTTTGTTTGATTTTATTTATGATTCCTATCTTCATTTCGTTGTTTTTTTCCGTTGTGATCTTTGTGATTAGTTTAGGGTCTTTTTTCAAGTTTTTGATTTTTTTAGATTTATTAGTAATTTGAATTGCTCAATATGATTCCATATTCATCTGCTGCCTTGCATTTTGAGTTTTGTTCGTTTATTCTGCGTAATTAGCTTCAGTTTTCTTTATTGATTAGTTAAGTTTTAGTTCTATGATATATTCAAGACTCTTTAGAGTTTATTTTTAATTTGTGTAGCTAGATTAATTAGTTTTAATTTTGGTTATAACTGGGAAATTTCTAGCTCATAACTAGTTAACAATAGTTAGTTTGACTATAAAAGGACACTGAAAATGTAATTAGGTCGTTTAAGTAATTCTGGGAAAGGGTAAGGGGTAGTATGAGTAATTCAACATGAAAGAACATGTAGTAACTAGAATGGAAGCCCCTGGAAGCTTCTAGAATAGGGGTCAAATTGAAATTCAGACCTTTTGTTTGTTATAACTTGGATAGCAAGCTAAGTATCTGAGTACTAGTGGTAAAAAACTGAAATACAAAAGGGACCAAGTTGAAATAAAGGACTTAAATGTTTCCCTAATGGTTTGCCTATATAGAGGCATTAGTCTTGCCTTTCAAGGCAAGAAAAAGATAGGCTAATAATACAAAAAACACATATAAAATTAAAGATATATTGCTACATGGAGTTTTCCCATAGTAAGCTGGAAGAAATTGAATGTTAAAAACCCGAGAATACAAAGAGATTGGAAGCTAAAAAATATAGAAAGGGATTTTAGAGGCTCGAGAATATTGGATCAAGTGGCTACATTACTGGGTTTCATGTAAATTCTGAAAAAACATTATAAACACAAAATGACACTATTCCATTAAGTTGCCTGGGATTTATGATTTTGCAAATTACTAAAGCACGATTGGGTTCTTCGAATGCTTGAGTGCGGTTAAAACTTGGTTTTTCAAAAGCATGATTTGAAACTGTCCCATTCTCCATTCAACTGGAATTTTGTCCCATTGGTTTCATAGCAATTTTCCTTTGGCTTGAGTTTGGTCTACTGCTGTTGTTTTGGCTGCTGTGTCTCATTGTTGATCTCGTCTGCCTCTCACTTTTAATTTCCAGGTACAAACCAACTCTATGATTATAATCGAGGTGTAGCATGAAGAAGGAATTGAAAACATGAAATAAATGAGATTATATATGTATACTGGATTTATCTATTTCAATTTGATGATATAATTAGGATGGTTTGGCATATATTGTATTTGTAAATCATTGTTAAAACCATTACCTGACACGCTGTAGCTTAGAGAGTATTTTCAAGTTCGAGTTTGTGTCATTTAACAATTTAGGTGTATACGAGTTTAGTATTTCTGGGATTGGCGAGAGTTCCCTAATGACTTGATATCTGAGTGTTTGAATAACTTGTTTATTAATCATGTAATAATTGGAGTTTGAGTTGGGACATAGTGTGGGTTCAAATGTAGCTACACAAGGAAAATGCATTGTTTGGTAAACTCGAAATGGTTGCAAATTGATTTAGGGTAAGCATAAGATCGAACAAATGTGGTTATGGTTTTGCAATGTTTTAAACGAACCCAGATTTATAGCCTGCTTTACTTGATTAAAGATTCATTTTAATTGCCATTGAAGTGATGCCTGACCTGAATTTTTGAACACTCGAATAAAGTTCAAACTCATACTTGCAACATTTAGAGGTCATTCACAAATTTAGCATCGCTAACAGAACCAGTAGAATAAATATTTTGCTTGGACCTTCATCCCATTTGCATCCCTTTTTCTAATAATCTTATTGACTAATGTGAAGATGTTGAACTAGAACAAATTAATTGCATAACCCTCGCTTTATTTAATCTTGAATTGATCCTTAGATTCTGAGGCGTACCATTTAGTAAATTCCATGGCCCTCGCAAAGTTGCAAACGTATAATTGCATTAGGCGCGTCTTAAATAATCTTATCTCCTTAAGTACAGGTGCGCATTTATGTGACCCAAATCCAAATCTCGACGAAGTTAAATTGTGTCAAAAACCACGGGTGCATTTTTGTGACGTGGTTCGAGACATGCTTTAACGATGTTGTAATCTCTTAAAATAAATAATAATAATAATAAAAGCACTTAATGAATTAAAATAGAAACATAGGTTCATAATTGTTTAAAATCAAATAATTGAAGCTAAATACAACAGTCGAGCAACCGTGCTAGAACCACGGAACTCAGGAATGCCTAGCACTTTCTCCCGGGGTTAACAGAATTCCTTACCCGATTTTTTGGTTCGTGGACTGTTAAACATAGTCATTCTTTCCTCGATTCGGGTTTCTAAACGGTGACTTGGGACACCATAAATCTCCCAAGTGGCTACTCTGAAATTCTCTTATATAATTGAATCCCATTTCGATTGTCCTTTAATTGGAAAAACTCCCATAGCTACGCCCTTCGCCGAGTTGTAGTAGCCAAAAAGGAGATGTGACAGCTCTGGCGATTTAGATGGGGAACGAACCCAGAATCTCTTGTTCAACGTTCAAGAATTCAAGCTTAGAATAATTGTTGTATTTGCCTTTGCTTATTATCTGATTTTACATGTTGACTTGATGTGCAAAATGATGCTTTTTGCCGCTTTGATATTATCTGAACTGTATATATAAACAGCTACAAAACCCTTCTCTTCTCACCTCCGGGGATTGAGACTCCCTTTTGGGTTAATGTCATACCCTGAAATAAGAAAGAGGTCGGACAAGTTACTAAGCCGGATGGACTTTTGGTTCCCGGTACGTAGACCTCTCCTCGACTCGAGTTGTCCAGTCGTCTACACTGTCTAGAACACATACTCAGGTTTTGGAACTTAGAATCACTTGATCTCATGTTGGATCCCTAGTAGGAACACTTATTTGCATTATGCATTTGACTTAGGGGACTCAACACAGGGGTTGGGTGCATCTAGGACAGGTGACCTGAAATGAAAAGACCAGCATGATACATATTATATGCTACTTGTTACTTTGGATTTTCATGTTGCCCGGCTTGTGAATAAGGAAGGAAAATTGAGAAAATAAGTGGTACTAGGGCTGACTAAGATTAATCATTTGTCTTGAAAAACTAATGCTCAAATTGCGTCGAAATGCTATCGGATTTTTGAAAAAAAATGAAAAGGAAAAACAAAAGAAAAAAAAAGCTTTTCAACAAAAGTTCTGGTTTTGACAAATTGTTTTTCCCGAACTATGCCGGCTTGATTCTCTTCAAGTACGGGATACGTAGGCAACCCCCATCGCGTCCAACTTCATTTGTGAAAAAATAACCAAAACAAAGAAAAAGAATGTCCAACTTTTATTTGTTATCCTAAATAAATCGGGTGGTGTCGTTATTGCCAAGAACAGTTGAATGTTACCGAATGGAACGCCAAAAGTCTAATTTTGCCCAAATGGCCACCGTTGGGTTTTATTTTTGGCCGGTTAGCAGGAACAACTTTAAAATCTTCCTTCAGAAGTGCTGAAAGGCCATATTTGCAAAGCTGGCCTTGGTTTTAGGAAATAAAGTTCATAAAAAAGAGAGGCCGTTTTTAATGTTTTGTTGAGTCAAACAAAATAAAGTCTGGAAATACTAATTCACCCTTATAAATGTGCAGAACGAGCACGAATTAACATTTACCGATAACATTCATTAACACAATTCCCTTGGAGCTACACATGTGGTGGAATGACCTGGGTGAAGCGGGGCAAAACATGGTCAACATGCACTTGGGAGGACATACTGGGCATTTAAGAATTATCCCAAGAGGAGATATCATAAAGGCATTGATCACATTTTGGGATATGGCTCACAATGTATGTCATTTCTTGGATTTCGAACTCACACCAACATTGGAAGAAATAATTGGATATATTGGGTTCCCTACGATCCCCCCGAGGCACCAATACTTGATTGCGCCAAGAGCCCTCGTCATGTATAAGTTCTTGGACTCCTTAAAAATAAGTAGGAAGGTTCATAACCCAGACCTGTCAGCCGTCTTCTGCACCCCGCAGTTTACATATCAGAGGTACATGCACATAGAGGGATTCAATAACCCGGAAAACCATATTTGTAGCAAAGGAAACCAACTCAAATGGGAGGAGCATCAGTGTTTTGCATTCATGGTATTTTTCTTGGGTCTTTTGGTGTTTCCGCGGAAGGATGGAAATATTGACATACGGATAACATGGGTTGTCAGCACTTTAATAACTCAGGCCAAGAGCACCCTCGCTCCCACGATTGTATCTAAAATCTTCCATGCTTTCACCGTCTGTAAAGCGGGAAGAGACTTTTTTGAAGGATGTAATCTATTGTTACAAATATGGATGATCGAACACTTATGCCACCGGCCTCAGTTCATGAATTATAGGTCGCCAACAAGGAGCTGCATAGAATAATTCTATAACAAGGTTGATGGGCTTAGGTTACATTAGGGTGTCACAGAATGGGTGTCGCGTCTCCGGGTTATCACTGTAAACCAAATAGAGTGGATGTTCGGGCGGCTCCCCGTGGATGAAATCGTGTACATGCCAGCCACTGGGCCTCATTTCCTTCTGATGGGTCTTCAAGGTATCCAACCCTAAAATCCATACAGAGTGCTAAGGAAATTAGGGAGATTCAAATGATTCCCAAAGATGAGGATATTAGACACCACGCGGTTGAGATTAGTCCCAATGGTCAATTCCCCGAAGCCATCGTTCGTCAAATTTGGAACAAATTTCAATACTTGCCGATAGGTACCCGAGTACACGAAATATCTAAAGGCGAGGTTGCATCAGGGTACATTGCTTGGTACAAAAAAAAAATAGAGTCTGGAAGGCCAACTATGAGACTGCACCTCCAAGAATTTGCTGAAACATCACAAGAACAATGAGACTGGCTACCAAGGAAAATGAATACAGGGCCACCATAGGAAAATTAGAAAAACAATTCAAAGAGATTAATTTGAAAATGGTTTGCAAGCCGCAGCAGATAAGGGGGAAAAGAAAATATTAACCAAAGAAAATGAAGCGTTGCGAGCCCAAATCAAGAAAATGAAAACACCCGCGGAAAATCCCCCAAGAGCGCGAAGGATGAAAAACTCATAGAAAATTTATGGTGAAAAGTAATCGAGTACGGGTTTAACTTGAATAAAGAAGAAGGTGAGATATCCAGGGTTCGGAAACAATTAGCTAAAAATACGAAGGAACAAGCCTACATCATTG
Source organism: Nicotiana benthamiana (assembly GCA_034376525.1). Taxonomy (NCBI): domain Eukaryota; kingdom Viridiplantae; phylum Streptophyta; class Magnoliopsida; order Solanales; family Solanaceae; genus Nicotiana; species Nicotiana benthamiana. The sequence goes on from CM067330.1 coordinate 97,805,914, forward strand.
AGCAATTAAAAGAAAGGCATGAAGATGAGGTTGCTAGGTTAAAAAGGAATGTCATCATGGCTGAGAACAAAGTAACCAAGCAAGCTAGGGACTTCAAAGCTGAGAGACAACATTATTATGCAGCGATAACAAGGTTAGAGATGGATTTGCGGCAATTACAAGAACTAAATCAGGTAGCCGAACGAACTCTAGAGGCAAGGGATGAGCAAATATGGTGGTTATTGCAAGGAAAAGGTATTATCAAGGAGAGAATACAGACGATCGCATACTACATAAGCACAAAGTTCAACCACTGCGAGGATATGACAAGATCCATGTTCTTTGCCACCACCATGACCTTTGTTCGGCAAGTGATTGAAGACCTCTACCACCTCCAAGGGAGTTTAGCATGCAAGCCTACAACATGGCTGAACGATGCCTTGCGGGGCCTAGGAGCACTTGAAGCATTAATGTTTTCATGAAGATTGCATTTCCTTTTGTCATATATATATATATATATATATATACATATACATATATATATACATATATATATGTATATATACATATATATACATATATATATATATATACATATATATATATATACTTATATATATATATATATATATATATATATATATATATATATATATATATATATATATATATATATATATATATATATATATATATATATATATATATATATATATATATATATATATATAAGTCTATCAGTTTAACCTAGAGTTAGTATTTTCTTTTATGCATAGCTGGCTGTTTTTCAAGTCTGTAGTTTGTCTTTTATCAGAACTTGTTAGATTCTTGTTTAAATCAGCCAGTCTTTCGAGTCATTGTAACTGAAGTTTATATATATATATATATATATATATATATATATATATATATATATATATATATATATATATATATATATATATATATAAGTCTATCAGTTTAACCTAGAGTTAGTATTTTCTTTTATGCATAGCTGGCTGTTTTTATATATATATATATATATAAATATATATATATATATATATATATATATATACACATATATATATATATGTATACATATATATATATATATATGTATACATATATATATATATGTATACATATATACATATATATATATATGTATACATATATATATATATGTATATATATATATATATATATATATATATATATATATGTGTATATATATATATATATATATATATATATATATATATATATATATATATATATATATATATATATATATATATATATATTATGAAAATGGAAAGTTCCCAAAATATTTTATGTTTCTTTTTTTATTTGCAAGAACTACGCTCGGTCTGATTCATGAAGGGTCATGATATGTAGGCAATCTACATAGGATTCGACCATAATTGAATAAAATAGGAGAGAGGGAGAGAATAAGGCTAAAACAAAGGGGTTTCGCAAGCAAAGAAATTGAAATTCAGGATGACGCAAGCAACCAATGCATGTACTGACCAACTGTTATTCATACTCAATATGTGGCCGCTTACGTGTTAGAACCTAACCATTAACGAGTTTTTGGTGTTGTTTCAATTCTAGATTAGACAAGCGGTTGGTACTTGTGGTATTTTGGCAACCCACTCCTAGAACACGCAGTCTAAGAGCAAGCAATTCATGGACAATCAGGAAACCGATGTCATCATTATTGACCCCTCGAAAGAAGTAGAGGAATTGGATGTTAATGCCATGAAGGAGGAAATGTATAAGCTAAAACACCAAATGACTAAGATGTACCAGGCATGGGGAAGATGACAGCCACCCCGACCTATCCTGTTAATCCAACCTTTATCCCGCCACTGGCCTAAGCACCTGACAGCCCACCACTAATCCACCCTCAAGTTTTCCTATTTATCCACAACATCAGGGTACAACCTCTCAACCACCACCAGCTCCACTACCCAAAGTCGCTCCTCACCCTCCTCCGCCAGTTGCCCCAATCTATGTGGAACCTCTGCCTCCCGCACTCCATATGTCGTCAAGTGAACCCCTGCTTCAAGCTTATGACCCCTAATACTACTCACCAGAACCTGCTTACAAGACCCATGAGCCTTACTCTTATACTCCCTATCCCGAAATCCCGGTGGGAGTTGAAATACCAATAAAAAATCCTTAGCAGGAAGATATGCTTAGTAAGGTCAGAAGTATGGAACAATCATTTAGGGACATGTGGGGATTTGGTGGCTAGGTGCGCATGGCGTTCAAGGAGCTTTGTCTATTTCCAGACGTGCAGTTTCCTCCTGGTTTCAAGATGCCTAAAATTTGACTTATATGATAAGCATGGCGATCCGGTCGCGCATCTAAGGGGGTTTTGCAGCAAAATGAGAGGAGCACTGGGGAAAAGATGAATTGCTAATGGCGTACTTTAGCCAGAGTTTAAGTGGTTTGGCACTGGAGTGGTATACTCGGCAGGATCACAATGGTATACATGGGGTGACCTAGCACAAACATTTTCTTGACACTTTCAATATAATCTCGAGATTGTCCCCGATCGTCTATCTTTGACAAAAATGGAGAAGAAACACAACGAGAGCTTCAAGGAATATTGTTTTCGTTGGAGGGAACAAGCGGCCAGTGTTGATCATCCCATGAAGGAGAATGAGATGGTTGATTATTTTCTACAGGCTTTGTAACCTACCTATTTTGGACATTTGGTGTCAGTAATGGATAAGTCTTCAACGAAGTAGTCAAGATGGGAAGTATGGTCGAGGAAGGCCTCAAATACAATAAAATCATAAGCTACTCTGCAATTAAGGCAACCACTCGGCCCATCCAGGGTGGAGCTGGGGGAGCATTCGGAAAGAAGAAGAAGGAGCAAGTAGCAATAGTGGAGTTGAGAACTTGGTTCGGGTCGCGGGCTCTATCTCATTACAGCCAACCTCGTCCTCACAACCAAACATACCCACACCCTCCATACAGCTCTCCGCAACATTACTATCCACCATTAGAACCTCGCTTCTCAGTCCATCACGCACAAGCATATGCCCAACCTCCCGCTCACGCACAATGGCATGCTCTAGCCCAACAAAATGCTTACCCAACAAAATGCTTACCCAACTCCTCAAAACTATTACCCACATCCAAGAGCCTATCAATAACCTTCGAAACCCGTCTTCCGACCCAATCTAGTCTTGAGAAATGAAAGGGTGCAGAAGAATAAGACTTTCACTCCGGTGGTAGAATCCTACACTAGCTTATTCCACAGGCTGCGACAACTTGATATGTTGAGCTCAATTGAAGCACAATTGTTAAATCCTCCCCCGAAGAATGTAGATTATTTTGTTAGCTGTGAATACTGTTCTGGTGCCCCAGGGCATGACACTGAAAAGTGTTGGCATTTAATGATCGCTATCCAGGTACTTATTGACTGCCACCGAATTGAGGTGCATACTCCAGAGGTACCCAATATTAACCAAAACCCGTTGCCGGCCCATCAGGAGACAAACATGATTGAGATCGTGGAAAGAAGGGGAGAGTCCAAAAGGCCCTTACAAACGGTAATGATGATCAAGTCCATTGAAGTTAAGCCAACTAAGAATACAGGCAGTGAGAAGTTGTTAATCGAGACAAAAGGAAGAAGAACAAACCTGTCATAGTTCAAGAGAGCTCAGCAAGTACGAATGCGCCAATGCTGGAATAGGCAAAAGTACCGGTACACGGGGAAGCTAGAGAACCTTTTGTGGTTGTGGAAGGTGTTCATGTAGAGCCCGTCATTGTAAAACCTGTATCCAGCCACCAATCATCAATAGCAAAGCCGTTCCTTGGAGATATGAGAAAGAAGTAGTGATGTATAAAGGTAAAGAAGTTAGGAAAGAAGTGTATGAGGCCCGAGGTTTAACTCGATCAGGGAGATACTTTGCCCCGGAAGAATTAAGGAAGGGCAGAACCTCTAAAGATAACCCATAACCAATGAAGAAAGCTGTGTCGAAAGAAGAAATGAAAATGCAAGACTACTCCATCATGGAGCAGTTGAGGAAGACACCAGCTCAGATCTCCTTATTATTCTTACTAATCCATTCAGATGAACACCGCCGGGTAAAGCCCATGTCCCATACAAGATAACACTGAATCATTCGGAAAATATTGCAAACAAGGTATTCAAAGTAAACTGGGTCACATTCTTCGATGATGAATTGCCCATGGAGGGCACTGAGCACAATTGGGCTCTTTATCTGACTGTGAAATGTGAAGATGCTGTGGTCACCGGAGTTTTGGTCGACAACAGGTCCAGTGCAAAGTATTTGTCCACTTTCCACATTGACCAAGCTGAAGGTGGAGAATGAAAGGGTCCACAAGAATAACATTTGTGTTCGAGGTTTCGACTGTGGAGGCAAAGACACTATAGTAGACAGTGATGGAAGTGACAATAGGGCTCATTGAGTTCACCATGGAATTCCAAGTGTTGGATGTGGTAGACTCTTATAACCTGTTGTTGTGTAGGACCTGGATTCATGCAGTCAAAGCAGTGCCATCTACGCTGCATCAGATGGTCAAATTTAAATGGGACAAGTAAGAGATTGTGGTGCACAGTGAAGACAATCAGTGCGTTTCAGGTGATGCCATCGTACCTTTTATTGAATCTGAAGACCACAAAGTTCCACGGGTCTACCAGGTGTTTGATACTATGTCATTTCAGAAAATCCCAAAAGGTGAGGTTGTCATGACCCCAAAGATAGCTACCGCATCGGTCATGGTAGCTTCAGAAATGTTGAAGAATGGTTTTATGCCCGGCTAGGGATTGGGTGCTTCTATGCATGGCATTGTGCAACCAGTATCACTCCTAAAAAATCTAGACACTTTTGGCCTAGGGTTCAAGCCTATAGATGCAGACTTAAGGCAAGAAATGAAGCTAAGTCAGAAGGCTTGGGCTCTCCCAAAGCCCATCCCAAGGTTGTCCAAATTGTTCATCAAGCCCAGTACTAGCAATGGCCCCGTACCAAGGATTTCTGGCCCGATGGTTGACACGGACGAGGATCTTGATAAGGGGTTAAAAAGGCTGTTCAATGATGTGAATATGGCCGGCGCAGGAGAAGGGTCGAGCAGGGCAAATTTGCAGTTTGTGGGAGCATACACAAAAGTAAATAACTGGGAAGCCACTCCTCTTCCCACTCGGATGGAGTCCTAGTAGTCAATTTTGATTTCCTTTTTACTCTAGCTTGGATTAGCTTCAGAGTTATTAATTCAGTTTTTATTTCCGTCGGTTTGGATGTGTAAACTCAGTTATCTTTTATTCTAATGAAATGCAATTTCCCATTCAGCAGTGCTGATAGTTTCCATTTCTCTTTACCTCTCTTTCTTTTCTCTTTTGTACAATTATTTTTATGCTGATTCCAGTGATCTGACATGCATAAGGACTCCTCAACACAGTCTTCAAAATCGGTCTAGTCCAAAAATAATAATTCAGGAAATAGAACGTGAAGATGAACCAGAATACGACGAGGAAAGGGAATGGGATGAGATTAGTAAAGAGTTGAACCAATTTGAGGAGAAACCCAATCCAAACCTGAATGATACAAAGGAAGTCAATATAGGAAGCCCGAATAATGTCAGAGAAACAAAAATTTGTGTCCATCTAGAGCCACAACTTAGGAAAGAAATAATTGAAGTACTGCTTGAATACAAAGATGTCTTTGCATGGTCCTACGATGACATGCCCGGATTGAGCACTGACTTGGTGGTTCACAAGCTACCCACTGACCCAGCTTGCCCTCCTATCAAGAAAAAGTTGAGAAAGTTTAAAACTTATGTGAGCGTGAAATTCAAGAGGAAGTGACCAAGAAGTTAGAGGCTAAAGTGTTTCGAGTCACATGATATCCCACCTGGTTAGCCAATGTTGTGCCCGTACCAAAGAAGGATGGTAAAACCAGAGTGTGTGTCGATTACCGTGACCTCAATAAAGTAAGTCCGAAGGACAACTTCCCCCTACTGAACATCCACATATTGATTGACAATTGCGCAAAGAATGAAATCGGGTCATTCGTGGATTGTTACGCAGGCTACAACCCGATTTTAATGGATGAAGAAGATGCAGATAAATCGCATTTATCACACCGAGGGGGATATATTGTTGTAGAGTCATGCCTTTTGGTTTGTGCATACATGAATTCCATGACAACTATTTTTAATGATATGATACATATTGAAATTGAGGTCTTTGTGGATGATGTGATAGAAAAGTCCAGAAAGCAATCCGATCATGTCCAAGACCTGAGGAAATTATTTCAAAGGTTCCGCAGGTATGACCTCAAAATCAACCTGACAAAATGTGCATTTGGGGTCCTCTCAGGGAAGTTGCTACGGTTCATAGTCAGCCGCCGAGTCATCGAACTAGACACAGGAGCTGCTGCCACCTAGGAATTAAACAGAAGTGATGAGTCTATTGGGAAGATTATATTAAATTATTCGGTTTATTGCTCAGCTCATGACCATCTGCGAGCCCATCTTTAAGCAATTGAAAAAGGATGCTGCGGTGAAATGGACGGGAGAGTGACAGGAAGCTTTTGACAAAATAAAGGAGTATTTGTCGAAACCACCGGTATTGGTCCCGCCAGAATCAGGAAGGCCCTTGATCTTATATTTGATAGTCCTGGAAATTAATTTGGGTGTATGTTGGGCCAGCACGACGTCACCGGGAGAAAGAATAGGCCATATACTACCTCAACAAGAAAATTACAGCGTACGAGGTTAAGTATACTCATCTTGAAAGGACGCGTTGTGCCATAACATGGGTAGACCAGAAGTTGAAGCATTACTTTTCCTCATACACTACTTATCTCATCTCAAGTCTGGACCCATTGAAGTATATTTTCCAGAATCCCATGCCCACAGGAAGGCTTGCGAAATGGTAAATCTTGCTCACGGAGTTTGACATTATCTACGTCACCAGGACTGACATGAAGGCACAAGCTTTGACAGATGATTTAGATGAGAATCCGATAGATGAAGAATATAAGACCTTGAACACATACTTCCCAGATGAGGAAGTGATGCATATTGATGAAATGGAACAGTATAAGAGATCGGGATGGAAATTGTTCTTGACGGGGTTTCCAACATGAAAGGCGTTGGAATAGGAGCAATGCTCATTTATGAAGAAGGGCGTCATTACCCAGTCACATCTCAACTCTTCTTCTATTGCACCAAGAACATACCAGAATATGAGGCATGCATTTTGGGTCTGAGATTAGTAGAAGACATGGGTGTCCAGGAAGTCTGGGTCTTGGAGGACTTCGACCTTCTGGACACCATATTCAAGGGGAGTGGGAAACAAGAGACTTAAATCTCGTACCATACCGGCAATGCTTGCATGATCTATGCCAATGATCCAGGTCAATAAATTTCTGGGACATCCCCAGAATCCACACTGAAGTTGTTGATGCCTTGGCAACTCTAGCATCAATGCTACATCACTGGGACAAGACTTATGTTGACCCGATACATATCCAGGTCTGTGACAAAAATTCTTATTGCAAAATGGTGGAAGAAGATCTTGACAGCAAATTGGTTTCACGACATCAAGGAATATATCAGGAGAGGTGTATACCCGGTACAAGCCACGAGTGACCAGAAGAGAACAATCCGTCGTCTGTCAAATGGGTTTTTCTTCAGTGGAGGAATATTATACAAAATAATACAAAATATTGGTTTGCTATTATACGTAGGTGTTGGGTAGGAAACAACCATCATGAATGAGGCGCATGCCGGCGTTTACGGACCACACATGAGTGTATATGTTTTGGCAATGAAGATTCTCCGGGCATGATATTATTAGCTCACCATGGAGCGGGATTGTATCAGCTTTGTGCACAAATGTCACCAATGTCAGGTACATGGAGACATAATTTACTCTCTGCCGTCTGAATTGCATACAATGTCTGCACTATGGCCTTTCGTTGCTTGGGGTATGGACGTCATCGGGCCTATCGAACCGGCAACCTCTAATGGGCACAGACTTATCCTGGTTGCTATTGATTGTTTCACCAAATGAGTTGAAGCCAAAACTTTCAAGGAAGTAACCAAAAAAGCTGTGGTCGACTTTGTACATAAAATACCATTTGTCGTTTTGGTATCCCCAAGACTCTCATCACTGACAATGGGGCAAATCTCAACAGTCGCTTAATGAGAGAATTATGTCAGCAGTTCAAGGTCACACATAACAATTCTACCCCATACCGCCCACAAGGCAAACAGAGCAGTTGAGGCGGCCAATAAGAACACAAAGAAGATACTTCACAAAATGGTGGAAGGGTCCCGGCAGTGGCATCAGAAGCTACCCTTTGCATTGTTAGGCTATCGCACCACTGTTGCACTTCAGTAGGGGACTCCATACTTGTTGCTATATGGCACAGAGGTGGTAATCCCGACTGATATTGAAATCCCATCTCTTCAAATCGTGGCCGAAGCAGTAATCGACGAGGAAGAATGGGTCAAATCGCATTTGGAGCAATTGAGTTTGACTGAAGAGAAAAGATTGGCGGCGGTATGTCACGACCAGTAGTATTAATAAAGGATGGCCATGGCATATAATAAGAAATTTCATCAAAGAAAGTTTGGAGTAGGTCAATTGGTATTGAAGCGCATCCACCCTCACAAGGTCGAGGCAAAGGGCAGGTTCGCTCAGAACTGGCAAAGACCGTTCGTTGTATCAAAAGTGCTGTCTAGTGGAGCATTGTATCTGATAGATGTGGTAGGGAAATGTGTGAAAATGGCGCAATTCAGATGCTGTCAAAAGATATTATGTATGATTTTTCTTTTGGATCATTGTCTATACTTGGCATTTGTTTGTACTTGGCAGGTTTTATGGATTGGAATGATGAAGGCATTTTATTCACCTATTAAACACTTTACCCTTTGTCAACCCCTTTGAGCTTCCGTTAGTTTTATTTTCATATCCCCTCTTTCGGAATCCATAACGAGAGTCAGATACGCAATTATAATAGGCGACAAACATACCATAAAGGCAAAAGCAAAAAATGAAAAACAACAAGAGAAGACAAAAAGTAGCAAAACAAAAGAGAAAAGAGAAAAGAGAAAAGAAACAAAGAAAAAGAAGAAGAAAATAAGAAGAAAAAAAGAGAAAAGAATGAAAAGAAAAGAAAAAAAAGAAAAAAGGAGAAAGAAAAGGAGAAAAATGAGAATGAAACAGCGAAAAGAGAGGAGGAAATGGAAAACAGATAATAATGAACGTAAGGAATCCGCAGGAACTACATTTGACCTAATTCCTTTTAAGGATACGCAGGCAGCCTCACGGCTCAGTCATATTCAAATAAATCCAAAGGCCCCAAGAAAGAAATTGGGGCAGAAATTACGTTGGTTTGGATTCCGAAGGTTTGCCTTTCACACCCTTTCCTTCTAGCCTTGTCCAAAAGCCTACATTACAATCCAAAGAAAGACCTTCTGATCAATCTGTAAGAATTTCCGGGGCAAGCAAGAAATGGACCATACCTCAGGGCAGCACTCTAGTTCCTGCAGAAAATAATAAAATGAGAGTCTTATTGGTGAAAACCCCGCGGGCACCTTAAGGCGACGAGAGTTGAGAGAAATAAAAATGAGAGAGCCTCGTTGGTGAAAACCTTCACAGGCACCGTGAGGCGAAGGAAAGGAAAGAAGCAACACTTAGAAAGGGACGGTTGGTGGAAATCTGTGCATGAACACTGTAAGGCAAGCAAAGCTAGGGTTTGGTTGAAGGAATCGGGTTAGAAATGGCCACAATAACAAAAGCATGGCAACAGAAGGTCGGTCATCGGGACAAACTGGGTCGACTAGGCCGAAGTCAATGTCATGATCATAAAAACCAGCTGTTCTTCCTCAAATAAGTTTTCCTTCTCTTCTTTTCAATAGTCAGTGGAACTGGAATTCGTGACCCTAAATACTATTCTGAGTCATTGCATTTAATTTTTCTTTCGAGTCTCTAATTTCTTTTGTTTAAGAAAATGAGAGGAATTTCAAAGCCTATTATCAGCTCCCAAAGGGACAAAGCGCATGACGCCCTAAAGCGTAACAAAGATAACGAGTGTGGAACAGCAAGGGGAAGGATACACAAAAATCTATAGTTGATGGAAGAGACAAGAGTCGTTAAAGTAAAGGAGTACCATACAAAGATGGGCATGCATCGGGCAATGTCAAAAGGGACGCAAGGTTGGCTCAACACAAAGATAGGAAAGGTCACAAGGTTTGCCAAGCATAGTACATCAGTCGTCGGGGAAAGACACAAGGTGGGGAGCGAAGTAAGGGCACAAAGATCAAGAGTCAGTCAAGCATCATAAATAGACCGGGTAATCTCAGGGAATGGTGTAAGGATTTTAGCAAAGGCCTAGAAATGTAACACAAAGATGAAAAAAAACAAAGCCACAAGGGTCATTCAAGCATAACACTCTAACTCAGCAGTCGTCAGAGAAGGGTGTAAGGCTTCTGGAAAAAGTGGCAAAAGCGCAACACAAAGATTGAAATGGTCATGGAGGTTGACCCAGCATGATATATCAACTCCTCAATCGTCGGAAAAGCGCATAAAGAATTCAAGAAAAGGGTCAGAAGTGCAACACCAAGGGGGGATCAAAATAAGGATGCGAAAGGCAAGGTCCAACCAAACATCATAGACAGATCGGATGATTTCAAGAAAGGGTGCAAGGATTTTGGCAAAGGAGAAAAAATGCAACACAAAGATGAAGAACAAAGTGAATCCATAAAGCTAAGAGGGTTAGCTAATACATTAATCAATAATCGGGGAAAGACATAAAGAATTCCGGCCAAGGGTTAGGAATGTAATACAATGATGGGGAGAAAAGCAAAGCGTAATGATTCGAGGGGTCAGCTGAGCAGTTCAAGTGACTCATCATCAACATGGACAATGGAACACAACGTAACACGACAGTGGGGAGGCATTTCCAACAAGAATGCCGCAAGATAACCACCACTTTTTAATCTAACTAGTTTTCTCTGATTGACACAAGGGCAAAAAATTCCAGAAGAGCCTAAAGGAGGCCGCCCACAGGAGAGGGCAAACATATGGCAGGCATGATCAAATACTCAAGGCCCATCTGAAACGGGACCTAGTTCAAACTCAAAAGGGACATAGTCCATCATAAGTATCCTCCCCAGCAAAGAGCACAAGGGGATAAACTTTACCAGCAAACCCCAATAGAAACAACTGCATGTTAAAAGAGGCATGGAGGTTGAGATGGAACGTAGTTTAAAGCTCAAACACATGCGGGTAACATGAGCAAGCACCAATACCCTCCCCAGTAAGAGTTGCAGAAACCCTCCTGGACAATAATCACTAAGAGTTGTCAGGGGGCATGGTCAAACCCAAATACTTCCCCAGCAATAGTCAACAAGAGGCGTTAGGACCCGCCTGGATAATTGGATCTAATCCTAGGAGTTGTCAGGACCCTCGGATAATGGAACGTTGCTCTAAATACTATCCCCCAACAATCACATTTTGTCATCTAATTAAGAGTTGTCAGGACCCGCCTGGATAATGGGAAGTAGTTTTAACCACCAATCACCAGTAGATCCCCAGCAGATATAACTCATATCGAGACATAGTGGGAAATAATACCTTTTGAAAAACATAACATAATTTCAAAGTTGTCACCAGTTAAAGATTGTCAGGGCCCTTCTGGATAATGAGAATTCACTTTATAGATATTTGGTTAGGAGATTTGATTAACACTCACTGATCCGCCCATCATCAAACTGGGGCAGAAAGGATTTCTTGTGTTTTGTTTGTTTTGTTGTGATCAGGCGCACAGGCAACATTCCCAAGGAAGATTTTTCGAAATTTTAAGTTTTGATAGTCAGGCGCCCACCTGTAGAATAAAGGAATTGTTTTAATATTTCATGTTTTGATAGCCAGGAGCCCACCTGCAGACCAAGGGAATATTTTTCAAAATTTCAAGTCTTGGTAATCAGGCGCCCACCTATAGAATAAGGGAATATTTTTTAAAATTTCATGTTTCGTTAATCAAGCGCCAAACTGTAGAATAAGGGAATATTTTTCAAAATTTCAAAGTTTCGGAAATCAAGCACCCCTATAGAACAAGGGCATAATTTTCAAAAATTCAAGTATTGGTAATCAGGCATCCACTTGTAGAACAAGGGAATAGTTTTCAAAAATTCAAGTTTAGGTAATCAGGTGTCCACCTGTAGAAGAAGAGAATATTTTTAATAAATTCAGGTGTTGGTAATCAGGCGCCCACCTGTAGAATAAGGGAATATTTTTCAAAATTTCATGTTTTGGTAATCAGGAGCCCACCTCTAGAACAAGGGAATATTTTTCAAAAATTCAAGTTTTGGTAATCAGGCGCCCACCTGTAGAACAAAGGAATGATTTTTAGAATTTCATGTTTTGACAATCATGTGCCCACCTGTAGAACAAGGGAATATTTTTCAAAAAATTCAAGTTATGGCAATCAGGCGCCCACCTGTAGAACAAGGGAATATTTTTCAAATTACAAGGTTTGATAGTCATCAGCCAACCTGTAGAACAAGGGAATGTTTTCCAAAATTTCAATGTTTCGAAATCAGGAGCCCACCTGTAGAACAAGGGAAATTTTATAAAATTTCAAGTCTTTGCGGTTAGGCGCCCACCTATAGAACAAGGGAATGATTTCAAGCTTCACATTTGGTAATCAGGCGCCCTTCTTTCAGAACAAGGAAATGATTTTCAAGTTGCAAAGTTTTGTAATCAGGCACCCACCTCCAAAACAAGGGAATACACGTCAAGTCCAACAATTCGGTAACAAACATAGAAGAAGAGAAGGCAAGAAGTCAACAAGGCAACAATGAGTCTACAGGAAGGAATTCCAGTCAACAAGGCAACAAGGAGTTCACAGGAAAAAATATAAGGCAACAAAGCAACAAGGATCAAGGTCAAGATTGGAGACATAAATAGGTTGTAATCCATAGTTCATAGCTTAGTCTACTTTCCTTTTTATTTTTCACATGGTATAATAAGGAGGTTAGAAAGCACTAACAACTACATTAGCAGTGAAATCACAACTCATGGTAGTCCCAGCTACCAAACACTCCAGAACTACACTGACCTGATTCCTTTATAGCCAAGGATATGTAGGTAACCTTTGATACAGGGTTTGGTCAGACGGTTTTCAAAATGCTTCTCATGGAATGCAAAGCAGGAAAAAAACTCTCAATTGATCATTTATCTTTGCCCGGACACCCTTCGTGCCTCCGAGCAAAGAGGGGCAGCTGTGAGCACGTGATTTTTGCCTCGCTTGACATGTTCCTATAAAATTCATTAAAATAGGAATTTTCTTTTATTATTTGAATTTCTACAAACTAATTGTGTGATTTTGTATTTATTTGTATTTTTCTTTATTATTTGAATTTTTAGGAATTAATTGTCTGACTTTGTGTTTATTTGCGTCTTTCTTTTATTATTTGAATTTTAAGAATTTATTTGTGTGATTTTGTGTTTGTTTGAATTTTAAAAATTAATTGAATAAATTTTTGTTTATTTGTAGGATGGCATGTTTAAATTAACATAATTCATAAAAAAATACATAAAATGGCATGGTTGCATTTACGATCTAATTTTTGCATGTTAGTATTGAAAATGAGTAAAAACAACAAAAATTGGTTAATTTTCTTTGAAATTTAGAGTTTAGAGTTTATTTAGTTTATTTGTTGTTAAATAAGTTTTTGGCTATTTTTCTTTTATAATTATAAAATCTAGAAAACAAATAATAAAACAAAATGCACAAAAAGAGAGTAATTGTTTTTTTATATATGTTGGACTTTGATTTAGGCCAATTTCTTGCAGGATAACTTAGCCCAAAACCCCCAAGCCCATTAAAAATAGGCCAAAACCCAACACCCTGCCCGGCCCCAAAAGCCACAGCAGCAAAACAACGTCGTTTTACATTGTACCATCTGAACCATTGATCAAACTTGATCAAATGGTCAAGATGAAAAGATGTCACCCTACATAACTGTCGTACACCCCCACCAGTCAAACCACGTACCATGTCCAAACATACCCTAAATTCACCGCTATAACGCCGCCATATCACAATCGTTCCTCCGCTGCCCGGCACCGGCCGGAAATCGTCGCTGCTAGCGGCGTAGCTCTGATGGACCCCAAAATAATACCACATCCTCTCCTCGCTCCCTACTTTCCAACCCCACCATTGGTCACCCTCGAATATATCCCCGTCTTGTCGTATATTCATTTGTAGTTAGGCAGCCTCGCCCTCCATGGTGGCGAACGGTCGCCAAATACCCCAAGATTTACAACCCAAATTCCTCACTCCGCCCTCATCATAGATCTAAAACAACCATCCTTTGAATCATGCCACAGCTCCTCAAATTTTACTTTGAACAATCCAGCCAAAATACGACCCTTCCCAAAATCCACAAAATTAACACCATGCGCTCTCCTGACATCCCTCATCTTGAATCTACAACCCTCAGTCCTCGAATCCTTCCCGTTTAGGTCAAATTTCAAATAAAAAATTTGACCAAGAACCCTAGTTGTTCAAGCTTTGGGATATCCTTGATTTTGGGCCTTAATAGCCCTTAGTCTTGTGGAAAACACATGATTAAGGGCGGTTTGACCCCAAAAATGCCGAGAAATTCGCCGTTATTTGAGCCTGAATCAGAGTTCGGTGTATTCTGCTTTTACTTTTTATTTGCTTTTAAATATTATTCATCTCTTCGTTTCGTTGTTTTTTTCCATTGTGATCTTTGTGATTACTTTTGGGTCTTGTTTCAAGTTTCTAAATTTTTTTAGATTTATTAGTAATTTGAATTTTCCAATTTGATTCCATGTTCATCTTTTGCCTTGCAATTTTTAGTTTTGTTCTTTTATTCTACGTAATTAGCTTCAGTTTTCTTAATTGATTAGTTATATTTTAGTTCTATGATACATTAAAGACTCTATAGAGTTTATTTTTAATTTGTGTAGCTAGATTAATTAGTTTTAATTTTGGCAATAATTGGAAAGTTTCTAGCTCATAACTAGTTAACCATAGTTAGTTTGACTAGGGTAAAAGGAAGCTGAAAATATAATTAGGTCGGTTAAGTAATTCTGGGAAAGGGTAAGGGGTAGTATGAGTAATTCAGCATGAAAGAACTTGTAGTAACTAGAATGGAAACTCCTGGAAGCTTCTAGAATAGGGGTCAAATTGAAATTCAGACCTTTTGTTTGTTATTACTTGGATAGCAAGCTAAGTATCTGAGGACTAGTGGTAAAAAACTGAAATACAAAAGGGACCAAGTTGAAATAAAGGACTTAAAGGTTGCCCTAATGATTGGCCTATATAGAGGCATTAGTCTTGCCTTTAAAGGCAAGAAAAAGATAGGCTAAAAATACAGAAAACACTTAAAAAGAAAAATATACTGCTACATGGAGTTTCCTCATAGTAAGCTGGAAGAAATTTGATGTTAAAACCCTGAGAATACAAAGAGATTGGAACCTAAAAATGTAGAAAGGGATTTTAGAGGCTTGAGAATACAGGATCAAATGGCTACATTACTGGGTTTCATGTACATTCTGAAAAAAATCGTAAACACAAATTGACATTGTTCCATTAGGTGTCTTGGAATTTCTGAATTTGCAAATTACTGAAGCACAGTTGGGTTCTTCGAATGCTTGAGTGTGGTTAAAACTTGATTTTTCAAAAGCATGGTTTGAAATTGTAGCATTCTCCATTCAACTAGAATTTTGTCCCATTGGTTTCATAGTAATTTTCCTTTGGCTTGAGTTTGGTATACTGCTTGTTTTGGCTGTTGTGTCTCATTGCTGATCTCCCTGCCTCTCACTTTTAATTTTCAGGTACAATCCAACTTTATGAGTATAATCGAGGTGTAGCATGAAGCAGGAATTGAAAACATGAAATAAATGAGACTATTTATGTATATTGGATTTGTCTATTTCAATTTGATGATCTGATAAGATTATTTGGCATATATTGTATTTGTAAATCATTGTTAAAACCATTACCTGACACGCTGTAGCTTAGAGAGTATTTTCAAGTTCGAGTTTGCGTCAGTTAACGATTTAGGTGTATATGAGTTCAGTATTTCTGGGATTGCGAGAGTTCTCTAATGACTTGATATCTGAGCGTTTGAATAACTTGTTTAATAATCATGTATTAAATTGGAGTCTGAGTTGTGACATAGGCTGTGTTCGAAAGTAGCTACAGAAGGAAGATGCATTGTTTGGTAAACTCAATATGGTTCCAAATTGATTTAAGGTAAGCATAAGATCGAACATATGTTGTTATGGTTTGGCAATGTTTTAAACGAACCCAGATTTATAGCATGCTTTACTTGATTAAAGATTCATTTTAATTCCCGTTGAAGTGATGCCTAACCATGAATTTTTGAACACTCGAATAAAGCTCAAACTCATACTTGCAACATTTAGAGGTTATTCACAAATTTAGCATCACTAACTGAACCAGTAGAATAAATATTTTGCTTGGACCTTCATCCAATTTGCATCCGTTTTGTTAATAATCTTATTGACTAGTGTGAAGATGTTGAACTAGAACAAATTAATTGCATGGCCCTCGCTTTATTTAATCTTAAATTGTTCGTTAGATTTTGAGGCGTGCCATTTAGTAAATTCCATGGCCCTCGCAAAGTTGCAAACGTATAATTGCTTTAGGCGCGTCTTAAATAATCTCATCTCCTTAAGTACGGGTGCGCATTTATATGACCCAAATCCAAATCCCGACGAAATTGAAATGTGTCAAAAACCGCGGGTGCATTTATGTGGCGTGGTTTGAGACATGTTTTAACGACGTTGTAATTCTCTTAAAATAATAATAATAATAATAAAAGCGGTTAAAGAACTAAAATACACACATAGGTTCATAATTGTTTAAAATAAGATAATTTAAGCTAAATATAACAGTTGAGCGATCGTGCTAGAACCACGGAACTCGGGAATGCCTAAAACCTTCTTCCGGGTTAACAGAATTCCTTATCCGGATTTTTGGTTCGCGGACTGTTAAACAGAGTCATTCTTTTATCTATTCGGGATTCTAAACGGTTATTTGGGACACCATAAATCTCCTAAGTGGCGACTCTGAAATTATCTTAAATAATTGAATCCCGTTTTGATTGTCCTTTAATTGGAAAAACTTCCTTATCAACGCCCTTCGCCGGGTTGTAGTAGCCAAAAAAGGAGCTGTAACACCTACGTGAACCTAGTTCTTTGATACCGTGTTGTCACGATCCAATTCACTTATACGTCGTGATGGTGCCCAATGTTGCCGTTAAGATAGCCATGGTAAACTAGGCATATATTTATTCTTTATAGCATTTTCGAAATGGTTAATTTTAATTATTAAACATCTGAGAGGTGAAACAATTTAATAGAATAAAGTGTAAATAATTATAAGAACAAGTGTACGGGAAAAAATACTCAAAATTTGCAAGTGTCTACTAGTAAAATTTCCAAGACCTGGTAAGACAAGTGTATGATCAAGTAGTAGAATATACAAAACACTAACTATTGTCTAAAATAAAGTAGACAGAAAGTAAATACAAAAGAGAGACGTCGGGTGCTGCAGAACAGACTCAGAAGGCAGTTCACCACTAAATCTTGTAGTATCAGGAGAATGCGTCGGGATGACTACCTACATATGCTCATGTACAGTTAGTGTAGAACTGTAGCGTGAGTGCATAAACAACATGTATCCAGTAATTATCCAGTCTAACCTCGAAGAAGTAGTGACAAGGGGTCGACATTGACACTTACTATAGGCCAACAAATAAAAATACAAAAACTCCAAATAAAAACGAATTATGTAAAAAGTAATGGTAACTGAATAATAAGCAGTGGATAAATTATTTCTCGACTTAACGTAACTTCCAAATCAAATTCTGTAATTAAATAATTATAAATTCTCATGCCTTAACATAATATCAAGTGGACTTAAGCACGAATATTGTCATGCATGATTATGCCGGGGTCGTACGACCCGATTCCAATTATATACTATGTGCTCTGTCGATGGTCGAATACACAAACCATAGATGCATCTATTAATCTACCGAGACGAACGACCTACTTCGATGAGAGTATAGGAATATACATCGCTCACGAAAATACTTGTGACACGAGTGGGCATAGATTTCTGAAAGGTATTATATAAGTCTTCAATTCTTTTAAAAAATAAGAAGTCTAAATTGGAGACTTTAAATCTTGTTATTCTTAATCTCAGCTCTATTTAAGACAACTAATATGCATAATCAACATAACAACGCAAACAAGAATGATGTAAACTTAAAACTACCCAGACTTCACATGAAATATAGTTACGTACGGACTCTCATCACCTAGTGCATACGGTTCTCCCCACACGAGTAATTCACAATAAAATACACTTAAAGGGGATGAGTTCCCACTTATAAGGTTTGGCAAAAGACTTACCTCGTCCTCAAACTCACTTTCGGTGCTCGAATACACTTTAAATACTCAACTCAGTGCCAAAAAACCCGAAGCTAGCCAAATATTATATAAATAAGTCAATATATATATATATATATATATATATATATATATATATATATATATATATATATATATATATATATTCAAAAATTCGTAATTCAATGTCACAACCCAAAATTCGACTAGCCGTGATGGAACCTAACCTCACCCGCTAGGTAAGTCCAGTAACAACTATCTGATTCATTTAATACTTATGTGAATCTAATTCACTCCCCAACGACTGGCACTACAAGTCATGAGCTTTTAAGAATATAATTTACAAGCTGATATGAAGTAAATGCACTTCTGTTTGAAAAGTACATAAACAAAGTTTTATAAATCTAAAGTTACCATGAACAAGAGGCAGCTACAGTAGGAACGCCGGTACATCTTCAATGCTAGCTCCCGCCATACACAGCAATATAAATATCCGAAATCTGTACAATGTGCATGAACTGTAGTATGAGTACATCTAACCCCACGTAGTCAATAAGTAACAAGCTTAACCTTAGATTGAAAGTAGTGACGAGCTAGAACATAGGTCGATCCCACCACCAATAACCAACAACAGTTCATAACAATGTAACGCATGTAAATAAGGAAGTAGCTTAGAGATAAAATGCTCACCCTTTTAATAGTTTTTTGAAAACTGTTCCGCTTTTAAAGTCGTCACAAACCTAAAACCGGCACGGTCGTGATAACGCCTATCATGAAACTAGGGACAGCCTACAAAACTCCCAAATCAATCCATTATTCTATAAAAGTCATTTTAAGCCATTAATTAACAACAAATATCATAATATAAGTCTACACAACTAGTGCAGAATAAATACACAAGCCCGATATCGGGGTGTCACAAGTCATGAGCAACAACAACTACTTCTCAATAAAATAAAGTGTAAACCAGACTGGAAGACCATACTAATTAAATCTAAGGAAGATATGAAGGAGAAGCAGGCTGCGAATTCCATGAAGCTACCTTGTCGACTCCGAAATCCTACTGAATGGACAATCAATGCTCACTATTGCGACCTGCAACTCTTGGATCTGCACACAAGGTGCATGGAGTTATGTGAGTATGCCAACTCAGTCAGTAATACAAGTAAATGAAAGATGAAGAAACACATAGGTTCACGTCATAACACTACAATAAATACAGTACATTTTCCAAAATAGTACATAAATCATTTGTCTCGTAAAACAAACTCAATTTCAGTTAAGGGTGTCTAATGGGCAGGGTTTCACCGTAACTGGACTGGCCCAGACCGGTTAAAACCAAAACCGGTCCAGACCGGTACAAGGGGGATGGGTGGGGCTAGGTTAAAGGCGTAGGGGGTTGGTTCGTTCACCTATTTTCAATCGGTTACCCAGACCGATTAAACCCGATCAATAGAAATATTGTAGAACCAATTAAATCGGCTCGGTTCAGACCGACCCAGATCGATTAACAGCTAGTTTCTTTTTTTTAGTTGGCTTATTTGGTTACTGTTGGCAAGAGTCACCTGCCAAGTAGTCATTGCCCAACGGCTGATTTGCGCAATTAGCCCTTTTTTGGCCCATTTTTTCAAAAAATTTAACACTTTTTATAACTACAAATTTATCCCTTTATAAAAATATAAATACACCCCATCTTCTTAATTTCTTCACTCATCTCTCATTTCTCATTGTCAATTCTCAATTCAAGTTAAATCACGCCTCGTACTTCTAGAGTGCGCTTATATGTTTGGGAACACGTTGGGGTAGTAGAAGAAAAATGAAGAAGTTCTGAAAGTAAAGCAAAAGAACCATGGATGAGTATTAAAACTTTGTTCAAAGTGTGGTACAGGCAGTTTCAGGAGACATATGAAGAGTTGTCTTGAGCATCCTCCAGAAATTCACATTTAGGTTGATTTAAGACAATTTGTGATATTTTAAAATTATTTTATGTATTTATGCTAAATGTTTTAGTTTGTTAGATTAATTTGAAGTATTATTGTGCATGAAAATTTAATTTTACTCTTTTTTCGTTAATTTACTTGTTAAATGCAAATTTATAAGTTTGAATTTTGATATAAATGTAGTACTTGCAATTTATGAGTGCAAATTTTTACCACCTTCATTGTATTCATTATATTTTTACTTTATATTAATATAACTTACAGTAGTTATCCAAAATATAAAAAAAAATTACTCTAACCCGGCCCAGCCCTCCCTCTTATACCCATAACTCGTACGACTCATTTTTTTGCCCGGATGAACCCGAGCCCGTTAAACCCGGTAAGTCCTAACCCATAACCGGCCCGACCCGCTCGTTAGACACCTATAGTTTAAGTACAACCTTTCATTTTAAAACATCTTTCAATAATTTTATATGAGTGATGAAAACAGTGAGTAAAAATGATAATGATAGAAACATAAATAGCCCCTCAAGCAAAACATGTTCCATAAACCGCCCTTCAAGAAACAATATCAATGGAACAAGCCCTTCGAGCTACCTCTCAATCACTCGTAATCAGCCCTTTGGGCAACAAGATGAAATAACAACAGCCCCTTGGGCAATATCACATCACTCACGCTGGTTACCCCCGCTCACTGGGGGTGTTCAGACTCCGGATGGGCTCCTACAACCCAAACGCTATAAGAATCCATCTAGTGGCATAATCATTCAGGTTCTCGGCCCATATCCTCACAACACATGTCCTCAGCCTCACTCAGTCAGAAACCTCTTTATCCACTCGGGCAATAGTAAAACAAGATCATCAGCCCAAAATATCATTTAAAGTATCAAAATAGATTAAATACGGTTGAGTTATGAAATCAATAAAATACAGCATGACTGATTACAAATATGAAGTAAAAACAGTGAGGACTAGTAGTAAAAAGCCGCTGAGAGTCCAAATAGTTGGTACGAGGCCAAAATATGGCATTTAGCCCAAAATATAATAAAATATTCCAAAATACAAAGATATCAAAATAGTTTTCAATCAATATGCGACTTAATAATCGTATGGGACGGACAAAATAACAACCCCCAATGGCGCACGCCCCACGCTGGTCTTCTAGCGTGTGCATCACCAAAAAATAGCACCACGAAGTGAAATTCGGGGTAGGGGTTTCCATTGAGATAAGTTACTTGAGCTCAATACTCGTTATTATGGTAATTTTTAGTTATTTAAGCATGTAATAAGTAGAAATTAGGGATGAAATTGAGGGAATTACGGCTTTGTAATTGGAGAGTTTGATTTGAAAATTTGTGAGACCATTTAATTTGGGATTTTGATGAATTTGATATGGATAGACTCGTGAGTGAAAGGAATTTCTAGTTTTGTGATTTTTGTTGGATTTTGAGATGTCCCTACGACCTGGTTTGGCTGCATTTTGGGATTTTGGCTCAAATTGATAATTTTTCATGTGGAATTGGTTCCTTGGCCTATATTGATTGCATTTTATTATTTTGGATTAGATTCGAGACGTTAGTTTGTTGAGTCTAGAGGCTAAGGTGTCGCAGAGTGGGGATTTGACCGGTTTGAGGTAAGTACTAATTATAAATCTAGTCTTGAGAGCATGAAACCCCTGATTGCAAATTGTTTTACTAGTTTGAGATGATGCACACGCTAGGTGACGGGCGTATGGGCGTGCACTATTGGGGATTGCGGAAACAACTATAAAGTAGTGTATTTAGCTGAAACTATGTGATATTTATGTGTTTTAGAAAGAGTCTTGGTGTGAATCCATATTTGGACCTTTTGCTAGAGCTATTTGAACCCTTATTGGCCATTTCTTATTATCCTCTCACTGTTTTGATTGAAAATTTATACTCAGTCATGCTATATTTACTGATTTCATAACTCATTATTTATTACCCCATTTTGACGCATAAAATATTACTTCGGGCTGAACACCCTTTTTTACTGATAGCCCCAGTAGCTTGAGAGGTTTATGACTGAGTGAGGCTGAGGGCTTGTTTCTGGTGAGGATATTATGGGGTCGGGCTGCGCACCACAATATGTTGTTAATGATTCATGATTTATGTGAGGCCGAGCGCCCGATTTGATTTATGCCACAAGGTGGCTTGATATAGAACTTGAGATATAGGAGCCCCTCCATAGTTTGCACACCTCTAGTGAGCGTGTGTACCCAGTATGAGTGTTATGAGATATGCCTGAGGGGCTGCATACGAGCGACTATAAGGTTTTCCTGAGGGGCTGTATATGAGTGATGTCATGCCTGAGGGGCAGTTTACGAGTGATGTTTTTACATCGGTATTGTTTGAATTGAGCATGTATTGAAACTATTGAAAAATATCTTCAAATAATATTTATTGTAAACTAGAATTTATACGAGATGATTTGACTCACGTACTTATTTGAAAGCATGTTGTGAATTACTGAGATTTCATGATGTGGTATTTTTGTGTTATGCTACTCTATCTTTAATTACTTTTATTACTTGCTGAATTGGCATACTCACATTACTCCATGCACCTCGTGTACAGATTCGGGATTGCTAGATGTGCTAGCGAGTGTATTTTTTCATTAGTCGCTGAACTGGGGATTTAGTAAGGTAGCTGCATGGCGATCGCAGTTCTGCTCTTCTTCCTCCTATTTGTTTTTAGATGTTATTAGTTATTTTCAAGACTTTATTAGTCTTAGTTTTTATCGAACAGTTCTTAGTAGATGCTTATGACTAGTGACACCCCGATGTCGATCTTTCTTTCTGCACTTTGGTTTTTTCAAATTTATCTTGTGAAGTTTACTAATTAAATAGCTTGAATTAAATTATAAATTAAAATATTGGTATTTTTGGTAAAAAAGTCATCTTGCCTAGTTCCTCGATAGACGCCATCACGATATGCTAGATTTGGGTCGTGACAAGTGTTAACTTCTCTTGTTCAACATTAAGGGTCGTTTGGTCGGATGTATTGGAAATAGTACATGCATTAACTGAATATTATTATTATCTTGTTTTATAGTATTTTCAAGCTATGTATAAGTAATAGTACAATACTATTAGTTATACATCCTATTCAGTACTATTCGTATGTATAGAAAATTATTGCATTGGCAATATCATAGTTTTTAATTCATGGATAAGTATGTATAAAGACAAAACTATCAATTAAAAACCTTTAATATATCTCACCAAACAGTCAATAAGAAGCAATTTCAGTATAACTAATCTAAATATTATAGTCCCAGCATTACTATACACCATATTCAATATCACTTTTATGCACCCTACCAAACAACTCCTAATGGAACCATAAAAAATGAAACAAACATGTACTGGGTTTGTTTTTACTTGTTGAGAATAAGAGCACTCATATGTCACTTTTGTTTTCATCTTATGTTCTGATCCTTTCGTAGAAATATCGTACATTATTTTTAGAGAATTAAGGGCAAAGCACAAACAAAATTCTTAATAAATATACATAAGTTAAGCATAGAGTTTCATCCTCATACGGACAGGCAGTCCGAACGGACTCTTCAAATTTTGGAGGATATGCTTCGAGCTTGTGTCATTGACTTTGGAGGCTTATGGGATCAATTTTTGCCTTTAGTGGGAGTTTGCCTACAACAACAGCTACCCGTCGAGTATTCAGATGGCTTCTTATGAGACTTTATATGGTAGGTAGTGCCGGTCTCCTGTAGGATGGTTTGAGCTGGGAGAGGCTTGGTTGTTGGGTACGGATCTGGTTCGGGCTGCCTTAGACAAGGTCATGATTTTTCAGGATAGGCTTCGTATAGCTCAGTCTAGGAATAAGAGCTATGCCGACTGCAAGGTTTGAAATTTGGCTTTCATGGTCGGTGAGCGAGTATTGCTTCGAGTGTCACCTATGAAGGACGTGATGATATTTTGGAAGAAGGTCAAGCTTAGCCCTAGGTTCATTGGCCCATTTGAGATTCTTGATCGAGTGGGAGAGGTGGCTTACAGACTTGCATTGCCACCTAGCTTATCAACCGTGCATCCAATGTTTAACTTGTCCATGCTCAGAATATCACGACGATCCATCCCACGTGATAGATTTCAGCATTATTCACCTGGATAAGGACTTGTCTTATGAGTAGGAGCTGGTAGCTATTCTAGATCGGCAGGTTTGTCAATTGAGGTCGAAGAGGTTAGCCTTCTGAGGCATCGACCTGGGAGTCCTAGTCCGATATGCAGAACCGTTATCCCCATCTTTTCCCCGACTCAAGTACTTCCTTCTTATGTTCGTTCAAGGACATACAGTTGTTTTAGAGGTGGAGAATCTGATGACCCTTTTGGGTTTATAGGCCTTAAAAACCTCTTTCTATCTCATCTCGATTTGCGTGTGAAGTCAGGGCGCGTAGCTGAAAATCTAATATGTGAAAAATTGTGGAAAATGATGAATTTTTATTTTAAAATGAATTAAGATGACTTTGGTCAAACTTTTGGGTAAACAAACCGAGACTCAATCCCATAAGGTCCGTAGGAAAATATGGGACTTGGGCGTATGACCGAATGAATTCCGAGGTCCCAAGCCCGAGAAATGAATCTTTAAAGAAAATTATTTTCTTAAATTATTTATGAGTTTTTAAAATGAAACGTGCTTAAATATTGATGGTATTGGGCCCAAATTTTGTTTCCGGTGCATGGTACCTGTCTTATATGTGATTTAAAATAAGCTTGTGAAATTTTGTAAGAAACGAACTTGAAACAATGTGAATCAGATCGTATTTGAGAAAAATGGAAAATTTGAAGTTCTTATGACATTTCATGGTTTTGTATGCTAAATTCATAGTTCTTGATGTTATTGTACTAATTTGAATGCACGAGCGAGTTTGTATGATGCTTTTAGATTGGTGTGCATATTTGGTTTGGAGCAGCTCGGGTGAGTTTTCGATGGGTCACGAGGTGGATTTTGGACTTGGAAAATTGCAAGTATTTAATTAGTGTGATTAGGCCTGGTGGTTTCGCATTTGCGAAGCTTGGCTCGCAAATGCGAAAGTTGAGTCACAAATGTGATCAACATAGGCCAGCCCTTATCTCGCATTTGCGAGATACTCTGAAGCTGCAAATGCGATCTATGTATAGCAAATGCGAAGTCGCAAATGCGACATCTTGTTCGCTAATGCGAAAGTCCAATTTTTCAAATGGTCGATATTGCGACATCAAAGACCTGTAAAATCACACTTAGACGAATTTTTAACCCATTTTTATATCTTCTCAAAACATATACATTATAGGGAAATTTCTCAAAGACAACTCTTATTCCAAATCGATTGTAAGTTAATTTTAACTTATTTTCATCAATCATTAACATCTTTTCATGAGTTTAACTCAAAATCAATGATTTTCATGGGGGAAATTGGGTGTTTTGGGTAGAACCTAGATTTTTCAAAAATTGGGAATTTGAACCTCGATTTAAAGTCCGATTTAAAAATACATTAGATATTTGGGATTGTAGGGGAATGGATAATCATGTTGTGGTTCGAACCTCGAGTTTTGACCATGTGGGCTTGGGGGAAATTTTTGACTTTTGGGTAAAACCTTGAAAACTCATTTTCATGCATTGGAGTTGATTCATTTAGCGGTTATTGATGTAACTGAGTAACTTGTTACTAGATATGAGCGAGTTAGTGGTGGAATCAAGGGGTAAAGCAGTAGCTGAGACGTGCATTGTGTTTATGGCATTGAGGTAAGTGTTTGGTCTAACCTTAGCTTTAGAGATTAGGAGTTGTGTACTATTTGTCACGTGTTACTTGATGAGTACGACGTATATGCATAATGATGAGTATCTATACGTTGGTGTCAAGTATGACTGTTAGGCTTAAATTTAAATTGTTGTGTTCTTAAATAATACTACAGATGCTTTAGTTGATGATTCTCTTTATTGTGCAAGGATTATGATTATTCTCATGGAAATTACTTATGATTGAGTATTTGTGTTAGTTTAGGTAGTAGAATGTTAGGACAAGTTTGGTTATAGTTGTTTCTCCTTTGTCGGGGTGTATTTACTAATACTGTCGATTCCTTTGCCGAGATAGCATTGTTTCTTTAATTAATCCCTCACCGGGACTCTATTTGTGAATTGGTATTGAACTGTATAAATGTATCGGGTACACGCCACAATAATTATATAAATGGATCGGGTTGCACGTGGAACAATGACATAAATAGATCGGGTTGCACGTCGCAACAATAATACAGTTGGATCGGGTTGCACGCCGCAACAGTGAAAAATGATAGGGATCTGGTTGCGCACCGCAACAGTGTTATTATTGTTTTCCTGTAGATCTTAAATTGTTCTCATGTATTTCTCTTAAATTACTACTGGTATTGATATTCCCCTGCAACATGTACCCCTCTAATCGTTATCTGTTTATCCTTATTTTATTTTCCATTGTATAGTATGTATGCTTATTTGGTAGTCTGATCCTAGTCTCTTCACTACATCATCGGGATTAGGCCAGGCACTTACCAGTACACAGGGTCGGTTGTGCTAATATTACACTATGCACTATGTGCAGATCCCGGAGGACAGCTTTTGAACAGTAGCATTGGGTGGTTGCCTTCAGTGCTGCTAGAGATCCCGAGGTAGTGAATTGCCACAAAATGAATTGATAGTGGGAGTTTTTATGATTCCCGCAAATAATCCGCAATAATGATGTAAATAGATCGGGGTTGCACACCACAATAATGATATAAATAGATCGGGTTGCACGGCCCAACAACGATATAAATAGATCGGGTTGCACGTTGCAATAGTGATGTAAATGGATAGGATCGCACGCCGCAACAGTGACATAAATGTATCTGGTTGCATACCACAACAATGATACAGTTGAATCGGGTTGCATGCCATCATAATTTAACATATATTTTTGTAGTGAATTATCATAAGTAGAAACTATTATTTCCATCAAAATACTCTTCAAACAATAAATATATCACTAGCATTGAAAGTGTAGAAGTTAAAAACTTGCAAACACTGATGGCCAAATCAGTACTCCGGTTCACAACAAGTGTCAAATTTGCTTTTTCATTTTGGTTCAAAATAAGTGTCCAGTTATGTAATCAAGAAAGAATTCAATTTGTTTTTAGAGAATAAGCCCTATGTACATATCCCTAAAAAGTGTTTTTACTACTCACATTAAATATTTAATTAGGGGTAGTTTAGTTATTGTGTGTATTTTTGTATAGAATTTAGTATTTTCTTAATGGGCGTATTAAAAGTAAATTGGACACTTATTGTGAACCGGAGGGAGTATTTACAACAATTGTCCACCACACAACAAATACACACAACTTATCTAAATATAAACCTAAAAAAAAACTTTGGTTTTACCTCTATAAATATTTCACTATGCGAACCTTACTTTAGATCAAGAAGCTAAGATAAATCACTTACTATACTGTTAAGAAAAATCAATGGCAGTGAAAGGTTTTGCGGTGTTGTAGGTTGCAATGCTTCTCATGTCAACAGAGCATTCCATGGCTCAACAACGTGATCCCTTATGCGTAGCATTATGCGGAATTAAGTGTAGAACAAAGCATGTACGCTTAGCTGGGTGCTTTATTTCAAGTAATGACACCTTACACGAATATCATTCTACTTCAGTTGAAGCTACAAACCGCGTCTGTAATGTTGGATGTTCCCTTGGCCATTGTTCCGAATTCCTATTCCAATATGGTACCTCTCTCTTTGAAGCCCGATTTAATATTTAGTATTTTATTTTATATAGTTGAGTTATTTTTTCATTATAAAACTTAGTTTATGACTGCAATGGAACATATTTCATTTTTCAAAAATTCAATTTGATTTACTTTAGAAGAAATATTACTAGAAATAATCTCATTTAGAAGTCGTTGGACAGGCTGGTTTATAAACTCAAAAGTGATACTCTTACCATCGTAAGTACCAGTAAAACTTTTTATATCCCAATAGAAAGAAGGCATGAATTTAATAATAATGGGAAGCCTAGTATTACATCCTTGTCAATATCTTTTACCAGAACAAAACTTTCAGGAATGCATGAATTCTATTGGCGAATGTAAGCTTTAGGTAATTTATATGAAACACCCATTGAATTACCACTGGCATTTTTGTGCGATGAGTAGTTTCATGGAAATATCTGGAGGGTATTACACCTTCTTTTACACAATTTAAATATGCTCCACTGTCAAATAAAGCAACACACTCTTTTTTAAAATTGTAGTCTATTAAAATAGTTATTTTTATCAAAAATTTGTGGGTGATAAAATATAGGAGTTTTTCCAAAAATTCATCTTCAGAAAAATCTATTGCTCCAAGCAACTTATTACCTTTATTTTCTTCAGAAGAATTGGCAGTTGTATTTAACTCAGTAATCTTAATACTAGGATTATCAATTATCCTAGAATTTTCCAATCCGAAAATTCTTTCATCTAAGGCTACATTTGAACCTTTAGTTCCGATATTTCTTTCTTGAGATATTTTATCTTAGTACTTAAATCTTGGACAGTAGCCATCCTTTCAGGTTGGGATTTGTTTTTCACGATTTTTCTGATTTCAGACATGGTGTAAGGTCCTTTTTGAGATGTGATTTCTTCCACCTTTGTTTCTTCCTCTGAATTAGTAGGAAGCTTATCAATAAGCTTACGTCACACCTCTTTTTTCGCACACAACCCTGTTACGAGGTTGAGTTAGAAGAGTTTTTCCAATTAAAGTGTCGTTTTGAAAAGGGATTATTTATTATTTAGAGTCTCCACTTGGAATTGAGTTTTGGTGTTCCAAGTCACTTTTTATTTGAATCCCTTTTCAAAAGAAAGGTTTGACTCTTAATTTATGGTCTACGAAAATAGAAGATTGAGTAAGGAATTCTGTTGACCGAGGGGAAGGTGTAAGGCGCCCCTCGAGTCCCGTGGTTCTAGCACGGTTGCTTCTTTTAATTAATGTAAGGCTTAAATCAATTTTTAGCTATTCTTGTATTTTATTGGTTATGGCTTATTTATTACTGTTTCACTAAATTTATTATATTTTTATTAATAATTTTGACCAAGATGTGATACGCACACAAGGTACTTCCTTGAAATTAAATATTAAACCAAAGTACGGAATGCACACATGGTTATAATCATAATTATTTCAAATTTTAAAAGGTATCAAGACGCAAAATGCGCACATGATCTTTTTATTATTTAAGCATATCAATCCAAGTTTCGGGTATGAACACATGGGCTAATAGTATCTTTAAAATATTTAATTACTTTTGTCTCTTTAATATTCAAGATATCTAATAATTGTATATTCTTATAATTTGGTTGATATTTTGGAATTAATGTATAATAATTATTTTACAAAAAAAAAAGAGTCAGCTTTATAACTTCATTAACTTTGAGTGTAGTTTTTTTTACCCACTATTTAGTTTATTTACTTAAATCCGTACAACCTAACTACTAATAACTTCTCACTAATGCAACTTCATCAGCAATGTAAGAAAAATATTCGAACTAAAAAAAATATAATTATTATTAAAAGCAAAAGATGAATTAAAGCTTTGAATGAAGCCATGAAAAATTCCGTTAAATTAATTCTGCAGAGTTGCCGTTTGTTAGAGAAAAGCCGAAATCATAACTTTATACTATATTAACAAAAATTTCTAACGATGGAGGCATGAGGGAGCAACATAGTAGAGTTTCTTCGAATGAAGTAAATAAAAGAAAATCTAAGGGATTCTTTAACTATTTTTCTTATGGTAAAATAAATAATATTTATGTCTCCAAAACGAATTAAAATGGATAACATCGCTCTAATGCAATTCCGATAAATAAACTAACTAATGAAATTATATTTACGAGAGGAAAGTAAATATATAAAAATAAGAAATAAGATTATGATTGACCAAGTTTAGGCAAATTATCTCAAGAGAAGAAAAATCCAAATCCCAAAAATTGCTACGCTAACTCGATCAACATGCCAAGGGGAATGAACGTGACATTATGGAAATGAGTAGATTAAAACTAAGATTAAAAGTGAAGAATAATTTTCTGATTAGTCCAATTTTTTTTCCAAACATACGTATACATGGATAAATAACAAGAAGAAACCGACGCAATCTAAAATACATAAGAAAGCAAAAGAATAACTGAATTTAAATAAACTAACATCATGCATTCAATTATAGATTATATTAAATTAACCAAAGAGATTGAGTGTTCCCTTTTATAAGATTTCACAACAAAAGAATATCTACAGATTTTCAAAGTTGCAATACTAACTTTTTTAGAACAACGAACACGGAACCGCGAACGAAATCCCGAACTCCTATTTTCTTTCTTTCTTTCACTTTTTTTTTTAATTTTTCCCCTTTTCTTCCTTTTCTCTCTTTCTGTTTTTCTCGTTTTTCTCTTCCAGTTTGCGTTTCTTTGCTTCTTCCTTTTTTTTTTTCGTTTTCTTTCTTTCTTTTCCTTTTGTTCGTTGCTTTTTTTTCTTTGTTCGTTGCTTTTTCTTCTTTTTTCAACGTTTTCCTTTCTTTAGTTGTTTTCTTTCTTCGTTCCTTTTACTTTCTTTTTTGTTTTATGTTATGTTCTTTCTTTTATAAAAGGAATGTCGAGGTACGTGAAAGAGTTAGAGTTAGAATTGAAGTGGGAAAAAGAGGTTGAGAAAACCATGGTAAGTGGTTAGGATAATTTTTGTTTGAATCCTTTAAGATTTATTCCTTTTTATAAAATTATTATTATTATAATTATTATTATTATTATTATTATTATTATTATTATTATTATTATTATTATTATTTGCTCTTCCTTTTCTTTGTTAGTTATTATTATTCTTTTTGTTTAATAACTTTTACTTATTCTTTATTAATGAAGAAATTAGAAAGTAAAGTGCATAGTTAAAAATATTAGTTAGCTACCTTATACTTAAATATTACATACATAAGAAAATTAAATATTTACATTGTCGTTTAAATTATACTAAGAAAAATGCTATGGCTTACATTTCAAATTCTAATTAAATTTTTTTTAATTTTTCTTTTATTTAAATATAGGAGTAAATCTTATACTCTTAGAATGTGAATATATAGTTATTATTTTTTTTCTAAAATACAACATACAAAGAGTATGATAAAAGATTATTAAAATATTAAGATTAATCGTAAAAGAAACATTTACACTAAACTTGTATAGAATTAGGGTGTGGTCAAAAATTAGGTGTTCACAGCATGCCCCTCTTTGCTTGGAAACATGAAGAGTTTTCAAGCAAAGAAAAATGAACAAGGTGACTGATTTTTTGCCTCACTATCATTTGAAAAGGAAAACAAGATAGGAGAGAAGGTGCGAACGAGCCTTGGTTTTAAGCAGCCTACATATCCTGGGTTATAAGGGAATCAAGTCACGTGTAGTTCAAGTAGAAAGAAGAGTGATGGAGCATACTTATGAGGAGAGTCCACTGAGGTTCCGTCGGGGTTCCGATCTGCGGTTCCCACTATTACATCAAAATAAAAAAATTTTTACATACTCTTGAAATCTAAGAGTTACAAAATTCCTATCTAAATGTCATTTGGAGTTTTGTCTTGATTCTTGATTTGCTTCTCTCAATGAATTTGGATTGAAACTTGATGCTCTCGATGCAACAGACTATGAAATATTCTCTCATGCTTGTTTCTTGATCCGACGATGGGAAGAAAGATCTTGACCATATATCTCCGCATGCATTATGCCAAAGCTAGTTGCGGCAGGCATTGAGATGAAATGTTCCACTTTCTCTGGAAAGAACTGATATCTTATTTTTTGCATATCAAATCCGCGCTAACACAAACAAAGAAAACGAACAAAATTTTTCTTCCCCAGTTTGCACTAGGAAATTTTAGTGAGTTATTGAAAACACATTAAACTATCATTGCTATTGTAGAATAAAGAATTGAAAAAGAATTTTTTTTAATAATAGGGAGTGTTATACCATGTGTTAACAGGAATGAGGCAACTAGGGGATGTAGTACCATTATTTGGAAATAAGATGAGGCCCGTGGCATCTACTAGAGGATGTCATACCGTATGTAGGTAGAAAGTAATGCGACCAAGGATATAGTACCATATGTCGGCAATAAGATAAGGCTCATGGCACTCTAACATGCAACTAGGGGATGTCGTACCCTATGTAGAAAATAATGCAGTCAGGGGATGTAGTACCCTGTGTTGGCAATAACATGAGGCTCGTGGCACTCTGAAATGCTACAAGGGAATGTCGAACCCTATGTAGAAAATAATGCAGACAGGGGATGCAGTACCCTGTGTTGGCAATAAACGAGGCTCGTGGAACTCTGATATGCTACAAGGGGATGTCGCACCCTATGTAGAAAATAATACAGGCAGGGGATGTAGTACCTTGTGTTGGAAATAAAATGAGGCTCGTGGCACTCTGAAATGCTACAAGGGGATGTCGTACCCTATGTAGAAAATAATACAGCCAGGGGATGTAGTACCTGTGTTGGAAATAAAATGAGGCTCGTGGCACTCTGAAATGCTACTAGGGGATGTCGTACCCTATGTAGAAATAATACAATCGGGGGATGTAGTACCCTTTGTTGAAGATAGGGTGTCGATCCCCTATAATGAAACTAAAATAACATGTTTACCTGCATATTGGAAGGAAATCATGGATCTGATAACTTCACTTAGTGGTGTTCGTCTTTCCACGAAGTGTTTCACTAAACAAATTTGTTCTTGCTGTAAAAAAAGAATATTTGTTAGTTCTTATAAAATGATGGTTGTTAGAAAATACGCTTAACGCTAGAGGGGGGGGGGGGGGTGAATAGCGTTATAATAAAAATTAGCGTAAACTTGCGGAATTTAAAAATTGCAGGAAAGAAATAAGTGCGATAAGTAAATAAATAAGAACGAACACACTGATGTATCCTGGTTCACCACAACCCGTGGCTAGTCCAGTCCCCGAGAGACTCTCTCGAGATTTCCACTAACACTGTTAAGCTTACGGGTGCTCAACAAACCTTTACAAACTGAGGACACAAGCCTCAACAACCTTCGCTCGAAGATACAATATTCCAAGACTTCAACCAAAGGAAACACAAGTTCCTTCTTACAATACAAGGGACTAACACTTCCCTTCAAGTGAATAAAACACTTAGCACTCACTTAAACAAGACTCTCTTAATAGAGTAGATATGAGTAAACAGATACGCTCAAGAACGCAACAACTTTCGTCAAGAATTTTGGCCCTCAAAACTTATGTAAAGAATAGAAAGTGATGAACAATAGAGTATGCAAGCTATAGCAATAATATGATCAGTTGTTGTCTATAGAAGACTGATTTGAAGCTGTATTTATAGTTGCAAAACCATGCATTACCGTTGCCTAATTGCCAATTAAGAATTGCTGATTTTACTCAGTGACAATCGATTGTCAAAATGCCACAATCGATTGTTTGCCAATCGTTCCAAAAATCTTTCCCAGATTTTACGCTTAACAATCGAATATCTAAGATCAATAATCGATTACTGGCAACGTTCAAAAAATCATTTCCAGATTTTACTTAAAACAATCGATTGTCAGAAATCTACAATCGATTACTTGGCAACGTTCAAAAAATCATTTTCAGATTTTATTTAAAACAATCGATTATTAGAAATCTATAATCGATTACCTGACGGTTTTTGAAAATATTTTGGCAACGGTCAATTACACAATCGATATGCTATGAGAACAATCGATTATATATCAGCCTTTGAAAAATCAATTAGACACTGCCTTAATGCACTCGATTGTCAAAGGTACACAATCGATTATTTTATTACTTTGAAAATGTCTGATAGACACTGCCTCAACACAATCGATTGTCATAAGTTCACAATCGATTATTTTGTAGCTTTGAAAAACTTTGATGTACACAGCTTCAACACAATCGATTGTCATAAGGTTCACAAATTGTCATGCAGATTTGAAAATCTGATGCACACTGCCTTAACACAATCGATTGTCATAAGTTCACAATCGATTGTCATGCAGCTGAATTAACATAATGGATTATCATATGTACATAATCGATTATCTTAGTCCAGATTTTAGAGGCATGTTTAAAAATCATTATGACTAAAGTAAATATGCATGATTTAAAATCATTTTGCTTTAAATTAAATATGCATGATTTGATAAAAATGTTTTTACGAGAGAAGCCAAGTCTTGAGTCAAGTTATCGGATCAAGATCACAATTAAAGAACGACTCATGTATAACTTTATATCTTTGCTTGATCTTGGTCTTGTGCTTGAATCTCGTTATATATCAATTGCTCGCTTGTGCTTGGACTTTGTCATATGTCCATTGCGCATAGTTTGTCATTCATCAAAACCTACAAATATGAACACACGTTTTAGTATAGTGCCTTGAGAACGTGTTTCAACAGTTTCCCCTTTTTAGATAATGGCAAACTTTAGTCGGGATATGCATATTTGATAATTCATAATGACGATTCAAGACAAGTAAAGATATGCAACAAGTATGCAATTAGTTCAAATAGTTCCCCCTCAACATATGAATTCCCCCTCAATTTATGCCAATGATTATTAGTGCATAGCCCCTTATTCTTCCCCCTTTTGCCATTAGCAAAAAAAATAGAATGAATAAGTAAATAACTTGTTTATTTATTAAACAAAAATATGAGTACAACAAAAGAAGACAATAAAACATAGAACAATAAACTAAAGAAATTATTCATTATCATCATTTCTCGCCTCGTCATCCGGCACTGCTTCATAAGGGACAAGTCCAGCATATGGATAATGAACATGGTCAAAATATCCATGGACCTCATATGTCAATTGATTGACAGAGGTGGTCAAAGAAGCAATTTGGTCGGAAATAGATTGAAGAGTAGGTTCTTGAGGCTGACGCGATCGACGAGTTGGAGGAGGAGCAGGAGCTACATGATCGCCGTCATGGGGAAATGAGGATTCGGAAATTTCCCATTTCTTGGTGCTCTTTTTGAGCGGACCGATAGAGGTGTTGAACCCGGAGGCTTCAAGAAAATTCATAATAAGGAGGGCATAGGGAAGTGGTCTATCGTCCCCGATGGCATCAAGCATGTGAATTTTGACGAACTTACACCAATTGATGTGAGCTCCGGTTATAATGGCATGCATGAGCTTTGCATCCTCTTGGGAGAGAGTGGTATGGTTATGTTTGCGAGGCTTGAGGACTCGGGTTATGAAATAGAAAATCAAACGATATTCGGGGAGCATTCCCGTAATGGTAGGACGTCGAGTAGATATATTAGGATCATAAGCTCCAAGTCCTATTTGGCTTAGGAGAATTTTCTCATCAATTAAGGCGCCGGCTTCTCTAATGTAGCGACAAATGTTTTCCCCACTTCGAGGAAGATGAGCAATAGAATGCAAGTTTTCATTGGATAAAAGAATTTGAACGCCATTAATGTTAGATAATACACTTAACGCTAGAGGGGGGGGGGGTGAATAGCGTTATAATAAAAATTAGCGTAAACTTGCAGAATTTAAAAATTGCAGGAAATAAATAAGTGTGATAAGTAAATAAATTAGAACAAACGCACCGATGTATCCTGGTTCACCACAACCCGTGGCTAGTCCAGTCCTGAGAGACTCTCTCGAGATTTCCACTAACTTGTTAAGCTTACGGGTGCTCAACAAACCGTTACAACTTGAGGACACAAGCCTCAACAACCTTTGCTCGGAGATACAACACTCCAAGACTTCAACCAAGGAAACACAAGTTCCTTCTTACAACACAAGGGACTAACACTTCCCTTCAAGTGTACAAAAACACTTAGCACTCAAACGAGACACTCCTTTAAGAGTAGATATGAGTAAAAAGAATACGCTCAAGATCGCAACAACTTTCGACAAGAATTTGGCTCTCAAAAGCTTATGTAATGAATATAAAATGATAAGCAATAAAGTATGCAAGCTTTAGCAATTGCATGATCAGTTGTTGTGTTTAGAAGACTGAATTGAAGCTATATTTATAGTTAAAAAACCTTGTATTACCGTTGCCTAATTGCCAATTAAGAATTGCTGATTTTACTCTGTGACAATCGATTACTCAGTAACGTTCAAAAAATCCTTTCCAGATTTTAATTAAAACAATCGATTATAGGAAATCAATAATCAATTACCTGACGGTATTTGAAAATATTTTGGCAACGGTCAGTTATACAATCGATTATATTAAGTTAACAATCAATTATATATCAGTCTTGAAAAATCAATTTAGACACTGCCTCTTGACAATTGATTGTTATAGGTTCACAATCGATTATTTAATAACTTTGAAAAAGTCTGGAAGACACTGCCTCAACACAATCGATTGTCATACGTTCACAATCGATTATTTTGTGACTTTGAAAAATCTGATGGACACTGTCTCTTCACAATCGATTGTCATTAGCTTCACAATCAATTATTTTGAGCTTTGAAAAACTTTTATGGACACTGTCTAATCACAATCGATTGTCATAACGTTCACAATCGATTTTCATGCAGATTTGAAAAATCTGGTGCTCACTGCCTTAACACAATCGATTGTCATAAGTTCACAATTGATTGTCAAGCAGCTGACTTAAACATAATTGATTATCTTAGCCTAGATTTTAGAGGCATGTTTAAAAATCATTTTGACTTAAGTAAATATGCAT
The DNA here is from genome assembly GCA_034376525.1 of Nicotiana benthamiana. Classification (NCBI taxonomy): domain Eukaryota; kingdom Viridiplantae; phylum Streptophyta; class Magnoliopsida; order Solanales; family Solanaceae; genus Nicotiana; species Nicotiana benthamiana. The sequence continues at coordinate 97,843,016 of CM067330.1, forward strand.
TATTTAAAATCATTTTGCTCTAAATTAAATATGCATGATTTGTTTAAAATATTTTTACGAGAGAAGCCAAGTCTTGAGTTTAAGTTGTTGGATCAAGATCACAATTAAATACCGACTCATATAAAACTTAATCTCGATCTTTGTCTTGTGCTTGAATCTCGTTATATATCAATTTTGCGCTTGTGCTTGGACCTCGTCATATGTCAATTTGCGCATAGTTTGTCATTCATCAAAACCTACAAATATGAACACACGTTTTGTATAATGCCTTGAGAACGTGTTTCCAACAATTTCCCCCATTTTGATAATGGCAAACTTTAAGTGGGATATGCATACGATTCAAGACAAGTAAAGATATGCAACAAGTATATAGATATGCAAATTGTTCCCCCTCAATATATGAATTCCCCCTCTTTTTATGCCGATAAGTATTGAGAGTGCATACCCGTTATCTTCCCCCTTTTGCCATTAGCAAAAAAAATATAGAATAATTAAAAAAAAACTTGTTTATTTATTAAAAAAACGGTTACATAACGGGAACAATAAAAACATAGAACAATAAAATAGAAAAACAGATAAAGAAATTATTCATCATCATTTCCCGCCTCATCATCCGGCACTGCTTCATAGGGAACAAGACCGGCATATGGATAATGAACATGGTCAAAATATCCATGGATCTCATGTGTCAATTGACCGACAGAGGTGGTCAATGAAGCAATTTGGTTGGAAATGGATTGAAGAGTAGGTTCTTGAGGCTGACGCGATTGACGGGTTGGAGGAGGAGCAGGAGCTGCATGATCACCATCATGGGGAAAGGAGGATTCTGAAATTTCCCACTTCTTGGTGCTCTTTTTGAGAGGACCGATGGAAGTGTTGAACCCGGAAGCATAAAAAAAATTCATAATAAGGAGGGCATAGGGAAGAGGTCTATAATCTCCGATGGCATCAAGCATGTGAATCTTGACGAACTTACGCCAATTGATGTGAGCTCCGGTTATAATGGCATGCATGAGCTTAGCGTCCTATTGGGAAAGAGTGGTATGATTGTGCTTCCGAGGCTTGAGGACTCGGGTGATGAAATAGAAAATCAAACGATACTCGGGGAGCATTCCCGTGATAGTAGGGCGCCGAGTAGATAGATTAGGATCATAAGATGTAAGACCTATTTGGTTTAGGAGAATTTTCTCATCAAATAAGGTGTCGGCCTCTCTAATGTAGCGAGTAATGTTTTCGCCACTTCGAGGAAGATGGCAATGGAATGCAGGTTTTCATTGGACAAAAGAATTTGAACACCATTAATATTTGACACAAGTTCACCATCATCATCCTCATGAAGGTTTGATTAAAACGCTTGAATCAATGGGGATTAATATAAGGATAGGTAAGATATAAAAAGTCAAGAGGTTGACATTCCTTAAGAATGTTTGCAGCGGGGGCATATGATTCAAGATACTTGCTTGTTGAAAAGCGAGGAGGAAGAATGTCACGCTTTTCGAATTTTGTCAAAAATCTAGTAAGCTCGGTTTCAGTATTGAATTGTAAAATAGACCCATCTTGATAAGGGAAATTTGGAGGTGGAGGAGCAGAAGAAGATGCACCTTGTCTACCTGAACGGGAACGTTTAGAGTGTCTGCCCGACATTTTCAAAAAGTAGAAATGAACTTTGTAAGAAACTTGGAAGATTTTTGAAGGTTTGGGAGCAAAGATTGATGCTTGAGTGAATAAAGTTGAAGACTTGTGATGCCTATTTATAATGGGAAGAATGACATTTCATTTATGATGAAAATCTGCAGAAATTTATGAGCCAAAACAGTCAGAAATGGTAAAAATAAATTGCACTGACCGTTAGACAATCGAATGTTGAAATGAAATAATCGATTGTTGAGCAGATTTTGACTTGAACTCGGAACTGACACAAAATCGATTGCAGGACCCAAACGGTAACAAATATTTGAATTACTGACAAAAAATAATCGATTGTTGAATTATGATAATCGATTGGTGTGATACAGTGAGCACGGTGATTTTCTGACTCGGAAAATAATCGATTATATTTATGAAACAATCGATTGTTTTAGGAAAGCAGTACTGAATGGCTGAGACGGTAATCGATTATACAGTTAAAGAATCGATTATTAAACACAAGTGCATAATACGCATCAAACATGAATAGTCGATTAGTGATACTTGCTAATCGATTGTCCGCACAGTAAAATAATCGATCATTTTCTGTAACAATCGATTGTTCTATGCCATTTCTTTATAATTCCCCCTGCCTTTAGGGCGATACCCGCAAAAGAGAATTAGACGTCTCCGACGCTCAAGTTAGTAATTTGTAACGAAATGATGCAATGAGAACGTGTTTCTTAAGAAGTGTGTCCTAAAGTATTCATAAGAGAGTTTCGGGTACTTACCTTTTCTCCGACGTCGCCAATTACCTGTTCGAGAGGGTGATCTTTGATTGTCCTCCACTCGTTAGGCATTTTCGTTTCTTTCTCCAATTGTGGCGCTTCCTCCGTTGATTGTTCCAAGATTTCATCTTGAATTTCCTTAGGAGTTTCCTCTTGTACTTTGTTTTGAGGACTTAATGAGTTCAAAATACCTGCAAGATCAGAACAAGAATCCTTTCTCGCCAAGCGAGCATTATTTTTGGAAAACACAATATGAGGGGATTCCTCCACAGTTTGGGTTCTATTATTAAATACCCTATATGCTTTGCTACGTGGAGAATACCCAATAAAAATTCCTTCATCGGATTTGGCATCAAAGTTTCCCAATTGATCTTTTCCATTGTTATGAATAAAAACTTTACAACCGAATACTCTAAAATGGGAGATATTTGGTTTCCTTCCCTTGTAGAGTTCATAAGGGGTTTTCATGAGTATTGGCCTTATGACTACTCTATTTAAAACGTAGCATGCGGTACTCACGGCATCCGCCCAAAAATGTTTGGGAATCTTAGCCTCTTCGAGCATGGTTCTAGCTATCTCTTCGAGACACCTATTTTTCCTTTCCACCACCCCATTTTGTTGTGGTGTTCGTGGAGCGGAAAAGGTATGCTCGATACCGAGATCGTCACAAAAGTCCGCAAAGAGATTGTGATCAAACTCTCCCCCATGATCACTTCTAATTGATGTGACGGTTGTTTCCTTTTCATTTTGAACACGTTTAAGAAAATATTTAAAATTCTGAAAAGCATCACTTTTATGGGCAAGAAATAAAGTCCAAGTAAATCTGGAATAATCTGTTGGAAACACGTTTCAAATGCAATATACTAAACGTGTGTTCTTTTGTAGGTTTTGATGAATGTCAAACAAAGCAAAAAGCGATATATAGCAGTACTCAAGGACAAGCACAAAATGGATGCATTACAAGAAGCTCAAGACAAAGTTTAGAAATGTTATAATTGAGTCAATATTAATTGTGATCTTGATTCCTCAACTTGGCTCATAACATGGCTTCTCTACTAAAATTATTTTTCCAAAATCATGCATATTTAAATTAAGTGTCAAATGATTTTAAACTATGCATATTTACATTTGCTAAAATGTTTTCCAAGCATGCCTCAAAAATCTGGGCTAAGATAATCGATTATGTACTTATGATAATTGAGTATCTCTAAGCCAAGACTGCATGACAATCGATTGTGAATTAATGATAATCGATTGTGAATAAGTCAGTTAACATCAGGTTTTTGCAAACTGCATAACAATCGATTGTGTACTTATGATAATCGATTGTTAACTGAGGCAAAGTTTTCAAAACTCATAAAAATCGATTATGAACTAATGGTAATCGATTAGAATGAGAAAAATGTCTCCCAGTGATTTTAAATAAGATGATAATCGATTGTGGCTTTTGATAATCGATTATATATGAGACAGAGAGTTTTGAAATTAATTAATAATCGATTATTCCATTTGATAATCGATTGTTGAAGCTGACCGTTGTCATATATTTTCAATTACCTTCAGGTAATCGATTGTTGACATTTAACAATCGATGTTTTGCTTAAAATCTGGAAAAGATTTTCTGAACGTTGTTAAAATAATCGATTGTTGATTTCCGGACAATCGATGTTTTATGCCAAAAATTGGAAAGGATTTCTTAACGTTATAAATAATCGATTATTGATTTGAAGTAATCGATTGTTGACGTAAAATCTGGGATTGAATTTTTAATCTGATAGGCAAACAATCGATTGTTTAGTCTTGACAATCGATTGTCACTGAGTAATTTCAGCAATCCTTAATTGGCAATTAGACAACGGTAAGACTGAGTTTTTCACCTATAAATACAGCTTCAACTCAGTGTTTTCACAACAACAACATATACACTTTGAGTATTTTCATTGCTAAAAGCTTTCTTACATTGATCATCATTTTCCATTCATCCATAAAGCTTTTTGAAGAGCCATTCTATTGAGCTAAGTTGTTGTGATCTTGAGCGTACTATTTCTACTCATATCTACTCATTAAGGAGTGCGTTGTAAAGTGAGTGTGTTTTGTGTTTGTAAGAGAATTGCGATTCTCGTTTGTTGAGGAACTTGTGATTCCTCGGTTGAAGTCTTTGGGATTGTTATCCCCGAGCGGTTGAAGTCTTTGGGATTGTTATCCCCGAGCAGTTGAAGTCTTTGGGATTGTTATCCCCGAGCAGTTGAAGTCTTTGGGATTGTTATCCCCGAGCAGTTGAAGTCTTTGGGATTGTTATCCCCGAGCAGTTGAAGTCTTTGGGATTGTTATCCCCGAGCAATTGAAGTCTTTGGGATTGGTATCCCCGAGCAATTGAAGTCTTTGGGATTGTGATCCCCGAGCAACTAGGTGAGGCTTGTGTCCTCAGCTGTAACGGTTTGTTAAGCACCCGTAAGCTTGACAAGTTTAGTGGAAATCTCGAGAGAGTCTCTCGGGGACTGGACTAACCACGTTTGTGGCCAACCAGGATACATCATTGTGTAAGTTTATTCTACTGCACTTGTTTTAATTTCTGCAAAGTTTTTAAATTCCGCACTAAAACGCTTAATATTTTTAAAACGCTATTCACCCCCCCCTCTAGCGTAAAGCGTATTGTCCAACAATTGGTATCAGAGCCATACTCTCTGAAAAACTTAACCGTTTGAGAGAACCATCCATGGCTTCTACTCTAAATTTCTTTGCAGGAATAGGTGAAGGAGAATGCAGCATGTCGCCTCCAATATTAGACGAAAACGACTACTCAGTCTGGAAATATCGGATGCAAGTTTTTACAATGGCAAACGATTTGTATCTATGGCAAGCTATTAAACACAGTGATCAACTGACGACAAAAGTCGGGAAAGATAAGGTAAGTGAATACAACACTAAAGCTATGAATATATTACATAACGCCTTGAACCAGGAACTTTGGCGAAAAATCTCCCACTATAAAACTGCTAAGGAAATGTGGGACAAACTTGAGGAATTGCACGAAAACACGCCTCAAAAAGCGGTCAGCACAAACGATGAATCAACTGGTCAGTGCCTCATGGCAGACGAAAAAGACGAGGTAAGTACATCTAACGATATGCAAATTGCTTATAACAAACTGCATGATGAGTTGGTAAATGCTTCTAAGACTATTAAAGATTTACAAAGAACTCTTTCTTTACAAGAAGAGGATTTTCAAAAACAACTCTTTTTAAAAGACAAGGACTTTGAAGAACGTCTTTCTTTAGCTCAAAAAGGTGTTGAAAATCTGTCTCGTGATAACGAGAATCTTGCAAATGAAAATCAATTTTTGTTAAATGATAGTATAGAACTTAGACAAGTCATCAAGACTATGCATGAAGCCTCTTGTGTTGATAAATGCTCTACTTGTACTGCTTGTGAGTCCTTAAAACTAGAAAACACAGAACTTAGGAAAACATTAGAAACACGTAGTAAAGAAGTTCCTAAAGTTGTTGAAAAAGAAACGCCTAAGAAATATCAACGGCATAAAAACAAAAACTTCACTACTCCACCTAGAAATAACTCTAAGGTATTAAACAATCCTAGAACAAATTCTTTTAGACCACCTAGACATTATGCTAGAATGTATGAAAATAAGGGTAGAACTAATATCTTTAGACAACCTAGATCCGAATCTAGGATTCTTGCAAACAAGCCTACAAATAGTAATTTTCGGCAACCAAGAAATAACTCTAGGAACGAGCTTAGACCACCTAGACATGACACTAGGTCCTTCAACAAGTCTAGCACTAATGACTTTAGACCATCTAGATATCATACTAGAAATGGGAACAATATGTCTAGTGTTAATCTTTTTCATTCGCCTAGAACTTTGTTGGCTCAACCTAGGCATCAACACAACCCGAACGTAGTATGTCATTACTGCAATCGTATAGGTCATATTGCACCTATGTGTTTTACAAAGCATAGAGATTCTTCATATTATTATGGTCGTTATTTGCCTAACCCCCAAGGACCCAAAATGGTATGGGTACCTAAAGAATATTAATTTGCTTTGTAGGTGTGCTTGAAGGGATCAAGTGTACTATGGTACCTTGACAGTGGATGCTCCAGACACATGACAGGAGACGAATCCAAATTCCTTCAACTAGAGCACAAAGAAGGAGGAAGCGTTGTATTCGGTGACAACAATAAAGGACAAATTATTGGCATCGGATCGGTCGGAATTTTCAAACTTAATGACTAGCGAATTTGAGATGTCCATGATGGGTGAGTTACAATTCTTTTTGGGATTACAAGTAAAACAAATGAAGGAAGGTACATTCATTTGTCAAAGCAAGTATTGCAAAGAACTGCTTAAACGTTTTGATATGAACAATGCAAAGGAAATGGCAACTCCCATGAGCACATCCGATCATCTCGACAAAGATGAAAAAGGTAAGGAAGTCGACATCAAAAAGTACCGAGGTATGATTGGCTCTCTTCTTTATCTTACTGCTAGTCGTCCGGACATCATGTTTAGCGTGTGCGTCTGTGCCCGTTATCAATCATGTCCGAAAGAGTCTCACCTTACTGCGGTAAAGCGGATTCTAAGGTATCTTGTCGGTACTACCAATATGGGTCTATGGTACCCCAAAGGTTCTTCATGCCAACTTATTGGCTATTCTGACTCCGATTTTGCTGGATGCAAATTGGACCGCAAGAGCACTAGCGGCACTTGCCACTTGCTCGGTAGCGCTTTAGTTTCTTGGTTTAGTAAGAAGCAAGTTAGTGTTGCGTTGTCCACAACCGAGGCTGAATATGTAGCCACGGGGAGTTGTTGCGCTCAAATCCCATGGATGAAACAACAACTCTTGGACTATGGCCTACGTCTTGACCACATTCCTCTTAGATGTGACAACACTAATGCCATATGCTTGACGAAGAACCCCATTCTTCACTCGCGAACAAAACACATTGAAATTAGACATCATTTTATTAGAGATCACGTTCTAAAAGGCGATGTCGAAATTGAATTTGTTGAAACAAAAAGCCAATTGGCAGACATCTTTACAAAGCCCTTAGATAAAGAGTCCTTCTTCCGAATTCGTAGTGAACTCGGGATCCTTGACTCCACGTTGATCTAAGTCATGCATTGCATTTTATTTCTTACATAATTTCTAACTTGAGCGTCGGAGGCGTCTAACACTTTTTTGCAGGTATCACCCTAAAGAAAAGGGGATCATAAAAGCATGACGCAAAATACTCAAGTATTCTACAGGAAAATCGCCGTCAAACAATCGATTACTGTATCAATAATCGATTACTTTTGTTATCTTTATTTTCCAATAAATAAACTTTTGTTTATTTCATATGTTTTTTTGCATATTCTTCCCTTGTATATATTTTTGCTAATGGCAAAAGGGGGAAGAAACGGGATATCAAGAAGTATGCTATATCACTCTCAACTTCATTCATGCTTAAAGTGAGGGGGAACATGAATTGAGGGGGAACATCAAATTGCATACTTTACACTTGTCTTGGATTATCAAAATAATTATTGCATATATTCCGCTTATGTTTGCCATTATCAAAAAGGGGGAAATTGTTGGAAACACGTTTCAAATGCAATATACTAAACGTGTGTTCTTTTGTAGGTTTTGATGAATGTCAAACAAAGCAAAAAGCGATATATAGCAGTACTCAAGGACAAGCACAAAATGGATGCATTACAAGAAGCTCAAGACAAAGTTTAGAAATGTTATAATTGAGTCAATATTAATTGTGATCTTGATTCCTCAACTTGGCTCATAACATGGCTTCTCTACTAAAATTATTTTTCCAAAATCATGCATATTTAAATTAAGTGTCAAATGATTTTAAACTATGCATATTTACATTTGTTAAAATGTTTTCCAAGCATGCCTCAAAAATCTGGCCTAAGATAATCGATTATGTACTTATGATAATCGAGTATCTCTAAGCCAAGACTGCATGACAATCGATTGTGAATTAATGATAATCGATTGTGAATAAGTCAGTTAACATCAGGTTTTTGCAAACTGCATAACAATCGATTGTGTACTTATGATAATCGATTGTTAACTGAGGCAAAGTTTTCAAAACTCATAAAAATCGATTATGAACTAATGGTAATCGATTAGAATGAGAAAAATGTCTCCCAGTGATTTTAAATAAGATGATAATCGATTGTGGCTTTTGATAATCGATTATATATGAGACAGAGAGTTTTGAAATTAATTAATAATCGATTATTCCATTTGATAATCGATTGTTGAAGCTGACCGTTGTCATATATATTCAATTACCTTCAGGTAATCGATTGTTGACATTTAACAATCGATGTTTTGCTTAAAATCTGGAAAAGATTTTCTGAACGTTGTTAAAATAATCGATTGTTGATTTCCGGACAATCGATGTTTTATGCCAAAAATTGGAAAGGATTTCTTAACGTTATAAATAATCGATTATTGATTTGAAGTAATCGATTGTTGACGTAAAATCTGGGATTGAATTTTTAATCTGATAGGCAAACAATCGATTGTTTAGTCTTGACAATCGATTGTCACTGAGTAATTTCAGCAATCCTTAATTGGCAATTAGACAACGGTAAGACTGAGTTTTTCACCTATAAATACAGCTTCAACTCAGTGTTTTCACAACAACAACATATACACTTTGAGTATTTTCATTGCTAAAAGCTTTCTTACATTGATCATCATTTTCCATTCATCCATAAATCTTTTTGAAGAGCCATTCTATTGAGCTAAGTTGTTGTGATCTTGAGCGTACTATTTCTACTCATATCTACTCATTAAGGAGTGCGTTGTAAAGTGAGTGTGTTTTGTGTTTGTAAGAGAATTGCGATTCTCGTTTGTTGAGGAACTTGTGATTCCTCGGTTGAAGTCTTTGGGATTGTTATCCCCGAGCGGTTGAAGTCTTTGGGATTGTTATCCCCGAGCAGTTGAAGTCTTTGGGATTGTTATCCCCGAGCAGTTGAAGTCTTTGGGATTGTTATCCCCGAGCAGTTGAAGTCTTTGGGATTGTTATCCCCGAGCAGTTGAAGTCTTTGGGATTGTTATCCCCGAGCAATTGAAGTCTTTGGGATTGGTATCCCCGAGCAATTGAAGTCTTTGGGATTGTGATCCCCGAGCAACTAGGTGAGGCTTGTGTCCTCAGCTGTAACGGTTTGTTAAGCACCCGTAAGCTTGACAAGTTTAGTGGAAATCTCGAGAGAGTCTCTCGGGGACTGGACTAACCACGTTTGTGGCCAACCAGGATACATCATTGTGTAAGTTTATTCTACTGCACTTGTTTTAATTTCTGCAAAGTTTTTAAATTCCGCACTAAAACGCTTAATATTTTTAAAATGCTATTCACCCTCCCTCTAGCGTAAAGCGTATTGTCCAACATAATCATCAACAACAACAAAAGCATAACGATTTCTACCAAAACTTTCAACGTGAGATGGTCCAAACAAATCCATGTGAAGCAATTGCAATGGTCTAGTAGTTGAAACAATATTTTTCGATTTAAAAGATGCTTTTGTTTGCTTCCCTTTTTGACAAGAATCACAAATAGAGTCATATTCAAATTTCAAATTTGGAAGACCAACAACTAAATTTTGTGAGACCAATTTGTTCAAAGGATGCATGTTGATGTGAGCTACTCTACGATGCCATAACCAAGAATCATCCTCTTTGCTCATTAAACAATTCACATATTCGGGTGATGAATTTGCAAGATCAACCATATAAATGTTATCCATTCTAAAACCAGAAGGATAATTTTAAAATCGCTACGTCTAAAAACTAAGCATTCATCCGAATCAAATAAAACAAGATTTCCCTTGTCACATAATTGACTTATGCTCAAGAGATTATGTTTTAAACCTTTCACAAGTAATATATGCTTAATGGAAGAGATTTCATCCTTACCGACCGATCCAATGCCGATAATCTTTCCTTTGTTGTTATCACCAAAAATAACACTTCCCCCTTCCTTGTGTTCTAGTTGAAGGAATTTGGATTCGTCTCCCGTCATGTGCTTGGAGCATCCACTATCAAGGTACCATAGTACACTTGATCCCTTCAAACATACCTACAAAACAGATTAATGAGTTTTAGGTACCCATGCCATTTTGGGCCCTTGGGGGTTAGGCAAATCATAGTGATGTGATTGAGTGTTACGTCTATGTGGTGTAAAACAAGTAGGAGCAATATGTCCAATTCGTCTACAATAATGACAAGTCACGTTAGGATTGTGCATCCTTCTAGGTTGATAGTAATTGGACGGACGAAATTCATTTACTCTATTCTTGACAATATAACTATTGCGCAAATCATGAAAATCATTTCTCCTACCATTTGTTCTAGGATATGCATCATTTCTAGAATTGTTGTTTCTAGGTTGGAAGTCATTTCTAGGTGTTCTAAAAGGTTCAAAATTCCTTCTAGTGTTTGGCCTAGAATGTGCATTATTTCTAGCATGATTATTTCTAGGTTGCGATTGATGAAAACCATTTCTAGGTTTGTTGTATCTAGGATGAACATTTGTTTTATTTATCCTAGGTTGAGCCTTAGGTGGTTGGGGGTTGGCTTCAACTTTCTCTTTAGGCTCGTTTCTAAAACCTATGCCATGCTTGGTCGACTTCAAATTAACAAGCACTTCATTCAAGTTTTTATGAGAAGAGTTAAACTTATCAAAGGTGCCCTTAAGCCTTTCTACTTCATTTTTGAGATGCATGCAAGAAGTACAATTTCTAGAACTCTCGGGCTTGTCGGCGCTTCTCTTGCCAAAAAATTTGTTTTCCTCTTTCAACTTCTCATTTTCTAAAATCAGTTTTTCCAATTCCTTTTCTTTAAAAGAGAGTTGTTTTTGAAAATCTTTTTCTTTTAAAGAAGCATTTTCTTTTATACTCTTAGCAGTTTTTGAAGCTTTAATAAATTCGCTATACAACTCATCAAAAGCATTTTGCCTTTCTTCAAGGGAAAAGAAATATTTGGAAGAAATTTGACATACCTCTTCTTTGTTGTCTTCTTGTGCCATAAGACAAAGATTTGCGGCTTCGTCTTCTTCTTCCTCACTTGACTCGTCACCGGAGTCGCCTCCCCAAGATATGTATGCTCGTTGCTTCTTGAAGGGTTTCTTCTCCTTTTTAGCATTTGGGCAATTTGATTTAATGTGCCCGGTTTCTCCGCACTCATAGCACTTTATTTGATCTCCTTGCTTTTTGCCCTTTCGTTCATACTCTTTTCGCATGAACTTTTGAAATCTCTTGATAACGAGTCCGAACTCGTTGTCTCCTTCCTCATCATTTTGAGGTTGGCTTGTGCTTGCCTTGAGAGCAATTCTTTGCTTCCTTTGATCATCAACAAGAGGGTTAAGTATAGTAGATTCATAAGTTTTAAGATTACCTCTTAATCCGTCGATGGTGACATTTGAAACGCCAATAGATTCTTGAATCGCGTCGGCCTTGGATCCCCATGCCGGAGTGAGACTTCGGAGAATTATTCGAACAAGTTCCTTCTCCGTGAAGGTCTTCTTAAGAGCATGTAAATCATTGACGATTTTTGAAAATCGTTCGCACATTTCATCGACCTTTTCGCCTTCCTTCATGTGAAACAATTCATATGCATGGGTTAGGAAATCAATTTTAGCTTCCCTTACCTGGTCCGTACCTTCGTACGTAATTTCCAGCTTGTCCCACATTTGCTTCGCCGTTGTGCAACATGATATTTTCCTGTAATCATCAGCATTTACAGCACAATATAATAAATTAATGGCTTTAGCGTTGTTTTGCACCTTTCGGATATCATCCGCATCGTATTCATCTTCGGACTTTGGAACATCTTTATTTTCAACCTTTTTGGTTGGAATTTGTTCTTCCTTCTTTATTACCTTCCAAAGATGAAAACTATTTGATTGAACAAATATTCTCATCCTCTCCTTCCAGTACGTATAGTTTGTACCGTCGAATAGTGGTGGTCGGGTGGAGCATTGTCCTTCACCTATTCCTGCAAAAGAATCACGAGTAGAAGCCATGGATTGTTTCTCTCAAACGGTTAAGTCTTCAGAGAGTTGGGCTCTGATACCAATTGTTAGAAAATACGCTTAACGCTACAGGGGGGGGGTGAATAGCGTTATAATAAAAATTAGCGTAAACTTGCGGAATTTAAAAATTGCAGGAAAGAAATAAGTGCGATAAGTAAATAAATAAGAACGAACGCATCGATGTATCCTGGTTCACCACAACCCATGGCTAGTCCAGTCCCCGAGAGACTCTCTCGAGATTTCCACTAACACTGTTAAGCTTACGGGTGCTCAACAAACCTTTACAAACTGAGGACACAAGCCTCAACAACCTTTGCTCTAAGATACAATACTCCAAGACTTCAACCAAAGGAAACACAAGTTCCTTCTTACAATATAAGGGACTAACACTTCCCTTCAAGTGTATAAAACACTTAGCACTCACTTAAACAAGACTCTCTTAATAGAGTAGATATGAGTAAACAGATACGCTCAAGAACGCAACAACTTTCGTCAAGAATTTTGGCTCTCAAAACTTATGTAATGAATAGAAAGTGATGAACAATAGAGCATGCAAGCTATAGCAATAATATGATCAGTTGTTGTCTATAGAAGACTGATTTGAAGCTGTATTTATAGTTGCAAAACCATGCATTACCGTTGCCTAATTGCCAATTAAGAATTGCTGATTTTACTCAGTGACAATCGATTGTCAAAATGCCACAATCGATTGTTTGCCAATCGTTCCAAAAATCTTTCCCAGATTTTACGCTTAACAATTGATTATCTAAGATCAATAAGCGATTACTGGCAACGTTCAAAAAATCATTTCCAGATTTTACTTAAAACAATCGATTGTCAGAAATCTACAATCGATTACTTGGCAACGTTCAAAAAATCATTTTCAGATTTTATTTAAAACAATCGATTATTAGAAATCTATAATCGATTACCTGACGGTTTTTGAAAATATTTTGGCAACGGTCAATTACACAATCGATTATGCTATGAGAACAATCGATTATATATCAGTCTTTGAAAAATCAATTAGACACTGCCTTAATGCACTCGATTGTCAAAGGTACACAATCGATTATTTTATGACTTTGAAAATGTCTGATAGACACTGCCTCAACACAATCGATTGTCATAAGTTCACAATCGATTATTTTGTAGCTTTGAAAAACATTGATGTACACTGCCTCAACACAATCGATTGTCATAAGGTTCACAATCGATTGTCATGCAGATTTGAAAAATCTGATGCACACTACCTTAACACAATCGATTGTCATAAGTTCACAATCGATTGTCATGCAGCTGACTTAACATAATCGATTATCATAAGTACATAATCGATTATCTTAGTCCAGATTTTAGAGGCATGATTAAAAATCATTTTGACTAAAGTAAATATGCATGATTTAAAATCCTTTTGCTTTAAATTAAATATGCATGATTTGATAAAAATGTTTTTACGAGAGAAGCCAAGTCTTGAGTCAAGTTATCGGATCAAGATCACAATTAAAGAACGACTCATGTATAACTTTATATCTTTGCTTGATCTTTGTCTTGTGCTTGAATCTCGTTATATATCAATTGCGCGCTTGTGCTTGGACTTCGTCATATGTCCATTGCGCATAGTTTGTCATTCATCAAAACCTACAAATATGAACACACGTTTTAGTATAGTGCCTTGAGAACGTGTTTCAACGATGGTCAGTTTGTGGCCTTGACTTCTTAGGCGACTTGACCTTGTGTCCACTGCACTTGTTAGGACCCTGTCGATGATCGAACAAATTTCCGGGAGATTCTGACTTTTCTGAAGATATTATTTTTTCAACATCAACACCTGACTATTTTGCGCCTAACACCATTTGCGTCTATGGTTCAAACAACTTTATTCTCCAAAAAAACTTTTGATGAGTAACTTTAGTTGCCCTTGAAACATTTTTTTTTTTGATTCAAACTATCATTTTCATTGATTTCAAAAAACTGTACAATAGATCCCTGTAGTAGTATGGACTTCTACTACTCATTTACATTTAGTTCTAACTACACAATCTTATATAGACAATTCTAACATGTAGCTATTGTATCTAACTAAGGATAGCAGTTGAGTTTATGTATCCCTTCCTGCCACCTTTTACATTTCCTACTTCTTGAGTGTATCAACATTGCCACTTCTTTACAGAATTCATCTTCAGCAAAAGTCTTGTTCTCAAATCTAATAGAATTCCTGTTTCTCCATATCAATGCAACAGTAGTAACAAAAGCAGTAGCAATGATTGCCTGCTGCCGGTTCCTACTTCTAGCATTACTGCATATCCATTTCAACTCATCCTCCCAAGTGTTAGCTTCTCTCTGGTGTCCTATCCATTTGCATATTCTGAACCATAATCTGTTTGTGACTGGGCATGCAAAGAATAGGTGCTCAAATCTTTCATCTTGTTGTTTGCAGAAAGCACATTCAGTAGGTATATTAATTCCAATCTTGTGCATTCTATCAATGGTAGGTAACCTGTGTTGGGCTGCTAACTACACTGTAAACTTGTGTCTTGGTATTACATTTGCAGTCAGCATCACATTCCTCCAATCTACCTTGCTATTAGGAAGCATAGCAAGGTATAACTTGTGAATTTGAAACTTGTCCAGCTTACACACTGACTTCAGTCTGCAGTAGAGAGTTCCTTGCAGTTGTTGGTTTTCCATGACGGCAGTCCTGCATTCCAATATTTTCCTACTTATCCAAGAGGCAGTTTTTGGCAAAGGTACATTGCTGATATCATGTTGCTTTATGTAATAGTAGTGGAGCCACTTTATCCAGAGGCATTCTTTTTTCCTAGTAATATCCCAAAGCAGTTTTGTTATGGCTGCCTTATTCCAGGTAACCATATCTATGATGTTTAGGCTCCTAGCAGATATAGGTTTACATATTCTCTCCCATGCAACCAAAGCTCTTTTAGATATAGAAGCACTACCTGTCCATAGGAAGGACCTGCAGATTGCCTCAATAACCTTCAAGACCTTCTTTGGTATGATAAAAATCTGTGCCCAGTATGTATGGATGCCAAATAATACTGCTTTTATCAATTGGCATCTGCCTGCATAGGATAGCATTTTGGCAGACCAACATGTGACTCTAGCAGTTATTTTCTCAATCAGAGTAGAATAGTGATGTATAGCAAGTTTCTTTGAGTTGAGAGGAATTCCAAGGTACTTAAAAGGAAGCTGTCCTTCATTGAATCCCAATTGCTCCATAAGTTCATGTTTAATAGACTGTTGCACCCCAGCAATATAGATAGCACTTTTGTTGGTGTTTGCTTTCAAGCATGATGCTGCAGAAAAGTTATGAAAAGCCTCTTGCAATATTTGAATAGAAATCCTATCAGCTCTGCAGAACATGAGGAGATCATCAGCAAAGCAAATATGTACACAGTTTAGGTTTCTGCATTTAGGATGGAAATTGAAATCTCCATTCCTATGAAGTTGTTGCAGCAGTCTGTTAAGATATTCCATCGCAAGGACAAACAAGTAGGGAGACATAGGGGTCCCCTTGCCTAATCCCTCTCCTTGCATTGAAAGGCTTAGTAAACCCCCCATTAAGCATCAAGGAATAAGAAACAGAAGATACACATGCCATTATCCAATTGAGAAATTTTGCAGGAAAACCAATATCAATAAGAACCTGCTGAAGAAAGCCCCATTCTAAAGTATCATAGGCCTTTATTAAATCCATCTTCACGACACACCTAGGAGAAACACCTTTCCTGGTATATCCCCTAAAGATTTCATGACTGAGCAGAATATTATCAATAGTGCTCCTCCCTTCAATAAATGCTAATTGGGATTGGCCAAGTATGCTGCCAATTACAGTCTTCATTCTCTTTCTGATAATCTTGGATATGATTTTGTAGACAGTTGTACAACAGGCAATAGGTCTATAATCTTTGACATTTGTAGGATTATTACTTTTAGGCACAAGTGCAATTGCTGTAGTATTTATCATACTAGGCATATTGCAAGTAGCAAAGAAATCCATAGTAGCAGTAACTATATCCTCTTGTACTATCTCTTAGTTACTTGTGAAGAATTCCATAGGAAAACCATCCACCCCAGGGGCTTTATCTTTTGGCATCTCCTTGATAGCTTCTACAATCTCCTCCACTGTGACTTCTTTAATTAATTCTCTCTGCTGTACTGCATTGAGGCATGGTCCCTCTTTCATAATAGCAGTATTAATACAAGGAATTTCCTTAGCACACTCTCCCATCAATGACTTGAACACCTGAATGAACTCCTGTTCCACAGCTACTGGATCTGTCAGCTTGTCACCTGCATCAGTATAAATAGAGCTAATATTATTCTGGCTGGTTCTGATCTTCCATTGAGCATGAAAATACTTTGTGTTGGCATCTCCATGCTCAATCCATCTGGCTTTGGATTTCTGTCTCATAATCTGTTCTTCCACCTTGCTCCACTTCTCAATTTCAACCAGTGCTTGCTTCTCAGCATTGAGCAAATCCTGTGCAAATGGACTTTGCTGCATCTGGTTCTGAACAATATCCAATGTTTCTTTTGCTTGTACAAGTTTCTGTTTGTAGGCTGCCATCTGTCTATTGAGACCTTTCAGTTGCTGCTTCAATATTTTCAGTTTAGTCCAAACCTTCTGCATAGGTATTCCTTCACATTGTTGTGCCCAAGCATTTTCTAGAGTAGATTTGAACTGAGGCTCCTCCATAATAGCAGTATAGAATCTGAAGGGTTTGGGATGCAATAGCCTTTGACTGCCAAACTTGATAAGTATAAGAGAGTGATCAGATATAGAAGCGTTCATATATTCAGCTTCAAGATGTCCATACTGTTGGATCCATTGGAAGTTACCAAGTGCCCAGTAAATCTTGCTATACACTCTAGTATTAGCATCCTGCTTGTTTGACCAGGTATAATACCATCCTTTGGCTCTGAGAGGAGTAAGTTGAAGGACATCTACAGTCTCTTTGAAATCCTTGATTTCAGCATCAGTGACAGGAGATCCAATTCTATCTTTAGCATTCAAAACAGTATTGAAATCCCCACTTAGTAACTAAGGATCCTGGCTGGGGATGTATTCTGCTTTTAAATCACACCATAACTTGTTCCTATTGCCTGCAGTATTATGAGCATATACTACACTCAAATGGAATCTGAGTGAAGCTTGTGTGTCCTCCACCATACATTGGATGAATTGATCAGTCACAGTAGAGATGGATACTTGAACATGAGGTTTCCATAGCAACCATATCCTACCATTGACAGCCTTTGTTATAGTTACATTGCACCTACCATCCTTTAGCCACCTTTGCCAGTATTCTTTTAGCTTTATGCTCCTTAATTCTAGTTTCAAGTACTCCTATAATATCTACTTTATTAACAGACAGGAAGTTTTTTAATTCCTCTTATTTGTGGGCTTGATTAAGCCCTCTGATATTCCATGTAGTAATAATGATGAAGTATTAGATCTAATACTCCAATAAGGTCCTAGATCCACTTGGTATCCCCTTCTATCATCAGCCAAAATAATTGCCATAGCTTTCCCTTTGTCTGCACGTGCATTCATGCCTTCAATGATTTAAGGAGGATCCCCTGAAGCTACTACAGTTCTGCCATGTTCATCTAGTGGCTGCTGATTCCCACTATTATTCACCAACTGCACATCTTCAGTATGTTCAATTGAGTCCACTTGCTTGGTACCAATAACAGGCTGAACTGGTTCAAGTCCTGCTGCATCTGCATTAGTCTAAGGTATCCACTCCTGCCTTGTGTTCAATCTTGGTTTCCTAGTTCTTTTCCTTATCTCTTTTGCCTGTTCATCCCTTTCCACCTCTGCATCATTCCTGACATTGTACCAGCAGTCAAGTGCATCATGTCCAAACTTTAAACAATGGTTGCAAAAGCTTTGCTTCCATTCATACTCTATTTGCTGCACCTTCATACCATAGGGGGTGTCAATTTCAATCTGGTCAGGCAAGGAATAGGCAGCATCAACTTCTACAAAGACTCTTGAAAATGAAATCTTCTCAAAGTGTGCTGTGAATTTATCAATGTACAGTGGCTTACCCACTGCACTGGCCAATTTGCTGAGGACATCCACTGACCAGTAACCCACAGGGAGCCCTGGGAATCTGATCCATACAGGGACAGTACTAAGTACAACATTCTGAAAGGAGAAGGCAATCTCCTATGGTTTCAGTACCCTAGGCTTGTTCCTGTATGAGTATGGTCCAGATTGTATAACGATCTCTTTATCCTCCTTGCTATTGAATCTAAAAATATAGTATCCCTCAGCATGCAATAGGATCTGAGGCTTGGATACAAAGTTCCAAGCATGCAGCACAAAATTTTCTATCGATTTAGCAGTTGAATTATCACCAATAACATAACCTATTAAAGCATTTGCCCAGTAATCTACTTGGGATTTTAGGTCTTCTACACTAAGTTTAACCACTTTTTGTCCATCCCTTTCAATCGGAGGCATAAATGAAAGAGTCTTACCCATCTGTGCATTCCTATTACCTCTGACAACTTCAGCAGCTGTTCGAATTGATTTTGCAGGTTCACTCACTTCAGAAAACTGTAATCTCCTTGCAGTTGAGTTAATCGTCTCTTCGTTACCCTTCGGAAGTGGTGCAGCAGCTTCTTCAACCTCTGCATGTGATTTCACTGGCGATTGGTATTTCTGAGGGAGAAAATTTCCAAACGTCAGGGGCTCAAGCGTCGTAGTAATACCATGGACAAGTGTGACGAGTTGAGGAGATGCTATTGTGTTAATCGGAGCAGCTGGTCACCGGCATCTGGGCATTTCCGGTGGACATAGCACCTTGCTATTGTGTGCCGGGAAGGTCATTGTTTTATTGCTTAAAATGCGCCGAGAGCATGGGCTTTTTTACTGCCACCTGCCGTGAGGTGTTGCCCTTGAAACATTGTTAAGTCCTTCAAGCCTTTTGCTTGAAAAGGAATATCAAAGTCGGCTTTATGGTTGTGCTCACACTGTTTATGCCCCATAAATTTTTGCTTCATATAACGAGGAAACTGTAACCAATTTTGTGGCCTTTTCTTTGCTTTGGTTTTAACAAAATTAAATTGAAAGGGACTCAAAAAGAATAATACAAAAGAAAATAAGTAGGTGAACTAATAATTACAACTTAATTAAGAAGTGTCCCTTTCAGGGGAAGAATAAGAAAAGACTTATCTGGAGGAACATGCTGACTTAAATAAACATGACATGCACTTTGGACTGGATGCCCGATCCGTCTAAACTGTCTAATTCTCAAAATCTATTGTAAACTTCTCTTTGAAACTGAGCTCTTTAACCATGCTTGTGCTGGGATATAAGAAGACCTAAAATCGATCAATGATGCCCTTTGTGGGTTTTCACTAATTGCCCTCTCTCATTTGCCTTTTTCTCAACTCACCATCGCCTCATAGTGCCCGAGAGGTTTTTCAGCAATAATACTCTCTCATTTGTTTTTCTCAACTCGCCATCGCCTAATAATGCCCTTGAGGGTTTTCACTGATAAGACTCTCTCATTTGTTTTCTCTCTTTGCATTGGTTGCAGCTCCACCCGTAGTGTGCTAACTTAGCATTCTCAAAAGCTGATCAGATGGTCTTAAAAGGGAAAGGTAAAAAGAAATAGTTAACTGAATTACAACTTTTGGAACCATTTGATGGAACAACCATCGTAAATAAAATAAAAACATGCCCCAGTTTCTTTTGAATATTGAGGAAATGTGGATTTTTTGTTTGGTGTGACTGAACCTCAGAGAAAGGCTGCTTACATATCCTTTCGAAATCAAGTCGAACGTAGTTCAGGATGGTATGAACTTGTTCTGATGATGAATTTCTTTATAAATATATTGGTTCCAAAAGAGGGTAAACACAAAGAAATATAAACAAGGCTTCAAAGGTGTAACTAGGGTTGACCAGTGTTTGGTAGCGAGAATGATTGCCTTTCCCATCCTGAGAATGCTAAGTATAAACCAAATGCCCCAATAGAAGCATGTCAGACATAGTATCTCCTTACTGCATCTGCATTGACGGACATGTCCGTCACCATTCCTTCTATATCTGCCAAGTGTAGAGCTCTTTTCGACAATACTTTCTTGACGAGGTAAGGACCTTGCCAATTCTGGGCGAACTTTCCTTTTGCTTCTTCGTGGTGTGGAAAGATCCGTTTCAAAACAAGCTGTCCTACCTAAAATTTTCTTGTGCGCACTTTCCTATTGTAAGTGTGTGCCATTCTTTGTTGGTATAATTGTCCAAAATAAACTACCGCTAAACATTTTTCATCAATAAAACTCATCTATTCCGGCCATGACTTCACCCATTAAGTGTCTTCAATCCCAGCTTCAACAGTTATCCGGAGAGAGTGAATCTCAACTTCAGCAGGTATGACCGCTTCAGTTCCATAAACTAACAAGTAGCGTGTTGCACCAACTGATGTACAGACAGTTGTTCGGTATCCCAACATAGCATAAGGAAATTTCTCCTGCCATTATCTAGACCCTTGGACCATCTTCCTAAGAAATACATCTCTATACTTGAACAAAAAATTGAATTATGGCATCTCTCGTCCTTTGTTCAGTATGAATTCTTATTTTTGTTTCTCTGATTTATTCAGGACTTCCCAGGTTAATTGCGTTAGTTTCATTTGAGTTATGCTTAGGCTTATTCTCAAATTGATCCAATTCTCTTTTTATTTTATTAAAGGCCTCATGTTCATCATACTCAACTTCTTGATTCATTATTTCGAGATTAGACAACTTCTTAAAATGTGGGCATGAATTCTGTGTGCATGTCATGTTTTTAAAGCCAACATTAATGCAACTGAAAATGATGAGAAATTAACAAAATTAGGGAAAGGAAAGACAAAATTCTACTATAAAACTGGAACTTCATTTAATTGAATTTGAAAGGATAGCAGGGTTAACCTCAAAGCGAAGCAATTAAACAAAAGTATATGGATTACAACCGTGAAAATAATCCAAATACAGAAAAAGCAACAAAACAGACTACCAAGATTCCTTCCTGTTGGGAAGAGGAGTTGCTTCTCAGTTGTTGAGCGAGGTATCTAGCCAATCAGCTGAAAACTTGCACGGCTAGGGCCCTCAACAACATTAACCATGTTGATTCTATAGAACATCTACTTGAGACCCCGGCAAGCTTCATCAATGTCATCTTGAGTAGAAAGATTTTGGACTTCTTCAAATTGTGGCTTGACAAAAGAGTAGGCAATGTGAGGGATTGGTTTTGACAAGTTCCAACCATTCTTTTTGCGGGCCTTGTCTCTGTTTATCTCAGTTGATGTTGGTTTAAAACCCAAGCAAAATGTATATTTCCTCTAATAGGGAGCAATGTGGTTTACAATTCCTTGCAGAAATGATCCTAATCCTTTTCCCCCCTCAACATCAGTGAAGCTACCATCATAGATGTGGCTGAAAGATAGGGATGTAGAATTGGTTTCCTTCTTCCACTTGGTCT
This sequence comes from Nicotiana benthamiana, assembly GCA_034376525.1. Classification (NCBI taxonomy): domain Eukaryota; kingdom Viridiplantae; phylum Streptophyta; class Magnoliopsida; order Solanales; family Solanaceae; genus Nicotiana; species Nicotiana benthamiana. The sequence goes on from CM067330.1 coordinate 97,864,994, forward strand.
TCCTCAATCCCCTCAAATGTTTGATATAAAAGGGATTCACATCCTTCACTGTTGTGTTTTATGAGACATACGCCTCGTTCAAAGTTTTGATCAACACGCAGCGATGTTATTTCGAGTGCAAAAGCAGAGATAAAAAAAATATCTGAGCAAGGGTTTTCCTTAGTTGATCAATGATTGAGTTAGTCTTGCATTTTCATCTTCTTAAGAAATTTCTCTGCTTCTTTTTCTGAAATAGTTTCTTTCACTAGAAAGTGATTTTCTTTGTCTTGCTTAGCTTTTCTCAACGTCCTGGCGAGTAGCATCTTCCAGAGCGGGTCAAGCCTCCCATTTCATCTGTTTCTTCCACTATCTCTTTTCCTTTGTTTGTCATGACAGTCTTGTTATAGTACCAGGGAATAGCTTTTGGGTTTGACACTGGAGGTTGTGCAACAGGTGGGATAACAACTGGCTCTGTTATGTTTCTCAAAGCATTATTCGGAACAATCTTTGAAATGCCCCAAGGATATAAAGTTTTGGCCCACCCAATTGAACCTCAATCTTTTTTGTGCTTCCAGGAACATAGTGAACCATTTTTTCATAACCTGCCAAGTTTGAACTAGAACTCGCACCTTTCACAATCAGCGGTGCCAATTGCGGTAGTGTTACTATCACTTTTGGCTCCAGCCTTATGGTTCTAGCAATCATCTCTGTCTTGCCAGATTACTTGTCATCACGATCATCACAAATCATCCCAATAAAATGGGTATTATCATGAGCTGGGAGAGGATTGTTTGTGATACTAGGAGTATATTCATTGTTTGTCACCACAATTGCCTTTGCTTCAATCAAATTTTCAATGGATTTCTTTATTTTCCAACAATTTTCGGTACTATGACCTCGGGTGTTATAATGATAATCACATCTCGCATTGGAGTTAAAACCTTTTGAATTTGGATTCACATAACGTGGCATGATAGGTTTAATCAATTTCACCTGCATTAACTTGTGAAATAGGCTTGTATACGATTCTCCAATTGGGGTGAACTCTTTCTTTTGCTCCTGTTCTCTCACATATTCCTGTCTGGGAATAGGATTATATGGTGCCTGAAAACTTTGCCGGAGTTGACGGGAGCATTGCGGAATTGATGCTCGCCATTGTTGGTCTTTGGGAGGCCTCGCATAAGCCTGAGCATTATACACTATGTATTGTTGCGAGGGAAAGGAGTATCGGGGACCATGAGGTGGATAATAATTTTGAGGTGAATTGGATTATCCTTGTTTGAATTTCCCGTATGAAGGAACTATTCCTCTTTGAACTCACCCGAATCCCGACGCCATCATGGAACCTTCCTCCTTCTTTTCCGATTTCCGAAACTGCCTGACCCGCTTTAAATTGCTTGCATGGTCGCCTTAAGGGCTGCCCGACTCACCTATTTCCCCACTTCATGCCATTCTCAACTATTTCAACAATCTTGATCGCCTCAGCAAAATGCTTACCAATGGCGGCCAACATATAATGGAGGTAATCAGGATCCTGAGCTTGGAGAAAGTAGTCAATCATTTCTGCCTCTTTCATTGGTGGTTTGACCCTAGCAGCCTGCTCTCTCCACCTGATTGTATATTCTTTGAAGCTTTCTATAGATTTCTTCTTTATGTTGAAAAGAGAGGAGCGATCTGGCACTATATCAATATTGTACTGAAATTGTTGGGCAAAATCTTGAGCCATGTCGTTCCAAACGTGCCAGTGAGATATGTCTTGATCTATGAAGCACGCTGAAGCAATTCCTGTCAAACTTTCCCAAAAATAAGCCATGAGTAATTCTTCTTTTTCCCCTACTCCCCTCAATTGGTTACAATATCTCTTCAAGTGGGCCACATGATCATCGTGACCATCATACTTGTCAAACTTAGGGGTCTTAAATCTAGGTTACAAATGAACATGGGGAAACATACATAAATCATTGAACAACACACTCTTGTGGCCTCCCAAACCCTGTATGTTTCTCATGGATTGTTCCAAACTCTTCACTTTTCCGGTCATTTCCTCTTGCTCCATATTCTTGTCGGGCTTTTTGACCTCGACTGGGAACAGGTTCTGAGGAGGATACTTGTATGAATCTGGAACCTTGAAAATCAGTTCAGGAGAGTAATGCAGGGTATCATGAGCATTCAATTGTTGATCATTGTTGAGCTTTTGGGCAAGAGCCGGTTGCAGAATGGGTACAGTATGTAGGTCATTTCTGAAGAGTGCGCCTGGAGGACGTGGAATGGAAGTACTGCGGGTAGTGGGGAGGTTAGTGCTCGGACTGAATCCAGATTGGTACAATGGGTTACTTAATATGGAGATGGACATTTGATTTGCAACTGACACCTTATGATGATTATCTGAAGGCCCCATGGGTAGTGAGGGCGGTGCCTGTCCGTTCACCCAGGCTTGGTACATAATTGCCAATTGTTTCTTCAACAGTCTTACTTCTTCAACCAGTCCTAAACCTTGTTCGACCAATTGTCCATAGACATCATCATTATCTAACTAATTCTCACTGTTGTTTCCCATTTTACTTTTTCCTTTTGACCTCGTGTTGTAAGGGTGAGTTGCCAGTTTAAACCATAAACCAGCCACCTTTGCTTAACCTTATCTCTTTAGAAATAACAAACAACAAACGTGTTAGAGTCAGGCATTTTTCAAATATTAATCACACATTGTATGCCATGCACCTAATGCCATTTTTATTTCTAAAATGATTTTGGAAGGCTTCATGCTTCATCCCAGCTTGTTGGTTTATTTCCTTTTGAACTTACTACTCTGTTATTTATTTTTTTAAATTTTTTTTCATCATTTTCTTAGATTAGCTATGTTTGTGATCGCATCCGATGGGGATTACCTACGCATCATGACGTTTTATGGATCAGACCACCATGTAGTTCAGGAGAAATAATAACAATTCTAATTATTTCTGCTTTTTTTGTAAAAAATTAATAAATAAGACAGACTAAAATGTTTTTCAATTATATTTTTTTTAGAATGAGAGAAAAGGAAATATATACAAACAGACTCTACTAACTCTAAAGACATAAACATGTTTGGAATAAAATAAACTTTGATAATAATAAAAAAAATCTCCAAAAATTAAATAAATAAATAAAGCCAAACTGTGGGATTAAATTAGTAATAGTCATTAAAAAACAAAAGGCCCAAATAACTTTTTTTGTTTTTGTAAAAAAAAACAAATAAAAAAAAAATGGGCCTCCCAATTTCGCATTTTCGATGTAGGTTTCACGGCTATTTCGACAAAAAAGACTGAATGTAAGGGCAAAACTGGTTAAAAACTTGACAAAGTGACTATATTATCATTATTTGAAAATATATAAATAATAATAACTAATAATCCATAAAAACCCTCTTCTTTTATTCCCTTTTTTGTAATGTTTATTAAAAATGGGGTTGAACCAGATGAAGGTTGCCTACGTATCTCACATCCATTGAGAATCAAACACGTATAGTTTGGTTAAAATAACTAAAAAAGAAAACTAATTATAAATATTGTTTGTCTCTATACCAAAACCTTTTAAAATTTTATTTAAAAAAAAAGGTATTTTATGAAAATTTGGAAATTTCTTTTTCTTTTACCCTTGTTTAATTATATCCTAAAGCCGGTCAATATTTGAGTGAACCCTACCAAATAACGTTCCATATAGCACATAGATATGAACATGTTGGTCTGAAAAATTGGTTCCTTTCCTAGACGAGCCCGACCTTTGTGCCGAGCCCCGCTAAGTTCAATGCACATGATGCAAATAAATCATAACTACTAGGGATATTCATCGCTTGTGGCTTGTTCTTCTATGTTTTCAAATTCTAAACGTGATGGTATGTTGACCTGGCTTATCCGGGTGGACAACCCGAGCCGAGGAGCGTCAACCATCACCAGTAGTAGAACTACACTGGCTAGCTAACTGCTCTCCCGCCTAAACATGTGTGATTAAATCTTTCACCAGAAGCTGGTAGGCTAACTTGCTTTATCTTAAGACAAAAGTTTTGTGATGCTGGTAGGCAAACACAACATAACTACCTATCAGAAGACTCAGAAGGGTGAGAGAGATGGTAAAATTTACATCACAGTTCAAATAAATATTAAAGTGTTAAACAAGCGACAAATATCACATTTGGCTTCCAAATACAGTAATATCCAAAATATGGTAAAAGCCAAACAAAAATCAATATACAAAGCTCGAATTCTTATTAATTGTCCCCAACAGAGTCGCCACAGATGTCATACCTCTTTTTTCCCACACTACCCTATTACGAGATTGATTTAGAAGAGTTTTTCCAATTAAAGTGACGTTTTGATAAGGAATTATTTATTATTTAGAGTCATTACTTGGAATTGAATTTTGGTGTTCCAAGTCACCTTTTTTTTAAATCCCTTTTCAAAAGGAAGGTTTGACTCTTAATTTATGGTCTACGTAAGCAGAAGATTGAGTAAGGAATTCAGTTGACCGAGGGGAAGGTGTAGAGCACCCCTCGAGACCCGTGGTTCTAGCACGGTCGCTTCTATTGATTAATGTAAGACTTAAATTAATTTTAAGCTATTTTTGTATTTTATTGATTATGCCTTATTAATTATCGCTTCACTTAATTTATTATATTTTTATTAATTATTTTGACCAAGATACGATACGCACACAAGGTACTTCCTTGAAATTAAATATTAAACCAAGGTACGGAATGCACACATGGTTATAATCATAATTATTTCAAATTAAAAAGGTATCAAGAAGCGGAATGCGCACATGATCCTTTTGTTATTTAAGCATATCAATCCAATGTTCGGGTATGAACACATGAGCTAAATAGCATATTTAGAATACTTAATTTTTTTCTTCTCTTTAATATTCAAGATATCTAATAATTGTATATTCTTATAATTTGGTTGATATTTTGGAATTAATATATAATATTTATTTTACAAAATAAAGAAAGATTCAGCTTTATAGCTTCATTAACTTTGAGTGTAGTTTTTTTACCCACTATTTAATTTATTAATTTAAATCCATGCAACCTAACTACTATTAACTTCTCAGTAATGCAACATCATCAGCAATGTAAGAAAAGTATTCAAACTAAAAAAATATTTTTTAATTACTATTAAAAGCAAAAGGTGAATTAAAACCATGAAAAATTCCGTTAAATTAATCCTATAGACTTGCCTATTGTTAGAGAAAAGACGAAATCATAACTTTATACTATATTAACAAAATTTTCTAAAACAATATTTTCTAACGATGGAGGCATGAGGAAGAAACATAGTAGAGTTTCTTAGAATGAAGTAAATTAAAGAAAACCTAAGGGATTCTTTAACTACAGACTTGCCTATTGTTAGAGAAAAGCCGAAATCATAACTTTTTGTTTGATTCCTTTAAGATTTATCCCTTTTATTATATTATTACTTATTATTATTATTGTTATTATAAATTATTGTTATTATTATTATTATTATTATTATTATTACTACTACTACTACTATTTATTATTATTATTATTATTACATATTATTATTATTATTATTTGCTTTGCCTTTTTTTCTTTTTTTTTTGTTAGTTATTATTATTCTTTTTGGTAAATAACTTTTACTTATTCTTTATTAATGAAAAAATTAGAAAGTAAAGTGCATAGTTGAAAATATTAGTTAGCTACCTTATACTTAAATATTATATACATAAATAAATTAAATATTTACATTGTCGTTTAAATTATCTAAGAAAAATACTATGACTTACATTTAAAATTCTAATTAGATTTTTTTAATTTTTCTTTTATTTAAATGCAGGAGTAAAACTTATACTCTAAGAATGTTAATATATAGTTAGTATATTTGTTTACTAAAATAAAACCTACAAGAGTAAGATAAAAAAGTTTAAAGATAATAAGATTAATCGTAAAAGAAATATTTACACTAAACTAGTATAGAATCTGGGTGTGGTCAAAAATTAGGTGTTCACAGCTGAGACCCTAATTCAGGGTCTTTAATAACCCTTAAAAGATCAAGTATGTTATCATGTAACAAAATATTGATCTTTAAATCTCAAAAGTGGGAATAAATATTAAAAAGTTCATCATCAATATTACAACAATGAATCAAGCATTGACCCTTATCACATGACTCTTGCTCTTCTCCAGAAGATGAAGTATAACTTTCTTCATGAAGAACCCTGAGGTCTTCACTTGTTGATTACCCATCTTCCTCAGTTTCAGATATTTCTGGGGAAGAATTTAAAAGAATCTTATATAAAGAATCTTTGATATGATCATCTTAGTCAAGTTCTTTGATTTTATCCTTGACCTTACAATCCTTAGCAAAGTGGCCCAGTCTTCCATATTTATAACAAGCCTGAGAGTTTTTTGATTTAACAAAACCCTTCCTGGCTTAATGAAAGCCTTTCTCCTTTGATTTTTGGCTCTGATACCAAAAATTTCACAGGATCCACTCCAATTGAGTTGCCTAGGAAACTATATTACAAGAACTCCACCCCTGGCCTAGCTAATGACCTCTAGGTAAACCTTAAACCATGATGCTCCTCACAACCCTTTAACGGCGATCTGCCTAAACGGGTTTTACTAGCACCACCGGTTAAGTGGACCTAACCAAGGTTTATTGTCGAGATTAGTAACTGCCTGACCTATATAGTTCTTAACCTATAATCTCATCAGAGTAATATTGTAAACTCTTGGTTACAAAATATGTTTAATAAATAACCTTCGAATACTAAGTTTAACACTTAATTATTTAGCCTATCATTTAGGCTAACAGTGATATAAGTAATGTAGGAAGAGAGATAGAGAGAAAATACTACCGGAGACCTTCTATTTTGTGTCCAAGCGACCTTTTTTGTTTTTATTTTTTAACTTAAATTATTATAAAGAGATTTTTACAAGAGAGTGGAGAGAAACTATAGAGAAGTCAGAGTATTAACTTCCGCCTGCCTTCTCCTAAACTGAATTGATCCTTATATATTGGATCGATTCACTACTAAACAAATAGAATTGGCCGATAAAATAATTTACAATGGTGGCCTACAAAGAAAATAAGATCTCACATTATTACAAACGGAAAATATACTTTATAAAACTAGATTCCTCGTAATAGAGGGGTCCGTATCTTTATTAAAATCATTTATCTTATTACCCCAATAATTGTTCTATGGGGCCTTCAATAATTTAAGCTTTAAATTTTCCTTTTTTATCTTTTTTTCTCTGAATATTATTCATTACTTTACTTCAATTTTTCAAGGAAATCCTCTATTTAATGAATATTAACTTCCATAGCTGAAATACTTTGAGCTTCCCCTGCTGCACATATGTCTTCATCGGAAGTGTTACCGATAGAGGTCATTGATATCTCATCACTGACTTATGTTCCGAAAATCTTCCCTAAGTATTTATTTATTTCCTTGAAGTATGAAGCGAGGATTTCTTTCTTAGATATGGCTCATTTCTTCATTTGAAGACTTTTAGTAATCATCTCAAATGGGCTTATTTTCTCCATTGTAGCATTTTCTCTGTCTAATTTCGCATAGGTTTCTATCTTGGTCTGAATCTGTTGAATTAATTGTTCACCAAATAGTTTTCCTTGGGTGTTTGTTATGAGTAATTTGATCCAGAATTTATTACAAAAAATTCTCTAAAGGCAGGGAACTCCTTCATGGGTATAACTGGTTTGAACATCCCATTTCATTATCCAGGGAATTGAAAATTCTATGAAAAAATGCATCGATGCAATACCATCGTAAAAGATATTATCTTTTTGTAATGAAATTATTCTGGGAGATATGTCTACCAACTAAGTATACAAACTCTTAAATAAAGGAGGAAGTATTTGCAATAATAGACCATATAATTTTTACCATTTAAAAAATAAATATGGAATATGATGATTGTCCATATTGGAGCACAGTTTAATAAACTATGAGTGTCTCCTATTAGGATTCTCATAAAGCAAAGTTTTATTAAATCATTCTATATAGTCTCAATAATTGAATTTGAGTAAGATTTTCTGATCAGAATGAGTGTATTCTCAATCCTTTAGGGTACTCATTCCCCATTCCTATCATTCTGTTGATAAGAATGATCCTACTTTTTTCGATGTTATGACCTAAAAATCTAACAGAACTTTGAAAAATCATTATTTTTGGTTTTGATGTAACCAAACCATTTTGAATAATAATCTTTTTAAATAAATCGATATGTTTAAAACGAGATTCTATATATTTTGAAAATACTAGAATATCATCAATATAAATAATTATGAAATCCGTATAAGGAAGAAAGACATTATTCATAATTTTTTGAAATTCAGAGGGAGCATTTTTCAAACCAAAAGGCATAACATTTTATTCGTATTGGCCCATTGACACATTAAAAGCAGTTTTAATCTATCCAATTCAGTTATCTGTATTTGCCAATAACCTGATTTTTAATCAAATTTTAAAAACATAACAGCATTATGTAGTCTATCAAGCAAATCCTTTTTATTGGGAAGAAGATATCTAACCCATTTCAAAACCTTATTGAGAGGTTTATAGTATATAACTAATCTAGGAACTCCTCACTCCTGTTCGGCATGCTTGTTTACATAAAAACAGTACAAGACCATTTGGACTTTGAGGTACACACATATAATTTTGTATTATTTCTTAAAACATAGATTATCATTTTTATGAACTTAATTATATTAACGCACAAAAAAATAGATCTTTATAGTTGATCTTTAAACAATCATATAATATGATATATAACAATGAAAAATTAAAAAGAAGCAAGAAGATTTATTAGAAACTTATTAGTTGAACATTTCGGGAAAACGGTAAAATTATCCTTTGTGTTCGAGAGATTGGTCAAAAATAGTCCTTTAAATATTAATTTACGCAATTTGTCATTTAACTTCCCAAAATTCGGCACTTTGTGATGGCGCCTATCGTTAAACAAGGCCAGCCTCAACTTAATAACTCAACATAACAACAACCGGTTTGAAAACATAATTGAAAGCATTTAACATTTAAAGGAAACTGTTTGAAACATAAGAAAACCCAATATATGGTGCAATCTAGCCCAAAATCGAGGTGTCACTAAGTACATGAGCTCCTAGATCAAAATCGAGGTGTCATAATGTTGTCTAGAGACCTAAACTAAAAATATAACAAAATATAAAGAAGGAGATTCAAGGCCCGTGAACACCATACAGATACCTCGATAGTCTCCAAACTCTGGAACCTCAATCAGCAACCGCCAGAGCAACTGGTATTGCCTGGATCTGCACACGAGGTTCAGGGAGTAACGTGAGTGCACCAACTCAGCAAGTAATAAGTCTAAACTTTGGACTAAAAGGTAGTGACGAACTCAACCTCAACAGGTATAACAGAATTTAATGCGCAAAAATGTGGGCATGCTTTCTAGTCAAATATACAACTCAAAGAAATAGAGTAAATACAGATTTGAACAGTGTAAGGTATACAACTCAACTATCTCTACATGCCAATGCACAGACTGTATGAAATGCACCATGTGCTTCCACTCTCAAGTACTCAATCATTCGGTACTATATATAGCCATCCGGCTTAGGAAACTCCATCCGGAAAATATATAACACTGACTGTAACTCACGCAGTACCGAGAAAAAAGGGAAATCTAACCCTGTGGAGAAACCCATCTCCAAGTATCAGTTCTTTGGACAAATAAAAATTCATCCCTTAATAATATCATCCACACTCACTAGGGATGTGTTATAAACTCTAGAGGGGCTCCTACAGCCCGAGCGCTATTATAATCATCAATATAATAGGTGCGGCATGCAACCCAAACCCATAACTATCACTTATAACAAGGCTCTCGACCTCAATCAGTCATCAATCTCTCTACTCTCACCCACGGGCTCACAATGTCATGAAAACAAACGTAGAACAATAATATGATGAATTAATAACTAATTGAGATTGAGATATAATATAAAAATGCATGAACATGACTGAGTACGAAATATAAATAAAACTAATGAGATAACATCAAGAAATGACCACTAAGGGTCCCCAACAATACTAGCATAAAGCCTAAACATGATATCTAGCATGATTTACAGCATAAATATATTATCACATGATGAAATCATGGATATCAACATGATAGATTCACTAAACGGTGCCATAGAATCACCCATGTCACAATTATTGTAGTGCACGCCCGAACGCCCGTCACCTCAATACCAATCACATAACACATAATTTAGGGTTTCGAACCTTCAGAACCAAGTTTAGAAGTGTTACTTACCTCCAGCCTAGCAAAATCCTACTCCACAATCCCTTTGCCTCTCTAATCAGCCTCCAAATGTCTCGAATCTAGCCACAAGCAATACAATACAAAATATGGGATAAAGGGATCAATTCCACAAGAAAAATACCAAATTATAGCCAAAAATCCGAAATAAACTCAAACCCGGCCCAGGATCCATGTCTCCAAATCTGACAAAAGTCACAAAACCCAAAAGCCCATTCACTCATGAGTTTAATCGTACCAAATTTACTCAAATCTGACAACAAAATCCCATTGAAAACCTCAAAATTCCATCTCAAGAACACTTCCACTTATCCCCAAATTTCACCTCAAATCACAAACTGGATGATACAATCAAAGATATAACCATGGGATTTTGAAAAAAAAAACAAAGCAAGAAATACTTACCCCAATCAACTCACGGAAAATCCCTTCAAGAATTGCACAAATTCGTAATCTAGAGCTCAAAATATAAAAAATAAGCTTAAACCCTTGATTTTAAATGTAACACCGCCTGCCCATATTTCCTTCATCACGAACGCGACCATCCTCTCGAGTTCGCGTAGACCAACTTGACTACAGCTCCATTTTACTTTTTTCGAAAAGCGACAACTGCTTCACGAATGCAAAGCTTGACCAGGTCAACCCTTCGCAAACGTGACTATCACCTTGCGAGTGCGTAGAACAAAAGGCTGGGGGTCCCTAAGTACCTCTACCCTCTTTGCAAACGCGACCTTACTCCCATGTTCACGATGCACACATAGACCACTCCTTCGCATCTGAGAAAGGATGAAATCAACGTATGTTCTTTCTGACAATAATGAATGATGGATAAATCTTTGAATATCTGAGTAATTCTCGGATCTAGTGAAAAAAGTGTGAACAAGAATCTTAATGAAAAGGTTATTTTTGTTGGCTTGTAATATGACTAGATTCTCTCTTTAATGTCAAAATCTATTTTACAACTGAATATATCATATCCCCTATCTTTGTATCTCTTTCTATTTATAGGAAACATGTTACGAAAAATCATAGTAGTACAATTACGGAGAATATTCACTAGAATATTCTCTTTAATGTCCTATCTTGAAACTAGTTATTACAACTACGTTAAGGATATTCGACCTTGACCTTGATATTTGATTCCTCATTTTCAGCCTCTGGGGACTCTTCGACCATGACCTTCGTATTTAAATAGATCAGTTCGACATGTGGCTTCCTCGGAATGTTATACTAATTCCATTTCCACTTAAAAGATTCTAGAAATAGGTTTTGACCCATACAATTAGTCCCTTCACTTATTGATTCAGGCTTCGAGGGCAGATTCAATGACCAGATCATGTTATTAGTGGTCGAGCTAACCAGACAAACTACATGGGTCGTGGTTGTTTTTGCGAGCAGGAAACATGGCCTTTTGTGGGCCACGCATTTCAAATGCTTCGAATTTACTAGGTGATTCACCGGAGTTTTGTTGTCCACGGGTTGGGATGACCTCATGAAGTCATGTGATATTATGACACGTATTCCCGATGAGTCGCTCCATTTTGCGTGTGACCTTTGATTAGACCTACAGTTTCGGTTCCGGTTCCAATCATGATGGATCATTTTTTTGTCTTGGTGCCATGAATTTTATCTGTGAAGACCTTGAACCTGATTTTGTAGTTTTAAACCCTCCAATGTTTCAGAGCGCCATACCTTTCTCTTGCTCTCTTCATCTCAAATTTTTTTGCTCTGCTTCATTGACCTGTGTTCTTCTTCATTCCCTCTTGTTTGTTTCTCTCCTCCACTATGTTAAACAATGTCTAACGTGTCTAGTGATGTTGGTAAGACGAGTTTTGTTTCTCCATTGACGATGATGTTCTCCTCCCATGGGGAGAGCGTTCCCCTCACCATTGAGGTTGAAAGCTTCCCGCCGGTGGAGGAAATAATCCCACGTAACCCTGACTCCAAATCCGATTTCACCAAATCACTAGAGGCCGTGCTTGGAGCTTTTCCATTAGTGATGGTGGTGAAGGAGTTAGTGGAGCTCGACGACAAACCCAGCCTTCCCAATCATATCGGATTGATCCCGGCCAAAAGGGACACTGTACTGGTCCACCGTCTTAGGTATTGCACCCTTTATGCCTACCCCTTCCAAGCTAATTATTCTTTCCCTATCCTTCCGCTGGTGGAGGAGTTCTGTCTCCACTGTGACATTTGTCATGCTCAGCTCATGCTGTAAGTTTATAAAGTTATAAAGATGCTCACTAATTTTGCTGAGATGGCTTGGGTTGAATTAACACTACGACCCTTAATACATTTATTCTCCCCGAGTTTTTACCAGGGAACAATGCTGAACTCTCACTACCGAGGGGGCAAATTCTTGGTGGTAAAGATGGACGAAAAGGCCGATTGTCCATTCTGGTTTAACTTCTTTTTTGTCAAAATCGAGGACGTTATGGCCAACATCAACGGCTTTCCTGAGTCTTGGAATAAAACTTATAATGTAACGACCCAGATTACCCACCCTCGGGAGTCATAATGGAGTATACTAATGGGAGCTAGGCAAGAAAAATTCATTTACTGTTACTCAACCACATAATCCTTAATTAGCAACAATAAGATAAAAGCAACTGATTTAACTAAACAAGCAAAAGACTTAATATTAATGCAAAATGAATAACAACGGGGAAGTTCAACATAGTCTCTACCAAAAATCTAGTGTCTTATAACTCACGAACTACTAAGAGTGCTAAATACAATCGTCGGAATGAAAATACAACTGTTTGTCTCGAATACAAAGAGATAACAGACAAAAATAAAGATAGAGGAGACGTCGGGCTGCGAATGCCTGCAGGACAACCTTGGTGTCTTGCTGGACTGAAGGATGGATCCCTACCTAATATTGTTGCTCAAACGCTGCTCCGACACCTGGATTTGGGCAAAATAGCATAAGGTCGGCACAACCGACCCCATGTGCTGGTAAGAATCTGGCCTAACCCTGGCGAGGTAGTGACGAAACTAGGACCGGATTCTAGATAAACCTGTACAGATATACATATACAAACATATGGAGAAAAATCAGAAATAAATATCTAATACGAGGGACGGGAACATGCTTTAGGGGCAACAGATAGAAAGAAAATATCAGATATAACAAGATAAATATCTAAAGTTAAGCTTCTACCATGAAATAAGGAAATAATACATCTCTAATACTCAGCTCATGTTGTTGCAGGTGTGTAACCCGATTCCATTTCTTATAACTCGTGGTAGGCATACCACCAACTCCCATTTCATAATATCTTATTGTAGCCGTATCACCCATTCTCATTTCAATATCTTGTGGTAGGCGTACCACCTGGTCCTATTTCAACATCTTGTGGTAGGCGTACCACCCGCTCCTATTTCAATCAATATCTTGTGGTAGGCGTAGCACCCGATCCAATTTCAATATCTTGTGGTAGGCATACAACCCGATCCCATTTCAATCAATATCTTGTGGTAGGCGTACCACCCGATCCCATTTCAATATCTTGTGGTAGGCGTACCACATACTCCTATTTCAATCAATATCTCCTTGTAGGCATACCACCCGGTCCATTTTTAATATCCTGTGGTAGGCATACCACCCGGTCCTATTTCAATATCTTGTGGTAGGCGTGCCACCTGCTTCCATTTCAATATATTGTGGTAGGTGTACCACCCGATTCCATTTCTTCCAACACAATATACAATATCCCAGGTTTGCGTTTGTGACTTGCCCCTACTCGAATTTGCGAATGAGTAGATCGCATTTGCGATCAGGAAGTAGAATTCCTAGTCTCGTATTTGCGATGAACGACTCGCATTTGAGAGCTTGCATTTGAGAGACCTTCTTCGCAATGCGAAGATACCAGAACTGAAATGAATACAAAGATACAAAATGCACTCACGACCTATTCAAAACTCACCTGAGCCCTCGGGGCTCCAAACAAAACAAACACACAACCTCAAAAACATCATGCAGATTTACTCATGTGATCATATGCATCGAATCAGTCCTCAAAGCTCATGATACCTTCCAAGGTTTCTTAAATATCAAATTTTCATTTTAAGTTCAAAACGCATCAAACGACGTCCATTTTAAACAAAACTTTACAGAAAGTGCTTAAATCATATATAAGAGTTATACTGGGCGCCGGAACAAAAATACGGGCCCGATGCCATTGTTATGTAATAAAATTTCATTTCCAATTTCCATACTTATTTTGCAACAAAAACATTTTATGCAAAAATTCATTTCTCCGGCTTGGGACCTCGGGATTCGATTCCGGGCATACTCCATAGTCCGATATTTTCCTACGGGCCCTATAGGACCATCAAATCACGGGTCTGGGTCCGTTTACCCAAAATATTGAACAATGTCAAATTTAATCATTTTAATATAAAAATTTAGCATTTTTCTCACATAATTCATATTTAAGATTTTCGGCTACGCGCCTAGACTGCGCACATAATTCGAGGCAGCCCTAAATGAGGTTTTCAAGGCCTTAGAGACACAGAATGAACAAAGAAATAGGCGATGAACCGGTGAGTTGTCACATTCTCCACCTCTAAAATAATTGTTCGTCCTTTAACGGACAAAAGAAAGAAGTACCTGAGTGGGGAAATAGATGGGGATAACGGCTCCGCATATCAGACTCGGACTCCAGGTTAATGCCTCAGGAGGCTGACCTCTCCACTGAACGCGCACGAAAGGAAAACTCTTGGATCTCACCCCACTCCATCCAAGGCATCAACAAATCTTTTCATGCATGGCTGCTCCCGGTCATTTATAATTCTTCCTTTCAAGATCTTTCTCCTACAAAAGAGGACAAATCCGTGATGTTCCTTTTCAGATTCCTTTTCTTCTTCCTCTCCACTCCATGCTTCTTCTTCTTCTTCAGAAACTTTCACTTGTTTTTCTTTGACTGCAGACCTGGTTCTTTTTGCCTGGGAGGGTTCAGCTGATACAAGTTCTGAAGACTTCTTCGTAGAAGTCTTGGATCTCTTTGGTGTAGCAGTGGGAACCTCCTCAAATGTACCTCTTTCCTCATGGACCAGTTCCATCTCCTCCTCCTCATCTTCTGTAGCCACAGAACTTTCCACAACTTTAGCTTTTCCCTTTTCCTTCTTCTTCTTCTTTCTTGTCTCTTAGGCTTTCTGAAACTGAGCCTCGCTTTGCCTTATCCTGCTTCTAGAAGCTTTCACCTTTGATGCTGAAGGGACACTAGACTTAGGATATGACACATTGCTCTTCTTTGTTGGCTTAGAGGTGGTTGAAGCCTGTTGAGAAGAAGCTTTGTGCTTCATGGAATCATTGCTTGCTTCAACCTTCTTCAGAATTCCAGCCAAGGTTTCTTCCACAGATGAACATGGTTCATGTTGTTGTTCACTCAGGAGTACAAGGCCTCCAGCAACCTCCCCAGTTTAGCTTCCCCCTAGCTTGTTGCCACTCTCCTCTATGCATCCACAAATGGCAAGAATTTTATCTTTCTTTTTCTTTTCCTATCTACTCGACTCTCCCTCATTTACATCTCTCATAGAACCCACCAACATAAACCTATTGTCCACATTCTCGGCAACATCAGAAAAAACATAGCATGTATTTACCTCCCTACGGTTTTTTTGATTCTTGTCTGAGTCGGAAGACCCACGTTCTTCTCCATCACATGCAGAAATACAATCTTTAGACTCAGAACTCGAGTCAAATGATTCCTTTTTAGAGATCTCCTTTTTCTGGCTGGCTCTCAACTTTTCATTTAGAGTCGTTCTAAGAGCACCTGTAGATATAGTCTTTCTTGCCAACTTCTTCAGTTAGCGGAATCTTGGTTTATGGTTGTCTCTAGGCGGTACAGACGAGGATCTGTTGGGAGATACAAGTGGGGTAGTTCCTAGATTTTCTTGAGGATTAGTCATGGTGAAGGATTTCTGGAAGGTATTAGGGATTTTAGAGAATTTTAAAGAAAATGAGTACGATCAGAGGTTTAGCACTTAATGACGGTTATGGACTAAAATAGGAGTATGTGGAGTGTATTTAAAGTTGAGTATGATTAGGAGCAATAACAAAGCCTTTTTGCGGTGGTCAATCAGGAGTCGAATCCCATTATGACTCCGGTCTTTAGGTGATGAATGGATGAAACTAGTTTTTAGGAAAAAGTCCCGTTTTCTTTAGAATTCTAGGAGAATGAAACTGGTTCAATGCTCAGCGATTATATTTTTAGGAGTATGATTAGAATAGGACTTCTGCACATAATTGGACTATTTATTTTTCTAATTGTGAATAGTATAGAAGCATACCTAACCTTTTCTCATGAGCATAAACTGATGAACCAGGTTCTTCAAGTAGAACTTCTCTTGATTATGCCTCGTATATCAGAATAAAAAAAACTTTGTAAGAGATTAATGAATTAATATAAACACATGTCAAAGGAGTATACTGATTAGCGAGTGAGACAGAGTAAAAATTAGTCTAAATATTTACATAAAGTCAGAACTTCTAACCAAAATTTTTTTTGTCATTGCATTATGAACTGGTTCCTTTTTCTTCTGCACCCCCCAGTTTATATATCATAGGTACGGGCGCATAGAGGAATTCAATAACCCGGAAAACCATATTTGTAGCAAAGGAAACAAACTCAAATGGGAGGAGAATCAGTGTTTTGCATTCATGGTATTTTCTTGGTACTTTTGGTGTTTTCGCTGAAGGATGGAAATATTGACATACGGATAGCAGGGGTTGTCAGCACTTTAATAACTCAGGCCACGAGCATCCTCGCTCCCATGATTGTATCTAAAATCTTCCGTGCTCTCACCACCTGTAAAGCGGAATAGACTTTTTTGAAGGATGTAACCTATTGTTACAAATATGGATGATAGTACACTTATGCCACCGGCCTTAGTTCATGAATTATAGGTCGCCAACAAAGAGTTGTATAGAATAATTCTATTACAATGTTGATGGGTTTAGGTTACTTGAGGGTGTCACAAAATGGGTGCCGCGTCTCCGAGTTATCACTGCAAACCAAATAGAGTGGATGTTCGGGCGGCTCCCCG
This sequence comes from Nicotiana benthamiana, assembly GCA_034376525.1. Classification (NCBI taxonomy): domain Eukaryota; kingdom Viridiplantae; phylum Streptophyta; class Magnoliopsida; order Solanales; family Solanaceae; genus Nicotiana; species Nicotiana benthamiana. Next base: position 97,882,353 of record CM067330.1, read on the forward strand.
TGGATGAAATCGTGTATATGCCAGCCACTGGGCCTCATTTCCTTCTGATGGGTCTCCGAGGTATCCAACCCTAAACTCCATACAGAGTGCTAAGGCAATTAGGGAGATGCAAATGATTTACAGGGACGAGGATATTAGGCACCACGCGGTTGAGATTAGTCCCAATGGTCAATTCCCCGAAGCCATCGTTCGTCAAATTTGTAACGAATTTCAATACATGACGATGGGTACCCGAGTACACAACATATCTAAAGGCGAGGTTGCACCAGGGTACATTGCTTGGTACAAAAAAGAAATATAGTCCGGAAGGCCAACTAAGAGACGGCACCTCCACGAATTTGTTGAAACATCACAAGAACAATGGAACTGGCTACCAAGGAAAACGAATATAGGGACACCATAGGAAAATTAGAAAAACAATTCGAAGACATTTAATTTGAAAATGGTTTGGAAGCCGCTAAAGATGAGGGGGAAAAGAAAATATTAACCAAAGAATATGAAGCGTTGCGAGCCCAAATCAAGAAAATGAAAACAGCCGCGGAAAATCCCCCAGGAGCGCGAAGGATGAAAAACTCATAGAAAATTTAAGGCAAAAAGTAACCGAGTACGGGGTTGACTTGAATGAAGTAGAAGGTGAGCTATCCAGGTTTTGGAAAAAATTAGCTAAAAATACGAAGGAACAAGCCCGCATCATTTAGAAATTAAAAGAAAGGCATGACGAGGAGGTTGCTGGGTTTAAAAGGAATGTCATCATGGCTGAGAACAAAATGGCCAAGAAAGCTAGGGACTTCAAAGTTGAGAGACTACATTATTGTGCGGTGATAGCAATGTTAGAGATGGATTTGGGACAATTACAAAAGCTGAATCAGGTAGCCGATCGAACTCTAGAGGCTAGGGATGAGCAAATATGGTGGTTATTGCAAGGAAAGGGTGTTATCCAGGAGAGAATAAAGACGATCACATACTACATAAGCACAAAGTGCAACCACTGCAAGGATATAAAAAGATCCATGTTCTTTGCCACCGCCATGACCTTTGTTCGGCAAGTGATTGAGGACCTCCACCACCTCCAAGGGAGTTTAGCATGCAAGCCTGCAGCAAGGCTGAACGATGCCTTGCGGGGCCTAGGAGCACTTGAAGCATTAATGTATTCATGAAGATTGCATTTTCTTTTGTCACACACACACACACACACACACACACACACACACACACACACACACACACACACACACATATATATATATATATATATATATAAGTCTATCAGCTTAACCTAGAGTTAGTATTTTCTTTTATGCATAGCTGGCTGTTCTTCGAGTCTGTAGTTCGTCTTTTATCAGAGCTTGTTAGTTTCTTCTTTAAATCAGTCAGTCTTTCGAGTCATTGTAACTGAAGTTTGTTATTATGAAAATGGGAAGTTCCCAAAATATTTTATGCTTTGTTTTTTATTTGCAAAAACTACGCTTGGTCTGATTCATGCGGGGTCATGACACGTAGGCAATCTACATAGGATTTGACCATAATTGAATAAAACAGGAGAAAGGGAGAGAATAAGGCTAAAACAAGGGGGTTTCACAAGCAAAGAAATTGAAAGCCCGGATGACGCAAGCAACCAATGCATGTACTGACCAACTGTTATTCATATTCAATATGTGGACTCTTACGTGTTAGAACCTAACCATTAACGAGTTTTTGGTGTTGTGTCAACTCTTGATTAGACAAGCGGTTGGTACTTGCGGCATTTTTGCAACCCATTCCTACAACACGTAGTCTAAGAGCAAGCAATTCATGCACAATCAGGAAACCAATGTCAGCATTATTGAACCCTCGAAAGAAGTAGAGGAATTTTATGTTAATGCCATGAAGGAGGAAATGTATAAGCTAAAGCACGAAATGCCTGAGATGTACCAGGCATGGGCAAGATAACAGCCACCCCCGACCTATCCTGTTAATCCAACCTTTATCCGCCCACTGGCCTAAGCTCCTGACCTGTCCACCACTGATCCACCCTCAAGATTTCCTATTTATTCACAACGTCAGGGTAAAACCTCTCAACCACCACCAGCTCCACTACCGAAAGTCGCTCCTTAACCCCCTCCACCAGTTGCCCCAATCTATGTGCACCTCCGCCTCCCGCACTCCATAGGTCGTCAAGTGAACCCCTGCTTCAAGCTTATGACCCCTAATACTACTCACCATAACCTGCTTACAAGACCCATGAGCCTTACTCCTATACTCCCCGTCCCGAAATTCCGGCGGGAGTTGAAATACCAATAAACAATCCTTAGCATGAAGAGATGCTTAGTAAGGTCAGAAGTCTGGAACAATCATTTAAGGACATGTGGGGATTAGGTGGCTAGGTGGGCATGGCGTTCAAGCAGCTTTGTCAATTTCCAGACGTGCAGTTGCCTCCTGGTTTCAAGATGCCTAAAATTTGACTTATATGATGGGCATGGTGATCCGGTCGCGCATCTAAGGGGGTTTTGCAGCAAAATGGGAGGAGCAGGGGGAAAGATGAATTGCTAATGGAGTACTTTAGCTAGAGCTCAAGTGGTTTGGCACTGGAGTGGTATACTTGGCAGGATCACAATGGTATACATGGGGTGACCTAGCACAAGAGTTTTCTTGCCACTTTCATTATAATCTCGAGATTGTCCCGGATCGACAATCTTTGACAAAAATGGAGAAGAAACACAACGAGAGCTTCAGGGAACATTGTTATCGGTGGAGGGAACAAGAGGCCAGAGTTGATCATCCCATGAAGGAGAATGAGATGGTTGATTATTTTCTACAGGCGTTGGAACCTACCTATTTTGGACATTTCGTGTCAACAATGGGTAAGTCCTTCAACGAAGTAGTCAAGATGGGAAGTATGGTCGAGAAAAGTCCTCAAATACAATAAAATCATAAGCTACTTTGCAATTAAGTCAACCACTCAGGCTATCCAGGGTGGAGCTGGGGTAGCATTCGGAAAGAAGAAGAATGAGGAAGTAGCGACAGTGGAGTTGAGAAATTTGTTCAGGCCGCGGGCTCCATCTCATTACGCCCAACCTCGTCCTCACAACCAAGCATAACCACACCCTCCATACTGCTCTCTGCAACATTACTATCAACCATTGGAACCTCGCTTCTCAGTCTATCACGCACAAACATATGCCCAATGTCTCGCTCACGCACAATGGCATGCTCTAGCCCCACAAAATACTTACCCAACTCCACAAAATTATTACCCACATCCAAGAGCCTATCGATAACCCCCAAAACCCATCCTCCGACCCGATCCAGTCTTGAGAAATGAAAGGGTGCAGAAGAATAAGACTTTAACTCCGCTGGTAGAATCCTACACTAGCTTATTCCACAGGCTGCTACAACTTGATATGTTGAGATAAATTGAAGCACAATTGCTAAATCCTCCCCCGAAGAATCTAGATTATTTTGTCAGCTGTGAATACTGTTCTGGTGCCCCACGGCATGACACCGAAAAGTGCTGGCATTTAATGAACAATATCCAGAAGCTTATTGACAGCCACCGGATTGAGGTGCATACTCCATAGGTACCCAATATTAACCAAAACCCACTGCCGGCCTGTCAGGAGACAAACATGATTGACATCGTGGAAAGAAGGGGAGAGTCCAAAAGGCCCTTACAGACAGTAATGATGATCAAGTCCGTTGAAGTTAAGCCAACTGAGAATGCAGGCAGTGAGAAGTTTTTAATCGAGACTAAAGGAAGAAGAAAAGCACCTGTCGTAGTTCAAGGGAGCTCAACAAGTACGATTGCACCAAAGCTGGAATAGGCAAAAGTAACGGTACACGGGGCAGCTAGAGAACCAATTGTGGTTGTTGAAGGTGTTCGTGTAGAGCCCATCATTGTAAAACCTGTAATCCAACCACCAATCATCAACAGCAAAGCCGTTCCTTGGAGATATGAGCAGCAGTAGTAATGTATAAAGGTAAAGAAGTTAGGGAAGAAGTGTATGAGGCCCGAGGTTTAACTCGATCAGGGAGGTACTTTGCCCCGGAAGAATTAAGGAAAGGCAGAACTTCTAAAGATAACCCAGAACCAATGAAGAAAGCTGTGTCGAAGAAGAGGAGGAGGAATTCTTGAAGAAAAGGAAAATGCAGGACTACTCCATCATAGAGTAGTTGAGGAAGACACCAACTCAGATCTCCTTATTATCCTTACTAATCCATTCAGATGAACACTGCCGGGTGCTTATTTTGAATAAAGCCCATGTCCCAGACAAGATAACACTGAATCATTCAGAAAAGATTGCAAACATGCTATTCGAAGTAAAACCGGGTCACATTCTCTAACGATAATTGCCCATGGAGGGCACTAAGCACAATCAGGCTCTTTATCTGACTGTAAAATGTGAAGATGCTGTGGTCACCCGAGTTTTGGTCTACAATGGGTCCAGTGCAAAATATTTGCCAACTCTTGACATTGACCAAGCTGAAGGTCAAGAATGAAAGGGTCCACAAGAATAACATTTGTGTTCGAGGTTTGACTGTTGAGGCAAAGACACTATAGTAGACATAGTGATAGAAGTGATAATAGGGCTCATTGAGTTCAGCATGGAATTCCAAGTTTTGGATCTGGTAGACTCTTATAACGTGTTTTTGGGTAGGCCCTGGATTCATGAAGTCAAAGAAGTGCCATCTACGTTGCATAAGATGGTCAAATTTGAATGGGACATGCAAGAGATTGTGGTGCACAGTGAAGATAATCAGTGCGTTTCAGGTGATGCCATCGTACCTTTTATTGAATCTGAAGACAACAAAGGTCCATAGGTGTACCAGGTGTTTGATACTGTGTCAGTTCAGAAAATCCCAAAAGGTGAGGTTGTCATGACCCCAAAGATAGCTAACGCATCGGTCATGGTAGCTTCAGAAATGTTGAAGAATGGTTTTATGCCCGGTAAGGGATTGGGTGCTTCTCTGCATCGCATTTTGCAACCAGTATCACTCCCCAAAAATCTAGACACTTTTGGCCTAGGGTTCAAGCCTATAGATGCAGACTTAAGGCAAGATATGAAGCTAAGTCAGAAGGCTTGGACTCTCCCAAAGCCCATCCCAAGGTTGTCCAAATTGTTCATCAAACGCAGTACTAGCAATGGCCCCGTACCAAGGATTTCTGGCCCGCTGGTCGACACGGACAAGGATTTTGATAAGGGGTTAGAAAGGCTGTTCAATGCTGTGAATATGGCCGAGGTAGGAGAAGGGTCGAGCAGAGAAAATTTGCAGTTTGTGGGAGCATACGCAAAAGTCAATAACTAGGAAGCCACTCCTCTTCCCACTTGGAGGGAGTCGTGGTAGTCAGCTTTGATTTCCTTTTTCAGTCTAGCTTGGATTAGCTTCAGAGTTATTAATTTAGTTTTTATTTCCGTTGGTTTGGAGGTGTAAACTCAGTTATCTTTGATTCTAATGAAATGCAATTTCCCATTCAGCAGTGCTGATAGTTTCCATTTGTCTTTACCTCTTTATCTTTTCTCTTTTGTATAGTTATTTTTATGCTGATTGCAGTGATCTACATGCATATGGACTCCTCGGCCCAGTCTGCAAATCCAATCTAGTCCAAAAATAATAATTCAGGAAATAGAACGTGGAGATGAACCAGAATACGACGAGGAAAGGGAATTGGATGAGATTAGTAAAGAGTTGAACCAATTTGAGGAGAACCCCGGACCAAACCTGAATGATACAAAGGAAGTCAATTTAGGAAGCCCGAATAATGTCAGAGAAACAAAAATAAGTGTTCATATAGAGCCGCAACTTAGGAAAGAAATAATTGAAGTACTGCTTGAATACAGAGATGTCTTTGCATGGTCCTACGATGACATGCCCGGATTGAGCACTGACTTGGTGGTTCACAAGTTACCCACTGACCCAGCTTGCCCTCCTGTCAAGAAAAAGTTGAGAAAGTTTAAAACTGATGTGCGCATGAAAATTCTAGAGGAACTGACCAAGAAGTTTGAGGCTAAAGTGCTTCGAGTCACATGATATCCCACCTGGTTAGCTAATGTTATGCCCGTACCAAAGAAGGATGGTAAAATCAGAGTGTGTGCCGATTACCGTGACCTCAATAAAGAAGTCCGAATGACAACTTCCCCATGTCGAACATCCACATATTGATTGACAATTGCGCAAAGAGTGAAATCGGGTCGTTCGTGGATTGTTACGCATGCTACAACCAGATTTTAATGGATGAAGAAGATGCGGATAAACCGCATTTATCACACCGTGGGGGACATATTGTTATAGAGTCATGCCTTTTGGTTTGAAAAACACTAAGGCGCATACATGAAGGCCATTACAACCATTTTTAATGATATGATACATAATGAAATTGAGGTCTTTGTGGATAATGTGATAGTAAATTCCAGAAAGCAATCTGATCATGTCCAAGACCTGAATTATTTTAAAGGCTCCGCAGGTATGACCTCAAACTCAACCCGATAAAATGTGCATTTGCGGTCCTCTCAGGGAAGTTGCTAGGGTTCATAGTAAGCCGCCGAGGCATCAAACTAGACCCATCAAAAATCAAAGCTATACATGAGCTGCCGCCACCCAGGAATAAAACAGAAGTGATGAGCCTTTGGGAAGATTAAATTAAATTATTCGGTTTATTTCTCCGCTCACGACCATCTGTGAGCCCATCTTTAAGCAATTGAATAAGTATGCTATGGTGAAATTGACGGGAGAGTGCCAGGAAGTTTTTGACAAAATAAAGGAGTATTTGTTGAAACCACCGGTATTGGTCCCGCCAGAATCAGGAAGGCCCTTGATCTTATATTTGATAGTCCTAGAAATTTATTTGGGTGCATGTTGGGGAAGCACGACGTCACCGGGAGAAAGAATAGGCCATATACTACCTCAGCAAGAAATTTACGGCGTACGAGGTTAAGCATACTCATCTTGAAAGGACGCGTTGTGCCATAACATGGGTAGCCCAAAATTTGAATTATTACTTTTCTTTATACACTACTTATCTCATCTCACGTCTGGACCCATTGAAGTATATTTTCCAGAATCCCATGCCCACAAGAAGGCTTGCAAAATGGTAAATCTTGCTCAAGGAGTTTGACATTATCTACGTGACCAGGACTGACATGAAGGCACATGCTTTGGCAAATAACTTAGATGAGAATCCAATAGATGAAGAGTATAAGACCTTGAACACATACTTACCAGATGAGCAAGTGATGCATATTGATGAAATGGAACGGGATATGAGATCGGGATGGAAATTGTTCTTTGACGGGGTTGCCAACATGAAAGGTGTTGGAATAGGAGCAGTGCTCATTTCTGAAGAAGGGCATCATTACCTAGTCACATCTCAGCTCTGCTTCTATTGCACAAACAACATACCAGAATATGAGGCATGCATTTTGGGTTTGAGATTAGCAGTAAACATGGGTGTCCAGGAAGTCTGGGTTTTGGACGACTTCGACCTTCTGGTACACTAGATTCAAGGGGAGTGGGAAACAAAGGACTAAAGCTTCTACCATACCGGCAATGCTTGCATGATCTCTGCAACCGATTCAGGTCAATAGAGTTCAGGCACATCCCCAGAATCCACAATGAAGTTGCTGATGCCTTGGCTACTCTGGCATCAATGCTTATGTTGACCCGATACATATCCAGGTTCGTGACCAAAATTCTTATTGCAAAATGGTGGATGAAAAGCTTGACAGCAAATTGGTTTCAAGACATCAACGAATATATCAGGAGAGGTGTATACCTGGTACAAGTCACGAGTGACCAGAAGAGAACAATCCGTCGTCTGTTAAATGGGGTTTTCTTCAGTGAAGGAATATTATACAAAAGAATACCAAATATTTGTTTGCTAAGATGCGTAGATGTTGGGTAGGAAACAACCATCATGAATGAGGTGCATGCTGGAGTTTACGAACCACACATGAGCGTATATGTTTTGGCAAAGAAGATTCTCTGGGCACGATATTATTATCTCACCATGGAGCGGGATTGTATCAGATTTGTGCGCAAATGTCACCAATGTCAGGTACATGGAGACATAATTCACTCTCCGCCATCTGAATTGCATACGATGTCTGCACCATGGCCTTTCGTTGCTTGGGGTATGGACGTTATCAGGCCTCGAACTGGCAGCCTCTAATGGGCACAAATTTATCCTGATTGCTATTGATTGTTTCACCAAATGAGTTGAAACCAAAACTTTCAAGGCAGTAACCAAAAAACCTGTGGTCGACTTTGTACATGAAAATACCATTCGTCGGTTTGGAATCCCCAAGACTCCCATCACAAAAAATGGGGCAAATCTCAACAGTCACTTAATGAGAGAAGTATGTCAGCAGTTCAAGGTCACACATCGAAATTTTACCCCATACCGCCCCTAAGGAAAACGAAGAAGTTTAGGCGGCCAATAAGAACATAAAGACGATACTTCGCAAAATGGTGGAAGGGTCCCGGCAGTGGCAATAGAAGCTACCCTTCGCATTGTTAGGCTATCGCACCACTGTCCGCACTTCAGTAGGGGCAACTCCATACTTGTTGCTATATAGCACAAAGGTGGCAACCCCGAATAATATTGAAATCCCATCTCTTCAAATAGTGGCCGAAGCAGGAATCCATGACGAAGAATGGGTCAACGCTCATTTGGAGCAATTGAGTTTGACTGAAGAAAAAAGATTGGCGGCGGTATGTCACAGCCAGTAGTATTAATAAAGGATGACCGTGGCATATAGTAAGAAAGTGAATTGAAGAAATTTTGGAGTAGGTCAATTGGTATTGAAGCGCATCCACCCTTACCAGGCCGAGGCAAAGGGCAAGTTCGCTCCGAACTGGCAAAGACTGTTCGTCGTATCAAGAGTGTCGTCTAATGGACCATTGTATCTGATAGATGTGGAAGGGAAATGTGTGGAAATGGCCATCAATTCAGATGCTGTCAAAAGATATTATGTATGATTTCTCGTTTGGATCATTGTCTATACTTGGAATTTGTTTGTACTTGGCAGGTTTGATAGATTGGAATGATGAAGGCATTTTATTCACCTATTAAGCACTTTACCCTTTGCTAACCCCTTTGAGCTTCCCTTAGTTTATTTTCATATCCCCTCTTTCGGAATCCATAACAAGAGTCAGACACGCAATTATCATACAATAAAGGCAAAAGCAAAAAAAGCAAAACAACAAAAGAAGACAAAAAGTAGCAAAATAAAAGAGAAAAGAGAAAAGAGAAAAGAAAGAAGGAAAAAAAGACGAAAAGAAGAAGAAAAAAAGAGAAAAGAAAGAAAATAAAAGAAAAAAAAGAAATAAGGAGAAAGAAAAAGAGAAAAATGAGAAACAAACAGCGAAAAGAGAGGCGGAAATGGAAAACAGATAATAATGAAAGTAAAGAATCAGCAGGAACTACGTCTGACCTAATTTCTTTTAAGGATGCGTAGGCTACCTCATGGCTCGGTCATATTCAAATAAATCCAAAGGCCCGAAGAAAGAAACTGGGGAAGAAATTACATTGGTTTGGATTCCAAAGCTTGGCCTTTCACACACTTTTCTTCTAGATTTTTTCAAAAGCCTACATTACAATCCAAAGAAAGACCTTCGGATCAATCTGTATGAATTGCCGGGGCAAGCAAGAAAAACGGACCATACCTTAGGGCAGCACTGTAGTTCCTGCAGAAAATAATAAAATGAGAGAGTCTTATTGGTGAAAACACTCGCGGGCACCTTATGGAGAAGAAAGTTGAGAGAAATAAAAATGAGAGAGCCTCATTGGTGAAACCCTCACAGGCACCGTCAGGTGAAGGAAAGGAAAGAAGCAACACTTAGAAAGGGACAGTTGGTGGAAATCTGTGCATGAACACTGTAAGTCAAGGAAAGCTAGGGTTTGGTTGAAGGAATCGGGTTAGAAAAGGTCACAATAACAAAAGCATGGAAACAGAAGTTCGGTCATCTGAACAAACTGGGTCGACTAGGCCGAAGTCCATGTCATGATCATAAAAACCAGTTGTTCTTCCTCAGATAAGTTTTCCTTATCTTCTTTTAAAGAGTCGGTGAATCTGGATTTCTTGACTTTAAATACCGTTCTGAGTCATTACATTTGATTTTTCTTTCGAGTCTCTAATTTCTTTTGTTTAAGAAAACGAGAGGAATTTCAAAGCCTATTATTAGCTCCCAAAGGGACAAAGCGCATGACGCCCTAAAGCGTAACAAGGATAATGAGTGTGGAACAGCAAGGGGTAGGAAACACAAAAATCTATAGTTGATGGAAGAGACAAGAGTCATTAAAGTGAAGGATTACCATACAAAGATGGGCATGCATCGGGCAATCTCAAAAGGGACGCAAGGTTGGCACAATAAAAAGAGAGGAAAGGTCACAAGGTTTGACCAAGCATAGTACATCAGTCGTCTGGGAAAGACACAAGGTGGGGAGCGAAGTAGGGGCACAAAGATCAAGAGTTAGTCAAGAATCATAAATAGACCGGGTAATCTCACGGAATGGTGTAAGGATTTTAGCAAAGGCCCAGAAATGTAACACAAAGATGAAAAAAAACAAAGCCACAAGGGTCATTCAAGCATAACACCCTAACTCAGCAGTCGTTAGAGAAGGGCGTAAGGTTTCTGGAAAAAGTGGCAAAAACGCAACACAAAGATTGAAATGGTCATGGAGTTTGACCCAGCGTAATATATCAACTCCGCAATTGTCGGAAAGGCGCATAAAGAATTCAGGAAAAGGGTCAGAAGTGCAACACAAAGAGGGGAGCAAAATAAGGACGTGAAGGGCAAGTGCCAACCAAACATCATAGATACATCAGATGATTTTCAAGAAAGGGTGCAAGGAATTTGCCAAAGGAGAAAAAATGCAACATAGAGATGAAGAACAAAACGAATCCATAAAGTTAAGAGGGTTAGCATAATACATTTATCAATCATCGGGGAAAGACATAAAGAATTCTGGCCAAGGGTTAGGAATGTAATACAATGATGGGGAAAATGTAATACAATGATGGGGAGGCGTTTCCAACAAGAATGCTGCAAGCTAACCACCACTTTTCAATCTAACTAGTTTGTCTCTGATTGACACAGGGGCAGAAAATTCCAGAAGAAGAGTCTAAAGGAGGCCCGCCCACAGGAAAGGGCAAGCACATGGCAGGGGGCATGGTCAAACCCAAATACTTTCCCAGCAAGAGTCAACAAAAAGCGTCAGTACCCGCCTGGAAAACTGAATCTAATCCTAAGAGTTGTCAGGACCCCTGGATAATGGGACGTGGCTCTAAAAACTATCCCCCAACAGTCACATTTTGTCATCTAATTAAGAGTTGTCAGGACCCGCCTGGATGATGGGAAGTATTTTTAACCACCAATCATCAGTAGATCCCCAACAGATATAACTCATAGCGTGACATAGTGGGAAATAATACCTTTTGAAAAACATAACATAATTTCAAAGTTGTCACCAGTTATAGATGGTCAAGGCCCTCCTGGATAATGAGACTTCGCTTTAGAGATATTTGGTTAGGAGATTTGATTAACACTCACCGACCCGATTCCAATAATATACTATGTGCTGTGTCGATAGTCGAATAGCACAAACCATAGATGCATCTATTAATCTACCGAGATGAACGACCCACTTCGACGAGAGTAGAGCAATTTACATCGCTCACGAAAATACTTGTGACACGAGTGGACATAGATTTCTGAATGTTATTATATAAGTCTTCAATTCTTTTAAAAAATAAGAAGTCTAAATTGGAGACTTTAAATCTTGTTATTCTTAATCTCTGCTCTATGGAAGACAAGTAATATGCATAATCAACATAACAATGCAAAAAAGCATGATGTAAACCTAAAACTACCCATACTTCACATGAAATATAGTTACGTACAGACTCTCATCACCTAGTGCATATATTTCTCCCCAGACAAATAATTCACAATAAAATACACTTAAAGGGGATGAGTTCCCACTTATCAGGTTTGGCAAAAGACCTAACTCGTCCTCAAACTCACTTTCGGTGCTCAAATACACTTTAAATACTCAACTGCGTGCCCAACAACCCGAAGCTAGCCAAATATTATAGAAATAAGTCAATATATATATTCAAAAATTCGTAAATCAATGTCACAACCCAAAATTCGACTAGCCGTGATGGAACCTAACCTCACCCGCTAGGTAAGTCCAATAACAACTATCTGATTCATTTAATACTTAAGTGACTCTAATACACTCCCTAACGATTGGTACTACATGTCATGAGCTTTCAAGAATATAATTTACAAGCTGATATGAAGTAAATGCACTTCTGTTTGAAAAGTACATAAACAAAGTTTTATAAATCTAAGGTTACCATGAACAAGAGGCAGCTACAGTAAGAACGCGGGTACATCTTCAATGCTAGCTCATGCCATACAAAGCAATATCAATATCCGAAATCTGCACAATGTGCGTGAACTATAGTATAAGTACAACTAACCCCTTGTAGTCAATATGTATCAAACTTAACCTTAGATTGAAAGTAGTGACGAGCTAGAACATAGGTCGAGTCCAACATCAATAACCATCAACAGTTCATGACAATGTAACGCATGTAAATAAAGAAGTAGCTTATAGATAAAATGCTCAGACTTTTCATAGTTTTTTGAAAACAGCTCCGCTTTTAAAGTCGTCACGACCCTAAAACCGGCGCCGATCGTGATAACGCCTATCATGAAATTAGGGCCAGCCTACAAAACTCCCAAATCAATCCATTATTCTTTAAAAGTCATTTTAAGCCATTAATTAACAACAAATATCATAATATAAGTCTAAACAACTAGTGCATAATAGATATACAAGCCCGATATCGGGGTGTCACAAGTCATGAGTAACAACAACTATTTCTCAATAGAATGAATCTAAACCAGACTCGAAGACCATACTAAATAAAGCTAGGGAAGATATGAAGGAGAAGCAAGGCTGCGAATGCCATGAAGCTACCTTGTCGACTACGAATTCCTACTAAATGGACAATAAATGCTCACTATTACGACCTGCAACTCTTGGATCTGCACACAAGGTGCATGGAGTAATGTGAGTATGCCAACTTAGTATGTAATACAAGTAAATGAAAGTTGAGTAGTGAGAAACACATAGGTTCACGTCATCACACTAAAATAAATACAGTACATTTCCCAAAATAGTGCAGAAATCATTTGTCTCGTAAAACAAACTCAATTTCAGTTAAGGGTGTCTAATGGGCAGGGTTTCACCGTAACTGGACTGGCCCAGACCGGTTAAAACCAAAAACGGTCCAGACCGGTACAAGGGGTCCGGGTGGGGCTGGGTTAAAGGCGTAGGGGGTTGGTTTGTTCACCTATTTTCAATCGGTTACCCAGACCGGTTAAACCCCATCAATAGAAATATTGTAGAACCAATAAAATCGGCTCGGATTGAACCGACCCAGATCGATTAACGGCTAGTTTCTTTTTTTTAATTGGGTTGTTTTGTTACCGTTGGCATGAGTCACCTGCCAAGTAGTCATTGCCCAACGGCTGATTTGCACAATTAGCCCTTTTTGGGCCCATTTTTTAAAAAAAATTTAACACTTTTTATAACTACAAATTTATCCCTTTATAAAAATATAAATACACCCCCTCTTCTTCATTTCTTCACTCATCTCTCATTTCTCATTGTCAATTCTCAATTCAAGTTAAATCATGCATCGTACTTCTAGAGTGCGCTTATATGTTTGGGAACACTTTGGGATAGTAGAAGAAAAATGAAGAAGTTCTGAAAGTAAAGAGAAAGAACCATGGTAGAGTCATAAATCTTTGTTCAAAGTGTGCTACATGCAGTTTCAGGAGACATATGAAGAGCTGTCTTGAGCGTCCTCCAGAAATTCACATTTAAGTTGATTTAACACAATTTGTGATATTTTAAAATTATTATATATATTTATGCTAAATGTTTTAGTTTGTTAGATCAATTTGAAGTAGTATTATGCATGAAAATTTAATTTTACTTTTTTTTCATTAATTTACTTGTTAAATGCAAATTTGTAAGTTTGAATTTTGATATAAATGTAATACTTGCAATTTATGAGTGTAATTTTTACCACCTTCATTGTATTCATTATATTTTTACTTTATAGTAATATAACCTACAGTAGTTATCCAAAATATAAAGAATTAAAAATTACTCTAACCCGGCCCAGCCGTCCCCCTTATACCCATAACTCGTACGGTTCATTTTTACCCGGATGAACCCGAGCTCATTTAACCCGGTAAGTCCTAACCCATAACTGGCCCGACCCACTCGTTAGACACCTTTAGTTTAAGCACAACCTTTCATTTTAAAACATCTTTCAATAATTTTAAATGATTGATGAAAACAGTGAGTAAAAATTATAATGATAGAAACATAAACAGCCCCTCAGCCAAAACATGTTCCATAAACCGCTCTTCAGGCAACAATATAAATGGAAAAAGCTCTTCGAGCTACCTCTCAATCACTCATAATCAGCCCTTTGGGAAACAACATGAAATAAAAACAGCCCCTCGGGCAATATGACATCACTCACGCTGTTTACCCACGCTCATTGGGGGTGTTCAGACTCCGGATGGGATCCTACAACCCAAGCGCTATAAGAAGCCATCTAGTGGCATAATGAGTCAGGTCCTCGGCCCATATCCTCACAACACATACCCTCGGCCTCACTCAGTCAGAAACCTCTTAAGCCACTCGGGCAATAGTAAAACAGGATCATCAGCCCAAAATATCATTTAAAGTATCAAAATGGATTAAATACGGTTGAGTTATGAAATCAATAAAATACGGCATGATTGATTCCAAATATGAAGTAAAACTATGAGGAACAGTGCTAAAAAGCCGCTGAGAGTCCAAACAGTTGGCACGAGGCCAAAATATGGCATTTAGCCCTATAAAATTTTCCAAAACACAGTGATATCAAATAGTTTTCAATCAATATGCGACTTAATAATCGTATGGGACGGACAAAGTAACAACCCCCAATGGTGCACGCCCAATGCTCGTCTTCTAGCGTGTGCATCACCTAAAAATAGCACCACAAAGTGAAATTCAGGGTAGGGGTTTCCATTGAGGTAAGCTACTTGAGCTCAATGCTCGTTATTATTGTAACTTTTAATTATTTAAACACGTAACTAGTATAAATTATGGATGAAATTGAGGAAATTACGGCTTGGTAATCGGATAGTTTGATTTGAAAATTTGTGAGACCATTTAATTTGGGATTTTGATGAATTTGATATGGATAGACTTGTGAGTGAAAGGGGTTTCATGTTTTGTGATTTTTGTTGGATTTTGAGATGTGGTCCCTAGGGCCGGGTTTGGGTGCATTTTGGGATTTTGGCTCAAATTGATAATTTTTCATGTGGAATTGGTTACTTGGCCTTTATCGATTGCATATTATAATATTTTATTAGATTCGAGACGTTTGGAGGTTGAGTCTAGAGGCTAAGGTGTCGCAGAGTGGGGATTTGACCGGTTTGAGGTAAGTACTAATTATAAATATAGTCTTGAGAGTATGGAACCCCGGATTGCAAATCGTTTTACTAGTTTGAGATGATGCACACGCTAGGTGACGGGCGTATGGGAGTGCACTTTGGGGATTGCGGAAAAAACTATCAAGTTGTGTATTTAACTGAAACTATGTGATATTTATGTGTTTTAGAAAGAGTTTCCATAAGTTGGGTTGAATCCTATATTTGGACCTTTTGCCAGAGCAATTTGAACCCTTATGGGCCATTTCTTATTATCCTGTCACTGTATTGATTGAAAATTTATACTCAGTCATGCTATATTTACTAATTTCGTAACTCATTGTTAATTACCCCATTTTGACGCATAAAATATTACATTAAGCTGAACACCCTATTTTTACTGATAGCCCAGTAGCTTGAGAGGCTTATGACTGAGTGAGGCCGAGGGCCTGTTTCTGGTGAGGATATTATGGGGTCGGGCTGCGCGCCACAATATGTTGTTACTGATTCATGATTTATGTGAAGCGAGTGCTCGATTGATTTATGCCAATAGGTGGATTCATATAGAACTTGAGCAATAGGAGCCCCTCCTTAGTTTGCACAGTCCTAATGATCGCGGGTACCTAGTATGAGTGTTATGATATATGCCTGAGGGGCTGCATACGAGCTACTATAAGGTTGTCCTGAGGGGTTGTATATGAGTGATGTCATGCCTGAGGGGCAGTTTATGAGTGATGTTTTTATTGAGGTGTTGTGTGGATTGAGCCTCTATTGAAACTATTGAAAAATATCTTCAAATAATATTTATTGTAAAATGGAATTTATACGAGATGATTTTACTCGCGTACTTATTTGAAAGCGTGTTGTGAATTACTGATATTTCATGATGTGGTATTTTTGCGTTCTACTACTCTATCTTTATTTATTTTATTACTCACTGAGTTGGCATATTCACATTAGTCCATGCACCTCGTGTATAGATTTGGGGTTGCTAGATGTGCTAGCGAGTGTATATTTTCATCAGTCGCTGAACTGTGGATTTAGTAAGGTAGTTGCATGGCGATCGCAGCTCTGCTCTTCTTCCTCCTATATTTTTTAGATGTTATTAGTTATTTTCAAGACTTTAGTAGTCTTAGTTTTTATCGGACAGTTCTTAGTAGATGCTTATGACTAGTGACACACCGACGTCGGTCTTGAAAACTAAGACTGAGTGAGAGGCTTATGACTGAGTGAGGCCGAGGGCCTGTTTCTGGTGAGGATATTATGGGGTCGGGCTGCGCGCCACAATATGTTGTTACTGATTCATGATTTATGTGAAGCGAGTGCTCGATTGATTTATGCCAATAGGTGGATTCATACAGAACTTGAGCAATAGGAGCCCCTCCTTAGTTTGCACAGTCCTAATGATCGCGGGTACCTAGTATGAGTGTTATGATATATGCCTGAGGGGCTGCATACGAGCTACTATAAGGTTGTCCTGAGGGGTTGTATATGAGTGATGTCATGCCTGAGGGGCAGTTTATGAGTGATGTTTTTATTGAGGTGTTGTGTGGATTGAGCCTCTATTGAAACTATTGAAAAATATCTTCAAATAATATTTATTGTAAAATGGAATTTATACGAGATGATTTTACTCGCGTACTTATTTGAAAGCGTGTTGTGAATTACTGATATTTCATGATGTGGTATTTTTGCGTTCTACTACTCTATCTCTATTTATTTTATTACTCACTGAGTTGGCATATTCACATTAGTCCATGCACCTCGTGTATAGATTTGGGGTTGCTAGATGTGCTAGCGAGTGTATATTTTCATCAGTCGCTGAACTGTGGATTTAGTAAGGTAGTTGCATGGCGATCGCAGCTCTGCACTTCTTCCTCCTATATTTTTTAGATGTTATTAGTTATTTTCAAGACTTTAGTAGTGTTAGTTTTTATCGGACAGTTCTTAGTAGATGCTTATGACTAGTGACACACCGACGTCGGTCTTTCTTTCTGCACTCTGTTTTTTTCAAATTTATCTTTTGAAGTTTACTAATTAAATAGCTCGAATTAACATTTAAATTAAAATATCGGTATTTTTGGTAAAAAAATGTCATCTTGCCTAGTTCGTCGATAGACGCCATCACGATATGCTAGATTTGGGTCGTGGCAAGTGTTAGCTGCTCTTGTTCAACATTAAGGGTCGTCTGGTCGGATGTATTATAAATAGTACATGCATTAACTTGGGTATTTTTATTATCTTGTTTTATAGTATTTTTCAAGCTATGTATAAGTAATAGTATAACACTATTAGTTATATATCATATTCAGTACTATTCGTGTGCATAGAAAACTATTGCATTGGCAATATCATAGTTTTTTATTCATGGATAAGTATGTATAAAGACAAAACTATCAATTAAAAACATTTAATATATCTCACCAAACAGTCAATAAGAAATAATTTCACTATAACTAATCTAAATATTACTAGTCCCAGCATTACTATACACCATATTCAATATTACTTTTATGCACCCTAGCAAACAACTCCTAATGGAAGCATAAAAAATGAAACAAACATGTACCGGGTTTGTTTTTACTTTTTGAGAATAAGACCACTCATATGTCACTTTTGCTTCCACCTTATGTTCTGATCCTTTCGTAGAAATATCGTACATTATTCTTGGAGATATCTTGTCACTAAATATGTATCTGGAAAATTCAATAACCTTGCAAGAATTAAGGGCAAAGCACAAACAAATTTCTTAATACATATTCATAAGTTAAGCATAACGTTTCATCCTCATATGGACGGGCAGTCCGAAAGGACTCTTCAAATTTTGGAGGATATGCTTCGACCTTGTGTCATTGACTTTGGAGGCTCATGGGATCAGTTTTTCCATTAGTGGGAGTTTTCCTACAACAACAACCACCAGTCGAGTATTTAGATGGCTTCTTATGAGGCTTTATATGGTAGGTAGCGTCGGTCTCCTGTAAGATGGTTTGAGCCGGTAGAGGCTTGGTTGTTCGGTAGGGATCTGCTTCGGGCTTCCTTGGGCAAGGTCAGGAATTTTCAATAGGCTTCGTGCAGCTCAGTCTAGGCAAAAGATCTATGCCGACTATAAGGTTTGAAATTTGGCTTTCATGGTCGGTGAGCGGGTATTACTTCGAGTGTCACCTATGAAGGACGTGATGATATTTTGGAAGAAGGGCAAGCTTAGCCCTAGGTTCATTGGCCCATTTGAGATTCTTGATCGAGTGGGAGAGGTGGCTTACAGACTTGTATTGCCACCTAGCTTATCGACAGTGCATCCAGTGTTTCGCATGTCCATGCTTCAAAATATCACGACGATCCATCCCACGTGATAGATTTCAGCACTATTCACCTGGATACGGACTTGTCTTATGAGTAAGAGCTGTTAGCTATTCTAGATCGGCAGGTTTGTCAATTGAGGTCGAAGAGTTTCCCTTCTATTCGTGTTTAGTGGAGAGGTTAGCCTTCTGAGGCATCGACCTGGGAGTCCAAGTCCGATATGCAGAGCCATTATCCCCATCTTTCCCCGACTCAAGTACTTCCTTCTTATGTTCTTTCGAGGACATACGGTTGTTTTAGAGGTGGAGAATCTGATGACCCTTTTGGGTTTCTCGGCCTTAAAAACCTCTTTCTATCTCATCTCGATTTGCTTGTGTAGTTCGGGCGCGTAGCTGGAAATCTAATATGTGAAAATTTGTTGAAAATGATGAATTTTGATTTCGAAATGAATTAAGTTGACTTTGGTCACTTTAGGGTAAACAAACCCAGACCCGTGATTTGACAATCCCATAAGGTCCGTAGGAAAATACGGGACGTGGGCGTATGCCCGAAATCAAATTCCGAGGTCCCAAGCCAGAGAAATGAATCTTTAAAGAAAATTATTTTCTGAAATTATTTATGAGTTTTTAAAATGAAACGTGCTTAAATATTGATGGTATCGGGCCCGAATTTTTGTTCCGGTGAATGGTACATGTCTTATATGTTATTTATGATAAGCTAGTGAAATTTTGTAAGAACGAACTTGAAACGATGTGAATCAGATCGTATTTGAGAAAACTGGAAAATTTGAAGTTCTTATGAAATTTCATGGTTTTGTATGCTAAATTCATAGTTCTTGATGTTATTGTACTAATTTGAATGCACGAGCGAGTCTTTATGATGCTTTTAGATTGGTGTGCATATTTGGCTTGGAGCATCTCGGGTGAGTTTTTGATGGGTCACGGGGTGGATTTTGTACATGGAAAATTGCAAGTTTTTAATTGGTGTGATTAGGCCTGGTGGTTTCGTATTTGTGAAGCTTGGCTCGCAAATGAGAAAGTTGAGTCACAAATGTGATCAACATAGGACAGCCCTTATCTCGCATTTGCGAGATACTCTGAAGCTGCAAATGCAATCTATGAATAGCAAATGCGAAGTCGCAAATGCGACATCTTGTTTGCTAATGAGAAAGTCAAAATTTTCAAATGGTCGATATTGCAACATCAGAGACCTGTAAAATCACACTTGGACGAATTTTTAACCCATTTTTATATCTTCTCAAAACATAAACATTCTAGGGAAATTTCTCATAGACAACACTTCTTCCAAATCAATTGTAAGTTAATTTTAACTCATTTTCGTCAATCATTAACATCTTTTCACATGGGTTTAACTCAAAATCAATGATTTTCATGGGGGAATTTGGATGTTTTGGGTAGAACATAGATTTTTCAAAAATTGAGGATTTGGACCTTGATTTGAAGTCCGATTTAAAAATAAATTATATATTTGGGATTCTTGGGGAATGGATATTCATGTTATGGTTCGAACCTCGAGTTTTGACCATGTGGGCTCGAGGGAAATTTTTGACTTTTGGGTAAAAACTTGTAAACTCATTTTCATGCATTTGAGTTTATTCATTTAGTGTGTATTGATGTAACTAAGTAACTTGTTACTAGATATGGGCGAGTTAGTGGTGGAATCAAGGGGTAAAGCAGTAGTTGAGACGTGGATTGTGTTCGTGGCATCGAGGTAAGTGTTTGGTTTAACCTTAGCTTTAGAGATTAGGAGTTGAGTCCTATTTGTTACGTGTTACTTGATGAGTACGACGTATAGGCATAGCGATGAGTATCTATACGTTGGTGTCAAGTATGACTGCTAGGCATAAATTGAAATAGTTGTGTTCTTAAATAATACTACAGATGCTTCAGTTGATGATTCTTTTTATGATGCAAGGATTATGATTATTCTCATGGAAATTACTTATGATTGAGTATTGGTGTTAGTTTAGGTAGTAGAATGTTGGGACAAGTTTGGTTATAGTTGTTTCTCCTTTGCCGGGGTGTATTTACTTATACTGTCGATTCCTTTGCCGATATAGCGTTGTTTCTTTGATTAAACCCTAGCCGGGACTCTATTTGTGAATTGGTATTGAACTGTATAAATGTATCGGGATGCACGCCACAATAATTATATAAATGGATCGTGTTGCATGTGGAAAAGTGACATAAATAGATCGGGTTGCACGTCGCAACAATGACAAAGTTGAATCGCGTTGCACGCCCCAACAATGATATAAATGGATTGGGCTGCACGCTGCAATAGTGATATTATTGTTTTGCTGTAGATCTTAAATTGTTCTCATGTACCTCTCTTAAATTACTACTTGTATTGATATTCCCCCGCAACATGTACCCCCTCTAATCTTTATCTGTTTATCCTTATTTTATTTTCCACTATATATTATGTATGCTTATTTGGTAGTCTGATCCTAGCCTCTTCACTACATCGTCGGGATTAGGCCAGGCACTTACCAATACACGGGGTCGGTTGTACTAATATTACACTATGCACTATGTGCAGATCCCGGAGGGCAGCTTTTGAATACTAGCATTAAATGGCTGCTTTCATAGCTGCTAGAGATCCCGAGGTAGTGAATTGGCACAAAGGGAATTGATAGAGGGAGTTTTTATGATTCCCGCAAATAAACCGCAATAATGATATAAATAGATCGGGGTTGCACACCGCAATAATGATATAAATAGATCGGGTTGCACGCCACAACAATGATATAAATGGATCGGGTTGCACGCTGCAATAGTGATATAAATGGATCGGATCGCACGCCGCAACAGTGACATAAATGTATCGGGTTGCATGCCACACCAATGATACAGTTGGATCGTGTTGCATGTCGTAACAGTGAAAAATGATAGCGATCGGGTTGCGCGCCGCAACAATATTATTATATTTCTATTGTAGATCTTAAATTTTTCTCATGTATTTCTCTTAAATTATTGTTGGTATTTATATTCCTCCGCTGCATGTACCCCCTCCAATTTTTATTTGTTTATCCTTGTTTTATTTTTCGCTCTATATTATATAACTGCACATGTTTATTTGGCAGTCTGGTCCTAGCCTTGTCATTAATTCGTGGGTATAGGCCAGGCACTTATCGGTACAAGGGATCAGTTGTGCTGATATTACACTCTTACACTATGTGCAGCTCCCGGAGCGACAACTTTTAGACAATAGCATTGGGTGGTTGCCTCTAGTCCAGCTAGAGATCCCAAATGGTGGAAGTTTTTATGATTCCCGCAAATAAACCGTCACAATTTAACATATATTTTTGTAGGGAATTATGATAAGTAGAAACTATTATTTCCATCAAAATGCTCTTCAAGTAATAAATATGTCGCTAGAATTATTATTATTATTATTATTTTTGGTAATTAAGGTTTTTCATTAATCACCAATGAAGTTGCATTACAAAACCACAGTGAAGCTTCAACTCAGCCGACTGTCTAAATGCTAACATAATAACTACATTTACTGACCTAACTATCAAGCTTCTACTATATACTAAGGTGTTGTAATAGTTGTCTAATTCCAGGGGTGCCTCTAACATTAAAGTTGTACACAATGTCTCTCAATATAGCAATATTACATCAAATAGTCTTGTTGAAAACTCTTGCATTCCTTTCCAGCCAGATAGCATTTGCAACTTCAGCTGCGACCATTTTAAAAATGGCTGTACGACATGTTCGTCCCTTGGCTTTGGTAATCATCCATTGCACTTTCTGGTTCCAACTACAACAAGGTATGTATTGTTCCTGTAGCAATTCACTACACTTCCCCATAGATCCACAGTGACAGGGCATTCCGTGAGGAGATGATCTCTTGTTTCAGATTGGATTTGGCATAGAGGGCATTGCTGATCAACTCTCATCCCCCAGCTATGTAGTCTATCCTTGGTTGGTAGTCTGTCCTGTAGGACTAGCCACAGGTTGAACACTGCTTTTGGTCTGGCTTGGTTCTGTAAAATTAGGTTCTTCCATGGGACTGTTGGCACTTCTTGCAACTGCAACTGGTACAACTGTTTAGTAGTGCATTTCCGATGTCTCTAGTTTTGGATCCTTTGCAGGGTATCCCTGGATTGGATGATCTTCTTAACCATCCACCTGGCTTGGGCAGGGATTGGCATGGATTCTAATGTCCTGTCTTTGATGTAATACACTGTGATCCACCTGATCCACATCTTATCCTTCTTATGTGCTATGTCCCAGCATGTCTTTGCAATGGCAGCCTTGTTCCACAGTTTGAGTTTGGTTAGGTTCATTCCCCCTACTGACTTTGGGGTGCACATTTTGTCCCAAGAGATGTATGCTTTCTGAGTGACAGTATTCATCCCAGACCAAATGAAGCTCCTGCAGATACTTTCAATCATTTTAAGAACTTTCACTGGGAAGATAAACAGCTGAGCCCAGTAAGCTTGAATACCAATGATGACAGATTGCACCAATTGAAGTCTTGCAGAATAGGACAGGGTTCTGGCAGTCCAAGAAGTTATCCTTGATGTGATTTTTTCCACTAAAGGTTGCCACTGTAGTAAAGTAATTTTCTTGGTGCTCAGTGGTACTCCCAGGTACTTGAAAGGCAGTTGACCTTGTTCATAGCCAAGATGGTCAAGGATCTGCTTCTGCACAGGTATTGGTACTCCTCCAAAGTAGACTGAGCTTTTGTTCGAGTTAGCCTTGAGACCTGAGGCTGCTGAGAATTGAGAAAAACAGTTGGATAATGCCTTAGCAGAGTTGAGGTCTCCCTTAGCAAACAACAACAGTCATCTGCAAAACACATATGTGTAATACCCAGTTTTTTACATCTGGGGTGGAAAATATATTATGGGTCATCTTGTAATTCAGTGCAGGCCCTGCTTATGTACTCCATGACCAAGGAAAAAAGGAATAGGGACATGGGGTCCCCTTGCCTCAATCCTCTGGCTGCAACAAATGGAACTGTTGGCTCTCCATTAACCAGGACTGAGTAGCTCACTGTTGATATACACTCCATAATCCATGTTGTGAAAGTGCTAGGGAATCCTATCTGTTCCATGACTTGCTGTAAAAACACCCATTCCACTGAATCATATGCTTTTTGGAGTTCCATCTTAATCATGCATCTGGGGGAGATATGCCTCCTAGTATAACTTTTGATAAGCTCATGGGCTAGGATGATGTTGTCCTTAATTTTCCTACCTGGAATGAAGCTTGCCTGAGCTTCATTGATGAGGCTGGCCATCACCTTCTGCAACCTATTAGCCAGTACTTTGGAGATGAGTTTGTAGATAACAGTACAACAAGATATAGGTCTATACTCTTTGATTGAAGCTGGTTTGGACATTTTAGGAATGAGAGTAATGGTTGCACAATTGATTGGTCTGCACATCTTTGCTAAGTTGAAGAACTGCTTAATGGCATTAGTGACTTGGTGACCAATGATACTCCAGCTCTTTTTGAAGAAGACTGCATTGTATCCATCTATTCCTGGTGCTTTGTCATCTCCAATAGCTTTGAGACTTTCTGTTATTTTTGTTTCAGTAACTGGGGCACCCAGTTCCTTCTTTGCTGTTGGTTCAGTTTTGGGTCATTGGACATGTACAGTTGATTGATAGCAGGTAGTGTTGGTTCAGCAGTGCCCATCAGTGCTTTGTAAAAGCCCAAAATTTCCTCTTTAATTTTTGTTGGTGTAGTAAGCATGATGCCCTGTGCATTGGTAATTTCATGAATCTTCTTCTGCTGACTTCCATCCGTCATTGCTGCAGTAAAATTTTTGGTGTTGGAGTCCCCCAGTTGTATCCACTTTGCTCTTGCCTTCTGTTGCAGGACACTTTCCTCAATCAAAGACCCGTTTTCTAGTTGCAATATCAGTTCCTTCTCCTTCTGTTGTAGTGCATCAGTGTAGGCTTGACTCAATTGTTTTTGTATAATTCCCAGTTCCTGTCGACACTGCTCAATTCTAAGTGTAATAGTTTTGAATTCCTTGTTATTGAGTGTCTTCAAAGGAGTCTTCATGGCTTTAAGTCTGTCCCATACTGTTCTCATGGTATCAGTCTTCCCCTTCTGCCATACTGTTGTCACAATGTGTTGGAAATCTCTGTGTTCAGCCCATACATTGAAGAATTTGAAGTGCCTCTTTCCTTTCCAGGTGGATGCTTTCAATGTTAGTATCATTGGGTTATGGTATGAAATTAGTGGTACATCATACTCAGTGACCACCTGATTCCAAGTGATCCTCCAGTCATAATTGCCAAACACTCTGTCAAGCCTGGAAACATCGATGACCAAATCTGTACTCCTCCGGTTCACAATAAGTGTCAAATTTGCTTTTTCATTTTGCATCAAAATAAGTGTCGAGTTATGTAATTAAGAAAGAATTCAATTTGTTTTCAGAGAATAAACCCCATGTACATATCCCTAAAAAGTTTTTTTACAGTCACATTAAATATTTAATAATGGGTAGTTTAGTCATAGTGTGTATTTTTGTATAAAATTTAGTATTTTTTTAATGAGCGTGCTAAAAGTAAATTGGACACTTATTGTGAATCGAAGGGAATATTTACAACAATTGTCCACCACACAACAAATACACAACTTATCTAAATATAAACCTAAAAAAAAACTTTGGTTTTACCTCTATAAAGGTTTTGCGGTGTTGTTTTGTTGCAATGCTTCTCATGTCATTATGCGGAATTAAGTGTATAACAAAGCCTGTATGCTTAGCTAGGTGCCTTGCTGGTTGCTTTATTTCAAGTAATGACACCTTAGACAAATCTCATTCTACTTTAGTTGAAGTTAGAAACCGCATCTATAATGTTGGATGTTCCCTTGGCGATTTTTCCGAATTCCTAGTCCAATATCGTACCTCTCTCTTTGAAGCCCGATTTAATATTCATTACTTTATTTTATATAGTTGAGTTATTTTTTCATTATAAAACTTAGTTTATGACTGGAATGGAACATATTTCAATTTTCAAGAATTAAGTTTGATTTACTTTAGAAGAAATATTCCTAGAAATAATCTCATTTAGAATTCGTTGGACATGCTGGTTTATAAACGCAAAAGTGATGCTCTTACCATCGTAAGTACCAGTAAAAATTTTTATATCCCAATATAAAAAAAGGCATAAATTTAATAAAAAATAGGACACCTAGTATTACATCCTTGTCAATATCTTTTACCAGAACAAAACTTTCAGGAATGCATGTATCCTATTGGCAAATGTAAGCTTTAGGTAATTTATATGAAATACCCATTGAATTACCACTGGTATTTTTTAAGCGATGAGCAGTTTTATGGAAATATTTGGAGGGTATTACATCTTCTCTTACCCAATTTAAATCTGCTCCACTGTCAAATATAGCAACACACTCATTTTTAAAATTGTAGTCTATTAAAAGAGTTATTTTTATCAAAAATTTGCGGGTGATAAAATATTAAAGTTTTTCCAAAAATTCATCTTCAGAAAAATCTATTGCTCCAAGCAACTTATTAGCTGTATTTTCTTTAGAAGAATTGGCCGTTGTATTTATTTCAGTAATCTTAATACTAGGATTATCAATTATCCTAGAATTTTCCAATCCGAAAATTCTTTCATCTAATGCTACATTTGAACCTTTAGTTCCGATATTTCTTTCTTGAGATATTTTATCTTAGTACTTAAATCTTGGACAGTAGCCATCCTTTCAGGTTGGGATTTATTTTTCACGATTTTTGTGATTTCAAACATGGTGTAAGGTCCTTTATGAGATGGGATTTCTTCCACCTTTGTTTCTTCCTCTGGATTAGTAGGAAGCTTATCAATAAGCTGATGTCACACCTCTTTTTTCGCACACAGCCTTGTTACTAACTTGGAGGAACATGCTGACTTAAATAAACATGACATACACTTTGGACTGGATGCCCGATTCGTCTAAACCGTCTAATTCTCAAAATCTGTTGTAAGCTTCTCTTTGAAACTGAGCTCTTTAACCATGCTTGTGTTGGGATATAAGAAGACCTAAAATCGATCAACGATGGCCTTTTTTGGTTTTCACCAATTGCTCTCTCTCATTTACCGTTTTCTCAACTCACCATCGCCTCATAGTGCCCGTGAGGGTTTTCACCAATAATACTCTCTCATTCTTTTTTCTCAACTCGTCATCGCCTAATAATGCCCTTGAGGGTTTTCATCGATAAGACTCTCTCATTTGTTTTTCTCTCTTTGCATTCGTTGCAGCGCCACCCGTAGTGTACTGACTTAGCATTCTTAAAAGCTGATAAGATGGTCTTAAAAGGAAAAGGTAAAAAGAAATACTCAACTAAATTACAGATTTTGGAACCATTTGATGGAACAACCATCATAAATAAAATAAAACATGCCCCAGTTTCTTTGAATATTGAGGAAATGTTGATTTTTTGTTTGGTGTGACTGAACCTCAGAGAAAGGCTGCTTACGTATCCTTTCGGAATCAAGTCAAACGTAGTTTAGGATGGTATGAACTTGTTTTGATGATGACTTTCTTTTTAAGTATATTGGTTCCAAAAGAGGGTAAACACAAATAAATATAAACAAGTCTTCAAAGGGCTAACTAGGGTTGACAAGTGTTTGGTAGCAAGAATGATAGCCTTTCGTTATCCTATACTCTGAATGCTAAGTATAAACCAAATGCCCCAATAGAAGCATGACAGACATAGTATCTCTTCACTGCATCTGCATTGAGGGACATGTCCATCACCTTTCCTTCTATATCGGCCAAGTGTAGAGCTCCTTTCGACAATACATTCTTGACGAGGTAAGGACCTTGCCAATTTTGGGCGAACTTTCCTTTTGCTTCTTCCTGGTGTGGAAAGATGCGTTTCAAAACAAGCTGTCCTACCTACAATTTTCTTGTGCGCACTTTCTTATTGTAAGCGTGTGCCATTCTTTATTGGTATAATTGGCCAAAATAAACTGCCGCCAAACATTTTTCATCAATCAAACTCAACTATTCCGGTCGTGACTTCACCCATTCACTGTATTCAATCTCAGCTTCAACAATTATCCGGAGAGAGTGAATCTCAACTTTTGCAGGTATGACCGCTTCAGTTCCATAAACTAACAAGTAGGGTCTTGCACCAACCTATGTACAGACAGTTGTCTGGTATCCCAATAGAGCATAAGGCAAATTCTCCTGCCATTGTCTAGACCCTTGGACCATCTTCCTAAGAAATACATCTCTATACTTGAACAAAAATTGAATTATGGCATCTCTCGTCCTTTGTTCAATATCAATTCTTATTTTTGTTTCTCTGGTTTCTTCAGCATTTCCCAGGTTAATTGCCTCAGTTTCATTTAAGTTATGCTTAGGCTTATTATCAAATTGATCCAATTCTCTTTTTATTTTCGTAAAGGCCCCATCTTCATCATACTCAACTTCTTGATTTATTATTTCGAGATTAGACAACTTTTTAAGATATGGGCATGAATTCCGCGTGCATATCATGTTTTTAAATCCAGCATTAATGAAATTGAAAATGATGAGAAATTAACAAGATTAGGGAAAGGAAAGACAAAATTCCACTATAAAACTGGAACTTCATTTCATTGATTTTGAAAGGATAGAAGGGTTAACATCAAAGCGAAGCAATTAAACTAAAGTATAAGGATTACAACCCTGAAAATAATCCAAATACAGATAAAGCAACAAAACAGACTACCAAGACCTCTTCCTGATTGAAAAGGAGTTGCTTCTAAGCGTTTGAGCGAGGTATCTAGGCCAATCAGCTGAAAACTTGCACGGCTAGAGCCCTCAACAACTTGAACCATGTTGATTCTATAGAACATCTACTTGAGACCCCGACAAGCTTCATCAATGTCATCTTGAGTAGAAAGATTTTGGACTTCTTCAAATTGTGGCTTGACAAAAGAGTAGGCAATGTGAAGGATTGGTTTTGACAAGTTCCAACCATTCTATTTGTGGGCCTTGTCTCTTTTTATGTCAGTTGATGTTGGTTTAGAACCCAAGCCAAATGTATCTTTCCTCTGAAAGGGAGCAATGGGGTTTACAACTCCTTGCAAAAATGATCCTAATCCATTTCCCAGTTCATAGCCATTCCTCAAAATCAATGAAGCTACCATCATAGATGTGGCCGAAAGATGGGGATGCCGAATTGGTTTTTCTTCTTCCACTTGGTCT
Organism: Nicotiana benthamiana; assembly: GCA_034376525.1. Classification (NCBI taxonomy): domain Eukaryota; kingdom Viridiplantae; phylum Streptophyta; class Magnoliopsida; order Solanales; family Solanaceae; genus Nicotiana; species Nicotiana benthamiana. The sequence continues at coordinate 97,911,332 of CM067330.1, forward strand.
ACCTCAATCCCCTCAAATGTTTGATATATGAGGGATTCACATCCTTCATTGGCCTTGATACATGGAATGGACAGGTCATTGTAGACGGACAAGTTGTCCTCCCCATGAACAACAATTTCATGCCTGTCATATTCGAATTTGACCATCCGATGTAGGATAGATGGTATAGCTCTGGCCATATGGATCCACGGCCTTCCAAGAAGAAAATTATAGGAAGTTTCATATCCAACACCTGAAAAGACAATGTTAAAATTAGTCGGGCCAGTTGTCATGGTGAGTTTGATTTCCCCGATAGTGTCTATTTTTGAACCATCAAAAGCCCTGATGTTAACACTACTAGTTCGAATTCTGTTAGTGTCAATGTTCAGTTGTAGAATAGAAAGAGGGAATACAAATAAACTTGAGACTCCGTCAATCATGACCCTTTCTACGTAATGACCTTCACATTTGACCAAAAGAGGCAAAGCTTTATTGTGCCCAGCCCCTTCCTTAGGCAAATCATCATCATTGAAAGAAATTTTGTTCACCGTAAAGAATCTTTCAGCCATCTTTTCTAGCTGATTCACTGTTGTGTTTTCTCAGACATACGCCTCATTCAAAGTTTTGATCAACACGCAGCGATGTTATTTCGAGTGCAAAAGCAGAGATAAGAAAGATATCTGAGCAAGGGTATTCCTTAGTTGATGAATAATTGAGTAGTCTTGCATTTTCATCTTCTTAAGAAATTCATTTGCTTCTTTTTCTGAAATAGTTTCTTTCACTAGAAAGTGATTTTCCTTGGCTTTCTTAGCTTTTCCTAACTCTTCTGGCAAGTAGCATCTTCCAGAGCGGGTCAAGCATCCCATTTCATCTGTTTCTTACACTATCTCTTTTCCTTTGTATGTCGTGACAGTCTTGTTATAGTACCAGGGAATATTTGGGTTTGACAATAGAAGTTGTGCAACTAGTGGGATAACAACTGACTCTGTTATATTTCTCAAAGCATTATTAGGAAAAATCATTTGAATGCCCCCAGGGATATAATGTTTTGGCCCACCCAATTGAACCTCAATCTTTTTTGTTCTTCCAGGAACATATAGAACCGTTTTTTCATAACCTGCCAAGTTTGAACTAGAACTCGCACCTTTCACAATCAGCGCTGCCAATTGCGGTAATTCTAACTATCACTTTTTGCTCCAGCCTTGTGGTTCCAGCAATCATCTATGTCTTGCCAGATTACTTGTAATCACGATCATCAGAAATCATCCCAATAAAATATGTATTATCATGAGCTGGGAGAGGATTGTTTGTGATATTAGGAATATATTCATTGTTTGTTACCACAATTTCCTTTGATTCAATAAAATATTCAATGGATTTCTTTATTGTCAAACGATTTTCGGTACTATGACCTCAGGTGTTATAATGATACTGACATCTTGCATTGGAGTAAAAACCGTTTGAATTTTGATTCACATAACGTGGCATGATAGGCTCAATCAATTTTAGCTGCATTAACTTGTGAAATAGGCTTGTATACGATTCTCCAATTGGGGTGAACTCTTTCTTTTGCTCATGTTCTCTCACATATTGCTGTCTGGGAACAGGATTATATGTTAACTGAAAACTTTGCCGGAGTTGACGGGAGCATTGCGAAATTGATGCTAGCCATTGTTGGTGATTGGGAGGCCTCGCATAAGCCTGAGCATTATACACTATGTATTGTTGCGAGGGAAATGAGTATCGGGGACCATGAGGTGGATAATAATGTTGAGGGAATTCGATAGTCCTTATTGGAATTTCCCGTATGAAGGAACTATTCCTCTTTGAACTCCCGCGAATCCCGACACCATCATAAAACCTTCCTCCTTCTTTTCTGATTTCCGAAACTGCCTGACCCTCTTTGAATTGCTTGTGTGGTCGCCTTAAGGGCTGCCCGACTCACCATTTTCCCCATTTCATGCGAATCTCAAATATTTCAACAATCTTGATCGCCTCGGTAAAATTCTTACCAATGGCGGCCAACGTATAATGGAGGTAATCAGGATCCTAAGCTTGGAGAAAGTAGTCAACCATTTCTGCCTCTTTCATTGGTGGTTTGACTCTAGCAGCATGCTCTCTTCACCTGATTGTATATTCTCTGAAGCTTTCGATAGATTTCTTCTTTATGTTGAAAAGAGAGGAGCGGTCTGGCACTATATCAATATTGTACTGAAATTTTTGGGCAAAATCTAGAGCCATGTCGTTCCAAACGTGCCAGTGAGATATGTCTTGATCTATGAAGCACTCTAAAGCAATTCCTGTCAAACTTTCCCCAAAATAAGCCATGAGTAATTCTTCTTTTCCCCCTACTCCCCTCAATTGGTTACAATATCTCTTCAAGTGGGCCACATGATAATTGTGACCATCATACTTGTCAAACTTAGGGGTCTTAAATCTAGGTTGCAAATGAACATGGGGAAACATACATAAATCAGTGAACAAAACACTCTTGTGGACTCCAAAACCCCGCATGTTTCTCATCGTTTGTTCCAAACTCTTCACTTTTCCGGTCATTTCCTCTTGCTCCATATTCTTGTCGTGCTTTTTGACCTCGACTGGGAACACGTTCTGAGGAGGATACTTGTATGAATCTGGAACCATGAAAATCAGTTTTGGAGAGTAATGCTGGGTATCATGAGCATTCATATCGATCATTGTTCAGCTTTTGGCCAAGAGCCGGTTGCGGAATGGGTACATATTGTAGGTCATTTCTGAAGAGTGCGGCTGGAAGACGTGGAATGGAGGTACTGGGGATAATGGGGAGGTTAATGCTCGGACTGAATCCAGGTTAGTACAATGGGTTACTTATTATGGAGATGGACACCTGATTTGCAACCGACACCTTATGATAATTATTTGAAGGCCCCATGGGTAGTGAGGGCGGTGCCTATCCATTCACCCAGGCTTGGTATATATCTGCCAATTGTTTTGTCAACACTCTTATTTCTTAAACCAGTGCTGAACCTTGTTCGACCAATTGTCCATAGACATCATCATTATCTAACTCATTCTCATTGTTGTTTCCCATTATACTTTTTCCTTTTGACCTCGTGTTGTATGGGTGAGTTGCCAGTTTAAACCATAAACCAGCCACCTTTGTTTAACCTTATCTCTTTACAAATAACAAACAACAAACATGTTAGAGTCAGGCATTTTTCATATATTAATCATACATTTTATGCCATGCACCTAATGCCATTTTTATTTCAAAAATGATTTTGGAAGGCTTCATGCTTCATCTCTGCTTGTTGGTTTATTTCCTTCTGAACTTACTTCTCTTTTAGTTTATTTTATTTTAATTTTTTCCTCATTTTTTTAGATTAGTTATGGTTGTGATCGCATCCGATGGGAATTGCCTATGCATCATGACGTCGTATGAATCAGACCAACATGTAGTTCAGGAGAAATAATAACATTTCTAATTATTTCTGCTCTTTTTAAAAAAAATTAATAAATAAGACAAACTAAAATGTTTTTCAATTATATTTTTTTAGAATGAGAGAAAAGGAAATATATACAAACGGACTCTACTAACTCTAAAGACATAAACATGTTTGGAATAAATTAACCTTTGATAATAATAAAAAAATCTCCAAAAATTAAATAAATAAATAAAAACCAAACTGTGGGATTAAATTAGTAATAGTCAATAAAAAACAAAAGGCCCAAATAACTTATCTTTGCTTTTGTAAAAAAAAACTAATAAAAAATAAAACAGCCTCCCAATTTCGCGTTTTCGTTGTATGTTTCGATGAAAAGAAAGAGTGCAAGAGCAAAACTGGTTAAAAACTTGACAAAGAGACTATATTATCATTATTTGAAAAAAAAATATTAATAATAACTAATAATCCATAAAAACCCTTTTCTTTTATTCCCTTTTTTCAAATGTTTATTAAAAATGGGGTTGAACCAATTGAAGGTTGCCTACGTATCTCACATCCGATGAGAATCAAACCCCCGTAGTTCGGTAAAAACAACTAAAAAGGAAAACTATTTTAAAAATCGTTAGTATATGTACCAATACCTTTCAAAATTTTATTTAAAAAAAAGGTATTTTATGAAAACTTGGAAGTTTTCTTTTTCTTTACCCTTGTTTAATTCTATCCTAAAGCCGGTCAACAATTGAGTGAACCCTAACAAATAACGTTCCATATAGCACATAGATATGAACATGTTGGTCCGAAAAATTGGTTCCTTTCCGAGACGGGCCCGGACCATAAGCTGAGTCCCGTTAAGTTCAATGCACATGATACAAATAAATCATAACTTACTAGGGATATTCATTGCGTGTGGCTTGTTCTTCTATGTTTTCAAATTCTAAACGAGATGGTATATTGACCTGGCTTACCTAGGTGGACAACCCGAGACGAGGAGCGTCAAGCATCACCAGTAGTATAACAACACTGGCTAGCTAACGGCTCTCCCGCCTAAACATATATGATTAAATCTTTCACAATAGGCTAGTAGGCTAACTGGCTTTATCTTAAGACAAAAGTTTTGTGATGCTGGTAGGCAAACACAACATAACTACCTATCAGAAGACTCAGAGGGGTGCAAGAGAGGGTAAAATTTACATCACAGTTCAAATAAATATTAAAGCGTTAAACAAGCGACAAATAGCACATTTGGCTACCAAATACAGTAATATCCAAAATATGGTAAAAGCCAAACAAGAATTAATATACAAAGCTCGAATTCTTATTAATTGTCCCCAGCAGAGTCGCCACGGCTGTCAGACCTCTTTTTCCCACACAACCCTATTACGAGATTGAGTTAGAAGAGTTTTTCCAATTAAAGTGACGTTTTGATAAGGAATTATTTATTATTTAGAGTCACCACTTGGAATTTAATTTTGGTGTTCCAAGTTACCTTCTTTTTAATCCCTTTTCAAAGGGAAGGTTTGACTCTTAATTTATGGTCTACGAAAATAGAAGATTGAGTAAGAAATTCGGTTGACTGAGGGGAAGGTGTAAGGCACCCCTCGAGACCCGTGGTTCTAGCACAGTCGCTTCTATTGATTAATGTAAGACTTAAATAAATTTTTGGCTATTTTTGTATTTTATTGATTATGGATTATTAATTACCGCTTCACTTAATTTATTATATTTTTATTTATTATTTTGACCAAGATGCGATACGCACACAAGGTACTTCCATGAAATTAAATATTAAACCAAGGTACGAAATGCACACATGGTTATTATCATAATTATTTCAAATTAAAAAGGTATCAAGACGCAGAATGCGCACATGATCCTTTTATTATTTAAGTTTATCAATCCAAGGTTCGGGTATGAACACATGGGTTAAATAGCATATTTAGAATATTTAATTATTTTTATCTCTTTAATATTCAAGATATCTAATAATTGTATATTCTTATAATTTGGTTGATATTTTGGAATTAATATATAATATTTATTTTTCAAAATAAAGAAAAATTCAGCTTTATAGCTTCATTAACTTTGAGTGTAGTTTTTTTACCCACTATTTAGTTTATTAATTTAAATCCATACAACCTAACTACTAATAATTTCAGAGTAATGCAACATCATCAGCAATGTAAAAAAATATTCAAACTAAAAAAATATTTTTTTATTTATTATTAAAAGCAAAAGGTGAATTAAAGCTTTGAAAGAAGCCATGAAAAATTCCGTTAAATTAATCCTACAGACTTGCCTATTGTTAGCGAAAAGCCGAAATCATAACTTTATACTATATTAACAAAATTTTCTAAAGATGGAGGCATGAGGAAGCAACATAGTAGAGTTTCTTAAAATGAAGTAAATAAAAGAAAACCTAAGGGATTCTTTAAATATTTTTCTTATGGTGAATAAATAATATTTATGTCTCCAAAACGAATTAAAATGGTTAACATCGCTCCAAAGCAATTCCGATAAATAATCTGACAAATTAATGAAATTATACTTACCAGAGGAAAGTAAATATATAAAGATAAGAAATAAGATTCCGATTGACTAAGTATAGGCAAATTATCTCAAGGGAAGAAAAATCCAAATCCCAAAAAAAATGCTACCCTAACTCGATTAACATGCCAAAGGAATTGAACGTAAAATTATGGAAAAGAGTAGAATAAAACTAAGATTAAAAGTGAAGAATAGTTTTCACAACAAAAGAATATCAATATAAAAGAGATTGAGTGTTATCTTTTATAAAATTTCACAACAAAAGAATATCAATAGATTTCCAAAGTTGCAATACTAACCTTTTTAGAACTACGAACGCGGAACTGCGAACGAAATCATGAACTCCTATTTCCTTTGTTTCTTTCACGTTTTTTTTTATTTTTTCCTTTTTCTTCCTTTTCTCTCTTTCTGTTCTTCTCGTTTTTCTCTTCCAATGTGCTTTTGTTTGCTTTTTTTTTTTTTACGTTTCTTTCTTTGTTTTCCTTTTGTTCGTTGCTATTTTTTTCTTTCTTTGTTTTCTTTCTTTGTCGCTTTTTCTTCCCTATTCAACGTTTTCCTTTCTTCAGTTGTTTTCTTTCTTGGTTCCTCTTTTGTTTTTTTTTTTTGGTTTTATGTTTTATTCTTTCTTTTATAAAAGGAATGTGGGGAGTAGGTAAAAGAGTTAGAGTTAGAGTTGAAGTGGGAGAAAATGGTTGAGAAGATCATAGTAAGTTGTTAGGATAAGTTTTGTTTAAATCCTTTAAGATATATCCCTTTTTATTATATAATTACTTATTATTATTAGAATAATTATTATTATTACTTATTATTATTATTATTACATAGTATTAATATTATTTTCTTTGACATTTTTCTTTTTTTTCGTTAGTCATTATTATTCTTTTTGGTTAATAACTTTTACTTATTCTTTATTAACGAAAAATTTGAAAGTAAAGTGCATAGTTAAAAATATTAGTTATCTACCTTATACATAAATATTATACACATAAGAAAATTAAATATTTACATTGTCGTTTAAATTATACTAAGAAAAATACTATTGCTTACATTTAAATTCTAATTATATTTATTTAATTTTTCTTTTATTTAAATCTAGGAGTAAAACTTATACTCTAAGAGTGTGAATATATAGTTAGTATATTTTTTTTCTAAAATAAAACTACAAAGAGTAATATAAAATGTTTTAAAAATATAAAGATTAATCGTAAAAGAAATATTTACACTTAACTAGTATAGAATCTGGGTGTAGTAAAAAATTAGGTGTTCACAACTGAGACCTTAGTTCAGGGTCTTTAATAACCCTTAAAAAATCATGTATGTTATCATGTGACAAAATATTGATCCTTAAATCTCTAAAGTGGGAATAAATATTAGAAAGTTCATCATCAGTATTACAATAATGATTCGAGCATTGACCCTTATCACATGACTCTTGCTCTTCACCAGAAGATGAAGTATAACTTTCTTCATGAAGAGCCCTGAGGTCTTCACTTGTAGATGACTCATCTTCCTCAGTTTCAGATATTTCTGGGAAAGAATTTAAAAGAATCTTTGATATGATCATCTAAGTCAAGTTCTTTGATTTTATCCTTGACCTTACAATCCTTAGCAAAGTGGCCAAGTCTTCCATATTTATAACAAGCCCGATGGTTTTTTTATTTAACAAAACCCTTCCTGCCTTTATGAAAAGCCATTCTCCTTTGATTTTTGGCTATGATACCAAAAATTTCACAGTCTCCACTCCGACTGAGTTTCCTAGGAAACTATATTATAAGAACTCTAGCCCTGGCCTAGCTACTGACCTCTAGGTAACCTTAAAGCACGATGCTCCTCATAACCCTTTAAAGCCGATCTGCCTAAACGGGTTTTACTATTACCACCGATTAAGTTGACCTGGCCAAGGTTTATTGTCGATATTAGTAACTGCCTGACTTATATAGTTCTAAACCTATAATCTCATCAGAGTAATATTGTAAACTCTTGGTTACAAAATATGTTTAATAAATAACCTTCGAATACTAAGTTTAACACTTAATTATTTAGCCTATCACTTAGGCTAACAGTGACATAAGTAATGTAGGGAGAGAGATAGAGAGAAAATGCTACCGGAGAAATTCTGTTTTGTGGCCAAGCGACATTTTTTATTTTTATTTCCGAACTTAAATATTATAAAGAGATTTTTACAAGAGAGTGGAGAGAGAAACTATAGAGAAGTTAGAGTATTAGCTTCCGCCTGCCTTCTCCGAACCTTAATTGATCCTTATATAATGGATCGATTCACTACTAAACAAATAGAATTGGCCGACAAAATAATTTACAATGGTGGCCTACAAAGAAAATATGATCTCACATTATTACAAACGGAAAATATACTTTATAAAACTAGATTCGTCCTAATAGAGGAGTCCGTATCTTTATTAAAATCATTTATCTTATTATCCCGATAATTGTTCCATGGGGCCATCAATAATTTAAGCTTTACCTTTTCCTTTTTTTTCTTTTTTCTATGAAGATTATTCATGACTTACTTCAATTTTTCAAGGAAATCCTCTATTTCATGAATATTAACTTCCGTAGCTGAAATAATTTGAGCTTCCCCTGCTGCACATATGTCTTCATCGAAAGTGTTACCCGTAGAAGTCATTGATATCTCATCACTAACTTCTGTTCAGAAATTCTTCCCTAAGTCTTTTTTTATTTCCTTGAAGTATGAAGCGATGATTTCTTTCTTAGATATGTCTCATTTCTTCATTTGAAGACTTTTAGTAATCATCTCAAATGTGCTTATTTTGTCCATTGCAGCATTTGCTCTGTCTAATTTCGCATTGGTTTCTATCTTAGTCTGAATCTGTTGAATTAATTCTTCACCAAATAGTTTGCCTTGGGTGTTTGTTTGGAAAAATTTGGTCCAAAATTTATTACAAAAAATTCTATAAAGGCAAGAAACTCCTTCATGGGTATAACCGGTTTGAACATCCCATTTCATTATCCAGGGAATTGAAAATTCTATAAAAAAATGCATCGATGCAAAACCATCGTAAAATATATTATCTTTTTGTAATGAAATAATTCTGGGAGATATGTCTACCCACTAAGTATATAAACTCTTAAATAAAGGAGGAAGTATTTCGAATAATTGACCATATAATTTTTAGCATTTAAAAAATAAATATGGAATATGATGATTGTCTATATTGGAGCACAATATAATAAACCATGAGTGTCCCCTATTAGGATTCTCATAAAGCAAAGTTTTATTAATACATTCTATATAGTCCAAATAATTGAATTTCACTAAGATTTTCTAATCAGGATGAGTGTATTCTCGATCCTTTGGGGTACTCATTCCCCATTCCTATCATTCTATTGATAAGAATGATCATACCTTTTTCGATGTTATGACCCAAAAATCTAACATAAGTTTGAAAAATCATTATTTTTTGTTTTGATATAACCAAACCATTTTGAATAATAATATTATTAAATAAATCTAAATGTATAAAATGAGATTCTATATATATTTTGAAAATATTAGAATATCATCAATATAAATAATTATGAAATGTATATAAGGAAGAAAGACATCATTCATAATTTTTTGAAATTCAGAGGGAGCATTTTTCAAACCAAAAGGCATAACATTTTATTCGTATTGGACCATTGGCACAATAAAAGCAGTTTTATATCTATCCAATTCAGATATCTGTATTTGCCAATAACCTAATTTTAATCAAATTTAAATATAACAACATTATATAGTCTATCAAGCAAATCCTTTTTATTGGGAAGAGGATATCTAACCCATTTCAAAACCTTATTGAGAGGTTTATAGTATATAACTAATCTGGGAACTCCTCACTCATGTTCGACATGCTTGTTTACACAAAAAACAGTACAAGACCATTTAGACTTTGAGGTACACACATATAATTTTGTATTATTTCTTAAAACATAGATTATCATTTATATGAGCTTAATTATACTAACGCACAAAAAAATTGATCTTTTTAGTCGATCTTTAAACAATAATATAATATGATATATAAAAATGTAAAATTAAAAAGAAGCAAGAAGATCTATTAGAAACTTATTAGTTGAACGTTCCAGAAAAATGGGTAAAATTATCCTTTGTGTTCGAGAGATTGGTCTAAAATAGTCCTTTAAATATTCATTTAGGCAATTTTAGTTATTTAACTTCCCAAAATTCGGATCTTCGTCATGGCGCCTATCGTGAAACAAGGCCAGCCTCAACTTAACAACCCAACACAACAACAATCGGTTTGACAACATAAATGGATGCAATTAACATTTAAAGGAAACTGTTTGAAACATAAGAAAACCCAATATATGGTGCAATCTAGCCCAAAATCGAGGTGCCACTATGTACATGAGCTCCTAGATTAAAATTCAGTCAACAACGTTGTCTAGAGAAATAAACTAAAAATATAACAAAATATAAAGAAGAAGAGTCAAGGCCCGAGAACACTATACAACTACCTCGATAGTCTCCAATCTCTTGAACCCCAATCATCAACCGCCAGAGCAACTGGTATTGCTTGGATCTGCACACGAGGTTCAGGGAGTAACGTGAGTGCACCAACTCAGTAGGTAATAAGTCTAAACTTTGGACTGAAAGGTAGTGACGAACTCAACCTCAACAGGTATAACAGAAATTAATGCGCAGAAATGTAGGCATGCTTTCAAGTCAAATATACAACTCAAAAAAATAAAGTAAATACAAATCTGAACAGTGTAAGGCATACAACTCAACTATCTCTATGCGCCAATGCACAGACCTTATGAAATGCACCATGTGCTCCCACTCTCAAGTACTCAATTATTCGGTACTATATATGGCCATCCGGCCTAGAAAAATTTATCCCAGAACATATATAACACTGACTGTAAGTCACGCAGTACCGAGGAAAAAGGGAAATCTAACCCTGTGGAGAAACCCATCTCCAAGTATCAGTTGTTTGGAAAAATCAATTCATCCCTTAATAATATCATCCGCACTCACTAGGGGTGTGCAATAAACTCTGGAGGGGCTCCTACAGCCCGAGCTCTATTATAATCATCAAAATAATAGGTGCGGCGTGCAGCCCGAACCCATAACTATCACTTATAATAAGGCTCTCGGCCTCAATCAGTCATCAATCTCTATACTCTCACCCACGCGCTCACAATGTCATGAAAACAAACATAGAACAATAATACGATGAATCAATAACTAATTAAGATTGCGATATAATATAAAAATGCATGAATATGACTGAGTACGAAATATATATAAAACTAATGAGATAACAGCAAGAAATGACCACTAAGGGTCCCCAACAAAACTAGCATAAAGCCTAAGCATGATATCTAGCATGATTTACAGCATAAATATATTATCACATGATGAAATCATGGATATCAACAGGATAGATTCACTATACGGTGCCATAGAATCACCCATGTCACAATTATTGCAGGGCACGCCCGCACGCCCGTCACTTGGCATGTGCGTCACCTCAATTCCAATCACATCACACATAATTTAGGGTTTAGAACCTTCAGAACCAAGTTTGGAAGTGTTACATACCTTAAGCCTAGCAAAATCCTACTCCACAATCCCTTTGCCTCCTTAATTGGCCTCCAAATGTCTCGAATCTGGCCACAAGAAATACAATACAAACTATAGGATAAAGGGATCAATTCCACAAGAAAAATACCATATTATAGCCAAAAATCCGAAATCAACTCAAACCCGGCCCCAGGATCCATGTCTCCAAATCTGACAGAAGTCACAAAACCCAAAAGCCCATTCACTTATGAGTTTAACCGTACCAAATTTACTCAAATTTGACAACAAAATCCCATTCAAAACCTCAAAATTCCTTCTCAAGAACACTTCAACTTTGTCCCCAAATTTCACCTCAAATCACAATTTGGATGATATAATCAAAGATATAACCATGGCATTTTTAAAAAAAAAACAAAGCAAGAAATACTTAGCCCAATCAACTCACGGAAAATCCCTTCAAGAATTGCACAAATCCGTAATCTCTAGCTCAAAATATAAAAAATAATCTTAAACCCTTGATTTTAAATCTAACACTGCCTTCCCAGATTTCCTTCTTCATGAACGCGACCGTCCTCTCGCGTTCGCGTAGACCAACTTGACTGCCGCTCTATTTTACTTTTTTCAAAAAGCGACAACTGCTTCACGAATGCGAAGCTTGACCAGATCAACCCTTCGCAAACGTGACTATCACCTCGTGGGTGCGTAGAACAAAAGGCTGGGTGTCCCTAAGTACCACTCCCCTCTTTGCAAACGCGACCTTACTCCCTTGTTCGCGATTCACACATAGACAACACCTTCACATCTGAGAAATGATGAAATCGGCGTATGTTATTTATGACAATGATGAATGATGCATAAATCTTTGAATATCTGAGTAATTCTCGGATCTAGTAAAAAAGTGTGAACAAGAATCTTAGTGAAAAGTTTATTTTTGTTGGCTTGTAATAAGACTAGATTCTCTCTTTAATGTCAAAATCTATTTTGCAACTGAATCTCATATCCCTTATCTTTGTATCTCTTTCTATTTATAGGAAACATGTTACGAAAAATCATAATAGTACAATTACAGAGAATATTCACTAGAATATTCTCTTTAATGTCCTATCTTGAAACTAGTTATTACAACTATGTTAAGGATATTCGACCTTGACCTTGATATTTGATTCCTCAACTTCAGCCTCTGGTGACTCTTCGACAACGACCTTCGTATTTAAATAGATCAGTTCGACATATGGCTTCCTCAGAATGTAATACTAATTCCATTTCCACTTAAAAGATTCTAGAAATAGGTTTTGACCCATACAATTAGTCCCTTCACTTATTGAGTCAGCCTTTGAGGGCAGATTCGATGAGCAGATTATGTTATTAGTGGTCGAGCTAACCAGACAAACTAGATGGGTCGTAGTTGTTGTTGCGAGCAGGAAACATGGCCTTTTGTGGGCGGCGCATTTCAAATGCTTCGAATTTCCTACGTGAATCACTGGAGTTTTGTTGTCCACGGGTTGGGATGACCTCATGAAGTCATGTGACATTATGACACGTATTCTCGATGAGTCGCTCCATTTTGCGTGTGACCTTTGATTAGACCTACAGTTTCGGTTCCTGTTGCAATTATGATGAATCGTTTTTTGTCTTGGTGCCATGAATTTTATCTGTGGAGATCCTTGAACCTGATTTTATAGTTTAAACCTTCCAATGTTTCAAAGCACCATTCATCTCAGACTTTTTGCTTTGCTTCATTGACCTGTGTTGTTCTTCTTTCCCTCTTGTTTGTTACTCTCCTCCACTATGTTAAACCATGTCTAACGTTTCTAGTGATGTTGGTAAGGGGAGTTGTGTTTCTCCATTGACAATGATGTTCCCCTCCTATGGGGAGAGCGTTCCCCTCACCATTGAGGTTGAAAGCTTCCCCCCGGTGAAGGAAATAATGCCACGCAACCCTGACTCCAAATCCTATTTCACAAAATCACTAGAGGTCGTGCTTGGAGCTTTTCGATTAGTGATGGTAGTGAAGGAGTTAGCGGAGCTCGAGGACAAATACAGCCTTCCCAATCATATCGAGTTGATCCCAGCCAAAAAGGGACACTGTACAGGTCCACCGTCTTCGGTAGTGCACTATTTATTCCTACCCCTTCCAAGTTAATTATTCTTTCCATACCCTTCCGCTGGTGGAGGAGTTCAGTCTCCACTATGACATTTGTCCTACTCAGCTCATGCTGTAAGTTTATAAAGTTATAAATATTCTCACTAATGTTTCCGAGATGGCCAGGGTCGAATTGACACTATGACCCTTAAAACATTTATTCGCCCCAAGTTTTTACCAGGGAACAATGGTGAACGCTCACTGCTGAGGGGGCAAATGCATGGTGGTATAGATGGACGAAAAGGCCGATTGTCAATTTTGGTTTAACTTCATTTTTTTCAGAATCGAGGACGTTATGGCCAACATCAACAGCTTTCTTGAGTCTTGGAATAAAACTTATAATGTAACGACCCAGATTTTGCACCCTCGGGGGTCATAATGGCGCATACTAATGGGAGCTAGGCAAGCAAAATTCAATCACTTTTCCTCAACCACATAATCCTTTATAATAATTAGCAACAATAAGATAAAAGCAACTGATTTAACTAAACAAGCGAAAGACTTAATTTTAATGCAAAATGAATAACAACGGGGAAGTTCAACATATTCTCTACCAAAAATCTAGTGTCAAATAACTCACGAACTACTAGGAGTGCTAAATACAATTGTCGGAAAGAAAATACAACTGTTTCTCTCGAATACAAAGAGATAACCGACAAAAATAAAGATAGAGGAGACGTCGGGCTGCGAACGCCTGCAGGACTACCTCGGTGCCTCGCTGGACTGAAGGATGGCTCCCTTCCTAATATTGTTTGTCAAATGCTGTCCAACACCTGGACTTTGGCAAAATAGCATAGGGTGTAGCATCAACACAACCGGCCCCATGTGCTGGTAAGAATCTGGCCTAACCCTGGCGAGGTAGTGACGAAGCTAGGACCGGACTCAAAATAAACCTGTACAGATATACATATACAAACATAAAGAGCAAAATCACAGATAAACATCTAAAACAATGGACGAGAACATGCTTTAGGGGCAAAGGATAGAAACAAAATATCACATATATCAAGATTAATATCTGAAGTTAAGCTTCTACCACGAAATAAGGAAATAATACATCTTTCATACTCAGCACATGTTGTTGCAGGTGTGTAACCCGATCCCATTTCTTATAACTCGTGGTAGGCATACCACCCACTCCTATTTTATAATATCTTATTGTAGGCGTATCACCCGTTCTCATTTCAATATCTTGTGGTAGGCGTACCACCTGATCCTGTTTCAACATCTTGTGGTAGGCGTACCACCCGCTCCCATTTCAATAAATATCTTGTGGTAGGCGTAGCACCCGATCCAATTCAATATCTTATGGTAGGAATACCAACCGATCCTATTTCAATCAATTTCTTGTGGTAGGCGTACCACCCGATGCCATTTCAATATCTTGTGGTAGACGTACCACATACTCCTATTTCAATCAATATCTCTTCGTGGGCATACCACCAGATCCCATTTTAATATCATGTGGTAGGCATACCACCCGATCCCATTTCAATATCTTGTGGTAGGCGTACCACCCGCTTCCATTTGAATATCTTGTGGTAGGTGTACCATCCGATTCCATTTCTTCCAACACAATATACAATATGATATCAGTGAGGGAACAAAGCAAAATAATAACTTTCCTCCAAGGAAACAATAATATCATAATCAAACGTCCCGGTAAGGAAACAAGATATTTCAAAATATTCCGGTAGGGGAGAAATAGCTATAACAAAACATGTTATAGCACTAACTACCTTAGCTATATCAAAACAAATTACAATACCCAATTACCTCTGCAAAATCTAAACTTGTTATAACACCAAACTACCTCAGCTACACCCTAACCCATCACCACATCTAATTACTTCAGATACAACTAAACTTATTACATCACCTAGCATAATGAATCATCAACCAAAGCATATGTAATATTAACTAAGAATATAACGCAAGAGAACCCTAACTTAGCAACAGAATGGAAAGGGGTAATATAATGATTTCTTCTATTTTTCACTTTTACTACACAATTCACTCACAACCCATGACAATGCTCTAGTGTTTTAATTATCACTTATACTTTCACAGTTTGTTATACAACTGGAGCCCTCGCTCTTCAATGTTCATAAGTGACAATTTTTTCAACAACTTTACACAACAAATAGGAATCATCATTAAGGCATGAGAGATATAAAGAAATCATGGTATTCGCGATTTAAAGACTCACGATCATGCTCGACACCAAAAAATAGATACTCATCACCATGCCCATACATCGTACTAAACAATAAACAAATAGCAAATACGACGCAATTCCTTACCCCGAATGCTAAGGTTAGACCGAACACTTACCTCGATGCTTTGAATTCAACTCAAGCCTCAATTACGGCTTTATCCCTCGATTCTACAACAAATTTTCTCGAATCTAGTCATAAGTTACTTAATTACATTAATAAATTCTATATGAATCAATTTGAATGGATAAAAATGAATTTCCCAAAGCTTTTCCCAAAAAGTCCAAAAACGCCCCAGGCCCACGTGGTCAAAACCCAAGGTTTGAAAGAAAACTCGAGTGCCCATTTCCCCACGAACCCAAATATATAATTTCTTTTGAAATCGGATCTCAAATTGAGGTCCAAATCCATAATTTTAGAAAAACCTAGGTTCTTCCCAAAATCACCATTTTTTACCCATGGAAATCCTTGAGTTTAAGTTGAAAACATGTTAAATGATGATAAAGACTACAAAAATGAGTAAAAACGGATTTACCAATGATTTTGAAGAAATATTATTCTTGGAAAATCGCCTAAGTGTGTTTGGGTCTTGACAGATTGAAGAAAATGGTGAAAAATTCGACTAAAGTATGAAAAATGCAGGTCTTACATGCGGGAAATGCGAATGGGGGTTCGCAATTGCAAACCACGACCCTGCTAACTTGGGAATTGCAAGAAAATAGTTCGCATTTGCAAACCCTTTCAAAAAATCCCAAGTTCGCATTTGCAACTTTCCCCTACTCGAGTTTGCGAACGAGTAGATCGCATTTGCGATCAGGCAATTGAATTCCTAGTCTTGTATTTGCGATGAACGGCTAGCATTTGAGAGCTTGCATTTGCGAGACCTTCTTTGCAAATGCGAAGATACCAGAACTGAAATACAAAGATACAAAATGCACTGACGGCCTATTCAAAACTCACCCGAGCCCTCAAGGCTCCAAACCAAACAAACACACAACCTCAAAAACATCCTGCGGACTTATTAATGTGACCACATCGCCAAAGTAACACCATATGCATCGAATCAATCCTCAAAGCTCATGATTCCTTCCAAGTTTTATTAAATATAAAATTTTTCATTTTAAGTCCGAAACCCGTCAAACGACGTGCGTTTTCAACAAAACTTTAGAGAAAGTGCTTAAATCATATATAAGAGTTGTACCGGGTGCCGGAACCAAAATATGGGCCCGATGCCATAGTTATCTAATAAAATTTCATTTCCAATTTCCATACTTATTTCCAACAACATTTTATGCAAAAATTCATTTATCTGGCTTGGGACCTCGAGATTCGATTATGGGCATACTCCCAAGTCCCATATTTTCCTAAGGGCCCTATATGACCATCAAATCACGGGTCTGGGTCCGTTTACCCAAAATATTGACCAAAGTCCAATTTAATCATTTTAATATAAAAATTTAGCATTTTTCTCATATAATTTATATTTAAGATTTTCGGATACGCGCCCAGACAGCACACGCAATTCGAGGCAAACCTAAATGAGGTTTTCAAGGCCTCAGAGGCATAATGAATAAAGAAATAGGTGATGAACCTTTGAGTCGTCACATTCTCCACCTTTAAAATAATTGTTCGTCCTCGAACGGACAAAAGAAAGAAGTACTTGAGTGGGGAAATAGATGGGGGTAACAGCTCCGCATATTAGACTCGGACTACCAATTTAATGCCTCGGGAGGCTGACCTCTCCACTGAACGCGCACGCAAGGAAACTATTGGATCTAAACTTACAAACCCGCCGGTCTAGAATAACCACCGGCTCCTCCTCATAAGATAGATCCTTGTCCAACTGGACAATGCTGAAATCTAACATGTGAGCTCGATCACCGTGATAGCTCTGAAGCAAGGATAGATGAAACATTCGATGCACGACTGATAAGCTAGGAGGCAATGCAAGTCTATAAGCCACCTCTCCCACTCGATCAAGAATCTGAAACGGACCAATGAACCTAGGGCTAAGCTTGCCTTTCTTCCCAAATCTCATCACGCCCTTCAAAGGCGACACTCGGAGAAATACCTGCTTACCAACCATGAAAGCTACACCTCGAACATTATAATCTGCATAGAACTTTTACGTGGACTTAGCTATACGAAGCCTATGCTTAATGATCTGAACCTTTTAAAGCCTCCTAAACCAAATCCGTACCCAACAACCGAGCCTCTAGATATCGACATCGCCTACCATATAAAGCCTTATAAGGGGCCATCTGGATGCTCGACTGGTAGCTGTTGTTGTAGGCAACTCTACTAAATGGAAGAACTGGTCCCACAAGCCTCCAAAATCAATGACAAAAGCTCGGAGCATATCCTCTAAGATCTTAATAGACCGCTCGGACTGATCGTCCATCTGGGGATGAAATATTGTACTAAACTCCACCTCAGTGCCCAACTCTCAATGAACTGCTTTCTAGAAACGTGAGGTAAACTGCGTACCCCTATCCAAAATGATAGATATCGTTACCCCATAAAGAAGAACAATATCCTGGATATAAATCTCAGCTAACCTTTTGGATGGATAGGAGGCTGCAACAGGAATGAAATGCGCTGACTTGGCCTGCCTATCAACAATGACCCAAACTACATCGAACTTCTTCCGGGTCAACGGAAGTCTGGTAACGAAATCCATGGTAACCTCTCCCACTTCCATCCGAGAAGCTCAATCATCTGAAACAATCCTCCAGAACTATAGTGTTCATACTTAACCTGTTGACAATTCAAACATCAAGCCACATACGCAACAATATCTTTCTTAATTCTATGCCACTAATAATATTACCTCAGGCCCTGATACATCTTCGCAGTGCCCAAATTAATAGAATACCAAGAACAATAGGCCTTCGCTAAGACCAACTCTGGAATCCCATGAACATTAGGGACGCAAACTCGCCCCTACAATCTCAAAACACCAGCATCGCCTAAGGTCACCTGCTTGGCACCTCCACTCTGCACCGTGTTTCTAAGGACAAACAAACAGGGATCATAAAACTGTCGATCATAGATACACTTAAATAATGAAGAACGAGGGACCGTGCCAGCTAATACTCGGATAGGCTTAGAAATATCCACCTTCACAAGTCGATTCGCAAAGGCCTGAACAACCAAAGCAAGTGGTCTCTATGCGACCGCGATATAAGATAGACTGCCCATGCTGGCTGACTTCATACTCAACGTATCGGCCACCACGTTGGCCTTCACAAGGTGATACAAATAGTAAGATCATAATCTTTCAACAACTCCAACCTCTTCCTCTACTTCAAATTGAACTCTTTTTTCTAGAATAAATACTGAAGGCTCTTCTGTTAAGTGTACACCTCACACAACACGTGGTACAAATAATGCCTCGAAATCTTCAATGTATGAACAATGGCTGCCAATTCAAGATCATGAATCGGATAATTCTTCTACCGAATCATCAACTGCCTTGAAGCATAGGAAATGACCTTGCCATCCTACATCAACACTTCACCAAGCCTAATGCGGGAAGAATCACAATAGACTGTATAAGGTCCTGAACCTTTGGGCAAAACCAACACCGGTGTTGTAGTTAAAGTGGTCTTGAGCTTTTGAAAGCTTGCCTCACTCTCCTCCGATTGTATGAACTGGGCAACCTTCTAGGTCAACCTGGTCATCTGGGCTGTAATTGATGAAAACCCCCCCACGAACCGATGATAGTAGCCTGCCAACCCCAAGAAACTTCGAATCTGTGTAGCTAATGCTGGTCTAGGCCAATTATTGACTACCTCAATCTTTTTTGGGTCCACCTGAATACCCTATGCTGATACAATATGACCAAGAAATGCTTTTGAGCTCTACTAGAATTCCCACTTCGAGAACTTAGTATATAACTGGGCATCCCTCAAAGTCTGAAGAAGCACTCTGAGGTGCTGCTCGTGCTCCTCCTAGTTGAGAGAGTATATCAATATATCATCAATAAAGACTATGACTAACAAGTCCAACTAAGGTCTGATCATTCCATTCATCAACTCCATAAACGTTGTTGGGGAATTGGTCAACCCAAATGACATGACCAAGAACTAATGAGCCCATACCGCGTACGAAAAGTTGTCATAGGGACATCAGATGCCCTAATCCTCAATTGATTGTAGCCAAATCGCAAATCAATCTTGGAAAATACCATGTCACCTTGAATATGATCGAACAAATCATCAATCATCGGCAGTGGATACTTATTCTTGATCGTTACCTTGTTCAATTGCCTGTAATCAATACATATTCTCATTGACCCATCCTTCTTCTTGACGAACAACACCGGTGAACCCCAAGGTGATGCACTAGGTCTACTGAAACCTTTCTCCAACAAGTCCTGCAACTTATTCTTTAATTCTTTCAACTCCGACGGGACCATACGATACGGCGGGAAAGAAATGGGTTGGGTTCCCGGAGCCAGATTAATGTTGAAATCAACATCCCTATCGGGTGGCTTCCCTAGAAGGTGTAAAAGAAAGACCTTAGGAAACTCATGAACCACAGGTACAAAATCAATAGAAGGAACCTCAAAACTTGAATCTTAAACATGGGCTAAATAAACCAAACACCCCTTCGCGACCATACACAAAGCCTTCACATACAATATAACACTATGGGCAGAATGACCTGGAGTCCCTCTCCACTCTAAACGAGGCATACCCGTTAAAGCTACAGATATAATCTTGGTATGGTAGTCCAAGATAGCGTGATAGGGTGATAACTAGTCCATCCCCAATATGACGTCGAAATCAACCATATCCAGAAGAAGCAAATGTACAGGAGTCTCAAGACCTCCAATAACAATTATACTTGAACAATGGACACGATCCACCATAATGGGATCACCCACCAGGGTAGACACATAAACAGGGGCACCCAACCAATTATTAGGCATGACTAGATACGGTGCAAAATAAAAATGAAGCTCCTATACCACAAACCAGAAAAGTACCTGCATCTCAACTTCTAATACTTGCATCTCCACCTCTTATACTCGCATCTCCATATCTAGAATCTATTATTCCACCTCTATTACCTCTCTTTGAGTGCTGTGCGAAACTCCTCCTAAAATAATTGCCTAAGCTAAGCTAAAGTCAAAGCTGAGGACCTATTTGGTATAGCCACTATATAATCCCTCCAGCCGGTCTTGAAAGATCTAGATAAGCGAAAAGTAGCAAAATCAACCCAATTGGTCTCGACATTCCTGAGAACCTCATGAAACCTATCTAGATATCCTCGAGAATCCTCAGAAGATGCACAACAATAAGAAATACTGAAGAGCTTGGCGGAACCTATCCAACCTTCGCAAACCCTCTGAGGGCGTAACTAAGCTATCACTGGTTTGTTCTGTTGCTCGATTGAAGAAGTGGTACATGACCTCACATTCGCGAAAGATAATAGTGGAGGTTTTAACTTAGAATTGACAAACAAAACCGCACGACAAGAAAGAATAAGTATGAAATTTGTCCTAACTTTGTAGCAATCCATAATACTTAACTAAGTTTGTTCGTGAGTTGTGACACCTATGTAACCTGGTGCTCGGATACCGATTTGTCACGATTTTAATTTCCCGCACCCGGGAGTCATGATGGCACCTACTAATGGGAGCTAGGAAAGCCAAATTCAATTAATGTTTCTCAACCACATATTACTTTCTAATAATTATCAACAATAAGATAAAAGCAACAGATTTAACTAAATAAGCAGAAGACTTAATATTAATGCAAACCGAATAAATACGAGAAGTTCAACATAGTCTCTACCTAAATCTGGTGCCACATAACTCATGAAATACTAGGAGTGCTAAATTCAATAGTCAGATAGAAAATATAATTGTTTGTCTCGAATACAAAGATATAACAGACTAAAATAAGGACAGAGGAGACGTTGCTCCTGCAGACACCTGCAGGGCTACCTCAGTGTCTCGCTGGACTGAAGGATGGCTCCCAATCTAATATTGTTTCTCAAATGCTACTCTAGCACCTAGATCTATTAAAAATAGCATAGAGTGTAGCATCAGCACAACCGACCCTATGTGCTGGTAAGTATCTGGCATAACCCTGGCGAGGTAGTGACGAGGCTAGGATCACACTCCAAATAAACTTGTACAGATATACATATACAAACATACGGAGAAACAACATAAATAAACATCTAGAACTAGGGAAGGTAACATGATTTAGGGGCAACATATAGAAACAAACTATCAAAGATAAAAAGATAAATATCTACAATTAAGCTTCTAACACGGAATAAGGAAATAAGACATCTTTCATATGCTACTCATCTTGTTACAAGTGTGCAACCCGATCCCATTTCTCATATCTCGTGGTATCCGTACTACCCGCTCCTATTTATTAATATGTGGTAGGCGTTACCACCCGCTCCCATTTCAATATCTTGTGGTAGGCGTACAACCCGATCCCATTTCATTATCTTGTGGTAAGCGTACCACCCACTCCAATTTCAATTCATATCTTGCATTAGGCATACCAGCCGATCCCATTTTAATATCTTGTTGTAGGCGTACCACCCGATACCATTCCAATAAATATCTTGTGGTTGGCGTACCACCCGATCCCATTTCAATATCTTTTGGTACGCATACTACCCGCTCCCATTTCAATAAATATCTTATGGTAGGTGTACCACCTGATACCATTTCAATATCTTGTGGTAGGCCTACAACCCGATCCCGTTTTAATATCTTGTGGTAGGCGTACCACCTGATCCCATTTAAATATCTTTTGCTAGGTGTACCACACGCTCCCATTTTAATATCTTGTGGTAAGTTTATCAAACGATCCCATTTCTTCCAACACAATATACGATATAATCCTGGTAAGGAACAAAGAAAAATAATAACTTCCCGGCAAGGCAAACGGTAATATCTAAATCAAACGTCCCAGTAAGGAAACAAGGTATTTCAAAATTTCCCGGTAGGGGAGAAACAACTACAACAAAACTTGTTACAACACCTAACTACCTCAGCTATATTTTAATTAGTTACAACACCCAACTACCTCAACTAAATCTAAACCTGTTATAACACCGAACTAGCTCAGTTATGCCCAAACTCATCACCACATCAAACTACTTCAGCTACAACTAATCTTATTACATCACCTACCACAATGAATCATCAACCTATGCATTTGTAATATTAACTAAGAACAAAATGCAAAAGAACCATAAGTCAACAATAGACCGACAAGGGGGCAATATAATGATCTCTTCTCTTTCTCATTTTTACATCACAGTTCACTTCACGACCCGAGCCCATGCTCTAGAGTTTTAACTATCACTTATACATTCACACTTTGTTATACAACTGGAGCCCTCGCTCTTCAATGTTCAGAAGTCACAATTCTTTCAACAACTTTACACAACAAATAGGAATCATCAATAAGGCATGAGAGATACAACAAAATCAAGATATTCACAATTTATAGACTCACGGTCATGCTCGACACCAACGTATAGATACTCGTCACAATGCGTATACGCCGTACTCAACAATAGCTAAATAGCAAATAATATAAAATTCCTAATCCCTCAAGCTAAGGTTAGACCAAATAATTACCTTAGTGCTTTGGATTCAACTCAAGCCTCAAATACGGCTTTACCTCCCGATTCCACTACCAATCCACTCGAATATAGTCACAAGTTACATAATTACATCAATAAATGCTAAATAAATCAATTTGAATGCATAGAAACGAATTTCCCAAAGCTTTTCCCAATATGTCCATTAACGCCCTCGGGCCCATGTGGTCAAAACCAGAGGTGCGAACCAAAATCCGAGTACCCATTCCAACATGAACCCAAATATATAATTGTTTTGAAATCGGACCTCAAATTGAGGTCCAAATTCCCAATTTTAGAAAAACCTAGGTTCTTCCCAAAATCCCCAATTTTTACCATGGAAATCCTAGAGTTTAAGTTGAAAACCTGTTAAATGATGTTAAAGATTGAACGAAATAAGTAAAGACCAACTTACAAATGATTTTGAAGAAATCTTGCTCTTGGAAAATCGCCTAAGTGTGTTTGGGTTTTGAAAGAATGAAGAAAATGGTGAAAATTTTGACTGAAAAATGTAGGTCTCAGATGTGGGAGATGCGAACAGGGGTTCACAATTACAAACCCTGACCTGTCTAACTTGGGAATTACAACAAAATAGTTCGCATTTGCGAACCCTTTCAAAAAAAAATCACATGATTGCATTTGCAACCAGATATGTCGCATTTGTGACTTGCCCCTACACACGTTTGCGAACGACTAGATCGCATTTGCAATCAGGCGGTCGAATCTCAAATCTCGCATTTTTGATGCATGGCTCGCCTTTGCAAGCTCGCATTTGCGAGACCTTCTTTGCAAATGCGAAGATACCAGAACTGAAATGCATACAAAGATGCAAAATGCACTCGCGGCCTATCCAAAACTCACCCGAGCCCTTGGAGGTCAAAACCAAACATACACATAACCTCAAAAACATCATGCGTACTTATTCGTGCGATGACATCGCCACAATAACATCTTATGCATCGAATTAATCCTATAAGCTCGTGATTCCTTCCAAATTTTCATAAACATGGAATTTCTATTTTAAGTCCGAAACGCATCAAACGACGACCATTTTCAACCAAACTTTATAGAAAGTGCTTAGATCATATATAAGACTTGTATCAGGTGCCAGAACCAAGATACAGGCCTAATACCATAGTCTTTTAATAAAACTTCATTTCCAATATCCATAGTTATTTCCAGAAAAAAAATTTACGCAAAAATTCATTTCTTGTGCTTGGATCTCGGAATTCAATTCCTGGCATACTCCCATTCGTATTCGTGATGGGACCTTTCATGGGACAAGGCAAGCAAACTAAATCCAATTCACCCTTTTTAACAATTAAACAATTCATAAGCAGTCTAAATATGATTTAATAATAATAATAATTAGAGGCAGTACAACCCAACACAGCCCAAAACCGGAGCGTCACAAGTCACGAACATCTATTAGAGTGTGAATACAGTTCTACAAGGTCCAAACATATAAGAAACAAGAGATATGAAATAAAGAGAGAGGAAACGGTGCTACGAATGCTGCCAGTCACCTCGCTAAACTCCAATAGCTCTAACTAAAATCTGCCAAAATTTGCTTACCGATGAATAAATAACTGCATCTACACACGAGGTGCAAGGAGTAGAGTGAGTACTCCAACTCAGTTAGTAATAAGGGTAAATAATAAATGACCAGTAGGAAAACACGTAAGGCAAATCATCATGCTAATATAGTACCAGTGTAAAACCCTTTGAGAAAAATAATGAAGTTGTAAAATCTCAAAAAAATGCCTTAGCTCAGTTTAAACCTCTTTTGAAGATGACTTTTTCGAACAGTTATGCAAACTATAGCAAGACAACTAGTGCAGATAAGCGCGAAAATCTGCCCCTCGAGCGCAACACTCACTCAGCAGAATATGCCAGGCAATCAGGTAGATATTACCCGAAACATCACAACTACTGATAATGGCACATAATTAAACAAGTAAACAAATAAAGAAGTACCGATACCGCTGCAGCGTGCAGCCCGAACCACATACTGCTGCAGCGTGCAGCACGATCCATTTATCGTCAATGGCACTCAGTAGGGGTCTGCATACTCCGGGAGGCGCCCCTTATGGCCCAAGCGCAATATCAAGTCATCTTCTGGCATCAAATCAAGGCCCTCAGCCTCATATATGTATTAGTATCTCACTACTGCACTATGCAGTCCGATCCAACTGTATCCTCACAACACAAGCCTTCGGCTTACTTAGTCAAAAATCAGATAAGCCCCTTAGGCAACAGTAAAACATGATGCTCAGCCCAAAACATTGTTGGAAATCTAGTTTCAAGTGTTAAAGCAAAGTGAAGGTGGCTGAGTTTTGTAAATAATGGAAAATACATGACTGAGTTCATGTATAAAATCAAAACAGTGGGGAAATATCAACAAATCATCCTCGGATGGGTTCAAATATCTGGCGCGAAGCCGAAATATGGCAATCAGTCCAAATCATGATGATAACAAATAACGTTCAGTCAAATACACAGTTAAAATCACCAGTCGGGACGGACCAAGTCACAATTCCCAAAGGTGCTACACACCACGCTCACTATCCATCGTGCAACGCACATCAATATAGCACTACAATGTGTAATTCCGGGGTTTCAAACCCTCAGAATATCATATACAATCATTACTCACCTCTATCTGGTCTAAACTCTAGCCCATGTGCCTTTGCGTCTCGAATCGGCCTCCGGATGCTCAAAATCTAGCCGAAATCAATGCCAACCGATCAAAATATGTTAAGGAAACAACGCCCACTTGAAATTAATCAAATTACAACAAAATTCCGGAAATTGGTAAAACCCAACCCCGAGCCCACATTTTTAGATTTAACAAAAATTCAAAATACTAGAATCCTTATACACTCACAAGTCTAACCATGCGAAAATTATCCAATTCCGTCAACATTTGGTCCTTCAAACAATCATTTTATAATTTTCAAAGATTCAACAAATTTCTTCCCAAATTCTATCTGGAATCGCGAATTAAATGATGAATTCAAAGGCACTTTAGCCAAATCTATATTAGAGTCACTTACCCCGATGAATTGCTTTAAAAACCTCAGAAAAATTGCCAATATCAAATAAAACGAAAAACCTCATATTTATAGAGTAACCCCCAGATTTCCACCTCCGCGGGCTGCACAAAACCGGTGTGGTCTATGCAAAAATGACCGCGACCGCAAGGTGTTCTCTGCAATGAAAGGCTTTAGTATTTTCGGCAAAGATTTCGCTACATATGTCCAAATGCTATTATATTATGTTTCTGAAAACTAGATTCAAATAGCTACAACTTATATTTTTGAATCATCTCAAAATTCCTTATGTATCAAAAGATATGAGCTTCCGAAGTTGGATCAGTGGCCCATCTCTTTCACTCCCATCGCGGTCAGCGAAAATATGACCGCAGACCGCGGTTGTGTTCAGAGATACGATCCTCCTGGCCCCCAACAACTATATTTTAGCCTAAAGGCACCCCAGGACCTATCCGGAACTCACCCAAGGCCCTCGAGACCTCAACTAAACATACCAACATAATCTATATCAATAGTCAAACTTGTTCAAATCATCAAAACACCTCAAACAACATCAAATTACTCAAAACTCATCGAATTCATTCCTAAGTTTTCAAAAACTTCCGAAATACACATTTGATTAAAAGTCTAACCAAACGACGTGTGAATAACCTAAAATTTAGCACACACACCCCAAATGGCATAACGAAGCTACTGAAACTCTCGGAATTTAGTTCTGACCTCTATACCAAAATCTGACAAATCAATCGGAATTCGCCAAAATACTAACTTCGCCAATTCAAGCCAAATCCTTCCACGGACTTCCAAAATGCATTCTGGGCGCGCTCCTAAGTTACAAAAACACCCAACAAAGATAACCAAATCATAAAAATTCTGATCCGTGCTCATATACAAATAAGTTAACTCTTGGTTAAACCTTTCAAATTTAAAGCTTTAATCTGAGCCTATTTCTTTCAAATTCATTCCAAATTTCCTGAAAACCAAAACGAACGATCTACATCAGATTTAGTACAATACACGGGGAAATTCATGCCCGATAACTGGCGATCAAAGTGCAACAGCTCTATTCGATCGGTCGGGTCATTACAGCCCAAGTCCCATATTTTCCTATGGACCCTCTAGGACCGCCAAATCACGGGTCCGTGTCTTTTTAAGCAAAATATTGACCGAAGTAAATTTAATCATTTTAATGTAATAATTTTGAATTTTTGTCACATAATTCATATTTCATCTTTTCGGCTACGTTCCCGAACTACGCATGCAAATCGAGACAAATCTAAATGAGATTTTCAAGGCCTCGGAGAAATAGAATGAATAAAGAGATAGCTCATGACCCTTTGGGTAGTCACATATAAGTACCTGATTTCTCTCACGTGTTCTGGTTCGAATTCTGAATTCTTGCCTTCTTCTTTTGCAGCCAAGACCTTGCCTTATTCTTGGACGCTCATATTTCTGATTGGGTCAAGCATCTCCTTCCATGAATCGTAGGGATACATGATTGGCCAAGTTTTTTCAACTAATTCAAGCCTGCTCTCCCTTCCACCGGTAATCTTTTTTCTTTGATCATAGCCGCTCTATTTCCTATTATGTAGAGACTTTTGGGGATGGTAATATGTACGTAAATCTTACTCCTACCTTGTGAATATCGATATATTTTTTTCAACAAATCATCGCCTTAGAAAGGTAGAAAGAAGAAAAAGAGGAAGAAGAATAAAACAAACTAGATGGAAAAAAGAAAAAGAAAAAGAAATAGGGGTGAGGGGGAGAATAAGTATCATTAAAATAGTAACATGCGAAGTATGACATCAGTAAGAAGAATTCTTATAATCAATCATATTACTAAAAATTAGCTCTTTTTCCCTCTTGAACCGGCTAGTTTAGCCAGAGTTATCAAATCTTATCAGTCTTGTTAAAGTGCACTAATAGTGTAAAAGTTATTTATGTTGTTAACTAATTATATCTTAATCTCTTCATATGAGTCTATACATTATATAACAATAACTTGATAGTAACATAAGCACCACTAGTAGACAAAGATAATGACCTAACAGACTAGCTCCACTGCCTGTACGAAGGAGAAAATGCTCGACTTCGTCCTAACTTCAGCCCTAATGCTCGATCCCCACACCTTCTTATCAAGAGTCATATCCTCGAAATTTGAAGTCGCGCCATATCCTGCTTTATCACCTCACCCAATACTTCTTATGTTGTCCTCTGCCTTTTCTCATACTCGCCAAAGCTAACCGATCAGACCTCCTAACATGGTCATCTTAGATTCTCCTCTACACGTGCCTGAATCATCTAACTCTCACTTCTCACTCTTGTTGTCCATGGGGGCC
Source organism: Nicotiana benthamiana (assembly GCA_034376525.1). NCBI lineage: Eukaryota > Viridiplantae > Streptophyta > Magnoliopsida > Solanales > Solanaceae > Nicotiana > Nicotiana benthamiana. Next base: position 97,940,226 of record CM067330.1, read on the forward strand.
ACACCCACCTTTTCTGAAAGATCTTCATCATAATATTATCCAGAGACCACCCATCTATCTCAACATCCTCATCTCTACTACTTTCATCTTTTCAATATGAGAATTCTTAACTAGCCAACACTTAGCCCCAAAAAATATGGTCGGTCTAACCACCTCTCTATAAAAATTACCCTTAAGTTGTGCTGGCATATTCTTGTCACATAGGACCCCAGACGATAACATCCATTGATGTTGTAAACGTCAATACCACACAAGAGGGGGAGGGGAGTGATTTGTGTGGTACCTAATTTTCGCACTAGAAGAACCTGGTTCTTCTACATGTACTGACTATGACTGTTTGCGGAATTAAGAGTGCATAAAATAAAGAACACATAGATTTTTACGTGTAAAACACCTAGTTCAAAAGGTTAAAAAACCATGACCTACTACTCAAAAGGATTTCCACAAACATCTAGTAAAATCACTGAGGCAAAACAGCATTTACAAAACTCTTTGTAAACCTAGGGATTAACTCTAATCCCAGTTTGGCACTCAGTCTCAACTACTGTGACACCTTCAAGTTAACTCTAACTTGAATACTCAAAGTACCTACTACAAGTGCTTATATGAAAGCATGAAAGGTACAAATATGAAGCCACCTACTACAGTTGAACTAGATAAGAATAAACACAATAGAACTGGTTCTTCTATCTCGTTCAAGTAGATGCAGACGTGCACAATTTAATCTAACATAAATTGCTTGCAATATAGCCTTGATCTTTTGCTATCAATTTAGTTTAACTCCTACGTATGTGCATACCTGTAAAAGAGAACAAACATTATTATTTAAAGAGTTAGTAATCAGAGTTTGATTGAAACTCGAATTGCTGATCTTTCATCAAATTCGAATCATAGAATAATTCTAACTCCAATCCTTATTCTTTATATGGATGTTGTTCTCTTTATATAAAGAGACTTCAACTCCTTATCCTGTACAATATTTCCATCAACTCGGGAGATATTGTTGTTTATCCTTTCAACTTATCTTCTTCACATGTAGCTCACATGTATAAGTATATTAACATTGTGTCTCACATGATGGACACGGTTCATGACTGAGTTCATTTTGTAAATCTTCAAAACATTATTTGAACTTGAGCCAGCAAATTCCCCCTTTTTGATGATGACAAACTCTATGCTTTTATTGATCATAGACCCTGTGGAACTTAGCTTAATTTTCACATCTTATTTTAACTTATAATTAAGGACCGAGTTTAATAAGGTTATAAATATCACTTTATTTAAGAACACAAATTAAAGCATAATATCTCTTTCCCCGTTTGGCATCATCAAAAACTTGCATATTATATGAAACCCAGATATTAATTAGTTCTCATGGCCGCACGGTCAGTTAATCAATAATCAACTTCACAAAGAATTTAACTATTAAGATCCGAAGTTTCATAGAACAAGAGAAAAATATCATTGATTTGGAGGTGTTTCTACAAAATAGACCACAAAAAGAAAAACAAACATCCAACCATGAGCATAAACAAACTGAGAAAAGTCCCGAATCTGGGTCACTAAGGGGGTTTCTAAACTAGTTATATATATCGAAGGAACTAGAGGGTTGGGATTGAACGAAAATTGGGCATTGTTTGGAGCATCCATTTACTTTTCTCTTTTGCTTTTGCTAGCTTAGCTTTGAGGCCATTTCTTTCACTTTCTAGGTCAGCAATGCGAGCCTGGAGCCTAGCAATTTCTGCATCTTTCGTTCAACACTCTAGAACTAGTGCCCTACCTTTGCTGTTCACGGGAGTCTTTAAGGATGAACCATGTTAAACTGTTGTTACACTTAAGAGAAAGTCACAAGACTAAAGAGTTTTGATTCCAAAGTACTCTTTGCTGGAGGACATCTCCCACTTTTTCAATGGCACATCTAACTTGGCCAAGACAGTTGTCAGCATAAACCCATAAGGTGTGGCATGGGCTTTTGAGACATTGATGACTCCATCCAGCAGCTCGAATATTAAAGCAGGCCAGTAATTCTACTTTCCTCTCACAAGACACTCCAAAAGGACCAGGTCCACGTAATTTGCAGTGTGCCTTCTCTCCGGTCTGGGCAACAAAAACTTGTTCACAAATTAACAGAGCACATTGTGCTCAGGCTTTATCTCACTCTTTTATAAACCTAGCCTAAGGCACTTCTTCAGCAGACTTGGTATCAAAGAAATTTCTGGTGATTTGGAGAGCAGAAGGGAGAGAATCTAGACAAGGCTATCTTTTCCTAGTTTAATCAACATATCTCTCACAGGGTACGTCTCGAATTTTGCCCAATTTAGGTGCATCAAACTACACCACAACTCCCTTCACCATGATGGTAACAACCCTATTCACTACTATAGCAATTTCCATAAACTCCATCAGCTCTTCTCATGCTAGACTGCCATCCAGTTGAAGAACCAATACTTCCACCCCAGTCTATCTAGGGCATCAACCAATCTTTTCATGCCTGGCTCCTCTAAGTCATTCAGAATTCTCCCCTTCAAGATCTTTCTCATGCAAAAGAGGACAAATCTGTGATGTTCCTTTTCTGATTCCTTTTCTTCTTCCTCTCCACTCCATGCTTCTTCTTCTTCAGAAACTTTCACTTGTTTTTCTATGACTGCAAACCTGGTTCCTTTTGTCAGGGAGGGTTCAGCTGATACAATTTCTGAACACTTCTTGGTAGAAGTCTTGGACCTTTTTGGTGTAGCAGTGGGAACCTCCTCAGTTGTACCTCTTTCCTGATGGACCAGTTCCATCTCTTCCTCCCCATCTTCTATAGCCACAGAACTTACCACAACTTTAGCTTTTCCCTTTTCCTTCTTCTTTTTCTCTCTTTCCTCTAAGTCTTTCTGCAACTGAGCCTCACTTTGCTTTATCCTACTTTTAGAAGCTTTCACCTTTGATGCTGAAGAGACACTAGACTTAGGATATGACACATTGCTCTTCCTTTTTGGCTTAGAGGTGGTTGGAGCTTTTTGAGAAGAAGCTTTGTGCTTCTTGGGATCATAGCTTGCTTCAACCTTCTTCTGAATGCCAGCCAAGGTTTTGTTCCACAGATGAACCAGGTTCATCTTGTTGTTCACTCAAGTGTACAAGGCCTTTAGCAGCCTCCCCAATTTAACTTCTCCCTAGCTTGTTGCCACTCTCCTCTATGCCTCCACAAATGGCAAGAATTTTATCTTTCTTTTTCTTTCCCTTTCTGCTCGACTCTCCCTCATTTACATCTCTTATATAACCCACCAACACAAACCTATTGTCCACATTCTCGGCAACATCAGAAAAAACATAGCATGTATTTACCTCCCTAGGGCTTTTTGATTCTTGTCTGAGTCAGAAGACCCACGTTCTTCTACATCACTTGCAGAAATACAATCTTTGGACTCAGAACTCAAGTCAAATGATTCCTTTTTAGAGCTCTCCTTTTTCTGGCTGGCTCTCAATTTTTCATTTAGAGTCGTTCTAAGAGCAACTGTAGATATAGTCTTTCTTGCCAACATCTTCAGTTAGCAGAATCTTGATTTAGGGTTGTCTATAGGGGGTACAGATGGGGATGTGTTGGGAGATACAAGTGGGGTAGTTCCTTGATTTTCTTGAGGATTAGTCATGGTGAAGGATTTCTGGAAGCTTTTATGGATTTTAGAGATTATTAGATAAAAAGAGTGCGATCAGAGGTTTACCACTTAATCATGGTTATGGACTAAAATAGGAGTATGTGGAGTGTATTTAATGTTGAGTATGATTAGGAACAGTAACAGAAGCCTTTTTGAGGTGGTCAATAAGGAGTTTAATCCCATTAGGACTCTGGTCTTTAAGTGATGAATCGATGACACTAGTTTTTAGGAAAAAGTCCCGTTTCCTTTAGAATTCTAGGAGAATGAAACTGGTTCAATGCTCAGCGATTATATTTTTAGGAGGATGGTTAGAATAGGACTTCTGCACATAATGGGAACATTTATTTTTCTAATTGTGAAAAGCATAGAAGCATGCCTAACCTTTTCTCATGAGCATATACTGATGAACCAGGTTCTTCAAGTAGAACTTCTCTTGATTATGCCTCATATATCAGAATAAAAAAAACTTTGTAAGAGATTAATGAATTAATATAAACACATGTCAAAGGAGTATACTGATTAGAGTGTGAGATAGAGTAAAAATTAGTCTAGATATTTACATAAAGTCAGAACTTCTAACCAAAAAACTTTTTTTTCATTGCATTATGAACTGGTTCCTTTTAGGTGATCTTAATCATCTCTAATTCCAACCTGTTTCTTTCAATTTTTCCCTATTCATTGCTTTGGTAAAGATGTCAACTATTTGTTTACCAGTGGCACAGAATTCTATTGAGATTAATCCTTTCTCAAAATTAACTCTCCAGAAGTGGTGTATAACATCTATGTGCTTGGCCCTTTTATGATGAACATGGTTCTTTGTCATACTTATATCAATAGTGTTTTCATAGAATATCGGAATACATCCCACTTCAATTCAAAAGTGTACCAGTTGTTGGTTGATCCATAGCAATTGAGCAAAGCAAGAAGCAGCAAAAACATATTCAGCTTCAGCAGTAGATAGGGCTACTGAATTTTGCTTTTTTGTAGCCCATGAAAAAAGACATGTACCTAGGAAACGTGCCATACCTGAAGTGCTCTTCTTGTCCGCTAAGAGACCTACATAATCACTATCAGCATATCCTACTACATTAAAATTACTACCTTTTGGATACCAAAGACACGTATCAGTGGTGCCTCTCAGATGGATAACATCTTTTTGACAGCAGTGAAGTGTGACTCTTTTTGATTTGCATGGAAACGAGCATAAAGTCCTCTACTGAAAACAATGTCAAGTCTGCAGGCAGTGGGATACGAGACTGAACCAATCATACCCCTATACAACTTTTGATCAAGTGATGAACCAAGTTCATCAACATCTAATTTAGTGGCAGTTGCAATAGGTGTATCAATTTATTTGGAGTCCTCAATTTTAAACTTTTCTATTTGTTCTTTCGTACTTCTGCTGATGGATCATGGTCCCATTTGGGCTTTGTTTGATCTGCAGGCCTAAGAAGAAGTTTACTTCACTCATCATACTCAGTTCAAAATCACTTCCTATTAGCTTTGCAAAGTCCTTAACCAACCTATTAGTAGTGTCCCTAAATATTATGTCATCAACATATATTTGAACAACAACAAGGTATTTACCTTTTTCCATTAGGAATAAAGTGTTGCCAATTTTACCTCTTTTGTACCCATGCTCTGGTAGGAATTTTGATAGTCGTTCATACCAAACTCTTGGGGCCTACTTGAGCCCATATAGAGCTTTGTCCAGCTTGTACACATGCTCAGGACATTTCTTGCTTTCACAACCTAGAGGTTGTTTCAGAAACACTTCTTCCTTGAGTTAGCCATTCAGAAAAGCACTTTTGACATCCATTTGATGAAGGGTGAATTTTATATGTGCTGCAAAGGCTGTGAGGAGTCGGATTGCTTCTAGACTTGCAAATGCAGCAAAGGTCTTATCATAGTTAATACCTTCCTCTTGGACGTAGCCCTGAACTACCAGCCTTGCCTTGTTTCTTGTAACTGTTCCATCTTCATCAAGTTTGTTCCAGAAAACCCATTTTGTACCAATGACTGATATGTCATTGAGTGTTGGAACTAGATGCCAGACCTGGCTTCATACAAATTGGTGAGCTACTCCTGCATAGCACTGACCCAATCTGTATCCGGCAAAGCCTGATAAACATTATTAGGTTCAATAAGAGATAGAAAAGAATCAAATTCACAGAGATTCTTTAATTGTGATTTGGTTTTGACTCCAGATGTTGGATCAGTGAGAATTTTCTCAATGGGATGAGAATTTTGATACTTGTGAGGTTTCACAACCAATTGGCTTCTTCTAGATGTTTCAACCATTTGTTGAGAAACAGGTTCATGAACAGGTTCCTTCAAGGATTTTATTTCAATTCCTCTTTGATTTCTCCCCCCTGCTAGGTTGCTCTGTAAGGAAGAACCTATTCCATCACATATTCCTTCTGTAGGTGCCACTTTGACTTGAGTTTATGCTTTAGAAAAGTCTTTGACCAGTCCAATTGCCTCGCCTTCATGTTACTGTCTCTTAGAAAGAATGTTAGTTTCATCAAATACAACATGCACAATTTATTCTACACATAAAGTTCTTTTATCGAATAATTTATATGCTTTACTCTGTGTAGAATATCAAAAAAATACTCCCTCATCACTTCTGGGATCAAACTTACCTAGGGAGTCTTTTCCATTATTGCACACATAGCACTTGCAACCAAATGGCCCAAGCTTAAGCAGGCTGGCCCAACTAAATCAACAAAGTCCGAACAATCCAAAGAGAAATCATAAATTTTGAATACTTCTTGAATAATTGGGACGATGTTGATAAAGAATTACAAATTTAAGAAATTTTCAAGGATCGACAAAAAGGGACATCATTTTAACTCTTTCATCATTTTAATTTGTCACTTTGTTAGTATCGTCATTTGTAATCTCATTACAAAGTACGTTATAAACTCTGTGAAGATCATAAAATATTTGGTACTGTCAAGTTCGTATTTTTTTGCATTCCTGTTAATAAGTGACGTTGTCAAGCCTCAATAGGATTTAGTACGGTACGTTTAGCCTAGTATGTGTTATATGGGTAACAATACCGGTGCTAATGCCCCTTTATTCGTATTTTTCCTAATTGTTGTGTTTTCTTTTATGCTATTAATAAAAAGCTAGCTCTAGGCACTTGCTTAGTGGATATCCCAAAAAATGCCCTAAGGTTGGATATGTTTGTTTTTCTTTCTTTAAGCAACTCATAGGGATTTTTCTTAACAAGATGTCTAGTTATGCATCTATTTATCATGTAACATGGAGTGTTTATAGCCTCTGCCCAGAAGCTGTAAGGTAATTTACTTGAGAGAAGCATGGTCCTTGCTATATGCTCAAGGGTCCTGTTCTTTCTTTCAACTACTCCATTTCGCTGTGGAGTATTAGGGGCAGAAAAGTTATGATCCATACCATTTTCACCATAATATTCGGCAAATTTTGTATTTTCAAATTCAGTTTCATCATCAGACCTAATGGATGCAAGTTGATTTCCTAATTGATTATGAGTAATTCTAACAAAAGCAGTAAACATTTCAAATGCCTCGTCTTTAGATGTCAAAATTAGACCTAGGTAAATCTACAATAATCATCAACAAGCACCATCACATATATGTTTCTACCTCTGCTCATGGTTCTCATTGGACCACAGAGATCCATATGAACCAGTTCCAACATCTTGACGTACTTATCATTTTCTTGGATTTGAGGGATGACCATACCTGCTTCCCCTTTGCACATGCCTCACAAACTTTGTCTTCCTTAAACTTGATATTAGGTAACCCTATCACCAAGTCCCCGGAGACTAATTTGTTTAGCTGATTTAGACTGGCATGGCCAAGTCTTTTGTGCCACATGAGGGGATCATTGACTAACACACTTAAAAAAATGAATGCATTTTCTGAAAGAGTTGACAAATCTACAATGTAATATTGTTATCTCTTTTTCCCTGCAAGATAATCTTGTTAGTGGTATGGTTAATCATAAAGAATTTGGTTTAGGTAAAAGCCACAAGTTTACCTCTGTCATACAATTATGAGACACTTATTAAGCTATACTGCAAACCATCTACCAGGTAGACATTCTCTATGGAATGAGAATCAATCTTTCCTACCTTTCCAAACCCAATGATCTCACCTTTATATCTACTGCAAAAGGAACATTACCTCCATTTAAGTCCTCAAGTGAAAGGAACTGGTCCTTGTCCCCAGTCATATGTTTTGAGCAACCACTATCGATATACCATATTTGGCTTATCCCTTTCACTTGGACCTGCAAAAGGAAATCAGGGGTTAGTCTTAGGAACCCAAACTACTATGGGTACCTTTCTATTAGCAAAAGGATGAATAGACTTACTTCTTGCCCATCTAGGCAACTTATTCTTTTTTTTGACAAAAACTTTGTTCCGTTGACTGGCCATTTATTTTGCATAATGTTCATATTTTAATGGCCAGTCATACCACAGTGTGTGCAAATGTTATTTTCAGGAAAAGTGAGGTAGTTGCTTTTTGGATCCCATTTAGGACCTTGAGTCCCATAGCGAAGTCCTCTTTTGTTACTGTTATGATGCTCTTGCAACCGGGACAGAGCATTAGAGGCTTTGTTCAATTGCAAGTTCTATCTATTTCTTATTTCACTTTTCCTAGATCTTCTTATAAGACATTGATGAATTCATCCTTCCTGCATATTTCATATTTTATTATTCCCAAACTTTCTTCTAGAGTGAGATATGTGTGATCAGCTATCTTCTTTCATGTTCTTAATTTCAGTTTTAGATTTTCAGACCTAAGTTCTAGGACACTGTTATCAAGTTCAAGAACCTGGTTCTTCAACTCAACATTTTTATTATCACTCGCATTTTCCCTAGACTCTAGACTTTTACTTTTTTCTTTTAGAATCACACATTCCCTGGACTGAACTTCCTTCTCATTATTAATTATCTTAGACTTATTAATGAAGTCTATTAGTAGCTCAGCCAACCTTTCCTTAGACAAGAATTTAATCTTGTCTTCGAGATGAAGAATACTTACCTCTTGTTCATTATCTCATTCTCCGATAGACATTCTCCTCAGCTTCATTTTCTGAGTCTTCATCTGAGGTTTCTCCCCAAGCAGCAACCATAGCATTGGTTGAACCTTTGTTTCTCTTATGGTTGAACCTATTCCTTCTTCTTGTTCTTCGATCAACACTTTCTTTCTACCACTCAATTTCCCATAGAGGGCAGTGTTTGATCATGTGGTTAGCCTTACCACACTTGTAGCATCCCTCATTGGTCTGCTTCTCCGAAGCCCTTGTTTTGTGAAAGTTTGTACCTCTTGAAGAACCCTTTCCTATCATCAGGTACCTCTTTAAATCCCTAGTGATCATAGCTACTACATCATTTTCCAAATCTGCAGCTTCAACAATTCTGATAGCTAAACTTCTCTTCTTTTTGGGGGTATCCATCTTCGTGGATTGTCTCCTCATTTCATAGACAGTTAAATTTCCAATTAGTTCATCAATTCTGAGGGTAGCAATGTTCTTGGATTCATGAATGGCAGTGATTTTGCTTTCCCATGTGACCCGTAGAACTCTTGTCAGCATCTTCTCAACCTTGTCTTCTTCAAGGATAATCCGTCCAAGAGATTTATGTTCATTTGTCAAAGTGGTGAATCTAGTGTACATCTCCTGGATAGTTTCTCCTTTCTTAATAGTAAAAGTCTCATATTGAGAATACAGAAGTGTTCCTCTTGATCTTTTCACTTAAGGCGTTCCTTCATGAGTCACTTGCATAATGTCCCATATTTTCTTAGCAATTGTACAGATTTGGATCATACTATATTCGTCTTGTGCTAGACCACATACAAGCCACTTCTTGGACTTAACATTTTTCTCTTACTTTTTCAGGTCCTCAGTAGTACAAACGGCCCTTGTTTTTGGCACATCAATTCCTTCAGCATTCTTCTTAGTGGTTGCTATGGGACCATCACTGACTATGTCCCAATGTTCATAATTTTCCCCTATAATGTGATCTCTCATTCTGCTCTTCCACCAAGAATAGTACTGACCACAGAAAAGTGTACGCCTTGCAGTGAATTGCCCTTCCCAGATCCCAGGCGGTGCACTCATTATTGATCTTCTTCAAGGTGTTAGCCTATTCAAGGATAACCTGCTCTTATACCAATTGATGTTCAAAACGTCCATACCACACAAGAGGGGGTGATTTGTGTGGTACACAATTTTCGCACTAGAAGAACCTGGTTCTTCTAGATTTACTAACTATGACTGTTTGCGGAATTAAGAGTGCATAAAATAAAGAACACATTGATTTTTTCGTGGAAAACACCTAGATCAAAAGGTTAAAAAACCACGACCTACTACTCATTAGTATTTTCCCAAACATCCACTAACATCACTTAGCTAAAACAACATTAACAAAACTCTTTGTAAACATAAGAATTAAATCTAATCCCAGTGTGTCACACAAACTCAACTGTTGCGACACCATTAAGTAAACTCTAACTTGAATACTAGAAGTACCTACTTCAATTGCTTCTATGATTGTTGGAAAGATACAGTTTTAAACCACCTAGTACAATTGAACTAGGCAAAGAATAAACACAATGAAACTGGTTCTTCTATCTCGCTTAAGTAGCTGCATGAAGTGCATAGTTTTATCTAACATAAATTTCTTGCAAAATAGCCTTGCTGTTTTGCTCTCATTTTAGTTAACTTCTATACATGTGCATAGCTGTAAAAAAGAACAAGCATTAATATTTCTAGAGTTTGTAATCAGACTTTGATTAAAACTCGAATTGCTGATCCTTCATCAAACTCGAGTCCTATAACAATTCAAACTCCAATCCTTATTCTTTATCCGGATGAAGTTCTCTTCACATAAGAAGACTTCAATTCCTTATCCTATGCAACCTTTTCGATCAACTTAGGAGATATTGTTGCTGATCATTGAGACTTATCTTCTTCACATGCATCTACCATGTATAAGTATATTACCACTGTGTCTCACATGATGGACCTGGTTCATGACTGAGTTCATTTTTTCAATCTTCAAAACTTCATCTGAACTTGGGCCAACATCCATTTTTTCCACCCCGCCCCTATACGATGCGTAACATCCACGTCTAACTCCCCACACTGGATAATCGACCCAAGATACTTGATACTTCCTCTCTTGAAAATGACTTGTGAGTCAAGTCTCACGTTCAAGTCTGCTTACTCTGTCACGTCGTTGAACTTGCACTGCAAATGTTCTGTCTTAGTCCTACTCAACATGAAGCCTTTAGACTCAAAAGGTCTGTCTCCAAACCTGCAGCCTCTCGTTAACGCAACCTTGCGTTTCATCAATCAAAACTATATCATCATAAAACAACATATACTATGACACCCTCGTTTGAATATGATGTGTAAGTACATCCATCGTCCAGGCAAATAAAAAGGAGGTGAGTGCAGATCCTTGGTACAACCCAATAACAATCGAAATAGTTTACTACTCTATTTGTTATATTAGTCTTTGCAATTGTAATTTGAAAGAACGAACCTTCATTGAACAAAGAGGATGATGCTCAACAAAAGAAAATACATAAATTTTGCACTAGTCATTTTTTTATTTTATGAAAGTACATTCAGAAAATTCCCTTCAATGTATGCTAAGGAAGATTACTACGTCTTTTAAGTAGAAGACTAATAATCGGCATAGTATATTTTATTTGTGTGTTTTTTAGTACATTCAAACACTTCCCTTTCAATGCGTTGTATTTCTTTGTCTTGTTGGGCTAAGTAGTCGGATTAACGACACTTGCCATGAGAGTGTTAACATCTCCTGTTCTAAAGCTTGACCGGCCACTAAACTTAAAGAAATAAAGATTTTTAAAAGTTATGGTCCTAAATAAGTCATAATATTTGTGTGGTTATAATTTTTTTAAAATTTATGTTTGTGTGGCCAACATTATATATTATCCTATCCCGTACTACTCTTATCATCCATATCAAACAACCCTAACATGTTTAACACATGTTCCCTCGTCCCCTAACATGTTTAACACATGCTCGCACAAAATGGTGTAAGATATATGGATTTATATCTAGATATATGGACTTATATCTACACACATATGAACAATATATGGATAATTATATGTTATGTGCTATCTTTTGGTTTGGCCTAATTATGTGGTCTTATGGACATAAGGTTAAGGGGGCCAATGTATTGTCATATAAAGTGTAGGACTAATGTGTAGATACCCAAAAGGGTAACCTTAGTTAATGATGGGCTAACTAAGGTTACATATATGTAACCATGGTTACATGCTTGTGACTCTTGAGTTATGTAACTCTTGCAAGACATAACTCTTGTAACTCTTGTCTCTTGGGTTATGTAACTCCTAGAGTTATAAAGTGGGGGGTTATCATTCCCACCCTAATGCAAGACAAGTTCTTCTTCCTCCCATTGAATCAAGAACTAAAACAATCCATTGTCTTGCAAATAGGGTGGAAAACCATAAGCCAAATTTTGATAATTGTCATAACACTATTATTGTGAACCTTTTCATACATTGTTGAGTATTGTGGATACATTCTTATGGTGACAATCATACTTCAAGAAAACTTGAAGGAAGGCTAAAGGAGTTCTCAACAACTCAAGGACAATCATCAAAAGGAGGTTCAACATTTCCACATATGGATTCAGGTTAGCTTCCGCTCATGTAGTTTATAGATCCGAATTATTCGATATGAAGGTTGTTGTTTTTAGTAGGAATCATAATCCTAACAATTGGTATCAGAGCCACCCTTCATTTTGGATAATTTGGATGTTCATAAGAATCATGTTATGTTAGGATTCATGTTTTAGTTTTATAATAATTTTTTTTATGAAATTCTACCATGAAATAGCATGATCTTATGAATGTTATGTTTTGATTTGATATTTTAATATGATGTTAAAATATTGTAAATAGCATGATTTTAGTAGGTTAACAACATGTTTTTTATGTTTAAGATTCATGTTGAAATCATGTGTTATTCAGAAAAAATTTTAGTCACTGCCTTCAGACAATGGATTGTTGCCTTACACAATCCATTGTCTGTGACTTTTAGTATTCTGGCAGTTTTTTGGAACACCAGACAATCGATTGTCAGGTTCTGACAATCGATTGTCAGATTCTGACAATCGATTGTTCAAGGTCCAGTGAGTTGAAACTTTTCCAGTAACTGAAATTTCATAAAACCAAACAATCGATTGTCTGGCTTTGACAATCGATTGTGGATGGTCCAGCAACTTAAAAATTTTTCATAAAACCAAACAATCGATTGTCTGGCTTTGACAATCGATTGTGGATGGTCCAGTAAATTTTTCAGAAAACAAAACAATCGATTGTCTGGTTTTGACAATCGATTGTGTTGGTCCAGTAAGGTTAAAAACGTTTCAACTCTCTTAAGTTTCAGTGAATGTTAATTGTTTTAAAGTCCATCAATTCTTATAATATATAGAATTGTCCGATTCAGTAAACAACGATTAATATTCAAGTGTTACACATCAAAACATGTAACACATTAAGTTGAGATTCATAAAATGGCTTAAGGAACTAAAGTTTATAGAATCTAATATTTTAGTTATTCAATTGAACCATTATGTTGCCAAAGTAATCTCTATTGGGTAGATTGATTAATTTTAAAATATAAGATGACTGTGGATGTTAGTCTTCCATGCGTTTAACATCGGCCCAAAGGAAGGTGTTATTTGGCAGGAATTCAAACATGCTTGTGGTGGTAAATATGAGACGATTATTTGGTTTTCCATGTGAATATTAAGTTGGCCCAAAGGAAGGCTTAATGTTTGACAGGAGTTTATTGTCTATGTTTGATCACTACACCAAGAGTACCACTTACAAGTTGGTTTTCTGTCCAAAGACTAAAATCAATGTTGTGCTAGGTATCTTGTAAGGGGAAATGCCTAATTTTGAATCCATAAAGTTAAAGTTCATGTTTTGTAAGCATGTATTTAGTAATCCTTTTGTTCTATTTTGAGTAAATTCTTCTGCTTCTACGATCTCTGCCAATATCAATAGCATCCCTGTGCTTAACGGCACAAATTTTAAGGAACGAAAAGAGAATGTAATGATCGTTCTCGGTTGCATGGATCTTGACATAGCACTTCGGACCGAGCAACCTACTCCTCTTGAGGATACATCCTCTCCTAATGAAAAGAGAGCGATGGAGAAGTGGGAACGCTCGAAACGCATGAGTCTAATGATCATGAAGCGTGCAATTCCAGAATCATTCAGGGCCACTATGAATGATGAACCTATTGCCAAAGTTTTCCTTGAAAACCTCGAACAGCGTTTTATGCAAAACGAAAAGGCGGAAACTAGTGCACTATTGAGTAAACTTGTTTCTATGAGGTATAAGGGCAAGGAAAACATTAGGGAGTATATTTTGGAAATGTCTCATCTTTCTTCGAAACTTAAGTTACTCAAGCTAGTATTACCTGAGAAACTGCTTGTGTACTTTGTTTTGATATCTCTTCCGGCACACTTTAATCAGTTTAAGGTCAGTTATAACTGCCTGAAGGAGAAATGGACTCTTAATGAGCTCATTTCACATTGTGTGCAAGAAGAGGAAAGGATTAAGCAAGATAAGACTGAAAGTGCTCATTTGGCATCTTCTTCTAAGGAAACTAAGAAGAGGAAAAATAAGGAAGTTGCGGTTGTAAGGCCCAAGATTAAGCAACATAAGGAACCTAAGGTTGAAATTACTGGATTAGGTTGCTTTCTCTGTAATGGGACTGATCATGTAAAGAGAGATTGTACCAAGTACCATGCCTGGCGTGCGAAAAAAGGTACATTTCTGTCTCTTGTTTGTTCTGAGAAAGGTACATTGCCAAATGTACTTTGTTTTGATATCTCTTCCGGCACACTTTAATCAGTTTAAGGTCAGTTATAACTGCCTGAAGGAGAAATGGACTCTTAATGAGCTCATTTCACATTGTGTGCAAGAAGAGGAAAGGATTAAGCAAGATAAGACTGAAAGTGCTCATTTGGCATCTTCTTCTAAGGAAACTAAGAAGAGGAAAAATAAGGAAGTTGCGGTTGTAAGGCCCAAGATTAAGCAACATAAGGAACCTAAGGTTGAAATTACTGGATTAGGTTGCTTTCTCTGTAATGGGACTGATCATGTAAAGAGAGATTGTACCAAGTACCATGCCTGGCGTGCGAAAAAAGGTACATTTCTGTCTCTTGTTTGTTCTGAAGTTAATATAATTTCGGTACCTAAGGATAATTGGTGGGTAGGTTATGCTGCTCACATAAGGATATCTATGCAGGGTTGCCTGAACTGCTGAAAACCAAAAGATGGTGAAAGATACATCTATGAGGGTGACGGCAAGAAGGTGCCAGTTGAAGCTATTGGCAAATTTAGGCTGTTGTTTAAGACCGGTTTTCATTTAGATTTGAATGAGACTTTTGTTGTACCGTCTTTTAGACAGAATTTAATTTCAGTTCCCCAATTGGACATATGCGGTTATAAATGTACATTTGGGGACAATAAAGTTAGTCTCTTTCGGAATTCAAATCTTATTGGTACTGGTGTTTTATCAACATTTGATAGCTTATATTTGGTTGATACAATAACTTCAAATAAAGAAACTTTGCATACAAGTTTAATGGTACCAAAAGTTAACTAATGAGAATTCTATTTCACTCTGGCATAAACGTTTGGGTCTCATATCCATTCAAAGAATTCAGAAACTCGTGTCAGATGGAATTCTTGATTCTCTTGATTCCTCAAATTCGGAAATTTTGTATTGAGTGTATCAAGGGAAAACAAACAAACAAGAACTAGATTAGGTGCTAAGAGAGATTCAGACGTCTTAGAATTGATACATACGGATATTTGTAGGCCATTTCCTACTCCTTGTCGGAATGGTCAATAATACTTTATCAAATTCATAGACGATTACTCTCGTCCTGGGTACCTATATCTTATTCATGAAAAGTCCCAATCCATATTAAAAAACCGTAGCTTATATTATTAATAGAGTTCCAACTGCAGCTACAATAAAAACCCCATATGAACTTTGGACTGGGCATAAACCCAGTATTCGGCATTTTCACATTTGGGGTTGTCCAGCTGAGGCAAGGCCTTATAGGCCGAATGAAAAGAAACTGGATGCTAAGACGGTTAGTAGCTATTTTTTTGTGGGATACTCTGAAAAATCCAGGGGTTTTTAAGCTTTATGATCCCACATCACGAACTAATTTTTGAGACGGGTAATGCTAGGTTCTTTGAGGATATTGAGTTTGGGGGGGTGGGGAGATAAAGTTGTTAGAGATTTTGTCTTTGAGGAAGAACATGTGTCTTTCCCTCAAGTTGTTGATGCAACTCCGGTTCAAGACAATCTCGAAAATCTCCCCCATCAGGACCCTGATATAACTAATGAAAATCAAACTCAACAACCTCAAGAAACTGAAATGCCATTAAGGAGATCCACTAGAGAGGGGAGAAATGCAATTTCGGATGATTATTATGTATTTCTCCAAGAACAAGAAAGTGATATTGGACTTGAGGAAGATGATCCAATCAACTTCCGTCAAGTCATTTAGTGTTCTAACTCTCAAAAGTGGATTGATGCCATGAATGATGAGTTGAAGTCTATGAGCGATAATAACGTTTGGGAGCTTGTTACGTTGCCCGAAGGTACGAAACATATTGGTTGTAAATGGATTTTTAAAACCAAAAGGGATTCAAGGGGAATTGTTATTAAGTACAAAGCTCGTCTTGTCGCAAAAGACTACACTCAGAAAGAAGGCATTGATTATAAAGAGACTTTCTCTCCAGTTTCATCGAAAGACTCTTTCAGGATTATAATGGCATTAGTAGCACATTTTGATCTTGAGCTTCATCAAATGGATGTTAAGACTGTTTTTCTCAATAGTGACATTGAGGAAACAATTTATATGGTGCAACCTGAAAACTTTGTTTCGGATGAATCAGAGAAGAAGGTTTGCAAATTAAAGAAATCCATCTATGGACTCAATCAAGCTTCTCGTCAATGGTATTATAAGTTTCATGCAGTCATTACATTTTTTTTTGGTTTTGAACCGAATATTGCCGATGACTGTATATACCATAAGTTCAGTGGGAGTAAGTATATTTTCTAGTTTTATATGTCGATGACATACTGCTTGCCTGTGACGATATAGCATTATTACTTGAAACTAAGAAATTTCTTTCAAAGAAATTTGAATTGAAAGATCTTGGTGAAGCTTCTTTTGCATTAGGAATTCAGATATAACGAGATCGCTCCAAAGGTGTTCTCGGTCTGTAAGAAAAGGGCTATATCGATAAGGTTCTGAAAAGATTTGGCATGCAGGATTGTAAACCAGTCAACACCCATGTTGCTAAGGGAGACAAATATAGTCTCAAACAGTGCCCAAATTATAATTATGAAATTTCGGAAATGCAGAAGACGCCTTATGCTTCGGCGGTAGGTAGTCTGATGTATGCTCAGGTATCTACACGACCTGATATAGCGTACATTGTTGGGATGTTAGGCAGATATCTAAGCAATCCGGGTATGGACCATTGGTAGGCAGCCAAAAGGGTCATGAGGTACATACATAGAACAAAGGATTACATGCTTACATATCGGAGTTCGGACCAGTTTGAGATCATCAGGTATATCGACTCCGATTTTGCCTTTTATGCTAATAACATATGTAACCATGGTTGCATATGTTAATAACAACAGTAGTTTGACGAAAGCAAAACATAAGGACGTCAAATTTCGGGTTGTTAAAGGAAGAGTACAAAATGGACAATAGTGCATTAAGTACATAAGTACAAACTCCATGCTTGCGGATCCGCTCACTAAGGAATTGACACCAAAAGTATTTCATGATCATATTGCTTGTATGGGTGTCAAATCAGATAAGGATTATGTATTTTAGTGGGAGTTTGTATTGCGCATTTACGTATTGTCCATTATATTCAGAAATTCAGTAATTCAGTTATATCTGCGCAGATATTCAGTTTTAAAGTTTTGTACTCTTACAGTTTAAGTATGATCTCAATAAAGAGAACCAGTTGGAAATAGACATTCTATTGACCACACTTTATGTTATTTCCATGCTACATACCTACACTTGATCCATGTTGTTGGTTATATTGATATACGTGATCTATGATTGGTTCTAGTTACGAATGAGTAACGACGAGCTCTTAGGTCCTATGTTGGTATGATTGATGGACCGGATTGTTCATGACAATTTTATTGTGATAGCAATTTTGTGCACCTAAGGTTTGTAACATATAATATTAAGGTTTGTACATATGTTTGTATATCTCGTCCAAGTGGGAGATTGTAAGATTTATGGATTTATATCTAGATATATGGACTTATATCTACACACATATGAACAATATATGGATAATTATATGTTATGTGCTATCTTTTGGTTTGGCCTAATTATGTGGTCTTATGGACATAAGGTTAAGGGGGCCAATGTATTGTCATATAAAGTGTAGGACTAATGTGTAGATACCCAAAAGGGTAACCTTAGTTAATGATGGGCTAACTAAGGTTAGATATATGTAACCATGGTTACATGCTTGTGACTCTTGAGTTATGTAACTCTTGCAAGACATAACTCTTGTAACTCTTGTCTCTTGGGTTATGTAACTCCTAGAGTTATAAAGTGGGGGATTATGGTTCCCACCCTAGTGCAAGACAAGTTCTTCTTCCTCCCATTGAATCAAGAACTAAAACAATCCATTGTCTTACAAATAGGGTGGAAAACCATAAGCCAAATTTTGATAATTGTAATAACACTATTATTGTGAACCTTTTCATATATTGTTGAGTATTGTGGATACATTCTTATGGTGACAATCATACTTCAAGAAAACTTGAAGGAAGGCTAAAGGAGTTCTCAACAACTCAAGGACAATCATCAAAAGGAGGTTCAACATTTCCACATATGGATTCAGGTTAGCTTCCGCTCATGTAGTTTATATATCCGAATTATTCGATATGAAGGTTGTTGTTTTTAGTAGGAATCATAATCCTAACAAATGGAACCATCAAATGATGCTCTAGAAAAAACTTAAGAAGGAAGCATTTACTCCAAAGAAATAAGTAGAAGTGTTGCCACAGTATGTGTCTGTGATCCAATTATCTAATAAGATCCTTTTAGTTCCAAAATAACTTTTTATGTTATTCGTTCCGAAAACGTTGAGGGAAGAAAGCATGGACATTACTTTGGCTCAGGGAAGAAATAAATAAGGAACAGGGCTATAACTCTCGAAACGACTAGATGGGTCGTTAGATCTAGCCTCTATTATAATATTTATTACACACAGAGGAAGTTATCTTTGACGAATTTGCTCATGAAAAGTATTTTAGACTTTAAGCTGAAGAAAACTATTGGGGAAAGATTCTCTTGGTTCATTTTTTTCAATTTGTAACTAAGGAATGATTCTTAACGACAATATCAGCCAAGGGGATAATTTAGAATTCGGAGAAGATATAAATCATTGATTTACTTACTATTTAACATAATCGAGGGTCGAGCAAATTTGGTATTAAATGGCTTTATTGAAATTTTTCTCATGTTAAAAATTGAATGAAATTACGAAGAATTTTTTCAAGGTGGGTTCTTCGGTTTAAAATGACTCGTGTCATTCTCAAGTTAATTCCGTCAAAGATAACGCTACAATTGTTTTGACCAAAAAAACGTAGATCTTGTTTTAACTATGTAAATTTATACAAATGAGGGTTAATCTTAGTTAATAATAATATCCAAAAAATGAAATTCTCAGTTGTGTGATAAATAATCCGTAGTTCTTTTCTAAAAGCAGTGACATTACACAATGAAAAATATATAAGAACCCAAGTAGAACTAATATAGCATTAAATAGTGATGAATAGCGATAAATAACATTTATGCAATAGAACGAATGACTCGTCCGAGAAAGAATGAAATCAACTGATGTTCTTTCTGACAATGATGAATGATAGATAAATCTTTGAATATCAGAGTTATAATCGGATCTAGTGAAACAAGTGTGAACAAGAATCTTAGTGATCCCGAATAGTGGGAGTTTTTATGTTTCCCTCAAATAAACCGTTACTATTTAACATATATTTTTGTAGTGAATTATGCTAACTAGAAACTATTATTTCCATTAAAATACTCTTCGAACAATAAATATATCACTAGCATTGAAAGTGTAGAAGTTAAAAACTTGCAAACATCGATGACCAAATCAGTACTCCCTCTGATCACAATAAGTGTCAAATTTGCTTTTTCATTTTTGTTCAAAATAAGTGTCCACTTATGTAATCAAGAAAGAATTCAATTTGTCTTTTAGAGAATAAGCCCTATGTACATATCCCTAAAAAGTTTTTTTACTATTCACATTAAATATATAATTAGGGGTAGTTAGTCATAGTGTGTATTTTTGTATAAAATTTATTATTTTTGTTAATGAGTGTGCTATAAGTAAATTGGACACTTATTGTAGACCGGAGGTAGTAATTACAACAATTTTCCACCACACAACAAATATACACAACTTATCTAAATATAAACCTAAAAACAAACTTTGGTTTTACCTCTATAAATAGTTCACTATGCGAACCTTACTTCTACATCAAGAAGCTAAGATAAATCACTTACTATGCTCTTAAGAAAAATCAATGGCAGTGAAAGGTTTTGCTGTGTTGTTTGTTGCAATGCTTCTCATGTCAACAGAGCATTCCATGGCTCAACAACGTGATCCCTTATGCGTAGCATTATGTGGAATTAAGTGTAGAACAAGGCCTGTATGCTTAGCTAGGTGCCTTGCTGGTTGCTTTATTTCAAGCAATGACACCTTAGACGAATCTCATTCTACTTCAGTTGAAGCTAGAAACCGCGTCTGTAATGTTGGATGTTCCTTTGGCCATTGTTCCGAATTCCTATTCCAATATGGTACCTCTCTCTTTGCAGCCCGATTTAATATTTAGTACTTTATTTTATATAGTTGAGTTATTTTTTCATTATAAAACTTAGTTAATGACTGCAGTATTAAAAGTTGGACAAGTACGACTATAACATACCTAGTGCACTGGCGGACGTACGTGGTGGCAAGCGGGTTCAACTTAATCCACTTGCTAACTACTATTTTACGACTAAAGTTATGTACTTCTAAGATAGAACCCGCTTGCACAAAATTGTAGATCCGCCATTGACCTAATTTTACTCCATAAGTGGAATCAGGGGCGAGTGAGGTGTACGAGGAAGAAAAATTTGTTGACTATACATGAAACTAATTGCATTATCGTCTTACTCATATAGTCATATTTGTCATTGGCTACTGAACTAGTACTTAATCTTGAGACTTACAAAATTAATTTTCTTGTTAATATTGCAGATAATGAGAAGTTTGGAACTTGCATGTCAAACTGCAGTGAGAACTATTGCATTGGCAACAATGCTCTAGAGAAAGCTTAAGAAGCAAGCATTTACTCCAAAGAAATAAGTGTTGCCACAGTATGTGTCTGTGATAATGACACTGTGTACTCCTGTTAATAAGTGGTAACCTTGTGTTTGTGATTCTTTATTAAAATATAATTCCAAAATAAAATATGTCATTTCTCAAGATACAGTTTAAAAATTTTATTAACACAAGAAAGTTAATGAACAAAATGTTATCTGAATTATTAGTATGACTCTATTTGACGTAATTTTATACATACACACATATAATTTTGTATTATTTCATAAAACAAAGATTATCATTGTTGTGAACTTAATTATATTAACGCACAACAAATAGATCTTTTTAGTATATCTTTAAACAATCATATAATATGATATATATAACAATGAAAAATTAAAAAGTAGGAAAAAGATTTATTAGAAAATTATTTGTATAACGTTCCGGAAAAAACGGTAAAATTATCTTTTGTGTTCGAGAGATTGGCCTAAAATAGTCCTTTAAATATTCATTTAGGCAATTTTAGTTCGTTAACTTCCCAAAATTCGGCACTTCATGATGGCGTCGATCGTGAAACAGGGGTCCCCAACATTACAAGCATAAAGCCTACACAGGATATCTAGCATGATTTACAACTCAATTATTTGATCACATGATGAAATCATGGATATCAACAGGATATAGTTACTAAACGGTGCCGTGGAATCACCCATGCTACAATTATTGCAGTGCACGCCCGCATTGCCATCACTTGGCATGTGATCAATTCAATAGCAATCACATAACACATAATTTAGGGTTTCGAACCCTGAGAACCAAGTTTGGAAGCGTTACTTACCTCAAGCCTAGTAAAATCCTACTCCATAAATAAGCAAGAAGATTTGTTATAAACTTATTAGTTGCATATTCCAGAGAAAACGGTAAAATTATCCTTTGTGTTTGTGGGATTGGTCTAAAATTGTTCTTTAATTATTCATTTAGGCAATTTTAGTTCTTTAATTTCCCAAAATTCGGCACGTTGTGATGGAGTCTATTGTGAATCTTGGCCAACCTCAACTTAACAACCCAACACAACAACAATAGGTTTCAAAACATAAACAGAAGCAGTTAACATTGAAACAAAATTGTTTGAAACAGAAGAAACCCAATATACGGTACAATCTAGCCCAAAACCGAGATGTCACTTAGTACATGAACTTCTAGATCAAAATACAATCCACTACATTGTCTAGAGAAATAAATCGAAATATGACAAAATATAAGGAAGGACAGTCAAGGCCCGGCGAACACCATGCAGCTACCTCGATAGTGTCCAAACTATAGAACCTCAATCACCAACCACTGTGGCGACTGATATCACCTGGATCTGAACAGGAGGTGTAGAGAGTAACGTGAGTGTACCAACTTGGTAATTAAGAAGTACAAACTTTGGACAAAAAGGTAGTGACGAACTCAACCTCAACAGTTATAATATAAATAAATGTGCAGAAATGTAGGCATGTTTTCAAGTCAAATATACGACTCGAAGAAGTAAAGTAAAGACAAATCCGAACAGTGTAAAGCATACATCTCAACTATTTCTACATGCCAATGCACAAACTGTATGAAATGCACCATTTGCTCCCACAATCAAGTACTCAATCATTTGGCATAGTATATGATCATCCGACCAAGGAAAATCCATCCTGGAGCATATACAACACTGGCTGTAAGTCACGTAGTAACGAAGAAAAAGGTCAATCCGACCTTATGGAGAAATCCATACGCAAGTATCAGTTTCTTCAGACAAATCCATATCCAGGGAAATTCTTCCCTCAACAATATCATCCACGCTCACTAGGGGTATGTTACAAACTACGGAGGGGCTCCTACAGGCCAAACGCTATTATGATCATTAATATAACCACTACGGCTTGTAGCCCGAACCCATAACTATCACTCATAACAAGGATCTCGGCCTCACTCAGCCCTCAATCTCTCCAATCTCACCCACAGGCTCACAATGTCATGAAAACAAACATGGAATAATGATATGATGAATCAATAACTAACTGAGAGTGAGATATGATATAAAAATGCATGAACATGACTGAGTACGTAATGTTAATAAAAACAATGAGATGCCAGCAAGAAACGACAACTAAGGGTCCCCAGCAATACCATCATAAACCCTAAACATGATATCTAGCATGATTTACAACTCAATTATTTTATCACATGATGAAATAATGGATATCAAAAGGACAGAGTCACTAAACGGTGCCATGAAATCACTTATGTTACAATTACTACAGTACATGCCCGCACGGCGTCACATGGCATGTGCGTGACCTCAATACCAATCACATAACACATAATTTGGGTTTTCGAACCCTCATAACCAAGTTTTGAAGAGTTACTCACCTCAAGCCTAGTAAAATCCTACTCCACAATGCCTTTGCCTCTCAAATCGACCTCCAAACATTTCAAATCTAGCCACAAGCAACACAATATGATCAATTTAGGCTAAAGGGATCAATTCCACAAGGAAAATACAAAATAATATTAAAAATTTCGAAATCAACTCAAACTCGGCCCCAGGATCCATGTCTCCAAATCCGACAAAAGTCACAAAACCTTAAATCTCATTAACTCACGAGTTTAACCATACCAAATTTACTCAAATCTGACAACAATACCCCGTCCAAAACCTCAAAATTCCATCTCAAGAACACTTCCACTTTCCCCCAAATTTTCAGCTCAAATCACAAATTGAATGATAAAATCAAAGATATAATTATGGGATTTAAAACAAACCAATTAAGAAATACATACCCCAATCAACTCTGCGAAAATCCCTTCAAGAATTGCACAAATCTGTAATCTCTAGCTCAAAATATGAAAACTAAGCTCAAAACCATAATTTTGAATTTAACATTGCCTGCCCAGATTTCCTTCTTTACGAACACGACCGTCCTCTCGTGTTCACGTAGATAAACTTGACTGCCTCACCATTTTACTCTTTGCAAATTCGACTACTGCTTCGCGAACGCGAAGCATGACCAGATCAGCCCTTCACAAATGCAACCATCACCTTGCTAACGCGTAGAAGAAAATGCTGGGGGTCCCCAAGTACCTTTCCTCTCTTCGCGAACATGACCCTACTCTCACGTTTGTGATGCACACGCAGACCACACCTTTGCGTTCGCGTCTTCCCCTTCGCGAATGATAAGAACAAATCCTGATTATCTCAAAAACACTCTTCGCGAATGTGAGCCCCTCTCATGAACACGTAAGAGGAAACGAGAAAAATGCAGTAGTAGATATCAGTAATCTCACCAAGGCATAAAATGATCCATTAACCACCACAAACTCACCCGAGACGCTCAGTATATTAACCAAACATACCAACGAATCCAAAAATATAACACAAACTTATTTGAACCTTCGAATCAATAAGAACAACATCAATACACCGAAATACACTTGGATTCAAGCCTAAAGAACTTCTAAACTTTTGAATTCCACAAACGATACCGAAACCTACCAAACAACGTCCCAATGACCTAAAATATTTCACACAAATCCGAAATAACCCCACGGACCTACTCCAACTTGCAGAAATCAAATCCAACCCTGATATTAAAATTTCCACTGCTGGCCAAAGTCGGCAAAATTCTAACTTTCACCTATTCAAGCCTAATTATATTGCGGACCATTAAATCATATTCAGGATGCGCTCCAAAGTCCAAAATCACAATAGGGAGCTAACGGAACCATCAAAATTTAAATCCGAGGTCCTTTACATATAAATCAACATCCTAATAAATTTTCCAACTTAAGCCTTCAATTAAGAGACTATGTGTCTCAATTCTCTCAGAAACCACTTTGGACCTGAACAAACTAACCCGGTATATCATAATATATTTCTATAACACTAGATTATGGAACAGGGGTATAACTCTCGAAACGACTGGATGGGTCGTTAGATCTAATCTCTATTATAATATTTATTAGACACATAGGAAGTTATCTTTGACGAATTTGCTCATGAAAAGTATGTTAGACTTTAAGCTCGAGAAAACTATTGGGGAAGGCTTCTCTTGATTCATTTCTTTTATTTTGTAACTAAGGAAAACATCTTAACGACAATATCAGCCAAGGGGACAATTTAGAATTCAGAGAAGATATAAAGCATGATTTATTTTCCATTTAACATAATCAAGGGTTGAAAGAAGCAAATTTGGTCTTAAATGGCTTTATTGAAATTTTTCTCATGGTAAAAATTGAATGAAATTACGAAGAATTTTTTGAGGGTGGGTTCTTCGGTTTAAAATATCTCGCGTCATTCTCAAGTTGATTCCGTCAAAGATAACGCTACAATTGTTTTGACAAAAAAAGGTAGATCTTGTTTTAACTATGTAAATTTATACAAATTAGGGTTAATCTTAGTTAATAATAATATCCCAAAATGAAATTCTCATTTGTGTGATAAATAATATGTAGTTCTTTTCTGGAAGCAGTGACAGTACACAATGAACAATATTTAAGAACCCAAGCAGAACTGATATAGCATTAAATAGTGATGAATAGCAATAAAAGACATTTATGCAAATAGAATGAACGACTCATCTGAGAAAGAATGAAATCAACGAATGTTCTTTCTGACAATGATGAATGATGGATAAATCATTGAATATCAGAGTTATTCTCGGATCTAGTGAAAAAAGTGTGAACAAGAATCTTAGTGAACAGTTTATTTTTGTTGACTTGTAATAAGACTATATTCTCTATTTAATATCAAAATATATGTTACAACTTAATATCTCATATCCCCTATCTTCGGATGTCTTTCTATTTATAGGGAACATGTTACAGAAAATCATAACAGTACAATTGCATAGAATATTCACTAGAATATATTCTTTAATGTCCTATCTTGAAACTAGTTGTTACAACTATGTTAAGGATATTCCACCTCGACCTCGACCTCGATATTTTATTCCTCAACTTCAGCCTTTGGTGACTCTTCGACCATGACCTTTGTATTTAAATAGATCACTTCGACACGTGGCTTCCTCGGAATGTTTTACTATTGCCATTTCGGCTTAAATGATTCTAGAAATTGATTTTGACCCATACAGTTAGTCCTTCCACTTACTGAGTCTCGCTTCACCCGCGGGTTCGATGAGCGGATCATGTTATTGGTGGTCGAGAAAATCACACAAACTACATGGGTCATGGTTGTTGTGGCGAGCAGAAAACGTGGCCTTTTGTGGGTCGCGCATTTCAAATGCTTCCAATTTCCTAGGTGAATCACTGGAGTTTTGTTGTCCACGGGTTGGGATGACCTCATGATGTCATCCGACATAATGATGCGTATTCCCAATGAGTCGCTCCATTTTGCATGTGACCTTTTATTAGACCTGCAGTTTCGGTTCCGGTTCCAATCATGATGAATCGTTTATTGGTCTTGGTGTCATGACTTCTATATGTGGAGATCCTTGAACCTGATTTTGTAGTTTGAAACCCTCTAACACTTAAAAGCACCATACCTTTCTCTTGCTCTCTTCTTCTCTTATTTTTTTCTCTGCTTCATTGACCTGTGTTGTTCTTCATTCCCTCCTTTTATTACTCTCCTCCACTACATTAAACCACGTCTAACGTGTCTACTGATATTGGTAAGGGGAGTTTTGTTACTCCATTGGTAGTCGTGTTCCCCTCCCATGGGGAGAGTGTTCCCTCCACCATTGAGGATGAAACCTTCCCTCCGGTTGGAGGAAATAATCCACGCAACCCTGACTCCAAATCTGATTTCACCTAATAACTAGAGGCCGTGCTTGGAGATTTCCGATTAGTGATGGTGGTGATGGAGTTAGCGGAGCTCGAGGAAAATTCAGCCTTCCCAATCATATCAAGCTGATCCTAGCCAAGAGCGACATTGTACAGGTCCACCGTCTTGGGTACTGCACCTTCTATGCCTACCCCTTCCAACTCAACTATTCTTTCCCAATCCTTCCGCTAGTGGAGGAGTTCTGTCTCCACTATGACATTTGTCATGCTGTAAGTTTATAAAATTATAAATATGCTCACTAATTTTTCCAAGATGGCTAGGGTCGAATTGACACTACGACCCTTCATACATTTAATCTCCCCTAGTTTTGACCAGGGAACAATGTTGAATGCTCACTGCCGAGGGGACAAAAGCTTGGTGGTAAAGATGGACGAAAAGGTTGATCGTCAATTCTGGTTTAACTTCTTTTTTGTTTGAATCGAGGACGTTATGGCCAACATCAAGGGCTTTCCCGAGTCTTGGAATAAAACTTATAATGTGATGACCCGGATTTCCCACCATCGGGAGTCTTGATGGAGCCTACTAATGGGAGCTAGGCAAGCTAAATTCAGTTACTTTTCTTCAACCACATAATCCTTTACAATAATTACCAACAATAAGATAAAAGCAACCGATTTAACTAAACAAGCGGAAGACTTAATATTAATGCAAACTGAATAACAATGCGGAAGTTCAATATAGTCTCTACCCAAAATCTGGTGTCACATAACTCACGACCTACTAGGAGTGCTAAATACAATTGTTGGAAAGAAAATATAACTGGTTGCTCGAATACAAAGAGATAACAAAGTAAATAAGGATAAAGGAAACGTCGGGCCTACAAACGCTTGCAGGGCTACCTCGGTTTCTCATTGGACTGAAGGATTAGTCCAATCACATATTGCTGCTCAAATATTACTCTGGCACCTGGATCTGTGCAAAATAGCACAAAGTGTAGCATCAACACAACCGACCCCATGTGTTAGTAAGCGTCTAGCCTAACCCCGGCGAGGTAGTGACAAGGCTAGGACAAGACTCCAGATAAATTTGTGCATGTATACATAAACAAACATATAGAGAAACAACAGAAATAAACATTTTAAACTAGGGAAGGGAACTTGCTTTAGGGGCAACAGATAGAAACAAAATATCAAAGATAACAAGATAAATATCTACAGTTAGGCTTCTAACACAGAATAAGGAAATAATACATCTTTCATACTCTGCTCAACTTGTTGCGGGCGTGCAACCCGGTCCCATTTCTCATATCTCGTGGTAAGCGTACCACCCGCTCCCATTTCATAATATTTTGTTGTAGGCGTACGACCCGCTCTCATTTTAATATGTTGTGGTAGGGGTACAACCCTATCCCATTTCAATATCTTGAGGTAGGCGTAGCACCCGATCACATTTCAATCCATATCTTGTGGTAGGTGTACCACCTGATCCTATTCCAATATCTTATTTGTAGGCGTACCACCCGATCTCATTTCAATCAATATCTCGTGGTAGGCGTACCACATGTTCCCATTTCAATATCATGTGGTAGGTATACCACCCAATCCCATTTCAATATTTTGTTGTTGGCATACCATACGCTCCCATTTCAATCAATATCACATGGTAGGCGTACCACCTGATGCCATTTCAATATCATGTGGTAGGCATACCACCCGATCGCGTTTCAATATCTTGTGGTAGGCATACCAGCCGCACCCATTTCAATATCTTGTGGTAGGTGTACAACCCGATTCCATTTCTTTCAACACAATATACAATATAATCCCTGCATGGAAACAAAGCAAAATAATAACTTCCCGGCAAAAAAATAATATCAGAATCAAACGTCTCGGTAAGGAAACAAGGTATTTCAAAATATCGCGGTAGGAGAGAAATAGCTATAACCAAACTTCTTACAACACCTAACTACCTCATCTATATCCAAACTATATACAACATCCAACTACCTCAGCTAAATTTACACTTTTATATAACACCGAATTACCTCAGCTATACCAATCTCATCACCACATCTAACTAATTCAGCTACAACAAAATTATTACATCACCTAGCACAATAAATCATCAACCTAAGCATCTGTAAAATTAACTAAGAACATAATGCAAAAAACCATAACTCAACAACAGACCGGCAAGGGGGCAATATAATGATCTCTTCTCTTTCTCACTTTTACATCACAATTCACTTCACGACCCAAGCCAATGCTCTAGAGTTTTAACTATCACTTATACTTTCACGGGTTGTTATAAAACTGGAGCCCTCGCTTTTCAACGTTCAAAAGTCAAAATTCTTTCCACAACTTTACACAACAAATAGGAATCATCATTAAGGCATGAGAGATACAAAGAAATCAGGATATTCACAATATAAAGATTCAAGGTCATGCTCGACACCAACGTATAGATACTTGTGACCATGCCTATACGTCGTACTCAACAATAACCAAATAGAAAATAGGACACAACTCTTAATACCTCAAGCTAAGGTTAAACTGAACACTAACCTCAATGCTTTGAATTAAACTGAAACCTTAACTATGGCTTTAATTCCACCACAAATCCGCTCGAATCTAGTCACAAGTTACATAATTACATCAATAAATTCTACATGAATCAATTTGAATGCATAAAAATAAACTTTCCAATGCTTTTCCCAAAAAGTCCAAAAACACCCCCGAGCCCACGTGGTCAAAATAGAGGTTTGAACCAAAACCCGAGTAGCCATTCCCCCACGAACACAAATATATAATTGATTTTGAAATCGGACCTCAAATTGAGGTCCAAATCCCCTATTTTAGAAAAACCTAGGTTCTACCCAAAATCTCCAATTTTTACCATGAAAATCCTTGATTTTAAGTTGAAAACATGTTAAATGATGTTAAATATTGAAAGAAACGAGGAAAAACCAACTTACCAATTATTTGGAAGAAATATTGCTCTTGGAAAATCGCCTAAATGTGTTTGGGTTTTGAAAGAATGAAGAAAATGCTGAAAAATTCGACTAAGTTATGAAAAATGAAGGTCTCAAATGCGGGAAATGAAAACGGGGGTTCGCAATTGCAAACCGCGACCCAGCTAACTTGGGAATTGCAAGAAAATATTTCGCATTTGCGAACCCTTTCAAAAAAAATCCCAGGTTTGCATTTGCGACAAGATATTTCGCAACTGTGACTTGCCCCTAGTCGCATTTGCGAACAAGTAGATCGTATTTGCGAACGAGTAGAATTCAATTGCGATCAGGCTGTCAGAGTCTCGCATTTGCGATGCACGGATAACCTTTCCGAGCTTACATTTGCGAGACCTTCTTCGTAAATGCAAAGATACTAGAACTGAAACTCATACAATGATACAAATGCAATAACGGCCTATCCAAAACTCATTGGAGCTCTCAGAGCTCCAAATCGAACATGCACACAACCTAAAAAACATCCAACGTACTTACTCAGTGATCACCAAAATAACACCATATGCATCGAACCAAGCCTCAAAGCTCATGATTCCTTCTAAATTTTCATAAACACAACTTTCCATTTTAAATGAGAAACGCATCAAACGGCGTACGTTTTCAACCAAACTTTACAGAAAGTGCTTAAATCATATATAAAACTTGTACCGGGCGCACGAATCAAAATAGGGCACGATACTATATTCTTCTAATAAATTTCATTTCCAATGTCCATAATTATTTCCAGAAAACAATTTTGCACAAAAATTCATATCTCGTGCTTGGGACCTCGGAATTCGATTCCGGGCATATGCCCATGTCACGACCCTAATTGCATACCTGGTCGTGATGGCGCCTCCCGTGGGGATAAGGCCACCCAAATTCATCCTTTTTATCAATTAAACAGTTCATAAGCAGTCTAAATATGATTTAATAATAATAATAATAATTAGAGGGAGTACAACCCAACACAGCCCAAACCGTGGTTTCAAAAGTCAGAAGCATCTATTAGAGTGTGAAAACAACTTTACAAGGTCTAAGAATACAAGATACAGGAGTTAGGAACAAAAGAGAGGGGAAACGGTGCTGCGAACGCTGGCAATCACATTGCTAAACTCCAATAGCTCTGCTTCTAATTAGCCAAAACCCACTACCGGGTGAATAAATACATGCATTTGCACATGAGGTGCAGGGAGTAAAATGATACTCAAACTCAGTGAGTAATATAGGTAAATAATAACTGAGCAGTAAGAAATCACGTAAGGCAAATCATCATGATGTACAGAAGTAATGTAAAACCTTTTGAGAAAAACAATAAAGCTGTGAAATCTTAAAAACGCCTTAGCTCAGTTTAATTTTCTTTTGAAAATGACTTTTTCGAACGGTTATGCAAATTAGTGCAAGACAACTAATGCAGATAAGCACGAAAATCTGCCCATTGGGCGTAACATTCACTCAGCAGAAAATGCCACACAATCAGGTAGATATCACATGAAATAGCATAACTACAAATAATGGCAGACAATTAAACAAGTAAACACATAAAATAATACCGGTATCGCTGCGGTGTGGATCCCGATCCACATACCGCTGCAGCGTACAGCCGATCCATTTATCGTCGACACGCTCACTAGAGGTGTGAAGACTCCGAGAGGGGCCCCTTACGACCCGAGCGCAATATTAAGCCTTCTCGTGGCATCAAATCTATGTCCTCAGCCTCATATCAGTATCAGTATCTCACTACTGCGGCATGTAGCCCGATCCAAAAGTATCCTCACAACAAGGCCTTCGGCCTTACTCAGTCAAAAATCACAAATGCCCCTTAGGCCACAGTAAAAAAATGATGCTCAGCCAAAAACATTGTTGGAAATATCATTTCAAGTGTTAAAGCAAAGTAAACTTGGCTGAGTTTTGAAAATAATGAAAAATACATGACTGAATT
Source organism: Nicotiana benthamiana (assembly GCA_034376525.1). NCBI lineage: Eukaryota > Viridiplantae > Streptophyta > Magnoliopsida > Solanales > Solanaceae > Nicotiana > Nicotiana benthamiana. The sequence goes on from CM067330.1 coordinate 97,972,064, forward strand.
CAAGTATAAAATCAAAATAGATAGTTCATATCAACAAATTATCCCCAGAGGGGTTCAAATAGCTGGCACGAAGCCCAAATATAGTAATCATTCCAAATCATGATGATTAAAAACAAGTTTATATCAAATACACAGTAAAAATCATCAATCGGGACCGACGAAGTAACAATCCCCAACAGTGCTCTACCCCACACTCGCTATCCGGCGTGCAAGTCACCGTAATAAAGCACTAAGATGTACAATTCCGGGGATTCAAACCCTCAGAACATCATTTACAATCATTACTCACCTCTATCTGGTCTACACTTTTGCCCACGATGCCTTTGCCTTCGAATCTGCCTCCGGAAGCTCCAAAACTAGCCGAAATCAGTACCAAACCATCAAAATATGCTAATGGAATAAAGCCCACTTGAAATTAATCAAATTACCACAAAATTCCCAAAATTGGTCAAACCCAACCCCGCGCCCACATTTTGAGATTAAACAAAAAATCACAAAACTAGAATCCTCATACACTCACGAGTCTAATCATATGAAAATTATTCAATTCTGACACCATTTGGTCCTTCAAATCATCATGTTATATTTTTGATAGATTCCTCGATTTTCTTTCCAAATTCCATCATGAATCACGAATTAAATGATGAATTCAAAGGTACTCTAGCCAAATTTGAGTTAGAATCACATACCCCGATGAATTTCTTGAAAAACCTTCAAAAAATTGCCAAAATTCGTGCTCTCTAGGAAAAAATATAAAATAAAACCAAAACCTCATATTTATATAGTAACCCCAAAGATTTTCCCCTCTGTGGGCCGCACAAAATCGACCGCGGCCGCACAAAACCAGTGGGGTTCGTGCAAAAATGACCGCGGTCGCAAGGTGTTCTTTGTAATGATAGGCTTTAGTATATTATCCATAACGTTCGCTACAGATATCCAAACGCCAATTATATTATTGTTCTGAAAACTAGATTCAAAGAGCTACAACTTTAAATTTTCAATCATCTAAAAATTCCCTGCGTATCAATTGATATGATCTTCTGAAGTTGGATCAGTGGCCCAGCTCTTTCACTGTGGACTGACAAAGCACGACCGCGTCCGTGGAGCGTCCCACGTGGTTAGCAAAAATATGACCGCGGTCGTGCGTTAAGGGTTTTGACCCTCCAGGGCTCCAACTGCAAAATTTACACCTAAAGACATCCCAGAACCTATCCGGAACTCACCTGAGACCCTCGGGATCTCAACCAAACATACCAACATAATCCATAACATCATTTAAACTTGTTCCGATCATCAAAACACCTCAAAAAAACATCAAATACTCAAAACTCATCGAATTCATGCCTAAGTTTCCAAAAACTTCCGAAATATACAATCGATCAAAAGTTCGACAAGGCGACATCGAATAACTTGAAATTTTGCACGCACACACCAAATGATCTAACGATTGAAGCTACTAAAACTCTCAGAATTCCATTCCAACCTCTATATCAAAATCTCACCTATCAATCGGAATTTGCCAAAATACAAACTTCGCCAATTCAAGACAAATCCTTCCACGTACATCCAAAATTCATTCCGGCCACGCTCCTAAGTTATAAATCACCCAATGAAAATAATCAAATCATAAAAGTTCCGATCCGCTCTCATATACAAATAAGTCAACTCTTGGTAAAACCTTTCAAATTCAAAGGTTTCAACTAAGAGTGTTTCTTTCAAATTCATTCCAAATTTAGTGAAAACCAAAACTAACGATCTACATCAGTCATAGTACATTACACGGGGCAAGTCATGCACGAGAACTGGCGATCAAAGTGCAGCAGCTCGAAACGACAGGTCCGATTGTTATCCTCCCCCACTTAAAAACACGTTCGCCCTCGAATAACCCATAGTTGTTCTAGAAGCCAACCAATAGCCTAATAACATTACCATGCATATACCCGGGGGTAATCCCTTACTCATATAGGTCTGATAACACATTATAACTTAAATTACACAATCCAATCTAGCCCATAGACCGTAAAATCACATTTCCACTTCTAAACACCATCAATACGATCAAAACCTCACACCAATTCTCTGATTAGGCCCGAATCAGTTGTAATAAACCATGCCTTCAACCTCAGGTGCAACAATACATTGTACCACATAACCCAAACGCACGAAGCGGTAACTTCCATTCACAACATTTGCACACAACTAACGAATACGAGTTGAAAAAATCTTATCAACTAAAATTTCGTTCCGACACCCTTTTTAAATAAAGCCAATGATAACTAAAACACGCAGTAAGCCATAACCATTTCTCAGATCAACCATTCATGACGCCAATTCTTCTTGGCAATTACAACAATGATTTTTCGAGCCGAACCTCGATTTCATCCTTCCAACATGTTCAAATCGAATCCATTTGTATAAATTAATGATTCCAACAATCACTTCTGATCCAACACACTACTCCAGTGACATGACACATAAATATAGGCCTAAGCCATAGCTGGCATAATACCCGCACCAATAAGTAACAGTCAAAACATAATCAAATCATGAAAATGACCCTAATGAAAGAGTTGCCCCTCAAGCTCACCAGATCCATCATAACACAAGGCTGAGAACCTGTCTCACATCATTGAAATAGAAAACACGAATCTAACCCTTGGTCATATATCCATGTAGCTTCAGTGTATTGTACGATCCTATCCAAACACTACTCCTCGTGGAACACCTGAAGTCACTATGCTCAAAATTTTAAACTATGCACAATTTGATGTCTAGAACCATGGAAAACCACAACACTCATGGTGAAATAAATAATACATACCATGCAACCCAATAGGACATAACAAATAGACCATTCAAGAAAGAACACCCAATTACTCTTCGCGCTATGAACTCAATAGAACCAATAGAACCATATCGTATGTGCCCATAATTGATATATCATAACGTCTCGTAACACAGAAAGGCCACTCTTAGATCTCCCAGATCTCTTATAAGCTCAATAACAATAGAATCAACCTATAACTCAAGAGTATAATTTCGGTCCAACCAAGCCGACTAAAGCTAGAACGCGCATCCACTTTAGCCTCCCAAAAAACTCATGGTCGAGGAAGCCTGAAGTTGTTCTTTCCACTATTATAACTCCTGTCGGTGCCATGCGATACGGTGCAAGGAACCAAATCATTACCTATATTAACAACCTTCCCCAACGATATGTCCCACCATGATAAAAACATCTGATAATTCGTTCACCGCCGAAACTGAATCAATATAAGGAGCCTCAGTAGTGACACTTGCTGCAAGAGCCCAAATATACAAGGATAATCCTCCTAGCCATATGTTAGGTCCTCGAATATAAGAATCCATGATAGGACATAATCCATCGAACATCGCCACTCAACCTGTTGGAATTTCTGACATAGCCAGTAGCCTCATCTTAACGCAGTAGTTCTGAATAATGCAACATGGAGACAACAATTCTCCAACTCCATATAGCACACAAATCACCATGCCTTACCCGAAATTCTACCACCCGAATACATATCATCTCAAGCACCCAATAATTCCACGAAAGATACATTTAAATTCCTATGTGCCATCAAGCAAACTCGAATATCAGCCACAAATACATATGTACTCAACTAGTCAAGAACTTCCATTGATCCCATCTAGAAAAAAATTATTACACATCCCATGCCTCTAATATTCGTCGAAAATGCATCTCTCCAACCATGGTAGACATCATAAAGAACATTCCCAATTTTGTTTGCACAAATTAAACTGCAAGGACTGAATCCTTCTAACTAGACCAAGTTAGGCAAGCCATCAAATCCCAAGAGCATTGCTGCAAAATACCTGTAAGAACCCACAAACTCGAACATATACAAAGAATAAATCATTTCCTTACCACACTAATTCGGTCTACTTCCAATCTACTCAATCTATCTAAATTTTCTTCCTATTCATCATAAACTTCATATTTCCTTTTGTTGTAGTGCCACAATGCTTCAACCCAGGCCTGCGTCACGAGACCATGAACATAACCACACTGACCAAGACCCATAAGCCGCTGAATACTCTCTCAAATATTCCCCAAAATACAACATTACTGAATACTTTACTCTGAAGAGCTTCCTGGGAATCTAGGTCTGTCACATTTATCTTCCTTATACTAATACATAGAATTCCATAATTAAAATAGTTTACCACAAGTCTTGAACTCTTCTATTGAAAAATCGGTTTCTAATCACATATAAAACATTAAGATACCCAATTATTGCATTTAGAATTTTAAACACATTAGAACCGTTCTTGAGAGTCCTTAACTCTATTTAAACTGCAGTTAGCCCGATCGAGCAAATAGAACCACCTGTGCTTTATTAGCACTCTGGCCCCGCAGAATGAATCCTCACACCAATACAACCAAGCATCTACTTGCTTTATGCACCGAGCATCCCTTACCAACAAGAACTTATGACATTCCGTGATTCTCACACCCTATGACGCATAATATAACCTTTGTTAAAATTATCCTTTACTCTAGCCATAGCTAATTCACTCGCACGAACAAAACTGGAACCAACATAAGACCTCACTATGTAATGAACTGCTCAATGCAGACTCCCCCACTTGGCTTGAAACCATAGATCAAAATAATGTCAATAGCTCATAACACTTATATCCTATCGTAGCTATAATACCATAGTCAGACTAGACTGAAATTGTAGCATGAACTTTACTCCCCTCCCAGCTAAGAAACATGAAAAGATTCTTCACACACCATAACTCAGGGCTATACATCCAATCGCAATAGAAATCAAGCACTTAATAGTTCATTTATCTTCTTATTGTCCTTCCTTGTCACTTCCACATCATATAGATACATCTCACGGTACTAATATACTCGTCACGTGGCTATCAAGCTGTTAGTTTAACCAATTGGGACAATACCGAACATGTAAGTTCAAAACACTTACTCACATAGTCAACACCTTGGTGCACAAGCCATAGCAAAAAATCCAGCCTCAAGTCCTTCAGACAGGACCAACATCAAACAAACAAAGGCCACATCTTGCCCCACAATTGGGGAATCACAAGCCATTAAGGCACATCTGATATTGAGCGCTCATGTGCGTATGCAAACACGTGGAAGGAATTTTAAGAGTTACCTTTCACGCTGAATCAAAGACTCACGATTAGAATTAAAGAATGTGTAGTTATCCTAAAGGTTCTACAGCCCCTCAAGGATAAATACAGACGCCTCCGTAGCGATCCGCGAGACTCTACTAAACCTGCTCATGACTCGTGAGCGTAGTAACCTAGGCTCTGATACAATCTTGTGACGACCCTAAACCCATACCCGGTCGTGATGGTGCCTCTCCTAGGGACAAATCTAGCAAACTAAACCCAATTCATCTTTGTTAACAATTAAACAGTTCATAAGCAGTCTAAATACGTTTTGCTAATAATGATTAGAGGGAGTACAACACAACACAACCTAAACCGGGGTGTCACAAGTCACGAGCATCTATTACAGTGTGAATACAGTTCTAATATGTCTAAAAATACAAGAAGCAGGAGATATGAACAAAAGAGAGAGGAAACGGTGCTCAAACGCTGGCAGTTACCTTGCTAAATTGCAATAACTCTGCCTTCGATTAGCCAAAACCCACTACAGGATGAATAAATACCTGCATCTTCACACGAGGTGTAGGGAGTAAAGTAATTACTCCAACTCAGTGAGTAATAAAGGTAAAAAATAACTGAGCAGTAAGAAATCACGTAAGGCAAATCATCATGCTGTATAGAAGCAGTGTAAAACCGTTTGAGTAAAACAATGAAGCTATGAAATCTTAGAAAATGCTTAGCTCAGTTTAAACCTCTTTTGAAAATGACTTTTTTGAACAGTTATGCAAATGAATGCAAGACAATTAGTACAGATAAGCACGAAAATCTGCCCCTCGAGCGCAATACTCACTCGGCAAAAAATGCCAGGCAATCTGGTAGATATCATATGAAATAGCACAACTACAAATAATCGCAGACCATTAAACAAGTAAAAACATAAAACAATATCGTCGACGGCGCTCACTAGGGGTGTGTAGACTCCAAGAGGGGCCCCTTACGGCCTAAGCGCAATATCAAGCCATCTCATGGCATCACTCTAGGCCCTCGGCCTCATACCAGTATCAGTATCTCACGGCGTCTTACTTAATCCAAAAGTATCCTCACAACACAGGTCCTCGACCTTTTTTTAGTCAAAAATCACAATAGCCCCTCGGGCAACAGTAAAACATGATGCTCGGCCCAAAACATTGTTGGAAATCTCATTTCAAGTGTTAGAGCAACTTGGCTGAGTTTTGAAAACAATGGAAACTACATGACTTAGTTCAGGTATAAAATAAAAACAATGAGGAAATATCAACAAATCGTCCCCGTAGGGGTTCAAATAGCTAGCACGAAGTGCAAAAATAGCAACCAACCCAAGTCATTAAGATAACAAATAAGTTTCAGTCAAATATACAGTAAAAATCATCAAATGGGATAGATTAAGTCACAATCCCCAACGGTGCACTACCCCACGCTCGCTATCCAGTGTGCAAGTCACCTCAATATAGCACTACGATGTGCAATTCGGGGGTTTCACACCATCAGAACATCATTTATAATCATTCCTCGCCTCCATCTTGTCTAAACTCTAGCCTGTGATGCCTTTTCCTCTCGAATCGGTCTCTAGATTGTCCAAATCTAGTCGAAATCTATACCAAACCATCAAAATATGTTAAGGGAACAAAGCCTACGTGAAAATAATCAAATTACTAGAAAATTCCAAAAATTTGTCAAAACCAACCCTGGGCCCACATTTCGAGATTTAACAAAAATTCACAAAACTAGAATCCTTATAATCTCATGAGTCTAACCATATGAAAATTATCCAATTCTGATACCATTTAGTCCTTCAATAATCATTTTATATTTTTGAAAGATTCCACAATTTTCTTCCCAAATTCCAACCCGAATCACGAATTAAATGATTAATTCAATGATAGATTCATGTACTCTAGCAAAACCTGACTTAGAATCACATACCCCGATGAATTTCTTGAAAAACCTTCAAAAGATTGCCAAAATCCGAGCTCTATAGGGAAAATATCAAATAAAACCCAAAATATCATATTTATAGAGTAACCCCTAGATTTCCACCTATGCGGGCCCCACAAAATCGACCACGGCTGTGCAAAACTAGTGTGGTCCGCACAAAAATGACTGCGGCTGCACATGTGTTCTCTGCAATGACAGGCTTTAGTATTTTGGCAATAACTTTCGCTACAGATGTCCAAATTCTATTATAATATGTTTTTGAAAACTAGATTCAAAGAGCTACAACTTTCATTTTTGAAAGATATGAGCTCCCAATGTTGGATCAGTGGCCTGGCTCTTTCATCGTGGACTACGTAAGCATGACCCCATTCGCGAATCCTCCCAGCACGGTCAGTGGAAATATGACTACAAACCGCAGTCGTGGGTTTAGGGATTTGACTCTCCAGGCCTCCAACAACTATATTTTGCCCTAAAGACACCTGAGGACCTATTCGAAACTCACCCGAGGACCTCAAAACCTCAACCAAATATACCAACATAATCCATATCATCATACAAACTTGTTCCAATCATTAAAACAGCTCAAACAATGTCAAATTACTCACCCCTCATCGAATTCATGTGTAAATTACAAAAAACTTGTAAAATACACTTTCGATTAAAAGTCTGACCAAACGACCTCCGAATAACCTGAAATTTTGCACACACACTATATGAAAATCTCACTGATCAATCGGAATTTGCCAAAATACTAACTTCGCCAATTCAAGCCAAATCCTTCCACGGACTTCCAAAATGCATTCCGGCCGCGCTCCTAAGTCATAAAACACCCAAAAAAGATAACCAAATCATAAAAAGTTTTGATCCGTGCTCATATACAAACAAGTCAACCCTTGGTTAAACCTTTAAAATTCAAAGCTTTCAACTAAGCCTGTTTCTTTCAAATTCATTCCAAATTTCCTGAAAACTAAAACAAACTATCACACCAGTCATAGTACATTACAAAGGGAAAGTCATGCCCGAGAACCGGCGATCAAAGTGCAAAAACTCTAAATGAGCGATCGCGTCATTACAGCCCAAGTCCCATATTTTCCAACAGACCCTCCGAGATTGTCAAATCATGGGTACATGTCCGTTTACCCAAAATGTTGACCATAGTCAAATTTAATGATTTTAATATCTGATTTAATTTTTTTTCTCACTGAATTGATATTTAATCTTTCTGTCTAGGCGGTCCTACGGTGCATGCAAATCGAGGCAACTCTAAATGAGGTTTCCAAGGCCTCGGAGACACAGAATGAATAAAAAGATAGGTGATGATCCTTTGGGTCGTCACATATAAGTACCCGATTTCTCTCCCATGTTATATTTCGAATTCTGACTTCTTTCCTTCTTCTTTTGCATCCAAGACCTCGCCTCCTCCTTCGGACACTCATATTTCTGACTATGTCGAGCGTCTCCTTCCTCACATAACAGGATCCATGATTTGCCAAATCATTTCAACCAATTCAGGCCTACTCTCCCTTCCACTAGTAATATTTTTTCTCTGATCATTGCCGCTCTATTTCCTATTATGTAGAGACTTCTGGGATGGTAGTATGTACGTAAATCTTACTCCTACCTTGTGAATATAGAGATGTTATTTTCAACAAATCATCAGCTTAAAAAGGTAGGTAGGAGAAAAAGAGGAAGAAGAATAAGACGAAGTAGATGGAAATAAAGAAAAAGACAAAGAAATAGGGTGGGGAGGGGGGGGGGAGAATACGTATTACAAAAATAGTAACATTCGAAGTATGACATCAGTAAGAAGAATTCTTATGATCAATCATATATTGAAAATTTTGCTCTTTTGCCCTCTTGCACCAGCTAGTTTAGTTAGAGTTATCAAATCTTATGAGTCTTGTTAAAGTGCACTGATAATGTAAAAAATATTTATGTTGTTAACTTATTATTGCTTAATCTCTTCAAATTAGTCTATACATCATACCACACTGAGTTGATTGTAACATAAGCACAACTAGTACACAAAGATAATGACCTAACAGACTAGTTCCACTCCCTGTATGAAGGAGAAAATGCTCGACTAGGTTCTAAATTCAACCCTAATGCTCAACCTCCACACCTTCTTATCATGAGATAACCTAATAAATTTGAAGTCGCGCCATGTCCTTCTTGATCACCTTACTCTAGTAATTCTTATGATGACCTCTACCCTTTCTCATACTCGCCAAAGCTCACTGATAAAACCTCCTAACTAGGCGTCTTGGCTTCTCCTCTGCACGTGCCGGAATCATCTAACTCACGCTTCTCGCTTCTTGTTCTCCATGGGGGCCACACCCACCTTTTCCTGAAGATCTTCATCATAATATTATCAAACGCCTACCTATCCATCTCAAAATCCTCATCTTTACTACTTTAATCTTTTGGATATGAGAATTCTTAATTGGCCAACACCTAGCCCCAAACAACATGGTCGGCCTAAACACCTCTCTATATAACTTACCCTTAATTTTGATGGCATATTCTTGTCGCATAGGACTCCAGATGCTAACATCCATTTATGTTCTAAACGTCAATACCACACAAGAGGGCGGGGGGTGATTTGTGTGATACCTAATTTTCACACAAGAAGAACTTGGTTCTTCTAATTGTACTAACTATGACTATTTGCGGAATTAAGAGTGCAAAAAAAAAATAATAAAAAAAAATAAAACAAACAATAGCTCTCGGCGCACGTTACAATGGAACAGTGCGCCTAAAAAAGCGCACGTTAGCACGACGCTTTCTCCATTGAAATGGAGCGTCGCCAGCGACAACCCCTTCCTTCTCCACCTCAGATTGTCACTCCAGCTCCAGGAGTAACGAAGGAGCTTGAACCTTTGACGTTTGGAAACTTTTTGCCAGAGAAGTTCCAATCCAAATTACTTTGCATGCAGAGGAAATTACGAGTACTGAGACTCAATTGAAGGTGATTGATGCAGATCGAGATAGTCAAGCTGTGAGGAAGCTTCAATTTTCAGACATTGTAGTTGCTGAGCAACCACCTCCTACTATGGCTGAGATTGTTAGAGGTAAACATAATATGGGGAAGGTTTTAACATTTGTTCCTCCTACTGATAAGGATGGAAAGAAGACTGTTAAAATCAATATGGATGAATTGAAACCACAAACTGAGTATTGGAGTAATTCTCTCATTGGTTATATCATTGGTGATAATCCTAATGAGAAAGCCATGGAGAATTTTGTGTTGCATGTGTGGAATTTTGTGACTAAGCCGCAAATTCTAATGCACAGAGATGGCTATTGTGTGTTTAGGTTTAAATCTGCTGAGGATATGAACCAAGTGCTTCAATTTTGTCCTTATTCATATAGGAACAAGCCGATGATTCTGAAACCTTGGGATGTTGATTTTTCTATGCAAAATGGCATCCTCAGCACAATTCCTATTTGGGTGAGATCTGTATACTGATAAAGTTACAGCTCATTTTGAGAAAATATCATTTGCAAGGGTACTGGAGGAAGTTGATGCAGCATTCCCTTTACCTGAGGAAATTGAAATTGAGACTCCATTTGGTTTGAAAATCCAAGACATTGAGTATGATTGGAAACCAGAATTTTGTAACCATTGCTTGAAGTTTGGGCATAATGCAATGGACTGTTGGTATAACAGTCATACTGATGGAAAACAAGAGCAGGAAGATCAAGCAAATTTGGCTAGAAATAAGGTGAGGAACAAACAGCCAAGGCAGAAATGGATCCCAAAAGGAAACATTGAAACAACCACCTCTTTGGCTAAAGATGATGTCAATGCAACAGTAATTCCTACTCAACCAATGCATATTGATCCATTATCATTGGTTAGTGAAGGAAATGCTGCCACTAATACTACTGTAAGTGCTGATCAAAATATGGATAACTCTCAAAGAATTCCCATTGGTACTGATATGGCTGCTAGTATTGGAGCTATGGATGAGCTTGGGAGGCTGGAGCTTGTGGATAGTGATGGCACAATGCAGGAGAAATTAGAAGAGATGGTTAATAATGGAATTCTGGATGAGGGTAGGAGAGGCCAATTGCAGGATCCTGGGCCTTCTTTAGGGCTGTCTAGTATTTCATGATTGTTGTTACATGGAATATTAGAGGGCTTACAAAAGCCCATAAGCAGAAAGAATTAAAAAACTTTCTGCTGAAGAATAAGGTTGATATTCTAGATTGTATTGAAACTAGAGTAAAGGAATGAAAACTCATAGTATACTTAATAAAATTGCTAAAGGATGGAAGTTTCATCACAACTATCCCAAAGCAATTAATGGCAGGATATGGTTACTTTGGAGGTCACATTTACAGGTTCACATCTTAGGTACCACTGATCAGTTTATTCATTGCAGTGTTGAAGATACAGCCTCAGCAATTAAATTCCAACTGAGTGTCATATATGCCTATAATACAGCTTTGAAGTGATCTCAGGGGTCTTTCCATTCCTGGCCAGGATGCATGGTTATTAAGTGGAGATTTCAATGCTGTCTTATCAACTGAGGACAGAATTGGATCTCCTGTAACAGATGCAGAGGTAAAGGATTTCAAAGAGCTGATATATGACCTTCATCTTACTCCTGTCAGATCAAAAGGTTGGAGGTATTCTTGGACAAATAAACAAGTATATAGTAAGATAGATTGGGCAATTGGGAACTTTCAATGGCTACAGCAATACAGTCATGTGGAAGCTGATTTCTTGAATCATTCAATCTCTGATCATACTCCTAACTTTATTAAGTTTGGAAGGCAAAGGCTTCTTCATCCTAAACCTTTTAGGCTTTATTACACTGTTATGGAGGATCCTCAATTTGGTAATATTCTACAGCAGGTATGGAACCAAATAGGGCAAGGATCATCAATGCAACAGATCTGGCATAAACTTAAAGAGTTGAAGCAGCAGCTGAAGGGACTTAATAGGCACATGGCTTCTTATCAGCAGAAATTGATTTATGCAAGGGAGCAACTGGACATTATTCAAAGTCAGATGATGAGGAACCCTGGTTCAACTCACTTATTCAATGCAGAGAAGGAAGCAATTCTTAACATAGAGAAGCGGAGTAATGTAGAGGAGCAAGTCTTGAGACAGAAATCAAAGGCTAATTGGATTGATTGTGGTGATGCTAATACCAAATATTTTCATGCACAGTGGAAGATAAGATCCAGCCAAAGCAATATTACTTCTATGTATACAGAAACAGGTGTTAAACTTACTGAGCCTCTGGCTATTTAGCATGAATTTATTGAAGTGTTCAAATCCTTGATGGGGGATAGACCTATTGAACTACCTTGTCTTAATTCTGCTGTTGTTAAAGAGGGAGTATGTCTTACCCTTGATCAGCAAAGGGCTCTTATTAGAGAGGTAACTATGGAAGAGATTACTGATGCTGTAAAAGATATGCCAAATGATAAAGCTCCAGGTGTTGATGGCTTTCTTGTGGAATTCTTTACTAAAAACTGGGAGACTGTCAAGATGGATATATTTACTGCTACTAAGGAATTCTTTACTACTTGTCATATGCCACACATGCTGAATACTACTGCTATTGCTCTTGTTCCACAGGTTAAAACTCCTAAAACAGTTAAGGACTTCAGGACCATTGCTTGCTGCACCACTCTCTACAAAATTATTTCTAAAGTCATTACTAGAAGATTGAAAGATGTAATTGACAACATTATTGGAAAAGGACAGTCAGCATTCATAGAAGGGAGAAGTATTTTAGATAATGTTCTACTCAGTCATGAATTGTTCAAAGGATATGGCAGGAAAGGAATATCACCTAGGTGTGTACTAAAGGTTGATTTAAGGAAGGCTTATGATACTATTGAATGGAGATTTCTTAAACAGATGTTGGTTGACCTTGGATTTCCTGCAAAATTTGTGGATTGGATTATGGCTTGTGTTTCATCTGTTACTTATTCCTTAGTGATTAATGGAGGTCTCACTAAACCATTCTCAGCCAGAAGAGGTATTAGGCAAGGAGACCCTATGTCTCCTTACCTATTTGTTATTGCAATGGAGTATCTCAACAGGAACCTTAATCAATTACATAAGAATGGTGATTTTAACTTTCATCCTAGATGCAGGAAGATCAACTGTTCTCTTATTTGCTTCGCAGATGACTTGTTGCTATTTTGTAGAGCTGATCTAACATCTATTCAATTACTGCATGATGCATTCTTATCATTCTCTGCAGCATCTAGACTTTCAGCCAATAAGTCTAAGAGTGCTGTATATTTTGCTGGCATTTCTCAGATTGAAAAAGAGGCTATTCTTGAGGACTTGGGATTCAGTGAAGGGCATCTCCCTTTCAAGTACTTGGGCATTCCTTTACACTCAAAGAAGCTAAGTATACATCACTATTTGCCTTTGATTGAGAAAATCACTGATAGAATTACATGTTGGTCTGCCAAATTCTTATCCTATGCTGGCAGATGTCAACTTATCAAATCAGTATTGTTTGGAGTTCAAACATATTGGTCCCAGATTTTTATATTTCCAAAGAAGGTGGTGAAAGCAATTGAAGCCATTTGCAGATCATTCCTATGGACAGGCAATGGAACAGTATCCAAAAGATCACTAATAGCTTGGGATAAAATCTGTAGACCTGTTACTGCTGGTGGTTTAAATATCATTGAAATTCAGACTTGGAACAAAGCTGCTGTATCTAAGTTACTTTGGGATCTAGCAAAAAAAAAGGACTGCCTTTGGATCAAATGGATTCATTTTTATTACATAAAGAATGAAGACATTGAAACAATGGCTAGTCCAAAAAATGCTTCTTGGATAACTAGGAAGATTATTGACTGCAGAATTCATGTTATGGATGCTAACAACCTGCAAGGAGATCTCCTGTCTAGACTTTCAAGTTTATGTAAGTCTGGAAAATTCCAAATCCATTCTTTATACCTTTCTTTACTTCCAGTTTGTCCTAGAATGGAGTGGAAGAGCTTGATGGCTACCACAAATGTCTTGCCTAGACATAAATTTACTGTGTGGATGGCTGCCCATGGTAGATTGCCAACATTTGACAGACTACTCAAATTTGGCATCAGTGTTGATGAAGCCTGTGTATTTTGCAATCAAAACATTGAAGAGTTTGAGCACTTGTATTTTGATTGCCCAGTTACCAGTAGGATTTGGTCCAGGATTTGTTGCTGGCTGGGCTACAATAAAAGAATTGGTTGCTGGAAGAATGAGTTGACATGGATATGCTGCAATGCTAGGAGTAAACAATTTAAAAAGGCTGTGATAGCCAGTGCTTTTGTTACTACTGTATCATTGATTTGGAGGTGCAGGAATGCTATTAGATTTGAGAAGAAACCATTTGATGACAATCTTGTGTGCCGAGAGATTGCAATTCTTATTCATGCACGTGGCAGAAGATGCAAGAAATGGTTAAAGGGGCTGCGACAACTTAATTACTATCCCTAGTTCCTAGTTTGATTTGTAATAGCAGTATAGTTGTTTAGGAAGTGGTAGTTAGTCTATACTACCACTAAGAACACTCTTATGTACATTTGTTGATATCAATAGAAAAAAAAGGAAGAGTGCATAAAATAAAGAACATGAAGATTTTTACATGGAAAACAATTGGCTCAAAAGGTGAAAATACCATGACCAACTACACAGTAGGATTTTTCCAAACGTCCACTAAAATCACTAAGTCAAAATAGAATTTACAAAACAATTTGTAAACCTAAGGATTAACTCTAAACCCAATGTGGCACACAATATCAACTATTGTGACACCTTCAAGTAAACTCTAACTTGAATACTCAAAGTACCAACTACAATTATTTCAATGAAAGCTGGAAATGTACAATTTTAAACCACCTACTAAAATTGAACTACACTAAGAATAAGCACAACAGAACTGGTTATTTTATCTCGTTCAAGTAGCAGCAGGAGTGCACACTTTAATGTCACATAAATTGCTTGCAAAACTGCCTTGCACTTTTGCTCTCAATTTAGTTTAACTTCTGCGTATGTGCATACCTGTAAAAAAGAGAACAAGCATTATTATTTACAGAGTTAGTTTTATTTACAGATTAAAACTAAAATTGCTAATCCATCATCAAATTCGAGTCCTACAACTATTCAAACTCCAATCCCTATTCTTTATCCGGATGTAGTTCTGTTCACATGAGGAGATATCAACTCTTTATCCTATGTAACCTTTTTGATCAACTCAGGAGATATTTTTGTTTATCCTTGAGACTTATCTTCTTCACACGCATCTCACATGTATAAGTATACTAACACTGTGTCTCACATGATGTGCCCGGCTCATGATTTAGTTCATTTTGTCAATCTTCAAAACTTTATTTGAACTTGGGCCAACAAATTCCCCCAATTTGATAATGACAAACTCTGCACTTTTATTGATCAGAGACCCTGTGGAACTCATCTTAATTATCACACTTTAATTTACCTTGTCATTAAGGACCTGGTTTAATCAGGTTATAAATATCACTATATTTCAGAATATAAAGTAAAGCACAATATCTATTCCCCCTTTTGGCATCATTAAAAAGTTCCATATTATATGAATCCCATATGTTAATTAGTACTCATGGCCGCTAGGGAAACTGCAAGTGAAAACATGATTAAGTTAATCAATAATCAACTTCACAAAGAATTTAACTATTAACACCAGAAGTTTCATAGAACAAGAGAAAACAAAGCACATTGTCATTGATTAGGAGGTGTTTCTACAATTGAGGGGTTTCTAAACTAGTTTTAGGGCTTCGAGGAACTAGAGGATTGGGATTGATGAATATTGAACATTGTTTGGAGAATCCCTTCACTCTTTTCTTTTTCCTTTGCTAGCTCAGCTTTGACGCCATTTCTTTCACTTTCTAGTTCAACAATGCGATCCTAGAGCTTAGCAATTTCTGTATCTTTTGTTCCACACTCTAGAACCAATGTCATAACTTTGTTTATCACAGGAGCCTTTAAGGATGAACCAGGTTCAACTGGGGTTACACTTAGCAAATAGTCACAAGCCTGCAGAGTTTTGATTACAAAGTACACTTTGATGGAGGCCATCTGCTACTTTTTCAATGGCACATCTAACTTTGCCAAGACAATTATTAGTATAAACCCATAAGGTGTGGCATGGGCTTTGGAGCCATTGATGACTCTATCTAGCAGCTTGACAATGAATGTAGGCCAGTTATTCATCTTTCCTCTCACAAGACACTTCAGAAGGACCAGGTCCATGTAATTTGCAGTGTGCCTTCTGTCTTGTCTCGGCAGCAAACACTTGCTCTCAAATTCAAAGACCACCTTGTTCTTAGGCTTCATCTCACTCTTTTGCACAAACCTAGCCTCAGGAACTTCCTCAGCAGATTTGGTATCACATAAATTTCTGGTGATTTGGAGAGCAGAAGGGAGAGAATCTAGACAAGCCCATATTTGCCTAGTATAATCATCATATCTCTCACAAGGTATGTCTCGAATTCTAACCAACTTAGGTGCATCAAGCTGCACCTCTACTCCTCTCACCAAGCTGGTAACATTGCCATTCACTATTGTGGCATTTGCTCGATAGGCTATTTGCTTGCCAGCCTGCCATCCAATTGAAGAACCAAGTCTTTCCACCCATGTGCATCTAGGACATCAACCAATCTTTTCATGTCTGGCTCCTCAAGGTCTTTCAGAATTGTTCCTTTCAAGACCTTTCTCTTGCCAAAGAGGACAAATCTGTCCTGTTCCTTTTCAGATTCCTCTTCTTCTTCCTCTCAACTCCATGCTTCTTCTTCTTTAGGAACTTTCACTTTAGTTTTTCCATTTTCCTTCTTCTTTTTCTTGCTTGCCTCTAAGGCTTTCTGTAACTCACCATCACTTTGCTTTACCCTGCTACTAGTAGCTTTCACTTTAGATGTTGAAGGGACAGTAGACTTAGAAGATGATACCTGGCTCTTCTTTTTTGGCTTAGAGGGGGTAAGAGCCTTTATAGAAAAAGCTTTGCGCTTCTAGGGATCATAGATTGCTTCAACCTTCTTCAGAATGTCAGCCAAGGTTTCATCCACAGATGAACCACGTTCATCTTGTTGTTCACTCAGGTGTACAAGGTCTTCAACAGCCCCCCTAGTTTCACTTCCCTTTGGCTTGTTGACACTCTTCTCTATTCCTCAACAAATGGCAAGAATTTTATCTTTCTTTTTCTTTCTCTTTCTATTAGACTCTCCCTCCTTTACATCATAGAACCCACCAACACAAACCTATTGTCCACTTTCTCGACTACATCAGAAAAAACATAGCATGTATTTACCTCCCTGGGGTTTTCTTGATTCTTGTCTGAGTCATAAGACCCACATTGTTCTCCATCCCTTGCAGAAATAAAAGGTTCAGACTCATAACTCGAGTCAGATAATTCCTTGACTTAGGGTTTAGGGTTGTCGCTAGGGGGTATATATGAGGATGTGTTGGGAGATATAGGTGGGGGAGTTTCTTGATTTTCTTGAGGATTAGTCATGGTGAAGGATTTCTGGAAGGTTTTAGGGTTTTGGGGATTTCTGGAGAGAGAGAGAGTATGATCATATGTTTAGCACTTAATGACGGTGATGGACTAAAATAGGAGATGTGGAGTATATTAAAAGAGGAGTATGATTAGGAGCATTAACAACAGCCTTTTCGTAGTGGTCAATCAGGAGTCTAATCCCATGAGGACACCAATATTTAAGTGATGAATGGATGACACTAGTTTTTAGGAAAAAGCCCCGTTTTCTTTAGAATTCTATGAGAAGGAAACTGGTTCAATGCTCAGCGGTTATATTTTTAGGTGTTTGTTCAGAATACGACTTCTAATCATAATTGGAATATTTGTTTTTCTCATTATGCAAAGCATAAAAACATACATGACCTTTTCTCATGAACTTATACTGATGAACCGGGTTCTTCAAGTATAACTTCTCTTGATTATGCCTCATGTATCATAATAGAAAAAAAACTTTATAAGGGATCAATGAATTATTATAAACAGAGGTCACAAGAGTATATTGATTAGATAACATATTTACCTAAATTCAGAACTTCTAACCAAAAAAGTTTTTTTTTCATTTCATTTTGAACTGGTTCCTTTTTAGGTGATCTTAATCATCCCTAATTCCTATCTGTTCCTTTCAAGGTTTTCCCTATTCAGAGCGTTGGTGAAGATTTCAGCTGTTTGTTTATCAGTGGCACAGAATTCTATTGAGATTAATCCTTTCTCATAATTTTCTCTCAAGAAGTGGTGCCTAACATCTATATGCTTGGTCCTTTTATGATGAACAAGGTTCTTTGTCATACTTATAGCACTAGTGTTATCACAGAATATTGAAATACATCCCCACTTCAATTCCAAAGTCTACCAACTGTTTTTTGATCCATAGCAAATTGAGCATAACAAGAAGCAGTAGCAACATATTCTGCTTCAGGCTACTGAATTTCGCTTTTTGGTAGCCCATAACACAAGACATGAACCCAGGAAATGTGCCATACCTAAAGTGCTCTTCCTTTCCACTAAGAAACCTACATAATCAGCATTAGCATATCCTACTTGATTAAAATTACTAAATTTGGGATACCAAATACACAGATCAGAGGAGCCTTTCAGATATATCAACATCCTCTTGGCAGCAGTCAAGTGTGACTCTTTTGGATTTGTCTAGAAACAAGCACAAAGCCCTTTGCTGAAAACAATGTGAGTTCTGCTGGCAGTAAGATACAAGAGTGAACCAATCACACCCCTATACAACTTTTGATCAACTGATGAACCAAGTACATCAACATCAAATTTAGTGGCAGTTGCAATAGGTGTATCTATTTCTTTGGAGTCCTCCACTTTAAACTTTTTTATTAGTCCTTTCGTATACTTATGCTGATAGATCATGGTCCCATTTGGCCTTTGTTTGATGTGCAAGCCCAAGAAGAATATTAGTTCACCCAATAACTTATTTCAAACTCATTTCCCATTTGTTTTGGAAAGTCCTTACTCAACCTACCAATATTGGCCCAAAATATTATGTCATCAACATATATTTGCACAACAAGGAGGTCTTTACCTTTTATCGGTTAGGAATAAAGTGCTATCAATTTTACCTCATTTATACCCATGCTACAGCAGGAAAATTGATAGTCGTTCTCTTAAGGCCTCCTTGGCCCATATAGAGCCTTGTCCAGCTTGTACAGATGCTCAGGACATTCCTTGCTTTCAAAACCCAGAGGTTGTTTCACAAACACTTCTTCCTTGAGGTAGCCATTCAGAAAAGCCCTTTTGACATCCATGAGATGGAGAGTGAATTCCATATGTGCTTCAAACTCTACTAGGAGTCTGATTGCCTCTAGTCTTACAACTAGAGCAAAGGTCTCATCATAGTAAATACCTTCCTCTTGGCTATAGCTCTTAACCACCAGCCTTGCCTTGTTTTTTGTAACTGTTCCATCTTCATCAAGTTTGTTCCTGAAGACCCATTTTGTACCAATGACTGATTTGTCCTTGGGTCTTGGAACTAGATGCCAGTCTTGACTTCTTACAAATTTGTTGAGTTCCTCTTGTATCGCATTGACCTAATCTGCATCCTACAAAGCCTCAACAACATTTTTAAGTTGAATAAGAGATAGAAAAGCATCAAATGCACACATATTCTTTGTGATTTGGTTTTGACTCCAGATGTTGGATCTATGAGAATGTTCTAAATGGGATGAGAACTTTGATACTTGTGAGGTTTCACAACCAACTGGCTTCTGCTGGATGTTTTAGCCATTTTATGAGAAACAGGTTCATGAATAAGTTCTTTCAAGGAGTTTATTTCAATTCCTCTTTGATTTCTCCTCCCTGTTAGGTTGCCTTGTAAGGAAGAACCTGTTCCATCACATGTTCGTTCTATAGGTGCCACTTTGACTTGAGCTAATGCTTCAGCCAAGTCTTTTGCCAGTCCACTGACTTTATTTTCATATTCCTATCTCTTAGAAATAATATTAGTTTCATCAAATACAACATGCACACTTTCTTCTACATACAAAGTTAATGTTTTGAACAATTATATGCTTTGCTATGTGTATAATATCCCAAGAATACTCCCTCATTACATCTTGGATCAAACTTACCTTTGGATTTTTTTCCATTATTGTGCACATAAAACTTGAAACCAAATGCCCTAAGGTGGTATACGTTAGGTTTTTTCCCTTTAAGTAACTCATAGGGAGTTTTCTCAACAAGAGGCCTAGTCATGCATCTATTATGCAATGTTTACATCCTCTACCCAGAAGGTGTGTGATAATTTACTAGAGAGACGCATGGTCCTTGCCATATCCTCAAGGGTCCTGTTCTTTCTTTCAACTACTCCATTTTGATGTGGAGTCTTACGGGCAGAGAAGTTGTGATATATACTATTTTCATCACAATATTCAGCAAATTTTGTATTTTCGAATTCAGTTCCATGATCATACCCAATGGATGCAAGTTGATTTCCTAATTGTTTCCGAGTTTTTCTAACAAAAGCAGTAAACATTTAAAATGCCTCATTAAGACGTCAGAAGTAGTTCCCAGGTAAATCTGAATATTCATCAACAACAGCCATCACATATTTCTTTCCACCTCTGCTCATGGTTCTTATTGGACCACAGAGATCCATATGAACCAGTTCCAACGTCTTGGACGTACTTACTATTTTCTTGGATCTGAAGGATGACCACACCCGCTTCCCCCTTGCACATGCCTCACAAACTGTGTCTTACTTGAACTTGATATTAGGTGATCCTATCACCAAGTCTTTGGAAACTAATTTTTTAGTTGATTTAGACTGACATGGCCAAGTCTTTTGTGACACAGGAGAGGATCATTGACTAACACACTTAAACAAGTGAGTTTAGTTTTTGAAAGATTTGACAAATCTACAATGTAAATATTGTTAAATCTTTTTCCCTGCAAAATAATCTTGTCAGTGGTAAGGTTAATCACAAAGCATTTGGTTGAGCTAAAAGCCACAAGGTTAGCTCTGGTACACAATTTTGACACACTTATTATGCTATATTTCAAACCATATATCAGGTAGACTTTCTCTATGGAATGAGAATCATTCTTGCCTACCTTTCCAACCCCAATGATCTCACCTTTCTTTCCATTACCAAAGGAGACATTACCTCCCTTTTCAGTCCTCAAGTGAAAGGATTGGTGTTTTTTTTCCTAGTCATATGTTTTGAGCAGCCACTCTCCATATATCATATTTGGCTCCTCCCTTTCACTTCGACCTGCAAAAGGAAATTAAGGGTTAGTCTTAGGAACAAAAACTATTTTGGGTCCCTTTCTATAAGAATAATGATGAATCAAATTCCTTCTTGCCCATCCAGGCAACTTATTCTTTTTTTAACAAAACTTTGTTCCTTTGACAGGCCATTTCTTTTGCATTACATTCATATTTGTACTAGCCAGTCTTACCATACAGTGTGTAGAATTTATTTTGAGGAAGAGTGAGGTACTTGATTTCTGGATCCCATTTAGGAGCTTGAGTCCCATAGCCAAGTCCTCTTTTGTTACTGTTGTGATGCTCTTGCAAATAGGGGAGAGCATCATAGGATTTGTTCCACTTGCAAATTCTGTCTAGTTCATCATTCACTTTTCCTAGATCTTCTTCTATGACTTTGATGAATTATTCTTTTCTATATAATTCATCTTTCGTTTTTCCCAAACTTTCTTCAAGAGTGAGATATGTGTGATCAACTATCTTATTTCCTGTTTGTAATTTAAGTTTCAGATTTTCAGACCCAAGTTCTAGGAC
The DNA here is from genome assembly GCA_034376525.1 of Nicotiana benthamiana. Lineage (NCBI taxonomy): Eukaryota > Viridiplantae > Streptophyta > Magnoliopsida > Solanales > Solanaceae > Nicotiana > Nicotiana benthamiana. The sequence goes on from CM067330.1 coordinate 97,993,964, forward strand.
ATGTTGCCAAGTTCAAGAACCTGGTTCTTCAACTCAGCATTTCTGTTATCACTCGCATTTGCCCGAGACACTAGACTTTTACATTTTTCTTTTAGAATCACACATTACCTGGACAAAACTTCCTTCTCATTATTAATTATCTCAGACTCATCAATGAAGCCAATTAGTAGCTCAGCCAGCCTTTCCTTAGACAAGAATTTAATCTTCTCTTTGAGATGAAGAATACTTGCCTCTCGTTCATCATATGATTCTCTGATGGCCATTAGTGCGTGCTCCTCCTCAGCTTCATCTTTTGAGTCTTCATCTGAGGTTTCTCCCCAAGCAGCAACCATATCCTTCGTTGATCCTTTGTTTATCTCTGGTTGAACCTGTTCTTTCTCCATGTTCCTTCGTTCAGCTCTTTATTTCTTCCACTCAATTTCTTATTGAGGGAAGTTCTTCGGAGCTCTTGTTTTGTTGAAGTTTGTACGTCTTGAAGAACCATTTCTTCTCATCAGGTACTTCTTCAAATCCCTAATGATCATAGCCACTTCATCATCTTCCAAATGTGCACCTTCAATAAATCTGAGAGCTAAAGTCCTCTCCTTTTTGAGGGTATCCATCTTCATGGTTTGTCTCCTCATTTCATAGTCAATCAAATTTCCAATTAGTTCATCTAGTCTGAGGGTAGAGATTTTCTTGGATTCCTGAATGGCAGTAATTTTACTTTCCCATGTTACTGGCATAAATCTTGTCAGAATCTTCTCAATCTTGTCTTCTTCAAGGATAATTCTTTCAAGAGATTTAATTTCATCTGTCAATGTGGTGAATCTAGTGTACATCTCTTGGATAGTTTCTCCTTTCTTCATAATAAAATTCTCATATTAAGAATTCAAATGTGTTCCTCTTGATCTTTTCACTTGAGGTATTCCTTCATGAGCCACTTGCATAATGTCCCACTTCTTGGCCTTAGCATTTTTCTCCCACTTCTTCAGGTTCTCAATGTACAATCAGCCCTTGTTTTTTGGCGCATCAATTCCTTCAGCATTTTTCTTAGTGGTTGCTGGGGGACTATCAGTAAATATGTCCCAAAGTTCATAATCTTCCCCTATAATGTGATCTCTCAATCTATTCTTCCACCAAGAATAGTACTGGCCATTGAAAAGTGGAGGCCCGACAGTGGATTTCCCTTCCCAGTTCCCAGGTGGTGCACTCATTGTTGATCTTCCCCTAAGGTGTTAGCCTCTTCACGGATAACCTGCTCTGATACCAATTGATGTTCTAAACGTCTATACCACACAAGAGGGGGGGGGGGGGGGGCGATTTGTGTGGTTATTAATTTTCACACTAGAAGAACTTGGTTCATCTAGATGTACTAACTATGTCTGTTTACGGAATTAAGAGTGAATAAACTAAAGAACACATAGATTTTTACAAGGAAAATACCTGGCTCAAAAGGTAAAATATCTGTGACCTACTACTTAGTAGGATATTCCCAAACATCCACTAAAATCACTTAGGCAAAACAGCATTAAGAAAGCTCTTTGTAAACCTAATGATTAACTGAACTCGCAATGTGGCACACAACCTCAACTCTTGCGACACCTTCAAGTTAACTTTAACCTGAATACTCAAAGTACCTACTATAATTGCTTCTATGAAAGATAGAAAGGTAAAATTTTAAACCACCTACTACAATTAAATTAAACTAAGAATAAACACAATGGAACTTGTTATTCTATCATGTGATCTCGCATTGTGTTCTTCCATCAAGAATAGTTCTGACAATTGAAAAGTGTAGGCCTAGCACTGGATCGCCCTTCCCAATTCCCAAGTGGTGCACTCATTGTTGATCTTCACATAAGGTGTTAGCCTCTTCAAGAATAACCTCCTCTGATACCAATTGATGTTCTTAATGTCAATACCATACAAGAGGGGGTGATTTGTGTGGTACCTATTTTTCTCACTAGAAGAACCTGGTTCTTCTAGATGTACTAACTATGACTGTTTACGGAATTAAGAGTTCATAAAATAAAGAACACAAAGAGTTTTACGTGGAAAAAACCTTGCTCAAAAAGGTGAAAAGTAGATGACCTACTACTCAGTAGGATTTTCCCAAACATCCACTAATATCACTTAGCCAAAACAGCATTGACAAAACTCTTTGTAAACCTAAGGATTAACTCAAATCCCAATGTGGCACACAACCTCAACTAATGCGACACCTTCAAGTTAACTCTAACTTGAATACTCAAAGTATCTACTATTATTTTTTCTATGAAAACTGGAAAGGTACAATTTTAAACCACCTACTATAATTTAAGTAGACTAAGAATAAACACAATGGAACTAGTTCTTCTATCTCATTCAAGTGGTTGTAGGAGTGCACACTTTAATCTCACATAAATTTCTTGCAAAATACCCTTGCTGTTTTACTCTCAAATTAGTTTAGCCTTTGTGTATGTGCATACCTATAAATGAGAACAAGTATTATTATTTGTAGAGTTAGTAATTAGAGTTTGATTAAAAATCGAATTGCAGATCCTTCATCAAATTCATGTCCTAGAACACTTCAAACTCCAATCCTTAATATAAAAAAACTTCAACTCCTTATCCTATGCAACCTTTTCGATCAACTCAAGAGATGTTGTTACTGATCATTGAGACTTATCTTCTTCACACGCATCTCACAGGTATAAGTATATTAACACTGTGTCTCACATGATGGACCTAGTTCATGACTGAGTTCATTTTATCAATCTTCAAAATATCATCTGAACTTGGGCCAATATCAATTTTTTCCACCCCGCCCCTATGCTATGCGTGACATCCTCTTTTATCTCCCCACCCCTAGATAATCGACTCAAGGTACTTGAAACTTCCTCTCTTGAAAACGACGTGTGAGTCAAGCCTCACGTCCAAGTATGCTTACTCTGTCACATTGTTGACCTTGCACTCCAGATATTGTATCTTAGTCCTACTGAACCTGAAACATTTAGACTCAAAGGGTCTGTCTCCAAACCCTTAGCCTCTCGTTAGCGCCGCCTTGCATTTCATCAATCAAAACTATATCATCATATAACAACATATACCATGACACCTTCCTTTGAATATAGAGTGTAAGTGCATCCATCGCCAAATCAAGTAAAAATGTGGTGAGTGCGAATCCTTGGTGCAACCCAATAACAATCGGAATACTTCACTTCTCTATTTCTTATATTAGTCTTCGCATTGGTAATGCTAAAGAACGAATCTTCATTGAACAAATAGGATAATGCTCAACAAAAGAAAATACATAAATTTTGCAGTAGCCATTTTTTTTTATTTTATGAAAGTACATTCAAACACTTCCCTTCAATGTATGCAAAGGAAGATTGCTAAGTCTTTTAGTTGTGTGTTAGTATAACTAAGTAGAAGACTAATAATCGACATAGTATATTTTATTTGTTTGTTTTTTGTACATTCAAACACTTCCCGTTCAATGCGTTCTATTTCTTTGTCTTGTTCGGCTAAGTAGTGCGGATTAACGACACTTGCCATGAGAGCGTTAACAGCTCTTATTCTAACACTAATGGGGCGTTTGGTACGATGCATTAAGGAAAATAATACTCATTTATTTTAATTTATGTGAACTTATTAGACCAGTCATAAAGTTTAAGAAATAAAGAATTTTAAAAGTTGTTGTCCTAAATAAGTCATAACGTTTGTGTAGCTATAATTCGTTTGAAACTTGTGATAAATAAAGCAGTGTACTCGTGCGACTATAAAAACTTGTCATTCGAGATATAATTGAAGGTTAAAATTAAATACTTTCCTTATTTAGAAAGAGAGCATTCTCCTTGAACGGACGAAAAATTAAGTAGGTTCACATAAACTGGAACAAAGAGAGTATATGTATTAGCTTTGATTTAATTAATCCCTTGTTTTGTAGAGTTTCCAACTTTATGTATAACTAATATTTGTATTAGTTATATATTCTATTCAATAATATTCTCATGCATAGCAAGCCATGGTATTGGTAATATTATGTTTTTTAATACATGAATAAGCATGTATAAAACCAGAATTATTATTTGGAAACCTTTTAATATATTAAATTAAACAGTCGATAAGAATTAATTCCAACATAGCTAATTCTAACATTATTTATTACCCTATCCAGTACTACTCTTATAACACATACCAAACAACCGCTAACAAGTTTAACACATGTTCCCTCTACCCCTAACATGTTTAACACATGTTCCCACGAAATGGAACCATCAAATTTGAAACAAACATGTACTAGATTTGTTTTCACTTGTTGAGAGTAGACCACTCGTATATATCACTTTTGTTTTCATCTAATATATTGTTCTTTTCATATAATCATCGTACCTTATTCATCAAACCTTATTTAACCTGGCGTATGTCGGAGATTTATAATGTATTATTATTATATAAGGATATTGTTATTGAAAAGTCTGACTGTATACCCTATTGCGTATTATTCTTATGCATAGCAAGTCATGACATTAGCAATACCATGCATTTATAATACATGAATACGCATGTATAAAGGTGGAACTACTCTTTCAAAACCTTTTAATACACCAAATTAAACAGTCGATAAGAATTAATTCCAACACTATTTATTCATTACTATTCTTATACTTGATGTTCGCCTAAAATTGCATATATTTAACCGTTGTTGCCTTACATTCTAGTACTTTTAATTATTTTTGAATATTAATTATACTACTTTATGTTTAATATTATGTTTTAATTGTGTAAGAATAAAGTGGTATGAAGATAAAAAATTTTAAAATAAAATTAAATAAAATACGGAAGAAAAAAGAAAGAATATAAAATAAGGAGATAAAGGGGACACCCTTTAGTGTTTGTCCCCAAGTGTAAGACAATAAGGAGATTAAGATACAATTCAAGGCAAGGATTTGAGCGTGAACATGCGGGTTTCGGCGCTACAGTCTGCGCGTCGCGCTGGCCTAGATACTGTGCACGAGCTTTTTCTTATTTCGCTCATGAAAAAGTTATTTGGATCCTATATAGTCTCAATTTGTTTATAAGGAGTCTTGATTTAGAGGGAAGCTAACATATTTTGAAGGAGAATGCACGCTGAGAAATATACACCATGCTTGGAGGAGGCTTTTAACTAGTTTTTCTTCTCTTCTTTTCATTTTGTTGCATAATTTGTTTGTTCTAGGATTGTGTGGTGCTACATGAATATTGTAGTTTGAAACTTGAATTGTTCTTATTAATTTACATACTGGTTTATTTATTTAATATTGCGTTTAATTATTTACTATCTACGAATCCAGGATTGAACTTGGGAAAGGAAATTGTAGATTGCATATAAGACTGAGTAGAGCGAGATCTTGAACTCGAGTATCGGGAACGAATTTGCAGGTAGGATAGGAATATACCTAATCGCTATTCTTGGTTACTATACATGAATTATTAATGTCTTCTTGTTAATTCTAATTCCATAGGAATATAGGCGTTAGGTTAGCTTGATTGATGAATAGTACTTTGAGGAAAGGCCACGGGTAGTATTAACCTTGTCAAATAATAAATTAGATAAATTAATTAAACAATTTAAATGGAATTCCCAAAATGGATTGTTAGCCAATAGCTCTAGAATATCGTCTGTCATTGAATTCGTCTCTAATATTCGCCAACTTGTTATTAGGAAATATTGTAAATATCTTTTGTGTATCTTTTTAATATTGGTAGAATATTCTCTCATGAATTGTACAATCCTATAGTTGGTAGGTTTGACTTTCCTTCATTATTGTACAATCCTATAGTTGGTAGGTTTTGATTTCCCTGTACTCTATATATACTTTGGTGAGCAATACAAGAGACTTACTTCTCCAAAACACTCTACATGGTATCATACGCCAATGGTTTATGGCCAAACAAACCTAAATACATACTACCCGCCGCCGCCGTAGTTCCTCTCATCTGAGCCCGTCGCAGCCGCCGCTGCACTAATCGGCAGCCCTCTTTTTCTCGACGTCGTTCAGCGCCTACTCTCCTTGCCTCGCGCTCATGGCCGCCACAACGTCAACCACGCCTCTCCAACCGATTTCCAGCAATGCATCGGCTCAAATACCACTAAAATTGGACTCCACTAATTACCTGGCGTGGAAATTTCAATTTCGAACCCTCCTTACGGGTTACGATCTCCTCGGCTTCTTGGACGGATCGAAGCCATGCCCACCGGCCACTATCGTCGACAACGATGTGACTTCCCCCAATCCAGCATATCCTTACTGGATTCGCCAAGACAACCTTATTCTCAGTGCCATCATCTCGTCGATCACACCGACGATCATCTCCTTTATTGCCGCTGCGGAAACCTCTAAAGAGGCCTGGGACATCCTCGCGCGCACATACGACACCGCTTCTCATGGTCGTATCATGGCTCTCAAACAGCAGCTCCACAATCCGGTAAAAGGTTCTAAATTTATTACTGACTTTATGCACGACATTCGCATGCTTGTGGATGAATTATCTCTCCTAGGTGTTCACGTTGATTCTGAGGATCTTGTCATAAAGGTTCTAAATGGTCTTAATGACCCGTATATGGAACTCTCATGCCATCCAAGCCCGTGAGTCTCCCATCTCTTTTGCTGAATTACATGACAAGCTGTTAAGCATGGAGGCTCACATTACTGCTCGTGTGCCGGCCACTTCCATCACATCCGACTCGGCTCCGTCGGCTGCCTTCGTCGCCGGACAGCAGCTAGTCCGTCACCGATTCGGTAGCCGCGGACGCGGCCGCATCAGCCGCGGGTCAGTCTTTGGTCGCGGTGGTTACTCCAGCAATGGCCAATCTCGCGGGTACAATGGGAAGTGCCAACTCTACAGTGAATTTGCCCATCCTATCCCGTCTCCGGCGCTAACCAGCCTCCTTGCGGTGGACCATTGTTGCGGCCAGCTTATGCTTCGCTGCCCTATCCAGGTGCTCACTCAGCCCACCACTCTCCGATGATTCCCTCTGCATCCGATTGGATCCTGTACTCTGGTGCCTCTCATCAAATAACCTCTGATCTTGCCAACATGTCTCTTCACAGTCCTTTCACTAGCTTCGACAATGTGGTTATTGGTAACGGTGAAGGTTTGACAATTACTCATACTGGACAACTTAAAAGTCATTCCTCTCTTTTATTACCTGGGGCTCTCTGTGTTCCACATATGCGTAAAAGTTTGATCTCTGTTGCCTAATTATGTCGTCACAAATATGTTAATGTTGTTCTTTCTGATACTAATTTTCAGGTGAAGGATCGTTGCACGTGGGCAACGCTCGTTCGCGGCCCACTTAGGGGCAACACCTACTACTGGCCAGCGGCTTCCACTCTCCCATCTGCCCTCACGGCACAAAAGCTCTCTGCGTCATTGTGGCATTCTCGGTTTGGTCACCCATCAGCTAAAACCATGCGTCATTTAGTGTCGTCTAGCAGTATAGAGTCCAGTAATGTGTCTGATCTTGCCTGTGTATCTTGCAAGCTTCATAAGTGTCATAAGTTACCTTTTTCTGAATCAAGTCTATTTTCTACTGCTCCCCTGGAGCTTATTTTCTCCGATGTATGGACCTCTCTGATTATTTCTAATGAAGGGTTTAGATATTATGTCATCTTTGTTGATCATTTCTCTAAGTATGTTTGGTTTTTTCCTTTACGCCGTAAATCTGATGTCTCACAAACCTTCCCCATTTTTAAATCCATTGTAGAGAAATATTTCTCTGCTAAAATCATTGCTCTGTATACTGACAATGGGGGTGAATTTCTCGCTTTACGCTCTTTTCTTGCCTCTCATGGCATCTCCCATCTTACGTCACCTCCTCATACTCCTCAGCACAATGGCTACGCTGAATGCCGTCACCGTCATATTGTCGATACTGGTCTCACTCTCCTTCATCATGCCTCTATACCTCTCATTTACTGGCCTTATGCCTTTGCTACAGCAGTCTACCTCATTAATCGTCTTCCAAAGACAAATCTCTCGATGCGCTCTTCCTTTGAATCTCTCTTCCAGAAATGCCCCAACCTTTCCAAATTACGTGTCTTCGGCTGTCCATGCTTCCCTTGGCTTCGGCCCTACACCTCACACAAAATGGAACCCAGATCTCGTGCGTGTGTCCTCTTCGGCCATTTACTACTCAAAGCGCCTATCTCTGCTTTGATCTCTCAACATCTAAAATCTTCGTCTCGCGTCATGTCACCTTCCATGAAGATGTCTTCCTGTTCTCCAAAATGTTTAACCCCGAGTCTTCCCTTGTACCCATTCCGGTCTCCCTAGAAGACCTTCCGCTGCCGCCACCAGTACTTGCCGTTGCTCCCACTAGCGATCCTTCACCGGACGAACTCCCAGCGCCACCGCCTGCGCCACCAGTGCCCCTTCCGGCACCGCCAGCGGCCCTTGCCGCCGCTACACCCATTATGCCGCCACCTGCATCCTCTCAGGGTGGTCATCATATGCAGACTCGCAGCAAAAATAACATCTTTATGCCCAACAGAAAGATTGGTATGTCTGCTGTCACCTCTCCTGCTGTTACTGAACCTCAGACCCTGTCCAGTGCTATGTCCGATGAGCGTTGGCGCGCTGCTATGTCATCAGAGTTTGATGATCTGCTACGGAATGGCACTTGGGATCTTGTCCAGCCTGATTCCTCGCAGAATGTTGTGGGTTGCAAGTGAGTTTATCGCATCAAACGCAAGCCTGACGGTGTTGTGGATAAGTTCAAAGGCCGGCTTGTTGCAAAGGGCTTTCATCAGCGTCCAGGTGTGGATTTCCAGGAGACTTTCAGTCCGGTTGTTAAGCCGCCAACTGTGCATTTGGTTCTCAGTATGGCTGTATCCATGGGCTGGCCTCTTTGTCAAATGGATGTGAACAATGCCTTTCTCCACGGGAGGCTTACATAGAATGTTTATATGGTACAACCACCGGGCTTTTTTGAAAAAGCCTATCCATCTTATGTCTGTAAGTTACAGAAAGCTATTTATGGTCTCAAACAGGCACCCAGGCATGGTACAGTGCGCTCCGCCAAAGCCTTCTGACCATGGGTTTGGTCAACACTACCTCTGACACTTCACTCTTTGTCTTTTAGCACTCTGGTATTACGGCCTATTTTTTGGTGTATGTTGATGATCTCATATTGACTGGTAATGATTCTGCTTTCTTGAACCGTGTGATTGACTCTCTTGGGTCTCAGTTTTCTCTTAAAGAGATGGGTGATCTAAGCTACTTTCTTGTTGTTGACGTTCTGCACTGCTCCAAAGGGTGTTTTCTTTCTCAATGTAAATATGTTGTTGACCTTTTGACTCGTTATAATATGCTGGAGTCAAATCCTGTTCAAACGCCAACAGCGGCGTCAACTCGCCTTCATCTGGCCGACGGCTAGGCCCCTGCCGACGCATCCGCCTATCGCCAGGCCCATGGGGGCCTCCAGTATCTCTCATTCACTCGTCCTGATATCTCCTTTGCTGTGAACAAAATCTCACAGTTCATACATGCTCCTACTGTCACTCATTGGGGTGCAGTTAAGCGCCTATTCCGGTATCTGAATGGGACGCGTGACATTGGTGTCTGGCTGCGTCCTTCCTCTGCTCTGCATTATTTCTCTAATGCTGATTGGGGTGGGAACTGTGATGAGCGCTCCTCAACTGGTGCCTATGTTGTTTTTCTAGGGCCAAATCCTATTTCCTGGAGCTCCAAAAAGCAGCGTTCCGTTGCGCGATCATCTACTGAGGCTGAGTAACGTGCCATTGCTTTTGCTGCAACTGAAGTACGTTGGCTTCATTCCCTACTGCGCGAGCTTCATGTCCCTCTTCCGGTTGCTCCTGTCATTTACAGTGACAACATTGGCGCCACTTATCTCTGTGCCAACCCTGTGTTTCATTCTCGCATGAAACACATCTCCATTGATTATCACTTTGTTCGTCAATTGGTCCAGAATGGGTCCCTTCGTGTTGGTCACGTATCCTCTGCTGATCAGCTTTCTGATGCTCTCACCAAGCACTTATCTCGTCCTCGGCTTCTTCTGCTGGTGTCCAAGATTGGCGTGTCCTCCGGCCCTCCATCGTGAGGGGGCGTATTAGGAAATATTGTAAATATCTTTTGTGTACCTTTTTATTATTGGCAGAATATTCTCTCATTGATTGTACAATCCTATAGTTGGTAGGTTTTGATTTTCCTTCATTATTGTACAATCCTATTGTTGGTAGGTTTTGATTTCCCTGTTCTCTATATATATTTTGGTGAGCAATACAAGAGACTTACTTCTCAAAAACTCTCTACACTTGTTTCCTTTAATCTCTTAGTTTGTTACTCTAGATTAATTTGACTTAAATCTTCATACTTTAGGATTCACTTTAATAGATTAATTGTTTGATATAATTTAGTTGATAGTTAATCACAAGTCCTTGTGGGTACGATATCTGGACAAACAATCCTATACTACTTGTCGATCACGTATACTTGCGTGTGCATTTGGGAGCAACATTTTATAGAAGGAAGAGCTGAATCAGGACATGAGATTAACCAACTTTGTAGTTCTTTTCACGACATGAAGACTCAATTGAGTGCAAAGATTGATGTGTATAATGGCCAACAATTTAGTGATGAGTTGTGTGAAGATGAAAAAAATCTTCGAAGCCAAATTGAGGAGCTAAAACTAGAATATCAATCATTAAATCATATTCTTGTTGATGATGCCGAGGTTGAGGGAGTATATATTATTAAAGATGTCAAAAATAATGCAGTAATAGAGTTGGGGCATATTGGTCCTCATTCTACATTATATTTTGATAGAGACATGGAGATCGAGCCTTTGTAGAGATGTATAGATGAAGAATAATGTCCTTACATTTTGAAATTTGCCACACCAAAAAGGCAAAATGACATACCGCACTTAAGAGCCAAGAAGTGCAAGATGGGATATTATTCACTTGGTTCTTTTGTATTCACACTACTGCCCCAGAAGCGTGACAGAAAAATTAATATAAAAATGGTGAAGGTGATGGAGTCGTGCTGCGACGTTAAATCAAGCGCTTGTTTGGAAAGCAACCCAATTTTACTATTTTTGTTTTTTTTGTTTATTTATTTTTTATTACATTATTTTTGTGTTATTGTAGTTATAGAAGCATGGAGTCAAAGCCAATACGCATGTGCAAAAGTGAGCAGGTGGTTGAAATTAAGTGTGAGATATCCACACAAGGGATTATACCTAGGAGAAGTCTGAGTATCCTGTGAGGCGTGAGCTGCTAATGCTTCGGCCTATAGCCTACCATGGAGTCACTTTTACCCTCTTTTTACTTTCAATGTGCATTGACGATAATGCATAATTTCAAGTGTGGAATGAGGAGATTGTCTGGGTGATTTTCTGTGCTATCTTAGCTTAGTTGTAATACTTGTTCTTAGCATAGTAATTTTTGTTAAAAATAAAAAAGCAAAAAAAATCAGAAAGACGGGACTTTTCCAGGGGAGTTACGTGTATTAACAAGAAATATGTTAATATATTTATCAATTGTGGGATTGAAGAAGTAATGTTTTTTAAATATAATTTCTGTGTAAGTTAGTGAAAGAGAATTTATTATATACAAGATAGTGTAGTATATTAAATAAGTAGCTAGTAGGCATATGTTATATTACAAATTTTGATTATTATTTGAAACGGTTTAGAATGGGAGTAAGCCCACCACTTTTCTTATTGGCCACGTAAGGTGACGTAGAGAATAAAACAATTAGGCAAATTGGTTTCTTAGTTTAACAACATAAAATAGATAGAAGAACTTCTATCAGGGATTGACAGCGCAATATTAGAGCATCTGGTTGGGTGAAGGTTTCTTACTATTCCATGTTTGCAGGTATGGAAATTTAATGATAGCATAAATATTGAATTTATCTCGTCTAGTTTAATACGAAGCTTGAAGGTAAGAATATTGAAATTTGACCCGATATTGACATCGTTAATCAATATTTTCTATAGATTGAGGTCATTGTAGACCGTTTGGTTGGTGTTCTAAACGTTGTAAGGTTAGAAAACTTTCCATTAGTAAGGTAAGTGAGACTTTAAACTTTCGGTGCTTGCTTTTCAAAAATTCATTTTGTAAGTATGTTTTTTTTTCCAACCTGGTCCATGTATTGGAAAGAGCGTGTGCTTGACAGAAATTGTAGTCTTTGACTACCCGCAAATATATATTATTCTGTAAAAGTTAAATTATTTAATAAGTAATTTGTAGTGTAGGTGATGTTGCGTAGCCATATGCTATGACGTTGGAGTGTTATAAATTATTTTATTCAATGCCGTAATATATTTGAGGCATTGTATATGCCGCGGTGATAGATTTGAGACATTGTGTATGTCGTTGCTATATAATTGGGGCATTGTGTATGCCACCGTGAAAGATTTGGCGCATTGTGTATGCCATCGATATATTTGGGGCATTGTGTATGCTGCCATAGACTCATTGGGGTGTTTGGTTAATTTCCTACACTGCCACAAGTCCTTAGTGTAGATTGTGTTGAGATATATATAATATTGTTGTTACATATTTGCTTTGACCTTATAGAGTAATTATATGATAAAAGCATCTATCTACATATTGTTTGTCCACTCGTTGTGTGTTTGTGTTTTCTAGCACTTGTTTCAGAGGTATTCAGAGTGGCGGATCGGTGATCTTACTGGGTTATATTTACGTATAACTCACTCCTTACTTTCATGTTCATGCACATACTATTGGTGAAGATAGATATAGTAGCCGACGAGTTCTCCAGAGTTTATTCAGTTATTGAGGTGAGCCACTGCATTTTTCGTGGAGCTACCGAATGAGTCTTTATCATTTATTTATATTAGGTCTTTTGTAATTCTGTTAGATTCTCCATGGTCTACTGTGGGATTTAGGATAGAGTTTTAATCTAATATTTTCAGATATTGATTAGTCGTTATAGTTATCAAATCATTTGGTTACTCATTTAACTAACCAAATGGTGCAAATTAATGGCTAGGGTAAGAAAGTATGGTTCGCCTGACATGTGGTGTTAGCTGGGTACCAGTCACGTCTAGGGGGTAGTTTGGGACGTGATAAAGTTGGTATCAGAGCTTCGGCTTTAAATCCCCGGTCATGGAGCAGTCTTTAGTAGAGTCTTATGTTGGTTCCCATACTTATGGTCTTGAGGCTACTAAGCATTTTGGATGTTTTCCCTTCTTTGATTCCTTGATTGTGCGTTGAGACCACTTGAGTTTTACTATGGGATATTTCTTTCGCAGATGGCTAGGACACGCACACCTTCATCTGCTAGGGTGTTGGACGTGGTTCTACCTGTGTTTGTGGTCGAGTTGGTCTTCATCAGATTAGAGCTTAGATTAGGAGGCATGCTGGCCCTCAGCCTGAAGTTGTAAACATGGGTCAAACCCAAGCTGCTACGCCAGCTCAAGTGCATGAATATACGGTTCATGATGCTCGACCACGAGGACGAGCAGTTGTGCCTACTATTGCCCTACCTATCGATGCATTGGTAAGGCTGTTAAATGTGTTAGAGGCATTACTGCCTACCCATGGTGGACTTCAAACTCCAGAGACTACTTTGCAGACACAAGCATATGTTTAACTGAATGTTACAGCTTCTCATATGGCCCCTCAGCAGGTCGTTCAGCCGGTTGCAAATACACGGTAGTCTAAGAATCTTAAGAATTTCATGGAACTTAAGCTAACAGAGTTCGATGCTACACAGGCTTCTATTGAGCCCAGAAGTTCATACAGCAATGTGAATAGATACTATCTACTTTGGGGCTAAAGGAAACTCGAAGGGTGGAATTTGCTACTTTGCAGAGTTATGGTGGAATTCAGTTCAGAGGGGTAGATGAGGAGGGTTTCCACCTATTACTTGGTCATAGATTTCAGCTATGTTTATGAATAGGTTCATTCCACTGAGCAAGCGAGACGACATGAGATGTCAGTTCGAGCAACTGCTCCAGGGCAGTATGACGATTATAGAGTATGAGGCTAAGTTCACTGGCTTAGCCAGTTATGCACCTTTTCTAGTTATAGATGGGCCTGAGAAGGTGAGGAGGTTTGTGGATGGGATTGAGTATCGTTATCGGGGCACTTTGATTAGGGATGTTCGAGGTGGCTCGTACGAAGAGGAAGTGGAGAATGCTCTCCGTTATGGGTCTTATCAAGAAAGGGTCATGACCAAGCAAGAAAGAAAAAGGGATCGTAGCATAGGCGAATTAGTAGAGCTCCGTTTGGAGGAAGTGTGGTTTTAACCTTGAGCAGTAAGTCAAGGTCATCAACAGACATAGGAGAAGGATAATGGTTCGTTTCAATTTGGACAGTATCCGAGATATAATGCATGTGGTAAGAACCACTAAGGATGCTGTTTTGTTATTACTGGGGATTGTTTACTTGTGGTGCAAAGGGACATATTGCTCCAAATAGTAATTCTGGTAATAGTCAGGATGCTATACAGCCACAAGGAACTGCTATTGTAACGCAGACTGAGACGCAACCAACTAGAGTCACTCTACAAGGTGCCCTGTGGACATAATAGACAAGGTGCACAAGGTATTCAAGAAGCTGGTCGAACACCGAGATTCTTTGCAATGACCAGAGATGACATTGATGAATCTAATGTGGTAGTCACAAGTATCATTACTGTCCATATCATATTCATATGTGTATTCGTATCTTTAGCTTTAAATTTTGAACAGGGAGTCGATCCTAGTAGGGAACTATATTTTTGGAAAGAGTATATACAGAAAGTGTGATATTTGTGCAAGGGACACCATAGTCACTCTACTAATGTTGACGATGTGTGACTTTAATATTATTACGTGTATGGACTGAGCGGTGTCGTGCTATGTGATGCACAATTTCCTAGCAGATGATATTAATTTAAGATACTAAAGTAAAATTTCGGACTCTTATGGATAGTTGTGGTTGTTAATAAGTTTCAAAATGAATTACAGAGGCTTATATAGTGTAAATGAAAAGATAAGGTGAATATAAGGATAAATTACTGTACCCATGAAAAGATAAGGTGAATGTAAGGACGAAATATTCATACCTCTCTTTTAGGATATAGCTCATTTAAAATTCGAGGACGAATGTTCTTTTTAGTGAGAGAGAATGTAATTACCTAAAATATTTTAATATATTTATTAATTGTGGGATCGAATTTTAAGAATAATTTCTCGATAAGTTGGTGAAAAAGAATTTATTATGTACAAGATAGTGTAGTATATTAAATAAGTAGCTAGTAGGCCTAGTTTAATAATGATGATGGTAAACTATTGTACGATAAATTAATGATTAGAAGTAAAGTAACGATAACATATAATGACTATGAGCATGGATGAGTGGCATGTAGTAATTAGGGAGAAGATCGCAATTTTCAAAGATTGATAATTACTGCAAAGGAAGCCACTGTTGGAATCTTTATTCTTCAAGTATAGAAAGATTTTGACCATTACTCTATCCATGGATTCAAAGTATTAGATAATAGAAACTTATATTGAATAATGGTTTAGACTAAGATATCGGGCTATATATTTTTATGGAAGTGTAAATTAAGACTTAATTAAAAGCTTGAAGGGTAAGGAGATTGAAATTTGATCCGACTCCATAATTGACATCATAATTAATATTTTATATGGATTAAGGTTATTAGATATTGTTTTGTTGGTGTTTTAGACATTGCAAGGTTGGAAAACTTCCCGTTAACAAGATAAGTGAGACTTTAAGTATTGGGTACTTATTTTCTAAAATTCATTTTGGAAGTATGTTTTTTTCCTGCCTGATTCATGTGTTTGAACAAGCGTGCGCTTTGCAGAATTGGTGGTCTTTGACCAGCCGCTAATATATATTATTTTGTAAACAACTAAAATTACTAAATAAGTGATTCGTAATGTAGTTTGATGTGGCTTAGCCTTGTGATATGGCGTTTGATCGTTCGAAATTATCTTTTTTCACCGCTGTAATATATTTGAGGCACTACGTATGCCACCGTGATAGATTTGGGGCATTGTGTATGCCGCGGAAATATATTTGAGGCATTGTGTATGCCATCGTGATAGATTTGGGATATTGTGTATGCACTCACAATATATTTGGGGCATTGTGTATGCTGCCATGATAGATTTGAGGCATTGTGTATGCCGTCGCGATAAATTTGGGGCATTGTGTATGCTGTTGTGGAATCATTGGGGTATTGGGGTAATTTCCTACACTGCCGCAAGTCCTTACTGTAGATTGTGTTGAGATATATATAATATTGTTGTGAAACAATTGTTTTGACCTTATAAAGTAATTATATGATAAAAGAATTTATGTGCATATTATTTATGTGCTCGTTGTGTGAATGTATTTTCTAATACTTGTTTCAAAGGTATTCAAAGAAGCGGGTCGATGATCTTACTGGGTTATATTTATGTATAACTCACTCCATACTTTCATGTCCATGCAGATACTATTGGTGAAGACAGAGCTAGTAGCCAAAGAGTTCCCTAGAGTTGATTATGTTATTGAGGCGAGTCGCTGCATTGTTCGTGGAGGCTGCCCAAAGAGTCTTTATCATTTATTCATATTAGGTCTTTTGTAATTCTCTTAGATTCTCCATGGTCTATTGTGGGATTTAGGATAGAGTATTTATCTAATATTTTGAGATATTAATTATTCGTAATAGTTATCAGATTATTTGAATTCTTATTTAATTAACCAAATGCTGCAAATTAACGGCTAAGGTAATAAAGTATGGTTCGGCAGGCAAATGGCGCTAGCTGGGTGTTAGCCACGTCTAGAGGGTAATTTGGGACGTGACATTAAGGTCCAAAGAAAAAAATACAAAAAATTTTCTTTTTTTGTTCTATATAGTTTTAGTTATCTAATAATCCTCTTTGGTTTTGTCTTTGTGCTCGGTTCTTTTCCAGGGGATGTAACTTGAACCGGGTAAACTTTTTTATTTTTAGGATTAAATTTTTTTTAGGACAAGAAAAACTTTTGTGACTTGTTTGAAACTAGCATATTTAGGCCCAAGTTTGAGTAGTACTTTCCTTTGAGTGCTTGAGTAATGAATAAAACATAATAATTTCTTACACCTAAGCTCGAGGTTGTAACTCTGTACATAGCTTATTCTTATTTTGTTGTTCGCTATGATCCTTTCTATTTTATAGTAGAATTTATCCATCTTGATTGATACGTGTGCCAAGTGTGGTGAAGATTGCTTACATATATTCCATGTGTTGCATCTTAGTCTAAAATTGTTACTATACAAGAGTTATTAATACGTTCTTGTTAATTCTAATTCCATATGGATATAGGCCTTAGGTTAGCTTGAATAGACGAGTAGTACTTCAGGAAAAGACAACGAGTTATATTAACCTGGTCAATCAATAAATTAGATAAAATAATTAGATAATTTAAGTGGAAAACTCAACGAGATTGTTAGCCAGCCCATAGCTTTAGAACATCGTCTCTCATTAGATTCCTCTCTAATATTTGCCAACTTGTTTCCTTTAATCTCTTAATTTATTATTCTAGATTAATTTAGTTAAACATTCATACTTTAGGATTCGCTTGAATAGATTAATTGCTTTATTTAATTTAGTTGATAGTTAATCACAAGTCCCTATGAGTACAATATCTCGACTTACAATCCTATATTACTTGTCGACCACGCATATTTGTGTATGAGTTTGGGAGCGACAATACTCCATACTAAACAAACCCTGACCTGTGTAAGACATGTTCCCACGACCCCTAACATGTTTAACAAATGTTCCCTCAATATTGAGCCATCAAATTTGAAACAAACATGTATCACTGATATATCTCACTTTTATTTTCATCTTATGTATTGGCTCATTCACAGAAACACCGTACATTATTCATCACGTGTTGAAGATATCTTGTGACTAAATGTGTACTTCAAAAATTCAATAACCATGCATGAATTAAGGAGCAAAGCATAAAACTATCGTTTTGTAAGACTTCTTAAGACTTGGCGTATGTTGGAGATTTATCTCGTGACTTTATGTGTATGCACGGGAAGAGCTAGAATATCGCCTACGGATTTGTACGAACACAGTAGCTTCGGTTCAAGCCATGTATATGTAATATTTATAAATTATTAATTTAGTGTTCAGTAACTTAAAAGGATGAATCCCAAACCTATAAGCTTCAAATCCTTGCTATGTCTCTATGTGTACGTAATCGGGAAATACTCAATAACCATGCTTGAATTAATTAAGCCGTTATGATAATTTTGTATTGAAGTTTAAAAAACATCAATAATTTAAAGTTGAAGTCGAAAAATATATGAATTTAACTCTAGAGGGAAAAAGCTGAAGAATCCATGATCTGTAGAATCCCGGTGCTGACATGAAATCCGTCGGGGCTAGCTCTGCGGCAGGCACCTCGCCGTGCTCCTCAATAATGGGATCCTCTAGTGGATCCACTAGTTGCATAACCAGGAGAAACTCTAGGGCGCTCTTATTCTCTACCATGGGCCGGAGCCCTCCCTCAGCCTCTGCCTCGACTTCTAGCAATAGTTGGAGCAGCTCCTCTATGGCCGAGAACACCAGTTGCGCGCGCTCTCACTATCTGTGATAGAATAAGGTAAATATACTTTGTCCAATATCAACTTCACGATAGAAAATGCAGAAACAATAGTTTCTTAAAACCCAATAGCCTTTTGAAGATAAGTGCGGATGTCTCGACACCAATCCGCAAGACTCTATTAGGCTTTCTCTTAACTTGTGAGACCTACTGTGAGCACGTGATTTTTGCTCGCTTGACATATTCCTATAAAATTCATTAAATTAGGATTTTTCTTTTATTATTTGAATTTTCAAGAATTAATTGTGTGATTTTGTATTTTTTTGCATTTTTATTTTATTAATTTTTAGGATTAATTGTGTGACTATGTGTTTATTTGCGTCTTTTTTTATATTATTTGAATTTTCAGGATTTATTTGTGTAATTTTTTATTTGTTTGAGTTTTAGAAATTAATTGCATAATTTTGATTTTATTTGCAGGATTGCAAGTTTAAATTAACGTACTTCATAAAATATACAAAAAATGGCATGGTTGCATTTGGGATATAATTTTTGCATGTTAATATTGAAAATGAGGAAAAATAACAAAAATTGGTTAATTTCCTTTGAAATTTAGAGTTTAGAGTTTATTTAGTTTATTTTTTGTTAAATATGTTTTTGGCTATTTTTATTTTGTTATTATAAAACCTGAAAAAATAGTAATAATAAAACAAAATGCCCAAAAAGAGAGAAGGCCAACCGTGATGGAACCTAACTTCACCCGCTAGGTAAGTCCAATAACAAAAATCTGATTCAATTAATACTTAAGTGACTCTAATACACTCCCGAACGACTGATACTACAATTCATGAGCTTTGAAGAATAGAATTTACAAGCTGATATGAAGGAAATGCACTTCTAATATGGGTATCAGTATATACGTTGCCTAATGCTGCGCGGCATCATTATCTGCATATAATATGGGTATCAGTATATACGTTGAAGGGTCTAAACAAGACAGAAAAGGTAAGAAGAAGAAGCATGTATCTGTGAATAAGATGTTCGTAATAACTATAATGATAAAGATAGAGCTAATGGGATTTGGATGAGAGTGAAGTCTCTATATACCTAATACCTTGACAAACTAGTTGTTCTTGAAGAAGCAGTTGTATTCCGTCCAATGAGTGAAGCCACAAATATTTTGTCACATTCAAATAAAATGAATGTAGTTTTATACAATTTGCCAACCTTGGAGTACAACTCGGGAAAGAAGATAAAGTTATTTTTCTTGAACTAGTTGTCATCTTTCCTAGGACATGCTTTTATCACACAACATAGGAGCAGGGGGAAAGGACATTTTTCTACAACTACTCAATTCAGTATTCAAAATCTTAACAAACAAATCTACTTTCCTATTATCGTAGTAAGAAAACTTATTTTCAAAGAAAAAAACCTTAAGCTAAGTAAACTAGTATATATCGATGGCAGCCTAACCAAATTGGAAGAAAGAACAACAAATAAGTGAAGCAACCTGATTAAGAGATTTATAACTAATACAAACCCAGTGCAATTGATCAAGTATATTCTGGTGTAGCAAGATATGGCTTATCAAGAAAGCAAAAGACGCCAGTTTAACCAAAACAAAGTGAATCGTTGCCAGGCTTTTGTCTATGGGTTTACAAGGCTTAATCAACTACTTGTTTTCTAGTGCCCTCTTGCTGCTAAATAATGGATACATACTGCTACAAGGCCACCAGAAAACATTGCAATCTCCATAAAAAATGCTTCCAACTGTATTTGGAATCAAATTACCAAGTCAATTCATATATCAATCCCCTTTCCTATTAGAAGACGTTCATACTTGTTTTAAATTGCAGATTTGTAGGAAACAAGGATTAATAATATGAAGACATAGTGTTGTCACTATATTATATCAAAATGAAGGGATAGTGAAAGTCTGGAGGTCTAGTATCAGGGTTGTAGGATAGGGGCCCATAGAGTTTTTCGTACTCCTCACCTGGGGTTGGGTGAGGCTTGGCAGGGCTATCTATAGATGATTTGTGTATTGGAATGTGTCTCCCTTATAGTAGTTATTTATGGTAGTTACTGTATGATATTATTGCATGCTATTTTATTTATGTTTCTTATGTTTAGATAATTATTTACGCTATTTCTGCTGGAGTTACTAATGCTCTTTTATTTTTGTTTTT
Source organism: Nicotiana benthamiana (assembly GCA_034376525.1). Lineage (NCBI taxonomy): Eukaryota > Viridiplantae > Streptophyta > Magnoliopsida > Solanales > Solanaceae > Nicotiana > Nicotiana benthamiana. Next base: position 98,014,692 of record CM067330.1, read on the forward strand.
GTTGTTCCTTTCCGTCACTGAGCCGAGGGTCGATTAGAAACAGCCTCTCTGCCGTTTCGGGTAGGGGTAAGGCCCGTCTATATATTACCCTCCCCAGACCCCACTTTGTGGGACTATACTGGGTAGTTGAAAAAAGAAGGGATAGTGAAAGAATAAAAGAGAAGTAGAGCAAAAGAACATGTCTAACCACACCGGGAGTCTATTTTAAGGTGATAATCACTTTCAAACTAATGAATGTACTTGAAAAATACTTGAATAGAGAAATTTTACTAGCTCATTAGGATATGGGAATATTCATGTAGGTACAACACATGGAAGCAACAACTATATGCATATGCAAAGGCAAGGAACTCATAATCTTGTGCTGTTTTAAGATGCACAATCTCAGGGACAGATGTCTCAGGAACTAATTATATTTAATATTGGGAGTTATATAAATATAATTCCATAAAAATAGACCGAAATATTTTAAGGAATTACCAGATGTCTCCTCGTATCCCTCATGCTCCTTGAACCAAGACAGTGCAAGGAGTCGCTCTTCTCAGATGATTGAGGCTTCTTGCCATTGTCACTCTGATTCTTCAATTTGTTGGTGGTCTAATACTTCTCCGGCTCCATCGATACATCCGGTAGAACCCATATGGCTTCTTTTTAGGCTTTCGACCGGAGCTTAAAGGAATCAGAGAGTCTCTTACGCAATTGGTTGAACATCAGTCCCACAAGACTTTCTAGATAGTCACTCCAAGTCAGATAGGGTGTCAAATACAACGTGCCTAGTATCTCAGTGATTATCTTTGTAACAATCCTATTTGGAATTAAACTAATAAATAAGAGTAGCTTTTATAATTAGGAAAAAATAAAGAAGTATTAAATAAATCTTACAATGTGCCCTCACGCCTGATGATCAACCAATGGTAACGATCATAACGCACCTCATCTGCATCATCATTCGGATCATGTGAAGCATGTGCAGAATTTGGGGCAAATGGCTCAGTGCTACTATCCCGAACACGATGGCTAGAGATGCAAGGAGATGAACTCTGTTGAGAGGGAGATGGGGTCTCAAATGAAGATGGTTGTGATCAACATCCCTGCACTGTTCTAGACCCATGCTGTGATCTAGACCCCTGCAGCGATCCAGGCCCCTGTTGTGATCCGGCTGTCTGAAATCTAGATGGATGCGATCCTACCGGAGATGAAGCAAATGTAGCAGATGACGGGCCTATCACATGGCTATGTGACTGGTGACTCGATGCACACATGTAATTATTTGTAGGATCATTAAGAGGAAGCGGGGTATAGTCCTGTGGCAGAGAATTGTGATAATACTGCTGGACCGGCTATGGTAGGTAGTATAATGAGTAGATGGATGTGGTGGAATAAATCTGTGCCTATAAAATTGCGGTCGTCCATCAACAGTAGAGGGATAAAAGTGTGGAGTGGAAGGAAGGGATGGTGTGGCACCATCATCATGATCAATAGGCCTTTTATCATTCCTAGACCTACCTCGACCCCTACCGGCCATCTGTATAAATTAATCAAATATTAGAATTGAGAATATAAATCTACTAGCTACATTATTGCAATAATTCAAAATCTTATTAGTTACTGCACCATGAAATTTGGACTTTTATATCAAATGAGTATTCTACCAAAACCATCTGCTCACTGTTTCCTTCAGCTAAAAACGGGAGATGGGGAAGTAAACAAGGAAAGTAGACTCACATTAGAAAGAAAACAGAAACCAAAGTGTTTGGCCTGTTATTGGTAGTAATATAAGTTAAGAGCGCTTGAAAAAACTAACAGGCTAGTTGTCTTCATCAACGTATCCTTCCTCGTCTGAAGATTCTTCTTCACTTATTTCATTTTCATATTCATCCTCATTTTCTATGATTGTTGTTTCCTCCATATCATCTTCTTCTAATATGCGTTGAGGATGCTCCAAGTAATTTTCTAACTTGTCATCCACCATTTGGTTAACACTTGAGGTATCATTTTGGTAAGCAACATGTAGTACATTCTCAACTTCGACCCTGCTAATGGGCTTTGTTTTGAATACAACCAACCAACCCTTATCACTCCATAATGGATATGGAGCATAGTACACTTGAATAACTCTTTCTGCAATTATAAAAGGATCATAGCGATCATACTCCCTCTTTTTATTAACCTCAATTATGTTATACTGCGAGTGTACATTTGTACCTCTTTCTGCAATATGCTCTGTTTTGTCCAGTTATGAGTAACACCATGTGCAGAAAGTCAAGAAGGTGGGGTGTCGATAACATTAGTAAAGTTCTGAAGCCTCTCCCAAATTTCCTTACCGGAATAAATTAGTGGTCGCAGATCATGTTCACCTGTATTCTTTTTGAATGCGTTCTTCATCCTTCTCGACTCATGATCAACCGGCAAGAACTGACGATGACAATTAAACCATGACTGCTTTTGGCCGTTTCTTAAAGTGAACGCTTTACCATTTTGCATGCAGTAAGGACATGCTAATTTTCAGGCAGTCAACCACCCAGACAACATTCCATAAGTAGAAAAATCAGTAATGGTCCAATTAAGTTAGCACGTAGGTTGAAATTTTACTTAGTTGATATATCATATGTCTCAACTCCATCATAACACAACTGTTAAAGCATATCAATCAAAGGTTGAAAATATACATCAATCAAACTCTTTGGATTGCAGGGACCGGGAATATCACAATTTAAAAATATATATGGACTAGTCATACACATTTCAGGTAGAAGATTATACAGAGTAATAAAGACCAGGCAACATGAATATGGTGTTGCAGAAACTGAAAATAGCGTGAAACCATCAGCACACAAACCGAATCGAACATTCCTAGGTTAACTAGCATAATCTGGATACGTCCTATCAAAATGCTTCCAAGCTTCCCCATCTGAAGGATGACACATAACACCGGGCGACCTTCTATTTTCATAGTGACATCTCATATAAGGAGCAGAACTCATCGATGCGTACAACATCTTAAGTCTAGGAATAAGTGGTAAGTAATGCATCGACTTCACAACAGCCTTCTTCCCGCTGGAAAGCCGCTTAAAACGAGGTTTTTCACAAAATTTACAGCTTTCTTAATCTGCATGACCCTTATTATACAACATCCAACCATCTTCACAACAATCAATTCTCATAGACGAGAGTCCTAACTTAGAAGCCAATCTTTTAGCCTTATAGAAATCTTTGGGTATGTTGAAAGCTGGGTCAACTAGCTCACTCTTAAGGTCAATGAAAGAATTCATTGCTGCTTGAGAAATATTTGTATCTAATTTGATACTTAATAATTTAATCGCAACAGACAACTGAGAGTGCATACTTCCTTGTTTTAGTGGACAACTAGCAGCTTCTAACTGTTTATAAAAGTATTTTCTTTTTCATTAGGAGGTTGTTCAACACTTTCGTTGGTTTCAAATTCGAAGTGCATCCCAAGAGCATCCGCAACCATTTCATGGTATCTCGGATGTTGAATGGTATTCCCCATCGACCTACTACTTTCACCAACAACTACATTATGAAATACACCATCTGTACTATCAATCTCTCCATGACTAGTCCACACAAAATAATTATCCATAAAACCCTTTTTGATAAAGATGAATCTTAACATCTGCAGGTTCAAAATAATGCAAACACTTGCACTTTGCACAAGGACCCCCAATCAACCGTCCAATTCGAAACGGTTCAAGTGACATTGCATGCGTAATAAATTCCTCAACACTTTCTATAAATTCCTCCTTCAAAAACCGACAATTAGGATAATTCCTATTATACATCCAACTATGAGATTCCATCTACATAAAGAACAAATAAATTATATTAATCATAGTTAATTGTGATTGCAACAACAATGTTGACAAAAGAAAATGACCATAATGTTGACAAATGATTGCAGCAATAAACTATTAACACAAGGCCATTAATATATCTAGTAGTTATAATTGAAAAAAAAATGGTGGATTAGGTGACATAAATGTCCAGGTTAGTCCACTTCCTGTTTCTATATTAGAAAGTCATACAACAATTTTATGTGATAGTAAAGTCACATGTATTCCTTCTTTGGTTTTATAGGTATTATTTAAGTTAAATGATTAACAGTCAGACTTGTGTCTGGTTTCAATGTGGCTTATGTGTGTAGCTTCGTCTGTACACATCGAAGCCGGAACACATTTCATAACACATCAAACTAAATGTCCACTATGAAGGTATTAGCACATTCCAGTTCTGGCAGTGTCATGAAAGGCACTACAATTGGATTTTTAAGGAGCTATCCTTGAAGTTCTACTTTTTCATTTTTACTAAACTGTTTAGGTTCCCAGATCCTCTAAGATGCTTTATGAGGACAATGAATATGCTCTTTATACTGTAACATTATTCAACCGTGATGTTGATAATTTCAAGATTATGGCGCGTGAAAGAGGCTTCCAGGTGAGTTTCCTTTACCTCTTTCAAGTAAAATAGCTTTCCAATATGTAAAATTGTTCTGTTGCTTCCGTATATATGTGCAGTGAGAGGAACTATTAATTGAGGAAGGCCTTATCTAAAGAGATGTCTTATTGGTACATTTGATTTAGATTCGCGATTTTGAACATAATCCGGAGACACAGGAAAGTCGGAAACAAGAGCTGGAAAAACACAGGTACTTCCCTCTTAATATTGGAAATCTAAGCATTTTCTGGATGCATTTTCTACTAACTGTTAACTTGGATTTTGACTATTTCAATCAGATGCTAACTGTTAACTTGGATTCTATTGGAAATCACTATACAATCATATGCTAACTTGGATTTTGACTATTTCAAGGATACAAAATGAGTTTACTCCTCTAGGATTTGTGATCTGATAGAGTTTGGTAGAAGTGAAGTGTTTACGATATTCAATAGAGTATATTCATGAATGGGAAACAGTCTTAAACTATCAACAAATGGAAAACAATCTTAAACAATCTTAAGGAATATAATTTCAAGATTTCTCAACTATAGTTTCCCTCCGATTTACTTGTAATGTAATTCACGACCATTACAAGAGGGGTTGCTCTGACGGTAAGCAACCCCCACTTCCAACCGAGAGGTTGTGAGTTCGAGTCTCCCCAAGAGCAAGGTGAGAAGTTCTTGGAGAGAAGGATGCCGGGGGTCTATTTTGAAACAGCCTCTCTACCCCAGGGTAGAGGTAAGGTCTGCGTACATACTACCCTCCACAGACTCCACTATGTGGGATTATACTGGGTTGTTGTTGTTGTTGTTGTAATTCACAACCATACGAAGTCTAGTTATTCAGTATATTTAGGAGCATGAGAAAGATATTAGTCTACATTTTTGATAAATAAGAATAAAATTTTTAATTCATAAAGGACGGATAAAGACTCATGCATGTCCTATTAGTTAATTATATGCGAAGTAATTGGTACTTCTGATCTTATTGATGCAAAGCTTGAAGAGCACCAACTGTGTGGATCTAAGCAGTGTCCTGGTTGTGGACACAAACATGAAGGAAAGCCGGTACGGTTTAATTATTTTACTTTCATAATAGTACTACACTTAATATTCTTTGCTTCCTTAGAAAGATTTCAATAATAAAAATTTAAAAAAGAATCATGCTTGCTACTCCTGAAGCTGCTTATGGAAAACAATCTTAAAGAACTTGTAGAATGGCTCCATAAACAATTTAAGGAGCTGATTATTTCTTCATGGTACATTGGGAAATTCATAATATTAAATTGCAAGTATTCAGTCATCACATTCACATTTATAGGATTGATAAGAATGATGCTCAACAAGCAGATGAAGCTGATCGATGATTATCAAACAAAGATTCTATCATTACATAATTTCCACGCAATTTACTTCACGTAAAACTCACAAATTACGCAGCATAATTTAACAGCACTATCTTATAGTTCCGGCTAAGCAGAGGACACGACAGTTTCTGCTAGGAAATTGGCACGTACCTGTAACTCGGAGTAGAGCAACCACAATTGAGCTACGCTACGCCAACAGGGCTCACTCGACGACCTCGACACTTCAATACCCAGTCCCGAATAGGTCTCACAAGCAAGCTTTACAATGGATTCAAATCAACAGAACCCAGCAACAAAATGAACGGAAATTGCTTTTCAATTAATAGAACTTCAGCAACTATGAAAATTGAAAATCAAACTTGGGACTGATAAAATATTGAGACGAAGACCGAAGGTGAGGTTCCTCTCAATTGCAGACTGATTTTGCTGAAAAAGACGAAGACCGAAGGTGAGTTTTTGCTGATACAGAAATTCAGATGTGAGCGCAGCTCTTTCTAATAATTATCAACAATAAGATAAACGCAACAAATTTTACTAAATAAGCAGAAGACTTAATATTTATGCAAAGTGAATAAATTCACAGAAGTTCAACATAGTATCTACCAAAAATCTAGTGCCATATAACCCACGAACTACTAGGAGTGCTAAATACAACAATTAGAAAGAAAATATAAATGTTTGTCTCGAATACAAAGAGATAACAGACCAAAAGAAGGATAGAAGAGACGTTGGTCCTGCGAACGCCTGCAGGGTTACCTGGTTTCTCGCTGGACAGAAGGGTGGGTCCCCATCTAATATTCTTGCTCAAATGCTGCTCCGGCAGCTAGATCTGTGCAAAATAGCACAGAGAGTAGCATCAGCACAATCGATCACATGTGCTGGTAAGTATCTGGCCTAACCCTAGCAAGGTAGTGACGAGGCTAGGACCAGACTCCAGATAAATCTTTACATATATACATATACAAATATACGGAGAAATAATAGAAATAAATATCTAAAACCGGGGAAGGGAACATGATTTAGAGGCAACAGATAGAAACAAAATATCAAATATAATAAGATAAATATCTATAGTTAAGATTCTTACACAGAATAAGGAAATAAGACATCTTTCATACGCTGCTCATCTTGTTGCAGGTGTGCAACCCGATCTCATTTCTCATATCTCGTGGTAGCCGCACTACCCGCTCACATTTCAAAATATCGTGTGGTAGGTGTGCCACCGACTCCCATATCAATATCTTGTGGTAGGCATACCACCCGATCCCATTTCAATATCCCGTGGTAGGTGTACTACCCACTACCATTTCAATTAATATCTTGTGGTAGGCATACGAGCCGATCCCATTTGAATATCTTGTGGAAGGCATACCACTCGATCCCATTTCAGTATCTTGTGGTAGGCGTACCAACTGATCATATTCCAATCAATATCCTGTGGTAGGCGTACCACCCGATCCTATTTCAATATCTTTTGGTAGGCATACCACCTGCTCCCATTTCAATCAATATCTTGTGGTAGGCGTACCACCCGATCCCACTACAATATCCTGTGGTAGGCGTACCACCCGATCCCCTTCTAATATATTTTGGTAGGCGTACCACCCGATCCCATTTCAATATGTTGTGGTAGGCATACCACCCGCTCCCATTTCAATGTCTTATGGTAGGTGTACCACAGGATCCCATTTCTTCCAACACAATATACGATATAATCCTAGTAAGGAACAAAGCAAAATAATAACTTCCTAGAAAACGAAACAATAATATCAAAATCAAACGTCCCAGTAAGGAAACAAGGTATTTCAAAGTATCCCTGTATGAGAGAAACAACTATAACCAAACTTGTTCAACACCTTACTACCTCAGCTATATCTTAACTAATTACAATACCCAACTACCTCAGCTAAATGTAAACTTGTCATAACACCGAACTAGCTCAGCTATACATAAACTCATCACCACATCTAACTGCTTCAGCTACAACTAAACTTATTACATCACCTAGCATAATGAATCTTCAACCTAGGCATCTGTAATATTAACTAAGAACATAGTGCAAGAGAACCATAAGTAATAATTCTTTCAACAACTTTACACGACAAATAGGAATCATCATTAAGGCATGAGAGATATAACGAACTCAATATATTAACAATTTAAAGACTCATGGTCATGCTCGACACCAACGTATAGATACTCGTAACCATGACTATACGTCATACTCAACAATTGCCAAATAGCAAATAGGACACAACTCCTAATCCCTCAAGCTAAGGCTAGACCGAATATCTACCTTGATGCTTCGAATTCAACTCAAGCCTCAACTATGGCTTTACCTCTCGATTCTTCCACAAATCTGCTCGAATATATCAATAAATGCTAAATGAATCAATTTTAATGCATAAAAACGAATTTCCCAAAGCTTAGTCCAAAAAGTCCAAAAATGCCCCTGGGCCCATATGGTCAAAACCATAGGTACGAACCAAAATCCAAGTACTTATTCCCCAACGATCCCAAATATATAATTATTTTTTAAATCGGACCTCAAATTGAAGTCCAAATTCCCAATTTTAGAAAACCTAGGTTCTACCCAAAATCCAAAATTTTTACAATGTAAATCCTTGATTTTAAGTTTAAAACATGCTAAATAATGTTAAATATTGAAATAAATGAGTAAAAACCAACTTACAAATGATTTAGAAGAAATCTTTCTCTTGGAAAATCACCTAAGTGTATTTGGGTTTCAAAAGAATGAAGAAAATGGTGAAAAACATGACTAAGGATGAAAAATGCAGGTCTCGGATATGGGAAATGTGGACGGGGATTCACAATTACGAACCCCGACCCTGGTAATTTTGGGGATTGCGAGAACACAGTTTGCATTTGCGAACCCTTTCAAAAAAATCACAGGTTCGCATTTGCAAAAAGATATGTCGTATTTGCGACTTCCCCCTACTCGCATTTGCGAACGACTAGATCGCATTTGCGATCAGGCAGTCGAGTCCCTAGTCTCGCATTTGAAATGCACGGCTCGCCTTTGCGAGCTCGCATTTGCGAGACCTTCTTTGCAAATGCGAAGATACCAGAAATGAAATGCATACAAAGATACAAAATCCAGTCACGGCCAATCCAAACCTTAATCGGAGCTCAAAACCAAACATACACACAACCTTAAATACATCATGAAGACTTATTCGTGCAATCACATCGCTAAAATAAAATCATATGCATCGAATCAATCCTCAAAGCTCATGATTCCTTCCAAATTTTCAGAAACATCAAATTTCCATTTTATCTGTGAAACGCGTCAAACGACATCCGTTTTAAACCAAACTTTACAGAAAGTGATTAAATCATATATAAGACTTGTATCAGGCACCAGAACTAAGTTACAGGCCCAATACCATAGTGTTCTAATAAAATTTCATTTCTAATTTCCATAATTATTTCCAGAAAAAAATTTACGCAAAAATTAATTTCTTGTACTTGTGACCTCTGAATTCGGTTCCGTGGCCCATGTCACGACTCTAAACCCATACCTGGTCGTGATGGCACCTCTCATGGGGACAAGGCAAGCCAACTAAGCCTTCATCCTTTTAACAATTAAACAATTCATAAGCAGTCTAAATATGATTTAATAATAATAATAATAATAATAATAATTAGAGGAAGTACAACCCAACACAACCCAAACTGAGGTGTCACAAGTCATGGACATCTATTAGAGTGTGAATACAGTTTTACAAGGTCTAAAAATACAGGAAACAATAGTGACAAACAAAAGATAAAGGAAACGATGCTACGAGCGCTGGTAGTCACCTCGCTAAACTCCAATAGCTCTACCTCCAATTCGCCAAAACCCACTACCCAGTGAATAAATGCCTGCATCTGCACACGAGGTGCAAGGAGTAGAGTTAGTACTCCAACTCAGTGAGTAATAATGGTAAATAATAACTAAGCAGTAGGAAATCACGTAAGGCAAATCATCATGTTGTATATAAGCAGTGTATAACCTTTTGAGAAAAACAATGAAGTTGTGAAATCTTAAAAAATGCCTTAGCTCAGTTTATACCTCTTTTGAAAATGACTTTTTCGAACAGTTATAAAAAATGAGTGCAAGAAAACTAGTGCAGATAAGCACGAAATTCTGCCCCTCGGATGCAACACTCACTGAGCAGAAAATGCCAGGCAATCAAGTAGATATTACGTGAAATAGCACAACTACAGAAAATGGCAGATAATTAAACATGTAAACAAATAAAACAGTACCTGTATCACTACGCCGTGCAACCCGATCCATTTATCATGGATGGTGCTCACTGGGGGATTGCAAGCACCGGGAAGCGCTCCTTATGGCCCAAGCGCAATATCAAGCTATCTCGTGTCATCAAATCTAGGCCCTTAGCCTCATTTCAATATTAGTATCTCACTACTGCATCGTGCAGCCCGATCCAATAGTATCCTCACAGAGGCCTTTGGTTTACTCAGTCAAAAATCACATATGCCTCTTAGGCAACAGTAAAACATGATGCTCGGCCCAAAACATTGTTGGAAATGTCGTTTCAAGTGTTAAAGCAAAGTGAACTTGGCTGAGTTTTTAAAATAATGGAAAATACATGACTGAGTTCAAGTATAAAATAAAAACAGTGAGAAAAAATCAACAAATCATCCTCGGAGGGGTTGGAAAAGCTGACACTAAGCCCAAATATAGCAATCAACCCAAATCATGATGATAACAAATAAGTTTCAGTCAAATACACATTAAAAATCACCAATCGGGACGGGCCAAGTCACAAACTCCAAAGGTGCTCCACACCACGCTCGCTATCCTTCATGCAACTCACCTTAATATAGCACTATGATGTGCACTTCCGGAGTTTCAAACCCTCATAACATCATTTACAATCATTACTGAACTCTATCTAGTCTAAACTCTAGCCCACGTGCCTTTGTCTCTCGAATTAGCCTCCGGATGTTCCATATCTAGCCGAAATCAGTACCAAACCATCAAAATATGTTAAAGGAACAAAGCCCACTTGAAATTAATGAAATTACCACAAAATTCCCGAAATTGGTCAAACGCAACCCCGGGCCACATTTTGAGATTTAACACAAATTCACAAAACTAGAATACTTATACACACACGAGTCTAACCATACAAAAATTATCCAATTCCGACGCCATTTTATCTTTCAAATAATTATTTTATATTTTTTAAAGATTTTACAAATTTCTTCAAAAATTCCATTTCCAATCACGAATTAAATGATGAATTCAAATGTACTCTAGCAAAATATAAGTTACAATCACATACCCCGATGAAGTTCTTGAAAAACCTTTGAATCATTGCCAAAATCCGAGCTCTCTAGGGAAAAATATCAAATAAAACAATAAACCTCATATGTATAGAGTAACCCCCAGATTCCACCTCTGCGGGCCGCACAAAACCAGTGCGATCGCGCAAAAATGACTGCGGTCGCAAGGTGTTCTTTGCAATCACAGGCTTTAGTATTTTCACCAAAACATTCGCTACAGATGTCCGAATGCTATTATATTAGGTTTCTGAAACTAGATTCAAATAGCTACAACTTTTATTTTTGAATCATCTCAAAATCTCTTGTTTTTCAAAAGATATGAGCTTCCGAAGTTGGATTAGTTGCATAGCTCTTTCACTCAGGACCGCGAAAGCACGACCTCGTCCACGAAGCCTCCCACCATGGTCAGCGAAAATAAGACTGCAAACCGCGATCGTTTTCAGGGATTCAACCCTCTAGGCCTCTGACAGCTATATTTTAGCCAAAAGACACACTGGGACCTATACGGAACTCACCCGAGGCCCTCAGGACCTCTACCAGACATACCAACATAATCCATAACATCATTCAAACTTTTTTCAATCATCAAAAAACCTCAAACAACATCAAAATACTCAAAACTCATCGATTTCATGCCTAAGTTTCCAAAAACATCCGAAAAACACTTTCGATCGAAAGTCCAACCAAACAACGTCTGAATAATGTGAAATTTTGCACACACACCCAAAATGACATTATGAAGCTACTAAAACTCTCGGAATTCCATTCCGGCCTCTATATAAAAATCTCACATATCAATCGGAGTTCGCCAAAATACTAACTTCGGCAATTCAAGCCAAATCCTTCTTAGGAGTTCAAGTCATAAAACACCAAACGAAGATAACCAAATAATAAAAATTTCGATCCGCACTCATATAAAAACAAGTCAAGTCTTGGTTAAACCTTTCAAATTGAAAAAATTCAACTAAGCCAGTTTCTTTTAAATTCATTCCAAATTTCCTGAATACCAAATCCGCGCTCATACCTTAGTCATAGTACATTACACGGGGCAAGTCATGCCCGAGAACTAGTGATCAAAGTGCAATAGCTGTAATCAATCGGTCGGGTCATTGTAGCCCAAGTCCCATATTTTTCTTTGGACCATCTAGGACAGTCAAATCACGGGTACGGGTCTGTTTACACTAAATATTGACCAAAGTAAAATTTAATCATTTTAATAAATAACTTTAGTCATATTTAAGCTATTTGGCTACGTTCCCGAACTACGCATACAAATCGAGACAACTCTAAATGAGGTTTTCAAGGCCTCGTAAACAGATAATGAATAAAGAGATAGGTGATGACCCTTTGGGTCATCACATATAAGTACTTGATTTCTCTCCCGTGCTCTGTTTCGAATTTTGCTTCTTGCCTTTTTCTTTTGCAGCCAAGACCTTGCTTCTTCCTTGGACGCTCATATTTCTAACTGGGTCAAGCATCTCCTTCCTTGCATCGTAGGAATGCGTGATGGGCCAAATTTTTCCAGCCAATTCAAGCATCCTCTCCCTTCCACTAGTAATCTTTTTTCTTTGATCATAGCCGCTCTATTTCATATTATGTAAAGACTTCTGGGAATAATAGTATGTACGTAAATCTTACTCCTACATTTTGAATATAGAGATGTTGTTTTTAAAAAATCATCGGCTAAGAAAGGTAGAGAGAAGAAAAAGAGGAAGAAGAATAAAACAAAGTAGATGGAAAAAAAGAAAAAAGAAAAAGAAATAGGCCCTGGGGGAGGGGGAGAATAAGTATCACCAATATAGTAAAACGCAAAGTATGACATGAGTAAGAAGAATTCTTATGATCAATCATATTATTGAAAATTTAGCTCTTTTTCCTTCTTGCACCAACTAGTTTAAACAGAGTTATCAAATCTTATCAGTCTTGTTAAACTGCACTAATAGTGTAAAAGTTATTTATGTTGTTAACTTATTATATCTTAATCTCTTTGAAATGAGTATATACATTATACAACAATGACTTGATAGCAACATAAGAACCACTAATAGACAAAGATAATGACCTAACAGACTAGCTCAACTCCTTGTACGAAGGAGAAAATGCTCGACTCCGTCCTAACTTCAACCCTAATACTTGAGCTCCACACCCTCTTATCAAGAGTCATATCCTCGAAAATTAGAAGTTGCGCCATGTCTTGCTTGATCACCTTATCCAATACTTCTTATATTTCCCTCTACCTTTTCTCATACTCGCCAAAGCTAACCGATTACTCCTCCTAACCACGTCATCTTTGCTTCTCCTCTGCACGTGCGCGAATCATCTAACTCTCGCTTCTCGCTTCTCACTTCTTGTTGTCTAGGGGGGCCACACACACCTTTTCCCGAAGATCTTCATCATAATATTATCCAGCGCCCACCCATCCATCTCAACATCCTCATCTCTACTACTTTCATCTTTTGGATATGAAAATTCTTATCTTGCCAACACTTAGCCCCAAATAATATGGTCCGTCTCACCACCTCTCTATACAACATACCCTTAAGTTTCACTTCCATATTCTTGTCACATAGGGCTCAAGATTCTAACATCCATTGATGTTCTAAACATCAATTGTGGTACCTAATTTTTGCACTACAAGAACGAGGTTCTTCTAGATGTACTAACTATGAGTATTTGCGGAATTAAGAGTGCATAAAATAAAGAGCACAGAGATTATTACGTGGAAAACACCTTGCTCAAAAGGTTAAAAAATCTTGACCTAATACTCAGTAGGATTTCCCCAAACATCCACTAAAATCACTGAGCCAAAAAAACATTTACAAAACTCTTTATAAACCTAAGGATTAACTCTAATCCCAGTGTGGCACAAAGACTCAACTTTTGCGACACCTTCAAGTTAACTCTAACGTGAGTACTCAAAGTACCTACTACAATTGCTTCTATGAATGCATGAAAGGTACAATGTTAAACCACCTACTACAACTGAACTAGACTAAGAATAAACACAATAGAACTGGTTCTTATATCTCGTTCAAGTAGCTACAAGAGTGCACACTTTAATCTCACATAAATTTCTTGCAAAATAGCCTTGCTCTTTTGCACTCAATTTAGTTAAAGTTTTGTGTATGTGCATACCTGTAAAAGAGAACAAAAATTATTATTTATAGAGTTTGTAATCAAAGTTTGATTAAAACTCGAATTTTTGATCTTTCATCAAATTCGAATCCTAGAACAATTCAAACTCCAATCCTTATTCTTTGTTCGGATGTAGTTCTTTTCACATAAGAAGACTTCAACTCCTTATCGTATGAAACCATTTCGATCAACTAAGGAGATATTGTTGCTGATCCATGAGACTTATCTACTTAACACGCATCTCACATGTATATGTATATTAATACTGTGTCTCACATGATGGACCCGGGTCGTGAATGAGTTCATTTTGTAAATCTTCAAAACATTATTTGAACTTGGGCCAACAAAATCCCCCTTTTTAATCATCACAAACTCTGTGTTTTTATTAATTAGAGACAATGTGGACCTCAGCTTAATTTTCACACTTTAATTTAACTTATCATTAAGGACCATGTTTAATTAGGTTATAAATATCACTTTATATAAGAATACAAAGTAAAGCACAATATCTCTTCCCCCTTTTGGCATCATCGAAAAGTTGCATATTATATGAATCCAAGATATTAATTAGTACTTATGGCCGCTGGGTCAGTTAATGAGTAATAAACTCCACAAAGAATTTAACTATTAAGATATAAAGTTTCATAGAACAAGAGATAACAAAGCATATGGTCATTCATTTGGAGGTGTTTCTACAAAACAGACCACAAGAAGAAAAACAAACATCCAACAATAAGCAAAAACAAACTGATAAAAGTCCCAAATCTAGGTCACTGAGGGGGTTTCTAAACTGGTTTTTGGGCTTGGAGTAACTAGAGGGTTGGGATTTAAGAATATTGAGCATTTTTTGGAGCATCTATTCACTTTTTTCTTTTTCCTTTGCTAGCTCAGCTTTGAGGCCATTTCTTTCACTTTCTAGTTCAGCAATGCGAGCCTGGATGCTAGCAATTTCTGCATCTTTCATTCAACACTCTATTACTAATGCCCTAACTTTGTTGTTCATAAGAGTCTTTAAGGATGAAGCAGGTTCAACTGGGGTTACACTTAGGAGAATGTCACAATCCTTCAGAGTTTTGATTCCAAAGTACACTTTGCTGGAGGCCATCTCCCACTTTTTCAATGACACATCTTACTTGGCCAAGACAATTGTGAGTATAAACCCATAAGGTATGGCATGGGATTTGGAGCCATTGATGACTATTTCCAGCAGCTTGACAATTAAAGCATGCCAGTTAATCTTCTTTCCTCTCACAAGACACTCCAGAAGGACCAGGTCCATGTAATTTGTAGTGTGTCATCTCTCCAGTCTAGGCAACAAAAACTTGTTCACAAATTCAAAGAGCACCTTGTTCTCAGGCATTATCTCACACTTTTGCATAAACCTAGCCTAAGGCACTTCTTCAGAAGACTTGGTGTCACAGAAATTTCTATTGATTTTGAGAGCGAAAGGGAGAGAATCTAGACAAGGACATCTTTGCCTAGTATAATCATCATATCCATCATAGGATATGTCTAGAATTTTGCCCAACTTAGGTGCATCAAACTGCACCTTTACTCCCCTCACCAAGCTGGTAACAACCCCATTCACTACTGTGGCATTTTCCATAAACTCGATCAACTCTTTTTCTTGCCAGCTTGCCATCTAGTTTAAGAACCAAGTTCTTCCACCCCTGTGCACCTAGGGCATCAACCAATCTTTTCATGCCTGGCTCTTAAAGGACATTCAAAATTCTTCCTTTCAAGATCTTTCTCCTGCTAAAGAGGACAAATCTGTCCGGTTCCTTTTCAGATTCCTTTTATTCTTTCTCTCCACTCCATGCTTCTTCTTCTTCAGGAACTTTCACTTGATTTCCTTTGATTTCAGACCTAGTTCTTTTTTTCCAAAAAGGGTTCAGTTAATACAATATCTGAAGACTTCCTGGTTGATGTCTTGGATCTCTTTGGTGTAGGAGTGGAACCTCATCAGTTCAACCTCTTTCCTGATGGACTACCTCCATCTCCTCTTCCTCATCTTCTGCAGCCACAGAACTTTCTACAACTTTAGCTTTTTCCTTTTCTTTATTCTTTTTCTTGCTTTCATGTAAGGCTTCCCGCAACTGAGCCTCAATTTTCTTTATCCTTCTTCTAGTAGCTTTCACCTTTGATGGTGAAGGGACAGTAGACTTAGGAGATCACACCTTGCACTTCTTTGTTGGCTTAGAGGCGGTTGAGGCCTTTTTAGAAGAAGCTCTATGCTTCTTGGGGTCATAGCTTACTTTGACCTTCTTGAGAATGCCAGCAATGGTTTCTTCCACAGATGAACCACGTTCATCTTTTTGTTCGCTCAGGTGTACAAGGCCTTCAGTAGACTCCCCAGTTTCACTTCACCCTAGCTTGTTGCCACTCTCCTCTATTTCTCCACAAATGGCAAGAACTTTATCTTTCTTTTTCTTTCCCTTTCTACTCGACTCTCCCTCATTTACATCTCTCACAAAACCCACCAACACAAACATATTGTCCAGATTCTCGACAACATCAGAAAAAACATAGCATGTATTTACCTCCCTATGGTTTTCTTAATTTTTGTCTGAGTCAGAACACCCACGTTCTTCTCGATCACTTGCAGAAATAAAAGCTTTCGACTCAGAACTCGAGTGAGATTTTCCTTTTTAAAGCTCTCCTTTTTCTGGTTGGCTCTCAATTTTTTTTAGAGCCATTCTCCGAACACAAATAGCTATTGTCTTTATTGATAATATTTTGTGTCAGCGGAATCTGGGTTTAGGGTTGTCGCTAGGGGGTATAGATGAGGATATGTTGGGAGATACATGTGTGGGGAGTTCCTGTATTTTCTCGAAGATAAGTCATGGTGAAGGATTTCTTGAATATTTTGGAGATTTTTAGGGAAAGAGAGTAAGATCATAGGTATAGCACTTAATGACGGTTATGAACAAAAATAGGATTATGTTGAGTGTCTTTATAGTTGAGTATGATTAGGAGCAGTAACGACAACCTTTTTGTAGTGGTCAATCAGGAGTCTAATCCCATTAGGTCTCTGGACTTTAAGTGATGAATGGATGACACTAGTTTTTATGAAAAAGTGTTGTTTTCTTTAGAATTCTAGGAGAATGAAACTAGTTCAATACTCAGCGGTTTTATTTTTAGGAGTTTTGTTTGAATAGG
This sequence comes from Nicotiana benthamiana, assembly GCA_034376525.1. Taxonomy (NCBI): domain Eukaryota; kingdom Viridiplantae; phylum Streptophyta; class Magnoliopsida; order Solanales; family Solanaceae; genus Nicotiana; species Nicotiana benthamiana. Next base: position 98,032,129 of record CM067330.1, read on the forward strand.
AGTTCTATTCATAATCGAAATATTTATTTTTCTAATTGGGCTAAGTATAGAAACATACCTGACCTTTTCTCATGAGCATCTACTGATGAACCAGGTTCATAAGTAGAACTTCTCTTGATTATGCCTCATATATCAGCATCAGCATATCCTACTAGATTAAAATTACTACCTTTGGGATACCAAAGACATATATCAGTGGTGCCTTTCAGATATATCAACATCTTCTTGACAACAGTCAAGTGTGACTCCTTTGGATTTGCCTGGAAACGAGCATAAAGTCCTACACTGAACACAATGTCATGTCTGCTGGTAGTGAGATACAAGAGTGAACCAATCATACCCCTATGCAACTTTTGATCAACTAATAAACTAGGTTCATCAACATCTAATTTAGTGGCAGTTGCAATATGTGTATCTATTTCTTTGGAGTCCTCCATTTTAATCTTTTCTACTACTTCTTTCGTATACTTCTGTTGATGGATCATGGTCCCATTTGAGCTTTGTTTGATTTGCAAGCCTCAGAAGAAGTTTAGTTCACCCATCATACTCATTTCAAACTCACTTCCCATTAGTTTTGCAAAGTCCTTACTCAACCTATCAGTAGTGACCCCAAATATTATATTATCAACATGTTTTTGCACGACAAGGAGGTCTTTACCTTTTTCCCTGAGGAATAAAGTGCTGTCAATAATACCTCTTTTGTACCCATGCTCGGGTAGAAATTTTGATAGTCGTTCATACCAAGCTCTTGGGGCCTGCTTGAGCCCATATAGAGCCTTGTTCAGCTTGTACACATGCTTAGGACATTTCTTGTTTTTCAAAACCTGGAGGTAGTTTGACAAACACTTCTTCTTGAGGTAGCCATTAAGAAAAGCACTTTTGACATCAACCTGATGGAGAGTGAATTCAATATGTGTTGCAAAGGATATGAAGAGCCTGATTGCCTATAGTCTTGCAAATGAAGCAAAGGTGTCATCGTACTCAATACTTTCATCTTGGTTGTAGCCCTGAACCACCAGCCTTACCTTCTTTCTTGTAACTGTTCAATCTTCATCAAGTTTGTTCCTGAAGACCCATTTGTACCAATGACTTATCTATCCTTAGGTTTTGGAACTAGATGCTAGACTTGACTTCTTTCAAATTGGTTGAGTTCCTCCCACATAGCATTGACCCAATCTGTATCCGGCAAAGCCTCAACAACATTTTTAGGTTCAATAAGAGATAGAAAAAAATCAAATGCACACAGATTCTTTAATTATGATTTGGTTTTGACTCTACATGTTGGATTAGTGAGAATGTTCTCAATGGAATGAGAAATTTGATACTTGTGAGGCTTCACAACCAACTGGCCTCTCCTGGATGTTTCAGCCATTTGCTGAGAAACATGTTCATGAATGGGTTCCTTCAATGTGTTTATTTCAATTCCTCTTTGATTTCTTCCCACTGTTAGGTTGCCCTATAAAGAAGAGCCTGTTCCATCACATGTTCCTTTTGTAGGTGCCACTTTGACTTGGTGCTTCAGGCAAGTCTTTGACTAGTCATTGGCCTCATCTACATGTTCTTCTCTCTCAGAAAGAAAGTTAGTTTCATCAAATACAACATGTACAAGTTCTTCTACATATAAATTTCTTTTATCAAAGACTTTATATGCTTTTCTATGTATAGAATATCCCAAAAATACTCCCTCATCTCCTCTGGGATCAAACTTACCTAGGGAGTCTTTCTATTATTGTGCACATAACACTTGCAACCAAATTCCCTAAGGTGGGATATGCTAGTTTTTCTCCCTTTAAGAAACTCATAGGGAGTTTTCTGAATAAGAGATCTAGTAATACATCTATTGATTATGCAACATGCAGTGTTTACATCCTCTACCCAGAAGCTGTGAGGTAATTTACTAGAGAGAAGCATGATCCTTGCTATATCCTCAAGGGTCCTATTCGTTCTTTCAACTACTCCATTTTGCTGTGGAGTTCTAGGGGCAGAAAAAGTTGTGATCGATACCATTTTCATCACAATATTCAGCAAATTGTTTATTTTCGAATTCAGTTCCATGATCAGACCTAATGGATGCAAGTTGATTTCCTAATTTTTTCTGAGTTTTTCTAAAAAAGCAGTAAACATTTAAAATACCTCATCTTTCGATGTCAGAAATTGTAACCAGGTAAAACTGCAAAAATTATGAACAAGCACCATCACATATTCCATTCCACCTCCGTTCATGGTTCTCATTGGACCACAAAGATCCATGTGAACCAGTTCCAACGTCTTGGACGTACTTATTATTTTCTTGGATTTGAAGGTCTTCCTTACATGTTTCTCCCCTGCACATTCTTGTCTTCCTTGACTTTGATATTAGGTAACCATGTCACCAAGTCCTTGGAGACTAATTTGTTTAGCTGATTTAGACTAGCATGGCCAAGTCTTTTGTGCCACAGGAGGGGATCATTGACTAACACACTTAAACAAGTGAAGTCATATTCTGAAAGAGTTGACAAATCTACAATGTAATATTGTTAACTCTTTTTCCCTGCAAAACAATCTTGTCAGTGGTAAGGTTATTCACAAAGAAATTGGTAGAGGTGAAAGCCACAAGGTTACCTCTGTCACACAATTGTGACACACTTATTAAGCTATATTTCAAACCATCTATCAGGTACACATTCTCTATGGAATGAGAATCAATCTTGCCCACCTTTCCAACCCCAATGATCTCACCTTTCTTTCCATTACCAAATGAGACATTACCTCCTTTTAAATCCTGAAGTGAAAGGAACTGGTCCTTGTCCCCAGTCATATGTTTTGAGCAGCCACTATCTATTATACCATATTTGTCTCGTCCCTTTCACTTGGACTGGAAAAAGGAAATCAGGGATTAGTCTTAGGAACCCAAACTACTTTGGGTCCCTTTATATAAGCAAAATGATGAACTAAATTACTTCTTGCCCATCAAGGCAACTTATTCTTTTCTTTACAAAAACTTTGTTCCGTTGACTGTCCATTCTTTTCTACTACATTCATATTTGTCAATTGCCAGTCTTACCACAGTGTGTGCAGATTTTATTTTCAGTAAGAGTGAGGTACTTGCTTTTTTGATCTATTTAGGAGCTTGAGTCCCATAAAGAAGTCCTCTTTGTTACTATTGTGATGCTCTTACAACCAGGAGAGAGCATCAGAGGCTTTGGTCACTTGCATGTTCTGTCTAGTTCATGTTTCACTTCTCCTAGATCTTCTTTTAAGACTTTGATGAATTCATCTTTCATGTATGTTTAATCTTTTATTTTTCTCAAAGTTTTTTCTAGAGTGAGATATGTCTTTCCTGTTCCTAATCTCAATTTCATATTTTCAGACCTAAGTTTTAGGACAATGTTGTCAAATTCAAGAACCTTGTTCTTCAACTCTGAATTTTTGTTAACACTCGCATTTGCCCTAGACTCTAGACTTTTACATTTTGCTTTTAGAATCACACATTCACAGGATGGAACTTCCTTCTCATTATTGTTTATCTCAGAATAATCAATGATGTCTATTAGTAGCTCAGCAAATTTTCCTTAGACAAGAATTTAATCTTTTCTTTGAGATGAAACATACTTACCTCTTGTTCATCATCTAATTCTCTGATGGCCATTAGTGCTTACTCCTCCGCAGCTTCATCTTTTGAGTCTTCATCTGAGGTTTCTGCCCAAGCAACAACCATCGCATTGGTTGAAACTTTGTTTATATTTTGGTTGAACCTATTCCTTTTTGCTGTTCCTTTGTTTATCTCTTTCTTTCTTCCACTCAATTTTCCATAGAGGGAAGTTTTGGATCATGTGGTCAGTCTTACCACACTTGTAGCATCCCTCATTTGTCTGTTTCTCCGGAGCTCTTGTTTTGTTGAAGTTTGTTCCTCTTGAAAAATCCTTTCATAGTGATCATAGCCACTTCATCATTTTCCAAATCTGCACCTTCAGCATTTCTGAGAGCTAAGCTTATCTCCTTTTTGGGGCTATCCATCTTCATGGATTGTCTCCTCATTTAATAGACAATTAAATTTCCAATTAGTTCATCCAGTTTGAGGGTAGCAATGTTCTTGGATTCCTGAATGGCAGTGATTTTGCTTTCCCATGTGACCGGCAGAACTCGTGTCAGAATCTTCTCAACCTTGCCTTCTTCAAGGATAATCCTTCCAAGAGATTTAAGTTCATTTGTAAAAGTAGTGAATCTAGTGTGTCTCTCCTAGATAGTTTCTCCTTTCTTCATACTAAAAGTCTCATATTAAGAATACAGAAGTGTTCCTCTTGATCTTTTCACTTGAGGTGTTACTTTATGAGCCACTTGCAGAGTATCCCATATTTTCTTAGCAGTTGTACAACTTTGGATCATACTATATTCATCTGGTCCGAGACCGCATACAAGCGACTTCTTGGCCTTAGCATTTTTCTCCCACTTCTTCAGGTCCTCAATAGTACAATCAGCCCTTGTTTTTGGCACATCAATTCCTTCAGCATTGTTCTTGGTGGTTGCTAGGGGACCATCACTGGCTATGTCCCAAAGTTCATAATCTTCCCCTATAATGTGATCTCTCATTCTGCTCTTCCGCCAAGAATAGGACTGACCACAGAAAAGTGGACACCTGGCAGTGGATTGCCCTTCCTAGTTCCCAGGTGGTGAACTCATTGTTGATCTTCTCCTAAGATGTTAGCCTCTTAAAGGATAACCTATTCTGATACCAATTGATGTTCTAAACGTCCATACCACACAAGAGTGGGGGGGGGGGGCGGTAATTTGAGTGGTACCTAATTTTCGCAACCTGGTTGTTCTATATTTACTAACTATTACTGTTTGCGGAATTAAGAGTTCATAAAATAAAGAACACAATGATATTTACGTGGAAAACACCTAACTCAAATGGTGAAAAAACCACGACCTACAACTTAGTGGGATTTTACCAAACATCCACTAAAATCACTAATCCAAAACAGCATGAATAAAACTCTTTGTAAACCTAAGGATTAACTCTAATCCCAGTGTGGCACACAACCTCAACTGCCGCGACACCTTCAAGTTAACTCTAACTTGAATACTCAAAGTACCTACATCAATTGCTTCTATGATTGCTAGAAAGGTACAGTTTTAAACCACCTATAATAATTGAACTAGACTAAGAACTGGTTCTTCTATCTCGTTCAAGTAGCTGCAGGAGTGCACACTTTAATCTCACATAAATTGCTTGCAAAATAGCCTTGCTCTTTTGCTCTCAGTTTAGTTTAACTTCTGCATATGTGCATACCTGTAAAAGAGAACAAGCATTATTATTTATAGAGTTAGTAATCAGAGTTTGATTAAAACTCGAATTGCTGATCCTTCATAAAATTCGAGTCCTAGAACAATTCGAACTCCAATCCTTATTCTTTATCTGGATGTAGTTCTCTTCACATAAGAAGACTTCAACAATCCTATACAATCTTTTCGATCAACTCAAGAGATATTATTGCTGATCGTTGAGGCTTATCTTCTTCACACACATCTCACATGTATAAGTATTTAACACTGTGTCTCACATGATGGACCTGGTTTATGAGAGATTTCCTTTTGTCAATCTTCAAAAATTCATTTGAACTTGGTGCAACATCCATTTTTTCCACCCCGCCCCTATGCGATGCATAACATCCTCGGTAATCTCCCCTGGGATAATCGACCCAAGGTACTTGAAACTTCCTCTCTTGAAAATGGCTTGTGAGTCAAGTCTCACGTCCAAGTTTGCTTACTCTGTCACCTTGTTGAACTTGCACTCCAGATATTCTGTCTTAGTCCTACTCAACTTGAAACCTTTAGAGTCAAAGGGTCCGTCTCCAAACCTCCGGCATCTCGTTAACGCCGACTTGTGTTTCATCAATCAAAACTATATCATCATAAAACAACATATACTATGACACCTTATTTTGAATATGGTGTGTAAGTGCATCCACCGCCAAGTCAAATAAAAATAGGGTGAGTGTGGATCCTTGGTACAACCCAATAACAATCAAAATAGTTCACTACTCTATTTCTTATAGTAGTCTTCGCATTAGTAATTTGAAAGAACAACTCTTCATTGAACAAATAGGATAATGCTCAACAAAAGAAAATACATAAATTTTGCAGTAGTCATTTTTTTTATTTTGTGAAAGTACATTCAAAAAATTCCCTTCAATGTATGCTAAGGAAGATTGCTACGTCTTTTAGTTGTGTGTTAACATAATTAAGTAGAAGACTAATAATTGACATAGTATATTTTATTTGTGTGTTTTTAGTACATTCAAACACTTCCCTTTCAATGCGTTCCATTTCTTTGTCTTGTTGGGCTAAGTAGTACGGATTAACGGCACTTGCCATGAGAGTGTTAACAGCTCTTATTGTAAAGATTGACCGGTCATACATAATTGCCTTTCTTGATTACTATACAAGATTAATGTGTTCTTGTTACTTCTAATTCCATAGGAATATAGACGTTAAGTTAGCTTGAATGATGAATAATACTTTGAGAAAAGACCACGGGTAATATTAACCTTGTCAAATAATAAATTAGATAAATTAATTAAATAATTTAAGTGAAAACCCCAAAAGGGATTGTTAGCCAACAGATAGCTCTAGAATATCGTCTCTTATTGAATTCATCTCTAATATTCGCCAACTTGTTTCCTTTAATCTCTTAGTTTGTTTCTCTAGATTAATCTAAGTTAAATATTCATACTTTAGGATTCACTTGAATAGATTAATTGTTTGGTTTAATTTAGTTGATAGTTAATCACAAGTCCATGTGGGTACGATATCTAGACAAACAATCCTATATTATTTGTCGACCATGTATACTTGCGTGTGCATTTGGGAGCAACACGTTTTTGGCACCGTTGCCCGGGACTTAGAAATTAACTATTTTACTAGATTATATTTTTACTTTTTATCTATTTAATTTTTTAATTTTAGATTAGTGTAGTTAGTATTATATTGTTTTTACATGTCATATTTGAACAAAAAGTGGTGGGATAGTAAGTATTCTTATTTTTGTGATCCATGTCTATTTTGTAAAAAAATCTACTTGTGGATATATTGTAAAAATATTCCCAATACCGAGTTTTGTGCATCATCACAATCATGACTATTTGTGGTAGAAATTGGGATAATTGTCTTAAATGTAGTTATCTTACTTCAATACCTTCTTATGTTGATTCTAATAATTCTTGTAAGTATGACATGAGTAACAAAGTGGATGATGTGGAACATGATGTTCACATTCTTGATATGCACATGAAATTATTAGAGGAATATGAAGGTTTTCATTAGAAAATTACGAATAAGATGCAACATTTTATAGAAGGAAGAGCTGAATCAGGACAAGAGATCAACCAATTTTGCAGTTATTTTCACGACATGGAGGCTCAATTGAGTTTAAAGATTGATATGATAATGGCCAACAACTTAGTGATGAATTGTGTGAAGATGAAAAAAGATTTTCTAAACCAAATCGAGGAGCTAAAACTAGAATATCAATCATTAAATCATGTTCTTATTGATGATGCCGAGGTTGAGGGAGTATATATTATTGAAGTTTCAAAAATAATGCAATAATAGAGTTGGGGCGTGTTTTGTCCTCATTCTACGTATTTTTCTGCATTATGTTTTGATGGAATCATGGAGATCGAACCTTTGGAGATATGTATAGATGAAGAACAAAATGACATACTACACTTAAGAGCCAAGAAGTGCAAATGGGATAGTATTCACTTGGTTCTTTTGTATTTATAGTACCGCCCCTGGAGCGTGACCAAAAAATTAATATAACAATGGTGAAGGTGATGGAGTCATGCCGCGACGTAAAATCAAGTACTCGTTGGAAGGCAACGCAATTCTACTATTTTTGTTTGTTTTTGTTTATTTATTTTTTATTGCATTATTTTTGTGTTTTTGTAGGAGGAGGAGGAGCATGGAGTCAAAGTCAATAGGAATGCGCAAAAGCGAGAAGGTAGTTGAAATTAAGAGTGAGGTATCCGCACAAGGGATTATACCTTGGAGAAGTGTAAGTATCCCGTGAGCTGCTATTGCTTCGGCCTTTGGCCTACCATGGAGTTATTTTTGCCCTCTTGTTATTTTCAATGTGCATTGAGGACATTACACAATTTTATGTGTGGGATGAGGAAATTGTTTGGGTGATTTTCTATGCTATCTTTGCTTAGTTGCAGTACTCATTCTAGCAAAAAATAAAAATAAAAAAAGGGGGACTTACCTAGGGAATTAAGTGTAATAACCCGAAATATGTTAATATATTTATTGTGGGATTCAAGAAGTATTGTTTTTTAAATATAATTCTGAGTAAGTTAATGAAATAGAATTTATTATATATAAGATTGTGTAGTATATTAAATAACTAGCTAGTAGGCCTATGTTATATTACAAATTTTTATTGTTATTTGAAAAGGTTTAGAAGGGGAGTAAGCCCACCACTTTTCTTATTGGCCACGTAAGGTGACCTAGAGAATAAAACAATAAGGCAAATTGGTTTCTTAGTTTAAGAACATAAAATAGATTGAAGAACTTCTATCAGGGATTGACAGCGCAATATTAGAGCATCTGGTTGGGTGAAGGTTTCTTACTATTCCATGTTTGCCGGTATGGAAGTTTAATAATTGCATGAATATTGAATTTATCTTGTCTAGTTTAATACGAAGCTTGAAAGGTAAGAAGATTGAAATTTGACCCGATATTGACATCGTTAATCAACATTTTGTATAGATTGAGGTCATTCGAGATTGTTTGGTTGGTGTTCTAGACGTTGCAAAGTTGGAAAACTTCCCGTTAGTAAGATAAGTGAGACTTTAAGCTTTCGGTGTTTGCTTTTCGAAAATTAATTTTGGAAGTATTTTTTTGATCCATGTGTTGGAACGAGCGTATGCCTGGCAGAATCGGTGGTCTTTGACTAGCCGCGAATATATATTATTTTGTAGAAAGCTAAAATTATTTAATAAGTGATTTGTGGTGTAGGCTATGTAGCGTAGCCTTGTGCTATGGCGTTGGAGTGTTATAATTATTTTTTTCAGTGCCGTAATATATTTGTGGCATTGTGTATGCCGCCGTAATATATTTGAGACATTGTGTATGCCGTCGCTATATATTTGGGGCATTGTGTATGCCGCCGTAATAGATTTGGGGCATTGTGTATGACGCCGTGATAGATTTGGGAAATTGTGTATGCCGCCGTGAAAGAATTGGGGCATTGTGTATGCTATTGATATATTTGGGGCATTGTGTATGCCGTTGTAATAGATTTGGGGCATTGTGTATGTTGCCGTAGAATCATTGGGGTGTTTGGTTAATTTCCTACACTGCCGCAAGTCCTTAGTGTAGATTGTTTTGAGATAGCTATAAAATTATTGTTAAATAATTGCTTTGACCTTATCGAGTAATTATATGATTAAAGCATTTATGTGTATATTGTTTATCAGCTCGCTGTGTGTTTATGTTTTCTAACACTTGTTTCAGAGGTATTCAAAGTGGCGAGTCGATGACCTTACTGGGTTATATTTACATATGACTCCGTCCTTACTTGCATGTCCATGCAGATACTATTGATGAAGATAGAGATAGTAGCCGACGAGTTCTGTAGAGGTTATTCGGTTATTGAGGTGTGCACTGTATTGTTCGTGGAGGCTACCTAAAGAGTCTTTATCATTTATTTATATTAGGTCATTTGTAATTCTCTTAGATGCTCCATGGTCTAGTGTGGGATTTAAGATAGAGTTTTAATATAATATTTTGAGATATTAATTAGTCGTAACAGTTACCAGATTATTTGGTTACTCATTTAATTAACCAAATGGTGCAAATTAATGGCTAAGGTAAGAAAGTATGGTTCGCCCGGCAGAGATCCCGGGGTAGTGAATTGCCACAAAGCGAGTTGATCGGAGAGTTTTTATGATTCCCGCAAATAAAACGCAATAATGATATTGTTGAGTTGTCCCACATCGGAGGGGTTTGAGTTCCTTGGTCTCCTTATATGGCTTGGGCAATACTCACCCCATAAGCTAGCTTTTGGGGTTGAGTTAGGCCCACCATTCTTTCATGGTATCAGAGCCAGGTATATGTTGTCCACGCTCATGAGATCTCGGCGTGAGGGGGATGTTAAGTTGTCCCACATCGGAGGGATTTGAGGTCCTTGGTCTCCTTTTATGGCTTGTGCAATCCTCACCTCATAAGCTAGCTTTTGGGGTTGAGTTAGGCCCAAGTTCCATTTTTATCAGATCTAAATAGATTGGTGTTTCCCACCGCGATAAAGATATAAATATATCGGGTTGCATACCCCAACAATGATATAAATGGATCGGGTTGCACGCTGCAATAGTAATATAAATAGATTGGGTCGCACACCGCAATAGTGACATAAATGGATCGGGTTGCATGCCACAATAATGATACAGTTGGATTGGGTTGCACGCCGTGATAGTGAAAAATGATAGGGATCAGGTTTGCGCACCGCAACAATGTTTTTATTGTTCTGCCGTAGATCTTATATTGTTCTCATGTATTTCTCTTAAATTACTGCTGGTATTGATATTCCCCCCCGCAGCATGTACCCCCTCCCATCTTTATTTGTTTATCCTTATATTATTTTCCGCTATATATTATATAACTGCATATATTTATTTGGTAGTCAGGTCCTAGCCACGTCACTACTTTACTGGGATTAGGATAGGCACTTACCAGTACATGGGATCGGTTGTGCTTATATTACACTCTACACTATGTGCAGATCCCGGAGCAGCAACTTTTTGAAAGTAGCATTGGATGGCTGCCTTTAGTCCAGCTAGAATTCCCGAATAGTGGGAGTTTTTATGTTTCCCGCAAATAAACCGTCACAATTTAACATATATTTTTGTAGTGAATTATGATAAGCAGAAACTATTATTTCCATCAAAATACTCTTCAAACAATTAATATATCACTAGCATTGAAAGTGTAGAAGTTAAAAACTTGCAAACATCGATGACCAAATCAGTACTGCCTCCGGTTCACAATAAGTGTCAAATATTCTTTTTTATTTTGGTTCAAAATAAGTGTCCAGTTATATAATCAAGAAAGAATTCAATTTGTTTTTAGAGAATAAGCCTATGTACATATCCCTAAAAAGTTTTTTTACTACTCATATTAAATATTTAATTAGGGGTAGTTTAGTCATAGTGTGTATTTTTTATAGAATTTAGTATTTTCTTAATGCGCGTGCTAAAAGTAAATTAGATACTTATTGTGAGCCGGAGGTAGTATTTACAACAATTTTCAACCACACAACAAATACACACAACTTATTCTATCAATAAACACAACAAATACACAATTTATTCTATAAATAAACAAAACACATTGGTTTTTACCTCTATAAATAGTTCACTATGCGAACCTTACTTCTACATCAAGAAGCTAAGATAAATCACTTACTATGCTCTTAAGAAAAATCAATGGCAGTGTAGAACAAAGCCTGTATGATTAGCTAGGTTGTTTAAATAGAACAAAGCCTGTATAAATAAAACAAAGCTTTGCTGGTTGCTTTATTTCAGCTGAAGCTAGAAACCGTGTCAGTAATGTTGGGTGTTCCCTTGGCCATTGTTCCGAATTCCTATTCCAATATGGTACCTCTCTCTTTGTAGCCCGATTTACTATTTAGTATTTTATTTTATATAGTTGAGTTATTTTTTCATTATAAAACTTAGTTTATGACTGCAATATTAAAAGCTGGTTGAGTACGACTATTACATACCTAGTGCAATGGCAGACGTACGTGGTGGCAGGTGGGTTCAACTTAATCCACTTGACAACTACTATTTTACGATTAGAGTTATGTACTTCTAAGATTGAACCCGCTTGCACACAATTATGAGTCCGCCATTGACCTAGTTTGACTCCATAAGGGGAATCTGGGGCCTAAACATGATATCTACCATAATTTACAGCTCAATTATTTGATCACGTGATGAAATCATGGATATCAACAGGATAGAGTCACTAAACGGTGCCATGGAATCACCCATGTTACAATTATTGCAGTGCACACCTGCATGCCCGTCACTTGGCATGTCTCACTTCAATACCAATCACATAACACATAATTTAGGGTTTCGAACCCTCAGAACAAAGTTTGGAAGCGCTATTTACCTCAAGCCTAGTAAAATTCTACTCCACAAAGAAGCAAGAACATTTATTATAAACTTATTAGTTGAACGTTTCAGAGAAAACGGTAAATACCTTTGTGTTTGAGAGATTGGTCTAAAATAGTTCTTTAAATATTCATTTAGGAAATTTTAGTTCTTTAATTTCCCAAAATTCAGCACGTTGTGGTGGCGCCTATTGTGAAACTAGGTCAGCCTCAACATAACAACCCAACACAACAACAATAGGTTTCAAAACATAAACAAAAGCATTTAACATTTAAAGAAAACTATTTGAAACAGAATAAAACCCAATATACGGTGCAATGTAGCCCAAAACCGAGGTGTTGCTAAGTACGTGAGCTTCTAGATCAAAATACAGTCCACTACATTGTCTAGAAAAATAAATTGAAATACGACAAAATATGAAGCAGGAGAGTCAAGGCCTGGCGAACACCATGCAGCTACCTCGATAGTCTCCAAACCGTAGAACCTCAATCCGCAACCACATTGGCGACCGATATCGCCTGCATCTGCACACGAGCTGCAGAGAGTAACGTGAGTGCACCCAATCAGTAATTAACAAGTCCAGAGTTTGGACTGAAAGGTAGTGACGAACTTAACCTCAACAGTTATAATAGAAATAAATGTGCATAAATGTAGGCATGTTTTTAAGTCAAATATACAGCTCAAAGCAGTAAGTAAATAAAGATCTGAACAGTGTAAGGTATACAACTCAACTATTTCTACATGCAAATGAACAGACTGTATGGAATGCACCATGTGCTCCCCCACTCAAGTACTCAATTATTCACTATTGTATATGGCAATCTTGCCTGGGAAAATCCATCCTGGAACATATACAACGCTGACTGTAAGTCACATAGTATCAAGATAAGGGAAATCCAACCTTGTGGAGAAATCCATCTGCAAGTATCAGTTTTTTGGAAAAATTCAAGTCAAGGGAAATTCTTTCCTCAACAATATCATTCGCGCTCAGTAAGGGTATGTTACAAACTCCGAAGGGGATCCTACAGCCCAAGCGCTATTATAATCATCAATATAACCTATGCGTAGTGTAGCCCAAACCCATAACTATCACTCATAACAAGGCACTCGGCCTCACTTAGCCATCAATTTCTCCAGTCTCACCTATAGGCTCAAAATGTCACGAAAACAAACATGGAACAGTGATATGATGAATCAATAACTAACTGAGACTGAGATATGATATAAAAATGCATGAAGATGACCGAGTATGGAATATTAATAAAATAATGAGATGACAGCAAGAAACAACCACTAAGGCTCCCCAACAATACCGGCATAAAGCCTAAACATGATATCTAGCATGATTTACATCTCAATTATTTTATCACATGATGAAATCAAGGATATCAAAAGGATAGAGTCACTAAACGGTGCCATGGAATCACTCATGTTAGAATTATTACAGTGCACGCCCGCACGCCCGTTACTTGGCATGTGCGTCACCTCAATACCAATCACACAACACATAATTTGGGTTTTCAAACCCTCAAAGCAAAGTTAGGAAGCGTTAATTACCTCAAGCCTAGTAAAATCCTACTCCACAATGCCTTTGCCTGTCAAATCGGCCTTAAATCAATTCGAATCTTGACACAAGCAATACAATACGATCAATTTAGGCTAAAGGGATGAATTCCACAAGGAAAATACCAAATTATATCAAAAAAATCAAAATCAGCGCAAACACGGCCCCATTATCCATGTCTCCAAATCCGACAAAAGTCACAAAACCCAAGATCCCATTAACTCACGAGTTTAACGATACCAAATTTACTCAAATTTGACAACAAAATCCCATTCAAGACCTCAAAATTCCATCTCAAGAACACTTCCACTTTTCCCCCAAATTTTCAGCTCAAATTTCAAATTGGATGATAAAATCAAAGAAATAATTCTGGGATTTTACAAAAACAGTTAAGAAATACTTACCCCAATCAACTCCGCGAAAATCGTTTCAAGAATTGCACAAATCCGTAATCTCTACCTCAAAATATGAAAAACAAGCACAAAACGTTGATTTTAAATTTAACATTGCCTGCCTAGATTTCCTTTTTTACGAACACGACTCTCCTCTCGCGTTCGTGTAGACCAACATAGCTGCCTCTCCATTTTACTCTTTGCAAGTGAGACAACTGCTTCGCGAACACGAAGCATGACCAGATCATCCCTTCACAAACGCGACCATCACCTCGCGAATGCGTAGAACAAAAGGCTTGGGGTCCCGAACTTCCATTCCTCTCTTCTCGAACGCGACCCTACTCTCGCGTTAGCGATACACACGCAAACCACACCTTCACGTTCGCGTCTTCCCCTTCGCGAGTGCAAAGAACAAATCCTCATCATCACAAAAACAGTCTTAGCGAATGTGAGCCCCTCCCGTGAACACGTAAGAGGAAACCAGAAAAATTGAGTAGTAGATATCAGTAATCTCACCAAGGCATAAATTGATCCATTAACCACCCGAAACTCACCCGAGACCCTCAGTCTATTAACCAAATATACCAACGCATCCCATCATATAATACAAACTTTTTGAACCTTCGAATCAATAAAAACAACATCAATACACAAAATTACAATTTGATTCAAACCTAAAGAACTTCTAAACTTTTGAATTCCACAAACGATACCGATACATAGCAAACTTCCCAGTGACCTAAATTTTTCTCACAAGTCCGAAATAACACCGTGGACCTACTCCAACTTCGAGAAATCCAATTCGACCCAGATATGAAAGTTTCCACTACTGGCCGAAGTCGCCAAAATTCTAACTTTCGCCTATTCAAGCCTAATTGTATTGGGGACCTTCATATCATATTCCGGATGTGATCCAAATTCCAAAATCACCAAAGGGAGCTAACGGAACCTTCAAAATTTAAATTCGAGGTCCTCTACATATAAGTCAACATCCAGTAAATTATTCCAACTTAATCCTCCAATTAAGAGACTATGTGTCTCAATTCTCTCCGAAACCACTTTGGACCTGAACAAACAAACCCGGTATATCACAATATATTTGTATTACACAAAAGAACCAGGAAATTGGGGAACGGGACTATAACTCTCGAATCTACCAGATGGGTCGTTACATCTAGCCTCTATTATAATATTTATTACACATAGAGGCAATTATCTTTGACGAATTTGATTCATTTTTTTCAATTTGTAACTTAGGAAAAATTCTTAACAACAATATCTACCAAGGGGATAATTGAGTATCCACTGAAGATATAAAGCATTGATTTACTTTGCATTTAACATAATCAAGGGATTTAATGAAATTTTTCTTATGATAAAAATTGAATGAAATTAAAAAGAAGTTTGTCAGGGTGGGTTCTTTGGTTTAATACGTCTTGCATCATTCTCAAGTTAATTCCATCAAAGATAACGCTACAACTGTTTTGACCAAAAAACACAAATCTTGTTTTAACTATGTAAATTTGTACAAATGAGGGTTAATCTTAATTAATAATAATATCCCAAAAATGAAATTCTCGGTAGTTTGATAAACAATACGTAGATCGTTTCTAAAAGCAGTGACAGTACACAATGAACAATATATAAGAACCCTAGAAGAACTAATATAGCATTAAATTGTGATGAATAGCAATAAATGACGTATATGCAAATAGAACGACTGACTCATCCAAGAAAGGATGAAATCAACGGATGTTCTTTCTGCCAATGATGAATGATGGATAAATCTTTGAATATCAAAGAATAGTGAAAAAAGTGTGAACAAGAATCTTAGTGAAAAGGTTATTTTTGTAGGCTTGTAATAAGACTATATTCTTTCTTTAATGTCAAAATATATTTTACAACTGAATATCTCATATCCCCTATCTTCGTATCTCTTTATATTTATTGGGAACATGTTACAGAAAATCATAATAGTACAACTGCAGAGAATATTCACTAGAATATTCTCTTTAATGTCCTATCTTGAAACTAGTTGTTACAACTATGTTAAGGATATTCGACCTCGACCTCAATATTTGTTTCCTCGATTTCAGCCTTTGGTGACTCTTCGACCATGACCTTTGTATTTAAATAGATCACTTCGACACGTGGCTTCCTCAGAATATTTTACAAATGCCATTTCGGCTTAAACGATTCTAGAAATAGATTTTGACCCATAAAGTTAGTCCCTCAACTTATTGAGTCCCGCTTCGCCAGCAGGTTCGATGAGCGGATCATGTTATTGGTGGTCGCAAAAACCAGAAAAACTACATGGGTCGTTGTTGTTGTGGCGAGCAGGAAACGTGGCCCTTTGTGGGCGGCACGTTATAAATGCTTCAAATTTCCTAGGTGATTCACTGGAGTTTTGTTGTCCACGGGTTGGGATGACCTCATGATGTCATCCGACATTATGATGCGTATTCCTGATGAGTTGCTCCATTTTGCGTGTGACCTTTGATTAGACCTGCAGTTTTGGCTTCGGTTCCAATCATGATGAATCGTTTTTTGGTCTTGGTTCCATGACTTCTATATGTGGAGAGCCTTGAACCTGATTTTGTAGTTTTAAACCCTCTAATGTTTCAAATCACCATACCTTTCTCTTGCTCACTTCTTCTCTGTTTCATTGACCTGTGTTGTTCATCATTCCTTTTTGTTTGTTACTCTCCTCTTCTACGTTAAACCATGTAAATGTGTCTACTCATTTTGGTAAAGGGAGTTGTGTTTCTCTATTAGTTGTGGTGTTCCCCTCCCATGGGGAGAGCTTTCCCACCACCATTGAGGATGAAACCTTCCTACCAGTGGAGGAAATAATCCCATGCAACCCTGACTGCAAATCCGATTTCACCATATCACTAGAGGGCGTGCTTGGAGCTTTCCGATTAGTGATGATGGTGAAGGACTTAGCAGCGCTCGAGGACAAATTTAGCCTTCCCAATAATATCAAGCTGATCCAAGCCAAGAGGGACATTGTAGAGATCCACTGTCTTGGGTATTGCACCTTCTACGCCTACCCCTTTCAAGTCAACTATTCTTTCCCTATCCTTTAGCTAGTGGAGGAGTTCTGTCTCCACTATGACATTTGTCCTGGTCAACTCATGCTGTAAGTTTATAAAATTATATAGATGCTCACCAATTTTGCTGAGATGGCTAGGATCGAATTGACACTATAACCCTTAATACATTCGCCCCTAGTTTTTACAAGGGAACAATGCTGAATGCTCACTACCGGGGGGAATAAGTTTGGTGGTAAAGATGGACGAAAAGGCCGATCGTCAATTATGGTTTAACTTATTTTTTATCAGAATCGATGAAGCTTATCAGAATCAATTATGGTATAAATTATAGTATCTACCAAATATCTGGTGTCACATACATTACGAACTACTAGAAGTGCTAAACACAATCGTCAGAAAGAAAATATAATTGTTTGTCTCGAATACAAAGAGATAACAGACTAAAATAAGGATAGAGGAGACGTCGAGCGTGCAAACACCTGCAGGGCTCCTCGCTGTCTCACTGGACTGAAGGATGGGTCCCAATCTAATAGTGCTGCTGAAATTCTACTCTAGCATCTGGATCTGTGCAAAATAGCACAAAGTGTAGCATTAGCACAACCGAACCCATGTCCTGGTAAGTGTATGGCGTAACCCCGGCGAGGTAGTGACGAGACTAGGACCACACTCCAGATAATCAGTGCAAATATACATATACAAACATACGAAGAAACAACCGAAATAAACATCTAAAACTAGGGAAGTGAACATGTTTCAGGGGCAACAGATAGAAACAAAATATCAAAGATAACAAGACAAATATCTACAGTTAAGCTTCAAACACATAATAAGGAAATGAGATATCTTTCATACTCAGCTCAACTTGTTGCAGGCGTGCAACCCGATCCCATTTCACATATCTCGTGGTAGGCATACCACCCGCTCCCATATCATAATATCTTGTGGTAGGCGTACCACTCGCTCTTATTTTAATATCTTATGGTAGGGGTACCACCCTATCCCATTTCAATATCTTGTGGTAAGCGTAGCACCCGCTCCCATTTCAATCAATATCTTGTTGTAGGCATACCACCCGATCCTATTTCAATATCTTATGGTAGGCATACCACCCGATCCGAGTTCAATCAATATCTTGTGGTAGGCATACCACCCAATCCCATTTCAATATTTTGTGGTAGGCGTACCACCCACTCTCATTTCAATGAATATCTCGTGATAGGAGTGCCACCCGATCGCACTTCAATATCCTGTGGTAGGCATACCACCCGATACCGTTTCAATATCTTGTGGTAGGACTACCACCCGCTCCCATTTCAATATCTTGTGGTAGGCGTACCATCCGATACCATTTCTTCCAACACAATATACAATGTAATCCCTGCAAGGGAACAAAGCAAAATAATAACTTCCCGGCAAAACAATAATATCAAAATCAAACGTCTCGGTAAGGAAACAAGGTATTTCAAAATATCCTGGTAGGGGAGATATAGCTATGAACAAACTTGTTACAACACCTAACTACCTTAGCTATATCAAAACTATATACAACACCCAACTACCTCAGCTAAATCAATACTTGTTATAACACCGAATTACCTCGGTATACCCAAACTCATCACCTCATCTAGTTACTTTAGCTACAACTAAACTTATTAATTCGTCGACAGGCTCAGTAGGGGTGAGCAGACTATGGAATGGGCCTCTTACCACCTAAGTGAAATATTAAACCATCTCTTGGCATCAAATCTAGGCTCTCTGCCTTATATCAGTATTATTATCTTACTACTGCGGCATGCATCCCGAATTAATAGTATCCTCACCACAAGGCCTTCGGCCTTACTCAGTCAAAAATCACATAAGCCCCTTAGGGAACAGTGAAACATGATGCTCAGCCAAAAACATTGTCGGAAATCTCGTTTTAAGTGTTCAAGCAGAGTAATCTTCGCTGAGTTTTGAAAACAAAGGAAAATACATGACTGAGTTAAGTATAAAATCAAAAAAGGTAGGAAATACCAACAAATCATCCCCGGAGGGGTTCAACTAGCTGGCATGAAGCCCAAATATAGCAGTCAGCCCAAATCATGATGATAACAAATAAGTTTCAGTCAAATATAGAGTAAAAATCATAAATCGAGACCGACCAAGTCATATCCCCAATAGTTCTCTACCCCACGCTCGCTATCCGGCGTGCAAGTCACCTTAATAAAGCATTACGATGTGCAATTCCGGGGTTTCAAATCCTCAGAACATCATATACAATTATTTCTCACCTCTATCTGGTCTAAACTCTGGCCCACGATGCCTTTGCCTCTCAAATCGGCCTCCGGATGCTCCAAATTTAGCCGAAATCAGTACTAAACCATCAAAATATGTTAATGGACCAAAGCCCACTTGAAATTTAATCAAATTACAACAAAAATCCCAAAATTTGTCAAACCCAACCGCGGGCCCACATTTTGAGATTTAACAAAAATTCACAAAACTAGAATCCTTATACACTCATGAGTCTAACCATATGAAAAATATTCAATTCCGACACCATTTGGTCCTTCAAATCATCATTTTTTTTGGACAGATTCCACAATTTTCTTCCCAAATTCCATCCCGAATCACGAATTAAATGATGAATTCAAAGGTACTCTAGCCAAATCTGAGTTAGAATCAGTTACCCTGATGAACTTCTTGAAAAACATTCAAAAACTCACCAAAATCCGAGCTCTCTAGAGAAAAATATCAAATAAAACCAAAACCTTCATATTTATAGAGTAACCCTAAGATTTTCACCTACATGGGCCGCACAAAATCGACTGTGGCCACGCAAAACCTATGTGGTCCGCGCAAAAACGACCACGACCTCATTGTGTTCTCTACAATGACAGGATTTAGTATTTTATCCATAACTTTCGCTACAGATGTCCAAATGCCTATTATATTATTTTTCTGAATACTAGATTCAAAGAGCTACAACTTTAATTTTTCAATTATCTCAGAATTCCTTGGGTATGAAAAGATATGGGCTTCCAAATTCGGATAAGTGGCCCAGCTCTTTCATTGCGGACCGCAAAAACACGACCGCGTCCGCTAAGCGTCCTACCGTGGTCAGCAAAAATATGAACGCGGACCACGGTCGTGGGTTAAGGGATTCGACCCTCCAGGCCTCCAACAACTATATTTTCTCCTAAAGACTCCCTGGAACCTATCCGGAACTCATCGAGGCCGTCGAGAACTCAACCGAATATACCAACATAATCCATAGCATCATTTAAACTTGTTCCGATCAACAAAACACCTCAAACAACATCAAGTACTCAAAACTCATCGAATTCATGCCTAATATTCCAAAAAGATCCTTAATACAGTATCGATTAAAAGTCCGACAAAACAACGTCCGAATAACCTAAAATTTTGCACACACACACACACACCATATGACCTAACGATCGAAGCTACTGAAACTCTCGGAATTCCATTACGACCCCTATATAAAAATCTCACCTATCAATCTGAATTTGCCAAAGTACTAACTTCGCCAATTCAAGCCAAATCCTTCCACGGACTTCCAAAATGCATTATGGCCACGGTTCTAAGTCATAAATCACCCAATGAAACTAATCAAATCATAAAAATTCCCATCCACACTCATATAAAAAGATGTCAACTCTTGGTCAATCCTTTCAAATTCAATGCGTTTAACTAAGACTGTTTCTTTCAAATTCATTCCATATTTCCTAAAAACCAAAACCAACGATCCATCAGTCATAGTACATTACACGGGGCAAGTCATGCTCGAGAAATGGCGATCAAAGCGCAACATCTCAAAACGACCGGTCGAATCATTACATCCTCCCCCACTTAGACACACGTTCGCCCTCGAACAACACAGAGTTGTTCTAGAAGCCAACCAATAGCCTAATAACTTTACCATGAATATACCCGTGGGTGATCCCACGTTACCTTACTCATATAGGTCTGATAACACAATACAACTTAAATTACACGATCCAATCTAGTCCATAAACAGTAGAATCACATTTTCATTTCTAAACCCATCACTACGGTCAAAACCTCATACCTATACACTGGATAGGCCCGAACTAGCTGTAATAACCCATCCCTGCAACCTCAGGTGAATTTATACGATATACCACATAACCCAAACACACGAAGCGATAAATTCCATTCACAGGAGTTGCACACAACAAGCGAATACTAGTTAAAAAATTCTTATCAACTAAAGTTTCATTCCAACATCCTTATATATAAAATGCCAATGATAACTAAGATACGCAGTAAGCTATATCCATTTCTCAGATCAACCATTCATATAGCCAATTCTCCTTTGTAATTACCATTGCGATATTTTAAGCCGAACCTCGATATCATCTTTCAAACATGTTGAAATCGAATCCATTTGTATTCATTAATAATTCAACCATCACTTCTAATACAGCACACTAATCTGGTTCCATGACGCATAAATATAGGCCTAAGCCATAACTAGCATAATACGCGCACCAATAAGCAACAATCCAAACATAATCAAATCGTGAAAATGACCCTAATGAAAGAGATGTCCCTCAAGCTCACCAGATCCATCATATACAAGGCTGAGAACCTGTCTCATATAATAGAAATAGAACACACAAATCTAACCCTCAAGGTCAAATCTCCATATAGCTTGACTGCAATGTACGATCCTATCCAGACATTCTCCACGTGAAACACCTCAAGTCACTATGATCGAAATTGACAACTATGCACAATTTGATGTCTGGAACTACGGCAAATCATTACACCCATGGATAAATGAATAATATATACCACGCAACCCCATAGGACATAACCAATACATCATTTAACGAATAACACCCAATTACTCTTCCCGCTCAACTTCCATCTGAACTCCATTGATCCGCACCATATGTGCCCATAATTGATATATCATAACATCTCATAATACGGAAAGGCCACTCTTAGATCTCCCAAATCTGTAGTAAGCTCAATGACGATCGAATCAACCTATCCCCCAACAGTACAATTTGGGGCCAACCAAGCTGACTCAAGCTAGAACACGCATCAACTTTGGCCTGCCAATAAACTCGTCGTCAAGGAAGACTAAAGCTGTTATTTCCACTATTATTACTCCTGTCGGTGCCATGCGATACAGTGCAAAGAACCAAATCATTACCGAAATCAACAACCTTCCATGATGATATGCCCCACCATGAGAAACATATCCGCTAATTCTTTCACCACCGAAAGTGAATCAATATAAGGAGCCTCAACTCTGACACTCGTCACAGGAGCCCAAATATAGAAGGATAATCCTTCCCAGCTGTACGCTGGGTCTTCGAATATAAGAATCCTCGATATGACATAATCTTTCGAACATCGCCACTCAACCTATGGAAATTTCCGGCATAGCCAGCAGCGCCGTCTTAACACAGTAGTGTCCAATAATGCAACACGGAGACAACGTCTCCAACTCCATATAACACACAAATCACCATGCCTTACCCCAAATTCTACCACCCGAATACATAACACTCCAAGTACGCAATCATTCCGCGAAAGATACCTTGAAATTTCCTGTGCCATCAAGCAAACTCAAATATCAGCGATTGATCCAGTCAATTGAGCGCCATAAAACTATCGAAGTTCTATCAACCTAATCACATTGCCTTTTCTTAAACATATAACCTCGTAAAATCACTATTGTTAGCAATACCATTTTTTAATTACCAAAAGATCATTCACCCTGATCATCTGAAGCTCATTTTTTCTAATCACTTAAAATTACCAGTGCTGCCTAAGAATTTCACGACTTCCCATTCGGAACTGAACTGAAACCTTTCACACGCAAATCCCAATCCTCCACAACATATCTCGTATACCATACCATCATAGGATAATATGAGAACTGCATCTCTCTTCCGAGCCACGAACACTTCTGGACTCAACTAGTCAAGAACTTCCATTGATCCCATCTAGAAGAAAATCATTACACAAAATCGCATGCCTCTCATATTCGTAGAAAATGCATCTCTCCAACCATGGCAGAAATCATTAATAAATCTTCAAATTTTGTTTGCACAAATTAAACTGCAAGGACTAAATCCTTCTAACTAGACCAATCTAGGCAAGCCATCAAAACCCAAGAGCATTGCTGCAAAATAACTATAAGAACCCACTACCTCAAACAGATACAAAGAATTAATAATTTCCTTACCATACTGATTCGGTCTACATCTAAGCTACTCCATTTATCTAAATTTTCTTTCGATTCATCATCAACTTGATATTTCCTCTTGGTGTAGTGCCACAATGCTTCAACCCAGGCCTACCGCACGAGACCCCGCATAAAAACACACTGAATAATACCCATATGCCGCTGAATACTCTCTCAAATATTCCCCGAAATACCACATTCCTAAGCACTTTACTCTGAAGAGCTTCCTGTGAATCTAGGTCTCTTACTTTTATCTTCCTGATACTAATACATAGAATCCCATAATTAACGTTGAATTACCACAAGTCTTGAACTCTTCTAATGAAAACTCGGTTTGTAATCACATATACAACTTTAAGATACACAATTATTGCATGTAGATACTGATTATGTAAGTTCAAACCATTTAGTCACACAGTCAACACCTCTGTGCTCAAGACATAGGAAGAAATCCAGCCTCAAGTCCTTCAGATTGGCCCAACATCAAACTAACAGAGGCCACATCTCGTCCCTCGATTGGGGACGCACAAGCCATTAAGGCACATTTGATACTGAGGGCTCATGCGCGCATGCGATCACGTGGAAGGAATTTCAAGATTTACCTTTCAAGCTGAATAAAAGACGCACGATGAGAATTCAAGAATGTAGAGTTTTCCTAAAGGTTCTACAACCCCTCAAGTATAAATACAGACGTCTCCGTACCGATCTGCGTGACTCTACTAAAACTTCTCATGACTCGTAAGACATAGTAACCTAGGCTCTGATACTATCTTGTCACGACCCTATACCCATACCCGTTAATAATGGCGTCTCTCGTTGGGATAAGGCCAGCCAACTAAACCTAATTCATCATTTTTAACAATTAAACAATTCATAAGCAGTCTAAATATGATTTAATAATAATAATAATTAGAGGGAGCAAAACCCAACACAGTCCAAATTATTTGAAATTGAGCCAACAAATTAACCCTTTTTTATGATGACAAAATTTCTGCTTTTATTCATCAGAGACCCTATGGAACTCAACTTAATTTTCACACTTTAATTTATCTTATCATTATGGATTTGGTTTAATCATGTTATAAATATCACTTCATTTAGATTATAAAGTAAAGCACAATACTCTTCCTCATTTTAGCATCATGAAAAAGTTTCATATTATATGAATCACATATGTTAATTAGTACTCATGGCCGCTAGGGAAACTGCAAGTGAAAACATAATTAAGTTAATCAATAATAACCTTCACAAAGAATTTAACTATTAACATCAGAAGTTTCATAGAACAAGAGAAAACAAAGCACATTTTCATTGATTAGAAGGTGCTTCTACAAAACAGACCACAAAAAGAAAAACAAACATCCAACCATGAGCAAAAACAAACTGAGAAACGTCTCGAATCTCAGTCATTGAGGGGGTTTCTAGACTAGTTCAGGACTTGGAGGTACTAGACGGTTGGGATTGAAGAAGATTGATCATTGTTTGGAGCATCCCTTAACACTTTTCTTTTTCCTTTGCTAACTCAGCTTTGAGGACATTTCTTTCACTTTGTAGTTCAACAATGCGAGCCTGTAGCTAAGCAATTTCTACATCTTTCGTTCCACACTCTTGAACCAATGCCCTAACTTTGCTATTCACGGGAGTCTTTAAGGATGAATTAGGTTCAACTGGGGTTACACTTAGCAAATAGTCACAAGCCTGTAGAGTTTAGATTCCAAAGTACTATTTGCTGGAGGCCATCTACAACTTTTTCAATGGCACATATAACTTGTCCAAGATAGATATGAGTATAAACCCATATGGTGTGGCATGGGCTTTTGAGCCATTGCTGACTCTATCCAGCAGCTGACAATGAAAGCATGCCAATTAATCAGCTTTCCTCTCACAAGACACTCTAGAAGGACCACGTCCATGTAATTTGCAGTGTGCCTTCTCTCCTGTCTGGGAAGCAAACACTTGCTCACAAATTCAAAGAGCACCTTGTGCTCAGGCTTCATCTCACTCTTTTGCACAAACCTAGCCTCAGGCACTTCCTCAGCAGAGTTGGTATCATATAAATTTCTGGTGATTTGGATAGTAGAAGGGAGAGAATCTATACAAGGCCATATTTGGCTAGTTTAATCATCATATCCCACACAAGGTATGTGTAGAATTCTGCCCAACTTAGGTGCATCAAACTGCACCTCTACTCCTCTCACCAAGCTGGTAACAATGACATTCACTACCGTGGCATTTGCGATAGACTTGATCAGCTGTTTTCTTGGCAGCCTGCCATCCAGTTGAAGAACTAAGTCCTTCCACCAATGTGCATCCTAGGGTATCAACCAATCTTTTCATGCTTGGCTCCTCCAGGTCGTTCAAATTCTTCCTATCAAGATCTTTCTCTTGCCAAAATAGGACAAATCTGTCATGTTCCTTTTCAGATTCCTCTTCTTCTACCTATCAACTCCATGCTTCTTCATCTTTAGGAACTTTCACTTGTTTTCCTTTAACTGTAGACCTGTTTCACTTTGCCAGGGAGGGTTCAGTAGATACAAATTCAAAAGACTTCTTGGTAGAAGTCTTGGATCTCTTTTGTGTAGGAGTGGGAACCTCCTCAGTTGTACCTCTTTCCTGATGGACGAGTTCCATCTCCTCCTCCTCATCTTCTACAGCCACAGAACTTTCAAGAACTTTCGCTTTTCCCTTTTCCTTTTTCTTGTTCTTGCTTGCCTCTAAGGCTTTCTGCACTTTAGCCTTACGTAGCTTTATCCTGCTTCTAGTAGCATTCACCTTTGATGCTAAAGGGATAGTAGACTTATGAGATGACACCTTGCTATTCTTTGCTGAATTAGAGGTGGTTGGAGCCTTTTGAGAAGAAGCTTTGCGCTTCTTGGGATAATAGCTTGCTTCAACCTTCTTCAGAATGTCAGCCAAAGTTTCTTCTATTGATGAACCAGGTTAATCTTGTTGTTCACTCAAGTGTACAAGGCCTTTAACAGCCTCCCTAGTTTCATTTCCCCATGGCTTGTTGCCACTCTCCTCTATTCCTCCACAAATGGGAAGAATTTTATCTTTCTTTTTCATTCTCTTTTTACTCGACTCTCCATCATTTATATCTCTCATAGAACTCACCAACACAAACCTATTATCGAATTTCTCGACTACATCAGAAAAAACATAGCTTGTATTTACCTCCCCAGGGTATTCTTGATTATTGTCTGAGTTAGAAGACCCACGTTATTCTCCATTGCATACAAAAATAAAAGCTTCAGACTCAGAACTCGAGTAAGATGATTACTTTTTAGAGCTCTCCTTTTCTGGTTGGCTCTCAATTTTATGTTTAAAGCCGTTCTCAGAGGAGTAGTAGTTATAGTCTTTCTTGCCAACATCTTCTGTAGGCGGATTCTGAGTTTACGGTTGTCGCTAGGGGGTATAGATGATGATGTGTTGGGAGATACAGGTGGGGGAGTTCTTTGATTTTCTCAAGGATTAGTCATGGTGAAGGAATTCTAGAAGGTTTTGGGGATTTTGGAGATTTTCAGAGATAAAGAGTATGATCACAGGTTTAGCACTTAATGACGGTTATGGACTAAAATAGGAGTATGTGGAGTGTATATTAAGTGGAGTATGACTAGGAATAGTAATGGCAGCCTTTTTGCAGTGGTCAATCAGGAGTCTAATCCCACTAGGACTCTGATCTTTAAGTGATGAATGGATGACACTAGTTTTTTGGAAAAAGTCTCGTTTTCTTTAGAATTATGGAGAATGTAACTAGTCAATGCTCAGCGGTTATACTTTTAGGAGTTTGGTTAGAATTGGATTTTTTCTCATAATTGGAATATTTATTTTTCTAATTATGCAAAGTATAGAAACATACCTAACCTTTTCTCATGAGCATATATTGATGAAGCAGGTTCTTCAAGTAGAATTTCTCTTGATTATTCCTCGTATATCATAATAAAAAAACATTGTAAGAGATCAATGAATTAATATAAACACAGGTCACATGAGTATACTGATTAGAGTATGAGACTGAGTAAGAGTTAGTCTAGATATTTACATAACGTCAGAACTTCTAACCAAAAAAGTTTTTTTTTTCATTGCATTCTGAACTAGTTCCTTTTTAGGTGATCTGAATAATCCCTAATTCCAACTTGTTCCTTTCAAGGGTTTCCCTATTCAGAGCCTTGGTGAAGATGTCAGCTGTTTGTTTATCAGTGGCACAGAATTCTATTGAGATTAATCCTTTCTCATTATTATCGCTCAAGAGGTGGTGTCTAACATCTATGTGCTAGGTCTTTATATGATGAACAACGTTCTTTGTCATACTTATAACACTAGTGTTATCACAGAATATTGGAATACAACCCTATTTGAGTTCCAAGGTGTACCAGTTGTTGTTTGATCCATAACAATTGAGCACAACAAGAAGCAGTAGGAACATATTCAGCTTCAACATTAGATAAGGCTACTGAATTTTTCTTTATGGTAGCTCATAACACAAGACATGAACCCAGGAAATGTGTCATACCTGAAGTGCTCTTCTTGTCCTCTAAGAAACCTGCATAATCAGCATCAGCATATCCTACTAGATTAAAATTACTACCTTTGGGATACCAAAGACACAGATCAATGGTTCCATTTAGATATCTCAACATCCTCTTGGCGGTAGTCAAGTTTGACTCTTTTTGATTTTCCTGGAAACGAGAACAAAGCCCTTCACTGAAAATAATGTCAGGTCTGCTGGCAATGAGATACAAGAGTGAACTAATCATACCCTTATACAACTTTTGATCAACTGATGAACCAGGTTAATCAACATCTAATTTAGTGGCAGTTGAACTAATCATACCCAAAATTTTAAACTTTTTGATTAGTTCTTTTGTATAATTCTGCTGATAGATCATGGTCCCATTTGGGCTTTGTTTGATGTGCAAGCCTAAGAAGCAGTTTAGTTTACCCAGCATACTTATTTCAAACTCACTTCCCATTAGTTTTGCAAAGTCCTTACTCAACCTATCAATAGTGGCCCCAAATATTATGTTATCAACATATATTTGCACAACAAGGAGGTCTTTACCTTTTTCCCTTAGGAATAAAGTGCTTTCAATTTACCTCTTTTGTACCCATGCTCCAGTAGGAATTTTGATAGTCGTTCATACCAAGATCTTGGGGCCTGCTTGAGCCCATATAGATCCTTGTCGGCTTGTACAAATGCTCAGGGCATTCGTTGCTTTAAAAACCCGGAGGTTGTTTCACAAACACTACTTTCTTGAGGTAGCCATTTAGAAAAGAACTTGTGACATCCATCTGATCGAGAGTGAGTTACATATGTGCTTCCAAGGCTATGAGGATTATGATTACCTATAGTGTTAGATCCGGAGCAAAGGTCTCATCATAGTCAATACCTTCCTCTTGGATGTAGCCCTGAACCACCAGACTTGTTTTGTTTCTTGTAACTGTTCCGTCTTCATCAAGTTTGTTCCTGAAGACCCATTTTGTACCAATGACTGATTTGTCCTTGGGTCTTGGAACTAGATGTCATACTTGACTTCTTTCAAATTGCTGTAGTTCCTCCTGCATCGCATTGACCTAATATGCATCCTACAAAGCCTCAGAAACATCTTTAGGTTCAATAAGAGATAGAAAATCATCGAATGCACACATATTCTTTAATTGTGTTCTGGTTTTGATTTTAGATGTTGGAGCAGTGAGGATGTTCTCAATGAGAAGAGAACTTTGATACATATGAGGTTTCACAACCAACTGGCTTCTGCTGCATGTTTTAGCCATTTGTTGAGAAATAGGTTCATGAATAGGTTCCTTCAATGAGTTTATTTCAATTCCTTTTGATTTCTCCCCCTTGTCAGGTTGCCTTGTAAGGAAGAACTTGTTCCATCACACGTTCGTTCAAGAGGTGCCACTCTGACTTGAGCTAATGCTTCAGCCAAGTCTTTGACAAGTCCAATGAATTCATTTTCATGTTCCTATCTCTCTGAAAGAATGTTAGTTTCATCAAATACAACATGCACACTTTCTTCTACATAAAAAGTTATTTTATTGAACACATTATATGCTTTGCTATTTGTATAATATTCGAAGAATACTCCCTCATCACTTCTGGGATCAAACTTACCTAGGGAGTCTTTTCCATTATTGTGCACATAGCACTTGCAACCAAATTCCCTTAGGTGGGATATTTTTGGTTTTCTCCCTTTAAGTAACTCATAGGGAGTTTTCCAAACAAAAGGTCTAGTCATGCATCCATTGATTATGTAGTATGCAGTGTTTACAACCTCTGCCCAAAAGCTGTGAGGTAATTTACTAGAGAGAAGCATGGTCCTTGCCATATCTTCAAGGGTCTTGTTCTTTCATTCAACTACTCTATTTTGATGTATAGTCCTACGGGCAGAGAAGTTGTGATGTATATTATTTTCATCACAATATTCAGCAAATTTTTTATTTTTGAATTCATTTCCATGATCATACTTTATGGATGCAAGTTGATTTCCTAATTGTTTCTGAGTTTTTCTAACAAAAGCAGTGAACATTTCAAATGCCTCATTAAGATGTCAGAAATAGTACCCATGTAAATCTGAATAATCAACAACAAGCACCATCACATATTTCTTTCCACCTCTGCTCATGGTTCTCATTGGATCACAGAGATCTATATGAAGCAGTTCCAACATCTTGGACGTACTTACAATTTTCTTGTTTTTATAGGATGACCATACCTACTTCCCCCTTGAACATGCCTCACAAAATTTGTCATCCTTGAACTTGATATGAGGGAACCCTATCACCAAGTCCTTAGATACTTATTTGTTTAGTTGATTTAGACTGACATGGCCAAGTCTCTGTGCCACAAGAGGGATCATTGACTAACACACTTAAACAAGTGAGTTCAGTTGTTGAAAGAGTTGAAAAATCTACAATGTAAATATTGTTAACATTTTTTCCCTTGCAAAATGATCTTGTAAGTAGTAAGGTTAATCAGAAAGCATTTGATTGAGGTGAAAGCCACAAGGTTACCTCTGTCACACAATTATGACACACTTATTAAGCTACATTTCAAACGATCTATCAGGTAGACATTCTCTATGGAATGAGAATCAGTCTTGCCTACCTTTCCAACCGCAATGATCTTGCCTTTCTTTCTGTACCAAATGAGACATTACCTCCTTTTCAGTCCTCAAGTGAAAGCAACCGGTTCTTGTCCCCAATCATATGTTTTGAGCAGCCACTTTCCATATACCATATTTGGCTCCTCCCTTTCACTTGGACCAGCAAAAGGAAATTAAGGGTTAGTCATAGGAACCCAAACTAGTTTGGGTCCCTTTATATAAGCATAAGAATGAATTAAATTCCTTCTTGCCCATCCAGGCAACTTATTCTTTTTTTTAACAAAAAATTTGTTCCTCTAACTGGCCATTTCTTTTGCATTACATTCATATTTATAATGGCCAGTCTTACCACATCGTGTGCATAATTTATTTTCAGGAAGAGTGAGGTACTTGCTTTTTGGATCCCATTTAATAGCTTGAGTCCCATAGCTAACTCCTACTTTGTTACTGTTTTTATGTTCTAGCAAATAGTTTATGATTTGCTTCTCCTAGATCTTCTTTAAAGAATTTGATGAATTCATCTTTCCTATATAATTCATCTTTCATATTCCCAAACTTTCTTCTAGAGTGAGATATGTGTGATAAATTATCTTCTTTCCTGTTCCTAATTTATGTTTCAGATTT
The DNA here is from genome assembly GCA_034376525.1 of Nicotiana benthamiana. NCBI lineage: Eukaryota > Viridiplantae > Streptophyta > Magnoliopsida > Solanales > Solanaceae > Nicotiana > Nicotiana benthamiana. The sequence continues at coordinate 98,063,267 of CM067330.1, forward strand.
TCACTCTTAAGTTCTAGGACACTGTTGTCAAGTTCAAGAACCTGGTTCTTCAACTCAACATTTCTGTTATCACTGGCATTTTCCCTAGACTCTAGTCTTTTAAATTTTGCTTTTAAAATCACAAATTCCCTGGACAAAACTTCCTTCTCCTTATAAAATTATCTCAGACTCATCAATGAAGTCTATTAGTATCTCAGCAAACCTTTGCTTTGACAAGAATTTAATCTTGTCTTTGAGTTGAAGAATACTTACCTCTTGTTCATGTTCTGATTCTCCGATGGCCATTAGTTCTTGCTCTTCCTCGGCTTCATCTTCTAAGTCTTCATCTGAGGTTTCTCCCCAAGCAGCAACCATAGCCTCGGTTGAACCTTTGTTTCTCTTTGGTTGAACTTGTTTCTTCTTCATATTCCTTCGTTCAGCTCTTTATTTCTTCCCCTTAATTTCCTATTGAGGTCAGTTTTTGATCATATTCAGTCTTACCACACTTGTAGCATCCCTCATTGGTCTGTTTCTTCGGAGCTCTTGTTTTGTTGAAGTTTGTACGTCTTGAAGAAGCCTTTCCTCAAGGCAGGTACTTCTTGAAATCCCTAGTGATCATAGCCACTTCATCATCTTCCAAATCTGAACCTTCATCAAATCTGAGAGCTAAACTTCTCTCCTTTTTGGGGTATCCATTGTCACGACCCTAGTTGACCAATCGTGAACCTGTCATGACAGCACCCAGTCTTCGTGACAAGGTAAGCTTAACACATTGGGAAAATTATACAGTCTTTGCGGAAGCAATAATTTAAAATATAAATGACGTAAGATAATGTGTCGAGTGCTGCCTGGTACATAATGTAAACTCAATATAACATTAAAACCTCCATGACCCGGAAACCCACGGGCAACACAGGCTAAGAGTAAACATACTACAGTGCTCCAACATCCCGAAGTATCTAAATCAAATGAGCATGCGAAAAAAAACTATAAACTACAGGTAGAATTGAGGAAGGCTCGTCGGCTCTGCGGACGCGGCAGATGCATACCTCAAGCCTCCAAAGAAACTCTAAATCCCAAATAGCGCGCTTGACCAGATGTACCTGGATCTGCACAACAAAAGTGTGCTGAAGAGTAGCGCAAGTACACCATATCGATACTTAGTAAATGCCAAACCTAACCTCGAAGGAGTAGTGACGAGTAAGGTCGAAGCCCTACTAAGAAGTACATAAGAAATAATGAAAAAAATAAATAAAAAGTATGAAGGAAATATATCTGAATATATGACAAGAAAGTGATTAAAAATAGAGCGGCTACAATTACAAACTACAAACACAACGCAAATCACTTAACAAACATGATCTCTATATGGAGCTCCGGGAATTGAACCCGCAGTCCTTAATACCAATATCAGAGGATCTCCGAGAATTGAACCCGCAATCCTTTATACCATTAATAGAGGATCTCCGTGAATTGAACCCATAGTCCTTTATATGAATATCAGGTTGATCTCCCGGGAATTGAACCCGTAGTTCATCATACAAATAACAGAGGATCTCCGGAGAATGGAACACGTAGTCCCAAATGTAATCACTTCACAACATGTCAATATTTAACAGAAAGAAACAAAAAATAGCAACAATGTAAAGGTCTAGGTCTAGCATGCTCACAAAGAGGGCAGGTATTTGCAACTTAGTCAGATAGAGCAAATAAAATACTAAAGTGCCTTTCCTAAGCTAAGCAAGTAGAATCACATTTTGTTAAAGTTAAATACACGAAGAAACACAGTCTAAATAAGTCAAGTAAGGGTAATTTTAAGCAATTAGAACAAGTACACGCCCGTCACCTCACGCACTAGGCCTTTAAACAACAATTAATATATCCTTAGGGGGGAGATCCCCCACACAAGGTTAGACAAGCCACTTACCTCGAATTAGTTAAGAAATAATGCCCTTGCCACGAGTATCCAACTCCGAGTGGCCCAAATCTATTCAAACTAATTGCATAATGTAAATAGCATCGAAGCTAACTAATTGCACTGTTAAAATTAAAGCAAAGGCGCGAAAATAGGTGAAATAACCTAAATTCCCCTCACGCCAACATCTCGGAATCGAATAATTTTCACAATTTAAGAAACCTCGTACTCTCACAAGTCTAACCATATAAAAATATCCCAAATAGGAGGTGAAATGCCCCTTCAAATCATCAATGTTCTGTCTATGAACTTTACCCCAATTTTAATTATAAAATTGAAATTGAAGGTTGGATTAGAGATTAGACTGATGGGTTTTAGTCATAGAAGAGTAGAGTATCGTTACCCAGTGATTTCCTTTGAAAGCCTTCAAAATTTCTCCCTAATCAGAGCTCCCTAACCTTGAGTTTTGGTAAAAATGGAAGAAGGGTTTGTTTTGAAAAGTTTATATTCTGCCCAGTGATTTGCTCAATGCGATCGCGTGAAATGGAACGCGATCGCGTAGAATGAGTTCTGAAGGCTGTGAAAATGAACTATGCGAACGCATCCAATGGAGTGCGATCGCAGAGAAGAACCAAATGGGGATATGCAATCGCATTCAAGGCTATGCGATTGCGTATAAGAAATTGGCCTTGATGCCCAAGTCCTAATTTACTTTATGCGAACGCGGGTAAGGGGATGTGATCGCAGTGTATGAGGGAACAAAGGTATGCAATCACAGAAGGTTTGATGCAATCGCATTGAATGAAAACAGGCCCAGCTCTGAGGACTCTATATGATCGCAGGAGAGTCTATGCGATCGCATAGAAAGATTTGTCTACAACACAAATAGCAGAAATCTGCAACCTTAAAGTTCCGGAATTGCTCCGTTGAGTATCCGAAAAACATCTGAGGCCCCCTGGGACCTCAATCAAACCTACGAACGTATGACACAACATCATTTGGACTTTTACCAATCCATAAACCACCTAAAACAACGCCGGAAACATGAATTAACCAATGATTTGGACTTAGAAATTTCAAAACTTAACCAAACTCGCTTTTGACTCAAAACCTATCCAAAACACGTCCAAATGTCTTGGAAATTTTCAGACCTATCCTAAATCACCTAACAAAGCCGCTGCAACTCTCCGAATTCCATTCCGACCCTCAGATCAAAAATTTTCTTTCAGACCGGAACATCAAATTTCTAACATTCGGCATTCATTGCCTAATTGAGCTGCGGACCTCCAAAATACATTCCTAGCACACTCCCCACCTCGAAATCACCAGGAGCTAACTGAACCATCAGTTTTCCATTCCAAAGTCGTATTGACACACTATTGATTACGAACCATTTCCAACATTGAAGCTCTTATTTAGGGACTAAGTGTCCCAAAACACTCCGAACTCTATTACCGAATATCCCGGCAAGACAAAATAGAAGATATGAACTCAGGGGAAGTATAAAATGGAGAAACGGGGCATAAATTCAAAAGGCGACCGGCAGGGTCGTCACAATCTCCCACACTTAAACATTTTTTCATCCTCGAACGAGCATAGAGAACATACCTGAAGTAGCAAAAAGATGAGGGTATCAGCTGCGCATATCTCGCTCGGTCTCCCATGTTGCCTCCTTGGCCGACTGACCCCACCACTGCACCTTTACTGAAGCTATATCCTTTGACCTGAGCTTTCGAACCTGTCTATCCAATATTGCCACTGGCTCCTCAACATAGGACAATTCATTGTCTAACTGGACTGAAGTGAACTCCAACACATGAGAGGGGTCACCATGATACCTCCAAATCATTGAAACATGAAATACTGGATGAACACTAGCTAAACTTGAAGGTAAAGCAAGCTCATAAGCATCCTTCCAAACCTGCTTCAAAATCTTAAATGGACCAATGTATCTCGGGCTCAACTTTCCTTTCTTTCCAAAGCTCATGACACCTTTGATAGGCGAGACTCGAAGCAAAACCCCGCTCACCAACCACAAATGAAACATCACGAACCTTCCGGTCCTTCGCTTAACTCTTGTGTCTGGACTGGGCCGCACGGAGTCTATCCTGAATCACCTTAACCTTCTCAACTGCATCCTGAACCAAATCAGTTCCAATAACCTAGCCTACCCTAGACTGGTAACTATTGTTTTAGTCAAACTCCGCCAACGGAAAGAACTGATCCCAGGACCCTCTAAACTCAATCGCGCACGCACGGATCATATCCTCATGAATCTGAATAATGCGCTCGGACTGTCTGTCCGTCTTAGGATGAAAAGTTGTACTCATGGTCACCCGAGTACCCCACTCACGCTGGCCAGCACTCCAGAACCGTGATGTAAACACTAAACCCTTGTTTGAGATGATAGAAACTTGAATGCCATGCAGACGGACAATCTCTGTGACATAAATCTGCTAACCGCTCCGCAGAGTATGAAGTGCACACTGGAATGAAATGAGCGGACTTGGTCAGCTGATCCACAACAACCCAAATAGAATCAAACTTCCTTGCCGTTAGAGGAAGGCCAGTCACTAAATTGAGGCATCTAGCCACAACCCTACATTGTCCTTCTTTATCTGCCTTCACCAGTAATGCTACCTTAGATGTTGATATACTTTTACGGCACTCAGATGGATGGAATACCGCGTGCTTTGGGCCTCGGTCAATATCAACTCCCAAATACTATCAACATCGGGCACACAAATACAACCATGCATCCTCAATACCCAGTCATCTCCAATAATCACATCCCTAGCATCGCCATGCTGAACCGTGTCACTATGGACAAGCAAATGAGGATCATCATACTTTCTCTCCCTGATACAATCAAATAAACCACACAGGCTAGAACTCGACTGGACTCTGAAAGGTCCAACCTCACGAGCTGCTTGGCTAAGGCCTGAACATCCATTGCCGTAGGTCTCTCTGAAGCTGGTATATATGCCAAACTCACCAAACTCTCCGCCCGGTGACTGAAGGCATCACCCACCACATTTTCCTTGCCCGGGTGACAAATAATAGTAATATCATAATCATTCAGTAGCTCCAACCATCTCCTCTGGCGCAAGTTCAGATCCTTCTGCTTGAGTAAGTGCTGCAAACTCCGATGATCAGTATAAATCTCACAAGGCACACTATACAAATATTGACACCAGATCTTTAAGGCATGAACAATAGCAGCTAACTCAAGGTCATGGAAAGGATAATTCTTTTCATGCACCTTCAACTGTCTAGACGCGTAGGCAATCACTTTACCATCCTGCGTAAACACCGCTCCAACTCCAACTCGCAAGGCATCACAATAAACCGTATAGGACCCTGAACCAGTACGCAAAATAAGAATAGGTGCTGAATTCAAAGCCGTTTTGAACTATTGGAAGCTCGCCTCATACTCGTCTGACCACTAAAAAGGAGCACCCTTCTGGGTCAATCTAGTCATAGGAGCTGCAATTGACGAGAACCCCTCAACAAAACGGCGGTAATACCCCGCCAGACCAAGGAAACTGAGGATCTATGTAGTGGAGGAGGGCTTGGGCCGACTCTGGACGGCCTCCACCTTCTTCGGATCTACCCGAATACCCTCCCTCGATACCACGTGGCCTAGAAATTCCACATAACTCAACCAAAACTCACATTTTTAACACTTCACATATAATTTCTTTTCTCTCAAGGTCTGAAGCACTATTCTCATGTGCTTCTCATGATCTTCCCACCTCCGAGAGTATACATGAATATCATCTATGAAAACAATGATAAATGAGTCGAGATAGGGCCTGAATACACTGTGCATCAAATGCATAAAAGCTGTTGGGGTGTTGGACAGCCCAAATGACATGACAAGGAACTCATAATGACCATAGCGAGTCCTGAATGTAGTCTTCGGAATATCTGGCCCAGGAATCTTTAGCTGGTGATAGCCTGAGCGTAAATCAATCTTAGAAAACACATGTGCACCCTGAAACTGGTCAAATAGATTAAAAATACGAGGCAAAGGTTATCGGTTCTTCACTATAACTTTGCTCAACTGACGATAATCGATACACATGCGCATAGAACCATACTTTTTATTCACAAACAATACAGAAGCACCCAATGGTGAAACACTGGGTCGAATAAAACCCTTATCAAGCAATTTGTGTAACTGATCCTTTAACTCCTTCAATTCAGGAGGAGCCATACGGTAAGGAGGAGTAGATATGGGTTGAGTGCCCGGCAACAAATAGATACCAAAATCAATGTCGCGATCAGGCGGCATGCTCGAAAGATCAGCTAGGAGCACATCGGGGAAATCTGTACTAATAGTACAGTCAATAGAAGGGTAATCAGCAATGACATCTATCACATAGGCTAGATACGCAGCACACCCCTTCTCAACCATATGTTGAGCCTTAAGAAAAGATATAACTCTACTGTGATTGTGATCAAAAGTACCACTCCACTCAAAACTAGGAATACCCGGCATAGCCAGCGTCACGGTCTTAGCGTGACAATCAAGAATAGAATAATGGGGCAACAACTAGTCCATGCCAAAGATAATATCAAAATCGACCATATCAAGTAATAAAAGATTGGTCCTGGTCTCAAAACCACGAATAGTAACCAAACACGACCGATACACACGATCAACAACAAGACAATCTATCACGGGAGTGGAAACATAAACAAGAGAGCTCAAGGCCTCTCAGGCTATACCCAAATGCGAAGCAAAATAAGATGACACATAAGAATGAGTAGAGCCAGGATTGAATAAAAACTGATGCCTCTCTGCTACTAACCAAAATAATACATGTGATAACATAATCAGAGGCGACAGCCTCCGCACAATCAGGAATGGCATAAAATCTGGCTCGGCCCCTGCCTTTACAGTGGCCTCTATCTCTGCGATCCTCGCCTCTGGCAGGCAGGGAAGGTGGGGTGGCAGCTGGAGCTAGAATAATGGCCGACTGACCCTGTGGATCATGTTGGGGCTGTGGAGTCTGAGAAGGCACTACCCTACCACGTCTGGGGCACTATCTAACCAAGTGGCAGGTATCTCCGTACTCAAAACAAGCTATAGGAAGGCTCGGCGGCTGTGATTGACTGGAACCACCCTTATTGGACTGACCTCTGGAGGTGCCCTACGCATGAGGCGCACTAGAAATCGAGGGTGCATAATAAGTCTCCTAACATCTGGGAGGAGCTGGAGTACTGCTGGGTGAAAGAAGAGCTGAGTGAACTGGTGACCCTTATAGCCCCTACCATGACGTCATGCTCCTGAAGTACAGGTACCATTAAAATGACCAGACTCTCGAGACCACTTGGCCTCCCTCTCCTCTCGCTCCCTGTAATGCATACCCTCTATCCGCCTAGCCATACACACTACCTGCTGATAGGATATATCAATCTCTAACTTTCGCGCCATGCAAGACCTGATGGAAGGAATAGGACCTTAGATAAACCTGCGAACCCTCTCACGAACTGTAGCCTCCAAAGCAGGCGCATGCCTGTCCAATCTCGTATAACAAATGGCATACTCTGAGATAGTGATAGGGACCTCGCGCAAGTGCTAAAACTCCCACTCCATGCATCTTGGAGGCTTTGGGGAACAAACTCTCTCTGAAACCTATCTTAGAACTGAGTCCAAGTAAGGGAGGGAGCCTCATCCGGACTGTCTAACTCAAAGGTGCGCCACTAGTCATAAGCATCTCCCCGAAGCTGGAAAACTTCAAACGAGACCGCACTAGAAGTAGTGATACCCATAGTGCAAAAAATGCATTGACAATCCTCCATATACCCCAAGGTATCATTGATTGCCAGCCTGATGAGAATAGGAGGGTCATAGTTCGTGAACCGCTCCAATCTACGTTGGTCATCCTCCGAAGCAGGTGCCCCATCCTCAAGCTGAATTGGTACTGCAGGTTGGGCATGAATAACATCTAGAATCGGTCCCATATGCACCTTCTGTTCTGGGGTGCGGGTTGCAGAAGTCTAGGCTCCTCCCTTGTCCTGGGACATAGTTGCAGGAAGTGGAAGTAGCCCGGGCTGCGACAGAGTGGTATACATACTGATAACCTGCGCCAACGCCTCCTGAACAGCTGGAGTAGTAGTGGCTGTGGTCGTCTCATGTGCCTGAGTCCTGTCTGGGTCTGCTGGTGGCACCTCGGAGGTTGCTCGTGCAGGTGCTCTGGCTGCACCCCGCGCACGTTAACGACCCCAACGTCAGCTCTGCCTCTAGCGGCTGCAGGAGGGGGTGCAGGTGCCTGATCGTCTCGGGTCGTGCGTGTCCTCACCATCTGTGAGAATAGGAAACCAGTAGTTTGGAATCAAGGTCAAGAACATAGCACGACAAGAATTCAAATGAAGTGAAATTTTTCCTAAACAGTTACATTGCCTCCTGAAGATAAGAACAGACGTCTCCGTACCAATCAGCAGGACTCTAAATAACTGGCCTGTGTCCCGTGACTTATATGAACCTATAGCTCTGATACCTACTTGACACGACCATAGTTCACCAACTGTGAACCTGTATTGATGACACCCAATCATCGCGACTAGGTAAGCCTGAGACATTGAAGAAATTTGACAAACTTTGCGGAAGCAATAATTTAAATCATAAATGACATAAGATAATGCATAGAGTGCCGCCTGGCACATACATGTCAGGTCAATATAACATAAAAACCTCCAAGACCCGGAAACCCACGGGCAACACAAGCTAAGAGTAAACATACTACAGTGCTCTAACATCCCGAAGTATATAAATCAAATGACAATGCAAAAGAAAACAATAAACTACAGGTAGAATAGAGGAAGCCTCATCGACTCTGCGGACGCGCCAGATGCATACCTCAAGCTTCCAAAGCAACTCCAAATCCCTAATAGCGTGCATGACCAGATGTACCTGTATCTGCACAACAAAAGTGTGCATAAGAGTAGCACGAGTACACCACAACGGTACTCAGCAAGTGCCAAGCCTAACCTCGATGTAGTAGTGACGAGGATGGTCGAAGCCCTACTGAGAAGTACATAAGAAATAATGAAAAAATTAATTAAACAGTAGGAAGGAAATAAATCCGAAAATATAACAAGACAGTGATTAAAAACAGAGCGGCTACAATTACCAACTACAAACACAACGCAAATAACTTAACAAATAGGATCTCTACATGGAGCTCCAGGAATCGAACCCACAGTCCACCTTATCAATATCTGAGTATGTCTAGGAATTGAACCCGCAGTCCTTCATACCAATATAAGAGGATCTCCAGGAATTGAACCCGCAGTCCTTTATACCAATAACATTGGATCTTTTGGAATTGAACTTGAAGTAATTTATATAAATATCAGGGGGATCTCCCGGGAATTGAACTCGTAGTCCATCATACCAATCATAGGGGGATCTCCCAAGAATTGAACCGTAGTCCCAAATGTAAACACTTCACAACAAGTCGATATTTAATAGAAAGAAACAAAATATGGCAACAGTGTAAAGGTCTAGGCCTAGCGTGCTCACAAAGAGGGCAGGTATTCGCAATTTAGTCAGACAGAGCAAAAAAATTACAAACATGCTTTCCCCAAGCTAAGCAAGTAGAATCACATATTTTTTCAGTTAAATACACAAAGAAACACATGCTAAATAAGTCAAGTAAGGTGTATTTTCAGCAATTAGCACAAGTACATGCCTGTCATCTCGCGCACGAGGCCTTCAAACAACAATTTATATATCCTAAGGGGAGAGATCCCCCACACAAGGTTAGACTAGCCACTTACCTCGAATTCGTACAAAATCACTAAGAAACAATGCCCTTGCCATGAATATCCGACTCCAAGTGGCCCAAATATATTCAAACCAATTACATAGTGTAAATAACATCTAAATTCATTAATTACACAGTTAAAATCAAAGCTATGGCCGCAAATACGTGAAATGACCAAAATGCCCCTTAAGCCAATGTCTCATAATCAAATAATTTTAACTTTTTCAGAAACCTCGTAACGAGTCTAAACATATAAAATTATCCCAAATCGGAGGTCAAATCCCCCTTCAAATCATCAAAGTTAGGCCTAAGAACTTTACCCTAATTTTCAATCAAAAATCGAAATTGAAGGTTGGATTTGAGATTAGATTAATGATTTTTAGTCATAGAAGAGTAGAGAATCGTTACACAGTGATTTCCTTTGAAAGCCTTCGAAATTGCTCCCCAATCGGAGCTCTCTAACCTTGAGTTTTGGTAAAAATGGAAGAAGGGTTCGTTATGAAATGTTTATATTCTGCCCAGTGATTTGCTCTATGCGATCACATGAAATGGAATGTGATCGCGTAAAAGGAATTCTGAAGGCCGTGAAAATAAACTATGCGAACGCATCCAACGGAGTGCGATCACAGAGAAGAACCAAATGGGGATATGTGATCGCATTGAAGGCTATGCAATCGCGTATAAGAAATTGGCCTTGATGCCCAGGTCCTAAATTACTCTATGCGAACACGGGTAAGGGGATGAGATCGTAGTGTATGAGGGAACCAAGGTATGCGATCACAAAAGTTTTAATGCGATCACATTGAAGGAAAACAGGCCCAGCTCTAAGGACTTTATGCGATCGCAGGAGAGTCTATGCGATCGCATAGAAGGATTTATCTATAATACAAACAACATAAATATGCAACACTTAAAGTTCCAAAATTGCTCTATTGAGCATCCGAAACACACCCGAGGCCCCCGGGATCTCAACCAAACCTACGAACATATACCACAATATCATTTGGACTTGTACCAATCGTTAAACTACCCAAAACAACGCTGGAAACACGAATTAAGAAATGATTTGGACTTAGAAATTTCAAAACATAACCAATCTCGCTTTCGACTCAAAACCTATCCAAAACAAATCCGAATGACCTAAAAATTTGCAAATATATCCAAAAACACCTACCAAAGCTGGTGAAACTATACACCTACCAAAGCTGGTGAAACTATCGTAATTCCATTCCGATCCTCAGATCAAATATTCACTTTCGGACCGGAACTTCAAATTTCTAACTTTCCGCATTCATAGCCTAATTGAGCTGTGGACCTCCAAAATACTTTCCGAACACGCTCCCCATCCCAAAATCCCCTAACGGAGCTAACAGAAGCATCGTATGAGGGTAGAAATGTTCTGTGGATTCCTGAATGACAATAATTTTGCTTCCCCATGTGACTGGCAGAAATCTTGTCAGAATCTTCTAAACCTTCTCTTCTTCAAGGATAATTCTTCCAAGATATTTAAGTTCATTTGTCAAAGTGGTGAATCTAGTTTACATCTCTTGGATAGTTTCTCCTTTATTCATAATAATATTCTCATATTGAGAATACAAAAGTGTTCCTCTTGAGCTTTTCACTTGAGGTATTCCTTCATGAGCCACTTGCAGAGTGTTCCATATTTCCTTAGCAATTGTACAGTTTTGGATCCTACTATACTCGTCTGGTCCTACCCCACATACAAGACACTTGTTGGCCTTAGTATTTTTCTCCCACTTCTGCAGGTCCTCAATGTACAATCAACCCTTGTTTTTGGCGCATCAATTCCTTCAGCATTCTTCTTAGTGGTTGTTGGGGGACAATCAGTGACTATTTCCTAAGTTCATAATCTTCCCCTATAATGTGATCTCTCATTCTGTTCTTCCACCAAGAATAGTATTAAACATTGAAAAATGGAGGCATGGCAGTGGATTGCCCTTCCCAGTTCCCAGGTGGTGCACTCATTGTTGATCTTCCTCTAGGGTGTTAGCCTCTTCAAAGATAACCTGCTCTGATACCAATTGATTTTTTAAACGTCAACACCACACAAGAGGGTGATGATTTGTGTTTTACCTAATATTGGCACTAGAAGAACCCGGTTCTTCTAGATGTACTAGCTATGTCTGTTGGCGGAATTAAAAGTGCATAAAATAAAGAACACAAAGATTTTTCGTGGAAAATTCCCAGCTCAAAAGTTGAAAAATCATTGACCTCCTACTAAGTAGGATTTTTCCTAACATCCACTAAAATCACTAAGACAAAACAACATTAACAAAACTCTTTATAAACCTAAGGATTAACTCTAATCCTAGTGTGGCACACAACCTCAACAATTGTGACACCTTCAAGTTAACTCTAACTTAAATACTCAAAGTACCTTCTACAATTGCTTCTATGAAAGCTGGAAAGATTCATTTTTAATGCACCTACTACAATTGAACTAGACTAAGAATAAATACAATGGAACTGGTTCTTCTATCTCATTCAAGTAGGTGCAGGAGTGCGCACTTTAATCTCACATAAATTGCTTGCAAAATAGCCTTGCTCTTTTGCTGTCAATTTAGTTTAGCTTTTGCGTATGTGCATACCTGTAAAAGAGAACAAGCATTATTATTTATTGAATTAGTAATTAGAGTTTGATTAAAACTCGAATTGCAGATTCTTCATCAAATTCAAGTCCTAGAACAATTCAAAGGCCAATCCTTATTCCTCATCCGAATGTACTTCTCTTCACATACGAAGACTTCAACTCCTTATCCTATGCAACCTTTTCGATCAACTCAAGATATATTGTTGCTAATCCTTGAGACTTATCTTCTTCACGCGCATCTCACATGTATAAGTATATTAACATTGTGTCTCACATGATGGACCTGGTTCATGATTGAGTTCATTTTGTCAATCTTCCAAACTTCATCTGAACTTGGGCCAACATCCATTTTTTCCACCTCGTCCCTATAAGATGCGTGACATCCTCATCTATCTCCCCACCCCTAGATAATCGGCCCAAGGTACTTGAAACTTCCTCTCTTGAAAATAACTTGTGAGTCAAGCCTCACGTCCAAGTCTGCTTACTCCATCACGTTGTCCAACATGCATTCCAGATATTCTGTCTTAATCCTACTGAACTTAAAACCTTTAGACTCAAACGGTCTCTCTCTAAACCTTCAGCCTCTCGTTATCGCCCCCTTGCATTTCATCAATCAAAACTATTATCATCATAAAAGAACATATACCATGACACCTTTCTTTGAATATGGTGTGTAAGTGCATCCATCACCAAATCAAATAAAAACGGGGTCAGTGCGAATCCTTGGTGCAACCCAATAACAATCGGAATAGTTCACTACTCTATTGCTTATATTAGTCTTGCATTGGTAATTTGAAAGAACGAATCTTCATTGAACAAATAGGATAATGCTCAACAAAAGAAAATACTTAAATTTTTTAGTTGTCATTTTTTTTATTCTTTGAAAGTACATTAAAACACTTCCCTTCAATGTATGGAAGGAAGATTGCTAAGTCTTTTAGTTGTATGTTAATATAATAAAGTAGAAGACTAATAATCGACATAGTATATTTTTTTGTGTGTTTTTTAGTACATTCAAAGACTTCTCTTTCAATGCATTCGATTTCTTTGTCTTGCTGGGCTAAGTAGTATGGATTAACGACACTTGCCATGAGAGCGTTAACAGCTCTTATTCTAACACTAAGGAGGCGTTTGGTTGGACGAATTAAGAAAAATAATACTCATTTCTTTTAATTTATGTGAACTTGTTTGACCGGCCATAAAATTTAAGAAATAAACAATTTTAAAAGTTGTTGTCCTAAATAAGTCATAACGTTTGTGTGGCTATAATTCTTTTGAAACTTTTGTTAAATATACCAGAGTAATCGTGTGATTATAAAAGCTTGTCATTCGAGATATAATTGATGGTATAAATTAAATTCTTTCCTTATTTAGAAAGAGAACATTCTCATTGAAACGGACTAAAAGTAAGTAGGTCCGCAAAAACTGGAACAAAGAAAGTATATGTATTAGCTTTGATATAATTAATCCCTTGTTTCGTACAGTTTCCAACTTACGTATAACTAATATTTGTATTAGTTATATATTCTATTTAGTAATATTTTTATGCATAACAAGCCATGGCATTGGCAATATTATGCTTTTTATTACATGAATAAGCATGTATAAAGATAGAATTCTAATTTCAAAATCTTTTAATATACTAAATTAAAAAAACAATAAGAATTAATTCTAATATAGCTAATTCCAACATTATTTATTACCCTATCCAGTAAAAAAGTACAACCCAGTATAATCCCACTTAGTCGGGTTTGGGGAGGGTACTATGTACGCAAACCTTACCCCTAACCTGGGGTAGAGAGGCTGTTTCCAAATAGACCCACGGGCATCCTTCCCTCCAAGAACTTCCCACCTTTGCTCTTAGGGAGACTCGAACTCACAACCTCTTGGTTGGAAGTGGGGGTTGCTTACCATCAGACAAGTCCCTCTTGTCAAACAACCCCTAACATGTTTAACACATGTTCCCACAAAATGGAACCATCAAAATTGAAACAAACATGTACTGGATTTGTTTTTACTTGTTGAGAGTAGACCACCCGTATATATCACTTTTGTTTTAATCAAATATTTTTAACCTAGTATGTTGGAAATTTATCTCGTGACTTTATGGGTACACAAGGCAGAGCTCCTATGGGCTCGATTGAACCCGGTTATTTTAGTTTATACTATATAATTGTCCTAAAAAAATTATTGAATATTATAAATTATTAACTTGAAAGTCAGTACTAACTTAAAAGGATGAATTCCAAACCTTTTTAGCAAATGGTATCCAATAGCTTTTCTTTAAATACAATCTAAGAGCTTAACAGTTAAATTTTCTTTTTAAATATTTTTTTGAATTTGTCTCATGGAAAAGATATCATGTGCAAATCTTCAATTTTTGTATCTTATACAAGATATAAACTTTTTAAGTGAAAAAGATTTTACACATTTTTTTAAAATGGATTGTTATTTTATAAGGATGTTATTATAGAAAAGTCTGGTTATACATTCTTTTTAGTACAATTCTTATGCATCACAAATCATGGCATTAGCAATATCATGCGATTATAATACATGAACAAGCATGTATAAAGGCATAACTACTCTTTCAAAGCCTTTTAATACACCAAATTAAACAGTCGATAAGAATTAATTCCCACATTATTTATTCAATACTATTCTTATATTTGATATTCGGCAAAAATTGCATATATTTAACCGTTGTTGCCTTACATTCTAGTACTTTAATTATTTTTTAAGTATTAATTATATTATTTTATGTTTAATATTATATTTTAATTGTATAAGAATAAAGTGATGTAAAGATAAATAAATTTAAAGTAAAATGAAATAAGATACGGAAGAAAAAAAAAAAGAACATAAAATAATGAGATAAAGGGGGACACACCTTTAGTGTTTGTCCCCAAGTGTAAGACAATAAGGAGATAAAGATACAATTCATGGCAAGGATTGGAACGTGAACGATGCTACTGGTTTCAACGCTACAGTCAGCGTCTTGCGCTGGCCTAGATACTGTGCACGAGCTTTTCCCTGTTTCGCTCGTGACAAAATTATTTTGATCCGATATAGCCTCAATTTGTACATAAGGAGTCTTGCAAGGTTGGAAATTTTCCCCTTACTAAGGTAAGTGAGACTTTAAGCTTTCGAAACTTACTTTTCTAAAATTTATTTTGGAAGTATGTTTTTTTTCCTGCCTGGTCTATGTGTTGGAACGAGCGTGTGCTTGACAGAATCGGTTGTCTTTGACTAGCCGCAAATATATATTATTCTGTAAAAGCAAAAATTATTTAATAAGTGATTTGTAGTGTAGGTGATGTGGCGTAGCCTTGTGCAATGATATTAGAGGATTATAAATTATTTTTTTCAGTGCCGTAATATATTCGAGGCATTGTGTATGCTACCGTGATAGATTTGAGACATTGTGTATATATTTGGGCTATTGTGTATGCCACCGTAAAAGATTTAGGGCATTGTGTATGCCATCGATATATTTGGGGCGTTGTGTATGTCATTGTGATAGATTTAGGGCATTGTGTATGCTTCCATAGGTTCATTGGGGTGTTTGGTTAAGTTCCTACACTACTGCAAGTCCTTAGTATAGATTGTGTTGAGATATAAATAATATTGTTGTTAAATAGTTGCTTTGACCTTATAGAGTAATGACATGATAAAAGCATTTATGTGCATATTGTTTGTTTGCTCGTTGTGTATTTGTTTTTTCTACCACTTGTTTCCGAGGTATTCAGAGTGGCGGGTTGATGATTTTACTGGGTTATATTTACATTAACTCACTCCTTACTTGCATGTCTATGCAGATACTATTGGTAAAGATAGATATAGTAGCCGACGCGTTCTCTAGAGTTGATTCAATTATTGAGGTGAGCCACTGCATTATTTGTGGATCTACCCAAAGAGTGTTTATCATTTATTTATATAGGTCTTTTGTAATTTTCTTAGATGCTCCATGGTCTACTGTGGGATTAAGGATAGAGTTTTAATCTAATATTTTTAGATATTAATTAGTCGTATTAGTTATCATATTATTTTGTTATTCATTTAATTAACCAAATGGTTCAAATCAATGGCTAAGGTAAGAAAGTATGGTTCGTCCGGCAGGTGGTGTTAGCTGGGTTCCAGTCACGTCTAGGAGGTAGTTTGGGACGTGATAAAGTCAGTATCAGAGCTTAGGCGTTAAGTCCCTGGTCATGGAGCAGTGTTTAGTAGAGTCTTATTCATGGGTATGTTGGCACCCATACTTATGATCTTGGGGCTACTAAGCATTTAGGATGTTTTATCTTATTTGATTCCTTGATTGTGCTTTGATACTATTTGAGTTTTACTTTGGGATATTTCTTTCGAAGATGGCTAGGATACGCACACCTTCATCTGCTAGACGTGGTGTTGGATGTGGTGCTAGCCCTCAGCCTGAAGTTGAAAACATAGGTCAACCCTAAGGAGCTACGCCAGCTCAAGTGCAAGAACATATGGTTTATGATGCTCAACCACTAAGGCCAGCTGTTGTGCCTACTATTGCCCTACCTACGGACGCATTGGCAAGGTTGTTAAATGTGTTAGAGGCATTAGTGCCTACCCAGGGTGGACTTCGAACTCCACAGACTACTGTGCAGACGCAAGCACATGTTCAACTGAATGTTATAGCTTCTCATATGGCCCCTCAGCATGTAGTTCAGCTGGTTGCAAAGACACGGCAGTCTACGATTCATAAGAATTTCATGGATCTTAAGCCAATATAGTTCGATGCTACATAAGCTTCTATTGAGCCGAGAAGTTCATACATCAATGTGAAAACATGCTATCTACTTTGGGGCTGAAGGAAACTCGAAGGGTGGAATTTGCTACTTTTCTATTTTTAGGATCTGCAGAGTCATGCTGGAATTCACTTCAGAGGGGTAGACGTGCAAGGTTTCCACCTATTACTTGGTCAGAGCTTTCAGCTATTTTTATAAATATGTTCATTCCACTGAGCAAGCGAGACGACATGAGATATCAGTTCGAGCAACTACGGCAGGGCAATATGACGTTTACAAAGTATAAGGCTAAGTTCACTGACTTTGCCAGTTATGCACCTTTTTTAGTTGTAGATGAGCATGAGAAGGTGAGGAGGTTCGTGGATGGGCTTGAGCAACGTTATCGGGGCACTGTGGTTAGGGATGTCCGAGGTGGTTCGTACGAAGAGGTAGTGGATACTGCTCTCCGTTATGAGTCTTGCCGAGAGAGGGGCATGGCCAAGCAAGAAACCAAAAAGGGATTGTAGCGTAGGCTAATTTAGTGGAGCTCCGTTTCGTGGCAAGAGTGTTTTTAACCGTGAGTAGTCCGGGGCTACTTAGTCAGATTTAGTGGTGCAGTCTTCTGGGAGTACGTTTTGATTAAGTCAAGGTCATCAACAGACACAGGTGAAGGATAATGCTTGTTCTACATGTGGTGAAAAAGGACATATTGCTCCAAATGGAACCACTATGTATAGTCGTATCTTTAGCTTTAAATTTATAACAGGAAGTCGAGTCACTTAATGTGCCATACGTGGCGGCGATCCTAGTAGGGTGACTATATTTTTGGAAACAGTATATAGAGAAAGTGTGATATTTTTGCAGGGACACCATAGTCACTCTACTAATGTTGACAATGTGTGACTTTAATATTAATTGGTTGTTTCTTATGATCTTAGAATGACATGGAAAGGCATTCACGATTGCCATGGGCATGAAATTTTCTTATACTAAGATTTTACATGAGATTAATAGGAAGTGTTCCATATACCTATTTATAATTTAACATACTAAAATAAAATTTCTGACTCTTAGGGATAGTTGTGGTTGTTAATAAGTTACAAAATGGGTTACAAAGGCTTATATAATGTAAACATGAGAAGATAAGGTGAATGTAAGGAGAAAGTATTGTACCCATGAAAAGATAAGGTGAATGTAAGGACGAAGAATTCATACCTCTCTTTTAGGATGTAGCTCAGTTAAAATTCGAGGACGAATGTCCTTTTAAGTGAAGGATAATGTAATAACCTGAAACATTTTATATATTCATCAATTGTGGGATCGAATTTTAAAAATAATTTCTTGATAAGTTGGTGAAAGAGAATTTATTATTTACAAGATACTGTAGTACATTAAATAAGTATAGTAGGCCTATGTTATATGACAAATTTTGATGGTTATTTGAAAAGGATTAGAAGGCGAGCAAGCCCACCACTTTTCTTATTGGCCACGTATGGTGACGTAGAGTCGGTGGTCTTTGACAAGCCACAAATATATATTATTTTGTAAACAAGTACAATTATTTAATAAGTGATTTGTAGTGTAGTGTGATGTGGCTTAGCCTTGTGCTATGGCGTTTGATCGTTTGAAATTATTGTTTTTCACTTCCATGATATATTTGAGGCACTATGTATGCCAACGTGATAGATTTGGGGCATTGTGTATACCACCCCGATATATTTGAGGCATTGTGTATGCAATTGTGATAGATTAGGGACATTGTGTATGACGCCACTATATATTTGGGGCATTGTGTGTGCTGCCATGATAGATTTGAGGCACTGTGCATGCCGTCGCGATATTGGGGCATTGTGTATGCTGTTGTGGACTCATTGGGGTGTTCGGTTAATTTCCTACACTGCCGCGAGTCCTTAGTGTAGATTGTGTTGAGATATATATAATATTGCTGTTAAATAATTGTTTGGACCTTATAAAGTAATTATATGATAAAAGTATTATTGTGCATATTGTTTATGTGCTCGTTGTGTATATATATTTTCTAACACTTGTTTTAGATGTATTCAGAGTAGCGGGTCAATGAAATTACTGGGTTATATTTACGTGTAACTCACTCCTTACTTTCATGTCCATGCATATACTATTGGTGAAGACGGAGCTAGTAGCTGGCGAGTTCCCTAGAGTTGATTCAGTTATTGAGGTGAGTCGCTGCCTTGTTCGTGGAGGCTGCCCAAAGAGTCTTTATCATTTATTCATATTAGGTCTTCTGTAATTCTCTTAGATGCTCCATGGTGTATTGTGGGATTTAGGAAAGATCTTTTATTAATATTTTGAGATATTAATTATTCATAATAGTTATCAGATTATTTGAATACTTATTTAATTAACCAAATGCTATAAATTAATGGCAAAAGTAAGAAAGTATAGTTCGACTGAAAGGTGGTATTAGCTGGGTGTTAGTCACGTCTAGAGGGTAATTTGGGACGTGACATTATGGTCCAATGAAAAAATAAATGTTTTGTTTTTGTTCTACATAGTTTTAGTTAGGTAATAATCCCCTTTGTTTTTGTTTTTGGGCATCGGTTCTTTTCCAAGGGAAGTAAGTTGAACAGGGTAAACATTTTTATTATTAGGATTAAATTTTTGTAGGGAAGAGAAAAACTTTTGTGACTTGTTTGAAACTAGCATATTTAGGCCCGAGTTTAGAGTAGTACTTTCCTCTGAGTGCTTGAGTAATGAATAAAATAGCATCATTTCTTACAACTAAGCTCAAGGTTGTAACTCTGTACATAGCTTATTTTTATTTTGTTGTTCGATATGATCCTATCAATTTTAGAGTCGAATTGATCCATCTTGATTGATACTTGTGCCATGTGTGGTGAAGATTTCTTACATATATTCCATGTTTTGCATCTTTGTCTAAAATTGTTACTATACACGAGTTATTAATACGTTCTAGTTAATTCTAGTTCTATATGGATATAGGCCTTAGATTAGCTTGAATAGACGAGTAGGCTTCAGGAGAAGGCAACGAGTTATATTAACCTGGTCAATCAATAAATTAGATAAATTAATTTGATAATTCAAGTGGAAAACTCAACGAGATTGTTAGCTTGCCCATAGCTTTAAAATATCGTCTCTCATTAGATTTGTCTCTAATGTTCGCCAACTTGTTTCCTTTAATCACTTAATTTGTTACTCTAGATTAAATTTAGTTAAATATTCATACTTTAGGATTCACTTGAATAGATTAATTGTTTAGTTTAATTTAGTTGATAGTTAATCATAAGTTCATATGAGTACGATATGTAGACTTACAATCCTATATTACTTATCGACCACGTATATTTTTGTGTGCGTTTGGGAGCAACCATACTCCATACTAAACAAACCCTGAGATGTTTAACACATGTTGCCATTACCCTTATTATGTTTAACAAATGTTCCCCCAAAATGGAACCATCAAATTTGAAATAAACATGTATCACTCATATATCTCACTTTTGTTTTCATCTTATGTATTATCTCATTCACAGAAACATTGTATATTATTCATCACATGTTGAAGATATCTTGTGACTAAACTTGTACTTGGAAAATTCAATAAGCATGCATGAATTAAGGAGCAAAGCATAAAACTATAATTTTGTAAGCCTTCTTAAGACTTGGTGTATGTTGGAGATTTATCTCGTGACTTTATGTGTATGTAGGGGCAGAGCTAGTATATCGCCTAGGGATTTGTGCGAAAACACTAGCTTCGATTCAAGCCCTATATTTGTTATATTTATAAATTATTAAATTAGTTTTCAGTAACTTCAAAGGATGAATCTCAAACCTATAAGCTTCAAATCCTGCCTATATATCTGTGTCTACGTAATCGGGAAATACTCAATAACCATGCTTGAATTAATTAAGCCGTTATGATAATTTTTTATTAAAGTTGAAGAAAATCAATAACTTAAAGTTGAGTCGAAAAAATTATGAATTTAACTCTAGAGGGGAAAAGCTGAAGAATCTATGATCCGTATAATCTCTGGTTCGTCTGGGATGGCTCTGCGGCAGGCACCTCGCCGTGCTACTCAATAATGGAATCCTCTACTGGATCCACTAATGGCATAACTGTAGAAACTCTAGGGCGATCTTGTTCTCTACCATGGGCTGGAGCCCTCCCTCAGCCTCTGCCTCGGCCTCTAGCAATTGGTGGAGCAGCTCCTCTATGGTCGAGAACATCTGTTATACGCGCTCTCACCATCTGGGAGAGAATAAGAGAAAGATACTTAGTAGAATATCAACTTCACGATAGGAAATGAAGAAAGAGTAGTTTCCTAAAACCCAATAGCCTTTTGAGGATAAGTACGGATGTCTCTACACAGATCCACAAGACTCTATTAGGCCTGCTCTTAACTTGTGAGACCTAATGTGAGCACGTAATTTCGCCTCGCTTGACATGTTGCTATAAAATTCATTAAATTAGGATTTTTATTTTATTATTTGAATTTCTAGGAATTAATTGTATGATTTTGTATATTTTAATTTTTCTTTTATTATTTGAATATTTAGGAATTAATTGTGTGACTTTGTGTTCATTTGCGTATTTCTTTATTTATGTGAATTTTTAGGATTTATTTGTGTGTTTTTGTGTTTGCTTGAGTTTTAGAAGTTAATTGCATAATTTTGCGTTTATTTGCAAGATTGCATGTTATTAGTAACATAATTACTAAAAAATATAAAAAATGGCATGGTGCATTTATGATCTAATTTTTGCATGTTAATATTGAAAATGAGGAAAAACAACAAAAATTGGTTAATTTTCTTTGAAATTTAGAGCTTAGAGTTTATTTAGTTTATTTATTGTTAAATATGTTTTTGGCTATTTTTATTTTGTTATTATAAATTTTGAAAATAAAATAACACAAAAAAATACACAAAAAGAGAGCAATTGTTTGTATATATGTTGGACTTTGATTTGGGCTAATTTCTTGCAGCATAGCTTAGGACAAAACCTCCAAACCCATTAAAAATAGGCCAAAACCCAACACCTGCGCAGCCTCATAAGCCACAGGTGCAAAACGACGTCCTTTTACATATTAGCATCTGAACGGTAGATCAAACTTGATCAAACGGTCAAGATGAAAATATATCACCCTATATTACTGTCTCACACCCCCTACCAGTCAAACCTCGTACTATGTCAAAACATACCCTAAATTCACAAATGTAACGCCGCCATATCACCACCCTCCCTCCACTGTGCGTCATTGGCTGGAAATCGTCACCGCCAGCGGCGTAGCTCAGATGGATCCAAAATAACACCACATCGTCTCCTCGCTCCCCTCATTCCAACCCCACCACTTGTCACCCTCAAATATATCCCCGTCTTGATGAATATTCATTTGAAGTTCGGCGGCCCCGCCGTACACGGCGGCAACCGGATGCTAAATACCCCAAGATTTTCACCTCGGATTCCTCACCCCAGCCTCATCACAGATCTGAAACAACCATCCTTCAAATCATACCAAAGCTCCTCAAATTTTAGTTTGAACCATTTAGCAAAAATACGACCCTTCCTAAAATTCACCAAATTTACACCATGCGCTCTCCTCGCACCCCTCATCTTGAATCCACAACCCTCAGTCCTCGAATACTTACCGTTTAGGTCAAATTTCAAAAAAAAGAATTGGACCGAGAATACTAGTTATTCAAGCTTTGGGATATCGTTGATTTTTGGCTTTAATAGTCGTATTCTTGTGTTTTTCTGTGGAAAACACATGACTAAGGGCGGTTTGACCCCAAAAATTCTGAGAAATTCGTCGGTGTTTGAGCCTGAGTAAGGGTTCAAGGCATTCTGCTTTTACTTTTTATTTGCTTTTATTTATTATTCCTATCTTCATTTCGTTGTTTTGTTCCATTGTTATCTTTGTGATAAGTTTAGGGTCTTGTTTCAAGTTTCTGATTTTTTAACGATTTATTAGTAATTTAAATTGTCCAGTTTCATTCCATGTTCATCTGCTGCGGTACATTTTTGAGTTTTGTTCGTTTATTCTGCGTAATTAGCTTAAGTTTTCTTTATTGATTAGTTAAATTTTAGTTCTATGATACATTCAAGACTCTTTAGAGTTTATTTTTAATTTGTGTAGCTATATTAATTAGTTTTTATTTTTGTTATGACTGGGAAGTTTCTAGCTCATAACTAGTTAACAATAGTTAGTTTGACTAGGGTAAAAGGAAGCTGAAAATATAATTAGGTCGTATAAGTAATTCTGGGAAAGGGTAAGGGGTACTATGAGTAATTCAGCATGAAAGAACCTGTAGTAAATAGAATGGAAACTCCTGAAAGCTTCTAGAGTATGGGTCAAATTGAAATTCAGACCTTTTGTTTGTTATAACTTGGATAGCAAGCTAAGTATCTGAGGACTAGTGGTAAAAAGCTGAAATATAAAAGGGACCAAGTTGAAATAAAGGAATTAATGGTTGCCCTAATGGTTGGCCTATATAGAGGCATTGTTCTTGCCTTTCAAGGCAAGAAAAAGATAGGCTAAAATACAGAAAACACATATAAAATGAAAAATATACTGCTATATGGAGTTTTCTCATAGTAACCTTGAAGAAATTGGATGTTTAAAACCTGAGAATACAAAGAAATTGGAAGCTAAAAAATACACAAAGGGATTTTAGAGGCTCGTGAATACAGGATCAAGTGGCTACATTACTGGGTTTCATGTAAATTCTGAAAAAAATCATAAACACAAAATGAAATTGTTCCATTAGGTTGCCTGGGATTTCTGAATTTGCAAATTACTGAAGCACTGTTTGGTTCTTCGAATGCTTGAGTGTGTTTAAAACATGGTATGAAACTGTCCCATTCTCCATTCAACTGGAATTAAGTCCCGTTTGTTTTATAGCAATTTTCCTTTGGCTTGAGTTTGGTCTACTGCTGTTGTTTTTGGCTGATGTGTCTCATTGCTGATCTCGCTTGCCTCTCACTTTTAACTTCCTGGTACAATCAAACTTTATGAGTATAATCGAGGTGCAGCATGAAGCAGGAATTGGACACATGAAATAAATGAGATTATTTATGTATATTGGATTTGTATACTTCAGTTTTATGATCTGATTATGACAGGTTGGCATATATTGCATTTGTAAATCATTGTAATATCCATTACCTGACATGCTGTAGCATAGAGAGTATTTTCAGGTTCGAGCTTGTGTTAGTTAACGATTTAGGTGTATACGAGTTCAGTATTTCTGGGATTGGCGAGAGTTCTCTAATCACTTGATATCTGAGCGTTTGAATAACTTGTTTAGTAATCATGTATTAAATTGAAGTCTGAGTTGTGACATAGTATGGTCTCAAATTTAGCTACAGAAGGAAGATGCATTGCTTGGTAATCTCAAAATGGTTCCAAATTGATTTAGGGTAAGCATAGGATCTAACAGATTTGGTTATGGTTTGGCAATGTTTTAAACGAACCCAGATTTATAGCATGCTTTACTTGATTAAAGTTTCATTTTAATTGTCATTGAAGAGCTTGACCATGAATTTCGAACACTCGAATAAAGCTCAAACTCATTCTTGCAACATTTATAGGTCATTCAAAATTTAGCATCACTAAAAGAACCAGTAGAATAAATATTTTGCTTGGACTTTCATCCCATTTTCATCCATTTTTCTAATAATCCTATTGATTAGTGTGAGGAAGTTGAACTAGAACAAAATAATTGCACGGCCCTTGCTTTATTTAATCTTGAATTGATCCTTACATTCCGAGGCGTACCATTTAGTAAATTCCATGGCCCTCGCAAAGTTGCAAACATATAATTGCTCTAGGCGCGTCTTAAATAATCTTATCTGGTGCGCATCTATGTGACCCAAATCCAAATCCCGACGAAGTTGAAATGTGTCAAAAATCACGGGTGCATTTATTAGACGTGGTTCGAGACATTCTTTAACGTCGTTCAATAATAAAAGAAGTAAAAGAATTAAAATAGACACATAGGTTCATAATTGATTAAAATCATATAATTTAAGCTAAATATAACAGTCGAGCGACCGTGCTACAACCACGGAACTCGAAAATTCGTAATACCTTCTCTCGGGTTAGCAGAATTCCTTACCTGGATTTCTGGTCGGCAGACTATTAAACAGAGTCATTCTTTCATCGATTCTAGATTCTAAGCGCTGACTTAAGACACCATAAATCTCCCAAGTGGCGACTCTGAAATTCTCTTAAATAATTGGATCCCATTTCGATTGTAGCAGCCCTTCGCCAGGTTGTAGTAGCCAAAAGGATGTGACAGCTCTGGCGACTCTAGTGGAGAACGAGCCCAGAATCTCTGGTTTAGCATTTAAGAATTCGAGCTTAGAATAATTGTTGTATTTGGCTTTGTTTATTATCTGATTTTACATGTTGGCTTACTGTGGAAAATGATTCTTTTAACGCTTTGATATTATCTTAACAGTACATATAAAGAGCTAAGAAACCCTTCTCTTCTAATCTCCGTGGATGTGCTTACTGATTGAGACTCCATTTTTTGTTAGTGTCATACCCTGAAATAAGAAAGAGGCCGGACAAGTACTAAGCCGGATGGCCTTTTAGTTCTCGGTACGTATCCCCCTCTTCGACTCGACATGTCCGCTCGGGTACACTATCTAGAACACATACTGAGGTTTTATTACTTAGACTAACTTGACCTCATGTCGGATCCCTAGTAGGAACGCTTATTTGCATCATGCATTTGACTTAGGGGCTCAACACATGGGTTCGGTCCGTCTAGGACAAGTGACCTGAAATGAAAAGACCAGCCTCATGTATATTACGTGCTACTTGCTGCTTTGGATATGCATGTTGACCAGCTTGTGAATAAGGAAGGAAAATTGAGAATATAAGTGGTACTAGGGCTGACTGAGATTAATCATTCACCTTGTAAAACCAATGCTCAAACCGAATTTTTGAAAAAAAAGGAATAGGTGAAAGAAAGAAAAAAAAAAGCTTTTCAACAAAAGTTGATGTTTTGACAAATTATTTTACCCGAACTATGCCCGTTTGATTCTCGTTAGGTACGAGATACATAGGCAACCCCCATCGGGTCCAACTTCGTTTTTGCAAAAATAACCAAAACAAAGAAAAACAAATGTCCAACTTTTATTCGTAATCCCAAATAAATTTGGTGGTGCCGTTATTGCCAGAAACACTCGAATGTTACTGAAAGGAATGACGAAAGGCTAATTTTGCACAAATGGCCACCTTTCGGTTTTATTTTTTGCCGGTTAGCGGGCACAACTTTAAAATCTTCTTTCGGAAGTGCTGAAAACGCTGAAGTGCTGAAAGGCCGTATTATAAAAAAGAGAGGTCGTTTTTAATGTTTTGCTTAGTCAATCAGAATGAAGTCTTGAAATACTAATTCATCCTAATAAATGTGCAGAACGAACACGAATCGGCATTTGCCGATAACATTGCATAACAAAATTCCCGTGGAGGTAGAAATGATGTGGAATGACCTGGGTGAAGCGGCGCAAAACAGGGTCGACATGCATTTTGGAGGACATACTGGGCTGTTAAAATTATCCCGAGGGGAGATATCATAAAGGCATTAATCATATCCTTGGATCCGGCTCACAATGTATTCCATTTCTCGGATTTCGAATTCACACCGACATTGGAAGAAATAACTAGATACATTGGGGCCCCTACAATCACTTATAAGCACCAATACTTGATTGCGCCAACAACCCTCGCTGTGCATAAGTTCTTGGACTCCTTAAAAATCAGTACGAAGGTTCATAACCTAAACCTATCAGCCGGCTTCTGCACCATGCAGTTTATATATAAGAGGTATGGGAACATAGGGGGATTCAATAACCCAGAAAACCATATTTGTAGTAAAGGAAGCCAACTCAAATGGGAGGAGCATCGGTGTTTTGCATTCATGGTATTTTTCTTGGGACTTTTGGTGTTTTCGCGGAAAGATGGAAACATTGACATACGGATAGCAGGGGTTGTCACCACTTTAATAACTCAGGTCAAGAGCACTCTCGCTCCCATGATTTTATCTGAAATCTTCCATGGTCTAATCGCCTGTAAAGAGCGAGGAGACTTCTTTGAAGGATGTAACCTATTGTTAAAAATATGGATGATCGAACACTTATGCCACCGACCTCAGTTCTTGAATTATGAGTCGCCAATAAAGAGCTGCATAGAAGAACTCTATTATAGAGCTGATGGGTTTAGATAACTTGAGGGTGTCACAAAATGGGTGTCATATCTCTGGGTTATCACTGCAAACCAAATAGAGTGGACGTTCGGGTGGCTCCCCGTGGATGAAATCATGTATATGCCAGCCATTGGGCATCATTTCCTTCTGATGGGTCTCCGAAGTATCCAACCCTACACTCTATATAGAGTGCTAAGTCAATTAGGCAGATGCTAAATGATTCCCAAGGATGAGGATATTAGCCGCCACGCAGTTGTGATTAGTCCCAATGGTCAATTCCCCGAAGCCATTGTTCGTCAAATTTGGAGCGAATGTCAATACTTGATGGTGGGTACCCGAGTACGTGACATATCTAAAGACGAGGTTGCATCGGGGTACATTGCTTGGTACAGAAAACAAATAGAGTCCAGAAGGCCAGCTAAGAGATCGCACCTCCAAGAATTTGCTTAGTCATGACAAGAACAATGGGACTAGGTATCAATGGAAGATGAATATAGGGCAACCATAGGAAAATTAGAAAAACAAGTAAAAAAGCTTCAATTTGAAAATGGATTGCAAGCCGCTACAGATGAGGGGGAAAAAAGATTAACCAAAGAAAACAAAGCGTTGCGAGCCCAAATCCAGAAAATGAAAACAGCCGTGGAAAATCCCACTAGGAGCGCGAAATCTTAAAAGCTCATATACAATTTAGGGCAAAAACTAACCGATTATCGGTTTGACTTGAATGAAGCACAAGGTGAGATATCCAGGGTTCGGAAACAATTATCTGAAAATGCGGAGGAACAAGCCCGCATCATTGAGCAATTAAAAGAAAGGCATGACCAAGAGGTTGTTGGGTTAAAAAGGAAAGTCATCATGGCAGAGAAAAAAGTGGCCAAGCAAACTAGAGACTTCAAAGCTGAGAGAGAACCTTGCTATGCTGCGATAGCAAGGTTGGAGACGGATTTACGACAATTCCAAGAACTGAATCAGGTAGCCGAGCACTCTAGAGGCAAGGCTTGAGCAAATTGGGCGGTTATTGCAAGAAAAGGGTGTTATCAGGGAGAGAGTACTGACGACCGCAAACTACATCACCACAAAGTGCAACCACAGCGAGGATATGACAAGATCCATGTTCTTTGCCACCGCTATGACCTTTGTCGGCAAGTGATGGAAGTCATCTACCATCTCAAAGGGAGTTTAGTACGCAAGCCTACAACAACACTGAACGATGCCTCACGGGTCCCAGGAATACTTGTAGCATTAATGGATTCATGTCTGTCAGTTGAACGTAGAGTTAGTATTTTATTTTATGCATAGCTAGCTGTTCTTCGAGTCTGTGGTTCGCCTTTTATAAGAGCTTGTTAATTTCTAGTTTAAATCAGTCAGTCTTTCGAGTGTTTGTAAGTGATGTTTGTTATCATGAAAATGGAAAGTTCCCAAAATACTTAATGCTTTATTTTTATTTGCAAGAACTACGTTTTGTTTTATTCATGCGGGGTCATGATACGTAGGAAATCTACATAGGACTCGACCATAATTGAATTAAATAGGAGAGAGGGAGAGAATAACACTATCTAAGGGGTTTCACAAGCAAAGAAATTGAAAGCCGGGATGATGCAAGCAACTAATACATGTACTGAACAACTGTTATTTATACCCAGTATGTGGCCGCTTACGTGTTAGAACATAACCATTAATGAGTTTTGGTGTTGTGTCAATTCTAGATTAGACAGGTGGTTGGTACGTGCGGCATTCTGGAAACCTACTCCTACAACACGCGGTCTAAGAGCAAGAAAGTCATGGCCAATTAGGAAACCAATGTCAGAATTATTGACCCCTCAAAAGAAGTAGATGAATTGTTTGTTAATGCAATGAAGGAGGAAATGTATAAGCTAAAGCACCAAATGGCTAAGATATACCAGGCATGGGCAAGAGGACAGCCACCCCTTACCTATCCTGCTAATCCAACCTTCATCCTGCCATTAGCCCAAGCACCTGACCAGTCCACCACTGATCCACCCTCAAGTTTCCCTATTTATTCACAACATTAGGGTACGACCTCTCAACCACCACTAGCTCCACTACCCAAAGTCAATCCTTACCCTCCTCCGCCAGTTGCCCAAATCTATGTGGTATCTCCGCCTCCCGCACTCCATAGGTTGTCATGTGAACCCCTGATTCAAGCTTATGACCCCCAATACTACTCACCAGAACTTTCTTACAAGACCCATGAGCCTTACTCTTATGCTCCCTGTCACTAAATCCCGAAGGGAGTTGAAAGACCAATCAAAAATCCTTAGCAGGAAGAGATGCTTAGAAAGGTCAGAAGTCTAGAACAATCATTCGGGGACATGCGTGGATTACGTGCAGTTGCCTACAGGTTTCAATATGCCTAAATTTTACTTATATAATGGGCATGGAGATCTGGTCGTGCATCTAAGGGGGGTTTTGCAGCAAAATGAGAGGAGTAGGGGGAAAAGATGAATTGCTAATGGTGTACTTTAGCTAGAGTTTAAGTGGGTCGGCACTGGAGTTGTATACTTGGCAGAATCACAATCGGTGGTACACTTGGGATTACCTAGCACAAGCGTTTACTTGCCACTTTCAATATAATCTCGAGATTGTCCTGGATCGTCTATCTTTGACAAAACTGGAGAAGAAACACAACGAGAGTTTCACGTAGTACGGTTTTCGGTGTAGGGAACAAGCAGCCAGAGTTGATCCTCCCATGAAGGAGAGTGACATGGTTGATTATTTTCTACAGGCTCTGCAACCTACCTATTTTGGAAATTTTGTTTCAGCAAATGGTATGTCTTTCAACGAAGTTGTCAAGATGGGAAGTATGGTCGAGGAAGGCCTCAAATCTAATAAAATTATGAGCTACTTTGCAATTAAGGCAACCACTCAGGTCATGCAAGGTGGAGCTTGGGGAGCATTCAGAAAGAAGAAGGAGGAGGAAGTAGCGACAGTGGAGTCGAGAACTTGGTTCAGGCCGCGAGCTCCATCTCATTATGCCCAACCTTGTCCTCACCACCAAACATACACGCACCCTCTATAAAACACTCCGCAACATTACTATCTACCATTGGAACCTCCCTTCTCAGTACATCACGCACAAGCGTATGCCCAACCTCCCACTCATGCAAAATGTCATGCGCCAGCCCCACAAAATACCTACCCAACTCCACAAAAATCTTTACCCACCTCCAAGAGCCTACCAATATCCCCTGAAACCCGCTTTCCGAGCAAATCCAGTCTTTAAAAATGAAAGGGTGCAGAAGATGAAGACTTTCACCCTGCTGGGAGAATCCTACACTAGCTTATTCCACAGGCTGCGACAACTGGATATGTCGAGATCAATTGAAGCACAATTGCTAAATCCTCCACAAAGAATCTAGATTATTCTGTCAGCTGTAAATACTATTCCGGTGCACCAGGGCATGACACCAAAAAGTGTTTGCATTTAAAGAACGCTATCCAGGAACTTATTGACTCCCACCTAATAGGGGTGCAGACTCCAGAGGTACCCAATATTAACAAAAACCAGTTGTCGGCCTATCAGGAGACCAACATGATTGAGATCGTTGAAAGAAGAGGAGAGTCAAAAAGGACCTTACCGATATTAATAATGATCAAGTCCGTTGAAGTTAAGCCAACTTAGAATGCAGGCATTGAGGAGTTGTTAATCGAGACAAACGGATGAAGCAACAAACCTGTCATAGTTCAAGGGAGCTCAGCAAGTACGATTGCGCCAAAGTCGGAATACGCAAAAATAACGGTATACGGGGCAACTAGAGAACCTGTCGTGGTTGTCGAAGGTGTTTGCATAGAGCCCATCATTGTAAAACCTGTAATCCAGCCACCAGTAATCAGTAACAAAGCCGTTCCTTGGAGATATGAGCAAACAGTAGTGATGTATTAAGGAAAAGAAGTTAGGGAAGAAGTGTATGAGGCCTTGCGTTTAACTCGATCAGGGAGGTACTTTGACCCGGAAGAATTAAGAAAGGGCAGAATCGCTAAAGGTAACCCGGAACCAGTGAAGAAATCTATGTCATAAGAAGAGGCAGAGGAATTATTGAAGAAATGAAAATGCAGGACTATTCCATCAAAGAGCAGTTGAGGAGGACACCAGCTATGATCTCCTTATTATCCTTACTAATCCATTCATATAAACACCGCCGGGTGCTCATGAAGATTTTGAATGAAAGCCAAGTCCCAGACATGATAACAGTGAATCATTTGGAAAAGATTACAAATAAGATATTCGAAGTAAACCGGGTCACGTTCTTTACGATGAATTGCCCGTGCAGGGCACTGAGCACAACCGAGCTCTTTTTCTGATTGTAAAAAATGAAGATTTTGTGGTCACCCGAGTTTTGGTCGATAACGGGTCTAGTGCAAATATTTGTGCACTCTCCACATTGACCAAGCGAAAGGTGGAGAATGAAATGGTCCACAAGAATAAAATTTGTGTTCGAGGTTTGAACGGTGGAGGCAAAGACATTTTAGGGGACATAATGATGGAAATGACAATTGGGCCCGTTGAGTTCGCCATGGAATTCCAAGTGCTGGACGTGGTAGTCTCTTATAACCTGTTGTTGGGTAAGCCCTGGATTCATGCATCCAAAGCAATGCCATCTAAGCTGCATTAGATGGTCAAATTTGAATGGGACAGGCAAGAGATAGTGGTGCACTGTTAAGACAATTAGTGCGTTTCAGGTGATGCCATTATACCTTTTATTGAATCTGAATACAATAAAGGGCCATGGGTATACCAAGTGTTTGATACTATGTCAGTTTAGAAAATCCCAGAAGGTGAGGTTGTCATGACCCTAAAAATAGCTACCGCGTCGGTCATGGTAGCTTCAGAAATGTTGAAGAATGGTTTTATGCCCGGTTAGGGATTGAGTGCTTCTCTACAAGGCATTATGCAACCAATATCACTCCCCAAAAATCTAGACATTTTTGGCATAGTGTTCAAGCCTATAGCTGCAGACACAAGGCAAGCCAGGAAAGTAAGGAAGAAGCTTAGGCTCTCCCAAAGCCCATCCCAAAGTTGTCCAAATCGTTCGTCAATCCCAGTACGAGCAATGGCCCCGTACTAGTGATTTCCAGCCCGCTGATTGACGGAGATGAGGATCTTAATAAGGGGTTAGAAAGGCTGTTCAATAAAGTGAATATGGCCGAGGCAGGAGAAGGGTCAAGCATGGCAGATGTGCAGTTTGTGGGAGCATGTGCAAAAGTCAATAACTGGGAAGCCACTCCTCTTCCCACTCAGAGGAAGTCGCTGTAGTCGGCTTTGATTTCCTTTTCAGTCTCGCTTGGATTAGCTTCTGAGTTGTAATTCAGTTGTTATTTCCGTCCGTTTAGATGTGTAAACTTTGTTATCTTTCATCCTAATGAAATGCTATTTCCCTTTCAGCAGTGTTCATAGTTTTATTTCTCTTTACTTCTCTTTCTTTTCTCTTTTGTACACCTATTTTTTTGCTGATTCAAGTGATCTGACATGCATATAGACTCCTCGGCCCAGTCTTCAAAACCGGTCTAGTTCAAAAATAATAATTCAGGAAATAGAACATGAAGATGCACCAGAATATGACGAGGAAAGAGCATGGGATGAGATTAGTAAAGAGTTCAACCAATTTGAGGAGAAACCCAAACCAAACCTGAATGATAGAGAGGCAGTGAATTTAGGAAGCCTGGATAATGTCAGAGAAACGAAAATAAGTGTCCATCTAGAGCCACAACTTAGGAAAGAAATAATTGAAGTACTGTTTGAATACAAAGATGTCTTTGCATCGTCATACGATGACATACCCTGATTGAGAACTGACTTGGTGGTTCACAAGTTACCCACTGACCCAGCTTGCTCTCCTGTCAAGCAAAAGTTCAGAAAGTAAAAAACTGATATAAGCGTGAAAATTAAAGAAGAAGTGACCAAGTAGTTTAAGGCAAAAGTCATCCGAGTCACACGATATCCCATCTGGTTAGCTAATGTTGTGCCCGTACCAAAGAAGTATGGTAAAACCAGTGTGTGTGTTGATTACCTTGACCTCAATAAAGCAAGTCAGAAGGACAACTTCCTCCTGCCGAACGTCCACATATTGATTGACAATTGTGCAAATCATGAAATCGGGTTGTTCATGGATTGTTACACAGGCTACTACAGATCTTAATGTACGAAGAAGATGCGAATAAAAGTGCATTTATCACACTGTAGGGGACATATTGTTATAGAGTCATGCCTTTTGGTTTGAAAAACGTCGAGGCGACATACATGAGGGCTATGACAACCATTTTTCACGATATGATACATATGGAAATTGAGGTCTATCTGGATTATGTGATAGTAAAGTCCAGAAAGCAATCTGATCATCTCCATGACCTCAGGAAATTCTTCAAAGGCTCCGCAAGTATGAACTCAAACTCTATCCGACAAAATATGCATTTGGGGTCCCCTAAGGGAAGTTTCTAGGGTTCATAGTTAGTCGCCGAAGTATCGAAATAGACCTGCAAAGATCAAAGCTATACAAGAGCTGCCGCCACCGAGGAATAAAACTGAAATGATGAGTTCAGTAGGAAGATTGAATTACATAAATCAGTTTATTGCTCAGCTCACAACCATTTGCGAGCCCATCTTTAAGCAATTTAAAAAGGATGTTGTGGTGAAATGGATGGGAGAGTGCCAGGAAGCTTTTGACAAGATAAAGGAGTATTTGTCGAACACACCGGTATTGGTCCCGCCAGAACAGGAAAGCACTTGATCTTATATTTGACAGTCCTGGAAAATTAATTTTGGTACGTGTTGCGACAGTACGATGTCACAGGGAGAAAGAACAAGCCATATACTACCTCAGCAAGAAATTTACAGCCTACGAGGTTAAGTATACTCATCTTGAAAAGACGTGATGCGCCTTGACATGGGTAGCCTAGAAGTTGAAGCATTACTTGTCCTCATACACCACTTATCTCATCTCACGTCAGGACCTATTGAAGTATATTTTCCATAAGCCCAGGCCCACATGAAGGCTCGCGAAATGGAAAATCTTTCTCACGGAGTATAACATTATCTACATGACCAGTACATACATCAAGGCACAGGAAATGGCTGAGAATCCGATATATGAAGAACATGAGCCTTTGAACACATACTTCATAGACGAGGAAGTGATGCATACTGATGAAATTGAACGGAATGAGTGATGGGGATTGAAATTGTTCTTTGAGGGGGC
The DNA here is from genome assembly GCA_034376525.1 of Nicotiana benthamiana. Lineage (NCBI taxonomy): Eukaryota > Viridiplantae > Streptophyta > Magnoliopsida > Solanales > Solanaceae > Nicotiana > Nicotiana benthamiana. The sequence goes on from CM067330.1 coordinate 98,097,727, forward strand.
TGCCAACATGAAATTCGTTGGAATAGGAGCAGTGCTCATTTCTGAAGAAGGGCATCATTACCTAGTCAGAGCTGAACTTTGCTTCTATTTTACCAAAAACATGGCAGAATATGAGGCATGCATTTTGGGTATGAGATTATCAGTAGGCATGATGGCCAGGAAGTCTTGGTCATAGGGTACTCAGACCTTCTAAAACACCAGATTCAAGAGGAGTGGGAAATAAGAGACATAAAGCTCATACCATACCAGCAATGCTTGCATGATCTCTGCCAACGATTCAGGTCAATAGAGTTGAGGCACATCCCTAGAATCCTTAATGATGTTGTTGACGCCTTGGCTACTCTGGCCTTAAAGCAATATACCGCGGACAAGACTTATGTTAACCCGATACATATCCAGGTCCGTGATCGACATGCTTTTTGCAACATGGTGGAAGAAGAGCTTGACAGCGAGCCTTGGTTGCACGACATCAAGGAATATATCAGGAGAGGTGTATACCCAGCAAAAGCCACGAGTTACCAGAAGAGAACAATCCATCGTCTGTCAAATGGGTTTTTCTTCAGTGGAGGAATATTATACAAAAGAACGCCAAATCTTGGTTTGATAAGATGCGCAGATGCTGGCCAGGCAACAACAATCATGAATGAGGTGCATGCTGGCGTTTCTGGGCCACACATGAGCGGACATGTTTTGGCAAAGAAGATTCTCCGGGCAAGATATTATTAACTCACCATATAGTGGGATTGTATCAGCTCTGTGCGCAAATATCACCAATGTCAGGTGCATGGAGACTTAATTCACTCTCTGCCGTCTGAATTGCATACGGTGTCTACACCATGGCCTTTCATTGCTTGGGGTATGGACGTCTTCGGGCCCATCAAACCGGCAGCCTCTAATGGGCACAAATTTATCCTGGTTGCTATTGATTATTTCACCAAATGGGTTGAAGCTAAAACTTTCAAGGCTGTAACCAAAAACGTTTTGGTCAACTTTGTACATGAAAATATCATTTGTCGGTTCGGAATCCCCATGTCTCTCATTATTTACAATGGGGAAAATCTCAAAAGTCACTTAATGAGAGAAGTATGTCAGCAGTTTAAGGTCACACATCAAAACTCTACCCCGTACCACCCCAAGGAAAATGGAGCAGTTGAGGCGGCCAATAAGAACATAAAGAAGATACTTCACAAAATGGTGGAAGGGTCCAGGCATTGTAATGAGTAGCTACCCTTTACATTGTTAGGCTATCGCACCACCGTACACACTTCACTAGGGGTAACTCCATACTTGTTGGCATATGGCACAGAGGCGGTAATCCCGTCTGAGATTTAAATCCACTCTATTCAAATCTTTGCTGAAGTAGGAATCAACGACAAAGAATAGGTCAAAGCTCGTTTGGAGCAATTGAGTTAGATTAACGAGAAACGATTGGCAGCGGTATGTCATATCCAGTTGTATCAATGAAGGATGGCAAGGGCATATAAAAAGAAAGTGCGTCCAAGAAAGTTTGAAGTAGGTCAATTGTGTGGAAATGGCCATCAATTCGGATACTATCAAAAGATATAATGTATGATTTTTCTTTTGGATCACTGTCTATGCTTGGCATTTGTTTGTTCTTGACAGGTTTTATAGATTGGAATGATGAAGGTATTTTATTCACCTATCTAAACACTTTACCCTTTGTTAATCACTTTGAGCTTTTGTTAGTTTTATTTTCATATCCCCTCTTATGGAATCCATAACGAAAGGCAGACACGCAATTATAAAAGGCGACGAACACACAATAAAGGCAAAAGCAAGAAAAGCAAAACAACAAGAGAAGACAAAAAGCAGCAAAACAAAAAAGAAAAGATAAAAGAAAGAAAGAAAAAAAGAAGATAAGAAGAAGAAGAAAAAAAGAGAAAAGAAAGAAAGGAAAAGAAAAACAAAAAAAAAAAGAAAAAAGAAGAAATAAAAGAGAAAAATGAGAAAGAAACAGCGAAAAGAGACGAGGAAAAGGAAAACAGACAATAATGAAAGTATGGAATCAGCAGGAACTATGTTTGACATTATTCCTTTTAAGGATACGTAGGAGCCTCACGGCTCGGTCATATTCAAATAAACACAAATGGACCAAGCAAGAAATTGGGGCAGAAAGTGTGTTAGTTTGGATTACGTAGGTTGTAAATTTCGAACCCATAAAAGCAATTTTTGAGCCTTTCACACCCTTTCCTTCTAGCCTTTTCCACAATCCTACATTAAAGTCCAAAGAAACACCTTTTGATCAATCTATAAGAAATGTCGGGGCAAGCAAGAAGAAACAAACCATACCTCAGGGCAGCACTCTAGTTCCCACAATAAATAATAAAATGAGAGAGTCTTATTGGTGAAAACCCTCGCGGGCACCATATGGAGACGAGAGTTGAGAGAAATAAATATGAGAGAGCCTCATTGGTGAAATCCCTCACAGGTACCGTGAGGCGAAGGAAAGGAAAGAAGAAACACTTAGAAAGGGGCTGTTAGTGGAAATCTGTGCATGAACACTGTAAGGTAAGAAAAGCTAGGGTTTGGTTGAAGGAATCTGGTTAGAAATGGTCAAAACAACAAAATCATGTCAATAGACGGTCGGTTATCGTGACAGACTGGGTCGACTAGGCCGAAGTGCATGTCACGATCATAAAAACCAGCTGTTCTTTCTCAGATAAGTTTTCCTTATCTTCTTTTTATCAAATAGTGAATCTGGAATTCTTTACCCTAAATACCATTCCGAGTCATTGCATTACATTTTACTTTTGTGTCTCTAAAGTCTTTTGTTTAAGCAAACAAGAGGAATTTCAAAGCCTATTATCAGCTCCTAAAGGGACAAGGTGCATGACACCCAAAAGCGTAACAAAGATAATGAGTGTGGAACAGCAAGGGGAAAGATTGACAAAAAACTGTAGTTGATGGAAGATACAAGAGTCATTAAAGTGAAGGACTACCATACAAAGATGGGCATGCAATGTAAAAACACAAAGGTTTTGGGGTCAGCCGAGCATAATACATCGATCGGGCATTCTCAAAAGTGACGCAAGGTTGGCACAACACAAAGATAGGAAAGGTCACAACATATTACAAGGCATAATACATCAGTCGTCGGGGAAATACACAAAGAATTCCGGCAAAGGATTAAGAGCAACACAAGGTGGGGACTGATGTAATGGCACAAAGATCAAGAGTTAAACAAGCATCATAAATAGAAAGGGTAATCTGAGGGAAGGGTGTAAGGATTTTAGCAAAGCCCCATAAATGTAACTCAAAGATGAGGAACAAAACAAAGCCACAAGGGTCACAGGGTCAGCAAAGCATAACACCCTAACTCAGTAGTCGTCGGATTAGGGTATAAGGCTTCAGGAAAAAAGAAGCAAACGAGCAACACAAAGATGGAAATGGTCATGGAGGTTGACCCACCAGGATATATCAACTCCTAAATCGTCAGAAAAGGGCATAAAGATATCTTGTAAAGGGTCGGAAGTGCAACTCAAAGGGGGAGAAATATAAGGACGCGAAGGGCAAGTGCAACCAAATATCATAAACAGATTAGATGATTTCAAGAAAGGGTGCAAGGATTTTGGCAAAGGTGCGGAAATGTAAAAAAAAAATAAAGAACAAAGTGAATCTACAATGTTTAGAGGGTTAGCATAATACATTTATCAATCGTCGAGGAAAGACATTAAGAATTCTAGCGAAGTGTTAGGAATGTAATACAATGATGGGGAGAAAAAGTAAACCGTAAAGCTTTGAGGGGTCAGTTGAGAAGTTCAAGCGACTGACCATCAACATGGACAATGGAACGCAACGTAAAACAACAGTGGGGAGGCCATTTCTAACAAGAATGCCGCAAGCTAACCACCTATTTTCAAACTAACTAGTTTCTCTAATTGACATAGGGACAGAAAATTCCACAAGAACCTGAAGGAGGCTGCCCACAGGAGAGGGCAAGCACATGGCAGGTATGATAAATACCTCAAGGCCCTGAGGCCCATCTGATAATGGGACCTAGTTCAAACTCAAAAGAGGCATAGTCCATCATAAGTATCCTCCCCAACAAAGAGCACAAGAGGATAAACTTTTACCAGCAAACCCCAATAAAAACAACTGCATGTTAAAAGAGGCATGAAAGTTGAGATGGAATGCAGTTTAAAGCTCAAACAGGTGCGGGTAACATGGACAAGCACCAACACCCTACCCAGCAAGAATCGCATAAACCCTCCTGGACAATCATTACTAAGAGTTGTCAAGGGCATGGTCAAACCCAAATACTTCCCCAGCAAGAGTCAACAAGAGGCGTCAGGGCCTGTCTGCATAATCAGATCTAATCATAGGAGTTGTTAGGACTCCATGGATAATAGGACGTAGCTCTAAATACTAACCCCCACCAAACACATTTTTTCATCTAATTAAGAGTTGTCAGGACCCTCCTGGATAATGGGAAGTCGTTTTATTCACTAGTCACTAGCAGATCCCCAGCAGATATAACTCATTGCGATGCATAGTGGGAAATAATACCTTTTGAGAAACATAACATAATATCAAAGTTGTCCCTAGTTAAGGATTGTCGGGGCCTCCTGAATAATAGGACTTAGCTTTAGAGATATTTGGTAAGGAGATTTGATTATCACTCACCGATCCGCCCAATATCAAACTAGGCAGAAAGGATTTCTTGTGTTTTGTTTGTTTTGTTGTGATCATGTACACATGCATCAGTCTCAGGAAATATTTTTCAAAATTTCAAGTTTTGATAGTCAGGCGCCCACCTGTAGAATAAGGGAATAATTTTCAAAATTTCATGTTTTGACAGCCAGGTGCCCACTTAGAGAACAAGGGAATATTTTTCAAAAATTCAAGTTTTAGTAATCAGGCGCCTACCTGTAGAATATGGGAATATTTTTCAAAGTTTCATGTTTTTGTAATCAAGCGCCCAACTTTAGAATAAGGGAATATTTTTCAAAAATTCAATTTTTCGTAATCAGGCGCCCACCTGTAGAACAAGGGAATATGATTCAAATATTCAAGAGTTGGTAATCAGGCGCCCACCTGTAGAATAAGGGAATATTTTTCAAAATATGAAGTTTTAAAAATTCAATTTTTCGTAATCAGGCGCCCACCTGTAGAACAAGGGAATATGATTCAAAAATTCAAAGAGTTGGTAATCAGGCGCCCACCTGTAGAATAAGGGAATATTTTTCAAAATATCAAGTTTTGGTAATCAGGCGCCCGCATATCAAGCAATGGAATATTTTTCAAAAATTCAAGTTTTGGTAATCATGCAGCCACCTGTAAACAAGGGAATGTTTTTCAGAATTTCAAATTTTTGGCAGTCAGCCACCCACCTGTACAACAAGGGAACATTTTTAAAAAAATTCATGTTCTGGCATTCAGGGGCCCACCTATAGAACAAAAGAATAATTTTCAAATTCTAAAGTTTGATAGCCAGGCGCCCACCTATAGAACAAGGGAATGTTTTTTTAAATTTCAAAGTTTCAAAAATAAGGTGCCCACCTGTAGAACATGGGAATATTTTTCAAAATTTCAAGTGTTGGCAGTCAGGCGCCCACCTGTAGAACAAGGGAATGTTTTCAAGCTTCACGTTTGGTAATCACGCGCCTACGTGTCAGAACAAGGGAATGATTTTCAAGTTGCAAAGTTTTGTAATCAGGCACCCACCTGCAAAACAAGGGAATACACGTTAAGTCCAACAATTCGGCAACAAACATAGAAGAAGAGAAGGCAAGAAGTCAACAACGCAACAATGAGTCTACATGAAGGAATGCCAGTCAACAAGGCGACAAGGAGTTCATAGGAAAAAATACAAGGCAACAAAGCAACAAGTATCAAGAGCAAGATTGAAGACATAGATAGGTTCTTTTGTAATTTGTAGTTCATATCTTAGTCTCGTTTCCATTTTATTTTTTACGAGGTGTAATAAGGAAATCAGCAAGCAGTAAAAAAAGTATCAGCAGTGAAATCACAGCTCATGGTAGTCCCAACTACCAAACACTCTAGAACTACAATGACCTGATTCCTTTATACCCAATGATATGTAGGCAACCTTTGATACAGAGTCCGGTCGAACAGTTTTCAAAATGCTTCTCATGGAATGCAAAGCAGGCAAAAATCTTCCAGTTGCTCATTTTTCTTTGCCCGGTAACCCTTCGTGTCTCCGAGCAAAGAGGGGCAACAGTGAGGACGTAATTTTTGCCTCGCTTGACATGTTCCTATAAAATTCATTAAATTAGAATTTTTTTTATTATTTTATTTTCTAGGAATTAATTGTGTGATTTTTTGATTATTTGCATTTTTTTATTATTTGAATTTTTAGGAATTCATTGAGAGACTTTGTGTTTATTTACGTGTTTCTTTTATTATTTGAACATTCAGGATTTATTTGTGTGATTTTGTGCGTGTTTGACTTTTAGAAGTTAATTGAATAATTTTTCATTTATTTGCAGGATTGCATGTTTTAATTAACATAATTCATAAAAAATAAAAATAAAAAATTAAATGGTTGCATTTAGGATCTAATTTTTACATGTTAATATTGAAAATTAGGAAAAACAACAAAAATTGGTTAAGAGTTTATCTACGACCCTTCCCAAAATCCGCCAAGTTAACACCATGCGCTCACCTCACACCACTCATCTTGAATCCATAACACTTAGTCCTCGAATCCTTCCCGTGTAGGTCAAGTTTAAAAAAAAAAATTGACCGAGAACCCTAGTTGTTCAAGCTTTGGGATATCCTTCATTTTGGGCTTTAATTGCCCTTAGTCTAGTATTTTCCAGTGAAAAACACATGATTAAGGGCGTTTTAACCCCAAAAATGCTAAGAAATTTGGCGGTGATTGAGCCTGAGTCAAAGTTCGAGGTATTCTGTTTTCACTTTTTATTTGCTTTTATTTATGATTCATATCTTCATTTAGATGTTTTGTTCCATTGGGATCTTTGTGATTAGTATAGGGTCTTGTTTCAAGTTTCTGATTTTTTTTAGATTTATTAGTAATTTGAATTGTCCAATTTTATTCCGTGTTCATCTGCTGCCTTGTATTTTTGAGTTTAGTTCATTTATTCTATGTAATTAGCTTCAGTTTTCTTTATTTATTAGATAAATTTTAGTTGAATGATACATTCAAGACTCTTTTGAGTTTATTTTTAATTTGTGTAGCTAGATTAATCAGTTTTAATTTTTGCTACAAATGGGAAGTTTCTAGATCATAACTAGTTAACCATAGTTTGTTTGACTAAAGTAAAAGGAAGCTGAAAATATAATTAGGTCGTTTAAGTAATTCTGGGAAAGGGTAAGGCGTAGTATGAGTAATTAAGCATGAAAAAACCTGTATTAACTAGAATGGAAACTCCTGGAAGCTTCTAGAATATGGGTCAAATCGAAATTTAGATCATTTGTTTGTTATAACTTGGATAGCAAACTAAGTATCTGAGGACTAGTTGCAAAAAATTGAAATACAAAAGGGACGAAGTTGAAATAAAGGTTGCCCTAATAGTTGACCTATATAGAGGCATTAGTCTTACCTTTCAAGGCAAGAAAACGATAGGCTTAAAATATATAAAACACATATAAAAAGAAAAATATACTGCTACAAGGAGTTTCCTCATAGTAAGATGGAAGAAATTAGATGATAAAACACTGAGAATACAAAGAGATTGGAAGCTATAAAATACATATATGGATTATAGAGGCTCGCGAATCAAGATCAAATGGCTACATTGCCGGGTTTCATGTAAATTCTGAAAAAAATCATAAATGAAAAATGACATTGTTCCATTAGGTTGCCTGGGATTTATGAATTTGCAAGTTACTTAAGCACAATTGGGTTCTTCTAATGCTGAGTGTGGTAAAAACTTTGTTTTTCAAAAGCATGGTTTGAAACTGTCCCATTCTCCATTCAATTTGAATTTTGTCCCGTTGGTTTCATGGTAATTTTCTTTGGCTTGAGTTTGGTCTACTGCCGTTGTTTTGGCTGCTATGTCTCATTGGTGATCTCACCTGCCTCTGACTTTTAATTTCCGGGTACAATCAAAATCTATGAGTATAATCGAGGTGTAGCATGAAGCAAGAATAGAAAACATGAAATAAATGAGATTATTTATGTATATTGGATTTTTCTATTTTAATTTGATGATCTGATTCGGATGGTTTGGCATATATTGTATTTGTATATCATTGTTAAAACCGTTACCTGAAACGCTGTAGCTTAGAGAGTATTTTCAAGTTCGAGTCTGCGTGAGTTAACGATTTAGCTGTATACGAGTTCAGTATTTGTGGGATTGGCGAGAGTTCTCTAATGACTTGATATCTGAGCGTTTGAATAACTTGTTTTCTTATCATGTATTAAATTGTAGTCTCAGTTGTGACATAGTCTACATTCGAAAGTCGCTACAGCTGCAATATGCATTGTTTGGTAAACTCAAAATGGTTCCAAATTGATTTAGGTGTGTAAGTGTAAGATCAAACACATGTGGTTATAGTTTGGTAATGTTTTAAGCGTACCCAAATTTATAGCCTACTCTAATTGATTAAAGTTTCATTTTAATTGCCATTGAAGTGATGCCTGACCATGAATTTTCAAACACTCGAATAAAGATCAAACTCATACTTACGACATTTATAGGCCATTAACAAATTTAGCATCACTAAAAGAACCAGTAGAATAAATATTTTGCTTGGACCTTCATCCCATTTGCATATGTTTTTCTAATAATCCTATTGACCAATGTGAAGATGTTGAACTAGAACAAATTCATTGCATGGCCCTCGCTTTATTTAATCTTGAATTGATCCTTAGATTCTGAGGCGTGCCATTTCGTAAATTCCATGGCCCTCGTAAGGTTGCAAACGTATAATTGCATTAGGGGCATCTTGAATAATCTTGTCTCCAAGTAAGGGTGCGCATTTGTGTGACCCAAATCCAAATCCCGACGAAGTTGAAATGTGTCAAAAACCACGGGTGCATTTATGTGACGTGGTTTAAGACATGTTTTAACGATGTTGTAATTCTCGTCAGAATAATATTAATAATAATAGCGGTTAAAGAATTAAAATAGACATATAGGTTCATAATTGTTTAAAATTAGATAATTTAAGGTAAATATAATAGTTGAGCGACCGTGCTAGAACTACGGAACTCCGGAGTGCCTAACACCTTCTCCCGGGTGAACAAAATTCCTTACCCAGATTTTTGTTTCGCGGACGGTTAAACAGAGTCATTCTTTCCTTGATTCGGGATTCTAAACGGTGACTTGGGACACCATTAATCTCCCAAGTGGAAAGCTATAAAGTTTTGTTAAATAAATGAAGCCCTTTTTGATTGTCCTTTAATTGGATAAACTCCCTTATCTACGTCATTCGCCGGGTTGTAGTAGCCAAAAAGGTGGTGTGAACCTAGTTCTTTGATACCGTGTTGTCATGATCCCATTCACTTATAGGTCGTGATGGTGCCCAAAGTTGCCATTAAGAAAGCCATGGTGAACTAGGCATATATTTATTCTTTCTAACATTTTTAAGATGGTTGATTTTTAATTATTCAACAACTGAGAGGTGAAATAATTTAATAGAATAAAGTGTAAACAACTATAAGAACAAGTGTAGTGGAAAAATACTCAAAATTTGCAAATGTTTACTAGTAAATTTCCAAGACCTGGTAAGACAAGTGTATGAGCAACTACAAGAATATACAAATCTCTATCTATTGTTTTAAATGAAGTAGACAGAAAGTAAATACAAAAGACAGACATCGGGTGCTGCAGTACAGTCTCAGAAGGCAGCTCACCACTAATCATGCAGTATCTGGAGTATGCATCGGGATGACTACTTACATATGCTCATGCAAGGTTAGTATAGAACTGTAGCGTGTGTGCATCAACAACATGTACCCAGTAAGTATCCAGTCTAACCTCGAAGAAGTAGTGACGAGGGGTCGACATTGAAACTTACTATGCGACAGCAAATTAAAATACAAAAATTCCAAATAAACACAAATTATGTAAATATTAATGGTAACTGAATAACAAGAAGTGAGTATATAATTCCTCAACTAAACGTAACTTCCACATCAAATTTTGTAATTAAATAATTATAAATTCTCAAGCCTTAACATAATATCAAGTTGACTTAAGCTACGAATATTATCACGCACGATTATGTCGGGGTCGTACGACCTGATTCCAATAATATACTATGTGCTCTGTCGATGGTCGAATAGCACAAACCACAGATGCATCTATTAACCTACCTACACGAACGACACACATCCATCAGAGTAGAGGAATTTACCTCGCTCACGAAAATACTTGCCACACGAGTGGACATAGATTTCTCAAAGTTATTGTATAAGTCTTCAATTCTTTTCAAAAATAAGAAGTCTAAATTGGAGACTCTAAATCTTGTTATCCTTAATCTCAACTCTATTTAAGACAACTAATATGCATAATAAACATAACAACGCAAACAAGCATGATGTAAACCTAAAACTACCCATACTTCACAGGAAATATAGTTACGTACGGACTCTAATCACCTAGTGCATACGTTGCTCCCCATACAAGTAATTCACAATAAAATACACCTAAGGGGATGAGTTCCCTTTAATAAGGTTAGGCAAGAGACATACCTCGTCTTAAAACTCACTTTCAGTGCTCAAATACACTTTAAATCCTTAACATGGTGCCAAACAACATGAAGCTAGCCAAATGGTATATAAATAAGTCAATATATATACAAAAAAATTCGTAATTCAACGTCACAACCCATAATTCGACTTGCCGTGATGGAACCAAACCTCACCTGCTAGTTAAGTCCAATAACAACAATTTCATTCATTTAATACATAAGTGACTCTAATACACTCCCTAACGACACGCACTACAAGTCATGAGCTTTTAAGAATAGAATTTACAAGCTGATATGAAGTAAATGCACTTCTGTTTGAAAAAGTACATCAACAAAGTTTTATAAATCAAAGATTTCTATGAACAAGAGGCAACTACAGCAAGAACACGAGTACATCTTCAATGATAGCTCCTGCCACACACAACAACATCGATATCCGAAATCTGCACAATGTGCATTAAGTGTAGTATGAGTACAGCCAAGCCCATGTACTCAATAAGTAACAAACGTAACCTTAGATTGAAAGTAGTTACGTGCTAGAACATAGGCCGAGTCCAACACAAATAATGAACAACAGTTCATAGTAATTTAACTCAAGTAAATAAAGAAGTAGCTTAGAGGTAAAATGCTCAGCCTTTTCATAGTTTTTTGAAAAGAGTTCCGCTTTTTAAGTCGTCACGACCCTAAAACCGGCGCGGTCGTGATAACGCCTATCATGAAACTAGGGCCAACCTACAAAACTCCCAAATCAAGCCATTATTCTTTAAAAGTAATTTTAATCCATTAATTAACAAGAAATATCATAATATAAGTCTAAACAACTAGTGCAGAATAAATACATAGGTCCAATATATGGGTGTCACAAGTCACAAGCAACAACAACTATGTCTCAATAGAATAAAGTCTAAAAAAGACTTGAAGACCATACTAAGTAAAGCTAGGGAAGATATGAAGGAGAAGGAGGGCTGCGAATGCCATGCAGCTACCTTGTCGACTAAGAAATCCTACTAAATGGACAATCAATGCTCTATATCGCGACCCACAACTCTTAGATCTGCACACAAGGTGCAGGGAGTATGTGAGTATGCCAACTAAGAAAGTAATACAAGTAAATGAAAGTTGAGTAGTAAGAAACACATAGGTTCACGTCATTACTCCACAATAAATACAGTACATTTCCCAAAATAGTAGAAAAAATCATTTGTCTCGTAAAACAAACTCAATTATAATTAAGGGTGTCTAATGGGCAAGGTTTAACCATAACTGGACTGGCCCAGACCGGTTAAAACCGGAACCGGTCCAGACCGGTACAAGGGGGCGGGTGGGGCAGGGTTAAAGGCGTAAGGGTTTGGTCCGTTCACCTATTTTAAACCGGTTACCCGGACCAGTAAAGCCCGATCAATAGAGATGTTGTAGAACCAATTAAACCATCTCGGATCGGACCGACCCAGATCGATTAACGGCTAATTTCTTTTATTTAATTGGCTTATTTGATTACCCTTGGCAACAGTCACCTGCCAAGTAGTCATTGCCCAACGACTGATTTGCACAATTAGCCCTTTTTAAAATAAAATTAACACTTTTTATAGCTAAAAATTTAACCCTTTATATAAATATAAATACACCCCCTCTTCTTCATTTCTTCGCTGATCTCTCATTTCTCATTGTGAATTCTGACTTCAAGTTAAATCATGCCCGGTACTTCTAGAGTGCGCTCATATGTTTGAGGTAGTAGACGAAAATGAAGAAGTTCTGAAAGTAATGTGAAAGAACCATGGTCGAGTCTTAAGTCTTTGTCCAACGTGTGGTACAGGCAGTTTCAGGAGACATATGAAGATTTGTCTTGAGCGTCCTACAGAAATTCACATTTAAGTTGATTTAAGACAATTTTTGTTATTTTAAAATTATTAGACGTATTTATGAAAAATATTTTAGTTTGTTAGATTAATTTGAAATATTATTTTGCATGAAAATTTAATTTTTGTCATTTTTCGTTAATTTACTTGTTAGATGAAAATTTGTAAGTTTGAATTTTGAAATAAATGTAATACTTGCAATTTATAAGTACAATTTTTTCCCACCTTCATTGTATTTTTTATATTTTTACTTCATATTAATATAACTTACAATTGTTATACAAACTAAAAAAATAAAAATAACACTAACCCGGCCCAGCCCTCCCCCTTATACCCATAACTCGTACGGTTCATTTTTTACCCGGATGAACCCAAACTCGTGAAACCCGGTAAGTCCAAAACCGTAACCGGCCTGGCCCACTCGTTAGACACCTTTATTTTAAGTAAAACCTTTCATTTTAAAACATCTTTCAATAATTTCAAATGAGTGATGAAAATAGTGAGTAAAACTAATAACGATAGAAACATAAACAGCCCCTCGGGAAAAACATGTTCCATAAACCGCCCTTCGGGAAACAATATCAATGGAACAAACCCTTCGGGCTACCTCTCAATCACTCGTAATCAGCCCTTCGGGAAACAACATGAAACAACTACAGCCCCTCGGGAAAAATCACATCACTCAAACTGGTTACCCGCGCTCACTAGGGTGTTCGAACTCACGAGGGGCTCCTACAACCCAAGCGCTATAACAAGCCATCTCGTGGCATAATTAGTCACGCCCTCGGCCTCACGTAACAACAAGCCACCTCGGGGCATAAATCAATCAGTCTCTTGGTATTACAATATCATAAATGAGTAGTAACTTGTTGCGGTATGAAACCCGATCCCATAATATCCTCACAACTTATGCCCTCGGCCTCACTCAGTCAGAAACCTCTTAAGCCACTCGGCCAGTAGTAAAAGAAGATCATCGGTCCAAAATATCATTTAAAGTATCCAAATGGATTAAATACGGGAGAGTTATAAAATCAATAAAATACAGCATGACTGATTAGAAATATTAAGTCAAAAAAGTAAGCAATAGTAGTAAAAAGCCCCTGAGAGTCCAAACAGTTGGCTAGAGGCGAAAAATTGGTATTCAACCTAAATTATAATAAAATTTTCCAAATAAAAGATATCTAATAGTTTTCAAACAATATTCTACTTAGTAGTCGTATGGAACGGACAAAATAACAACCCCCAAAGGTGCACCCCCCACGCTTGTCTTCTAGCATGTGCATCACCTCAAAATAGCACCACGAAGTTAAATTGTTGGTATGGGTTTCCATTTAGATAAGTTACTTGAGCTCAATAATTGTGATTATTGTAATTTTTAGTTATTTATGCATGCAATTAGTAGAAACTAGGGATGAAATTGAGGGAATTATGGCTCGGTAATTGGAGAGTTTGATTTGAAAATTTGTTAGACCATTTAATTTGGATGTTGATGACTTTGATATGGATAGACTCGTGAGTGAAAGGGGTTTGTAGTTTTGTGATTTTTGGTTGATTTTGAGATGCGGGCCCCAGGGTCGAGTTTTGGTGAATATTGGGATTTTGGCTCAAATTGATAATTTTTCATGTGGAATTGGTTCCTTGGCCTATATTTGATTGCATTTTATTATTTTTTATTAGATTTGAGACGTTTGGAGCTTAGTCTAGAAGAAAAGGTTTCGCAGAGTGGGGATTTGACCGGTTTGAGGTAAGTACTGATTGTAAATCTAGTCTTGAGAGTATGAAACCTTGGATTGCATATCGTTTAACTAGTTTGAGATGATGCACACGCTAGGCAACGGGCGCATGGGCGTGCGCCGTTGGGGATTCTTACTTGGTCCATCTGGCAACAACTATAGAGTTTTGTACTTAACTGAAACTATGTGATAATTATGTGATTTTGAAAGAGTTTCTGTAAATGGGGTAGAATCCCATGTTTGGACCTTGTGCTAGTGCTGTTTGGACCCTTATGGGCCATTTGTTATTATCCTCTCACTGTTTTAATTGAAAATCTATACTTAGTCATGCTATATTTACTAATTTCTTAACTCATTCTTTATTACCCCATTTTGATGCATAAAATATTATTTTGGCTGAACACCCTGTTTTATTATTTTGGGCACCCCAAGGCAAGTGCCTAGGGTCAGTATTTTATTAATAACATAAAAGAAAAGAAAATACAACAAATAGAAAAAGTACAAATAAGGGGTACAATAGCACCGGTACTGTTACACATATAACTCAACCGGGCTAACCTTATTGTACGAATACTATTGAGGCATAAATAACCTCTCTAGCAAGCATGCAAAAAGAAAGAACTATCAAGAACTAGGTACTCTATGATCATCACAGAGTTTATAACATACTCTGTGATGATATTACATAGAACTATGCTGATGTGATGGTAAGATAAAAATATGAACAAACCACCATGGTTCTCTCTTTTCTCTACACTTGTGTAAGCTTCAATTTGTAGAATCTTGACTTCGTCCACAACTCTTTTCAAAAAGTATTCAAAAACCATACTTTTTTTTTCGAACGATTGGACTTTGTAGATGTAGTTTGAATGACTTGTTTTTGTTTTGCACTTCTCATTGGGAGTATCCTTATGTTTGCATCTTAATTTACTCTCCCGTCCCAACTCGTATCCCTTGTGCGCGACTTCTTGCTTTTTTCGCTATGCATAGGTGATAGATCACCTTTTCTTGCCACTTCCTCCCTACATTGTTGTAACATTTCATCCTCTTCTCCTTGTTCAAAATATTCTCTTCCCATTTTCACAGGTTGTGCGCTATTTTTGGCATTATCATGTGCCACCAAGGCAGCCTCTCCATGTAAAGTTGCCACCACTGTTTGTTGTCCGATGCTCTTGTTTGCAGGACCTGTGCTAAATGAGGTAGGATCCAAAGTGAACAGTATTGCCTTTGTAGCATGCTGTTGCTTTGAATCTTCTGAATGTATTGCTAAAGTATTAGAAGTATAGTGACCACTTGAGCGATGGTGCTATTGCACATTATTTCCTATAGCATGTTGAATCACGTCTGCTGCTTCTTGCGTTTCAGAAATCATGGATTTGGAATTTGTTGTTTATCTAATGTAGTAATAGCCTGAGTAGCTTGATAGACTTATGACTCACTGAGGATGAGGGCATGTTTCTGGTGAGGATATTATTGGGTCGTCAGCGTGCCACAATATGTTGTTACTGATTCATGATTTATGTGAGGTCGAGTGCCCGATTGATTTATGCCCCGAGGTTGCTTGATATAGAACTTTATCTGTAGGAGCCCCTATAGAGTCTGCACAACCCTAGTGAGCGCGAGTACCCAGTATGAGTGATATGAGATATGCCTGAGGGGCTGCATACGAGTGACTGTGAGGTTGTCTTGAGGGGCTGTATATGAGTGATGTCATGCCTGAGGGGCTGTTTACAAGTGATATTTTTCCCGAGCTATTGTTTAAAATTTTCATCATTTTTACTCTCTTTTGACTTGAGCCTCTATTGAAAAAATTGAGAAATATCTTCAAATAAGTATTACTAAAAACTGGAATTTATACGAGATGATTTGACTCGCGTACTAATTTGAAAGCATATTGTAAATTACTGAGATTTAATGATGTGGACTTTACTTGTTCTGCTACTCTATCTTTATTTCCTTTTTTTACTTACTGACTTGGCAGTCACATTAGTCCATGCACCTTGTGTACAAACTCGGGGTTGCTAGACGTTCTAGAGAGTGTAGATTTTCATCAGTCGGTGAACTGTGGATTTAGCAAAGTAGCTACATGGCAATCGCAGCTCTGCTCTTCTTCCTCCTATTTTGTTCTAGATGTTATTAGTTATTTTCAAGACTTTATTTGTCTTAGTTTTTATCGGACAGTTCTTAGTAGATGCTCATGACTAGTGACATCCCGAGTCGGGCTTTTCTTTCTACACTTTGTTTTTTTTAAAATTTATCTTGTGAAGTTTTACTAATTAAATAGCTCGAAGTAACTTTTAAATTAAAATATCGGGGCTTTTTGGTAAAATAGTTGGCTTGCCTAGTTCCTCGATAAACGCCATCATGATATGCTAGATTTGGGTCGTGACAAGTGTTAACTGCTCTTGTTCAACATTAAGGGTCGTTTGGTCTGATGTATTGGAAACAATACATGCATTAACTTGGGTATTATTATTATCTTGTTTAATAGTATTTTTTCAAGCTATGTATATGTAATAGTATAATACTATTAGTATTACATCCTATTCAGTACTATTTGTATGCATAGCAATTTATTGCATTGGCAATATCATAGTTTTTAATTCATTGATAAGTATATATAAAGAAAAAACTATCATTTAAAAACCTTTAATATATCTCACCAAAAATCAATAAGAAATAATTTAAGTATAAATAATCTAAATATTAGTAGTCCCAGCATTACTAATACCCCATATCAAGTATTACGTTTCTGCACCCTACCAAACAACTCCTAATGGAACAATCAAAAATGAAACAAGCATGTACTGTGTTTGTTTTTACTTGTGGAGAATAAGACCACTCATATGTCACTTTTGTTTTAATCTTATGTATTGATCCTTTCGTAGATATATCGTACATTACTCTTGGATATATCTTGTCACTAAAAGTGTACCTGCAAAATTCAAATAACCTTGCAAGAATTAAGGGCAAAGCACAAACAAAATTCTTAATAAATATATATAAGTTAAGCATAGCGTTTCATCCTCACACGGATGGGCAGTCCGAGCGAACTATTAAATTTCCAGAGGATATGCTTCGAACTTGTGTCATTGAGTTTGGAGGCTCATGGGATAAGTTTTTTCCTTTAGCGGGAGTTTTCCTATAAAAACAACTACAGGTACAGTATTCAGATGACTTCTAACGAGGCTTTATATGGTTGGCAGTGTCGGTCTCCTATCGGATGGTTTGAGCCGAGAGAGGCTTGGTTGTTGGGTACAGATCTGGTTCGGCTGCATTGGACAAGGTCATAATTATTCAGGATAGGCTTCGTACAGCTCAGTCCAGGAAAAAGAGCTATGGCGACTGCAAGGTTTGCGATTTGTCTTTCATGGTCGGTGAGCGGGTATTGCTTCGAGTGTCACCTATGAAAGGCGTGATGATATTTGGGAAAAATGAGAAACTTAGCCTTAGGTTCATTTGCCCATTTGAGATTCTTGATCGCGTGGAGAGGTGTCTTACAGCCTTGCATTTCCACCTAGATTATCGATCGTGCATCCAATGTTTCACAGTCCATGCTTCAAAATATCACGACGATCCATCCCACATAATAGATTTGAGTACTATTCACTTGGACAAGGACTTGTCTTATGAGGAGGAGCTGGTAGCTATTCTAGACCGGCAGGTTTGTCAATTGAGGTCGAAGAGGTTTCCTTCTGGTTTTGTTAAGTGGAGAGGTTAGCCTGTCGAGGCATCAACTTGAGAGACCAAGTCTGATATCCAGAGACGTTATCCCCATCTTTTCCCTGTTTCAGGCACTTCATTCTTATGTTCGTTTGAGGACAAATGGTTGTTTTAGAGGTGGAGAACCTTATGATCCCTTTGGATTTCTAGGCCATAAAAAACTTTTTCTTTGTCATCTCGATTTGCGTGTGTAGTCCGAGCGTGTAGCTGGAAAGCTAATATGTGAAAAATTATGGAAAATGATGAATTTTGAATTTAAAATAAATTAAGTTGACATTGGTCAACATTTTGGGTACACAAACCCAGACTCGTGATTTGACTATCCCATAAGGTGCGTAGGAAAATACGAGACTTGGGCGTATGCCCGAAATCGAATTCTGAGGTCCCAAGCCCGAGAAATGAATGCTTAAAGAAATTATTTTGTTAAATGATTTATGTGTTTTGAAAATGAAATGTGCTTAAATATTGATGGTATCAGGCCTGAATTTTGGTCCCGGTGCGTGGTACATGTCTTATATTTGATTTAAGATAAGATTGTGAAATTTTGTAAGGAACAAACTTGAAACGATGTGAATCAGATTGTATTCGAGAAAAATGGAAAATTTGAAGTCCTTAAGAAATTTCATGATTTCGATGCTAAATTCATAGTTGTTGATGTTATTGTACTAATTTGAATGCACGAGCGAGTCAATATGATGCTTTTAGATTGGTTTACATATTTTGTTTTGAGAAGCTCGAGTGAGTTTTGGATGGGTCACGGGGTGAATTTTGGACTTGGAAAATTGCAGGTTTTTAACTGGTGTGATTAGGCCTTGTGGTTCGCATTTACGAAGCTTTGCTCGCAAATGCGAATGTCTAGTCACAAATGTGAACACCATAGGCCAGCCCTTATCTCGAATTTGCGAGATACGCTGAAGCCGCAAATGCAATCTATGTATCGCAAATGTGAAGTCGCAAATGCAACATCTTGTTCGCTAATGCAAAAGTCAAAAATTTCAAATGGTCGATATTGTGACATTAGAGACTTGAAAAATTACACTTAGACAAATTTTTAACCCATTTTTCTATCTTCTCAAAACATAGACATTCTAGGGAAATTTCTCAAAGACAACTCTTCTTCAAAATCGATTGTAAGTTAATTTTCACTCGTTTTCATCAATCATTAACATCTTTTCACATGATTTCAACTCAAAATAAATGATTTTCATGGGGGAAATTGGGTGTTTTGGGTAGAACCTAGGTTTCTAAAAAATTGGGAATTTTGACCTCGATTTGAAGTCCGATTTAAAAACAATTTATATATTTGGGTTTGTGGGGAAATGCACAATGATGTTATGGTTCGAACCTCAGGTTTTGACCATGTGGGCCCGGGGGCAATTTTTGACTTTTGGGTAAAACCTTAAAAAACTCATTTTCATGCATTGGAGTTGATTTATTTAGCTTTTATTGATGTAACTGACTAACTAATGGCTAGATACGAGAGAGTTAGTGGTGGAATCAAGGGGTAAAGCAGTAGTTGAGACGTTTATTGTCCTCGTGGCATCAAGGTAAGTGTTTGGTCTAACCTTAGCTTGAGGGATTAGGAGTTGTATCCTATTTGTTACATGTTACCTAATGAGTACGACATATAAACACAGTGATGAGTATTTATACATTGGTGTCAAGTATGACTATTAGGCTTAAATTAAAATTGTTGTGTCCTTAAATAATACTACAGATGCTTAAGTTGATGATCTCTTTATTGCGCAAGGATTATGATTATTCTCGTGGAAATTACGTATGATTGAGTATTGGTGTTAGTTGAGGTAGAAGAATGTTGGGACATGTTTTGTTATAGGTTTTTCTCCCTTGCAGAGATGTATTTACTTATATTACCGATTCCCTTGTCGAGATAGCGTTGTTTCTTTAATTAATCCCTTGTCAGGACTCTATTTTTGAATTGGTATTGAACTGTATAAATGTATCGGGTCGCATGCCACAATAATTATATAAATTGATCGGGTTGCACGCGGAACAATGACATAAATAGACCGGGTTGCACGTTGCAACAATGATACAGTTGGATCGGGTTGCACACCACAACAGTAAAAAATAATAGGGATCGGGTTGCACACCGCAATAGTATTATTATTTTTTTCTATTTATCTTCAATTGTTCGCATGTATTTTTCTTAAATTACTACTGGTATTGACGTTCCCTCGTAAAATGTACCCCCTATCATCTCTATGTGTTTAACGTTGTTTTATTTTTCGCTATATATTATATAACTGTGCATGCTTATTTGCTAGTCTGGTCCTAGCCTCTTCATTACATCGCCGGGATTAGGCCTGGCACATACGAGTACATGGGGTCGGTTGTGCTAAAATTACACTCTGCACTATATGTAGATCCTGGAGCGGCAACTTTTTAGCAGTAGCATTGGGTTGCTGCCTTTTATTGCAACTAGAGATCCTGAGGTAGTGAATTGCCACAAAATGAATTGATAGTGGGAGTTTTTATGATTCTCGCAAATAAACCGCAATAACGATATAAATAGATCGGGGTTGCACACCACAATAATGATATAAAATCGGGTTGCACGCCCCAACAATGATATAAATGGATCGTGTTGCACGCTGCAATAGTGATATAAATGGATCGGATCGCACACCGCAACAGTGACCTAAATTGATCGGGTAGCATGCCACAACAATGATACAGGTGGATCGGGTTGCATGCCGTAACAGTGACAAATGATAGTGATCGGGTTGAGCGCCGTAACAATGTTATTATATATCTACTATATATCTTAAATTGTTCTCATGTATTTCTCTTAAATTACTGTTGGTATTGATATTCCTCCGCAACATGTACCCCCTTCCATTTTTATTTGTTTATCCGTGTTTTATTTTTCGCTATATATTATATAGCTGCACATGTTTTTTTGGTAGGCTGGTCCTAGCCTTGTCATTATATCGTGGGATTAGGCCAGGCACTTATCGGTACATGGGATAGGTTGTGCTGACATTACAATCTACACTATGTGCAGATCCCCGGAGCGTCAACTTTTGGATAGTAGCCTTGGGTGGCTTCCCTTAGTCCAGCTAGATATCCCGAATAGTGGAAGTCTTTATGATTCCCGCAAATAATATGTCACAATTTTACATATATTTTTGTAGTGAATTAAGATAAGTAGAAACTACTATTTCCATCAAAATACTCTTCAAACAATAAATATATCATTAGCATTAAAAGTGTAGAAGATAAAAACATGCAAACATCGATGACCAAATAAGTACTCCCTCCGGTTCACAATAAGTGTCAAATTTATTTTTTCATTTGCTTTAAAATAAGTGTCCAGTTATGTTATTAAGAAAAAATTCAATTTATTTTAAGAGAATAAGCCCTATGTACATATCCCTAAAAAAATTTTTTACTACTCACATAATTTAATTAGGGGTAGTTTAGTCATAGTGTGTATTTTTGTGAAGAAATTAGTATTTTCTTAATGGGCGTGCTAAAAGTAGATTGGACACTTATTGTAAACGGGAGGGAGTATTTACAACAATTGTCCACCACACAACAAATACACACAACTTATCTAAATATAAACCTAAAAAAAAAACGTTGGTTTTACCTCTATAAATAGTTCACGACATGTGAGGCGTGCTAAGTTAGTAAACTACCTCCACCTAATAATGACACTGTGTAATCCTATTAATAAGCGGTAACCTTGTGTTTGTGATCCAATTATCTAATAAGATCCGAAAACCTTGAGGGAAGAAAGCATGGACATTACTTTGGCTCACTGAAGAAATAAATAAGGTTATCCAATATTAACACCATGCAACTACAATGGAAATTTCAAGATCCTGCTGTATTAAAAAATAACGTAATTCTTTTTTAATATATAATTCCAAAGTAAAATATGTTATTTCACAAGATACAGTTTAAAAAGTTTATTAACACAAGAAAGTGAATGAATAAAATGTTATCTGAATTTTTAGTGTGACTCTACGTGACGTAATTTTATACATACACACATATAATTTTTTATTACTTCTTAAAACATAGATTATCATTTTAATGAACTTAATTATATTAACGCACAACAAATAGATCTTTTTAGTCGATCTTTAAAAAATCATATAATATGATATATAACAATGAAAAATTAGAAAGAAGCAAAAAGATTTATTAGAAGCTTTTTAGTTTAACGCTCCGGAAAAAGCGGTAAAATTATCTTTTGTGTTCGAGAGATTGCTCTAAAATAGTACTCTAGATATTCGTTTAGGCAATTTTAGTTCTTTAACATCGCAAAATTCGCCACTTCGTGATGACGCCTATCGTGAAACAAGGGTCCCCAACAATACCAGCATAAAGCCTGAACATGATATCTGGCATGATTTACAGCTCAATTTTTTATCACATGATGAAAGCATGGATATCAACAAGATAGAGTTAATAAACCAATCACATATGGAATCACCCATTTTACAATTATTGCAGTGCACGTTCACATGCCCGTCACTTGGCATGTGCTCACCTTAATACCAATCACATAACACATAATTTAGGGTTTCAACCCTCAGAACCAAGTTTGGAAGTGTTGCTTACCTCAAGACTATAAAATCCTATTCCACAAAGAAGCAAGAAGATTTATTTTAAACTTGTTAGTTGAACGTTCCAGAGAAAAAGGTAAAATTATCCTCTGTGTTTGAGAGTTGGTCTAAACTAGTTCTTTAAATATTCATTTAGGCAATTTTAGTTTTTAAATTCCCAAAACTTGGCATGTTGTGGTTCCTATTTCGAAAATAGGCCAACCTTAACTTAACAACCCAAAGTTTAACATTTAAAGAAAACTGCTTGAAACTGAAGAAAACCCAATATATGGTGCAATCTAGCCCAAAACCGAGGTGTCACTGAGTACATGAGCTTCTAGATCAAAATACAGTCCACTACATTGTCTAGAGAAATAAACTAAAATATGACAAAATATAAAGAAGGAGAGTCAAGGCCCGGCGAACACCATACAGCTACCTCGATAGTCTCCAAACTCTAGAACCTCAATCAGCAACCACTGTGGCGACCGATATCGCCTGGCTCTGCACACGAGGTGCAGAGAGTAACATGAGTACACCAACTCAGTAATTAACAAGTCCAACCTATGTACTGAAAGGTAGTGACGAACTCAACCTGAACACTTATAATAGACATAAACGTGCCGAAATGTAGGCATGTTTTCAAGCCAAATATACATCTAAAAGCAGTAAAGAAAATACAGATCTGAATAGTGTAAGGTATACAACTCAACTATTTCTACATGTCAATGCACAGACGGTACGAAATGCACCATGTGCTCCCACACTCTAGTACTCAATCATTCGATACTGTATATGGCCATCTTGACCACGAAAATCAATCATAAAACATATACAACACTAACAGTAAGTAACGCAGTATCGAAGAAAAAGGGCAATTCAACCTTCTGGAGAAATCCATCTACAAGTATCAGTTCTTCAGACAAATCCATGTCCAGGGAAATTCTTCCCTCAGTAATATCATCCGCACTCAGCAGGGGTGTGATACAAACTCCGGAGGGGCTCTTACATCCCAAGCGCTATTATGATCATCAATAAAACCACTGCGGCGTAAATCCCGAATCCATAACGATCTCGGCCTCACTCAGCCATCAATCTCTCCAGCCTCACCCACAGACTCACAATATCATGAAAACAAGCACGGAACAATGATATGATGAATCGATAACTAACTAAGACTGAGATATGATATAATAGTGCATGAACATGACTGAGTACAGAATATTAATAAAAATAATGAGATGATAGCAACAAACAACCACTAATGGTCCCAAAAAATACCAACATAAAGCCTAAACATGATATCTAGCATGATTTATAGCTCAATTATTTTATCACATGATGAAAGTATGCATACCAAAAGGATTGAGTCACTAAACGATGCCATGGAATCACTTATGTTACAATTATTACAGTGCACGCTCGCACGCCCCTCACTTGGCATGGCATCACCTCAATACCAATCACATAACACATAATTTGGGTTTTCAAACCCTCAGAACCATGTTTGGAAGTGTTACTTACCTCACGGCTAGTAAAATCCTACTCCTCAATGCCTTTTCCTCTCAAATCGGCCTCCAAACATTTCGAATCTAGCCATAAGCAATATAATACGATCAATTTAGTCTAAAGTGATCAATTCCACAAGGAAAATACCAAGTTATTGCAAAAAATGAAATTTTTTTTTCCAAACTTGGCCCCAGGATCCATGTCTCCAAATCCGACAAAAGTCATAAAAACAGAAAGCCCAATAACTCACGAGTTTAACCATACCAAATTTACTCAAATCTGACAACAAAATCCCATTCGAAACCTCAAAATTCAATCTCAAATATTCCACTTTTCCCCCAATTTTTCAGCTCAAAACACAAATTAGATGATAAACTCAATGATATAATTATGGGATTTGAAAGAAACCAAGTAACAAATACTTACCCCAATCAACTCCGCGAAAATCCCTTCAAGTATTGCTCAAATCCGTAATCTCTAGCTCAAAATATGAAAAATACTCTCAAAACCTTGATTTTAAATTTAACATTGCCCGCCCAGATTTCCTCCTTTACGAACGTGACCGTCATCTCGCGTTCGTGTAGACCAACTTGACAGCATCTCCATTTTACTCTTTACAAATGCGACAACTGCTTTGTGAACGCGAAGCATGACAATATCAGCCCTTCCCAATCGCGACCATCACCTCGCGAAACATAGAACCAAAGGTTGGGGGACCGCAACTACCTTTCCTCTCTTTGAAAAATCGACCCTACTCTCACGTTACTAATGCACACGCATACCACACCTTCGCGTTCGCGTCTTGCCCTTCGCAAATGCATAGAACAAATCCTCATCATCTCAAAAACACACTTCGCGAATGTGAGCCTCTCGTGAACACGTAAGAGGAAATAAGACAAATGCAATAGTAGATATCAGTAATCTCACCAAGGCATAAAATGATCCATTAACTACCCGAAACTCACCCGAGACCCTCGGTATATTAACCAAACATACCAACGCATCCCATAATATAGTATGAAGTTATACAAAACTTTTAATCAATAAAAACAACATCAATACACCAAATTACACCTGGATTCATGCCTAAAGAACTTCTAAAATTTTTAATTCCACAAACGATACCGAAACCTACCAAACTACGTCCTAATGACCTAAACTTTTTCACACAAGTCCGAAATAACACCGCGGACCTACTCCAACTTCCAGATATCCAATCCGACCCCGATATTAAAATTTCCACTGCTGGCCAAAGTCGCCCAAATTCTAACTTTCGCCTATTCAAGCCTAATTGTATTGCGGGCATTCAAATCACATTCCGGATGCGCTCCAAAGTCCAAAATCACCAAAGGGAGCTAACAAAACCATCAAAATTTAATTCTGATGTCCTCTACATATAAGTGAACATCTAGTCATTTTTTCAACTTAAGCCTTCAATTAAGATATTGTATGTCTCAATTCTCTATGAAACCACTTTGGAACTGAACAAACTAACCTGGTATATCATAATATAGTTGTATAACACAAAAGAAGCAGGAAATTGGGGAACGGTGATATAACTCTCGAAACGACTGCATAGGTCCTTACTTCTAGCCTCTATTATAATATTTATTACACATAGAGGCAGTTATCTTTGACGAATTTGCTCATTAAAAGTATGTTAGACTATAAACTGAAGAAAGCTATTGGGGAAGGCTTCTCTTGATTCATTTTTTTCAATTTGTAAATAAGGAAAAATTCTTAATAACAATATCAACCAAGGGGATAATTGAGAATTCGGAGAAGATATAATGCATTGATTTATTTTCCATTTAACGTAATCGAGGGTCTAAAGAAGCAAATTTGGTCTTAAATGGCTTTAATGAAATTTTTCGTATGGTAAAAATTGAATGAAATTATGAAGAAGTTTGTCAGGGTGGGTTCTTCAGTTTAAAACGTCTCGCGTTATTCTCAATTTAATTCTGTCAAAGATAACGTTACAAATTGCTTTGACCAAAAAACGTAGATCTTATTTTAACTATGTAAAGTTATACAAATGAGGATTAATATTAGTTAATAATAACATCAAAAATTGAAATTCTCGGTAGTGTGATAATTAACACGTAGATCTTTTCTAAAAGCAGTGATAGTACACAATGAAGAATATATAAGAACACAAGCAGAACTAAAATAACAAATAGTGATGAATAGCAATAAATGACATTTATGCAAATAGAACGAATGACACATCCGAGAAAGGATGAAATCAACGTATGTTTTTTCTGACAATGATAAATGATGGATAAATCTTTGAATATCCGAGTTATTCTCAAATCTAGCGAAAAAAGTGTGAACAAGAATCCTAGTGAAAAGGTTATTTTTGTTGGCTTGTAATAAGACTAGATTCTCTTTTTAACTTCAAAATATATTTTACAACTTAATACCTCATATCCCCTATCTTCGTATCTCTTTCTTTTTATAGGGAACATGTTAGGGAAAATCTTAATAGTACAAGGTGAATATTCTCTTTAATGTCCTATCTTGAAACTAGTTGTTACAACTATGTTAAGGATATTAGACCTCGACCTTGATATTTGATTCCTCGACTTCAGTCTCTGTTGACTCTTCGACCATGACCTTTGTATTTAAATAGATCACTTCGACACATGGCTTCCTCGGAATGGTTTACTATTGCCATTTAGGCTTAAAAGATTCTAGAAATAGATTTTGACCCAAACAGTTAGTCCCTCCACTTATTGAGTCCCGCTTCACCGGCGGGTTCGATGAGTGGATCATATCATTGACTACATGGATCGTGGTTGTTGTGGCAAGCAGGAAACGTGGCCTTTTGTGGGCTGCACATTTCAAATGCTTCGAATTTCCTAGGTGATTCAGTGGAGTTTTCTTTTCCACGGGTTGGGATGACTATATGATGTCATCCAACATTATGATGCGTATTCCTGATGAGTCGCTCCATTTTGCGTGTGACCTTTGATTAGACTTGCTGTTTTGGTTCCAGTTCCAATCATGATGAACCCTTTTTGGTCTTGGTTCCATGATTTCTATATGTGTAGATCCTTTAACATGATTTTGTAGTTTTAAACCCTCTAATATTTCAAAGCACCATACCTTTCTCTTGCTCTCTTCTTCTATGATTTTTTTCTCTGATTCATTGACTTGTGTTTTTCATCATTCCCTCATGTTTGTTACACTCCTCCACTACGTAAAGCCATGTCTATCATGTCTACTGATGTTGGTAAGGGGAGTTGTGTTGCTCCATTGGTAGTGGTGTTCCCCTCCCACGGGGAGAGTGTTCCCGCCACCATTGAGGATGAAACCTTCCGATCGGTGGAGGAAATAATCCCAAGCACCCCTGACTCCAAATGCGATTTCACCAAATCACTATAAGACGTGCTTGGAGCTTTACGATTAGTGATGGTGGTGAAGGAGTTAGCGGAGCTCGAGGAAAAATTCAGCCTTCCCAATCATATATAGTTGATCTCAGCCGAAAGGGACATTATACAGGTCCACCGTCTTGGGTATTCCGTCCTCTACGCCAACCCCTTCCATATAAACTATTTTTTCCCTATCCTTCCACTGGTGGAGGAGTTCTGTGTCCACTATGGCATTTGTCCTGTTCAGCTCATGCTGTAAGTTTATAAAATTATAAAGATGCTCACCAATTTTGCTGAGATGGCTAGGGTCAAATTGACACTACGACCCATAATACATTTATTCGCTCCTAGTTTTTACCAAGGAACAATGTTGAATGCTCACTGCCGAGGGGGCAAAAGCTTGGTTGTAAAGATGGACGAAAAGGCCGATCGTCAATTCTGGTTTAACTTATATTTTGTCATAATCGAGGGTTATGGCAAACATCAAGGGCTTTCCCGAGTCTTGGAATTAAACTTATAATGTGACGACCCAGATTTTCCACCCTCGGGAGTCGTGATGGCGCCTACTAATGGGAGCTAGGCAAGCAAAATTCAATTACTTTTCCTCAACCACATAATCCTTTATAATAATTACCAACAATAAGATAAAAGCAACTGATTGAACTAATTAAGTGGAAGACTTAATATTAATGTAAACTTAATAACAACGCAGAAGTTCAACATAGTCTCTACCCAAAACCTATTGTCACATAACTAACGAACTACTAGGAGTGCTAAATACAATCGTCGGAAAGAAAATATAACTATTTGTTTCGAATACGAAGAGATAACTGACTAAAATAACGATGGAGGAGATTTCGGGCCTGCGAACGCCTGAAAGGCTACCTCGGGGTCTTACTGGACTAAAGGATGAGTCCCAATCTAATACTGCTGCTCAAATGCTACTTTGGCAACTGGAGTTGTGCAAAATAACACAAAGTGTAGCATCAGCACAACCAACCCCATATACTGATAAGTGTCTGGCCTAACCCCGGCGAGAGGGTGACGAGGATAGCACAAGACTCCATAAAAAACTATGCAGATATATATATATATATGCAAACATTTAGAGAAACAACTAAAATATACATCTAAACTAGTGAAGGGAACATGCTATAGAGGCAACATATAAAAACAAAATATCAAAGATAACAAGATAAATATCTACAGTTAAGCTTCTAGCACAGAATAAGGAAATAAGACATCTTTCATACTCAGCTCAACTTGTTGCAGGCATCCAACCCGATCCCATTTCTCATATCTCGTGGTAGGGGTGCCACCCGCTCCTATTTCATAATATCTTGTGGTAGGCGTACCACCCGCTCTGATTTCAATGTTTTGTGGTAGGGGTACCACCTTATCACATTTCAATATCTTGTGGTAGGCGTACCAGCCGCTCCCATGTCAATTAATATCTCGTGATAGGCGTACCATCCGATCCCATTTCCATATTCTGTGGTAGGCATACAACCCGATCCCGTTTCAATATCTTGTGGTATGCGTACCACCCGCTCCCATTTTAATATCATGTGGTTGGTATACCGCCTGATTCCATTTATTCCAACACAATTTACAATATAATCCCTGCAAGGGAACAAAGCAAAATAATAACTTCCTGGCAAAACAATAATATTAGAATCAAACGTCTCGGTAAGGAAACAAGGTATTTCAAAATTTCTCGGTAAGAGAGAAATAGCTATTACAAAACTTGTTACAACACCTAACTACCTCAGCTATATCTAAACTAGATACAACGCCCAACTACCTCAGCTAAATCTAAACTTGTTATAACATCGATCTACCTTAGCTATACCAAAACTCATTACCACATCTAACTACACCTAGCACAATGAATCATCAACCTATGCATTTGTAATATTAACAAAGAAAATAACGCAAGAGAACCATAACTGAACAACAGACCGGCAAACGGGCAATATAATAATCTCATCTCTTTCTCACTTTTACATCACAGTTTACTTCACGACCCAAGCCAATGCTCTGGAGTTTTAACTATCACTTATACATTCACGGTTTGTTATACAATTGGAGCCCTCGATTTTCGATGTTCAAAAGTAAAAAATTAATCCACAACTTTACATAACAAATTGGAATCATCATTAAGGCAAGAGAGATACAACGAAATCAAGATATTCGCAATTTAAAGACTCATGGTCATGCTCGACACCGACGTATAAATACTCGTCACCATGCCTACACGTTGTGCTCAACAATTACCTAATAGCAAATAGGACACAACTCCAAATCCCTCAAGATAAGGTTAAGCCGAACACTAACCTCGATGCTTTTAATTCAACTCAAGCCTCAACTATGGCTCTTTAATTCCATCACAAATTCGCCTGAATCTAGTCACAAATTACTTAATTACATCAATAAATGCTAAATTAATCAATTTGAATGCATAAAAATAAACTTCCCAAAGCTTTTTCCAAAAGAACAATAACGCCCCTGGGCCCATGTGGTCAAAACCAGAGGTTCAAACAAAAATCTGAGTACCCATTCCCCCACGAACCAAAATGTATAAGTTATTTTGAAATCGGACCTCAAATTTAGGTCGAAATAAAATTTTTTAGAAAAACCTAGGTTCTACCCAAAATCCCTAATTATTACCATGGAAATTCTTGATTTTAAGTTGAAAACATGTCAAATGATGATGAAGATCGAAAGAAACGAGTAAAAACAAACATACAAATGATTTGGAAGAAATCTTGCTCTTGGAAAATCGCTTAAGTGTGTTTGGGTCTCCGAAGTGGGAAATGCGAACGGGGGTTTGCAATTGCAAACCACGACCCTGCTAATGATTCCTTCCAA
The DNA here is from genome assembly GCA_034376525.1 of Nicotiana benthamiana. Lineage (NCBI taxonomy): Eukaryota > Viridiplantae > Streptophyta > Magnoliopsida > Solanales > Solanaceae > Nicotiana > Nicotiana benthamiana. The sequence continues at coordinate 98,128,017 of CM067330.1, forward strand.
ATATTCATATACATCAACTTTCCATTTTAAATCTGAAACGCGTCAAACGAAGTCCGTTTTCAACCAAACATTACAGAAAGCGCTTAAATCATATATATGACTTGTACAGGGCGCCATAACAAAAATACGGGCCCAATTACATAGTCTTCTAATAAAATTTCATTTCGAATTTCGATAATTATTTCTAGAAAACAATTTTACGCAAAAATTCATTTCTCGTGCTTGGGACCTCGGAATTCTATTTCGAGCATACGCCCATGTCACGACCCTAAACCCATACCCGGTCATGACGATGCCTCCCGTGGTGTAACAAGTCCATGCATCTATTATTGTGTGAATACAAATCTACAAGGGCCAAAAAATACAAGATACATGAGCTATGAACAAATGAGAGAGGAAACGGTGTTGCGAACGGTGGCAATCACATTGCAAAACTCCTATAGCTCTGCCTCTAATTAGCCAAAACCCGCTAACGGGTGAATAAATACATGCATCTGCACACGAGGTGCAGGGACTAAAGTGAGTACTCCAACTCAGCGAGTAATAAAGGTAAATAATAACTGAGCAGTAACAAATCACGTAAGGCAAATCATCATACTGTATAGAAGCAATGTAAAACCTTTTGAGAAAAACTATGAACTGTGAAATCTTAGAAAACGCCTTAGCTCAGTTTAATTATCTTTTAAAAATGAATTTTTCGAAAAATTATTCAAATGAGTGCAACACAAATAGTGCGGATAAGCACTAAAATCTACCTATTGGGCGCAACACTCACTAAGCAGAAAATGCCAGGCATCAGGTAGATATAACATGAAATAGCATAGCTACAGATAATGGCAGACAATTAAACAAGTAAACACATAAAGCAATACCGGTACCGGTGCGGAGTGCATGCCGATCCACTTATAGTCAACAGGCTCAGTAGGGGTGTGCAGACTCTAGAAGGGGCCCTTATGACCCAATCGCAATATTAAGCTATCTCGTGGCATCAAATCTAGGCCCTCAACCTCATATCAGTATCAGTATCTCACTACTGTGGCATGCAGCCCGATCCAAAAGTGTCATCACAACAAAGCCTTCACCCTTACTCAGTCAAAAATCACATAAGCCCCATAGGCAACTGTAAAACATGATGCTCAACCAAAAAAATTGTTGGAAATCTCGTTTCAAGTGTTAAAGCAAAGTAAACTTAGTTGAGTTTTGAAAACAATGGAAAATACATGACTGAGTTCAAGTATAAAATCAAAACAGGTGGGAAATATTAACAAATCATCCCCATAGGGGTTCAAATAGCTGGCATGAAGCTGAAATATAGCAATCAGCCCAAATCATGATGATAACAAATAAATTTCAGTCAAATACACAGTAAAAATAATCAATCGGGACAAACCAAGTCATAATCCCCAACAATGCTCTACCACACGCTCGCTATGCGGCATGCAAGTCACCTTAATAAAGCACTGGCGATGTGCAATTTCGGGCTTTCAAACCCTCAGAACATAATTTACGATCATTACTTACCTCTATCTGGTCAATACTCTTGTCGATGATGACTTTGCCTCTCGAATCGGCCTCCGGATGCTCCAAATCTAGCCGAAATCTATACCAAACCATCAAAATATGTTAATGGAATAAAGCCCACATGAAATAATTCAAATTAAAACATAATTCCAAAAATTTGTCAAACCCGACCTCGAGCCCACATTTTGAGATTTAACAAAAATTCGCAAAACTAGAATCCTTATACACTCACGAGTCTAACCATATGAAAGTTATCCAATTCCGACATCATTTGGTCCTTCAAAACATCATTTTATATTTTTGAGAGATTCCAATATTTTCTTCACAAATTCCATCCCGAATCACGAACTAAATGATGAATTCAAAGGTACTCTAGCCAAATCTGAGTTAGAATCTCTTACCTCGATGAAATTCTTGAAAAACCTTCAAAAAATTACCAAAATATGATCTCTTAGGGCAAAATATCAAATAAAACCAAAACCCTCTTATTTTTAGAGTAACCCCAAGATTTTCACCTCCATGGGCGGCACATAATTGACCTCGGCCGCGCAAAACCAGTGTTGTCCGCGCAAAAACGACCGCGGACGCAAGGTGTTCTCTACAATGACAGACTTTAGTATTTTAGCCATAACTTTCGCTACAAATGTCCAAATGCCTATTATATTATTTATCTTAAAACTAAATTCAAAGAGCTACAACTTCCATTGTTCAATCATCTCAAAATTCTTTGTGTATCAAAAGATATGAGCTTCCGAAGTTGGATAAGTGGCCCAGCTCTTTAACTGCAGACCGCGAAAGAACGACCACGTCCGCGAAGCGTCCCACAATGATCAGCAAATATATGAACACGGACCACAGTCATGGGTTTAGGGATTCGACCCTCCAGGCCTCCAACGGCTTTATTTTCGCCTAAAGACACCTCAGAACCAATCTGAAACTCACCCAAAGGCCCTCAAAACCTCAACCAAACATACCAACATAATACATAACATCATTTAAACTTGTTCAGATCATCAAAACACCTCAAACAACATCCAATACTCAAAACTCATCGAATTCATGCCTATGTTTCCAAAAACTTCCGAAACACACTATCAATAAAAATTTCGACCAAACGGCGTCTGAATAACCTGAAATTTTGCACACAAAGACCAGATGACCTAATGATCGAAGCTACTGAAACTCTCGGAATTTCATTCCGACCTTTATATAAAATTATCACATGTCAATTGGAATTTGCCAAAATACTAACTTCACCAATTCAAGCCAAATCCTTTCACGGACTTCCAAAATGCATTTCGTCTGTGCTCCTAAGTCAAAAATCACCCAATGAAACTAATCAAATCATAAAAATTTTGATCCACGCTCATATACAAATAAGTGAACTCTTGGTCAAACCTTTCAAATTCAAATCTTTCAACTGAGACTGTTTCTTTCAAATTTATTCCAAATTTCCTGAAAACCAAAACCAACGATCTACATGAGTCATAGTACATTGCACGGGGCAAGTCATGCTGGAGAACTGGCGATCAAAGTGCAACAGCTCGAAACAACCAGTCGGATCGTTACATCTTCCCCCACTTAGACACACGTTCACCCTCGAATAATCTAGAGTTGTTCTAGAAGCCAACAATAGCCTAATAACTTTATCATGCATATACCCGAGGTGATCCTATGTCACCTTACTCATATAGGACTGATAACACATTATAACTTAAATTACACAATCCAAGAATCTATCAGGATAGTATTTGAGAGGAGAGTGATGATCCAGTCAAGTAAAAATTCCAAGGGAAAACTGCATCAAAGAACTGTCGAGCAATTCTGCAACAAACAACAACTCCAAAATATTAGCTTAAACCATAATGCTCCAGTTTTTGTTCCAAAAAATAATGCAAAAGTAGTATTTCAAATGTAGCGACATCAAAGTTCGACCATAATGAAACATCACATAATCTTCAACTAAGCTCAACCGAAGCATCAGTTGGTGATCGAATTGCAATTGTGATGCCATAAATTATCCAGAATTAGGTTACAACAACAGAACCATTCTCTAATTTAGAGGACAGGAAATTTTTAGATTCTAACTTTCTTTCTGCTGATAGCAATACAGTAGCATGTTCACAGGCGGGGAAGCTCTTCACAACTGCTCCAGTAATCTCGTCCGAGGAAAGACAACTCTTGGACGCGATGGTAAATACAGATACTAAACCTATTACTGGTACTTGTGTCATGAGCAGGAACAAATCGCAAAAACAACAAAACATGCAGTTATGGCTAATGCACAATTAACAAAGCAACGCGATTTTCAAAAAATGCTAAATTTTTGTTTTGGCAGGAAGACAAATATATGAAGAAGGAGAAGAAGAGGATATCATAAACCAATACTGAGCAGATGCTTCAACAAAAGGTGATTTGTCACCATTTCATAGTGCAAGAAGTAATAAGTCTCGTCAAAGGGAAAGAAGTTGGGACAGCAGTGTGTTTGAAGACGTAAACATAAGGAGGCCCCTAATGAGAAATGCAAAATAAAAACAGGTCGCTTAAACTATTCTTTCAAAATCCAATCGCCTGAAGAATAAAGCATGAATTTAGAAGACTTTTTGAAAAATTATGTGGAAGAACACAACATTCTACAAACCGAAGTTTTACCAACAAAAGAGAAAAGAGGGCACCTGTATGGCTTCTTCATCTTTTTATAATGCCATCACATTAGTATTATTCTATGTAATATCATCACAGAGGATGTTATAAACTCTGTGATGATCATTCAATTTTTAGTTCTGGCGAGTTCTTTCTTTTTACGTGCTTGCTAGTCCATGAGAATTTTATTTGCCTCAATCCGCCTTATTTTATTTCTCCTATTTGTTGTAATTTTCTTTTTCCCTATTATTTATGAAATCAAACCCTAGGCACTTGCCTAGTGGACCCAAAAAAAATATTATCACATTTCCACTTTTGAACCCATTAATTCTGTCACACCTCGTTATTTACACGGCTACCAAGAAAGATGACACGCATGCGGTTGTTTTTCCAATTAAAGTGACATTATTCTGTTGAAACACATTTTCAAGGCACTAAACTAAACGTGTGTTCATATTTGTAGGTTTTGATAAATGACAAACGATGCGCAATTGACATATGACGAGGTCCAAGAACAAGCGCGCAAATGTCACGTAACGAAGTTCAAGCACAAGATAAACAAAGATGTACATGAGTCGCTCTTTAATTGTGATCTTGATCCGACAATCTAACTCAAGACTTGGCTTCTCTCGTAAAAACATTTTTGTCAAATCATGCATATTTAATTTAGAGCAAAATGATTTTAAATCATGCATATTTATTTTAGCAAAATGATTTGTAAACATGCCTCTAAAATCTGGACAAAGATAATCGATTATGTACTTATGATAATCAATTATGTTAAGGCAGCTGCAAGACAATCGATTGTGTACCTTATGACAATCGATTGTGTTGAGGCAGTATCCATCAGATTTTTGAAATCTGCATGACAATCGATTGTGTACCTTATGACAATCGATTGTGTTGAGACAGTGTCCATCAGATTTTTCAAAGCTACAAAATAATCGATTGTGAACCTTATGACAATCAATTGTGTTGAGGCAGTGTCTATTAGATTTTTCAAGACTGAAAAATAATCGATTGTCCATATAGCATAATCGATTATGTAAATGACCGTTGCCAAAATATTTTCAAACTCCGTCAGATAATCGATTATAGGATTTATATAATCGATTATTTGAAGTAAAATCTGAAAAAGATTTGTTGAACGTTGCCAAGTAATCGATTGTATATTTCTGATAATCGATTGTTTTAAGTAAAATCTGGAAATGATTTTTTGAACGTTGCCAGTAATCGATTATACGTCTTAGATATTCGATTATGCTACGTAAAATCTGGGAATGATTTTTGGAACGATTGGAAAACAATCGATTGTGCCAATTAGTCAATCGATTGTCTAGCACAAAATCAGCAATTCTTGATTGGCAATTAGGCAACGGTTATGCATGTTTTTGACAATATTAATACATCTTCAAATTAGTCTTCTAAACACAACAACTGATCATGTTATTGCTAAAGCTTGCATACTCTCTTATGCATCATTTTCTATTCATTACATAAGTTTTTGAGAGCCAAATTCTTGACGAAAGTTGTTGCGTTCTTGAGCGTATTTATTTTCCTCATATCTACTCCTGAGGAGAGTCTTGTTTTGAGTTCAAAGTGTTTTTATACACTTGAAGGGAAGTGTTAATCCCTTGTATTGTAAGAAGGAACGTTGTGATTCCTTTGGTTGAAGTCTTGAAGTGTTGTATCTTCGAGCAAAGGTTGTTGAGGCTTGTGTGACTCAAGTTCTCAGTTTGTAACGGTTTGTTAAGCACCCGTAAGCTTAACGAAGTTAGTGGAAATCTCGAGAGAGTCTCTCAGGGACTGGACTAGCCACGGGTTATGGTGAACTAGGATAACATCGGTGCGTTCGTTCTTTATTATTTACTTATCGCACTTATTTCATTCCTGCAATTTTTAAATTCCGCAAGTTTACGCTGTTTTTTATTATAACGCTATTCACCCCCCCCCCCCTCTAGCGTTAAGCGTATATTCTAACAATTGGTATCAGAGCCCAACTCCCTGAAAAACATAAGCGTTTGAGAGAATCAATCCATGGCTTCTACTCGTGATTCTTTTGCAGGAATAGGTGAAGGACAATGCTCCACCCGACCACCACTATTCGATGGCACAAACTATACGTACTGGAAGGAAAGGATGAGAATATTCATTCAATCGAATAGTTTTCATCTGTGGAAGGTTATAATGAAGGGAGATAAAATTCCAACCAAAAAGGTTGAAAATGAATGGGTTCCAAAATCCGAAGATGAATACGATGCAGATGATATCCGAAAAGTGCAGAACAATGCTAAGGCCATCAACTTATTATATTGTGCTGTAAATGCTGATGATTACCGGAAAATATCATGTTGCACAACGGCGAAGCAAATGTGGGATAAGCTGGAAATCACGTACGAAGGTACGGACCAGGTAAGAGAGGCTAAAGTTGATTTTCTAACCCATGCATATGAACTGTTTCACATGAAGGAAGGCGAAAGGGTCGATGACATGTTCGAACGATTTTCAAAAATCGTTAATGACTTACATGCTCTTAAGAAGACCTTCACGGATAAGGAACTTGTCCGAAAAATTCTCCGAAGTCTCACTCCGGAATGGCGCTCCAAGGCCGACGCGATTCAAGAGTCTATTGGCATTTCAAATATCACCATTGACGGATTAAGAGGTAATTTTAAAACTTATGAATCTACTATACTTAACCCTCTTGTTAATGATCAAAGGAAACAAAGAATCGCCCTCAAGGCAAGCACAAGTCAACCTCAATATGATGAGGACGGAGATAACGAGTTCGGACTCGTTATTAAGAGATTTCAAAAGTTCATGCGAAAAGAGTATGAACGAAAAGGCAAAAAACAAGGAGATCAAGTAATGTGCTATGGGAGCGGAGAAATTGGGCACATTAAATCAAATTGCCCAAATGTCAAAAAGAAGAAGAAACCCTTCAAGAAACAACGAGCATACATATCTTGGGGAGGCGACTCCGGAGACGAGTCGAGTGAGGAAGAAGAAGACGAAACCGCAAATCTTTGTCTCATGGCTCATGAAAACAATCAAGAAGTGGTATGTAAAATTTCTTCCAAAAACTTCTATTCTCTTGAGGAAATGCAAAATGCCTTTGATGAGTTGTATAGTGAATTCATTAAAGCTTCCAAAACTGTTAAAAACATTAAGGAAAATGCTTCTTTGAAAGAAAATGATTTTGAAAAACAACTCTCTTTGAAAGAAAAGGATTTGGAAAAACTGATATTTGAAAATGAGAAGTTGAAAGAAGAAAATATTTTTTTCGGCAAAAGAAGCGCCGACAAACCCGAGAGTTCTAGTAAAAATTGTACTTCTTGCATTCATCTAAAAGATGAGGCAGAAAGACTTAAGGGCACCTTAGATAAGTTCAATTCTTCTCATAAAAATTTGAATGAAGTTCTTGTTAATTTGAAATCGACCAAACATGGGATAGGTTTTAAAAACGAGCCTAAAGAAAAAGTTGAAGCCAAACCCGAACCACCTAAGGCTCAACCTAGGACAAATAAAACAAATGTTCATCCTAGAGATAACAATCCTAGAATCAACATGCATGCTAGACCAAACACTAGAAGAAACTTTGAACATTTAAGGACACCTAGAAATGGCCTTCAACCTAGAAATAACTATTCTAGAAATGATGCATATCCTAGACCAAACACTAGAAGAAACGTTGAACATTTTAGGACACCTAGAAATGGCTTTCAACCTAGAAATAACTATTCTAGAAATGCTGCATATCCTAGAACAAATAGTAGGGGAAATGATTTTCATGAAATGCGCAATAGTCATATTGTTGAAAATAGAGTAAACAATTTTTGTCCGTCCAACTACTATCAACCTAGACGAATGCATAATCCTAATGTAATTTGTCATTATTGCAATCGAATTGGAAATATTGCTCCTTCTTGCTTCACTAGGCATAGACACTTAGCTGCATGTCAAGCACAACAGCATGTTACACCTAACTCTCAAGGACCAAAACAGCTTGGGTACCAAAGACTCATTAATTTGTCTTGTTGGTATGTTTGAAGGGACTTTGCTACCTTGATAGTGGATGCTCCGAACACATGACCGGAGACGAATCAATGTTCCTTCAACTAGAACACAAGCAAGGAGGAAGCGTTATTTTTGGAGATAACAACAAAGGAAAAATTATCGGCATTGGATCGGTCGGTAAGGATGAACCTTCTTCCATTAAGCATATATTGCTAGTCAAAGGTCTAAAACATAATCTCTTGAGCATAAGTCAATTATGTGACAAGGGAAATCTTGTTTTATTAGATTCGGATGAATGCTTAGTTTTTCACCGTAGCGATTTTAAAATTATCCTTTCTGGTTTTAGAATGGATAACATCTATATGGTTGATCTCGAAAATTCTTCATCTGAGTATGTGAATTGTCTTATGCGCAAAGAAGATGATATGTGGTTATGGCATCGTAGAGTAGCTCACATCAACATGCATCTTATAAACAAATTGGTTTCACAAAATTTAGTTATTGGTCTTTCAAATTTGAAATTTGAAAAAGACTCCATTTGCGATTCTTGTCAAAAAGGGAAGCAAACAAAAGCATCTTTTAAATCGAAAAATATTGTTTCAACTACTAGACCATTGCAACTTCTGCACATGGACCTTTTTGGACCATCTCGCATTGAAAGTCTTGGTAGAAATCGTTATGCTTTTGTTATTTTTGATGATTACTCTAGATTTACATGGACACTATTTATTGCTTATAAAAGTGAAGCTTTTCATAATTTTAAATGTTTTCTTAAACGTGTTCAAAATGTAAAGGACACAACCGTCACTTCAATAAGAAGTGATCATAGGGGAGAGTTCGATCACAATCTCTTCGCGGATTTTTGTGACGAACTCGGTATCGAGCACACCTTCTCTGCTCCACGCACACCACAACAAAATGGAGTGGTGGAAAGGAAAAATAGGTGTCTCGAAGAGATGGCTAGAACCATGCTCGATGAGGCTAAGATTCCCAAACAATTTTGGGCGGATGCCGTGAGTACCGCATGCTATGTTTTAAACAGAGTAGTCATAAGGCCAATACTCATGAAAACTCCCTATGAACTCTACAAGGGAAGGAAACCAAATATCTCCCATCTTAGAGTATTCGGTTGTAAATGTTTTATTCATAACAATGGTAAAGATAATTTGGGAAAGTTTGATGCCAAATCCGATGAAGGTATTTTTATTGGTTACTCTTCACGTAGCAAAGCATATAGAGTATTCAATAATAGAACCCAAAACTGTGGAGGAATCCCCTCATATTGTGTTTTCCGAAAATAATGCTCGCTTGGCGAGAAAGGATTCTGGTTTTGAACTTGCAGGTAGTTTAAACTCAATGAGTCCTCAAGACAAAGTACAGGAGGAAACTCCTAAGGAAATTCAAGATGAAATCTTGGAACAATTATCGGAGGAAGCGCCACAACAGGAAAAAGAAACGAAACTGCCTAACGCATGGAGGACAATCAAAGACCATCCTCTCGAACAGGTAATTGGCGACATTGAACAACAGGTAAGTACTCGAAACACTCTTAAGAACACCTTAGGACATACTGCTTTCGTTTCTCAAATTGAACCTTCAACCATCTCCGAAGCAATTGGGGATGAATTTTGGACCTTGGCAATGCAAGAGGAGCTTAACCAATTCAAACGAAATGACGTTTGGGATTTGGTGCCAAGACCCAAAAATCATACCATAATTGGTACGAAATGGGTTTTTCGAAACAAACTAGATGAAAATGGCGTAATCACTAGAAACAAAGCTAGGCTTGTAGCAAAAGGCTATAATCAAGAAGAGGGAATTGACTATGAAGAAACATATGCACCCGTAGCAAGGTTAGAAGCTATTCGTTTATTGCTTGCTTTTGCCTCTTCTATGAATTTCAATTTATATCAAATGGATGTAAAAACTGCTTTACTAAATGGTGTTATTCAAGAAGAAGTTTATGTAGAACAACCCTCGGGCTTTGAAGATTTTAAATCTCCCAATCATATTTTCAAACTTAAAAAGGCGCTTTATGGTCTCAAACAAGCTCCCCGAGCTTGGTATGAACGATTGAGCAAATTTCTTTTGAAAAATGAATTCATTAGGGGGAAAGTTGACACCACTCTATTTGTTAAGCATAAAAACAATGATATTTTATTAGTTCAAATCTATGTGGATGATATTATTTTTGGTGCTACTAACAATGCTTTGTGCAAGGAATTTTCTGATTTAATGACAAGCGAATTTGAAATGTCTATGATGGGTGAGCTAACCTTCTTTTTGGGGCTGCAAGTAAAGCAAATGAAAGAAGGAACCTTCATTTGTCAAGCTAAATATTGCAAAGAATTGCTAAAATGATTTGAAATGAGCAACGCAAAAGCAATGGCCACTCCCATGAGCACATCCGACCATCTAGACAAAGATGAGAAAGGTAAGGAAGTCGACACCAAGAAGTATCGAGGTATGATTGGATCTCTCCTTTTTCTTACTACTACTAGACCGGACATCATATTTAGCGTGTGCTTATGCGCTCGTTATCAATCACGTCCTAAGGAGTCTCACCTGACTGCGGTGAATCGGATATTGAAGTATCTTGTTGGTACTGTAAATGTGGGTCTATGGTACCCCAAAGGTTCTTCATGCCAACTTGTTGGCTATTCCGATTCTGATTTCGCTGGATGCAAATTGGACCGCAAGAGCACTAGTGGCACTTGCCATTTGCTCAGTAGCTCTCTAGTTTTTTGGTTTATCAAGAAACAAGTAAGTGTTGCGTTGTCCACAGCCGAGGCTGAATATGTAGCCGCGGGGAGTTGTTGCACTCAAATCCTTTGGATGAAACAGCAACTCTTAGACTATGGCCTAAGTATCGATCATATCCCTCTTAGATGTGATAATACTAGCACCATATGCTTGACGAAGAACCCCGTTCTTCATTCAAGAACAAAACACATTGAAATTAGGCATCATTTTATAAGAGATCACGTTCTCAAAGGTGATGTCGAAATTGAATTTGTTGAAACCAAAGATCTATTGGCCGACATCTTCACAAAACCTTTAGAGAATGTGTCCTTCTTCCGAATTCGTAGTGAACTCGGAATTCTTGACTCCACATTGATCTAAGTCATGCATTGCATTTTCCCTTTCACATGATTACTAACTTGAGCGTCGGAGGCATCTAACGTATTTTTGCAGGTATCGCCCTAAAAGCAGGGGGAATTATAAAGACTGGTGCAGAATAATCGATTCCTCTTTAGAATAATCGATTTCTCTTTAGTATATAATCGATTATCAAGTATCAATAATCCATTATGTTGACATTATTTGCTTTATTATCCCTTTTATGAAGTTGAAATTTTTGATTAATCAATAAACAAGTTATTTACCAATTTTTTGCTAATGTCAAAAGGGGGAAGAATAAGGGCTATGCACTTAATACTTATTGGCACAAATTGAGGGGGAATTCATATGTTGAGGGGGAACTAATACTTGTCTTGGATCGTCATTATGAATTACCTAATATGCATATCCCGATTAAGGTTTGCCATTATCAAAAAGGGGGAAATTGTTGAAACACGTTTTCAAGGCACTAAACTAAACGTGTGTTCATATTTGTAGGCTTTGATAAATGACAAACGATGCGCAATTGACATATGGCGAGGTCCAAGCACAAGCGCGAAAATGTCACGTAACGAAGTTCAAGCACAAGACAAACAAAGATCAAGATTAAACAAAGATATACATGAGTCGCTCTTTAATTGTGATCTTGATCCGACAATTTAACTCAAGACTTGGCTTCTCTCGTAAAAACATTTTTATCAAATCATGCATATTTAATTTAGAGCAAAATTATTTTAAATCATGCATATTTATTTTAGCAAAATGATTTGTAAACATGCCACTAAAATCTGGACAAAGATAATCGATTATGTACTTATGATAATCGATTATATTAAGGCAGCTGCAAGGCAATCGATTGTGTACCTTATGACAATCGATTGTGTTGAGGCAGTGTCGATCAGATTTTTCAAAGCTACAAAATAATCGATTGTGAACCTTATGACAATCGATTGTGTTGAGGCAGTGTCTATTAGATTTTTCAAGACTGAAAAATAATCGATTGTCCATATAGCATAATATGTAAATGACCGTTGCTAAAATATTTTCAAACTCCGTCAGATAATCGATTATAGGATTTTAATAATCGATTGTTTGAAGTAAAATCTGAAAAAGATTTTTTGAACGTTGCCAAGTAATCGATTGTATATTTCTGATAATCGATTGTTTTAAGTAAAATCTGGAAATGATTTTTTGAACGTTGCCAGTAATCGATTATACGTCTTAGATAATCGATTATGCTGCGTAAAATCTGGGAATGATTTTTGGGATGATTGGAAAATAATCGATTGTGCCAATTAGACAATCGATTGTCGTAGCACAAAATCAGCAATTCTTGATTGGCAATTAGGCAACGGTTATGCATGTTTTTGACACTATAAATACATCTTCAAATCAGTCTTCTAAACACAATAACTGATCATATTATTGCTAAAGCTTGCATACTCTCTTATTCATCATTTTCTATTCATTACATAAGTTTTTGAGAGCCAAATTCTTGACGAAAGTTGTTGCGTTCTCGAGCGTATTTATTTTACTCATATCTACTCTTAAGGAGAGTCTTGTTTTGAGTGCAAAGTGTTTTTATACACTTGAAGGGAAGTGTTAATCCATTGTATTGTAAGAAGGAACGTTGTGATTCCTTTGGTTGAAGTCTTGAAGTGTTGTATCTTCGAGCAAAGGTTGTTGAGGCTTGTGTGACTCAAGTTCTCAGTTTGTAACGGTTTGTTAAGCACCCGTAAGCTTGACGAAGTTAGTGGAAATCTCGAGAGAGTCTCTCGGGGGCTGCACTAGCCACGGGTTGTGGTGAACCAGGATAACATCAGTGCGTTCGTTCTTTATTATTTACTTATCGCACTTATTTCATTCCTGCAATTTTTAAATTCCGCAAGTTTACGCTGTTTTTTATTATAACGCTATTCACCCCCCCTCTAGCGTTAAGCATATATTCTAACATATTCGAAATGGGATTATTCATTTATTTAGAGTCACGACTTGGGATAGGCTTCGCATTTTTGTCTCCCATGTCACCGGTGTTTTTTAAATCCCAAAACGAGGAAAATTCAACTTTCCTTTTGAAGTCGACGAACTAGAAATTCTAAATAAGAAATTCTGCTAAACCAAAGGAAGGTGTTAGGCACCCTCGAATTCCGTGTTTCTAGCACGGTCGATTTATCTTTTAGAATTGGCATATTATATGATTTTAATACACGTTAGAACCTATAGTAGGATTTTCAATTATTTCTTTACCGCTTTTGACATGATTATGAATATTGCAACGCAATTAAAGTACATCTAGAATCACGTCACATACATGCACCGGCGGTTTTCGACATATTTTAACATCATTGAGATTTGGATTTTTCCACATAAATGCGCACCCGTATTTAGGAAGATAAATTATTAAATAACGCGCCTAAAGCAACTACGTGTTTTTAACTTCGTGGGAAGACCATGAAATTCGCTAAACGGCATCTCCCGGATTTCTAAGCATTTTTGCTATGATTAAAAGGCCACACTGCATATAATTTGGTTTAGCGTAGTGCACCTCTTTTGCTTTTAGAAAGGCAACCTAAAGAAACTACGATTTTCTATTATATGTTGTCTCCAAAATAAAAGAGAAGTCCTAGTTAATTCACATGTTAATGATCTACCACGAAAACCATTGCATAGTCGTATTAGGTTAAAACACTTTCAGCCGACATATTCTCGGTATGTTTTATTGGCTAATTTCTGCAATTAGACTCATCATAAAAGTAGCAAGCCATGCAATAGGAACATAGAATTAAGTGGTAAAATTCATGCTATCGATTAATGGAACTCACAATAAACTATATGAAAAAACCAAAGAATCAAAGAAGAACAAGTGCGAATACTGAACCTAAGAAATTGGTATGCAAGAGAGCAAACAACTCAATTGACTATTGCAAGCAGAAGAAGTCATTTGAAAGAATTGACAGAAAGCAGAAACATCGAACAAAAATGAGAAAAATACAAATCGAATAAGAAGTGACACGCACTGATTCTGGCCTTCAACTGCACTGACTTCGAACATGATTTTCAATTTATATTACATGTCTATTTTGTCCGAAATAGACGCATAACATTAATTTAAAATCAATCGCACACTTGAAGCTCCCAAAGAAGGTTGTACCTTTGAACCGTAGATCTGAAATTTGGGGAGTTTTATTTAGATATGAAGTGTTTTGACTTGGTTTTTGGTAAGAGGGGGTTGAAGGGGTTGTGGGGTGTAAAAATTTGGAGAGGTTTGAGTGGCCGCCGCTGGAAACGACTTAAACGACATCCATAAAATCTTTTATTCGATGGATTTGGCTCATAGTTGAAGGCTGTTTTTAAGGGCATTGTGAAGAGGAGGGAACGGTGGTCCAGGGGTGTTCATTTGGAAGGGTTTGAGGTGGCGCCGCCGTGGGTGGCGGCGACCACTGATTTGAATGTTCGAGGTGATGGGTGAGGCTTTTGGGAATGGGGGTTGTAGATTTGGAGAGAGGAGATGAAGGTGGTTTAGGGGTTTATTTTTGGGAGGTATTGCAGCTTCGCCGTCGCCGGCGACGATTTCTGGATGGCAGCTGTGAGGCAGCATATCGGTGGAGACGATAGGTACGAAGAACGGACATTTGGTCTCTAGAGTGTCACACAATTTCGGACACTTTTATGTAATACACACATCGAACCCAGGTTGTTGGATCATGGCTTGTGAGCGGTTGAGATTGTTGGCCCCAAAACGACGTCGTTTTGGGGCGTCTCTAATGATAGACCGGGTCAGAGACGGGTTTGAGTCTACTTTTGGGTGGTTTGGATGGGTAGCGGCATTTGGGCCATCAAGATTTGGGCCCAATAGTGAGGCCAGCTAGATTCATCTCTTTTTTTTTATTCTTTTCTATTCATTTTTATTTTAAATTTTGCTAATTTATTTTAATTCTCTTATTTCAAAATTAAACTAACCAATTCATTATTTCTAAAAATCTAAATTAAATTAACAAATCATATAAACTAATCGACGAATAAAAATTGGTAACTTCAAAACTACAAATTAAACAACGCCAAAATAAACAATTATTATTTATTATTTTTGTATTTTTTTGTTTGACTCCTAATAATTAATTAATCCCAAAAAATGTAAAATTAAACCTTAAATGCAATGCACATTTTGTATGTTTATGTGAATTAATATGGCGTGGTTATGAATGCACACAATTAACAAAAGGTGCCACACAAATCAACAAAATTTAAAACGAAATAAATTATTTTGTTTGAAATTATTGGAGCAATTTATGCAGGACAAAAATCAGATGCTCACAAATACGATCAAAACCTCATACCTATACTTTGAATAGAACTAGCTGTAATAACCCGTTCCTGCAACCTCAGGTGCAGTTACACGATATACCACATAACACAAACACACGAAGCAATAACTTCCATTCACAACAGCTGCACACAACAAGCGAATACCAGTTGAAAAACTCTTATCAACTAAAGCTTCATTCCGACACCCTAATATATATATAATGCCAATGATAACTAAAACATGCAGTATGCCATAACCATTTCTCGTATCAACCATTCATGAAACCAATTCTCCTTGGCAATTACCATAGCGACTTTTCGAGCCGAACCTCGATATCATCCTTCCAACATGTTGAAATCGAATCCATTTGTATTCATTAATGATTCCAACAATCACTTTTGGTCTAACACACTACTATGGTGACATGACACATGAATATAGGCCTAAGCCATAACTAGCATAATACGCGCACCAATAAGCAACAGTCCGAACATAATCAAATCAGGAAAATGACCCTAATGAAAGAGTTGTCCCTCAAGCTCACCAGATCTATCATAACACAAGTCTGAGAACCTATCTCACATCATAGAAATAGAACACACGAATCTAACCCTCAAGGTCATATCTCCAAATAGCTTCGCTGCAATGTACGATCCTATCCAAACACTGCTCCACATGGAACACCTCGAGTCACTGTGCTCGAAATTGACAACTATGCACAATTTGATGTCTGGAACCATGGCAAATCATTACTCTCATAGTTAACTAAATAATACATACCACACAACCCGATAGGACATAACCAATACACTATTATACGAATAAAACCCAATTACTCTTCCGGCTCGACTTCCAATATGAACTCAATAGGACCACATTATATGTGCCCATAATTGATATATCGTAATGTCTCGTAACACAGAAAGTCTACTCTTAGATCTCCCAAATCTCTAGTAAGCTCAATAACGATCGAATCAACCTATCCCTAAACAGTACAACTTGGGGCCAACCAAGCCAACTCAAGCTAGAACACGCATCCACTTTGGCCTGCCAAAAAACTCATTGTCAAGGAAGCATGAAGTTGTTCTTTACACTATTATAACTCATGTCGGTACCATGCGATAAGGTGCAGGGAACTAAATCATTACCGAAATGAACAACATTCTTCAACGATATGGCCCTACACATATGATAGTTCTTTTGCCACCAGAACTGAATCTATATAAGGCGCCTCAGCATTGGCACTCGTCACAAGAGCCCAAATATAGAAGGATAATCCTTCCCAGCCGTACGCTAGATCTTCGAATATACGAATCCACGATAGGACATAATCCATCGAACATTACCACTCAACCTATGGTAATTTCTGGCATAGCCAGTAATGCTGTCTTAACGTAGTAGTCCTTAATATTGCAACACAGAGACAACCAGTCTCCAACTCCATATGGCAAAAAAATCACCATGCCTTACCCCAAATTCTACCGCTCGAATACATATCACCTCAAGTGCCCAATCATTCCACGAAAGATACCTTGAAATTCCCCTATGCCATCAAGCAAACTCGAATATCAGCAGCCGATCCAATCAATAGATTGCCAGAATACAATTGAAGTTCTATCAACCTAATGACATTGCTTTTTCTTAAACATATACCCTCGTAAAATCACTATGATTAGCAATCCCTTAAAATTGCACGTGCTGCCTAAGAATTTCATGACTTCCATTCAGAACTTAACTGAAACCTTACACACGCAAATTCCAATCCTCCACAACATATCGCATATACCATCCAAGGATAACATGAGAACTGCATCTCTCTTCCTAACCACGAACACATATGTACTCAACTAGTCAAGAGCACCAATTGATCCCATCTAGAAGAAAATCATTACACATCCCATGCCTCCCATAATCGTAGAAAATGCATCTCTCTAACCATGGTAGAAGTCATCAAGAATGCTCCCCATTTTGTTTGCACAAATTAAAATACAAGAACTAAATCTTTCTAACTATACCAAGCTAGGAAAGCCATCAAAACCCAAGAGCATTGCTGCAAAAATACCTGTAAGAACCCACTAACTCGAACATATACAAATAATTAATAATTTGCTTACCATAGTGATTCGGTCTACTTCCAAGCTAGTCCATCTATCTAAATTTTCTTCTGATTCATCATCAACTTAATATTTCCTCATGTTGTAGTGCCACAATGCTTCAACCTAGGCCTACCGCACGAGACCCCGCATAAAACCACACTAACAAAGACCCAGAAGCAGCTGAATACTCTCTCAAATATTCCCCGAAATGCAACATTCATGAATATATTACTATGAAGAGCTTCGTGTTAATCTAGATCTGTTACCATTATCTTCCTGATACTAATTAAGGGTGTAGTGTGGCTCGGGCCTGAACCGGGACCAGACCGGGCCCGCGGTCCTGGCGGGCCTAAAGGGCCTGGTGTGCCGGTCCTATTGGCCCGCGACAGGCCGGTCCAAAACTTCAAAACCATGAGCACGGGCTCTCGCCTGCCAGTCCTTGGCCGGGCCTGGTGGGCGTAAACGGGCCCAACTGCTCTTTTTAAAAAAAACAATTTTTGTATATATTGTATATATTGTCTTGTAGTAATTAGTATATATTATATATTTCGTATATATTATATATTTTGTATATATTATTACCCAAAATGGCATATATTTCTTAGTCTTCCTTCCCCCAGTGGACTGAGCACAACAAAGTACTAATACCACCATTAAAAGGAAAGAAACTAAAAGAAGATGTGCAAATGGTGGTACTAGTAATTAGTATATTGTGTAATAGTAATTAGTATAGATTGTATATTTTTTATATATATATTCCCTTATATATTTTCTTGTAGTATATATTGTATGTTATGTATGTATATGTTCTCTTATTATTTTCATGTAGTACATCTATTATATATTATGTATATATATTATAACGTATGTAGTTATATATTTTGTTGTAGTATTTATATATCGTATATCTTATGTATAATGTATATATATTCTCATATATATATATATTGTATCATATGTATATATGTTATTACTTATATATTTTCTTGTAGTTTAGGTTGTATGTTATATATATATATATATATATATATATATATATATATATATATATATATATATATATATATATATATATATATTGTAGCTTATAAATAATTCGAAGTAAAGACAAAGAAATCTTGAGAAAAAACATATTCAAGGATATGTCTTAAAATTTTCTTACCAAAAATGGCATATCTTTCTTAGACTTCCTTCCTCCGATGGAATGAGCACAACAAGGTACATTTACTATCATTAAAAGAGAAAAAAAAACTAAAAGAAGATGTGCCAATGTACAAGTTACATCATAATCTACATTGTATCTCTAAAAAATCTCATAAATCCGTCAAGGTTGGGAGGAGATTGTGTTGGTGGTGGTGGAAACGAAGCTTGTTCATCACCACATCCGGGCGAAACCGAATCCTCCAAAATTTCTGCTATCATTTCTCAATAAGCTTCATCTATTGCCGGTTGTGATTTTACTATTCCAATGTTTCTTCTTTCCGCGCGGATCCAACCTCTAAAAAGTACCGATTTTTCCAAGCTATCCCTCATCGTTGCTCTATGATCACCTATTTGTAGTCTTGCTTGACTGAAAGCGCTCTCTGATGCAATATTTGAAGCTTGAATTGATAAAACATCCCGAGCCATCCTTGCAATAACCGGAAAATGTTTTTCCTTGACTTCCACGATATCATGTAGTATATATATACGACATGAAAGTATATAAGAGAATATATTTACATAACATGCAATATATACTTTAAGAAAATATGTAAGCGAATATATATATATATATACAAAATATACAATATATACTAATTACTACAACACAATATACTAATTACTAGTACCACCATTGGCACATCTTTTTTAGTTTTTTTTTCCTTTTAATGGTGGTATTAGTACATGGTTGTCCTCATTCCATTGGGGGAAGGAAGACTAAGAAAGATATGCCATTTTGGGTATTAAAAATTATAAGACATATCCTTGAATATCTTTTTTCTCAATATTTCTTTGTCTTTACTTCGAATTATTTATAAGCTACAATATATATATATATATACAACATACAACCTAAACTACAAGAAAATAAATAAATAATAACATATATACATAAGATACAAAATATATAAGAGAATATAAATACATTATACATAAGCGATACAATATATATACTACAACAAAATATAACTATATATGTTATAATATATATACATAATATACAATATACATACTACATGAAATTATATAAGAGAATATATATATATACATAACATACAATATAAACTCCAAGAAACTATATAAGGAAATATATACATATATACAAAATCTACAATATCTTTTAATTAGTCACAATATACTAATTACTAGTACCACAATTGGCACATCTTCTTTTAGTTTTTTTTCCTTCTAATGGTGGTATTAGTACCTTGTTGTGCTCATTCCATTGGGGGAAGGAAGACTAAGAAAGATATGTCATTTTGGGTAATAATGTATACATAACATACAATATATACTAATTACTACAACACAATATACAATGAAATAAATATTATATATACTATATTAATAACTTAGTACACTATATAAAATATATTCTATACTATACTAATAACTATTCAAGATATTGCCTTTAAAAAAAAACCCCCGCCAGGCCCGACCCGCCAAGCCCAGGACCACTGTGGGCTTAGGCCCGTTACGGGCTGGTCTCACCCGACAGGACCGCAAGGCCCAGGCCCGGCACACGAAGACCGGGACCGCGAAGCCCAGCCTGTTTAGGCCCTGGCCCGGGCCAAAATACACCATTAATACTAATGCATAGAATTCCGTAATTAACATAGAATTACCACAACTTTTGAACTCTTCTAATGAAAACTCGGTTTCTTATCACATATACAACATTATCATACCCCAATTACTGCATGTAGAATCTTGAACACATTAGAACCATTCTTGTGAGTGCTAAACTCTATTTATATTGCAATTAGCCAGATCAAGCGAAGAGAACCACATGTGTCTTATTAGCACTCTAGCATCGCAGAATGAATACTCACCCAAATACAACTAAGCATCTACCTGCTTTATGCACCAAGCATTCCTTACCAACAACAACTTAAGACTTTCTGTCATTTTCACACCATATGAAGCATAATATAACCTTTGTCAAAATTTTCCTTTAGTCAAGCCATAGCAAATTCACTCGCACGCCCCAAAGTGGAACCAACATAGCACCTAACTACGCAATGAACTGCTCACTGCAAACTCCCCGACTTGGCTTGAAGCCATAGATCAAGATACACTCAATAGCTCATACACTTATACCCTATCACTGCAATAACACAATAATGAGACTAGACTGATATCGTAACATGAAATGTACTTCCCTCCCAACTAGGAAACATTAAAAGATTCTTCACACACAAAAACTCGGCGCTATACATCTAATCAAAACGAAAATCAAGCACTTAATAGTTCATTTATCATCCAACGGTCCTTCCTTGTCACTTCCACATCATATAGATACATCTCACGATACTAATATATTTATCACGTGGCTATCAATCTTTCACTTTCACCAATAGGTACAATACTAAACATGTAAGTTCAAACACTTAATCACACAGTCAATACCTCGGTGCTCAAGCCATTGGAAAAATCCTAGCCTCAAGTCTTTCAGACTGACCCAACATCAAACTAACAAAGGCCACATATCTCCCCTTGATCGAGGAATCACAAGCCATTAATGCGCATCTGATATGGAGCGCTCATGCGCGCATGCGAACGCGTGGAAATAACTTCAAGAGTTACCTTTCAAGCTGAATCAAAGACGTACGATGAGAATTCAAGAATGTGGAGTTTTCCCAAAGGTTCTATAGCCCTCAAGGATAAATACACATGTCTCCGTACCGATCCGCGAGACTCTACTAAACCTGCTCATGACTCCTGAGATCTAGTAACTTAGGCTTTGATACCATCTTGTCAAGACCCTAAACCCATACCCGGTCGTGATGGCGCCTCTCGTGGGGAAAAGGCCCTCCAACTAAACCTAATTCATCCTTTTTATCAATTAAAGAATTCATAAGCAGTCCAAATATGATATAATAATAATAATAATTAGAGGGAGAAAAACCCAACACAGCCGAAACTTGTGTGTCACAAGTCACGAGCATCTATTAGAGTGTGAATACAGTTCTACAAGGTCTAAAAATACAAGAAACATGAGTTATGAACAAAAGAGAGAGGAAACAGTGCTGCGAACGCTGGCGGTCACCTCGCTAACCTACTTTAGCTCTACCTCCAATCAGCCAAAACCCCCTACGGGATGAATAAATAACTTCATCTGCACATGAGGTGCAGGGAGTAAAGTGAATACTCCAACTCAATGAGTAATAAAGGTAAATAATAACTGAGTAGTAAGAAATCACGTACGGCAAATCCTCATGATGTGTAGAAGCAGTGTAAAACCTTTTGAGAAAAATAATGAAGATGTGAAATCTTAGAAAATGGCTTAGATTAAATTAAACCTCTTTTGAAAATGACTTTTTCGAACAATTATGAAAATGAGTGCAAGACAACTAGTGCAGATAATCACGGAAATATGCCCCTTGAGCGTGACACTCACTCTGCAGAAAATGGCAAGCAATCAGGTAGATATCATACGAAATAGCACAACTACAGATAATGACAGACAATTAAACAAGTAAACACATAAAACAATATCGGTACCGCTTCGTCATGCAGCCTGATCAATTATCATCGACGGCGCTCATTAGGGGTGTGTAGACTCAAGGAGGGGCCCCATACAGCCCAATCGCAATATCAAGCCATCTCGTGGCGTCAAACTCTAGGCCCTCGGCCATATATATATATACTTATATATATAAATATATATATATATAAAAATATATCAATATCGCACGGCGTGCAGCCCGATTCAAAAGTATCCTCACAACACATGTCCGTAGGCTTAGTCAAAAATCACATTAGCTCTTCGAGCAACAGTAAAACATGAAACTCAGCCCAAAACATTGTTAGAAATCTTATTTCAAGTGATAAAGCAAAGCAAACTTGGCTATGTTTTGAAAACAATGGAAAATACATGATTGAGTTCAAGTATAAAATCAAAACAGTGAGGAAATATCAACAAAACATCCCTGTAGGGGTTCAAATAGCTGGTACGAAGTCCAAATATTGCAATCAACCCAAATCACTCAGATAACAAATAAGTTTCAGTAAAATATACAGTAAAAATCATCAATTGGGACGAGTCACAATCCCAAATGGTGCTCTACCCCATGCTCCCTATCAAGCGTACAAGTAACCCCGTATAGCTCTACGATGTGAAATTCTGGGGTTTCAAACACTCGGAACATCATTTACAATCGTTGATCACCTCTATCTTGTCTAAACTTTAGCCTGCGATGCCTTTGCATCTCGAATCGGTCTCTTGATTCTCCAAATCTAGCCGAAAACTATACCAAACCATCAAAATATGTTAAGGGAACAAAGCCCACGTTAAAATAAGCAAATTACCAGAAAATTCCAAAAATTGGTCAAAACCAACCCTGGGCCCACATTTTGAGATTTAACAGAAATTCACAAAACTAGAATCCTTATGCTCTCATAAGGCTAACCATACATAATTTTCCAATTCTGATACCATTTAGTCCTTCAAATCATCATCCTATATTTTTGAAAGATTCCACAATTTTCTTCCCAAATTCCAACCCGTATCACGAGTTAAATTACGAATCCGATGATAAATTCATGTACTCTAGCAAAACCTGACTTAGAATCACTTACCCCGATGAATTTGTAGAAAAACTTCAAAAAATCGCCAAAATATGAGCTCTCTAGGGGAAAATATCAAATAAAACCCAAAATCTCATATTTATAGAGGCACCCCCAGATTTCCACCTCCGCGAGCCTCACAAAATCCACTATGGTTGTGCAACAATAGAGCGGTCCGCACAAAAAACGACCGCGACTGCACATGTGTTCTCTACAATGATAGGCATTAGTATTTTGGCCATCACTTTTGCTACAGATGTCCAAATGCTATTATAATATGTCCGCGACCACACAAGTGTTCTGAGATTCAACTCTTCATGCCTCCAATAGCCATAGTTTATCCTAAAGACACCCTGGGACCTATTCGGAGCTCACCCGAGGACCTCGGGACCTCAACCAAACAAACCAACATAATCCATAACATCATTCAACTTGTTCCAATAATCAAAACACCTCAAACAACGTCAAGTTACTCAAAACTCATCTAATTCATTCCTAAATATCAAAAAACTTTCGAAATAAACTTTAATTAGAAAGTCTGACCAAACGACGTTCGAATGACCTGAAATTTTGCACACTCACACAAAATGTAATAATGAAGATATGAAACTCTCGAAATTCAATTCTGACCTCTATATCAAAATCTCACTGATAAATCAGAATTTGCCAAAATACTAATTTCGCCAATTCAAGCCAAATCCTTCCACGCAAAAATGATCGCGTCCGCAAAGTGTTCTCCACAATGACAGGCCTTAGTAATTTAGCCATAAATTTACCTACAAATGTCCAAATGGGTATTGTATTATTTCTAAAAACTAGATTCAAATAGCTACAACTTTCATTTTTAAATCATCCCAAACATCCTAGTGTATCAAAAGATATGAGCTTCCCAAGTCGGATAAGTGGCCCTGCTCTTTCACTGCGGACCGCGAAAGCACGACAGCGTCCGCAAAGCATCCCACCGTGGTCAACAAATATATGACCGCGGACCACGGTTGTGGGTTAAGGGATTCGACCCTCCATGCCTCCAACGGCTTTATTTTTTCCTGAAGACACCCCGGAACCTATCCTTAACTCACCTAAGGCCCTCAGGTCCTCAACCAAACATACCAACATAATCCATATCATCATTTAAACTTGTTCCAATCATCAAAACGCCTCAAACAACATCAAATACTCAAAACTCATCAAATTCATGCCTAAGTTTCCAAAAACTTCCGAAATACTGTATCGATCAAAATACGACCAAACGACGGCCGAATAACCTGAAATATTGCACACACACACCAAATGACCTAACGATTGAAGCTACAGAAACTCTCGGAATTCCATTTCAAACTCTATATCAAAATCTCACCTATCAATCGAAATTTGCCAAAATACTAACTTGACCAATTCAAGCCAAATCCTTCCACGGACTTCCGAAATGAGTTCTGGTCATGCTTCTAATTCATAAAACACCCAACAAAGATAACCAAATCATAAAAAGTTCCGATACGCGCTCATATACAAATAAGTCAACTCTTTGTTAAACCTTTTAAATTTAAAGATTTCAATTGAGCCTGTTTCTTTCAAGTTCAATCCAAATTTCATGAAAACCCAAACTAACGATCTTATCAGTCATAGTACATTACACGGGGAAAGTCATGCCCCACAACCGGCGATCAAAGTGCAAAATACCTAAATAACCGGTCGCGTCGTTACAGCCGAAGTCCCATTTTTTCTTATAGATCCTCCGGGATCGTCAAATCACCGGTCTGGGTCCATTTACCCAAAATATTGACCGAAGTCAAATTTTATAATTTTAATGTTAGCTTTAATTTTTTTCTCATAGAATTCATATATAAGCTTTTCGGCTACGCACCCAGACTGTGTACGCAAATCGAGGCAACTCTAAATGAGGTTTTTAAGGCTTCAGAGACATATAATGAATAAAGAGAGAGGTGATGACTGTTTGGGTCGTCAAATATAAGTACCCGATTTCTCTCTCGTGTTCTGTTTGGAATTCTTACTTCTTGCCTTCTTTTTTTGCATCCAAGACCTCGCCTCCTTCGGACGCTCATATTTCTGACTGGGTCGAGCGAGTCCTTCCTCACATCATAGGATTCGTGATTGTCCAAATCTTTTCAACCAATTAAGGACTACTCTCCCTTCAACTAGTAATCTTTTTTCTTTGATTGTAGCCGCTCTATTTCCTATATTGTAGAGACTTCTGAGGATGGTACTATGTACGTAAATATTACTCCGACCTTGTGAATATAGAGATGTTTTTTTCAACAAACCATCGGCTCAAAAAGGTAGGGAGGAGAAAAGAGGAAGAAGAATAAGACGAAACAGATGGCAGAAAAGAAAAAGAAAAAGAAATAGGGCCGGGGGGGGGGGAGGGGGAATAAGTATCACCAAAATAGTAACTTGCAATGTATGAAATCAATGGGAAGAATTCTGATGATCAATCATATTATTGAAAATTTAGCTCTTTTTCCCTATTGCACCAGCTAGTTTAGCCAGAGTTATCAAATCTTATCAGTCTTGTTAAAGTGCACTGATAGTGCAAAAATTATTTATGTTGTTAACTTATTACTGCATAATCTTTTGAAATGAGTCTATACATTATACAATAGTGACTTTATAGTAACATAAGCACCACTAATAGACAAAGATAATGACCTAACGGACTAGCTCCACTTCTTGTACATAGGAGAAAATGCTCGACTCCGTCCTAGCTTCAATCCTAATGCTCGATCTCCACACCTTCTTATCAAGAGATATCCTCGAAAATCTGAAGTGGCACCATGTTCTGCCTGATCACCTCACTCCAATACTTCTTATGCTGCCCTCTACCTTTTCTTATACTCGCCAAAGCTAACCGATCATACCTCCTAACCAGGGCATCTTGGCTTCTTCTCTGCACGTGCTTGAATCATCTAGCTCACGCTTATCGCTTCTTGTTGTCATTGGGAGCCACACCGACCTTTTCCCGAAGATCATCATCATAATATTATCCAGTGCCTACCCATCCATCTCAACATCGTCAAAACTTCCATCTTTTGGATATGAGAATTCTTAACTGGCCAACACTTAGCCCCAAACAACATGGTCTGTCTAACCAATTCTCTATTGCGCTTACCTTTAATTTTCGATGGCATATTCTTGTCATATAGGACTCAAGACGCTAACATCCATTGATTTTCTAAATGTCAATTCCACACAAGAGGGCGGGGGGTGATTTGTGGTACCTAATTTTTTCACTAAAAGTACCTCATTCGTCTAATTGTACTAACTATGACTGTGTGCGGAATTAATAGTGCATAAAATAAAGAAGACAAAGATTTTTACATGAAGAACACCTGGCACAAAAGGTGAAAAAACCATGACCTTCTACTGAGTAGGATTTTCCCAAACATCCACTAAAATCATTAAGCCAAAACAGCATTTACAAAACAGTTTGTAAATCTAAGGATTGACTCTAATCCCAGTGTGGCACACAACCTCAACTATTGAGGTACCTACAAGTTAACTCTAATTTGAATATTCAAACTACCTACTACAATTGCTTCTATGAAAGCTGGAAAAGTACAATTTTAAATCACCTACTACAATTGAACTAGAATAATAATAAACACAACGGAACTGGTTCATTTATGTCATTCAAGTAGCTGCAGGAGTGCACACTTTAATCTCACATAAGTTTCTTGTAAAACATCCTTGCTCTTTTGCTCTCAATTTAGTTTAACTTCTACGTATGTGCGTACCTGTAAAAGAGAACAAACATTATTATTTATAGAGTTAGTAATCAGAGTTTGATTAAAACTCAAATTGCTGATCCTTCATGAAATTCGAGCCCTAATACAATTCAAACTCCAATCCTTATTCTTTATCCGGATGTAGGTCTGTTCACATAAGGAGACTTCAACTCTTTATCCTATATAACATTTTCGATCAACTCAGGAGATATTTTGCTTATCCTTAAGACTTATCTTCTTCACACGCATCTCACATGTACACTTATATTAACATTGTGTCTCACATGATGGACCCAGTTCATGACTGAGTTCATTTTGTCAATCTTCAAAACATTATTTGAACTTGGGCCAACAAATTCCCCCTTTTTGATGATGACAAACTCAGCGCTTTTATTAATCAGAGACCCTGTGGAACTCAGATTAATTATCACACTTTAATTTAACTTATCATTAAGGACCTGGCTTAATCATGTTATAAATATCACTTTATTTCATAATATAAAGTAAAGCACAATATCTATTCCCCCTTTTGGCATCATTAAAATGTTGCATATTATATGAATCCCATATGTTAATTATTACTCATGACCGCATAGAAAACAGTAAGTGAAAACATGATTAAGTTAATCAATGATCAACTTCACAAAGAATTTAAATATTAACATTAGAAGTTTAATAGAACAAGAGAAAAAAAAGCACATTGTCATTGATTAGAAGGTGTTTCTACAAAACAGAACATAAAAAAATAAACAAACATCCAACCATGAACAAAAACAAACTCAGAAACGTCCCGAATCTCGGTCACTGAGGGGGTTTCTAAACTGGTTGTAGGGCTTGGAGGAACTAGAGGGTTGGGATTAAAGAAGATTGATCATTTTTTAGAGCATCCCTTCACTCTTTTCTTTTTCCTTTGCTAGCTCAGCTTTCAGGCCATTTCTTTCACTTTCCACTTCAGCAATGCGAGCCTGGAGCTAAGCAATTTCTGCATCTTTCGTTCCATACTCTAGAACAAAGGCCCTAGCTTTGATGTAATGGGAGACTTTACGGATGAACCAGGTTCAACTGGGGTTACACTTAAGAGATAGTCACAAGCCTGCAGAGTTTTGATTCTAAAGTACTCTTTGCTGGAGGCCATCTCCCACTTTTTAAATGGCACATCTAACTTGGCCAAGGCAGTTGTCAGTATTAACCCATAAGGTGTGGCATGGGGTATGGAGCAACTGATGACTCTATCCAGCAGCTTGACAATGAAAGCAGGCCAGTTAATCTTCTTTCCTCTCACAAGACACTCCAGAAGGACCAGGTCTTTGTAATTTGCAGTGTGCCTTCTCTCCTACCTGGGCAGCAAACACTTGCTCACAAATTCAAAGAGCACCTTGTTCTTGGGCTTCTCTTAAAACTTATGAAGACTTCTTGGTAGAAGTGTTGGATCTCTTTAGTGTAGGAGTGGGAACCTCCTCAGTTGTACATTATTCCGGATGGACTAGTTCCATTTCGTACTCCTCATCTTCCGCAGCCACAAAACTTTCCACAACTTTAGCTTTTCCCTTTTCCTTCTTCTTTTTCTTGCTTGCCTCTAAGACTTACGGCAACTTAGTCTAACTTAGCTTTATCCTACTTCTAGGAGCTTTCACCTTTGATGCTGAAGGGACATTAGACATAGGAGATGACACCTTGCTCATCTTTCTTGGCTTAGAGGCGTTTGGAGCGTTTTGAGAATAAGCTTTGCACTTCTTGGTATCATAGCTTGCTTCAACCATCTTCGGAATGTCAGCCAAGGTTTCTTCCATAGATGAACCAGGTTCATCTTGTTGTTCACTTAGGTATGTATAAGGCCTTCAGCAGCCTCCCTAGTTTCACTTCCCCTTGGCTTGTTGCCACTATCCTCTATTCCTCCACAAATGGCAAGAATTTTATCTTTCTTTTTCTTTCTCTTTCTACTCGACTCTCCCTCATTTACATCTCTCATATAACCAACCAACACAACCTTATAGTACACTTTCTCGACTACATCAGAAAGAAACATAGCATGTATTTACCTCCTTAGGGTTTTCTTGATTGTTGTCTAAGTCAGTAGACCCATGTTCTTCTCCATCGCTTGCAGAAATAAAGGCTTCCGACTCAGAACTCAAGTCAGATGATTCCTTTTTAGAGCACTCATTTTCTGGCTGGCTCTCAATTATTTGTTTAGAGCAGTTCTCAAATCATGAGTAGCTATAGTCTTTCTTGCCAATATCTTCTGTCGGTGGAATCTGGGTTTAGGGTTGTCGCTAGGGGGTACAGATGAGGATGTGTTGGGGGATACAGGTGGGGGAGTTCCTTGATTTTCTTGAGGATTAGTCATGGTGAAGGATTTTCGGAAGGTTTTGGGGATTCTTGAGATTTTTACAGAGAAAGAGTATGATCAGAGGTTTAGCACTTAATGATAGTCATGGACTAAAATAGGAGTATGTGGAGTGTATTTAAAGTGGATTATGATTATGAGCACTGACGGCAGCCTTTGAGCAGTGGTCAATAGGGAGTCTAATCCCATTAGGACTACGGTCATTAAGTGATGAATGGATGACACAGGTTTTTTGGAAAAAGTCCTGTTTTCTTTGAATTCTAGGAGAATGAAACTGGTTCAATGCTCAGCGGTAATATTATTAGGAGTTTTGTTAGAATAGGACTTCTGCTCATAATTGGAATATTTATTTTTCTAATTATGCAAAGTATAGAAACATACCTGACCTTTTCTCATGAGCATATACTGATAAAATAAGTTCTTCAAGTAGAACTTCTCTTGATTATGCCTTATATATCATAATAGAAAAAAAATATTGTAAGAGATCAACGAATTAATATAAACACATGTCACAGGAATATAATGATTCTAGTATGAGACTGAGTAAGAATTAGTCTAGATATTTACATAAAGTCAGAACTTCTAACCAAAAAAGTTTACTTTTTCATTGCATTCTAAACTGGTTCCTTTTAAGGTAATCTTAATCATCGCTAATTCCATCCTGTTCCTTTCAAGGTTTTCCCTATTCAGTGCCTTGGTGAAGATGTCGGGTGTTTGCTTATCAGTAGCACATAATTCTATTGAGATTAGTCCTTTCTCATAATTATCTCTCAAGAAGTGGTGGCTAACATTTATGTCCTTAGTCTTTTTATTATGAACAAGGTTCTTTGTCATACTAATAGCACTAATGTTATCACAGAATATTGGAATACATCCCCACCTAAATTCCAAAGTCTACCAGCTATTGTTCGATCCAGAGAAATTTAGCACAACAAGAAGCAGTAGCAACATATTCAGCTTCAACATTAGATAGGTCTACTGAATTTTTTTTATGGTAGCCCATAACCCAAGACATGAACCCAGGAAATGTGCCATACCTGAAGTTCTCTTCCTGTCTACAAAAAAACCTGCATAATCAGCATCAGCATATCCTACTAGATTAAAATTACTACCTTTGGCATACCAAAGATACAGATCAGTGGTTCCTTTCAGATATCTCGACATCCTCTTGGCAACAGTCAAGTGTGACTCTTTTGGATTTGCCTGGAAGCGAGCACAAAGCCCTTCAGTGAAAACAGTATCAGATCTGCTGGCACTGAGATACAAGAGTAAACCAATCATACCCCTATACAACTTTGATCAACTGATGAACCTGGTTCATCAACATCGAATTTAGTGGCAGTTGCAATAGGTGTATCTATTTCTTTGAAGTCCTCTATTTTAAACTTTTTGATTAGTTCTTTCATATAATTCTGTTGATGGATCATGGTACCATTTGGGCTTTGTTTAATATGCAAGCCTAAGAAGAAGTTTAGTTCACCCATTATACTTATTTAAAACTCACTTCCCATTAGTTTTGCAAATTCCTTACTCAATGTATCAATAGTGGCCCCAAATATTATGTCATCAACATATATTTACACAACAAGGAAGTCTTTACCTTTTTCTCTTAGGAATAAAGTGCTGTCAATTTTACCTCTTTTGTACCCATGCTCCAGTAGGAATTTTGATAGTCGTTCATATCAAGCTCTTGGGGTCTGCTTGAGCCCATATAGAGCCTTGTCCAACTTGTACACATTCTCAGGACATTCCTTGCTTTCAAACCCTGGAGGTTGTTTCACAAACACTTGTTCCTTGAGGTAGACATTCAGAAAAGAACTTTTGAAATTCATCTGATGGAGAGTGAATTCCATATGTGCTTAAAAGGCTTTGAGGAGTCTGATTGCCTCTAGTCTTGCAACAGGAGCAAAGGTCTCATCATAGTAAACACCTTTCTCTTGGCTGTATCCCTGAACCACCAGCCTTTCATTGTTTCTTGTAACTGTTCCATCTTCATCAAGTTTGTTCCTGAAGACCCTTTTTGTACCAATGACTGATATGTCCTTGGGTGTTGGAACTAGATGCCAAACTTGACTTCTTACAAATTGGTTGAGTTCCTCTTTCATCGCATTGACCTAATCTGCATCCTGCAAAGCCTCAACAACATTTTTAGGTTCAACAAGAGATGGAAAAACATCAAATGCACACAGATTCTTTAATTGTGATATGGTTTTGACTCCAGATGTTGGATCAGTGAGAATGTTCTCAATGGGATGATAACTTTGATACATGGGAGGTATCACAACCAACTGGCTTCTGCTGGATGTTTTAGCCATTTGCTGAGAAACATGTTCATGAATAGGTTCCTTCAAGGAGATTATTTCAATTCCTCTTTGATTTCTCCCCCTATCAAGTTGCCCTGTAAGGAAGAACATGTTCCATCACATGTTTGTTCTATAGGTGCCACTTTGACTTGAGCTATGGCTTCGGCTAAAGTCTTTGACAAGTCTAATGACTTCATTTTCATGTTCCATCTCTCAGAAAGAATGTTAGTGTCATCAAATACAACATGCACTCCTTCTTCCACAAGAAAAGTTCTTTTATTGAACACTTAATATGCTTTTCTATGTGTATAATATCCCAAGAATACTCCCTCATCACTTCTGGGGTCAAGCTTACCTAGGGAGTCTTTTCCATTATCGTGCACATAGAACTTGCAACAAAATGCCCTAAGATGGGATATGTTTGTTTTTCTCCCTTTAAGAAACTCATAGGGAGTTTTCTCAACAAAAGGTCTAGTTATGCATCTATTGATCATGTAACATGCAGTGTTTACAGCCTCAGCCCAGAAGCTGTGATGTAATTTAATAGAGAGAAGCATGGTCCTTTCCATATCCTTAATGGTCCTGTTCTTTCATTCAACTACTCTATTTTGATGTGGAGTCCTACGGGCAGGAAGTTGTGATCTATACCATTTTCATCTCAATATTCAAGAAATTTTGTATTTTCGAATTCAGTTATATGATCATACCTAATGGATGCAAGTTGATTTTCTAATTGTTTCTGAGTTTTTGTAACAAATGCAATAAACGTTTCAAATGCCTCATTAAGATGTCAGAAATAGTACCAAGGTAAATCTGAATAATCATCAACAAGCACCATCACATATTTCTTACCACCTCTCCTCATGGTTCTCATTGTACCACAGAGATCCATATGAACCAGTTCCAACATCTTGGACGTACTTACCATTTTCTTCAATTTGAAGGATGACCTCACCTGCTTCCCCCTTGCACATGCCTCATAAACTTTGTCTTCCTTGAACTTGATATTAGGTAACCCTATCACCAAGTCACTGGAGACTAATTTGTTTAGTTGATTTAGACTGACATGGCCAAGTTTTTTGTGCCAAAGGAGGGGGTCATTGACTAACACACTTAAACAAGTGAGTTCAGTTTTTGAAAAAGTTGACAAATATACAATGTAAATATTGTTAACTCTTTTTCCCAGCAAAACAATCTTGTCAGTGGTAAGGTTAATCACAAAACATTTGCTGGAGGTATTGTCTACAAGGTTACCTCTGTCACATAATTGTGACACACTTATTAAGCTATATTTCAAACCATCTATCAGGTAGACATTCTCTATGGAATGAGAATTAGTCTTGCCTACCTTTCCAACCCCAATGA
This sequence comes from Nicotiana benthamiana, assembly GCA_034376525.1. Lineage (NCBI taxonomy): Eukaryota > Viridiplantae > Streptophyta > Magnoliopsida > Solanales > Solanaceae > Nicotiana > Nicotiana benthamiana. The sequence continues at coordinate 98,161,247 of CM067330.1, forward strand.
TCTCTCCTTTCTTTCCGTTATCAAATGAGATATTACCTCCTTTTCAGACCTCAAGTTAAAGGAACTGGTCCTTGTCCCCAGCTATATGTTTTGAGCAGCCACTATTCATACGCCATATTTGGCTCATCACATTCACTTGGACCTGTAATAAGGTAATTACGGGTTAGTCTTAGAAACCCTAACTAGTTTGGGTCCCTTTCTATATGCATAAGGATGACTTAAATTCCTTCTTGCCCATCCAGGCAACTTATTCTTTTTTTAGCAAAAACTTTGTTCTTTTGACTGGCCATTTCTTTTGCATTACATTCTTATTTGTAATGGCCAGTTTTACCACAACACGTGCAGATTTTATTTTAAGGAAGAGTGAGGTACTTGCTTTTTGGATCCCATTTAGGAGCTTGAGTCCCATAGACAAGTCTTCTTTTGTTACTGATGTGATGCTCTGGCAAATAGGATAGAGTATGAGAGGATTTGTTCCACTTGCAAGTTTTGTCTAGCTCATGATTCACTTTTCCAAAATCTTCTATTAAGACTTTCATGAATTCATCTGTCCTATATAATTCATCTTTTATTTTTCTCAAACTTTCTTTTAGAGTGAGATATGTGTGATCAAATATCTTCTTTCCTGTTCCTAATTTCATTTTCAGATGTTCTGACATAAGTTCTACGACACTCTTGTCAAGTTCAAGAACCTGGTTCTTCAACTCAGCATTTCTCTTATCACTAGAATTTGCCCTAGACTCTAGACTTTGACATTTTTCTTTTAAAATCACGCATTCCCTGGAAAGAACTTCATTCTAATTATTAAGTATCTCAGACTCATCAATGAAGTCTATTAGTAGCTCATCAAGCCTTTCCTTAGACAAGAACTTAATCTTGTCTTTCAGATGAATAATACTTACCTCTTGTTCATCATCTAATTCTCCGATGGCCATTAGTGCTTGCTCCTCCTCAGCTTCATCTTCTGGGTCTTCATTTGATGTTTCTCCCCGTGCTTCAACCATAGCCTTGTTTGAACCTTTGTATCTTTTTGTTTGAACTAGTTCATTCTTCATTTTCCTCCGTTCAACTCTTTATTTCTTCCACTCAATTTCCTATTGAGGGGAGTTTCTAAACATGTTGTCTGTCTTACAAAACTTGTAGCATCTCTTATTGGTCTGTTTCTTCGGAGCTCTTCTTTTGTTGACGTTTGTACGTCTTGAAGAACCCTTTCCTATAATCGGGTACTTCTTGAAATCCCTAGAGATCATAGCCACTTCATCATCTTCAAAATTTGCACCTTCAGCAAATCTGAGAGTTAAACTTCTCTCCTTTTAGGGGTATCCATCTTCATGGTTAGTCTCCACATTTCATAGGCAATTAAATTTCCAATCAGTTCATCCAATCTGAGGGTAGAAATATTCTTGGATTCCTGAATGGCAGTAATTTTGCTTTCCCATGTGACTGGCAGAACTCTTGTCAGAATCTTCTCAACCTTGTCTCCTTTAAGGATAATTCTTCCAAGCGATTTAAGTTCATTGTCAAAGTGCTTAATCTACTGTACATCTCTTGGATAGTTTCTCATTTATTCATAATAAGATTCTCATATTGAGAATACAGAAGTGTTCCTCTTGATCTTTTCACTTGAGATATTCCTTCATGAGCCACTTGCAGAATGTCCTATATTTCCTTAGAAGTTATACAGGTTTGGATCCTACTATACTCTTCTGATCCTAGACAACATACAAGCCACTTCTTGGCCTTAGCATTTTTCTTCCACTTCTTCAGGTCCTTAGTGTACAATCAGCCATTGTTTTTGGCGCATCAATTCCTTTAGCATTCTTCTTAGTTGTTGCTGGGGTACCATCACTGACTATGTCCAAAGTTCATAATCTTATGTCCCAAAGTTCATAATCTTCCCCTATAATGTGATCTCTCATTCTGTTCTTCTACCAAGAATAGTACTTACCATTGAAAAGTGGAGGCCTAGCAGTGGATTGCCCTTCCCATTTTCCACGTGGTGCACTCATTGTTGATCTTCCCCTAACGTGTTCGCCTCTTCAAGGATAATCTGCTCGGATACCAATTGATGTTCTAATCGTCAATTCAACACAAGAGGTGGGGGGGGGGGGTGATTTGTGTGGTAGCTAATTTCACACTAGAAGAACCTGGTTCTTCTATATGTACTAACTATGACTGTTTGCAGAATTAAGAGTGCATAAAATAAAGAACACAGAGTTTTTTACGTGGAAAATACCTGGCTCAAAAGGTGAAAAATCCATGACCTACTACTCAGTAGGATTTTCTCAAACATCAACTAAAATCACTGAGCCAAAAAAGCATTAACAAAACTCTTTGTAAACCTAAGGATTAACTCTAATCCCACTGTGGCACACAACCTCAACGGTTGCAAAACCTTCAAGTTAACTCTAACTTGAATACTCAAAATACCTACTATAATTTCTTCTATGAAGAACGAAAGGTACAATTTTAAACCACCTACTACAATTGAACTAGACTAAGAATAAACACAATGGAACTGGTTCTTCCACCGCATTAAAGTAGCTGGAGGAGTGCACACTTTAATCTCACGTAAATTATGCAAAATAGCCTTTCTCTTTTGCTCTCAATTTAGTTTAGCTTTTGCGTATGTGCATACCTGTAATAGAGAACAAGCATTATTATTTATAGAGTTAGTAATTAGAGTTTGATTAAAAATCGAATTGCAGATCCTTCATCAAATTCAAGTCCAAGAACAATTAAAAATCTAATCCTTATTCTTTATCCGGATGTAGTTCTCTTCACATAAGAAGACTTCAACTCCTTATCCTATGCAACCTTTTCGATCAACTCAGGAAATATTATTGTTGATACTTTAGAATTATCATCTTCGCACGCATCTCACATGAATAAGTATATTAACACTGTGTCTCGCATGATGGACCTAGTTAATGACAGAGTTTATTTTGTCAATCTTCAAAACTTCATCTGAACTTGGGCCAACATCCATTTTTTTCACCCTGCCCCTATGCGATGCGTGACATCCTCGTCTATCTTTCCACCCTTAGATAATCAACCCAAGTTACTTGAAACTTCCTCTCTTGAAAATAACTTGTGAGTCAAGCCTCACGTCCAAGTCTGCTTACTACGTCACGTTGTTGATTTTGCACTCTAGATATTATGTCTTAGTCTTACTGAACTTTAAACCTTTAGACTCAAAGGGTCTGTCTCCAAATTTTCAGCCTCACGGTAATGCCGCCTTGCACTTCATCAATCAAAACTATATCATTATAAAACAACATATACCATGACATCTTCCTTTGAATATGGTGTGTAAGTGCATTCATTGCCAAATAAAATAAAAACAGGGTGAGTGTGGATCCTTGGTGCAACCTAATAACAATGGGAATAGTTCACTACTCTATTTCTTAAATTAGTCTTCGCATTGGTAATTTGAAAGAACGAATCTTCATTGAACAAATAGGACAATGCTCAACAAAAGAAAATACATAAATTTTGCAGTAGTCATTTTTTTTATTTATGAAAGTACATTCAACCACTTTCTTTCAATGTATTCTAAGGAAGATTGCTATGTCTTTTAGTTGTGTTTTAATATAATTAAGTAGAAGACTAATAATCGCCATAGTATATTTTATTTGTGTGTTTTTTAGTACATTCAAACACTTCCCTTTCAATGCGTTCTATTTCTTTGTCTTGTTGGGCTAAGTAGTACGGATTAACGACACTTGCCATGAGAGTGTTAACAGTTCTTATTCTAACACTAGGGGGCGTTTGGTAGGATGAATTAAGGAAAATAATACTCATTTATTTTAATTTATGCGAACTTATTTGACAGATCATAAAGTTTAAGAAATAAAGAATTTTGAAAGTTGTTGTCCTTAATAAGTCATAACGTTTATGTGGCTATAATTCTTTTGAAACTTGTGTGAAATATACCAGAGTACTCATGTGACTATAAAAGCTTGTCATTCGAGATATATTGAAGGTTTAATTTAAATTCTTTCCTTATTTAGAAAGACAGCATTCTCTTTGAAACGGACTAAAAAAGAAGTAGGTCCAAATAAACTAGAACAAAGAGAGTATATGTATTAGCTTTGATATAATTAATCCCCCATTTGGTAGAGTTTCCAACTTATATATAACTAATATTTGTATTAGTTATATATTCTATTCAGTAATATTCTTATGCATAGCAAGCCATGGCATTGGCAATACTATGCTTTTTAATACATGAATAAGCATGTAGAAAGACAGAATGATAATTTCAAAACCTTTAATATACTAAATTAAACAGTCGATAAGAATTAATTGCCACATAGCTAATTCCAACATTATTTATTACCCTATCCAGTACTACTCTTATAATCCATACCAAACAACCCCTAACATGTTTAACACATGTTCCCTCGACCCCTACCATGTTTAACACATGTTCCCACAAAATGGAACCATCAAATTTGAAACAAACATGTACTGGATTTGTTTTTACTTGTTGAGAGTAGACCACTCTTATATGTCACTTTTGTTTTCATCTAATATATTGTTCTTTTCATATAAACATCGTACCTTATTCATCAAACCTTATTTAACCTGGCGTATGTCGGAGATTTACAATGAATTATTATTATATTAGGATGTTGTTATTGAAAAGTCTGGCTATACATCCTATTGCGTACTATTCTTATACATTGCAAGTCATGACATTAGCAATACCATTCATTTATAATACATGAATACACATGTATAAAGGTGGAACTACTATTTCAAAACTTTTTAATACACAAAATTAAACAGTCGATAAGTATTAATTCCAACACTATTTATTTAATGCTATTCTTATACTTGATGTTCGGCTAATAATGCATATATTTAACCGTTGTTGCCATACATTCTAATACTTTTAATTATTTTAAATATTACTTATATTACTTTATGTTTAATATTATAGTTTAATTGTGTAAGAATAAAGTGGTATGAAGATAAAAAAATTTATATAAAATACAGAAGAAAAAAGAAAGAATATAAAATAAGGAGATAAAGGGGGAAACCCTTTAGTGTTTGTCCCCGAGTGTAAGACAATGAGGAGAACGATGCTACTGGTTTCGGCGCCACAGCCAGCGCCTCGCGCTGCACTAGATATTGTGTACGAGCTTTTTCCTGTTTCGCTCGTGACAAACTTATTTTGATCCAATATAGTCTCAATTTGTAAATAAGGAGTCTTGATTTAGAGGGAAGCTAATATATTTTGAAGGAAATTCACGCAGAGAAATATACACCATGCTTGGAGGAGGTTTCTAACTAGTTTTTCTTCTCTTCTCTTCATTTAGATGCATAATTTATTTGTTCTAGGATTGTGGGGTGCTACATAAATATTGTAATTTGAAGCTTTAATTGTTCTTATTAATGTACATATTGGTTTATTTATTTAATATTGCGCTTAATTATTTGATTACTCGATCACCAATTGAACACTATCTATGAATCTAGGATTCAAGTTGGTAAAGGAAATTCTAGATTGCACAAAAGACTGAGTAGATCGAGATCTTGAACTCGAGTATCGGGAATGGATTTGCAGATAGGATAGGAATATATTAATCGCCTTTCTTTGTTACTATGCAAGAATTATTAATTTTTTCTTGTTTATTCTAATTCCATAGGAATATAGGCCTTATGGTAGCTTGAATGATGAATAGTACTTTCAGAAAAGGCCACGGGTAATATTAACCCTGTAAAATGATAAATTCGATAAATTAATTAAACAATTTAAGTGAAAACCCCAAAAATGATTATTAGCCACTCATAGCTCTAGAATATCGTCTCTTATTGAATTCGTCTCTAATATTCGCCAACTTGTTTCCTTTAATCTCTTAGTTTGTTGCTGTAGATTAATTTGAGTTAAATATTCATACTTTAGGATTCACTTGAATAGATTAATTGTTTGGTTTAATTTAGTTGATAGTTAATCACAAGTTCCTGTAGCTACGATATCTGGAAAAACATCCTATATTACTTGTCGGCCACGTATACTTGCGCGTGCATTTGGGAGCAACATTTTATAGATGGAAGAGCTGAATAAGGACAAGATATCAACCAACTTTGTCGTTCTTTTCACGACATGGAGGCTCATGTGAGAGCAAAGATTGATGTGTATAATGGCCAACAATTTAGTGATGAGTTGTGTGAAGATGAAAAAGCTTTTCTAAGCCAAATTGAGAAGTTAAGACTAGAATACGAATGATTATATCATGTTCTTGATGATGATGCCTAGGTTAAGGGAGTATATATTATTAATGATGTCAAAAATAATGCACTAATAGAGTTGGGGGCGTGTTGGTCCTCATTGTACATATTTTTCTACATTATATTTTGATGGAGACATGGAGATCGAGCCTTTGGAGATATGTATAGATGAAGAATAAGGTCCTTATATTTTGAAATTTGCCACACCAAAAAGGCTAAATGACATACCGCACTTAAGAGCCAAGAAGTGCAAGATGGGATATTATTCACTTGGTTCTTTTGTATTCACACTACCACCATAGGAGCGTGACAGAAAAATTATTATAAAAATTGTGAAGGTGATGGAGTCGTGCCGCGATGTTAAATGAAGCGCTTGTTGGAAGGCAACCCAATTCTACTATTTTTGTTTGTTTTTGTTTATTTATTTTTATTGCATTATTTTTGTGTTATTATAGGAATAGGAGCATGGAGCAAAGCCTATAGGCATGTGCAAAAGCGAGCAGGTGGTTGACACTAAGTGTAAGGTATCAGCACAGGGGATTATACCTAGGAGAAGTCAGAGGATCCCGTGAGATGCTAATGCTTCGGCCTTTAGCCTACCATGGAGTCACTTTTACCATCTTGTTATTTTAAATGTGCATTGAGGACAATGCATAATTTTAAGTGTGGAATGACAAGATTGTCTGGGTGATTTTATGTACAATCTTAGCTTAGTTGTAATACTCGTTCTTAGCGTAGTAGTTTTTGTTAAAAATATTAAACAAAAAAAAATAATCAGAAAACGAGACTTTTCCTGGGGAATTAAGAGTAATAACCAGAAATATCTTAATATATTTATCAATTGAAGGATTGAAGAAGTATTATTTTTTAAATATTAATGATATTACTTTATGTTTAATATTATATTTTAATTGTGTAAGAGTAAAGTTGTATGAAGATAAAAAAATTTAAAGTAAAATTAAATAAAATACAGAAGAAAAAAGAAAGAATATAAAATAAGGAGATAAAGGGGGAAACCCTTTGGTGTTTGTCCCCGAGTGTAAAACAATGAGGAGAACGATGCTATTGGTTTCGGCGCTACAGTCAGCGTCTCGCGCTGCACTAGATATTGTGTAGGAGCTTTTTCTTGTTTCGCTCGTGACAAAGTTATTTTGATCCGATATAGTCTCAATTTGTAAATAAGGAGTCTTGATTTAGAGGGAAGCTAATGTATTTTGAAGGAGAATTCACGCGGCTTCTAACTAGTTTTTCTTCTCTTCTCTTCATTTAGATGCATAATTTATTTGTTCTAGGATTGTGGGGTGCTACATAAATATTGTAATTTGAATCTCGAATATTTATTATTAACGTACATAGTGGTTTATTTATTTAATATTGCGCTTAATTATTTGATTACTCGATCACCAATTGAATACTATCTACGAATCTAGGATTGAACATGGTAAAGGAAATTCTAGATTGCACAAAAGACTGAGTAGAGCGAGATCTTGAACTCGCGTATCGGGAATGGATTTGTAGGTAGGAGAGGAATAACTAATCGCCTTTCTATGTTACTATACAAGAATCGTTAATTTTTTCTTGTTAATTCTAATTCAATAGGAATATAGGCGTTATGGTAGCTTGAATGATTAATAGTACTATCAGAAAAGGCCACGGGTAATATTAACCCTGTCAAATGAAAAATTAGATAAATTAATTAAACAATTTAAGTGAAAACCCCAAAAGGGATTATTAGCCACTCATAGCTCTAGAATATCGTCTCTTATTGAATTCGTCTCTAATATTCGCCAACTTGTTTCCTTTAATCTCTTAGTTTGTTACTGTAGTTTAATTTGAGTTATATATTCATACTTTAGGATTCACTTGAATAGATTAATTGTTTGGTTTAATTTCGTTGATAGTGAATCACAAGTTCCTGTAGCTACGATATCTGGAAAAACATCCTATATTACTTGTCGGCCACGTATACTTGCGCGTGCATTTGGGAGCAACATTTTATTGATGGAAGAGCTGAATAAGGACAAGATATCAACCAACTTTGTAGTTCTTTTCACGACATGGAGGCTCATGTGAGAGCAAAGATTGATGTGTATAGTGGCCAACAATTTAATGATGAGTTGTGTGAAGATGAAAAAGCTTTTCTAAGCCAAATTGAGAAGTTAAAACTAGAATATGAATGATTATATCATGTTCTTGATGATGATGCCTAGGTTAAGGGAGTATATATTATTAAAGATGTCAAAAATAATGCAGTAATAGAGTTGGCGGCGTGTTGGTCCTCATTGTACATATTTTTCTACATTATATTTTGATAGAGACATGGAGATCGAGCCTTTGGAGATATGTATAGATGAAGAATAAGGTCCTTATATTTTGAAATTTGCCATACCAAAAAGGCAAAATGACATACCGCACTTAAGAGCCAAGAAGTGCAAGATGGGATATTATTCACTTGGTTCTTTTGTATTCACACTACCGCCACAGGAGCGTGATAGAAAAATTATTATAAAAATTTTGAAGGTGATGGAGTCGTGCCGCGACGTTAAATGAAGCGCTTGTTGGAAGGCAACCCAATTCTACTATTTTTGTTTGTTTTTGTTTATTTATTTTTATTGCATTTTTTTTGTGTTATTGTAGGAATAGGAGCATGGAGCGAAGCCTATAGGCATGTGCAAAAGCCAGCAGGTGGTTGACACTAAGTGTAAGGTATCAGCACAAGGGATTATACCTAGGAGAAGTCAGAGGATCCCGTGAGATGCTAATGCTTCGGCCTTTAGCCTACCATGGAGTCACTTTTACCATCTTGTTATTTTAAATGTGCATTGAGGACAATGCATAATTTTAAGTGTGGAATGACAAGATTGTCTGGGTGATTTTATGTACAATCTTAGCTTAGTTGTAATACTCGTTCTTAGCGTAGTAGTTTTTGTTAAAAGTATTAAACAAAAAAAAATAATCAGAAAACGAGACTTTTCCTGGGGAATTAAGTGTAATAACCAGAAATATCTTAATATATTTATCAATTGAAGGATTGAAGAAGTATTATTTTTTAAATATTAATGATATTACTTTATGTTTAATATTATATTTTAATTGTGTAAGAATAAAGTTGTATGAAGATAAAAAAATTTAAAGTAAAATTAAATAAAATACAGAAGAAAAAAGAAAGAATATAAAATAAGGAGATAAAGGGGGAAACCCTTTGGTGTTTGTCCCCGAGTGTAAAACAATGAGGAGAACGATGCTATTGGTTTCGGCGCTACAGTCAGCGTCTCGCGCTGCACTAGATATTGTGTAGGAGCTTTTTCCTGTTTCGCTCGTGACAAAGTTATTTTGATCCGATATAGTCTCAATTTGTAATAAGGAGTCTTGATTTAGAGGGAAGCAAATATATTTTGAAGGAGAATTCACGCAGAGAAATATACACCATGCTTGGAGGAGGCTTCTAACTAGGTTTTCTTCTCTTCTATTCATTTAGATGCATAATTTATTTGTTCTAGGATTGTGGGGTGCTACATAAATATTGTAATTTGAATCTTGAATTGTTCTTATTAATGTATATAGTGGTTTATTTATTTAATATTGCGCTTAATTATTTGATTACTCGATCACCAATTGAATACTATCTACGAATCTAGGATTGAACATGGTAAAGGAAATTCTAGATTGCACAAAAGACTGAGTAGAGCGAGATCTTGAACTCGAGTATCGGGAATGGATTTGCAGGTAGGATAGGAATACACTAATCCGCTTTCTATGTTATTATGCAAGAATTATTAATTTTTTCTTGTTAATTCTAATTCAATAGGAATATAGGCGTTATGGTAGCTTGAATGATGAATAGTACTTTCAGAAAAGGCCACGGGTAATATTAACCCTGTCAAATGATAAATTAGATAAATTAATTAAACAATTTAAGTGAAAACTCCAAAAGGGATTATTAGCCACTCATAGCTCTAGAATATCGTCTCTTATTGAATTCGTCTCTAATATTCGCCAACTTGTTTCCTTTAATCTCTTAGTTTGTTACTGTAGATTAATTTGAGTTAAATATTCATACTTTAGGATTCACTTGAATAGATTAATTGTTTGGTTTAATTTAGTTGATAGTGAATCACAAGTTCCTGTAGCTACGATATCTGGAAAAACATCCTATATTACTTGTCGGCCTCGTATACTTTCGCGTGCATTTGGGAGCAACATTTAATAGATGGAAGAGCTGAATAAGGACAAGAAATCAACCAACTTTGTAGTTCTTTTCATGACATGGAGGCTCATGTGAGAGCAAAGATTGATGTGTATAATGGCCAACAATTTAGTGATGAGTTGTGTGAAGATGAAAAAGCTTTTCTAAGCCAAATTGAGAAGTTAAAACTAGAATACGAATGATTATATCATGTTCTTGATGATGATGCCTAGGCTAAGGGAGTATATATTATTAAAGATGTCAAAAATAATGCAGTAATAGAGTTGGGGGCGTGTTGGTCCTCATCGTACATATTTTTCTACATTATATTTTGATAGAGACATGGAGATCGAGCCTTTGGAGATATGTATAGATGAAGAATAAGGTCCTTATATTTTGAAATTTGCCACACCAAAAAGGCAAAATGACATACCGCACTTAAGAGCCAAGAAGTGCAAGATGGGATATTATTCACTTGGTTCTTTTGTATTCACACTACCGCCACAGGAGCGTGAAAGAAAAATTATTACAAAAATATTGAAGGTGATGGAGTCGTGCCGCGATGTTAAATGAAGCGCTTTTTGGAAGGCAACCCAATTCTACTATTTTTGTTTGTTTTTGTCTATTTATTTTTATTGCATTATTTTTGTGTTATTGTAGGAATAGGAGCATGGAGCGAAGCCTATAGGCATGTGCAAAAGCGAGCAGGTTGTTGACACTAAGTGTAAGGAATCAGCACAAGGGATTATACCTAGGAGAAGTCGGAGGATCCCGTGAGATGCTAATGCTTCGGCCTTTAGCCTACCATGGAGTCACTTTTACCATCTTGTTATTTTAAATGTGCATTGAGGACAATGCATAGTTTTAAGTGTGGAATGACAAGATTGTCTGGGTGATTTTATGTACAATCTTAGCTTAGTTGTAATACTCGTTCTTAGCGTAGTAGTTTTTGATAAAAATATAAATGAAAAAAAAATAATCAGAAAACGAGACTTTTCCTGGGGAATTAAGTGTAATAACCAGAAATATCTTAATATATTTACCAATTGTAGGATTGAAGAAGTATTATTTTTTAAATATTAATGATATTACTTTATGTTTAATATTATATTTTAATTGTGTAAGAATAAAGTTGAATGAAGATAAAAAAATTTAAAGTAAAATTAAATAAAATACAGAAGAAAAAAGAAAGAATATAAAATAAGGAGATAAAGGGGGAAACCCTTTGGTGTTTGTCCCCGAGTGTAAAACAATGAGGAGAACGATGCTATTGGTTTCGGCGCTACAGTCAGCGTCTCGCGCTGCACTAGATATTATGTAGGAGCTTTTTCCTGTTTCGCTGGTGACAAAGTTATTTTGATCCGATATAGTCTCAATTTGTAAATAAGGAGTCTTGATTTAGAGGGAAGCTAATATATTTTGAAGGAGAATTCACGCAGAGAAATATACACCATGCTTGGAGGAGGCTTCTAACTAGTTTTTCTTCTTTTCTATTCATTTAGATGCATAATTTATTTGTTCTAGGATTGTGGGGTGCTACATAAATATTGTAATTTGAAGCTTGAATTGTTCTTATTAATGTACATAGTGGTTTATTTATTTAATATTGCGCTTAATTATTTGATTACTCAATCACCAATTGAATACTATCTACGAATCTAGGATTGAACATAGTAAAGGAAATTCTAGATTGCACAAAAGACTGAGTAGAGCGAGATCTTGAACTCGAGTATCGGGAATGGATATGCAGGTAGGATAGGAATACACTAATCGCCTTTCTATGTTACTATGCAAGAATTATTAATTTTTTCTTGTTAATTCTAATTCAATAGGAATATAGGCATTATGGTAGCTTGAATGATTAATAGTACTTTCAGAAAAGGCCACGGGTAATATTAACCCTGTCAAATGATAAATTAGATAAATTAATTAAACAATTAAAGTGAAAACCCCAAAAGGGATTATTAGCCACTCATAGCTATAGAATATCGTCTCTTATTGAATTCGTCTCTAATATTCGCCAACTTGTTTCCTTTAATCTCTTAGTTTGTTGCTGTAGATTAATTTGATTAAATATTCATACTTTAGGATTCACTTGAATAGATTAATTGTTTGGTTTAATTTAGTTGATAGTGAATCACAAGTTCCAGTAGCTACGATATTTGGAAAAACATCCTATATTACTTGTCGGCCACGTATACTTGCGCGTGCATTTGGGAGCAACATTTTATAGATGGAAGAGCTGAATAAGGACAAGATATCAACCAACTTTGTAGTTCTTTTCACGACATGGAGGCTCATGTGAGAGCAAAGATTAATGTGTATAATGGCCAACAATTTAGTGATGAGTTGTGTGAAGATGAAATAGCTTTTCTAAGCCAAATTGAGAAGTTAAAACTAGAATACGAATGATTATATCATGTTCTTGATGATGATGCCTAGGTTAAGGGAGTATATATTATTAAAGATGTCAAAAATAATGCAGTAATAGAGTTGGGGGCGTGTTGGTCCTCATTGTACATATTTTTCTACATTATATTTTGATAGAGACATGGAGATCGAGCCTTCTGAGATATGTATAGATGAAGAATAAGGTCCTTATAGTTTGAAATTTGCCACACCAAAAAGGCAAAATGACATACCGCACTTAAGAGCCAAGAAGTGCAAGATGGGATATTATTCACTTGGTTCTTTTGTATTCACACTACCGCGACAAGAGCGTGACAGAAAAACTATTATTAAAATTGTGAAGGTGATGGAGTCGTGCCGCGATGTTAAATGAAGCGCTTGTTGGAAGGCAACCCAATTCTACTATTTTTGTTTGTTTTTGTTTATTTATTTTTATTGCATTATTTTTGTGTTATTGTGGGAATAGGAGCATGGAGTCGAAGCCTATAGGCATGTGCAAAAGCGAGCAGGTGGTTGACACTAAGTGTAAGGTATCAGCACAAGGGATTATACCTAGGAGAAGTCAGAGGATCCCGTGAGATGCTAATGCTTCGGCCTTTAGCCTACCATGGAGTCACTTTTACCCTCCTGTTATTTTAAATGTGCATTGAGGACAATGCAGAATTTCAAGTGTGCAATGACAAGATTGTCTGGGTGATTTTATGTTTAATATTATATTTTAATTGTGTAAGAATAAAGTGGTATGAAGATAAAAAAATTTAAAGTAAAATTAAATAAAATACAGAAGAAAAAAAAAGAATATAAAATAAGGAGATAAAGGGGGAAACCTTTTGGTGTTTGTCCCCTGAGTGTAAAACAATGAGGAGAACGATGCTACTGGTTTCGGCGCTACAGTCAGCGCCTCGCGCTGCACTAGATATTGTGTACGAGCTTTTTCCTGTTTCGCTCGTGACAAAGTTATTTTGATCCGATATAGTCTCAATTTGTAAATAAGGAGTCTTGATTTAGAGGGAAGCTAATATATTTTGAAGGAGAATTCACGCGGCTTCTAACTAGTTTTTCTTCTCTTCTCTTCATTTAGATGCATAATTTATTTTTTCTAGGATTGTGGGGTGCTACATAAATATTGTAATTTGAAGCTTGAATTGTTCTTATTAATGTACATAGTGGTTTATTTATTTAATATTGTGCTTAATTATTTGATTACTCGATCACCAATTGAATACTATCTATGAATCTAGGATTGAACATGGTAAAGGAAATTCTAGATTGCACAAAAGATTGAGTAGAGCGAGATCTTGAACTCGAGTATCGGGAATGGATTTGCAGGTAGGATAGGAATACACTAATCGCCTTTCTATGATACTATGCAAGAATTATTCATTTTTTCTTGTTAATTCTAATTCCATAGGAATATAGGCGTTATGGTAGCTTGAATGATTAATAGTACTTTCAGAAAAGGCCACGGGTAATATTAACCCTGTCAAATGATAAATTAGATAAATTAATTAAACAATTTAAGTGAAAACCCCAAAAGGGATTATTAGCCACTCATAGCTCTAGAATATCGTCTCTTATTGAATTCGTCTCTAAGATTCGCCAACATGTTTCCTTAAATCTCTTAGTTTGTTACTGTAGATTAAATTGAGTTAAATATTCATACTTTTGGATTCACTTGAATAGATTAATTGTTTGGTTTAATTTAGTTGATAGTTAATCACATGTTCTTGTAGCTACGATATCTGGAAAAACATCCTATATTACTTGTCGCCCACGTATACTTGCGCGTGCATTTGGGAGGAACATTTTATAGATGGAAGAGCAGAATAAGGACAAGATATCAACCCACTTTGTAGTTCTTTTCATGACATGGAGGCTCATGTGAGAGCAAAGATTGATGTGTATAATGGCCAACAATTTAGTGATGAGTTGTGTGAAGCTGAAAAAGCTTTTTTAAGCCAAATTGAGAAGTTAAAACTAGAATACGAATTATTATATCATGTTCTTGATGATGATGCCTAGGTTAAGGGAATATATATTATTAAAGATGTTAAAAATCATGCAGTAATAGAGTTGGGGGCGTGTTTGTCCTCATTGTACATATTTTTCTACATTATATTTTGATAGAGACATGGAGATCGAGCCTTTGGAGATATGTATAGATGAAGAATAAGGTCCTTATAGTTTGAAATTTGCCACACCAAAAAGGCAAAATGACATACCGCACTTAAGAGCCAAGAAGTGCAAGATGGGATATTATTCACTTGGTTCTTTTGTATTCACACTACCGCCACAGGAGCGTGACAGAAAAATTATTATAAAAATTGTGAAGGTGACGGAGTCGTGCCGCGATGTTAAATGAAGCGCTTGTTGGAAGGCAACCCAATTCTACTATTTTTGTTTGTTTTTGTTTATTTATTTTTATTGCATTATTTTTGTGTTATTGTAGGAATAGGAGCATGGAGCGAAGCCTATAGGCATGTGCAAAAGCGAGCAGGTGGTTGACATTAAGTGTAAGGTATCAGCACAAGGGATTATACCCAGGAGAAGTCAGAGGATCCCGTGAGATGCTAATGCTTCGGCCTTTAGCCTACCATGGAGTCACTTTTACCATCTTGTTATTTTAAATGTGCATTGAGGACAATGCATAATTTTAAGTGTGGAATGACAAGATTGTCTGGGTGATTTTATGTACAATCTTAGCTTAGTTGTAATAATCGTTCTTAGCGTAGTAGTTTTTGTTAAAAATATAAAAGAAAAAAAAATAATCAGAAAACGAGACTTTTCCTGGGGAATTAAGTGTAATAACAAGAAATATCTTAATATATTTATCAATTGTAGGATTGAAGAAGTATTATTTTAAATATTAATTACACTACTTTATGATTAGTATTATATTTTATTTCTGTAAGAATAAAGTTGTATGAAGATAAAAAAATTTAAAGTAAAATTAAATAAAATACAGAAGAAAAAAGAAAGAATATAAAGTAAGGAGATAAAGGGGGAAACCCTTAGGTGTTTGTCCCCGAGTGTAAGACAATGAGGAGAACGATGCTACTGGTTTTGGCGCTACAGTCAGCGCCTCGCGCTGCACTAGATATTGAGTACGAGCTTTTTCCTGTTTCGCTCGTGACAAAGTTATTTTGATCCGATATAGTCTCAATTTGTAAATAACGAGTCTTGAATTAGAGGGAAGCTAATATATTTTGAAGGAGAATTCACGCAGAGAAATATACACCATGCTTGGAGGAGGCTTCTAACTAGTTTTTCTTCTCTTCTCTTCATTTAGATGCATAATTTATTTGTTCTAGGATTGTGGGGTGCTACATATATATTGTAATTTGAAGCTTGAATTGTTCTTATTAATGTACATAGTGGTTTATTTATTTAATATTGCGTTTATTTATTTGATTACTCGATCACCAATTGAATACTATCTATGAATCTAGGACTGAACTTGGTAAAGGAAATTCTAGATTGCACAAAAGACTGAGTAGAGCGAGATCTTGAACTCGAGTATCGGGAATGGATTTGCAGGTAGGATAGGAATATACTAATCGCTTTTCTTTGTTACTATGCAAGAATTATTAATTATTTCTTGTTAATTCTAATTCCATAGGAATATAGGCGTTATGGTAGCTTGAATGATGAATAGTACTTTCAGAAAAGGCCACGGGTAATATTAACCCTATCAAATGATAAATTAGATAAATTAACTAAAAAATTTAAGTGAAAACCCCAAAAGGGATTATTAGCCACTCATAGCTCTAGAATATCGTCTCTTATTGAATTCGTCTCTAATATTCGCCAACTTGTTTCCTTTAATCTCTTAGTTTGTTACTATAGATTAATTTGTGTTAAATATTCATACTTTAGGATTCACTTGAATAGATTAATTGTTTGGTTTAATTTAGTTGATAGTTAATCACAAGTTCCTGTAGCTACGATATCTGGAAAACATCCTATATTACTTGTCGGCCACGTATACTTGCGCGTGCATTTGGGAGCAACATTTTATAGATGGAAGAGCTGAATAAGGACAAGATATCAACCAAATTTGTAGTTCTTTTCACGACATGGAGGCTCATGTGAGAGCAAAGATTGATATGTATAATGGCCAACAATTTAGTGATGAGTTGTGTGAAGTTGAAAATGCTTTCCTAAGCCAAATTGAGAAGTTAAAACTAGAATACGAATGACTATATCATGTTCTTGATGATGATGCCTAGGTTAAGGGAGTATATATTATTAAAGATGTCAAAAATAAAGCAGTAATAGAGTTGGGGGCGTGTTGGTCCTGATTGTACATATTTTTCTACATTATATTTTGATAGAGACATGGAGATCGAGCCTTTCGAGATACGTATAGATGAAGAATAAGGTCCTAATATTTTGAAATTTGCCACACCAAAAAGGCTAAATGACATACCGCACTTCAGAGCCAAGAAGTGCAATATGGGATATTATTCACTTGGTTCTTTTGTATTCACACTACCCCCACACGAGCGTGACAGAAAAATCATAATAAAAATATTGAAGGTGATGGAGTCGTGCCGTGATGTTAAATGAAGCACTTGTTGAAAGGCAACCCAATTCTACTATTTTTGTTTGTTTGTTTTTGTTTATTTATTTTTATTGCATTATTTTTGTGTTATTGTAGGAATAGGAGCATGGAGTCAAAGCCTATAGGCATGTGCAAAAGCGAGAAAGTGGTTGACACTAACTGTATGGTATCAGCACAAGGGATTATACCTAGGAGAAGTCAGAGGATCCCTTGAGATGCTAATGCTTCAGCCTTTAGCCTACCATGGAGTCACTTTTACCCTCTTGTTATTTTAAATGTGCATTGAGGACAATGCATAATTTTAAGTGTGCAATGACTAGATTGTCTAGGTGATTTTATGTACAATCATTGCTTAGTTGTAATACTCGTTCTTAGGGTAGTAGTTTTTGTTAAAAATATAAAAGAAAAAAAAAATAATCCGAAAACGAGACTTTTCCTGGGGAATTAAGTATAATAACCAGAAATATCTTAATATATTTATATATTGTAGGATTGAAGAAGTATTATTTTATAAATATTAATTATATTACTTTATGTTTAATATTATATTTTAATTGTGTAAGAATAAAGTGAATGAAGATAAAAAAAATTAAAGTAAAATTAAATAAAATACAGAAGAAAAAAGAAAGAATATAAAATAAGGAGATTAAGGGGGAAACCCTTTGGTGTTTGTCCCCGAGTGTAAGACAATGAGGAGAACGATGCTACTAGTTTCGGCGCAATAGTCAGCGCCTCGCGCTACACTAGATATTGTGTATAAGCTTTTTTCTATTTCGCTCGTGACAAAGTTATTTTGATCCGATATAGTCTCAATTTGTAAATAAGGTGTCTTGATTTAGAGGGAAGCTAATATATTTTGAAGGAGAATTCACGAAGAGAAATATACACCATGCTTGGAGGTGGCTTCTAACTAGTTTTTCTTCTCTTCTCTTCATTTAGATGCATAATTTATTTGTTCTAGGATTGTGGGGTGCTACATAAATATTGTAATTTGAAGCTTGAATTGTTCTTATTAATGTACATAGTGGTTTATTTATTTAATATTGCGCTTAATTATTTGATTACTCGATCACCAATTGAATACTATCTACGAATCTAGGATTGAACATGGTAAAGGAAATTCTGGATTGCACAAAAGATTGAGTAGAGCGAGATCTTGAACTCGAGTATCGGGAATGGATTTGCAGGTAGGATAGGAATACACTAATCGCCTTTCTATGTTACTATGCAAGAATCATTAAATTTTTCTTGTTAATTATAATTCAATAGGAATATAGGCGTTATGGTAGCTTGAATGATTAATAGTACTTTCAGAAAAGGCCACGGGTAATATTAACCCTGTCAAATGATAAATTAGATAAATTAATTAAACAATTTAAGTGAAAACCCCAAAAGGGATTATTAGCCACTCATAGCTCTAGAATATCGTCTCTTATTGAATTCGTCTCTAAGATTCGCCAACTTGTTTCCTTAAATCTCTTAGTTTGTTACTGTAGATTAAATTGAGTTAAATATTCATACTTTTGGAGTCACTTGAATAGATTAATTATTTGGTTTAATTTAGTTGATAGTGAATAACAAGTTCCTGTAGCTACGATATCTTGAAAAACATCCTATATTACTTGTCGGCCACGTATACTTGCGCGTGCATTTGGGAGCAACATTTTATAGATGGAAGAGCTGAATAAGGATAAGATATCAACCAACTTTGTTGTTCTTTTTACGACAGGGAGGCTCATGTGAGAGCAAAGATTGATGTGTATAATGGCCAACAATTTAGTTATGAGTTGTGTGAAGATGAAAAAGCTTTTCTAAGCCAAATTGAGAAGTTAAAACTAGAATACGAATTAATATATCATGTTCTTGATGATGATGCCTAGGTTAAGGGAGTATATGTTATTAAAGATGTCAAAAATAATGCAGTAATAGAGTTGGGGGCGTGTTGGTCCTGATTGTACATATTTTTCTACATTATATTTTGATAGAGACATGGAGTCGAGCCTTTGGAGATATGTATAGATGAAGAATAAGGTCCTTATATTTTGAAATTTGCCACACCAAAAAGGCAAAATGACATACCGCACTTAAGAGCCAAGAAGTGCAAGATGGTATATTATTCACTTGGTTCTTTTTTATTCACACTACCGCCGCAGGAGCGTGACAGAAAAATTATTATAAAAATTGTGAAGGTGATGGAGTCGTGCCGCGATGTTAAATGAAGCGCTTGGTGGAAGGCAACCCAATTCTACTATTTTTGTTTGTTTTTGTTTATTTATTTTTATTGCATTATTTTTGTGTTATTGTAGGAATAGGTGCATGGAGTCAAAGCCTATAGGCATGTGCAAAAGCGAGCAGGTGGTTGACACTAATTGTATGGTATCAGCACAAGGGATTATACCTAGGAGAAATCAAAGGATCCCGTGAGATGCTAATGCTTCGGCCTTTAGCCTACCATGTAGTCACTTTTACCCTCTTGTTATTTTGAATGTGCATTGAGGACAATGCATAATTTTAAGTGTGCAATGACAAGATTGTCTAGGTGATTTTATGTACAATCTTAGCTTAGTTGTAATACTCGTTCTTAGCGTAGTAGTTTTTGTTAAAAATATAAAAGAAAAAAAAATAATCAGAAAACAAGACTTTTCCTGGGGAATTAAGTATGATAACCAGAAATATCTTAATATATTTATCAATTGTAGGATTGAAGAAGTATTATTTTATATATATTAATTATATTACTTTATGTTTAATATTATATTTTAATTGTGTAAGAATAAAGTGGTATGAAGATAAAAAAATTTAAAGTAAAATTAAATAAAATACAGAAGAAAGAAGAAAGAATATAAAATAAGGAGATAAAGGGGGAATCCCTTTGGTGTTTGTCCCCGAGTGTAAGACAATGAGGAGAACAATGCTACTGGTTTCGGCGCTATAGTCAGCGCCTCGCGCTACACTAGATATTTAGTACGAGCTTTTTCCTGTTTCGCTCGTGACAAAGTTATTTTGATCCGATATAGTCTCAATTTGTAAATAAGGAGTCTTGATTTAGAGGGAAGCTAATATATTTGAAGGAGAATTCACGCAGAGAAATATACACCATGCTTGGAGGTGGCTTCTAACTATTTTTTCTTCTCTTCTCTTCATTTAGATGCATAATTTATTTGTTCTAGGATTGTGGGGTGCTACATAAATATTGTAATTTGAAGCTTGAATTGTTCTTATTAATGTACATAGTGGTTTATTTATTTAATATTGCGCTTAATTATTTGATTACTCGATCACCAATCGAATACTATCTATGAATCTAGGATTGAACTTGGTAAAGGATATTCTAGATTGCACAAAAGACTGCGTAGAGCGAGATCTTGAACTCGAGTATCGGGAATGCATTTGCAGGTAGGATAGGATTATACTAATCGCCTTTCTTGTTACTATGCAAGAATTATTAATTTTTTCTTGTTAATTCTAATTCCATAGGAATATAGGCGTTATAGTAGCTTGAATGATGAATAGTACTTTCAGAAAAGGCCACGGGTAATATTTACCCTGTCAAATGATGAATTAGATAAATTAATTAAACAATTTAAGTGAAAACCCCAAAAACGATTATTAGCCTCTCATAGCTCTAGAATATCGTCTCCTATTGAATTTGTCTCTAATATTCGCCAACTTGTTTCCTTTAGTCTCTTAGTTTGTTACTCTAGATTAATTTGAGTTAAATATTCATACTTTAGGACACACCGCACTTAAGAGCCAAGAAGTGCAAGATGGGATATTATTCACTTGGTTCTTTTGTATTCACACTACCGCCACAGGAGCGTGACAGAAAAATTATTACAAAAATTGTGAAGGAGATGGAGTCGTGCCGCGATGGTAAATGAAGCGCTTGTTGGAAGGCAACCTAATTCTACAATTTTTGTTTGTTTTTGTTTATTTTTTTTTATTGCATTATTTTTGAGTTATTGTTGGAATAGGAGCATGGAGTCAAAGCCTATAGGCATGTGCAAAAGCGAGCAGGTGGTTGACAGTTAGTGTAAGGTATCAGCACAAGGGATTATACCTAGGAGAAGTCAGAGGATCCCGTGAGATGCTAATGCTTCGGCCTTTAGCCTACCATGGAGTCACTTTTACCCTGTTGTTATTTTAAATGTTCATTGAGGACAATGCATAATTTTAAGTGTGGAATGACAAGATTGTCTGGGTGATTTTATGTACAATCTTAGCTTAGCTGTAATACTCGTTCTTAGCGTAGTAGTTTTTGTTAAAAATATAAAAGCAAAAAAAATAATCAGAGAACGAGACTTTTCTTGGGGAATTAAGTGTAATAACCAGAAATATCTTAATATATTTATCTATTGTAGGATTGAAGAAGTATTGTTTTTTTAAACATAATTTCTGAGTAAGTTAGTGAAAGAGAATTTATTATATACAAGATAGTTTACGATATTAAATAAATAGCTAGTAGGCATATGTTATATTACAAATTTTGATTACTATTTGAAAAAGTTTAGAAGGGGTGTAAGCCCACCACTTCTCTTATTGAATTTATCTTGTCTAGTTTAATACGAAGCTTGAAAGGTAAGGAGATTGAAATTTAACCCGATATTGCCATCGTTAATCAATATTTTGTATAGATTGAGATCATTGGAGACCATTTGGTGTGTGTTGTAAACGTTGCAAGGTTGGAAAATATTTCATTAGCAAGGTAAGTGAGACTTTATGCTTTCGGTGCTTACTTTTCTAAAATTCATTTTGGAAGTATGTTTTCTTTCCTGCCCGGTCCATTTGTTGGAACGAGTGTGTGCTTGATAGAATTGGTGGTCTTTGACTAGCCGCAAATATATATTATTATGTAAAAGCTAAAATTATTTAATATGTGATTTTTTAGTGTATGTGATGTGGCGTAGCCTTGTGCTATGACGTTGGAGTGTTATAAATTATTTTTTAGTGCTGTAATATATTTGAGGCATTGTGTATGCCGCCGTGATAAATTTGAGACATTGTGTATGCCTCCTCTATATATTTGGGTCATTGTGTATGCCACCGTAAGAAATTTGCGGAACTATGTATGCCATCGATATATTTTGGGCATTGTGTATGCTATTGTGGTAGATTTGAGGCATTATGTATACTGCCATAGATTCATTGGGGTGTTTGGTTAATTTCCTACACTGCCGCAAGTTCTTAGTATGGATTGTGTTGAGATATATATATATAATATTGTTGTTAGATAATCACTTTGACCTTGTAGAGTAATTATATGATAAAAGCAGTTATGTGCATATTGTTTGTCTGCTCGTTGTGTTTTTGTGTTTTCGAGAACTTTATTAAGATCTATTCAGAGTTGCGGGTAGATGATCGTACTGGGTTATATTTACATATAACGCACTCCTTTCTTTGCATGTCCATGGAGATACTATTAGTGAAGATAGATATAGTTGCCGACAAGTTCTCTAGAGTTGATTCAGTTATTGAGGTGAGCCACTGCATTGTTCGTGGAGCTACCCAAAGAGTCTTCATCATTTACTTATATAAGGTCTTTTGTAATTCTCTTAGATGCTTCATGGTCTACTGTGGGATTTAGGATAGAGTTTTAATCTAATATTTATAGATATTAATTAGTCGTAATAGTTATCAAATTATTTGGTTACTCATTTAATTAAACAAATGGTGCAAATTAATGGCTAAGGTAAGAAAGTATGGTTCGCCCAGCAGGCGGTGTTAGCTGGGTGCAAGTCACGTCTAGGGGGTAGTTTGGGACGTGATAAAGTTGGTATTAGAGCTTAGGCGTAAAGTCCCCGGTCATGGAGCAGTGTTTAGTAGAGTCTTATTAATGGGTATGTTAGAGCCCAAACATATGATCTTGAGGCTACTAAGCATTTAGGATGTTTTCCCTTCATTGATTCCTTGATCGTGCGTTGAGACTACTTGAGTTTTACTTTGGGATATTTCTTTTGCAGATGGCTAGGACACACACACCTTCGTCTGCTAGACGTGGTGTTGGACGTGGTGCTACCCGAGTTGGTGGTCGAGTTGGGGATCATCAGAGTAGAGCTCAGAGTAGGAGGCAGGCTGGCCCTCAGCCTGAAGTTGTAAACATAGGTCAACCCCAAGCTGCTACGCCAGCTCAAGTGCAAGAACATATGGTTCATGATGCTCAACCACCAGGTCCAGCTGCTATGCCTACTATTGCCCTACCTACAGACGCATTAGTAAGGTTGTTAAATGTGTTAGAGGCATTAGTGCCTACCCAGGGTGGACTTCGAACTCCACAGACTACTTTGCAGACGCAAGCATATGTTCAACTGAATGTTACAACTTCTCATATGTCCCCTCAGAAGGTTGTTAGCCGGTTGCAAATAAACGGCAGTCTAAGAATCTTACGAATTTCATGGATCTTAAGCCAACAAAGTTCGATGCTACACAGGCTTCTATTGAGCCCATAAGTTCATACAGTGATGTAAAAAGATACTATCTACTTTGGGGCTGAAGGAAACTCGAAGGGTGGAATTTGCTACTTTTCTATTTTCAGGATCTGCAGAGTCATGTTGGAATTCTGTTCAGAAAGGTTGACGAGCAGGGTTTCCACCTATTACTTGTTCAGAGCTTTCAGCTATGTTTATGAATAGGTTCATTCCACTGAGCAAGCGAGACGACATGAGATGTCAGTTCGAGCAACTGCGCCAGGGCACTATGACGATTATAAAGTACGACGCTAAGTTCACTGACTTAGCCAGTTATGCACCTTTTCTTGTTGTAGATGAGCATGAGAAGGTGAGGATGTTCGTGGATGGGCTTGAGCATCGTTATCGGGGCACTGTGGTTAGGGATGTTCGAGGTGGCTCGTACAAATAGGTAGTGGATACTGCTCTCCGTTATGGGTTTTATCAAGAGAGGGTCATGACCAAGCAATAAAGCAAAAGGGATCGCAGCATAGGAGAATTTAGTGGAGCCCTGTTTGGAGGCAAGAGTGGTTTTAACCTTGAGCAGTCCGGGGCTAATCAATCAGATTTAGTGGTACGGTCTTCTGGGAGTACGTTTTGAGTAAGTCAGGGTCATCAACAGACACATGAGAAGGATAATGGTTCGTTTCAATTTGGACAGTATCCGAGTTATAAAGCATGTGGTAAGAACCACTAAGGACATTGTTTTGTTATTACTAGGGATTGTTTATTTGTGGTGAAAAAGGACATATTGCTCCAAATGGTAATTCTGGTAATAGTCAGGATGCTATACAGGCACAAGGAACTGCTATTGTAACACAGACTGAGACGCAACCAACTAGAGTCACATTACAAGGTGCCCTATGGACATAATAGACAAGGTGCACAAGGTATTCAAGAAGCGGGTAGAACACCGAGAATCTTTGCAATGACCAGAGATGACGTTGATGCATCTAATGTGGCAGTCACAAGTATCATTACTGTCCATATGATATTCGTATGTGCATTCGTATCTTTAGCTTTAAATTTTGAACAGGGAGTCGAGTCACTTAATGTTCCATACATGGTGACGATCCTAGTAGGGAGACTATATTTTTGGAAAGAGAATATAGAGAAAGTGTGATATTTGTGCAAGGGACACCATAGTCACTCTACTAATGTTGACGATATGTGACTTTAATATTATTATGTGTATGGACTGAGCGGTATCGTGCTATGTGATGCACAATTGCCTAGCAGATGATATTAATTGGTTGTTTCTTATGGTCTTAGAATGACATGGAAAGGCATTCACAATTGCCATGGGCAAGGAAGTTCCTTATACAAAGGTTTTACATGAGATTAATAGGAAGTGTTCAATATACCTAATTAAAATTTAAGATACTAATGTAAAATTTCTGACTCATAGGGATAGTTGAGGTGGTTAATAAGTTTCAAAATGAGTTACAGATGCTAATAAAGTGTAAACATGAAAAGATAAGGTGAATATAAGGACAAAGTATTGTACCCATGAAAAGATTAGGTGAATGTAAGGACGAAGTATTCCTACCTCTCTTTTAGGATATAGCTCACTTAAAATTCGAAGGTGAATATTCTTTTTAGTGAGGGAGAATGTAATTACCTGAAACATTTTAATATATTTATCAATTATGGGATCGAATTTTAAAAATAATTTATCGATAAATTTGTGAAAGAGAATTTATTATATACAAGACACTGTAGTATTTTAAATAAGTATAGTAGGCCTATGTTATATGACACATTTTGTTTGTTATTTGAAAAGGTTTAGAAGGGGAGCAAGCCCACCACTACTCTTATTGGCCCCGTAAGGTGACCTAGAGAATAAAACGATAAGGCAAATTGGTTTCCTAGTTTAAGAACATAAAATAGATAGAAGAAATTTTATGAGGGATTGACAGCCCAATATCATTGGAGACTGTTTGTTAGTGTTGTAGACATTATAAGGTTGGAAAACTTTACGTTAATAAGGTAAATGAGACATTAAGCTTTGAATATTTGCTTTTCTCAAATTCATTTTGAAAGTTATATTGTACGATATTAACTTGTCTAGTTTAATAATGATGATGGTAAACTATTGTACGATAAATTAATGATTAGAAGTAAAGTAACGATAACATATAATGAATATGAGCATGGATGAGTGGCATGTAGTAATTAGGGAGAAGATTGCAGTATCAGACTACATAATTACCATTGTAATTAATATTTTGTATAGATTAAGGTTATTAGAGACTGTTTCGTTGGTGTTTTAGACATTGCAAGGTTAGAAAACTTTTCATTAGCAAGGTAAGTGAGACTTTAAGCTTTGGGTACTTATTTTAATAAAATTCATTCTGGAAGTATGTTTTTTTTCTGCCTGGTTCATGTGTTTGAACAAGCGTGCGCTTGGTAGAATCAGTTGTCTTTATCCAGCCGCAAATATATAATATTTTGTAAACAGCTAAAATTATTTAATAAGTGATTCGTAGTGTAGTGTGATGTGGCTTAGCCTTGTGCTATGGCGTTTGATCGTTAGAAATTATCTTTTTTTCACTGCCGTAATATATTTGAGGCACTATGTATGCCGCCGTGATAGATTTGGGGCATTGTGTGTGCCGCCGCAATATATTTGAGGCATTGTGTATGCCATCGTGATAGATTTGGGACATTGTGTATGCCGCCACTATATATTTGGGGCATTGCGTATGCTTCCATGATAGATTTGAGTCATTGTGTATACCACCGCGATAGATTTGGGGCATTGTGTATGTTGTTGTGGACACATTGGGTGTTCGGTTAGTTTCCTACACTGTCGCAAGTCGTTTGTGTAGATTGTGTTGAGATATATATAATATTGTTGATAAATAATTGTTTGGACCTTATAAAGTAATTATATGATAAAAGAATTTATATGCACATTGTTTATATGCTCGTTGTGTAAATATTTTCTAACACTTGTTTCAGAGGTATTTAGAGTAACGGGTTGATGATCTTCCTGGGTTATATTTACTTATTACTCACTCCTTACTTTCATGTCCATGCAGATACTATTGGTGAAGACGGAGATAGTAGCCGACGAGTTCCCTAGAGTTGATTCAATTATTGAGGCGAGTCGCTGCATTGTTCGTGGAGGCTGCTCAAAGAGTCTTTATCATTTATTCATATTAGGTCTTCTATAATACTCTTAGATACTCCATGGTCTAATGTGGGATTTACGATAGTGATTTTATCTAATATTTTGAGATATTAATTATTCGTAATAGTTATCAGATTAATTAAATACTTACTTAATTAACCAAATGCTACAAATTAATGGATAAGGTAAGAATGTATGGTTCGGCTGGCAGGTGGTGTTAGCTGGTGTTAGTCACGTCTAGAGGGTAATTTGGGACATGACATTAAGGTCCAATGAACCAAATACAAAAAAATTTCTTTTTTTTTGTTCTAGATAGTTTTAGTTAGGTAATAATGCCTATGGTTTTGTCTTTATACATCGGTCATTTTCCACTGGATGTAACTTGAACTGGGTAAACTTTTTTATTTTCAGGATTAAATTCTTTTTAGGAAAAGAAAACTTTTGTGACTTTTTGGAACTAGCATATTTAGGCCCAAGTTTGAGTAGTACTTTCCTCTGAGTGCTTGAGTAATGAACAAAATGGCATAATTTCTTACACCTAAGCTCAAGGTTGTAACTCTGTACATAGTTTATTCTTATTTTGTTGTTCGCTATGATCCTATCTATTTTAGAGTAGAATTGATCCATCTTGATTGATACTTGTGCCATGTGTGGTGAAGATTTCTTACATATATTCTATGTTTTGCATCTTAGTCTAAAATTGTTACTATACACGAGTTATTAATACGTTCATGTTAATTCTAGTTCCATATGGATATAGGCCTTAGGCTAGCTTGAATAGACGAGTAGTACTTCAGGAGAAGGCAACGAGTTATATTAACCTTGTCAATAAATAAATTAGATAAATTAATTAGATATATAAGTGAAAACTCAACGGGATTGTTAGCCAGCCCATAGCTTTAGAATATCGTCTCTCATTAGATTCGTCTCTAATATTCGCAAACTTGTTTCCTTTATTCTCTTAATTTGTTACTCTAGATTAATTTTAGTTAAATATTCATACTTTAGGATTCACTTGAATAGATTAATTGTTTGGTTTAATTTACTTGATAGTTAATCACAAGTCTCTATGAGTAATATATCTTGACTTACAATCCTATATTACTTGTCGATCACGTATATTTGTGTGTGCGTTTTGGAGCAACAATACTCCATACTAAACAAACCCTGACATGTTCAACACATTTTCCCACGACCCCTAACATGTTTAACAAATGTTCGCTCAAAATGGAACGATCAAATTTCAAACAAATATGTATCACTCATATATCTCACTTTTGTTTTCATCTTACGTATTTTCTCATTCACAGAAACATCATACATTATTCATCACATGTTGAAGATATCTTGTGACGAAATGTGTACCTGGAAAATTCAATAACCATGCATGAATTAAGGAGCAATGAATAAAACTATAATTTTGTAAGCCTTCTTAAGACCTGGCGTATGTTGGAGATTTATCTCGTGACTTTATGTGTATGCAGGGGCAAAGCTAGTATATCGCCTACGGATTTGTGCAAACACAGTAGCTTCGGTTCAAGCCCTGTTTTGTAATATTTATAAATTCTTAATTTAGTTTTCAATAACTTAAAAGTAAGAATCCGAAACCTATAAGCTTCAAATACAGGCTTTGTCTCTGCGTGTACGTAATACGGAAATACCTAATAACCATGGTTGAATTAATTAAGCCGTTATGATATTTTTTTTATTGAAGTTGAAAAAAAGCATTAATTTATAGTTGAAGTCGAAAAAATTATGCATTTCACTCTAGAGGGAAAAACCTGAAGAATCTATGATCCGTATTATCCCGGTGCTGACATGAAATCCGTCGGGGCTGGCTCTGCGGCAGGCACCTTGCCAGGATCCTTAATAATGGGATCCTCTACCAGATTCATTAATGGCATAACTGGAGAAACTCTAGAGAACTCTTGTTCTCTACCATGGGCTGGAGCCCTCCCTCGGCCTCTAGCAATAGGTGGAGCAGCTCCTCTATGGTTGAGAACATCCGCTGCGCGTGCTCTCACCATCTGTGAGAGAATAAGAGAAAGATACTTAGTACAACATCAACTTCATGATAGGAATTGAAGAAAGAGTAGTTTCCTAAAACGCAATAGCCTTTTGAAGATAAGTATGGATGTCCGTACACCGATCCGCAAGACTCTATTAGGCCTGCTCTTAACTTGTGAGACATGATGTGAGCACGTGATTTTTTGCCTCTCTTCACATATTCCTATAAAATTCATTAAATTATTATTTTTCTTGTATTATATAAATTCATAGGAATTAATTGTGTGATTTTGTATTTATTTGTTTTTTTCTTTTATTATTTGAATTATTAGGAATTAATTGTATGACTTTGTGTTTATTTGCGTCTTTCTTTTATTATTTGAATTTTCACGATTTATTTGTGTGATTTTGTGTGTGTTTGAGTTTTAGAAATTAATTGCATAATTTTTTATTTATTTGCAGGATTGCAAGTTTTAATTAACATAATTCATAAAAAATATAAAAAAATGGCATGGTTGCATTTAGGATCTAATTTTTGCATCATAATATTGAAAATGAGGAAAAACAACAAAAATTGGTTAATTTTCTTTTAAATTTAGAGATTTGAGTTTATTTAGGTTGTTTATTGTCAAATATATTTTTTGCTATATTTATTTTGTTATTAAAATTTTGAAAAAGATAATAATAATAAAAAAAATGCACAAAAAAAGGGTAATTGTATATATCTATGTTGCACTTTGATTTGGGCAAATTTCTTGGAGCATAGCTTAGCCCAAAACCCCCAAACCCATTAGAAATAGGCGAAAACCCAACACCCTGGTTTTTCGACCCAACCATTGGTCACCCTCAAATATATCCCCATCTTGTCGAATATTAATTTGAAGCATAGCAGCCCCTCCGTCCACGGCGGTGATCGATCGCCAAATATCCCAAGATTTACACCCCAAATTCCTCACCCGATCTGAAACAACCATCCTTCGAATCATACCACAGCTCCTAAAATTTTTGTTTGAACCATCTAGCAAAACTACGACCCTTCCTAAAATTAACCAAATTAACACCATGCGCTCTCCTCACACCCCTCATCTTGAATTCACAACTCTCAGTACTTGAATCCTTCCCATTTAGGTGAAATTTCAAATAAAAAAATGGATCGAGAATCCTAGTTGTTCAAGCTTTGGGATATCCTTGATTTTGGGCTTTCATAGCCCTTTATCTTGTGTTTTCCAGTAGAAAACACATGATTAAGGGCAGTTTGACCCCAAAAATGCCGAGAAATTCGCTGGTGTTTGAGCCTGAATCACAGTTCGAGGTATTATGATTTTACTTTTTGTTTTCTTTTATTTATGATTCCTATCTTCATTTCGTTGTTTTTTTCCGTTGTGATCTTTGTGATTAGTTTAGGGTCTTTTTTCAAGTTTCTGAGTTTCTTAGATTTGTTAGTGATTTGAATTGCCCAATATGATTCCGTATTCATCTGCTGCCTTGCATTTTTGAGTTTTGTTCGTTTATTCTTCTTAATTAGCTTCAGTTTTCTTTATTGATTAGTTAAATTTTAGTTCTATGATATATTCAAGACTCTTTAGAGTTTATTTTTAATTTGTGTAGCTAGATTAATTAGTTTTAACTTCAGTTATAACTGGGAAGTTTCTAGCTCATAACTAGTTAACAATAGTTAGTTTGACTATAAAAGGACACCGATAATGTAATTAGGTCGTGTAAGTAATTAGTGGAAAGGGTAAGGGGTAGTATGAGTAATTCAATATGAAAGACATGTAGTAAATAGAATGGAAACCCCTGGAAGCTTCTAGAATAAGGGTCAAATTGAAATTCAAACCTTGTGTTTGTTTAACTTGGATAACAAGCTAAGTATCTGAGTACTAGTGGTAAAAAAGTTAAATACAAAAGGGACCAAGTTGAAATAAAGGACTTAAAGGTTGCCCTAAATGTTGGCCTATATAGAGGCATTAGTCTTGCCCTTCAAGGCAAGAAAAAGATAGGCTAAAAATACAGAAAACACATATCAAAAGAAAGATATATTGCTACATGGAGTTTTCCCATAGTAAGCTGGAAGAAATTGAATGTTAAAAACCTGAGAATACAAAGAGATTGGAAGCTAAAAAACATAGAAAGGTGTTTTAGAGGCTCGAGAATATAGGACCAAGTGGCTACATTACTGGGTTTCATGTAAATTCTGAAAAAAATCAGAAACACAAAATGACACTGTTCCATTAGGTTGTCTGGGATTTATGAATTTGCAAATTATAAAGGACGGTTGGGTTCTTCGAATGCTTGGGTGTGGTTAAAACTTGGTTTTTCAAAATCATGGTTTGAAACTATCCCATTCTCCATTCAACTGGAATTTTGTCCCATTGATTTCATAGCAATTTTCCTTTGGCTTGAGTTTGGTCTACTACTGTTGCTTTGGGTGCTGTGTCTCATTTTTTATCTCGCCTGAATCTCACTTTTAATTTCCAGGTACAAACCAACTCTATGATTATAATCGAGGTGTAGCATGAAGAAGGAATTGAAAACATGAAATACATGAGATTATTTATGTATACTGGATTTGTCTATTTCTATTTGATGATCTAATCGGATGGTTTGGCATATATTGTATTTGTAAATCATTGTTAAAACCATTACCTGACACGCTGTAGCTAGAGAGTATTTTCAAGTGGAGTCTGTGTCATTTAATGATTTAGGTGTATACGAGTTTATATTTTCAAGGATTGGCGAGTATTCCCTAATGACTTGATATCTGAGCATTTGAATAACTTGTTTATTAATCATGCATTAAATTGGAGTTTGAGTTGGGACATAGTGTGGGTTCGAAAGTAGCTACAGATGGAAGATGCAATTGTTTGGTAAACTCGAAATGGTTGTAAATTGGTTTAGGGTAAGCATAAGATTGGACAAATGTGGTTATGGTTTTGTAATATTTTAAACGAACCCAGATTTATAGCCTGCTTTACTTGATTAAAGATTCATTTTACTTGCTATTGAAGTGATGCCTGACCATGAATTTTCGAACACTGGAATAAAGTTCAAACTCATACTTGCAACATTTAGAGGTCATTCACAAATTTAGCATCGCTAACAGAACCAGTAGAATAAATATTTTGCTTGGACCTTCATCCCATTTGCATCCCTTTTTCTAATAAACTTATTGACTAATGTGAAGATGTTGAACTAGAACAAATTAATTGCATAACCCTCGCTTTATTTAACCTTGAATTGATCCTTAGATTCTGAGGCGTACCATTTAGTAAATTTCATGGCCCTCGCAAAGTTGCAAACGTATAATTGATTTAGGCGCGTCTTAAATAATCTTATCTCCTTAAGTATAGGTGCGCATTTATGTGACCCAAATCCAAATCCCGACGAAGTTGAAATGTGTCTAAAACCACGGGTGCATTTTTGTGACTTGGTTCGAGACATGCTTCAACAACGTTGTAATTCTCTTAAAATAAATACTAATACTAATAATAATAAAAGATGTTAAAGAATTAAAATAGACACATAGGTTCATAATTGTTTAAAATCAAATAATTTATGTTAAATACAACAGTCAAGCGACCGTGGCAGAACCACGGAACTCGGGAATGCCTAATACCTTCTCCCAGGTTAACAGAATTCCTTACCCGAATTTCTGGTTCGTGGACTGTTAAACATTGTCATTCTTTCCACGATTCGGGTTTCTAAACGGTGACTTGGGACACCATAAATATCCCAAGTGGCGACTCTGAAATTCCCTTAAATAATTGAATCCCATTTCAGTTGTCCTTTAATTGGAAAAACTACCTTAGCTACGCCCTTCACCGAGTTGTAGTAGCCAAAAAAGAGGTGTGACAGCTCTAGCGATTTAGCTGGGGAACGAACCCAGAATCTCTTGTTCAACGTTCAAGAATCCAAGCTTAGAATAATTGTTGTATTTTCCTTTGCTTATTATCTGATATTACATGTTGGCTTAATGTGAAAAATGATGCATTTACCGCTTTGATATTAACTGAACTGTATATACAAACAACATGAAACCCTTCTCTTCTCACCTCCGGGGATGTTCTTATTGGTTGAGACTCCCTTTTCTATTAATTTCATACCCTAATATAAGAAAGAGGTCAGACAAGTTACTAAGCTGGATGGCCTTTTGGTTCCCGGTACGTAGCCCTCTCCTCGACTCGAGTTATTCAGTCTCGTACACAGTCTAGAACACATACTCAGGTTTGGAACTTAGAATCACTTGACCTCATGTTGGATCCCTAGTAGGAACACTTATTTTCAGTATGCATTTGACTTAGGGGACTCAACACAGGGATTGGGTGCGTCTAGGATAGGTGACCTGAAATGAAAAGACCAGCATGATACATATTACATGCTACTTGTTGCTTTGGATTTGAATGTTGACCGACTTGTGAATAAGGAAGGAAAATTGAGAAAATAAGTGGTACTAGGGCTGATTGAGATTACTCATTTTTCTTGAAAAACTAATGCTCAAATAGCGCCGAAATGCTGCCGGATTTTTGAAAAAAAAGGAAAAGGAAAACAAAAGAAAAAAAAGCTTTTCAACAAAAGTTGTGGTTTTGACAAATTTTTTTTCCCGAACTACGCCGGTTTGATTCTCTTCATGAAAGAGATACATAGGCAACCCCCATCGGGTCCAACTTCTTTTGTGATAATACAACCAAAACAAAGAAAAAAAAATGTCTAACTTTTATTTGTTATCCTAAATAAATCGTGTGGTGTCGTTATTTCCAAGAACAGCCAAATGTTACTGAAAGGAACACCAGAAGTCTAATTTTGCACAAATGGCCACCGTTGCGTATTATTTTTGGCTGGTTAGCGGGAACAACTGTAAAATCTTCCTTCGGAAGTGCTGAAAGGCCATATTTGCTAAGCTGGCCTTGGTTTTAGGAAATAAAGTTCATATAAAAGAGAGGTCATTTTTAATGTTTTGTTGAGTCAAACAAAATAAAGACTGGAAATACTAATTCAGCCTAATAAATGTGCAGAACGAGCACGAATCATCATTTCCCGATAACATTCATTTACACAATTCCCTTAAAGTTGTACATGTGGTGGAATGACCTGGGTGAAGTGTTGCAATACATGGTCAACATGCACTTGAGAGGACATACTGAGCATTTAAAAATTATCCCGAGAGGAGATATCATAAAGGCATTGATCACATTTTGGGATCTGGATCACAATGTATTTCATTTCTTGGATTTCGAACTCACACCAACATTGGAAGAAATAATTGGATATATTGGGTTCCCTACGATCCCCCTGAGGCACTAATACTTGATTGCACAAAGAGCCCTCATCATGTATAAGTTCTTGGACTCCATAAAAATAAGTAGGAAGGTTCATAACCCAGACCTATCAGCCGTCTTCTGCACCCTGCAGTTTATATATCAGAGGTACGGGCACATAGAGGGATTCAACAACCCCGAAAACCATATTTGTAGCAAAGGAAACCAACTCAAATGGGAGAAGCATCGGTGTTTCGCATTCATAATATTTTTCTTGAGTCTTTTGGTGTTTCCGCGGAAGGATGGAAAACATTGACATACGGATAGCATGGGTTGTCAGCACTTTAATAACTCTGGCCAAGAGCACCCTCGCTCCCATGATTGTATCTAAAATCTTTCGTGCTCTCACCGCCTGTACAACGGGAAGAGACTTTCTTGAAGGATGTAACCTATTGTTACAAATATGGATGATCGAACACATATGCCATCGGCCTCAGTTCATGAATTACAGGTCGCCAACAAAGAGTTGCATAGAATAATTCTATTACAAGGTTGATGGGTTTAGGTTACTTGAGGGTGTCACAGAATGGGTGCCACGTCTCCGGTTTATCACTGCAAACCAAATAGAGTGGATGTTCGGGCGGGTCCCCGTGGATGAAATCGTGTATATGCCAGCCACTTGGCCACATTTCCTTCTTATGGGTCTCCGAGGTATCCAACCCTACACTTCGTACAGAGTGCTAAGGCAATTAGGGAGATGCAAATGATTCCCAAGGACGAGGATATTAGGCACCACGCGGTTGAGGTTAGTCCCAATGGTCAATTCCCCGAAGGCATCATTCGTCAAATTTGGAACGAATTTCAATACATGACGATGTGTACCCGAGCACACGACATATTTAAAGGCGAGGTTGCACCAGGGTACATTGCTTGGTACAAAAAAGAAATTGAGTCCGGAAGGCCAACTAAGAGACTGCACCTCCAAGAATATGCTGAAACATCACAAGAACAATGGGACTGGCTACCAAAGAAAAATGAATATAGGGCCACCATTGGAAAATTAGAAAAAAATTTCATAGAGATTCAATTTGAAAATGGTTTGTAAGCCGCTACAGATGAGGGGGGAAAGAAAATATTAACCAAATAAAATGAAGCGTTGCGAGCCCAAATGCATAAAATGAAAACAGCCCCGGAAAATCCCCCAGGCGCAAAGGATGAAAAAATCATAGAAAATTTAAGGCGAAAAGTAACCGAGTACGGGTTTGACTTGAATAAAGCAAAAGGTGAGCTATCCAGGGTTCGGAAACAAAAAGCTAAAAATACCAAGGAACAAGCCCGCATCACAGAGGAATTAAAAGAAAGGCATGACGATGAGGTTGCTGGGTTAAAAAGGAATGTCATCATGGCTGAGAACAAAGTGGCCAAGCAAGCTAGGGACTTCGAAGCTGAGAGACAACATTATTATGCAGTGATTGCAAGGTTAGATATGGATTTGCGGCAATTACAAGAACTGAATCAGGTAGTCGAGCGAACTCTATAGGCAAGTGATGAGCAAATATAGTGGTTGTTGCAAGAAAAGGGCGTTATCAAGGAGAGAATACAGACGGTCGCATACTACATAAGCACAAAGTGCAACAACTACGAGGATATGACAAGATCCATATTTTTTGCCACCGCCATGACATTTGTTCGGCAAGTTATTGAAGACCTTCACCACTCCAATGGAGGTTAGCATGCAAGCCTGCAGCAAGGCGGAACAATGACTTGCGGGGCCCAGGAGCACTTGAAGCAGTAATGTATTCATGAAGATTGCATATCCTTTTGTCACATATATATATATATACTTATATATATATACTTATATATATATATATATAAAAGTCTGTCAGTTAAACCTAAAGTTAATATTTTCTTCTGTGCATAGCTGGCAGTTCTTCGAGTCTGTAGTTCGTCTTTTATCAAAGCTTGTTAGTTTCTTGTTTAAATCAGTCAGTCTTTGGAGACATTGTAACTGAAGTTTGTTATTATGAAAATGGAAAGTTCCCAAAATATTTTATGCTTCGTTTTTTATTTGCAAGAACTACGCTCTGTCTGATTCATGCGGGGTCATGATACGTAGGCAATCTACATAGGATTCGACCATAAATCAATAAAAGAAAGGGAGAGAATAAGGCTAAAACAAAGGGTATTCACAAGCAATGAAATTGAAAACCAGGATGACGCAAGCAAGCAATGCATGTACTGACCAACTGTTATTCATACTCAATATGTGGCCGCTTACGTGTTAGAACCTAACCATTAACGAGTTTTTGGTGTTGTGTCAATTCTTGATTAGACAAGCGGCTGGTACTTGCGGAATTTTGGTTACCCACTCCTACAACGCGCAGTCTAAGAGCAAGCAATTCATGGACAATCAGGAAACCAATGTCAGCATTATTGAACCTTCAATAGAAGTAGAGGAATTGGATGTTAATGCCATGAAGGCGGAAATGTATAAGCTAAAGCACGAAATGGCTGAGATGTACCAGGCATGGGCAAGATGACAGCCTCCCCCGACCTATCTTGTTAATCCAACCTTTATCCTGCCACTAGCCTAAACACTTGACCAGTCTAATACTGATCCACCCTCAAGTTTTCCTATTTATCACAACACAAGGGTACAACTTCTCAACCACCACCAGCTCCACTACCCAAAGTCGCTCCTCATCCTCCTCTGCCAGTTGCCCCAATCTGTATGGCACCTCTGCCTCCGGCACTCCATAGGTCGTCAAGTGAACCCATGTTTCAAGCTTATGACCCCTAATACTACTCACCAAAACTTGCTTACAAGACCCATGAGCCTTACTCATATACTCTCCGTCCCAAAATCCCGGTGGGAGTTGAAATACCAATAAGAACTCCTTAGCAGGAAGAGATGCTTATGAAGGACAGAAGTCTGGAACAATCATTCAGGGACACGTGGGGATTAGGTGGCAAGGTGGGCATGGCGTTCAAGGAGCTTTGTCTATTTCCAGACGTGCAGTTGCCTCCTGGTTTCAAGATGCCTAAAATTTTTACTTATATTATGGGCATGGTGATCCGGTCGCGTATCTAAAGGGGTTTTGCAGCAAAATGAGAGGAGCAAGGGGAAAAGATGAATTGCTAATGGCGTACTTTAGCCAGAGCTTATGTGGTTTGGCACGAGAGTGGTATACTCGGCAGGATCATAATGGTATACATGGGGTGACCTAGCACAAGCGTTTTCTTGCTACTTTCATTATAATCTCGAGATTGTCCAGGATCATCTATCTTTGACAAAAAAGGAGAAGAAACACAATGAGAGCTTCAGGGAATATTGTTTTCGGTGGAGGGAACAAGCGGCCAGAGTTGATCATCCCATGAAGGAGAATGAGATGGTTTATTATTTTCTACATGCTTTGGAACCTACCTATTTTGGACATTTGGTGTCAGCAAAGGGTAATTCTTTCAACGAAGTGGTCAAGATGGGAAGTATTGTAGAGAAAGGCCTCAATTAGAAAGGGACGGTTGATGGAAACCTTTGCTTGAACACTGTAAGCCAAGGAAAGCTAGGGTTTGGTTGAAGAAACTGGGTTAGAAATGGTCACAATTACAAAAGCATGGCAAGAGAAGGTCAGTCATCAGGACAGACTGGGTCGACTAGGCGAAGTCCATGTCATGATCATAAAAACGAGTTGTTCCTCATAAGATAAGTTTTCCTTCACTTCATTTCAACAGTCGGTGAATCTCGAATTCTTGACCCTAAATACCTTTCTGAGTCATTGCATTTGATTTTTCTTTCGAGTCTCTAATTTCTTTTGTTTAAGAAAACGAGAGGAATTTCAAAGACTATTATCAGCTGCCAAAGGGACAAAGCGCATGACGCCCTAAAGCATAACAAAGATAAGGAGTGTGGAACAGCAAGGGGAAGGATACCAAAAAATCTATAGTTGATGGAAGAGACAAGAGTCGTTAAAGTGAAGGAGTACCATACAAAGATAGGCATGCATCGGGCAATCTCAAGAGGGACACAAGGTTGGCACATCACAAAGATAGGAAAGTTCACAAGGTTTGACCAAGAATAGTACATCAGTCGTCGGGGAAAGACACAAGTTGGGGAGCGAAGTAAGGGCACAAAGATCAAGAGCCAGTCGAGCATAATAAATAGACCGGGTAATCTCAGAGAATGGTGTAAGGATTTTGGCAATGGCCCAAAATTGTAACACAAAGATGAAAAAAAACAAAGCCACAAGGGTCATTCAATCATAACATCCTAACTCAGCAGTCGTCAGAGAAGGGTGTAAGGCTTCTAGAAAAAGTGGCAAAAGCGCAACACAAAGATTGAAATTGTCATGGAGGTTGACCCAGCATGATATATCAACTCCTCAAACGTTGGAAAAGAGCATAAAGAATTCTGGAGAAGGGTCAGAAGTGCAACACAAAGGGGGGAGCAAAATAAGTACGCGAAGGGCAAGGGCCAACCAAACATCATAGACAGATCTGATGATTTCAAGAAAGGGTGCAAGGATTTTGGCAAAGGAGAAAAAATTCAACATAGAGATGAAGAACAAAGTGAATCCATATAGTTAAGACGGTTAGCATAATACATTAATATATCATCGGGGAAAGACATATAGAATCCGGCCAAGGGTTAGGAATGTAATACAATGATGGGGAGAAAAGTAAGCCGTAATGATTTGAGGGGTCTGCTGAGCAGTTCAAGTGACTCATCATCAACATGGACAATGGAACACAATGTATACGACAGTAGGGAGGCGTTTCCAACAAGAATTTCACAAGCTAACCACCACTTTTCAATCTAACTAGTTTTCGCTGATTGACACAGGGGCAGAAAATTCCAGAAGAGCCTAAAGGAGGCCCGCCCACAAGAGAGGGCAAGCACATGGCAGGCATGATCAAATCCTCAAGGCCCATCTGAAATGGGACCTAGTTCAAACTTAAAATACACATAGTCCATCATAAGTATCCTCCCTAGCAAAGAGCACAAGGGGATAAACTTTAACCAGCAAACCCCAATAGAAACAGCTGCATGTTAAAAGAGGTATGGAAGTTGAGATGGAACGCAGTTTAAAGCTCAAACACATGCGGTAACATGAGCAAGCACCAACACCCTCCCCAGTAAGAGTCGCAGAAACCCTGCTGGACAATAATCACTAAGAGTTACCAGGGGGCATGGTCAAACCCAAATACTTCCCAAGCAAGAGTCAACAAGAGGCGTCAGGACCCACCTGGATACTTGGATCTAATCCTAGGAGTTGTCAGGACCCCTGGATAATGGGACGTAGCTCTAAATACTATCCCCCAACAGTCACATTTCGTCATCTAATTAAGAGTTGTCAGGATCCACCTGGATAATGGGAAGTAGTTTTAACCACCAATCACCAGTAGATCCCCAGAAGATATAACTCATAGCGAGACGTAGTGGGAAATAATACCTTTTAAAAAACATAACATAATTTCAAAGTTGTCACCAGTGAAAGATTGTCAGGGCCCTCCTGGATAATGGGATTTCGCTTTACTGATATTTGGTTAGAAGATTTTATTAACACTCACCGATCCGCCCTGTATCAAACTGGAGCAGAAAGGATTTCTTGTATTTTGTTTGTTTTGTTGTGATCAGGTACACAAACAGTATTCTCAGGGAAGATTTTTTGAAATTTTTAGATTTGATATTCAGGCGCCCACCTGTAGAATAAGGGAATATTTTTCAAAATATGATGTTTTGATAGCCAGGCGCCCACCTGTAGACCAAGGGAATATTTTTTAAAATTTCAAGTCTTGGTAATCATGCGCCCACCTATAGAATAAAGGAATATTTTTTAAAATTTCATGTTTTGGTAATCAAGCGCCCAACTGTAGAATAAAGGAATGTTTTTCAAAATTTCAAAGTTTCGGAAATCAAGCACCCACCTATAGAACAAGAGAATATTTTTAAAAAATTCAAGTTTTGGTAATCAGGCGCCCACCTGTAGAACAAGGGGGTTGGTTCGTTCACAGGGTGGGGCTGGGATATAGGCGTAGGGGGTTGATTCGTTCACCTATTTTCAATTGGTTACCCAGACCGGTTAAACCCGATCAATAGAAATATTGTAGAACCAATTAAATCGGCTTGGATCGGACCGACCCAGATCAATTAACGGCTAGTTTCTCTTTTTTTTAATTGGCTTATTTGGTTACCATTGGCAAGAGTCACCTGCCAAGTAGTCATTGCCCAACGGCTGATTTGCACAATTAGCCCTTTTTCGGCCTATTTTATAAAAAAAGTTAACACTTTTTATAAATACAAATTTATCCCTTTATAAAAATATAAATACACCCTCTCATCTTCATTTCTTCACTCATCTCTCATTTCTTATTGTCAATTCTCAATTCAAGTTAAATCATGCATCGTACTTCTAGAGTGCGCTTATATGTTTGGGAACACTTTGGGGTAGTAGAAGAAAAATGAAGAAGCTCTGAAAGTAAAGCGAAAGAACCATGGTCGAGTCATAAATCTTTGTTCAAAGTGTGGTACAGGCAGTTTCAGGAGACAGGTGAAGAGTTGTCTTGAGCATCCTCTAGAAATTCATATTTAAGTTGATTTAAGACAATTTGTGATATTTTAAAATTATTATATGTATTTATGCTAAATGTTTTAGTTTGTTTGATTAATTTTATGTATTATTATGCATGAAAAATTTAATTTTACTTCTTTTTCGTTTATTTACTTGTTAAATGCAAATTTGTAAGTTTGAATTTTGATATAAATGTAGTACTTGCAATATATGGGTGCAATGTCTTACCACCTTCATTGTATTCATTATATTTTTACTTTATATTAATATAACTTACAGTAGTTATCCAACATATAAAAAAAATAAAAATTACTCTAACCCGGCCCAGCCCTCCCCGTTATACCCATAACTTGTACGGTTCATTTTTACCCGGATGAACCCGAGCCCGTTAAACCCGGTAAGTCCTAACCCATAACCGACCTGACTCACTCGTTAGACACCTTTAGTTAAAGTACAACCTTTATTTATAAAACATCTTTCAATAATTTTAAATGAGTGATGAAAACAGTGAGTAAAAATGATAATGATAGAAACATAAACAGCCCCTCAGTCAAAACATGTTCCATATACCGCCCTTCAGGCAACAATATAAATGGAACAAGACCTTCGAGCTACCTCTCAATCACTCTTATTCAGCCCTTCGGGCAACGACATGAAATAACAACAGCCCCTCGGGCAATATCACATCACTCACGCTGCTTACCCACGCTCACTAGGGGGTGTTCAGACTCCGTAGGGGCTCCTACAACCCAAGCGCTATTAGAAGCCATCTAGTGGCATAATCAGTCAGGTCCTCGGCCCATATCCTCACAACACATACCCTCGGCCTTACTTAGTCAGAAACCTCTTAAGCCACTCGGTCAATAGTAAAACAGGATCATCAGCCCAAAAAATCATTTAAAGTATCAAAATGAATTAAATACGGTTGAGTTATGAAATCAATAAAATACAGCATGACTGATTACAAATATGAAGTAAAAACAGTAAGGAATAGTTGTAAAAAGCCGCTGAGAGTCCAAACAGTTGGCACAAGGCCAAAATATGGTATTTAGCCCAAAATATAATAAAATTTTCCAAAACACAGTGATATCAAATAGTTTTCAATCAATATTCGACTTAATAATCGTATGGGATGGACAAAATAACATCCCCCAATGGTCCACACCCCACGCTTGTCTTCTAGCGTGTGCATCACCTAAAAATAGCACCATGGAGTGAAATTCAGGGTATGGGTCTCCATTGAGATAAGTTATTTGAGCTCAATGCTCGTTATTATGGTAATTTTTAGCTATTTAAGCATGTAATTAGTAGAAATTACAGATGAAATTGAGGGAATTACGGCTTGGTAATTGGAGAGTTTGATTTGAAAATTTGTGA
This sequence comes from Nicotiana benthamiana, assembly GCA_034376525.1. Classification (NCBI taxonomy): domain Eukaryota; kingdom Viridiplantae; phylum Streptophyta; class Magnoliopsida; order Solanales; family Solanaceae; genus Nicotiana; species Nicotiana benthamiana. Next base: position 98,203,436 of record CM067330.1, read on the forward strand.
GACCATATAATTTGGGATTTTGATGAATTTGATATGGATAGGCTCGTGAGTGAAAGGGGTTTATAGTTTTGTGATTTTTGTTGGATTTTGAGATGTGGTCCCTAGGGCCGGGTTTGGGTGTATTTTCGGATTTTGGCTCAAATTGATAATTTTTCATGTGGAATTGGTTCCTTGGCCTATATTGATTGCATTTTATAACTTTTGATTAGATTCGAGACGTTTGGAGGTTGAGTCTAGAGGCCAAGGTGTCGCAGAGTGGGGATTTGACCGGTTTGAGGTAAGTACTAATTATAAATCTAGTCTTGAGAGTATGAAACCCCTGATTGCAAATCGTTTTACTAGTTGGAGATGATGCACACGCTAGGTGACGGGCGTATGGGAGTGCACTATTGGGGATTGCGGCAACTACTATAAAGTTGTGTATTTAACTGAAACTATGTGATATTTATGTGTTTTAGAAAGAGTTTCTGTAAGATGGGTGGAATCCCATATTTGGACCTTTTGCTAGAGTTATTTGAACCCTTATGGGCCATTTCTTATTATCCACTCACTGTTTTGATTGTAAATTTATACTCAGTCATGCTACTTTTACTGATTTCATAACTCATAGTATATTACCCCATTTTGACGCATAAAATATTACTTTGGGCATAACACCCTATTTTTGCTGATAGCCCCATTAGCTTGAGAGGCTTATGACTGAGTGAGGGCGAGGGTTTGTTTCTGGTGAGGATATTACGGGGTCGGACTGCGCGCCACAATATGTTGTTACTGATTCATCATTTATGTGAGCCGAGTGCCCGATTAATTTATGCCACTAGGTGGCTTTATATAAAAATTGAGCAAAATCCCCACCATAGTCTGCATACTCCTAGTGAGCGCGGGTACCCAGTATGAATGTTATGAGATATGCCTGACGGGATGCATACGAGCGACTATAAGGTTGTCCTAAGGGGTTGTATATGAGTTATGTCATGCCTGAGGGGCAGTTTACGAGTGATATTTTTACCGAGGTATTGTTTGAATTGAGCCTCTATTGAAACAATTGAAAAATATCTTCAAATAAAATTTATTGTAAAATGGAATTTATACGAGATGATTTGACTCGGGGTTGCTAGATGTGCTAGCGAGTGTATATTTTCATCAGTCACTGAACTGTGGATTTAGCAAGGTAGCTGCATGGCAATCGCAGCTCTGCTCTTCTTCCTCCTATATTTTTTTAGATGTTATAAGTTATTTTCAAGACTTTATTAGTCTTAGTTTTTATCGGACAGTTCTTAGTAGATGCTTATGACTACTGACACCCCGATGTCGGTCTTTCTTTCTGCACTTTGTTTTTTTCAAATTTATCTTGTGAAGTTTACTAATTAAATAGCTCGAATTAACTTTTAAATTAAAATATCGGTATTTTTGGTAAAAAAATTCATCTTCCCTAGTTCCTCGATAGACACCATCACGATATGCTAGATTTGGGTCGTGACAAGTGTTAACTACTCTTGTTCAGCATTAAGGGTCGTTTGGTCGGATGTGTTGGAAATAGTACATTCATTAACTTGGGTATTATTATAATGTTGTTTCATAGTATTTTTCAAGCTATGTATAAGTAATAGTATAATACTATTAGTTATACATCCTATTCAGTACTATTCGTGTGCATAGAAAACTATTGCATTGGCAATATCATAGTTTTTAATTCATGGATAAGTATGTATAAAGACAAAACTATCAATTAAAAACCTTTAATATATCTCACAAAACAGTCAATAAGAAATAATTTCAGTATAACTAATCTAAAAAATACTAGTCCCAGCATTACTATACACCATATTCAATATTACTTTTATGCACCCTAGTAAACAACTCATAATGGAACCATCAAAAATGAAACAAACATGTACTAGGTTTGTTTTTACTTGTTGAGAATAAGACCACTCATATGTCACTTTTGTTTTCACCTTATGTTCTGATCCTTTCGTAGAAATATCGTACATTATTCTTGGAGATATCTTGTCACTAAATATGTATGTGGAAAATTCAATAATCTTGCAAGAATTAAGGGAAAAGCACAAAATATACATAAATTAAGCATAGACTTTCATCCTCATACGAACAAGCAGTCCGAAAGGACTCTTCAAATTTTTGAGGATATGCTTCGAGCTTGTGTCATTGACTTTGGAGGCTTATGGGATCAGTTTTTGCTTTTAGTGGGAGTTTTCCTACAACATCAGCTACCAGTCGAATATTCAAATGGCTTCTTATGAGGCTTTATATGGTAGGTAGTGTCCGTCTCCTATAGGATGGTTTGAGCCGGGAGAGGCTTGGTTGTTGGGTACGGATCTCGTTCAGTCTGCCTTGGACAAGGTCATGATTTTTCATGATAGGCTTCGTACAGCTCAGTCTAACCAAAGAGCGATGCCGACAGCAAGGTTTGAAATTTGGCATTCATGGTCGGTGAGCGGGTATTGCTTCGAGTGTAACCAATGAAGGACGTGATGATATTTTGGAAGAAGGGCAAACTTAGACCTAGGTTTATTGGCCAATTTGAGATTCTTGATCGAGTGGGAGAGGTGGCTTACAGACTTGCATTGCCACATAGCTTATCAACCGTGCATCCAGTGTTTCACATGTCCATGCTTCAGAATATCACGACGATCCATCCCACGTGATAGATTTCAGTACTATTCACCTGGATAAGGACTTGTCTTATGAGTATGAGCTGGTAGTTATTCTAGATCGGCAGGTTTGTCGATTGATGTCGAAGAGTTTCCCTTCTGTTCGTATTCAGGGGAGAGGTTAGCCTTCTGAGGCATGGACCTGGGAGTCCAAGTCCGAGATGCAGAGCCGTTATCCCCATCTTTTCCCCGACTCAAGTACTTCCTTCTTTTGTTCGTTCGAAGACATTCGGATGTCTTAGAGTTGGCGAATGTAATGACCTTTTTGGGTTTCTAGGCCTTAAAAACCTCTTTCTATCTCATCTCTATTTGCGTGTGTAGTAAGGGCGCGTAGCTGGAAATCTAATATGTGAAAATTTGTGGAAAATGATGAATTTTGATTTCAAAATGAAATAAGTTGACTTTGGTCAAACTTTTGGGTACCAAACCCAGACCAGTGATTTGACAATCCCATTAGGTCCATAGGAAAATACGGGACTTGGGCGTATGCTCGAAATTGAATTCCGAGGTCCTAAGCCCGAGAATTGAATCTTTAAAGAGAATTATTTTCTGAAATTAATTATGAGTTTTTAAAATGAAACGTGCTTAAATATTGATGGTATCGGGCCCGAATTTTTGTTCCGGTGCATGGTACATGTCTAATATGTGATTTAAGATAAGCTTGTGCAATTTTGTAAGAAACGAACTTGAAACGATGTGAATCAGATCGTATTTGAGAAAAATGGAAAATTTGAAGTTCATATGAAATTTCATGGTTTTGTATGCTAAATTCATAGTTATTGATGTTATTGTGCTGATTTGAATGCACGAGCAAGTCTGTATGATGCTTTTAGATTGGTGTGCATATTTGGTTTGGAGCAGCTCCGGTGAGTTTTGGATGGGTCACGGGGTGGATTTTGGACTTGGAAATTTGTAACTTTTTAATTGGTGTGATTACGCCTAGTGGTTTTGCATTTGCGAAGCTTGGGTCCCAAATGCGAAAGTTGAGTCACAAATGTGATCAACATAGGCCAGCCCTTATCTCGCATTTGCGAAATACTCTGAAGCTGCAAATGCGATCTATGTATGGCAAATGCGAAGTCGCAAATGCGACATCTTGTTCGCTAATGAAAAAGTCCAATTTTTCAAATGGTCGGATTGCACGCCACAAAAATGTATCGGGTTGCATGCCACAACAATGATACAGTTGGATCGGGTTGCATGCCATCACAATTTAACATATATTTTTGTAGTGAATTATGATAAGTAGAAACTATTATTTCCATCAAAATACTCATCAAACAATAAATAAATCACTAGCATTGAAAGTGTAGAAGTAAAAAACTTGCAAACACTGATGACCAACAGTACTCCCTCCGGTTCACAATAAGTGTCAAATTTGCTTTTTCATTTGGGTTCAAAATAAGTGTCCAGTTATATAATGAAGAAAAAATTCAATTTGTTTTTAGAGTATAAGCCCTATGTACATATCCCTAAAAAGTGTTTTTACTACTCACATTAAATATTTTATTAGGGGTAGTTTAGTCATTGTGTGTATTTCTGTGTAGAATTTAGTATTTTCTTAATGGGCATACTGAAAGTTACATGGACACTTATTGTGAACCAGAGGGAGTATTTACAACAATTGTCCACAACACAACAAATACACACAACTTATCTAAATATAAACTTAAAAAAAAACTTTGGTTTTACCTCTATAAATATTTCACTATGCGAACCTTACTTTTACATCTAGAAGCTAAGAGAAATCACTTACTATACTATTAAAAAAAATCAATGGCAGTGAAAGGTTTTGCGGTGTTGTAGGTTGCAATGCTTCTCATGTCAACAGAGCATTCCATGGCTCAACAACGTGATCCCTTATGCGTAGCATTATGCGGAATTAAGTGTAGAACAAAGCCTGTATGCTTAGCTAGGTGCCTTGCTGGTTGCTTTATTTCAAGTAATGACACATTAGACAAATCTCATTTAGAAGTCGTTGGACAGGCTGGTTTATAAACTCAAAAGTGATGCTCTTACCGTCGTAAGTACCAGTAAAACTTTTTATATCCCAATATAAAAAAGGCATGAATTTAATAAAAAATGGACACCTAGTATTACATCTTTGTCTGTCTTTTACAGAACAAAACTTTCAGGAATGCATGTATCCTATTGGCAAATGTAAGCTTTAGGTAATTTATATGAAATACCCATTGAATTACCACAGGCATTTTTTAAGCGATGAATAGTTTTATGGAAATATCTGGAGGGTATTACACCTTCTTTTACACAATTTAAATCTGCTCCACTGTCAAATAAATTAACACAAACTTATTTAAAATTTTAGTCTATTAAATGAGTTATTTTTATCAAAAATTTGTGGGTGATAAAATATTGGAGTTTTTCCAAAATTAAGAAAAATCTATTGCTCCAAGAAATTTATTAGCTGTATTTTCTTCGGAAGAATTGGCATTTGTATTTAACTAAGTAATCATAGTACTAGGATTTTCAATTATCCTAGAATTTCCAATCCGAAAATTCTTTCATGTAAGGCTACATTTGAACCATTACTTCTGATATTTCTTTCTTGAGATATTTTATCTCAGTACTTAAATCTTGGACAGTAGCCATTCTTTCAGGCTGGGATTTATTTTTCACGATTTTTCTGATTTCAGACATGGTGTAAGGTCCTTTTTAAGATGGGATTTATTCCACCTTTGTTTCTTCCTCTGGATTAGTAGGAAGCTTATCAATAAGCAGATGTCACACCTCTTTTTTCGCACACAACCCTGTTACGAGGTTGAGTTAGAAGAGTTTTTCCAATTAATGTGACGTTTTGAAAAAGGATTATTTATTATTTAGAGTCGCCACTTGGAAATGATTTTTGGTGTTCCACGTCACCTGTTATTTGAATCTCTTTTCAAAAGGAAGTTTTGACTCCTAATTTATGGTCTATGAAAATAGAAGATTGAGTAACGAATTCTGTTGACCGAGGGGAAGGTGTAAGGCACCCCTCGAGTTGCTTTTATTTATTAATGTAAGGCTTAAATCAATTTTTAGCTATTCTTGTATTTGATTGATTATGGCTTATTTATTATTGTTTCACTAAATTTATTATATTTTTATTAATTATTTTGATCAAGATATGATACGCACACAAGGTACTTCCTTGAAATTAAATATTAAGCCAAAGTACGGAATGCAGACATGGTTATAATCATAATTATTTCAAATTAAAAAAGGTATCAAGACGCAAAATGCGCACATGATCCTTTTATTATTTAAGCATATCAATCCAAGGTTCGGTTATGAACACATGGGCTAATAGAATCATTAAAATATTTAATTATTTTTGTCTCTCTAATATTCAAGATATCTAATAATTGTATATTCTTATAATTTGGTTGATATTTTGGAATAAATGTATAATATTTTTTTTACAAAATAAAAAAAAAGAGTCAGCTTTATAGATTGATTAACGTTGAGTGTATTTTTTTTACCCACTATTTAGTTTATTAACTTAAATCCATACGACCTAACTACTAATAGCTTCTCAGTAATGCAACATCATCAACAATGTAAGAAAAATATTCGAACTAAAAAAAAATATAATTATTATTAAAAGCAAAAAGTGAATTAAAGCTTTGAAAGAAGCCATGAAAAATTCCTTTAAATAAATTCTGCAGACTTGCCGTTTTTTAGAGAAAAGCCGAAATCATACCTTTATACTATATTAACAGAAATTTCTAACGATGGAGGCATGAGGAAGAAACATAGTAGAGTTTCTTCGAATGATGTAAATAAAAGAAAACCTAAGGGATTCTTAAACTATTTTTCTTATGGTGAAATAAATAATATTTATGTCTCAAAAACGAATTAAAATGGATAACATCGCACTAAAGCAATTCCGATAAATAATCTGACAAACTAATGAAATTATATTTACGAGAGGAAAGTAAATATATAAAGATAAGAAATAAGATTATGATTGACCAAGTTTAGGCAAATTATCTCAAAGGAAGAAAAATCCAAATCCCAAAAAATTGCTACGCTAACTCAATCAACATGCCAAGGGGATTGAACATGACATTATGGAAATGAGTAGATTAAAACTAAGATAAAAAGTGAAGAATAATTTTTAGATTAGTCCGATTTTTTTTCCAAACATACATATACATGGATAAATAACAAGAAGAAACGGACGCAATCTAAAATACATAAGAAAGCAAAAGATTAACTGAATTTAAATAAACTAATATCATGCATTCGATTATACATTGTATTAAATTAACCAAGTAGATTGAGTGTTCCCTTTTATAAGATTTAACATTAAAAGAATATCTACAGATTTTCAAAGCTGTAATACTAACTTTTTTAGAACAACGAACACAGAACCACGAACAAAATCCCGAAATCCTATTTCTTTTCTTTCTTTCACGTTCTTTTTTTTTTAACTTTTCCCTTTTTCTTCCTTTTCTCTCTTTCTGTTTTTATCGTTTTTCTCTTCCAGTTTGCGTCTTTTTGCTTCTTCTTTTTTTGTTTTACGTTTCTTTCTTACTTTTTGTTATAAATAGAACTCTAATTAGAGTGAATGTCTATCTTATAGAAGAGTTTTATTTTGAGGCTAAGTCTTTTCTATGCCTATAAATAGAGGGGTCTTACCCCATTGTAAATCATCCCAAAAGTATCAATAAGAATACTCCTCTCCCTCCTCTCTCTATATTGTTCTTGTTCTTGTATTATTTTACTTGTTCTTATATTATTTTATAACACGTTATCAGCACGAGACTCTACAATCTCAAGAAGCTTTGATGCTAAGTATTATTTTTTTTTATCTTGAAGACGAGCAGGTATCAATTTAAGATCTCATTAACTTCTTTAATTTTCTGATTTTGTTAGCATTTAAAATTAAGGTTTAGGTTTTGATAATCGATGATTCAACTTGCTTATGTTAGAATATTGAGCTTTTAGTAATGTTGGTCGTCGCTTGTTGATTTTTAATTATTGTGTTACTTCATTATTTCAATCAGATTGTTGTATCATAATTTCTGCTCGTGGTGCATAAATTAGGTTGGTTATCTTACTTTGTTTGCAATAAGAGTGAGTAGATTACAAACTGTTTGCATAGGTTTAGATACATTATTTACGGAAATCAATATTATGAGCATGGATTATTTGAACTGATAGTCTTTAATTATTGTATTAAGTCGCCATGTTTTTATTCGATAAAGTTTTTATTTTGACAAAGAACGCAACATAATCTCTTGTTCCTCGTTAGCGTTCGTTTTTTTTTTACTCAGAAATCATGTGCTATCATTAATTAGACAATCATGTGTTTAACTTTTGAGAGTATTTTACTATAGTCAGACAGACCAACAAATTGAATTACAGAATCATGACTATAATTACAGAATCATGTCTTCAGTATGTAAGTGAATTTGGATTCCAATTTTATATTCATGAAACATTTTGAAAAACAAATATTATCTAAGTTAATTATATACTATGAGAATCCAATTTGTTATTTTAATATTTCATTATGCTATTATACTGGTTAGCGACAGAAATGATGCATAATGCATTTGAGTACTTTTCCTAATTTTATTTTAATTATGTCTGACATTATGAAAAGAAAGTTCGTTGCCCTTGAAATTTAGGGCAAGAACTATATGACATGGGTGTTGGATGTTGAAATCCATTTGGATGCAATGGGTCCTGGAGACGCCATTAAAGACAGAAATAATGCATCCACCCAAGACTATGCTAAGGCCTTGATGTTCTTGCGCCATCACCTTCATGAAGGTTTGAAACTGTGCTAAGGCCTTGATTTTCTTGCGCCATCACCTTGATGAAGGTTTGAAACTGTGCTAAGGCCTTGATTTTCTTGCGCCATCACCTTGATGAAGGCTTGAAAATTGAATATATCACAGTCAAAGATCCACTTATCTTGTGGAATGGCTTAAAGGAGAGATATGACAACCTAAAGTTGGTCACTCTGCCACAAGCACGATATGATGAGAATCCAAAAGCAAATAGTTCAGAAACTATGTGTTATCGTTGCGGTGGAAAAGGGCACTGGGCAAAAATTTGTCATGTACCAAGACATTTGGTTGAGCTTTGTCAAGCATCTCTAAAGAGTAAATACCCTGAAACCAATTTTGTCTCTAAATTTTGACATCACCAACTTGGATGTGGCAGACTTCTTTGAGCACCCTGAGGGGAAAGCAGTTGAACCCCCTACGGTTGCTGAAGGGTTCACGCGGGGTCAACGCTGCAAATGGTCGCGTGCTCGAACCCAAGCTCCAGCACTGTTAGAAAAAATTGTTTGTGTATATTCTTATTGTTATTGTAGTTGTACCGTATTAATGTGTGTATTATTTGTGTTATTTACCATGATATATCAACACATTAACTATGCATTTTGACTACTGTTATTATAATACATTGTTGTATTTTAGTTGAGTATGCGTTTAAAACAAATTCAAACATGTGCTTAATGTAGCAAACATAACTTGACCGTGAGTACATCTTACTCCACTATCCCACCTTTGGCTGTTCTTGTTGTGTAACGTATTAATCACCCCTCATAGCATCTTAATCACAATCTGTCTACTTTCATATGCTGTTTAGCATATACATATCACATGATGTCAGTACTTTAACAAAATTCATTGTTATGCATTATTGTTCATATGTTTTGTACATGACATACGCTATAACTTTGCAACCATGTTTTCGGTTTTGCACTTTTACATGAAATCTCTGGTGTTTGCCGCAGCAAGTAAACCATTCATGTTTTACTTTACACTCACAGTTATATGTTTGATGCTGTGTTGCAAGATATTAGTCTCTTAGATGTTACTACAATTTCTGGTAGTAGTAAATTGATTGAAGGCTCCTAAAGAGCAACTATAACTCTGCCTAAAGGAACAATATTTATCATAGAGAATGCAATGTTCTCCTCCAAGTCTAAAAGAAACTTGTTGAGTTTTAAAGATATCATTCAAAATGGATATCATATTGAGACAATAGATGAGTATAATCTTGAATACCTCATTTACTCATGAAAACGAGGCTGCCCACTTCGATTTGGGGTCACGCCATTTTGCATGCAGCAATGCTAGTTCGTCGGCTGCCCACTTCGGTTTGGGGTCATGCCATTTTGCATGCAGCAATGCTAGTTCGTCTCTGACTATCGAATTGTCACAAATATTCCCCGTTGCAATTATTTTTGGGTCATGAACCTAATATATCCCATTTAAGAATTGTTGGATGCGCAGTATATGTGCCTGTAGCACCGCCATACCGCACCAAAATGGATCCGCAAAGAAGTTTAGGAATATATGTTGAGTTTGAATCGTCCTCCATTATTCGCTACCTCGAAACATTGACAGGGGATTTGTACACTGCACGATTTGCAGACTGTCAATTTGATGAGACACTTTTCCCAAAATTAGGGGGAGAAGTTGGTGAAACCAAACGGGAAATTTTGTGGAAAAATGCATCATTATCTCATCTTGATCCACATACCTCCATTTGTGAAAATGAGGTGCAAAAGATTATCCATTTACAAAGAATAACAAATCAAATGCCAGACGCATTTACATATTGAAAAGGATAACAAAATCACATATCCCCGCAGTGAATGTGACAACATCTGATTCACGAATACATATTCATTATTGGAAGAATATGAACATGAAATTGGTATAGAATATACCACACTCACCCCTAGAAGGAGGTTTGAGATGATACCACACTCACCCCTAGAAGGAGGTTTGAGATGATATATGGCATGAATGATTGTTGGTCACGTACCTATTGTACGCCAAAGTATTTTGGAAATATGACTATTAAAGGACAACGATAATGCAAGAAACATATCTTGCATATATAACTTTCTCTTTAAGAAAGATATTCACCACATGGATGTTGATGAATTTGTGGTAGTACAAAATTAATTGAGAGCTCTAGAAGAGCCAATTATTACTATGTTGGAGAAACACAATTGAGTATTGTGCTGTAGTAAGTCTCAAAGAAACTTATTCAGTTTCCAAAGTACACTCGAAAGCGCTGATTATATTGAGACTATAAATAAAGGAAAGATTTGATATCTTCTATTACTACAACTTGTAGCGGGATAATTTGTATATGAAAAGCTACCCGCTTTATTCTCCAGTTTGTACTACACAAACAAAAGAATGCCACAGTAAAGTGGATATCTATTGGTATAAAAACCCATGTCATAATAAACCTGAAGTTTATTGATAAGTGCACATGTCATGGTGTAAATTTAAAGTTTACCAATATTGATAATTTATTCAGTTGGAATTCGGTTTAGCCATCTCATTTTAAGTATGATGTGCAATAATAGAGAATTCACATGGGTGAATATTAAAGAACTAGAAAGTTCTTTACGAATTCTCTTGTATCACTTGTTCTAATTAATGAATTGACCAACTAAAGAGTTCGGGTTGAAGCCCATAAATTCTGGAAATATCAAAGGTGAATATGGGCCCATTCACCTGCCATGTATACCACATATGATGCATCTATGAAATGGTTACATGCGCGATTGTTATTAACCCGCAGCCTGGCCGGTGCTTGCGAGGTAAATTGCTCAGTAATCTAACTTCGAGCATAATTTCCAGATTTTCTATTCAAGATAGTTCATCTTGATAAGTTGGTTTATATCATAGTTGGTTTAGCAAGATAATTATTGAGTGCCTCCACTTAATAGCTAAATTGTTTCTTATGAGAACAAAGTTATATATATCAGTTTGATATACGTTGTATACAAGAGTATATTATATTCTCCCCTCACAAGTGGTTCAGGGTCAGGAACCAAATAATTTCATCTTATTATTATTGATGTGCGGTGTATATTTTCATTAACACCATAATGCACAAAGATGGACTCTCAAAGTTGAGGAAACAAGTTAGCTTTTCTAACATGAGGGGGAGACATGATAAACACTTCAGAAAAGGTTACATGGGATGAATTATCATTTGTATATATAGATCCTCGAATATCATAATATGAACCTGAAGTTCATAAAAGGATAATTCAATTGCAACATATTGCAAAGCATGCTATACGCATTTGCTGACCCAAAGAAAGTAACTATATTCTCACTGCAAAATGCTCATATGAAGTCCCAGAAGGACAAAGTCTTTGATACGCTTAATGCGTATAGACAAATCAGTTTCAAAATAACTTCTTAATAAAGAAGATGAGCAAATGATCAAAGTGATCATAATAGGGAGGCAAGTGATCTAGAAGATCACATGACATAATACTTCATAAAATCTCATGAGAGATTCAGGCACCTGAATATATGAATGAAGAGATCTCCATCTTATGTCCTTATGAAATTTTTTTTATTGGAACCGATATAAAATATTCGTCGACGACATATATGATAGCGCTAAATATGGATGAGGATCTTATGTTTGTCGAATACAAACAAAATATTGGTTAAATGGAAGAGATACTATTCAAGAAGAATTGATTCCATATGAAAGACATGTAATTTTGGACATGTAGTTCGAATACTTGAAAGTATAAAGTCAATGGTATGTGTAATCAGTTTTCGATATCTTATCTGTTTAGCATGACATGAAAACTTGATATGCATCTAAAGTCTATTATATGGCTTATATGACTTAACTTGAAAGATTTAAGTTGCTTGAAGCATATACAATTCTTGGTCCTGAAGTATCACATCCTAAGTGCAATTTGTGTACATATGTATCTTGCTATAACTATAAGCATGATGGCATCGAGAATACCTCTATGAAGATATTGAAGAGTTATTCCACGACATTATATGAAGATGTTCATATCTATCAAGAATGATAATTTCAAGGTGCGGAATATTTATTCAAGTCAATATGGTTGATTTATTTATCAAATATCTACTAACGATTTCTTGAAGCTAGTGCACAATATTGGAATGTGAAGGTTCAAGGATGTGAATTGGTGCTCTCTTCAGGGGGAGTTAATGCGCGTTGCACTCTTTTTCCCTTACAAGGTTTTGTCCCACTGGGTTTTCCTTACAAGGTTTTTAACGAGGCAACCAATAGGCGCATATTCAAACATGTGTACTCTTTTTCTTTTTCTATAATTTTTCCCATTGGGTTTTGTTTTAGCTAAGGTTTTAACGAGGCACATTATTGAATAGACATTCAAGGGGGAGTGTTATAAATAGAAATCTAATTAGAGTGAATGTCTATCTTATAGAAGAGTTTTATTTTGAGGCTAAGTCTTTTCTATGCCTATAAATAGAAGGGTCATACCCCATTGTAAATCATCCCAAAAGTATCAATTAGAATACTCCTCTCCCTACTCTCTCTATATTGTTCTTGTTCTTGTATTATTTTACTTGTTCTTATATTATTTTATAAAACTTTCCCTTTTGTTCGTGGCTTTTTTTTTCTTTGTTCGTTGCTTTTTCTTCCTTTTTCAACCTTTTACTTTCTTTAGTTGTTTTCTTTCTTCGTTCCTTTTACTTTCTTTTTTGTTTTATGTTATGTTCTTTCTTTTATAAATGGAATGTTGATGTACATTAAAGAGTTAGAGTTAGAGTTGAATTGGGAGAAAGAGGTTGAGAAGATCATGGTAAGTTTTTAAATCCCTTTTCAAAAGGAAGGTTTGACTCTTAATTCATGGTCTACGAAAACAGAAGATTGAGTAAGGAATCCTGTTGACCGAGGGGAAGGTGTAAGGTGCCCCTCGAGACCCGTGGTTCTACCACGGTCGCTTCTATTGATTAATGTATGACTTAAATTAATTTTTAGCTATTTTTATATTTTATTGATTATGGATTAGTAATTACCGCATCACTTAATTATTATATTTTTATTAATTATTTTGACCAAGATGCGATATGCACACAAGGTACTTCCTTGAAATTAAATATTAAACCAAGGTACGAAATGCACACATGGTTATAATCATAATTATTTCAAATTAATAAGGTATCAAGACGCGCAATGCGCACATGATCCTTTTATTATTTAAGCATATCAATCCAAGGTTCGGGTATGAACACATGGGCTAAGTAGCATATTTAGAATATTTAAATTAATCCTACATACTTGCCTATTGTTAGAGAAAAGCCGAAAGCATAACTTTATACTATATTAACAAAATTTTCTAACGATGGAGGCATGAGGAATCAACATAGTAGAGTTTCTTAGAATGAAGTAAATAAAAGGAAACCTAAGGGATTCTTTAACTATTTTTCTTATGGTGAAATAAATAATATTTATGTCTCCAAAACGAATTAAAATGGATGACATCGCTCTAATGCAATTCCGATATATAATCTGACAAATTAATGAAATTATATTTACCAGAGGAAAGTAAATATATAAAGATAAGAAATAAGATTTTGATTGATCAAGTTTAGGCAAATTATCTCAAGGGAAGAAAAAATCCAAAGCCCAAAAAATGCTACGCTAACTCGATCAACATGCCAAGGGGATTGAACATGAAATTATGGAAAAGAGTAGATTAAAACTAAGATTAAATGTGAAGAATAATTTTCAGATTAGTCCGATTTTTTTTCCAAACATACATATATACATGGATAAATAACAAAGAGAAACCGACGCCATCTAAAATACAAAAGAAAGCAAAAGAATAACTGAATTTAAATAAACTAACATCATACATTTAATTATACATTATATTAATTTAACCAAAAAGATTGAGTATTACCTTTTATAAGATTTCAAAACATAAGAATATTTATGGATTTCCAAAGTTGCAATACTAACATTTTTAGAACTACGAACACGGAACCGCGAACGAAATCCCGAACTCCTATTTCCTTTGTTTCTTTCACATTTTTTTTAATATTTCCCTTTTTCTTCCTTTTCTCGCTTTCTGTTCTTTTCGTTTTTCTCTTCCAGTGTGCTTTTCTTTGCTTTTTTTTTACGTTTCTTTCTTTGTATTTTCATTTTGTTCGTTGCTACTTTTTTCTTTCTTTGTCGCTTTTTCTTCCCTTTTCAACGTTTTCCTTTCTTCAGTTTTAAAAATATTAAGATTAATCGTAAAAGAAATATTTACACTAAACTAGTATAGAATCTGGGTGTGGTCAAAAATTAGGTGTTCACAGCTGAGACCTTAATTCAGGGTCTTTAATTACCCTTAAAAGATCAAGTATGTTACCATGTGACAAAATATTGATCTTTAATTCTCTAAAGTGGGAATAAATATTAAAAAGTTCATCATCAGTATTACCACAATGATTCGAGCATTGACCCTTATCACATGACTCTTCCTCTTCTCCAGAAGATGAGGTATAACTTTCTTCATGAAGAACCGTGAGGTCTTCACTTGTTGACCCATTTTTCTCAGTTTTAGATATTTATGGGGAAGAATTTAAAAGAATCTTATATAAAGAATCTTTGATATGATCATCTAAGTCAAGTTTTTTGATTTTATCCTTGACCTTACAATCCTTAGCAAAGTGGCCTAGTCTTCCATATTTATAACAAGCCTGAGGGTATTTTTATTTAACAAATCCCTTCATCGCTTTATGAAAAGCCTTTCTCCTTTGATTTTTGGCTCTGTTACCAAATATTTCACAGGATCCACTCCGATTGAGTTTCCTAGGAAACTATATTATAAGAACTCCAGCTCTGGCCTAGCTACTGACTTCTAGGTAAGCCTTAAACAACGATGCTCCTCATAGCCCGTTAACGGCGATCTGCCTAAACGGGTTTTACTATTACCACCGGTTATGCTGACATGACCATGGTTTATTGTCGAGATTAGTAACTGCCTGACCTTTATAGTTCTTAACCTATTATCTCATCAGAGTAATATTGTAAACTTTTTGTTACAAAATATGTTTGGTAAATAACCTTCGAATACTAAGTTTAACACTTAATTATTTAGCCTATCATTTAGGCTAACACTGATATAAGTAATGTAGGGAGAGAGATAGAGAGAAAATACTACCGGAGACCTTCTGTTTTGTGGCCAAGCGACCTTTCTTATTTTTATTTCCGAACTTAATTTATAATAAAGAGATTTTTACAAGAGAGTGGAGAGAGAAACTATAGAGAAGTTATAGTATTAGCTTCCACCTGCCTTCTCCTAAACATAATTGATCCTTATATAATGGATCATTTGAGTACTAAACAAATAGAATTGGCCGACAAAATAATTTACAATGATGGCCTACAAAGAAAATATGATCTCACATTATTACAAACAAAAAATATACTTTATAAAACTAGATTCCTCCTAATAGTGGGGTCCGTATGTTTATTAAAATCATTTATCTTTATACCCCGATAATTGTTCTATGGGGCCTTGAACAATTTAAGCTTTACCTTTTCCTTCTTTATCTTTTTTCTCTGAAGATTATTCATTACTTTACTCTAATTTTGCAAGGAAATCCTCTATTTCATGAATATTAACTTCCGTAGCTGAAATACTTTGAGCTTCCCCTGCTGCACATATGTCTTCATTGAAAGTGTACCCATAGAGGTCATTGATATCTCATCACTGACTTATGTTCCGAAATTCTTCCCTAAGTCTTTCTTTATTTCCTTGAAGTATGAAGCGAGGATTTCTTTCTTAGATACGTCTCATTTCTTCATTTGAAGACTTTTAGTAATCATCTCAAATAGGCTTATTTTGTCCATTGCAGCATTTGCTCAGTCTAATTTTGCATAGGTTTCTATCTTGGTCTGAATCTGTTGAATTAATACGTCACCAAATAGTTTGCCTTGGGTGTTTTTTTGGAGTAATTTGGTCCATAATTTATTACAAAAAATTCTATAAAGGCAAGGAACTCCTTCATGGGTATAACCGGTTTGAACATCCCATTTCATGATCCATGGAATTGAAAATTCAATGAAAAAATGCATCGATGCAATACCATCGTAAAAGATATTATGTTTTTGTAATGAAATAATTTTGGGAGATATGTCTACCCACTAAGTATATAAACTATTAAATAAAGGAGAAAGTATTTCCAATAATAGACCATATAATTTATACCATTAAAAAAATAAATATGGAATATGATGATTGTCCATATTGGAGCACAGTTTAATAAACTATGAGTGTCTCCCATTAGGATTCTCATAAAGCAAAGTTTTATTAAAACATTCTATATAGTCCCAATAATTGAATTTGACTAAGATTTTCTGACCAGGTTGAGTGTTTTCTCAATCCTTTAGGGTACTCATTCCCCATTCCTATCATTCTATTGATAAGAATGATCCTACCTTTTTCGATGTTATGACCCAAATATCTAACAGAAGCTTGAAAAATTAATATTTTTGGTTTTGATATAACCAAACCATTTTGAATAATAATCTTTTTAAATAAATTTAAATGTTTAAAATGGGATTCTATATTTTTTTGAAATACTAGAATATCATCAATATAAATAATTTTGAAATCTGTATAAGAAAGAAAGACATCATTCATAATTTTTTGAAATTCAGAGGGAGTATTTTTCAAACCAAAAGGCATAACATTTTATTCGTATTGGCCCATTGGCACATTCAAAGCAGTTTTATATCTATCCAATTCAGATATCTGTATTTGCCAATAACCTTATTTTTAATCAAATTTTAAAAATATAACAGCATTATATAGTCTATCAAGCAAATCCTTTTTATTGGGAAGAGGATATCTAACCCATTTCAAAACCTTATTGAGAGGTTATAGTATATAACGAATCTGGGAACTCCTCACTCCTGTTCGGCATGCTTGTATAAAAAACAGTACAAGACCATTTGGACTTTGAGGTACACACATATAATTTTGTATTATTTCTTAAAACATAGGTTATCATTTTTATGAACTTAATTATATTAACGCACAACAAAATAGATCTTCTTAGTCGATCTTTAAACAATCATATAATATGATATATAATAATGATAAATTAAAAAAAAGCAAGAAGATTTATTAGAAAATTATTAGTTGAACGTTCCGGAAAAAAAGGGTAAAATTATCCTTTGTGTTCGAGAGATTGGTCTAAAATAGTCCATTAAATATTAATTTAGGCAATTTTAGTTATTTAACTTCCCAAATTCGGCATTGCGTGATGGCGCCTATCGTGAAACAAGGCCAGCCTCAACTTAACAATCCAACACAATAACAACCGGTTTGAAAACATAAATTAAAGCATTTAACATTTAAAGGAAACTGTTTGAAGCATAATAAAACCCAATATATGGTGAAATCTAGCCCAAAGTCGAGGTTTCACTAAGTACATGAGCTCCTTGATCAAAATACAGTCCACTACGTTGTCTAGAGAAATAAACTAAAAAGATAACAAAATATAAAGAAGGAGAGTCAAGGCCCGAGAACACCATACAGCTACCTCGATAGTCTCCAAACTCTGGAACCTCAATCAGCAACTGCAAGAGCAACTAGTATTGCCTGGATCTGCACACGAGGTTCAGTGAGTAACGTGAGTGCACCAACTCAGTAAGTAATAAGTCTAAACTTTGGACTGAAAGGTAGTGACAAACTCAACCTCAACAGGTATAACAGAATTTAATGCGCAAAAATGTAGGCATGCTTTCAAGTCAAATATACAGCTCAAAGAAATAAAGTAAATACATATCTAAACAGTGTAAGGTATACAACTCAACTATCTCGACATGCCAATGCACAGACTGTATGAAATGCACCATGTACTCCCACTCTCAACTACTCAATCATTCGGTACTATATATGGCCATCCGGCCTTGGAAAATCCATCCCAGAACATATATAACACTGACTATAAGTCACGCAGTACTGAGGAAAAAGGAAAATCTAACCCTATGGAGAAACCCGTCTCCAAGTATCAGTTCTTTGGACAAATCAAAATTCATCCCTTAATAATATCATCTGCACTCACTAGGGATGTGTTACAAACTCTAGAGGGCTCCTACAGCCCGAGCGCTATTATAATCATCAATATAATAAGTGCGGCGTGCAGCCCGAACCCATAACTATCACTTATAACAAGGCTCTCGGCCTCAATCAGTCATCAATCTCTCTACTCTCACCCACAGGCTCACAAAATCATGAAAACAAACATAGAACAATAATACGATGAATCAATAACTAATTGAGATTGAGATATAATATAAAATGCGTGAACATGCCTGAGTACGAAATATAAATAAAACTAATGAGATAGCAGCAAGAAATGACTACTTAGGGTCCCCAACAATACTAGCATAAAGCCTAAGCATGATATCTAGCATGATTTACATCATAAATATATTATCAAATGATTAAATCATGGATATCAACATGATAGATTCACTAAACGGTGCCATAGAATCACCCATGTCACAATTATTGCACGGCACGCCCGCACGCCCGTCACTTGGCATGTGCGTCACCTCAATACCAATCACATAACACATAATTTAGGGTTTCGAACCTTCAGAACCAAGTTTGGAAGTTTTACTTACCTTAAGCCTAGAAAAATCGTACTTCACAATCCCTTTGCCTCTCTAATCGGCCTCCAAATGTCTCGTATCTAGCCACAAGAAATACAATACAAAATATAGGATAAAGGGATCAATTCCACAAGAAATACAAAATTATAGCCAAAAATCCGAAATCAACTCAAACCCGACCCCAGGATCCATGTCTCCAAATCTGACAAAAGTCACAAAACCCAAAAGCCCATTCACTCACGAGTTTAACCGTACAAAATTTATTCATATCTGACAACAAAATCCCATTCAAAACCTCTAAATTCCATCACAAGAACACTTCAACATTATCCCCAAATTTCACCTCAAATCACAATCTGGATGATATAATCAAAGACATAACCATGGGATTTTGAAAAAAAAAAACAAAGCAAGAAATACTTACCCCAATCAACTCACGGAAAATCCCTTCAAGAATTGCACAAATTCGTAATCTCTAGCTCAAAATATAAAAAATAAGCTTAGAACCTTGATTTTAAATCTAACACTGCCTGCCCAGATTTCCTTCTTCACGAACGCGACCGTCCTCTCGCGTTCGCGTAGACCAACTTGACTGCCGCTCCATTTTACTTATTTCAAAAAGCGACAACTACTACACGAATGCGAAGTTTGACAAGATCAACCCTTCGCAAACGTGACTATCACCTCGCGAGTGCGTTGAACAAAAGGCTGGGGGTCCCTAAGTACCTCTCCCCTCTATGCAAATGCGACCTTACTCCCATGTTCGCGATGCACACATAGACAACACCTTTGCATATGAGAAAGGATGAAATCAGTGTATGTTCTTTCTGACAATGATGAATGATGCATAAATCTTTGAATATCTGAGTAATTCTCGGATCTAGTGCAAAAAGTGTGAACAAGAATCTTAGTGGGTTATTTAGTTGGCTTGTAATAGGACTAGATTCTCTCTTTAGTGTCAAAAACTATTTTACAACTGAATATCTCATATCCCCTATCTTTGCATCTCTTTCTATTTACAGGAAACATGTTACGAAAAATAATACTAGTACAATTACAGAGAATATTCACTAGAATATTCTCTTTAATGTCCTATCTTGAAACTAGTTATTACAACTACGTTAAGGATTATTCGACCTTGACCTTAATATTTGATTCCTCAACTTCAGCCTCTAGTGACTCTTCGACCACGACCTTCGTATTTATATAGATTAGCTCAACATGTGGCTTGCTAGAAATGTTATACTAATTCCATTTCCACTTAAAAGATTCTAGAAAGAGGTTTTGACCCATAAAATTAGTCCCTTCACTTATTGTGTAAGAATTCGAGGGCAGATTCGATGAGCAAATCATGTATTAGTGGTCGAGCTAACCAGACAAACTACATGGGTTGTGGTTGTTGTTGTGAGCAGGAAACATGGCCTTTTGTGGGCCGCACATTTCAAATTCCTCAAATTTCCTAGGTGATTCACTGGAGATTAAGTGTCTATGGGTTGGGATGACCTCATGAAGTCATGTGACATTATGACACGTATTCTCGATGAGACGCTCCATTTTGCGTGTGATCTTTGATTAGACCTACAATTTCGGTTCCGGTTCCAATCATGATGAATCGCTTTTTTGTCTTGGTGCCATGAATTTTATCTGTGGAGATCCTTCAACCTGATTATAGTTTTAAACCCTTCAATGTTTCAAAGCACCATACCTTTCTCTTGCTCTCTTCATCTCATATTTTTTGCTCTGCTTCATTGACCTGTGTTGTTCTTCATTCCCTCTTGTTTGTTACTCTCCTCCACTATGTTAATCCATGTCTAACGTGTCTAGTGATGTTGGTAAGGGGAGTTGTTCTCTCCATTGACAGTGATGTTCCCCTCCCATGGGGAGAGCGTTCCCCTCACCATTGAGGTTGAAAGCTTCCCCTCGGTGGAGGAAATAATGCCACGCACTCCTGACTCCAAATCCGATTTAACCAAATCACTAGAGTCCGTGCTTGGAGCATTTCGATTAGTGATGGTGGTGAAGGAGTTAGCGGAGCTTGAGGACAAATCCAGCCTTCCCAATCATATCGAGTTGATCCCAGCCAAAAGGGACACTGTACAGGTCCACCGTCTTAGGTATTGCACCCTTTATGCCTACCCCTTCCAAGTTAATTATTCTTTCCCCATCCTTTTGCTGGTGGAGGAGTTCTGTCTCCACTATGACATTTGTCTTGCTTAGCTCATGCTGTAAGTATATAAAGTTATAAAGATGCTCACTCATTTTTCCGATATGGATAGGGTCGAATTGACACTACGACCCTTAATGTATTTATTCGCCCCGAGATTTTACCAGGGAACAATGCTGAACGCTCACTGCTGTGGGGGAAAATGCTTGGTGGTAAAGATGGACGAAAAGGCCGATTGTCCATTCTGGTTTAACTTCTTTTTTGTCATAATCGAGGACGTTCTGGCAAACATCAACGGCTTTCCTGAGTCTTGGAATAAAACTTATAATGTAACGACCCAGATTTCCCACCCTCGGGAGTCATAATGGCGCATACTAATGGGAGCTAGGCAAGCAAAATTCAATTACTTTTCCTCAACCACATAATCCTTTATAATAATTAGCAACAATAAGATAAAAGCAGCTGATTAAACTAAACAAGCGAAAGACTTAATATTAATGCAAAATGAATAACAACGCGAAAGTTCAACATAGTCTCAACAAAAAATCTAGTGTCACATAACTCACGAACTATTAGGAGTGCTAAATACAATCGTCAGAAAGAAGATACAACTTTTTGTCTCGAATACAAAGAGATAACAGAATAAAATAAAGATAGAGGAGACATCAGGCTGCAAACGCGTGCAGGACTACTTCGGTGCCTCACTGGACTGAAGGATGGCTCCCAACCTAATATTGTTGCTCAAATGCTGCTCTGACACCTGGATTTGGGCATAATAGCATAGAGTGTAGCATCAACACAACCGACCCCATGTGCTGGTAAGAATCTGGCCTATCCCTGGCGAGGTAGTGATGAATCTAGGACCGGACTCCAGATAAACATGTACAGATATACATATAAAAACATACGGAGAATAATCAGAAATAAACATCTAAAACAATGGACGGGAACATGCTTTAGGGGCAGCAGATAGTAACAAATATCACATATAACAAGATAAATATCTAAAGTTAAGCTTCTACCATGAAATAAGGAAATAATACATCTTTCATACTCAGCTCATGTTGTTGCAGGTGTGTAACCCGATCCCATTTCACATAACTCGTGGTAGGCATACCACCCACTCCCATTTCATAATATCTTATTGTAGACGTATCACCCGTTAATTTCAATATCGTGGGGTAGGCGTACAACCTAATTCTATTTCAACATCTTGTGGTAGGCGTACCACCCGCTCCCATCTCAATCAATATCTTGTGGTAGGCGTAGCGCCTGATCCAATTTCAATATCTTATGGTAGGCATACCACCCGCTCCCATCTCAATCAATATCTTGTGGTAGGCGTAGCACCCGATCCAATTTCAATATCTTATGGTAGGCATACCACCTGATCCCATTTCAATCAATATCTTGTGGTAGGCGTACCACCAATCCCATTTCAATATCTTGTGGTAGGCGTACTACATACTCCTATGTCAATCAATATCTCCTGGTAGGAATACCACCCGATCCCATTTAATATCCCGTGGTAGGCATACCACCAGATCCCATTTCAATATCTTGTGGTAGGCGTACCACCCTCTCCCATTTTAATATCTTGTGGTAGGTGTACCACCCGATTCTATTTCTTCCAACACAATATACAATATAGTATCAGTGAGGGAACAAAGCAAAATAATAACTTTCCGGCAAGGAAACAATAATATCAAAATCAGACGTCCCGGTAATGAAACAAGATATTTCAAAATATTTGGGTAGGGGAGAAATAGATATAACCAAACATGTTACAACACTAACTACCTTAGCTATATCTAAACAAATTACAACACCCAATTACCTCAGCAAAATCTAATCTTGTTATAACACCAAACTACCTCAGCTATACCCATATCCATCCCCACATCTAATTACTTCAGCTACAACTAAACTTATTACATCACCTAGCATAATGAATCATCCACCTAAGCATCCGTAATATTAACTAAGAACATAACGCAAGAGAACCATAACTTAGCAACAGAATGGCAAGGGGGGAATATAATGATTTCTTCTATTTTTCACTTTTACAACACAATTCACTCACAACCCATGACAATGCTCTAGAGTTTTAGCTATCACTTATACTTTCACATTTTGTTATACAACTAGAGCCCTCGCTCTTCAATGTTCATAAGTGACAATTCTTTCAACAACTTTACACATCAAATAGGAATCATCATTAAGGCATGAGAGATATAAAGAAAAATCATGATATTCGCGAATTAAAGACTCACGATCATGCTCGACACCAACGTATAGATACTCATCACCATGCCTATATATCGTACTCAAAAATAAACAAATAGCAAATAGGACACAATTCCTAATCCCTTAAGCTAAGGTTAGACCGAACACTTACCTCGATGCTTTGAATTCAACTCAAGCCCCAACTACGGCTTTACCTCTCGATTCCACAACAAATTCGCCCGAATCTAGTCATAAGTTACTTAATTACATCAATAAATGCTATATGAACCAATTTTAATGGATAAAAATGAATTTCCCAAAGTTGAATTCCTAGTCTCGTATTTGCGATGAATGGCTCGCATTTGAGATACTAGAACTGAAATGAATACAAAGATACAAAATGCACTCACGGCCTATTCAAAACTCAGCCGAGCCCTCGGGGCTCCAAACCAAACAAATACACAACCTCAAAAACATCCTGCAGACTTATTCATTTGATCACATCGCCAAAGTAACATCTATGCATCGAATCAATCCTCAAAGCTCATGATTCCTTTCAAGTTTTCTTATATATGAAATTTTCATTTTAAGTGTGGAACGCGTCAAACGACGTGCGTTTTCAACAAAACTTTACAGAAAGTGATTATATCATATATATGAGTTGTAGCGGGTGCCGAACCAAAATACGGGCTTGATGCCATAGTTATCTAATCAAATTTCATTTCCTATTTCCATACTTATTTCGAACAAAAACACTTTTTGCAAAAATTCATTTCTCTGGCTTGGGACCTCGGGATTCGATTCTGGGCATACTCCCAAGTCAAATATTTTCCTACGGGCCCAATAGGACAATCAAATCACGGGTCTAGGTCCGTTTACCCAAAATATTGACCAAAGTCAAATTTAATCATTTTAATATAAAAATTTAGCATTTTTCTCACATAATTCATATTTAAGATTTTCGGCTACGCGCCCAGAATGCGCAAACAATTCGAGGCAACCCTAAATGAGGTTTTCAAGGCCTCAGAGACACAGAATAAATAAAGAAATAGGTGATGAACTTGTGAGTCGTCACATTCTCCACCTCTAAAATAACTGTTCGTCCTTCAACGGACAAAAGAAAGAAGTACCTGAGTGGGGAAATAGATGGGTATAACGGCTCTGCATATCAGACTTGGACTACCAGGTTAATGCCTCAGGAGGCTGACCTCTCCATTGAACGTGCACGGAAGGAAAACTCTTGGATCTAAACTGACAAACCCGCCGGTCTAGAATAGCCACCGGCTCCTCCTCATAAGACAGATCCTTGTCCAACTGGACAATGCTGAAATCTAACATGTGGGCTGGATCACCATGATAGCTCTGAAGCAAGGATAGATGAAAAATTGGATGCACGACTGATAAGCTATGAGACAATGCAAGTTTATAAGCCACCTCTCCCACTCGATGAAGAATCTGAAATGGACTAATGAACCTAGGGCTATGCTTTCTCTTCTTCCCAAATCTCATCACGCTCTTCAAAGGCGACACTCAGAGAAATACCTGCTTACAAACCATGAAATCTAGACCTCGAACATTACGATCTACATAGCACTTTTGCGTGGAATTAGCTATATGAAGCCTATCCTAAATGATCTGAACCTTTTAAATCCTCCTAAACCAATTAAGTACCCAACAACCGAGCCTCTGGATATCGACATAGCCTACCATATAAAGCCTTATAAGGGGCCATCTAGAAGCTTGACTGGTAGCTGTTGTTGTAGGCAACTCTGCTAAATGTAAGAACTGCTCCCACAAGCCTCCAAAATCAATGACACAAGCTCGGAGCATATCCTCTAAGATCTTGATAGACCGCTCGGACTGATCGTCCATCTGGGGATGAAATGTTGTACTAAACTCCACCTAAGGTTAGACCAATTAATTACCTTAGTGCTTTGAATTCAACTCAAGCCTCAACTATGGCTTTACCTCCCGATTCTACCACAAATCCACTCGAATATAGTCACAGGTTCCTTAATTACATCAATAAATGCTAAATAAATCAATTTTAATGCATAAAAACAAATTTCCCAAAGCTTTTCCAAAATGTCAAAAAACACCGTCGTGCCCATGTGGTCAAAACCAGAGGTACGAACCAAAATCCGAGTACCCATTCCCATATGAGCCCAAATATATAATTGTTTTTGAAATGGGACCTCAAATTGAGGTCCAAATTCCCAATTTAAGAAAAACCTAAGTTCTACCCAAAATCCCCAGTTTTTACCATGGAAATCCTTGATTATAAGTTAAAAACATGTTAAATGATGTTAAACATTGAATGAAATAAGTAAAAACCAACTTACAAATGATTTGAAAGAAATATTGATCTTGGAAAATCGCCTAAGTGTGTTTGGATTTTGAAAGAATGAAGAAAATAGTGAAAAATTTGACTGAAAAATGCTTGTCTCAGATGTGGGAAATGTGAACGGGGGTTCACAATTACGAACCCTGACCTTGCTAACTTGGGAATTGTAACTAAATAGTTCGCATTTGCGAACCCTTTAAAAAAATCACAGGTTCACATTTGCAACCGGATATGTCGCATTTGTGACATGCCCCAACACGCATTTGCGAACGACTAGATCGCATTTGCAATCAGGAAGTCGAATCCCAAATCTCGCATTTGAGATGCATGGATTGCCTTTGCGAGCTTGCATTTGCGTGAGCTTCTTTGCAAATGCGAAGATACAAGAACTGAAATGCATAAAAAGATACAAAATGCACTCACGGCCTATCCAAAACTCACCCGAACCCTCGGAGCTCAAAACAAAACATACACACAACCTCAAAAACATCATGCATACTTATTGGTTCGATCACATCGCCAAAATAACATCATATGCATCAAATCAATCCTCAAAGATCATGATTCCTTCCAAATTTTCATAAACATGGAATTTCCATTTTAAGTCCGAAACGCGTCAAACAACGTCCGTTTTCAACCAAATTTTATAGAAAGTGCATAATTCATTTATTAGACTTGTATCAGGCGCCAGAACCAAGATACAAGACCAATAACATAGTCTTCTAATAAAACTTCATTTCCAATATCCATGACTATTTCAAGAAAAATAATTTACGCAAAAATTCATTTCTTGTGCTTGCGACCTAGGAATTCGATTCCGGGAATACGCCCATGTAACGACCCTGAACCCATATGTAGTCGTGATGGTACCTCTCATGGGATAAGGCAAGCCGACTAAATCCAATTCATCCTTTTCAACGATTAAACAGTTCATAAGCACTCTAAATATGATTTAATAATAATAATAATTAGAGGGAGTACAACCCAACACAGCCCAAACCGGAGTGTCACAAGTCACAAACATTTATTAGAGTGTGAATACTGTTCTACATGGTCTAAAAATATAAGGAACAAGATTTATGAAATACAGAGAGAGGAAACAGTGCTACGAATGCTGCTAGTCACCTCGCTAAACTCCTATGCCTCTGCCTCCAATCCGCCAAAATTCACTACTCGATGAATAAATACCTGCATCTACACACGAGGTGCAAGGAGTAGAGTGAGTACTCCAACTCAGTGAGTAATAAGGGTAAATAATAATTGACCAGTAGGAAATCACGTAAGGCAAATCATCATGCTATATAGAAGCAGTGTAAAACCTTTTGAGAAAAATAATGATGTTTAAAATTCTTAAATAAATGCCTTAGCTCAGTTTAAATCTCTTTTGAAGATGACTTTTTCTAACAGTTATGCAAATGAGTGCAAGACAACTAGTGCAGATAAGCACGAAATTCTGCCCCTCGGGCACAACACTCACTCAGCAGAATATGCCAAACAATCAGGTAGATATTACCCGGAACATCACAACTACAGATAATTGCACATAGTTAAACAAGTAAACAAATAAAATAGTACCGATGGCGCTGCAGCGTGTAGCCCGATCCACATACTGCTGCGGCGTGCAGCACGATCAATTTATCGTCGATGGCACTCACTAGGGGTTTGCGAACTCCGGGAGGCGCCCTTTATGGCCCAAGCGCAATATCAAGTCATCCCGATGGCATCAAATCTAGGCCCTCAGCCTCATATCAGTATTAGTATCTCACTACTGCACCGTGCAGCCCGATCCAACGGTATCCTCACAACACAAGCCTTCGGCTTACTTAGTCAAAAATCAGATAAGCCCATTTGGCAATAGTAAAACATGATTCTCAGCCCAAAACATTGCTGGAAATCTCGTTCCAAGTGTTAAAGCAAAGTGAACTTGGCTGAGTTTTTAAAATAATGGAAAATACATGACTGAGTTCAAGTATAAAATAAAATCAGTGAGAAAATATCAAAAAATCATCCTCGGATGGGTTCGAATAGCTGGCACGAAGCCCAAATATAGCAATCAGTCCAAATCATGATGATAACAAATAACGTTCAGTCAAATACACAGTAAAATTCACTAGTCGGGACGGACCAAGTCACAATTTCCAAAGGTGCTCCACACCACGCTCGCTATCCATCGTGCAACGCACAACAATATAGCACTACGATGTGCCATTCCGTGGTTTCAAACCCACTGAACATCATTTACAATCATTACTCACCTCTATCTGGTCTAAACTCTAGCCCACGTGCCTTTGCGTCTCGAATCGGCCTCCGGATGCTCAAAATCTAGCCGAAATCAGTGCGAAACCATCAAAATATATTAAGGGAACAAAGGCCACTTGAAATTAATAAAATTACCACAAAATTCCCGAAATTAGTCAAACCTGACCTTGAGCCCACATTTTAGATTTAACAAAAATTCACAAAACTACAATCTTTATACACTCACAAGTCAAGCCATGCAAAAATTATCCAATTCCGTCACCATTTGGTCCTTCAAACCATCACTTTATATTTTTCAAAGATTCCACAAATTTCTTCCCAAATTCCATCTCGAATCGCGAATTAAATGATGAATTCAAAGGCACTCTAACAAAATCTGAATTAGAGTCACTTACCCCAACGAATTGCTTTAAAAACCTTCGAAAAATTGCCAAAATTTGAGCTCTCTAGGGCAAAATATCAAATAAAACCAAAAACATCATATTAATTGAGTAACCCGCAGATTTCAACCTCCGCGGGCTGCACAAAACTAGTGCGGTCTATGGAAAAATGATCGTGACTGCAAGGTGTTCTTTGCAATGAAGGCTTTATTATTTTCGCCAAACCTTTCGCTACATATGTCCAAATGCTATTATATTATGTTTTTGAAAACTAGATTCAAATAGCTACAACATTTATTTTTGAATCATCTAAAAATTCCTTGTGTATCAAAAGATATGAGCTTCCGAAGTTGGATCAGTGGCCCAACTCTTTCACTCCCACCGCGGTCAGCAAAAAATATGATCGTAGTTGTGTTCAGAGATACGATCCTCCAGGCCCCCAACAACTATAATTTTATCCTAAAGACACCCCAGGACCTATCCGGAACTCACCCGAGGCCCATCGAGACATCAACTAAACGTACAAATATAATCAATAACATCATTCAAACTTGTTCCAATCATCAAAACACCTCAAACAACATCAAATTACTCAAAACTCATCGAATTCATTCCTAAGTTTCCAAAAACTTCCGAAATACACTTTTGGTCGAAAGTCTAAGCAAACGACGTCTGAATAACCTGAAATTTAGCGCGGACTTCCCAAATGACATAACGAAGCTACTGAAACTCTTGGAATTAAGTTCTGACCTCTATATAAAAATCTCACTAATCAATCAGAATTCGCCAAAATACTAAATTCGCCAATTCAATCCAAATCCTTCCACGGACTTCCAAAATGCATTCCAACCGCTCTCCTAAGTCACAAAAACACCCAACAAAGATAACCAAATCATAAAAATTCTGATCCGTGCTCATATACAAATAACTTAACTCTTGGTTAAACCTTTCAAATTTCAAGCTTTCAACTGAGCTTATTTCTTTCAAATTAATTCCAAATTTCTTGAAAACCAAAACCAACGATCCACATCAGTCATAGTAGACTACACGGGGTAATTCATTCCCAATAACTGGCGATCAAAGTGCAACAGCTCTAAACGATCAGTCGAGTCATTACAACCCAAGTCCCATATTTTCCTACGGACCCTCTAGGACCACCAAATCACGGGTCCAGATCTTTTTACCCAAAATATTGACCGAAGCCAAATTTAATAATTTTAATGTCAATTTTTAGTATTTTTCTCACATAATTCATATTTAATCTTTTCGGCTATGTGCCCGAAC
The DNA here is from genome assembly GCA_034376525.1 of Nicotiana benthamiana. NCBI lineage: Eukaryota > Viridiplantae > Streptophyta > Magnoliopsida > Solanales > Solanaceae > Nicotiana > Nicotiana benthamiana. The sequence continues at coordinate 98,233,184 of CM067330.1, forward strand.
TACGCATGCTAATCGAGACAACTCTAAATAAGATTTTCAAGGCCTCGGAGAAATAGAATGAATAAAGAGATAGGTGATGACCCTTTGGGTAGTCACATATAAGTACATGATTTCTCTCCCGTGTTCTGTTTCGAATTCTAAATTCTTACCTTCTTCTTCTGCAGCCAAGACCTGGCCTCATCCTTCGACGCGCATATTTCTCATATGGTCAAGCGCCTCCTTCCTCGCATTGTAGGGATGCGTGATTCGCCAAGTTTTTTCAACCAATTCAAGCCTGCTCTCCCTTCAACCAGTAATTTTTTTTCTTTGATCATAGCCGGTCTATTTCCTATTATGTAGAGACTTCTGGGGGTTGTAGTATGTACGTAAGTCTTACTCCTACCTTGTGAATATAGATATATTGTTTTCAACAAATCATCGGCTCAGAAAGGTAGAAAGAAGAAAAAAAAGGAAGAAGAATAAAACAAAGTAGATGGAAAAAAGAAAAAGAAAAAGAAATAGGGGGGAGGGGTAGAATAAGTATCACCAAAATAGTAACATACGAAGTATGACATTAGTAAGAAGAATTCATATAATCAATCATATTACCGAAAATTTAGCTCCTTTTCCCTCTTGCACCAACTAGTTTAGCCAGAGTTATCAAATCTTATCAGTCTTGTTAAGTGCACTGATAGTGTAAAAGTTATTTATGTTGTTAACTTATTATACAATAATCTCTTAAAATGAGTCTATACATTATATAACAGTGACTTTATAGTAACATAAGCACCACTAGTAGACAAAGATAATGACCTAACAGACTAGCTCCACTGCATGTACGAAGGAGAAAATGCTCGACTTCGTCCTAACTTAAGCCCTAATGCTCGATCTCCACACCTTCTTATCAAGAGTCATATCCTCGAGAATTTGAAGTCGCGCCATATCCTGCTTGATCACCTCATCCAATACTTCTTATGTTGTCATCTACCTTTTCTCATACTCACCAAAGCAAACCGATCACATCTCCTAACATGGGCATCTTGGCTTGTCCTCTACACGTGCCTGAATCATCTAACTCTCACTTCTCACTTCTTGTTATCCATGGGGGCCACACCCACCTTTTCTCGAAGATCTTCATCATAATATTATTCAGAGCCCACCCATCTATCTCAACATCCTCATCTCTACTACTTTCATCTTTTCGATATGAGAATTCTTAACTAGCAAACACTTAGCCCCAAACAACATGGTCGGTCTATAAAACTTACCCTTAAGTTGCGGTGGCATATTATTGTCACATAGGACCCCAGACGATAACATCCATTGATGTTCTAATCGTCAATACCACACAAGAGGGGGGGGGGTGATTTGTGTGGAACCTGATTTTTGCACTAGAAGAACCTGGTTCTTCCAGATGTACTGACTATGACTGTTTGCGGAATTAAGATTGCATAAAATAAAGAACACATAGATTTTTACATGTAAAACACCTAGCTCAAAAGGTTAAAAAACCACGAGCTACTACTCAGAAGGATTTCCACAAACATCCACTAAAATCACTGAGCCAAAACAGCATTTACAAAACTCTTTGTAAACCTACGGATTAACTCTAATCCTAGTGTGGCACACAGTCTCAATTATTGCGACACCTTCAAGTTAACTCTAACTTGAATGCTCAAAGTACCTACTACAATTGCTTCTATGAAAGCGTGAAAGGTACCATTTTAAGCCACCTACTACAATTGAAGTAGACATAGAATAAACACAATAGAACTGGTTCTTCTATCTCGTTCAAGTAGCTGCACAATTTAATCTCACATAAATTGCTTGCAAAATAGCCTTGATCTATTGCTATAAATTTAGTTTAACTTCTGCGTATGTGCATACCTGTAAAAGAGAACAAACATTATTTTTTAAATAGTTAGTAATCGGAGTTTGATTAAAACGCGAATTGCTGATCTTTCATCAAATTCGAATCCTACAATAATTAAAACTCCAATCCTTATTCTTTGTAAGGATGTTGTTCTCTTCATATAAGGAGACTTCAACTCCTTATCATGTGCAATTGATTCGATCAACTCAGTAGATACTGTTGTTGATCCTTGAGACTTTTCTTATTCACACGCATCTCACATGTATAAATATATTAACAATGTGTCTCACAGGATGGACCCGCTTCATGACTGAGTTCATTTTATAAATCTTAAAAACGTTATTTGAACTTGAGCCAACAAATTCCCCCTTTTTGATGATGACAAACTCTATACTTTTATTGATCATAGACCCTGTGGAACTCAGCTTAAATTTCACATTTTAATTTAACTTATAATTAAGGACCGGATTTAATCAGTTATAAATATCACTTTATTTAAGAATACAAAGTAAAGCATAATATCCCTTCCCCCGTTTGGCATAATCAAAAAGTTTCATATTATATGAGTCCCAAATATTAATTAGTACTCATGGTCGCTGGGTCAGTTAATCAATAATCAACTTCACAAAGAATTTAACTAATAAGATCCGAAGTTTCATTGAACAAGAGAAAACAAAGCATATTGTCATTGATTTGGAGGTGTTTATACAAAATAGACCACAAAAATAAAAAGAAACATCCAACCATGAGCAAAAACAAACTGAGAAAAGTCCCGAATCTGGGTCACTAAGGGGGATTCTAAACTAGTTATAGGGCTTGGAGGAACTAGAGGGTTGGGATTGAAAGAAATTGAGCATTGTTTGGAACATCCATTTACTTTTCTCTTTTTCTTTTTCTAGCTTAGCTTTGAGGCCATTTCTTTCACTTTCTTTGTCAGTAATGCGCGCCTGGAGCCTAGCAATTTCTGCATCTTTCGTTCAACACTCTAGAACTAATGCCCTAACTTTGTTGTTCAGAGGAGTCTTTATGGATGAACCAGGTGAAACTGTTGTTACACTTAGGAAAAAGTCACAAGACTGAAGAGTTTTGATTCAAAAGTACTCTTTGCTGGAGGCCATCTCCAACTTTTTCAATGGCACATCTAACGTGGCCAAGACAGTTGTCAGTATAAACCCATAAGGTGTGGCATGGGCTTTGCAGCCATTGATGACTCAATCCAGCAGCCTGAAAATTAAAGCAGGCCAGTTAATCTACTTTCCTGTCACATGACAGTCCAAAAGGACCAGGTCCATGTAATTTGCAGTGCGCCTTCTCTCCGGTCTGGGAATCAAAAACTTGTTCACAACTTAAAAGAGCACCTTCTGCTCAGGCTTTATCTCACTCTTTTTCATAAACCTAGCCTAAGGCACTTCTTCAGCAGACTTGGCATCACAGAAATTTCTGGTGATTTGGTGAGCAGAAGGGAGAGAATCAAGAGAAGACCATCTTTGCCTAGTATAATCATCATATCTCTCATAGGGTATGTCTAGAATTTTGCCCAATTTAGGTGCATCAAACTGCACCATTACTCCCCTCACCACGACGGTAACAACCCCATTCACTACAATAGCATTTTCCATGAACTCCATCAGCTCTTCTCTTGCCAAACTGCCATACAGTTGAAGAACCAATACTTCCACCCCAGTCCATCAAGAGCATCAACCAATCTTTTCATGTCCGGCTCCTCCAGGTCATGCGTCAAACTGCACCACTACTCCCCTCACCATGATGGTAACAACCCATTCACTACTATAGCATTTTCCATAAACTCCATCAGCTCTCTCTTGCAAGACTTCCATCCAGTTGAAGAACCAATACTTACACCCCAGTCCATCCAGGGCATCAACCAATCTTTTCATGCCTGGCTCCTCCAGGTCATTCAGAATTCTTCCTTTCAAGATCTTTCTCCTGCAAAAGATGACAAATCTGTGATGTTCCTTTTCAGATTCCTTTTCTTCTTCCTCTCCACTCCATGCTTCTTCTTCTTCAGAAACTTTCACTTGTTTTTCTTTGACGGCAGACCTGGTTCTTTTTGCCAGGGAGGGTTCAACTTATACAAGTTCTGAAGACTTCTTGGTAGATATCTTGGATCTCTTTGGTGTAGCAGTGGGAACCTCCTATGTTTTACCTCTTTCCTGATGGACCAGTTCCATCTCCTCCTTCTCATCTTCTGTAGCCACAGAACTTTCCACAACTTTAGATTTTCCCTTTTCCTTCTTCTTTTTCTCTCTTGCCTCTAAGGCTTTCAGCAACTGAGCCTCACTTTGCTTTATCCTGCTTTTAGAAGATTTCACCTTTAATGCTGAAGGGACACTAGACTTAGGATATGACACATTGCTCTTCTTTGTTGGCTTAGAGGCGGTTGGTGCCTTTTGAGAAGAAGCTTTGTGCTTCTTGGGATCATAGCTTGCTTAAACATTCTTCAGAATGCTAGCCAAGGTTTCTTCCACAAATGAACCAGGTTCATCTTGTTGTTCACTCAGGTGTACAAGGCCTTCAGCAGCCTCCCGAATTTATCTTCCCCCTAGCTTGTTCCGTTTACATATCTCATATAACCCACCAACAAAAACCTTTTGTCCACATTCTCGGCAACATCAGAAAAAACGTAGCATGTATTTACCTCCCTAGGTTTTTTTTTATTCTTGTCTGAGTCGGAAGACCCACGTTCTTCACCATCCCTTGCAGAAATACAATCTTTAGACTCAGAACTCGAGTCAAATGATTCCTTTTTGGACCTCTTGTTTTTCTGGCTGGCTCTCAATTTTTCATTTAGAGTCGTTCTAAGAGCACCTGTAGATATAGTCTTTCTTGCCAACATCTTCAGTTAGCGGAATCTTGGTTTAGGGTTGTCTCTAGGGGGTACAGATGAGGATGTGTTGGGAGATACAATGGGGTAGTTCCTTGATTTTCTTGAGGATTAGTCATGGTGAAGTATTTCTGGAAGTTTTTATGGATTTTAGAGATTTTTAGAGAAAAAGAGTACGATCAGATGTTTAGCACTTAATGACGGTTATGGTCTAAAATAGGAGTATGTGGAGTGTATTTAAAGTTGGGTATGATTAGGAGCAGTAGAAAAGCCTTTTTGCGATGGTCAATCATGAGTCTAATCCCATTAGGACTCCGGTCTTTAAGTGATGAATGGATGACACTAGTTTTTTGGAAAAAGTCTCGTTTTCTTTAGAATTCTAGTAGAATGAAACTGTTTCAATGCTCAACGCTTATATTTTAAGGAGGATGGTTAGAATAGGACTTCTGCACATAATTGGAATATTTAGTTTTCTAATTGTGAAAAGTATATAAGCATACCTAACCTTTTCTCATGAGCATATACTGATGAACCAGGTTCTTCAAGTAGAACTTCTCTTGATTATGCCTCATATAGCTGAATAAAAAAAAATTTGTAAGAGATTAATGAATTAATATAAACACATGTCAAAGGAGTATGCTGACTAGAGTGTGAGATAGAGTAAAAATTAGTGTAGATATTTAAAAAAATTCAGAACTTCTAACCAAAAAACTTTCTTTTTCATTGCATTATGAACTGGTTCCTTTTTAGGTGATCTTAATAATCTGTAATTCCAACTTGTTCCTTTCAAATTTTTCCCTATTCACTGCATTGGTGAAGATTTCAACTATTTGTTTATCAGTGGCACAGAATTCTGTTGAGATTAATCCTTTCTCAAAATTATCTCTCCAGAAGTGGTGTATAACATCTATGTGCTTGGTCCTTTTATGATGAACATGGTTCTTTGTCATAGTTATAGCACTAGTGTTGTCATAGAATATTAGAATACATCCCACTTCAATTCCAAAGTGTACCAGTTGTTGGTTGATCCATTACATTTGAGCACACCAAGAAGCAGCAACAACATGTTCAGCTTCAGCAGTAGATAGGGCTACTGAATTTTGCTTTTTGGTAGCCCATGACAAAAGACATGAACCCAGGAAATGTGTCATACCTGAAGTGCTCTTCTTGCCCGCTAAGAGACCTAAATAATAAGTATCAGCATATCCTACTAGATTAAAATTACTACCTTTGGGATACCAAAGACACATATCAGTGGTGCCTTTCAGATAGATAACGTCTTTTTGACAGTAGTGAAGTGTGACTCTTTTTGATTTGCCTGGAAACGAGCATAAAGTCCTATACTGAAAACAATGTCAAGTCTGCAGGCAGTGAGATACAAGACTGAACCAATCATACCCCTATTCAACTTTTGATCAACTGATGAACCAAGTTCATCAACATCTAATTTAGTGGCAGTTGCAATAGGTGCATCTATTTCTTTGGAGTCCTCCATTTTAAACTTTTCTATTAGTTCTTTCGTATACCTTTGCTGATGGATCATGGTCCCATTTGGGCTTTGTTTGATCTGCAAGCCTAAGAAGAAGATTAGTTCACCAATCATACTTATTTCAAACTCACTTCCCATTAGCTTTGCAATGTCCTTACTCAACCTATCAGTAGTGGCCCGAAATATTGTGTCATCAACATATATTTGCACAACAAGGAGGTCAATACCTTTTTCCCATAGGAATAAAGTGTTGTCATTTTACTTCTTTTGTACCCATGCTCTGGTAGGAATTTTGATAGTCGTTCATACCAAGCTCTTGGGGCCTGCTTGAGCCCATATAGAGCCTTGTGCAGCTTGTACACTTGCTCAGGACATTTCTTACTTTCAAAACCGGGAGGTTGTTTCACAAACACTTCTTCCTTGAGGTAGCCATTCACAAAATCACATTTGACATCCATCTGATGGAGGGTGAATTCCATAGGTGCTGCAAAGTCTATGAGGAGTCTAATTGCTTCTAGTCTTGCAAATGCAGCAAAGGTTTCATCATAGTTAATACCTTTCTCTTGGTCGTAGCCCTGAACCACCAGCCTTGCCTTGTTTCTTGTAATTATTCCATCTTCATCGAGTTTGTTCCAGAAGACCCATTTTGTACCAATGGCTGATATGTCCTTGAGTCTTGGAACTAGATGCCAGACTTGACTTCTTACAAATTGGTTGAGCTACTCCTGCATAGCATTGACCCAATCTGTATCCGGCAAAGCCTCAACAACATTTTTAGGTTCAATAAGTGATAGAAAAGAATCAAATGCACACAGATTCTTTAATTGTTATCTGGTTTTGACTCCAGATGTTGGATCAGTGAGAATGTTCTCAATGTGATGAGAATTTTGATATGTGTGAGGTTTCACAATCAATTGGCTTCTTCTTGATGTTTCAGCCATTTGCTGAGAAACAGGTTCATGAACAGGTTCCTTCAAGGACTTTATTTCAATTCCTCTTAGATTTATTCCCCATGTTAGGTTGCCCTGTAAGGAAGAACATATTCCATCACATATTCCTTGTGTAGGTGCCACTTTCACTTGAGTTTATGCTTTAGAAAAGTCTTTGACCAGTCCAATGGCCTCATATTCATGTTCCTGTCTCTCAGAAATAATGATAGTTTCATCAAATACAACATGCACAATTTCTTCTACACATAAAGTTCTTTTATCGAACAATTTATATGCATTACTATGTGTAGAATATCAAAAAAATACTCCCTCATAACTTCTGGGATCAAACTTACCTAGGGTGTCTATTCCATTATTGTGCACATACCACTTGCAACCAAATGCCCCAAGCTTAAGCAGGCTGCCCCAACTAAATCAACAAAGTCCGAACAATCTAAAAAGAAATCATGAATTTTGAATACTTCTTGAACAATTGGGACAATATTGATAAAGAATTACAAATTGAAGAAATTGCAAGGATCGACAAAAAGGGACATAATTTTAATTTGCCCCTTTGTTGGTATCCTCATTTGTAATCTCATCACAGAGTACGTTATGAACTCTGTGAAGATCATAAAATATTTGGTCCTGTCAATTTTGTATATTTTCAATTCGTGTTACTAATTAAGGTTGTCAAGACTCAATAGGATTTAGTACGGTACATTTAGCCCGGTATGTGTTATATGGGTAACAATACCGGTGCTAATGCCCCCTTTTTTGTACTTTTCCTAATTGTTGTATTTTCTTTTATCCAATTAATAAAACGCTAGCCCTAGGCACTTGCCTAGTGGATTGCCAAAAAAAATGCCATAAGGTTGGATATGTTTGTTTTTCTCTCTTTAAGCAACTCACAGGGATTTTTCTCAACAAGAGGTCTAGTTATGCATCTATTGATTATGTAACTTGCAATTTTTACAGCCTCTGCTCAGAAGATGTGAGGTAATTTACTTGAGAGAAGCATGGTCCTTGCTATATGCTCAAGGGTTCTGTCCTTTCTATCAACTAATCCGTTTCGCGGTGGAGTACTAGGGGAAGAAAAGTTATGATCTACACCATTTTCACCATAATATTCAGCAAATTTTGTATTTTCAAATTCACTTCCATCATCAGACCTAATGGGTGCAAGTTGATTTCCTAATTGATTCTGAGTTTTTCTAATAAAAACTGTAAACATTTCAAATGCCTCTTCTTTAGATGTCATAAATTAGACCCATGTAAATCTAGAATAATCATCAACAAGCACCATCAAATATTTGTTTCCACCTCTGCTCATGGTTCGCATTGGACCACAAAGATCCATATGAACCAGTTCCAACGTCTTGGACGTACTTATCATTTTCTTGGATTTGAGGGATGACCTTACATGCTTCCCCCTTGCACATGCCTCACAAACTTTGTCTTCCTTAAACTTGATATTAGGTAAACCTATCACCAAGTTCTTTGAAACTAATTTGTTTAGATGGTTTAGACTGGCATGGCCAAGTCTTTTTTGCCACATGAGGGGATCATTGACTAACATACTTAAACAAGTGAATTCATTTTCTGAAAGAGTTGACAAATCTACAATGTAATATTGTTATCTCTTTTTACCTGCAAGATAATCTTGATAGTGGTAAGGTTAATCACAAAGAATTTTGTTGAGGTAAAAGCCACAAGGTTACCTCTGTCTTGCCCGCTAAGAGACCTAAATAATAAGTATCAGCATATCCTACTAGATTAAAATTACTACCTTTGGGATACCAAAGACACATATCAGTGCCTTTCAGATAGATAACATCTTTTTGACAGTAGTGAAGTGTGACTCTTTTTGATTTGCCTGGAAACGAGCATAAAGTCCTATACTGAAAACAATGTCATGTCTGCAGGCAGTGAGATACAAGACTGAACCAATCATACCCCTATTCAACTTTTGATCAACTGATGAACCAAGTTCATCAACATCTAATTTAGTGGCAGTTGCAATAGGTGCATCTATTTCTTTGGAGTCCTCCATTTTAAACTTTTCTATTAGTTCTTTCGTATACCTTTGCTGATGGATCATGGTCCCATTTGGGCTTTGTTTGATCTGCAAGCCTAAGAAGAAGATTAGTTCACCAATCATACTTATTTCAAACTCACTTCCCATTAGCTTTGCAAAGTCCTTACTCAACCTATCAGTAGTGGCCCGAAATATTATGTCATCAACATATATTTGCACAACAAGGAGGTCAATACCTTTTTCCCATAGGAATAAAGTGTTGTCATTTTTACCTCTTTTGGACCCATGCTCTGTTAGGAATTTTGATAGTCGTTCATACCAAGCTCTTGGGGCCTGCTTGAGCCCATATGGAGCCTTGTGCAGCTTGTACACTTGCTCAGGACATTTCTTACTTTCAAAACCGGGAGGTTGTTTCACAAACACTTCTTCCTTGAGGTAGCCATTCAGAAAATCACATTTGACATCCATCTGATGGAGGGTGAATTCCATAGGTGCTGCAAAGTCTATGAGGAGTCTAATTGCTTCTAGTCTTGCAAATGCAGCAAAGGTTTCATCATAGTTAATACCTTTCTCTTGGTCGTAGCCCTGAACCACCAGCCTTGCCTTGTTTCTTGTAATTGTTCCATCTTCATTGAGTTTGTTCCAGAAGACCCATTTTGTAACAATGGCTGATATGTCCTTGAGTCTTGGAACTAGATGCCAGACTTGACTTCTTACAAATTGGTTGAGCTACTCCTGCATAGCATTGACCCAATCTGTATCTGGCAAAGCCTCAACAACATTTTTAGGTTCAATAAGAGATAGAAAAGAATCAAATGCACACAGATTCTTTAATTGTTTTCTGGTTTTGACTCCAGATGTTGGATCAGTGAGAATGTTCTCAATGTGATGAGAATTTTGATATGTGTGAGGTTTCACAACCAATTGGCTTCTTCTTGATGTTTCAGCCATTTGCTGAGAAACAAGTTCATGAACAGGTTCCTTCAAGGACTTTATTTCAATTCCTCTTTGATTTCTTCCCCATGTTAGGTTGCCCTGTAAGGAAGAACATATTCCATCACATATTTCTTTTGTAGGTGCCACTTTCACTTGAGTTTATGCTTTAGAAAAGTCTTTGACCAGTCCAATGGCCTCATATTCATGTTCCTGTCTCTCAGAAAGAATGTTAGTTTCATCAAATACAACATGCACAATTTCTTCTACACATAAAGTTCTTTTATCGAACAATTTATATGCATTACTATGTGTAGAATATCCGAAAAATACTCCCTCATAACTTCTGGGATCAAACTTACATAGGGAGTCTTTTCCATTATTGTGCACATTACACTTGCAACCAAATGCCCCAAGCTTAAGCAGGCTGCCCCAACTAAATCAACAAAGTCCGAACAATCTAAAAAAAATCATGAATTTTGAATACTTCTTGAAGAATTGGGACAATATTGATAAAGAATTACAAATTGAAGAAATTGCAAGGATCGACAAAAAGGGACATAATTTTAATTTGCCCCTTTGTTGGTATCCTCATTTGTAATCTCATCACAGAGTACGTTATGAACTCTGTGAAGATCATAAAATATTTGGTCCTGTCAATTTTGTATATTTTGCATTCGTGTTAATAATTAAGGTTGTCAAGACTCAATAGGATTTAGTAGGGTACATTTAGCCCGGTATGTTTTATATGGGTAACAATACCTGTGCTAATTCCCCCTTATTTGTACTTTTCCTAATTGTTGTATTTTCTTTTATCCAATTAATAAAACGCTAGCCCTAGGCACTTGCCTAGTGGATTGCCCAAAAAAATGCCATAAAGTTGGATATGTTTGTTTTTCTCTCTTTAAGCAACTCACAGGGATTTTTCTCAACAAGAGGTCTAGTTATGCATCTATTGATTATGTAACTTGCAATGTTTACAGCCTCTGCTCAGAAGCTGTGAGGTAATTTACTTGAGAGAAGCATGGTCCTTGCTATATGCTCAAGGGTTCTGTCCTTTCTATCAACTAATCCATTTCGCGGTGGAGTACTAGGGGAAGAAAAGTTATGATCTACACCATTTTCACCATAATATTCAGCAAATTTTGTATTTTCAAATTCACTTCCATCATCAGACCTAATGGGTGCAAGTTGATTTCCTAATTGATTCTGAGTTTTTCTAACAAAAATTGTAAACATTTCAAATGCCTCTTCTTTAGATGTCATAAATTAGACCCAGGTAAATCTAGAATAATCATCAACAAGCACCATCACATATTTGTTTCCACCTCTGCTCATGGTTCGCATTGGACCACAAAGATCCATATGAACCAGTTCCAACGTCTTGGACGTACTTATCATTTTCTTGGATTTGAGGGATGACCTTAGATGCTTCCCCCTTGCACATGCCTCACAAACTTTGTCTTCCTTAAACATGATATTAGGTAAACCTATCACCAAGTTCTTTGAGACTAATTTGTTTAGATGATTTAGACTGGCATGGCCAAGTCTTTTTTGCCACATGTGGGGATCATTGACTAACATACTTAAACAAGTGAATTCATTTTCTGAAAGAGTTGACAAATCTACAATGTAATATTGTTATCACTTTTTACCTGCAAGATAATCTTGATAGTGGTAAGGTTAATCACAAAGAATTTGTTGAGGTAAAAGCCACAAGGTTACCTATGTCATACAATTATGACACACTTATTAAGCTATATTGCAAACCATATATCAGGTAGACATTCTCTATGGAACGAGAATCAATCTTGATTACCTTTCCAAACCCAATGATGTCACCTTTATTTTCATTGCAAAAAGAACATTACCTCATTTTAAGTCCTCAAGTGAAAGGAACTGGTCCTTGTCCCCGGTCATATGTTTTGAGCAACCACTATCTATATACCATATTTGGCTTATCCCTTTCACTTGGACCTGCAAAAGGAAATCAGGGGTTAGTCTTAGGAACCCAAACTACTATGGGTCCCTTTCTATAAGCAAAATGATGAATAAAATTCCTTCTTGCCCATCCAGGAAACTTATTCTTTTTTTTAACAAAAACTTTGTTCTGTTGACTGGCCATTTCTTTTGCATTACATTCATATTTGTAATGGCCAGTCTTACCACAGTGTGTGCAGATGTTATTTACAGGAATAGTGAGGTACTTGCTTTTTGAATCCCATTTAGGACCTTGAGTCCCATAGCGAAGTCCTCTTTTGTTACTGCTGTGATTCTTTTGCAACCAGGAGAGAGCATCAGAGGCTTTATTCAATTGCAAGTTCTGTCTATTTCATTTTTCACTTTTCCTCGATCTTCTTTTAAGACTTTGATGAATTCATCTTTCCTGTATATTTCATCTTTCAATTTTCCCAAACTTTCTTCTAGAGTGAGATATGTGTGATCAGCTATCTTCTTTCCAGTTCCTAATTTAAGTTCTAGATTATCAGACCTAAGTTCTAGGACATTGGTGTCAAGTTCAAGAACCTGGTTCTTCAACTCAGCATTTTTATTATCACTCTCATTTTCCCTAGACTCTAGACTTTTACTTTTTTCTTTTAGAATCACACATTCCCTAGACGAAACATCCTTCTCATTATTAATTATCTCAGACTCATTAATGAAGTCTATTAGTAGCTCAGCCAACCTTTCCTTAGACAAGAATTTAATCTTGTCTTTGAGATGAAGAATACTTACCTCTTGTTCATCATTTGATTCTCTGATGGAAGCTTACTCCACCTCAGCTTCATCTTCTGAGTCTTCATCTGAGATTTCTCCTCAAGCAGCAACCATAGCATTGGTTGAACCTTTGTCTCTCTTTTGATTGCACCTGTTCCTTCGTTCAAATCTTTCTTTCTACCACTCAATTTCCCATTGAGGGCAGTTTTTGATCATGTGGTTAGCCTTACCACACTTGTAGCATCGCTCATCGGTATGTTTCTCCGGAGCTCTTGTTTTGTGGAAGTTTGTACCTCTTGAAGAACCCTTTCATGTCATTAGGTACCTCTTGAAATCCATACTGATCATAGCCACTACATCATTTTCCAAATTTGCACCTTCAGCAATTCTGATAGCAAAACTTCTCTACTTTTTGGGGGTATCCAATTTCATGGATTGTCTCCTCATTTCATAGACAGTTAAATTTCCAATTAGTTCATCAAGTGTGAGGGTAGCAATGTTCTTGGATTCCTGAATGGCAGTTATTTTGCTTTCCCATGTGACCGGTAGAACTCTTGTCAGCATCTTCTCAACCTTGTCTTCTTCAAGGATTATCCTTCCAAGATATTTAAGTTCATTTTTCAAAGTGGTGAATCTAGTGTACATCTCCTGGATTGTTTCTCCTTTCTTTATTGTAAAAGTCTCATATTGAGAATACAGAAGTGTTCCTCTTGATCTTTTCACTTGAGGTGTTCCTTCATGAGGCACTTGCATAGTGTCCCATATTGTCTTAGCAATTGTACAGCTTTGGATCATACTATATTTGTCTGGTCCTAGACTACATACAAGCCACTTATTGGCCTTAACATTTTTCTCCTACTTCTCCAGGTCCTCAGTAGTACAAACAACCCTTGTTTTTGGCACATCAATTCCTTCAGCATTCTTCTTAGTGGTTGTTATGGGACCATCACTGACTATGTCCCAAAGTTCATAATCTTCCCCTATAATATGATCTCTCATTCTTCTCTTCCACCAAGAATAGTACTGACCATAGAAAAGTGTACGCGTGGCAGTGGATTGCCCTTAATAGATCCCAGGTGGTGCACTCATTGTTGATCTTCTTCAAGGTGTTAGCCTCTTCAAGGATAACCTCCTCTTATACCAATTGATGTTCAAAACGTCCATACCACAGAAGAGGGGGGTGATTTGTGTGGTACCTAATTTTTGCACTAGAAGAACCTAGTTCTTCTAGATTTACTAACTATGACTGTTTGCGGAATTAAGAGTGCATAAAATAAAGAACACAATGATTTTTTTGTGGAAAACACCTAGATAAAAAGGTGAAAAAATCATGACCTACTACTCAGTAGGATTTTCCCAAACATCCACTAATATCACTTAGCTAAAACAGCATTAACAAAACTCTCTGTAAACCTAAGAATTAAATCTATTCATAGTGTGTCACACAACCTCAACTGTTGCGATACCTTTAAGTCAACTCTAACTTGAATACTCAAAGTACCTACTTCAATTGCTTCTATGATTGTTGGAAAGGTACAGTTATAAACCACCTACTACAATTGATGTAGGCTAACAATAAACACAATGAAATTGGTTCATCTATCTCGTTTAAGTAACTGCATGAGTCCATAGTTTAATCTCACATAAATTGCTTGCAAAATAGCGTTGCTCTTTTGCTCTCATTTTCGTTAACTTCTGTATATGTGCATAGCTGTAAAAAAGAACAAGCATTAATATTTATAGAGTTAATAATCAGACTTTGATTAAAACTCGAATTGTTGATCCTTCATCCAACTCGAGTCTTAGAGCAATTCAAAGTCCAATCCTTATTCTTTATCCGGATGTATTTCTCTTCACAGAAGAAGACTTCAATTCCTTATCCTATGCAACCTTTTCGATTAACTCAGGAGATATTATTGCTGATCCTTAAGACTTATCTTCTTCACACGCATCTCACATGTATAAGTATATTACCACTGTGTCTCACATGATGGACCTGGTTCATGACTGAGTTTATTTTGTCAATCTTCAAAACTTCATCTGAACTTGGGCCAACATCCATTTTTTCTACCCCGCCCCTATACGATGCGTAACATCCTCGTCTATCTCCCAACACTGGATAATCGACCCAAGATACTTGATACTTCCTCTATTGAAAATGACTTGTGAGTCAAGTCTCACGTCCAAGTCTGCTTACTCCGTCACGTCGTTGAACTTGCACTCCAAATATTCTGTCTTAGTCCTACTCAACATGAAACCTTTAGTCTCAAAATGTTTGTCTCCAATCCTCTAGCCTCTTGTTAACGCCACCTTGCGTTTCATCAATCAAAACTATATCATCATAAAACAACATATACTATGACACCCTAGTTTGAATATGATGTGTAAGTACATCCACCGTCAACTCAAATAAAAAAGAGGTGAGTGCGGATCCTTGGTACAACCCAATAATAATCGACATAGTTTACTACTCTATTTCTTATATTATTCTTCGCAGTTGTAATTTGAAAGAACGAATCTTCATTGAACAAAGAGGATGATGCTCAACAAAAGAAAATACATAAATTTTGCACTAGTCATTTTTTTTATTTGATGAAAGTACATTCAAACACATCCCTTTAATGTATGCTATGGAAGATTGCTAAGTCTTTTAGTTGTGTGCTAATAAAATTAAGTAGAAGACTAATAATCGACATAGTATATTTTATTTGTGTGTTTTTTAGTACATTCAAACACTTCCCTTTAATGCGTTCTATTTCTTTGTCTTATTGGGCTAAGTAGTACGGATTAACGACACTTGCCATGAGAGTGTTAACATCTCTTATTCTAAAGCTTGACCGGCCATAAAACTTAAAGAAATAAAGATTTTTAAAAGTTGTAGTCCTAAATAAGTCATAATATTTGTGTGCCTATAATTTTTTAAAAATTTGTGTTAAATATATCATAGTACTCGTATGACTATGAAAGCTTATCATTCGAGATAGAATTGAAGGTTTAAATTAAATTCTTTCCTTATATACAAAGAGGGCATTTTCTTTGCAACGGACTAAAAAGGAAGTATGCCTGCATAAACTGGAACAAAGAGAGTATATGTAATAGCATTGATATAATTAATGCCTTGCTTGGTAGAGTTTACAACTTATGTATAACTAATATTTGTATTAGTTATATATCCTATTTAGTAATATTCTTATGCATACCAAGCCGTGGAATTAGCAATACTATGCTTTTTAATACATGAATAAGCATTTATAAAGACATAATTACTATTAAAAAACCATTTAATATACTAAATTAAACCGTCAATAGGAATTAATTTCGATATAGCTAATTCCAACATTATTTATTACCCTATCCAGTACTACTCTTATAATCCATACCAAACAACCCCTAACGTGTTTAACACATGTTCCCACAAAATGGAACCATCAAATTTGAAACAAACATGTACTGGATTTGTTTTTACTTGTTGAGAGTGGACCACTCGTATATATCACTTTTGTTTTCTTCTAATATATTATTTTTGTGGTTAATATTACAGATAATGAGAAATTTCAAAGTGTCTGTGATAATGACACTGTGTACTCCTATTAATAAGTGGTAACCTTGTGTTTGTGATCCAATTATCTAATAAGATCCTTTTAGTTCCTAATTAACTTTTTATGTTATTCGTTCCGAAAACCTTGAGGGAAGAAAGCATGGACATTACTTTGGCTCAGTGAAGAAATAAATAAGGTTATCATATATTAACACCATGCAATTACAATGGAAATTTCAAGATTCTGCTCTATCAAAAATAACGTAATTCTTTTTTAAAATATAATTCCAAAGTAAAATATGTCATTTCTCAAAATACATTTCAAAAAGTTTATTAACACAAGAAAGTTAATTAATAAAATGTTATCTGAATTATTAGTATGACTCTATTTGACGTAATTTTATACATACACACATATAATTTTGTATTATTTCTTAAAACATAGATTATCATTTTATGAACTTAATTATATAAACGCACAACAAATAGATCTTTTCAGTCGATCTTTAAACAATCATATAGTATGATATATAACGATGAAAAATTAAAAAGAAGCAAAAAGATTTATTAGAAACTTATTAGTATAACGTTCCCGAAAAAACATTAAAATTATCCTTTGTGTTCGAGAGATTGGCCTAATATAATCCTTTAAATATTCATTTAGGCAATTTTGGTTCTTTAACTTCCCAAAATTCGACACTTCACGATGGCGTCTATCACGAAACAGGGGTCCCCAACAGTACTAGCGTAAAGCCTAAACATGATATCTAGCATGATTTACAGCTCAATTATTTGATCACATGATGAAAGCATGGATATCAACAGGATAGAGTCACTAAATGATGCCATGGAATCACCTATCTTACAATTATTGCTGTGCACGCCCGCATGCCCGTCACTTGGCATATGCTCACCTCAATAGCAATCATATAACACATTATTTAGGGTTTCGAACCATCAGAACCATGTTTGGAAGTGTTACTTATCTCAAGCATAGTTAAATCCTACTCCACAAAGAAGAAAGAAGATTTGTTATAAACTTATTAGTTGAATGTTGCAGAGAAAACAATAAAATTTTCCTTTGTGTTTGAGAGATTGGTCTAAAATAGTTCATTAAATATTCATTTAGGCAATTTTAGTTCTTTAATTTCCCAAAATTCGGCACGTTGTGATGGCGTCTATTGTGAAACTAGGCCAGCTTCAACTTAACAACCCAACACAACAACAATAGGTTTGAAAACATAAACAGAAGCATTTAACATTTAAAGAAAACTGTTTGAAACACAAGAAAACCCAATATACGGTGCAATCTAGCCCAAAACCGAGGTGTCACTGTGTACATGAGCTTCTAGATAAAAATACATTCCACTACATTGTCTAGAGAAATAAACCGAAACATGACAAAATATAAAGAAGGAGTGTCAAGGCCCGGCGAACAACATGCAGCTACCTCGATAGAGTCCAAACAATAGAACCTCAATCAGCAACCATTGTGGCGACAGATATCGCCTGGATCTGCACACGAGGTGCGGAGAGTAACGTGAGTGCACCAACTCAGTAATTAACAAGCCCAAACTTTGGACTGAAAGGTAGTGACGAACTTAATATAAACAGTTATTATTGAAATAAATGTGCAGAAATGTAGGCATGTTTTCAAGTCAAGTATACGGCTCAAAGCAGTAAAGTAAATACAAATCTTAACAGTGTAAGGTATACAACTCAACTATTTCTACATGCCAATGCACATACTGTATGAAATGCACCATGTGCTCCCACAATCAAGTACTCAATCATTCAGTACAGTATATGGCCATCCGACCAAGGAAAATCCACCATGGAACATATACAAACTGACTGTAAGTCACACAGTATCGAAGAAAAAGGTCAATACGACCTTGTGGAGAAATCCATTTGCAAGTATCAGTTCTTCGAACAAATCCATGTCCAGGGAAATTCTTCCAGCAACAATATCATCCGCGCTCACTAGGGGTATGTTACAACTCTGGAGGGGCTCTTACAGGCCAAACGCTATTATGATAATCATTATAACCACTACGGCGTATAGCCCGAACCCATAACTATCACTCATGACGAGGTCTCGGCCTCACTAAGCCACCAATCTCTCAAATCTCACCCACAGGCTCACAATGTTATGAAAACAAACATGGAATAATGATATGATGAATCAATTACTAACTGAGAGTGAGATATGATAAAATAATGCATGAACATGACTGAGTACGGAATATTAATAAAAATAATGAGATGCCAGCAAGAAACGGCAACTAAGGGTCCCACCCAATACCTACATAAAGCTTAAACATGATATCTAGCATGATATACAACTCAATTATTTTATCACATGATGAAAGCATGGATATCAAAAGTATAGAGCCACTAAACGGTGCCATGAAATCATTTATGTTACAATTATTACAGTGCATGCCCGCACGTCCTTCACTTGGCATGTGCCTCAGCTAAATACCAATCACATAACACATAATTTGGGTTTTCGAACCCTTAGAACCAAGTTTACAAGCATTACTTACCTCAGTCCTAGTAAAATCCTACTCCACAATGCCTTTGCCTCTCAAATCGACCTCCAAACATTTCGAATCTAGCCACAAGCAATACAATACGATCAATTTAGGCTAAAGGGATCAATTCCACAAGGAAAATGCCAAATTATAGCCAAAAATTCGAAATCAACTCAAACTCGGCCCCAAGATCCATGTCTCCAAATCCGACAAAAGTCACAAAACCTGAAATCCCATTAACTCACGAGTTTAACCATACAAAATATACTCAAATCTGACAACAAAATCCCGTCCAAAACCTCAAAATTGCATCTCAAGAACACTTCCACTTTTCTCCCAAATTTTCAGCTCAATTCACAAATTGAATGATAAAATCAAAGATATATAATGGGATTGAAAATAAACCAAGTAAGAAATACTTTCCCCAATCAACTCCGCGAAAATCTCTTCAAGAATTGCAGAAAGTTGTAATCTCTAGCTCAAAATATGAAAAATAAGCTCAAAACCATAATTTTGAATTTAACATTGCCTGCCCAGATTTCCTTCTTTACGAACGCGACCGTCTTCTCGCGTTCACGTAGACCAACATGACTGCCTCACCATTTTACTCTTTGCAAATGCGACATCTGCTTCGCCAACGCGAAGCATGACCAGATCAGCCCTTCACAAATGCAACCATCACCTTGCTAACGCGTAGAAGAAAAGGCTGGGGGTCCCTAACTACCTTTCCTCTCTTCGCAAACGGTACCCTACTCTTGCGTTTTTAATGCGCACGCAGACCACACCTTTGCGTTCGCGTCTTCCCCTTCGTGAATGCAAAGAACAAATCCATATTATCTCAAAAATACTCTTCGCGAATGTGAGACCCTCTCATGAACACGTATGAGGAAACGAGAAAAATGTAGTAGTGGATATCAATAATCTCACCAAGGCATAAAATGATCCATTAACCTTCGGAAACTCACCCGAGACCCTTGGTATATGAACCAAACATACCAACGCATCCAATCATAGAATACAAACTTATTTGAACCTTCGAACAATAAAAACAACATCAATACACCGAAATACACTTGGATATAAGCCTAAAGAACTTCTAAACTTTTGAATTCCACACACGATACCGAAACCTACCAAACTATGTCCCAATGACCTAAAATTTTTCACACAAATCTGAAATAGCATCGCGGACCTTCTCCAACTTCCAGAAATCAAATCCGACCCTGATATTAAAATTTTCATTGCTGGCCAAAGTCGCCAAAATTCTAACTTTCACCTATTGAAGCCTAATTGTATTGCGGACCTTGAAATCATATTCTGGATGTGCTCCAAAGTCCAAAATCACCAAAGGGAGCTAACGGAATCATCAAAATTTCAATTTGAGGTCATTTACATATAAATCAACATCCTGTCAATTTTTCCAACTTAAGCCTCCAATTAAGAGACTATGTGTCTCAGTTCTCTTCGAAACCACTTTGGACCTTAACAAACTAACCCGGTATATCATAATATAGTTGTATAACACAAAATAAATAGGAGATTGGGGAACGGGTCTATAACTATCGAAACGACAGGATGTGTCGTTAGATCTAGCCTCTATTATAATATTTATTACACATAGAGGAAGTTAACTTTGACGAATTTGCTCATGAAAAGTATTTTAGACTTTAAGCTGAAGAAAACTATTGGGGAAGGATTCTCTTGGTTCAGTTTTTTTGAATTTGTAACTAAGGAAAAATTCTTAGCCAATATCAGCCAAGGGGATAATTTATAATTCGGAGAAGATATAAATCATCGATTTACTTTCCATTTAACATAATTGAGGGTTGAAAGAAGCCAATTTGGTTTTAAATGGCTTTATTGAAATTTTTCTCATGGTAAAAATTGAATGAAATTACGCAGAATTTTTTCAGGGTGGGTTCTTCAGTTTAAAATGTCTCGCGTCATTCTCAAGTTAATTCCTTCAAAGATAAAGCAACAATTGTTTTGACCAAAAAACGTAGATCTTGTTTTAACAATGTAAATTTATTCAAATGAGGGTTAATCTTAGTTAATAATAATATCCCAAAAATGAGATTCTCAGTTGTGTGATAAATAATCCGTAGTTCTTTTCTAAAAGTAGTGACAGTACACAATGAACAATATTTAAGAACCCAAGCAGAACTAATATAGCATTAAATAGTGATGAATAACAATAAATTACATTTATGCAAATAGATCGAATGACTCATCCGAGAAAGAATGAAATCAACTGATGTTCTTTCTGACAATGACGAATGATGGATAAATCTTTGAATATCAGAGTTATTCTCAGATCTAGTGAAAAAAGTGTGAACAAGAATCTTAGTGATCCCAAATAGTGGGAGTGTTTATGTTTCCCGCAAATAAACCGTTACAATTTAACATATATTTTTGTAATGAATTATGATAAGTTGAAACTATTATTTCCATCAAAATACTCTTCAAACAATAAATATATGACTAGCATTGAAAGTGTAGAAGTTAAAAACTTGCAAACATCGATGACCAAATCAGTACTTTCTCCGGTTCACAATATGTGTCAAATTTGCTTTTTCATTTTGGTTCAAAATAAGTGTCCAGTTATGTAATCAAGAAAGAATTCAATTTGTTTATTAGAGAATAAGCCTTATGTACATATCCCTAAGAAGTTTTTTTACTACTCACCTTAAATATTTAATTAGGGGTAGTTAGTCATAGTGTGTATTTTTGTATAAAATTTATTATTTTCTTAATGGGCGTGCTAAAAGTAAATTGGACACATATTGTGAACCGGATGGAGTATTTACAACAATTGTCCACCACACAACAAATACACACAACTTATCTAAATATAAAACTAAAAAAAAACTTAGGTTTTACCTCTATAAATAGTTCAATATGAGAACCTTACTTCTACATCAAGAAGCTAAGATAAATCACTTACTATACTCTTAAGAAAAATCAATGGCTGTGAAAGGTTTTGCTGTGTTGTTTGTTGCAATGCTTCTCATGTCAACGGAGCATTCCATGGCTCAATAACGTGATCCCGTATGCGTAGCATTATGCGGAATTAAGTGTAGAACAAGGCCTGTATGCTTAGCTAGGTGCCTTGCTGGTTGCTTTATTTCAAGCAATGACACCTTAGACGAGTCTCATTCTACTTCAGTTGAAGCTACAAACCGCGTCTGTAATATTGGATGTTCCCTTGGCCATTGTTCCGAATTCCTATTCCAATATGGTACCTCTCTCTTTGCAGCCCGATTTAATATTTAGTATTTTATTGTATATAGTTGAGTTAGTTTTCCATTATACAACTGAGTTTATGACTGCAGTATTAAAAGTTGGACAAGTACGACTATAACATACCTAGTGCAGTGGCGGACGTACGTGGTGGCAAGCGGGTTCAACTTAATCGACTTGCTAACTACTATTGTACGACTAATGTTATGTACTTCTAAGATTGAACCCGCTTGCACAAAATTCTGGGTCCGCTATTGACCTAGTTTTACTACATAAGTGAAACCTGGGGCGGGTGAGGTGTACGAGGAAGAAAAATTGGTTGACTATACATGAATCTAAATTGCATTATCGTTTTACTCATACAGTCATATATGTCATTGGCTACTGAACTAGTACTTAATCTTGAGACTTATAAAATTATTTTTCTGGTTAATATTGCAGATAATGAGAAGTTTGGAACTTGCATGTCAAACTGCAGTGAGAACTATTGCATTGGCAACAATGCTCTAGAGAAAGCTTAAGAAGCAAGCATTTGCTCCAAAGAAATAAGTAAAAGTGTTGCCACAGTATGTGTCTGTGGTAATGACACTGTGTAATCCAGTTATCTAATAAGATCCTTTTAGTTCCTAATTAACTTTTTATGTTATTCGTTCCGAAAACCTTGAGGGAAGAAAGCATGGACATTACTTTGGCTCAGTGAAGAAATAATAAGGTTATCCAATATTAACACCATGCAATTACAATGGAAATTTCAAGATTCTGTTGTATTAAAAAATAACGTAATTCTTTTTTAAAATATAATTCCAAAGTAAAATATGTCATTTCTCAAGATACAGTTTAAAAATGCTATTACCACAAGAAAGTTAATGAACAAAATGGTATCTGAATTATTAGTATGACTGTATTTGACGTAATTTTATACATACACACATATAATTTTGTATTATTTCTTAAAACAAAGATTATCATTGTTATGAACTTAATTATATTAACGCACAACAAATAGATCTTTTTAGTCGATCTTTAAACAATCATGTAATATGATATATAACAATGAAAATTAAAAAGAAGCAAAAAGATTTATTAGAAACTTATTAGTATAACGTTCCGGAAAAAACGGTAAAATTATCTTTTGTGTTCGAGAGATTGGCCTAAAATAGTCCTTTAAATATTCATTTAGGCAATTTTAGTTCTTTAACTTCCCAAAAATTCGGCACTTCATGATGGCGTCTATCGTGAACCAGGGGTCCCCAACATTAACAGCATAAAACCTACACAGGATATCAAGCATGATTTACAGCTAAATTATATGATCACATGATGAAAGCATGGATATCAACAGGATAGAGTCACTAAACGATGCCATGGAATCACCCATGTTACAATTATTGCAGTGCACGTCCGCATACCTATCACTTGGCATGTGCTCACCTAAATTGGTGAACGAAGCTATAACTCTCCAAACGACTGGATGGGTCATTAGATCTACCCTCTATTATAATATTTATGACACATAGAGGCAGTTATCTTTGACGAATTTGCTCATGAAAACTATGTTAGACTTTAAGCTGAAGAAAACTATTGGGGAAGGCTTCTCTTGATTATTGTTTTTCAATTTGTAACTAAGGAAAAATTCTTAACGACAACATCAGCCAATCGGATAGTATAGATTCAGAGAAGATATAAAGCATTGATTTACTTTCCATTTAAGATAATCGAGGGTCTAAAGAAGCAAATTTTGTCTTAAATGTCTTTATTGAAATTTTTCTCATGGTAAAAATTGAATGAAATTACGAAGAATTTTTTCAGGGTGGGTTCTTCGGTTTGAAATGTCTCGCGTCATTCTCAAGCTGATTCCGTCAAAGACAATGCTACAATTGTTTTGACCAAAGAATGTAAATCTTGTTTTAACTATGTAAATTTATACAAGTGAGGGTTAATCTTAGTTAATAATAATATCCCAAAAAATACAAGATTCTCTATTGTAGAATCAGCTCTCGGCGCATGCTAAAAGAGGCGAGCAAAAATCTTGGTGCATGATAGTAAGATCGCCGTCGTGCCCGTTCGATGGCTCGTCGCCAGCGGAATTTTGCTCCCACTACCACTCAAATTATCACTCCTGCACATGGTATCACTAAGGAATTGGAACCTCTGACCTTTGGAAATTTTCTTCCACAGAAATTTCAATCGCCAGAGAATGTGCATGCAGAAGCTGTTGCGACTCTAAATCCACCTCCGATGGACAAAGTTGAAGTGCCGGCTAGTCTCGCTGCTCGAAGATTTCAATTCTCTGAAACTAGTGGTTCTGCAAAAGCACTTCCGACTGATGCTGAAGTTGTTCGAGGGAATCAAAATGCTCAAATGGGTAAGCCGCTCTCATTTGTACCTCCGATTGAAAGAGATGGTCAGAAGGTTGTTAAAATTAGTAAAGAGGATTTACAATCTCAGGTGGATTACTGGAGTAATGCGTTAATTGTATATGTAATTAGCTATAATCCTAATGAGAAAATGATGGAGAATTTTGTGCTGCATGTCTGGAATTTTGTGTCCAAACATCAGATCTGATGCATTCTAAAGGTTACTGCATCTTTCGTTTCAATAGTGAAGAGGACAAAGAGCTAGTTATTCAGTCTGGGCCATACTCGTTCAGAAACAAACCTATGGTGTTGAAACCATGGGAGGTTGATTTTTCCTTTCAAAATGATGTACTCACCACTGTACCTATATGGATTCGATTTCCTGGTCTTCGAGGGGGCTATTGATCTATTGAAGTTCTGAGCAAACTAGCTAGTGTAGTGGGTAAGCCATTGTACATAGACAAATTCAAAGCTCACTATGAGAAGATCTCTTTTGCGCGAATTCTAGTAGAGGTTGATGCTACCCATCCCCTCCCTGACCAGATTGAAACTGAAACTCTTTTTGGTCCGAAAATCCAACAGATTGAATATGATTGGAAACAAAGTTTCTACAACCATTGCCTGAAATTTGGCCGTGACTCTGTTGACTGCTGGTATAATGCAGGCAATGATGTAGAACAGGATATTGGTGAGCAGGAGAAGAAAAGAAGACAGGGAACCAGAATGCAAAAACAGGTCAAAGATACTAAACAAGAATGGATTCCTAAGACTTGTGCAGATACAATGGCAAGCATGCCAGTTCAACAAGAGCATACAAGTGAGAATATGCAGCTGGGGAATAGTACTATTGGGACTACTGTTCAACACCATACCAGTGAGAATATGCAGCTGGGGAATAGTACTGGGGAACAACATGCACCGATTGGCTATGACAGAAATACTGCAGCAATAATTGAACCTGTTGGGATCAATGAGGTTATGATTGACAAATCGAATAAGGGGAAGACTACTATGTATATCCTGGATGCCGGCAGAAGTGGTCAACAGGTGGATCTGGGACCTTCTTGGAGCAGTTTTTCTAATGCTTCATGATTATTGTTGCTTGGAACATTAGAGGGCTTAATCAAGCCCATAAACAGAAAGAATTGAAAAGCTTTATGTTTGTATATAAAGTAAATGTCATGGGTGTTCTTGAAACTAGAGTGAAAGAGCATAAAGCTAAAAGGATCTTAGAAAAGGTTGCTAAGGGATGAAAGGTTCAATGCAACTATGCTAAAGCTGTCAATGGAAGGATATGGGTTCTCTGGAAACCCCACATTTAGGTCCATATTTCTTGTGTTACTGACCAGGTTATTTATTATCTATTAGAAGAATCTCAAAGTAAGATCAGAACCCATATGAGTGTCATTTATGCTCATAATACTGCAAGCATTAGGGAACAGTTGTGGAGTGATTTAATGGCATTCAATATTCCCTGTCAGGATTCTTGGGTACTGAGTGGGGATTTTAATACTGTATTATGTTTCTGAAGATAGAATTGGTTCTCCTGTTACTGATGCTGAAGTCAGAGAGTTCAAAGAGGTTATTGCTGATCTTCAACTTACTCCCCTTAGAGCCAAATGGTGGCATTATACTTGGATAAATAAGCAGGGCAATACCACTAGAGTCTATAGTAAGATTGATTAGGCCTTGGGTAATTTTCAGTGGGTTCAGCAGTATGGGAACCTTGAAGCTAATTTCATGAACCCTTCAGTTTCTGATCACTCCCCTATTCTCATCAAATTTTGCAGTCAAAAACTTCTGCACCCCAAACCATTCAGATTCTACAATGCAATTATGGATGACCCTCAGTTTACTTCCATTCTGCAGCAAGCTTGGGCACAAAACTGTGAAGGATGACCTATGCAACAGGTATGGACTAAATTGAAAAACCTGAAGCAACACTTAAAGGGGATTAATATCCAGATGGCTTCATACAAACAGAAGCTTATTCAAGCTAGGGAGACGCTGGATATTGTAAAAAGTCAGTTGCAGCATAATCCACTTTCACAGAATTTGTTTAATGATGAGAAAGCAACATTACATGAAATTGAGAAATGGAGCAAGGTGGAGGAACAGATTATGAGGCAGAAATCCAATGCTTGCTGGATAGACTGTGGAGATGCTAATACAAAGTATTTTCATGCTCAATGGAAGATCAAAACATGCCAAAATAATATTACTTCTATATACACTGACTCATATATTAAACTAACAGATCCATTAGCTGTGGAACAGGAATTTAATAAGGTCATTGATGGGAGAATGTGCTGAAGAACTGCCTTGTGTCAATACTGCTGGTATCAAAGAAGGACAATATCTAACTTTATCACAGCAAAGAATGCTAATTCAAGAGGTAACATTGGAAGAAATTACAGAAGCTTTAATGGAGATGCCTAAGTACAAAGCACCAGGTGTGGATGGGTTTCCTGTGGAGTTCTTTAATAGCAACTGGGAGATAGTAAAGGAAGATATACTTGCTGCTACTAAGGACTTCTTCTCTACTTGCAATCTGCCTCACATGATCAATACAACAGCTATTGCACTTGTGCCTAAGGTTAGAACTCCTACAACCGTTAAATATTATAGACCTATTGCTTGCTGTACCACTGTCTATAAAATCATTTCCAATGTTATTACAAGGAGGATGAAAGCTGTTATTGGTGGTCTATTTGGAAAAGCTCAGTCAGCATTTATTGAAGGAAGAAGCATTATAGATAATATTTTGCTTAGTCATGAAATTTTCAAGGGGTATTCAAGAAAGGGAGTATCCCCCAGATGTGTCCTCAAGGTGGATTTGAGGAAGGCCAATGACACTCTTGAATGGGGCTTTCTTAAATTGATTCTTATTGACCTTGGATTCCCTGCAAAGTTTCTTAACTGGATAATGGCTTTTGTTATTTCTGTTTCCTATTCCTTAGTACTAAATGGTGGTCTAACTAATCCTTTCATTATAAAGAGGGGTATAAGACAAGGTGATCCTATGTCACCTTATTTGTTTGTTCTTGCCATGGAGTATCTGAACTTGATATTGGGTAAGTTACACAGAAATGGAGATTTCAACTTTCATCCCAAATGCAGGAAACTAAACTGTGCACATGTCTGTTTTGCTGATGATCTTCTTATGTTATGTCGAGCTGATGTTATTTCTATCCAGATTCTACAAGAGGCTCTCCTTGAGTTCTCTGAACCTTCTGGTTTGCAAGCTAACATTAGCAGGAGTGCTGTTTATTTGGCTGGTGTACAACAGTCTGCTAGAGAAGAAATAATGGAAAAGCTGGGGTTCATTGAGGGTCAGCTACCTTTCAAGTATTTAGGGATTCCACTTAACTCTAGAAACTTGCTATCCATCATTACTTGCCACTGATTGAGAAGATTACTGCCAAAATCACTTGATGGTCAGCCAAAATGCTTTCTTATGCCGGAAGATGTCAATTGATTAAAGCTGTTATCTTTGGTATTCAGACTTACTGAGCACAAGTATTCGTATTGCCAAAGAAGGTATTGAAAACCATTGAAGCAATATGCAGGTCTTTCCTGTGGACATGCAATGCTACTGTGTCTAAAAGGGCTTTGGTTGCATGGGAAAAGGTCTGTAAACCAATTTCTGCTAGGGGACTCAACATTATTGAGATGACTGTGTGGAATAAGGCAGCTGTCACTAAACTTCTTTAGGACTTGGCCAGGAAAAAAGATTGCCTTTGGATCAAATGGCTGCACTGTTACTACATCAAATAGTGTGACATTGGTTCTATTCCTCTACCTAAGACTGCTTCTTGGGTTGTTACAAAGATTCTGGACTGCAGGACAGCAGTTATGGAGAACCAGCAGCTACAAGGGGATCTCTTTAACAGGTTGAAAGCAATGTGCAGGCTAGACAAATTCCAAGTCTAAAAATTATACCCTGCAATGCTTCCTAGTTATAATAAGGTAGTGTGGAAGAATTTGATGCTGACTACTAATGTGCAACCTAGACCAAATTCACTATATGGCTAGCTGCTCAACATAGGTTGCCAACTATTGACAAATTGCAGAAGTATGGAATTCAAGTACTTTCTAACTGTGTGTTCTGTAATCAGCATGCTGAAAACTTTGAACATTTGTTCTTTGACTGCCCTATCACTAATCGACTATGGACCAGAATATACTGTTCGTTGGGGTACAAAAGAACAGTTGCCAATTGGGAAGTTGAGCTTCAATGGATCTGCAGCAAAGCTAGGAGCAAAATATAGCACAAAGCAATCACTGCTTCTGCCTTTGTGACTGCTGTTGCCCTTATTTGGAGAGAAAGAAATTGCATTCGTTTAGATGATATGGCATTTGTAGAAGACAAGTTTTGTAGAGAAGTAGCATTGCTTATTCATATACGAGGCAGAAACTGTAAAAAATGGCAAGATGGTTTGCGGCAACTAAATTGTTATCCTTAGCTATAGTCAAACAGTTCCATAATAAGGTAGCTTTATTATTAAAGTTGTATTAGCTTAGTGATGTTTGTAAATGAGTAGTAGCTAGTCAATGCTACTACTATAGAACTTACACTGTAATCCTTTAATATCAATGAAATTAACAGTTAAACTAAAAAATAATAATATCCCAAAAATGAAATTCTCAGTTGTGTGATAAATAATATGTAGTTCTTTTGTAGAAGCAGTGATAGTACACAATGAACAATATTTAAGAACCCAAGCAGAACTAATATAGCATTAAATAGTGATGAATAGCAATAAATGACATTTATGTAAATAGAACGAATGACTCATCCGAGAAAGAATGAAATCAACAGATGTTCTTTCTGACAATGATGAATGATGGATAAATAATTGAATATCATAGTTATTCTCGGATCTAGTGAAAAAAGTGTGAACAAGAATCTTAGTGAAAAGAAATTTTTTGTTGGCTTGTAATAAGACTAGATTCTCTCTTTAATATCAAAATATATTTTACAACTGAATAGCTCATATCCCCTATCTTCGTATCTCTTTCTCTTTATAGGGAACATGTAACGGAAAATCATAACAGTATAATTGCATAGAATATTCACTAGAATATATTTTTTAATGTCCTATCTTGAAACTAATTGTTATAACTATGATAAGGATATTCGACCTCGACCTCGATATTTTATTCCTCAACTTCAGCCTCTGGTGACTCTTCGACCACGACCTTTGTATTTAAATAGATCATTTCGGCACGTGGCTTCCTCAGAATGTTTTACTAATTCCATTTCGGCTTAAATGATTCTAGAAATAGATATGACCCATAAAGTTACTCCCTCCACTTATTGAGTCTCGCTTCGCCGGCGGGTTCGATGAATAGATCATGTTATTGCTGGTCGAGTAAACAAGACAAACTAAATGGGTCGTGGTTATTGTGGCGAGCAGGAAACGTGGCCTTATGTGGGTCGCTAATTTCAAATGCTTCCAATTTCCTTGGTGAATCACAGGTGTGTTGTTGTCCGCGGGTTGGGATGACCTCATGATGTCATCCGACATTATGATGCGTATTCCCAATGAGTCGCTCCATTTTGCGTGTGACCTTTTATTAGACCTACAGTTTCGGTTCTAGTTCCAATCATGATGAACCATTTATTGGTCTTGGTGTCATGACTTCTATATGCGGAAATCCTTGAACCTGATTTTGTAGTTTTGAACCCTCTAACGATTAAAAGCACCATACCTTTCTCTTGCTCTCTTCTTCTCTTATTTTTTTCTCTACTTCATTGATCTGTGTTGTTCTTCATTTCCTTCTTTTGTTACTCTCCTCCACTACGTTAAACCACGTCAAACGTGTCTACTAATGTTGGTAAGGGGAGTTTTGTTACTCCATTTGTAGTGGTGTTCCACTCCCATAGGGAGAGTGTTCCCGCCACCATTGAGGATGAAACCTTCCCACCGGTGGAGGAAATAATCCCACGCAACCCAGACTCCAAATCCGATTTCGCCAAATCACTAGAGGCCGTGCTTGGAGCTTTCCGATTAGTGATGGTGGTGAAAGAGTTAGCGGAGCTCGAGGAAAAATCAGCCTTCCCAATCATATCTAGTTGATCCAAGCCAAACGCGATATTGTACAGGTCCACCAACTTGGGTACTGAACCTTCTACGCCTACCCCTTCCAACTCAACTATTCTTTCTCAATCCTTCCGCTAGTGGAGGAGTTCTGTCTCCACTATGACATTTGTCATGCTCAACTCATGCTGTAAGTTAATAAAATTATAAAAATGCTCACCAATTTTTTCAAGATGGCTAGGGTCAAATTGCCACTACGACCCTTAATACATTTATTCTCCCCTAGTTTATACCAAGGAACATTGTTCAATGCTCACTGCCGAGGGGACAAAAGCATGGTGGTAAAGATGGATGAAAAGGTCGATTGTCAATTATGGTTTATCTTCTTTATTGTTAGAATCGAGGATGTTATGGCCAACATCAAGGGCTTTCCGGAGTCTTGGAATAAAACTTATAATGTGGCGACCCGGATTTTACACCATCGGGAGTCTTTATGGAGCCTACTAATGGGAGCTAGGCAAGCCAAATTCAATTACTTTTCCTCAACCACATAATCCTTTATAATAATTACCAACAAGAAGATAAAAGCAAGTGATTTAACTAATGAAGCGGAAGACTTAATATTAATGCAAACTGAATAACACCGCGGAAGTTCAACATAGTCTCTACCCAAAATCTAGTGTCACATAACTCATGAACTACTAGGAGTGCTAAATACAATAGTTGGAAAGGAAATATAACTGTTTGTCTCGAATACAAAGAGATAACAGAGTAAAAAAGGATAAAGGGGACGTCGGGCCTACGAACGCCTACAGGGCTACCTCGGTTTCTCATTGGACTGAAGGATTGGTCCAATCAAATATTGCTGGTCAAATATTATTCTGGCACCGGGATCTGTGCAAAATATCACAAAGTGTAGCATCAACACAACCGACCCCATGTGTTGGTAAGTGTCTAGCCTAACCCCGGCGAGGTAGTGACAAGGCTAAGACCAGACTCCAGATATATTTGTGCATATATACATAAACAAACACATAGAGAAACAAAAGAAATAAACATCTAAAACTGGGGAAGGGAACATGCTTTAGGGGCAACAGATAGAAACAAAATATCAAAGATAACAAGATAAATATCTACCGTTAAGCTACTAACACAGAATAAGGAAATAAGACATCTGTCATACTCATATCAACTTGTTGCAGGCGTGCAACCCGATACCATTTCTCATATCTCGTGGTAAGCACCACCCGCTCTCATTTCATAATATCTTATGGAAGGCGTACCACCCTCTCTCAATTTAATATCTTGTGGTAGGGGTACCACCCTATCCCATTTCAATATCTTGTGGTAGGCGTACCGCCCGCTCCCATTTCAATCCATATCTTTTGGTAGGTGTACCACCTGATCCTATTCCAATATCTTATTCGTAGGCGTACCACCCGATCTCATTTCAATCAATATCTCGTGGTAGGCGTACCACCTGATCTTATTTCAATATCATGTGGTAGGCATACCAACCAATCCCATTTCAATATTTTGTTGTAGGCATACCACCCGCTCCCATCTCAATCAATATGTCGTGGTAGGCGTACCACCGTATCCCATTTGAATATCATGTGGTAGGCGTACCACCCGATCCCGTTTCAATATCTTGTGGTAGGCGTACAACCCGCTCCCATTTCAATATCTTCTGGTAGGTGTACAACCCAATTCCATTTCTTTCAACACAATATACAATATAATACCTGCAAGGAAACAAAGTAAAATAATAACTTCCCGGCAAAACAATAATATCAGAATCAAACGTCTCGGTAAGGAATCAAGGTATTTCAAAATATCCCGGTATGAGAGAAATAGCTATAACCAAACTTGTTACAACACCTAACTACCTCATGTATATCTAAACTATATACAACACCCAACTACCTCAGCTAAATTTAAACTTGTTATAACACCGAACTACCTCAGCTATAACCAAACTCATCACCACATCTAACTAATTCAGCTACAACAAAACTTATTACATCACCTAGGACAATAAATCATCAACCTAAGCATCTGTATTATTAACTGAGAACATAATGCAAAAAACCATAACTCAACAACAGACCGGCAATGGGGCAATATAATGATCTCTTCTCTTTCTAACTTTTACATCACAGTTCACTTCACGACCCAAGCCAATGCTCTAGAGTTTTAACTATCACTTATATTTTCACGGGTTGTTATACAACTGGAGCCCTCGCTTTTCAACGTTCAAAAGTAGAAATTCTTTACACAACTCTACACAACAAATAGGAATCATCATTAAGGCATGAGAGATAAAACGAAATCAAGATATTCGCACTTTAATGATTCAAGGTCATGCTCGACACCAACGTATAGATACTTTTCACCATGCCTATACGTCGTACTCAACAATAACCAAATAGCAAATATGACACAACTCCTAATCCCTCAAGCTAAGGTTAAATCGAGCACTGTCCTCGATGCTTTGAATTCAACTAAAATCTTAACTGTGGCTTTAATTCCACCACAAATCCGCCCGAATCTAGTCACAAGTTACTTAATTACATCAGTAAATTCTACATGAATCAATTTGAATGCATAAAAATAAATTTTCCAATGCTTTTCCCAAAAAGTCCAAAAACACCCCCGAGCCCACGTGGTCAAAAGAGAGGTTCGAACAAAAACCCGAGCACTCATTCCCTCATGAACACAAATATATAATTGATTTTGAAATGGGACCTCAAATTGAGGTCCAAATCCCCAATTTTAGAAAAAGCTAGGTTCTACCCAAAATCCCCAATTTTTACCATGAAAATCCTTGATTATATGTTGAAAACATGTTAAATGATGTTAAATATTAAAAGAAACGAGTAAAAACAAACTTACAAATGATTTGGAAGAAATATTGCTCTTGGAAAATCGCCTAAGTGTGTTTGGGTTTTGAAAGAATGAATAAAATGGTGAAAAATTCGACTTAGTTATGAAAATTGAGGTCTCAGATGTGGGAAATGCAAACGGGGGTTCGCAATTGCAAACCACGACCCTGCTAACTTGGGAATTGCTAGAAAATAATTCGCATTTGAGAACCCTTTTAAAGAAAATCTCAGGTTTGCATTTGCGACAAGATATATCGCAACTGAGACTTGCCCCTACTCGTATTTGCGAACAAGTAGATTGTATTTGCGAATGAGTAGAAGTCATTTGCGATCAGGCGGTCATAGTCTTGCATTTGCGATGCACGGCTCACCTTTGCGAGCTTGCATTTGCGAGACCTTCTTCGTAATTGCAAAGATACTAGAACTGAAACTCATAAAATGATACAAAATGCAATAACGGCCTATCCAAAACTCACCCGAGCCCTCGGAGCTCCAAACCAAACATACACAACCTGAAAAACATCCTACGGACTTATTCTGTCATCGTCAAAATAACATCATATGCATCGAACCAAGCCTCAAGGCTCATTATTCCATCCAAATTTTCATAAACATCAACTTTCCATTTTAAATCAGAAACGCATCAAACGGCGTCCGTTTTCAATCACTCTTTGCAAAAAGTGCTTAAATCATATATAAGACTTGTACCGGGCACTGGAATCAAAATACGGTGACGATACTATAGTCTTCTAATAAAATTTCATTTTCGATGTCCATAATTATTTCCAAAAAACAATTTTACACATAAATTCATTTCCCGTGCTTGGGACCTCGGAATTCGATTCCGGGCATACGCCCATGTCACCACCCTAAGAGCATACCCGGTCATGATGGCGCCTCCCGTGGGGACAAGGCCACCCAATTCACCTTTTTAACAATTAAATAGTTCATAAGCAGTCTAAATATGATTTAATAATAATAATAATAATTGGAGGTAGTACAACCCAACACAGCCCAAACCGTAGTGTCACAAGTCAGAAGCATCTATTAGAGTGTGAATAAAGGTTTACAAGGTCTAAAAATACAAGATACAGGTGTTAGGAACAAGAGAGAGAGGAAATAGTGCTGCGAACGCTGGAAATCACATCGCTAAACTCCAATAGCTCTGCCTCTTATTATCCAAAACCCGCTACTGGGTGAATTAATTCATGCATTTGCACATGAGTTGCATGGAATAAAATGAGTACTCCAACTCAGTGAGTAACATAGGTAAATAATAACTGAGCAGTAACAAATCACGTAAGGCAAATCATCATGTTGTATATAAGTAATGTAAAACCTTTTGAGCAAAACAATAAAGCTCTGAAATCTTAAAAAACGCCTTAGCTCAGTTTAATTCTCTTTTGAAAATGACTATTTCGGACGGCTAGGCAAATTAGTGCAAGACAACTAATGCAGATAAGCATGAAAATCTGCCCATTGGGCGCAACACTCACTTAGCAGAAAATGCCACACATTCTGGTAGATATCACACAAAATAGCATAACTACAAATAATGGCAGACAACTAAACAATTAAACACATAAAATACTACCGGTATCGCTGCGGTGTGGATCCCGATCCACATACCGCTGCAGCGTACAGCCAATCCATTTATCCTCGATAGGCTCACTAGAGGTGTGCATAATCCGGGAGGGGCCCCTTACAACCCAAGCGCAATATTAAGCCTTCTCGTGGCATCAAATCTAGGTCATCAGCCTCATATCAATGTTAGTATCTCACTACTGCGGCATACAGCTCGATCCAAAAGTATCCTCACAACAAGGCCTTCGGCCTTAATCAGTCAAAAATCACAAAAGCCCCTTAGGCCACAGTAAAAAATGATGGTCATAAAAAAACATTGTTGGAAATATCGTTACAAATGTTAAAGCAAAGTAAACTTGGCTGAGTTTTGAAAACAATGGAAAATACATGACTGAGTTCAAGTATAAAATCAAAACCGATAGGTCATATACTCAAATCATTCCCAAAGGGGTTCAAATTGCTGCACGAAGCCCAAATATAGCAATCATCCAAAATCATGATGATAACAAATAAGTTTTAATCAAATACACATAAAAAATCATCAATCAGGACCGACGAAGTAACAATCCCCAACAGTGCTCTACCCCACACTCGCTATCCATCGTGCAAGTCACCTTAATACAGCACTACGATGTGCAGTTCTGGGGATTCAAACCCTCAGAACATCATTTACAATCATTACTCACCTCTATCCGGTCTAAACTTTTGCCCACAATGCCTTTGCCTCTAGAATCGGCCTCCGGAAGCTCCAAATCTAGTCGAAATCAGTACCAAACCATCGAAATATGCTAATGGAATAAAGCCCACTTGAAATTAATCAAATTACCACAAAATTCAAAAAATTGGTCAAACCCAACCCCGGGCCCACATTTTGAGATTTAACAAAAATTCACAAAACTAGAATCCTCATACACTCACTAGTCTAATCATATGAAAATTATCCAATTCCGACACCATTTGGTCCTTCAAATCATCATGTTATATTTTTGATAGATTCCACAATTTTCTTCCCAAATTCCATGTCGAATCACGAATTAAATGATGAATTCAAAGGTACTCTAGCCAAATCTGAGTTAGAATCACATACCCCGATGAATTTCTTGAAAAACCTTCAAAAAATTACCAAAATTCGTGCTCTCTAGGAAAACATATCAAATAAAACCAAAGCCTCATATTTATATAGTAACCCCAAGATTTTCACCTCCGTGGGCCGCACAAAATCGTCTGCGGCCGCACAAAACCAGTGGGGTTCGTGCAAAAATGATTGCGGTCGCAAGGTGTTCTCTGGAATGACAAGCTTTAGTATTTTTTCTACAATGTCCAAATTCCAATTATATTATTGTTCTGAAACCTAGATTCAAAGAGCTACAACTTTCAATTTTCAATCATCTAAAAATTCCTTGCGTATCAAAAGATATGATCTTCTGACCCTCCAGGGCTCCAACGGCTATATATTCACCTAAAGACAGCCCAGAACCTATCCGGAACTCACCCGAGGCCCTCAGGATCTCAACCAAACATACCAACATAATCCATTACATCATTTAAACTTGTTCCGATCATCAAAACACCTCAAACAATATTAAATACTCAAAACTCATCGAATTCATGCGTAAGTTTCCAAAATCCAAAATACACAATCGATCAAAAGTCCGACCAAACGTTGTCGAAATAACCTAAAATTTTGCACGCACACACCAAATGACCTAACGATCGAAGCTACTAACACTCTCAGAATTCCATTCCAACCTCTATATAAAAATCTCACCTATCAATCGGAATTTGCCAAAATACTAATTTCGCCAATTCAAGCCAAATCCTTCCACGTACATCAAAAATTCATTCTGGTCGTGTCCTATGTTGTAAATCACCCAATGAAACTAATCAAATCATCAAAGTTCCGATCCTCGCTCATATACAAATAAGTCAACTCTTGGTAAAAACTTTCAAATTCCAAGGTTTCAACTAAGACTGTTTCTTTTAAATTCATTCCAAATTTAGTGAAAACCAAAACTAACGATCTACATCAGTCATAGTACATTACACGGGGCAAGTCATGCTCGAGAACTGGTGATCAAAGTGCAGCAGCTAGAAACAACCGGTCAGATCGTGATCCTCCCCCACTTAGAAACACGTTCGCCCTCGAATAACCCAGAGTTGTTCAACAAGCCAACCAATAGCCTAATAACTTTACCATGCATATACCTGGGGTGATCCCACATCACCTTACTCATATAGGTCTGATAACATATTATAACTTAAATTACACAATCCAATCTAGCCCATAGACCGTAGAATCACATTTCCACTTCTAAGCCCATCAATACGATCAAAACCTAACACCAATACTCTGAATAGGCCCGAACTTGTTGTAATAACCCATGCTTTCAACCTCAGGTGCAACTATGAAATATACCACATAACCCAAACACACGAAGCGATAACTTCCATTCACAGCAGTTGCACACAACAAACGAATACCAGTTGAAAAAATCTTGTCAACTAAAATTTCATTACGACACCCTTTTTTAAATAAAGCCAATGATAATTAAAACACGCAGTAAGCCATAACCATTTCTCAGATCAATCATTCCTGACGCCAATTCTCCTTGGCAATTACCACAGCGATGTTTCGAGCCGAACCTCAATATCATCCTTCCAACACGTTGAGATCAAATCCATTTGTATTCATTAATGATTCCAACATTCACTTTTTATCCAACACGCTACTCTTGTGACATGACACATCAAAATAGGCCTAAGCCATAACTGGCATAATACCTGCACTAATAAGTAACAGTCCAAACATAATCAAATCATGAAAATGACCCTAATGAAAGAGTTGTCCCTCAAGCTCACAAGATCCATCATAACACAAGGCTGAGAACCTGTCTCACGTCATTGAAATAGAACACACGAATCTAACCCTCGGTCGTATCTCCATATAGCTTCGTTGTAATGTACAATCCTATCCAAACACTCCTCCACATGGAACACCTGAAGTCACTATGCTCGAAATTGAAAACTATGCACAATTTGATGTCTGGAACCACGGAAAACCATTACACTCATGGTGAAGTATAATACATACAACGCAACCCGATAGGACATAACCAACAGACCATTAGACAAATAACACCCAATTACTCTTCCCGCTCGACTTATACTATGAACTCAATAGAACCACACAATATGTGCCCATAATTGATATATCATAACGTCTCGTATCACATAAAGGCCACTCTTAGATCTCCCAGATTTGTTGTAAGCTCAATAACGATCGAATCAACCTATCCCTCATCAGTATAAATTAGGTCCAACCAAGCCGACTAAAGTTAGAACACGCATCCACTTTAGCCTCCCAAAAAACTCATGGTTAAGGAAGCGTGAAGTTGTTCTTTCCACTATATTACTCCTGTCAGTGCCATGCGATACGGTACAAGGAACCAAATCATTACCGAAATTAATAACCTTCCCCTACGATATGTCCCACCATGATAAATACATCCGATAATTCTTTCACCACTGAAACTGAATCAATATAAAGAGCCTCAACACTGACACTCGTCGCAAAAGCCCAAATATAGAAGGATAATCCTTCCCAGCCGTATGTTAAGTCTTTAAATATAAGAATCCACGATAGGACATAATCCATCGAACATCGCTACTCAACCAGTGGTAATTTCCGACATAGCCAGTAGCCCCATCTTAACGCTGTAGTTCTGAATAATGCAACATGGAGACAAGAAGTCTCCAACTCCATATAGCACACAAATCACCATGCCTTACCCCAAATTCTACCGCCCAAATACATATCTTAAGTACCCAATCATTCCACGAAAGATACCTTTAAATTCCCTTGTGCCATCAAACGAACTCGAATATCAGCCACAAACACTTATGTACTCAACTAATCAAGAACTTCCATTGATCCCATCTAGAAAAAAATTATTACACATCCCATGCCTCTCATATTCGTAGAAAATGCATCATTCCAACCATGGTAGAAATCATCAAGAACTATCCCAATTTTGTTTGCCAAAATTAAACTACAAGGGCTGAATCCTTCTAACTATACCAAGCTAGGCAAGCCATCAAAACCCGAGAGCATTTCGGCAGAAGACCTATAAGAACCAATAACCTGAAACATATAAAAATAATTAATCATTTCTTCACCATACCGATTCGATCTACTTCCAATCTACTCAATCTATCTAAATTTTCTTCCGATTCATCATCAACTTCATATTTCCTTTTGTTGTAGTGCCACATTTCTTCAACCCAGACCTACGTCACGAGACCTTGCATAAAACTACACTGACCAAGACCCATAAGCCGCTGAATACTCTCTCAAATATTCCCCGAAATACCACATCACTGAATACTTTACTCTGAAGAGCTTCCTGGGAATCTACGTCTGTCACCTTTATCCTCCTTATACTAATACATAGAATCCCATAATTAAAATAGAATTACAACAAGTCTTGAACTCTTCTATTGAAATCTCGGTTTCTAATCACATATAAAATTTTAAGATACCCAATTATTGCATGTAGAATCTTATTCACATTAGAGCCATTCTCGAGAGTCCTTAACTCTATTTATTCTGCAATTAGCCCGATCGAGCGAATAGGACCACCTGTGCATTATTAGCACTCTCACACTGCAGAATGAATCCTCACACCAATACAACCAAGCATCTACCTGCTTTATGCTCCGAGCATCCCTTACCAAAAAGAACTTATGACATTCCGTGATTCTCACACCCTATGACGCATAATATAACCTTTGTTAAAATTATCCTTTACTCTAGCCATAGCTAATTCACTCGCACGCCCCAAACTGGAACAAACATAGGACCTAACAATACAATAAACTGCTCAATGCAGACTCCCCCACTTGGCTTGAAGCCATAGATCAAAATAAAGCCAATAGCTCATAACCTTTATACCTTATCGCTGCCATAATACAATAGTCTGACTAGACTCAAATCGTAACATGAACTTTACTTCCCTCCCAACTAAGAAACATGAAAAGATTCTTCATACACCATAACTCGGGGCTAAACATCCAATCGCAGTAGAAATCAAGCACTTAATAGTTCATTTATCGTCTTACAGTCCTTCCTTGTCACTTCCACATCATATAGATACATCTCACGGTACTAATATTCTCGTCACGTGGCTATCCAGTCGTCACTTTAACCAATAAGGACAATACCGAACATTTAAGTTCAAAACACTTACTCACATAGTCAACACCTGGGTGCACAAGCCATAGGAATAAATGGAGCCTCAAGTCTTTCAGACTGGCCTAACATCAAACTAACAGAGGCCACATCTCGTCCCACAAATCAGGGAATCACAAGACATTAAGGCACATCTGATATTGAGCACTCATGTGCGCATGCGAACACGTAGAAGGAATTTCAAGAGTTACCGTTCACGCTGAATCAAAGACTCACGATGAGAATTCAAGAATGTGGATTTATCCTAAAGGTTCTACAGCCCCTCAAGGATAAATACAAAAGCCTCTGTAGCGATCCGCGAGACTCTACTAAACATGCTCATGACTCGTTAGACCTAGTAACCTAGGCTTTGATACCATCTTGTCAAGACCCTAAACCCATACCCGGTCGTGATAGTGCCTCTCGTAGGGACAAGTCTAGCCAACTAAACCCAATTAATCCTTTTTGACAATTAAACAGTTCATAAGCAGTCTAAATACGATTTAATAATAATAATTAGATGGAGTACAACCCAACGCAGCCCAAACCGGGGTGTCACAAGTCACGAGCATCAATTATAGTGTGAATACAGTTCTAAAATGTCTAAAAATACAAGAAATAGGAGTTATAAACAAAATAGAGAGGAAACGGTGCTGCAAACGCTGGCAGTTACCTCGCTAAATTGCTGTAGCTCTGCCTCCGATTAGCCAAACCCCGCTACAGGGTGAATAAATACCTACATCTTCACACAAGGTGTAGGGAGTAAAGTGAGTAGTCCAACTCAGTGCGTAATAAAGGTAAATAATAACTGAGCAGTAATAAATCACATATGGCAAATCATCATGCTGTATAGAAGCAGTGAAAAACCTTTTGAGTAAAACAATGAAGCTGTGAAATCTTAGAAAATGCTTAGCTCAGCTTAAACCTCTTTTTAGAATGGTTGTTTTGAACAGCTATGAAAATAACTGAAAGACAACTAGTACAGATAAGCGCGAAACTCTACCCCTCGAGCGCAATACTCACTCAGCAGAAAATGCCAGGCAATCTGGTAGATATCATATGAAATAGCACAACTACAGATAATGGCAGACAATTAAACAAGTAAAAACATAAAAGAATATCGTCGACGGCGCTCACTGGGGGGTGTGCAGACTCTAGGAGGGGCCCCTTACGGCCCAAGTGCAATATCAAGCCATCTGATGGCATCAAACTCTAGGCCCTTGGCCTCATTTCAGTATCAGTATCTCACGGCATGTTGCCTGATCCAAAAGTATCCGCACAACACATGTCATCGACCTTACTTACTCAAAAATCACAATAGCCCCTCGGGCAACAGTAAAACATGATGCTCAGCCCAAAACATTGTTGGAAATCTCATTTCAACTGTTAAAGCAAAGTAAACATGGCTGAGTTTTGAAAACAATGGAAAATACATGACTGAGTTCAGGTATGAAATCAAAACAGTAAGGAAATATCAACGAATCATCCCCGTAGGGGTTCAAATAGGTGGCACAAAGTGCAAATACAGCAATCAGCCCAAGTCATTAAGATAACAAATAAGTTTCAGTCAAATATACAGTAAAATTCATCAATTGGGACGGATTAAGTCACAATCCCCAATGGTGCTCTACCCCACGCTCGCTATCCAGCGTGCAAGTCACCTCAATATAGCACTACGATGTGCAATTTGGGGGTTTCACACCATCAAAACATCATTTATAATCATTCCTCACCTCCATCTTGTCGAAACTCTAGCCTGCAATGCCTTTGCCTCTCGAATCGGTCTCTAGATGCTCCAAATCTAGTCGAAATATGTAACAAACCATCAAAATATGTTAAGGGGACAAAGCCTACGTGAAAATAATCAAATTACTAGAAAATTCCAAAAATTGGTCACCCTGGGCCCACATTTCGAGATTTAACAAAAATTCACAAAACTAGAATCCTTATACTCTCATGAGTCTAAACATACGAAAATTATCCAATTCTGATACAATTTAGTCCTTCAATAATCATTTTATATTTTTGAAAGATTACACAATTTTCTTCCTAAATTCCAACCCGAATCATGAATTAAATGATTAATTCAATGATAGATTCATGTACTCTAGCAAAACTGACTTAGAATAACTTACCCCGATGAATTTCCTGAAAAACCTTCAAAAAATCGCCAAAATCCAAGCTCTCTAGGGAACAATATCAAATAAAACCCAAAATATCATATTTATAGAGTAACCCCCAGATTTCCACCTATGTGGGCCGCACAAAATCTACCACGGCTGTGCAAAACTAGTGTGGTCCGCACAAAAATTACTGCGGCTGCACATGTGTTCTCTGCAATGACAGGCTTTAGTATTTTGGCCATACCTTTCGCTACAAATGTCCAATTTCTATTATAATATGATTCTGAAAACTTGATTCAAAGGGCTACAACTTTTATTTTTGAAAGATATGAGCTCCCAAAGTTGGATCATTGGGCTGGCTCATTCATCTTGGACAGCGAAAGCATGACCGCATTCGCGAAGCCTCCCACCGCGGTCAGCGGAAATATGACAACAAATCATAGTCGTGGGTTCAGGGATTCGACTCTCCAGGCCTCCAACAGCTATATTTTACCCTAATGACACCCCAGGACCTATTCGAAACTCACCCGAGGCACTCAGGACCTCAACCAAATATGCCAACATAATCCATAACATCATTCAAACTTGTTCCAATCATCAAAACAGCGCAAACAATGTCAAATTACATAAACCTCGTCGAATTCATGTGTAAATTGCAAAAACTTCTGAAATACACTTTCGATCAAAAGTTTGACCAAACGACGTCCGAATAACCTGGAATTTTGGACACACACTCCAAATGAAATAACGAAGCTATTGAAACTCTCATAATCCCATTCCGACCACTATATAAAAATCTCACCAATCAATCGGAATTCTCCAAAATACTGTCTTCTCCAATTCTAGCCAAATCCTTCCACATACTTCCAAAATGCATTCCGGTCGCGCTCCTAAGTCATAAAACACCCAAAAAAGATAACCAAAGCATAAAAAGTTTTGATCCGCACTCATATACAAACAAGTCAATTCTTGTTTAAACATTTCAAACTTAAAGATTTCAACTAAGCCTTTTTGTTTCAAATTCATTCCAAATTTCTTGAAAACCAAAACGAACGATCATACCAGTCATAGTACATTACACAGGGAAAGTCATACCAGAGAACCGGTGATCAAAGTGCAATAACTCTAAATGACAGATCGAGTCATTACAGCCCAAGTCCCATATTTTCCTACAGACCCTCCGGGATCGTCAAATCACGGGTACGGGTCCTTTTACCCAAAATGTTGACCGTAGTCAAATTTAATAATTTTAATATCATATTTAATTTTTTTCTCACAAAATTCATATTTAATCTTTCTGGCTAAGCAATCGTATTGTGCATGCAAATCGAGGAAACTCTAAATGAGGTTTTAAAGGCCTCGGAGACACAGAATGAATAAAAAGATAGGTGATGATCCTTTGGGTCGTCACATATAGGTACGCAATTTCTCTCCCATGTTCTGTTTCGAATTCTGACTTCTAGCCTTGTTCTTTTTCAGCCATGACCTCGCCTCCT
This sequence comes from Nicotiana benthamiana, assembly GCA_034376525.1. Classification (NCBI taxonomy): domain Eukaryota; kingdom Viridiplantae; phylum Streptophyta; class Magnoliopsida; order Solanales; family Solanaceae; genus Nicotiana; species Nicotiana benthamiana. The sequence continues at coordinate 98,277,019 of CM067330.1, forward strand.
CCTTCGGGCACTCATGTTTCTCACTAGGTCGAGCGTCTCCTTCCTCACGTAACAGGATCCGTGATTTTCCAAATCTTTTCAACCAATTCAGGCCTACTCTCCCTTCCACTAGTAATATATTTTTTTGATCATAGCCACTCTATTTCCTATTATGTATAGACTTCTAGGGTTGTAGTATGTACGTAAATCTTACTCCTACCTTGTGAATATAGAGGCGTTATTTTCAACAAATCATTAGCTTAAAAAGGTAGGTAGGAGAAAAAGAGGAAGAAGAATAAGATGAAGCAGATGGAAAAAAAGAAAAAGAAAAAGAAATAGGGCGGGGAGGGGGGGGGGAGAATACGTATTACCAAAATAGTAACATGCGAAGTATGACATCAGTAAGAAGAATTCTTATGATCAATTATATTATTGAAAATTCAGCTCTTTTGCCCTCTTGCACCAGCTAGTGTAGTTAGAGTTATCAAATCTTATGAGTCTTGTTAAAGTACACTAATAATGTAAAAATTATTTATGTTGTTAAATTATTATTGCTTAATCTCTTCAAATGAGTGTATACATTATACCACAGTGACTTGATAGTAACATAAGCACCACTAGTAGACAAAGATAATGACCTAACATACTAGTTCCACTCCCTGTACGAAGGAGACAATGCTCGACTCTGTTCTAAATTCAACCCTAATACTTGACCTCCACACCTTCTTATGAAGAGATAACCTCAAAAATTTGTCATATTCTTGTCACATAGGACTCCAGACGCTAACATCCATTGATGTTCTAAACGTCAATACCACACAAGAGGGCGGGGGGTGATATGTGTGTTACCTAATTTTCACACTAGAAAAACCTGCTTCTTCTAAATGTACTAACTATGACTATCTGTGGAATTAAGAGTGCATAAAACAAAGAACATGTAAGATTTTTACATGGAAAACACCTGGCTCAAAAGGTGAAAAAATCATGACCAACTACACAGTAGGATTTTCCCAAGCATCCACTAAAATCGCTAAGCCAAAATAGCATTTACAAAACAATTTGTAAACCTAAGGATTAACTCTAATCCCAATGTGGCACACAACATCAACTATTGTGACACCTTCAAGTTAAATCTTACTTGAATACTCAAAGTACCAACTACACTTATTTCTATGAAAGCTGGGAATGTACAATATTAAACAACCTACTACAATTGAACTAGACTAAGAATAAACACAACGAAACTGGTTCTTTTATCTCGTTCAAGTAGCTGCAGGAGTACACACATTAATATCACATAAATTTCTTGCAAAACAACCTTGCTCTTTCGCTCTCAATTTAGTTTATCTTCTCCCTATGTGCATACTTGTAAAAGAGACACGCATTATTAATTACAGAGTTAGTAATCAAAGTTTGATTAAACCTCAAATTGCTGATCCTTCATCAAATTCGAGTCCTAGAACTATTCAAACTCCAATCCTTATTCTTTATCCCGATATAGTTCTGTTCACATGAGGAGACATCAACTCTTTATCCTATGTAACTTTTTCGATCAACTTAGGAGATATTGTTGTTTATCCTTGAGACTTATCTTCTTCACACGCATCTCACATGTATAAGTATACTAACACAGTGTCTCACATGATGTACCCGACTCATGATTTAGTTTATTTTGTTAATCTTTAAAACTTTATTTGAACTTGGGCCAACAAATTCCCCCATTTTGATGATGACAGACTCTGCACTTTTATTGATCAGAGACCCTGTGGAACTCAGCTTAATTGTCACACTTTAATTTACCTTATCATTAAGGACAAGGGTTAATCAGGTTATAAATATCACTATATTTCAGAATATAAAGTGAAGCACAATATCTCTTCCCCCTTTTGGCATCATTAAAAAGTTGCATATTATATGAATCTCATATGTTAATTAGTACTCATAGCGGCTAGGGAAACTGCAAGTGAAAACATGATTAATTTAATCAATAATCAACTTCACAAAGAATTTAACAATTAACAGCAGAAGTTCCATATAACAACAGAAAACAAAGCGCATTGCCACTGATTAGGAGGTGTTTCTACAATTGAGGGGGTTTCTAAACTAGTTTTAGGGCTGTGATAAACTAGAGGGTTGGGATTGAAGAATATTGAACATTGTTTGGACAATCCCTTGACTCTTTTCTTTTTCCGTTGCTAGCTCAACTTTGAGGCCATTTCTTTCACTTTCTAGTTCAGCAATGCGAGCCTGGAGCTTAGCAATTTCTTCATCTTTTGTTCCACACTCTAGAACCAATGCCCTAACTTTGTTGTTCACGGGAGTCTTTAAGGATGAACCAGGTTCAACTGGGGATACACTTAGCAAATAGTCACAAGCCTGCACAGTTTTTATAACAAAGTACTCTTTGCTGGAGGACATCTGTCACTTTTTCAATGGCACATCTAACTTGGCCAAGACAGTTATTAGTATAAACCCATAAGGTGTGGCATGGGCTTTGGAGCCATTGATGACTATATCGAGTAGCTTGTCAATGAATGTAGGCCAGTTATTCATCTTTCCTCTCACAAGACACATCAGAAGGACCAGGTCCATATAATTTGCAGTGTGCCTTCTCTCTTGTCTCGGCAGCAAACATTTGCTCCCAAATTCAAAGACCACCTTGTTCTTAGGCTTCATCTCAGTCTTTTGCACAAACCTAGCCTGAGGCACTTCCTCAGCAGATTTGGCATCATATAAATTTCTGGTGATTTGGAGAGCAAAAGGGAGAGAATCTAGACAAGGCCATCTTTGCCTAGTATAATCATCATATCTCTCGCAAGGTATGTCTAGAATTCTGCCCAACTTAGGTGCATCAAACTGCACCTTTACTCTTCTTACCAAGCTGGTAACAACGCCATTAACTGCTGTGGCATTTGCTCGATCGCCTCTTTTCTTGCCAGCCTGCCATCCAATTGAAGAACCAAGTATTTCCACCCCTGTGCATCCAGGACATCAACCAATCGTTTCATGTCTTGCTCCTCAAGGTCTTTCAGAATTATTCCTTTCAATATCTTTCTCCTACCAAAGAGGACAAATCTCTCCTGTTCCTTTTCAGATTCCTCTTCTTCTTCCTCTCAACTCCATGCTTCTTCTTCTTTAGGAACTTTCACTTTAGCTTTTCCATTTTCCTTCTTCTTTTTCTTTCTTGCCTCTAAGGCATTCTGTAACCAGCATCACTTTGCTTTACCCTGCTTCTAGTAGCTTTCACCTTTGATGCTGAAGGGACAGTAGACTTAGAAGATGATACCTCCCTCTTCTTATTTGGCTTAGAGGAGGTTGGAGCCTTTTAAGAAAAAAGCTTTGCGCTTCTTGGGATCATAGCTTGCTTCAACTTTCTTCAGAATGTCGGCCAAGGTTTCATCCATAGATGAACCAGGTTCATCTTGTTGTTCACTCCGGTGTAAAAGGTCTTCAACAGCCTCCCTAATTTCACTTCCCCCTGGCTTGTTGTCACTCTTCTCTATTCGACTCTCCCTCATTTACATCTCTCATAGAACCCACCAATACAAACCTATTGCTCACTTTCTTGACTACATCAGAAAAAACATAGTATGTATTTACCTCCCTGGGGTTTTCTTTATTCTTGTCTGCGTCATAAGACCCACGTTCTTCTCCATCGCTTACAGAAATAAAAGCTTCAGACTCATAACTCGAGTTAGATAATTCCTTGATTTAGGGTTTAGGGTTATCAATAGGGGGTATATATGAGGATGTGTTGGGAGATATAGGTTTGAGAGTTTCTTGATTTTCTTGAGGATTAGTCATGGTGAAGGATTTCTGGAAGGCTTTGGGGATTTTAGAGATTTTTGGACAGAGAGAGAGTATGATCAGATGTTTAGCACTTAATGACGGTGATGGACTAAAATAGGAGTATGTGGAGTATATTAAAAGTGGAGTATGATTAGAAGCAGTAAGGATAGCCTTTTTGTAGTGGTCAATGGGGAGTCTAATCCCATGAGGACACCAATCTTTAAGTTATGAATGGATGACACTAGTTTTTAGGAAAAAGCCTTGTTTTCTTTAGAATTCTAGGAGAACGAAACTGGTTCAATGCTCAGAGTTATATTTTTATAGTTTGTTTAGAATAGGACTTCTGCTCATAATTGGAATATTTGTTTTTCTGATTATGCAAAGTATAGAAACATACCTAACCTTTTCTCATGAGCATATACTGATGAACCGGGTTCTTCAAATATAACTTCTCTTGATTATGCTTCATATATCATAATTGAAAAAAAAAACTTTTTATGGGATCGATGAATTAATATAAACACAGGTGACAAGAGTATATTGATTAGAGTTTGAGACTGAGTAGGAATTTGTCTTCATATTTACATAAAGTCAGAACTTCTATCCAAAAAAGTTTTTTTTTTCATTGCATTCTGAACTGGTTCCTTTTTAGGTGATCTTAATCATCCCTAATTCCAATCTGTTCCTTTCAAGGTTTTCCCTATTCAGTGTGTTGGTGAAGATGTCAGCAGTTTGTTTATCAGTGGCACATAATTCTATTGAGATTACTCCTTTCTCATAATTATATCTCAAAAAGTGGTGTCTAACATCTATAGCACTAGTGTTATCACAGAATATTGAAATACATCCCACTTCAATTCCAAAGTCTACAAACTTTTGTTTGATCCATAGAAATTGAGCACAACAAGAAGCAGTAGCAACATATTCTGCTTCAGAATTAGATAAGGCTACTGAATTTTGATTTTTGGTAGCCGATAACACAAGACATGAACCAAGGAAATGTACCATACCTAAAGTGCTCTTCCTTTCCACTAAGAAACCTACATAATCAGCATTAGCATATCCTACTAGATTAAAATTACTACCTTTGGGATACCAAATACACAGATCAGTGGTGCCTTTCATATATCTCAACATCATCTTGGCACCAGTCAAGTGTGACTCTTTTGGATTTGTCTGGAAACAAGCACAAAGCACTTCGCTGAAAACAATGTCAGGTGTGCTGGCAGTGAGATACAAGAGTGAACCAATCATACCCATATACAAATTTTGATAAACTGATGAACAAGGTTCATCAACATCTAATTTAGTGGCAGTTGCAATAGGTGTATCTATTTCTTTGGAGTCCTTCATTTTAAATTTTTTGATTAGTTCTTTCGTATAATTCTGCTGATAGATCATGGTCCCATTTGGGCTTTGTTTGATGTGCAAGCCTAAGAAGAAGTTTAGTTCACCCAATAACTTATTTCAAACTCACTTCCCATTGGTTTTGCAAAGTCCTTATTCAACCTACACATATTGGCCCCAAATATTATGTCATCCACATATATTTGCATTACAAGGAGGTCTTTACCTTTTTCGCTTAGGAATAAAGTGCTATCAATTTTACCTCTTTTGTACCCATGCTCCAGTTAAAAAATTGACAATCATTCATACCAAGCTGTTGGGGCCTCCTTGAGCCCATCTAGAGCTTTGTCCAGCTTGTACACATGCTCAGGACATTCCTTGCTTTCAAAACCCAGAGAGTGTTTCACAAACACTTCTTCCTTGAGGTAGCCATTCAGAAAAGCACTTTTGACATCCATGAGATGGAGATTGAATTCCATATGTGCTTCAAAGGCTATGAGGAGTCTGATTGCCTCTAGTCTTACAACTGGAGCAAATATCTCATCATAGTCAATACCTTCTTCTTGGCTGTAGCTCTGAACCACCAGCCTTGCCTTGTTTTTTTGTAACTGTGCCATCTTCATCATGTTTGTTCATGAAGACCCATTATGTACCAATGATTGATATGTCCTTGGGTCTTGGAACTAGATGCCAGACTTGACTTCTTACAAATTGGTTGAGTTCCTCCTGTATCGCATTGACCTAATCTGCATCCTGGAAAGCCTCAACAACATTTTTAAGTTGAATAAGAGATGGAAAAGCATCAAATGCACACATATTCTTTAATTTTGATTTGGTTTTGACTCCAGATGTTGGATAAGTGAGAATGTTCTCAATGGGATGAGAATTTGATACTTGTGAGGTTTCACAACCAACTTGCTTCTGCTGGATGTCTTAGCCATTTTCTGAGAAACAGGTTAATGAATAAGTTCCTTCAAGGAGTTTATTTAAATTCTCTTTGATTTCTCCCCCCTGTTAGGTTGCCTTGTAAGGAAGAACCTGTTCCATCACATGTTCGTTAGGATCCACTTTGACTTGAGCTAATGCTTCAGCCAAGTCTTTGACCAGTCCAATGACTTTATTTAAATATTCCTATCTCTCAGAAAGAATATTAGTTTCATCAAATACAACATGCACAATTTCTTCTACATACAAATTTTATTTGTTGAACAATTTTTATTCTTTGCTATGTGTATAATATCCCAAGAATACTCCCTCATCACTTCTGGGATCAAACTTTCCTAGGGATTGTATTCCATTATTGTGCACATAGCACTTGAAACCAAATCCCCTAAGGTGGGATACGTTTGGTTTGTCCCTTTAAGTAACTCATAGGGTGTTTTCTCGAGAAGAGGTCTAGCCATGCATCTATTGATTATGTAACATGCAGTGTTTAGAGCCTCTACCCAGAAGCTGTGAGATAATTTACTAGAGAGAAGCATGGTCCTTGCCATATCCTCAAGGGTCCTGTTCTTTCTTTCAACTACTCCATTTTGATGTGGAGTCCTACGGGCAGAGAAGGTTTTATCTATACCATTTTCATCACAATATTCAGCAAATTTTGTATTATCGAATTCAGTTCCATGATCATACCTAATGGATGCAAGTTGATTTCCTAATTGTTTCTGAGTTTTTCTAACAAAAGCAGTAAACGTTTAAAATGCCTCATTAAGATGTCAGAAGTAGTACCCAGGTAAATATGAAAAATAATCATCAAGCGCCATCACATATTTCTTTCCACCTCTGCTCATGGTTCTCATTGGACCACAAAAATCCATATGAACCAGTTCCAACGTCTTGGACGTACTTACCATTTTCTTGGATTTGAAAGATGACCTTACCCGCTTCCCTCTTGCACATGCCTCACAAATTGTGTCTTCCTTGAACTTGATATTAGGTAACCCTATCACCAAGTCCTTGGAGACTAATTTGTTTAGTTGATTTGACTGACATGGCCAAGTCTTTTGTGCCACAGGAGGGGATCATTGACTAACACACTTAAACAAGTGAGTTTAGTTTTTGAAAGATTTGACAAATCTACAATATAAATATTTTTAACTCTTTTTCCCTGCAAAAAAATCTTATCAGTGGTAAGGTTAATCACAAAGCATTTGGTTGAGCTAAAAGCCACAAGGTTACCTCTTGTACACAACTTTGACACACTTATTATGCTATATTTCAAACCATATGTCAGGTAGACATTCTCTATGGAATGAGAATCAGTCTTGCCTACCTTTCCAACCCCAATGATCTCACCTCTCTTTCCATTACCAAAGGAGACATTACCTCCTTTTTCAGTCCTCAAGTGAAAGGAATTGGTTTTTTTCCCCAGTCATATGTTTTGAGCAGCCACTCTCTATATATAATAATTGGCTCCTCCCTTTCACTTCGACCTGCAAATGGAAATTAAGGGTTAGTCTTAGGAACACAAACTAGTTTGGGTCCCTTTCTATAAGCATAAGGATGAATCAAATTCCTTCTTGCCCATCCAGGCAACTTATTCTTTTTTTAACAAAACCTTTGCTGCTTTGACTGGCCATTTCTTTTGCATTACATTCATATTTGTAGTGGCTAGTCTTACCACACCGTGTGCAGATTTTATTTTGAGGAAGAGGGAGGTACTTGATTTCTGGATCCCATTTAGGAGCTTGAGTCCCATAGCCAAGTCCTCTTTTGTTACTGTTGTGATGCTCTGGAAAATAAGAGAGAGCATCATAGGATTTGTTCCACTTGCAAGTTCTGTCTTGTTCATCATTCACTTTTCCTAGATCTTCTTTTAAGACTTTGATGAATTCATCTTTTTTATTTAATTCATCATTCGTTTTTCCCAAATTTTCTTCTAGAGTGAGATATGTGTGATCAACTATCTTCTTTCCTGTTCCTAATTTCAGTAATAAATTTTCAGACCTAAGTTCTAGGACAAGGTTGCCAAGTTCAAGAACCTAGTTCTTCAACTCAACATTTCTTTTATCACTCGCATTTGCCCAAGACACTAGACTTTTACATTTTTCTTTTAGCACATTACATGGACAAAACTTCCTTCTAATTATTAATTATCTCAGACTCATCAATGAAGTCATTAGTAGCTCAGCCACCCTTTCCTTAGACAAGAATTTAATCTTGTTTTTGAGATGAAGAATACTTACCTCTTGTTCATCATATGATTCTCTAATGGTCATTACTGCGTGCTCCTCCTCAGCTTCATCTTTTGAGTCTTGATCTGAGGTTTCTCCCCAAGCAACAACCATATCCTTGGTTAAACCTTTGCTTCTCTTTGGTTGAACATGTTCTTTCTTCATGTTTCTTCAGCTATTTATTTCTTCCACTCAATTCCCTATTGAGGGAAGTTCTTCGGAGCTCTTGTTTTGTTGAAGTTTGTACGTCTTGAAGAACCATTTCCTCTCATCAGGTACTTCTTCAAATCCGTAATGATCATAGACACTTCATTACCTTCCAAATGTGCACCTTCAAAAAATGTGAGAGCTAAAATCCTCTCCTTTTTGGGGTATCCATCTTCATGGTTTGTCTCCTCATTTCATAGGCAATAAAATTTCCAATTAGTTCATCTAGTCTAAGGTTAAAGATTTTCTTAGATTCCTGAATGGCAGTAATTTTGCTTTCCCATGTGACTGGCATAAATCTTGTTAGAATCTTCACAATCTTGTCTTCTTCAAGGATAATTCTTCCAAGGGAATTAAGTTAATTTGTCAATGTGGTTAATCTAGTGTACATCTCTTTGATATTTTTTCCTTTCTTCATAATAAAATTCTCATATTGAGAATACAAAAGTGTTCCTCTTTATCTTTTCACTTGAGGTATTCCTTCATGAGCCACTTGCAGAATATCCCATATTTCCTTAGCAGTTGTACATATTTGGATCCTGCTATACTCGTCTTGTCCTAGATCACATACAAGCCACTTCTTGGCATTCACATTATTCTCCAACATCTTCAGGCCCTCAATGTAAGATCAGCCCTTGTTTTTTGGTGCATCAGTTCCTTCAGTATTCTTCTTAGTGGTTGCTGGGGGACCATCAGTAAATATGTCCCAAAGTTCATAATCTTCACCTATTATATGATCTCTCAATCTTTTCTTCCACAAAGAATAGTACTGGCCATTGAAAAGTTGAGGCCCGGCAAAGGATTGCCCTTCCCAGTTCCCAGGTGGTGCACTCATTGTTGATCTTCCTCTAATGTGTTAGACTCTTCAAGAATAACCTCCTCTAATACCAATTGATGTTCTAAAAGTCCATACCACACAAGGGGGAGGGGGGTGATTTGTGTGGTACCTAATTTTCACATTAGAAGAACCTGGTTCATCTAGATGTACTAACTATGACTGTTTATGGAAGTAAGAGTCACTAATATAAAGAACATAGAGATTTTTACGTGGAAAACACCTGACTCAAAAGGTGAAATATCCGTGACCTACTACTTAGTAGGATTTCTCCAAACATCCACAAAAATCACTTAGGCAAAACAGCATTAACAATGCTCTTTGTAAACCTAATGATTAACTCAAATCGCAGTGTGGCACACAACCTCAACTCTTGCGATACCTTTAACTTAACTCTAACCTGACTCAAAGTACCTACTATAATTGCTTTTATGAAAGATGGAAAGGTAACATTTTAAACCACCTACTACAATTTAAGTAGACTAAGAATAAACACAATGAAACTTGTTATTCTATCATGTGATCTTTCATTCTGTTCTTCCATCAAGAATAGTGCTGACCATTTAAAAGTGTAGGCCTAGCAGTGGATTACCCTTCCTAGTTCCCAAGTGGTGCACTCATTGTTGATCTTCCCCTAAGGTGTTAGCCTCTTCAAGGATAACCTGCTCTAATACCAATTGATGTTCTTAACGTCAATACCATACAAGAGGGAGGTGATTTGTGTGGTACCTAATTTTTGCACTAGAAGAACCTGGTTCTTCTAGATGTACTAACTATAACTGTTTACGGAATTAAGAGTGCATAAAATAAAGAACACAGAGAGTTTTACGTAGAAAACTCCTCACTAAAAAGGTGAAAAATCCATGACCTACTACTGAGTGGATTTTCCCAAACATCCACTAAAATCACTTAGCCAAAACTGCATTAACAAACTCTTTGTAAACCTAAGGAATAACTCTAATCCCAGTGTGGCACACAACCTCAACTGTTGCGACACCTTCAAGTTAACTCTAACTTGAATACTCAAAGTACCTACTATAGTTGTTTCTATGAAAACTGGAAAGGTACAATTTTAAACCACCTACTACAATTGAAGTATACTAAGAATAAACACAATGGAACTAGTTCTTCTATCTCATTCAAGTAGATGTAGCAGTGCACACTTTAATCTCACATAAATTTGTTGGAAAATAGCCTTGCTCTTTTGCTTTCAATTTAGTTTAGCCTTTGCGTATGTGCATACCTGTAAAAGAGAACAAGTCTTATTATTTGTAGAGTTTGTAATTAGAGTTTGATTAAAACTCGAATTGCAGATACTTCATAAAATTCATGTCCTAGAACAATTCAAACTACAATCCTGATTCTTTATCCGGATGTAGTTCTCTTCACATAAGAAAACTTCAACTCCTTATCTGATGCAACCTTTTCGATCAACTCAAGATATATTGTTATTGATCGTTGAGACTTATCTTCTTCACACGCATCTCACAGGTATATGTATATTAACACTCTGTCTCACATGATGGACCTGGTTCATGAATAAGTTCATTTTGTCAATCTTCAAAACAACATCTGAACTTGGGCCAATATCAATTCTTTCCACCCCTTCCCTATACTATGCGTGACATCCTCGTCTATCTCCCCACCCCTAGATAATCGACTCAAGCTACTTGAAACTTCCTCTCTTGAAAATGACTTGTGAGTCAAGCCTCACGTTCAAGTCTGCTTACTCGGTCACGTTGTTGACCTTGCACTCCAGATATTCTGTTTTAGTTCTAGTGATTTTGAAACTTTTAGATTCAAAGGGTCTGTCTCCAAACCTTCAGCCTCTCGTTAACGCCGCCTTGCATTTCATCAATCAAAATTATATCATCATAAAACAACATATACCATGACACCTTCCATTGAATATAGAGTGTAAGTGCATCCATCGCCAAATGACAATAACAAATGAGTGCGGATCCTTGGTGCAACCCAATAACAATCGGAATACATCACTACTCTATTTCTTATATTAGTCTTCGCATTGGTAATTATAAAGAACGAATCTTCATTGAACAAATAGGATAATGCTCAACAAAAGAAAATACATAAATTTTGCAGTAGTCATATTTTTTTTTTTTATGAAAGTACATTCAAACACTTCCCTTCAATGTACGCTAAGGAAGATTGCTAAGTCCTTTAGTTGTGTGTTAATATAACTAAGTAGAAGACTAATAATCGACATAGTATATTTTATTTGTGTGTTTTTTAGTACATTCAAACACTTCCCTTTCAATGCGTTCTATTTCTTTGTCTTGTAGGGCTAAGTAGTACGGATTAAAGACACTTGCCATGAGAGTGTTAACAGCTCTTATTCTAACACTAAGGCGGCGTTTGGTAGGATGAATTAAGGAAAATAATACTCATTTATTTCAATTTATGTGAAATTATTAGACCAGTCATAAAGTTTAAGAAATAAAGAATTTTAAAAGTTTTTGTCCTAAATAATTCATAATGTTTGTGTGGCTATAATTCGTTTGAAACTCGTGTTAAATAAAGCAGAGTACTCGTGTGACTATAAAAGCTTGTCATTAGAGATATAATTGAAGGTTAAAATTAAATTCTTTCCTTATTTAGAAAGAGATCATTTTCTTTGAAACACACTAAAAATGAAGTAGGTCCACATAAACTGGAACAACGAGAGTATATGTATTAGCTTTGATTTAATTAATCCCTTGTTCTGTAGAGTTTCCAACTTATGTATATCTAATATTTGTATTAGTTATATATTCTATTCAGTAATATTCTTATGCATAGCAAGCCATGGCATTGGTAATATTATGTTTTTTAATACATGAATAAGCATGTATAAAAACATAATTTATTTCAAAACCTTTTAATATATTAAATTAAACATTCGATAAGAATTAATTCCAACATAGCAAATTCTAACATTATTTATTAACCTATCCGGTACTACTCTTATAATCCAAAAAAAAGAAGCCCTAACATGTTTAACACATGTTCCCTCGACCCCTAACATGTTTAACACATGTTCCCACAAAATGAAACCATCAAATTTGAAACAAACATGTACTCGATTTGTTTTTACTTGTTGAGAGTAGACCACTCGTATATATCACTTTAGTTTTCATCTAATATATTGTTCTTTTGATATAAACATCGTACCTTATTCACCAAACCTCATTTAACCTGGCGTATGTCGGAGATTTGTAATGAATTATTATTATATAAGAATATTGTTATAGAAAAGTCTGGTTATACACCCTATTGCATATTATTCTTATGCATAGCAATAAGGAGATAAAGGGGACACCCTTTAGTTAATCACAAGTCCCTATGAGTACAATATCTGGACATACAATCCTATATTACTTGTCGACCACGCATATTTGCGTATGAGTTTGGGAGCAACAATACTCCATACTAAACAAACCCTGACCTGTGTAAGACATGTTCCCACGACCCCTAACATGTTTAACAAATGTTCCCTCAAAATTGAACCATCAAATTTGAAACAAACATGTATCACTCATATATCTCACTTTTATTTTCATCTTATGTATTGGCTCATTCACAGAAACATTGTACATTATTCATCACGTGTTGAAGATATCTTGTGACTAAATGTGTACTTCGAAAATTCAATAACCATGCATGAATTAAGGAGCAACGCATAAAACTATAGTTTTATAAGACATCTTAAGACTTGGCGTATGGTGGAGATTTATCTCGTGACTTTATGTGTATGCACGGGCAGAGCTAGAATATCGCCTACGGATTTGTGCGAACACAGTAGCTTCTGTTCAAGCCATGTATATGTAATATTTATAAATTATTAATTTAGTTTTTAGTAACTTAAAAGGATGAATCCCAAACCTATAAGCTTATAATCCTTGCTCTGTCTATGTGTGTACGTAATCGGGAAATACTCAATAACCATGCTTGAATTAATTAAGCCGTTATGATAATTTTGTATTGAAGTTTAAAAAACATCAATAATTTAAAGTTGGACTAATGTGAAGATGTTAAACTAGAACAAATTAATTGCACGACCCTCGCTTTATTTAATCTTTAATTGATCCTTAGATTCCGAGGCGTGCCATTTAGTAAATTTCATGGCCCTCGCAAAGTTGCAAACGTATAATTTCTTTTGGCGCGTCTTAAATAATCTTATCTCCTTAAGTACGAGTGCACATTTATGTGACCCAAATCCAAACCCCGACGAAGTTTAAATGTGTCAAAAACCACGGGTGCATTTATGTTACGTGGTTTGAGACATTTTTTAACGACGTTGTACTTCTCTTAATAATAGTAATAATAATAATAATAATAGACACATAGTTTCATAATTTTTTAAAATCAGATAATTTAAGCTAAATATAACAGTTGAGTGACCGTGCTAGAACCACAGAACTAGAGAATGCCTAACACCTTCTCTCGGGTGAACAGAATTTCTTACCCGGATTTCTTATTTGCGGACTATTAAACAGAGTCATTCTTTCCTCGATCCGGGATTCTAAAAGGTGACTTGGGACACCATAAATTTCCCAAGTGGCGACTCTTAAATTCTCTTAAATAATTGAATCCCGTTTTGATTGTCCTTTAATTAGAAAAAATCCCTTATCTACGCCCTTCGCCGGGTTGTAGTAGCCAAAAGGAGGTGTGACACCTACGTGAACCTAGTTCTTTGATACCATGTTGTCAAGATCCAATTCACTTATAGGTCGTGATGGTGCTCAATGTTACCGTTAAGAAAGCCATGGTACTAGGCACATATTTATTCTTTCTAACATTTCTGAAATGGTTAATTTTTAATTATTAAACAACTTAGAGGTGAAAAGATATAATAGAATAAAGTGTAAACAATTATAAGAACAAGTGTAGTGAAAAAAATACTCAAAATTTGCAAGTGTCTACTAGTAAAATTTCCAAGACCTGGTAAGACAAGTGTATGAGCATCTAGTAGAATATACCAAACACTAACTACTGTCGAAATAAAGTAGACAGAAAGTAAATACAAAAGAGAGACGTCGGGTGCTGCAGAACAGAATCAGAATGCAGTTCACCACTAAATCTTGCAGTATCACGAGTATGCGTCGGGATGACTACTTACATATGCTTATGCACGGTTTGTGTAGAACTGTAGCGTGAGTACATAAACTATATGTACCCAGTAAGTATCTAGTCTAACCTCGAAGAGTAACGAAGGGTCGACATTGACACTTACTATGGGCCAGCAAATAAAATACAAAAATTCCAAATAAACACAAATTATGTAAATAATAATGGTAACTGAATAACAAGCAGTGAATAAATAATATCCGGGATGTAAACTACGAATATTATCACGCACGATTATGTCGGGGTCGTACGACTCGATTCCAATAATATACTGTATGCTTTGTCGATGGTCGAATATCCCAAACCATAGATGCATCTATTAACCTACCGAGATGAACGACCCACTTCCGTGAGAGTAGAGGAATTTACCTCGCTCACGAAAATACTTGCCACACGAGTGGACATATATTTCTTAAAGTTATTAAATAAGTCCTCAATTATTTTAACAAATAAGAAGTCTTAATTGGAGACTTTAAATCTAGTTATCCTTAATCTCAACTCTATTTAAGACAACTAATATGCATAATAAACATAACAACGCAAACAAGCATGATGTAAACCTAAAACTACCCAGACTTCACATGAAATATAGTTACATACGTACTCTCATCACCTAGTGCATACATACCTACCTACATAAGTAATTCACAATAAACTACACCTACGGGGATGAGTTCCCTCTTATAAGGTTAGGAAAGAGACTTACCTCGTCCTCAAACTCACTTTTGGTGCTCAAATACACTTTAAATCCTCAACTCGGTGCCAAAAACCCCGAAGCTAGCCTAATATTATATAAATAAGTCAATATATATATTCAACGTCGCAGCCCAAATTCCGACTAACCGTGATGGAACCTAACTTCACCCGCTAGGTAAGTCCAATAACAACAATCTGATTCAATTAATACTTAAGTGACTCTAATACACTCCCCAACGATTGGTACTACAATTCATGAGCTTTTAAGAATAAAATTTACAAGCTGATATGAAGTAAATGCCCTTCTATTTGAAAAGTACATAAACAAAGTTTTATAAATCTAAGGTTACCATGAATAAGAGGCAGCTACAGCAAGAACGCGGGTACATCTTCAATACTAGCTCCCTCGATACACAGCAACATCGATATCCGAAATCTGTACAATGTGTATGAAGTGTAGTATGAGTACAACCAACCCCATGTACTCAATAAGTAACAAACATAACCTTAGATTGAAAGTAGTGACTGTATGCTATCCCCTTTTTAGGACCACCGACAGTATCCAACCATATCATCATCTCTTCTTCGTCTGAAATAGGCGGTCGCTCGCCTTGCTCATTGGCAAGCTCTGAGTGTACTCCTCCAAATTGATCTTGTAGCGACCCTTTATTTAGAGATACATTTAGTAATTATATAATATTATAAACATTAGTAGTAGTTATAATACTTACATATGTAGTCTCTGCCCGGTCCTCCACCCATCAACTTGGATCTGTCGGTGCTTTCTTCTTTCGGATGTGAGTCTCTATAAAGAACTCTTCATGACTCATCTTCCTCCCCATTTTTTTTCCTACAAATATAATACACGTGTAAACGAAAATTGTAGCTAAAAGTCAGTTTCTCTAAGTTGCTTTTTACTATAGCTTTTTCAGTTTGTGACTTTTTTTGAACTTCAGTATCTGCAACTACTTGCCTAAGGCTGCGCAGCATCATTATCTGCATATAATATGGGTATCAGTATATACGTTGAAGGGTCTAAACAAGACAGAAAAGGTAAGAAGAAGAAGCATGTATCTTTGAATATGAAGATATACAAACATGGATAAAAAAGGGCAGTTAGTGCAATCAGCCTATAACTTTACCAGATGATGTTCGTAATACCTATAATGATAAAGATAGAGCTAATGGGATTTGGATGAGAGTGAAGTCTCTATATACCTAATACCTTGACAAACTAGTTGTTCTTGAAGAAGCAGTTGTATTCCGTCCAAATGAGTGAAGCCACAAATATTTTGTCACATTCAAATAAAATTAATGTAGTTTTATACAATTTGCCAACCTTGGAGTACAACTCGGGAAAGAAGATAAAGTTATTTTTCTTGAACTAGTTGTCATCTTTCCTAGGACAGTCTGGTCTCAACCATCGAACATAGTAAGAATACCATTGAGTTAAAGGAATTAATGTCAACCAGAAGATGGGAGGAGCCTTAAAACCTAGGACATGCTTTTATCACACAACATAGGAGCAGGGGGAAAGGACATTTTTCTACAACTACTCAATTCAGTATTCAAAATCTCAACAAACAAATCTACTTTCCTATTATCGTAGTAAGAAAACTTATTTTCAAAGAAAAAAACCTTAAGCTAAGTAAACTAGTATATATCGATGGCAGCCTAACCAAATTGGAAGGAAGAACAACCAATAAGTAAAGCAACCTGATTAAGAGATTTATAACTAATACAAACCCAGTGCAATGGATCAAGTATATTTTGGTGTAGCAAGATATGGCTTATCAAGAAAGCAAAAGACGCCAGTTTAACCAAAACAAAGTGAATCGTTGCCAGGCTTTTGTCTATGTGTTTACAAGGCTTAATCAACTACTTGTTTTCTAGTGCCCTCTTGCTGCTAAATAATGGATGCATACTGCTACAAGGCCACCAGAAAACATTGCAATCTCCATAAAAATTGCTTCCAACTGTATTTGGAATCAAATTACCAAGTCAATGCATATATCAATCCCCTTCCCTATTAGAAGACGTTCATACTTGTATTAAGTTGCAGATTTGTAGGAAACAAGGATTAATAATATGAAGACATAATGTTGTCACTATATTATATGAAAATGAAGGGATAGTGAAAGTCTGGAGGTCTAGTATCAGGGTTGTTGGATAGGGGCCTATAGAGTTTTTCGTACTCGTCACCTGGGGTTGGGTGAGGCTTGGCAGGGCTATCTATTGATGATTTGTGTATTGGATTGTGTCTCCCTTACGGTAGTTATTTATGGTAGTTACTGTATGATATTATTGCATGCTATTTTATTTATGGTTCTTATGTTTAGATAATTATTTACGCTAGTTCTGCTGGAGTTACTAATGCTCTTTTGTTTTTGTTTTTGTTTTTGTTGTTCCTCTCCGTCACTGAGCCGAGGGTCGAATAGAAACAGCCTCTATGCCCTTTCGGGTAGGGGTAAGGACCGCCTATATATTACCCTCCCCAGACCCCACTTTGTGGGACTATACCGGGTAGTTGAAAAAAGAAGGGATAGTGAAAGAATAAAAGAGAAGTAGAGCAGAAGAACATGTCTAACCACACCGGGAGTCTATTTTATGGTGATAATGACTTTCAAACTAATGAATGAACTTGAAAAATACTTGAATAGAGAAATTTTACTAGCTCATTAGCATATGGGAATATTCATGTATGTACAACAAATGGAAGCAACAACTATATGCAGATGCAAAGGCAAGGAACTCATAATCTTCTGCAGTTTTAAGATGCACAATCTCAGGGACAGATGTCTCATGAACTAATTATATTTAATATTGGGAGTTATTTAAATATAGTTGATAAAAATAGACCGAAATATTTTAAGGAATTACCAGATGTCTCCTCATATCCCCCATGCTCCTTGAACCAAGACAGTGCAAGGAGTCGACCTTCTCAGATGATTGGGGCTTCTTTCCATGTTCACTCTGCTTCTTCAATTTGTTGGTGGTCTAATACTTCTCTTGCTCCATCAATACATCTGGTAGAACCCATATGGCTTCTTTTTAAGCTTTCGACCGGAGCTAAAGGAATCAGAGAGTCTCTTACGCAATTGGTTGAACATCAGTCGCACAAGACTTTCTAGAAAGTCACTCCAAGTCAGATAGGGTGTCAAATACAACGTGCCTAGTATCTCAGTGATTATCTTTGTAACAATCCTATTTGGAATTACATTAAATAAATAAGAGTAGCTTTTATAATTAGGAAAAAATAAATAAGTATTAAATAAATCTTACCATGTGCCCTCACGCCTGATTATCAACCTATGGTAACGATCATAACGCACATCATCTGCATCATCATTCGGATCATGTGAAGCATGTGCAGAATTTGGGGCAAATGGCTCAGTGCTACTATCCCGAACACGATGGCTAGAGATGCAAGGAGATGAACTCTCTGGAGAGGGAGATGGGGTCTCAAATGAAGATGGTTGTGATCAACATCCCTGCACTGATCTAGACCCATGCTGTGATCCAGACCCTGCAGCGATCCAGGCCCCTGTTGTGATCCGGCCGTCTGAAATCTAGATGGAAACGATCCTATCGGAGATGAAGCAAATGGAGCAGATAATGGGCCTATCACATGGCTATGTGACTGGTGACTCGATGCACCCATGTTACTATTGGTAGGATCATTAGGAGGAAGCGGGGTATAGTCTTGTGGCGGAGAATAGTGATAATACTACTGGACCGACGAATGGTAAGTAGTATAATGAGTAGATGGATGTGGTGGAATAAATATGTGCCTACAAGATTGTGGTCGTCCATCAACAGCAGAGGGATAAAAGAGTGGAGTGGAAGGAAGGGATGATGTAGCACCATCATCATGATCAATAGGCCTTTTATCATTCCTAGACCTACCTCGACCCCTACCGACCATCTTTATAAATTAAATCAAATTTTAGAATTGAGAAAATAAATCTACTAGCTACAATATTGCAATACTTCAAAATCTTATTAGATACTGCACCATGAAATTTGGACTTTTACATCAAATGTGTATTCTACCAAAACCATCTGCTCACTGTTTCGTTCAGCTAAAAACGGGAGATGGGGAAGTAAACAAGGAAAGTAGACTCACATTAGAAAGAAAACAGAAACCAAAGTGTTTGGCCTGTTATTGGTAGTAATATAAGTTAAGAGCGCTTGAAAAAACTAACAGGCTAGTTGTCTTCATCAACGTATCCTTCCTCGTCTGAAGATTCTTCTTCACTTATTTCATTTTCATCTTCATCCTAATTCTCTATGATTGTTGTTTCCTCCATATCATCTTCTTCTAATATGCATTGACGATGCTCCAAGTAATTTTCTAACTTATCATCCACCATTTGGTTAACACTTGAGGTATCATTTTGGTAAGCAACATGTAGTACATTCTCAACTTCGACCCTGCCAATGGGCTTTGTTTTGATTACAACCAACCAATCACCCTTGTAACTCCATAATGGATATGGAGCATAGTACACTTTAATAACTCTTTCTGCAATTACAAAGGATCATAGCGATCATACTCCCTCTTTTTATTAACCTCAATTATGTTATACTGCGTGTGTACATTTGTACCTCTTTCTGCAATATGCTCTGTTTTGTCCAGTTATGAGTAACACCATGTGCAGGAAATCAAGAAGGTGGGGTGTCGATAACATTAGTAAAGTTCTGAAGCCTCTCCCATATTTCCTCACCGGAATAAATCAGAGGTGGCAAATCATGTTCACCTGTATTCTTTTTGAATACTTTCTGTATCCTTCTCAACTCATGATCAACCGGCAAGAACTGACGATTACAATCAAACCATGACTGCTTTTGGCCGTTTCGTAAAGTGAACGCTTTACCATTTTGCATGCAGTAAGGACATGCTAATTTTCAGGCAGTCATCCACCCAGACAACATTCCATAAGTTGAAAAATCATTAATGGTCCACATTAAGTTAGCACGCAAGTTGAAATTTTACTTAGTTGATATATCATATGTCTCAACTCCATCATACCACAACTTTTTAAGCTTATCAATCAAAGGTTGAAAATATACATCAATCAAACTCTTTAGATTGTAGGGACCGGGAATATCACAATTTAAAAATATATATGGACTAGTCATACATATTTCAGGTAGAAGATTATACAGAGTAATAAAGACCGGGAAACATGAATATGGTGTTGCAGAAACTGAAAATGGCGTGAAACCATCAGCACACAAACCGGATCGAACATTCCTAGGTTAACTAGCATAATCTGGATACGTTCTATTAAAATGCTTCCAAGCTTCCCCATCTGAAGGATGACACATAACACCGGGCGGCATTCTATTTTCATAGTGACATCTCATATGAGAAGTAGAACTCATCGATACGTACAACCTCTTTAATCTAGGAATAAGTGGTAAGTAATGCATCGACTTCACAACAGCCTTCTTCCCGCTGGAAAGCCGCTTAAAACGTGGTTTTTCACAAACTTTACAGCTTTCTAAATCTGCATCACCCTTATAATACAACATCCAACCATCTTCACAACAATCAATTCTCATAGACGAGAGTCCTAACTTAGAAACCAATCTTTTAGCCTTATAGAAATCCTTGGGTATGTTGAAAACTGGGTCAACTAGTTCACTCATAAGGTCAATGAAAGAATTCATTGCTGCTTGAGAAATATTTATATCTGATTTGATACTTAGTAATTTAACCGCAACAGACAACTGAGGGTGCATACTTCCTTGTTTTACTGGGCAACTAGCAGCTTCTAACTGTTTATAAAAATATTTTCTTCTTCATTAGGAGGTTGTTCAACACTTTCGTTGGTTTCAAATTCGAAGTGCATCCCAAGAGCATCCGCAACCATTTCATGGTATCTCGGATGTTGAATGGTATTCCCCATCGACCTACTACTTTCACTAACAACTACATTATGAAATACACCATCTGTACTATCAATCTCTCTATGACTAGTCCACACAAAATAATTATCCATAAAACCCTTTTATATAAAGATGAATCTTAACATCTGCCGGTTCAAAATAATGCAAACATTTGCACTTTACACAAGGACCCCCAATCAACCGTTCAATTCGAAACGGTTCAAGTGACATTGCATGCGTAATAAATTCCTCAACACTTTCGATAAATTCCTCCCTCAAAAACCGACAATTAGGATAATTCCTATTATACATCCAACTATGAGATTCCATCTGCATAAAGAACAAATAAATTATATTAATCATAGTTAATTGTGATTGCAACAACAATGTTGACAAAAGAAAATGACCATAATGTTGACAAATGATTGCAGCAACAAACTATTAACACAACGGCATTAATATATCTAGTACTTATAATTGAAAAAAAAAATGGTGGATTAGGTGATATAAATGTCCAAGTTAGTCCACTTCCTGTTTCTAAAATAAAAAGTCATACAACAATTTTATGTGATAGTAAAGTCACATGTATTCCTTCTTTGGTTTCATAGGTATTATTTAAGTTAAATGATTAACAGTCAGACTTGTGTCTGATTTCGATGTGGCTTATGTGTGTAGCTTCGTCTGTACACATCGAAGAGAGTGTTTGAATGGACAGCATTGAATGGACAGCTAATTGATCAAAGTATGCCGGAACACATTTCATAACACATCAAACTAAATGTCCACTATGAAGGCATTAGCACATTCCAGTTCTGGCAGTGTCATGAAAGGCACTACAATTGGATTTTTAAAGAGCTTGTCCTTGAAGTTCTACTTTTTCACTTTAACTAAATTGTTTAGGTTCCCAGATCATCTAAGATGCTTTATGAGGACAATGAATATGCTCTATATACTGTAACATTATTCAACCGTGATGTCGATAATTTCAAGATTATGGCGCGTGAAAGAGGCTTCCGGGTGAGTTTCCTTTACCTCTTTCAAGTAAAATAGCTTTCCAATATGTAAACAATCTTAAACAATCTTAAAGAATATAATTTCAAGATTTCTCAACCATAGTTTCCCTCTGATATACTTGTAATGTAATTCACGACCATTATAAGAGGGGTTGCTCTGACGGTAAGCAACCCCCACTTCCAACCGAGAGGTTCTGAGTTCGAGTCTCCCCAAAAGCAAGGTGAGAAGTTCTTGGAGGGAAGGATGCCGGGGGTCTATTTTGAAACAGCCTCTCTACCCCAGGGTAGAGGTAAGGTCTGCGTACATACTACCCTCCACAGACTCTATTATGTGGGATTATACTGGGTTGTTGTTGTTGTTGTAATTCACAACCATACGAAGTCTAGTTATTCAGTATATTTAGGAGCATGAGAAAGATATTAGTCTACATTTTTGATAAATAAGAATAAAATTTTTAATTCATAAAGGACGGATAAAGACTCATGCATGTCCTATTAGTTAATTATATGCGAAGTAATTGGTACTTCTGATCTTATTGATGCAAAGCTTGAAGAGCACCAACTGTGTGGATCTAAGCAATGTCCTGGTTGTGGACACAAACATGAAGGAAAGCCGGTACGGTTTAATTATTTTACTTTCATAATAGTACTACACTTAATATTCTTTGCTTCCTTAGAAAGGTTTCAATAATAAAAATTTAAAAAAGAATCATGCTTGCTACTCCTGAAGCTGCTTATGGAAAACAATCATAAAGAACTTGTAGAATAGTTCCATAAACAATTTAAGGGGCTGATTATTTCTTCATGGTACATTGGGAAATTCATAATATTAAATTGCAAGTATTCAGTCATCACATTCACATTTATAGGATTGATAAGAATGATGCTCAACAAGCAGATGAAGCTGATCAATGATTATCAAACAAAGATTATAGCATTACATAATTTCCACGCAATTTACTTCACTTAAAACTCACAAAAAACGCAGCATAATTTAACAGCACTAACTTATAGTTCTGGCTAAGCAGAGAACATGTAGACAGCTTCTGCTAGGAGATTGGCACGTACCTGTAACTCGGAGTAGAGCAACCACAATTGAGCAAGGCTACGCCAAAAGGGCTTACTAGATGACCTCGACACTTCAATACCCAATCCCGAATAGGTCTCACAAGCAAGCTTTACAATGGATTCAAATAACATAACCCAGCAACAAAATGAACGGAAATATCTTTTCAATTAATAGAACTTCAACAACTATGAAAATTGAAAATCAAACTTAGGATTGATAAAATATTGAGATGAAGACCGAATGTGAGGTTCCTCTCAATTGCGCTATGAGCGCAACCCTTTTTTGCAGACTGATTTTGCTGAAAAATACGAAGACCGAAGATTATTTTTGCTGATAAAGAAATCTAGATGTGAGCGCAGCACTTTCTAATAATTATCAACAATAAGATAAAAGCAACAAATTTTACTAAATAAGCAGAAGACTTAATATTAATGCAAAGTGAATAAATTCGCAGAAGTTCACATATTCTCTACCGAAAATCTAGTGCCACATAACCCACGAACTACTAGGAGTGCTAAATACGACAATTAGAAAGAAAATATAAATGTTTGTCTCGAATACAAAGAGATACCAGACAAAAAGAAAGATAGAAGAGACGTTGGTCCTGCGAACACCTGCAGGGCTACCTGGTGTCTCGCTGGACAGAAGGGTGGGTCCCCATCTAATATTGTTGCTCAAATGCTGCTCCGGTAGCTAGATCTGTGCAAAATAGCACAGAGTGTAGCATCAGCACAACCGATCCCATGTGCTGGTAAGTATCTGGGCTAACCCTAGCAAGGTAGTGACGAGGCTAGGACCAGACTCCAGATAAATCTTTACATATGTACATATACAAATATACGGAGAAACAATAGAAATAAATATCTAAAACTAGGGAAGGGAACATGATTTAGGGGAAAATGATAGAAACAAAATATAAAATATAATAAGATAAATATCTATAGTTAAGCTTCTTACACAGAATAAGGAAATAAGACTTCTTTCATACGCTGCTCATCTTGTTGCAGGTGTGCAACCCGATCTCATTCTCATATCTCGTGGTAGCCGTACTACCCGCTCACATTTCAAAATATCTTGTGGTAGGTGTACCACCAACTCCCATATCAATATCTTGTGGTAGGCATGCCACCCGATCCCATTTCAATATCCCGTGGTAGGTGTACTACCCACAACAATTTAAATTAATATCTTGTGGTAGGCATACCAGCCGATCCCACTTCAATATCTTGTGGTAGGCATACCACCCGATCCAATTTCAGTATCTTGTTGTAGGCGTACCACCCCGATCATATTCCAATCAATATCTTGTGGTAGGCGTACCACCCGATCCTATTTCAATATCTTGTGGTAGGCATACCACCTGCTCCCATTTCAATCAATATCTTGTGATAGGCGTACCACCCGATCCCACTTCAATATCCTGTGGTAGGCGTACCACCCGATCCCCTTTTAATATATTGTGGTAGGCGTACCACCCGATCCCATTTCAATGTCTTGTGGTAGGCATACCACCCCCTCCCATTTCAATGTCTTATGGTAGGTGTACCACACGATCCCATTCTTCCAACACAATATACGATATAATCCTAGTAAGGAACAAAGCAAATTAATAACTTCCTAGCAAACAGAAAAATAATATCAAAATCAAACGTCCCAGTAAGGTAACAAGGTATTTCAAAGTATCCCTGTATGGGAGAAACAACTATAACCAAACTTGTTACAACACCTTACTACCTCAGCTGCATCTTAACTAATTACAACACCCAACTACCTCAGCTAAATGTAAACGTGTCATAACACCGAACTAGCTCAGCTATACATAAACTCATCACCACGTCTAACTGCTTCAGCTACAACTAAACTTATTATATCACCTAGCATAATGAATCATCAACCTAAGCATATGTAATATTAACTAACAGCATAGTGCAAGAGAACCATAAGTCATAATTCTTTCAACAACTTTACACGACAAATAGGAATCATCATTAAGGCATGAGAGATATAACGAACTCAATATATTCACAATTTAAAGACTCATGGTCATGCTCGACACCAACGTATAGATACTCGTAACCATGCCTATACGTCGTACTCAACAATTGCCAAATAACAAATAGGACACAACTCCTAATCCCTCAAGCTAAGGCTAGACCGAATATTTACCTTGATGCTTGGAATTCAACTCAAGCCTCAACTATGGCTTTACCTCTCTATTCTTCAAAAAATACGCTCAAATATATGAATAAATGCTAAATGAATCAATTTTAACGCATAAAACGCCCCTAGGCCCATATGGTCAAAACTAGAGGTACGAACCAAAACCCGAGTACTTATTCCCCCACGAACCCAAATATATAATTATTTTTTAAATCGGACCTCAAATTGAAGTCCAAATTCCCAATTTTTGAAAACCTAGGTTCTACCCAAAATCCCAAATTTTTATAATGTAAATCCTTGATTTTAAGTTTAAAACATGTTAAATGGTGTTAAACATTGAAATAAATGAGTAAAAACCAACTTACAAATGATTTTGAAGAAATCTTTCTCTTGGAAAATCACCTTAGTGTATTTGGGTTTCAAAAGAAAGAAGAAAATAGTGAAAAACTTGACTAAGGATGAAAATGCAGGTCTCGGATGTGGGAAATGTGGACAGGGATTCAATATTACGAACCCCGGCCCTGCTAACTTGGGGTTTGTGAGAACATAGTTTGCATTTGCGAACCCTTTCAAAATAATCACAGGTTCGCATTTGCAACAAGATATGCCGTATTTGCGATTTCCCCCTACTCGCATTTGCGAACGACTAGATCGCATTTGCGATCAGGCAGTCGAATCCCTAGTCTCGCATTTGAAATGCACGGCTCGCCTTTGCAAGCTCGCATTTGCGATACCTTCTTTGCAAATGCGAAGATACCAGAACTGAAATGCATACGAAGATACAAAATCCAGTCACGGCCTATCCAAAACCCCAATCGGAGCTCAAAACAAAGCATACACACAACCTTAAATACATCATGCAGACTTATTCGTGCGATCACATCGCTAAAATAAGATCATATGCATCGAATCGATCCTCAATGCTCATGATTCCTTTCAAATTTTCATAAACATCAAATTTCCATTTTAAGTCTGAAACGCATCAAACGACATCCGTTTTCCACCAAACTTTACATAAAGTGATTAAATCATATATAAGACTTGTATCAGGCACCAGAACTAAGATACAGGCCCAATACCATAATCTTCTAATAAAACATCATTTCTAGTTTCCATAATTATTTGCAAAAAAAAATTTGCGCAAGAATTCATTTCCTGTGCTTGGGACCTCGGAATTCGGCTCCGTGGCCCATGTAACGACTCTAAACCCATACCTGGTCGTGATGGCACCTCTCATGGGGACAAGGCAAGCCAACTAAACCCAATTCATCCTTTTAACCATTAAACAGTCCATAAGCAGTCTAAATATGATTTAATAATAATAATAATAATTAGAGGGAGTACAACCCAACACAACCCAAACTGAGGTGTCACAAGTCATGAACATCTATTAGAGTGTGAATACAGTTCTACAAGGTCTAAAAATACAAGAAACAAGAGTGACGAACAAAAGATAAAGGAAACGATGCTACGAGCGCTGGTAGTTACCTCAAACTCCAATAGCTCTACCTCCAATCCGCCAAAACCCACTACCCGGTGAATAAATTGCTGCATCTGCACACGAGGTGTAAGGAGTACAGTGAGTACTCCAACTCAGTGAGAAAAAATGGTAAATAATAACTTAGCAGTAGGAAATCACGTATGGCAAATCATCATGTTGTATATAAGCAGTGTAAAACCTTTTGAGAAAAACAATGAAGTTGTGAAATCTTAAAAAATGCCTTAGCTCAGTTTATACCTCTTTTGAAAATGACTTTTTCGAAAGTATTAAAAATTAGTGCAAGAAAACTAGTGCAGATAAGCACGAAATTCTGCCCCTCGGGTGCAACACTCACTGAGCAGAAAATGCCACGCAATCAAGTAGATATTACACGAAATAGCAAAACTACAGAAAATGGCAGATAATTAAACATGTAAACAAATAAAACAGTACCTGTACCGTTACGCCGTGCAACCCGATCCATTTATCATCGATGGTGCTCACTGGGAGTTTGCAAGCACCGGGAGGTGCTCCTTATGGCCCAAGCGCAATATCAAGCCATCTCGTGTCATCAAATCTTGGCCCTTAGCCTCATATCAGTATTAGTATCTCACTAATGAATCGTGCAGCCCGATCCAATAGTATCCTCACAACACATGCCTTTTGTTTACTCAGTCAAAAATCACATAAGCCTCTTAGGCAACAGTAAAACATGATGCTCAGCCTAAAACATTGTTGGAAATATCGTTTCAAGTGTTAAAGCAAAGTGAACTTGGCTAAGTTTTTAAAATAATGGAAAATACATGACTGAGTTCAAGTATAAAATCAAAACAATGAGAAAAAATCGACAAATCATCCTCGGAGGGGTTCGCAAATCTGACACAAAGCCCAAATATAGCAATCAGCCCAAATCATGATGATAACAAATAAGTTTCAGTCAAATACACATCAAAAATCACCAATCGGGACGGACCAAGTCACAATCCCCAAAGGTGCTCCACACCACGCTCGCTATCAGTCATGCAACTCACCTCAATACAGCACTATGATGTGCAATTCCGGAGTTTCAAACCCTCATAACATCATTTATAATCATTACTGAACTCTGTCTAGTCTAAACTCTAGCCCACGTGCATTTGTCTCTCGAATTAGCCTCCGGATGCTCCATATCTAGCCGAAATTACTACCAAACCATCAAAATATGTTAAAGGAACAAAGCCCACTTGAAATTAATGAAATTACCAAAAAATTCCCGAAATTGGTCAAACACAACCCCGGGCCCACATTTTGAGATTTAACACAAATTCACAAAACTAGAATCTTTATACACACATAGTCTAACCATACAAAAATTATCCAATTCCGACACCATTTTATCTTTCAAATAATTATTTTATATTTTTGAAAGATTTCACAAATTTCTTCAAAAATTCCATTTCCAATCACGAATTAAATGATGAATTCAAATGTACTCTAGCAAAATATAAGTTAGAATCACTTACCCCGATGAAGTTCTTGAAAAACCTTTGAAACATTGCCAAAATCCGTGCTCTCTAGGGAAAAATTTCAAATAAAACAAAAAACCTCATATTTATAGAGTAACCCCCAGATTTCCACCTCTGCGGGCCGCACAAAACCAGTGCGATCGCGCAAAAATGACTGCGGTCGCAAGGTGTTCTTTGCAATGACAGGCTTTAGTATTTTCACCAAAAGATTCGCTACAGATGTCCGAATGCTATTATATTAGGTTTCTGAAACTGGATTCAAATAGCTACAACTTTTATTTTTGAATCATCTAAAAATCTCTTGTTTATCAAAAGATATGAGCTTCCAAAGTTGGATTAGTGGCACAGCTCTTTCACTCCAGACCCCAAAAGAACAACCGCGTCCGCGAAGCCTCCCACCACGGTCAGCGAAAATATGACCGCAAGCCGCAATCGTTTTCAGGGATTCGACCCTCTAGGCCTCCGAAAGCTATATTTTTGCCTAAAGGCACACTGGGACCTATACGGAACTCACCCGAGGCCCTCAGAACCTCAACCAAACATACCAACATAATCCACAAAATCATTCAAACATTTTCCAATCATCAAAACACCTCTAACAACATCAAATTACTCAAAAATCATCAAATTCATTCCTAACTTTCCAAAAACATCCGAAATACACTTTCGATAGAATGTCCAACTAAACGACGTCTGAATAATGTGAAATTTTGCACACACACCCAAAATGACATTATGAAGCTACTAAAACTCTCGAAATTCCATTCCGACCCCTATATCAAAATCTCACATATCAATCGGAGTTCGCCAAAATACTAACTTCGGCAATTCAAGCCAAATCTTCTAAGGACTTCAAAAATGCAGTCCAGTCGCGCTCCTAAGTCATAAAACACCAAACGAAGATAACCAAATAATTAAAATTTCGATCTGCACTCATATAAAAATAAGTCAACTCTTGGTTAAACCTTTCAAATTGAAAACATTCAACTAACCCTGTTTCTTTTAAATTCATTCCAAATTTCCTGAAAACCAAATCCGCGCTCATACATCAGTCATAGTACATTACACAGGGCAAGTCATGCCCGAGAACTAGCAATCAAAGTGCAATATCTCTAATCAATCGGTCGGGTCATTATAGCCCAAGTCCCATATTTTGCTATGGACCATCTAGGACCGTCAAATCACGGGTACGGGTCTGTTTACCCTAAATATTGACCAAAGTAAAATTTAATCATTTTAATAATTAACTTTAGTCATATTTAATCTTTCGGCTACGTGCCCGAACTACTCATACAAATCGAGACAACTCCAAATGAGGTTTTCAAGGCCTTGTAGACAGAGAATGAATAAAGAGATAGGTGATGACCCTTTGGGTCATCACATATAAGTACTTGATTTCTCTCCCGTGCTCTGTTTCGAATTTCGACTTCTTGCCTTCTTCTTTTGCAGCCAAGACCTCGCTTCTTCCTTGGACGCTCATATTTCGAACTGGGTCAAGCGTCTCCTTCCTCGCGTCGTAGGAATGCGTGATTGGCCAATTTTTCAACCAATTCAAGCATCCTCTCCCTTCAACTAGTAATCTTTTTCTTTTGATCATAGCCGCTCTATTTCATATTATGCAAACACTTCTGGGAATAATAGTATGTACGTAAATCTTACTCCTACATTTTGAATATAGAGATGTTGTGTTCAAAAAATCATCGGCTAAGAAAGGTAGAGAGAAGAAAAAGAGGAAGAAGAATAAAACAAAGTAGATGGAAAAAAAAGAAAAAAGAAAAAGAAATAGGCCCGAGGGGAGGGGGAGAATAAGTATCACCAAAATAGTAAAATGCAAAGTATGACATGAGTAAGAAGAATTCTTATGATCAATCATATTGTTGAAAATTTAGCTCTTTTTCCTTCTTGCACAAACTAGTTTAGACAGAGTTTTCAAGTCTTATCAGTGTTGTTAAAGTGCACTAATAGTGTAAAAGTTATTTATGTTGTTAACTTATTATATCTTAATCTCTTTCAAATGAGTATATACATTATACAACAATGACTTGATAGCAACATATGAACCGCTAATAGACAAAGATAATGACCTAACAGACTAGCTCAACTCCCTGTACGAATGAGAAAATGCTCGACTCCGTCCTAACTTCAACCCTAATACTTGAGCTCCACGCCCTCTTATCAAGAGTTATATCCTCAAAAATTTGAAGTTGCGACATGTCTTGCTTGATCACCTTATCCAATACTTCTTATATTGCCCTCTACCTTTTCTCATACACACCAAAGCTAACCGATCACACCTCCTAGCCAGGGCATCTTTGCTTCTCCTCTGCACGTGCCTGAATAATCTAACTCTCGCTTCTCGCTTCTCACTTCTTGTTTTCCAGGGGGGCCACACCCACCTTTTACCGAAGATCTTCATCATAATATTATCCAGCGCCCACCCATCCATCTCAACATACTCATTTCTACTACTTTCATCTTTTGGATATGAAAATTCTTAACTAGCCAACACTTAGCCCCAAACAATATGGTCCGTCTCACCACCTCTCTATACAACTTACCCTTAAGTTTCACTTGCATATTATTGTCACATAAGGCTCAAGATTCTAACATCCATTGATGTTCTAAACATCAATTGTGGTACCTAATTTTTGCACTACAAGAACCTGGTTCTTCTAGATTTACTAACTACGACTATTTGCGGAATTAAGAGTGCATAATATAAAGAGCACAGAGATTATTACGTGGAAAAAACCTTGCTCAAAAGGTTAAAAAAACATGACCTAATACTCAGTAGGATTTCCCCAAACATCCACTAAAATCACTGAGCCAAAACAACATTTACAAAACTCTTAATAAACCTAAGGATTAACTCTAATCCCAGTGTGGCACAAAGACTCAACTGTTGCGACACCTTCAAGTTAACTCTAACGTGAATACTCAAAGTACCTACTACAATTGCTTCTATGAATGCATGAAAGGTACAATTTTAAACCACCTACTACAACTGAACTAGACTAAGAATAAACACAATAGAACTGGTTCTTCTATCTCGTTCAAGTAGCTACAAGAGTGCACACTTTAATCTCACATAAATTGCTTGCAAAATAGCCTTGCTCTTTTGCACTCAATTTAGTGAAAGGTTAACTTATGTGCATACACGTAAAAGAGAACAAAAATTCTTATTTATAGAGTTTGTAATCAGAGTTTGATTAAAACTCGAATTGTTGATCTTTCATCAAATTCGAATCTTAGAACAGTTCAAACTCCAATCCTTATTCTTTGTTCGGATGTAGTTCTTTTCACATAAGGAGACTTCAACTCCTTATCCTATGAAACCATTTCGATCAACTATGGAGATATTGTTTGCTGATCCATGAGACTTATCTACTTAACACGCATCTCACATGTATATGTATATTAACATTGTGTCTCACATGATGGACCCGGGTCGTGAATGAGTTCATTTTGTAAATCTTCAAAACATTATTTGAACTTGGGCCAACAAATTCCCCCTTTTTAATGATGACAAACTCTGTGTTTTTATTAATTAGAGACCATGTGGACCTCAGCTTAATTTTCACACCTTAATTTAACTTATCATTAAGGACAATGTTTAATTAGGTTATAAATATCACTTTATTTAAGAATACAAAGTAAAGCACAATATCTCTTCCCCATTTGGGCATCATCGAAAAGTTATATATTATATGAATCCAAGATATTAATTAGTACTGATGGCCGCTGGGTTAGTTTATGAGTAATGAACTTCACAAAGAATTTAACTATTAAGATATAAAGTTTCATAGAACAAGAGAAAACAAAGCATATGGTCATTCATTTGGAGGTGTTTCTACAAAACAGACCTCGAGAAGAAAAACAAACATCCAATAGTAAGCAAAAACAAACCGATAAAAGTCCCGAATCTGGGTCACTAAGGGGGTTTCTAAACTGGTTTTAGGGCTTGGAGTAACTAGAGGGTTGGGATTTAAGAAGATGGAGCATCTATTCACTTTTTTCTTTTTCCTTTGCTAGCTCAGCTTTGAGGCCATTTCTTTCACTTTCTAGTTCAGCAATGCGAGCCTAGATGCTAGCAATTTCTGCATCTTTCATTCAACACTCTAGAACTAATGCCCTAACATTGCTGTTCATAAGAATCTTTAAGGATGAACCAGGTTCAACTGGGGTTACACTTAGGATAATGTCACAATCCTGCAGAGTTTTGATTCCAAAGTACACTTTGCTAGAGGCCATCTCCCACTTTTTCAATGGCACATCTTACTTGGCCAAGACAATTGTCAGTATAAACCCATAAGGTATGGCTTGGGCTTTGGAGCCGTTGAGTATATCCAGTAGCTTGACAATGAAAGCAGGCCAGTTAATCTTCTTTCCTCTCACAAGACACTCCAGAAGGATCAGGTCCATGTAATTTGTAGTGTGTCATCTCTCCAGTCTAGGCAACAAAAACTTGTTCACAAATTCAAAGAGCACCTTATTCTAAGGCTTTATCTCACTCTATTGCATAAATCTAGCCTAAGGCACTTCTTCAGAAGACTTGGTGTCACAGAAATTTATATTGATTTCGAGAGCAGAAGGGAGAGAATCTAGACAAGGCCATCTTTGCCTAGTATAATCATCATATCTATCATAGGATATGTCTAGAATTTTGCCCAACTTAGGTGCATCAAACTGCACCTTTACTCCCCTCACCAAGCAGGTAACAACCTCATTCACTACTATGGCATTTTCCATAAACTTGATCCGCTCTTTTCTTGCCAGCTTGCCATCCAGTTTAAGAACCAAGTCCTTCCACCCCTGTGCATCTAGGGCGTCAACCAATCTTTTCATGCCTGGCTCTTAAAGGTCTTTCAAAATTCTTCCTTTCAAGATCTTTCTCCTGCCAAAAAGGACAAATCCGTCCTGTTCCGTTTTAGATTCCTTTTATTCTTTCTCTCCACTCCATGCTTCTTCTTCTTCGGGAACTTTCACTTGATTTCCGTTGATTGCAGACCTGGTTCTCTTTTCCAGAAAGAGTTCAGCTGATACAATATCTGAAGACTTCCTGGTAGATGTCTTGGATCTCTTTGGTGTAGGAGTGGAACCTCATCAGCTCCACCTCTTTCCTGATGGACTAGCTCCATCTCCTCCCCCTCATCTTCTGCAGCCACAGAACTTTCTACAACTATAGCTTTTCCCTTTTCTTTATTCTTTTTCTTGCTTTCATGTAAGGCTTTCCGCAACTGAGCCTTAATTTGCGTTATCCTTCTTCTAGTAGCTTTCACCTTTTTTAGTGAAGGGACAGTAGACCTAGGAGATCACACCTTGCACTTCTTTGTTGGCTTAGAGGCGGTTGAGGCCTTTTGAGAAGAAGCTTTGTGCTTCTTGGGATCATAGCATACTTTAACATTCTTCAGAATGCCAGCAATGGTTTCTTCCACAGATGAACCACGTTCATCTTGTTGTTCGCTCAGGTGTACAAGGCCTTCAATAGACTCCCCAGTTTCACTTCACCCTAGCTTGTTGCCACTCTCCTTTATTTCTCCACAAATGGCAAGAACTTTATCTTTCTTTTTATTTCTCTTTATACTCGACCCTCCCTCATTTACATCTCTCACAAAACCCACCAACACAAACCTATTGTCTACATTCTCGACAACATCAGAAAAAACATAGCATGTATTTACCTTCCTAGGGTTTTCTTGATTTTTGTCTGAGTCAGAACACCCACGGTCTTCTCGATCACTTGCACAAATAAAAGCTTTAGACTCAGAACTCGAGTCAGATTATTCCTTTTTAAAGCTCTCTTTTTTTTGGTTGGCTCTCAATTTTTTTAGAGCCATTCTCCGAACACAATTAGCTATAGTCTTTATTCAATATCTTCTGTCAGCGGAATCTGGGTTTAGGGTTGTCGCTAGGGGGTATAGATGAGGATATGTTGGGAGATACATGTGTGGGGAGTTCCAGTATTTTCTCGAGGATAAGTCATGGTGAAGGATTTCTTGAAAATTTTTGAAATTTTGGAGATTTTGAGGGAGAGAGAGTATTATCATAGGTATAGCACTTAATGACGGTTATGGACAAAAATAGGATTATGTTGAGTGTCTTTGTAAGTGAGTATGATTAGGAGCAGTAACAACAACCTTTTTGTAGTGGTCACTCAGGAGTCTAATCCCATTAGGACTCCGGACTTTAAGTGATGAATGGATGACACTAGTTTTTATGAAAAAGTGTTGTTTTCTTTAGAATTCTAGGAGAATGAAACTAGTTCAATGCTCAGCGGTTATATTTTTAGGAGTTTTGTTTGAATAGGAATTCTATTCATAATCGGAATATTTATTTTTCTAATTGGGCTAAGTATAGAAACATACCAGACCTTTTCTCATGAGCATCTACTCATGAACCAGCTTCATAAGTAGAACTTCTCTTGATTATGCCTCATATATTAGCTTCAGCATATCCTACAAGATTAAAATTACTACCTTTGGGATACCAAAGACACATATCAGTGGTGCCTTTCACATATATCATCATCTTCTTGACAACAGCTTCATAGGAAACGAGCATAAAGTCCTACACTGAACACAATGTCACGTCTACTGGTAGTGAGATACAAGAGTGAAAAAATCATACTCCGAAACAACTTTTGATCAACTAATAAACTTGGTTCATCAACATCTAATTTAGTGGCAGTTGCAATATGTGTATCTATTTCTTTGGAGTCCTCCATTTTACACTTTTCTACTAGTTCTTTCGTATACTTCTGTTGATGGATCATGGTCCCATTTGGGCTTTGTTTGATTTGCAAGCCTCAGAAGAAGTTTAGTTGACCCATCATACTCATTTCAAACTCACTTCCCATTAGTTTTGCAAAGTCCTTATTCAACCTATCAGTAGTGACCCCAAATATTATATTATCAACATATTTTTGCACGACAAGAAGGTCTTTACCTTTTTCCTTTAGGAATAAAGCGTTGTCAATTATACCTCTTTTGTACCCATGCTCGAGTACACATTTTGATAGTCATTCATACCAAGCTCTTGGGGCCTGCTTGAGCCCATATAGAGCCTTGTTCAGCTTGTACACATGCTTAGGACATTTCTTGCTTTCAAAACCTGGAGGTAGTTTCACAAACACTTCTTCTAGAGGTAGCCATTAAGAAAAGCACTTTTGACATCAACCTGATGGAGAGTGAATTCAATATGTGTTGCAAAGGATATGAAGAGTCTGATTGCCTCTAGTCTTGCAAATGAAGCAAAGGTCAATACTTTCATCTTGGTTGTAGCCCTGAACCACCAGCCTTACCTTCTTTCTTGCAACTGTTCCATATTCATCAAGTTTGTTCCTGAAGACCCATTTGTACCAATGACTTATCTATCCTTGGGTTTTGGAACTAGATACCAGACTTGACTTCTTTCAACTTGGTTGAGTTCCTCCTACATAGCATTGACCCAATCTGTACTCGGCAAAGCCTCAACAACATTTTTAGGTTCAATAAGAGATAGAAAAAAATCAAATGCACACAGATTCTTTAATTGTGATTTGGTTTTGACTCTACATGTTGGATTAGTGAGAATGTTCTCAATGGAATGAGAACTTTGATACTTGTGAGGCTTTACAACCAACTGGCTACTCGTGGATGTTTCAGCCATTTGCTGAGAAACAGATTCATGAATGGGTTCCTTCAATGAGTTTATTTCAATTCCTCTTTGATTTCTTCCCACTGTTAGGTTGCCCTATAAAGAAGAGCATGTTCCATCACATGTTCCTTCTTTAGGTGCCACTTTCACTTGAGCTGATGCTTCAGTCGAGTCTTTGACTAGTCATTGGCCTCATCTTCATGTTCTTGTCTCTCAGAAAGAATGTTATTTTCATCAAATACAACATGTACAATTTCTTCTACATATAAAGTTCTTTTATCAAACACTTTATATGCTTTTCTATGTGTAGAATATCCCAAAAAATACTCCCTCATCACTTCTGGAATCAAACTTACCTAGGGAGTCTTTCCATTATTGTGCACATAACACTTGCAACCAAATTCCCTACGGTGGGATATGCTAGTTTTTCTCCCTTTAAGAAACTCATAGGGAGTTTTCTGAATAAGAGATCTAGTTATACATCTACTGATTATGTAACATGCAGTGTTTACAGCCTCTGCGCAGAAGTTTTGAGGCAATTTACTAGAGAGAAGCATGATCCTTGCTATATCCTCAAGGGTCCTATTCTTTCTGTCAACTACTCCATTTTGCTGTGGAGTTCTAGAGGCAGAAAAAGTTGTGATCGATACCATTTTCATCAAAATATTCAGCAAATTGTTTATTTTCCAATTCAGTTCCATGATCAGACCTAATGGATGCAACTTGATTTCCTAATTGTTTATGAGTTTTTTCTAACAAAAGCAGTAAACATTTCAAATACCTCATCTTTCGATGTCAGAAATTGTAACCAGGTAAATCTGCAAAAATCATCAACAAGCACCATTACATATTTCTTTCCACCTCCGCTCATGGTTCTCATTGGACAACAGAGATCCATGTGAACCAGTTCCAACGTCTTGGACGTACTTATCATTTTCTTGGATTTGAAGGTCTTCCTTACCTGCTTCTCCCTTGCACATTCCTTACAAACTTTGTCTTCCTTGAACTTGATATTAGGCAACCCTATCACCAAGTCCTTGGAGACTAATTTGTTTAGCTGATTTAGACTAGCATGGCAAAGTCTTTTGTGCCACAGGAGGGGATCATTGACTAACACACTTAAACAAGTGAAGTCATTTTCTGAAAGAGTTGACAAATCTACAATGTAATAACATTAACTCTTTTTCCCTGCAAAACAATCTTGTCAGTGGTAAGGTTATTCACAAAGCATTTGGTCGAGGTGAAAGCCACAAGGTTACCTCTGTCACACACTTATTAAGCTATATTTCAAACTATCTATCAGGTAGACATTCCCTATGAAATGAGAATCAATCTTGCCCACCTTTCCAACCCCAATGATCTCACCTTTCTTTCCATTACCAACAGAGACATTACCTCCTTTTAAGTCCTGAAGTGAAAGGAACTGGTCCTTGTCCCCAGTCATATATTATGAGCAGCCACTATCTATTATACCATATTTGTCTCGTCACTTTCACTTGGACCAGAAAAAGGAAATCAGAGATGAGTCTTAGGAACCCAAACTACTTTGGGTCCCTTTATATAAGAAAAATGATGAACTAAATTCCTTCTTTCCCATCCAAGCAACTTATTCTTTTCTTTAACAGAAACTTTGTTCCGTTGACTGTCCATTTCTTTTCTATTACATTCATATTTGTCAATGGCCAATCTTACCACAGTGTGTGCAGATTTTATTTTCAGTAAGAGTGAGGTACATGTTTTTTTGATCTATTTAGGAGCTTGAGTCCCATAGTGAAGTCCTCTTTGTTACTGTTGTGATGCTCTTGCAACCAGGAGAGAGCATCAGAGGCTTTGTTCACTTGCAAGTTCTGTCTAGTTCATGTTTCACTTTTCCTACATCTTCTTTTAAGACTTTGATGAATTCATCTTTCCTGTATATTTAATCTTTTATTTTTCTCAAAGTGTCTTCTAGAGTGAGATATGTCTTTCCTGTTCCTAATTTCAGTTTCATATTTTCAGACCTAAGTTTTAGGACACTGTTGTCAAGTTCAAGAACCTTGTTCTTCAACTATGCATTTTTGTTAACACTCGCATTTGCCCTACACTCTAGACTTTTACATTTTGCTATTAGAATCACACATTCACTGGACGGAACTTCCTTCTCATTATTATTTATCTCAGACTCATCAATGATGTCGATTAGTAGCTCAGTAAATTTTTCTTTAGACAAGAATTTAATCTTTTCTTTGAGATGAAACATACTTACCTCTTGTTGATCATCTGATTCTCTGATGGCCATTAGTGCTTACTCCTCCGCAGCTTCATCTTCAAAGTCTTCATCTAAGGTTTCTGCCCAAGCAACAACCATCGCATTGGTTGAACCTTTTTTATATTTTGGTTGAACCTATTCCTTTTTCCTATTCCTTTGTTTAGCTCTTTCTTTCTTCCACTCAATTTCCCATAGAGGGCAGTTTTGGATCGTGTAGTCAGTCTTACCACACTTGTAGCATCCCTCGTTGGTCTGTTTCTCCAGAGCTCTTGTTTTGTTGAAGTTTGTTCCTCTTGAAAAATCTTTTCTTAGTGATCATAGCCACTTCATCATTTTCCAAATCTGCACCTTCAGCATTTCTGAGAGCTAAACTTATCTCCTTTTTGGGGCTACCCATCTTCATGGATTGTCTCCTAATTTAAGAGACAATTAAATTTCCAATTAGTTCATCCAGTATGAGAGTAGCAATGTTCTTGGATTCCTGAATGGCAGTGATTTTGCTTTCCCATGTGAGCGGCAGAACTCGTGTCAGAATCTTCTCAACCTTGTCTTCTTCAAGGATAATCCTTCCAAGAGATTTAAGTTCACTTGTCAAAGTGGTGAATCTAGTGTGTCTCTCCTAGATAATTTCTCCTAGATAGTTTCTCTTTCTTCGTACTAAAAGTCTCATATTTAGAATACAGAAGTGATCCTCTTGATCATTTCACTTCAGGTGTTACTTCATGAGCCACTTGCAGAGTATCCCATATTTTCTTAGCAGTTGTACAACTTTGGATCATACTATATTCGTCTGGTCCGAGACCACATACAAGTTACTTCTTGGCCTTAGCATTTTTCTCTCACTTCTTCAGGTCCTCAGTAGTACAATCAGCCCTTGTTTTTGGCACATAATTTCCTTCAGCATTGTTCTTGGTGGTTGCTAGGGGACCATCACTGGCTATGTCCCAAAGTTCATAATCGTCCCCTATAATGTGATCTCTCATTCTTCTCTTCCGCCAAGAATAGGACTGACCACTAAAAAGTGGACGCCTGGCAGTGGATTGCCCTTCCCAGTTCCCAGGTGGTGCACTCATTGTTGCTCTTCTCCTAAGGTGTTAGCCTCTTAAATGATAACCTACTCTGATACCAATTGATGTTCTAATTATCCATACCAAAGAAGAGTGGGGGGGGGTAATTTGTGTGGTACCTAATTTCCGCAACCTGGTTGTTCTATATTTACTAACTATGACTGTTTACGGAATTAAGAGTGCACAAAATAAAGAACACAGTGATTTTTATGTGGAAAACACCTAACTCAAAAGGTGAAAAAATCACGACCTACTACTTAGTAGGATTTTACCAAAAGTCCACTAAGATCACTGATCCAAAACAGCATGAATAAAACTCTTTGTAAACCTAAGGATTAACTCTAATCCCAGTGTGCAACACAACCTCAACTGTTGTGACACCTTCAAGTTAACTCTAACTTGAATACTCAAAGTACCTACATCAATTGCTTCTATGATTGCTGGAAAGGTACAGTTTTAAACCACCTACAATAATTGAACTAGACTAAGAACTGGTTCTTCTATCTCGTTCAAGTAGCTGCAGGAGTGCACACTTTAATCTCACATAAATTGCTTGCAATATAGCCTTGCTCTTTTTCTCTCAGTTTAGTTTAACGTATGCATATGTGCATACCTGTAAAAGAGAACAAGCATTATTATTTATAGAGTTAGTAATCAGAGTTTGATTAAAACTCGAATTGCTGATCCTTCATCAAATTCGAGTCCTAGAACTATTAGAACTCCAATCCTTATTCTTTATCTGGATGTAGTTCTCTTCACATAAGAAGACTTCAACAATCCTATACAATCTTTTCGATGAACTCAAGAAATATTATTGCTGATCCTTGAGGCTTATCTTCTTCACACACATCTCACATGTATAAGTATTTAACACTGTGTCTCACATGATGGACCTGGTTCATGAGAGATTTCCTTTTGTCAATCTTCAAAACATCATTTGAACTTGGTGCAACATCCATTTTTTCCACCCCGCCCCTATGCGGTGCATAACATGCTCAGTTATCTCCCCTGGGATAATCGACCCAAGGTACTTGAAACTTCCTCTCTTGAATATTACTTGTGAGTCAAGTCTCACGTCCAAGTCTGCTTACTCTGTCACGTTGTTGAACTTGCACTCCAGATATTCTGTCTTAGTCCTACTCATCTTGAAACTGTTAGAGTCAAAGGGTCTGTCTCCAAACCTCCTGCATCTCGTTAATGCCGCCTTGTGTTTCATCAATCAAAACTATATCATCATAAAACAACATATACTATGACACCTTATTTTGAATATGGTGTGCAAGTGCATCCACCACCAAGTCAAATAAAAATAGGGTGAGTGTGGATCCTTGGTACAACCCAATAACAATCAAAATAGTTCACTACTCTATTTCTTATATTAGTTTTCGCATTGGTAATTTGAAAGAACAACTCTTCATTGAACAAATAGGATAATGCTCAACAAAAGAAAATACATAAATTTTGCAGTAGTCATTTTTTTTATTTTATGTAAATACATTCAAAAAATTCCCTTCAACGTATGCTAAGGAAGATTGCTACGTCTTTTAGTTGTGTGTTAACATAATTAAGTAGAAGACTAATAATCGACATAGTATATTTTATTTATGTGTTTTTTAGTACATTCAAACACTTCCCTTTAATGCGTTCTATTTCTTTGTCTTGTTGGGCTAAGTAGTACGGATTAACGACACTTGCCATGAGAGTGTTAACAGCTCTTATTGTAAAGATTGACCTATCATACATAATTGCCTTTCTTGGTTACTATACAAGATTAGTGTGTTCTTGTTACTTCTAATATAGGAATATAGACGTTAAGTTAGCTTGAATGATGAATAGTACTTTGAGAAAATACCACAGGTAATATTAACCTTGTCAAATAATAAATTAGATAAATTAATTAAACAATTTAAGTGAAAACCCCAAAAGGGATTGTTAGCCAACTGATAGCTCTAGAATATCGTCTCTTATTGAATTCATCTCTAATATTCGCCAACTTGTTTCCTTTAATCTCTTAGTTTGTTACTCTAGATTAATCTAAGTTAAATATTCATACTTTAGAATTCACTTGAATAGATTAATTGTTTGGTTTAATTTAGTTGATAGTAAATCACAAGTCCATGTAGGTACGATATCTAGCAAACAATCCTATATTACTTGTCGACCACGTATACTTGCGTGTGCATATGGGAGCAACAAGTTTTTGGCACCATTGCCCGGGACTTAGAAATTAACTATTTTACTAGATTATAATTTTACTTTTTATCTATTTAATTTTTTAATTTTAGATTAGTGTAGTTAGTATTATATTGTTTTTACATGTCAAATTTTAACGAAAAGTGGTGGGATAGTAAGTATTCTTATTTTTGTGATCCATATCTATATTTTTAAAAAATCTACTTGTGGATATATTGTAAATATTCCTAATACCGAGTTTTGTGCATCATCACAATCATGACTATTTGTGGTAGAAATTGGGATAATTGTCTTAAATGTAGTTATCCTACTCCAATACCTTTTTATGTTGATTCTAATAATTCTTGTAAGTATGACATGAGTAACAAAGTGGAAGACGTGGAACATGATGTTCACATTCTTGATATGCACATGAAATTATTAGAGGAATATGAAGGTTTTCATTAGAAAATTACAAATAAGATGCAACATTTTATAGAAGGAAGAGCTGAATCAGGATAAGAGATCAACAAATTTTGCAGTTATTTTCACGACATGGAGGCTCAATTGAGTTTAAAGATTGATGCGTATAATGGCCAACAACTTAGTGATGAATTGTGTGAAGATGAAAAAGATTTTCTATACCAAATCGAGGAGCTAAAACTAGAATATCAATCATTAAATCATGTTGTTGTTAGATGATGCCGAGGTTGAGGGAGTATATATTATTAAAGTGTCAAAAATAATGCAATAATAGAGTTGGGGCGTGTTGGTCGTCATTCTACGTATTTTTCTGCATTATGTTTTGATGGAATCATGGAGATCGAACCTTTGGAGATATGTATAGATGAAGAACAAGATCCTTACATTTTGAAATTAGCCACACAAAAAATGTAAAATGACATACTACAATTAAGAGCCAAGAAGTGCAAATGGGATAGTATTCACTTGGTTCTTTTGTATTTATAGTACCGCCCCTGGAGCGCGACAGAAAAATTAATACAAAAATTGTGAAGGTGATGGAGTCGTGTCGCGATGTAAAATCAAGTGCTCGTTGGAAGGCAACCCAATTCTACTATTTTTGTTTGTTTTTGTTTATTTTTTATTGCATTATTTTTGTGTTTTTGTAGGAGGAGGAGGAGCATGGAGTCAAAGTCAATAGGAATGTGCAGAAGCGAGGAGGTAGTTGAAATTAAGTGTGAGGTATCCGCACAAGGAATTATACCTTGGATAAGTCTAAGTATCTCGTGAGCTGCTAATGCTTCGGCCTTTGGCCTACCATGGAGTTATTTTTGCACTCTTGTTATTTTCAATGTGCATTGAGGATATTACACAGTTTTATGTGTGGGATGAGGAGATTATCTGAGTGATCTTTTATGCTATCTTTGCTTAGTTGCAGTACTCATTCTTAGTGAAGTAGTTTTTGT
This sequence comes from Nicotiana benthamiana, assembly GCA_034376525.1. NCBI lineage: Eukaryota > Viridiplantae > Streptophyta > Magnoliopsida > Solanales > Solanaceae > Nicotiana > Nicotiana benthamiana. Next base: position 98,319,843 of record CM067330.1, read on the forward strand.
TAAAAATAAAAAAAGCAAAAAAAAAAAAACGGGGGGGACTTTCCTAAGGAATTAAGTGTAATAACCTGAAATATGTTAATATATTTATTGTGGGATTCAAGAAGTATTGTTTTTTAAATATAATTTCTGAGTAAGTTAATGAAATAGAATTTATTATATATAAGATTGTGTAGTATATTAAATAACTAGCTAGTAGGCCTATGTTATATTACAAATTTTTATTGTTATTTGAAAAGGTTTAGAAGGGGAGTAAGCCCACCACTTTTCTTATTGGCCACGTAAGGTGACCTAGAGAATAAAACAATAAGGCAAATTGGTTTCTTGGTTTATGAACATAAAATAGATTGAAGAACTTCTATCAGGGATTGACAGCGCAATATTAGAGCATCTGGTTGGGTGAAGGTTTCTTACTATTCCATGTTTGCCGGTATGGAAACTTAATAATTGCATGAGTATTGAATTTATCTTGTTTAGTTTAATACGAAGCTTGAAAGGTAAGGAGATTGAAATTTGACCCGATATTGACATCGTTAATCAACATTTTGTATGGATTGAGGTCATTCGAGATTGTTTGGTTGGTGTTCTAGATGTTGCAAGGTTGGAAAACTTCCCGTTAGCAAGGTAAGTGAGACTTTAAGCTTTCGATATTTGCTTTTCTAAAATTCATTTTCGAAGTATTTTTTTGATCCATGTGTTGGAAGGAGCGTATGCTTGGCAGAATCGGTGGTCTTTCACTAGCCGCAAATATATATTATTTTGTAAAAAGCTAAAATTATTTAATAAGTGATTTGTGGTGTAGGTGATGTGGCGTAGCCTTGTTCTATGGCGTTGGAGTGTTATAATTATTTTTTTCAGTGCCGTAAAATATTTGTGGCATTGTGTATTCCGCCGTAATATATTTGAGACATTGTGTATGCCGTCGATATATATTTGGGGCATTGTGTATGCCGTCGTGATAGATTTGGGGCATTGTGTATGACGCCTTGATAGATTTGAGGAACTGTGTATGGCACCGTGAAAGATTTGGGGCATTGTGTATGCTATTGATATATTTGGGGCATTGTTATATGCCGTTGTAATAGATTTGGGGCATTGTGTATGTTTCCGTAGAATTATTGGGGTGTTTGGTTAATTTCCTACACTGCCGCAAGTCCTTAGTGTAGATTGTCTTGAGATAGATATAAAATTATAGTTAAATAATTGCTTTGACCTTATATAGTAATTATATGATTAAAGCATTTATGTGTATATTGTTTATCAGCTCGTTGTGTGTTTATGTATTCAGAGTGGCGGGTCGATGATCTTACTGGGTTATATTTACATATAACTCCGTCCTTACTTGCATGTCCATGCAGATACTATTGATGAAGATAGAGATAGTAGCCGACGAGTTCTGTAGAGGTTATTCGGTTATTGAGGTGTGCGCTGTATTGTTCGTGGAGGCTACCTAAAGAGTCTGTATCATTTATTTATATTAGGTCTTTTGTAATTCCCTTAGATGCTCCATGGTCTAGTGTGGGATTTAAGATAGAGTTTTAATCTAATATTTTTAGATATTAATTAGTCGTAACAGTTACCAGATTATTTGGTTACTCATTTAATTAACCAAATAGTGCAAATTAATGGCTAAGGTAAGAAAGTATGGTTCGCCCGGCAGAGATCCCGAGGTAGTGAATTGCCACAAAGCGAGTTGATCGGAGAGTTTTTATGATTCCCGCAAATAAAACGCAATAATGATATTGTTGAGTTGTCCCACAACGGAGGGGTTTGAGATCCTTGGTCTCCTTATATGGCTTGGGCAATCCTCACCTCATAAGCTAGCTTTTGGGGTTGATTTAGGTCCAAGGTCCATTCTTTCATGGTATCAGAGCCAGGTTTATGTTGTCCACGCTCATGAGATCGCGGCGTGAGGGGGGTGTTAAGTTGTCCCACATCGGAGGGATTCGAGGTCCTTGGTCTCCTTATATGGCTTGTGCAATCCTCAACTCATAAGCTAGCTTTTGGGGTTGAGTTAGGCCCAAGGTCCATTCTTATCAGATATGAATAGATTGGGGTTGCCCACCGCGATAAAGATATAAATAGATCGGGTTGCATACCCTAACAATGATATAAATGGATTGGGTTGCACGCTGCAATAGTAATATAAATAGATTGGGTCGCACACCGTGATAGTAAAAAATGATAGGGATCAGGTTTGCTAACCGCAACAATGTTATTATTGTTCTGTTGTAGATCATAAATTGTTCTCATGTATTTCTCTTAAATTACTGCTGGTATTGATATTCCCCCCGCAGCATGTACCCTCTGCCATCTTTATTTGTTTATCCTTATTTTATTTTCCGCTATATATTATATAACTGCATATGTTTATTTGGTAGTCTGGTCCTAGCCTCGTCACTACTTTACTGGGATTAGGACAGATACTTACCGGTACATGAGATCGGTTGTGCATATATTACACTCTACACTATAAGCAGAAACTATTATTTCCATCAAAATACTCTCCAAACAATAAATATATCACTAGCATTGAAAGTGTAGAAGTTAAAAACTTGCAAACATCGATGACCAAATCAGTACTGCCTCCGGTTCACAATAAGAAGCTAAGATAAATCACTTACTAAGCTCTTAAGAAAAATCAATGGCAGTGAAAGGTTTTGCGGTGTTGTTGGTTGCAATGCATCTCATGACAACAGACCATTCCATGTCTCAACAATGTGATCCTTTATGCGTAGCATTATGCGGAATTAAGTGTAGAACAAAGCCTGTATGCTTAGCTAGGTGCCTTGCTGGTTGCTTTATTTCAAGTAATGACAGCTTACGAATCTCATTCTACTTCAGTTGAAGCTAGAAACCGCGTCTGTAATGTTGGGTGTTCCCTTGGCCATTGTTCCGAATTCCTATTCCAATATGGTACCTCTCTCTTTGTAGCCCGATTTACTATTTAGTATTTTATTTTATGTATGAGTTATTTTTTCATTAATAAAGTTAGTTTATGACTGCAGTAATAAAAGTTGGTTGAGTACGACTATAACATACCTAGTGCAATGGCAGACGTACATGGTGGCAGGTGGGTTCAACTTAACCCACTTGACAACTACTATTTTACGATTAAAGTTATGTACTTCTAAGATTGAACCTGCTTGCACACAATTCTGGGTCCGCCATTGACCTAGTTTGACTCCATAAGTGGAATCTGGGGCCTAAACATGATATCTACCATAATTTACAGCTCAATTATTTGATCACGTGATGAAATCATGGATATCAACAGGATAGAGTCACTAAACGGTGCCATGGAATCACCCATGTTACAATTATTGCAGTGCACACCTGCATGCCCGTCACTTGGCATGTGCTCACTTCAATACCAATCACATAACACATAATTTAGGGTTTCGAACCCTCAGAACAAAGCTTGGAAGCGCTACTTACCTCAAGCCTAGTAAAATACTACTCGACAAAGAAGCAAGAACATTTATTATAAACTTATTAGTTGAACGTTTCAGAGAAAACGGTAAGTACCTTTGTGTTTGAGAGATTGGTCTAAAATAGTTCTTTAAATATTCATTTACGAAATTTTAGTTCTTTAATTTCCAAAAATTCGCACGTTGTGGTGGCGCCTATTGTGAAACTATGTCAGCCTCAACTTAACAACCCAACACAACAACAATAGGTTTGAAAACATAAACAGAAGCATTTAACATTTAAAGAAAACTGTTTGAAACAGAATAAAACCCAATATACGGTGCAATGTAGCCCAAAACCGAGGTACCACTAAGTACATGAGCTTCTAGATCAAAATACAGTCCACTACATTGTCTAGAAAAATACATTGAAATAAAACAAAATATGAAGCAGGAGAGTCAAGGCCCGAGGAACAACATGCAGCTACCTCGATAGTCTCCAAACTGTAGAACCTCAATCCGCAACCACTTTGGCGATCGATATCGCCTGCATCTGCACACGAGCTGCAGAGAGTAACGTGAGTGCACCAACTCAGTAATTAACAAGTCCAGACTTTGGACTGATAGGTAGTGACGAACTTAACCTCAACTGTTATAATAGAAAGAAATGTGCAGAAATGTAGGCATGTTTTTAAGTCAAATATACAGCTCAAAGCAATAAGTAAATAAAGATCGGAACAGTGTAAGGTATACAACGCAACTATTTCTACATGCAAATGAACAGACTGTATGAAATGCACCATGTGCTCCCCCACTGAAGTACTCAATTATTCAGTACTGTATATGGCCATCTGGCCTAGATAAATCCATCATGGAACATATACAACACTGACTGTACATCACGCAGTTTCAAGAAAAAGGGCAATCCAACCTTGTGGAGAAATCCATCTGCAAGTATCAGCTTTTCGGAAAAATCCAAGTCAATGGAAATTCTTTCCTCAACAATATCATTCGCGCTCAGTAGGGGTATGTTACAAACTCCGGAGGGGATCCTACAGCCCAAGTGCTATTATAATCATCAATATTACCAATGCGTAGTGTAGCCCAAACCCATAACTATCAATCATAACAAGGCTCTCGGCCTCACGTAGCCATCAATTTCTCCAGTCTCACCTATAGGCTCACAATGTCATGAAAACAAACATGGAACAGTGATATGATGAATCAATAACTAATTGAGACTGAGATATGATATAAAAATGCATGAAGATGACCGAGTACGGAATATTAATAAAAATAATGAGATGACAGCAAGAAACAACCACTAAGGCTCACCAACAATATCGGCATAAAGCCTAAACATGATATCTAGCATGATTTACATCTCAATTATTTTATCACATGATGAAATCATGGATATCAAAAGGATAGAGTCACTAAACGGTGCCATGGAATCACTCATGTTACAATTATTACAGTGCACGCCCGCACGCCCGTCACTTGGCATGTGCGTCACCTCAATACCAATCACATAATACATAATTTGGGTTTTCAAACCCTCAGATCCAAGTTAGGAAGCGTTACTTACCTCAAGCCTAGTAAACTCCTACTCCACAATGCGTTTGCTTGTCAAATCAGCCTTAAAACATTTTGAATCTAGCCACAAGCAATACAATACGATCAATTTAGGCTAAAAGGATCAATTCCACAAGGAAAATACCAAATTATATCCACAAAATCAAAATCAGCTCAAACACAACCCCAATATCCATGTCTCCAAATCCGACAAAAGTCACAAAACCCGAGATCCCATTAACTCACGAGTTTAGCCATACCAAATTTACTCAAATTTGACAACAAAATCCCATTCAAGACCTCAAAATTCCATCTCAAGAACACTTCCACTTTTCCCCCAAATTTTCAGCTCAAATTTCAAATTGGATGATAAAATCAAAGAAATAATTCTGGGATTTAAAAAAAAACAAGTAAGAAATACTTACCCCAATCAACTCCGCGAAAATCGTTTCAAGAATTGCACAAATCTGTAATATGTACCTCAAAATATGAAAAACAAGCTCAAAATCTTGATTTTGAGTACCCCAATCAACTCCGCGAAAATCGTTTCAAGAATTGCACAAATCTGTAATATGTACCTCAAAATATGAAAAACAAGCTCAAAATCTTGATTTTGAGTTTAACATTGCCTGCGTAGATTTCCTTCTTTACGAACACGACTCTCCTCTCGCGATATAGCTGCCTCTCCATTTTACTCTTTCTAAATGAGACAACTGTTTCACCAACGCGAAGCATGACCAGATCATCCCTTCTCAAACGCGACCATCACCTCGCGAACGCGTAGAACAAAAGGTTGGGGGTCCCGAACTTCCTTTCCTCTCTTCTCGAATGCGACCCTACTCTCGCGTTAGCGATACACACGCAAACCACACCTTCACATTCGCGTCTTCCCCATCGCGAGTGCAAAGAACAAATCCTCATCATCTCAAAAACACTCTTCGCGAATGTGAGCCCCTATCATGAACACGTAAGAGGAAACTAGAAAAATTGACTAGTAGATATCAGTAATCTCACCAAGGCATAAATTGATCCATTAACCACCCGAAACTCACCCGAGACCCTCAGTATATTAACCAAATATACCAACGCATCTCATAATGTAATACGAACTTGTTGAACCTTCGAATCAATAAAAACAAAATCAATACAACAAATTACACCTTGATTCAAGCCTAAAGAACTTCAAAACTTTTGAATTCCACAAACGATACCAAGACATACCAAACTACTTCCCAGTGACCTAAATTTTTCTCACAAGTCCAAAATAACACCCTGGACCTACTCCAACTTCGAGAAATCCAATTCGACCCAGATATTAAAGTTTCCACTGCTGGCCAAAGTCGCCAAAATTCTAACTTTCTCCTATTCAAGCCTAATTGTATTGCGGACCTTCATATAAAATTCCGGATGTGATCCAAAGTCCAAAATCATCAAAAGGAGCTAACAGAACCTTCAACATTTAAATTCGAGGTCCTCTACATATAAGTCAACATCCAGTCAATTATTCCAACTTAATCCTCCAATTAAGAGACTATGTGTCTCAATTCTCTCCGAAACCACTTTGTACCTGAACAAACTAACCCGATATATCATAATATAGTTGTATAACACAAAAGAACCAGGAAATTGGGGAACGGGGCTATAACTCTCGAAACTACCTGATGGGTCGTTACATCTAGCCTCTATTATAATATTTATTACACATAGAGGCAATTATCTTTGATGAATTTGCTCATGAAAAGTATGTTAGACTTTAATCTGAAGAAAACTATTGGGGAAGGCTTATCTTGATTCATTTTTTTCAATTTGTAACTTAGGAAAAATTCTTAACAACAATATAAACCAAGGGGATATTTGAGTATCCAGAGAAGATATAAAGCATTGATTTACTTTGAATTTAAAATAATCAAGGGATTTAATGAAATTTTTCATTTGATAAAAATTGAATGAAATTACGAAGAAGTTTGTCAGGGTGGGTTCTTCGGATTAAAACGTCTTGCATCATTCTCAAGTTAATTCCATCAAAGATAACGCTACAATTGTTTTGACCAAAAAACGCAGATCTTCTAACTATGTAAATTTGTACAAATCAAGGTTAATCTTAATTAATATTAATATCCCAAAAATGAAATTCTTGGTACTATGATAAACAATACATAGATTGTTTCTAAAAGCAGTGACAGTACACAATGAACAATATTTAAGAACCCAAGAAGAACTAATATAGCATTAAATAGTGATGAATAGCAATAAATGACATTTATGCAAATAGAACGCATGACTCATCCAAGAAAGGATGAAATCAACGGATGTTCTTTCTGACAATGATGAATGATGGATAAATCTTTGAATATCAAAGAATAGTGAAAAAAGTGTGAACAAGAATCTTACTGAAAAGATTATTTTTGTTGGCCTGTAATAAGACTATATTCTTTATTTAATGTCAAAATATATTTTACCACTGAATATCTCATATCCCCTATCTTCGTATCTCTTTCTATTTATAGGGAACATGTTACAGAAAATCATAATAGTACAACTGCAGAGAATATTCACTAGAATATTGTCTTTAATGTCCTATGTTGAAACTAGTTGTTACAACTATGTTAAGTATATTCGAACTCGATATTTGTTTCCTCGTTCAATGACTCTTTGACCATGACCTTTGTAATGAAATAGATCACTTCGAGACGTGGCTTCCTTAGAATAATTTACAAATGCCATTTCGGCTTAAACGATTCTAGAAATAGATTTTGACCCATACAGATAGTCCCTCAACTTACGGATCATGTTATTGGTGGTCGGAAAAACCAGAAAAACTACATGGGTCGTTGTTGTTGTGGCAAGCAGGAAACGTGGCCCTTTGTGGGCCGCACATTATAAATACTTCAAATTTCCTAGGTGATTCACTTGAGTTTTGTTGTCCACGGGTTGGGATGACCTCATGATGTCATCCGACATTATGATGCGTATTCCTGATGAGTTGCTCCATTTTGCGTGTGACCGTTGATTAGACCTGTACTTTTGGTTTCGGTTCCAATCATGATGAATCGTTTTTTGGTCTTGGTTCCATCACTTCTATATGTGCAGATCCTTGAACCTGATTTTTTAGTTTTAAACCCTCTAATGTTTCAAATCACCATACCTTTCTCTTGCTCTCTTCTTCTCTATTTCATTGACCTGTGTTGTTCATCTTTCCTTTTTGTTTGTTACTCTCCTCCTCTACGTTAAACCATGTCTAACGTGTCTACTGATGTTGGTAAAGGGAGTTTTTGTTTCTCTATTAGTAGTGGTGTTCCCCTCCCATGGGGAGAGCTTTCCCGCCACCATTGAGGATGAAATCTTCCTACCAGTGGAGGAAATAATCCCATGCAACCCTGACTGCAAATCTGATTTCACCATATCACTAGAGGCCGTGCTTGGAGCTTTCCGATTAGTGATGATGGTGAAGGAGTTAGCGGAGCTGGAGGACAAATTTAGCCTTCCCAATCATATCAAGTTGATCCCACCAAAGAGGGACGTTGTACAGGTCCACTGTCTTGGGTATGGCACCTTCTACGCCTACCCCTTCCAGTAAACTATTCTTTCCCTATCCTTTTGCTTGCGGAGGAGTTCTGTCTCCACTATGATATTTGTCCTGCTCAACTCATGCTGTAAGTTTATCAAATTATGAAGATGCTCACAAATTTTGCTGAGATGGCTAGGATCGAATTGACACTATAACCCTTAATACATTCGCCCCTAGCTTTTACAAGGGAACAATGCTGAATGCCCACTGCCGGGGGGCAAACGTTTGGTGGTAAAAGATGGACGAAAAGGCCGATCGTCAATTATGGTTTAACTTATTTTTGTCAGAATCGATGAAGTTTTTCAGAATCAATTATGGTTTAAATTATAGTATCTATCAAAAATCTGGTGTCACATACATTACGAACTACTAGAAATGCTAAATACAATCGTCAGAAAGAAAATATAATTGTTTGTTTCGAATAAAAAGAGATAACAGACTAAAATAAGGATAAAGAAGACGTCGGGCATGCATACACCTGCAGGGCTACCTCGGTGTCTCACTGGACTGAAGGATGGGTCCCAATCTAATACTGCTGCTCAAATTCTACTCTGGCATCTGGATCTGTGCAAAATAGCACAAAGTGTAACATTAGCACAACCGACCCCATGTGCTGGTAAGTGTATGGCTGAACCCCAGCGAGGTAGTGACAAGACTAGGACCAGACTCCATATAAATCAATGCAAATATACATATACAATCATACGAAGAAACAACCGAAATAAACATCTAAAACTAGGGAAGTGAACATGCTTCAGGGGCAACAGATAGAAACAAAATATCAAAGATAACAAGATAAATATCTAAAGTTAAGCTTCTAACACATAATAAGGAAATAATATATCTTTCATACTCAGCTCAACTTGTTACAGGCATGCAACCCGATCCCATTTCTCATATCTCGTTGTAGGCGTACCACCCGCTTCCATTTCATAATATCTTGTGGTAGGCGTACCACCCGCTCTTTTTTTAATATCTTATGGTAGGGGTACCACCCTATCCCATTTGAATATCTTGCGGTAGGCGTAGCACTCGCTCCCATTTCAATCAATATCTTGTCGTAGCCATACCACCCGATCCTATTTCAATATCTTATGGTAGGCATACCACCCCATCCCAGTTCAATCAATATCTTCTGGTAGGCATACCACCCAATCCCATTTCAATATTTTGTGGTAGGCGTACCTCCCACTCTCATTTCAATGAATATCTCATGGTAGGCGTACCACCCGATCGCACTTCAATATCCTGTGGTAGGCATACCACCCGATACCGTTTCAATATCTTGTGGTAGGCATACCACCTGCTCCCATTTCAATATCTTGTGGTATGTGTACCGTCCGATTCCATTTCTTCCAACACAATATACAATATAATCCCCGCAAGTGAACAAAGCAAAATAATAACTTCCCAGCAAAACAATAATATCAGAATCAAACGTCTCGGTAAGGAAACAAGGTATTTCAAAATATCCTGGTAGGGGAGAAATAGCTATAAACAAACTTGTTACAACACCTAACTACCATAGCTATATCAAAACTTTATACAACACCCAACTACCTCAGCTAAATCTATACTTGTTGAAACACCGAACTACCTCGGCTATTCCTAAACTCATCACCACATCTAATTACTTCAGCTACAACTAAACTTATTAATTCGTCGACAGGCTCAGTAGGGGTGTGCAGACTATGGAAGGGGCCTCTTACCACCCAAGTGAAATAATAAGCCATCTCTTGGCATCAAATCTAGGCTCTCTGCCTTATATCAGTATTAGTATCTCAGTACTGCGGCATGCATCCCGATCCAAAAGTATCCTCACAACAAGGCCTTCGGCCTTACTCAGTCAATAATCACATAAGCCCCTTAGGCAACAGTAAAACATGATGCTCAGCCAAAAACATTCTTGGAAATCTTGTTTTAAGTATTCAAGAAAAGTAAACTTCGCTGAGTTTTGAAAACAATGGAAAATACATGACTGAGTTGAAGTATAATATCAAAAAAGGTAGGAAATACCAACAAATCATCCCCGAAGTGGTTCAAGTAGCTGGCATGAAGCCCAAATATAGCAGTCAGCCCAGATCATGATGATAACAAATAAGTTTCAGTCAAATACAGAGTAAAAATCATAAATCTAGATGGACCAAGTCATATCCCCAACAGTTCTCTACCCCACGCTCGCTATACGGCGTGCAAGTCACCTTAATAAAGCACTACGATGTGCAATTCCGGGGTTTCAAATCCTCAGAACATCATTTACAATTATTTCTCACCTCTATCTGCTCGAAACTCTTGCCCACGATGCCTTTGCCTCTCAAATCGGCCTTCGGATGCTCCAAATCTAGCCGAAATAAGTACTAAACCATCAAAATATGTTAATGGAACAAAGCCCACTTGAAATCAATCAAATTACAACAAAAATCCCTAAATTTGTCAAACCCAACCGCGGGCCCACATTTTGAGATTTAAGAGAAAATCACAAAACTAGAATCCTTATACACTCATGAGTCTAACCATATGAAAAATATCCAATTCCGACACCATTTGGTCCTTCAAATCAATATTTTTTTTTTGACAGATTCCACAATTTTCTTCCCAAATTCCATCCCGAATCACGAATTAAATGATGAATTCAAAGGTACTGTAGCCCAATCTGAGTTAGAATTTGTTACCCTGATAAACTTCTTGAAAAACATTCAAAAACTCACCAAAATCCAAGCTCTATGGGCCGCACAAAATCGACCGTGGCCGCGCAAAACCTGTGTGGTCCGCGCAAAAACGACCGTGGCCGCATGGTGTTCTCTGCAATGACAGGATTTAGTATTTTAGCCATAACTTTCACTACAGATGTCCAAATGCCTATTATATTATTTTTCCGAAAACAATATTCAAAGAGCTACAACTTTAATTTTTTAATTATCTCAGAATTCCTTGTGTATGAAAAGTTATGAGCTTCCAAATTTGGATAAGTGGCCCAGCTCTTTCATTGCAGACCGCAAAAACACGACCGCGTCCGCGAAGCGTCCCATCGTGGTCAGCAAAAATATGAACGCGGACGACGGTCGTGGGTTAAGGGATTCGACCCTCCAGGCCTCCAAAAACTATATTTTCTCCTAAAGACTCCCTGGAACCTATCCGGAACTCACTCGAGGCCCTCGGGAACTCAACCAAATATAGCAACATCATCCATAACATCATTTAAACTTGTTCCGATCAACAAAACACCTCAAACAACATCAAGTACTCAAAACTCATTGAATTCATGCCTAAGTTCCAAAAACATCCTTAATACAGTATCGATTAAAAATCCGACAAAACGACGTACGAATAACCTGAAATTTTGCACACACACACACACACACCAAATGACCTAACGATCGAAGCTACTGAAACTCTTGGAATTCCATTACGACCTCTATATAATAATCTCACCTATCAATCTGAATTTGCAAAAATACTAACTTCGCCAATTCAAGCTAAATCCTTCCACAGACTTCCAAAATGCATTCCAGCCACGGTTCTAAGTCATAAATCACCCAATGAAACTAATCAAATCATAAAAATTCCCATCTGCACTCATATACAAGTAAGTCAACTCTTGGTCAAACCTTTCAAATTCAATGCTTTGAACTGAGACGGTTTCTTTCAAATTCATTCCATATTTCCTAAAAACCAAAACCAACGATCCATCAGTCATAGTACATTACACGGGGCAAGTCGTGCTCGATAATTGGCTATCAAAGCCCAACAACTCAAAATGACTGGTCGAATCATTACATCCTCCCCCACTTAGACACACGTTCGCCCTCGAACAACACAGAGTTGTTCTAGAAGCCAACCAATAGCCTAATAACAATACCATGCATATACCCGTAGGTGATCCCACGTTACCTTACACATATAGGTCTGATAACACATTACAACTTAAATTACATAATCCAATCTAGCCCATAAACAGTAGAATCACATTTCCACTTCTAAACCCATCACTGCGGTCAAAACCTCATACCTATACACTGGATAGGCCCGAACTAGCTGTAATAACCCATGCCTGCAACCTCAGGTGAAATTATACGATATACCACATAACCCAAACACACGAAGCGATAAATTCCATTCACAAGAGTTGCACACAACAACCGAATACTAGTTGAAAAACTCTTATCAAATAAAGTTTCATTCCAACATCCTTATATATATAATGCCAATGATAACTAAGACACGCATTAAGCCATATCCATTTCTCAGATCAACCATTCATAAGACAACTTCTCCTTGGTAATTACCAAGCGATATTTCGAGCCGAACCTCGATATCATCTTTCAAACATGTTGAAATCGAATCCATTTGTATTCATTAATAATTCCAACAATAACTTCTAATCCAACACACTACTCTGGTTTCATGACACATCAATATAGGCCTAAGCCGTAACTAGCATAATACGCGCACCAATAAGCAACAGTCCGAACATAATGAAATCATGTAAATGACCCTAATGAAAGAGATGTCCCTCAAGCTCACCAGATCCATCATAATACAAAGCTGAGAACCTGTCTCATATCATAGAAACAGAACACACAAATCTAACCCTCAAGGTCAAATCTCCATATAGCTTCACTGCAATGTACGATCCTATCCAAACATTGCTCCATGTGAAACACCTCAAGTAACTATGATCGAAATTGACAACTATGCACAATTTGATGTCTCGAACTACGGCAAATCATTACACCCATGGTGAAATGAATAATACATACCTCGCAACCCCATAGGACATAAACAATACATCATTTACCGAATTCCCGCTCAACTTCCACTATGAACTCCATTGATCCGCACCATATGTTCCCATAATTGATATATCATAACATCTCGTAATACACAAAGGCCACTCTTAGATCTCCCAAATCTGTAGTAAGCTCAATGACGATCGAACCAACCTGTCCCCAACAGTACAATTTGGGGCCAACCAAGCTGACTCAAGCTAGAACACGCATCCACTTTGGCCTGCCAATAAAATCATCGTCAAGGAAGCCTAAAGCTGTTATTTCAACTATTATTACTCCTGTCGGTGCCATGCGATACAGTGCAAAGAACCAAATCATTTCCGAAATCAACAACCTTCCCTGATGATATGCCCCACCATGAGAAACACATCCGCTAATTCTTTCACCACCGAAACTGAATCAATATAAGGAGCCTCAACACTGACACTCTTCACAAGAGCCCAAATATAGAAATAATCCTTCCCAGCCGTACGCTGGGTCTTCCAATATAAGAATCCCCGATAGGACATAATCTATCGAACATCGCCACTCAACCTATGGCAATTTCCGGCATAGCCAGCAGTGCCGTCTTAACACAGTAGTCTCGAATAATGCAACACGGAGACAACGTCTCCAACTCCATATAGCACACAAATCACCATGCCTTACCCCAAATTCTACCACCCGAATACATATCACCTCAAGTACGCAATCATTCCACGAAAGATACCTTGAAATTCCCTGTGCTATCAAGCAAACTCAAATATCAGCGATTGATCCAATCAATAGAGCGCCATAAAACTATTGAAGTTCTATCAACCTAATCACATTGCCTTTTATAAAACATATAACCTCGTAAAATCATTATGATTAGCAACACCATTTTTTAATTACCAGAAGATCATTCACCCTGATCATCTGAAGCTCATTTTTTCTAATAACTTAAGATTGCCCGTGCTGCCTAAGAATTTCACGACTTCCCATTCGGAACTTAACTGAAACCTTTCACACGCAAATCCCAATCCTCCACAACATATGGCGTATACCATACCATCCTATGATAATATGAGAACTGCATCTCTCTTCCGAGTCACGGACACTTATGGACTCAACTAGTCAAGAACTTCCATTGATCCCATCTAGAAGAAAATCATTACACAAAATCCCATGCCTCTCAAATTCGTAGAAAATGCATCTCTCAAACCATGGTAGAAATCATTAATAACTCTTCAAATTTTGTTTGCACAAATTAAACTGCAAGGACTAAATCCTTCTAACTAGACCAATCTAAGCAAGCCATCAAAACCCAAGAGCATTGCTGCAAAATAACTATAAGAACCCACTACCTCAAACATATACAAAGAATTAATAATTTCCTTACCATACTGATTCGGTCTACATCTAAGATACTCCATTTATCTAAATTTTCTTTCGATTCATCATCAACTTGATATTTCCTCTTGATGTAGTGCCACAATGCTTCAACCCAGGCCTACAGCACGAGACCCTGCATAAAAACACACTGACTAATACCCATATGCCGCTGAATACTCTCTCAAATATTCCCTGAAATACCACATTCCTCAATACTTTACTCTTAAGAGCTTCCTGCGAATCTAGGTCTGTTACCTTTATCTTCATGATACTAATGCATAGAATCCCATAATTAACTTTGAATTACCACAAGTCTTGAACTCTTCTAATGAAAACTCGGTTTGTAATCACATATACAACTTTAAGATACCCAATTATTGCATGTAGAATCATGAACCCATTAGAACCATTCTCAACAGTCCTTAACATTAATTAAACTGCAATTAGCCCGATCGAGCGGATCGAACCATATGTGCCTTATTAGAACTCTGGCACCGCAAAATGAATCCTCACCCCAATACAATCAAGCATCTACCTGCTTTATGCACCGAACACTCCTACCAATAAGAACTTAAGACATTCCATGATTCTCACACCCTATGAAGCATAATATAAGCTTTGTCAACATTTTCCTTTACTCTAGCCATAGCTAATTTACTCGCACGCCCTAAACTGGAACCAACATAGCACCTAACTTTGCAATGAACTGCTCATTGAAGACTCCCCCACTTGGCTTAAAGTCAAATATCAAGATAAAGTCAATAGCCCATAACACCTATACCCTATCACCACTATTATACCCTAGTGAGACTATACTTCCCTCCTAACTAGGAAACATGAAAAGATTCTTCCCACACCATAAGTCGGGGCTATACATCAAATCAAAACGGAAGTCGAGCACTTAATAGTTCATTTATCATCCAACAGTATTTCCTTGCCACTTCCACATCATATAGATACATCTTACGGTACTAATATACTCGTCACGCGGCTATGCAGCCCTCACTTTCACCACTAGTGATAATACCGATTATGTAAGTTCAAAACATTTAGTCACACAGTCAACACCTCGGTGCTCAAGACAGGAAGAAATCCAGCCTCAAGTCCTTCAGGTTGGCCCAACATCAAACTAACAGAGGCCACATCTCGCCCCTCGATTGGGGAATCACAAGCCATTAAGGCACATTTGATACCGAGCGCTCATGCGTGCATGCGATCACGTGGAAGGAATTTCAAGATTTACCTTTCAAGCTGAATAAAAGACGCACGATGAGAATTCAAGAATTTAGAGTGTTCCTAAAGGTTCTACAGCCCCTCAAGTATAAATACAGACGTCTCCGTACCGATCTGCGTGACTCTACTAAGACATCTCATGACTCGTAAAACCTAGTAACCTAGGCTCTGATACTATCTTGTCACGACCCTGTACCCATACCCGGTAATAATGGCGCCTCTCGTTGGGACAAGGCCAGCCAACCAAACCTAATTCATCATTTTTAACAATTAAACAATTCATATGCAGTCTAAATATGATTTAATAATAATAATAATTAGAGGGAGCAAAACCCAACACAGTGCAAACCTGTGTGTCACAAGTCACGAGCATCTATTAGAGTGTGAATACAGTTTTACAAGGTCTAGAAATACAAGAAACATTGGTTATGAAAAAAAGAGATAGGAAACAGTGCTGCAAATGCTGGCAGTTACATCGCTAAACTAATATAGCTCTACCTCCAATCAACCAAAACCCGCTACCGGGTGAATAAATACCTGCATCTGCACAAGAGGTGCAAGGAGTAAACTGAGTACTACAAATCAATGAGTAAAAAAGGTATATAATAACTGAGCAGTAAGAATCACGTATGGCAAATCATCACGATGTATAGAAGCAGTGTAAAACCTTTTGATAAAAACAATGAAGCGGTGAAATCTTAGAAAATGCCTTAGCTCAGTTTAAACCTCCTTTGAAAATGAATTTTTCGAACAGTTATGCAAACGAGTGCAAGATAACTAGTGCAGATAAGCATGAAAATCTGCCCCTCGAACGCAACACTCACTCAGCAGCAAGTGCCAGGCAATCAGGTAGATATTATACCAAATAGCACAACTACAAATAATGGCAGACAATTAAACAAGTAAAAACATAAAACAATACCGGTACCACTACATCATGCAGCCCGATCCACATACCATTGCGGCGTGCAGCCAAATCCAATTATCGTTGACGGTGCTCACTGGGGGTGTGCAGACTCGAGGAGGGGCCCCTTACGGCCAAAGCGCAATATCAAGCCATCTCGTGGCATCAAACCCAAGGTCCTCGGCCTCATATCAAAATAAGTTTCTCAAGGCGTGCAACCCGATAAAAATATCACAACACAGGTCCTCGACCATGCTTAGTCAAAAATCACATTAGCCCCTCGGGAAATAGTAAAACATGATGCTCAGCCCAAAACATTGTTGGAAATCTCATTTCAAATGTTGAAGCAAAGTAAAGGTTGCTGAGTTTTGAAAAAAAATGGAAAATACATGACTGAGTTCAAGTATAAAATCAAAAAAGTGAGGAAATATCAACAAATCATCCCCGTACGGGTTCAATAGCTGGCACGAAGTCCAAATATAGCAATCAGCCCAAATTAGCAAGATAACAAATAACTTTCAGTCAAATATATAGTAAAAACCATCAATTACGACGGACAAAGTCACAATCCGTAATGGTGCTCTACCCCACGCTCGCTATCCACGCGTGAAAGTCACCTCAATATCGCACTACGATGTGCAAATCTGGGGTTTCAAACCCTCTGAGCATCAGTTACAATCATTGCTCACGTTGATCTTGTCTAAACATTAGTCAACGATGCCTTTGCCTCTCGAATCGGTCTCTAGATGCTCCAAATCTATCGGTAATCTATGCCAAACCATCCAAATATGTTAAGGGAACAAAGCCCTTGTGTAAATAATCAAATTACCAGAAAATTACAAAAATTTGTCTAAACCATCCCTGGCCCACATTTCGAGATTTAACAAAAAATCGGAAAACTAGAATCATTATACTCTCATGAGTCGAACCATACAAAAATTATGCAATTCTGATACCATTTAGTCTTTCAAATCATCAGTTTATATTTTTTTAAAGATTCCACAGTTTTCTTCCCAAATTCCAACCTGAATCACAAATTAAATGATGAAGTCAATGATAGATTCACGTACTCTAGCAAAACATGACATATAATCACTTACCCCGATTAATTTCTTGAAAAACCTTCAAAAAATCTCAAAATTCCGAGCTCTCTAGGGGAAAATATAAAAAAAAAACCCAAAATATCATATTTATTGAGTAACCCCCAGATTTCAGCTTCTGCGGCCTGCATAAAATTGGCCATGGCTGTGCAAAACTAGTGCGGTCCGAACAAAAATTACCGCGGCCGCACATGTGTTATCTGCAATGACATGCTTTAGTATTTTGGCCATAACTTTTGCTACAAATGTCCAAATGCTATTATAATTTGTTTCTGAAAACTAGATTCAAAGAGATACAACTTTCATTTTTCAAAGATATGTGCTCCCGAAGTTGGATCAGCGGACCGGCTCTTTCACCGCGGACCGGGAAAGCACGACTGCATCCGCGAAGCCTCCCACCACAGTCAGCGGATATATGACCACAAACCGCAGTCGTGGGTTCAAGGATTCGATTCTCCAGCCCCAACTGCTATGTTTTAGCCTACAAATACCCCGAGACCTATTCGAAAATCACCCGAGGCCCTCGAAACCTCAACTAAACATACTCACATAGTCCATAAAATCATTCAAACTTGTTCCATTCATCAAAACATCTCAAACAATGTCAAATTACTCAAATCTCATTGAATTCATGCCTAAATTTCCAAAAACTTCCGAAATACATTTGCAATCAAAAGTCTGACCAAACGACGTCCGAATAACTTGAAAGTTTACAAACACACCCAAATAACATAACAAAGCTTCAAAAACTCTCGTAATTCCACTCCGACCTCTATGTAAAAATCTCCCAGATCAATCAGAATTCACCAAAATACGAACTTCGCCAATTCAATCGAAATCCTTCCACGGACTTACAAAATGCATTCCGGTCGCGCCCCAAAGTCATAATACACGAAAAAAAGATAACCAAATCATAAAAACTTCCTATCCGTGCTCATATACAAATAAGTTAACTCTTGGTTAAACCTTTCAAATTTAAAGCTTTCAACTGAGCCTGTTTCTTTCAAATTCATTCCAAATTTCATGAAAACCAAATCGAACGATCTCATTTGTCACAGTACATTACACGGGGAAAATCATTCCTGAGAATTGTTTATCAAAATGCAAAACCTCTAAATGACCGGTCGGGTTGTTACAGCCCATGTCCCATATTTTCCTAAAGACCCTTCGGGATCATCAAATCACGGGTCCGGATCTGTTTATCCAAAATGTTGACCGAAGTCAAATTTAATCATTTTAATATAAGATTTAATATTTTTCTCTCAAAATTCATTTTTAAGCTCTCCGGCTACGCGCTCGGATTGTGGACGAAAATCGAGGCATTTTTAAATGAGGTTTTCGTGGCCTCGGATACACATAATGAATAAAGAGACAGGTGATGACCCTTTGGGTCGTCACGTATAAGTACCTGATTTCTCTCCCATGTTCTGTCTAGAGTTCTCACTTGTTGCCTTTTTCTTTTGCAGCCTGTTTCGAATTCTGACTTCTTTCCTTCTTCTTTTGCACCCAAGACCTCGCCTCCTCCTTCGGACACTCATATTTTCGACTGGGTGGAGCATCTCCTACCTCATATCACATGATCCGTGATTGGCCAAATCATTTAATCCAATTCGGGTCTACTCTCCCTTCCAGTAGTAATCTTTTTTCTTTTATCGTATCGGCTTTGTTTCCTATTATGTAGAGACTTTTGGGGATGGTAGTATGTACATAAATCTAACTCCTACCTTGTGAATATAAAGATGTTATGTTCAACAAATCATCGGCTCAAAAAGGTAGGGTGGAGAAAAAGAGGAAGAAGAATATAACGAAGCAAATGGAAAAAATGATAAAGAAAAAGAAATAGGGTGGGGGGGATAAGTATCACCAAAATAGTGACAGGACAAGCATGACACCAGTAAGAAGAATTCATATGATCAATCATATTATTGAAATTTGAGTTGCTTTTCCCTATTGCACCAGCTGGTTTAGACAGAGTTATCAAATCTTATCAATCTTGTTAAAGTGCACTGATAGTGTACAAATTATTTATGTTGTTAACTTATTATTGCTTAATCTCTTCAAGTGAGTCTATACATAATACAACAGCGACTTGATAGTAACATAAGCAGCACTAGTAGACAAAGATAATGACCTAACAGAGTAGCTCCACTCCATGTATGAAGGAGAAAATGCTCGACTCCGTCCTAACTTCAACTATAATGCTCGACCTCCACACCTTCTTATCAAGAGATATCCTCGAAGAGATTAAGTCGCGCCATGTCCTGCCTTATCACCTCACTAAAATACTTCTTATGCTACCCTATACCGTTCCTCATACTCGCCAAAGCTAACCGATCACACTTCCTAACCAGGGCATATTGGGTTCTCCTCTGCACATTCCCGAATAATTTAACTCACGCTTCTCATTTCTAGTTGTCCATGGGGGCAACACAAACCTTTTCACGAAGATCTTCATCATAATATTATCCAGCGCTTACCAATCAATCTCAACATCCTCATCTTTACTACTTTCATCTTTTGGATATGAGAATTCTTAACTTGCCAACATTTAGCCCCAAACAACATGGTTGGTATAACTACATCTCTATTGAACTTACCCTTCATTTTCGATGGAATATTCTTGTCACATAAGACTCCAGACGCTAAAATCAATTGATGTTGTAAATGACAATACAACACAAGAGGGCGGGGGTGATTTGTGTGGTACCTAATTTTCGCACTAGAAAACCTGGTTCTTCTAATTATACTAACTATGCCTATTTGTGGAATTAGGGGTGCATAAAATAAATAACATGGGGATTTTCACATGGAAAATAGCTAGCTCAAAAGGTGAGAAAACCACGACCTACTACTTAGTCCACTAATCACTAATCACTAAGCCAAAACAGCATTTACAAAATAATTTGTAAACCTAAGAATTAATTCTAATTCCAATGTGGCACACAACCTCTACTATTGTGACACCTTAACTCTAACCTTAATACTCAAAGTACCTACTACAGTTGCTTCTATGAAAGCTGGAAGTATACAATTTTAAACCACCTACTACAATTGAACTAGACTAAGAATAAACACAATAGAACTGGTTCTTTTATTTTGTTCATGAAGCTGCAGTAGTGCACAATTTAATCTCACATAGATTGCTTGCAAAACAGCCTTACTCTTTTGCTCTCAATTTAGTTTAACTTCTGCGTATGTGCATACCTATAAAAGAGAACATGCATTATTATTTATAGAGTTAGCAATCAGAGTTTGATTAAAACTCAAATTACTGATCCTTAATCAAATTCGAGTCCTAGAATAATTCAAACTCCAATCCTTGTTCTTTATCTGGATGTAGTTCTGTTCACATAAGGAGTCTTCAACTCTTTATCCTATGTAACCTTTTCGATCAACTCAGGAGATATTGTTTCTGATCCTTGAGACTTATCTTCTTCACACGCATCTCACATGTATACGTATATTAACATTGTGTCTCACATGATGGACCTGGTTCATGACTAAGTTCATTTTTTCAATCTTCAAAACATTATTTGAAATTGGGCCAAAAAATTAACCCTTTTTTATGACAAAATTTGTGCTTTTATTCATCAGAGACCCTATGGAACTCAACTTAATTTTAACACTTTAATTTATCTTATCATTAAGGACTTGGTTTAATCATGTTATAAATATCACATCATTTAGATTATAAAGTAAAGCACAATACTCTTCCTCATTTTAGCATCATGAAAAAGTTTCATATTATATGAATCACATATGTTAATTAGTACTCATGTCCGCTAGGGAAACTGCAAGTGAAAACATGACTAAGTTAATCAATAATCAACTTCACAAAGAATTTAACTATTAACATCAGAAGTTTCATAGAACAAGAGAAAATAAAGTACATTGTCATTGATTAGAAGGTGCTTCTGCAAAACAGACCACAAAAAGAAAAACAAACATCCAACCATGAGCAAAAACAAACTGAGAAACGTCTCGAATCTCAGTCACACAGGGGGTTTCTAGACTGGTTCTAGGGCTTAGAGGTACTAGACGGTTGGGATTGAAGAAGATTGAGCATTGTTTGGAGCATCCCTTAACACTTTCCTTTTTCCTTTGCTAACTCAGCTTTGAGGCCATTTGTTTCACTTTCTAGTTCAGCAATGCGAGCCTGTAGCTAAGCAATTTCTGCAACTTTCGTTCCACACTCTAGAACCAGTGCCCTAACTTTGCTATTCACGGGAGTCTTTAAGGATGAACTAGGTTCAACTGGGGTTACACTTAGCAAATAGTCACAAGCCTGTAGAGTTTTTATTCCAAAGTACTATTTGCTGGAGGCCATCTACCACTTTTTCAATGGCACATATAACTTGTCCAAGACAGTAATGAGTATAAACCAATATGGTGTGGCATGGGGTTTTGAACCATTGCTGACTCTATCCAGCAGCTGACAATGAAAGCATGACAATTAATCAGCTTTCCTCTCACAAGACACTCTAGAAGGACCACTATGTAATTTGCAGTGTGCCTTCTCTCCTGTCTGGGAAGCAAACACTTGCTCACAAATTCAAATAGCACCTTGTGCTCAGGCTTCATCTCACTCTTTTGCACAAACCTAGCCTCAGGCACTTCTTCAGCAGAGTTGGTATCACATAAATTTCTGGTGATTTGGATAGTAGAAGGGATAGAATCTGTACAAGGACATATTTGGCTAGTGTAATCATCATATCCCACACAAGGTATGCCTACAATTCTGCCTAACTTAGGTGCATCAAGCTGCACCTCTACTCCTCTCACCAAGCTGGTAACAATGACAATCACTACTGTGGCATTTGCCATAGACTCGATCAACTGTTTTCTTGCCAGCCTGCCATCCAGTTGAAGAACTAAGTCCTTCCACGATTATGCATCCTAGGGCATCAACCAATCTTTTCATGCTTGGCTCCTCCAGGTTATTCAAAATTCTTCCTATCAAGATCTTTCTCTTGCCAAAGAGGACAAATTTGTCATGTTCCTTTTCAGATTCCTCTTCTTCTACCTCTCAACTCCATGCTTCTTCTTCTTTAGGAACTTTCACTTGTTTTCCTTTAACTTTAGACCTGTTTCTGTTTGCCAGGGAGGGTTCAGTAGATATAAATTCAGAAGACTTCTTGGAAGAAGTCTTGGATCTCTTTTGTGTAGGAGTGGGAACCTCCTCAGTTGTACCTCTTTCCTGATGGACCAGTTCCATCTTCTACTCCTCATCTTCTACAGCCACAGAACTTTCCAGAACTTTCGCTTTTCCCTTTTCCTTTTTCTTGTTCTTTCTTGCCTCTAAGGCTTTCTGCACTTTAGCCTCACATAGCTTTATCCTGCTTCTAGTAGCTTTCACCTTTGATGCTAAAGGGATAGTAGACTTATGAGATGACACCTTGCTATTCTTTGCTGGACTAGAGGTGGTTGGAGCCTTTTGAGAAGAAGCTTTACGCTTCTTGGGATAATAGCTTGCTTCAACCATCTTCAGAATGTCAGCCAAAGTTTCTTCTATAGATGAACCAGGTTCATCTTGTTGTTTACTCAAGTGTACAAGGCCTTTAGCAGCCTCCCGAGTTTCATTTCCCCATGGCTTGTTGCCACTCTCCTCTACTCCTCCACAAATGGAAAGAATTTTATCTTTCTTTTTCATTCTCTTTCTACTCGATTCGCCATCATTTACATCTCTCATAGAACCCACCAACACAAACATATTATTGACTTTCTCGACTACATCAGAGAAAACATGGCATGTATTTACCTCCCTAGGGTATTCTTGATTATTATCTGAGTTAGAAGACCCACGTTATTCTCCATTGCTTACAGAAATAAAAGCTTCAAACTCAGAACTCGAGTCAGATGATTACTTTTTAGAGCTCTCCTTTTCTGGTTGGCTCTCAATTTTATGTTTAAAGCTGTTCTCAGAGCAGTAGTAGTTATAGTCTTTCTTGCCAACATCTTCTGTAGGCGGATTCTGGGTTTACGGTTGTCGCTAGAGGGTATAGATGCGGATGTGTTGGGAGATACATGTGGGGGAGTTCTTTCATTTTCTTGAGGATTAGTCATGATGAAGGATTTCAGGAAGGTTTTGGGGATTTTGGAGATTTTCAGAGATAAAGGTTTAGCACTTAATGACGGTTATGGACTAAAATAGGAGTATGTGGAGTGTATTTTAAGTGGAGTATGATTAGGAGCAGTAATGGCAGCCTTTTTGCAGTGGTCAATCAGGAGTCTAATCCCACTAGGACTCCGGTCTTTAAGTGATGAATGGATGACACTAGTTTTTTGGAAAAAGTCTCTTTTTCTTTAGAATTATGGAGAATGAAACTAGTCAATGCTCAGCGGTTATATTTTTAGGAGTTTGGCTAGAATTGGATTTTTTTCTCATAATTGGAATATTTATTTTTCTAATTATGCAAAGTATAGAAACATACCTAACCTTTTCTCAAGAGCATATACTGATGAAGCAGGTTTTTCAAGTAGAATTTCTCTTGATTATTCCTCGTATATCATAATAGAAAAAAAACTTTGTAAGAGATCAATGAATTAATATAAACACAGGTCACAGGAGTATACTGATTAGAGTATGAGACTGAGTAAGAGTTAGTCTAGATATTTATATAACGTCAGAACTTCTAACCAAAAAAGTATTTTTTTCATTGCATTCGGAACTAGTTCCTTTTTAGGTGATCTTAATAATCCCTAATTCCAACTTGTTCCTTTCAAGGGTTTCCCTATTCAGTGCCTTGGTGAAGATGCCAGCTGTTTGTTTATCAGTGGCACAGAATTCTATTGAGATTAATTCTTTCTCATTTTTATCTCTCAAGAGGTGGTGTCTAACATCTATGTGCTAGGTCCTTTTATGATGAACAGGGTTCTTTGTCATACTTATAGCACTAGTGTTATCACAGAATATTGGAATGCAACCCTATTTGAGTTCCAAAGTGTACCAGTTATTGTTTGATCCATAACAATTGAGCACAACAAGAAGCAGTAGCAACATATTCATCTTCAACATTAGATAGGGCTACTGAATTTTTCTTTATGGTAGCCCATAACACAAGACATGAACCCAGGAAATGTGTCATACCTGAAGTGCTCTTCTTGTCCACTAAGAAACCTGTATAATCAGCATCACCATATCCTACTAGATTAAAATTACTACCTTTGGGATACCAAAGACACAGATTAGTGGTGCCTTTTAGATATCTCAACATCCTCTTGGCGGTAGTCAAGTGTGAATTTTTTTGATTTTCCTGGAAACGAGAACAAAGCCCTTCCCTGAAAAATAATGCCAGGTTTGCTGGCAATGAGATACAAGAGTGAACTAATCATACCCTTATACAACTTTTGATCAACTGATGAACCAGGTTAATCAACATCTAATTTAGTGGCATTTGCAATAGGTGTATCTATTTATTTGGAGTCCTCAATTTTATTCTTTTTGATTAGTTCTTTTGTCTAATTCTACTGCTTGATCATGGTCCCATTTGGGCTTTGTTTGATGTGCAAGCCTAAGAAGCAGTTTAGTTCACCCATCATACTTATTTCAAGCTCACTTCTCATTAGTTTTGCAAATTCCTTTCTCAACCTATCCGTAGTGGCCCCAAGTATTATGTTATCAACATATATTTGCACAACAAGGAGGTCTTTACCTTTTTCCCTTAGGAATAAAGTGCTTTCAATTTACTTCTTTTGTACCCATGCTCCAGTAGGAATTTTGATAGTCGTTCATACCAAGCTCTTGGGGCCTGCTTGAGCCCATATAGATCCTTGTCGGCTTGTACAAATGCTCATGGCATTCGTTGCTTTAATAACCCGGAGGTTGATTCACAAACACTACTTTCTTGAGGTAGCCATTTAGAAAAGAACTTGTGACATCCATCTGATTGAGAGTGAGTTCCATATGTGCTTCCAAGGTTATGAGGAGTCTGATTACCTCTAGTGTTAGATATGGAGCAAAGGTCTCATCATAGTCAATATGTTCCTCTTGGATGTAGCCCTGAATCACCAGACTTGCTTTGTTTCTTGTAACTGTTCCATCTTCATCAAGTTTGTTCCTGAAGACCCATTTTCTACCAATGAATGATTTGTCCTTGGGTCTTGGAACTAGATGCCATACTTGACTTCTTTCAAATTAGTTTAGTTCCTCCTGCATCGCATTGACCTAATATGCATCCTACAAAGCCTCAGCAACATTTTTAGGTTCAATAAGAGATAGAAAAGCATCAAATGCACACATATTCTTTAATTGTGTTCTGGTTTTGACTGTAGATGTTGGATCAGTGAGGATGTTCTCAATGAGTAGAGAACTTTGATACTTATGAGGTTTCACAACCAACTAGCTTCTGCTGCATGTTTTAGCCATTTGTTGAGAAACAGGTTCATGAATAGGTTCCTTCAAGGAGTTCACTTCAATTCCTCTTTGATTTCTCCCCCTTGTCAGGTTGCCTTGTAAGGAAGAACTTGTTCTATCACACGTTCTTTCTATAGGTGCCACTCTGACTTGGGCTAATGCTTCAGCCAAGTCTTTGACCAGTCCAATGAATTCATTTTCATGTTCCTATATCTCAGAAAGAATGTTAGTTTCATCAAATACAACATGCACACTTTCTTCTACATAAAAAGTTCTTTTATTGAACACATTATATGCTTTGCTATTTGTATAATATCGCAAGAATACTCCCTCATCACTTCAGGGATCAAACTTACCTAGGGAGTCTTTTCCATTATTGTGCACATAGCACTTGCAACAAAATTCCCTTAGGTGGGATATGTTTGGTTTTCACCCTATAAGTAACTCATAGGGAGTTTTCTAAACAAAAGGTCTAGTCATGCATCCATTGATTATGTAATATGGAGTGTTTACAACCTCTGCCCAAAAGTTGTGAGGTAATTTACTCGAGAGAAGCATGGTATTTGCCATATCTTCAAGGGTCCTGTTCTTTCTTTCAACTACTCTATTTGATCTATAGTCCTACGGGCAGAGAAGTTGTGATCTATATCATTTTCATCACAATATTCAGCAAATTTTTTATTTTTGAATTCAGTTCCATGATCATACTTATGGATGCAAGTTGATTTCCTAATTGTTTCTGAGTTTTTCTAACAAAAGCAGTGAACATTTCAAATGCCTCATTAAGATGTAAGAAATAGTACCCATGTAAATCTGAATAATCATCAACAAGCACCATCACATATTTCTTTCCACCTCTACTCATGGTTCTCATTGGACCACAGAGATCTATATGAAGCAGTTCCAACATCTTGGACGTACTTACCATTTTCTTGTTTTATAGGATGACCATACCTACTTCCCCCTTGAACATGCCTCACAAAATTTGTCATCCTTGAAGTTGATATTAGGGAACCCTATCACCAAGTCCTTGGATACTTATTTGTTTAGTTGATTTAGACTGACATGGCCAAGTCTCTGTGCCACAGGAGGGATCATTGACTAACACACTTAAACAAGTGAGTTCAGTTTTTGAAAGAGTTGAAAAATCTACAATGTAAATATTGTTAACATTTTTTCCCTTGCAAAATGATCTTGTAAGTGGTAAGGTTAATCACAAAGCATTTGGTTTAGGTGAAAGCCACAAGGTTACCTCTCTCACATAATTATGACACACTTATTAAGCTACATTTCAAGCCATCTATCAGGTAGACATTCTCTATGAAATGAGAATCAGTCTTGCCTACCTTTCCAGCCCCAATGATCTCGCCTTTCTTTCTGTTTCAAAATGAGACATTACCTCATTTTTAGTCCTCAAGTGAAAGGAACTGGTCCTTATCCCCAATCATATGTTTTGAGCAGCCACTTTCCATATACCATATTTGGCTCATCCCTTTCACTTGGGACCTGCAAAAGGAAATTAAGGGTTAGTCATAGGAACCCAAACTAGTTTGGGTCCCTTTATATAAGCATAAGGATGAATTAAATTCCTTCTTGCCCATCCAGGCAACTTATTCTTTTTTTTAGCAAAAAATTTGTTCCTCTAACTGGCCATTTCTTTTGCATTACATTCATATTTATAATGGCCAGTCTTACCACATCGTGTGCATATTTTATTTCCAGGAAGACTGAGGTACTTGCTTTTTGGATCCCATTTAATAGCTTGAGTCCCATAGTTAACTCCTACTTTATAACTGTTGTTATGCTCTGGCAAATAGTACATGATTTACTTCTCCTAAATCTTCTTTAAAGAATTTGATGAATTCATCTTTCCTATATAATTCATCTTTCATTTTCCCAAACTTTCTTCTAGAGTGAGATATGTGTGATAAATTATCTTCTTTCCTGTTCCTAATTTCAGTTTCAGATTTGCACTCTTAAGTTCTAGGACACTATTGTCAAGTTCAAGAACCTGGTTCTTCAACTCAACATTTCTGTTATCACTCGCATTTTCCCTAGACAGTAGTCTTTTACATTTTGCGTTTAAAATCACATATTCCCTGGACAAAACTTCCTTCTCGTTATAAACTTATCTCAGACTCATCAATGAAGTCTATTAGTATCTCAGCAAACCTTTCCTTAGACAAGAATTTAATCTTGTCTTTGAGTTGAAGAATACTTACCTCTTGTTCATCTTCTGATTCTCGGATGGCCATTAGTTCTTGCTCTTCCTCAGCTTCATCTTCTAAGTCTTCATCTGAGGTTTCACCCCAAGCAGCAACCATAGCCTCGGTGGAACCTTTGTTTCTCTTTGGTTGAACCTGTTTCTTCTTCATATTCCTTCGTTCAGCTCTTTATTTCTTCCACTTAATTTCCTATTGAGGGCAGTCTTTTATCATATGGTCAGTCTTACCACACTTGTAGCATCCCTCATTGGTCTGTTTCTTCGGAGCTCTTGTTTTTTTTAAGTTTGTACGTCCTGAAGAAGCCTTTCCTCTAGTCAGGTACTTCTTGAAATCCCTAGTGATCATAGCCACTTCATCATCTTCCAAATCTGCACCTTCAGCAAATCTGAGAGCTAAACTTCTCTCCTTTTTAGGGGTATCCATTGTCACGACCCTAGTTGACCAATCGTGAACCTATCATGACAGCACCCAGTCTTCGTGACTAGGTAAGCCTGACACATTGGGAAAAATATACAGTCATTGCGGAAGCAATAATTTAAAATATAAATGACGTAAGATAATGTGTAGAGTGCCGCCTAGCACATAATGTAAACTCAATATCACATAAAAACCTCCAAGACCCGGAAACCCACGGGCAACGCAGGCTAAGAGTAAACATACAACAGCGCTCCAACATCCCGAAGTTTCTAAATTAAATGAGCATGCGAAAGAAAACATTAAACTACAGGTAGAATATAGGAAGGCTCGTCAGCTCTGCGAACGCGGTAGATGCATACCTCAAGCCCCCAAAGAAACTCTAAATCTCTAATGGCGCGCCTGACTAGATGTACCTGGATCTGCACAACAAAAGTGTACTGAACAGTAGCGCGACTACAGCACATCGATACTCAGTAAATGCCAAACCTAACCTCGATGGAGTAGTGACGAGTAAAGTCGAAGCCCTACTAGGAAGTACATAAGAAATAATGAAAAAATAAATAAAAAGTATGAAGGAAATAAATCTAAATATATAACAAGAAAGTGATTAAAAATAGAGCGGCTACAATTACCAACTACAAACACAACGCAAATCACTTTACAAATAGGATCTCTACATGGAGCTCCGGGAATCGAACCCGCAATCCACCTTATCAATATCAAAGGATCTCCGGGAATTGAACCCGCAGTCCTTCATACCAATATTAGAGGATCTCCGGGAATTGAACCCCCAATCCTTTATACCAATAACAGAGGATCTCCGGGAATTGAACCCATAGTCCTTTATATAAATATCAGGTTGATCTCCCGGAAATTGAACCCGTAGTTCATCATACAAATAACAGAGGATCTCCCGAGAATGGAACACGTAGTTCCAAAGTTAAACACTTCACAACAAGTTAATGTTTAACATATAGAAACAAAAAATAGCAACAATGTAAAGGTCTAGGTCTAGCATGCTCACAAAGAGGGAAGGTATTTGCAATTTAGTCAGATAGAGAAAATAAAATACTAAAATGCTTTTCCTAAGCTAAGCAAGTAGAATCACATTTTGTTAAAGTTAAATACACGAAGAAACACAGTCTAAATAAGTCAAGTAAGTGTAATTTTACACAATTAGAACAAGTACACGCCCTTCACCTCGCGCACTAGGCCTTTAAACAACAATTAATATATCCTTAGGGGAGAGATCCCCCACACAAGGTTAGACAAGCCACTTATCTCGAATTAGTACAAAAACGTTAAGAAATAATGCCCTTGCCACGAGTATCCAACTCCGAGTGGTCCAAATCTATTCAAACCAATTGCATAATGTAAATAACATCGAAGCTAACTAATTACACTGTTAAAAATAAAGCAAA
The DNA here is from genome assembly GCA_034376525.1 of Nicotiana benthamiana. Taxonomy (NCBI): domain Eukaryota; kingdom Viridiplantae; phylum Streptophyta; class Magnoliopsida; order Solanales; family Solanaceae; genus Nicotiana; species Nicotiana benthamiana. Next base: position 98,350,189 of record CM067330.1, read on the forward strand.
GGCGCGAAAATAGGTGAAATAACGAAAATGCCCCTCAGGCCAACGTCTCAGAATCGAATAATTTTCACAATTTAAGAAACCTCGTACTCTCACAAGTCTAACCATATAAAAATATCCCAAATAAAAGGTGCAATGCCCCTTCAAATCATCAATGTTCTGTCTAAGAACTATACCCCAATTTTCATTCAAAAATTGAAATTGAAGACTGGATTAGAGATTAGACTAATGGGTTTTAGTTATAGAAGAGTAGAGAATCGTTACCCAGTGATTTCCTTTGAAAGCCTTCGAAATTGCTCTCTAATCAGAGCTCCCTAACCTTGAGTTTTGGAAAAAAATGGAAGAAGGGTTCGTTTTGGAAAGTTTATATTCTACTCAATGATTTGCTCAATGCGATCGCGTGAAATGGAACGCGATCGCGTAGAATGAGTTCTGAAGGCAGTGAATATGATCTATGCGAACGCATCCAATGGAGTGCGATCGCAGAGAAGAACCAAATGGGGATATGCGATCGCATTCAAGGCTATGCAATCGCGTATAAGAAATTGGCCTTGATGCCCAGGTCCTAATTTACTCTATGCGAACGCGGGAAAGGGAATGCGATCACAGTGTATGAGGGAACAAAGGTATGCAATCACAAAAGGTTTGATGAAATTGCATCGAAAGAAAACAGGCCCAGCTCTAAGGACTCTATATGATCGCAGGAGAGTCTATGCGATCGCATAGAAAGATTTGTCTACAACACCAACAGCAGAAATCTGCAACCTTAAAGTTCCGGAATTGCTCCGTTGAGTATCCAAAAAACATCCTAGCTCCCCTGGGACATCAATCAAACCTACGAACGTATGCCACAACATCATTTGGACTTGTACCAATCCATAAACCACCTGAAAAAACGCCGGAAACATGAATTAACCAATGATTTAAACTTAGAAATTTCAAAACTTAACAAAACTCGCTTTTGACTCAAAACCTATCCAAAAAACGTCTAAATGACTTGGAAATTTGCAGACATATCCTAAATAACCTAACAAAGCCGCTGCAACTCTCGGAATTCCATTCCGACCCTCAGATAAAAAATTTGCTTTGAGACCGGAACATCAAATTTCTAACTTTCGATATTCATAGCCTAATAGAGCTGCGGCCCTCAAAAATACATTCCGAACACACTCCCCACCTCGAAATCACCTAAAGGAGCTAACTGAACCATCGTTTTTCCATTCCAAGGTCGTATTGACACACTTCTGATTACGGACAATTTCCAACATTGAAGCTCTCATTTAGGGACTAAGTGTCCCAAAACACTCCGAACTCTATTACCGAACATCCTGGCAAAACAAAGTAGAAGATATGAACTCAGGGGAAGTAGAAAATGGAGAAACGGGGCATTAATTAAAAAGGTGGCCGGCAGGGTCGTCACATTCTCCCACACTTAAACATTTGTTCGTCCTCGAACGAGCATAGAGAACATACCTGAAGTAGCAAAAAGATGAGGGTATCGGCTGCGCATATCTCGCTCGGTCTCCCATGTTGCCTCCTTGGCCGACTGACCTCACCACTGCACCTTTACTGAAGCTATATCCTTTGATCTGAGCTTTCGAACCTGTCTATCCAATATTGCCACTGGCTCCTCAACATAGGACAAGTCATTGTCCAACTGGACTGAAGTGAACTCCAACAAGTGAGAGGGGTCACCATGATACCTCCGAATAATTGAAACATGAAATACTGGATGAACACTGGCTAAACTTGGAGGTAAAGCAAGCTTATAAGCAACCTTCCAAACCTGCTTCAAAATCTTACATGGACTTATGTATCTCGAGCTCAACTTTCCTTTCTTTCCAAACCTCATGACACCTTTGATAGCCGAGACCCGAAGCAAAACCCCGCTCACCAACCATAAATGAAACATCACGAACCTTCCGGTCCGCTTAACTCTTGCTTCTTGACTGGGCCCCACGGAGTCTATCCTGAATCACCTTGACCTTCTCATTTGCATCCTGAACCAAATCAGTTCCAATAACCTGGCCTCGCCTAGACTGGTAACGGAAAGAACTGATCCCAGGACCCTCCAAACTCAATTGCGCATGCACGGATCATATCCTCATGAATATGAATAATGCGCTCGGACTGTCCGTCTGTCTGAGGATGAAAAGTTGTACTCATGGTGACCCGAGTACCCCACTCACGCTGGCCGGCACTCAAGAACCGTGATGTAAACAATGTACCCTTGTTTGAGATGATAGAAACTGGAATGCCATGTAGACGGACAATCTCCGTGATACAAATCCCCGCTAACCGCTCCTCGGAGTATGAAGTGCACACTGGAATGAAATGAGCGGACTTGGTAAGCTGATCCACAACAACCCAAATAGAATCAAACTTCCTTGCCGTCAGAGGGAGGCAAGTCACAAAATCCATGGTGATATTCTTCCATTTCCACTTCGGATGGAGTAAACTTCCCGGTCTCTGATGCTCAGCCTTTACATAGTGACAATAGAGGCATCTAGCCACAACCCTACATTGTCCTTCTTTATCCGCCTGAACCAGTAATGCTACCTTAGATCTTGATACATTTTTACGGCACTCAGATGGATGGAATACTGTGTGCTTTGGGCCTCGGTCAATATCAACTCCCAAATACCATCAACATCGGGCACACAAATACAACCATGCATCCTCAATACCCTGTCATCTCCAATAATCAAATCCCTAGCATCGCCATGCTGAACCGTGTTACTAAGGACAAGCAAATGAAGATCATCATACTTTCTCTCCCTGATACGATCAAACAATGTAGACCGTGAAACCACACAGGCTAGAACCCGACTGGGCTCTAAAAGGTCCAACCTCACGAGTTGTTTGGCTAAGGCATGAACATCCATCGCCGTAGGTCTCTCTGAAGCTGGTATATATGCCAAACTCACCAACCTCTCCGCCCGGTGACTCAAGGCATCATCACCACATTGGCCTTGCCCGGGTGATAAATAATAGTAATATCATAATCATTCAGTAGCTCCAACCATCTCCTCTGGCACAAGTTCAGATCCTTCTGCTTGAGTAAGTGCTGCAAACTCCGATGATCAGTATAAATCTCACAAGGCACACTATACAAATAATGACGCCAGATCTTTAAGGCGTGAACAATAGAAGCTAACTCAAGGTCATGGAAAGGATAATTCTTTTCATGCACCTTCAACTGTCTGGACGCGTAGGCAATCACTTTACCATCCTGCATAAACACTTCTCCAACTCTAACTCGCGAGGCATCACAATAAACCGTATAGGACCCTGAACCTGTACGCAAAATAAGAATAGGTGGTGAAGTCAAAGCTGTCTTGAACTTTTGGAAGCTCGCCTCATACTCGCCCGACCACTGAAAATGAGCACCCTTCTGGGTCAATCTAGTCATAGGAGCTTCAATCGACGAGAACCCCTCCACAAAACGGCGGTAATACCCCGCCAGACCAAGGAAACTGAGGATCTATGTAGCTGAGGAGGGCTTGGGCCGACTCTGAACGGCCTCCACCTTCTTCGTATCTACCCGAATGCCCTCACTCGATACCACGTGGCCTAGAAATTCCACATAACTCAACCAAAACTCACATTTTTAAAACTTTGCATATAATTTCTTTTCTCTCAAGGTCTGAAGCACTATCCTCATGTGCTTCTCACGATCTTCCCACCTCCGAGAGTGTACAGGAATATCATCTACGAAAACAATGATAAATGAGTCGAGATAGGGCCTGAATACACTGTGCATCAAATGCATAAAAGCTGTTGGGGTGTTGGTCAACCCAAATGACATAACAAGGAACTCATAATGACCATAGCGAGTCCTGAAAGTAGTCTTTGGGATATCCGGCTCAAGAATCTTTAGCTGGTGATAGCCTCAGCGCAAATCAATCTTAGAAAACACATGTGTGCCCTGAAGCTGGTAAAATAGATTATAAATACGAGGCAAAGGATATCGGATCTTCACTATGACTTTGCTCAACTGACGATAATCGATACACATGCGCATAGAGCCATACTTTTTATTCACAAAAAATACTGGAGCACCCCATGGTTAAACGCTGGGTCGAATAAAACCCGTATCAAGCAATTCCTGTAACTGATCCTTTAACTCCTTCAATTCAGGAGGAGCCATACAGTAAGGAGGAGTAGATATGGGTTGAGTGCCCGGCAACAATCAATACCAAAATCAATGTCCCGATCAGGCGGCATGCTCAAAAGATCAGCTAGGAGCACATCGGGGAAATCCGTACTAATGGTACAGTCAATAAAAGGGGTATCAGCACTGACATCTATCACATAGGCTAAATACGCAGCACACCCCTTCTCAACCATATGTTGAGCCTTAAGAAAAGATATAACTCTACTGTGAGTGTGATCAAAAGTACATCAATATTATGAATACCCGGCATAGCTAGCGTCACGGTCTTAGCGTGACAATGAATAATAGCATAATGGGGCGACAACCAGTCCATGCCCAAGATAATATCAAAATCGACCATATCATGTAATAAAAGATCGGTCTTGGTCTCCAAACCACGAATAGTAAAAAAACACGACCGATACACACGGTCTACAACAAGATAATCTACCACGTGAGTGGAAACATAAATAAGAGAGCTCAAGGCCTCTCAGGCTATACCCAAATGCGAAGCAAAATAAGATGACACATAAGAATAAGTAGAGCAAGGATTGAATAAATACAGATGCCTCTCTTCTACTAACAAAAATAATACATGTGATAACATAATCAGAGGCGACAGCCTCGGCATAATCAGGAATGGAATAAAATTGGGCTCGTCCCCTACCTCTACAGTGGCCTCTATCTCTGTGATGCTCGCCTCTGGAAGGGTGGGAAGGTGGGGTGGCAGCTGGAGCTAGAATAATGGCCGACTGATCTTGTGGATCATGTTGGGGCGGTGGAGTCTGAGAAGGCACAACCCTACCACGTCTGGGGCACTATCTAACCAAGTGGAAGGTATCTCCGTACTCATAACAAGCTTTAGGAGGGGTCGGCGGCTGTGACTGACTGGAACCACCCCTATTGGACTGCCCTCTGGAGGTGCCCTGCGCATGAGGCGCACTAGAAACCGAGGGTGCATAATAAGTCTCCTAACATTTGGGAGGAGCTGGAGTACTGCTGGGTGAAAGAAGAGCAAAGTGAACTGGTGACCCTTATAGCCCCTACCATGACGTCATGCTCCTGAAGTACAGGTACCATAAAAATGACCAGACTCTCGAGACCTCTTGGCCTCCCTCTCCTCTCGCTCCCTGTCATGCATACCCTCTATCCGCCTAGCCATACACACTACCTGCTGATAGGGTATATCAATCACTAACTTTCGCGCCATGCAAGACCTGATGGAAGGAATAAGACCCTAGATAAACCTGCGACCCCTCTCACGAACTGTAGCCTCCAAAGCAGGCGCATGCCTGGCCAATCTCGTATAACGAATGGCATACTCTGAGATATTGATAGGGACCTGGCGCAAGTGCTCAACCTCCGCACGCCATGCATCTTGGAGGCTTTAGGGAACAAACTCTATCTGAAACATATTTTAGAACTGAGTCCAAGTCAGGGAGGGAGCCTCATCCGGACTGTCGAACTCAAAGGTGCGCCACTAGTCATAAGCATCTCCCCGAAGCTGGAAAACTGCAAACGAGACCCCACTAGAAGCAGTGATACCCATAGCGCAAAAAATGCATTGACAATCCTCCATAAACCCCAAGGCATCGATTGCCAGCCTGATGAAAATAGGAGGGTCATAGCTCTTGAACAACACCAATCTACGTTGGTCATCCTCTGAAGCAGGTGCCCCATCCTCTGGCTGAATTGGTACTGCAGGTTGGGCAGGAAAAACATCTGGAATCGGTCCCATATCCACCTTCTGCTCTGGGGTGCGGGTTGCGGAAGTCTAGGCTCCTCCCTTGTCCTGGGACATAGTTGCAGGAAGTGGAAGTAGCCCGGGCTGCGACAGAGTGGCATAAGTACTCATATCCTGCGCCAACACCTCCTGAACAGCTGGAGTAGTAGTGGCTGTGGTCGTCTCATGTGCCTGAGTCCTGTCTGGGTCTGCTGGTGGCACTTCCAAGGTTGCTCGTGCACGTGCTCTGGCTGCACCCTGCGCACGTCCACGACCCCTACGTCAGCCCTACCTCTAGCGGCTGCAGGAGGGGGTGCGGGTGCCTGATCGTCTCGTGTCGTGCGTGTCCTCACCATCTGTGAGAATAGGAAACCAGTAGTTTGGAATCGAGGTCAAGAACATAGCATGACAAGAATTCAAATGAAGTGAAATTTTTCCTAAACAGTTACATAGCCTCCTAAAGATAAGTACAAACGTCTACGTACAAATCAGCAGGACTTTAAACAACTGGCTTGTGTCCGTGACTTATTTGAACCTATGGCTCTGATACCAACTTGTCACGACCATAGTTCACCAACGGTGAACTTGTAATGATGACACCCAATCTTCGTGACTTGGTAAGCCTGAGACATTGTGGAAATTTGACAGTCTTTGCGGAAGCAATAATTTAAAACATAAATGACGTAAGATAATGCATAGAGTGCCGCCTGGCACATACATGTCAGGTCAATATAATATAAAAACCTCCAAGACCCGAGAAACCCACGGGCAACACAAGAACATACTACAGTGTTGTAACATCCCAAAGTTTCAAAATCAAATTACAATGCAAAAGAAAACTATATACTACAGGTAAAATAGAGGAAGGATCATCGGCTCTGCGGACGCGCCAGATGCATACCTCAAGCTTCCAAAGCAACTCCAAATCGATAATAGCGTGCCTGACCAGATGTACCTGTATCTGCACAGCAAAAGTGTGCATAAGAGTAGCACGAGTACACCACAACGGTACTCAGTAAGTGACAAGCCTAACCTCGATGTAGTAGTGACGAGGATGGTCGAAGCCCTACTGAGAAGTACATAAGAAATAATGAAAAAAATAAATAAACAGTAGAAGGAAATAAATTTGAATATATAACAAGACAGTGATTAAAAACAGAGTGGCTACAATTACCAACTACAAACACAACGCAAATAACTTTACAAACAGGATCTCTACATGGAGCTCCGGGAATCGAACCCACAGTTTACCTTATCAATATCCGAGTATCTCTAGGAATTGAACCCGCAGTCCTTCGTACCAATATAAGAGGATCTCTTGGAATTGAACCGCAGTTCTTTATACCAATAACAGAGGATCTTTGGGAATTGAACCTGCAGTATTTTATATAAATATCAGGAAGGATCTCCCGGTAATTGAACTCGTAGTCCATCATACCAATCATGGGGGGATCTCCTGGGAATTGAACCTGTAGTCCCAAACGTAAACACTTCACAACAAGTCAATATTTAACAGAAAGAAACAAAATATAGCAACAGTGTAAAGGTCTAGGCCTAGCGTGCTCACAAAGAGGGCAGGTATTTGCAATTTTGTCAGATAGAGCAAAAAAATTACTAACATGCTTTCCCTAAGCTAAGCAAGTAGAATCACATATTTTTTCAGTTAAATACACGAAGAAACACATGCTAAATAAGTCAAGTAAGGTGTATTTTCAGCAATTAGCACAAGTACATGCCTGTCATCTCACGCTCGAGGCCTTCAAACAACAATTAATATATCCTAAGGGGAGAGATCCCCCACACAAGGTTAGACAAGCCACTTACCTCGAATTCGTACAAAATCACTAAGAAATAATGCCCTTGCCATGAATATCCGGCTCCAAGTGGCCCAAATATATTCAAACCAATTACATAAGGTAAATAACATCTAAATTCATTAATTACACTGTTAAAATCAAAGCTATGGCCACAAATAGGTGAAATGACCAAAATGCCCCTTAAGCCAATTTCTCAGAATCAAATAATTTTAACTTTTTCAGAAACCTCGTAACGAGTCTAAACATATAAAATTATCCCAAATCGGAGGTCAAATGCCCCTTCAAATCATCAAAGTTAGGTCTAAGAACTTTTCCCTAATTTTCAATCAAAAATCGAAATTGAAGGTTGGATTTGAGATTAGATTAATGTGTTTTAGTCATAGAAGAGTAGAGAATCGTTACACAGTGATTTCCTTTGAAAGCCTTCGAAATTGCTCCCAATCCGAGCTCTCTAACCTTAAGTTTTGGTAAAAATGGAAGAAGGGTTCGTTGTGAAATGTTTATATTCTGCCTAGTGATTTGCTCTATGCAATCACATGAAATGGAATGTGATCGCGTAAAAGGAATTCTAAAGGCCGTGAAAATGAACTATGCGAACGCATCCAAATGAGTGCGATCACAGAGAAGAACCAAATGGGGATATGCGATCGCATTCAAGGCTATGCAATCGCGTATAAGAAATTGGCCTTGATGCCCAGGTCCTAAGTTACTCTATGCGAACGCGGGTAAGGGGATGAGATCGTAGTGTATGAGGGAACAACAGTATGCGATCACATAAGTTTTAATGCGATCACATTGAAGGAAAATAGGCCCTGCTCTAAGGACTCTATGCGATCGCAGGAGAGTCTATGCGATCGCATAGAAGGATTTGTCTAAAATACAAACAACATAAATATGCAACACTTATAGTTCCAAATTGCTCCGTTGAGCATCCGAAACACACCCGAGGCCCCCGGGACCTCAACCAATCCTACGAACATATACCACAATATCATTTGGACTTGTACCAATCGTAAAACTACCTAAAACAACGCCGGAAACATGAATTAAGAAATGATTTGGACTTAGAAATTTCAAAACATAACCAAACTCGCTTTCGACTCAAAACCTATCCAAAACAAGTCAGAATGACCTAAAAATTTGCAAATATATCCCACATCAACTACCAAAGCCGGTGAAACTATCGGAATTCCATTCCAATTCTCAGATCAAATATTCACTTTCGGACCGGAACTTCAAATGTCTAACTTTCCGCATTCATAGCCTAATTGAGCTGTGGACCTCCAAAATACATTCCGAACACGCTCCCCATCCCAAAATCCCTTAACGGAGCTAACAGAAGCATCGTTTTTCCATTCCGAGGTCTTCTTGACATAATTCTGGTTATAGACCATTTCCAACACTTAAGCTCTCACTTAGGGACTAAGAGTCCCAAAACACTCCGAACTCATTTACCGAACATCGCAGCAAACCAAAACAACAGAAATGAACTTAGGGGAAGCAGAAAATTTGGATTTGAGGAATAAATTCCAAATACGATCGGCCGAGTCGTCACATCCATCATCATGGTTTGTATCCTCATTTCATAGGCAATTAAATTTCAAATTAGTTCATCCTGTATGAGGGTAGAAATGTTCTCTGGATTCCTGAATGACAATAATTTTGCTTCCCCATGTGACTAGCAGAGATCTTGTCAGAATCTTCTGAACCTTCTCTTCTTCAAGGATAATTCTTCCAAGATATTTAAGTTCATTTGTCAAAGTTGTGAATCTAGTGTACATCTCTTGGATAGTTTCTCATTTATTCATAATAAAATTCTCATATTGAGAATACAAAAGTATTCCTCTTGAGCATTTCACTTGAGGTATTCCTTCATGAGCCACTTGCAGAGTGTCCCATATTTCCTTGGCAGTTGTACAACTTTGGATCCTACTATACTCGTCTGGTCCTACACCACATACAAGACACTTGTTGGCCTTAGTATTTTTCTCCCACTTCTGCAGGTCCTCAATGTACAATCAACCCTTGTTTTTGGCGCATCAATTCCCTCAGCATTTTTCTTAGTGGTTGTTGGGGGACCATCAGTGACCATGTCCCCAAGTTCATAATCTTCCCCTATAATGTGATCTCTCATTCCGTTCTTCCACCAAGAATAGTACTGACCATTGAAAAGTGGAGGCCTGGCAGTGGATTGCCCTTCCCAATTCCCAGGTGGTGCACTCATTGTTGATCTTCCCCTAGGGTGTTAGCCTCTTCAAAGATAACCTGCTCTGATACCAATTGATTTTTTAAACGTCAACACCACACAAGAGGGTGGTGATTTTTGTGTTACCTAATTTTTGCACTAGAAGAACCTGGTTCTTCTAGATGTACTAGCTATGACTGTTGGCGTAATTAAGAGTGCATAAAATAAGAACACAAAGATTTTTACGTGGAAAATTCCCGGCTCAAAAGGTGTAAAATTATTGACCTCCTACTCAGTAGGATTTTCCCTAACATCCACTAAAATCACTAAGCCAAAACAACATTAACAAAACTCTTTATAAACCTAAGGATTAACTCTAATCCCACTGTGGCACACAACCTCAACTATTGCAACACCTTAAACTTAACTCTAGCTTAAATACTCAAATTACCTACTACAATTAGTTCTATGAAAGCTGGAAAGATTCAATTTTAATACACCTACTACAATTGAACTAGACAAAGAGTAAATACAATCGAACTGGTTCTTCTACTCATTCAAGTAGGTGCAGGAGTGCACACTTTAATCTCACATAAATTGCTTTCAAAATAGCCTTGCTCTTTTGCTGTCAATTTAGTTTAGCTTTTGTGTATGTGCATACCTGTAAAAGAGAACAAGCATTGTAATTTATTGAGTTTGTAATTAGAGTTTGATTAAAACTCGAATGGCAGATCCTTCATCAATTTCAAGTCCTAGAACAATTCAAACGCCAATCCTTATTCCTTATCCGAATGTACTTCTCTTCACATAATAAGACTTCAGCTCCTTATCCTATGCAACCTTTTCGATCAACTCAAGAGATACTGTTGCTGATCCTTGAGACTTATCTTCTTCACACGCATCTCACATGTATAAGTATATTAACATTGTGTCTCACATGTTGGACCTGGTTCATGACTGAGTTCATTTTGTCAATCTTTAAAACTTCATCTGAACTTGGGCCAGCATCCATTTTTTCCACCTCGCCCCTATACGATGCGTGACATCCTCGTCTATCTCCCCACCCCTAGATAATCGGCCCAAGGTACTTGAAACTTCCTCTCTTGAAAATAACTTGTGAGTCAAGCCTCACGTCCAAGTCTGCTTACTCCATCACGTTGTTCAACATGCATTCCAGATATTCTGTCTTAATCCTACTGAACTTAAAACCTTTAGACTCAAAGAGTCTCTCTCTAAACCTTTAGCCTCTCGTTATCGCCCCCTTGCATTTCATCAATCAAAACTATTATCATCATAAAACAACATATACCATGGCACCTTTCTTTGAATATGGTGTGTAAGAGCATCTATCACTAAATCAAATAAAAACGGGGTGAGTGCGGATCCTTGGTACAACCCAATAACAATCGGAATAATTCACTACTCTATTGCTTATATTAGTCTTGCATTGGTAATTTGAAAGAACGAATCTTCATTGAACAAATAGGATAATGCTCAACAAAAGAAAATACATAAATTTTTCAGTACTCATTTTCTTTATTTTATGAAAGTATATTAAAACACTTCCCTCAATGTATGCTAAGGAAGATTGCTAAGTCTTTTAGTTGTATGTTAATATAATTAAGTAGAAGACTAATAATCGACATAGTATATTTTTTTGTGTGTTTTTTAGTACATCCAAAGACTTCTCTTTCAATGCATTCGATTTCTTTGTCTTGTTGGGCTAAGTAGTATGGATTAACGACACTTGCCATGAGAGCGTTAACAGCTCTTATTCTAACACTAAGGAGGCCTTTGGTTGGACGAATTAAGAAAAATAATAGTCATTTCTTTTAATTTTTGTGAACTTGTTTGACCGGTCATAAAATTTAAGAAATAAAGAATTTTAAAAATTGTTGTCCTAAATAAGTCATAACGTTTGTGTGGCTATAATTCTTTTGAAACTTGTGTTAAATATACCTGAGTAATCATGTGATTATAAAAGCTTGTCATTCGAGATATAATTGATGGTTTAAATTAAATTCTTTCCTTATTTAGAAAGAGAACATTCTCATTGAAACGGACTAAAAGGAAGTAGGTCCACATAAACTGGAACAAAGAAAGTATATGTATTAGCTTTGATATAATTAATCCCTTGTTTGGTACAGTTTCCAACTTACGTATAACTAATATTTGTATTAGTTATATATTCTATTTAGTAATATTTTTATGCATAACAAGCCATGGCATCGGCAATATTATGCTTTTTATTACATGAATAAGCATGTATAAAGATAGAATTCTAATTTCAAAATCTTTTAATGTACTAAATTAAACAAACAATAAGAATTAATTCCAGTATAGCTAATTCCAACATTAGTTATTACCCTATCCAGTACTACTATTATAATCCATACCAAACAACCCCTAACATGTTTAACACATGTTCCCACAAAATGGAACCATCAAATTTGAAACAAACATGTACTGGATTTGTTTGTACTTGTTGAGAGTAGACCACTCGTATATATCACTTTTGTTTTCATCAAATATATTTAACCTAGCGTATGTTGGAAATTTATCTCGTGACTTTATGGGTACACAAGGCGGGGCTCCTTTAAGCTCGATTGAACCCGGTTATTTTAGTTTAAGCTATATAATTGTCTTAAAAAAATTATTGAATATTATAAATTATTAACTTGAAACTCAGTACTAACTTAAAAGGATGAATTCCAAACCTTTTTAGCAAATGGTATCCAATAGCTTTTCTTTAAATACAATCTAAGAGCTTAACAGTTAAATTTTCTTTTTAAATATTTTTTTGAATTTGTCTCATGGAAAAGATATCATGTGCAAATCTTCAATTTTTGTATCTTATACAAGATATAAACATTTTAAGTGAAAAAGATTTGACACATATTTTTAAAATGGATTGTTGTTTTATAAGGATGTTGTTATAGAAAAGTCTGGTTATACATTCTTTTTAGTACTATTCTTATACATAGCAAGTCATGGCATTACCAATATCATGCGATTATAATACATGAATAAGCATATATAAATGCAGAACTACTCTTTCAAAGCCTTTTAATACACCAAATTAAACAGTCGATAAGAATTAATTCCAACATTATTTATTCAATACTATTCTTATACTTGATATTCGGCAAAAATTGCATATATTTAACCGTTGTTGCCTTACATTCTAATACTTTAATTATTTTTTAAGTATTAATTATATTACTTTATATTTAATATTATATTTTAACTGTATAAGAATAAAGTGATGTAAAGATAAATAAATTTAAAGTAAAATGAAATAAGATACGGAAGAAAAAAGAAAAAGAACATAAAATAAGGAGATAAAGGGGGACACCCTTTAGTGTTTGTCCCCAAGTGTAAGACAATAAGGAGATAAAGATACAATTCAAAGCAAGGATTGGAACGTGAACGATGCTACTGGTTTCGGCGCTACAGTCAGCGTCTCGCGCTGGCCTACATACTGTGCCCGAGCTTTTTCCTGTTTCGCTCGTGACAAAATTATTTTGATCCGATATACCCTCAATTTGTATATAAGGAGTCTTGCAAGGTTGGAAATTTTTCCATTACTACGGTAAGTGAGACTTTAAGCTTTCGATGCTTACTTTTCTAAAATTTATTTTGGAAGTATATTTTTTTTCCTGCCTGGTCCATATGTTGGAACGAGCGTGTGCTTGACAGAATTGGTGATCTTTGACTAGCCACAAATATATATTATTCTGTAAAAGCTAACATTATTTAATAAGTGATTTGTAGTGTAGGTGATGTGGCGTAGCCTTGTGCAATGATATTGGAGGATTATAAATTATTTTTTTCAGTGCCGTAATATATTCGAGGCATTGTGTATGCTACCGTGAAGGATTTAGGACATTGTGTATGCCGCCGCTATATATTTGGGCTATCGTGTATGCCACCGTTAAAGATTTAGGGCATTGTGTATGCCATCGATATATTTGGGGCATTGTGTATGCCATTGTGATAAATTTGGGGCATTGTGTATGCTTCCATAGATTCATTGGGGTGTTTGGTTAAGTTGCTACACTGCTCCAAGTCTTTAGTATAGATTGTGTTGAGATATACATAAAGTTGTTGTTAAATAATTGCTTTGACCATATAGAGTAATTATATGATAAAAGCATTTATGTGCATATTGTTTGTTTGCTCGTTGTGTGTTTGTTTTTTCTACCATTTGTTTCAGAGGTATTCAGAGTGGCGGGTTGATGATTTTACTGGGTTATATTTACATTAACTCACTCCTTACTTACATGTCTACCCAGATACTATTGGTAAAGATAGATATTGTAGCCGACACGTTCTCTAGAGTTGATTCAGTTATTGAGGTGAGCCACTGCATTGTTCGTGGATCTACCCAAAGAGTCTTTATCATTTATTTATATTAGGTCTTTTGTAATTTTCTTAGAAGCTCCATGGTCTACTGTGGGATTTAGGATAGAGTTTCAATCTAATATTTTTAGATATTAATTAGTCGTATTAGTTATCATATTATTTTGTTATTCATTTAATTAACCAAATGGTGTAAATTAATGGCTAAGGTAAGAAAGTATGGTTCGTCCGGCGGGGGGTGTTGGCTGGGTTCCAGTCACGTCTAGGAGGTAGTTTGGGACGTGATAAAGTTAGCATCAGAGCTTAGGCGTTAAGTCCCTGGTCATGCAGCAGTGTTTAGTAGAGTCTTATTCAAGGGTATGTTGGCACACATTCTTATGATCTTGGGGCTATCGTGCGTTGATACTATTTGAGTTTTACTTTGGGATATTTCTTTCGCACATGGCTAGGACACGCACACCTCATCTGCTAGACGTGGTGTGGACGTGGTGCTACCGGAGTTGGGGGTCGAACTGAGGTTCATCAAACTAGAGCTCAGAGTAGGAGGCAAGATAGCCCTCAGCCAGAAGTTGAAAACATAGGTCAACCCTAAGCTGCTACGCCAGCTCAAGTGCAAGAACATATGGTTTATGATGCTCAACCACCAAGGCCAGCTGTTGTGCCTACTATTGCCCTACCTACAGACTCATTGGCAAGGTTGTTAAATGTGTTAGAGGCATTAGTGCCTACCCAGGGTGGACTTCGAACTCCATAGACTACTGTGCAGACGCAAGAATATGTTGAACTGAATGTTATAGCTTCTCATATGGCCCCTCAGCAGGTAGTTCAGCCGGTTGCAAAGACACGGCAGTCTACGAATCATATGAATTTCATGGATCTTAAGCCAATATAGTTTGATGCTACACAAGCTTCTATTGAGCCGAGAAGTTCATACAGCAATGTGAAAATATGATATCTACTTTGGGGCTGAAGGAAACTCGAAGGGTGGAATTTGCTACTTTTCTATTTTTAGGATCTGCAGAGTCATGGTGGAATTCAGTTCAGAGGGGTAGACGTGCAGGGTTTCCATCTATTACTTGGTCAGAGTTTTCAGCTATTTTTATGAATATGTTCATTCCACTGAGCAAGCGAGACGACATGAGATATCAGTTCGAGCAACTACGACAGGGCAGTATGACGATAACAAAGTATGAGGCTAAGTTCACTGACTTTGCCAGTTATGCTTTTTTTTTAGTTGTAGATGAGCATGAGAAGGTGAGGAGGTTCGTGGATGGGCTTGAGCAACGTTATCGGGGCACTGTGGTTAGGGATGTCCGAGGTGGTTCGTACGAAGAGGTAGTGGATACTGCTCTCCGTTATGAGTCTTATCAAGAGAGGGACATGACCAAGCAAGAAAGCAAAAAGGAATTGTAGCGTATGCTAATTTAGTGGAGCTCCGTTTCGCGGCAAGAGTGTTTTTAACCGTGAGCAGTCCGGGGCTACATAGTCCGATTTAGTGGTGCAGTCTTCTGGGAGTACGTTTTGATTAAGTCAAGGTCATCAACAGACACAGGTGAAGGATAATGGTTAGTTTCAATTTGGACAGTATCTGAGATACAATGCATGTGGTAGGAACCACTATGGACATTGTTTTGTTATTACTGGTGCTTGTTTTACATGTGGTGAAAAAGGACATATTGCTCCAAATGGTAATTTTGGGAATAGTCAGGATGCTACACATCCACAAGGAACTGCTATAATGTGCACAAGGTATTCAAGAAGCGGGTAGAACACCGAGATTCTTTGCAATGACCAGAGATGACGTTGATGCATCTCATGTGGTAGTCAGAAGTATCATGACCTTCCATATGATATTCGTATGTATACTCGTATCTTTAGCTTTGAATTTATAAGAGGGAGTCGAGTCACTTAATGTGCCATACGTGGTGGCGATCCTAGTAGGGAGACTATATTTTTGGAAACAGTATATAGAGAAAGTGTGATATTTGTGCAAGGAAGGGACACCATAGTCACTCTACTAATGTTGACGATATGTGACTTTAATATTATTATGTTTATGTGATATTAATTGGTTGTTTCTTATACTAAGATTTTACATGAGATTAATAGGAAGTGTTCCATATACCTATTTATTATTTAACATACTAAAATAAAATTTCTGACTCTTAGGGATAGTTGTGGTAGTTAATAAGTTACAAAATGGGTTACAAAGGCTTATATAGTGTAAACATGAGAAGATAAGGTGAATGTAAGGAGAAAGTATTGTACCCATGAAAAGATAAGGTGAATGTAAGGACGAAGAATTCATACCTCTCTTTTAGGATATAGCTCAGTTAAAATTCGAGGGCGAATGTCCGTTTAAGTGAAGGAAAATGTAATAACCTGAATCATTTTAATATATTTATCAATTGTGGGATCGAATTTTAAAAATAATTTCTTGATAAGTTGGTGAAAGAGAATTTATTATTTACAAGATAGTGTAGTACATTAAATAAGTATAGTAGGCCTATGTTATATGACAAATTTTGATTGTTATTTGAAAAGGATTAGAAGGGGAGCAAGCCCACCACTTTTCTCATTGGCCACGAAAGGTGACGTAGAGAATAAAACAGTATGGCAAATTGGTTTCTTTGTTTCAGAACATAAACTAGATAGAAGAACTTCTACGAGGGAAAACGCAATATCATTGGAAAACTTTCCGTTAGCAAGTTAATGAGACTTTAAGCTTTGAATAATTGCTTTTTTAACTTGTCTAGTTTAATAATGGTGATAGTAAACTATTGTACGATAAGTTAATGATTAGAAGTAAAGTAACGATAACATATAATGACTATGAGCATGGATGAGTGGCATGTAGTAATTAGGGAGAAGATCGCAATTTTCAAAGATTGATAATTACTGCAAAGGAAGCCACTGTTGGAATCTTTATTCTTCAAATATAGAAAGATTTTGACCATTACTCTATCCATGGATTCAAAGCATTAGATAATAGAAACTTATATTGAATAATGGTTTAGACTAAGATATCGGGCTATATATTTTCACGGAGGTGTAAATTAAGACTTAATTCAAAGCTTGAAAGGTAAGGAGATTCAAATTTGATCCGACTACATAATTGACATCGTAATTAATATTTTGTAACGATTAACGTTATTAGAGACTGTTTCGTTGGTCTTTTAGACATTGCAAGGCTAGAACACTTCCCCGTAGCAAGGTAAGTGAGACTTTAAGCTTTTGGGTACTTGTTTTTCTAAAATTCATTTTGGAAGTATGTCTTTTTTCTGCATGGTTCATGTATTTGAACAAGCGTGCGCTTGGCAGAATCGGTGGTCTTTGACAAGCCACAAATATATATTATTTTGTAAACAACTACAATTATTTAATAAGTGATTTGTAGTGTATTGTGATGTGGCTTAGCCTTGTGCTATGGCGTTTGATCGTTAGAAATTATCGTTTTTCACTTCCGTGATATATTTGAGGCACTATGTATGCCACCGTGATAGATTTGGGGCATTGTGTATGCCACCCCGATATATTTGAGGCATTGTGCATGCAATTGTGATAGATTAGGGACATTGTGTATGACGCCACTATATATTTGGGGCATTGTGTATGCTGCCATGATAGATTTGAGGCACTGTGCATGCCGTCGCGATATTGGGCCATTGTGTATGCTGTTGTGGACTCATTCGGGTGTTCGGTTAATTTCCTACACTGCCGCGAGTCCTTAGTGTAGATTGTGTGGAGATATATATAATATTGTTTTTAAATAATTGTTTGGACCTTATAAAGTAATTACATGACAAAAGTATTTTTGTGCATATTGTTTATGTGCTCGTTGTGTGTATGTATTTTCTAACGCTTGTTTTAGAGGTATTCAGAGTAGCGGCTCGATGAAATTACTGGGTTATATTTACGTATAACTCACTCCTTACTTTCATGTCCATGCACATACTATTGGTGAAGACAGAGCTAGTAGCTGGCGAGTTCCCTAGAGTTGATTCAGTTATTCAGGCGAGTCGCTGCCTTGTTCGTGGAGGCTGCCCAAAGTGTCTTTATTATTTGTTCATATTAGGTCTTCTGTAATTCTCTTAGATACTTCATGGTGTATTGTGGGATTTAGGATAGATCTTTTATCTAATATTTTGAGATATTAATTATTCATAATAGTTATCAGATTATTTGAATATTGTTATGAAATAATATAGGAACAAGAACAATAAAGAGAAAAGTAGAGAGGAGTATTCTTATTGATCCTTTGGGATGATTTACAATGGGGTAAGACCCCTCTATTTATAGGAAGAGAAAAGACTTAGCCTCAAAGTAGAACTCTTCTATAAGATAGACATTCAGTCTAATTAGAGTTCTATTTATAACACTCCCTCTTGAATGTCTATTCAATAATGTGCCTCATTAAAACCTTAACTAAACAAAACCCAATGGGAAAAAATTAAGGAAAAGGAAAAAGAGTACACATGTTTGAATATGCGCCTATTGGTTGCCTTGTTAAAAACCTTGCAAGGAAAACGCATTGGGACAAAACCTTGTAAGGGAAAAAGAGTGCAATGCGCATTAACTCCCCCTGAAAAGAGCATCAATTCACATCCTTGAGCATTTGCATTCCAATCTTGTGCACCATCTTCAAAACGATCTTTTGTAGAGATTTGATAAACAAATCAGCCATATTGATTTGAATAAATATTCCGCACCTTGAAATTATCATTCTTGATAGATATGAACATCTTCATATAATGTCGTGGAATGATTCTTCAATATCTCCATAGAGGTATTCTCGATGCCATAATGCTTATTGTTATAGCAAGATACATATGTACACATGTTGCACTTAGGATGTGGTACTTCAGGACCAAGAATTGTATATGCTTCAAGCAACTTCAATCTTTCATGGATTGACATATAAGTTAAGTCATATAAGCCATATAATAGACTTTAGATGCATATCAAGTTTTCATGTCATGTTAAGCAAATAATATATCGAAAACTGATTACACATACCATTGACTTTATACTTTCAAGTATTTGAACTACATGTCTAAAACTACATGTCTTTCATATGGAATCAATTCTGCTTGAATTGTATCTCTTCCATTTAGCCAATATTTTTGTTTGTATTCGACAAACATAAGATCCTCATCGATATTTAGCGCTATCATAGATGTCGTCGACGAACATTTTATATCGGTTCCAGTAAATTTTCATAAAGACATAACATGGAGATCTCTTTATTCATATATTCAGGTACCTGAATCTCTCATGAGATTTTATGAAGTGTTATGTCATGTGATCTTCTAGATCACTTGCCTCCCCATTATGATCACTTTGATCATTTGCTCATCTTCTTTATTGAGAAGTTATTTTGAAACCGATTTGTCTATACGCTTTAAGCGTATCAAAGACTTTGTCCTTCTGGGACTTAATAAGAGCATTTGCAGTGAGAATATAGTTACTTTCTTTGGGTCAGCAAATGCGTATAGCATGCTTTGCAATATGTTGCAATTGAATTATCCTTTTATGAACTTCAGGTTCATATTATGATATTCGAGGATCTATATATACAAATGATAATTCATCCCATATAACCTTTTCTCAAGTGTTTATCATGTCTCCCCCTCATGTTAGAAAAGCTAACTTGTTTCCTCAACTTTGAGAGTCCATCTTTGTGCATTATGGTGTTAATGAAAATATACACCGCACATCAATAATAATAAGATGAAATTATTTGGTTCCTGACCCTGAACCACTTGTGAGGGGAGAATATAATATACTCTCATATACAACGTATATCAAACTGATATATATAACTTTGTTCTCATAAGTAACAGTTTAGCTATTAAATGGAGGCACTCAATAATTATCTTGCTAATCCAACTATGATATAAACCAACTTATCAAGATGAACTATCTTGAATAGAAAATTTTGAAATTATGCTCGAAGTTATATTACTGAGCAATTTACCTCGCAAGCACCGGCCAGGCTGCGGGTTAATAACAATCGCACATGTAACCATATCATAGATGCATCATATGTGGTATACATGGCAGGTGAATGGGCCCATATTCACCTTTGATATTTCCAGAATTTATGGGATTCAACCCGAACTCTTTAGTTGGTCAATTAATTAATGAGAACAAGTAATACAAGAGAATTTCTAAAGAACTTTCTAGTTCTTTAATATTTATCCATGTGAATTCTCTATTACTGCACACCATACTTAAAATGATATGGCTAACCCGAATGCCAACTGAATAAATTATCAATATTGATAAACTTCAAATTTACACCATGACATGTGCAATTATCAATAAACTTCAAGTTTTTTATGATATGGGTTTTTATATCAATAAACGTCCACTTTATTGTGGTATTCTTGTGTAGTACAAACTGGAGAATAAAGCGGGTAGTTTTTCACATACAGATTATCCCGCTACAAGTTGTAGTAATAGAAGATATCAAATCTTTCCTTTATTTATTGTCTCAATATAATCAATCGCTTTCGCATATACTTTGGAAACTGAATAAGTTTCTTTGAGACTTACTACAACACAATACCTTATTGGTAATCAATTGTGTTTCTCCAACATAGTAATAATTGGCTCTTCTAGAGCTCTCAATTAATCTTGTACTACCACAAATTCATCAACATCCATGTGGTGAATATCTCTTTTAAAGAGAAAGTTATACCATTATGGTCATGTCAAAATTATATGCAAGATATGTTTCTTGCATTATTATTGTCCTTTGATAATCACATTGACAAATTATTTTGGCGTACAATAGGTACGTGACCAATGACTATTCATGCCATAACAATGACATTATTTTCATATATCATCTCAAACCTCCTTCTAGGGGTGAGTGTGGTATATTCAATACCAATTTCATGTTCATATTCTTCCAATAATGAGTATGTATGCGTGAATCAGATGTTGTCACATTCACTGCGGGGATATGTGATTTTGTTATCCTTTTCAAATTTGTAAATGCGTCTGGTATTCGATTTGCTATTCTTTGTAAATGGATAATATTTTGCACCTCTTTTTCAGAAATAGAGGTATTTTGATCAAGATGGGATAATAATGCCTTTTTCCACAAAATTTACCGTTTGGTTTCACCAACTTCTCCCCCTAATTTTGGGAAAAGTGTCTCATCGAATTGACAGTCTGCAAATCGTGCAGTGAACAAATCCCCTGTCAATGTTTCGAGGTAGCGAATAGTGGAGGGCGATTCAAACTCAACATATATTCCAAACCTTCTTTGCAGACCCATTTTGGTGCAATATGGCGGTGCTACAGGCTCATATACTGCACATCCAAAAATTCTTATGTGGGATATATTAGGTTCATGACCCAAAACTCATTGCAACGGGGAATATTTGTGATAATTCGTCGTTCTGAGACGAACTAGCATTGCTGCATGCAAAATGGCGTGACCCCAAACCGAAGTGGGCAGCCTCATTTTCATGAGTAAATGAGGAATTCAAGATTATTCTCATCTATTGTCTCAATATGATATCCATTTTGAATGATATCTTTAAAACTCAACAAGTTCCTTTTAGACTTGGAGGAGAACATTGCATTCTCTAAAATGTTGTTCCTTTAGGCAGAGTTATAGTTGCTCTTCCGGAGCCTTTAGTCAATTTACTACTACCAGAAATTGTAGTAACATCTGGATTACACATACTTAAATGAGAGTAATATTTCTTCTCTTTGAATATCATATGTGTGGTATATGAATCAATTAATCAAAAGAGATATACGAACATGAGAATAAAAAAATTTAATCTGTTGCTTCATAATTAAACAATATTTTCAAAATCTGCTGAGGTTAGTCGATTAACTTAGTTAATAGTCGACTAACTTGGGAAGCCGTCATTAGGTTAGTCGACTAACTAAATCACATAGTCGACTATCTTGCCTTGCGGAAAAGTCCTGTTTTAATGCGAAATATTAGTTAGTCGACTAACTAAGTTGATAGTCGACTAACTTAGTAAACAGTCATCAGGTTAGTCGACTATCTAAATCAGATAGTTGACTAACTTAGCTTGCGGAAAAATCCAGTTTTAATGCGAAATATTAGATAATCGACTAATTGTTAGGTTAGTCGATTAACTCTACTGGAAAATAAAAATATCTTTGAAATTTAAGCATATTGAAACATTCTAGAGAACTAATACTAACATTATATCATAAGCTAACTAATACGAGCTGATACTAATGACTATTAGTTTATTCACTAACTAATACAAATAAGTAAAATAAAATCAAACAATTCCATCTTCCTTCATCACAGATCCATCACCAATTAAGTGATCTATTTTCCCCTCAGGGTGCTCAAAGAAGTCTGCCACATCCAAGTGGGTGATGTCAAAATTGTCGTCAGAGACAGAATTGGTTTCAGGGCATTTACCTTTTAGAGATGCTTGATAAAGCTCAACAAATGTCTTGGTACACGGTAAATTTTTGCCCAGTGCCGTTTTCCACCGCAACGATAATATATAGTTTATGAACTATTTGCTTTTGAATTCTCATCGCATCGTGCTTGTGGCAGAGTGACCAACTTCAGGTTGTCATATCTCTCCTTTAAGCCATTCCACAAGATAGGTGGATCTTTGACTGTGATATATTCAATTTTCAAACCTTCAACAAGGTGATGGCGCAAGAAAATCAAGGCCTTAGCACAGTTTCAAACCTTCATCAAGGTGATGGCGCAAGAAAATCAAGGCCTTAGCACAGTTTCAAACCTTCATCAAAATGATGGCGCAAGAAAATCAAGGCCTTAGCATAGTCTTGGGTGGATGCATTATTTCTGTCTTTAATGGCGTCTCCAAGACCCATTGCACCCAAATAGATTTCAGCATCCAACACCCATGTCATATAGTTCTTGCCCGAAATTTCAAGGGCAACGAACTTTCTTTTCATAATGTCAGACATAAAACAAAATTACATCAAGAGCGTGTCCATACTTACGGGCTTTATAACAATTATCACATTCACTTCAGGGAATGGATCATAATCATTTGTATGTACTATATACAATCTCATGTAAAATATTACTTTCATAAAGTGAAAGATTATTTTGAGAATCTTTATTATTCTCATTATCACAATGATGACGATTATAATTCCGTCTATTGCCACGTCCACGTCTATTGATACCTTCACGATAATAATTTTGTCTTCTTTCAGACTTATCACATACTGCTATCACATTCTCTGAAGGGAATGAGAATGAAGCAAATTCAATGGGACGAAATTTCAATTCTTTGCCCACAATCATACATGAATTTAATCATGGCAAGACATAGAACTTTTACAACTTCACGTGGTTATAATTCCTTACAAACTCCATTAGAGTTATAATCAAACTTTGTTGTCTATGTTTGTATATGAAATCAAATCGTAGAGTATCAAGAATTTGAAAGGGAAAAGTAAATTACTTACCTTTAAGGTATACCAATAAATGTTGTGATATCAAATATACCTCTTGAGTTTCCATCCCGTTGCATTACTTTATGATGATACCATCTCTTCTATTTTTCCGTATTGAAATTCTGGAAGAAGGAAGAAATCAAATTCAATTGGTTAGAGACTCGTGCTGATAACGTGTTATGAAATAATATAAGAACAAGAACAATAAAGAGAAAAGTAGAGAGAGGAGTATTCTTATTGATCCTTTGGGATTATTTACAATGGGGTAAGACCACTCTATTTATAGGAAGAGAAAAGACATAGCCTCAAAGTAGAACTCTTCTATAAGATAGACATTCACTCTAATTAGAGTTCTATTTATAAGAAATACTTATTTAATTAACCAAATGCTATAAATTAATGGCTACGGTAAGAAAGTATAGTTCGACTGAAAGGTGGTATTAGCTGGGTGTTAGTCACGTCTAGAGGGTAATTTGGGACGTGAAATTAAGGTCCAATGAAAAAAATAAATATTTTGTTTTT
The DNA here is from genome assembly GCA_034376525.1 of Nicotiana benthamiana. Classification (NCBI taxonomy): domain Eukaryota; kingdom Viridiplantae; phylum Streptophyta; class Magnoliopsida; order Solanales; family Solanaceae; genus Nicotiana; species Nicotiana benthamiana. Next base: position 98,374,401 of record CM067330.1, read on the forward strand.
GTTCTAGATAGTTTTAGTTAGGTAATAATCCCATTTGTTTTTGTTTTTGTGCATCGGTTCTTTTCCAAAGGAAGTAACTTGAACAGGGTAAACATTTTTATTATTATGACTAAATTTTTGTAGGGAAGAGAAAAACTTTTGTGACTTGTTTGAAACTAGCAATTTTAGGCCCGAGTTTAGAGTATTACTTTCCTCTGAGTGCTTGAGTAATGAATAAAATAACATCATTTCTTACAACTAAGCTCAAGGTTGTAACTCTATACATAGCTTATTTTTATTTTGTTGTTCGATATGATCCTATAAATTTTAGAGTCGAATTGATCCATCTTGATTGATACTTGTGCCATGTGTGGTGAAGATCTCTTACATATATTCCATGTTTTGCATCTTAGTCTAAAATTGTTACTATACATGAGTTATTAATACATTCTAGTTAATTCTAGTTCTATATGGATATAGGCCTTAGATTAGCTTGGATAGACGAGTAGTCTTCAGGAGAAGGCAAGGAGTTATATTAACCTGGTCAATCAATAAATTAGATAAATTAATTTGATAATCTAAGTGGAAAACTCAATGAGATTGTAAGCTAGCCCATAGCTTTAAAATATCGTCTATCATTAGATTTGTCTCTAATGTTCGCCGACTTGTTTCCTTTAATCTCTTAATTTGTTACTCTAGATTAAATTTAGTTAAATATTCATACTTTAGGATTCACTTGAACAGATTAATTGTTTGGTTTAATTTAGTTGATAGTTAATCATAAGTTCATATGAGTACGATATCTAGACTTACAATCCTATATTACTTATCGACCACGTATAATTTTGTGTGTGTTTGAGAGCAACCATACTCCATACTAAACAAACCCTGACATGTTGAACACATGTTCCCATTACCCCTAACATGTTTTAAAATGTTCCCCTAAAATGGAACCATCAAATTTGAAATAAACATGTATCACTCATATATCTCACTTTTGTTTTCATCGTATGTATTATCTCATTCACAGAAACATTGTACATTATTAATCACATGTTGAAAATATCTTGTGACTAAACTTGTACCTGGAAAATTCAATAAGCATGCATGAATTAAGGAGCAAAGCATAAAACTATAATTTTGTAAGCCTTCTTAATACTTGGTGTATGTTGGAGATTTATCTCGTGACTTTATTTGTATGTAGGGGCAGAGCTAGTATATTGCCTAGGTATTTGTGCGAACACACTAGCTTCGATTCAAGACCTGTATTTGTTATATTTATAAATTATTAATTTAGTTTTCAGTAACTTCAAAGGATGAATCCCAAACCTATAAGCTTCAAATCCTGCCTATATCTCTGTGTCTACGTAATCGGGAAATACTCAATAACCATGCTTGAATTAATTAAGCCGTTATGATAATTTTTTATAGAAGTTGAAGAAAATCAATAATTTAAAGTTGAGTCGAAAAAATTATGAATTTCACTCTAGAGGGAAAAAGCTGAAGAATCTATGATCCGTATAATCATAGGTACGTCTGGGCTGGCTCTGCGGCAGGCACCTCGCCGTGCTACTCAATAATGGGATCCTCTACTGGATCCACTAATGGCATAACTGTAGAAACTCTAGGGCGATCTTGTTCTCTACCATGGGATGGAGCCCTCCCTCAGCCTCTGCCTCGGCCTCTAGCAATAGGTGGAGCAGCTCCTCTATGGTCGAGAACATCTGTTATACCCGCTCTCACCATCTGTGAGAGAATAAGAGAAAGATACTTAGTACAATATCAACTTCACGATATGAAATGAATAAAGAGTAGTTTCCTAAAACCCAATAGCCTTTTGAGGATAAGTACGGATGTCTCTACACAGATCCACAAGACTCTATTAGGCCTCCTCTTAACTTGTGAGACCTAATGTGAGCACGTAATTTTGCCTTGCTTGACATGTTGCTATAAAATTCATTAAATTAGGATTTTTATTTTATTATTTGAATTTCTAGGAATTAATTGTGTGATTTTGTATTTATTTTCATTTTTCTTTTATTATTTGAATATTTAGGAATTAATTGTGTGACTTTGTGTTTATTTGCGTATTTCTTAATTTATGTGAATTTTTAGGATTTATTTGTGTGTTTTTGTGTTTCCTTGAGTTTTAAAAGTTAATTGCATAATTTTGCGTTTATTTGAAGGATTGCATGTTATAATTAACATAATTCATAAAAAATATAAAAAATGGCATGGTGCATTTATGATCTAATTTTTGCATGTTAATATAGAAAATGAGTAAAAACAACAAAAATTGGTTAATTTTCTTTGAAATTTAGAGCTTAGAGTTAATTTAGTTTAATTATTGTTGAATATGTTTTTGGCTCTTTTTATTTTGTTATTATAATTTTTTTTTTAAAAAAAATAACAAAACAAAATACACAAAAAGAGAGCAATTGTTTGTATATATGTTGGACTTTGATTTTGGCTAATTTCTTCCAGCATAGCTTAGGACAAAACCTCTAAACCCGTTAAAAATAGGCCAAAACCCAACACCCTGCCCAGCCTCATAAGCCACAGGTGCAAAACGACGTTCTTTTACATATTAGCATCTGAACGGTTGATCAAACTTGATCAAACGGTCAAGATGAAAAGATATCACCCTATATAACTGTCGCACACCCCCTACCAGTCATACCTCGTACCATGTCAAAACATACCCTAAATTCACAACTGTAACGCCGCCATATCACCACCCTCTCTCCACTGTCCGTCGTTGGCTGGAAATCGTCACCGCCAGCGGCGTAGCTCAGATGGATCCCAAAATAACACCACATCGTCTCCTCGCTCCCCTCATTCCAACCCCACCACTTGTCACCCTCAAATATATCCCTGTCTTGTCGAATGTTCATTTGAAGTTCGGAAGCCCCGCCGTACACGGCGGCAACCAGATGCTAAATACCCCAAGATTTACGCCCCGGATCCTCACCCCACCCTCATCACAGATCTGAATTAACCATCCTTCAAATCATACCAAAGCTCCTCAAATTTTAGTTTGAACCATCCACCAAAAATACGACCCTTCCTAAAATCCACCAAATTTACACCATGCGCTCTCCTCACACCCTTCATCTTGAATCCACAACCCTCAGTCCTCGAATACTTCCCGTTTAGGTCAAATTTCAAATCAAAAATTGGACCGAGAATCCTAGTTATTCAAGCTTTGGGATATCCTTGATTTTTGTCTTTAATAGCCGTATTCTTGTGTTTTTCTGTGGAAAACACATGATTAAGGGCGGTTTGACCCCAAAAATTCCGAGAAATTCGTCGGTGTTTGAGCCTGAGTAAGGGTTCGAGGTATTCTGCTTTTACTTTTATTTGCTTTTATTTATGATTCCTATCTTCATTTCGTTGTTTTGTTCCATTGTGATCTTTGTGATAAGTTTAGGGTCTTGTTTCAAGTTTCTGATTTTTTAAAGATTTATAGTAATTTAAATTGTCCAATTTGATTCAATGTTCATCTGCTGCGGTAGATTTTTGAGTTTTGTTCGTTTATTCTGCGTAATTAGCTTCAGTTTTCTTTATTGATTAGTTAAATTTTAGTTCTATGATACATTCAATACTCTTTAGAGTTTATTTTTAATTTGTGTAGCTATATTAATTAGTTTTTATTTTTGTTATGACTGGGAAGTTTCTAGCTCATAACTAGTTAACAATAGTTAGTTTGACTAGGGTAAAAGGAAGCTGAAAATATAATTAGGTTGTATAAGTAATTCTGGGAAAGGGTAAGGGGTACTATGAGTAATTCAGCATGTAGTAAATAAAATGGGAACTCCTGGAAGCTTCTAGAATATGGTCAAATTGAAATTCAGACCTTTTGTTTGTTATAACTTGGATAGCAAGCTAAGTATCTGAGGACTAGTGGTAAAAAACTGAAATACAAAAGGGACCAAGTTGAAATAAAGGACTTAAAGGTTGCCCTAATGGTTGGCCTATATAGAGGCATTGCTCTTGCCTTTCAAGGCAAGAAAATGATAGGCTAAAAATACAGAAAACACATATAAAATGAAAAATATACTGCTACATGGAGTTTTCTCATAGTAACCTTGAAGAAATTGGATGTTTAAAACCTGAGAATGCAAAGAAATTGGAAGCTAAAAAATACACAAAGGGATTTTAGAGGCTCGTGAATACAGGATCAAGTGGCTACACTACTGGGTTTCATGTAAATTCTGAAAAAATCATAAACACAAAATGACATTGTTCCATTAGGTTGCCTGGGATTTCTGAATTTGCATGTTACTGAAGCACTGTTTGGTTCTTCGAATGCTTGAGTGTGTTTGAAACATGGTTTTTCAAAAACATGGTTTGAAACTGTCCCATTCTCCATTCAACTGGAATTTTGTCCCGTTGGTTTCATAGCAATTTTCCTTTGGCTTGAGTTTGGTTTACTGCTGTTGTTTTTGGCTGACTTGTCTCATTGCTGATCTCGCTTGCTTCTCACTTTTAACTTCCAGGAACACTAAAACTTTATGAGTATAATCGAGGTGTAGCATGAAGTAGGAATTGAAAACATGAAATAAATGAGATTATTTATGTATATTGGATTTGTTTATTTCAGTTTCATGATCTGATTAGGACGGGTTGGCATATATTGCATTTGTAAATCATTGTTATAACTATTACCTGACATGCTGTAGTTTAGAGAGTATTATCAAGTTCGAGTTTGTGTTAGTTAACGATTTAGGTGTATACGAGTTCAGTATTTCTGGGATTGGCGAGAGTTCTCTAATGACTTTATATCTGAGCGTTTGAATAACTTATTTAGTAATCATATATTAAATTGAACTCTAAGTTGTGACATAGTATGGTCTCAAATTTAGCTACAGAAGGAAGATGAATTGTTTGGTAATCTCAAAATGGTTCCAAATTGATTTAGGGTAAGCATAAGATCTAACATATGTGGTTATGGTTTGGCAATGTTTTAAACGAACCCAGATTTATAGCATGCTTTACTTGATTAAAGTTTCATTTTGATTGTCATTGAAGAGCCTGACCATGAACTTTCGAACACTCGATTAAAGCTCAAACTCATTCTTGCAACATTTATAGGTCATTCAAAATTTAGCATCACTAAAAGAACCAGTAGAATAAATATTTTGCTTGGACTTTCATCCCATTTGCATCCATTTTTCTAATAATCCTGTTGATTAGTGTAAGGATGTTGAACTAGAACAAATTAATTGCATGGCCCTCGCTTTTTTTAATCTTGAATTGATCCATACATTCCGAGGCGTACCATTTAGTAAATTCCATGGCCCTCGCAAAGTTGCAAACATATAATTGCTCTAGGCGCGTCGTAAATAATCTTATCTCCTTAAGTACGGGTGCACATTTATGTGACCCAAATCCAAATCCGGACGAAGTTGAAATGTGTCAAAAATCACGGGTGCATTTATTAGACGTGGTTCGAGACATGCTTTAACGCGTTAAATAATAAAAGAAGTAAAAGAATTAAAATAGACACATAGGTTCATAATTGTTTAAAATCATATAATTTATGCTAAAAGTAACAGTCGAGCGACCGTGCTAGAACCATGGAACTCAGAAATTTGTAACACCTTCTCTCAGGTTAACAGAATTACTTACCTTGATTTTTGGTCCGCAGACTATTAAACAGAGTCATTCTTTCGTCGATTCTAGATTCTAAACGCTGACTTAAGACACCATAAATCTCCCAAGTGGCGACTCTGAAATTCTCTTAAATAATTGGATCCCATTTCGATTGTAGTAGCCCTTCCCCAGGTTGTAGTAGCCAATAAGAAGGTGACAGCTCTGGCGGCTCTAGTGGAGAACGAGCCCAGAATCTCTGGTTTAGCATTCAAGAATTCAAGCTTAGAATAATTGTTGTATTTGGCTTTGTTTATTATCTGATTTTACATGTTGGCTTACTGTGAAAAATGATGCTTTTACCGCTTTGATATTATCTTAACAGTATATATAAACAGCTAAGAAACCCTTCTCTTCAAATCTCCGTGGATGTGCTTACTGATTGAGACTCCATTTTCTGTTAGTCTCATACCATGAAATAAGAAAGAGGCCGGACAAGTACTAAGTCGGATGGCCTTTTAGTTCCCGGTACGTAGCCCCCTCTTCGACTCCACTTGTCCGCTCGGGTACACTATCTAGAACACATACTCAGGTTTTTTTACTTAGACTAACTTGACCTCATGCCGGATCCCTAGTAGGAACGCTTATTTGCATCATGCCTTTGACTTAGAGGCTCAACACATAGGTTGGGTCCGTCTAGGACAAGTGACCTGAAATGAAAAGACCAGCCTAATGTATATTACGTGCTACTTGCTGCTTTGGATTTGCATGTTGACCAGCTTGTGAATAAGGAGGGAAAATTGAGAAAATAAGTGGTACTAGGGCTGACCGAGATTAATCATTCGCCTTGTAAAACCAATGCTCAAATAGCGTCGAAATGCTGCCGGATTTTCAAAAAAAAAGGAAGAGGTAAAAGAAAGAAAAAAAAAGCTTTTCAACAAAAGTTGATGTTTTGACAAATTGTTTTACCCAAACTATGCCCGTTTGATTCTCGTCAGGTACGAGATACGTAAGGAAACCCCTATCGGGTCCAACTTCCTATTTGCAAAATTAACTAAAACAAAGAAAAACAAATGTCCAACTTTTATTCGTTATCCCAAATAAATTTGGTGGTGCCGTTATTGGCAGAAACACCCAAATGTTACTGAAAGGAATGACGAAAGGCTAATTTTGCACAAATGGCCACCTTTGGGTTTTATTTTTTGCTGGTTAGCGGGCGCAACTTTAAAATCTTCTTTCGGAAGTGCTGAAAGGCCGTATTTGCAAATATGGGCCTTGGTTTTAGAAAATTAATTTTATAAAAAAGAGAGGTCGTTTTTATTGTTTTGTTGATTCAATCAGAATAAATTCTTTAAATACTAATTCATCCTAATAAATGTGCAGAACGAACACGAATCAACATTTGCCGATAACATTGATTAACAAAATTCCTGTGGAGCTACAAACGATGTAGAATGACCTGGGTGACGAGGGGCGAAACAGGGTCAACATGCATTTGGGAGGATTTACTGGGCTGTTAACATTATCCCGAGGGGAGATATCATAAAGGCATTGATCATATCCTTTGATCCGGCTCACAATGTATTCCATTTCTCGGATTCCGAATTCACACCGACATTGGAAGAAATAACTGGATACATTGGGGCCCCTACAATCACTTATGAGCACCAATACTTGATTGCGCCAACAGCCCTCGTCGTGCATAAGTTCTTGGATTCCGTAAAAATCAGTAGGAAGGTTCATAACCTAAACCTGTAAGCCGGCTTCTGCACCCTGCAGTTTATATATCAGAGGTATGGGAACATGTGGGGATTCAATAACCCGGAAAAGCATATTGTAGCAAAGGAAACCAACTTAAATGGGAGGATCATCGGAGTTTTGCATTCATGGTATTTTTCTTGGGTCTTTTGGTGTTTTGCGGAAAGATGGAAACATTGACATACAGATAGCAGGGGTTGTCACCACTTTAATAACTCAGGTCAAGAGCACTCTCTCTCCCATGATTTTATCTGAAATCTTCCATGCTCTCATCACCTGTAAAGCGGGAGGAGACTTCTTTAAAGGATGTAATCTATTGTTTAAAATATGGATGATCGAACACTTGTGCCACTGACCTCAGTTCATGAATTATGAGTCGCCAATAAAGAGCTACATAGAAGAACACTATAATAGAGTTGATGGGTTTAGATAACCTGAGGGTGTCACTAAATGGGTGTCATATCTCCGGGTTATCACTGCAAACCAAATAGAGTGGACGTTCGGGTGGCTCCCCGTGGATGAAATCATGTATATGCCAGCCATTGGGCCTCATTTCCTTTTGATGGGTCTCCGAAGTATCCAACCCTACACTCTATATAGAGTGTTAAGCCAATTAGGGAGATGCCAAATGATTCCCAAGGATGAGGATATTACGTGCCACGCAGTTGTGATTAGTCCCAATGGTCAATTCCTCGAAGCCATTGTTCGTCAAATTTGGAGCAAATGTCAATACTTGATGGTGGGTACCCGAGTACGTGACATATCTAAAGGCGAGGTTGCATCGGGATACATTGTTTGGTACAAAAAAGAAATAGAGTCCAGAAGGCCAGCTAAGAGACCGCACCCCCAAGAATTGTTGAATCATGACAAGAACAATGGGACTAGGTAGCAATGAAAATTAATATAGGGCCACCATAGGAAAATTAGAAAAACAAGTCAAAAAGCTTCAATTTGAAAATGGATTGCAAGTTGCTGCAGATGAAGGGGAAAAAAAGATTAACCAAAGAAAACAAAGCGTTGCGAGCCCAAATCCAGCAATGAAAACAGCCGTGGAAAATCCCACGTGGAGCGCGAAATCTTAAAAGCTCATATACAATTTAAGGCGAAAACTAACCGATTATCGGTTTGACTTGAATAAAGCAGAAGGTGAGATATCCAGGGTTCGGAAACAATTATCTGAAAATGCGGAGGAACAACACCGCATCATTAAGCAATTAAAAGAAAGGCATGACCATGAGGTTGTTGGGTTAAAAAGGAAAGTCATCATGGCAGAGAAAAAAGTGGCCAAGCAAACTAGAGACTTCAAAGCTGAGAGAGAACATTGCTATGCTGCGATAGCACGGTTGGAGACGGAATTACCACAATTCCAAGAACTGAATCAGGTAGACGAGCGAACTCTAGAGGCAAGGCCTGAGCAAATTGGGCGGTTATTGCAAGAAAAGGGTGTTATCAGGGAGAGAGTACAGACGACCGCAGACTACATCTCCACAAAGTGCAACCACTGCGAGGATATGACAAGATCCATGTTCTTTGCCACCGCCATGACCTTTGTCGGCAAGTGATGGAAGTCCTCCAACACCTCAAAGGGAGTTTAGCACGCAAGCCTGCAACAAGGCTGAACGATGCCTCACGGGTCCCAGGAGCACTTGAAGCATTAATGGATTCATGAAGATTGCATTTCCTTTAGTCATATATATATATATATATATATATATATATATATATATATATATATATATATATATATATATATATATATATAGTCAGTTGAACCTAGAATTAGTATTTTATTTTGTGCATAGCTAGCTGTTCTTCGAGTCTGTAGTTCGCCTTTTATAAGAGCTTGTTAGTTTCTAGTTTAAATCAGTATGTCTTTCGAGTGTTTGTAAGTGAATTTGTTATTATGAAAATGGAAAAGTCCCAAAATATTTTATGCTTTATATTTATTTTCAAGAACTACGTTTTGTCTGATTCATGCGGGGTCATGATACATAGGAAATCTACATAGGACTCGACCATAATTGAATTAAATAGGAGAGAGGGAGAGAATAACCCTATCTAAGGGGTTTCACAAGCAAAGAAATTGAAAGCCAGGATGATGCAAACAAGTATTACATGTACTGAACAACTGTTATTTATACCCAATATGTGGCCGCTTACGTGTTAGAACATAACCATTAATGAGTTTTGGTGTTGTGTCAATTCTAGATCTGACAGGTGGTTTGTACGTGCGGCATTCTGGCAACCTACTCCTACAACACGCGGTCTAAGAGCAGCAAGTCATGGTCAATCAGCAAACCAATGTCAGCATTATTGACCACTCAAAAGAAGTAGATGAATTGGTTGTTAATGCAATGAAGGAGGAAATGAATAAGCTAAAGCACCAAATGGCTAAGATATACCAGGCATGGGCAAGAGGTCAGCCACCCCCGGCCTATCCTGCTAATCCAACCTTCATCCTGCCACTGGCCTAAGCACCTGACCAGTCCACCACTGATCCACCCTCAAGTTTTCCTATTTATTCACAACATCAGGGTACAACCTCTCAAACACCACTAGCTCCACTACCTAAAGTCACTCCTTACCCTCCTCCGCCAGTTGCCCCAATCTATGTGGTATCTCCGCCTCCCGCACTCCATAGGTTGTCATGTGAACCCCTGTTTCAAGCTTATGACCCCCAATAATACTCACCAGAACCTGCTTACAAGACCCATGAGCCTTACTCTTATGCTCCCTGTCACTAAATCCCGGTGGGAGTTGAAAGACCAATCAAAAATCCTTAGCATGAAGAGATGCTTAGAAAGGTCAGAAGTCTAGAATAATCATTCAGGGACATGCGGGGATTACGTGGCTAGGTGGGTATGACATTCAAGGATCTTTGTCTATTTCAAAACGTGCAGTAGCCTCCAGGTTTCAATATGCCTAAATTTGACTTATATAATGGGCATGGAGATCTGGTCGTGCATCTAAGGGGGTTTTGCATCAAAATGAGAGGAGTAGGGGGAAAAGATGAATTGCTAATGGTGTGATTTAGCTAGAGTTTAAGTGGGTCGGCACTGGAGTGGTATACTCGGCAGAATCACAATCAGTGGTATACTTGGGATTACCTAGCACAAGCGTTTACTTGCTACTTTCAATATAATCTCGAGATTGTCCCGGATCGTCTATCTTTGAAAAATCTAGAGAAGAAACACAACGAGAGTTTCACGTAGCACGATTTTTGGTGGAGGGAACAAGCAGCCAGAGTTGATCCTCCCATGTAGGAGAGTGAGATGGTTTATTATTTTCTACAGGCTCTGCAACCTACCTATTTTGGAAATTTGGTGTCAGCAAATGGTATGTCTTTCAACGAAGTTGTCAAGATGGGAAGTATGGTCGAGGAAGGCCTCAAATCTAATAAAATTATGAGCTACTCTGCAATTAAGGCAACCACTCAGGTCATCCGGGGTGGAGCTTGGGGAGAACTCAAAAAGAAGAAGAAGGAGGAAGTAGCGACAGTGGAGTCGAGAACTTGGTTCAGGCCGCGGGCTCCATCTCATTATGCCCAACTTCGTCCTCACCACCAAACATACACACACCCTCTATACATTACTCCGCAACATTACTATCTACCATCGAACCTCGCTTCTCAGTAGATCATGCACAAGCGTATGCCGAACCTCCCACTCATGCAAAATGTCATGCGCCAGCCCCACAAAATACCTACCCAACTCCACAAAAATCTTTACCCACCTCCAAGAGCCTACCAACAACCCCTGAAACCCGCCTTCCTAGCAAATCCAGTCTTGAAAAATGAAAGGGTGCAGAAGATGAAGACTTTCACTCTGCTGGGAGAATCCTACACTAGCTTTTTCCACAGGCTGCGACAACTGGATATGTCGAGATCAATTGAAGCACAATTGCTAAATAATCCAACAAAGAATCTAGATTATTCTGTCAGCTGTAAAGACTATTCTGGTGTACCAGGGCATGACACCGAAAAGTGTTTGCATTTAAAGAACGCTATCCGGTTATTGACTCCCACCGAATAGGGGTGTAGACTCCAGAGGTACCCAATATTAACAAATACCAGTTGTCGGCCTATCAGGAGACCAACATGATTGAGATGAGACCAACATGATTGAGATCATTGAAAGAAGGGGAGAGTCAAAAAGGACCTTACCGATATTAATAATGATCAAGTCCATTGAAGTTAAGCCAATTTAGAATGCAGGCAGTGAGAAGTTGTTAATCGAGACAAAAAGAAGAAGCAACAAACCTGTCATAGTTCAAGGGAGTTCAGCAAGTACGATTGCGCCAAAGCCGGAATAGGCAAAAGTAACGGTATACGGGGCAACTAGAGAACCTTTCGTTGTTGTCGAGGGTGTTCGCATAGAGCCCATCATTGTAAAACATGTAATCGAGCCACCAATCATCAGCAACAAAGCCGTTCCTTGGAGATATGAGCAAATAGTTGTGATGTATAAAGGAAAAGAAGTTAGGGAAGAAGTGTATCAGGCCTTGCGTTTAACTCGATCAGGGAGGTACTTTGCCCCGGAAGAATTAAGAAAGGGCAGAATCGCTAAAGGTAATCCGGAACTAGTGAAGAAATCTATGTCGGAAGAAGAGGCAGAGGAATTATTGATTCCAGTGATTAGACATGCATATAGACTCCTCGACCTAGTCTTCAAAACCGGCCTAGTTAAAAAATAATAATTCAGGAAATAGAACATGAAGATGAACCAGAATACGAAGAGGAAAGAGCATGGGATGAGATTAGTAAAGAGTTGAACAATTTGAGGAGAAACCCAAACCAAACCTTAATGATACAGAGGCGGTGAATTTAGGAAGCCCGGATAATGTCATAGAAACCAAAATAAGTGTCCATCTAGAGCCACAACTTAGGAAAGAAATAATTGAAGTACTGTTTGAATACAAAGATGTCTTTGCATGGTCATACGATGACAAACCCCGATTGAGAACTGACTTGGTGGTTCACAAGTTACCCACTGACCCAGCTTGCCCTCCTATCAAGCAATAGTTCAGAAAGTTAAAAACTGATATAAACGTGAAAATTAAAGAGCAAGTGACCAAGTAGTTTAAGGCAAAAGTCATCCGAGTCACACGATATCCCACCTGGTTAGCTAATGTTGTGCCCGTACCAAAGAAGTATGGTAAACCCAGTGTGTGTGTTGATTACCTTAACCTCAATAAAGCAAGTGAGAAGGACAACTTCCTCCTGCCGAACGTCCACATATTGATTGACAATTGTGCAAATCATGAAATTGGGTTGTTCATGGATTGTTACACAGGCTACTACAGATCTTAATGGACAAAGAAGATGCGGATAAAAGTGCATTTATCACACTGTAGGGGACATATTGTTATAGAGTCATGCCTTTTGGATTGAAAAACGTTGAGGCGACATACATGAGGGCTATGACAACCATTTTTAACGATATGATACATATGGAAATTGAGGTCTATCTGGATTATGTGATAGTAAAGTCCAGAAAGCAATCTGATCATATCCATGACCTCAGGAAATTCTTCAAAGGCTCCGCAAGTATGACCTCAAACTCTACCCTACAAAATATGCATTTGGGGTCCCCTAAGGGAAGTTGCTAGGGTTCATAGTTAGTCACCGAACTATTGAAATAGACCTGTCAAAGATCAAAGCTATACAAGAGCTGCCACCACCGAGGAATAAAACAGAAGTGATAAGTTTATTAGGAACATTGAATTACATAAATCAGTTTATTGCTCAGCTCACAACCATTTGCGAGCCCATCTTTAAGCTATTGAAAAAGGATGCTGCGGTGAAATGGATGGGAGAGTGCCAGGAAGCTTTTGACAAGATAAAGGAGTTTTTGTCGAACACACCGGTATTGGTCTCGCCAGAACAGGAAAGTACTTGATATTATATTTGACAGTCCTGGAAAATTTATTTGGGTACGTGTTGGGACAGCTCAATGTCAGCGGGAGAAAGAACAAGCCATATACTACCTCAGCAAGAAATTTACGACCTACGAGGTTAAGTATACTCATCTTGAAAGGACGTGATGCGCCTTGACATGGGTAGCCTAGAAGTTGAAGCATTACTTGTCCTCATACACCACTTGTCCCATCACACGTCTGGACCTATTGAAGTATATTTTCCATAAGCCCATGGCCCCATGAAGGCTCGAAAAATGGAAAATCTTGCTCACGGAGTTTGACATTATCTACATGACCAGGACATACATCAAGGCACAGGAATTGGCAGATCATTTAGCTGAGAATCCGATATATGAAGAACATGAGCCTTTGAACACATACTTCATAGACGAGGTAGTGATGCATACTGATAAAATTGAACGGTATGAGAGATCGGGATGGAAATTGTTCTTTGAAGGGGCTGCCAACATGAAATTCGTTGGAATAGGAGTAGTGCTCATTTCTGAAGAAGGGCATCATTACCTAGTCATAGCTCAACTCTGCTTCTATTTTACCAACAACATCGTAGAATATGAGGCATGCATTTGGGTATGAGATTAGCAGTAGGCATGATGGCCAGGAAGTATTGGTCATAGGGTACTCAAACCTTCTAAAACACCAGATTTAAGAGGAGTGGGAAACAAGAGACATAAAGCTCATACCATACCAGCAATGCTTGCATGATCTCTGCCAACGATTCAGGTCAATAGAGTTGAGCCACATCCCTAGAATCCTTAACGAAGTTGCTGACGCCTTGGCTACTCTGGCATTAATGCAATATACCCGGGACAAGACTTATGTTAACCCGATACATATCCAGGTCCGTGATCAACATGCTTATTGCAACATGGTGGAAGAAGAGCTTGACATCGAGCCTTGGTTACACGACATCAAGGAATATATCAGGAGAGATGTATATCCAGTACAAGCCACGAGTTACCAGAAGAGAACAATCCATCGTCTGTCAAATGGGTTTTTCTTCAGTGGTGGAATATTATACAAAAGAACGCCAAATCTTGGTTTGATAAGATGCGCAGATGCTGGCCAGGCAACAACCATCATGAATGAGGTGCATGCCGGCATTTCGGCGCCACACATGAGCGGATATGTTTTGACAAAGAAGATTCTCCGGGCAAGATATTATTAACTCACCATATAGTGGGATTGTATCAGCTTTGTGCACAAATATCACCAATGTCAGGTGCATGGAGACTTAATTCACTCTCCGCCGTCTGAATTGCATACGGTGTCTACACCATGGCCTTTCGTTGCTTGGAGTATGGACGTCTTCGGGCCCATCAAACCGGCAGCCTCTAATGGGCACAAATTTATCCTGGTTGCTATTGATTATTTCACCAAATGGGTTGAAGCTAAAACTTTCAAGGCAGTAACCAAAAACGTTGTGGTCGACTTTGTACATGAAAATATCATTTGTCGGTTCGGAATCCCCAAGTCTCTCATTATTGACAATGGGGAAAATCTCAACAGTCACTTAATGAGAGAAGTATGTCAGCAGTTTAAGGTCACACATCAAAACTCTACCCCGTACCACCCCAAGGCAAATGGAGTAGTTGAGGCGGCCAATAATAACATAAAGAGATGCTTCACAAAATCGTGGAAGGGTTCAGGCAGTGTAATGAGAAGCTACCCTTTACATTGTTAGGCTATCGCACCACCGTACACACTTCAGTAGGGGTAACTCCATACTTGTTGGCATGTGGCACAGAGGCGGTAATCCCGACTGAGATTGAAATCCCCACTATACAAATTTTTGCTGAAGTCGGAATTGACGACGAATAATAGGTCAGAGCTCGTTTGGAGCAATTCAGTTAGATTGACGAGAAATGATTGGCGGCGGTATGTCACATCCAGTTGTATTAATAAAGGATGGCAAGGGCATATAAAAAGAAAGTGCGTCCAAGAAAGTTTGAAGTAGGTCAATTGCGTGGAAATGGCCATCAATTCGGATACTGTCACAAGGTATAATGTATGATTTTTCTTTTGGATCATTGTCTATACTTGGCATTTGTTTGTACTTGACAGGTTTTATTGATTGGAATGATGAAGGCATTTTATTCACCTATCTAAACACTTTACCCTTTGTTAACCCCTTTGAGCTTTTGTTAAGTTTATTTTCATATCCCCTATTTTGGAATCCACAACGAAAAACAGACACACAATTATAAATGGCGACGAACGTACAATAAAGGCAAAAGCAAGAAAAGCAAAACAACAAGAGAAGACAAAAAGCAGCAAAACAAAAGAGAAAAGAGAAAAGAAAGAAAGAAAAAAAAGAAGATAAGAAGAAGAAAAAAAAAAGAGAAAAGAAAGAAAAACAAAAAAAGTAAAAATGAAGAAAGAAAAAGAGAAAGAGAAAAATGAGAAAGAAACAGCGAAAAGAGACGAGGAAAAGGAAAATAGACAATAATGAAAGTATGGAATCAGCAGGAACTACGTTTGACATTATTCCTTTTATGGACACGTAGGCACCCTCACAGCTCGGTCATATTCAAAAAAACACAAATGCACCAAGCAAGAAATTGGGGCACAAAGTGTGTTAGTTTGGAATACGTAGGTTGTAAATTTCGAACCCATGAAAAACAATTTTTGAGCCTTTCACACCCTTTCCTTCTAGACTTGTCCACAATCCTACAATAAAGTCCAAAGAAACACCTTTTGATCAATCTTTAAGAAATGCCGGGGCGAGCAAGAAGAACAAACCATACCTCAGGGCAGCACTCTAGTTCCCACAAAAAATAATAAAATGAGAGAGTCTTATTCGTGAAAACCCTCGCGGGCACCATATGGAGACGAGAGTTGAGAGAAATAAATATGAGAGAGCCACATTGGTAAAATCCCTCACAGGTACCGTGAGGCAAAGGAAAGGAAAGAAGAAACACTTAGAAAGGGGCTGTTAGTGGAAATCTGTGCATGAACCTTGTAAGGTAAGAAAAGCTAGGGTTTGGTTGAAGGAATCTAGTTAGAAATTGTCAAAACAACAAAAGCATATCAATAGACGGTCGGTCATCGAGACAGACTGGGTCGACTAGGCCGAAGTGCATGTCACGATCATAAAAACCAGTTGTTCTTTCTCAGATAAATTTTCCTTATCTTCTTTTCAACAAATAGTGAATCTGGAATTCTTTACCCTAAATACCGTTCCGAGTCATTGCATTACATATTTCTTTTGAGTCTCTAAAGTCTTTTGATTAAGCAAATAAGAGGAATTTCAAAGCCTATTATCAGCTCCCAAAGGGACAAAGCACATGACGCCCAAACGCGTAACAAAGATAATGAGTGTGGAAGAGCAAAGGGAAGGATTGACAACAAACTGTAGTTGATGGAAGATACAAGAGTCGTTAAAGTGAAGGAGTACCATACAAAGATGGGCATGCAATGTAAAAACACAAAGGTTTTGGGGTCAGCCGAGCATAATACACCGATCGGGAATTCTGAAAAGTGACGCAAGGTTGGCACTACACAAAGATAGGAAAGGTCACAACATTTGACAAGGCATAATACATCAGTCATCGGGGAAATACACAAAGAATTCCGGCAAAGGATTATGAGCAACACAAAGTGGGGACTCAAGTAATGGCACAAAGATCAAGAGTTAAACAAGCATCATAAATAGAAAGGGTAATCTCAGGGAAGGGTGTAAGGATTTTAGCAAAGGCCCATAAATGTAACTCAAAGATGAGGAACAAAACAAAGCCACAAGGGTCAGAGGGTCAGCCAAGCATAACACCCTAACTCAGTAGTCGTCGGAGAAGGGAATAAGGCTTCAGGAAAAAAGAGGCAAAAGAACAACACAAAGATGGAAATGGTCATGGAGGTTGACCCACCAGGATATATCAACTCCTAAATCGTCAGAAAAGGGCATAAAGATATCTTGCAAAGGGTCGGAAGTGCAACTCAAAGGGGGAGAAAAATAAGGACGCGAAGGGAAAGGGCAACCAAACATCATATACAGATTAGATGATTTCAAGAAAGGTTGCAAGGATTTTTGAAAAGGAGCGGAAATGTAACAAAAAGAGGAACAACAAAGTGAATCTACAACGTTCAGAGGGTTAGCATAATACATTTGTCAATCGTCGGGGAAAGAAATTAAGAATTCTAGATAAGTGTTAGGAATGTAATACAATGATGGGGAGAAAGTAAACCATAAAGCTTTGGGGGGTCAGTTGAGCAGTTCAAGCGACTCATCATCAACATGGACAATGGAACGCAACGTAAAACAACAGTGGGAGGCCATTTATAACAAGAATGCCGCAAGCTAACAACCTCTTTTCAAACTAACTAGTTTCTCTAATTGACAGAGGGGAAGAAAATTCCACAACAACCTGAAGGAGGCTGCCAACAGGAGAGGGCAAGCACATGGCAGGTATGATAAAAACCTCAAGGCCCATCTGAAAATGGGACCTAGTTCAAACTCAAATGAGACATAGTCCATCATAAGTATCCTCCCCAACAAAGAGCACAAGAGGATAAACTTTAACCAGCATACCCCAATTTAAACAACTACATGTTAAAAGAGGCATGGAAGTGGAGATGGAACGCAGTTTAAAGCTCAAATAGGTGCGGGTAACATGGACAAGCACCAACACCCTACCCACTAAGAATCGCATAAACCGTCCTGGACAATCATCACTAAGAGTTGTCAAGGGCATGGTCAAACCCAAATACTTCCCCAGGAAGAGTCAACAAGAGGCGTCAGGGCCTGCCTGCATAATCAGATGTAATCATAAGAGTTGTTAGGACTCCCTGGATAATGGGACGTAGCTCTAAATACTAACCCCCACCAAACACATTTTGTCATCTAATTAAGAGTTGTCAGGACCCTCCTGGATAATGGGAAGTCGTTTTAATCACTAGTCACTAGCAGGTCACCAGCAGATATAACTCAAAGCGATGCATAGTGGGAAATAATACCTTTTGAGGAACATAACATAATATCAAAGTTGTCCCTAGTTATAGATTGTCGGGGCCTCCTGAATAATAGGACTTAGCTTTAGAGATATTTGGTAAGGAGATTTGATTATCACTCACCAATCCGCCCAGTATCAAACTGGGGCAGAAAGGATTTCTTGTGTTTTGTTTGTTTTGTTGTGATCATGTACACAGGCAGCAGTCTCAGGGAATATTTTTCAAAATTTCAAGTTTTGATACTCAGGCGCCCACCTATAGAATAAGGGAATAATTTTCAAAATTTCATGGTTTGATAGCCAGGCGCCTACCTGTAGAATATGGGAATATTTTTCAAAATTTCATGTTTTTGTAATCAAGTGCCCAACTGTAGAATAAGAGCATATTTTTCAGAAATTCAATTTTTCGTAATCAGGCGTCCACCTGTAGAACAAGGGAATATGTTTCAAAAATTCAAGAGTTGGTAATTAGGCGCCCACCTGTAGAATAAGGGAATATTTTTAAAAATTTCAAGTTTTGGTAATCAGGCGCTCGCATATCAAACAATGTAATATTTTTCAAAAATTCAAGTTTTGGTAATCATGCGGCCACCTATAAACAAGGGAATGTTTTTCAGAATTTCAAATTTTGGACAATCAGCCACCCACCTGTACAACAAAGGAATATTTTTTAAATAATTCATGTTTTGGCAATCAGGCGCCCACCTATAAAACAAGAGAATATTTTTCAAATTCTAAAGTTTGATAGCCAGGCGCCCACCAATAGAACAAGGGAATGTTTTTTAAAATTTCAAAGTTTCGAAGATCAGGTGCCCACCTGTAGAACATGGGAATATTTTTCAAAATTTCAAGTGTTGGCGGTCAGGCGCCCACCTGTTGAACAAGGGAATGTTTTCAAGCTTCACGTTTGGTAATCACGCGCCTACCTGTCAGAACAAGGGAATGATTTTCAAGTTGCAAAGTTTTGTTATCAGGCACCCACCTGCAAAACAAGATCACACACGTCAAGTCCAACAATTCGGCAACAAACATAGAAGAAGAGAAGAAAAGAAGTCAACAACGCAACAATGAGTCTACATGAACGAATGCCAGTCAACAAGGCGACAAGGAGTTCATAGGAAAAAATACAAGGCAACAAAGCAACAAGTATCAAGAGCAAGATTGAAGACATAGATAGGTTCTTTTGTAATTTGTAGTTCATATCTTAGTCTAGTTTCAATTTTATTTTTTACGAGGTGTAATAAGGATGTCAGCAAGCAGTAAAAACAGTATCAGCAATGAAATCACAGCTCATGGTAGTCCCAACTACCAAACACTCTAGAACTACAATGACCTGATTCCTTTATACCCAAGGATATTTAGGCAACCTTTGATACAGAGTCCGGTCAAACAGTTTTCAAAATGCTTCTCATGGAATGCAAAGCAGCCAAAAATCTTTCAGTTGCTCATTTATCTTTGCCCGGTAACCATTCGTGTCTCCGAGCAAAGAGGGGCAACAGTGAGGACGTGATTTTAGCCTCGCTTGAAATGTTCCTATAAAATTCATTGAATTAGAATTTTTTTTATTATTTTATTTTCTAGGAATTAATTGTGTGATTTTTTGTTTATTTGCATTTTTTTATTATTTGAATTTTTAGGAATTCATTGTGAGACTTTCTGTTTATTTACGTCTTTTTTTTATTAATTGAACTTTCAGGATTTATTTGTGTGATTTTGTGTTTGTTTGACTTTTAGAAATTAATTGCATAATTTTTCATTTATTTGCAGGATTGCATGTTTTAATTAACATAATTCATAAAAAAATATAAAAAAAATTAAATGGTTGCATTTAGGATCTAATTTTTACATGTTAATATTGAAAATGAGGAAAAACAACAAAAATTGGTTAATTTTCTTTGAAATTTAGAGTTTAGAGTTTATTTACGACTCTTCCCAAAATCCGCCAAGTTAACACCATGCGCTCTCCTCACACCCCTCATCTTGAATCCATAACACTTAGTCCTCGAATCCTTCCCGTGTAGGTCAAGTTTAAAATAAAAAATTTGACCGAGAACCCTAGTTGTTCAAGCTTTGGGATATCCTTGATTTTGGGCTTTAATAGCCCTTAGTCTTGTATTTTGCAGTGAAAAACACATGATTAAGGGCGTTTTAACCCCAAAAATGCTGAGAAATTCGACGGTGATTGAGCCTGAATCAGAGTTCGAGGTATTCTGTTTTCACTTTTTATTTGCTTTTATTTATGATTCATATCTTCATTTAGATGTTTTGCTCCAGTGGGATCTTTGTGATTAGTATGGGGTCTTGTTTCATGTTTCTGATTTTTTTTTAGATTTATTAGTAATTTGAGTTGTCCAATTTTATTCAATGTTCATCTGCTGCCTTGTATTTTTGAGTTTAGTTCATTTATTCTATGTAATTAGCTTCAGTTTTCTTTATTGATTAAATAAATTTTAGTTGAATGATACATTCAAGACTCTTTAGAGTTTATTTTTAATTTGTGTAGCTAGATTAATCAGTTTTAATTTTTGTTATAAATGGGAAGTTTCTAGATCATAACTTGTTAACCATAGTTAGTTTGACTAAAGTAAAAGGAAGCTGAAAATATAATTAGGTCGTTTAAGTAATTCTGGGAAAGGGTAAGGCGTAGTATGAGTAATTAAGCATGAAAGAACTTGTATTAACTTGAATGGAAACTCCTGGAAGCTTCTAGAATATGGGTCAAATTGAAATTTAGACCTTTTGTTTGTTATAACTTGGATAGAAAACTATGTATCTGAGGACTAGTTGCAAAAAACTGAAATACAAAAGGGACGAAGTTGAAATAAAGGTTGCCCTAATAGTTGACCTATATAGGCATTAGTCTTACCTTTCAAGGCAAGAAAACGATAGGCTAAAAATATATAAAACACATATAAAAAGAAAAATATACTGCTACAAAGAGTTTCCTCATAGTAAGATGGAAGAAATTAGATGTTAAAACCCTGAGAATACAAAGAGATTTGAAGCAATAAAATACATAAAGGGATTTTAGAGGCTCGCGAATACAAGATCAAATGGCTACATTGCTGGGTTTCATGTAAATTCTGAAAAAAATCATAAACCAAAAATGACATTGTTCCATTAGGTTGCCTGGGATTTATGAATTTGCAAATTACTTAAGCACAGTTGGGCTCTTCAAGTGCTTGAGTGTGGTTAAAACTTTGTTTTTCAGAAGCATGGTTTGAAACTGTCCCATTCTCCATTCAATTGGAATTTTGTCCCGTTGGTTTCATAGTAATTTTCTTTGGCTTGTGTTTGGTCTACTGTTGTTGTTTTGGCTGCTATGTCTCATTGCGGATCTCAACTGCCTCTCACTTTCAAATTTCCGGGTACAATCCAAATCTATGAGTATAATCGAGGTGTAGCATGAAGCAGGAACAGAAAACATGAAATAAATGAGATTAATTATGTATATTGGATTTGTCTATTTTATTTTGATGATCTGATTAGGATGGATTGGCATATATTGTATTTGTAAATCATTGTTAAAACCATTACCTGAAACGCTGTAGCTTAGAGAGTATTTTCAAGTTCGAGTCTGCATGTGTTAACGATTTAGGTGTATACGAGTTCAATATTTCTGGGATTGGCGAGAGTTCTCTAATGACTTGATATCTGAGCGTTTGAATAACTTGTTTATTAATCATGCATTAAATTGGAGTCTCAGTTGTGACATAGTCTGCATTCGAAAGTAGCTACAGCAGGAATATGCATTGTTTGGTAAACTCAATATGGTTCCAAATCGATTTAGGTGTGTAAGTATAAGATCAAACACATGTGGTTATAGTTTGGTAATGTATTAAACGTACCCAAATTTATAGCCTACTTTAATTGATTAAAGATTCAATTTAATAGCCATTGAAGTGATGCCTGACCATGAATTTCCGAACACTCGAATAAAGATCAAGCTCATACTTACAACATTTATAGGCCATTCACAAATTTTGCATCACTAAAAGAACCAGTAGAATAAATATTTTGCTTGGACCTTCAACCCATTTGCATATGTTTTTCTAATAATCCTATTGACTAGTGTGAAGATGTTGAACTAGAACAAATTAATTGCATGACCCTCGCTTTATTTAATCATGAATTGATCCTTAGATTCTGAGGCGTGCCATTTCGAAAATTCCATGGCCCTCGTAAAGTTGCAAACGTATAATTGCATTAGGCGCATCTTAAATAATCTTGTCTCCAAGTAAGGGTGCGCATTTATGTGACCCAAATCCAAATCCCGACGAAGTTGAAATGTGTCAAAGACCACGGGTGCATTTATGTGACGTGGTTTAAGACATGTTTTAACGATGTTGTAATTCTCGTTAGAATAATAATAATAATAATAGCGGTTAATGAATTAAAATAGACATATAGGTTCATAATTGTTTAAAATCAGATAATTGAAGCTAAATATAATAGTTGAGCGACCGTGCTAGACTACGGAACTCCGGAGTGCATAACAACTTCTCCCGGGTGATTCGCCGGGTTGTAGTAGCCAAAAAGGTGGTGTGAACCTAGTTCTTTGATACCGTTTTGTCATGGTCCAATTCACTTATAGGTCGTGATGGTGCCCAAAGTTGCCATTAAGAAAGCCATGGTGAACTAGGCATATATTTATTCTTTCTAACATTTTTAAAATGGTTGATTTTTAATTATTAAACAACTGAGAGGTGAAATAATTTAATAGAATAAAGTGTAAACAATTGTATGAACAAGTGTAGTGGAAAAATACTCAAAATTTGCTAGTGTTTACTAGTAAAATTTCCAAGACCTGGTAAGACAAGTGTATGAGCAACTAGTAGAATATACAAATCACTATCTATTGTTTAAAATGAAGTAGACAGAAAGAAAGTACAAAAGAGAGACATCGGGTCAGCTCACCACTAAATCATGCAGTATCTAGAGTATGCATCAGAATGACTACTTATATATGCTCATGCAAGGTTAGTGTAGAACTGTAGCGTGTGTGCATAAACAACATGTACCCAGTAAGTATCAAGTCTAACCTCGAAGAACTAGTGACGAGTGGTCGACATTGAAACTTACTATGGGACAGAAAATAAAAATACAAAAATTCCAAATAAAAACAAATTATGTAAATATTAATGGTATATGAATAACAAGCAGTGAGTTAATAATTCCTCGACTAAACATAACTTCCACATCAAATTTTGTAATTAAATAATTATAAATTCTCAAGCCTTAACATAATATCAAGTTGACTTAAGCTACGAATATTATCACCCACGATTATGTCGGGGTCGTACGACCTGATTCCAATAATATACTATGTGCTCTGTCGATGGTCGAATAGCTCAAACTACAGATGCATCTATTAACCTACCTACACGAACGACCCACATCCATCGGAGTAGAGGAATTTACCTCGCTCACGAAAATACTTGCCACGCGAGTGGACATAGATTTCTCAAAGTTATTATATAAGTCTTCAATTCTTTTCAAAAATAAGAAGTTTAAATTGGAGACTTTAAATCTTGTTATCCTAATCTCAACTCTATTTAAGACAACTAATATGCATAATAAACATAATAACGCAAACAAGCATGATGTAAACCTAATACTACCCATACTTCACATGAAATATAGTTACGTACGGACTCTAATCACCTAGTGCATATGTTGCTCCCCATACAAGTAATTCGCAATAAAGTACACCTAAGGGGATGAGTTCCCTCTAATAAGGTTAGGCAAGAGGCTTACCTCGTCTTAAAACTCACTTTCAGTGCTCAAATACACTTTAAATACTTAACTAGGTGCCAAACAACCTGAAGCTAGCCAAATATTATATAAATAAGTCAATATATATACTCTAAAATTCGTAATTCAACGTCACAACCCAAAATTTGACTTGCCGTGATGAAACCTAACCTCACCTGCTAGTTAAGTCCAATAACAACAATCTCATTCATTTAATACATATGTGACTCCAATACACTCGCCAACGACGCGTACTACAAGTCATGAGCTTTTAAGAATAGAATTTACAAGCTGATATAAAATAAATGCACTTCTGTTTGAAAAAGTACATAAACAAAGTTTTATAAATCTAAGATTGCTATGAACAAGAGGCAGCTACAGCAAGAACGTGAGTACATCTTCAATGCTTGCTCCTGCCATAAACAACAACATCGATATCCGAAATCTGCACAACGTGCATTAAGTGTAGTATGAGTACAGCCAAGCCCATGTACTCAATAAGTAACAAACGTAACCTTAGATTTAAAGTAGTGACGAGCTAGAACATAGGTCGAGTCCAACACCAATAATCAACAGCAGTCCATAGCAGTTTAACGCAAGTAAATAAAGAAGTAGCTTAGAGATAAAATGCTCAGCCTTTTCATAGTTGTTTGAAAAGAGTTCCGCTATTAAAGTCGTCACGACCCAAAAATCGGCGCGATCGTGATGACGCCTATCATGAAACTAGGGCCAACCTACAAAACTCCCAAATCAAGCCATTATTCTTTAAATGTAATTTTAAGCCATTAATTAACAAGAAATATCATAATATAAGTCAAAACAACTAGTGCAGAATAAATACACAGGTCCAATATGTGGGTGTCACAAGTCACAAGCAACAACAACTATATCTCAATAGAATAAAGTCTAAACAAGACTTGAAGACCATACTAAATAAAGCTAGGGAAGATATGAAGGAGAAGCAGGGCTGCGAATGCCATGCAGCTACCTTGTCGACTAAGAAATCCTACTAACTGGACAATCAATGCTCACTATCGCGACCCGCAACTCTTATATCTGCACACACGGTGCAGGGAGTAATGTGAGTATGCCAACTAAGTAAGTAATACAAGTAAATGAAAGTTGATTAGTAAGAAACACATAGGTTCACGTCATCACTCTACAATAAATACAGTACATTTCCCAATATAGTAGAAAAAATCATTTGTCTCGTAAAACAAACTCAATTATAATTAAGGGTGTCTAATGGGCCATGTTTAACCATAACTGGACTGGCCCAGACCGGTTCAAACCGGAACCGGACCAGACCGGTACAAGGGGGCGGGTGGGGCAGGGTTAAAGGCGTAGGGGTTTGGTCCGTTCTCCTATTTTAAATCGGTTACCCGGACCAGTAAAGCCCGATCAATAGAAATGTTGTAGAACCAACTAAACCAGCTCGGATCGGACCGACCCGGATCGATTAACGGCTAATTTCATTTATTTAATTGGCTTATTTGGTTACCCTTGGCAACAGTCACCTGCCAAGTAGTCATTGCCCAACGGCTGATTTGCGCAATTAGCCCTTTTTGGTCCCTCTTTTAAATAAAATTAACAGTTTTTATAGCTAAAAATTTAACCCTTTATAAAAATATAAATACACCCCCTCTTCTTCATTTCTTTGCTCATCTCTCATTTCTCATTGTGAATTCTGAATCAAGTTAAATCATGCCTGCTACTTCTAGAGTGCACTCATATGTTTGAGGTAGTAGACGAAAATGAAGAAGTTCTGAAAGTAAAGCGAAAGAACCATAGTCGAGTCTTAAGTCTTTGTCCAACGTGTGGTACAGGCAGTTCCAGAAGACATATGAAGATTTGTCTT
This sequence comes from Nicotiana benthamiana, assembly GCA_034376525.1. NCBI lineage: Eukaryota > Viridiplantae > Streptophyta > Magnoliopsida > Solanales > Solanaceae > Nicotiana > Nicotiana benthamiana. Next base: position 98,400,222 of record CM067330.1, read on the forward strand.
GAGCGTCCTCCAGAAATTCGCATTTAAGTTGATTTAAGACAATTTTTGTTATTTTAAAATTATTAGACGTATTTATGCAAAATATTTTTGTTTGTTACATTAATATGAAATATTATTATGCATGAAAATTTTAATTTAGTCATTATTCGTTAATTTACTTGTTAGATGCAAATTTGTATTTTTCCCACCTCCATTTTATTTTTTATATTTTTACTTCATATTAATATAACTTACAATAGTTATACAAATTAAAAAAATAAAAATTACGCTAACCCGGCCCAGCCCTCCTCCTTATACCCATAACTCGTACGGTTCATTTTCTACCCGGATGAAACCGAACTCGTGAAACCCGGTAAGTCCAAAACCGTAACCGGCCTGACCCACTCGTTAGACACTTTTATTTTAAGTAAAACCTTTCATTTTAAAACATCTTTCAATAATATTAAATGAGTGATGAAAATAGTGAGTAAACTAATAATGATAGAAACATAAACAGCCCCTCGGGAAAAACATGTTCCATATACCGCCCTTCGGGCAACAATATCAATGGAACAAACCCTTCAAGCTACCTCTCAATCACTCGTAATCAGCGCTTCGGGAAACAACATGAATATACTACAGCCCCTCGGGAAAAATCACATCACTCACACTGGTTACCCGCGCTCACTGGGGTGTTCGAACTCACTTGGGGCTCCTACAACCCAAGCGCTATAACAAGTCATCTCGTGGCATAATTAGTCAGGCCCTCGGCCTCACGTAACAACAAGCTACCTCGTGGCACAAATCAATCAGGCTCTTGGTATTATAATATCATAAATGAGTAGTAACCTGTTGCGGTATGCAACCCGATCCCATAATATCCTCACAACTTATGCCCTCGGCCTCACTCAGTCAGAAACATCTTAAGCCACTCGGGCAGTAGTAAAAGAAGATCATCGGCCCAAAATATCATTCAAAGTATCCAAAAGTATTAAATACGGCTGAGTTATAAAATCAATAAAATACAGCATGACTGATTGGAAATATTAAGTCAAAAAGTAAGCAATAGTAGTAAAAAGCCCCTGAGAGTCCAAACAGTTGGCTAGAGGCGAAAAGTTGGTATTCAGCCTAAATTATAATAAAATTTTCCTAAAAAAAGATATCTGATAGTTTTCAAACAAAATTCTACTTAGTAGTCGTATGGAACGGACAAAATAACAACCCCCAAAGGTGCACCCCCCACGCTCGTCTTGTAGCATGTGCATCACCTCAAAATAGCACCACGAAGTTAAATTGTTTGTAGGGGTTCCATTAACATAAGTTACTTGAGCTCAATAATTGTGATTATTGTAATTTTTAGTCATTTAAGCATTCAATTAGTAGAAATTAGGGATGAAATTGAGGGAATTACGGCTTGGTAATTGGAGAGTTTGATTTGACAATTTGTGAGACCATTTAATTTGGATTTTGATGACTTTGATATGGATGGACTCGTGAGTGAAAGGGGCTTGTAGTTTTGTGAGTTTTGTTGGATTTTGAGATGCGGGCCAGAGGGTCGAGTTTTGGTGAATTTTGGGATTTTGGCTCAAAATGATAATTTTTCATGTGGAATTGGTTTCTTGGCCTATATTGATTGCATTTTATTATTTTTTATTATATTTGAGACGTTTGGAGTTGAGTCTAGAGGCAAAGGTTTTGCAGAGTGGGGATTTGACCGGTTTGAGGTAAGTACTGATTGTAAATCTAGTCTTGAGAGTATGGAACCTTGGATTGAATATCGTTTTACTAGTTTGAGATGATGCACACGCTAGGTAACGGGCGTATGGGCATGCACCGTTGGGGATTTTGGCTTGGTCAGTCTGGCAACAACTATAAAGTTTTGTACTTAACTAAAACTATGTGATAATTATGTGTTTTTGAAAGAGTTTCTGTAAATTGGGTAGAATCCCATATTTGGACCTTGTGCTAGAGCTGTTTGGACCCTTATGGGCCATTTGTTATTATCCTCTCACTGTTTTGATTGAAAATCTATACTCAGTCATACTATATTTATTAATTTCTTAACTCATTCTTTATTACCCAATTTTGATGCATAAAATATTATTTTGGCTAAACACCCTGTTTTTTTATTCAAAAACCATACTTTTTTTCTTCGAACGATTGGACTTTGTAGATGTAGTTTGAATGACTTGTTTTTGTTTTGCACTTCTCATTGGGAGTATCCTTATGTTTTTCATCTTCATTTACTCTCCCGTCCCAACTCGTATCCCTTGTGCGCGACTTCTTGCTTTTTTCGCTATGCATAGGTGATAGATCACCTTTTCTTGCCACTTCCTCCCTACATTGTTGTAACATTTCATCCTCTTCTCCCTGTTCAAAAAATTCTCTTCCCATTTTCACAGGTTGTGGGCTATTTTTGGCATTATCATGTGCCACCAAGGCAGCCTCTCCATATAAAGTTGCCACCACTATTTGTTGTCCGATGCTCTTGTTTTCAGGACCTGTGCTAAATGAGGTAGGATCCAAAGTGAACTGTATTGCCTTTGTAGCATGATGTTGCTTTGCATCTTCTGAATGTATTGCTAAAGTATTAGAAGTATAGTGATGACTTGAGCGATGGTGCTGTTGCACATTATTTCCTATAGCATGTTGAATCAAGTTTGCTGCTTCTTGCGTTTCAGAAAATCCTGGATTTGGCATTTATTGTTTATCCAATGTAGTAATAGCGGGAGTAGCTTGATAGACTTATGACTTACTGAGGCTGAGGCCATGTTTCTGGTGAGGATATTATTGGGTCGTCAGCGTGCCACAATATGTTGTTGCTGATTCATGATTTATGTGAGGTCGAGTGCCCGATTGATTTATGCCACGAGGTTGCTTGATATATAACTTTAGCTGTAGGAGCCCCTACACAGTGTGCACACCCCTAGTGAGCGCGAGTACCCAGTATGAGTGATATGAGATATGCTTGAGGGGCTGTATAAGAGTGACTGTGAGGTTGTCTTGAGGGGCTGTATATGAGTGATGTCATGCCTGAGGGGCTGTTTACGAGTGATATTTTTCCCGAGCTATTGTTTAAAATTTTCATCACTACTACTCTCTTTTGACTTGAGCCTCTATTGAAAAAATTAAAAAATATCTTCAAATAAGTGTTACTAAAAACTGGAATTTATACGAGATTATTTGACTCGCGTACTGATTTGAAAGCATGTTGTAAGTTACAGAGATTTAATGATGTGGACTCTATGTGTTCTGCTACTCTATCTTTATTTCCTTTTTTACTTACTGACTTGGCATAGTCACATTAGTCCATGCACCTTGTGTACAAATTCGGGGTTGCTAGACGTTCTAGAGAGTGTAGATTTTCATCAGTCGGTGAACTGTGGAATTAGTAAGGTAGCTGCATGGCGATCACAACTTTGCTATTCTTCCTCCTATCATTTTTAGATGTTATTAGTTGTTTTCAAGACTTTATTAGTAAGTTTTTATTGGACAGTTCTTAGTAGATGCTCATGACTAGTGACACCCCGAGTCGGGCTTTTCTTTCTACACTTTGTTTTTTTCAAATTTATCTTCTGAAGTTTTACCAATTAAATAGCTCGAAGTAACTTTTATATTAAAATATCAGGGTTTTTTGGTACTATAATTGGCTTGCCTAGTTCCTTGATAAACGCCATCACGATATGCTAGATTTGGGTCGTGACAAGTGTTAACTGCTCTTGTTCAACATTAAGGGTCGTTTGGTCTGATGTATTGGAAATAATACAGGCATTAGCTTGGGTATTATTATTATCTTGTTTTATAGTATTTTTTCAAGCTATGTATATGTAATAGTGTAATACTATTAGTTATACATCCTATTCAGTACTATTTGTATGCATAGCAAACTATTGCATTGGTAATATCATAGTTTTTAATTCATTGATAAGTATATATAAAGACAAAACTATCATTTAAAAACCATTAATATATCTCACCAAAAATCAATAAGAAATAATTTAAGTATAAATAATCTAAATATTACTAGTCCCAGCATTACTAATACACCATATCCAGTATTACGTTTATGCACCCTACAAAACAACTCATAATGGAACAATCAAAAATGAAACAAGCATGTACTGTGTTTGTTTTTACTTGTTAAGAATAAGACCACTCATATGTCACTTTTGTTTTAATCGTATGTATTGATCCTTTCGTAGATATATCGTACATTACTCTTGGATATATCTTGTCACTAAAAGTGTACCTGGAAAATTCAATAACCTTGCAAGAATTAAGGGCAAAGCACAAACAAAATTCTTAAAAAATATATATAAGTGAAGCACAACGTTTCATCCTCACACGGACGGGCAGTCCGAGCGGACTATTCCTTTTCCAGAGGATATGCTTCGAACTTGTGTCATTGACTTTGGAGGCTCATGGGATAAGTTTTTTCCTTTAGCGGGAGTTTTCCTATAACAACAACTACCAGTATAGTATTCATATGACTTCTTATGAGGTTTTATATGGTAGGCAGTGTCGGTCTCCTATTGGATGGTTTGAGCCGAGAGAGGCTTGGTTGTTGGGTACAGATCTGGTTCGGCTGCATTGGAGAAGGTCATGATTATTCAGGATAGGCTTCGTACAGCTCAGTCCAGGAAAAAGAGCTATGCCGACTGCAAGGTTTGCGATTTGTCTTTCATGGTCGGTGAGCGGGTATTGCTTCGAGTGTCACCTATGAAAGGCGTGATGATATTTGGGAAGAATGGCAAACTTAGCCCTAGATTCATTTGCCCATTTGAGATTCTTGATCGAGTGGAGAGGTGTCTTACAGACTTGCATTGCCACCTAGATGATCGACCGTGCATCCAATGTTTCACAGTCCATGCTTCAGAATATCACGACGATCCATCCCACATAATAGATTTCAGCACTATTCACTTGGACAAGGACTTGGCTTATGAGGAGGAGCTGGTAGCTATTCTAGACCGGAAGGTTTGTCAATTGAGGTCAAAGAGTTTTCCTTGTGGTTTTGTTGAGTGAAGAGGTTAGCCTGCCGAGGCATCGACTTGGGAGTCCCAGTCTGATATCCAGAGCCGTTATCCCCATCTTTTCCCCGGTTCAGGCACTTCCTTCTTATGTTCGTTCGAGGACATATGGTTGTTTTAGAGGTGGAGAACCTGATGATCCTTTTGGATTTCTAGGCCATAAAATTTTTTTTCTATGTCATCTCGATATACGTGTGTAGTCCGAGCGCGTAGCTGGAAAGCTAAAATGTGAAAAATTGTGGAAAATGATGAATTTTGAATTTAAAATAAATTAAGTTTACATTGGTCAACATTTTGGGTAAACAAACCCAGACTCATTATTTGACGATCCCATAAGATGCGTAGGAAAATACGGGACTTGGGCGTATGCTCGAAATCGAATTCTGAGGCCCCAAGCCCGAGAAATGAATGTTTGAAGAAATTATTTTGTGAAATGATTTATGAGGTTTTAATATGAAATGTGCTTAAATATTGATGGTATCAGGCCCGAATTTTGGTCCCGCTGCGTGGTACATGTCTTATATGTGATTTAAGATAAGATTGTGAAATTTTGTTAGAAATGAACTTGGAACGATGTGAATAAGATTGTATTCGAGAAAAATTGAAAATTTGAAGTCCTTAAGAAATTTCATGATTTCGATGTTAAATTCATAGTGGTTGATGTTATTGTACTAATTCGAATGCACGAGCGAGTCTATATGATGCTTTTAGATTGGTTTGCATATTTTGTTTGGAGCAGCTCGAGTGAGTTTTGGATGGGTCACGGGGTGAATTTTGGACTTGGAAAATTGCAGGTTTTTAACTGGTGTGATTAGGCCCTGTGGTTCGCATTAACGAAGCTTTGCTCGCAAATGCGAATGTCTAGTCACAAATGTGAACACCATAGGGCAGCCCTTATCTCGAATTTGCGAGATACTCTGATGCCGCAAATGCAATCTATGTATCGCAAATGTGAAGTCGCAAATGCGACATCTTGTTCACTAATGCGAAAGTCAAAATTTTCAAATGGTCGATATTGTGACATTAGAGACTTGTAAAATTACACTTAGACGAACTTTTAACCCATTTTTCTGTCTTCTCAAAACATAAACATTCTAGGGAAATTTCTCAAAGACAACTCTTCTTCCAAATCGATTGTAAGTTAATTTTAACTCGTTTTCATCAATCATTAACATCTTTTCACATGATTTCAACTCAAAATAAATGATTTTCATGGGGGAAATTGGGTGTTTTGGGTGGAACCTAGGTTTCTCAAAAAATGGGAATTTGGACCTCGATTTGAAGTCCGATTTAAAAACAATTTATATATTTGGGTTTGTGGGGGAATGCATAATGATGTTATGGTTCGAACCTCAGGTTTTGACCATGTGGGCCCGGGGGCAATTTTTGACTTTTGGGTAAAACCTTAAAAAACTCATTTTCATGCATTGGAGTTGATTCATTTAGCTTTTATTGATGTAACTGACTAACTAATGGCTAGATACGAGAGAGTTAGTGGTGGAATCAAGGGGTAAAGCGGTAGTTGAGACGTTTATTGTCCTCGTGGCATCAACGTAAGTGTTTGGTCTAACCTTAGCTTGAGGGATTAGGACTTGTATCCTATTTGTTACATGTTACCTAATGAGTACGACATATAAACATAGTGATGAGTATCTATACGTTGGTGTCAAGTATGACTATTAGGCTTAAATTGAAATTGTTGTGTTCTTACATAATACTACATATGCTTAATTTGATGACCTCTTAATTGCGCAAGGATTATGATTATTCTCGTGGAAATTACGTATGATTGAGTATTGGTGTTAATTGATGTAGTAGAATGTTGGGACATGTTTTGTTATATTTGTTTCTCCCTTGCCGAGATGTATTTACTTATACTACCGATTCCCTTGTCGAGATAGCGCTGTTTCTTTAATTAATCCCTTGTCGGGACTCTATTTTTGAATTGATATTGAACTGCATAAATGTATCGGGTCGCATGCCACAATAATTATATAAATGGATTGGGTTGCACGCGGAACCATGACATAAATAGATCGGGTTGCACGTCGCAACAATGATACAGTTGGATTGGGTTGCACACCGCAACAGTAAAAAATAATAGGGAACGGGTCGCACACCGCAACAGTATTATTTTTTTGTTCTATAGATCTTAAATTGTTCGCATGTATTTTTCTTAAATTACTACTGGTATTGATGTTCCCCCGTAGCATGTACCCCTATCATCTCTATGTGTTTATCGTTGTTTTATTTTTCGCTGTATTTTATATAACTGCGCATGCTTATTTGCTAGTCTGGTCCTAGCCTCTTCACTACATCGCCGAGATTAGGCCTGGCACATACGAGTACATGGGGTTGGTTGTGCTAAAATTACACTCTGCACTATGTGTAGATCCTGGAGCGGCAACTTTTTAACAGTAGCATTGGGTTGCTGCCTTTTGTGCAACTAGAGATCCCGAGGTAGTGAATTGCCACAAAATGAATTGATAGTGGGATTTTTTATGATTCCCGCAAATAAACTGCAATAACGATATAAATAGATCGGGGTTGCACACCACAATAATGATATGAATAGATCGGGTAGCACGCCCCAATAATGATATAAATGGATCGGGTTGCACGCTGCAATAGTGATATAAATGGATCGGATCGCACGCTGCAACAGTGATATAAATTGATCGGGTTGCATGCCACAACAATGATACAGTTGGATCGGGTTGCATGCCGTAACAGTGACAAATGATAGTGATCGGGTTGCGCGCCGTAACAATGTTATTATATTTCTAGTATATATCTTAAATTGTTCTCATGTATTTCTCTTAAATTACTGTTGGTATTGATATTCCTCCGCAACATGTACCCACTTCCATTTTTATTTGTTTATCCTTGTTTTATTTTTCGCTATATATTATATAGTTGCACATGTTTTTTGGTAGACTGGTCCTAGCCTTGTCATTACATCGTGGGATTAGGCACTTATCGGTACATGGGATCGGTTGTGCTGATATTACAATCTACACTATGTGCAGATCCCGGAGCGTCAACTTTTGGACAGTAGCCTTTGGTGGCTTCCTTTAGTCCAACTAGATATCCTGAATAGTGGAAGTCTTTATGATTCCCGCAAATAAATGGTCACAATTTAACATATATTTTTTTAGTGAATTAAGATAAGTAGAAACTACTATTTCCATCAAAATACTCTTCAAAAAATAAATATATCATTAGCATTAAAAGTGTAGAAGTTAAAAACATGCAAACATCGATGACCAAATAAGTACTCCCTCCGATTCACAATAAGTGTCAAATTTACTTTTTCATTTACTTTAAAATAAGTGTCCAGTTATGTTATTAAGAAATAATTCAATTTATTTTAAGAGAATAAGCCCTATGTACATATCCCTAAAAAAAATTTTTACTACTCACATAATTTAATTATGGGTAGTTTAGTCATAGAGTGTATTTTTGTGAAGAAATTAGTAATTTCTTAATGGGCGTGCTAAAAGTAGATTGGACACTTATTGTGAATGGGAGGGAGTATTTACAACAATTGTCCACCACACAACAAATACACAAAACTTATCTAAATATAAACCTAAAAAAAACTTTGGTTTTACCTCTATAAATAGTTCACGACATGTGAGGCTTGCTAAGTTAGTAAAGCACCACCACCTAATAATGACACTGTGTAATCCTATTAATAAGTGGTAACCTTGTGTTTGTGATCCAATTATCTAATAAGATCCTTTTAGTTCCTAATTAACTTTTTATTTTATTCGTTCCGAAAACCTTGAGGGAAGAAAGCATGGACATTACTTTGGCTCACTGAAGAAATAAATAAGGTTATCCAATATTAACACTATGCAATTACAATGGAAAGTTCAAGATCCTGTTGTATTAAAAAATAACGTAATTCTTTTTTAAAATATAATTCCAAAGTAAAATATGTTATTTCACAAGATACAGTTTAAAAAGTTTATTAACACAAGAAAGTTAATGAATAAAATGTTATCTGAATTATTAGTGTGACTCTACGTGACGTAATTTTATACATACACACATATAATTTTGTATTACTTCTTAAAACATAGATTATGTTATAAAACAATAAAAGAACAAGAGCAATATTGCAGAGAAAGAGAGAAAATTCTTATTGAATTTTGGGGTGGTTTACAATGGGGTAACACCCCTCTATTTATAGGAGGAAAAATAACTTAGCCTCAAAGTAAAACTCTCTACAAGATAGACATTCACTCTAAATAGAATTCTATTCTTAACACTCCCCCTTGAATGTCTACTCAATAAGTAATGTGCCTCATTAAAACCTTAACTAAAACAAAACCCAATGGGAAAAAATTCTAGAAAAGGAAAAAGAGTACACATATTTAGTAATGCGCCTACTGGTTGCCTCGTTAAAAACCTTGCAAGGAAAACCTAGTGGGACAAAACTTTGTAAGGGAAAAAGAGTGCAACGCGCATTAACTCCCCCTGAAAAGAGCATCAATTCACATCCTTGAGCCTTCGCATTCCAATCTTGTGCACCATCTTCAAGAGATCTTTGGTAGAGATTTGATAAATAAATCAGCCATATTAACTTGAATGAATTTGTTTCACTTTGAAAGCATCATCCCTAATAGATGTATCGTCTTTGTATGATCTTGTTGGAATCATCAGTTTTATATCTTCTCATAGAGGTGAAAAACTCTTGCTATCACATTATCATGCTTATAGTTATAGCAATATATATTTGTGCACAAATTGCACTAAGGAAACAGTACTTCAAGATCAAGAATTGTATATGCTTCAAGCAACTTAAATCCTTCATGGATTGACATATAAGTCAAGTCATATTAGCCATATAATAGACTTTAGATGCATATCAAGTTTTTCATGTCATGCTAGACAAATAAGATACTGAAAACTGATTGCACATACCTTTGACTTTATACTTTCAAGTATTTGAACTACATGTCCAAAACTACATGTCTATCATATGGAATCATTTCTACTTGAATTGTGTCTCTACCATTTGGCCAATATTTTTGTGTCTATATTCCATAGACTTAAGATCCTCATCTAAACTTAGCGCTATGATAGATGTCGACGACAAATTTTATATCGGTTCAAAAAGTTTTCCATAAAGACATAACATAGCGATCTCTTCATTCATATATTGACGTACCTAAATCTCTCATGAGATTTTATGAAGTGTTATGTCATGTGATCTTCTAGATCACTTGCCTCCTTATTATGATCACTTTGATCATTTGCTCATCTTTTTTATTAAGAAGTTCTTTTTGAAACCGATTTGTCTATACGCTTTAAGCGTATCAAAGACTTTGTCCTTCTAGGACTTAATATGAGCATTTGCAGTGAGAATATAGTTACTTTCTTTGGGTCAGAAAATGCGTATGGCATGCTTTGCAGTATGTTGCAATTGAATTATCCTTTTATGAACTTCAAGTTCATATTATGATATTCGAGGATCTATATATACAAATGATAATTCGTTCCATGTAACTTTTTCTCAAGTGTTTATCATGTCTCCCCCTCATGTTAGAAAAACTAACTTGTTTCCTCAACTCTGGGAAATCATCTTTGTGCATTATCATGTTAATATACACTGCACATCAATAATAATAAGATGAAATTATTTGGTTCCTGACCCTGAACCACTTGTGAGGGGAGAATATAATATACTCTCGTGTATAACGTATATCAAATTAATATAGATAACTTTGTTCTCATAAGCAATAATTTAGCTATTAAGTGGAGGCACTCAATAAATTATTTTGCTAAACCATCTATGATGTAAACCACCTTATCAAGATGAACTATCTTGAATAGAAAATCTGGAAATTATGCTCGAAATTAGATTACTGAGCAAGTTACCTCGCAAGCACCTGCCAGGTTGCAGGTTAATAATAATCGCACATGTAACCATATCATAGATGCATCGTATGTGGTATACATAGCAGGCGAATGGGCCCATATTTGCCTTTGATATTTCCAGAATTTATGGGATTCAACCCCAACTTTAGTTGGTCAATTAATTAATGAGAACAAGTAATATAAGAGAATTCGTAAAGAACTTTCTAGTTCTTTAATATTTACCCATGTGAATTCTCTATTATTGTTGCACATCATACTTAAATTGATATGGCTAACCCGAATGCCAATTGAATAAATTATCAATATTAATAAAATTCAGGTTTACATCATGACATGTGCAATTATCGATAAACTCTAAGTTTATTATGATATGGGTTTTTATATCAATAAACATCCACTTTATTGTGGCATTCTTTTGTTTGTATAGTACAAATTGGAGAATAAAGCTGGTAGCTTTTCACATGCATATTATCATGCTACAAGTTGTAGTAATAGAAGATATCAAATCTTTCTTTTATTTATAGTCTCAATATAATCAATCGCTTCGCATATACTTTGGAAACTGAATAAGTTTCTTTGAGACATACTACAATACAATACCTTATTGGTAATCAATTATGTTTCTCCAAAATAATATAATTGGCTCATAAAGTTGTACCATTATGGTAATGTCAATATTATATGCAATATATGTTTCTTGCATTATTTTAATAATCATATTGCCAAAATATTTTGGCGTACAATAGGTACGTGACCAATGACCATTCATGCCATAATAATGACGTTATTTTCTTATATCATCTCAACCCTTCTTCTAGAGGTGAGTGTGGTATATTCAATACCAATAGCATATTCATATTCTTCCAATAATGAATATGTATGCATAAATCATATGTTGTCACAATCACATTATGAATGGATCATAATCATCTATATGTGCTGTATAAAATCTCATGTCAAATCGATGACATATATTACTTTCACAGAGTTAAGGAATATTTTGAGAATCCTTATTATTCTCATTATCACAATGATGACGATTATAATTTCGTCTATTGCCACGTCCATATCCATTGATACCTTCACGGTAATAATTTTATCTTCTTTCAGACTTATTACATAGTGCTATCATATTTTCTGCGGGGATATGTAGTTTTGTTATCCTTTGCAAATCCGTAAATGCGTCTGGCATTTGATTTGCTATTCTTTGCAAATGAATAATCTTTTGCACCTCTTTTTCAGAAATAGAGGTATGTGGATTAAGATGAGATAATGATGGATTTTTCCATAAAATTTCCCGTTTGGTTTCACCAACTTCTCCCCCTAATTTCAGGAAAAGTGTCTCATCGAATCGACAGTCTGCAAATCGTGCAGTGAACAAATCCCCTGTCAATGTTTCGAGGTAGCGAATAGTGGAAGGCGATTCAAACCCAACATATATTCCTAACCTTCTTGGCAGACCCATTTTGGTGCGATATGGCGATGCTACAGGCACATATACTGCCTATCCAAAAATTCTTAAATGGGATATAATATGTTCATGACCCAAAACAAATTGCAAATGGGAATATTTATCATAATTTATCAGTCTGAGACGAACTAGCATTGCTGCATGCAAAATGGCGTGACCCCAAACCGAAGTGGGCAGCCTCGTTTTCATTAGTAACGGTCTTGCTATCAATTGCAGACGTTTATTTAAAGACTCTCCAAGACCATTTTGAGTGTGAACATGAGCTACAGGATTTTCCACTTTTATCTCAATTGATAAGCAATAATCATTAAATGCTTGGGATGAAAACTCAGTAGCATTATCTAGTCTAATAGACTTAATTAAATTATCGGAAAATTGTGCTCGTAATCGAATTATTTGTGCCATTAATTTTGCAAATGCAAGGTTGCGAGATGACATTATGCACACATGAGACCATCTTGAAGATGCGTCTATTAAGACCATAAAATATCTAAACGACCCACTAGGTGGGTGAATAGGTTCACAAATGTCCCCTTGTATACGTTTCAAAAACGCAGGTGACTCAATTCCAACCTTTGTTGGTGATGGTCTAATAATTAACTTGCCTTGATAACAAGAAGTGCAAGAAAATTCATTATTTAAAAGAATCTTTAAATTGTTTAATGGATGCCCATTTGAGTTTTCTATAATCCATCTCATCATAATTGATCCAGGATGTCCCATTCGATCATGCCAAAGTACGAAAGTATTGGAATCAGTAACCTTTTGGTTTACGGTAGAATGTGCCTCAATTGCACTAATTCTTGTCCAATACAGGCCACAAGATAAAGATGGGAACTTCTCAATAACCCTCTTTTGGCCAGAGACATTCTTTGTAATGATGAGATATTCAAGATTATTCTCATCTATTGTCTCAATATGATATCCATTTTGAATGATATCTTAAAAACTCAACAAGTTCCTCTTAGACTTGGAGGAGAACATTGCATTCTCTATGATAAATATTGTTCCTTTAGGCAGAGTTATAGTTGCTCTTCCGGAGCCTTCAATCAATTTACTACTACCAGAAATTGTAGTAACATCTGCCTTACACATACTTAAATGAGAGAAATATTTTTTCTCTTTGAATATCGTATGTGTGGTTCATGAATCAATTAAAAAAATAATTTAAAATAATATACATAGTCATGCCTTAAGTACTGATTCACAGTGACAACTTGCAATACATTCAAAGTTCAAAACGTGTACATGTATTGTTAATTGACACCAAATACAGTTCTATACATGTATATGTCTAAATGTGTCAATAAGAAATTTTACAATATTGAATACAATTTTGCAAAGTTTTAAGACAAATATGATTTTAGTTACAGCTTAACAACAATTCCATGTGAAAAATGTGCCATAATGTAGACTACACAAATAAATGCCATGGGTACAAAAACTGTTGAATATACACAACCACAATATTTATAATTGTAAGCAATATAGTAAGGAAACAATTTGTAGTATTATAGTACAATGTCTTTGAAGAACGCAAAAATCATTGTAGTATACATAGATAAGATTACGACACTAGTTACTCATTGTGTACAATATTTTGCTATATGTACTGTTTTTGTCTAACATTTAACAAAGTCTAATGTTTTGATAAACGAATAAATTCTAGCAAGCACAGAACATTGACTTATGAAATAATCACAGTAAAGCATATAGATAGTATGTGTAATCTAATGTTATATATTTTAAAACCATAATAGAGATTATTTGTCAAGTTGATAAAACTCTTAAGGTACGTATCGATATTTGATCATTAATTAAATTGTTTTAATATTAATTTTAAAACAAAAATTAGGAGGAGAAAAAAAATACCTTAACTACACAGATCAACTATAGACTGAGATGTTGGTGCAACATCATTTCGAGATAATTTGGGGAAAATTATATGCTACATCATAATAGTGTGACATGTTAGTGCTGAAAATTATATGCGCACAGAAAGAAACAACAATAGAGTTTTCTTAATTTCCTAAAGTTTTATGTACTGTTAAATGCAGCGTATTAAAACATAATCTGGTTATTGAGGAGAGGATATGTCCAAACGTACAAAATAAAGTTTACTACACAGCTATTCCCTCATATTTTGAAGCTTTCCACATAGCGTATGTAAACAGCAGGCAAGAAAATCGGCAAAAAAATAGTGCATATAAGTTCATACCAATTTTTTTCTGTAAAAAATTTCGGCCGTTTCTGCTTCCCCTTGTTGATCCTATTTTTTTCTTGGGAGTTTTTTCTCTTCTTAATTTTCTCAAAGAGATTCTTGAGATAGTAGAGCTTCGTGCTGATAACGTGTTATAAAACAATAAAAGAACAAGAGCAATATTGCAGAGAAAGAGAGAGAAAATTCTTATTGAATTTTGGGGTGGTTTACAATGGGGTAAGACCCCTCTATTTATAGGAGGAAAAATAACTTAGCCTCAAAGTAAAACTCTCTACAAGATAGACATTCACTCTAAATAGAATTCTATTCTTAAAAGATTATCATTTTTATGAACTTAATTATATTAACGCACAACAAATAGATCTTTTTAGTCGTTCGTTAAAAATTCATATAATATGATATATAACATTGAAAAATTAGAATGAAGCAAAAAGATTTATTAGAAGCTTATTAGTTTAACGCTCCGGAAAAAACGCTAAAATTATCTCTTGTGTTCGAGAGATTGGTCTAAACTAGTCCTTTAAATATTCATTTAGGCAATTTTTGTTCTTTAACATCACAAAATTTGCCACTTCGTGATGACGCCTATCGTGAAACAAGGGTCCCCAACAATACCAGCATAAAGCCTAAACATGATATCTAGCATGATTTAAAGCTCGATTTTTTATCACATGATGAAAGCATGGATATCAACAGATAGAGTAAATAAACACTGCTATGGAATCACCCATTTTACAATTATTGTAGTGAACGTTCACATGACCGTCACTTGGCATGTGCTCACCTTAATACCAATCACATAACACATAATTTAGGGTTTCGAACCATCAGAACCAAGTTTGGAAGTGTTTCTTACCTCAAGACTAGTAAAATCCTATTCCACAAAGAAGCAAGAAGATTTATTATAAACTTGTTAGTTGAACGTTCGAGAGAAAAAGGTAAAATTATCCTTTGTGTTTGAGAGTTGGTGTAAACTAGTTCTTTAATATTCATTTAGGCAATTTTAGTTTTTTAAATTCCCAAAATTCGACATGTTGTGGTTCCTATTTTTAAAATAGCCCAACCTTAGCTTAACAACCCAAAGTTTAACATTTAAAGAAAACTGCTTGAAACAGAAGAAAACCCAATATATGGTGCAATCTAGCCCAAAACCGAGGTGTCACTGAGTACATGAGCTTCTAGATCAAAATACAGTCCACTACATTGTCTAGAGAAATAAACTAAAATATGACCAAATATAAAGAAGGAGAGTCAAGGCCCGGTAAACACCATACAGCTAGCTCGATAGTCTCCAACTCTAGAACCTCAATCGGCAACCACTGTGGCGACCGATATCGCCTGGCTCTGCACACGAGGTGCAGAGAGTAACGTGAGTGCACCAACTCAGTAATTACCAAGTTCAACCTTTGTACTGAAAGGTAGTGACGAACTCAACCTGAACACTTATAATAGACATAAATGTACAGAAATGTAGGCATGTTTTCAAGTCAAATATACAGCTAAAAGCAGTAAAGAAAATACATATCTGAATAGTGTAAGGTATACAACTCAACTAATTCTACATGTCAATGCACAGACGGTACGAAATGCACCATGTGCTCCCACACTCTAGTACTCAATCATTCGATACTGTATATGGCCATCTTGACCACGAAAATCAATCATGGAACATATACAACACTGATGTAAGTAACGCAGTATCGAAGAAAAAGGTCAATCCAACCTTCTGGAGAAATCCATCTACAAGTATCAGTTCTTCAGACAAATCAATGTCCAGGGAAATTCTTCCCTCAGTAATATCATCCGCACTCAGGAGGGGTATGATACAAACTCCGGAGGGGCTCTTTCATCCCAAGCGCTATTATGATTATCAATAAAACCACTGCGGCATAAATCCCGAATCCATAACTATCTCGGCCTCACTGAGCCATCAATCTCTCCAGTCTCACCCACAGACTCACAATGTCATGAAAACAAACATGGAACAATGATATGATGAATCGATAACTAACTGAGACTGAGATATGATATAAAAGTGCATGAACATGACTGAGTACAGAATATTAATAAAAATAATGAGATGATAGCAACAAACAACAACTAAGGGTCCCAAACAATACCAGCATAAAGCCTAAACATTATATCTAGCATGATTTACAGCTCAATTATTTTATCACATGATGAAAGTATGCATATCAAAAGGATAGAGTCACTAAGCGATGCCATGGAATCACTCAATGTTACAATTATTACAGTGCACGCTCGCACGCCCGTCACTTGGCATGGCGTCACCACAATACCAATCACATAACACATAATTTGGGTTTTTGAACCCTCGGAACCATGTTTAGAAGTGTTACTTACCTCACGCCTAGTAAAATCCTACTCCTCAATGCCATTGCCTCTCATATCGGCCTCCAAACATTTCAAATCTGGCCACAAGCAATACAATACGATCAATTTAGGCTAAAGTGATCAATTCCACAAGGAAAATACCAAATTATTACAAAAAATTAAAAATCAACTCAAACTCGGCCCCAGGATCCATGTCTCAAAATCCGACAAAAGTCACAAAAAACTGAAAGCCCAATAACTCACGAGTTTAACCATACCAAATTTACTCAAATCTGACAACAAAATCCCATTCGAAACCTCAAAATTCAATCTCAAGAATTCCACTTTTCCCACAAACTTTCAGCTCAAAACACAAATTAGCTGATAAAATCAATGATATAATTATGGGATTTAAAAGAAACCAAGCAACAAATACTTACCCCAATCAACTCCCCGAAAATCCCTTCAAGAATTGCACAAATCCGTAATCTCTAGCTCAAAATATGAAAAATACTCTCAAAACCTTGATTTTAAATTTAACATTGCCTGCCCAGATTTCCTCCTTTACGAACTTGACCGTCCTCTCACGTTCGCGTAGACCAACTTGACGGCATCTCCATTTTACTCTTTATAAATGCAACAACTGCTATGTGAACGCGAAGCATGACAATATCAGCCCTTCACAAACGCGACCATCACCTCGCGAACGCATAGAACCAAAGGTTGGGGGACCGCAACTACCTTTCCTCTCTTTGAAAACGCAACCCTACTCTCACGTTACTAATGCACACGCAAACCACACCTTCGGGTTCGCATCTTGCCCTTCGCGAATGCAAAGAACAAATCCTCATCATCTCAAAAACACACTTCGCAAATGTGAGCCTCTCTCGTGAACACGTAAGAGGAAATAAGAAAAATGCAATAGTAGATATCAGTAATCTCACCAAGGCATAAAATGATCCATTAACCACCCGAAACTCACCCGAGACCCTAGGTATATTAACCAAACATACCAACGCATCCCATAATATAATACGAAGTCATACATAACTTCGAATCAATAAAAACAACATCAATACACCAAATTACACTTGGATTCAAGCCTAAAGAACTTCTAAAATTTTTAATTCCACAAACGATACCGAAACCTACCAAACTACGTCCTAATGACCTAAACTTTTTCACACAAGTCCGAAATAACACCGTGGACCTACTCCAACTTCCAGAAATCCAATCCGACCCCGATATCAAAATTTCCACTACTGGCCAAAGTCGCACAAATTCTAACTTTCGCCTATTCAAGCCTAATTGTATTGCGGACATTCAAATCACATTCCGGATGCGCCCCAAAGTCCAAAATCACCAAAGGGAGCTAAGAGAACCATCAAAATTTAAATCTGATGTCCTCTACATATAAGTGAACATGTAGTCATTTTTTCAACTTAAGCCTTCAATTAAGAGATTTTATGTCTCAATTCTCTATGAAACCGCTTTGGAACTGAACAAACTAACCTGGTATATCATAATATAGTTGTATAACACAAAAGAAGCAGGAAATTGGGGAACGGTGATATAACTCTCGAAACGACTGCATGGGTCCTTTCATCTAGCCTCTATTATAATATTTATTACACAAAGAGGCAGTTATCTTTGACGAATTTGCTCATTAAAAGTATGTTAGACTATAAACTGAAGAAAACTATTGGGGAAGGCTTCTCTTGATTCATTTTTTTCAATTTGTAAATTAGGAAAAATTCTTAATAACAATATCAACCAAGGGGATAATTGAGAATCTGGAGAAGATATAACGCATTGATTTATTTTCCATTTAACGTAATCGAGGGTCTAAAGAAGCAATTTGGTCTTAAATGGCTTTAATGAAATTTTTCGTATGGTAAAAATTGAATGAAATTACGAAGAAGTTTGTCAGGGTGGGTTCTTCAGTTTAATATGTCTCGCGTTATTCTTAATTTAATTCTGTCAAAGATAACGTTACAATTGCTTTGACCAAAAAACGTAGATCTTATTTTAACTAAGTAAATTTATACGAATGAGGATTAATCTTAGTTAATAATAACATCCAAAAAATGAAGTTCTCGGTAGTGTGATAAATAATACGTAGATCTTTTCTAAAAGCAGTGACAGTACACAATGAACAATATTTAAGAACACAAGCAGAACTAATATAACATTAAATAGTGATGAATAACAATATATGACATTTATGCAAATAGAACGAATGACTCATCCGAGAAAGGATGAAATTAACGGATGTTCTTTCTGACAATGATGAATGATGGATAAATCTTTGAATATCCGAGTTATTCTCAAATCTAGTGAAAAAAGTGTGAACAAGAATCTTAGTGAAAAGGTTATTTTTGTTGGCTTGTAATAAGACTATATTCTCTTTTTAACTTCAAAATATATTTTACAACTGAATACCTCATATCCCCTATCTTCGTATCTCTTTCTTTTTATAAGGAACATGTTAGGGAAAATCATAGTAGTACAAGGTGAATATTCTCTTTAATGTCTTATCTTGAAACTAGTTGTTAAAACTTTGTTAAGGATATTAGACCTCGACCTTGATATTTGATTCCTCGACTTCAGTCTCTGTTGACTCTTCGACCATGACCTTTGTATTTAAATAGATCACTTCGACACATGGCTTCCTCGGAATGGTTTACTATTGCCATTTAGGCTTAAAAGATTCTAGAAATAAATTTTGACCCAAGCAGTTAGTCCCTCAACTTATTGAGTCCCGCTTCACCGGCGGGTTCGATGAGTGGATCATATCATTGACTACATGGATCGTGGTTGTTGTGGCGAGCAGGAAACGTGGCCTTCTGTGGGCCGCACATTTCAAATGCTTCGAATTTCCTAGGTGATTCAGTGGAGTTTTCTTTTCCACGGGTTGGGATGACCATATGATGTCATCCGACATTATGATGCGTATTCCTGATGAGTCGTTCCATTTTGCGTGTGACCTTTGATTAGACTTGCTGTTTTGGTTCCAGTTCCAATCATGATGAACCCTTTTTGGTCTTGGTTCCATGATTTCTACATGTGTTGATCCTTTAACATTATTTTGTAGTTTTAAACCCTCTAATGTTTCAAAACACCATACCTTTCTCTTTCTCTCTTCTTCTCTGATTTTTTTCTCTGATTCATCGACTTGTGTTGTTAATCATTCCCTCATGTTTGTTATACTCCTCCACTAAGTAAAACCATGTCTATCGTGTCTACTGATGTTGGTAAGGGGAGTTGTGTTTCTCCATTGGTAGTGGTGTTCCCCCCCCCCATGGGGAGAGTGTTCCCGCCACCATTGAGGATGAAACCTTCCCATTGGTGGAGGAAATATCCCACGCAACCCTGACTCCAAATCCGATTTCACCAAATCACTATACGCCGTGCTTGGAGCTTTACGATTAGTGATGGTGGTGAAGGAGTTAGCGGAGCTCGAGGAAAAATTTAGCCTTCCCAATCATATATAGTTCATCCCAGCCAAAAGGGACATTGTACAGGTCCACCGTCTTGGGTATTGCATCCTCTACGCCTACCCTTTCCATATAAACTATTTTTTCCCTATCCTCCCACTGGTGGATGAGTTCTGTCTCCACTATGGCATTTGTCCTGTTCAGCTCATGCTGTAAGTTTATAAAATTATAAAGATGCTCACAAATTTTCTGAGATGGCGAGGGTCGAATTGACACTACGACCCTTAATGCATTTATTCGCCCCTAGTTTTTACCAAGGAACAATGTTGAATGCTCACTGCCGAGGGGGCAAAAGCTTGGTTGTAAAGATGGACGAAAAGGCCGATCGTCAATTCTAGTTTAACTTATATTTTTTCAGAATCGAGGGTTATGGCCAACATCAAGGGCTTTCCCGAGTCTTGGAATAAAACTTATAATGTGACGACCCAGATTTCCTACCCTCGGGAGTCGTGATGGCGCCTACTAATGGGAGCTAGGCAATCAAAATTCAATTACTTTTCCTCAACAATATAATCCTTTATAATAATTACCAACAATAAGATAAAAGCAACTGATTGAACTAATTAAGCGGAAGACTTAATATTAATGTAAACTTAGTAACAACGCGGAAGTTCAACATAGTCTCTACCCAAAACCTATTGTCACATAACTCACGAACTACTAGGAGTGCTAAATACACTCGTCGGAAAGAAAATATAACTATTTGTCTCGAATACGAAGAGATAACAGACTAAAATAACGATAGAGGAGACGTCGGGCCTGCGAACGCCTGCAAGGCTACCTCGGGTCTTACTGGACTAAAGGATGAGTCCTAATCTAATACTGCTGCTCAAATGCTATTTTGGCAACTGGAGTTGTGCAAAACAATACAAAGTGTAGCATCAGCACAACCGACCCCATATACTGATTAGTGTCTGGCCTAACCCCGAGGAGAGAGTGACGAGGATAGCACAAGACTCCAGATAAAACTATGCAGATATATATATATGCAAACATTTAGAGAAACAACTGAAATATACATCTAAAACTAGTGAAGGGAACATGCTTTAGGGGCAACAGATAGAAACAAAATATCAAAGATAACAAGATAATATCTATAGTTAAGCTTCTAGACAGAATAAGGAAATATGACATCTTTCATACTCAGCTCAACTTGTTGCAGGCATGCAACCCGATCCCATTTCTCATATCTCGTGGTAGGGATACCACCCGCTCCTATTTCATAATACCTTGTGGTAGGCGTACCACCCGCTCTGATTTCAATGTTTTGTGGTAGGGGTACCACCCTATCACATTTCAATATCTTGTGGTAGGCGTACCACCTGCTCCCATGTCAATAAATAATTCGTGGTAGGCGTACCATCCGATCCCATTTCCACATTCTGTGGTAGGCATACAACTCGATCCCGTTTCAATATCTTGTGGTAGGCGTACCACCCGCTCCCATTTCAATATCTTGTGGTTGGTATGCCACCTGATTCCATTTATTCAAATACAATATACAATATAATCCCTGCAATGGAACAAAGCAAAATTATAACTTCCTTGCAAAAAAACAATATTATCAAACGTCTCGGTAAGGAAACAAGGTATTTCAAAATATCTCGGTAGGGGAGAAATATCTATTAGAAAACTTGATACAACACCTAACGACCTCAGCTATATCTAAACTAGATACAACGCCCAACTACCTTAGCTAAATCTAAACTTGTTATAACATTGATCTACCTTGGCTATACCCAAGCTCATTACCACATCTAACTACATCAGCTACAACTAAACCTATTACATCACCTAGCACAATGAATCATCAACCTATGCATTTGTAATATTAACTTAGAAAATAACGCAAGAGAACCATAGCTGAAAAACAGACCGGCAAGTGGGCAATATAATAATCTCTTCTCTTTCTCACTTTTACATCACAGTTTACTTCACGACCCAAGCCAATGCTCTGGAGTTTTAACTATCACATATACATTCACGGTTTGTTATACAATTGGAGCCTCGCTTTTCGATGTTAAAACGTCAAAAATCATTCCACAACTTTACATAACAAATAGGAATCATCATTAAGGCAAGAGAGATACAACGAAATCAAGATATTCGCAATTTAATGGCTCACGGTCATGCTCGACACCAACGTATAAATACTCGTCACCATGCCTGTACGTTGTACTCAACAATTACCTAATAGCAAATAGGACAGAACTCCAAATCCCTCAAGCTAAGGTTAAACCGAACACTAACCTCGATGCTTTTAATTAAACTCAAGCCTCAACTATGGCACTTTAATTCCACCACATATTCGCCCGAATCTAGTCACAAGTTACTTAATTACATCAATAAATGCTAAATTAATCAATTTGAATGCATAAAAATAAACTTCCCAAAGCTTTTCCAAAAAGAACAATAACGCCCCTGGGCCCATGTGGTTAAAACTAGAGTGTCAAACCAAAACCCGAGTACCCATTCCCCCACGAACCAAAATGTATAAGTTATTTTGAAATCGGACCTCAAATTTAGGTCCTAATAAACAATTTTAGAAAAACCTAGGTTCTACCCAAAATCCCTAATTATTACCATGGAAATCCTTGATTTTAAGTTAAAAACATGTTAAATGATGTTAATGATCGAAAGAAACGAGTAAAAACAAACATACAAATGATTTGGAAGAAATCTTGCTCTTGGAAAATTGCCTAAGTGTGTTTGGGTTTTCAAGAATAAAGAAAATGGTGAAAAATTCGACTAAGTTATGAAAAATGTAGGTCTCAGAAGTGGGAAATGTGAACGGAGGTTTGCAATTGCGAACCACGACCCTGCTAATGATTCCTTCCAAATATTCATATACATCAACTTTCCATTTTAAATCTGAAACGCATCAAACGACGTCCGTTTTCAACCAAACTATACAGAAAGCGCTTAAATCATATATAAGACTTGTACCGGGCGCCATAACAGAAATACGGGCCCGATTACATAGTCTTCTAATAAAATTTCATTTCCAATTTCCATAATTATTTCTAGAAAACAATTTTACGCAAAAATTCATTTCTCGTGCTTGGGACCTCGGAATTCTATTCCGAGCATACGCCCATGTCACGACCTTAAACCCATAACCGGTCGTGACGGCGCCTCCCGTGGTGAAACAAGTTACGAGCATCTATTATTGTGTGAATACAAATCTACAAGGTCTAAAAATACAAGATACATGAGATATGAACAAAAGAGAGAGGAAAAGGTGTTGGGAACGCAGGCAATCACATTGCTAATCTCCTATAGCTCTGCATCTAATTAGCCAAAACCCGCTAACGGGTGAATAAATACATGCATCTGCACACGTGGTGCAGGGACTAAAGAGAGTACTCCGACTCAGCGAGTAATAAAGGTAAATAATAACTGAGCAGTAACAAATCACGCAAGGCGAATGATCATACTGTATAGAAGCAATGTAAAATCTTTTGAGAAAAACAATGAAGCTGTGAAATCTTAGAAAACGCCTTAGCTCAGTTTAATTATCTTTTGAAAATGACTTTTTCGAAAAATTATTCAAATGAGTGCAACACAAATAGTGCGGATAAGCACTAAAATCTACCTATTGGGCGCAACACTCACTCAGCAGAAAATGCCAGGCATCAGGTAGATATAACACGAAATAGCATAGCTACAGATAATGGCAGACAATTAAACAAGTAAACACATAAAGCAATACCGGTACCGTTGCGGTGTGCATGCCGATCCATTTATAGTCAACAGGCTCAGTAGGGGTGTGCAGACTCCGGAAGGGGCCCCTTATGACCCAATCGCAATATTAAGCCATCTCGTGGCATCAAATCTAGGCCCTCAACCTCATATCAGTATCAGTATCTCACTACTGTGGCATGCAGCCCGATCCAAAAGTATCATCACAACAAAGCCTTCACCCTTACTCAGTCAAAAATCACATAAGCCCCATAGGCAACAGTAAAACATGATGCTCAGCCAAAAACATTGTTGGAAATATCGTTCCAAGTGTTAAAGCAAAGTAAACTTAGTTGAGTTTTGAAAACAATGGAAAATACATGACTGAGTTCAAGTATAAAATCAAAACAGGTGGGAAATATTAACAAATCATCCCCAGAGGGGATGAAATAGCTGGCATGAAGCCGAAATATAGTAATGAGCCCAAATCATGATGATAACAAATAAGTTTCAGTCAAATACATAGAAAAAATAATCAATCGCGACAGACCAAGTCATATCCCCAACAATGCTCTACCACACGTTCGCTATGCGGCATGCAAGTCACCTTAATAAAGCACAGGCGATGTGCAATTTCGGTGTTTCAAACACCTAGAACAGAATTTACGATCATTACTCACCTCTATCTGGTCTATACTCTTGTCGATGATGACTTTGCCTCTCGAATCGGCCTCCGGATGCTTCAAATCTAGCCGAAATCTATACCAAACCATCAAAATATGTTAATGGAATAAAGCCCACTTCAAATTATTCAAATTAAAACAAAATTCCAAAAATTTGTCAAACCCAACCCCGAGCACACATTTTGAGATTTAACAAAAATTCGCAAAACTAGAATCCTTATACACTCACGAGTCTACCCATATGAAAGTTATCAAATTCCGACATCATTTGGTCCTTCAAAACATCATTTTATATTTTTGCCATATTCCAATATTTTCTTCACAAATTTCCATCCGGAATCACGAATTAAATGATGAATTCAAAGGTACTCTAGCCGAATCTGAGTTAGAATCTCTTACACCGATGAAGTTCTTGAAAAACCTTCAAAAAAACGTCAAAATCTGATCTCTCTAGGGCAAAATATCAAATAAAACTAAAAACCTCTTATTTATAGAGTAACCCCAAGATTTTCACCTCCATGGGCCACACATAATTGACCTCGGCCGCGCAAAAACGACCGCAGACGCAAGGTATTCTCTACAATGACAGACTTTAGTATTTTAGCCATAACTTTCGCTATGAATTTCCAAATGCCTATTATATTATTTTTCTTAGAACTAAATTCAAAGAGCTACAACTTTCATTTTTCAATCATCTCAAAATTCCTTGTGTATCAAAAGATATGAGCTTCCGAAGTTCGATAAGTGGCCTAGCTCTTTCACTGCAGACCGCGAAAGCACGACCACGTCCGCGAAGCGTCCCACCATGATCAGCAAATATATGAACACGGACCACGGTCGTGGGTTTAGGGATTCTACCCTCCAGGCCTCCAACTGCTTTATTTTCGCCTAAAGACACCTCAGAACCTATCCGAAACTCACCCAAAGGACCTCAGGACCTCAACTAAACATACCAACATAATACATAACATCATTTAAACTTGTTTCGATCATCAAAACACCTCAAACAACATCCAATACTCAAAACTCATCGAATTCATGCCTAAGTTTCCAAAAACTTCCGAAACACACTATCAATAAAAATTCCGACCAAACGGCGTCCGAATAACCTGAAATTTTGCACACAAAGACCAAATGACCTAACGATCGAAGCAACTGAAACTCTCGGAATTCCATTCCGACCTTTATATAAAAATCTCACCTGTCAATCGAAATTTGCCAAAATACTAACTTCACCAATTCAAGCCAAATCCTTTCACTGACTTCCAAAATGCATTCCGGCTTTGCTCCTACGACACAAAGCACCCAATGAAACTAATCAAATCATAAAAATTTCGATCCACGCTCATATACAAATAAGTGAACTCTTGGTCAAACCTTTCAAATTTAGATGTTTCAACTGAGACTAGTTCTTTCAAATTTATTCCAAATTTCTTGAAAACCAAAACCAACGATCTACATCAATCATAGTACATTACATGGGGAAAGTCATGCTAGAGAACTGGCCATCAAAGTGCAACAGCTCGAAACGACCAGTCTGATTGTTACATCTTTCCCCACTTAGACACACGTTCGCCCTCGAATAATCTAGAGTTGTTCTAGAAGCCAACCAGTAGCCTAATAACTTTATCATGCATATACCCAAGGTGATCCTACGTCACCTTACTCATATAGGACTGATAACACAATATAACTTAAATTACACAATCCAAGAGTCTGATCAGGATAGTACTTGAGAGGAGAGTTATGATCCAGTCATGTAAAAATTTCAAGGGAAAATTGCATCAAAGAACTGTCGAGCAATTCTGCAACAAACAACAACTCCAAAATAGTAGCTTAATCCATAACGCTCCAGTTTTTGTTCCAAGAAATAATGCAAAGTAGTTATTTCAAATGTAGCGACATCAAAGTTCGACCAGAATGAAACATCACATAATCTTCAACTAAGCTCAGCCGAAGCATCAGTTGGTGATCGAATTGCTACTGCACTGCCATCAATTAGCCAGAATCAGGTTACAACAACAGAACCATTCTCTAACTTAGAGGGCAGGAAATTTTCAGATTCTAACTTTCCTTCTGCTGATAGCAATACAGTAGCATGTTCAAAGGCGGAGAAGCTCTTCACAACTTCTCCAGTAATCTCGTCCGAGGAAAGACAACTCTTGGACGCGATGGTAAATACAGATACTAATCCTATTACTGGTACTTGTGTCATGAGCAGGAACAAATCGCAAAAACAACAAAAAAATTCAGTTATGGCTAATGCACAATTAACAAAGCAACGCGATTTTCAAAAAATGCCAAATTCTATTTTGGCAGGAAGACATATATATGAAGAAGGGGAAGAAGAGGATATCATAAACCAATGCCGAGCAAACGCTTCAACAAAAGATGATTTGTCACCATTGAATAGTGCAAGAAGTAATAAGTCTCGTCAAAGGGAAAGAAGTTGGGACAGCAGGGTGTTTGAAGACGTAAACATAACGAGGCCCTCAATGAGAAATGCAAAATAAAAACAGGTCGCTCAAACTATTCTTTCAAAATCCAATCGCCTGAAGAATAAAGCATGAATTTTGAAGACTTTTTGAAAAATTATGTGGAAGAACACAACATTCTACAAATCGAAGTTTTCACAACAAAACAGAAAAGAGGGCACCTGTATGGCTTCTTCATCTTTTTATTATACCATCACATTAGTATTATTCTATGTAATATCATCACAGAGCATGTTATAAACTCTGTGATGATCATTAGCTTTTCAGTTCTGGCGAGTTCTTTCTTTTCACATCCTTGCTACTCCAGGAGACTTTTATTTGCCTCAATAGGATAGCTAAGGTAAGGTCTACGCCGACTGTGTTATATGGGTAACATTACCGGTGTAATCCGCCTTATTTTATTTCTCCTATTTGTTGTAATTTTCTTTTTCCCTATTATTAATGAAATCTAACCCTAGGCGCTTGCCTAGTGGACCCAAAAAAATATATTATCACATTTCCACTTTTGAACGCATTAATATTGTCACACCTCATTTTTTACACGGTTACCCAGAAAGATGACACGTATGCGGTTGTTTTTCCAATTAAAGTGACATTATTCGAAGTGGGATTTTTTATTTATTTAGAGTCACGACTTGGGATAGGTTTGGCATTTTTGTGTCCCAAGTCACCAGTGTATTTTAAATCCCAAATCAAGGAAAATTCAACTTTCCTTTTGAAGTCGACGAACTAGAAATTCTAAATAAGAAATTCTGCTAACCCGAAAGAAGGTGTTAGGCACCCTCGAATTTCGTGGTTCTAGCATGGTCGATTTATCTTTTAGAATTGGCCTATTATATGATTTTAATACACGTTAGAACATATAGTAGGATTTTAAATTATTTCTTTACCGCTTTTGACATTATTAAGAATATTGCAACCCAATTAAAATACATCTAGAACCACGTCACATAAATGCACCGGCGGTTTTCGACATATTTTTAACATCATTGAGATTTAGATTTTGTCACATAAATGCGCACCCGTTTTTTGGAAGATAAATTATTAAATAACTACGTGTTTTTAACTTCGTGGGAAGACCGTGAAATTTTCTAAACGGCATCTCCCCGATTTCTAAGCATTTTTGCTATGATTAAAAGGCCACACTGCATATAATTTGGTTTAGCGTAGTGCACCTCTTTTGCTTTTTGAAAGACAACCTGAAGAAACTACGATTTTCTATTATATGTTGTCTCCAAAATAAAAGAGAAGTCCTAGTTAATTCACATGTTAATGATCTACCACGAAAACCATTGCATAGTCGCATTAGGTTGAAACACTTTCAGCCGGCATATTCTCGACATGTTTTATTGGCTAATTTCTGCAATTAGGCTCATCATAAAAGTAGCAAGCCATGCAATTGGAACGTAGAATTAAGTGGTCAAATTCATGCTATCTATTAATGGAACTCACAATCAACTATATGAACAAACAAAAGAATCAAAGAAGAACAAGTGTGAATACTGAACCTAAGAAATTGGTATGCAAGAGAGCAAACAACTCAATTGACTATTGCAAGCAGAAGAAGTCATTTGAAAGAAATGATAGAAAGCAGAAACATCGAACAAAAATGAGCAAAATAAAATCGAATAAGAAGTGACACCCACTGATTCTGGCCTTCAACAGTACTAACTCCGAATTTGATTTTCAATTTATATTACATGTCTATTTTGTCCGAAATAGACGTATAACATTAATTTAAAATCAATCGCACACTTGAAGCTCCCAAAACAGGTTGTACCTTTGAACACTAGATCTGAACTTTGTGGAGTTTTATTTTGATTTGAAGTGTTTTGACTTGGTATTTGGTCGGAGGGGGCTCGAAGGGGTTGTGGGTTGTAAAATTGGGAGAGGTTTGAGTGGCCGCCGCTGGACACGACTGAGACGACGTCCATAAAATCCTTTATTCGATGGGTTTGGCTCATAGTTGAAGGCTGTTTTTAAGGGCATTGTGAAGAGGAGGGAACGGTGGTCCAGGGGTGTACATTTGGAAGGGTTTGGAGGTAGCGCCGCCGTGGGTGGTGGCGACCACTGATTTGAATATTCGAGGTGATGGGTGAGCCTGTTGGGAATGGGGGTTGTAGATTTGGAGAGAGGAGATGAAGGTGGTTTAGGGGTTTATTTTTGGGAGGTATTGCAGCTTCGCCGCCACTGGCGACGATTTCCGGCTGGCGGCTGTGAGGCAGCATATCAGTGGAGACGATAGGTACGAAGAACGGACATTTGGTCTCTAGAGTTTCACACAATTTCGGATACTTTTATGTAATACACTCATCGAACCCAGGTTGTTGGATCAAGGCTTATGAACGGTTGAAATTGTTGGCCCCAAAACGACGTCGTATTGGGGCGTCTCTAATGATAGACCGGGTCAGAGACGGGTTTGAGTCTACTTTTGTGTGATTTGGATGGCTAGCGGCATTTGAGCCATCATGATTTGGGCCCAATAGTGAGGCCAGCTTGACTCATCTCTTTTTTTAATTTCTTTTCTATTCATTTTTATTTTAAATTTCCTAATATTTTTTAATTCTCTTATTTCAAAATTAAACTAACCAGTTCATTATTTCTAAAAACTAAATTGAAGTAACAAATCATATAAACTAATCGAAGAATAAAACTTGGTAACTTCAAAACTACAAATTAAATAATGCCAAAATAAAATATTATTATTTATTATCTTTTTGATTTTTGTATTTTTTTGTTAGACTCCTAATAATTAATTAATCCCAAAACATGTAAAATTAAACCTTAAATGAAATGCACATTTTGTATGTTTATGTGAATTAATACGGGGTGGTTAAGAATGCACACAATTAACAGAAGGTTCCGCACAAATCAACAAAATTTAAAATGAAAGAAATTATTCTGTTTGAAATTATTGGAGCAATTTATGCAGGACAAAAATCAGATGCTCACAAATACGATCAAAACCTCATACCTATTCTCTGAATAGGCCCGAACTAGCTGTAATAACCCGTTCCTGCAACCTCAGGTGCAATAATATGATATACCAAATAACTCAAACACACGAAGCGATAACTTCCATTCACAACAGCTGCACCCAACAAGGGAATACCAGTTGAAAAAATCTTATCAACTAAAGTTTCATTCCAACACCCTAATATATATATAATGCCAATGATAACAAAAACACGCAGTATGCCATAACCATTTCTCATATCAACCCTTCATGAAGCCAATTCTCCTTGGCAATTACCATAGCGATTTTTCGAGCCGAACCTCGATATCATCCTTCCAACATGTTGAAATCGACTCCATTTGTATTCATTAATGATTCCAACAATCACTTTTGGTCCAACACACTACTATGGTGACATGACACATCAATATAGGCCTAAGCCATAACAATAATAATACGCGCTTCAATAAGCAACAGTCTGAACATAATCAAATCAAGAAAATGACCCTAATGAAAGAGTTGTCCCTCAAGCTCACCAGATCCATCATAACACAAGTATGAGAACCTATCTCACATCATAGAAATAGAACACACGAATCAAACCCTCAAGGTCATATCTCCATAGAGCTTCGCTGCAATGTACGATCCTATCCAAACACTGCTCCACATGAAACACCTCGAGTCACTGTGCTCGAAATTGACAACTATGCACAATTTGATGTCTGGAACCACGGAAAATCATTACTCTCATGGTTAACTAAATAATAGATACCACACAACCCGATAGGACATAACCAATACACCATTATACGAATAAAACCCAATTACTCTTCCCGCTCGACTTCAAATATGAACTCAATAGAACCACATCATATGTGCCCATAATTGATATATCATAATGTCTCGTAACACAGAAAGTCTACTCTTAGATCTCCCAAATCTCTAGTAAGCTCAATAACAATCAAATCAACCTATCCCTAAACAGTACAACTTGGGGCCAACCAAACCAACTCAAGCTAGAACACGCATCCACTTTGGCCTGCCAAAAAACTCATTGTCAAGGAAGCATGAAGTTGTTCTTTACACTATTATAACTCATGTCGGTACCATGCGATACGGTGCAAGGAACTAAATCATTACCGAAATCAACAACATTCTTCAACGATATGGCCCACCATGAGAAACACATAGGATAGTTCTTTCGCCACCAAAACTGAATCAATATAAGGCGCCTCAGCATTGACACTCGTCACAAGAGCCCAAATATAGAAGTATAATCCTTCCCAGCCCTACGCTACATATTCCAATATACTAATCCCCGATAGGACATAATCTGTCGAACATCGCCACTCAACCTGTGGTAATTTGCGGCATAGCCAGTAGTGCTGTCTTAACGCAGCAGTCCTGAATATTGCAACAAAGAGACAACCAGTCTCCAACTCCATATAGCACAAAAATCACCATGCCTTACCCCAAATACTACCGCTAGAATACATATCACCTCAAGTGCCAAATCATTTCACGAAAGATACCTTGAAATTCCCCTATGCCATCAAGCAAACTCGAATATCAGCAGCCGATCCAATCAATAGATTGCCAGAATACAATCGAAGTTCTATCAACCTAATCACATTGCTTTTTCTTAATCATATACCCTCGTAAAATCACTATGATTAGCAATACCAGTTTCTTAATTACCAGAAGATCATTCACCCAGATCATCTGAAGCTCTTTTTCTCTTATCCCTTAAAATTGCACGTGCCGCCTAAGAATTTCATGACTTCCCATTCGGAACTTAACTGAAACCTTACACACGCAAATTCCAATCCTCCACAACATATCGCATATACCATCTTAGGATAACATCAGAACTGCATCTCTCTTCCTAGCCACAAACACATACGTACTCAACTAGTCAAGAACATCAATTGATCCCATCTAGAAGAAAATCATTACACATCCCATGCCTCCCATAATCTTAGAATATGCATCTCTCCAACCATGGTAGAAGTTATCAAGAACTCTCCCCATTTTGTTTGCACAAATTAAACTACAAGAACTAAATCTTTCTAACTATACCAAGCTAGGCAAGCCATCAAAACCCAAGAGCATTGCTGCAAAATACCTCTAAGAACCCACTGATTCGGTCTACTACCAAGATAGTCCATCTATCTAAATTTTCTTCTGATTCATCATCAACTTGATATTTCCTCGTGTTGTAGTGCCACAATGCTTCAACCCAGGCCTACTGCACGAGACCCCGCATAAAACCACACTAACAAAGACCCATAAACCGCTGAATACTCTCTCAAATATTCCCCGAAATACAACATTCATGAATATATTACTCTGAAGAGCTTCGTGTTAATCTAGGTCTGCTACCATTATCTTCCTGATACTAATTAAGGGTGTAGTGTGGCTCGGGCTTTAACCGGGACCAGACCGGGCCCGCGGTCTTGGCGGTCCTAAAGGGCTTGGTGTGCCGGTCCAGGCGATCCCGGGCCTGGCTGTCCTATAGTCCCGCGGCAGGCCGGTCCAAAACTTTAAAAGCATGAGCCCGAGACCGCCAGCCAGTCCTTGGGCGGGCCTGGCGGGCGCTAACGGGCCCAACTGCTCTTTTTAAAAAAAAACATTTTTTGTATATATTGTCTTGTAGTAATTAGTATATATTATATATTTTGTATGTATTATATATTTTGTATATATTATTACCCAAAATGGAATATATTTCTTAGTCTTCCTTCGCCCAATGGAATGAGAACAACAAAGTACTAATACCACCATTAAAAGGAAAGAAACTAAAAGAAGATGTGCCAATGGTGGTACTAGTAATTAGTATAATATGTTATAGTAATTAGTATATATTGTATATTTTATATATATGTATTCCCATATATATTTTCTTGTAGTATATATTGTATGTTATGTATATATATGTTCTCTTATTATTTTCATGTAGTACATATATTGTATATTATGTGTATATATTATCACGTATATTGTTATATATTTTGTTGTAGTATATATATCGTATCTCATATGTATAATGTATATATATTCTCATATATATATATATATATTGTATTTTATGTATATATGTTATTACTTATATATTTTCTTGTAGTTTAGGTTGTATGTTATATATATATATATATATTGTAGCTTATAAAGAATTCGAAGTGAAGACAAAGAAATCTTGAGAAAAAACATATTCAAGGATATGTCTTAAAATTTTATTACCAAAAATGGCATATCTTTCTTAGACTTCCTTCCTCCGATGAAATGAGCACAACAAGGTACATTTACTATCACTAAAAGAAAATAAAACTAAAAGAAGATGTGCAATGTACAAGTTACATCATAATCTACATTGTATCTCTAACAAATCTCATAAATCCGTCAAGGTTGGGAGGAGATTGTGTTGGTGGTGGTGGAAACAAAGCTTGTTCATCACCACAGCCAGGCGAAGCCGAATCCTCCGAAAGTTCCGCTATCATTTCTTCATAAGCTTCATAAGCTTCATCTATTGCCGGTTGTTATTCTGCTATTCCAATGTTTTATCTTTCCGCGCGGATCCAACCTCTAAAAATTACCGATTTTTACAAGCTATCCCTCATCGTTGCTCTATGATAACCTATTTGTAGTCTTGTGTGACTGAAAGAGCTATCTGATGCAATATTTGAAGCTTGAATTGATAAAACATCCCGAGTCATCCTTGCAAGAACCGGAAAATGTTTTTCCCTTGACTTCCACCATATCATGTAGTATATATATACTACATGAAAATATATAAGAGAATATATTTACATAACATACAATATATACTATAAGAAAATATATAAGGGAATATATATATACAAAATATACAATATATACTAATTACTACAACACAATATACTAATTACTAGTACCACCATTGGCACATCTTTTTTAGTTTTTTTTTTTCTTTTTAATGGTGGTATTAGTACATGGTTGTGCTCATTCCATTGGGGGAAGGAAGAGTAAAAAAGATATGCCATTTAGGGTATTAAAAATAATAAGACATATCCTTGAATATCTTTTTTTCTCAATGTTTCTTTGTCTTTACTTCGAATTATTTATAAGCTACAATACATATATACACACACACACACACACACACACACACATATATATATATATATATCATACAACCTAAACTACAAGAAAATAAATAAGTAATAACATATATACATAAGATACAATATATATATATAAGAGAATATAAATACATTATACATAAGCGATACAATATATATACTACAACAAAATATAACTATATATGTTATAATATATATACATAATATACATTATACATAATACATGAAATTAAATAAGAGAATATATATATATATATATATATATATACATAACATACAATATAAACTACAAGAAAATATATAAGGAAATATATACATATATACAAAATATACAATATATATTAATTAGTACAACACAATATACTAATTACTAGTACCACCATTGGCACATCTTCTTTTAGTTTTTTTTCCTTCTAATGGTGGTATTAGTGCCTTGTTGTGCTCATTCCATTGGGGGAAGGAAGACTAAGAAAGATATATCATTTTGGGTAATAATATATACATAACATACAATATATACTAATTTATACAGCAAAATATACAATGAAATAAAAATTATATATACTATATTAATAACTTAGTACACTATATAAAATATATTCTATACTATACTAATAACTACGATACAAGATATTGCCTTTAAAAAAACCCCGCCAGGCCCGGCCCGCCAAGCCCAGGACCACTGTGGGCTTAGGCCCGTTACAGGCTGGTCTCACCCGCCAGGACCGCAAGGCCCAGGCCCGGCACACGAAGACCGGGACCGCGAAGCCTGGCCCGTTTAGGCCCGGGCCCGGGCCAAAATACACCATTAATACTAATACGTAGAATCCCATAATTAACATAGAATTACCACAACTTTTGAACTCTTCTAATGAAAACTCGGTTTCTTATCACATATACAACATTAACATACCCAATTATTGCATGTAGAATCTTGAACACATTAGAACCATTCTTGAGAGTCCTAAACTCTATTTATATTGCAATTAGCCAGATCAAGCGTAGAACCACCTGTGTCTTATTGCACTCTAGCATCGCATAATGAATACTCACCCAAATACAACCAAGCATCTACCTGCTTTATGCACCAAGCATTCCTTACCAACAAGAACTTAAGACTTTCTGTCATTTCACACCCTATGAAGCATAATATATCCTTTGTCAAAATTTTCCATTAGTCTAGCCATAGCAAATTCACTCGCACGCCCCAAAGTGGAACAAACATAGCACCTAACTACGCAATGAACTGCTCACTGCGGACTCCCCGACTTGGCTTGAAGCCATAGATCAAGATACACTCAATAGCTCATAACACTTATACCCTATCACTGCCATAACACGATAATGAGACTAGACTCATATCGTAACATGAACTTTACTTCCCTCCCAACTAGGAAACATTAAAAGATTCTTCACACACAAAAACTCGGGGCTATACATCGAATCACAATAGAAATCAAGCACTTAATAGTTTATTTATCATCCAACGGTCCTTCCTTGTCACTTCCACATCATATAGATACATCTCACGGTACTAATATACTTATCACGTGGCTATTAATCTGTCACTTTCACCAATAGGTACAATACTATGCATGTAAGTTCAAACACTTAATCACACAGTCAATACCTCGGTGCTCAAGCCATTGGAAAAATCCTAGCCTCAAGTCCTTCAGACTGACCCAACATCAAACTAACAGAGGCCACATATCTCCCTTGATCGAGGAATCACAAGACATTAATGCGCATCTGATACGGAGTGCTCATGCGAGCATGCGAACGCGTGGAAATAACTTCAACAGTTACCTTTCAAGCTGAATCAAAGACATACGATGAGAATTCAAGAATGTGGAGTTTTCCTAAAGGTTCTACAGCCCCTCAAGGATAAATACACATGTCTCCGTATCGATCCGCGATACTCTACTAATCCTGCTCATGACTCGGGAGATCTAGTAACCTAGGCTTTGATACCATCTTGTCACGACCCTATGCCCATACCCGGTCGTGATGGCGCCTCTCGTGGGGAAAAGGCCATCCAAATAAACCTAATTCATCCTTTTTATTAATTAAAGAATTCATAAGTAGTCCAAATATGATATAATAATAATAATAATTAGAGGGAGCCAAACCCAACACAGCCCAAACTTGTGTGTCACAAGTCACGAGCATCTATTAGAGTGTGAATACAGTTCTACAAGGTCAAAAAATACAAGAAACATGAGTTATGAACAAAAGAGAGAGGAAACAGTGCTGCGAACGCTGGCGGTAACCTCGCTAAACTAGTTTAGCTCTACCTCCAATCAGCCAAAACCCCCTACGGGATGAATAAATAACTGCATCTGCACATGAGGTGCAAGGAGTAAAGTGAATACTCCAACTCGATGAGTAATAAAGGTAAATAATAACTGAGTAGTAAGAAATCACGTACGACAAATCAGCATGATGTGTAGAAGCAGTGTAAAACCTTTTGAGAAAAATAATGAAGCTGTGAAATCTTAGAAAATGGCTCAGATTAATTTAAACCTCTTTTGAAAATGACTTTTCCAAACAATTATGAAAATGAGTGCAAGACAACTAGTGCAGATAAGCACGGAAATCTGCCCCTTGAGCGTGACACTCACTCTGCAAAAAATGGCAGGCAATCAGGTAGATATCATACGAAAGAGCACAACTACAGATAATGGCAGACAATTAAATAAGTAAACACATAAAACAAAACCGGTACCGCTCCGGCGTGCAGCCCGATCCACCTACCGCTGCGCGTGCAGCCTGATAAATTATCATCGACGGCGCTCACTAGGGGTGTGCAGACTCAAGGAGGGGCCCCTTACAGCCCAATCGCAATATCAAGCCATCTCGTGGCGTCAAACTCTAGGCCCTCCGCCTTATATATATATATATATATATATATATATATATATATATCAATATCGCACGGCGTGCAGCCCGATTCAAAAGTATCCTCACAACACATGTCCGCGGGCTTAGTCAAAAATCACATTAGCCCCTCGCGCAACAGTAAAACATGAAACTCAGCTCAAAACATTGTTAGAAATCTTATTTCAAGTGTTAAAGCAAAGCAAACTTGGCTGAGTTTTGAAAACAATGGAAAATACATGACTGAGTTCAAGTATAAAATCAAAACAGTGAGGAAATATCAACAAATCATCACTATAGGGGTTCAAATAGCTGGCACGAAGTCCAAATATAGCAATCAACCCAAATCATTCAGATAACAAATAAGTTTCAGTAAAATATACAGTAAAAATCATCAATTGGGACAGACTAAGTCACAATCCCCAATGGTGCTCTACCCCATGCTCCCTATCAAGCGTACAAGTCACCTCAATATAGCACTACGATGTGACATTTTGGGGTTTCAAACCCTCAGAACATCATTTACAATCATTGCTCACCTCTATCTTGTCTAAACTTTAGCCTGCGATGCCTTTGCCTCTCGAATCGGTCTCTTGATGCTCCAAATCTAACTGAAATCTATGCCAAACCATCAGAATATGCTAAGGGAACAAAGCCCACGTGAAAAAAGCAAATTACCAGAAAATTCCAAAAATTGGTCAAAACCAACCCTGGGCCCACATTTTGAGATTTAACAAAAATTCACAAAACTAGAATCCTTATGCTCTCATGAGTCTAACCATACGAAAGTTATCCAATTCTGATACCATTTAGTCCTTCAAATCATCATCTTATATTTTTGAAAGATTCCACAATTTTCTTCCCAAATTCCAACCCGAATCACGAATTAAATGAAGAATCCAATGATAAATTCATGTACTCTAGAAAAACCTGACTTAGAATCACTTACCCCGATGAATTTCTAGAAAAACATCAAAAAATCGCCAAAATATGAGCTCTCTAGGGGAAAATATCAAAGAAACCCCAAAATCTCATATATATAGAGTGGACCCCAGATTTCCACCTCCGCGGGCCTCACAAAATCGACCATGGTTGTGCAACAATAGAGCGGTCCGCACAAAAAACGACCGCGACTGCACATGTGTTCTCTACAATGATAGGCATTAGTATTTTGGCCATTACTTTCGCTACAGATGTCCAAATGCTATTATAATATGTCCGCGACCACACAAGTGTTCTGAGATTCGACTTTTCATGCCTCGAATAGCTATAGTTTATCCTAACGACACCCTGGGACCTATTCGGAACTCACCCGAGGCCCTCGGGACCTCAACCAAACAAACCAACATAATCCATAACACATTCAAACTTGTTCCAATAATCAAAACACCTCAAAAAACGTCAAATTACTCAAAACTCATCTAATTCATTCCTAAATTTCAAAAAACTTTCGAAATACACTTTAATTAAAAATCTGACCAAACGACGTTTGAATGACCTAAAATTTTGCACACACACACAAAGTGTCATAACGAAGATATTGATACTCTCGAAATTCAATTCTGACCTCTATGTAAAAATCTCACTGATAAATAAAAATTTGCCAAAATACTAACTTCGCCAGTTCAAGCCAAATCCTTCCACGCAAAAAAGATCGCGGCCGCAAGGTGTTCTCCACAATGGCAGGCCTTAGTAATTTAGCCATAAACTTACCTACAAATGTCCAAATGTGTATTGTATTATTTTTCTAAAAACTAGATTCGAATAGCTACAACTTTCATTTTTCAATCATCCCTAAAATCCTAGTGTATCAAAAGATACGAGCTTCCCAAGTCGGATAAGTGGACCAGCTCTTTCACTGCGGACCGCGAAAGCACGACCTCGTCTGCGAAGCATCCCACCGTGGTCAGCAAATATATGACCACGGACCACAGTTGTGGGTTAAGGGATTCGACCCTCCATGCCTCCAACGGCTTTATTTTTTCCTAAAGACACCCCGGAACCTATCCTTAACTCACCCAAGGCCTTCACGACCTCAACCTAACATACCAACATAATCCATAACATCATTTTAACTTGTTTCGATCATCAAAACACCTCAAACAACATCAAATACTGAAAACTCATCAAACTCATGCCTAAGTTTCCGAAAACTTCCGGAATACAGCATCGATCAAAATCCGACCAAACGACGGCCGGATAACATGAAATATTGCACACACACACCAAATGACCTAATGATCGAAGCTACAGAAACTCTCGAAATTCCATTTCGAACTCTATATCAAAATCTCACCTGTCAATCGAAATTTGCCAAAATACTAACTTCACCAATTCAAGCCAAATCCTTCCACGGACTTCCAAAATGAATTCTGGCCGTGCTTCTAATTCATAAAACACCCAACAAAGATAACCAAATCACAAAAAGTTCCGATCCATGCTCATATACAAATAAGTCAACTCTTGGTTAAACCTTTTAAATTTAAAGATTTCAATTGAGCCTGTTTCTTTCAAGTTCAATCCAAATTTCATGAAAACCAAAACCAACGATCTTATCAGTCGTAGTACATTACACGGGGAATGTCATGCCCGACAACCGGAAATAAAAGTGCAAAGGCTCTAAATAACCGGTAGCGTCGTTACAGCTGAAGTCCCATTTTTTCCTATAGGCCTTTCCGGGATCGTCAAATCACGGGTCCGTCCATTTACCCAAAATATTGACCGAAGTCAAATTTAATCATTTTAATGTTAGCTTTAATATTTTTCTCATAGGAATCATATTTAAGCTCTTCGGCTACGCGCCCTGACTGTGTACGCAAATCGAGGCAACTCTAAATGAGGTTTTGAAGGCTTCAGAGACATAGAATGAATAAAGAGAGAGGTTATGGATGTTTGGGTCGTCATATATAAGTACCCGATTTCTCTCCCATGTTCTGTTTGGAATTCTGACTTCTTGCCTTCTTCTTTTGCAGCCAAGACCTCGCCTCCTCCTTCGGACGCTCATATTTCTGACTGGGTCGAGTGTCTCCTTCCTCAAATCATAGGATTCGTGATTGTCCAAATCTTTTCCACCAATTAAGGACTACTCTCCCTTCCACTAGTAATCTTTTTTCTTTGATCGTAGCCGCACTATTTCCTATTTTGTAGAGACTTCTGGGGATGGTACTATGTACGTAAATCTTACTCCTACCTTGTGAATATAGAGATGTTGTTTTCAACAAACCATCGGCTCAAAAAGGTAGGGAGGAGAAAAGAGGAAGAAGAATAGGACGAAACAGATGGCAAAAAAGAAAAAGAAAAAGAAATAGGGCCGGGGGGGGGGGGGGGGGAGGGAATAAGTATCACCAAAATAGTAACTAGCAAAGTATGAAATCAATGAGAAGAATTCTTATGATCAATCATATTATTGAAAATTTAGCTCTTTTTCCCTATTGCACCAGCTAGTTTAGCCAGAGTTATCAAATCTTATCAGTCTTGTTAAAGTGCACTGATATGTGTAAAAATTATTTATGTTGTTAACTTATTACTGCGTAATCTCTTCAAATGAGTCTATTCATTATACAATAGTGACTTTATAGTAACATAAGCACCACTTATAGACAAAGATAATGACCTAACGGACTACCTCCACTCCTTGTACATAGGAGAAAATGCTCGACTCCGTCCTAGCTTCAACCCTAATGCTCAATCTCCACACCTTCTTATCAAGAGATATCCTAAAAAATTTGAAGTCGCACCATATTCTGCTTGATCACCTCACTCCAATACTTCTTATGCTGCCCTCTACCTTTTCTTATACTCGCAAAAGCT
Organism: Nicotiana benthamiana; assembly: GCA_034376525.1. Taxonomy (NCBI): domain Eukaryota; kingdom Viridiplantae; phylum Streptophyta; class Magnoliopsida; order Solanales; family Solanaceae; genus Nicotiana; species Nicotiana benthamiana. Next base: position 98,441,263 of record CM067330.1, read on the forward strand.
AACCTATCACACCTCCTAACCAGGGCATCTTGGCTTCTTCTCTGCACGTACTTGAATCATCTAACTCACGCTTATCGCTTCTTGTTGTCACTGGGGGACACACCCACCTTTTCCCAAAGATCTTCATCATAATATTATCCAGCGCCTACCCATCCATCTCAACATCGTCAAATACTTCCATCTTTTGGATATGAGAATTCTTAACTGGCCAACACTTAGCCCCAACAACATGGTCTGTCCAACCAATTCTCTATTGCGCTTACCCTTTATTTATGATGGCATATTCTTGTCATTTAGGACTCAAGACGCTAACGTCCATTGATTTTCTAAACGTCAATTCCACACAAGAGGGCAGGGGGTGATTTGTGCGGTACCTAATTTTTTCACTAAAAGTACCTCATTCTTCTAATTGTACTAACTATGACTGTGAGCGGAATTAATAGTGCATAAAATAAAGAACACAAACATTTTTACATGAAGAACACCAGGCTTAAAAGGTGAAAAAACCACGACCTACTACTCAGTAGGATTTTTCCAAACATCCACTAACATCATTAAGCCAAAACAGCATTTACAAAACAATTTGTAAACCTAAGGATTGACACTAATCCCAGTGTGGCACACAACCTCAACTATTGAGGTACCTACAAGTTAACTCTAATTTGAATATTCAAACTACCTACTACAATTGCTTCTAGGAAAGCTGGAAAAGTACAATTTTAAATCAACTACTACAATTGAACTAGAATAAGAATAAACACAACAGAACTGGTTCTTTTGTGTGATTCAAGTAGTTGCAGGAGTGCACACTTTATTCTCACATAAGTTTCTTGTAAAACATCCTTGCTCTTTTGCTCTCAATTTAGTTTAAATTCTACGTATGTGCATACCTGTAAAAGAGAACAAACATTATTATTTATAGAGTTAGTAATCAGATTTTGAGTAAAACTCAAATTGCTGATCCTTCATCAAATTCGAGTCCTAGAACAATTCAAACTCCAATCCTTATTCTTTATCCGGATGTAGTTCTGTTCACATAAGGAGACTTCAACTCGTTATCCTATATAACATTTTCGATCAACTCAGGAGATATTTTGCTTATCCTTGAGACTTATCTTCTTCACACGAATCTCACATGTATACATATATTAACACTGTGTCTCACATGATGGACCCGGTTCATGACTGAGTTCATTTTGTCAATCTTCAAAACATTATTTGAACTTGGGCCAACAAATTCCCCCTTTTTTATGATGACAAACTCTGCGCTTTTATTGATCAGAGACCCTGTGGAACTCAGCTTAATTATCACACTTTAATTTAACTTATCATTAAGGACCTGGCTTAATCATGTTATAAATATCACTTTATTTCATAATATAAAGTAATTCGCAATATCTATTCCCCCTTTTGGACTCATTAAAAAGTTGCATATTATATGAATCCCATATGTTAATTATTACTCATGGCCGCTTGGGAAACTGCAAGTGAAAACATGATTAAGTTAATCAATGATCAACTTCACAATGAATTTAACTATTAACATTAGAAGTTTCATAGAACAAGAGAAAACAAAGCACATTGTCATTGATTAGAAGGTGTTTCTACAAAACAGAACATAAAAAGAAAAACAAACATCCAACCATGATAAAAAATTAACTGAGAAACGTCCCGAATCTCGGCCACTGAGAGGGTTTCTAAACTGGTTGTAGGGCTTGGAGGAACTAGAAGGTTGGGATTAAAGAAGATTGATCATTTTTTGGAGTATCCCTTCACTCTTTTCTTTTTCCTTTGCTAGCTCAGCTTTCAGGCCATTTCTTTCACTTTCTACTTCAGCAATGCGAGCCTGGAGCTAAGCAATTTCTGCATCTTTCGTTCCATACTCTAGAAAAAAGGCCCTAGCTTTGATGTTAATGGGAGACTTTAAGGATGAACCAGGTTCAACTGGGGTTACACTTAAGAGATAGTCACAAGCTTGCAGAGTTTTGATTCCAAAGTACTCTTTGCTGGAGTCCATCTCCCAATTTTTAAATGGCACATCTAACTTGGCCAAGGCAGTTGTCAGTATTAAACCATAAGGTGTTGCATGGGGTATGGAGCAACTGATGACTCTATCCAGCAGCTTGACAATGAAAGCAGGCTAGTTAATCTGCTTTCCTCTCACAAGACACTCCAGAAGGACCAGGTCCTTGCCATTTGCAGTGTGCCTTCTCTCCTACCTGGGCAGCAAACACTTGCTCAAAAATTCAACGAGCACCTTGTTCTTGGGCTTCTCTTACAACTTTTGAAGACTTCTTGGTAGAAGTCTTGGATCTCTTTCATAGGAGTGGGAACCTCCTCAGTTGTACCTCTTTCCAGATGGACCAGTTCCATCTGCTCCTCCTCATCTTCTGCAGCCACAAAGCTTTCCACAACTTTAGCTTTTCCCTTTTCCTTCTTCTTTTTCTTGCTTACCTCTAAGGCTTACGACAACTCAGTCTAACTTTGCTTTATCCTACTTCTAGGAGCTTTCACCTTTGATGGTGAAGGGACATTAGACATAGGAGATGACACCTTGCTCATTTTTCTTGCCTTAGAGGCGATTGGAGAGTTCTGAGAATAAGCTTTGCGCTTCTTGGGATCATAGCTTGCTTCAACCTTCTTCAGAATGTCAGCCAAGGTTTCTTCATTAGATGAACCAGGTTCATCTTGTTTTTCACTTAGGTATGTATAAGGCCTTCAGCAGCCTCCCTAGTTTCACTTCCCCTTGGCTTGTTGCCACTCTTCTCTATTCCTCCACAAATGGCAAGAATTTTATCTTTCTTTTTCTTTCTCTTTCTACTCGACTCTTCCTCATTTACATCTCTCATAGAACCAACCAACGCAACCCTATTGCACACTTTCTCGACTACATCAGAAAAAAACATAGCATGTATTTACCTCCTTAGGGTTTTCTTGATTCTTGTCTAAGTCAGAAGAACCATGTTCTTCTCCATCGCTTGTAGAAATAAAAGCTTCAGACTCAGAAGTCAAGTCAGATGATTCCTTTTCACAGCTCTCATTTTCTGGCTGGCTCTCAATTTTTTGCTTAGAGCAGTTCTCAAAGCACGAGTAGCTATAGTCTTTCATTCCAACATCTTCTGTCGGTGGAATCTGAGTTTACGGTTGTCGCTAGGGGGTGCAGATGAGGATGTATTGGGAGATACAGGTGGGGGAGTTCCTTGATTTTCTTGAGGATTAGTCATGGTGAAAGATTTCCGGAAGGTTTTGGGGATTTTTTAGATTTTTAGAGAGAAAGAGTACGATTAGAGGTTTAGCACTTAATGATAGTCATGGACTAATAGGAGTATGTGGAGTGTATTTAAAGTGGATTATGATTAGGAGCACTGACGGCACCCTTTCAGCAGTGGTCAATAGGGAGTCTAATCCCATTAGGACTACGGTCATTAAGTGATGAATGGATGACACTAGTTTTTTGGAAAAAGTCCTGTTTTCTTTGAATTCTAGGAGAATGAAACTGCTTCAATGCTCAGCGGTAATATTATTAGGAGTTTTGTTAGAATAGGACTTCTGCTCATAATTGGAATATTTATTTTTCTAATTATGCAAAGTATAGAAACATACCTGACCTTTTCTCATGAGCATATACTGATGAACTAGGTTCTTCAAGTACAACTTCTCTTGATTATGCCTCATATATGATAATAGAAAAAAAAACATTGTAAGAGATCAACGAATTAATATAAACACATGTCACAGGAATATAATGATTCTAGTATGAGACTGAGTAAGAATTAGTTTAGATAATTACATAAAGTCAGAACTTCTTACCAAAAAAGTGTTTTTTTTCATTCCATTCTGAACTGGTTCCTTTTTAGGTAATCTTAATCATCCCTAATTCCATCCTGTTCCTTTCAAGGTTTTCCCTATTCAGTGCCTTGGTGAAGATGTCAGGTGTTTGCTTATCAGTAGCACATAATTCTATTGAGATTAGTCCTTCACATAATTATCTCTCAAGAAGTAGTGGCTAACATTTATGAGCTTAGTCCTTTTATTATGAACAAGGTTCTTTGTCATACTAATAGCACTAGTGTTATCACAGAATATTGGAATACATCCCCACTTCAATTCCAAAGTCTACCAGCTATTGTTCGATCCATAGAAATTGAGCACAACAAGAAGCAGTAGCAACATATTCAGCTTCAACATTAGATAGGGCTACTGAATTTTGCTTTATGGTACCCCATAACCCAAGACATGAACGCAGGAAATGTGCCATACCTGAAGTGCTCTTCCTGTCTACTAAGAAACCTGCATAATCAGCATCAGCATATCCTACGAGATTAAAATTACTACCTTTGGGACACCAAAGACACAGATCAATTGTTCCTTTCAGATATCTCGACATCCTCTTGGCAACAGTCAAGTGTGACTCGTTTGGATTTGCCTGGAAACGAGCACAAAGCCCTTCACTGAAAACAATATCAGATCTGCTGGCAGTGAGATACAAGAGTGAACAAATCATACCCCTATACAACTTTGATGAACTGATGAACCAGGTTCGTCAACATCTAATTTAGTGGCAGTTGCAATAGGTGTATCTATTTCTTTGAAGTCCTCCATTTTAAACTTTTTGATTAGTTCTTTCATATAATTCGGTTGATGGATCATGGTACCATTTGGGCTTTGTCATTAGTTTTGCAAAGTCCTTACTCAATGTATCAATAGTGGCCCCAAATATTATGTCATCAATATATATTTACACAACAAGGAAGTCTTTAAATATTTCTCTTAGGAATAAAGTGCTGTCAATTTTACCTCTTTTATACCCATGCTCCAGTAGGAATTTTGAAAGTCGTTCATATCAAGATCTTGGGGCCTGCTTGAGCCCATATAGAGCCTTGTCCAGCTTGTACACATTCTCAGGACATTCCTTGCTTTCAAACCCTGGAGGTTGTTTCACAAACACTTCTTCCTTGAGGTAGACATTCAGAAAAGCACATTTGAAATTCATCTGATGGAGAGTGAATTCCATATGTGCTTAAAAGCTTTGAGGAGTCTGATTGCCTCTAGTTGCAACAGGAGCAAAGGTCTCATCATAGTAAACACCTTTCTCTTGGCTGTATCCCTGAACCACCAGCCTTTCATTGTTTCTTGTAACTGTTCAATCTTCCTCAAGTTTGTTCCTGAAGACCCTTTTTGTACCAGTGACTGATATGTCCTTGGGTGTTGGAACTAGATGCCAAACTTGACTTCTTACAAATTGGTTGAGTTCCTCCTTCATCGCATTGACCTAATCTGCATCCTGCAAAGCCTCAACGACATTTTTAGGTTCAAAAAGAGATAGAAAAAGCATCAAATGCACGCAGATTCTTTAATTGTGATATGGTTTTGACTCCAGATGTTGGATCAGTGAGAATGTTCTCAATGGGATTAGAACTTTGATACTTTGGAGGTTCACAACCAACTGGCTTCTGCTGGATGTTTTAGCCATTTGCTGAGAAATAGGTTCACGAATAGGTTACTTCAAGGAGTTTATTTCAATTCCTCTTTGATTTCTCCACCTATCAAGTTGCCCTGTAAGGAAGAACATGTTCCATCACATGTTCGTTCTATAGGAGCCACTTTCACTTGAGCTATGGCTTCAGGCAAGACTTTGACAAGTCTAATTACTTCATTTTCGTGTTCCTATCTCTCAGAAAGAATGTTAGTTTCATCAAATACAACATGCACACCTTCTTTCACATGAAAAATTCTTTTATTGAACACTTAATATGCTTTTGTATGTGTGTAATATCCCAAAAATACTCCATCGTCACTTCTGGGGTCAAGCTTACCTAGGTAGTCTTTTCCATTATCGTGCACATAGAACTTGCAACCAAATGTCCTAAGGTGGGATATGTTTGTTTTTCTCCCTTTAAGCAACTCGTAGGGAGTTTTGTCAACAAAAGGTCTAGTTATGCGTCTATTGATTATGTAACATGCAGTGTTTATAGCCTCAGCCCAGAAGCTGTGATGTAATTTAATAGAGAGAAGCATGGTCCTTGCCGTATCCTCAATGGTCCTGTTCTTTCATTCAACTACTCCATTTTGATGTGGAGTCCTACGGGCAGAGAAGTCGTGATCTATACCATTTTCATCTCAATATTCAAGAAATTTTGTATTTTCAAATTCAGTTATATGATCATACCTAATGGATGAAAGTTGATTTCCTAATTGTTTCTGAGTTTTTCAACAAATGCAATAAACGTTTCAAATGCCTCATTAAGATGTACGAAATAGTACACAGGTAAATTCTAATTAATCATCAACAAGCACCATCACATATTTCTTACCACCTCTCCTCATGGTTCTCATTGTACCACAGAGATCCATATGAACCAGTTCCAACGTCTTGGACGTACTTACCCTTTTCTTAGATTTGAAGGATGACCTCACCCGCTTCACCCTTGCACATGCCTCATAAACTTTGTCTTCCTTGAACTTGATATTAGGTAACCCTATCACCAAGTCATTGGAGACTAATTTGTTTAGTTGATTTAGACTGACATGGCCAAGTCTTTTGTGCCAAAGGAGGGGATCATTGACTAACACACTTAAACAAGTCAGTTCAATTTTTGAAAAAGTTGACAAATATATAATATAAATATTGTTAACTCTTTTTCCCTGCAAAACAATCTTGTTAGTGTTAAGGTTAATCACAAAGCATTTGGTGGAGGTATTGTCTACAAGGTTACCTCTGTCACATAATTGTGACATGCTTACTAAGCTATATTTCAAACCATCTATCAAGTATACATTCTCTATGGAATGAGAAACAGTCTTGCCTACCTTTCCAACCCCAATGATCTCACCTTTCTTTCCGTTACCAATGGAGACATTACCTCCTTTTCAGTCCTCAAGTGAAAGGAACTGGTCCTTGTCCCCAGTCATATGTTTTGAGCAGCCACTATTCATCATATTTGGCTCCTCACTTTCACTTGGACCTGCAAAAAGGAAATTACGGGTTAGTCGTAGAAACCCAAACTAGTTTGGGCCCCTTTCTATAAGCATACAGATGAATTAAATTCCTTCTTGCCCATCCAGGCAACTTATTCTTTTTTTAGCAAAAACTTTGTTCTTTTGACTGGCCATTTCTTTTGTATTACACTCATATTTGTAATGGCCAGTCTTACCACAACATGTGCATATTTTCTTTTCAGGAAGAGTGAGGTACTTGCTTTCTGGATCCCATTTAGGAGCTTGAGTCCCGTAGCCGAGTCTTCTTTTGTTACTGATGTGATGCTCCGGCAAATAGGATAGAGTAACAGAGGATTTGTTCCACTTGCAAGTTTTGTCTAGCTCATGATTCACTTTTCCTAGATCTTCTTTTAAGACTTTCATGAATTCATCTTTCCTATATAATTCATCTTTTATTTTTCTCAAACTTTCTTCTAGAGTGAGATATGCGTGATCAAATATCTTCTTTCATGTTCCTAATTGAATTTTCAGATGTTCTGACCTAAGTTCTACGAAAGTGTTGTCAAGTTCAAGAACCTAGTTCTTCAACTCAGCATTTCTCTTATCACTAGCATTTGCCCTAGACTCTAGACTTTTACATTTTTCTTTTAAAATCACGCATTCCGTGGAAAGAACTTCATTCTCATTATTAAGTATCTCAGACTCATCAATGAAGTCTATTAGTAGCTCATCAAGCCTCTCCTTAGACAAGAATTTAATCTTGTCTTTGAGATGAATAATACTTACCTCTTGTCCATCATCTGATTCTCCGATGGCCATTAGTGCTTGCTCCTCCTCAGCTTCATCTTCTGGGTCTTCATTTGATGTTTCTCCCCAAGCTTGAACCATAGCCTTGTTTGAACCTTTGTATTTCTTTGTTTGAACCTTTGTATCTCTTTGTTTGAACTAGTTCATTCTTCATGTTCCTCCGTTCAACTCTTTATTTCTTCCACTCAATTTCCTATTGAGGGCAGTTTCTAAACATGTGGTATGTCTTATAACACTTGTAGCATCTCTTATTGGTCTGTTTCTTCAGAGCTCTTGTTTTGTTGACGTTTGTACGTCTTGAAGGACCCTTTCCTATAATCGGGTACTTCTTGAAATCCCTAGTGATCATAGCCACTTCATCATCTTCCAAATTTGCACCTTCAACAAACCTGAGAGTTAAACTTCTCTCCTTTTAGGGGTATCCATCTGTTGGAAATAACGCTTTACGCTAGAGGGGGGGTGAATAGCGTTTTAAAAATATTAAGCGTTTTAGTGCAGAATTTAAAAACTTTGCAGAAATTAAAACAAGTGCAGTAAAATAAACTTACACAATGATGTATCCTGGTTGGCCACAAACGTGGTTAGTCCAGTCCCCGAGAGACTCTCTCGAGATTTCCACTAAACTTGTCAAGCTTACGGGTGCTTAACAAACCGTTACAGCTGAGGACACAAGCCTCACCTAGGTGCTCGGGGATCACAATCCCAAAGACTTCAATTGCTCGGGGATACCAATCCCAAAGACTTCAATTGCTCGGGGATAACAATCCCAAAGACTTCAATTTCTCGGGGATAACAATCCCAAAGACTTCAATTGCTCGGGGATAACAATCCCAAAGACTTCAACTGCTCGGGGATAACAATCCCAAAGACTTCAACTGCTCGGGGATAACAATCCCAAAGACTTCAACTGAGGAATCACAAGTTCCTCAACAAACGAGAATCGCAATTCTCTTACAAACACAAAACAAACTCACTTTACAAAGTACTCCTCAATGAGTAGATATGAGTAGAAATAGTACGCTCAAGATCACAACAACTTAGCTCAATAGAATGGCTCTTCAAAAAGCTTTATGGATGAATGAAAATGATGATCAATGTAAGAAAGCTTTTAGCAATGAAAATACTTAAATTGTATATGTTGTTGTTGTGAAAACACTGAGTTAAGCCTGTATTTATAGGTGAAAAACTCAGTCTTACCGTTGTCTAATTGCCAATTAAGGATTGCTGAAATTACTCAGTGACAATCGATTGTCAAGACTAAACAATCGATTGTTTGCCTATCAGATCAAAAATTCAATCCCAGATTTTACGTCAACAATCGATTACTTCAAATCAATAATCGATTATTTATAACGTTAAAAAATCCTTTCCAATTTTTGGCATAAAACATCGATTATCAGGAAATCAACAATCGATTATTTTAACAACGTTCAGAAAATCTTTTCCAGATTTTACGCAAAACATCGATTGTTAAATATCAACAATCGATTACCTGAAGGTAATTTGAAAATGTATGACAACGGTTAGTTCCAACAATCGATTATCAAATAGAACAATCGATTATAAATTAATTTCAAAACTTACTGTCTCATATATAATCGATTATCAAAAGCCATAATCGATTATTAATTAATTTCAAAACTTTCTGTCTCATATATAATCGATTATCAAAAGCCATAATCGATTATTAATTTATTTAAAAACACTGGGAGACATTTTTCTCATTCTAATCGATTACCATTAGTTCATAATCGATTTTTCTGAGTTTTGAAAACTTTGCCTCAGTTAACAATCGATTATCAAAAGTACACAATCGATTGTTATGCAGTTTGCAAAAACCTGATGTTAACTGACTTACTCACAATCGATTATCATTAATTCACAATCGATTGTCATGCAGTCTTGGCTTAGAGATACTCGATTATCATAAGTACATAATCGATTATCTTAGCCCAGATTTTTGAGGCATGTTTGAAAAATATTTTAACAAATATAAATATGCATAGTTTAAAATCATTTGACACTTAAGTTAGATATGCATGATTTTGGAAAAATAATTTTAGTAGAGAAGCCATGTTATGAGCCAAGATTGAGGAATCAAGATCACAATTAATATTGACTCAATTATAACATTTCTAAACTTTGTCTTGAGCTTCTTGTAATGCATCCATTTTGTGCTTGTCCTTGAGCACTGCTATATATCGCTTATTGCTTTGTTTGACATTCATCAAAACCTACAAAAGAACACACGTTTAGTATATTGCATTTGAAACGTGTTTCCAACAATTTCCCCCTTTTTGATAATGGCAAACATAAGCGGGATATATGCAATAATTATTTTGATAATCCAAGACAAGAGTAAAGTATGCAATTTGATGTTCCCCCTCAATTCATGTTCCCCCTCACTTTAAGCATGAATGAAGTTGAGAGTGATATAGCATACTTCTTGATATCCCGTTTCTTCCCCCTTTTGCCATTAGCAAAAATTTACACAAGGGAAGAATATGAAAAAAAATGTGAAATAAACACAAGTTTATTTATTGGAAAATTAAGATAGAGGAAGTAATCGATTATTGATACAGTAATCGATTGTTTGACGGCGATTTTCCTGTAGAATACTTGAGTATTTTGCGATACCTCGGTACTTTTTGATGTCGACTTCCTTACCTTTTTCATCTTTGTCGAGATGATCGGATGTGCTCATGGGAGTTGCTATTTCCTTTGCATTGTTCAAGTCAAAACGTTTAAGCAGTTCTTTGCAATACTTGCTTTGACAAATGAATGTACCTTCCTTCATTTGTTTTACTTGTAATCCCAAAAAGAATTGTAACTCACCCATCATGGACATCTCAAATTCGCTAGTCATTAAGTTTGAAAATTCCTTGCATAGAGCATTGTTAGTAGCACCAAAAATGATATCATCTACATATATTTGAACTAGCAAGACATCATTGTTTTCATGCTTGACAAATAAAGTTGTGTCAACTTTTCCACGAATAAAATTATTTTCTAAAAGAAATTTACTCAACCTTTCATACCAAGCTCGAGGAGCTTGTTTTAAACCATAAAGGGCCTTTTTGAGTTTGAAAACATGATTGGGAAAATTAAAGTCTTCAAAACCGGGGGGTTGCTTTACAAAAACTTCTTCTTGGATAAAACCATTTAAAAAGGCACTTTTCACATCCATTTGATATAAAATGAAATTCATAGAAGATGCAAAAGCAAGCAACAAACGGATGGCCTCTAATCTAGCTACCGGAGCATATGTCTCATCATAATCAATCCCTTCTTCTTGATTATAGCCTTGAGCCACAAGCCTAGCTTTGTTTCTAGTGATTATGCCATTTTCATCTAATTTATTTCGAAAAACCCATTTCGTACCAATTATGGTATGACCTTCGGGTCTTGGCACCAAATCCCAAACGTTGTTACGTTTGAATTGGTTAAGCTCCTCTTGCATTGCCAAGGTCCAAAATTCATCCCCAATTGCTTCAGAGATGGTTTTGGGTTCAATTTGAGAAACAAACGCAGTAAGATCTAAGGTATTTCTAAGGGAGCTCCGGGTACTTACCTTTCCTCCAACGTCGCCTATTACCTGATCGAGAGGATGGTCTTTGACTGTCCTCCATTCTGTTTGCTCTTTTGGTTCATTTTCCGATTGAGGAGCTTCTTCAATTTGTTGTTCCACCGTTTTGTCAATTTCTTTCCTTGGTGGTTCTTCTTGAATTTTGTCCTTTAGGCTTTCCAGAATACCTGAAAGATCAAGACCACAATCCTTTCTCGCCAAGCGAGTATTATCTTCGGAAAATACAATATGAGGAGATTCCTCTACAACTTGGGTTCTTTTATTAAAAACCCTATAAGCTTTACTACGAGAAGAATAGCCAATGAAGATACCTTCATCCGACTTTGTATCAAATTTTCCTAGTTGGTCCTTTCCATTGTTATGCACAAAACATTTACAACCAAAAACACGTAAATGTGAAATGTCAGGTTTTCTACCTTTGTAGAGTTCATATGGGGTTTTTAAGAGTATCGGCCGAATTGCTACTCTATTCAAAACATAGCATGCGGTACTCACGGCGTCTGCCCAAAAGTGTTTGGGAATCTTAGCTTCGTCGAGCATGGTTCTAGCCATCTCTTCGAGACTCCTATTTTTCCTTTCCACCACCCCGTTTTGTTGTGGTGTACGTGGAGCGGAAAAGGTATGCTCGATTCCGAGTTCATCACAAAAATCCGCAAAGAGATTGTGATCAAACTCTCCCCCATGATCACTTCTAATGGAAGTGACAGTTGATTCCTTTTCATTTTGAACTCTTTTAAGAAAAAGCTTGAAGCTAAGAAATGCATCACTTTTATGTGCAAGAAATAATGTCCATGTAAATCTAGAGAAGTCATCAACAATTACAAAAGCATATCTATTTCTTCCTAGACTTTCGATGCGGGATGGTCCGAATAAATCCATATGCAATAGTTGTAAAGGTCTAGAGGTTGAAACAACATTTTTGGATTTAAAAGATGCTCTTGTTTGCTTCCCCTTCTGACATGAGTCACAAATAGTATCACTTTCAAATTTTAGGTTAGGAAGACCAATCACTAGATTTTGAGAAATTAATTTATTTAAAAGATGCATGTTCATATGAGCTACTCTACGATGCCACAACCACACATTATCATCTTTGCTCAACAAACAATCAACATACTCGGATGAGGAGTTTTCAAGATCAACCATGTAAATATTGTCAACTCTAAAACCACGTAGAATAATCTTGAAATCACTACGTCTAAACACTAGATACTCATCTGAATCAAACAACGCAAGATTTCCCTTGTCACATAATTGACTTATGCTCAAGAGATTATGCTTTAATCCTTTGACAAGTAATATATGCTTTATAGAGGATTTTTCATTCTTACCGACCGATCCGATGCCAATAATTTGTCCTTTATTGTTGTCACCGAATACAACGCTTCCTCCTTCTTTGTGCTCTAGTTGAAGGAATTTGGATTCGTCTCCTGTCATGTGTCTGGAGCATCCACTGTCAAGATACCATAGTACACTTGATCCCTTCAAGCACACCTACAAGGCAAATTAATATTCTTTAGGTACCCATACCATTTTGGGTCCTTGGGGGTTAGGCAAATAACGACCATAATAATATGAAGAATCTCTATGCTTTGTAAAACACATAGGTGCAATATGACCTATACGATTGCAGTAATGACATACTACGTTCGGGTTGTGTTGATGCCTAGGTTGAGCCAACAAAGTTCTAGGCGAATGAAAATGATTAACACTAGATATATTGTTCCCATTTCTAGTATAATATCTAGATGGTCTAAAGTCATTAGTGCTAGACTTGTTGAAGGACCTAGTGTCATGTCTAGGTGGTCTAAGCTCGTTCCTAGAGTTATTTCTTGGTTGCCGAAAATTACTATTTGTAGGCTTGTTTGCAAGAATCCTAGATTTGGATCTAGGTTGTCTAAAGATATTAGTTCTACCCTTATTTTCATACATTCTAGCATAATGTCTAGGTGGTGTAGTGGAGTTTTTGTTTTTATGCCGTTGATTTTTCTTAGGCGATTCTTTTTCACCAACTTTAAGAACTTCTTTACTACGAGTTTCTAAAGTTTTCCTAAGTTCTGTGTTTTCTAGTTTTAAGGACTCACAAGTAGTACAAGTAAAACAATTATCAACACAAGAGGCTTCATGCATGGTCTTGATGACTTGTCTAAGTTCTATACTATCATTTAACAAAAATTGATTTTCATTTGCAAGATTCTCGTTATCACGGGACAGATTTTCAACCCCTTTTTGAGCTAAAGAAAGACGTTCTTCGAAGTCCTTGTCTTTTAAAAAGAGTTGTTTTTGAAAATCCTCTCCTTGTAGAGAAAGAGTCCTTTGTAAATCTTTAATAGTCTTAGAAGCATTTACCAACTCATCATGCAGTTTGTTATAAGCAATTTGTATATCGTTAGATGTACTTACCTCGTCTTTTTCGTCTGCCATGAGGCACTGACCAGTTGATTCATCGTTTGTGCTGACCGCTTTTTGAGGCGTGTTTTCGTGCAATTCCTCAAGTTTGTCCCACATTTCCTTAGCAGTTTTATAGTGGGAGATTTTTCGCCAAAGTTCCTGATTCAAGGCGTTATGAAATATATTCATAGCTTTAGTGTTGTATTCACTTACCTTATCTTTCCCGACTTTTGTCGTCAGTTGATCACTGTGTTTAATAGCTTGCCATAGATACAAATCGTTTGCCATTGTAAAAACTTGCATTCGATATTTCCAGACTGAGTAGTCGTTTTCGTCTAATATTGGAGGTGACATGCTGCATTCTCCTTCACCTATTCCTGCAAAGAAATTTAGAGTAGAAGCCATGGATGGTTCTCTCAAACGGTTAGGTTTTTCAGAGAGTATGGCTCTAATACCAATTGTTGGAAATAACGCTTTACGCTAGAGGGGGGGGGTGAATAGCGTTTTAAAAATATTAAGCGTTTTAGTGCGGAATTTAAAAACTTTGAAGAAATTAAAACAAGTGCAGTAAAATAAACTTACACAATGATGTATCCTGGTTGGCCACAAACGTGGTTAGTCCAGTCCCCGAGAGACTCTCTCGAGATTTCCACTAAACTTGTCAAGCTTACGGGTGCTTAACAAACCGTTACAGCTGAGGACACAAGCCTCACCTAGGTGCTCGGGGATCACAATCCCAAAGACTTCAATTGCTCGGGGATACCAATCCCAAAGACTTCAATTGCTCGGGGATAACAATCCCAAAGACTTCAATTGCTCGGGGATAACAATCCCAAAGACTTCAATTGCTCGGGGATAACAATCCCAAAGACTTCAACTGCTCGGGGATAACAATCCCAAAGACTTCAACTGCTCGGGGATAACAATCCCAAAGACTTCAACTGAGGAATCACAAGTTCCTCAACAAACGAGAATCGCAATTCTCTTACAAACACAAAACAAACTCACTTTACAAAGTACTCCTCAATGAGTAGATATGAGTAGAAATAGTACGCTCAAGATCACAACAACTTAGCTCAATAGAATGGCTCTTCAAAAAGCTTTATGGATGAATGAAAATGATGATCAATGTAAGAAAGCTTTTAGCAATGAAAATACTTAAATTGTATATGTTGTTGTTGTGAAAACACTGAGTTAAGCCTGTATTTATAGGTGAAAAACTCAGTCTTACCGTTGTCTAATTGCCAATTAAGGATTGCTGAAATTACTCAGTGACAATCGATTGTCAAGACTAAACAATCGATTGTTTGCCTATCAGATCAAAAATTCAATCCCAGATTTTACGTCAACAATCGATTACTTCAAATCAATAATCGATTATTTATAACGTTAAAAAATCCTTTCCAATTTTTGGCATAAAACATCGATTATCAGGAAATCAACAATCGATTATTTTGACAACGTTCAGAAAATCTTTTCCAGATTTTACGCAAAACATCGATTGTTAAATATCAACAATCGATTACCTGAAGGTAATTTGAAAATGTATGACAACGGTTAGTTCCAACAATCGATTATCAAATAGAACAATCGATTATAAATTAATTTCAAAACTTACTGTCTCATATATAATCGATTATCAAAAGCCATAATCGATTATTAATTAATTTCAAAACTTTCTGTCTCATATATAATCGATTATCAAAAGCCATAATCGATTATTAATTTATTTAAAAACACTGGGAGACATTTTTCTCATTCTAATCGATTACCATTAGTTCATAATCGATTTTTCTGAGTTTTGAAAACTTTGCCTCAGTTAACAATCGATTATCAAAAGTACACAATCGATTGTTATGCAGTTTGCAAAAACCTGATGTTAACTGACTTACTCACAATCGATTATCATTAATTCACAATCGATTGTCATGCAGTCTTGGCTTAGAGATACTCGATTATCATAAGTACATAATCGATTATCTTAGCCCAGATTTTTGAGGCATGTTCGAAAAACATTTTAACAAATATAAATATGCATAGTTTAAAATCATTTGACACTTAAGTTAGATATGCATGATTTTGGAAAAATAATTTTAGTAGAGAAGCCATGTTATGAGCTAAGATTGAGGAATCAAGATCACAATTAATATTGACTCAATTATAACATTTCTAAACTTTGTCTTGAGCTTCTTGTAATGCATCCATTTTGTGCTTGTCCTTGAGCACTGCTATATATCGCTTATTGCTTTGTTTGACATTCATCAAAACCTACAAAAGAACACACGTTTAGTATATTGCATTTGAAACGTGTTTCCAACACCATCTTCATGGTTTGTCTCCACATTTCATAGTCAATTAAATTTCCAATCAGTTCATCCAATCTTAGGGTAGAAATATTCTTGGATTCCTGAATGGCAGTAATTTTGCTTTCCCATGTGACTGGCAGAACTCTTATCAGAATCTTCTCAACCTTGTCTTTTTTAAGGATAATTCTTCCAAGCGATTTAAGTTCATTGTCAAAGTGCTTAATCTACTGTACATTTCTTGGATAGTTTCTCATTTATTAATAATAAAATTCTCATATTGAGAATACAAAAGTGTTCCTCTTGATCTTTTCACTTGAGATATTCCTTCATGAGCCACTTGTAGAATGTCCTATATTTCCTTAGAAGTTATACAGGTTTGGATCCTACTATACTCGTCTGATCCAAGACAACATACAAGCCCCTTCTTGGCCTTAGCATTTTTCTTCCACTTCTTCAGGTCCTCAATGTACAATCGGCCATTGTTTTTGGCGCATCAATTCCTTTAGCATTCTTCTTAGTGGTTGCCGGGGGACCATCAGTGACTATGTCCCAAAGTTCATAATCTTATGTCCCAAAGTTGATAATCTTCCCTTATAATGTGATCTCTCATTCTGTTCTTCTACCAAGAATAGTACTTACCATTGAAAAGTGGAGGCCTAGCAGTGGATTGCCCTTCCCAGTTTCCACGTGGTGCACTCATTGTTGATCTTCCCCTAACGTGTTAGACTCTTCAAGGATAATCTGCTCGGATACCAATTGATGTTCTAAACGTCCATACAACACAAGAGGGGGGGGGTCATTTATGTGGTAGGTAATTTTACACTAGAAGAACCAGGTTCTTCTATATGTACTAACTATGACAGTTTGCAGAATTAAGAATGCATAAAATAAAGAACACAGAGTTTTTTACGTGGAAAACATCTGGCTCAAAAGGTGAAAAATCCATGACCTTTTACTCAATAGGATTTTCTCAAACATCCACTAATATCACTGAGTCAAAAAAGCATTAACAAAACTCTTTGTAAACCTAAGGATTAACTCTAATCCCAGCGTGGCACACAACCTCAATGGTTGCGAAACCTTCAAGTTAACTCTAATTTGAATACTCAAAGTACCTACTATAATTTCTTCTATGAAAGAGCGAAAGGTACAATTTTAAACCACCTACTACAATTGAACTAGACTAAGAATAAACACAATGGAACTGGTTCTTCTACCTCATTAAAGTAGCTGCAGGAGTGCACACTTTAATCTCACGGAAATTGATTGCAAAATAGCCTTTCTCTTTTTCTCTCAATTTAGTTTAGCTTTTGCGTATGTGCATACCTGTAATAGAGAACAAGCATTATTATTTATAGAGTTTGTAATTCGAGTTTGATTAAAAATCGAATTGCAGATCCTTCATCAAATTCAAGTCCAAGAACAATTAAAAATCCAATCCTTATTCTTTATCCGGATGTAGTTCTCTTCACATAAGAAGACTTCAACTCCTTATCCTATGCAACCTTTTTGATCAACTCAGGAGATATTATTGCTGATCCTTTAGACTTATCATCTTCCCACGCATATCACATGAATAAGTATATTAACACTGTGTCTCGCATGATGGACCTGGTTAATGATAGAGTTCATTTTGTCAATCTTCAAAACTTAATCTGAACTTGGGCCAACATCCATTTTTCTCACCCCGCCCCTATATGATGCGTGACATCCTCGTCTATCTTCCACCCTTAGATAATCAACCCAAGTTACTTGAAACTTCCTCTCTTGAAAATAACTTGTGAGTCAAGCCTCACGTCCAAGCCTGCTTACTACGTCACGTTGTTGAACTTGCACTCTAGATATTATGTCTTAGTCCTACTGAACTTGAAACCTTTAGACTCAAAGGGTATGTCTCCAAATTTCCAGCCTCTCGGTAATGCCGCCTTGCATTTCATCAATCAAAACTATATCATCATAAAACAACATATACCATGACATCTTCCTTTGAATATGGTGTGTCAGTGCATTCATTGCCAAATAAAATAGGATAATGCTCAACAAAAGAAAATACATAAATTTTGCAGTAGTCATATTTTTTTTTTATGAAAGTACATTCAACCACTTCCTTTCAATGTATGCTAAGGAAGATTGCTATGTCTGTTAGTTGTGTGTTAATATAATTAAGTAGAAGACTAATAATCGACATAGAATATTTTATTTGTGTGTTTTTTAGTACATTCAAACACTTCCCTTTCAATGCGTTCTATTTCTTTGTCTTGTTGGGCTAAGTAGTACGGATTAATGACACTTGCCATGAGAGTGTTAACAGTTCTTATTCTAACACTAAGGGGGCGTTTGGTAGGATGAATTAGGGAAAATAATACTCATTTATTTTAATTTATGCGAACTTATTTGACAGATCAAAAAGTTTAAGAAATAAAGAATTTTGAAAGTTGTTGTCCTAAATAAGTCATAGCGTTTATGTGGCTATAATTCTTTTGAAACTTGTGTTAAATATACCAGAGTACTCATGTGACTATAAAAGCTTGTCATTCGAGATATATTGAAGGTTTAAATTAAATTCTTTCCTTATTTAGAAAGAGAGCATTCTCTTTGAAACGGACTAAAAAAGAAGTAGGTCCACATAAACTGGAACAAAAAGAGTAAATGTATTAGCTTTGATATAATTAATCCCCTGTTTGGTAGAGTGTCCAACTTATTTATAACTAATATTTGTATTAGTTATATATTCTATTCAGTAATATTCTTATGCATAGCAAGCCATGGCATTGGCCATACTATGCTTTTTAATACATGAATAAGCATGTACAAAGACAGAATAATAATTTCAAAACCTTTAATATACTAAATTAAACAGTCGATAAGAATTAATTGACACATAGCTAATTCCAACATTATTTATTACCCTATCCAGTACTACTCTTATAATCCATACCAAACAACCCCTAACATGTTTAACACATGTTACCTCGACGCCTAACATGTTTAACACATGTTCCCACAAAATGGAACCATCAAATTTGAAACAAACATGTACTGGATTTGTTTTTACTTGTTGAGAGTAGACCCCTCGTATATGTCACTTTTGTTTTCATCTAATATATTGTTCTTTTCATATAAACATCGTACCTTATTCATCAAACCTTATCTAACCTGGCGTATGTCGGAGATTTATAATGAATTATTATTATATAAGGATGTTGTTACAGAAAAGTCTGCCTATACATCCTATTGCATACTATTCATATACATTGCAAGTCATGACATTAGCAATAACATTCATTTATAATACATGAATACACATGTATAAAGGTGGAACTACTCTTTCAAAACTTTTTAATACACCAATATAAAGAGTCGATAAGAATTAATTCCAACACTATTTATTCAGTAGTATTCTTATACTTGATGTTCGGCTAAAATTGCATATATTCAACCGTTGTTGCCTTACATTCTAATACTTTTAATTATTTTTTTAAATATTAATTATATTACTTAATGCTTAATATAATATTTTAATTGTGTAAGAATAAAGTGGTATGAAGATAAAAAATTTAAAGTAAAATTAAATAAAATACAGAAGAAAAAAGAAAGAATATAAAATAAGGAGATAAAGGGGGAAACCCTTTAGCGTTTGTCCACGAGTGTAAGACAATGAGGAGAACGATGCTACTGGCTTCGCCGCTACAGTCAGCGCCTCGCGCTGCACTAGATATTATGTACGAGCTTTTTCCTGTTTCACTCGTGACAAAGTTGTTTTGATCCGATATAGTCTCAATTTGTAAATAAGGAGTCTTGATTTAGAGGGAAGCTAATATATTTTGAAGGAAAATTCACGCAGAGAAATATACACCATGCTTGGAGGAGGCTTCTAACTACTTTTTCTTCTCTTCTCTTCATTTAGATGCATAATTTATTTGTTCTAGGATAGTGGGGTGCTACATAAATATTGTAATTTGAAGCATGAATTGTTCTTATTAATGTACATAATGGTTTATTTATTTAATATTGCGCTTAATTAATTGATTACTCGATCACCAATTGAATATTATCTATGAATCTAGGATTGAACTTGGTAAAGGAAATTCTAGATTGCACAAAAGACTGAGTAGAGCGAGATCTTGAACTCGAGTATCGGGAATGGATTTGCAGGTAAGATAGGAATATACTAATCGCCTTTCTTTGTTACTATACAAGAATTATTATTTTGTTCTTGTTAATTCTAATTCCATGGGAATATAGGCGTTATGGTAGCTTGAATGATGAATAGTACTTTCAGAAAAGGCCACGGGTAATATTAACGCTGTCAAATGATAAATTAGATAAATTGATTAAATAATTTAAGTGAAAACCCCAAAAGGGATTATTAGCCAACTCATAGCTCTAGAATATCGTCTCTTGTTGAATTCATCTCTAATATTCGCCAACTTGTTTCCTTTAATCTCTTAGTTTGTTACTCTAGATTAATTTGATTTAAATATTCATACTTTAGGATTCACTTGAATAGATTAGTTGTTTGGTTTAATTTAGTTGATAGTTAATCACAAGTTCCTGTAGGTACGATATCTGGAAAAATATCCTATATTACTTGTCGACCACGTATACTTGCGTGTGCATTTGGGAGCAACATTTTATTGAAGGAAGAGTTGAACAAGGACAAGATATCAACCAACTTTGTAGTTCTTTTCACGACATGGAGGCTCATGTAAGTGCAAAGATTGATGTGTATAATGGCCAACAATTTAGTGATGAGTTGTGTGAAGATGAAAAAGCTTTTCTAAGCCAAATTGAGAAGATAAAACTAGAATACGAATCATTATATCATGTTCTTGTTGATGATGCGTAGGTTATGGGAGTATATATTATTAAAGATGTCAAAAATAATGCAGTAATAGAGTTGGGGGCGTGTTGGTCCTCATTGTACATATTTTTCTACATTATATTTTGACAGAGACATGGAGGTCGAGCCTTTGGAGATATGTATAGATGAAGAATAAGGTCCTTATATTTTGAAATTTGCCACACCAAAAAGGCAAAATGACATACCGCACATAAGAGCCAAGAAGTGCAAGATGGGATATTATTCACTTGGTTCTTTTGTATTCACACTACCGCCACAGGAGCGTGACAGAAAATTATTATAAAAATAGTGAAGGTGATGGAGTCGTGCCGCGATGTTAAATGAAGCGCTTGTTGGAAGGCAACCCAATTCTACTATTTTTGTTTGTTTTTGTTTATTTATTTTTATTGCATTATTTTTGTGTTATTGTAGGAATAGGAGCATGGAGTCAAAGCCTATAGGCATGTGCAAAAGCGAGCAGGTGGTTGACACTAAGGTATCAGCACAAGGGATTATACCTAGGAGAATTCAGAGGATCCCGTGAGATGCTAATGCTTCGGCCTTTAGCCTACCATTGAGTCACTTTTACCCTCTTGTTATTTTAAATGTGCATTGAGGACAATGCATAATTTTAAGTTTGGAATGACAAGATTGTCTGTAATAAGTGATTTTTTAAAAGCTAAAATTATTTAATAAGTGATTTTTTAGTATAGGTGATGTGGCGTAGCCTTGTGCTATGACGTTGGAGTGTTATAAATTATTGTTTTAGTGCTGTAATATATTTGAGGCATTGTGTATGCCGCCTTGATAAATTTGGACATTGTGTATGCCGCCACTATATATTTGGGTCATTGTGTATGCCACCGTAAAAGATTTGAGGAACTATGTATGCCATCGATATATTTTGGGCATTGTGTATGCTATTGTGGTAGATTTGAGGCATTATGTATACTGCCATAGATTCATTGGGGTTTTTGGTTAATTTCCTACACCGCCGCAAGTTCTTAGTATGGATTGTGTTGAGGTATATATATAATATTGTTGTTAGATAATTACTTTGACCTTGTAGAGTAATTATATGATAAAAGCAATTATGTGCATATTGTTTGTCTGCTCGTTGTGTTTTTGCGTTTTCGAGAACTTTTTTAAGATCTATTCAAAGTTGCGGGTAGATGATCTTACTGGGTTATATTTACATATAACGCACTCCTTTCTTTGCATGTCCATGCAGATACTATTAGCGAAGATAGATATAGTTGCCGACAAGTTCTCTAGAGTTGATTCAGTTATTGAGGTGAGCCATTGCATTGTTCATGGAGCTACCCAAAGAGTCTTTATCATTTATTTATATTAGGTCTCTAGTAATTCTCTTAGATGCTCCATGGTCTACTGTGGGATTTAGGATAGAGTTTTAATCTAATATATATAGATATTAATTAGTTGTAATAGTTATCAAATTATTTGGTTACTCATTTAATTAACCAAATGGTGCAAATTAATGGCTAAGGTAAGAAAGTATGGTTCGCCCAGTAGGTGGTGTTAGTTGGGTGCAAGTCACGTCTAGGGGGAAGTTTGGGACGTGATGAAGTTGGTATTAGAGCTTAGGCGTAAAGTCCCCGGTCATGGAGCAGTGTTTAGTAGAGTCTTATTAATGGGTATGTTAGAGCCCAAACTTATGTTCTTGAGGCTACTAAGCATTTAGTATGTTTTCCCTTCATTGATTCCTTGATCGTGCGTTCAGACTACTTGAGCTATACTTTGGGATATTTCTTTTGTTGATGGCTAGGACACACACACCTTCATCTGCTAGACATGGTATTGGACATGGTGCTACTCGAGTTGGTGGTCGAGTTGGGGTTCATCAGACTAGAGCTCAGAGTAGGAGGCAAGCTGGCCCTCAGCCTGAAGTTGTAAACATGGGTCAACCCCAAGCTGCTACGCCAGCTCAAGTGCAAGAACATATGGTTCATGATGCTCAACCACTAGGGCCAGCTGTTATGCCTACTATTGCCCTACCTACGGACGCATTAGTAAGGTTGTTAAATGTGTTAGAGGCATTAGTGCCTACCCAGGGTGGACTTCGGATTCCACAGACTACTTTGCAGACGCAAGCATATGTTCAACTGAATGTTACAACTTCTCATATGTCTCCTCAGCAGGTATTAGCCGGTTGCAAATAACGGCAGTCTAAGAATCTTAAGAATTTCATGGATCTTAAGCCAACAAAGTTCGATGCTACACAGGCTTCTATTGAGCCCAGAAGTTCATACAGCGATGTAAAAAGATACTATCCACTTTGGGGCTGAAGGAAACTCGAAGGGTGGAATTTGCTACTTTTCTATTTTCAGGATCTGCAGAGTCATGTTGGAATTCAGTTAAGAAAGGTTGACGAGCAGGGTTTCCACCTATTACTTGGTCAGAGTTTTCAGCTATGTTTATCAATAGGTTCATTCCACTGAGCAAGCGAAACGACATGAGATGTCAGTTCGAGCAACTGCGCCAGGGCAGTATGACGATTATAGAGTACGAGGCTAAGTTCACTGACTTAGCCAGTTATGCACCTTTTCTAGTTGTAGATGAGCATGAGAAGGTGAGGAGGTTCGTGGATGGGCTTGAGCATCGTTATCGGGGCACTGTGGTTAGGGATGTTTGAGGTGGCTCGTACAAATATGTAGTGGATACTGCTCTCCGTTATGGGTCTTATCAAGAGAGGGTCATGACCAAGCAATAAAGCAAAAGGGATCGTAGCATAAGAGAATTTAGTGGAGCTCTGTTTGGAGGCAAGAGTGGTTTTAACCTTGAGCAGTTCGGGGCTAATCAATCAGATTTAGTGGTACGGTATTCTGGGAGTACGTTTTGAGTAAGTCAAGGTCTTCAACAGACACATGAGAAGGATAATGGTTTGTTTCGGTTTGAACAGTATCCAACTTATTATGAATGTGGAAAGAACCACTAAGGACGTTGTTTTGTTATTACTGGGGATTGTTTATTTGTGGTGAAAAAGGACATATTGCTCCTAATGGTAATTATGGTAATAGTTAGGATGCTATACAGCAACAAGGAACTGCTATAGTAACGCAGACTGAGACGCAACCAACTAGAGTCACTCTACAAGGTGCCCTGTGGACATAATAGACAAGGTGCACAAGGTATTCAAGAAGCGGGTGGAACACCGACATTCTTTGCAATGACCAGAGATGACGTTGATGCATCTAATGTGGTAGTCACAAGTATCATTACTGTCCATATGATATTCGTATGTGTATTCGTATCTTTAGCTTTAAATTTTGAACAGGGAGTCGAGTCACTTAATGTTCTGAAACAGTATATAGAGAAAGTGTGATATTTTTGCAAGGAAGGGACACTACAGTCACTCTGTTAATGTTGATGATGTGTGACTTTAATATTATTATGTGTATGGACTGAGTGGTGTCGTGCTATGTAACGATAACATTTAATGATTATGAGCATGGATGAGTGGCATGTAGTAATTAGGGAGAACATTGCAATATCAGACTAATAATTACCATCGTAATTAATATTTTGTATAGATTAAGGTTATTAGAGACTGTTTCGTTTGTGTTTTAGACATTGCAAGGTTGGAAAACTTTTCATTAGCAAGGTAAGTGAGACTTTAAGCTTTGGGTACTTATTTCTATAAAATTCATTTTGGAAGTATGTTTTTTTTCTGCCTGGTTCATGTGTTTGAACAAGCGTGCGCTTGGCAGAATCGGTGGTCTTTATCCAGCCGCAAATATATATTATTTTGTAAATAGCTAAAATTATATGTAGTGTAGTATGATGTGGCTTAGCCTTGTGCTATGGCGTTTGATTGTTAGAAATTATCTTTGTTTCATTGCCGTAATATATTTGAGGCACTATGTATGTCGCCGTGATAGATTTGGAGCATTGTGTGTGCCGCTGCAATATATTTGAGGCATTGTGTATGCCATCATGATAGATTTGGGACATTGTGATGCCGCCACTATATATTTGGGGCATTGCGTATGCTTCCATGACAGGTTTGAGTCATTGTGTATACCACCGCGATAGATTTGGGGCATTGTGTATGTTGTTGTGGACACATTGGGTGTTCGGTTAGTTTCCTACACTGTCGCAAGTCGTTATTGTAGATTGTGTTGAGATATATATAATATTATTGTTAAATAATTGTTTGGACCTTATAAAGTAATTATATGATAAAAGAATTTATATGCACATTGTTTATGTGCTCGTTGTGTATATATTTTCTAACACTTGTTTCAAAGGTATTTAGAGTAGCGGGTCGATGATCTTCCTGGGTTATATTTACTTATAACTCACTCCCTACATTCATGTCTATGCAGATACTATTGGTGAAGACGGAGATAGTAGCCGACGAGTTCCCTAGAGTAGATTCACTTATTGAGGCGAGTCGGTGCATTGTTCGTGGAGGCTGCTCAAAGAGTCTTTATCATTTATTCATATTAGGTCTTCTATAATTCTCTTACATTCTCTATGGTCTAGTGTGGGATTTACGATAGAGTTTTTATCTAATATTTTAATATATTAATTATTCGTAATAGTTATCAGATTAATTAAATACTTACTTAATTAACCAAATGCTACAAATTAATGGATAAGGTAAGAATGTATGGTTCGGCTGGCAGGTGGTGTTAGCTGGGTGTTAGTCACGTCAAGAGGGTAATTTGGGACGTGACATTAAGGTCCAATGAAACAAATACAAAAAAATTTCTTTTTTTGTTCTAGATAGTTTTAGTTAGGTAATAATGCCCTTTGGTTTTGTCTTTATGCATCGGTTATTTTCCACTGGATGTAACTTGAACTAGGTAAACTTTTTTATTTTCAGGATTAAATTCTTTTTAGGGAAAAGAAAAACTTTTGTGACTTTTTGAAACCAGCATATTTAGGCCCAAGTTTGAGTAGTACTTTCCTCTAAGTGCTTGAGGAATGAACAAAATGGCATAATTTCTTACACGTAAGCTCAAGGTTGTAACTCTGTACATAGCTTATTCTTATTTTGTTGTTCTCTATGATCCTATCTATTTTAGAGTAGAATTGATCCATCTTGATTGATACTTGTGCCATGTGTGGTGAAGATTTCTTACATATATTCTATGTTTTGCATCTTAGTCTAAAATTGTTACTATGCACGAGTTATTAATACGTTCATGTTAATTATAATTCCATATGGATATAAGGCTTAGGCTAGCTTGAATAGACGAGTAGTACTTCAGGAGAATGCAACGAGTTATATTAACCTTGTCAATAAAAAAATTAGATAAATTAATTAGATATAAGTGAAAACTCAACGGGATTGTTAGCCAGCCAATAGCTTTAGAATATCGTCTCTCATTAGATTCGTCTCTAATATTCGCAAACTTGTTTCCTTTATTCTCTTAATTTGTTACTCTAGATTAATTTTAGTTAAATATTCATACTTTAGGATTCACTTAAATAGATTAATTGTTTGGTTTAATTTAGTTGATAGTTAATCACAAGTCCCTATGAGTAGTATATCTTGACTTACAATCCTATATTACTTGTCGATCACGTATATTTGTGTGTGCGTTTTGGAGCAACAATACTCTATACTAAACAAACCCTGACATGTTCAACACATTTTCCCACGACCCCTAACATGTTTAACAAATGTTTGCTCAAAATGGAACCATCAAATTTCAAACAAATATGTATCACTCATATATCTCACTTTTGTTTTCATCTTACGTATTGTCTCATTCACAGAAACATCATGCATTATTCATCACATGTTGAAGATATCTTGTGACTAAATGTGTACCTGTAAAATTCAATAACCATGCATGAATTAAGGAGCAAAGCATAAAACTATAATTTTGTAAGCCTTCTTAAGACCTGGCGTATGTTGGAGATTTATCTCGTGACTTTATGTGTATGCAGGGGCAAAGCTAGTGTATCGCCTACGGATTTGTGCGAACACAGTAGCTTCGGTTCAAGCCCTATTTTGTAATATTTATAAATTCTTAATTTAGTTTTCAATAACTTAAAAGTATGAATCCCAAACTTATAAGCTTCAAATACTAGCTTTATCTCTGCGTGTACGTAATCTGGAAATACTTAATAACCATGGTTGAATTAATTAAGCCGTTTTGATATTTTTTGATTGAAGTTGAAAAAAAATCATTAATTTATAGTTGAAGTCGAAAAAATTATGAATTTCACTGTAGAGGGAAAAAGCTGAAGAATCTATGATCCGTATTATCCCGGTGCTGACATGAAATCCGTCGTGGCTGGCTCTGCGGCAGGCACCTTGCCATGATCCTCAATAATGGGATCCTCTACCAGATCCATTAATGGCATAACTGGAGAAACTCTAGGGCACTCTTGTTCTCTACCATGGGCTGGAGCCCTCCCTCAGCCTCTAGCAATAGGTGGAGCAGCTCTTCTATGGTCGAGACATCCGCTGCGCGTGCTCTCACAATCTGTGAAAGAATAAGAAAAAGATACTTAGTACAACATCAACTTCATGATAGGAATTGAAGAAAGAGTGGTTTCCTAAAACGCAATTGCCATTTGAAGATAAGTACGGATGTCCCTACACCGATCCGCAAGACTCTATTAGGCCTCTCTTAACTTGTGAGACCTGATGTGAGCACGTGATTTTTTGCCTCTCTTCACATGTTCCTATAAAAGTCATTAAATTATTATTTTTCTTGTATTATTTAAATTTATAGGAATTAATTGTGTGATTTTGTATTTATTTGTTTTTTTCTTTCATTATTTGAATTTTTAGGAATTAATTGTATGACTTTGTGTATATTTGCGTCTTTCTTTCATTATTTGAATTTTTACGATTTATTTGTGTGATTTTGTGTGTGTTTTCGAGTTTTAGAAATTAATTTCATAATTTTGCATTTATTTACAGGATTGCAAGTTTAAATTAACATAATTCATAAAAAATATAAAAAATGGCATGGTTGCATTTAGGATCTAATTTTTGCATCACAATATAGAAAATGAGGAAAAACAACAAAAATTGGTTAATTTTCTTTTAAATTTTGAGATTAGAGTTTATTTAGGTTATTTATTGTCAAATATATTTTTTGCTCTATGTATTTTGTTATTAAAATTTTGAAAAAAAAAATAATAATAAAACAAAAGGCACAAATAGAGAGTAATTGTATATAGATATGTTGCACTTTGATTTGAGCAAATTTCTTGGAGCATAGCTTAGCCCAAAACCCCCAAACCCATTAGAAATAGGCGAAAACCCAACACCCTGGTTTTCGACCCCACTATTGGTCACCCTCAAATATATCCCCATCTTGTCGAATATTAATTTGAGCATAGCAGCCCCTCCGTCCACGGCGGTGACCGATCGCCAAATACCTCAAGATTTACACCCCAAATTCCTCACCCCCCCCCCCCCCCACATCAAAGATATGAAACAACCATCCTTCGAATCATACCACACCTCCTAAAATTTTTGTTTGAACCATCCAGCAAAACTACGACCCTTCCTAAAATCCACCAAACACCATGCGCTCTTCTCACACCCCTCATCTTGAATCCACAACTCTTAGTACTCGAATCCTTCCCGTTTAGGTCAAATTTGAAATAAAAAATTGTACCGAGAATCCTAGTTGTTCAAGCTTTGGGATATCCTTGATTTTGGGCTTTCATAGCCCTTTATCTCGTGTTTTCCAGTAGAAAACACATGATTAAGGGCAGTTTGACCCCAAAAATGCCGAGAAATTCGCTGGTGTTTGAGCCTGAATCGGAGTTCGAGGTATTATGATTTTACTTTTTGTTTTCTTTTATTTATGATTCCTATCTTCATTTCGTTGTTTTGTTCCGTTGTCGTCTTTGTGAATAGTTTAGGGTCATTTTTCAAGTTTCTGACTTTTTTAGATTTATTAGTAATTTGAATTGCCCAATATGATTCCGTATTCATCTGCTGCCTTGCATTTTTGCGCTTTGTTCGTTTATTCTGCTTAATTAGCTTCAATTTTCTTTTTTGATTCGTTAAATTTTAGTTCTATGATATATTCAAGACTCTTTAGAGTTTATTTTTAATTTGTGTAGCTAGATTAATTAGTTTTAACTTTTGTTATAACTGGGAAGTTTCTTGCTCATAACTAGTTAACAATAGTTAGTTTGACTATAAAAGGACACTGAAAATGTAATTAGGTCGTTTAAGTAATTAGTGGAAAGGGTAAGGGGTAGTATGAGTAATTCAATATGAAAGAACATGTAGTAAATAGAATGGAAACCCCATGAAGCTTCTAGAATAAGGGTCAAATTGAAATTCAAACCTTTTGTTTGTTTAACTTGGATTGTAAGCTAAGTATCTGAGTACTAGTGGTAAAAAAGTTAAATACAAAAGGGACCAAGTTGAAATAAAGGACTTAATGGCTGCCCTAATGGTTGGCCTATACAGAGGCATTTAGTCTTGCCTTTCAAGGCCAGAAAAAGATAGGCTAAAAATATAGAAAACACATATAAAAAGAAAGATATATTGCTACATGGAGTTTTCCCATAGTAAGGTGGAAGAAATTGAATGTTAAAAACTCGAGAATATAAAGAGATTGGAAGCTAAAAATATAGAAAGGGGTTTTTGAGGATCGAGAATATAGGACCATATGGCTACATTACTGGGTTCCATGTAAATTCTGAAAAAAATCATAAACACAAAATGACATTGTTCCATTAGGTTGTCTGGGATTTATGAATTAGCAAATTACTAAAGCACGGTTCGGTTCTTCAAATGCTTGAGTGTGGTTAAAACTTGGCTTTTCAAAATCATTGTTTGAAACTGTCCCATTCTCCATTCAAGTGGAATTTTGTCCCATTGATTTCATAGCAATTTTCATTTGGCTTGAGTTTGGTCTACTGCTGTTGCTTTGGGTGCAGTGTCTCATTGTTGATCTCGCCTGAATCTCACTTTTAATTTCCCAGGTACAAACCAACTCTATGATTATAATTGAGGTGTAGCATAAAGAAGGAATTTAAAACATGAAATACATGAGATTATTTATGTATACTGGATTTGTCTATTTCTATTTGATGATCTAATTTGGATGGTTTGGCATATATTGTATTTGTAAATCATTGCTAAAACCATTACCTGACACGCTGTAGCTTAGAGAGTATTTTCAAGTTCGAGTCTGTGTCATTCAATGATTTAGGTGTATACGAGTTTAAAATTTCAGGGATTGGCGAGTGTTCCCTAATGACTTGATATCTGAGCATATGAGTAACCTGTTTATTAATCATGTATTAAATTGGAGTTTGAGTTGGGACATAGTGTAGGTTCGAAAGTAGCTATAGAAGGAAGATTTAATTGTTTGGTAAACTCGAAATGGTTGCAAATTGATTTAGGGTAAGCATAAGATCGAACAAATGTGGTTATGGTTTTGTAATGTTTTAAACGACCCCAGATTTATAGCCTGCTTTACTTTATTAAAGATTCATTTTACTTATCATTGAAGTGATGCCTGACCATAAATTTTTCGAACACTCGAATAAAGTTCAAACTCATACTTGCAACATTTAGAGGTCATTCACAAATTTAGCGTCGCTAACAGAACCAGTAGAATAAATATTTTGCTTGGACCTTCATCCCATTTGCATCCCTTTTTCTAATAATCTTATTGACTAATGTGAAGATGTTTAACTAGAACAAATTAATTGCATAACCCTCGCTTTATTTAATCTTGAATTGATCCTTAGATTCTGAGGCGTACCATTTAGTAACTTTTATGGCCCTCGCAAAGTTGCAAACGTATAATTGATTTAGGCGCGTCTTAAATAATCTTATCTCCTTAAGTACGGGTGTACATTTATGTGACCCAAATCCAAATCCCGACGAAGTTGAAATGTGTCAAAAACTACGGGTGCATTTTTATGACTTGGTTGGAGACATGCTTTAACGACGTTGTAATTCTCTTAAAATAAATAATAATAGTAATAATAAAAATAATAAAAGATGTTAAAGAATTAAAATACATACATAGGTTCATAATTTTTTAAAATCAAATAATTTAAGTTAAATACAACAGTCGAGCGACCGTGCTAGAACCACAGAACTCGGGAATGCCTAACACCTTCTCCCGGGTTAATAGAATTCCTTACCCAAATTTCTGGTTCGTGGACTGTTAAACATAGTCATTCTTTCCTCGATTCGGGTTTCTAAACGGTTACTTGGGACACCATAAATCTCTCAAGTGGCGACTCTGAACTTCTCTTAAACAATTGAATCCCATTTCAATTGTCCTTTAATTGGAAAAACTCCCTTAGCTACGCCCTTCACCGAGTTGTAGTAGCCAAAAAAGAGGTGTGACAGCTCGAGCGATTTAACTGGGGAACGAACCGAGAATCTCTTATTCAACGTTCAAGAATTCAAGCTTAGAATAATTGTTGTATTTGCCTTTGCTTATTATCTGATTTTACATGTTGGCTTATTGTGAAAAATGATGCATTTACCGCTTTGATATTATCTGAATAGTATACATAAACAACACGAAACCCTTCTTTTCTCACCTCCGGGGATGTTCTTATTGGTTGAGACTCCATTTTCTATTAATGTCATACCCTAATATAAGAAAGAGGTCAGACAAGTTACTAAGCTGGATGGCCTTTTGGTTCCCGGTACGTAGCCCTTTCCTCGACTCGAGTTGTCTAGTCGCGTACACTGTCTAGAACACATACTCTGGTTTGGAACTTAGGATCACTTGACCTCATGTTGGATCCCTAGTAGGAACACTTATTTGCATTATGCATTTGACTTAGGGGACTCAACACAGGGATTGGGTGCGTCTAGGACAGGCGACCTGAAATGAAAAGACCAGCATGATACATATTACATGCTACTTGTTGCTTTGGATTTGCATGTTGACCGACCTGTGAATAAGGAAGGAGAATTGAGAAAATAAGTGGTACTAGGGCTGATTGAGATTAATCATTTGTCTTGTAAAACTAATGCTCAAATAGCGCCGAAATGCAGCCGGATTTTTGAAAAAAAAAGGAATAGGAAAAACAAAAGAAAAAAAAGCTTTTCAACAAAAGTTGTGGTTTTGACAAATTGTTTTTCCCGAACTACGCCGGTTTGATTCTCTTCAGGAAAGAGATACATAGGCAACCCCCATCGGGTCCAACTTCTTTTGTGAAAAAATAACCAAAACAAAGAAAAAAAAATGTCCAACTTTTATTCGTTATCCTAAATCAATCGTGTGGTGTCATTATTTCCAAGAACAGCCGAATGTTACCGAAAGGAACGCCAGAAGTCTATTTTTGCACAAATGGCCACCGTTGCGTATTATTTTTGGCTAGTTAGCGGGAACAATATTTGCAAAGGTGGCCTTGGATTTAGGAAATAAAGTTCATAAAAAAGAGAGGTCGTTTATAATGTTTTGTTGAGTCAAACAAAATAAAGTCAGGAAATACTAATTCACCCTAATAAATGTGCAGAACGAGCACGAATATACACTTCCCGATAACATTCATTAACACAATTCCCTTAAAGCTATACATGTGGTGGAATGACCTGGGTGAAGCGTGGCAAAACATGGTCAACGTGCACTTGAGAGGACTTACTGAGCATTTAAAAATTATCCCCAGAGGAGATATCATAAAGGCATTGATAACATTATGGGATCTGGATCACAATGTATTTCATTTCTTGGATTTCAAACTCACACCAACATTGGAATAAATAATTGGATATATTGGGTTCCCCACGATCCCCCTAAGGCACCAATACTTGATTGCGCAAAGAGCCCTCGTCATGTATAAGTTCTTGGACTCCTTAAAAATAAGTAGGAAGGTTCATAACCTAGACCTACCAGTCGTGTTCTGCATCCTGCAGTTTATAAATCAGAGGTATGGGCACATAAAGGGATTCAACAACCCCGAAAACCATATTTGTAGCAAAGGAAACCAACTCAAATGGGAGGAGCATCGGTGTTTTGCATTCATAATATTTTTCTTGAGTCTTTTGGTGATTCCGCGGAAGGATGGAAAATATTGACATATGGATAGCATGGGTTGTCAGCACATTAATAACTCAGGCCAAGAGCACCCTCGCTCCCATGATTGTATCTAAAATCGTTCGTGCTCTCACCGCCTGTAAAGCGGAAGAGACTTTGTTGAAGGATGTAACCTATTGTTACAAATATGGATGACCGAACACTTATGCCACCGGCCTCAGTTAATGAATTATAGGTCGCCAACAAAGAGTTGCATAGAATAATTCTATAACAGAATGGGTGCCACGTCTCCGGGTTATCACTGCAAACCAAATAGAGTAGATGTTCGGGCGGCTCCCCCTGGATGAAATCGTGTATATGCCAGCCACTGGGCCTCATTTTCTTCTTATGGGTCTCCGAGGTATCCAACCCTACACTCCATACAGAGGTCTAAGGCAATTAGGGAGATGCAAATTATTCCCAAGGACGAGGATATTAGGCACCACGTGGTTGAGATTAGTCCTAGTGGTCAACTCCTCGAAGCCATCGTTCGTCAAATTTGGAACGAATTTAAATACATGACGATGGGTACCCGAGTACACGACATATTTAACGGCGAGGTTGCACCAGGGTACATTGCTTGTTACAAAAAAGAAATAGAGTCCGGAAGGCCAACTAAGAGACTGCACCTCCAAGAATTTGCTGAAACATCACAAGAACAATGGGACTGGCTACCAAAGAAAAATGAATATAGGGCCACCATAGGAAAATTAGAAAAAAATTTCATAGAGATTCAATTTGAAAATGGTTTTCAAGCCGCTGCAGATGAGGGGGAAAAGAAAATATTAACCAAAGAAAATGAAGCGTTGCGAGCCCAAATGCGTAAAATGAAAACAGCCACAGAAACTCCCCCAGGAGCGCAAAGGATGAAAAAATCATAGAAAATTTAAGGCGAAAAGTAACCGAGTACGGCTTTGACTTGAATAAAGCAGAACGTGATCTATCCAGGGTTCAGAAACAAAAAGCGAAAAATACAAAGGAACAAGCCCGCATCATTGAGGAATTAAAAGAAAGGCATGACGATGAGGTTGTTGGGTTAAAAAGGAATGTCATCATGGCTGAGAACAAAGTGGCCAAGCAAGCTAGGGACTTCAAAGCTGAGAGACAACATTATTATGCAGTGATAGAAAGGTTAGAGATGGAATTGCGGCAATTACAAGAACTGAATCAGGTAGCCAAGCGAACTCTAGAGGCAAGGGATGAGCAAAGATAGTGGTTATTCCAAGAAAAGGGGTTATCAAGGAGAGAGTACAGACGGTCACATACTACATAAGCACAAAGTGCAACAACTGCGAGGATATGACAAGATCCATGTTCTTTGCCACCACCATGACCTTTGTTCGGCAAGTTATTGAAGACCTTCACCACTGAAATGGATTTAAGCATGCAAGCGTGCAGCAAGGCTGAACGATGACTTGCGGGGCCCAGGAGCACTTGAAGCAGTAATGTATTCATGAAGATTGTATTTCCTTTTGTCATATATATATATATACTTATATATATATATATATATATATATATATATATATATATATATATATATATATATACTTATATATATATATATGTTAAAGTCTGTCTGTTTAACCTAGAGTTAATATTTTCTTCTAAGCATAGGTGGATGTTCTTCGAGTCTGTAGTTCGTCTTTTATCAAAGCTTGTTAGTTTCTTGTTTAAATCAGTCAGTCTTTGGAGTCATTGTAACTGAAGTTTGTTATTATTAAAATAGAAAGTTCCCAAAATATTTTATGCTTCGTTTTTATTTGCAAGAACTACGCTCGGTCTAATTCATGCCGGGTCATGATACGTAGGCAATCTACATAGGATTCGACCATAATTGAATAAAATAGGAGAAAGGGAGAGAATAAGGCTAAAACAAAGGGTTTTCAAAAGCAAAGAAATTGAAAGCCAGGATAACGCAAGCAACCAATGCATGTACTGACCAACTGTTATTCATACTCAATATGTGGCCGCTTACGTGTTAGAACCTAACCATTAACGAGTTTTTGGTGTTGTGTCAATTCTTGATTAGACAAGCGGTTGGTACTTGCGGAATTTTTGTTACCCACTCCTACAACGTGCAGTCTAAGAGCAAGCAATTCATGGACAATCATGAAACCAATGTCAGCATTATTGAACCCTCAATGAAAGTAGAGGAATTGGATGTTAATGACATGAAGGAGGAAATGTATAAGCTAAAGCACGAAATGGCTGAGATGTACCAGGCATGGGCAACATGACAGCCACCCCCGACCTATCCTGTTAATCCAACCTTTATCCTACCACTAGCCTAAGCACCTGACCAGTCCACCACTGATCCACCCTACAGTTTTCCTATTTATTCACAACATAAGGGTACAACCTCTCAACCACCACCAGCTCCACTACCCAAAGTCGCTCCTCACCCTCCTCCGCCAGTTGCCCAAATCTATGTGGCACCTCTACCTTCCGCACTCCATAGGTCGTCAAGTGAACCCCTGCTTCAAGCATATGACCCCTAATACTACTCACCAAAACATGCTTACAAGACCCACGAGCCTTACTCTTATACTCTCCGTCCCGAAATCCCGGTGGGAGTTGAAATACCAATAAGAACTCCTTAGCAGGAAGAGATGCTTAGTAAGGTCAGAAGTCTGAAACAATCATTCAGGGACATGTGGGGATTAGGTAGCTAGGTGGGCATGGCGTTCAAGGAGCTTTGTCTATTTGCAGACGTGTAGTTGCCTCCTGGTTTCAAGATGCCTAAAATTTGACATATATTATGGGCATAGCAATCCGGTCGCGTATATAAGGGGTTTTTGCAGCAAAATGAGAGGAGCAAGGGGAAAAGATGAATTTCTAATGGCGTTATTTAGCCAGAGCTTAAGTGGTTTGGCACGGGAGTGGTATACTCGACAGGATCACAATGGTATACATGGGGTGACCTAGCACAAGCGTTTTCTTGCCACTTTCATTATAATCTCGAGATTGTCCCGGATCATCTATCTTTGACAAAAATGGAGAAGAAACACAATGAGAGCTTAAGGGAATATTGTTTTTGGTGGAGGGAATATGCGGCCAGAGTTGATCATCCCATGAAGGAGAATGAGATGGTTTATTATTTTCTACATGCTTTGGAACCTACCTATTTTGGACATTTGGTGTCAGCAATGGGTAAGTCTTTCAACGAAGTAGTCAAGATGGGAAGTATTGTAGAGAAAGGCCTCAAATACAATAAAATAATAAGCTACTCTACAATTAAGGAAACCACTCACGCCATCCCAAGTGGAGCTGGGGGAGCATTCGCAAAAAAGAAGAAAGACGAAGTAGCGACAGTGGAGTTGAGAACCTGTTTCGGGCCGCGGGCTCCATCTCATTTCACCCAACCTCGTTTTCACAACCAAACATACCCACACCCCTCCATACAGCTCTCCTCAACATTACTATCCACCATCAGAACCTCGCTTCTCAGTCCGTCACGCACAAGCATATGCACAACCTCCCGCTCACGCACAATGGCATGCTCTAGCCCCACCAAATACTTACCCAAGTCCACAAAATTATTACCCACATCCAAGAGCCTATCATTAACCCCTGAAACTTGTCTTCCGACCCAATCCAGTCTTGAGAAATGAAAGGGTGCAGAAGAATAAGACTTTTACTCCGCTGGTAGAATCCTACACTTGCTTATTCCACAGGCTGCTACAACTTGATATGTTGAGATCAATTGAAGCACAATTGCTAAATCCTCCCCCGCAGAATCTAGATTATTTTGTCAGCTGTGAATACTGTTCTGGTGCCCCAGTGCATGACAACGAAAAGTGTTGGCATTTAATGAACGCTATCCAGGAACTTATTGACTGCTACCGGATTGAGGTGCATACTCCAAACGTACCCAATATGAACCAAAACCCGCTGCCGGCCCATCAGGAGACAAACGTGATTGAGATCGTCGAAAGAAGGGTAGAGTCCAATAGGCCCTTACAGATAGTAATGATGATCGAGTCCGTTGAAGTTAAGCCAACTAAGAATGTATGCAGTGAGAAGTTGTTTATCGAGACAAAAGGAAGAAGAAAAAACCAGTCACAGTTCAAGGGAGCTCAGCAAGTACAATTGTGCCAAAGCTGGAATAGGCAAAAGTAACGGTACACGGGGTAGCTAGAGAACCTGTTGTGGTTGTGCAAGGTGTTCGTGTAGATCCCATCATTGTACAACCTGTAATACAGCCACCAATCTTCAATAGCAAAGCCGTTCCTTGGAGATATGAGCAAGCAGTAGTGATGTATAAAGTTAAAGAAGTTAGGGAAGAAGTGTATGAGGCCTCAGGTTTAACTCGATCAGGGAGGTACTTTGCCCCAGAAAAATTACGGAAGGGAAGAACCTCTAAAGATAACCCAAAACCAATGAAGAAAGATGTATTGAAGAAGAGGCGGAGGAATTTCTGAAGAAAATAAAAATGCAGGACTACTCCATCATAGAGCAGTTGAGGAAGACACCAGCTCAGATCTCCTTATTATCCTTACTAATCCATTCAGATGAACACTGGCAGGCGCTCATGAAGATTTTGAATAAAGCCCATGTCCCAGACAAGATAACACTGAATCATTCGGAAAATATTGCAAACAAGGCATTCGAAGTAAATTGGGTCACATTCTCTGACGATGAATTGCCCATGGAGGGTACTAAGCACAATCGGGCTCTTTACTTGACTGTGAAATGTGAAGATGCTGTGGTAACCCGAGTTTTGGTCGACAACGGGTCCAGTGCAAAATATTTGTCCACTCTCCACATTGACCAAGCTGAATGTGGAGAATGAAAGGTCCAGAAGAATAACATTTGTGTTCGAGGTTTAGAATGTGGAGGCATAGACACTATAGAAGACAAAGTGATGGAAGTGACAATAAGGCTCATTGAGTTCAGCATGGAATTCCAAGTGTTGGATGTGGTAGACTCTTATAACCTGTGTTGGGTAGGCCCTGCATTCATGCAGTCAAAGCAGTGCCATCTATGTTGCAATAGATGTCAAATTTTAATGGGACAGGCAAGAGATTGTGGTGCACAGTAAAGACAATCAGTGCGTTTCAGGTGATGCCATCGTACTTTTTATTGAATCTGAAGACAATGGTCCATGGGTCTACCAGGTGATTGTCAGTTCAGAAAATCCCAAAAGGTGAGGTTGTCATGACCCTAAAGATAGCTACCACATCGGTCATGGTAGCTTCTGAAATGTGAAGAATGGTTTTATGCCTGGCAAGGGATTGAGTGCTTCTCTGCATGGCATTGTGCAACCGGTATCATTCTCCAAAAATCTAGATAGTTTTGGCCTAGGGTTCAAGCCAATAGATGCAGACTTAAGGCAAGATATAAAGCTAAGCTAGAAGGCTTGGGCCCTCCCAAAGCCCATCCCAAGGTTGTCCAAATCGTTCATCAAGCGCAGTACTAGCAATGGCCCTGTACCAAGTATTTCCGGCCCGCTGGTCGACATGGACGAGGATTTTGATATGGGGTTAGAAAGGCTGTTCAATGATGTTAAAATGGCAGAGGCATGAGAAAGGTCGAGCAGGTCAAATTTGCAGTTTGTGTGAGCATACGCAAAAGTCAATAACTGGGAAGCCACTCTTATTCCCGCTCGGAGGGAGTCGTGGTAGTCAGCTTTGATTTCCTTTTTAGTATTGCTTGGATTAGCTTCAGAGTTATTAATTCTGTTTTTATTTCCGTTGGTTTGGATGTGTAAACTCAGTTATCTTTGATTCTAATGAAATGCAATTTCCCATTCAACAGTGCTTATTGTTTCCATTTCTCTTTACCACTCTTTCTTTTCTCTTTTGTACAGGTACTTTTATGCTGATTCCAATGATCTGACAGGAATAAGGACTCTTTGGCCCAGTCTACAAAACCAGTCTAGTCCAAAAATAATAATTAAGGAAATAGAACGTGACGATGAACTAGAATACGATGAGGAAAGGGAATGGGATGAGATTAGTAAAAAGTTGAACCAATTTGACGAGAAACCCAAACCTAACCTGAATGATACAAAGGAAGTCAATTTAGGAAGCCCGAGTAATGTCAAAGAAACAAAAATAAGTGTCCATCTAGAGCCACAACTTAGGAAAGAAATAATTGTGGTACAGCCTGAATACAAAGATGTCTTTGCATGGTACTACGATGACATGCCCGGTTTGAGTACTGACTTGGTGGTTCTAATGTTACCCACTGACCCAGCTTGCCCTCCTGCCAAGAAAAAGTTGAGAAAGTTTAAAACTGATGTAAGCATGAAAATTCAAGAGGAAGTGAGCAAGAAGTTTGAGGCTAAAGTGTTCCGAGTCACATGATATCCCACCTGGTTAGCTAATCTTGTGCACGTACCAAAGAAGGATGGTAAAACCAGAGTGTGTGCCGATTACCGTGACCTCAATAAAGCAAGTCCAAAGGACAACTTCCCCATGATGAACATCCACATATTGATTGACAATTGTGCAAAGAATGAAATCGGGTTGTTCGTGGATTGTTACGCATGCTACAACCAGATTTTAATGGATGAAGAGGATGCGGATAAACCGCATTTATCACACCGTGGGGGACATATTGTTATAGAGTCATGCCTTTTGGTTTGAAGAACGCCGAGGCGCATACATGAAGGCCATGACAACAATTTTTAATTATATGATACATAATGAAATTGAGGTCTTTGTGCATGATATGATAGTAAAGTCCAGAAAGCAATCCAATCATGTCCAAGACCTGAGGAAATTATTTTAAAGGCTTCGCAGGTATGACATCAAACACAACCCGACAAAATAGGCATTTGGGGTCCTCTCAGGGAAGTTTCTAGGGTTCATAGTCTGCCGCCGAGGCATCAAACTAGACCCATCAAAGATCAAAGCTATACAGAAGCTGCCGCCACCCAAGAATAAAACAGAAGTGATGACTCTATTAGGAAGATTAAATTAAATTATTCGGCTTATTGCTCAGCTCACGACCATCTGCGAGCTCATACTTAAGCAATTGAAAAA
This sequence comes from Nicotiana benthamiana, assembly GCA_034376525.1. Taxonomy (NCBI): domain Eukaryota; kingdom Viridiplantae; phylum Streptophyta; class Magnoliopsida; order Solanales; family Solanaceae; genus Nicotiana; species Nicotiana benthamiana. The sequence goes on from CM067330.1 coordinate 98,481,135, forward strand.
GGATGCCGCGGTGAAATGGACGGGAGAGTGCGAGGAAGCTTTTAACAAAAAAAAAGAGTATTTTTCGAAACCACCGGTATTAGTCCCGCCAGAATCAGGAAGGCCCTTGATCTTATATTTGATAGTCTTAGAAATTCACTTGGGTGCATGTTGGGGCAGCACGACGTCACCGGGCGAAAGAATAGGCCATATACTACCTCAGCAACAAATTTACAGCGTACGAGGTTAAGTAACTTATCTTGAAAGGACGCGTTGTGCCATAACATGGGTAGCCCAAAAGTTGAATTATTACTTTTCCTCATACACTAGTTATCTCATCTCACGTCTGGACCCATTGATTTATATTTTCTAGAATCCCATGCCCACATGAAGGCTTGCGAAATGGTATATCTTGCTCACTGAGTTTGACATTATCTACGTGACCAGGACTGACATGAAGGCACAGGCTTTGGCAAATAATTTCGATGAGAATTCGATAGATGAAGAATATAAGTCCTTGAACACATACTTCCCAGACGAGGAAGTGATGCATATTGATGAAATGGAACGGGATAAGAGATCGCGATGGAAATTGTTCTTTGACGGGTTGCCAACATGAAAGGCATTGGAATAGGAACAGTGCTCATTTCTGAAGAAGGGCATCATTACCTAGTTACATCTCAACTCTACTTCTATTGCACCAACAACATACTAGAATATGAGGTATGCATTTTGGGTTTGAGATTAGCAGTAGACATGGGTGTCCAGGAAGTCTGGGTCTTGGACAACTTCGACCTTCTGGTACACTTGATTCAAGGGGAGTGGGAAACAATAGACTTAAAGCTCCTACCATACCGGCAATGCTTGCATGATCTCTGCCAACGATTCAGGTCAATATAGTTCAGGCACATCCCAGATTCCACAATGAAGTTGCTGATGCCTTGCCTACTCTGGCATCAAAGATACATCAGCGGGACAAGACTTATGTTGACCCGATACATATCCAGGTCTGTGACCAAAATTCTTATTGCAAAATGGTGGAAGAAGAGCTTGACAATGAATTGGTTTCACGACATCAAGGAATATATCATGAGAGGTGTATACCTGGTACAAGCCACGAGTGACCAGAAGAGAACAATCTGTCGTCTGTCAAATGGGTTTTTCTTCAGTGGAGGAATGTTATGCAAAAGAATACCAAATATTGGTTTGCTAAGATGCGTAGATATTGGGTAGGAAACAACCATCATGAATGAGGTGCATGCCGGCGTTTACGTACCACACATGAGCGTATATGTTTTGGCAAAGAAGATTCTCCGGACACGATATTATTAGCTCACCATGGAGCGGGATTGTATCACCTTTGTGCGCAAATGTCACCAATGTCAGGTACATGGAGACATAATTCACTCTCCGTCGTCTAAGTTGCATACGATGTCTACATCATGCCTCTTCGTTGCTTGGGGTATGGACGTCATCGGGCCTATCGAACCGGTAGCCTCTAATGGGCACAGATTTATCCTGGTTGCTATTTATTGTTTCACCAAATGAGTTGAAGCCAAAACTTTCAAGGCAGTAATAAAAAAAGTTATGGTCGACTTTGTACATGAAAATACCATTTGTCGGTTTGGAATCCACATGACTCTCATCACTAACAATTGGGAAAATCACAACAGTCACTTAATGAGAGAAGTATGTTAGCAGTTCAAGGTCACACATCGAAATTTTACCCCATACCGCCCCCAAGGCAAACGAAGCAGTTGAGGCGGCCAAAAAGAACATAAAGAACATACTTCACAAAATGGTGGAAGGGTCCCGGCAGTTGCATCAGAAGCTACCCTTTGCATTGTTAGGCTATCGCAACACTGTCCGCACTTCAGTAGGGGCAACTCCATACTTGTTACTATATGGAACAGTGGTGGTAACCCCGACTGATATTGAAATCCCATCTCTTCAAATAGTTGCCGAAGCAGAAATCGACGACGAAGAATGGGTCAAAGCTCGTTTGGAGCAATTGAGTTTGACTGAAGAGAAAAGATTGGCGGCGGTATGTCACGGCCAGTAGTATAAATAAAGGATGGAAATGGCATATAATAAGAAAGTGCATCAAAGAAAGTTTGGAGTAGTTCAATTTATATTGAAACGCATCCACCCTCACCAGGCTGAGGCAAAGGGCAAGTTCGCTCCGAACTGGCAAAGATTGTTCGTCGTATCAAGAGTGCTTTCTAATGGAGCATTGTATCTGATAGATGTGGAAGGGAAATGTGTGGAAATGGCAATCCATTCGGATTCTATCAAAAGATATTATGTATGATTTTTCTTTTGGATCATTGTCTATACTTGGCATTTGTTTGTACATGGCAGGTTTTATAGATTGGAATGATGAAGGCACTTTATTCACCTATTAAACACTTTACCCTTTGTTAACCCCTTTGAGCTTCCGTTAGTTTTATTTTCATATCCCCTCTTTCGAAATCCATAAGAAGAGTCAGACACGCAATTATAATAGGCGACAAACATACAATAAAGGAAAATGTAAAAAAATCAAAACAACAAAAGAAGACAAAAAGCAGCAAAATAAAAGAGAAAACACAAAAGAAAGAACAAAAAAGAAGAAGAAAAGAAGAAGAAAAAAGAGAAAAGAAAGAAAAGAAAAGAAAAGAAAGAAAAAATGAGAAAGAAAAAGAGAAAAATGAGAAAGAAACAATGAAAAGAGAGGAGGAAATGGAAAACAGATAATAATGAAAGTAAGGAATCAGCACGAACTACGTTTGACCTAATTCCTTTAAAGGATACGTAGGCAGCCTCACGGCTCGGTCATATTCAAATAAATCGAAAGGCCCCAAGAAAGAAACTGGGCCAGAAATTACATTGGTATGGATTCCGAAGGTTGGCCTTTCATACCCTTTCCTTCTAGCCTTGTCCAAAAGCCTACATTACAATCTAAAGAAAGACCTTCTTATCAATATGTATGAATTGCCGGGCCAAGAAAGAAGAACGGACCATACCTCAGGGCAGCACTCTAGTTCCTGCAGAAAATAATAAATTGGAGAGAGTCTTATTAGTGAAAACCCTCGCGGGCACCATAAGGCGATGAGAGTTGAGAGAAATAAAAATGAGAGAGCCTCATTGGTAAAAACCCTCACAGGCACCGTGAGTCAAAGGAAAGGAAGGATGCAACACTTAGAAAGGGACGGTTGGTGGAAATCTTTGCATGAACACTGTAAGGCAAGGAAATCTAGGGTTTGGTTGAAGAAATCGGGTTAGAAATGGTCAGAATAACAAAAGCATGGCAAGAGAAGGTCAGTCTGTTGGAAACACGTTTCAAATGCAATATACTAAACGTGTGTTCTTTTGTAGGTTTTGATGAATGTCAAACAAAGCAATAAGCGATATATAGCAGTGCTCAAGGACAAGCACAAAATGGATGCATTACAAGAAGCTCAAGACAAAGTTTAGAAATGTTATAATTGAGTCAATATTAATTGTGATCTTGATTCCTCAATCTTGGCTCATAACATGGCTTCTCTACTAAAATTATTTTTCCAAAATCATGCATATCTAACTTAAGTGTCAAATGATTTTAAACTATGCATATTTATATTTGTTAAAATGTTTTTCAAACATGCCTCAAAAATCTGGGCTAAGATAATCGATTATGTACTTATGATAATCGAGTATCTCTAAGCCAAGACTGCATGACAATCGATTGTGAATTAATGATAATCGATTGTGAGTAAGTCAGTTAACATCAGGTTTTTGCAAACTGCATAACAATCGATTGTGTACTTTTGATAATCGATTGTTAACTGAGGCAAAGCTTTCAAAACTCAGAAAAATCGATTATGAACTAATGGTAATCGATTAGAATGAGAAAAATGTCTCCCAGTGTTTTTAAATAAATTAATAATCGATTGTGGCTTTTGATAATCGATTATATATGAGACAGAAAGTTTTGAAATTAATTAATAATCGATTATGGCTTTTGATAATCGATTATATATGAGACAGTAAGTTTTGAAATTAATTTATAATCGATTGTTCTATTTGATAATCGATTGTTGGAACTAACCGTTGTCATACATTTTCAAATTACCTTCAGGTAATCGATTGTTGATATTTAACAATCGATGTTTTGCGTAAAATCCGGAAAAGATTTTCTGAACGTTGTTAAAATAATCGATTGTTGATTTCCTGATAATCGATGTTTTATGCCAAAAATTGGAAAGGATTTTTTAACGTTATAAATAATCGATTATTGATTTGAAGTAATCGATTGTTGACGTAAAATCTGGGATTGAATTTTTGATCTGATAGGCAAACAATCAATTGTTTAGTCTTGACAATCGATTGTCACTGAGTAATTTCAGCAATCCTTAATTGGCAATTAGACAACGGTAAGACTGAGTTTTTCACCTATAAATACAGGCTTAACTCAGTGTTTTCACAACAACAACATATACAATTTAAGTATTTTCATTGCTAAAAGCTTTCTTACATTGATCATCATTTTCATTCATCCATAAAGCTTTTTGAAGAGCCATTTTATTGAGCTAAGTTGTTGTGATCTTGATCGTACTATTTCTACTCATATCTACTCATTGAGGAGTACTTTGTAAAGTGAGTTTGTTTTGTGTTTGTAAGAGAATTGCGATTCTCGTTTGTTGAGGAACTTGTGATTCCTCAGTTGAAGTCTTTGGGATTGTTATCCCCGAGCAGTTGAAGTCTTTGGGATTGTTATCCCCGAGCAGTTGAAGTCTTTGGGATTGTTATCCCCGAGCAATTGAAGTCTTTGGGATTGTTATCCCCGAGCAATTGAAGTCTTTGGGATTGGTATCCCCGAGCAATTGAAGTCTTTGGGATTGTGATCCCCGAGCACCTAGGTGAGGCTTGTGTCCTCAGCTGTAACGGTTTGTTAAGCACCCGTAAGCTTGACAAGTTTAGTGGAAATCTCGAGAGAGTCTCTCGGGGACTGGACTAACCACGTTTGTGGCCAACCAGGATACATCATTGTGTAAGTTTATTTTACTGCACTTGTTTTAATTTCTGCAAAGTTTTTTAAATTCCGCACTAAAACGCTTAATATTTTTAAAACGCTATTCACCCCCCCCCTCTAGCGTAAAGCGTTATTTCCAACAATTGGTATCAGAGCCATACTCTCTGAAAGACTTAACCGTTTGAGAGAATCTTTCCATGGCTTCTACTCTAGACTCTTTTGCAGGTATTGATGAAGGACAGTGCCCCACAAGACCTCCTTTGTTCAACGGGACTAATTATTCATATTGGAAAGAAAGGATGCAGATATTCGTCAGATCAAACAGCCCTTACTTGTGGAAGGTGTACACCAAAGGAAATGAGGTTCCTGTCAAACAGGTGGAAGGAATATGGGTGCCAAAAACAGAAGAGGAATTCAACGCCGAGGATAATCGAATGGTCCAAAATAATTTTAAAGCTATTAATTTATTACTCTGTGCTGTTAATGCTAATGATTACAGGAAAATCTCCTGCTGCAAAACAGCGAAAGAAATGTGGGACAAGCTTGAGGTCACTTACGAAGGGACTGACCAGGTAAGAGAAGCTAAAATTGATTTTTTAACTCATGCTTACGAATTGTTCCATATGAAGGAAGGCGAAAAGGTAGACGAGATGTTTGAGCGGTTCTCATCAATAGTGAATGATCTCCACGCACTCAAGAAGACGTTCACAGACAAAGAACTAGTTCGAAAAATCCTTAGGAGCCTAACACCGGCATGGCGATCAAAGGCCGATGCGATTCAAGAGTCAATTGGAATCACGAACGTCACCATAGACGCTCTTAGAGGTAATCTTAAGACTTATGAATCCACTATTCTTAACCCTGTTGTTGACGAACAAAGAAGGCAAAAGATTGCTCTAAAGGCGAGCACAAGTCAATCACTAATTGAAGAGGATGGAGATAGCGAATTTGGACTCATCATCAAAAAGTTCCAAAAATTCATGCGAAAAGAATATGACCGCAAAGGGAAAAAGCAAGGTGAGCAAGTTAAATGTTATGAATGTGGTGAAACAGGGCATATCAAAACAAACTGCCCAAATCTTAAAAAGGAGAAGAAACCCTTCAAGAAGCAACGAGCATACATATCTTGGGGAGGAGATTCCGGAGACGAATCCAGTGAAGAAGAAAATGAAGAAGCGGCAAATCTCTGCCTCATGGCACAGGAAGAAAATCAAAGTGAGGTAAGTCAAATCTCTTCTCAAAATTTTTATACTCTTGATGACATGAGAAATGCCTTTGATGAATTGTATGCTGAATTTCTCAAAGTTACAAAAACCGTCACTAGTTTAAGAGAAAATGCTTCTCTAAAAGAACAAGATTTTCAAAAACAGTTATCATTAAAAGAAAAAGAATTAGAAAAATTGGTTTTGGAAAATGAGAAGCTACTAGAACAAAACAAGTTTTATGGGAAAAGAAGTTCTGACAAGCCCGAGAGTTCTACAAAAAAATTGTGCTTCTTGTGTAGACCTTAAGAATGAAGTAGGTAGATTAAAAGGCACACTAGATAAATTCAACTCCTCTCATAAAAACTTGAATGTGGTGCTTGATAACTTGAAATCAACCAAGCATGGAATAGGCTTCATAAATGAAGAAGAGGTTGATGCAAAAACCCAACCACCTAGAGCTCAACCTAGGATTAATAACAAAAATGCCTTTCCTAAAACAAACATGCATGCTAGACAAAATATTAGGAGACCTAGACATGACCTTCCGCCTAGCAATCGTCACCATAGACATGATGCATATTTTAGGCACAACAATGATCATGCTAGAAGATCCCGAAATGTTCAACCTAGAAATGACTATGGTGTTCTAATTAGGAGAAATGAAAATAGAGTAAACAATGTGCATTATTCTAGCTACTATGAGCCTAGACGCATGCATAATCCAAATGTGACATGTCATTATTGTAGACGAATTGGTCATATTGCTCCCGCATGCTTTACTAGACATAGACATGCTACTCAAACATATCATTATAGTATGCATAACCCTCAAGGACCCAAAATGGCATGGGTACCAAAAGAGCATTGATTTGTTTTGCAGGTGTGCTTGAAGGAATCAAGTGTAGTGGATGCTCCAAACACTTGACGAGAGACGAATTCAAAATTCCTTCAATTAAAGCACAAAGAAGGAGGAAGAGACGGAAAAGTCGACTTATGTTTTTTTAAATCGGAAGTATTTTCGAAAAATTCAAAAGGCAAAATTGTGGAAAAAGCTTCGTAAATTGGAGAATGAGCCAAAAGACCAAAATGAACGGAGGATTTTTAAAAATCAGGTAATTGGCAAAGTCGAAGGGAAGGTAAGTACCCTAAACCCCCTTAAGAACATCCTAGGACAAAATTCTTAAGAGCTCATTTTTTTCACCCGACTACACGAGTTTCAAAGTTATTATTTCATTTATAGATTACTGACTTGAGCGTCGGAGATGTTTAATTCTATTTTGCAGGCATCCCCCAAAAGGTAAGAGGAAAGTATGAATTATCTTGATACAAGAAAAAAAAAATCGATCATAATCGATTATTTATGCTTACAATCGATTATCAGTATCAATAGTCGATTATTTGTTGATTCAATTTTTTTGCCATGAAATCTTGTTAAATGTTTACATTGCCTGATAGAATTAAGTCTCATCATTTCAGCATCCCCCTTCCAAACAATCGATTATTTGTTCTGCCAATCGATTATTTGCCAAAATTCAAACTCTCTGTGAGTAAAACAATCGATTACTATATATTGACAATCGATTATCTGTTTTAAACTTATGTTACCGTTTTGGCTCCATAATCGATTCCTGACAGGTCATAAATATGAAAAACAATCGATTACCAAGTTTGACAATCGACTATCTTTTTCAAATTTTCTTACCGTTCTGGCGTGTAATCGATGTGTCAGATCATTTTCATTAATGACTATCGATTATTCCATTCAAACAATCGATTGTTGAACGGTCAGTGAATTTATTTTTACCGTTTCAGACTTCAAATCTCTTCAAATCATTTCCAATAAATGTAAGATTCATTCCTTCTCTATATATAGGCTGCACATATGCTCTTGTATACTCACTCAAGCCTCCCAAGCATCAAATTCTCTTGTTTTCTTTGAAAAATCCTAGCACATCCTTTCAAAAAAAAAAATGTCAAGCCGCAACTCAAAACGTGCTCGTTCCAAACAAGGTGCTTCTTCTTCTCGCCATCCATATCAAGATGGATCGGTTCTATTCTTTGAATCCAATGAAGAGCTCACCCGTTTCTTAACCAAATTTGAGAAACGCCTTATTCTCCCTCCTCGCTTTTCAACAAACGCTCTTGTTGCACCATTCATTCCAGCCGCAAATATGCTAAGAGAGTGCAACCTTTTCAATTTCCTACTCCTTACTCACCCCTACTACAACATTTCTTTGGTTGAAGCTTTTTACTCCAACCTTCACAAAGATGATGAGGGTGAACTTGTTACCAATGTTAACGGCATTCCCATTCTAATTTCTGAAGATAACCTCCACCTCATTGCCGGCATTCCGCATGATGGTGAAGACATCTACCAGTACATAAATGATGCGGGGGTCATGATTGATGAAGCTAATCTCTTCCGCCAAGCCGGAGTAGCCTATGATGAGTCCTCTTCCCGTCGTCCCACCATAAAGGGTATGGACCCGAATTATCGTTTCATTCTCTATTTCATCACTCGTGTTCTCAAACCCCGTAAACTCAATCACACCACCATTTCCCAAGAGGATGCCAAATTTCTTCATGCTATTGTCACCGGTGTTAAAATAAATTGGTGCAAGCTTATTCTATCTCATATGTTCAATGCCACCAGAGATGACATACCTCTCCCCTATGCCCTCTTAATAATGAAATTTCTTGAAGCTTCCGGAGTCAATATTGCTAATGGTCCTCTCAAAAAGAGCACCAAAATCTGGGAAATTTCGGAGTCTTCCTTTCATCATGATGGTGATCATGCTCCCGCTCCTCCTCAAAATCGACAAGCCCGTCGTGCTCATCCTCCTCAGGAGCCTACCCTCCGGACCATTTCTGACCAAATTACTCAACTAACCCGTGAGGTCCATGGTTACTTTGATCACGTGCATTATGCCTATGCTCAGATGGTGCCATATCAAGCGCCTACCAATGATGATGAAGGGGATGGGGGTGATGAATGATGAAATTGTTGTTGTTATGAGAAATTGTTGTTTTTGGTCTGTTTGTTCTTGATTGGTTAGTTATGTTTGGTTTCACCCTTGTAATGTTATCTTAATTTTCCAATAAATAAACTTGTGTTTATTTCACATTTCTTTCATATTCTTCCCTTGTGTAAATTTTTGCTAATGGCAAAAGGGGGAAGAAACGGGATATCAAGAAGTATGCTATATCACTCTCAACTTCATTCATGCTTAAAGTGAGGGGGAACATGAATTGAGGGGGAACATCAAATTGCATACTTTACTCTTGTCTTGGATTAACAAAATAATTATTGCATATATCCCGCTTATGTTTGCCATTATCAAAAAGGGGGAAATTGTTGGAAACACGTTTCAAATGCAATATACTAAACGTGTGTTCTTTTGTAGGTTTTGATGAATGTCAAACAAAGCAATAAGCGATATATAGCAGTGCTCAAGGACAAGCACAAAATGGATGCATTACAAGAAGCTCAAGACAAAGTTTAGAAATGTTATAATTGAGTCAATATTAATTGTGATCTTGATTCCTCAATCTTGGCTCATAACATGGCTTCTCTACTAAAATTATTTTTCCAAAATCATGCATATCTAACTTAAGTGTCAAATGATTTTAAACTATGCATATTTATATTTGTTAAAATGTTTTTCAAACATGCCTCAAAAATCTGGGCTAAGATAATCGATTATGTACTTATGATAATCGAGTATCTCTAAGCCAAGACTGCATGACAATCGATTGTGAATTAATGATAATCGATTGTGAGTAAGTCAGTTAACATCAGGTTTTTGCAAACTGCATAACAATCGATTGTGTACTTTTGATAATCGATTGTTAACTGAGGCAAAGCTTTCAAAACTCAGAAAAATCGATTATGAACTAATGGTAATCGATTAGAATGAGAAAAATGTCTCCCAGTGTTTTTAAATAAATTAATAATCGATTGTGGCTTTTGATAATCGATTATATATGAGACAGAAAGTTTTGAAATTAATTAATAATCGATTATGGCTTTTGATAATCGATTATATATGAGACAGTAAGTTTTGAAATTAATTTATAATCGATTGTTCTATTTGATAATCGATTGTTGGAACTAACCGTTGTCATACATTTTCAAATTACCTTCAGGTAATCGATTGTTGATATTTAACAATCGATGTTTTGCGTAAAATCCGGAAAAGATTTTCTGAACGTTGTTAAAATAATCGATTGTTGATTTCCTGATAATCGATGTTTTATGCCAAAAATTGGAAAGGATTTTTTAACGTTATAAATAATCGATTATTGATTTGAAGTAATCGATTGTTGACGTAAAATCTGGGATTGAATTTTTGATCTGATAGGCAAACAATCGATTGTTTAGTCTTGACAATCGATTGTCACTGAGTAATTTCAGCAATCCTTAATTGGCAATTAGACAACGGTAAGACTGAGTTTTTCACCTATAAATACAGGCTTAACTCAGTGTTTTCACAACAACAACATATACAATTTAAGTATTTTCATTGCTAAAAGCTTTCTTACATTGATCATCATTTTCATTCATCCATAAAGCTTTTTGAAGAGCCATTCTATTGAGCTAAGTTGTTGTGATCTTGATCGTACTATTTCTACTCATATCTACTCATTGAGGAGTACTTTGTAAAGTGAGTTTGTTTTGTGTTTGTAAGAGAATTGCGATTCTCGTTTGTTGAGGAACTTGTGATTCCTCAGTTGAAGTCTTTGGGATTGTTATCCCCGAGCAGTTGAAGTCTTTGGGATTGTTATCCCCGAGCAGTTGAAGTCTTTGGGATTGTTATCCCCGAGCAATTGAAGTCTTTGGGATTGTTATCCCCGAGCAATTGAAGTCTTTGGGATTGGTATCCCCGAGCAATTGAAGTCTTTGGGATTGTGATCCCCGAGCACCTAGGTGAGGCTTGTGTCCTCAGCTGTAACGGTTTGTTAAGCACCCGTAAGCTTGACAAGTTTAGTGGAAATCTCGAGAGAGTCTCTCGGGGACTGGACTAACCACGTTTGTGGCCAACCAGGATACATCATTGTGTAAGTTTATTTTACTGCACTTGTTTTAATTTCTGCAAAGTTTTTTAAATTCCGCACTAAAACGCTTAATATTTTTAAAACGCTATTCACCCCCCCCTCTAGCGTAAAGCGTTATTTCCAACACAGTCATCAGGACAGACTGGGTCGACTAGGCGAAGTCCATGTCATGATCATAAAAATGAGTTGTTCTTCCTCAGATAAGTTTTCCTTCACTTCCTTTTCAACAGTCGGTGAATCTGGAATTCCTGACCCTAAATACCGTTCTGAGTCATTGCATTTGATTTTTCTTTCGAGTATCTAATTTCTTTTGTTTAAGAAATGGGAGGAATGTCAAAGCTTATTATCAGCTCCCAAAGGGACAAAGCGCATGACGCCCTAAAGCATAACAATGATAATGAGTGTGGAACAGCAAGGGGAAGGATACCCAAAAATCTATAGTTGATGGAAGAGACAAGAGTCGTTAAAGTGAAGGAGTACCATACAAAGATAGGCATGCATCGGGCAATCTCAAAAGGGACGCAAGGTTGGCACAACACAAAGATAGTAAAGGTCACAAGGTTTGACCAAGCATAGTACATCAGTTATCGGGGAAAGACACAAGTTAGGGAGCGAAGTAAGGGCACAAAGATCAAGAGTCAGTCGAGCATCATAAATAGACCGGGTAATCTCAAAGAATGGTGTAAGGATTTTGGCAAAGGCCCAGAATTGTAACACAAAGATGAAAAAAAAACAAAGCCACAAGGGTCATTCAAGCATAACACCCTAACTCAGCACTCGTCAGAGAAGGGTGTAAAGCTTCGGGAAAAAGTGGTAAAAGCGCAACACAAAGACTTAAATTGTCATGGAGGTTGACCTATCATGATATATCAACTCCTCAATCGTAGGAAAAGAGCATAAAGAATTCTGGAAAAGGGTCAGAAGTGCAACACAAAGGGGGGAGCAAAATAAGGTTGCGAAGGGCAAGGGCCAACCAAACATCATAGACAGATCGGATGATTTCAAGAAAGGGTGCAAGGATTTTGGCAAAGGAGAAAAAATGCAACATAGAGATTAAGAACAAAGTGAATCCATAAAGTTAAGAGGGTTAGCATAATACATTAATCAATCATCGGGAAAAGACATATAGAATCCGGCAAAGGGTTAGGAATGTAATACAATGATGGGGAGAAAAGTAAACCGTTATGATTCGAGGGGTCTGCGGAGCAGTTCAAGTGACTCATCATCAACATGGACAATGGAACACAACGTACACGATAGTGGGGAGGCATTTCCAACATGAAATTCGCAAGCTAACCAACACTTTTCAATCTAACTAGTTTTCGCTTATTGACACAGGGGCAGAAAATTCCAGAAGAGCCTAAAGGAGGCCTGCCCACAAGAGAGGGCAAACACATGGCAGGAAGGATCAAATCCTCAAGGCCCATCTGAAACGGGACCTAGTTCAAACTCAAAAGGGACATAGTCCATCATAACTATCCTCCCTAGCAAAGAGCACAAGGGGATAAACTTTAACAAGCAAACCTCAATAGAAACAGCTGCATGTCAAAAGAGGCATGGACGTTAACGTAGTTTAATGCTCAAACACATGCGGTAACATGAGCAAGCACCAACACCCTCCCCAGTAAGAGTCGCAGAAACCCTCCTGGACAATAATCACTAAGAGTTGTCAGGGGGCATGGTCAAACCCAAATACATCCCCAGCAAGAGTCAACAAGAGGCATCAGGACCCTCCTGGATACTTGGATCTAATCGTAGGAGTTGTCAGGACCACCGGATAATGGGACGTAGCTCTACATACTATGCCCCAACAGTCACATTTTGTCATCTAATTAAGAGTTGTCGGGACCCGTCTGGATAATGGGAAGTAGTTTTAACCACCAATCACCAGTAGATCCCCAGATGATATAACTCATAGCGAGACGTAGTGGGAAATAATACCTTTAGAAAAACATAACATAATTTCAAAGTTGTCACGAGTGAAAGATTGTCAGGGCCCTCCTGGATTATGAGACTTCGCTTTAGTGATATTTGGTTAGGAGATTTGATTAACACTCACCGATCCTCCCTGTATCAAACTGGGGCAGAAAGGATTTCTTGTATTTTGTTTGTTTTGCTGTGATCAGGTAGACAGCATTCTGGGAAGATTTTTTGAAATTTTGAGTTTTGATAGTCAGGCATCCACCTGTAGAATAAGGGAATATTTTTCAAAATTTGATGTTTTGATAGCCAGGCGCCCACCTGTAGACCAAGGGAATATTTTTCAAAATTTCAAGTCTTGGTAATCAGGTGCCCACCTATACAATAAGGGAATATTTTTTAAAATTTCATGTTTTGGTAATCAAGCGCCCACCTATAGAATAAAGGAATTTTTTTCAAAATTTCAATGTTTCAGAAATCAAGCATCCACCTATAGAACAAGGGAATATTTTTCAAAAATTCAAGCTTTGGTAATCAGGCGCCCACCTGTAGAACAAGGGGGTTGGTTCGTTCACCGGGTGGGGCTGGGTTAATGGCGTAGGGGGTTGATTCGTTCACCTATTTTCAATTGGTTACACAGACCGGTTAAACCCGATCAATAGAAATATTGTAGAACCAATTAAATCGGCTTGGATCGGACCAACCCAGATCGATTAATGGCTAGTTTCTTTTTTTTTAATTGGCTTATTTGGTTACCGTTGGCAAGAGTCACCTGCCAACTAGTCATTGCCTAACGGCTGATATGAACAATTAGCCCTTTTTGGGCCTATTTTTTAAATAAATTTAACTCTTTTTATAAATACAAATTTATCCCTTTATAAAAATATAAATACACCCTCTCATCTTCATTTCTTCACTCATCTCTCATTTCTCATTGTCAATTCTCAATTCAAGTTAAATCATGCATCGTACTTCTAGAGTGCGCTTATATGTTTGGGAACACTTTGGGGTAGTAGAAGAAAAATGAAGAAGCTCTGAAAGTAAAGCGAAAGAACCATGGTCGAGTCATAAATGTTTGTTCAAAGTGTGGTACAGGCAGTTTCAGGAGACATATGAAGAGTTGTCTTGAGCATCCTCTAGAAATTCACATTTAAGTTGATTTAAGACAATTTGTGATATTTTAAAATTATTATATGAATTTATGCTAAATGTTTAAGTTTGTTACGTTAATTTGAAGTATTATTATGCATGAAAATTTAATTTTACTTCTTTTTCGTTAATTTACTTGTTAAATGCAAATTTGTAAGTTTGAATTTTGATATAAATGTAGTACTTGCAATTTCTTAGTGCAATTTTTTACCACCTTCATTGTATTCATTATATTTTTACTTTATATTAATATAACTTACAGTAGTTATCCAACATATAAAAAAATAAAAATTACTCTAACCCGGCCCAGCCCTCCCCCTTATACCCATAACTCGTACGGTTCATTTTCTACTCGGATGAACCCGAGCCCGTTAAACCCGGTAAGTACTAACCCATAACCGGCCCGACTCACTCGTTAGACACCTTTAGTTTAAGTACAACCTTTATTTTTAAAACATCTTTCAATAATTTTAAATGAGTGATGAAAACAGTGAGTAAATATGATAATGATAGAAACATAAACAGCCCCTCAGGCAAAACATGTTCCTCAAACCGCCCTTCAGGCAACAATATAAATGGAACAAGCCGTTCGAGCTACCTCTCAATCACTCGTAATCAGCCCTTCGGGCAATGACATGAAATAACAACAGCCCCTCGGGCAATATCACATCACTCACGCTGCATACCCACGCTCACTAGGGGGTGTTCAGACTCCGGAGGGGCTCCTACAACCCAAGACGCTATAAGAGCCATCTAGTGGCATAATCAATCAGGTCCTCGGCCCATATCCTCACAACACATACCCTCGGCCTCACTCAGTCAGAAACCTATTAAGCCACTCGGGCAATAGTAAAATTGGATCATCAGTCCAAAAAATCATTTAAAGTATCAAAATGAATTAAATACAGTTGAGTTATGAAATCAATAAAATACAGCATGACTGATTACAAATATGACGTAAAAACAGTGAGGAATAGTTGTAAAAAGCCGCTGAGAGTCCAAACAGTTGGCACAAGGCTAAAATATGGTATTTAGCCCAAAATATAATGAAATTTTCCAAAACACAGTGATATCAAATAGTTTTGAATAAATATGCGACTTAATAATCGTATGGTATGGACAAAATAACATCCCCAAATGGTCCACGCCCCACGCTCGTCTTCTAGCGTGTGCATCACCTAAAAATAGCACCACGAAGTGAAATTCAGGGTAGGGGTTTCCATAGAGATAAGTTATTTGAACTCAATGCTCGTTATTATGGTAATTTTTAGTTATTTAAGCATGTAATTAGTAGAAATTACGGATGAAATTGAGGGAATTACGGCTTGGTAATTGGAGAGTTTGATTTGAAAATTTGTGAGACCATTTAATTTGGGATTTTGATGGATTTGATATGGATAGACTCGTGAGTGAAAAGGTTTTCTAGTTTTGTGATTTTTGTTGGATTTTCAGATGTGGTCCCTAGGGCCGGGTTTGGGTGCATTTTGGGATTTTGGCTCAAATTGATAATTTTTCATGTGGAATTGGTTCCTTGGCCTATATTGGTTGCATTTTATAATTTTTTATTAGATTCGAGACGTTTGGAGGTTGAGTCTAGAGGCTAAGGTGTCGCAGAGTGGGGATTTGACCGGTTTAAGGTAAGTACTAATTATAAATCTAGTCTTGAGAGTATGAAACCCATGATTGCAAATCGTTTTACTAGTTTTAGATGATGCACACGCTAGGTGATGGGCGTATGGGAGTGCACTATTGGGGATTGCGGCAACTACTACAAAGTTGTGTATTTAATTGAAACTATGTGATATTTATGTGTTTTAGAAAGCGTTTCTGTAATATGGGTGGAGTCCCATATTTGGACCTTTTGCCAGAGCTATTTTAACCCTTATGGGCCATTTCTTATTATCCTCTCACTATTTTTATTGAAAATTTATACTCAGTCATGCTATATTTACTGATTTCATAACTCATAGTATATTACCCCATTTTGACGCATAAAATATTACTTTGGGCTAAACACCCTATTTTTACTGATAGCCCCAGTAGCTTGAGAGGCTTATGACTGAGTGAGGGCAAGGGCCTGTTTCTGGTGAGGATATTATGGGGTCGGGCTGCGCGCCACAATATGTTGTTACTGATTCATCATTTATGTGAGCCGAGTGCCCGATTGATTTATGCCACTAGGTGGCTTTATATAAAAATTTAGCAATAGGAGCCCCTCTATAGTCTGCATATTCCTAGTGAGCGCGGGTACCCAATATGAATGTTATGAGATATGACTGACGGGCTGCATACGAGCGACTATAAGGTTGTCCTAAGGGGTTGTGTATGAGTGATGTCATGCCTGAGGGGCAGCTTACGATTGATGTATTTACCGAGGTATTGTTTGAATTGAGCCTCTATTGAAACAATTGAAAAATATCTTCAAATAATATTTATTGTAAAATTGAATTTATACGAGATGATTTGACTCGCGTACTTATTTGAAAGCATGTTCTGAATTACTGAGATTTCATAATGTGGTCTTTTTGTGTTCTGCTACACTATCTTTATTAACTTTTATTACTTACTGAGTTGTCATATTCACATTACTCCATGCACCTCGTGTACAGATTCGGGGTTGCTAGATGTGCTAGCGAGTGTATATTTTCATCAGTCGCTGAACTGTGGGTTTAGCAAGGTAGCTGCATGGCGATCGCAGCTCTGCTCTTCTTCCTCCTATATTTTTTTAGATGTTATTAGTTATTTTCAAGACTTTATTATTCTTTGTTTTTATCGGACAGTTCTTAGTAGATGCTTATGATTACTGACACCCCGATGTCGGTCTTTCTTTCTGCACTTTGTTTTTTTAAAATTTATCTTGTGAAGTTTACTAATTAAATAGCTCGAATTAACTTTTAAATAAAAATATCGGTATTTTTGGTAAAACAAAAGTCATTTTGCCTAGTTCCTCGATAGACACCATCACGATATGCTAGATTTGGGTCGTGACAAGCGTTAACTGCTCTTGTTCAGCATTAAGGGTCGTTTGGTCGGATGTCTTGGAAATAGTGCATGCATTAACTTGGGTAGTATTATAATGTTGTTTCATAGTATTTCTCAAGCTATGTATATGTAATTGTATAATACTATTAGTTATATATCCTATTCAGTACTATTCGTGTGCATAGAAAACTATTGCATTGGAAATATCATAGTTTTTAATTCATGGATAAGTATGTATAAAGACAAAACTATCAATTAATAACCTTTAATATATCTCACAAAACAGTCAATAAGATATAATTTCAGTATAACTAATCTAAAAATTACTAGTCCCAGCATTACTATACACTATATTCAATATTTCTTTTATGCACCCTAGCAAACAACTCCTAATGGAACCATCAAAAATGAAACAAACATCTACTGGCTTTGTTTTTACTTGTTGAGAATAAGACCACTCATATGTCACTTTTGTTTGACCCTTATGTTCCGATCCTTTTGTAGAAATATCGTACATTATTCTTGGAGATATCTTGTCACTAAATATGTATCTGGAAAATTCAATAACCTTGCAAGAATTTAGGGAAAAGCACAAACAAAATTCTTAATAAATATACATAAGGTAAGCATAGCGTTTCATCCTCATACGGACAGGCAGTCCGAAAGGACTCTTCAAATTTTGGAGGATATGCTTCGAGCTTGTGTCATTGACTTTGGAGGCTTGTGGGATCAGTTTTTGCCTTCAGTGGGATTTTTCCTACAACATCAGCTACCAGTCGAGTATTCAGATGGCTTCTTATGAGGCTTTATATGGTAGGTAGTGTCGGTCTCCTGTAGGATGGTTTGAGCCGGTAGAGGCTTGGCTGTTGGGTACGGATCTGGTTCAGGCTGCCATGGACAAGGTCAGGATTTTTCAGGATAGGCTTCGTACAACTCAGTCTAGCCAAAGAGCTATGCCGACTGCAAGGTTTGAAATTTGGCATTCATGGTCGGTGAGCGGGTATTGCTTCGAGCATCACCAATGAAGGACGTGATGATATTTTGGAAGAAGGGCAAGCTTCGCCCTAGGTTTATTAGCCAATTTGAGATTCTTGATCGAGTGGGAGAGGTGTCTTACAGACTTGCATTGACACCTAGCTTATCAACCGTGCATCCAGTGTTTCACATGTCCATGCGTCAGAATATCACGACGATCCATCCCGCGTGATAGATTTAAGCACTATTCACCTTGATAAGGACTTGTCTTATGAGTAGGAGCTGGTAGTTATTCTAGATGGGCAGGTTTGTCAATTGATGTCGAAGAGATTCCCTTCTATTCGTATTCAGGGGAGAGGTTAGCCTTCTGAGGCATGGACCTGGGAGTCCATGTCCGATATGCAGAGCCGTTATCCCTATCTTTTCCCCGACTCAAGTACTTCCTTCTTTTGTTCGTTCGAGGACGTTCGGATGTATTAGAGCTGGAGATTCTGATGACCCTTTTGGGTTTCTAGGCCTTAAAAACCTCTTTCTATATCATCTCTATTTGCATGTGTAGTTAGGGCGCGTAGCTGGAAATCTAATATGTGAAAATTTGTGGAAAATGATGAATTTTGATTTCAAAATGAAATAAGTTGACTTTGGTAAAACTTTTGGGTACCAAACCCAGACCCGTGATTTGACAATCCCATAAGGTCCGTAGGAAAATACGGGACTTGGGCGTATGCCCGAAATTGAATTCCGAGGTCCTAAGCCCGAGAAATGAATCTTTAAAGAAAATTATTTTCTGAAATTATTTATGAGTTTTTAAAATGAAACGTGCTTAAATATTTATGGTATTGGGCCCGAATTTTGGTTCCGGTGCATGGTAGATGTCTTATATGTGATATAAGATAAGCTTGTGCAATTTTGTAAGAAACGAACTTGAAACGATGTGAATCGGATCGTATTTGAGAAAAATGGAAAATTTGAAGTTCTTATGAAATTTCATGGTTTTGTATGCTAAATTCATAGTTATTGATGTTATTGTGCTAATTTGAATGCACGAGCAAGTCTGTATGATGCTTTTAGATTGGTGTGCATATTTGGTTTGGAGCAGCTCCGGTGAGTTTTGGATGGGTCACGGGGTGGATTTTGGACTTGGAAAATTGTAACTTTTTCAATTGGTGTGATTAGGCCTAGTGGTTTCGCATTTGCGAAGCTTGGGTCCCAAATGCGAAAGTTGAGTCATAAATGTGATCAACATAGGCCAGCCCTTATCTCGCATTTGCGAGATACTCTGAAGCTGCAAATGCGATCTATGTATAGCAAATGCAAAGTCGCAAATGCGACATCTTGTTCGCTAATGCGAAAGTCCAATTTTTCAAATGGTCGATATTGCGACATCAGAGACCAGTAAAATCACACTTACACGAATTTTTAACCCATTTTTATATCTTCTCAAAACATAAACATTCTAGGGAAATTTCTCAAAGACAACTCTTTTTCAAAATCAATTGTAAGTTAATTTTATCTCATTTTCATCAATCATTGACATCTTTTCACATGAGTTTAACTCAAAATCAATGATTTTCATGGGGGAATTTGGGTGTTTTGGGTGAATTTGGGTGATATTAATG
This sequence comes from Nicotiana benthamiana, assembly GCA_034376525.1. Lineage (NCBI taxonomy): Eukaryota > Viridiplantae > Streptophyta > Magnoliopsida > Solanales > Solanaceae > Nicotiana > Nicotiana benthamiana. Next base: position 98,501,012 of record CM067330.1, read on the forward strand.
TTTTGCTGTAGATCTTAAATTGTTCCCATGTACTTCTCATAAATTACTACTGGTATTGATATTCCACTGCAACATGTACCCCCTCAAACCTTTATCTGTTTATCCTTATTTTATTTTCCACTGTATATTATGTATGCTTATTTGGTAGTCTTATCCTACCCTCGTCACTACATCGTCGGGATTAGGCCAGGCACTTACCAGTGACGGGGTCGGTTGTGCTAATATTACACTATGCACTATGTGCAAATCCCGGAGAGCAGGTTTTGAACAGTAATATTGGGTAGCTGCCTTCTGTGCTGCTAGAGATCCCGAGGTAGTGAATTGGCACAAAATGAATTTATAGTGGGAGTTTTTATGATTCCCGCAAATAAACCGCAATAATGATATAAATAGATCGGGGTTGCACACCGCAATAATAATATAAATAGATCGGGTTGCACGCCCCAACAATGATATAAATGGAACGGGTTGCACGCTACAATAGTGATATAAACGGATCGGATTGCACGCCGCAACAGTGACATAAATGTATCGGGTTGCATGCCACAATAATGATACAGTTGGATCAGATTGCATGCCATCACAATTTAACATATATTTTTGTAGTGAATTATGATAAGTAGAAACTATTATTTCCATCAAAATACTCTTCAAACAATAAATATATCACTAGCATTGAAAGTGTAGAAGTAAAAAACATGCAAACACTGATGACCAACAGTACTCCCTCCGGTTCACAATAAGTGTCAAATTTGCTTTTTCATTTGGGTTCAAAATAAGTGTCCAGCTATGTAATGAAGAAAAAATTCAATTTGTTTTTAGAGTATAAGCCCTATGTACATATCCCAAAAATGTTTTTTTACTACTCACATAAATATTTCATTAGGGGTAGTTTAGTCATTGTGTGTATTTTTGTGTAGAATTTATTATTTTCTTAATGGGCGTGCGAAAAGTTACTTGGACACTTATTGTGAACCAGAGGGAGTATTTACAACAATTGTCCACCACACAACAAATTCACACAACTTATCTAAATATAAACTTAAAAAAAACTTTGGTTTTACCTCTACAAATATTTCACTATGCGAACCTTACTTTTACATCAAGAAGCTAAGATAAATCACTTACTATGCTCTTAAGAAAAATCAATGGCAGTGAAAGGTTTTGCTGTGTTGTAGGTTGCAATGCTTCTCATGTCAACAGAGCATTCCATGGCTCAACAACGTGATCCCTTAAGTGTAGCATTATGCGGAATTAAGTGTAGAACAAAGCCTGTATGCTTAGCTAGGTGCCTTGCTGGTTGCTTTATTTCAAGTAATGACACCTTAGACAAATCTCATTCTACTTTAGTTGAAGTAAGAAACCGCGTCTATAATGTTGGATGTTCCGAATTCCTAGTCCAATATTGTACCTCTCTTTGAAGCCCGATTTAATATTCATTATTTTATTTTATATAGTTGAGTTATTTTCTCATTATAAAACTTAGTTTATGACTGCAATGGAATATTCCATTTTTCAAGAATTCAGTTTGATTTACTTGAGAAGAAATATTGCTAGAAATAATCTCATTTAGAAGTCGTTGGACAGGCTGGTTTATAAACTCAAAAGTGATGCTCTTACCTTCGTAAGTATTAGTAAAACTTTTTATATCCCAATATAAAAAAGGCATGAATTTAATAAAAAATGGATACCTAGTATTATATCTTTGTCTGTCTTTTACCAGAACAAAACTTTCAGGAATGCATGTCTCCTATTGGCAAATGTAAGCTTTAGATAATTTATATGAAATACCCATAGAATTACCACAGGCTTTTTTTAAGCGATGAATAGTTTTATGGAAATATCTGGAGGGTATAACACCTTCCTTTACACAATTTAAATCTGCTCCACTGTCAAATAAAGCAACACACAATTTTTTAAATTGTATTCTATTAAACGAGTTATTTTCAACAAAAATTTGTGGGTGATAAAATATTGGAGTTTTTCCAAAATTCAGAAAAATCTATTGCTCCAAGAAACTTATTAGTTGTATTTTCTTCAGAAGAATTGGCATTTGTATTTAACTAAGTAATCATATTACTAGGATTTTAAATTATCCTAGAATTTTCCAATCCGAAAATTCTTTCCTGTAAAGCTACATTTGAACCTTTAGTTACGATATTTCTTTCTTGAGATATTTTTTCTCATTGCTTAAATTTTGGACAGTAGCCATCCTTTCAGGCTGGGATTCGTTTTTCACGATTTTTCTGATTTCAGACATGGTGTATGGTCCTTTTTAAGATGGGATTTATTCCACCTTTGTTTCTTCCTCTGGTTTAGTAGGAAGCTTATCAATAAGCAGATGTCACACCTCTTTTTTCGCACACAACCCTGTGACGAGGTTGAGTTAGAAGAGTTTTTCCAATTAATGTGACGTTTTGAAAAAGGATTATTTATTATTTAGAGTCGCCACTTGGAAAATATTATTGGTGTTCCACGTCACCTTTTATTTGAATCTCTTTTCAAAAGGAAGGTTTGACTCTTAATTTATGGTCTACGAAAATAGAAGATTGAGTAAGGAATTCTGTTGACCGAGGGGAAGGCGTAAGGCACCCCTTTAGTCGCTTTTATTGATTAATGTAAGGCTTAAATCAATTTTTAGCTATTCTTGTATTTTATTGATTATGGCTTATTTATTACTGTTTCACTAAATTTATTATATTTTTATTTATTATTTTGACCAAGATGTGATACGCACACAAGGTACTTCCTTGAAATTAAATATTAAGCCAAAGTACGGAATGCACACATGGTTATAATCATAATTATTTCAAATTAAAAAAGGTATCAAGACGCAAAATGCGCACATGATTCTTTTATTATTTATGCATATCAATCCAAGGTTCGGTTATGAACACATGGGCTAATAGCATCATTAAAATATTTAGTTATTTTTGTCTCTTTAATAATCAAGATATCTAATAATTGTATATTCTTATAATTTGGTTGATATTTTGAAATAAATGTATAATATGTATTTTACAAAAAAAAAAAAAAAAGAGTCAGCTTATAGATTGATTAACCTTGAATGTAGTGTTTTTTTCCCACTATTTAGTTTATTAATTTAAATCCATACGACCTAACTACTAATAACTTCTCAGTAATGCAACATCATCAGCAATGTAAGAAAAATATTCGAACTAAAAAAATATATATATAATTATTATTAAAAGCAAAAGGTGAATTAAAGCTTTGAAAGAAGCCATGAAAAATTCCGTTAAATAAATTCTGCACACTTGCCGTTTTTTAGAGAAAAGCAGAAATCATTCCTTTATACTATATTAACAAAAATTTCTAACGATGGAGGCATGAGGAAGCAGCATAGTAGAGTTTTTTCGAATGACGTAAATAAAAGAATAACTGAATTTAAATAAACGAATATTATGCATTCAATTATACATTATATTAAATTAACCAAAGAGATTGAGTGTTCCCTTTTATAAGATCTCACATTAAAAGAATATCTAGAGATTTTCAAAGTTGCAATACTAACTTTTTTAGAACAACGAACACGGAACCGCGAACGAAATCCCGAACTCCTATTTCTTTTCTTTCTTTCACGTTTTTTTTAACTTTTCCCTTTTTCCTCCTTTTCTCTCTTTCTGTTTTTATCGTTTTCTCTTCCAGTTTCCGTCTTTTTGCTTCTTCTTTTATTTTTTTACGTTTCTTTCTTTCTTTTTGTTATGAAATAATATACGAACAAGAACAATATTGAGAGAAGTAGAGAGAGGAGTATTCTTATTGGTACTTTGGGATGATTTACAATGGGGTAAGACCCCTCTATTTATAGGAAGAGAAAAGACTTAGCCTCAAAGCAGAACTCTTCTATAAGATAGACATTCACTCTAATTAGAGTTCAATTTATAACACTCCCCCTTGAATGTCTATTCAATAATGTGCCTCGTTAAAACCTTAACTAAAACAAATCCCAATGGGAAAAAATTATAGAAAAGGAGAAAGAGTACACATGTTTGAATATGCGCCTATTGGTTGCCTCGTTAAAAACCTCGCAAGGAAAACCCAGTGGGACAAAACCTTGTAAGGGAAAAAGAGTGCAACAAGCATTAACTCCCCCTGAAAGAGCATCAATTCACATCCTTGAGCATTTGCATTCCAATCTTGTGCACCATCTTCAAAACGATCTTTTGTAGAGATTTGATAAATAAATCAGCCATATTGATTTGAATAAATATTCCGCACCTTGAAATTATCATTCTTGATAGATATGAACATCTTCATATAATGTCGTGGAATGACTCTTCAATATCTCCATAGAGGTATTCTCGATGCCATCATGCTTATAGTTATAGCAAGATACATATGTACACAAGTTGCACTTAGGGTGTGGTACTTCAGGACCAAGAATTGTATATGCTTCAAGCAACTTCAATCTTTCATGGATTGACATATAAGTTAAGTCATATAAGCCATATAATAGACTTTAGATGCATATCAAGTTTTCATGTCATGCTAAACAAATAAGATATCGAAAACTGATTACACATACCATTGACTTTATACTTTCAAGTATTTGAACTACATGTCCAAAACTACATGTCTTTCATATGGAATCAATTCTGCTTGAATTGTATCTCTTCCATTTAGCCAATATTTTGTTTGTATTCAACAAACATAAGATCCTCATCGATATTTAGCGCTATCATAGATGTCGTCGACGAACATTTTATATCGGTTCTAGTAAATTTTAATAAAGAAATAACATGGAGATCTCTTTATTCATATATTCAGGTACCTGAATCTCTCATGAGATTTTATGAAGTGTTATGTCATGTGATCTTCTAGATCACTTGCCTCCCCATTATGATCACTTTGATCATTTGCTCATCTTCTTTATTAAGAAGTTATTTTGAAACCGATTTGTCTATACGCTTTAAGCGTATCAAAGACCTTGTCCTTCTGGGACTTAATATGAGCATTTGCAGTGAGAATATAGTTACTTTCTTTGGGTCAGCAAATGCGTATAGCATGCTTTGCAATATGTTGCAATTGAATTATCCTTTTATGAACTTCAGGCTAGATCACTTTCCTCCCCATTATGATCACTTTGATCATTTGCTCATGTTCTTTGTTAAGAAGTTATTTTGAAACCGATTTGTCTATACGCTTTAAGCGTATCAAAGACCTTGTCCTTCTGGGACTTAATATGAGCATTTGCAGTGAGAATATAGTTACTTTCTTTGGGTCAGCAAATGCGTATAGCATGCTTTGCAATATGTTGCAATTGAATTATCCTTTTATGAACTTCAGGCTAGATCACTTGCCTCCCCATTATGATCACTTTGATCATTTGCTCATGTTCTTTGTTAAGAAGTTATTTTGAAACCGATTTGTCTATACGCTTTAAGCGTATCAAAGACCTTGTCCTTCTGGGACTTAATATGAGCATTTGCAGTGAGAATATAGTTACTTTCTTTGGGTCAGCAAATGCGTATAGCATGCTTTGCAATATGTTGCAATTGAATTATCCTTTTATGAACTTTAGGTTCATATTATGATATTCGAGGATCTATATATACAAATGATAATTCATCCCATGTAACCTTTTCTCAAGTGTTTATCATGTCTCCCCCTCATGTTAGAAAAGCTAACTTGTTTCCTCAACTTTGAGAGTCCATCTTTGTGCATTATGGTGTAAATGAAAATATACACCGCACATCAATAATAATAAGATGAAATTATTTGGTTCCTGACCCTGAACCACTTGTGAGGGGAGAATATAATATACTCTCGTATACAACGTATATCAAACTGATATATATAACTTTGTTCTCATAAGAAAAAGTTTAGCTATTAAGTGGAGGCACTCAATAATTATCTTGCTAAACCAACTACTATATAAACCAACTTATCAAGATGAACTATCTTGAATAGAAAATCTGGAAATTATGCTTGAAGTTATATTACTGAGCAATTTACCTCGCAAGCACCGGCCAGGCTGCGGGTTAATAACAATCGCACATATAACCATATCATAGATGCATCATATGTGGTATACATGGCAGGTGAATGGGCCCATATTCACCTTTGATATTTACAGAATTTGTGGGATTCAACCCGAACTCTTTAGTTGGTCAATTAATTAATAAGAACAAGTAATACAAGAGAATTCGTAAAGAACTTTCTAGTTCTTTAATATTTACCCATGTGAATTCTCTATTACTGCACATCATTCTTAAAATGATATGGCTAACCCGAATGCCAACTGGATAAATTATCAATATTGATAAACTTCAAATTTACACCATGACATGTGCAATTATCAATAAACTTCAAGTTTATTATGATATGGGTTTTTATATCAATAAACATCCACTTTATTGTGGTAATCTTGTGTAGTACAAACTGGAGAATAAAGCGGGTAGTTTTTCACATACAGATTATCCCGCTACAAGTTGTAGTAATAGAAGATATCAAATCTTTCCTTTATTTATAGTCTCAATATAATCAATCACTTTCGCATATACTTTGGAAACTGAATAAGTTTCTTTGAGACTTACTACAACACAATACCTTATTGGTAATCAATTGTGTTTCTCCAACATAGTAATAATTGGCTCTTCTAGAGCTCTCAATTAATTTTGTACTACCACAAATTCATCAACATCCATGTGGTGAATATCTCTTTTAAAGAGAAAGTTATACCATTATGGTCATGTCAAAATTATATGCAAGATATGTTTCTTGCATTATTATTGTCCTTTGATAATCACATTGACAAATTATTTTAGCGTACAATAGGTATGTGACCAATAACTATTCATGCCATAACAATGACATTATTTTCATATATCATCTCAAACCTCCTTCTAGGGGTGAGTGTGGTATATTCAATACCAATTTCATGTTCATATTCTTCGAATAATGAATATGTATTCGTGAATCAGATGTTATCACATTCACTGCGGGAATATGTGATTTTGTTATCCTTTTCAAATCTGTAAATGCGTCTGGCATTCGATTTGATATTCTTTGCAAATGGATAATATTTTGCACCTCTTTTTCACAAATAGAGGTATGTGGATCAAGATGAGATAATGATGCATTTTTCCACAAAATTTTCCGTTTGGTTTCACCAACTTCTCCCCCTAATTTTGGGAAAAGTGTCTCATCGAATTGACAGTCTGCAAATCGTGCAGTGAACAAATCCCCTGTCAATGTTTTGAGGTATCGAATAATGGAGGGCGATTCAAACTCAACATATATTCCAAACCTTCTTTGCAGACCCATTTTTGTGCAATATGGCGGTGCTACAGGCACATATACTGCACATCCAAAAATTCTTATGTGGGGTATATTAGGTTCATGACCCAAAACTCATTGCAACGGGGAATATTTGTGATAATTCGTCGTTCTGAGATGAACTAGCATTGCTGCATGCAAAATGGCGTGACCCCAAACCGAAGTGGGCAGCCTCGTTTTCATGAGTAAATGAGGAATTCAAGATTATTCTCATCTATTGTCTCAATATGATATCCATTTTGAATGATATCTTTAAAACTCAACAAGTTCCTTTTAGACTTGGAGGAGAACATTGCATTCTCTAAAATGTTGTTCCTTTAGGCAGAGTTATAGTTGCTCTTCCGGAGCCTTTAATCAATTTACTACTACCAGAAATTGTAGTAACATCTGCCTTACACATACTTAAATGAGAGTAATATTTCTTCTCTTTGAGTATCGTATGTGTAGTACATGAATCAACTAAACAAATATTTTTACAGTTGGATGTTGATCCAAGCTTGCTTTGTGAGATATCCATATTTTCTTTCCCATGGTATTGACATACAAAAGAAATACACGAACATGAGAATAAACAAAATCAATTCTTTTTCTTCATATTTAAACAATATTTTCAAAATCTGCTGAGTTTATTCGACTAACTTAGTTGATAGTCGACTATCTTGGGAAGCAGTCATTAGGTTAGTCGACTAACCAAATAAGATAGTCGACTATCTTGCCTTGCGGAAATGTCCAGTTTTAATGCGAAATATTAGTTAGTCGACTAACGTAGTAAACATTCATCAGGTTAGTCGACTATCTAAATCAGATAGTCGACTAACTTAGCTTGCGAAAAAATCCAATTTTAATGCGAAATATTAGATAATCGACTAACTGTTAGGTTAGTCGATTAACTCTACTGGAAAATAAAAATATCTTTGAAATATAAGCATATTGAAACATTCTAAAGAACTAGTACTAACGTTATATCATAAACTAATTAATACGAGATGATACTAATGACTATTAGTTTATTCACTGACTAATACAAATAAGTATAATAAAATCAAACAATTCCATCTTCCTTCATCAGATCCATCACCAATTAAGTGGTCTATTTTCCCCTCAGGGTGCTCAAAAAGAAGTCTGCCACATCCAAGTGGGTGATGTCAAAATTGTCGTCAGAGACAAAAGTGGTTTCAGGGCCTTTACTCTTTAGAGATGCTTGATAAAGCTCAACCAAATGTCTTGGTACACGGCAAATTTTCGCCCAGCGCCCTTTTCCACCGCAGCGATAAGATATAGTTTATGAACTATTTGCTTTTGGATTCTCATCATATCGTGCTTGTGGCAGAGTGACCTACTTCAGGTTGTCATATCTCTCCTTTAAGCCATTCCACAAGATAGGTGGATCTTTGACTGTGATATATTCAATTTTCAAACCTTCATCAAGGTGATGGCGCAAGAAAATCAAGGCCTTAGCACAGTTTCAAACCTTCATCAAGGTGATGGTGCAAGAAAATCAAGGCCTTAGCATAGTCTTGGGTGGATGCATTATTTCTGTCTTTAATGGCGTCTCCAAGACCCATTGCATCCAAATGGATTTCAGCATCCAACACCCATGTCATATAGTTCTTGCCCGAAATTTCAAGGGCAACGAACTTTCTTTTCATAATGTCAGACATAAAACAAAATTACATCAAGAGCGTGTCCATACTTACGGGCTTTATTACAATTATCACATTCACTTCAGGGAATGGATCATAATCATCTGTATGTGCTATATACAATCTCATGTCAAATATTACTTTCATAAAGTGAAAGATTATTTTGAGAATCTTTATTATTCTCATTATCACAATGATGACGATTATAATTCCGTCTATTGCCACGTCCACATCCATTGATACCTTCACGGTAATAATTTTGTCTTCTTTCAGACTTATCACATACTGCTATCACATTCTCTAAAGGGAATGAGAATGAAGCAAATTCAATGGGACGGATTTTCAATTCTTTGCCCACAATCATACATGAATTTAATCATGGCAAGACATAGAACTTTTACCACTTCACGTGGTTATAATTCCTTTCAAACTCCATTAGAGTTATAATCAAACTTTGTTTACTATGTTTGTATATGAAATCAAATCGTAGAATTTCAAGAATTTGAAAGGGAAAAGTAAATTACTTACCTTTAAGGTATACCAATAGATGTTGTGATATCAAATATACCTCTTGAGTTTCCATCCCGTTGCATTACTTTATGGTGATACCATCTCTTCTATTTTTCCGCATAGAAATTATTTTCACAAGAGAAAGAGGCAGTGATGACTGGCCGGAGAATTTCGCCGGAGCAGTAGGCCGCACTTTAAGGTATACCAATAGATGTTGTGATATCAAATATACCTGTTGAGTTTCCATCCCGTTGCATTACTTTATGATGATACCATCTCTTCTATTTTTCCGTATAGAAATTATTTTCACAGGAGAAAGAGGCAGTGATGACTCGCCGGAGAATTTCGCCGGAGCAGTAGGCCGCACTGGAAAAGAGAGGGGAGGCGTAGTCAACTATTGGTTAGAGACTCGTGCTGATAACGTGTTATGAAATAATATAAGAACAAGAACAATATAGAGAGAAGTAGAGAGAGGAGTATTCTTATTGGTACTTTGGGATGATTTACAATGGGGTAAGACCCCTCTATTTATAGGAAGAGAAAAGACTTAGCCTCAAAGTAGAACTCTTCTATAAGATAGACATTAACTCTAATTAGAGTTCTATTTATAACACTTTTCCTTTTGTTCGTTGCTTTTTTTTTCTCTTTGTTCATTGCTTTTTCTTCCTTTTTCAACGTTTTCCTTTCTTTAGTTGTTTTCTTTCTTCGTTCCTTTTACTTTTTTTTTTTGTTTTATGTTATGTTCTTTCTTTTATAAAAGGAATGTTGATGTACATGAAAAAGTTAGAGTTAGAGTTGAATTGGGAGAAAGAGGTTGAGAAGATCATGGTAAGTGGTTAGGATAATTTTTGTTTGAATCTTTTAATATTTATTTCTTTTTACTAAATTATTATTATTATTATTATTATTATTATTATTATTATTTGCTCCTGCATTTTTTTTCGTTAATTATTATTATTCTTTTTGTTTAATAACTTTTACTTAATTCTTTATTAATGAAGAAATTAGAAAGTAAAGTACATAGATAAAAATATTAATTAGCTACCTGATAATTAAATATTATATACATAAGAAAATTAAATATTTACATTGTCGTTTAAATTATACTAAGAAAAATGCTATGACTTACATTTAAAATTCTAATTAGATTTTTTTTAATTTTTCTTTTATTTAAAACTAGGAGTAAAACTTATTCTCTAAGAATGTGAATATATAGTTCATATTTTTTTTTCAAAAATAAAACATACCAAGAGTATGATAAAAGATTTTTAAAATATTCAGATTAATCGAAAAGAAATATTTACACTAAACCTGTATAGAATTTGGGTGTGGTAAAAAATTAGGTGTTCACAGCATGCCCCTCTTTGCTTGGAAACATGAAGAGTTTTCAACCAAAGAAAAATGAACAAGGTGACTGATTTTTGACCTCACTATGAATTGAAAAGGAAGACAAGATAGAAGAGAATGTGCGACCGAGCTTTGGTTTTAGGTTGCCTACATATCCTGGGCTATAAGGGAATCAAGTCACGAGCAGTTCAAGTAGAAAGAAGAGTGATGGAGCATACTTAGGTGGAGAGTCCACTGAGGTTCCGTCGAGGTTCCGATATGCGGTTCCCACTATTACATCAAAATAAAAAAAAAGATTACATACTCTTGAAATCTAAGAGTTACAAAATTCCTATTTAAATGCCATTTGGAGTCTTTTCTTGATTCTTGATTTGCTTCTCCCTATGAATTTGGATTGAAAATTGATGTTCCCGATGCAACATACGATGAAATATTCTCTCATGCTTGTTTCTTGATCTGACGATGGGAAGAAAGATCTTGACCATATGTCTCCGCATGCGTTACGCCAAAGCTAGTTGTGGCAGATAATGAGATGATACGTTCCACTTTCTCTGGAAAGATTTGAAATCCTATTTTTTGCACATTAAATCCGCGCTTTGCTGAAAAACCAACAAGCTAACACAAACAAAGAAAACGAACAAAATTTTTCTGCCCCAGTTTGCACTAGGAAATTTTTGTGGGTTATTGAAAACACATTAAACTATCATTGCTATTGTAGAATAAAGAATTGAAACAAAAATTTTTTTAATAAATAGGGAGTGTTATACCGTGTGTTAACAGGAAGAAGGAAACTAGGGGATGTAGTACCATGTTTTTGAAATAAGATGAGGCCCGTGCCATCTACTAGAGGATGTCATACCTTATGTAGGTAGAAAGTAATGCGACCTAGGATATAGTACCATATGTCGGCAATAAGATAAGGCTCGTGGAACTCTAACATGCAACTAGGGGATGTCGTACCCTATGTAGAAAATAATGCAGTCAGGGAATGTAGTACCCTGTGTTGGCAATAAAATGAGGCTCATGGCACTCTGAAATGCTAGAAGGGGATGTCGAACCCTATTTAGAAAATAATGCAGACAGGGGATGTAGTACCCTGTGCTGGCAATAAAAGGAGGCTCGTGGTACTATGAAATGCTACAAGGGGACGTCGTACCCTATGTAGAAAATAATATAGCCAAGGGATGTAGTACCTTGTGTTGGAAATAAAATGAGGCTTGTGGCACTCTGAAAAACTACAAGGGGATGCCGTACCCTACGTAGAAATAATACAATCGGGGGATATAGTGCCCTTTGTTGAAGATAAGGTATCGATCCCCTATAATGAAACTAAAATAGCATGTTTACGTGCATATTAGAAGGAAATCATGTATTTGATAACTTCACTTAGTGGTGTTCGTCTTTCCACGAAGTGTTTCACTAAACGAATTTGTTCTTGTACTAAAACAAGAAAGATTTGTTAGTTTTTTTAAAAATAGTGGTCAGTTTGTGGCCTTGACTTCTTGGGTGACTTGACCTTGCGTCACTTGTTAGGACCCTGTTGATGATCGTACAAATTTTGGGGAGATTCTGACTTTATTTTCTGAATATCTTTTTTTTTTCTACATCAACACCTCACTATTTTGCGCCTAGCACCATATGTGTCTATGGTTCAAACATCTTTGTTCCCTAAAACAACTTTTGATGAGTAACTTTTGTTGCCATAAGAAAATTTAATATTTACATTGTCGTTTAAATTATACTAAGAAAAATACTATGGCTTACGAAAATTCTAATTAGTTTTTTTTTTATTTTTCTTTTATTAAAATCTAGGAGTAAAACTTATACTCTAAGAGTGTAAATATATAGTTAGTATATATTTTTCCTAAAATAAAACCTACAAAGAGTATGATAAAATTTTTTAAAAATAATAACATTAATCGTAAAAGAAATATTTACACTAAACTAGTATAGAATCTGGGTGTGGTCAAAAATTAGGTGTTCACTGCTGAGACCTTAATTCAGAGTCTTTAATAACCCTTAAAAGATCAAGTATGTTACCATGTGACAAGATATTGATCTTTAAATCTCAAAAGTGACAATAAATATTAAAATGTTCATCATCAGTATTACAACAATGATTCGAGCATTGACCCTTATCACATGACTCTTCCTCTTCTCCAGAAAATGAGGTATAACTTTCTTCATGAAGAACCCTGAGGTCTTCACTTGTTGATGACCCATCTTTCTCAGTTTTAGATATTTATGGGGAAGAATTAAAAAGAAACTTATATAAAGAATCTTTGATATGATCATCTAAATCAAGTTCTTTGATTTTATCCTTGACCTTACAATCCTTAGCAAAGTGGCCTAGTCTTCCATATTTATAACAAGCCTGAGGGTTTTTTTATTTAACAAAACCCTTCATAGCTTTATGAAAAGCCTTTCTCCTTTGATTTTTGGCTCTAATACCAAATATTTCACGGGATCCACTCCGTTTGAGTTGCCTAGGAAACTATATTACAAGAACTCCAGCTCTGGCCTAGCTACTGACTTCTAGGTAAACCTCAAACCACGATGCTCCTCATAGCCCTTTAACGGCGATCTGCCTAAACGGGTTTTACTATTACCACCGGTTAAGCTGACATGACCATGGTTAATTGTCGAGATTAGTAACTGCCTGACCTTTATAGTTCTTATCCTATTATCTCATCAGAGTAATATTGTAAACTTTTTGTTACAAAATATGTTTGATAAATAACCTTCGAATACTAAGTTTAACACTTAATTATTTAGCCTATCATTTAGGCAAACAATGATATAAGTAATGTAGGGAGAGAGATAGAGAGAAAATACTACCGGAGACCTTCTGTTTTGTGGCCAAGCGACCTTTTTTATTTTTATTTCAGAACTTAAATTATAATAAAGAGATTTTTACAAGAGAGTGGAGAGAGAAACTATAGAGAAGTTAGAGTATTAGCTTCCACCTGCCTTCTCCTAAACATAATTGATCCTTATATAATGGATCGGTTCAGTACTAAACAAATAGAATTGGCCGACAAAATAATTTACAATGGTGGCCTACAAAGAAAATATGATCTCACATTATTAAAAACGGAAAATATACTTTATAAAACTAGATTCCTCCTAATAGAGGGGTTCGTATCTTTATTAAAATCATTTATCTTATTACCCCGATAATTGTTCTATGGGGCCTTCAACAATTTAAGCTTTACCTTTTCCTTTTTTATCCTTTTTCTCTGAAGATTATTCATTACTTTACTCTAATTTTGCAAGGAAATCCTCTATTTCATGAATATTAACTTCCGTAGGTGAAATACTTTGAGCTTCCCTTGCTGCACATATGTCTTCACTGAAAGTGTTACCCATAGAGGTCATTGGTATCTCATCACTGACTTATGTTCCGAAATTCTTCCCTAAGTCTTTCTTTATTTCCTTGAAGTATGAAGCGAGGATTTCTTTCTTAGATATGTCTCATTTCATCATTTAAAGACTTTTAGTAATCATCTCAAATGGGCTTACTTTGTCCATTGCAGCATTTGCACTGTCTAATTTTTTCATAGGTTTCTATCTTGGTCTGAATCTGTTGAACTAATTCTTCACCAAATAGCTTGCCTTGGGTGTTTGTTTGGAGTAATTTTGTCCAGAATTTATTACAAAAAATTCTATAAAGGCAAGGAACTCCTTCATGGGTATAACTGGTTTGAACATCCCATTTCATTATCCATGAAATTGAAAATTCTATGAAAAAATGCATCGATGCAATACCATCGAAAAAGATATTATGTTTTTGTAATGAAATAATTTTGGGAGATATGTCTACCCACTAAGTATATAAACTCTTAAATAAAGGAGAAAGTATTTCCAATAATAGACCATATAATTTTTACCATTAAAAAAATAAATATGGAATATGATGATTTTCCATATTGGAGCACCGTTTAATAAACTATGAGTGTCTCCCATTAGGATTCTCATAAAGCAAAGTTTTAATTAAACATTATTTATTGTCCCAATAATTGAATTTGACTAAGATTTTCTGATCAGGATGAGTGTATTCTCAATCCTTTAGGGCACTCATTCCCCATTCCTATCATTCTATTGATTAGAATGATCCTACCTTTTTCGATGTTATAACCCAAAAATCTAACAGAAGCTTGAAAATTTATTATTTTTGGTTTTGATATAACCAAACCATTTTCAATAATAATCTTTATAAATAAATCTAAATGTTAAAAATAAGATTCAATATTTTTTGGAAATACTAGAATATCATCAATATAAATAATTTTGAAATCTGTACAAGAAACAAAGACATCATTCATAATTTTTTGAAATTCAGAGGGAGCATTTTTCAAACGAAAAGGCATAACATTTTATTCGTATTGGCCCATTGGCACATTCAAAGCAATTTTATATCTATCCAATTCAGATATCTGTATTTGCCAATAACCTAATTTTTAATCAAATTTTAAAAAAATAACAGCATTATATAGTCTATCAAGCAAATCCTTTTTATTGGGAAGAGGATATCTAACCCATTTCAAAACCTTATTGAGAGGTTATAGTATATATCGAATATGGGAACTCCTCACTCCTGTTCGACATGCTTGAATAAAGAACAGTACAAGACCATTTGGACTTTGAGGTACACACATATAATTTTGTATTATTTCTTAATACATAGATTATCATTTTTATGAACTTAATTATATTAACGCACAACAAAATAGATTTTTTTAGTTGATCATTAAACAATCATATAATATGATATATAATAATGATAAATTAAAAAGAAGCAAGAAGATTTATTAGAAACTTATTAGTTGAACGTTCCAGAAAAAAAGGGTAAAATTATCCTTTGTGTTTGAGAGATTGGTCTAAAATAGTCCTTTAAATATTCATTTAGGCAATTTTAGTTATTTAACTTCCCAAAATTCGGCACTTCGTGATGGCGCGTATCGTGAAACAAGGCCAGCCTCAACATAACAACCCAACACAATAACAACCTGTTTGAAAACATAAATTGAAGCATTTAACATTTAAGGGAAACTGTTTGAAACATAAGAAAACCCAATATATGGTGAAATCTAGCCCAAAATCGAGGTGTCACTAAGTACATGAGCTCCTAGATCAAAATACAGTCCACTACGTTGTCTAGAGAAATAAACTAAAAATATAACAAAATATAAAGAAGGAGAGTCAAGGCCCGAGAACACCATACAGCTACCTCGATAGTCTCTAAACTCTGGAACCTCAATCAGCAACCGCTAGAGCAACTGGTATTGCCTGGATCTACACACGAGGTTCAGGGAGAAACGTGAGTGCACCAACTCAGTAAGTAATAAGACTAAACATTGGACTGAAAGGTAGTGAAAAACTCAACCTCAACAGGTATAACAGAATTTAATGCGCAACAATGTAGGCATGCTTTCAAGTCAAATATACAGCTCAAAGAAATAAAGTAAATACATATCTGAACAGTGTAAGGTATACAACTCAACTACCTCGACATGCCAATGCACAGATTGTATGAAATTCACCATGTGCTCCCACTCTCAAGTACTCAATCATTCGGTACTATTTATGGCAATCCGGCCTAGGAAAATCCATCCCGGAACATATATAACACTGACTGTAAGTCACGCAGTACCGAGGAAAAAGAGAAATCTAACCCTGTGGAGAAACCCATCTCCAAGTATCAGTTCTTTGGACAAATCAAAATTCATCCCTTAATAATATCATCTGCACTCACTAGGGATGTGTTACAAACTCTGGAGGGGCTCCTACAGCCCGAGCGCTATTATAATCATCAATATAATAGGTGCGGCATGCAGCCCGAACCCATAACTATCACTTATAACAAGGCTCTCGGCCTCAATCCATCATCAATCTCTCTTCTCTCACCCACAGGCTCACAAAATCATGAAAACATACATAGAACAATAATACGATGAATCAATAACTAATTGAGATTGAGATATAATGTAAAATGCGTGAACATGAATAAGTACGAAATATAAATAAAATTAATGAGATAACAGCAAGAAATGACCACTTAGGGTCCCCAACAATACTAGCATAAAGACGAAGTATGATATCTAGCATGATTTACAGCATAAATATATTATCACATGATCAAATCATGGATATCAACATGATAGATTCACTAAACGGTACCATAGAATCACCGATGTCACAATTATTGCACACCACGCCCGCACGCCCGTCACTTGGCATGTGCATCACCTCAATACCTATAACATAACCCACAATTTAGGGTTTCGAACCTTCAGAACCAAGTTTGGAAGTGTTACTTACCTTAAGCCTAGAAAAATCGTACTTCACAATCCCTTTGCCTCTCTAATCGGCCTCCAAATGTCTTGTATCTAGCCACAAGAAATACAATACAAAATATAGGATAAAGGGATCAATTCCACAAGAAATACAAAATTATAGCCAAAAATCCAAAATCAACTCAAACTCGACCCCAGGATCCATTTCTCCAAATCTAACAAAAGTCACAAAACCCAAAAGCCCATTCACTTACGAGTTTAACCGTACAAAATTTATTCATATCTGACAACAAAATCCCATTCAAAACCTCAAATTTCATCACAAGAACACTTCAACATTATCCCCAAATTTCACCTCAAATCACAATCTGGATGATATAATCAAAGATATAACCATGGGATTTTGAAAAAAAAAACAAAGCAAGAAATACTTAACCCAATCAGCTCACGGAAAATCCCTTCAACAAGTGTACAAATCTGTAATATCTAGCTCAAAATATAAAAAATAAGCTTAAACCCTTGATTTTAAATCTAACGCTGCCTGCCCAGATTTCCTTCTTCACAAACGCGACAGCCCTCTCACGTTCGCGTAGACCAACTTGACTGCCGCTCCATTTTACTTATTTCAAAAAGCGACAACTGATTCACGAATGCGAAGCTTGACAAGATCAACCCTTCGCAAACGTTACTATCACCTCGCGAGTGCATAGAACAAAAGGCTGGGGGTCCCTAAGTACCTCTCCCCTCTTTGCAAATGCGACCTTACTACCATGTTCGCGATGAACACATAGACAACACCTTCGCATATGAGAAAGGATGAAATCAACGTATGTTCTTTCTGACAATGATGAATGATGCATAAATCTTTGAATATCTTAGTAATTCTTGGATCTAGTGCAAAAAGTGTGAACAAGAATCTTAGTGAAAAGGTTATTTAGTTGGCTTGTAATAAGACTAGATTCTCTCTTTAATGTCAAAAACTATTTTACAACTGAATATCTCATAACCCCTATCTTTGCATCTCTTTCTATTTATAGGAAACATGTTACGAAAAATCATAATAGTACAATTACAGAGAATATTCACCAGAATATTCTCTTTATTGTCCTATCTTGAAACTAGTTATTACAACTACATTAAGGATTATTCGACCTTGACCTTGATATTTGATTCCTCAACTTCCGCATCTAGTGACTCTTCGACCACGACCTTCGTATTTAAATAGATCAGCTCGACATGTGGCTTGCTAGAAATGTTATACAAATTCCATTTCCACTTAAAAGATTCTAGAAATAGGTTTTGACCCAAACAACTAGTCCTTTCATTTATTGAGTCAGGATTCGAGGGCAGATTCGATGAGCAAATCATGTTATTAGTGGTCGAGCTAAGCATACAAACTACATGGGTTGTGGTTGTTGTTGTGAGCAGGAAACATGGCCTTTTATGTGCCGCAGATTTCAAATTTTCGAATTTCCTAGGTGATTCACTGGAGTTTAGTTGTCCATGGGTTGGGATGACCTCATGAAGTCATGTGACATTATGACACGTATTCTCGATGAGACGCTCCATTTTGCGTGTGATCTTCAATTAGACCTACAGTTTCGGTTTCGGTTCAAATCATGATGAATCGCTTTTTTGTCTTGGTGCCATCAATTTTATCTATGGAGATCCTTGAACCTGATTATAGTTTTAAACCCTTCAATGTTTCAAAGCACCATACCTTTCTCTTGCTCTCTTCATCTCATATTTTTTGCTCTGCTTCATTGACCTGTGTTGTTCTTCATTCCCTCTTGTTTGTTACTCTCCTCCACTATGTTAAACCATGTCTAACGTGACTAGTGATGTTGGTAAGGGGAGTTGTTCTCTCCATTGACAGTGATGTTCGCCTCCCATAGGGAGAGCGTTACCCTCACCATTGAGGTTGAAAGCTTCCCCCCCGGTGGAGGAAATAATGCCACTCACTCCTGACTCCAAATCCTATTTCACCAAATCACTAGAGGCCGAGCTTGGAGCATTTCAATTGGTGATGGTTGTGAAGGAGTTAGCAGAACTCGAGGACAAATCCAGCCTCCCCAATCATATCGAGTTGATCCCAGCCAAAAGGGACACTGTACAGGTCCACCGTCTTAGGTACTGCACCCTTTATGCCTACCCCTTCCAAGCTAATTATTCTTTCCCTATCCTTTTGCTTGTGGAGGAGTTCTGTCTCCACTATGACATTTGTCTTGCTTAGCTCATGCTGTAAGTTTATAAAGTTATAAAGATGCTCACTCATTTTTCCGAGATGGATAAGGTCGAATTAACAATACGACCCTTAATATATTTATTCGCCCCGAGATTTTACCAGGGAACAATGCTGAACGCTCACTGCTGAGGGGAAAAATGCTTGGTGGTAAAGATGGACGAAAAGGCCGATTGTCCATTCTGTTTTAACTTTTTTTTTGTCATAATCGAGGATGTCATGGCCAACATCAACAGCTTTCCTGAGTCTTGGAATAAAACTTAAAATGTAACGACCTGGATTTCCCACCCTCGGTAGTCATAACGCTGCATACTAATGGGAGCTAGGCAAGAAAAATTCAATTACTTTTCCTCAACCACATAATCCTTTATATTAATTAGCAACAATAAGATAAAAGTAGCTGATTAAACTAAACAAGCGAAAGACTTAATATTAATGCAAAATGAATAACAACGCGGAAGTTCAACATAGTCTCTACCAAAAATCTAGTGTCACATAACTCACGAACTATTAGGAGTGCTTAATACAATCGTCGGAAAGAAAATACAAGTGTTTGTCTCGAATACAAAGAGATAACAGAATAAAATAAAGATAGAGGAGACGTCGGGCTGCGAACGCGTGCAAGACTACTTCGGTTCCTCGCTGGACTGAAGGATGGCTCCCAACCTAATATTTACTATTACTTTATTTTCTTGATTTTAATCTTTTACTTTTAGAATTGGATTTCAAGTTAGTTGCTCAAATGTTGCTCTGACACCTACATTTGGGCATAATAGCATAGAGTGTAGGATCAACACAACCGACCCCATGTGCTGGTACGAATCTGGCATAACCCTGGCGAGGTAGTGACGAAGCTAGGACCGGACTCCAGATAAACCTGTACAGATATACATATACAAACTACGGAGAATAATCAGAAATAAACATCTAAAACAATGGACGGGAACATGCTTTAGGGGCAACAGATAGAAACAAAATATCACATATAACAAAATAAATATCTAAAGTTAAGCTTCTACCACGAAATAAGAAAATAATACATCTTTCATACTCAGCTCATGTTGTTGCAGGTGTCTAACCCGATCCCATTTCCTATAACTCGTGGTAGGCATACCACCCACTCCCATTTCATAATATCTTATTGTAGACGTATCACCCGTTCTCATTTCAATATATTGTGGTAGGCGTACAACCTAAACCTATTTCAATATCTTGTGGTAGGCGTACCACCCGCTCCCATCTCAATCAATATCTTGTGGTAGGCGTAGCACCCGATCCAATTTCAATATATTATGGTAGGCATACCACCTGATCCCATTTCAATCAATATCTTGTGGTAGGCGTACCACCGATCCCATTCCAATATCTTGTTGTAGGCGTACCACATACTCCTATTTCAATCAATATCTCCTGGTAGGCATACCACCCCATCCCATTTTAATATCCTGTGGTAGGCATACCACCCGATCCCATTTCAATATCTTGTGGTAGGCGTACCACCCGTTCCCATTTTAATATCTTGTGGTAGGTATACCACCCGATTCCATTTCTTCCAACACAACATACAATATAGTATCAGTGAGGGAAAAAAGCAAAATAATAACTTTCCCGAAAGGAAACAATAATATCAAAATCAGACGTCCCGGTAATGAAACAAAATATTTCGAAATATTTCGGTTGGGGAGAAATAGCTATATCCAAACTTGTTACAACACTAACTACCTTAGCTATATCTAAACAAATTACAACACACAATTACCTCAGTAAAATCTAAACTTATTATAACACCAAACTACCTCAGCTATACCCAAACCCATCCCCACATCTAATTACTTCAGCTACAACTAAGTTTATTACATCACCTAGCATAATGAATCATCCACCTAAGCATCTGTAATATTAACTAAGAACATAACTCAAGAGAACCATAACTTAGCAACAGAATGGCAAGGGGGGAATATAATGATTTCTTCTATTTTTCACTTTTACAACACAATTCACTCACAACCTATGACAATGCTCTAGAGTTTTAACTATCACTTATACTTTCACAGTTTGTTATACAACTGGAGCCCTCGCTCTTCAATGTTCATAAGTGACAATTCTTTCAACAACTTTACACAACAAATAGGAATCATCATTGAGGCATGAGAGATATAAAGAAATCATGATATTCGCAATATAAAGACTCACGATCATGCTCGACACCAACGTATAGATACTCATCACCATGCCTATACATCGTACTCAACAATAAACAAATAGCAAATAGGACACAATTCCTAATCCCTAATGCTAAGGTTAGACCGAACACTTACCTCGATGCTTTGAATTCAACTCAAGCCCCAACTACGGCTTTACCTCTCGATTCCACAACAAATTCGCCCGAATCTAGTCATATGTTACTTAATTACATCAATAAATGCTATATGAATCAATTTGAATGGATAAAAATGAATTTCCCAAAGCTTTTCCAAAAAAGTCCAAAAACGCCCCAGGTCCACGTGGTCAAAACCTGAGGTTCCAAAGAAAACTCGAGTGCCCATTTTCCCACGATCCCATATATATAATTGTTTTTGAAAACGGACCTCAAATTGAGGTCAAAATCCATAATTTTAGAAAAACCTAGGTTCTTCCAAAAATCCCCAAATTTTACCCATTGAAATCCTTGATTTTAAGTTGAAAACATGTTAAATGATGTTTAAGACTAAACAAATGAGTAAAAACCGATTTACCGATGATTTGGAAGAAATATTATTCTTGGAAAATCGCCTAAGTGTGTTTGGGTCTTGACAGATTGAAGAAAATGGTGAAACATTCGACTAATGTATGAAAAATGCAGGTCTTAGATGTGGGAAATGCGAATGGGGGTTCGCAATTCTAACTTGGGAATTGCAAGAAAATAGTTTGCATTTGCGAACCCTTTCAAAAAATGTCAGGTTCGCATCTGCGACTTTCCTCTACTAGAATTTGCGAAAGAGTAGATCGCATTTGCGATCTGGCAGTTGAATTCCTAGTCTCGTATTTGCGATGAATGGATCGCATTTGAGAGCTTGCATTTGCGAGACCTTATTCGCAAATGCGAAGATACTAAAACTGAAAAGAATACAAAGATACAGAATGCACTCACGGCCTATTCAAAACTCAGCCGAGCCACGGGGCTCCAAACCAAACAAACACACAACCTCAAGTACATCCTGCAGACTTATTCATTTGATCACATCGCAAAAGTAACATCATATGCACCGAATCAATCCTCAAAGCTCATGACTCCTTCCAAGTTTTCTTAAATATGAAATTTTCATTTTAAGTCTGAAACGCGTCAAACGATGTCCGTTTTCAACAAAACTTTACAGAAAGTGCTTATATCATATATATGAGTTGTAGCGGGCGCCGGAACCAAAATACGGGCCCGATGCCATAGTTATCTAATAAAATTTCATTTCCAATTTCCATACTTATTTCCAACAAAAACATTTTATGCAAAAATTCATTTCTCTGGCTTGGGACCTTGGGATTCAATTCTGGGCATACTCCCAAGTCCCATATTTTCCTACGGGCCCAATAGGACTATCAAATCACGCGTCTGGGTCCGTTTACCCAAAATATTGACCAATAACAAATTTAATCATTTTAATATAAAAATTTAGCATTTTTCTCATATAATTCATATTTAAGATTTTCGGCTACGCGCCCAGACTGCGCACACAATTCGAGGCAACCCTAAATGATATTTTCATGGCCTCAGAGACACATAATGAATAAAGAAATAGGTGATGAACTTGTGAGTCGTCACATTCTCCACCTCTAAAATAATTGTTCGTCCTTGAACAGACAAAAGAATGAAGTACCCGAGTGGGGAAATAGATGGGGATAACGGCTCCGCATATCAGACTTGGACTACCAGGTTAATGCCTCAGGAGGCTGACCTCTCCATTGAACGTGCACGGAAGGAAAACTGTTGGATCTAAACTGACAAACCCGCCGGTCTAGAATAGCCACCGGCTCCTCCTCATAAAAGAGATCCTTGTCCAACTCGACAATGCTGAAATCTAACATGTGGGCTGGATCATCGTGATAGCTCTGAAGCAAGGATAGATGAAAAATTGGATGCAGGACTGATAAGCTATGAGACAATGGATGTCTATAAGCCACCTCTCCCACTCGATGAAGAATCTGAAATGGACTAATGAACCTAGGGCTATGCTTTCCCTTCTTTCCAAATCTCATCACGCTCTTCAAAGGCGACACTCGGAGAAATACCTGCTTACCAACCATGAAATCTACACCTCGAACATTACGATCTGCATAGCACTTTTGCGTGGACTTAGCTATACGAATCCTATCCTAAATGATCCGAACCTTTTAAATGCTCCTAAACCAATTCCGTACACAAAAACCGAGCCTCTGGATATCGACATAGCCTACCATATAAAGCCTTATAAGGGGCCATCTAGATGCTCGACTGGTAGCTGTTGTTGTAGGCAACTCTGCTAAATGTAAGAACTGCCCCCACAAGCCTCCAAAATCAATGACACAAGCTCGGAGCATATCCTCTAAGATCTTGATAGACCGCTCGGAATGATCGTCCATCTAGGGATGAAATGTTGTACTAAACTCCACCTGAGTGCCCAACTCTAACTGAACTACTTTCTAGAAACGTGAGGTAAACTGCCTATGCCTATCCGAAATGACAGATATATTTATCCCATGAAGAAGAACAATATCGTGGATATAAATCTCAGCTAAACTATTGGATGAATAGGAGGCTGCAACAGGAATGAAATGCGCTGACCTGACCTGCCTATCAACAATGACCCAAACTGCATCGAACTTCTTCCAGGTAAATGGAAGTCAGGTAACGAAATCCATGGTAATCCTCTCCCACTTCCATCCGAGAAGCTCAATCATCTAAAACAATCCTCCAGGTCTCTAGTGTTAATACTTATCCTGTTGACAATTCAAACATCGAGCCACATACACAACAATATCTTTCTTCATTCTGCGCCATCAATAATGTTACCTCAGGCCCTGATACATCTTCGCGGTGCCCAGATGAATAGAATACCAAGAATATTGGGCCTCCGCTAAGACCAACTCTAGAATCCCTTCAACATTAGGGACGCAAACTCGCCCCTGCAATCTCAAAACACCATCATCGCCTAAGGTCACCTACTTGGCACCTCCACTCTGCACCGTGTTTCTAAGGACAAACAAACGGGGATCATCAAACTGTCGATCACAGATACACTCTAATAATGAAGAACGAGAGACCGTGCCAGCTAAAACTCAGATAGGCTCAGAAATATCTACCCTCACAAGTCGATTGGCAAAGGCCTGAACATCCAAAGCAAGTTGTCTCTGTCCGATCGGGATATAAGCAAGACTGCCCATGCTGGCTGACTTCATACTCAACGCATCGGCCACCACGTTGGCCTTCCCTAGGTGATACAAATAGTAACATCATAATCTTTCAAAAACTCCAACCTCCTCCTCTACTTCAAATTCAACTCCTTTTTCTACAATAAATACTGAAGGCTCTTGTGTTAAGTGTACACCTCACACAACACATCGTACAAATAATGCCTCCAAATCTTCAATGTATGAACAATGGCTACCAATTCTTGATCATGAATCGGATAATTCTTCTACTGAATAATCAACTGCCTCGAAGCATTGGAAATGACCTTGCCATCCTACATCAACACTGCACCAAGCCTAATGCGGGAAGCATCACATTAGACTGTATAAGGTCTTGAACCTTTGGGCAAAACCAACACTGGTGTCATAGTTAGAGTGGTCTTGAGCTTTTGAAAGCTTGCCTCACTCTCCTTCGACTGTCTGAACTGGGCACCCTTCTGGGTCAACCTGGTCTTCTGGGCTACAATTGATGAAAACCCCTCCATGACCCAATGATAGTAGCCTGCCAACCCCAAGAAGCTCCGAATCTCTATAGTTGATGCTAGTCTAGGCCAATTCTTGACTACCTCAATCTTTTTTGGGTCCATGAATACCCTCTGCTGATACAACATGACCAAGAAATGCATCTGAGCTCAACTAGAATTTGCACTTCGAGAACTTAGTATATAACTGGCTATCCCTCAGAGTCTGAAGAAGCACTCTGAGGTGCTGCTCGTGCTCCTCCTGGTTGAGAGAGTATATCAATATATCATCAATAAAGACTATGACGAACAAGTCCAACTAAGGTCTGAACACTCGGTTCGTCAACTCCATAAACGTTCCTGAAGCATTGGTCAACGCAAATGACATGACCAAGAACTAATTAGCCCATACTGAGTACAGAAAGTTGTCTTAGGGACATCAGATGCCCTAATCCTCAACTGATTGTAGCCAAAACGCAAATCAATCTTGGAATATTCCCTGGCACCTTGATGATGATCGAACAAATCATCAATCATCGGCAGTGAATACTTATTCTTGATTGTTACCTTGTTCAATTACCTGTACTCAATACATATTCTCATTGACCCACCCTTCTTCTTGACGAACAACACCAGTGCACCCTAAAGAGATACAATAGGTCTACTGAAACCCTTCTCCAACAAGTCCTCCAATTGATTCTTTAACTGTTTCAACTCTGGCGCGACCATACGATATGGCGGGATAGAAATGGGTTGGGTTCCCAGAGCCAGATCAATGTTTAAATCAATATCCCTATCGGGTGGCTTCCCTAGCACGTCTGAAGGAAAGACCATCGGAAAATCATGAACCACGGGTACAAAATCAATAGAAGGAACCTCAAAACGGGAATCCCAAACATGGGCTAAATAAACCAAACACCCCTTCTCGACCATACACAAAGCCTTCACATACAATATAACATTGTGGGCAGAATGATCTAGAGTCCTTGTCCACTCTAAACGAGGCATACCCGGTAAAGCTACAGTTATAATCTTGGTATGGTAGTCCAAGATAGCGTGACAGGGTGATAACCAGTCCATCCCCAATATGACGTCGAAATCAACCATATCCAGAAGAAGCAATTCCACACGAGTCTCAAGACCTACAATAACCATTATACCTGAACAATGGACATGATCAACAATAATGGAATCGCCCACCAGGGTAGACACATAAACAGGGGCACCCAATTAATTATTATACATGACCAGATACGGCGCAAAATAAAATCGAAGCTCCTTTACCACAAACCAGAAAAGTACATGCATCTCCACCTCTAATAGGGGAGAATAAAAGAAAGGAAAAACCACGGATAGAGATAGCAGACTTGCATCTCCACCTGTTATAATTTCATCTCCATATCTAGAATCTATAATTCCACCTCTATTACCTCTCTTTGAGTGCTGTGCGAAACTCCTCCTGAAATAACTGCCTGAACTAAGCTATTGTCAAAGCTGAGGACCTATTTGGTGTAGCCAATATATAATCCCTCCAACCGGTCTTGAATCATCCAGATAAGCGATAAGTAGCAAAATCAACCCCATTGGTCTCCACATTCTTGAGAACCTCATGACAACTATCTAGATAACCTCGGGAATCCTCAGAAGATGCACCATTATAACAAATACTAAAGAGCTTGGCGGAACCTATCCAACCTTCGCAAACCCTCCAAGGGCTTAACTGAGCTATCACTGGTTTGTGTTGTCGCTCGATTGAAGAAGTGGTACATGACCTCGCATTCGCAAAAGACAATAGTGGAGGTTTTAACTTAGCATTGAGAAACAAAACTGCACGACAAGAAAGAACGAGTATGAAATTTGTCCTAACATTGTAGCCTCCATGGGATAAACACAGACGTCTCTGTACCGATCCCTAAGACTCAACTAAGTTTGCTCGTTTGTTGTGAGACCTATGTAACTTAGTGCTCTGATACCAACTTGTCACGATCTGAATATCCCACACTCGGGAGTCGTGATGGCGCCTACAAATGGGAGCTAGGCAAGCCAAATTCAATTTCTTTTTCTCAACCACATAATCCTTTTTAATAATTATCAACAATAAGATAAAAGCAACATATTTAACTAAATAAGCAGAAGACATAATATTAATGCAAACTGAATAAATACGCAGAAGTTCAACATAGTCTTTACCCAAAATCTGGTGCCACATAACTCATGAACTACTAGGAGTGCTAAATAAAATCGTCAGATAGAAAATATAATTATTTGTCTCGAATACAATGGTATAACAAACTAAACTAAGGATAGAGGAGAAGTTGGTCCTGCAGACGCCTGCAGGGCTACCTGGGTGTCTCGCTGGACTGAAGGATGGCTCTCAATCTAATATTGTTTCTCAAATGCAACTCTAGCACCAAGATCTGTTCAAAATAGCATAGAGTGTTGCATCAGCACAACCGACCCCATGTGCTGGTAAGTATCTGGCATAACCTTGGTGAGGTAGTGACGAGGCTAGGATCACACTCCAGATAAACCTGTACAGATATACATATACAAACATACGGAGAAACAATAGAAATAAACATCTAGAACTTGGGAAGGTAACATTATTTAGGGGCAACAGATTGAAACAAACTATCAAAGATAAAAAGATAATATCTACAATTAAGCTTCTAAAACGAAATAAGGAAATAAGACATCTTTCATACGATGCTCATCTTGTTTCAAGTGTTCAACTTGATCCCATTTCTCATATCTCGTGGTATCTGTACTACCTGCTCCCATTTATTAATATGAGGTAGGCGTTACCACCAACTTCCATTTCAATATCTTGTGGTAGGCGTACAACCCAATCCCATTTCAATATACTGTGGTAAGCGTACCACCCACTCCTATTTCAATTAATATCTTGCATTAGGAATACTAGCTGATCCCATTTGAATATCTTGTGGTAGGCGTACCACCCGATCCCATTCCAATATCTTTTTGTAGGCATACTACCCGCTCCCATTTCAATATCTTTTTGTAGGCATACTACCCGCTCCCATTTCAATAAATATCTTGTGGTAGGTGTAAGACCCGATCCCATTTCAATATCTTGTGGTAAGCGTAACCCGATCCCCTTTTAATATCTTGTGTTAGGCGTACCACCTGATCCTATTTCAATATCTTTTGGTAGGTGTTCCACGCGCTCCTATTTTAATATCTTGTGGTAGGTGTACCACACGATCCCATTTCTTCCAACACAATATACGATATTATCCTGGTAAGGAAAAAAGAAAAATAATAACTTCCCGGCAAGGGAAACGATAATATCAAAATCAAACGTCCTAGTAAGGAAACAAGGTATTTCAAAATATCCCGGTAGGGGAGCAACAGCTATAACAAAACTTGTTACAACACCTAACTACCTCAGCTATATTTTAATTAGTTACAACACGCAACTACCTCAACAATATCTAATCCTGTTATAACACTGAACTAGCTTAGTTATACCCAAACTCATCACCACATCTAACTACTTCAGCTACAACTAAACTTATTACATCACCTTGCACAATGAAACATCAACCTAAGCATTCGTAATATTAACTAAGAACATAATGCAAAAGAACCATAACTCAACAAGAGACCGACAAGGGGGCAATATAATGATCTCTTCTCTTTCTCATTTTTACATCACAGTTCACTTCACGACCCGAGCCAATGCTCCAGAGTTTTAACTATCACTTATACTTTCACACTTTGATGTACAACTGGAGCCCTCGCTCTTCAATGTTCATAAGTCACAATTCTACTTTACACAACAAATAGGAATCATCATTAAGGCATGAGAGATACAACAAAAAGAAGATATTCACAATTTAAAGACTCACAGTCATGCTCGACACCAACGTATAGAAACTCGTCATCATGCCTATACGCGGTGCTCAACAATAGCCAAATAGCAAATAATACAAAACTCCTAATACCGCAAGCTAAGGTTAGACCAAATAATTACCTTAATGCTTTGAATTCAACTCAAGCCTCAACAATGGCTTTACCTCCCGATTCTACAACAAATCCACTCGAATATAGTCACAAGTTACTTAATTACATCAGTAAATTCTAAATAAATTAATTTTAATGCATAAAAACGAATTTCCCAAAGCTTTTCCAAAATGTCCAAAAACACCCTCGAGCCCATGTGGTCAAAACCAGAGGTACGAAAAAAAATCCGAGTACCCATTCCCACATGAGCCCAAATATATAATTGTTTTTGAAATCGGGCCTCAAATTGAGGTCCAAATTCCCAATTTAAGAAAAACCTAAGTTCTACCCAAAATCCCCAATTTTTACCATGGACATCCTTGATTTTAAGTAAAAAACATGTTAAATGATTTTAAACATTGAATGAAATAAGTAAAAACCAACTTACAAATGATTTGGAAGAAATATTTCTTTTGGAAAATCGCCTAAGTGTGTTTGGGTTTTGAAAAATGAAGAAAATGGTGAAAAATTTGACTGAAAAATGCAGGTCTCAGATGTGGGAAATGTGAACGGGGGTTCACAATTACGAACCCTGACCTTGCTAACTTGGGAATTGTAAAAAAATAGTTCGCATTTGCGAACCCTTTAAAAAAATCACAGGTTCGCATTTGCAACCAGATATGTCGCATTTGTGACTTGCCCCTACACGCATTTGTGAACGACTTGATAGCATTTGCAATCAGGAAGCCGAATCCCAAACTCGCATTTGAGATGCATGGCTCGCCTTTGCGAGCTTGCATTTGCGAGACCTTCTTTGCAAATGCGAAGATACAAGAACTGAAATGCATACAAAGATACAAAATGCACTCACGGCCTATCCAAAACTCACCCGAGCTCTCGGAGCTCAAAACCAAACATACACACAACCTCAAAAACATCATGCGTACTTATTGTTGCGATCACATCGCGAAAATAACATCATATGCATCGAATCAATCCTCAAAGCTCATGATTCCTTCCAAATATTCATAAACATGGAATTTCCATTTTAAGTCCGAAACGCGTCAAACAACGTCCGTTTTCAACCAAACTTTATAGAAAGTACTTATTTCATATATTAGACTTGAATCAGGCGCCAGAACCAAGATACAGGCCCTATACCATCGTCTTCTAATAAAACTTCATTTCCAATATCCATAATTATTTCTAGAAAAATAATTTACGCAAAAATTCATTTCTTGTGCTTGCGACCTAGGAATTCAATTCTGGGCATACGCCCATGTAACGACCCTAAACCCATACGTAGTCGTGATGGTACCTCTCATGGGATAAGGCAAGCCAACTAAATCCAATTCATCCTTCTTAACGATTATAAGTTCATAAGTAGTCTAAATATGATTTAATAATAATAATAATAATTAGAGGGAGTACAACCCAACACAGCCCAAACCGGAGTGTCACAAGTCACGAACATGTATTAGAGTGTGAATACTGTTCCACAAGGTCAGAGGAAACAGTGCTACGAATGCTGCCAGTCACCTTGCTAAACTCCTATACCTCTGCCTCCAATCCGCCAAAATTCGCTACCCGATGAATAAATACCTACATCTACACACGAAGTACAAAGAGTAGAGTGAGTACTCCAACTCAGTGAGTAATAGGGGTAAGTAATAACTGACCAGTAGGAAATCACGTAAGGCAAATCATCATGCTATATAGAAGCAGTGTAAAACCTTTTGAGAAAAATAATTTAAAATCTTAAAAAAATGCCTTAGCTCAGTTTAAACCTCTTTTGAAGATGACTTTTCCTAATAGTTATGCAAATGAGTGCAAGACAACTAGTGCAGATAAGCACGAAATTCTGTCCCTCGGGCACAACACTCACTCAGCAGAATATGCCAGGCAATCAGGTAGATATTACCCGAAACATCACAACTACAGATAATGGCACATAATTAAAAAAGTAAACAAATAAAATAGTACCGATGGCGCTGCAGCGTGCAGTCCGATCAACATACTACTGCGGCGTGCAGCACAATCAATTTATCGTCGATGGCACTCACTAGGGGTTTGCGAACTCCGGGAGGCGCCCTTTATGGCCCAAGCGCAATATCAAGTCATCCCGATGGTATCAAATCTAGGCCCTCAGCCTCATATCAGTATTAGTATCTCACTACTGCACCGTGCAGCCCGATCCAACGGTATCCTCACAACACAAGCCTTCGGCTTACTCAGTCAAAAATCAGATAAGCCCATTAGGTAATAGTAAAACAGATGCTCAGCCCAAAACATTGCTGGAAATCTCGTTTCAAGTGTTAAAGCAAAGTGAACTTGGCTGAGTTTTGAAAATAATGGAAAATACATGACTGAGTTCAAGTATAATCAGTGAGAAAATATCAAAATATCATCCTCGGATGGGTTCGAATAGCTGGCACGAAGCCCAAATATAGCAATTAGTCCAAATCATGATGATAACAAATAACGTTCAGTCAAATACACAGTAAAAATCACTAGTCAGGACGGACCGGCTCACAATTTCCAAAGGTGCTCCACACCACACTCGCTATCCATAGTGCAACGCACAACTATATAGTTGCCATTCCGTGGTTTCAAACCCTCAGAACATCATTTACAATCATTGCTCACCTCTAACTGGTCTAAACTCTAGCCCACGTGCCTTTGCGTCTCGAATCAGCCTCCGGATGCTCAAAATCTAGCCGAAATTAGTGCCATACCATCAAAATATGTTATGGGAACAAAGCCCACTTGAAATTAATAAAATTACCACAAAATTCCCGAAATTAGTCAAACCTGACCCCGAGCCCACATTTTAGATTTAACAAGAATTCACAAAACTACAATCCTTATACACTCACAAGTCTAGCCATGCAAAAATTATCCAATTCCGTCACCATTTGGTCCTTCAAACCATCATTTTATATTTTTCAAAGATTCCACAAATTTCTTCCCAAATTCCATCTCGAATCACGAAATAAATGATGAATTCAAAGGCACTCTAGCCAAATCTGAGTTAGAGTCACTTACCCCGATGAATTGCTTTAAAAACCTTCGAAAAATTGCCAAAATTCGAGCTCTCTAGGGCAAAATATCAAATAAAACCAAAAACCTCATATTTAAAGAGTAACCCCCAGATTTCAACCTCCGGGGGCTGCACAAAATCAGTGCGGTCTATTCAAAAAATGATCGTGATTGCAAGGTGTTCTCTGCAATGAAAGGCTTTAGTATTTTCGCCAAACCTTTCGCTACATATGTCCAAATGCTAATATATTATGTTTGTGAAAACTAGATTCAAATAGCTACAACTTTTATTTTTGAATCATCTAAAAATTCCTTGTGTATCAAAAGATATGAGCTTCCCAAGTTGGATCAGTGGCCCAGCTCTTTCACTCCCACCGCGGTCAGCAAAAACATGACCGCGGTTGTGTTGAGAGATACGATCCTCCAGGCCCCCAACAACTATAATTTTAGCCTAAAGACACCCAGGACCTATCCGGAACTCACCCGAGGCCCTCGAGACATCAACTAAACGTACCAACATAATCAATAACATCAATCAAACTTGTTCCAATTATCAAAACACCTCAAACGGCATCAAATTACTCAAAACTCATTGAATTCATTCCTAAAATTCAAAAAACTTCTGAAATACACTTTTGGTCAAAAGTTTAACCAAACGACGTCTGAATAACCTGAAATTTGGCACACACACCCCAAATGACAAAACGAAGCTACTGAAACTCTTGGAATTCAGTTCTGACCTCTATATTAAAATCTCACTAATCAATCGGAATTCGCCAAAATACTAACTTCGCCAATTCAAGCCAAATCCTTCCACGGACTTCCAAAATGCATTCCGGCCGCTCTCCAAAGTCACAAAAACACCCAACAAAGATAACTAAATCAGAAAAATTCTGATCCGTGCTCATATAAAAATAAGTTAACTCTTGGTTAAACCTTTCAAATTTAAAGCTTTCAACTGAGCCTATTTCTTTCAAATTCATTCAAAATTTCTTGAAAACCAAAACCAACGATCTACATCTGTCATAGTACACTACACGGGGTAATTCATTCCCGATAACTGGCGATCAAAGTTCAACAGCTCTAAACGATCGGTCAGGTCATTACAACCCAAGTCCCATATTTTCCTCAGACCCTCTAGGACCGCCAAATCACGGGTCCAGGTCTTTTTACCCAAAATATTTACCGAAGCCAAATTTAATAATTTAAATGTAATACTTTAGTATTTTTCTCACATAATTCATATTTAAGCTTTTCGGCTACGTGCCCGAACTACGCATGCAAATCGAGACAACTCTAAATAAGATTTTCAAGGCCTCGGAGAAATAGAATGAATAAAGAGATAGGTGATGATCCTTTGGGTAGTCACATATAAGTACCTGATTTCTCTCCCGTGTTCTGTTTCGAATTCTGAATTCTTACCTTCTTCTTTTGCAACCAAGACCTCGCCTCATCCTTGGACGCTCATATTTCTGACATGGACAAGCGCCTCCTTCCTCGCATCGTAGGGATGCGTGATTCACCAAGTATTTTCAACCAATTCAAGCCTGCTCTCCCTTCCACCAGTAATATTTTTTTCTTTAATCATAGCCGCTCTATTTCCTATTATGTAGAGACTTCCGGGGGTGGTAGTATGTACGTAAATCTTACTCCTACCTTGTGAATATAGAGATATTGTTTTCAACAAATCATCGGCTCAGAAAGGTAGAAAGAAGAAAAAAAGGAAGAAGAATAAAACAAAGTAGATGGAAAAAATCAAAAAAAAAAAGAAATAGGGGAGGGGGGGGTAGAATAAGTATCACCAAAATAGTAACATACGAAGTATGACATTAGTCAGAAGACTTCTGATAATCAATCATATTACTGAAAATTTAGCTCTTTTTCCCTCTTGCACCAGCTAGTTTAGCCAGAGTTATCAAATCTTATCAGTCTTGTTAAAGTGCACTAATAGTGTAAAAGTTATTTATGTTGTTAACTTATTATACAATAATCTCTTCAAATGAGTCTATACATTATATAACAGTGACTTTATAGTAACATAAGCACCACTAGTAGACAAAGATAATGACCTAACTGTCTAGCTCCACTGCTTGTACGAAGGAGAAAATGCTCGACTTCGTCCTAACTTCAGCCCTAATGCTCGATCTCCACACCTTCTTATCAAGAGTCATATCCTCGAGAATTTGAAGTCGCGCCATATCCTGATTGATCACCTCATCCAATACTTCTTATGTTGTCCTCTACCTTTTCTCATACTCGCCAAAGCTATCCGATCATATATCCTAACATGGGCATCTTGGCTTCTCCTCTACACGTGCTTGAATCATCTAACTCTCACTTCTCACTTCTTGTTATCCATGGGGGCCACACCCACCTTTTCTCGAAGATCTTCATCATAATATTATTCAGAGCCCACCCATCTATCTCAACATCCTCATCTCTACTACTTTCATCTTTTCGATATGAGAATTCTTATCTAGCCAACACTTAGCCCCAAACAACATGGTCGGTCTATAAACCTTACCCTTAATTTGCGGTGGCATATTCTTGTCACATAGGACCCCAGAAGATAACATCCATTGATGTTCTAAACGTCAATACCACACAAGAGGGGGGGGGGGTGATTTGCGTGGTACCTAATTTTCGCACTAGAAGAACCTGGTTCTTCCAGATGTACTAACTATAATTATTTGCGGAATTAAGAGTGCATAAAATAAAGAACACATAGATTTTTACGTGTAAAACACCTAGCTCAAAAGGTTAAAAAACCACGACCTACTACTCAGAAGGATTTCCACAAATATCCACTAAAATCACTGAGCCAAAACAGCATTTACAAAACTCTTTGTAAACCTACGGATTAACTCTAATCCTAGTGTGGCACACAGTCTCAACTATTGCGACACCTTCAAGTTAACTCTAACTTGAATACTCAAAGTACCTACTACAATTGCTTCTATGAAAGCATGAAAGGTACCATTTTAAGCGACCTACTACAATTGAAGTAGACATAGAATAAAAACAATAGAACTGGTTCTTCTATCTCGTTCAAGTAGCTGCAGGCGTGCACAATTTAATCTCACATAAATTGCTTGCAAAATAGCCTTGATCTTTTGCTATAAATTTAGTTTAACTTCTGTGTATGTGCATACCTGTAAAAGAGAACAAACATTATTTGTTAAAGAGTTAGTAATCAGAGTTCGATTAAAACGCGAATTGTTGATCTTTCATAAAATTCGAATCCTACAATGATTCAAACTCCAATCCTTATTCTTTGTATGGATGTTGTTCTCTTCATATAAGGAGACTTCAACTTCTTATCATGTGCAATTGTTTCGATCAACTCAAGAGATACTGTTGTTGATTCTTGAGCCTTTTCTTATTCACACGCATCTCACATGTATAAATATATTAACAATGTGTCTCACAGGATGGACCCGGTTCATGACTGAGTTTATTTTGTAAATCTTATTAACTTTATTTGAACTTGAGCCAACAAATTCCCCCTTTTTGATGATGACAAGTTCTATGCTTTTATTGATCATAGACCCTGTGGAACTCAGCTTATATTTCACATTTTAATTTAACTTATAATTAAGGACCGGGTTTAATCAGGATATAAATATCACTTTATTTAAGAATACAAAGTAAAGCATAATATCTCTTCCCCCGTTTGGCATCATCAAAAAGTTTCATATTATATGAATCCCAAATATTAATTAGTACTCATGGCCGCTGGGTCAGTGAATCAATAATCAACTTCACAAAGAATTTAACTATTAAGATCTGAAGTTTCATTGAACAAGAGAAAATAAAGCATATTGTCATTGACTTGGAGGTGTTAATACAAAATAGACCACAAAAATAAAAACAAATATCCAACCATGAGCAAAAACAAACCAAGAAAAGTCCCAAATCTGGGTCACTAAGGGGGATTCTAAACTAGTTATAGGGCTTGGAGGAACTAGAGGGTTGGGATTGAAAGAAATTGAGCATTGTTTGGAACATCCATTCACCTTTCTCTTTTTCTTTTTCTAGCTTAGCTTTGAGGCCATTTCTTTCACTTTCTTGGTGAGTAATGCGAGCCTGGAGCCTAGCAATTTCTGCATCTTTCGTTCAACACTCTAGAACTAATGCCCTAACTTTGCTGTTCAGAGGAGTCTTTAAGGATGAACCAGGTGAAACTGTTGAAACACTTAGGAAAAAGTCACAAGACTGAATAGTTTTGATTCAAAAGTACTCTTTGCTGGAGGCCATCTCCCACTTTTTCAATGGCACATCTAACTTGGCCAAGACAGTTGTCAGTATAAACCCATAAGGTGTGGCATGGGCTTTGCAGCCATTGATGACTCAATCGAGCAGCTTGAAAATTAAAGCAGGCCAGTTAATCTGCTTTCCTCTCACAAGACAGTCCAAAAGGACTAGGTCCATGTAATTTGCAGTGCGCCTTCTCTCCGGTCTGGGAAACAAAAACTTGTTCACAAATTAAAAGAGCACCTTCTGCTCAGGCTTCATCTCACTCTTTTTCATAAACCTAGCCTAAGGCACTTCTTCAGCAGACCTGGCATCATAGAAATTTCTGGTGATTTGGAGAGCAGAAGGGAGAGAATGTAGAGAAGACCATCTTTGCCTAGTATAATCATCATATCTCTCATAGGGTATGTCTAGAATTTTGCCCAATTTAGGTGCATCAAATTGCACCATTACTCCCCTCACCACGATGGTAACAACCCCATTCACTCCTATAGCATTTTCCATAAACTCCATCAGCTCTTCTCTTGCCAAACTGCCATCCAGTTGAAGAACCAATACTTCCATCCCAGTCCATCCAGAGCATCAACCAATCTTTTCATGCCTGGCTCCTCCAGGTCATGCATCAAACTGCAACACTACTCCCCTCACCATGATGGTAACAACCCCATTCACTACTATAGCATTTTCCATAAAATCTATCAGCTTTTCTCTTTCCAAACTTCCATCCAGTTGAAGAACCAATACTTCCACCCCAATCCATCCGGGGCATCAACCAATCTTTTCATGCCTGGCTCCTCCAGGTCATTCAGAATTCTTCCTTTCAAGATCTTTCTCCTGCAAAAGATGACAAATCTGTGTTCCTTTTCAGATTCCTTTTCTTCTTCCTCTCCACTCCATGCTTCTTCTTCTTCAGAAACTTTCACTTGTTTTTCTTTGACAGCAGACCTGGTTCTTTTTGCAGGGAGGGTTCACCTTATACAAGTTCTGAAGACTTCTTGGTAGATGTCTTGGATATCTGTGTAGCAGTGGGAACCTCCTAAGTTTTACCTCTTT
Organism: Nicotiana benthamiana; assembly: GCA_034376525.1. Lineage (NCBI taxonomy): Eukaryota > Viridiplantae > Streptophyta > Magnoliopsida > Solanales > Solanaceae > Nicotiana > Nicotiana benthamiana. Next base: position 98,538,543 of record CM067330.1, read on the forward strand.
CCTAATGGACCAGTTCCATCTCCTCCTTCTCATCTTCAGTAGCCACAGAACTTTCCACAACTTTAGCTTTTCCCTTTTCCTTCTTCTTTTTCTCTCTTGCCTCTAAGGCTTTCAGCAACTGAGCCTCACTTTGCTTTATCCTGCTTTTAGAAGCTTTCACCTTTAATGCTGAAGGGACACTAGACTTAGGATATGACACATTGCTCTTCTTTGTTGGCTTAGAGGCGGTTGGAGCCTTTTGAGAAGAAACTTTGTGCTTCTTGGGATCATAGCTTGCTTCAACATTCTTCAGAATGCTAGCCAAGGTTTCTTCCACAAATGAACCAGATTCATCTTGTTGTTCACTCAGGTGTACAAGGCTTTCAGCAGCCTCCCCAATTTAACTTCCCCCTAGCTTGTTCCCTTTACATATCTCATATAACCCAACAACACAAACCTTTTGTCCACATTCTCGGCAACATCACAAAAACATAGCATGTATTTACCTCCCTAGGGTTTTTTTGTTCTTGTCTGAGTCGGAAGACCCACGTTCTTCTCAATTACATGCAGAAATACAATCTTTAAACTCAGAACTCGCGTCAAATGATTCCTTTGTAGACCTCTTCTTTTTCTGGCTGGCTCTAAATTTTTCATTTAGAGTCGTTCTAAGAGCACCTGTAGATATAGTCTTTCTTGCCAACATCTTCAGTTAGCGGAATCTTGGTTTAGGGTTGTGTCTAGGGGGTACAGGTGAGGATTGTTGGGAGATACAATGGGGTTGTTCCTTGATTTTCTTTAGGATTAGTCATGGTGAAGGATATTTGGAAGTTTTTATGGATTTTAGATTTTTAGAGAAAAAGAGTACGATCAGAGGTTTAGCACTTCATGACGGTTATGGACTAAAATAGGAGTATGTGGAGTGTATTTGTAGTTGAGTATGATTATGAGAAGTAACAGAAGCCTTTTTGCGATGGTCAATCAGGAGTCTAATCCCATTAGGACTGCGGTCTTTAAGTGATGAATGGATGACACTAGTTTTTTGGAAAAAGTCTCGTTTTCTTTAGAATTCTAGGAGACTGAAACAGGTTCAATGCTCAGCGATTATATTTTTAGGAGGATGGTTAGAATAGGACTTCTGCACATAATTGGAATATTTATTTTTCTAATTGTGAAAAGTATATAAGCATACCTAACCTTTTCTCATGAGCATATACTGATGAACCAGGTTCTTCAAGTAGAACTTCTCTTGAATATGCCTCATATAACAGAATAAGAAAAACTTTGTAAGAGATTAATGAATTAATATCAACACATGTCAAAGGAGTATACTGACTAGAGTGTGAGAAAGAGTAAAAATTAGTCTAGATATTTACAAAAAGTCAGAACTTCTAACCAAAAAACTTTCTTTTTCATTGCATTATGAACCGGTTCCTTTTTAGGTGATCTTAATCATCTCTAACTCCAACCCGTTCCTTTCCAATTTTTCCCTATTTATTACTTTGGTGAAGATGTAATCTATTTGTTTTTCAGTGGCACAGAATTCTATTGAGATTAATCCTTTCTCAAAATTATCTCTCCAGAAGTGGTGTATAACATCTATGTGCTTGGTCCTTTCATGATGAACAGGGTTCTTTGTCATACTTATAGCACTAGTGTTATCATAGAACATCGGAATACATCCCACTTCAATTCCAAAGTGTACCAGTTGTTGGTTGATCCGTTACTATTGAGCACAACAAGAAGCAGCAACAACATGTTCAGCTTCAACAGTAGATAGGGCTACTGAATTTTGCTTTTTGGTAGCCCATGACAAAAGACATGAACCCAGGAAATGTGTCATACCTGAAGTGCTCTTCTTGCCCACTAAGAGACCTAAATAATAAGTATCAGCATATCCTACTAGATTAAAATTACTACCTTTGGGATACAAATGACACATATCAGTGGTGCCTTTCAGATAAATAACATCTTTTTGACAGTAGTGAAGTGTGACTCTTTTGGATTTGCCTGGAAACGAGCATAATGTCCTAGACTGAAAAAACAATTTCAAGTCTGCAGGCAGTGAGATACAAGGCTGAACCAGTCATACCCCTATTCAACTTTTGATCAACTTATGAACCAATTTCATCAACATCTAATTTAGTGGCAGTTGCAATAGTGTATCTATTTCTTTGGAGTCCTCCATTTTAAACTTTTCTATTAGTTCTTTCGTATACTTTTGCTGATGGATCATGGTCCCATTTGGGCTTTGTTTGATCTGCAAGGCTAAGAAGAAGATTAGTTCACCCATCATACTCATTTCAAACTCACTTCCCATTAGCTTTGCAAAGTCTTTACTCAACCTATCAGTAGTGACCCCAAATATTATGTCATCAACATATATTGCACAACAAGGAGGTCTTTACCTTTTTCCCTTAGGAATAAAGTGTTGCCATTTTTACCTCTTTTGTACCCATGCTCTGGTAGGAATTTTGATAGTCGTTCATGCCAAGCTCTTGGGGCCTGCTTGAGCCCATATAGAGCCTTGTGCAGCTTGTACACTTGCTTAGGACATTTCTTGCTTTCAAAACCTGGAGGTTGTTTCACAAACAGTTCTTCCTTGAGGTAGCCATTCAGCAAATCACTTTTGACATCCATCTGATGGAGGGTGAATTCCATATGTGCTGCAAAGTCTATGAGGATCTGACTGCTTCTAGTCTTGCAAATGCAACAAAGGTTTCATCATTGTTAATACCTTCCTCTTGGTCGTAGCCCTCAACCACCAGCCTTGCCTTGTTTCTTGTAACTGTTCAATCTTCATCGAGTTTGTTCCAGAAGACCCATTTTGTACCAATGACTGATATGTCCTTGAGTCTTGGAACTAGATGCCAGACTTGACTTCTTACAAATTGGTTGAGCTACTCCTGCATAGCATTGACCCAATCTGTATCCTGCAAAGCCTCAACAACATTTTTTGGTTCAATAAGAGATAGAAAAGAATCAAATGCACACAGATTCTTTAATTGTTATCTGGTTTTGACTCCAGATGTTGGTTAAGTGAGAATGTTCTCAATGTGATGAGAATTTTGATATGTGTGAGGTTTCACAACCAATTGGCTTCTTCTTGATGTTTCAGCCATTTGCTGAGAAACAGGTTCATGAACAGGTTCCTTCAAGGACTTTATTTCAATTCCTCTTTGATTTCTTCCCCATGTTAGGTTGCCCTGTAAGGAAGAAAATATTCCATCACATATACCTTTTGTAGGTGCCACTTTCACTTGAGTTTATGCTTTAGAAAAGTCTTTGACCAGTCCAATGGCCTCATCTTCATGTTCCTGTCTCTCAGAAAGAATGTTAGTTTCAAATACAACATGCACAATTTCTTCTACACATAAAGTTCTTTTATCGAACAATTTATATGCTTTACTATGTGTAGAATATCCAAAATTACTCCTTCATCACTTGTGGGATCAAACTTACCTAAGGAGTCTTTTCCATTATTGTGCACATAGCACTTGCAACCAAATGCCCCATGCTTAAGCAGGCTGCCCCAACTAAATCAACAAAGTCCGAACAATCTAAAAATAAATCAAGAATTTTGAATACTTCTTGAAGAATTGGGACGATGTTGATAAAGAATTACAAATTGAAGAAATTGCAAGGATCGACAAAAAGGGACATAATTTTAATTTGCCACCTTGTTGGTATCCTCATTTGTAATCTCATCATCGAGTACTTTATGAACTCTGTGAAGATCATAAAATAGTTGGTCCTGTCAAGTTCGTATTTTTTGTATTCCTTTTAATAATTAAGGTTGTCAAGCCTCAATTGGATTTAGTACGGTACGTTTAGCCCGGTATGTGTTATATGGGTAACAATACCGGTGCTAATGCCCCATTATTTGTACCTTTCCTAATTGTTGTATTTTCTTTTATGCAATTAATAAAACACTAGCCCTAGGCACTTGCCTAGTGGATTGCCCAAAAAAATGTCCTAAGGTTGGATATGTTTGTTTTTCTCTTTTTAAGCAACTTACAGGGATTTTTCTCAACAAGAGGTCTAGTTATCCATCTATTGATTATGTAACTTGCAGTGTTTACAGCCTCTGCTCAGAAGCTGTGAGGTAATTTACTTGAGAGAAGCATGGTCCTTGCTATATGCTCAAGGATTCTGTTCTTTCTTTCAACTAATCCATTTCACCGTGGAGTACTAGGGGAAGAAAAGTTATGATCTACACCATTTTCACCATAATATTCAGCAAATTTTGTATTTTCAAATTCAGTTCCATCATCAGACCTAATGGATGCAAGTTGATTTCCTAATTGATACTGAGATTTTCTAACAAAAACAATAAACATTTCAAATGCCTCGTCTTTAGATGTAATAAATTAGACCCAGGTAAATCTAGAATAATCATGAACAAGCACCATCACATATTTGTTTCCACCTCTGCTCATGGTTCGCATTGGACCACAAAGATCCATATGAACCAGTTCCAACATCTTGGACGTACTAATCATTTTCTTGGATTTGAGGGATGACCTTACCTGCTTCCCCCTTACACATGCCTCACAAACTTTGTCTTCCTTAAACTTGATATTAGGTAACCCTATCACCAAGTCCTTTGAGACTAATTTGTTTAGCTGATTTAGACTTGCATGGCGAAGTCTTTTGTGCCACATGAGGGGATCATTGACTAACATACATAAACAAGTGAATTCATTTTCTAAAAGAGTTGACAAATCTACAATGTAATATTGTTATCTCTTTTTACCTGCAAGATAATCTTGATAGTGGTAAGGTTAATCACAAAGAATTTGGTTGAGGTAAAAGCCACAAGGTTACCTCTGTCATACAATTATGACACACTTATTAAGCTATACTGCAAACCATCTATCAGGTAGACATTCTCAATGGAATGGGAATCAATCTTGCTTACCTTTCCAAACCCAATGATCTCACCTTTATTTCCATAGCAAAAAGAACATTACATCATTTTAAGTCCTCAAGTTAAAGGAACTGGTCCTTGTCCCCGGTCATATGTTTTGAGCAACCACTATCTATATACCATATTTGGCTTATCCCTTTCACTTGGACCTGCAAAACGAAATCAGGGGTTAGTCTTAGGAACCCAAACTTCTATGGGTCCCTTTCTATAAACAAAATGATGAATAAAATTCCTTCTTACACATCCAGGCAACTTATTCTTTTTTTAACAAAAACTTTGTTCTGTTGACTGGCCATTTCTTTTGTATTACATTCATATTTGTAATGGCCAGTCTTACCACCGTGTGTGCAGATGTTATTTACAGGAATAGTGAGGTACTTGCTTTTTGGATCCCATTTAGGACCTTTAGTCCCATAGCGAAGTCCTCTTTTGTTACTGCTATGATGCTTTTGCAACCAGGAGAGAGCATCAGAGGCTTTATTCAATTGCAAGTTCTGTATTTTTCACTTTTCCTCGATCTTCTTTTAAGACTTTGATGAATTCATCTTTCCTGTATATTTCATCTTTAAATTTTCCCAAACTTTCTTCTAGAGTGAGATATGTGTGATCAGCTATCTTCTTTCCTGTTCCTAATTTAAGTTTTAGATTTTCAGACCTAAGTTCTAGGACATTTTTGTCAAGTTCAAGAACCTGGTTCTTCAACTCAGCATTTTTATTATCACTCGCATATTCCCTAGACTCTAGACTTTTACTTTTTTCTTTCAGAATCACACATTCCCTGGACGGAACTTCCTTCTCATTATTAATTATCTCAGACTCATTAATGAACTCTATTAGTAGCTCAGCCAACCTTTCCTTAGACAAGAATTTAATCTTGTCTTTGAAATGAAGAATACTTACCTCTTGTTCATCATCTGATTCTCTGATGGTCATTAGTGCTTACTCCTTCTCAGCTTCATCTTCTGAGTCTTCATACGAGATTTCTCCCCAAGCACCAACCATAGCATTGGTTGAACTTTTGTTTCTCTTTTGGTTGAACCTATTCCTTCTTCTTGTTCCTTCGTTCAAATCTTTCTTTCTACCACTCAATTTCCCATAGAGGGCAGTTTTTGATCATGTGGTTAGCCTTACCACACTTGTAGCATCGCTCATCGGTCTGTTTCTCCGTAGCTCTTGTTTTGTGGAAGTTTGTACCTCTTGAAGAACCCTTTGATGTCATTAGGTACCTCTTGAAATCCCTACTGATCATAGCCACTACATCATTTTCCAAATCTTCACCTTCAGCAATTCTAATAGCTAAACGTCTATGCTTTTTGGGGGTATCCATTTTCATGGATTGTCTCCTCATTTCATAGACAGTTAAATTTCCAATTAGTTCATCAAGTTTGAGGGTAGCAATGTTCTAGGATTCCTGAATGGCAGTTATTTTGCTATCCCATGTGACCGGTAGAACTCTTGTCAGCATCTTCTCAACCTTGTCTTCTTCAAGGATAATCCTTCCAAGATATTTATGTTCATTTGTCAAAGTGGTGAATCTAGTGTACATCTCCTGGATTGTTTCTCCTTTCTTTATAGTAAAAGTCTCATATTGAGAATACCGAAGTGTTCCTCTTGATCTTTTCACTTGAGGCTTTCCTTCATGAGGCACTTGCATAGTGTCCCATATTGTCTTAGCAATTTTACATCTTTGGATCATACTATATTCGTCTGGTCCTAGACCACATACAAGCCACTCATTAGCCTTAACATTTTTCTCCTACTTCTCCGGGTCCTCAGTTGTACAAACAACCCTTGTTTTTGGCACATCAATTCCTTCAGCATTCTTCTTAGTGGTTGCTATGGGACCATCACTGACTATGTCCCAAAGTTCATAATCTTCCCCTATAATATGATCTCTCATTCTGCTCTTCCACCAAGAATAGTACTGACTATAGAAAAGTGTACGCCTGCCAGTGGATTGCCCTTAATAGATCCCAGGTGGTGCACTTATTGTTGATCTTCTTCAAGGTGTTAGCCTCTTCAAGGATAAGCTGCTCTTATACCAATTAATGTTCAAAACGTCCATACCACACAAGAGGGGGGTGATTTGTGTGGTACTCAATTTTTGCACTAGAAGAACCTGGTTCTTCTAGATTTAGTAACTATGACTGTTTGCTGAATTAAGAGTGCGTAAAATAAAGAACACAGTGATTTTTTCGTGGAAAACACCTAGATAAAAAGGTAAAAAAACCATGACCTACTACTCAGTAGGATGTTCCCAAACAACATCCACTAAAATCACTTAGCTAAAACAGCATTAACAAAGCTCTTTGTAAACCGAAGAATTTAATCTATTCCTAGTGTGTCACACAACCTCAACTGTTGCGACACCTTAAAGTCAACTCTAACTTGAATACTCAAAGTACCTACTTCGATTGCTCCTATGATTGTTGGAAAGGTACAGTTTTAAACCACCTACTATAATTGAACTATGCTAAGAATAAACACAATGAAATTGGTTCTTCTATCTCGTTTAAGTAGCTGCATGAGTGCATTGTTTAATCTCACATAAATTGCTTGCAAAATATCCTTGCTCTTTTGCTCTCATTTTCGTTAACTTCTGTATATGGCATCGCTGTAAAAAAGAACAAGCATTAATATTTATAGAGTTAGTAATCAGACTTTGATTAGAACTCGAATTGTTGATCGTTCATCAAACTCGAGTCTCAGAACCATTCAAACTCCAATCTTTATTCTTTATCCGGATGTAGTTCTCTTCACATAAGAAGACTTCAATTCCTTATCCTATGCAACCTTTTCGATCAACTCAGGAGATATTATTGCTGATCCTTGAGACTTATCTTCTTCACACGCATCTCACATGTATAAGTATATTACCACTGTGTCTCACATGATGGACCTGGTTCATGACTGAGTTCATTTTGTCAATCTTCAAAATGACATCTGAACTTGGGCCAACATCCATTTTTTCCACCCCGCCCCTATACGATGCGTAACATCCTCGTCTTATCTCCCCACACTGGATAATCGACCCAAGATACTTGATACTTCCTCTCTTAAAAATGACTTGTGAGTCAAGTCTCACGTCCAAGTCTGCTTACTCCGTCACGTCGTTGAACTTGCACACCAAATATTCTGTCTTAGTCCTACTCAACATGAAACCTTTAGTCTCAAAAGGTCTGTCTCCAAACCTCTAGCCTCTCGTTAACGCCACCTTGCGTTTCATCAATCAAAACAATATCATCATAAAATAACATATACTATGACACCCTAGTTTGAATATGATGTATAAGTACATCTACCGTCAAGTCAAATAAAAAAGAGATGAGTGCGGATCCTTGGTACAACCCAATAACAATCGAAATAGTTTACTACTCTATTTCTTATATTATTCTTCGCAGTTGTAATTTGAAAGAACGAATCTTCATTGAACAAAGAGGATGATGCTCAACAAAAGAAAATACATAAATTTTGCACTAGTCATTTTTTTTATTTGATGAAAGTACATTCAAACACATCCCTTTAATGTATGCTATGGAAGATTGCTAAGTCTTTTAGTTGTGTGCTAATAAAATTAAGTAGAAGACTAATAATCGACATAGTATATTTTATTTGTGTGTTTTTTAGTACATTCAAACACTTCCCTTTCAATGCGTTCTATTTCTTTGTCTTATTGGGCTAAGTATTACGGATTAACGACACTTGCCATGAGAGTGTTAACATCTCTTATTCTAAAGCTTGACCGGCCATAAAACATAAAGAAATAAATATTTTTAAAAGTTGTAGTCCTAAATAAGTCATAATATTTGTGTGCCTATAATTTTTTTAAAATTTGTATGAAATATATCATAGTACTCGTATGACTATAAAAGCTTATTATTCGAGATAGAATTGAAGGTTTAAATTAAATTCTTTCCTTATTTAGAAAGAGGGCATTTCTTTGCAACGGATTAAAAAGGAGGTATGCCCGCATACACTGGAACAAACAGAGTATATGTAATAGCTTTGATATAATTAATTCCTTGTTTGGAAGAGTTTACAACTTATGTATACTAATATTTGTATAAGTTACATATCCTATTTAGTAATATTTTTATGCATAACAAGCCATGGCATTGGCAATATTATGCTTTTATTTACATGAATAAGCATGTATCATGCTTTTATAAATTCAAAATCTTTTAATATACTAAATTAAACAGTTAATAAAAATTAATTCCAATATAGCTAATTCCAACATTATTTATTACCCTATCCAGTACTACTCTTATAATCCATACCAAACAACCCCTAACATGTTTAACACATGTTCCCTCGACCCCTAACATGTTTAACACATGTTCCCACAAAATGGAACCATCAAATTTGAAACAAACATGTACTGGATTTGTTTGTACTTGTTGAGAGTAGACCACTCGTATATATCACTTTTGTTTTCTTCTAATGACACTGTACTCCTATTAATAAGTGGTAACCTTGTGTTTGTGATCCAATTATCTAATAAGATCCTTTTAGTTCCTAATTAACTTTTTATGTTATTCGTTCCGAAAACCTTGAGGGAAGAAAGCATGGACATTACTTTGGCTCAGTGAAGAAATAAATAAGGTTATCCAATATTAACACCATGCAATTACAATGGAAATTTCAAGATTCAGCTGTATTAAAAATAACGTAATTCTTTTTTAAAATATAATTCCAAAGTAAAATATGTCATTTCTCAAAATACATTTCAAAAAGTTTATTAACACAAGAAAGTTAATTAATAAAATGTTATCTGAATTATTAGTATGACGCTATTTGACGTAATTTTATACATATACACATATACTTTTGTATTATTTCTTAAAACATAGATTATCATTTTAATGAACTTAATTATATTAACGCACAACAAATAGATCTTTTTAGTTGATCTTTAAACAATCACATAATATGATATATAACGGTGAAAAATTAAAAAGAAGCAAAAAGATTTATTAGAAACTTATTTGCATAACGTTACGGAAAAAACAGTAAAATTATCTTTTGTGTTCGAGAGATTGGCCTAAAATAATCCTTTAAATATTCATTCACGCAATTTTGGTTCGTTAACTTACAGAAATTCGGCACTTCACGATGGCGTCTATGACGAAACAGGTGTCACCAACATTACTATCATAAAGCCTAAACATGATATCTAGCATGATTTACAGCTCAATTATTTGATCACATGATGAAAGCATGGATATCAACAGGATAGAGTCACTAAACGATGCCATGGAATCACCCATGTTATAGTTATTGCAGTGCACGCCCGCATGCCCGTCACTTGGCATATGCTCACCTCAATAGCAATCACATAACACATAATTTAGGGTTTCGAACCCTCAGAACCATGTTTGGAAGCGTTACTTATCTCAAGCATAGTTAAATCCTACTCCACAAAGAAGAAAGAAGATTTGTTATAAACTTATTAGTTGAATGTTCCAGAGAAAACGGTAAAATTATCCTTTCTGTTTGAGAGATTGGTCTAAAATAGTTCTTTAAATATTCATTTAGGCAATTTTAGTTCTTTAATTTCCCAAAATTCGGCACATTGTGATGGCGTCTATTGTGAAACTAGGCCAGCTTCAACTTAACAACCCAACACAAAAACAATAGGTTTGGAAACATAAACAGAAGCAAATAACATTTAAAGAAAACTGTTTGAAACACAAGAAAACCCAATATACGGTACAATCTAGCCCAAAATCGAGGTGTCACTGAGTACATGAGCTTCTAGATCAAATTACATTCCACTACATTGTCGAGAGAAATAAACCGAAACATGACAAAATATAAAGAAGGAGTGTCAAGGCCCGGCGAACAACATGCAGCTACCTCGATAGAGTCCAAACAATAGAACCTCAATCAGCAACCATTGTGGCGACAGATATCGCCTGGATCTGCACACGAGGTGCGGAGAGTAACGTGAGTGCACCAACTCAGTAATTAACAAGCCCAAACTTTGGACTGAAAGGTAGTGACGAACTTAATATAAACAGTTATTATTGAAATAAATGTGCAGAAATGTAGGCATGTTTTCAAGTCAAGTATACGGCTCAAAGCAGTAAAGTAAATACAAATCTTAACAGTGTAAGGTATACAACTCAACTATTTCTACATGCCAATGCACATACTGTATGAAATGCACCATGTGCTCCCACAATCAAGTACTCAATCATTCAGTACAGTATATGGCCATCCGACCAAGGAAAATCCACCATGGAACATATACAAACTGACTGTAAGTCACACAGTATCGAAGAAAAAGGTCAATACGACCTTGTGGAGAAATCCATTTGCAAGTATCAGTTCTTCGAACAAATCCATGTCAGGGAAATTCTTCTAGCAACAATATCATCCGCGCTCACTAGGAGTATGTTACAAACTCCAAAGGGGCTCTTACATGCCAAACACTATTATGATTATCAATATAACCACAACGGCGTGTAGCCCGAACCCATAACTATCACTCATGACAAGGATCTCGGCCTCACTAAGCCATCAATCTCTCCAATCTCACACACAGGCTCACAATGTCATGAAAACAAACTTGGAATAATGATATGATGAATCAATAACTAACTGAGAGTGAGATATGATAAAAAAATGCATGAACATGACTGAGTACGAATTATTAATAAAAATAATGAGATGCCAGCAAGAAACGACAACTTAGGGTCCCCACCAATACCTGTATAAAGCCTAAACATGATATCTAGCATGATTTACAACTCAATTATTTAATCACATGATGAAAGCATGGATATCAAAAGTATAGAGTGACTAAACGGTGCCATGAAATCATTTATATTACAATTATTACATTGCATGCCCGCACGTCCGTCACTTGGCATGTGCGTCCTAAATACCAATCACATAACACATAATTTGGGTTCTGGAACCCTTAGAACCATGTTTAGAAGCGTTACTTACCTCAAGCCTAGTAAAATCCTACTCCACAATGCCTTTGCCTCTCAAATCGACCTCCAAACATTTCGAATCTAGCCACAAGCAATACAATACGATCAATTTAGGCTAAAGGGATCAATTCCACAAGGAAAATGCCAAATTATAGCCAAAAATTCGACATCAACTCAAACTCGGCCCCAAGATCCATGTCTCCAAATCCGACAAAAGTCACAAAACCTGAAATCCCATTAACTCACGAGTTCCATACCAAATTTACTCAAATCTGACAACAAAATCCCCTTCAAAACCTCAAAATTCCATCTCAAGAACACTTCCACTTTTCTCCCAAATTTTTAGCTCAAATCACAAATTGAATGATAAAATCAAAGATATAATTATGTGATTGAAAACAAACCAAGTAAGAAATAATTACCCCAATAAACTCAGCGAAAATCTCTTCAAGAATTACACAAAGTTGTAATCTCTAGTTCAAAATATGAAAAATGAGCTCAAAACCATAATTTTGAATTTAACATTGCCTGCCCAGATTCCTTCTTTACGAATGCGACCGTCTTCTTGTGTTCACGTAGACCAACTTGACTGCCTCACCCTTTTACTCTTTGCAAATGCAACAACTGCTTCGCGAACGCGAAGCATGACCAGATCAGCCTTTCACAAATGCAACCATCACCTTGCTAACGCGTAGAAGAAAAGGCGGGGGGTCCCCAACTACCTTTCCTCTCTTCGCGAACATTACCCTACTCTCGCGTTAGTAATGCACACGCAGACCACACCTTTGCGTTCGCGTCTTCCCCTTCGCGAATGAAAAGAACAAATCCTTATTATCTTAAATAAACTCTTCGTGAATGTGAGCCCCTCTCATGAACACGTATGAGGAAACGAGAAAAATGCAGTAGTAGATATCAGTAATCTCACCAAGGCATAAAATGATCCATTAACCTTCGGAAACTCACCCGAGACCCTTGGTATATTAACCAAACATACCAATGCATCCAATAATAGAATACAAACTTATTTGAACCTTCGAACAGTAAAAACAACATCAAATCACCGAAATACACTTGGATATAAGCCTAAAGAACTTCTATACTTTTGAATTCCACAAACGATACCGATACCTACCAAACTACGTCCCAATGACCTAAAACATTTCACACAAATCCGAAATAACACTGCGGACCTTCTCCAACTTCCAAAAATCCAATCCGACCCTAATATTAAAATTTCCACTGCTGGACAAAGTCGCCACAATTCTAACTTTCACCTATTGAAGCCTGATTGTATTGCGGACCTTCAAATCATATTTCAGATGCGCTCCAAAGTCCAAAATCACTAAAGGGAGCTAAAGGAACCATCAAACTTTAAATATGAGGTCATTTACATATAAATCAACATCCTGTCAATTTTTTCCAACTTAAGCCTCCAATTAAGAGACTATGTGTCTCAGTTCTCTTCGAAACCACTTTGGACCTTAACAAACTAACCCGGTATATCATAATATAGTTGTATAACACAAAAGAAGCAGGAAATTGGGGAACGGGGCTATTACTCTCGAAACGACAGGATGTGTCGTTAGATCTAGCCACTATTATAATATTAATTACACATAGAGGAAGTTGTCTTTGACGAATTTGCTCATGAAAAGTGTTTTAGGCTTTAGCTGAAGAAAACTATTGGGGAAGGGTTCTCTTGGTTCATTTTTTTCAATTTGTAACTAAGGAAAAATTCTTAGACAATATCAGCCAATGGGATAATTTAGAATTCGGAGAAGATATAAATCATCGATTTACTTTCCATTTAACATAATCGAGGGTCGAAAGAAGCCAATTTTGTTTTAAATGGCTTTATTGAAATTTTTCTCATGGTAAAAATTGAATGAAATTACCAAGAATTTTTTCAGGGTGTGTTCTTCAGTTTAAAATGTCTCGCGTCATTCTCAAGTTAATTCCGTCAAAGATAACGCTACAATTGTTTTTGACCAAAAAACGTAGATCTTTTTTTAACTATGTAAATTTATACAAATGAGGGTTAATCTTAGTTAATAATAATATCCCAAAAATGAAATTCTCAGTTGTGTGATAAATAATACGTAGTTCTTTTCTAAAAGCAGTGACAGTACACAATGAACAATATTTAAGAACCCAAGCAGAACTAATATAGCATTAAATAGTGATGAATAACAATAAATTACATTTATGCAAATAGATCGAATGACTCATCCGAGAAAGAATGAAATCAACTGATGTTCTTTCTGACAATGACGAATGATGGATAAATCTTTGAATATCAGAGTTATTCTCAGATCTAGTGAAAAAAGTGTGAACAAGAATCTTAGTGATCCCAAATAGTGGGAGTGTTTATGTTTCCCGCAAATAAACCGTTACAATTTAACATATATTTTTGTAATGAATTATGATAAGTTGAAACTATTATTTCCATCAAAATACTCTTCAAACAATAAATATATGACTAGCATTGAAAGTGTAGAAGTTAAAAACTTGCAAACATCGATGACCAAATCAGTACTTTCTCCGGTTCACAATATGTGTCAAATTTGCTTTTTCATTTTGGTTCAAAATAAGTGTCCAGTTATGTAATCAAGAAAGAATTCAATTTGTTTATTAGAGAATAAGCCTTATGTACATATCCCTAAGAAGTTTTTTTACTACTCACCTTAAATATTTAATTAGGGGTAGTTAGTCATAGTGTGTATTTTTGTATAAAATTTATTATTTTCTTAATGGGCGTGCTAAAAGTAAATTGGACACATATTGTGAACCGGATGGAGTATTTACAACAATTGTCCACCACACAACAAATACACACAACTTATCTAAATATAAAACTAAAAAAAAACTTAGGTTTTACCTCTATAAATAGTTCAATATGAGAACCTTACTTCTACATCAAGAAGCTAAGATAAATCACTTACTATACTCTTAAGAAAAATCAATGGCTGTGAAAGGTTTTGCTGTGTTGTTTGTTGCAATGCTTCTCATGTCAACGGAGCATTCCATGGCTCAATAACGTGATCCCGTATGCGTAGCATTATGCGGAATTAAGTGTAGAACAAGGCCTGTATGCTTAGCTAGGTGCCTTGCTGGTTGCTTTATTTCAAGCAATGACACCTTAGACGAGTCTCATTCTACTTCAGTTGAAGCTACAAACCGCGTCTGTAATATTGGATGTTCCCTTGGCCATTGTTCCGAATTCCTATTCCAATATGGTACCTCTCTCTTTGCAGCCCGATTTAATATTTAGTATTTTATTGTATATAGTTGAGTTAGTTTTCCATTATACAACTGAGTTTATGACTGCAGTATTAAAAGTTGGACAAGTACGACTATAACATACCTAGTGCAGTGGCGGACGTACGTGGTGGCAAGCGGGTTCAACTTAATCGACTTGCTAACTACTATTGTACGACTAATGTTATGTACTTCTAAGATTGAACCCGCTTGCACAAAATTCTGGGTCCGCTATTGACCTAGTTTTACTACATAAGTGAAACCTGGGGCGGGTGAGGTGTACGAGGAAGAAAAATTGGTTGACTATACATGAATCTAAATTGCATTATCGTTTTACTCATACAGTCATATATGTCATTGGCTACTGAACTAGTACTTAATCTTGAGACTTATAAAATTATTTTTCTGGTTAATATTGCAGATAATGAGAAGATTGGAACTTGCATGTCAAACTGCAGGGAGAACTATTGCATTGGCAACAATGCTCTAGAGAAAGCTTAAGAAGCAAGCATTTGCTCCAAAGAAATAAGTGTTGCCACAGTATGTGTCTGTGATAATCCAGTTATCTAATAAGATCCTTTTAGTTCCTAATTAACTTTTTATGTTATTCGTTCCGAAAACCTTGAGGGAAGAAAGCATGGACATTACTTTGGCTCAGTGAAGAAATAAATAAGGTTATCCAATATTAACACCATGCAATTACAATGGAAATTTCAAGATTCTGTTGTATTAAAAAATAACGTAATTCTTTTTTAAAATATAATCTTAAAGTAAAATATGTCATTTCTCAAGATACATTTTAAAAATGTTATTAACACAAAAAATTTAATGAACAAAATGTTATCTGAATTATTAGTATGACTTTATTTGACGTAATTTTATACATACACACATATAATTTTGTATTATTTCTTAAAACAAAGATTATCATTGTTATGAACTTAATTATATTAACGCACAACAAATAGATCTTTTTAGTCGATCCATAAATAATCATATAATATGATATATAACAATGAAAAATTAAAAAGAAGCAAAAAGATTTATTAGAAACTTATTAGTATAACGTTCCGGAAAAAACGGTAAAATTATCTTTTGTGTTCGAGAGATTGGCCTAAAATAGTCCTTTAAATATTCATTTAGGCACTTTTAGTTCTTTAACTTCCCAAAATTCGGCACTTCATGATGGCGTCTATCGTGAAACAGGGGTCCCCAACATTACTAGCATAAAACCTACACAGGATATCTAGCATGATTTACAGCTCAATTATTTGATCACATGATGAAAGCATGGATTTCAATAGGATAGAGTCACTAAACGGTGCCAAGGAATCACCCATGTTACAATTATTGCAGTGCACGCCCGCATACCTCTCACTTGGCATGTGCTCACCTAAATGTCAATCACATAACACATAATTTAGGGTTTCGAACCCTTTGAACCAAGTTTGGAAGCATTACTTACCTCAAGCCTAGTAAAATCCTACTCCACAATGAAGCAAGAAGATTTGTTATAAACTTATTAGTTGAATATTCTAGAGAAAACGATAAAATTATCCTTTGTGTTTGAGGGATTGGTCTAAAATAGTTCTTTAAATGTTCATTTAGGCAATTTTAGTTCTTTAATTTCCTAATATTCAGCACGTTGTGATGTCGTCTATTGTGAATCTAGGCCAGCCTCAACTGAACAACCCAACACAACAACAATATGTTTGAAAACATAAACACTAGCATTTAACATTTAAAGAAAACTGTTTGAAGCAGAAGAAAACCCAATATACGGTGCAATCTAGCCCAAAACAGAGATGTCACTGAGTACATGAGCTTTTAGATCAAAATACAGTCAAATACATTGTCTAGAGAAATAAACCGAAACATGAAAAAATATAAAGAAGGAGAGTCAAGGCCCAGCGAACACCATCCAGCTACCTCGATAGTGTCCAAACTATAGAACCTCAATCAGCAACCACTGTGGCGACCGATATCACCTGGATCTGCACAGGAGGTGCAGAGAGTAACATAAGTGCACCAACTCAATAATTAACAAGTCCAAACTTTGGACAGAAAGATAGTGACAAACTCAACCTCAACAGTTATAATAGAAATAAATGTGCATAAATGTAGGCATGTTTTCAAGTCAAATATACGGCCCAAAGCAGTAAAGTAAATACAAATCTGAAGAGTGTAGGTTATAAAACTCAACTATTTCTACATGCCAATGCACAGACTGTATGAAATGCACCATTTTCTCCCACAATCAAGTACTCAATCATTCTGTACAGTATATGGCCATCCGGCCAAGGAAAATCCATCCTGGAACATATACAACACTGACTGTAAGTCACGCAGTAACGAAGAAAAAGGTCCATCCGACCTTATTGAGAAATCCATCTGCAAGTATCAGTTCTTCGGACAAATCCATGTCCAGGGAAATTCTTCCCTCAACAATATCGTTCGCGCTCACTAGGGGTATGTTACAAACTACAGAGGGACTCCTACAAGCCAAACTCTATTATCATCATTAATATAACCAGTATGGCATGTAACCCGAACCCATAACTATCACTCATAACAAGGATCTCGGCCTCACTCAGCCATCAATTTCTCTAATCTCACCCACAGGCTCACAATGTCATGAAAATAAACATGGAATAATGATATGATGAATAAATAACTAACTGAGAGTGAGATATGATATAAAAATGCATGAACATTACTGAGTACGAAATGTTAATAAAAATAATGAGATGCCAGCAAGAAACGACAACTAAGGGTCCCCAAAAATACCATCAGAAAGCCTAAACATGATATCTAGCATGATTTACAACTCAGTTATTTTAACATATGATGAAAGAATGGATATCAAAAGGATAGAGTCACTAAACGGTGCCATGAAATCACTTATGTTAAAATTATTACAGTACACTCGCACGCCCGTCACTTGGCGTGTGCGTCACCTCAATACCAATCACATAACACATAATTTGGGTTTTCGAACCCTCAGAACCAAGATTGGAAGCGTTACCTACCTCAAGCCTTGTAAAATCCTACTCCACAATGCCTTTGCCTCTCAAGTCAACCTCCAAACATTTAAAATCTAGTCTCAAGCAATACAATACGATAAATTTAGGCTAAAGGGATCAATTCCACAAGGAAAATGCCAAATTATAGCCAAAAATTCGAAATCAAGTCAAACTCAGCCCCAGGATGCATGTCTCCAAATCCGAAAAAAGTCACAAAACCTGAAGCCCATTAACTCAGGAGTTTAACTATACCAAATTTACTCAAATCTGACAACAAAATCCCATTCAAAACCTCAAATTCCATCTCCAGAACACTTCCACTTTTTCCATAAATTTTCAGCTCAAATCACAATTGAATCATAAAATCAATGATATAACTATGGGATTTAGAAAAAAAAAAAGTATGAAGTACTTACCCCAATCAACTCCGTGAGAATCCCTTCAAGAATTGCACAAATCCGTAATCTCTAGCTCAAAATATGAAAAATAAGCTCAAATCCTTGATTTTTAATTTAACATTGCCTTCCCAGATTTCCTTCTTTAGGAACACGACCGTCCTCTCGCGTTCACATAGACCAACTTGACTGCCTCACCATTTTACTCTTAGCAAATGTGACAACTGCTTCGCGAACGCGAAGCATGACCAGATCAGCCCTTCACAAATGCAACCATTACTTTGCAAACGCGTAGAAGAAAAGGCTGGGGTCCCCAACTACCTTTTCTCTCTTCGCGAACGTGACCCTACTCTCGAGTTAGTGATGCACACGCAGACCATACCTTTGCGTTCGCGTCTTCCCCTTCGCGAATGCAAAGAACAAATCCTTATCATCTAGAAAACACTCTTCGCGAATGTGAGCCCCTCTCATGAACACATAAGAGGAAAGAAGAAAAATGCAGTAGTAGATATCAGTAATCTCACCAAGGCATAAAATGACTCATTAACAACCGGAAACTCACCCGAGACCCTCAGTATATTAACCAAACATACCAACACATCCAATAATATAATACAAACTTATTTGAACCTCCGAATCCATAAAAACAACATCAATACACAAAAATACACTAGCATTCAAGCCTAAAGAACTTCTAAACTTTTGAATTCCACTAATGATACCGAAACCTACCAAACATCGTCCCAATGACCTAAAACTTTTCACACAAATCTGAAATAACACCGCGGGCCTACTCCAACTTCCAGAAATCCAATCCAACCCTGATATTAAAATTTCCACTACTGGCGAAGGTTGCCAAAATTCTAACTTTCACCTATTCAAGCCTAATTGTATTGCAGACTTTCATATCACATTGCGGATGCGCTCCAAAGTCCAAAATCACCAAAGGGATCTAACAGAACCATCAAAATTTAAATCCGAGGTCCTTTTGATATAAATCAACATCCTGTCAATTTTTCCAACTTAAGCCTCCAATTAAAAGATGATGTGTCTCAATTCTCTCCCAAACCACTTTGGACCTGAACAAACTAGCCCGATATATCATAATATAGTTGTATAACAAAAAATAAGCAGGAAATTGGGGAACGAGGCTATAACTCTCCAAACGACTGGATGGGTCATTAGATCTACCTTCTATTATATTATTTATTACACATAGAGGCAGTTATCTTTGACGAATTTGCTCATGAAAAGTATGTTAGACTTTAAGCTGAAGAAAACTACTAAGGAAGGCTTCTCTTGATTCATTTTTTTCAATTTGTAACTAAGGAAAAATTCTTAACGACAATATTAGCCAAGGGGATAATTTATAATTCAGAGAAGATATAAAGCATTGATTTACTTTCCATTTAAGATAATCGAGGGTCTAAAGAAGCAAATTTGGTCTTAAATGGCTTTATTGAAATTTTTCTCATGGTAAAATTTGAATGAAATTACGAAGAATATTTTCAGGGTGGGTTCTTCAGTTTAAAATGTCTCGCGTCATTCTCAAGTTGATTCCGTCAAAGATAACGCTACAATTGTTTTGACCAAAAAATCTAGATCTTGTTTTAACTATGTAAATTTATGCAAATGAGGGTTAATCTTAGTTAATAATAATATCCCAAAAAATACAAGATTCTCTACTACAGAATCAGCTCTCGGCGCATGCTAACATACGCGAGCAAAAATCTCGGTGCATGATAGTAGGATCGCCGTCGTGCCCGATCGATGGCTCGTCGCCGGCAGAATTTGGCTACCACTACCACTCAAATCGTCACTCTTGCACATGGTATCACAAAGGAATTGGAACCTCTGACCTTTGGAAATTTCCTTCCATAGAAATTCCAATCGCTAGAGAATGTGCATGCAGAAGCTGTTGCGACGATCCACCTCCGATGGACAAAGTTGAAGTGACGAGTAGTCTTGCTGCTCAAAGACTTCAATTCTCTGAAACTAGTGGTTCTGCAAAATCACTTCCGACTACTACTGAAGTTGTTCGAGGGAATCGAAATGCTCAAATAGGTAAGTCGCTCTCATTTGTACCCCCGACTGAAAGAGATGGTCAGAAGGTTGTTAAAATTAGTGAAGAGGATTTACAATCTCAGGTGGATTACTGGAGTAATGCATTAATTGGATATGTAATTGGCGATAATCCTAATGAGAAAATGATGGATAATTTTGTGCTGCACGTCTGGAATTTTGTGTCCAAACCTCAGTTCTGATGCATTCTGAAGGTTACTGCATTCTTCGTTTCAACACTGAAGAGGACAAAGAGTTAGTTATTCAGTCTGGGCCATACTCGTTCAGAAACAAACCTATGGTGTTGAAACCATGGGAGGTTGATTTTTCCTTTGAAAATGATGTACTCAGCACTGTACCTGTATGGATTCGATTTCCCGGTCTTCCGGTGGGCTACTGGTCTATTAAAGTTCTGAGCAAACTGGATAGTGCAGTGGGTAAGCCATTGTACACAGACGAATTCACAGCTCACTATGAGAAGATCTCTTTTGCGCGAGCTCTAGTAGAGGTTGATGCTGCCCATCCCCTCCCTGATCAGATTGAAATTGAAACTCCTTTTGGTCCAAAAATCCAACATATTGAATATTATTGGAAACCTAGTTTTTGCAACCATAGCCTGAAATTTGGCCATGACTCCGTTGGCTACTGGTATAATGCAGGCAATGATGTAGAACAAGATATTGGTGAGCAGGAGACGAAAAGAAGACAGAGAACCAGAATGCAAAAACAGGTCAAAGTTACTAAACAAGAATGGATTCCTAAGACTTGTGCAGATACAATGGCAAGCATGCCAGTTCAATAAGCATACCAGTGAGAATATGCAGCTGGGGAATAGTACTATTGGGACTATATTCAACAGCATACCAGTGAGAATATGAAGCTGCGGAATAGTACTGGGGAACAGCATACACTGATTGGCTCTAAATGAAATACTGTAGCTATAAGTGAACCTATTGGGATCAATGAGGTTATGATTGACAAATCTAATAAGGGGAAGACTACTATTGATATCCCGGATACTGGCAGAAGGGGTCAACAGGTGGATCCAGGACTTTCTTGGAGCAGTTTTTCTAATGCTTCATAGTTATTGTTACTTGGAACATTAGAGGGCTTAATCAAGCCCTTAAACATAAAGAATTGAAAAGCTTTCTGTCTATATATAGAGTAGATGTCATGGGTGTTCTTGAAACTAGAGTGAAAGATCATAAAGCTAAGAGGATCTTAGATAAGGTTGCTAAGGGATGGAAGATTCAATGCAACTATGCTAAAGCTGTCAATGGAAGGATATGGCTTCTCTGGAAACCCCACATTCACGTCCATATTTCATGTGTGACTGACCAGGTTATTCATTGTCTATTAGAAGAATCTCAAAGTAAGATCAGAACCCATATAAGTGTCATTTATGCTCATAATACTGCAAGCATTAGGGAATAATTGTGGAGTGATTTAAGGGAAGTCAATATTCCCAGTCAGAATTCTTGGGTACTGAGTGAGGATTTTAATACTGTATAATGTTCTGAAGATAGAATTGGTTCTCCTATTACTGATGCTGAAGTCAGAGGGTTCATAGAGGTTACTGTGGATCTTCAACTTACTCTCCTTAGAGCCAAAGGGTGGCAACAAATAGGAATCATCATTAAGGCAAGAGAGATGCAACAAAATCAAGATATTCGCAATTTAAAGTTTCAAAGTCATGCTCGACACCAACGTGTAGATACTTATCACCATGCCTATCCGTCGTACTCAACAATATCCAAATAGCAAATAGGACACAACTCCTCATCCCTCAAGCTAAGGCTATACCGAGCACTAACCTCGATGCTTTGAATTCAACTGAAATATTAACTGTGGCTTTAATTCCACCACAAATCGCCCGAATCTAGTCACAAGTTACTTAATTACATCAATAAATTCTACATGAATCAATTTGAATGCATAAAAATGAATTCTCCAATGCTTTTCCCAAAAATTCCAAAAACATCCCCGAGCCCACGTGGTCAAAACAGAGTTTCGAACAAAAACCCGAGTACCCATTCCCCCACGAACACAAATATATAATTTATTTTGAAATCGGACCTCAAATTGAGGTCAAAATCCAAAATTTTAGAAAAACCTAGGTTCTACCCAAAATCCCCAATTTACATTGAAAATCCTTGACTTTAAGTTGAAAACATGTTAAATGATGTTAAATATTGAAAGAAAGGAGTAAAAACCAACTTACAAATGATTTGGAAGAAATATTGCTCTTGGAAAATCGCCTAAGTGTGTTTTGGTTTTGAAAGAATGACGAAAATGGTGAAAAATTCGACTTAGTTATGAAAAATGAAGGTCTCAGATGTGGGAAATGTAAACGGGGGTTCGCAATTGCAAACCGCGACCCTACTAACTTGGGAATTGCAAGAAAATAGCTTGCATTTGAGAACCCTTTCAAAGAAAATTCGAGGTTTGCATTTGCGACAAGATATATCGCAACTACGACTTGCCCCTACTCGCATTTGTGAACAACTAGATCGTATTTGCGAACGAGTAGAATTCATTTGCGATCAGGCGGTCATAGTCTTGCATTTGCGATGCACAGCTCACCTTTGCGAGCTTGCATTTGCGATACCTTCTTCGTAAATGCAAAGATACTAGAACTGAAACGCATACAATGATACAAAATGGAATAACGGCCTATCCAAAACTCACCCGAGCCCTCGGAGCTCCAAACCAAACATACACAATACCTGAAAAATTTCCAAAGGACTTATTCTGTGATCGCCTAAATAACATCATATGCATCGAACCAAGCCTCAAAGCTCATTATTCCTTTCAAATTTTCATAAACATCGACTTTCCATTTTAAATCAGAAACGCATCAAACGGCGTCCGTTTTCAACCAAACTTTACAGAAAGTGCATAAATCATATATAAGACTTGTACCGGGCGCTGGAATCAAAATACGGGCACGATGCTATTGTCTTCTAATAAAATTTCCTTTCCAATGTCCATAATTATTTCCAGAAAACAATTTTACACAAAAATTCATTTCCCGTGCTTGGGACCTCGGAATTTGATTCTGGGCATACGCCCATGTCACGACCCTAAGCGCATACCCGGTCATGATGGAGCCTCCCGTAGGGACAAGGCCACCCAATTCATCCTTTTTAACAATTAAACAGTTCATAAGCAGTCTAAATATGACTTAATAATAATAATAATTAGAGGAAGTACAACCCAACACAGCCCAAACCGTGGTATCACAAGTCAGAAGCATCTATTAGAGTGTGAATACAGCTTTACAAGGTCTAATAATACAAGATACAGGAGTTAGGAACAAAAGAGAGAGGAAACGGTGCTGCGAACACTGGCAATCACATTGCTAAACTCCAATAGCTCTGCCTCTTATTATCCAAAACCCGCTACTGGGTGAATAAATACATGCATTTGCACATGAGGTGCAGGGAGTAAAGTGAGTACTCCAACTCAGTGAGTAATATAGGTAAATAATAACTGAGCAGTAACAAATCACGTAAGGCAAATCATCATGTTGTATAGAAGTAATGTAAAACCTTTTGAGAAAAACAATAAAGCTGTGAAATCTTAAAAAACGCCTTTGCTCAGTTTAATTCTCTATTGAAAATGACTTTTTCGAACAGTTATGCAAATTAGTGCAAGACAACTAGTGCAGATAAGCACGAAAATCTGCCCATTGGGCGCAACACTCACTCATCAGAAAATGCCACACAATCTGGTAGATACCACGCGAAATAGCATAACTACAAATAATGGAAGACAATTAAACAAGTAAACACATATCATAATACCGGTATCGCTGCGGTGTGGATCCAGATCCACATACCGCTGCAGCGTACAACAGATCTATTTATCGTCGACAGGCTCACTAGAGGTGTGCAGACTCCGGGAGGGGCCCCTTACAACCCAAGCGCATTATTAAGCCTTCTCGTGGCATCAAATCTAGGTCATTAGCCTCAAATCAGTATCAGTATCTCACTACTGCGGCATGCAGCCCGATCCAAAAGTATCCTCGCAACAAGGCCTTCGGCCTTACTTAGTCAAAAATCACAAAAGCCCCTTTGGCCACAGTAAAAAATGATGCTCATCCAAAAACATTGTTGGAAATATCGTTACAAGTTTTAAAGCAAAGTTAACTTGGTTGAGTTTTGAAGACAATGGAAAATACATGACTGAGTTCAAGTATAAAATCAAAACAAATAGGTCATATACTCAAATCATCCCCAGAGGGGTTCAAATAGTTGCACGAAGCCCAAATATAGCAATCATCCAAAATCATGATGATAACAAATAAGTTTAAATCAAATAAGCAGTACAAATCATCAATCGGGACCGACGAAGTAACAATCCCCAAAAGTGCTCTACCCCACACTCGCTATCCATCGTGCAAGTCACTTTAATAAAGCACTAAGATGTGCAGTTACGGGGTTTCAAACCGTCAGAACATCATTTACAATCGTTACTCACCTATATCTTGTCTAAACTTTTGCCCACGATGCCTTTGCCTCTCGAATCTGCCTCCGAAAGCTCCAAATCTAGTCGAAATCAGTACCAAACCATCAAAATATGCTAATGGAATAAAGCCCAGTTGAAATTAATCAAATTACCACAAAATTCCCAAAATTGGTCAAACCCAACCCCGGGCCCACATTTTGAGATTTAACAAAAATTCACAAAACTAGAATCCTCATACACTCACGAGTCTAATCATATGAAAATTATCCAATTCTGACACCATTTGGTCCTTCAAATAATCATGTTATATTTTTTATAGATTCCACAATTTTCATCCCAAATTCCATGTCGAATCACGAATTAAACGATGAATTCAAAGGTACTCTAGCCAAATCTGAGTTAGAATCACATACCCCGATGAATTTCTTGAAAACCCTTCAAAAAATTGCCAATATTCGTGCTCTCTAGGAAACAAAATCAAATAAATCCAAAACCTCATATTTGTATAGTAACCCCAATATTTTCACCTCCGTGGGCCGCACAAAATCGTTCGCGGCCGCACAAAACCAGTGGGATTCGTGCAAAAATGATTGCGGTCGCAAAGTGTTCTCTAGAGTGATAGGCTTTAGTATTTTATCCATAACTTTTGCTACAATGTAAAAATTCCAATAATATTATTGTTTTGAAAACTAGTTTCAAAGATCTACAACTTTTAATTTTCAATCATCTAAAAATTCCTTGCGTATCAAAAGATATGATCTTCTGAAGTCAGATCAGTGGCCCAGCTCTTTCACTGTGGACCGACAAAGCACGACCACGTCCGCGGAGCGTCCCACGTGGTCAACAAAAATATGACCGCGGTCGTGCGTTAAGGGATTCGACCCTCCAGGGATCTAACGGCTATATTTTCACCTAAAGACAGCTCAGAACCTATCCGAAACTCACCCGAGGCCCTCAGAATCTCAAACAAACATACCAACATAATCCATAACATCATTTAAACTTGTTCCGATCACCAAAACACCTCAATCAACATCAAATACTCAAAACTCATCGAATTCATGCCTAAGTTTCCAAAAACATCCAAAATACATCGATCAAAAGTCCGACCAAATGACGTCGAAATAACCTGAAATTTTGCACGCACACACCAAATGACCTAACGATCGAAGCTAATAAAACTCTCAGAATTCCATTCCAACCTCTATATCAAAGTCTCACCTATCAATCAGAATTTGCCAAAATACTAACTTCGCCAATTCAAGCCAAATCCTTCCACGGACATCAAAAATTCATTCCGGCCGCGCTCCTGTGTCATAAATCACCCAATGAAACTAATCAAATCATAAAAGTTCTGATCCGCGCTCATATACAAATAAGTCAACTCTTGGTAAAACCTTTCAAATTCAAAGGTTTCAACTAAGGCTGTTTCTTTTAAATTCATTCCAAAATTAGTGAAAACCAAAACTAACGATCTACATCAGTCATAGTGTATTACACGGGGCAAGTCATGCTCGAGAACTGGTGATCAAAGTGCAGCAACTAGAAATGACCGGTAGGATCATGATCCTCCGCCACTTAGAAATACGTTCGCCCTCGAATAACCCATAGTTGTTCTAGAAACCAACCAATAGCCTAATAACTTTACCATGCATATACCCGGGGGTGATCCCACGTCACCTTACTCACATAGGTCTGATAACACATTATAACTTAAATTACACAATCCAATCTAGCCCATAGACCGTAGAATCACATTTCCACTTCTAACCCCATCAATACGATCAAAACCTAACACCAATTCTCCGAATAGGCCCGAACTAGTTGTAATAACCCATGCCTTCAACCTCAGGTGCAACTATGCAATATACCACATAACCCAAACACACGATGCGATAACTTCCATTCACAGTAGTTGCACACAACAAACGAATACCAGTTGAAAAAATCATATCAACTATAATTTCATTACGACACCCTTTTTTAGATAAAGCCAATGATAACTAAAACACGCAGTAAGCCATAACATTTCTCATATCAACCATTCGTGACACCAATTATCCTTGGCAATTACCACAACGATGTTTCGAGCCGAACCTCAATATCATCCTTCCAACATGTTGAGATTGAATCCATCTGTATTAATTAATGATTCCAACAATCACTTTTTATCCAACACACTACACTGGTGACATGACACATCAATATAGGCCTAAGCCATTATTGGCATAATACCTGCACTAATAAGTGACAGTCCAAACATAATCAAATCATGAAAATGACCCTAATGAAAGAGTTGTCCCTCAAGCACACGGATCCATCATAACACAAGGCTGAGAACATGTCTCACATCATTGAAATAGAACACACGATTCTAACCCTCGGTCATATCTCCATATAGCTTCGTTGTAATGTACAATCCTATCCAAACACTCCTCCACATGGAACACCTGAAGTCACTATGCTCGAAATTGAAAAATATGCACAATTTGATGTCTGAACCACGGAAAACCATTACACTCATGGTGATGTAAATAATACATACAACGCAACCCGATTGGAGATAACCAACATACCATTAGACAAATAATACCCAATTTCTCTTCCTGCTCGACTTCTACTACGAACTTAATAGAACCATACAATATGTGCCCATAATTGATATATCATAACGTCTCGTAACACAGAAAGGCCACTCTTAGATCTTCCAGATCTCATGTAAGCTCAATAACGATCGAATCAACCTATCCCTCAACAGTATAATTTAGGTCCAACCAAGCCGACTAAAGCTAGAACACGCATCCACTTTAGCATCCCAAAAAACTCATGGTGAAGGAAGTCTGAAGTTGTTCTTTCCGCTATTATAACTCCTGTCAGTGCCATGCGATACCGTACAAGGAACCAAATCATTACTGAAATTTTTAACCTTCCCCAATGATATGTCCCACCATGATAAATACATCCGATAATTCTTTCACCACCGAAATTGAATCAATATAAGGAGCCTCAGCACTGACACTCGTCGCAACAGCCCAAATATAGAAGGATAATCCTTCCCAGTCGTATGTTAGGTCTTTGAATATAAGAATCCATGATAGGACATAATCCATCAAACATCGCCACTCAACCAGTGGCAATTTCCGACATATCCAGTAGCCCCATCTTAACGTAGTAGTTCTAAATAATGCAACATGGAGACAAGAAGTCTCCAACTCCATATAGCACACCAATCACCATGCCTTACCCCAAATTCTACCGCCCAAATACATATCATCTTAAGTACCCAATCATTCCACGAAAGTTACCTTAAAATTCCCTTGTGCCATCAAACGAACTCGAATATCAGCCACAAACACCTATGTACTCAACTAGTCAAGAACTTCCATTGATCCCATCTAGAAAAAAATCATTGCACATCCCATGCCTCTCATAGTCGTAGAAAACGCAACTCTCCAACCATGGTAGAAATCATCAAGAACTATCCCAATTTTGTTTGCAAAAATTAAACTACAGGGACTGAACCGTTTTAACTAGACCAAGCTAGGCAAGCCATCAAAACCCAAGAGCATTTCTGCAAAATACCTATAAGAACCAACAACCTTGAACATATACAAATAATTAATCATTTCCTTACCATACCGATTCGGTCTACTTCCAATCTACTCAATCTATCTAAATTTTCTTCCGGTTCATCATCAACTTCATATTTCCTTTTGTTGTAGTGCCACAATGCTTCAGCCCAGGCCTACGACACGAGACCTTGCGTAAAACCACACTGACCAAGACCTATAAGCCGCTGAATACTCTCTCAAATATTCCCCGAAATACAACATTGCTGAATACTTTACTCTGAAAAGCTTCCTGGGAATCTAGGTCTGTCACCTTTATCCTCTTTCTACTAATACA
Source organism: Nicotiana benthamiana (assembly GCA_034376525.1). Lineage (NCBI taxonomy): Eukaryota > Viridiplantae > Streptophyta > Magnoliopsida > Solanales > Solanaceae > Nicotiana > Nicotiana benthamiana. The sequence continues at coordinate 98,567,506 of CM067330.1, forward strand.
TAGAATCCCATAATTAAAATAGAATTACAACATGTCTTGACCTCTTCTATTGAAAACTCGGTTTCTAATCACATATAAAACTTTAAGATACCCAATTATTGCATGTAGAATCTTATACACATTAGAGCAATTCTCGATAGTCCTTAACTCTATTTAAACTGCAATTAGCCCGATCGAGTGAATAGAACCACCTGTGCATTATTAGCACTCTAGCACTGAAGAATGAATCCTCACACCAATACAACCAAGCATCTACCTGCTTTATGCACCGAGCATCCCTTACCAACAAGAACTTAAGACATTCCGTGATTCTCACACCCTATTATGCATAATATAACCTTTGTTAAAATTATCCTTTACTCTATCCCTAGCTAATTCACTCGCACGCCCCAAACTGGAACCAACATAGGACCTAACTATACGATGAACTGCTCAATGCAGACTCCCCCACTTGGCTTGAAGCCGTGGATCAAAATAAAGTCAATAGCTCATAACACTTATACCCTATCGCTGCCATAATACAATAGTCAGACTAGACTCAAATCGTAACATGAACTTTACTTCCCTCCCAACTAAGAAACATGAAAAGATTCTTCACACACCATAACTCGGGGCTATACATCCAATCGCAATAGAAATCAAGCACTTAATAGTTCATTTATCGTCTTACAGTCCTTCCTTGTCACTTCCACATCATATAGATACATCTCACGGTACTAATATACTCGTCACGTGGCTATCCAGCCATCACATTAACCAATAGGGACAATACCGAACATTTAAGTTCAAAACACTTACTCACATAGTCAACACCTCAGTGCACAAGCCATAGGAAAAAATGGAGCCTCAAGTGCTTCAGACTGGCCCAACATCAAACTAACAGAGGCCACATCTCGCCCCACAATCAGGGAATCACAAGCCATTAAGGCAAATCTGATATTGAGCGCTCATGTGCGCATGCGAACACGTAGAAGGAAATTCAAGAGTTACCGTTCACGTTGAAATAAAGACTCACAGTGAGAATTCAAGAATGTGGAGTTATCAAAAAGGTTCTACAGCCCCTCAAGGATAAATACAGACGCCTTCGTAGCGATCCGCGAGACTCTACTAAACATGCTCATGACTCGTTAGACCTAGTAACCTAGGCTCTGATACCATCTTGTCACGACCCTAAACCCATACCTGGTCGTGATGGTGCCTCTCATAGGGACAAGTCTAGCCAACTAAACCCAATTAATCCTTTTTAACTATTAAATAGTTCATAAGTAGTCTAAATACGATTTAATAATAGTAATTAGAGGGAGTACAACCCAACGCAACCCAAACCGAGCTGTCACAAGTCACGAGGAAACGGTGCTGCAAACGCTGGCAGTTACCTCGCTAAATTGCTTTAGCTCTGCCTCGGATTAGCCAAAACCCGCTACAGGGTGAATAAATACCTACATCTTCACACGAGGTGTAGGGAGTAAAGTGAGTACTCCAACTCAGTGAGTAATAAAGGTATATAATAACTGAGAAGTAAGAAATCATGTAAGGCAAATCATCATGATGTACCGAAGCAGTGTAAAACCTTTTGAGTAAAACAATGAAGCTGTGAAATCTTAGAAAATGCTTAGCTCAGTTTAAACCTCTTTTGAGAATGGCTGTTTTGAACAGTTATGCAAATGAGTGTAAGACAACTAGTACAGACAAGCACGAAACTCTGCCCCTCGAGCGCAATACTCACTCAGCATGATATGCCAGGCAATCTGGTAGATATCATATGAAATAGCATAACTATAGATAATGGTAGACAATTAAACAAGTAAAAGCATAAAATAATATCATCGACGGCGCTCACAGGGGGTGTGCAGACTCTAAGAGGGGCCCCTTACGGCCCAAGCGCAATATCAAGCCATCTCATGGCATCAAGCTCTAGGCCCTTGGCGTCATATCAGTATCAGTATCGCACGGCATGTTGCCTGCTCCAAAAGTATCCTCACAACACAGGTCCTCGGCCTTACTTAGTCAAAAATCACAATAGCCCCTCGGGCAACAGTAAAACATGATGCTCAGCCCAAAAAATTGTTGGAAATCTCATTTCAAGTGTTAAAGCAAAGTAAACATGGCTGAGTTTTGAAAACAATTGAAAATGAATGACTGAGTTCAAGTGTTAAATCAAAACAGCGAGGAAATATCAACGAATCATCCCCGTAGGGGTTCAAATAGCTGCCACGAAGTGCAAATATAGGAATCAGCCCAAGTCATTAAGATAACAAATAAGTTTCAGTCAAATATACAATAAAATTCACCAATTGGGACGGATTAAGTTATAATCCCAAGTGGTGCTCTACCCCACGCTTGCTATCCAACGTGCAAGTCACCTCAATATAGCACGACGATGTGCAATTTGGGGGTCTCACACCATCGGAACATCAATTATAATCATTCCTCACCTCCATCTTGTCTAAACTGTAGCTTGCGATGCCTTTGCCTCTCGAATCGGTCTCTAGATGCTCCAAATCTAGTCGAAATATGTAACAAACCATCAAAATATGTTAAGGGGACAAAGCCTACGTGAAAATAATCAAATCACTAGAAAATTCCAAAAACTGGTCAAAACCAACCCTGGGCCCACATTTCGAGATTTAACAAAAATTCACAAAACTAGAATCCTTATACTGTCATAAGTCTAACCATACGAAAATTATCCAATTCTGATACAATTTAGTCCTTCAATAATCATTTTATATTTTTTAAATATTCCACAATATTCTTCCTAAATTTTAACCCGAATCACGAATCAAATGATTAATTCAATGATAGATTCATGTATTCTAGGAAAACCTGACTTAGAATAACTTACCCCGATGAATTTCTTGAACATCCTTCAAAAAATCGCAAAAATCAAAGCTCTCTAGGGAACAATATCAAATAAAACCCAAAATATCATATTTATAGAGCAACCCCCAGATTTCCACCTATGCGGGCCGCACAAAATCGACCACGGCGGTGCAAATCTAGTGTGGTCCGCACAAAAATGACTGCGGCTACACATGTGTTCTCTGCAATGACAGGCTTTAGTATTTTGGCCATAACTTTCGCTACAGATGTGAAATTTCTATTATAATATGTTTCTGAAAACTAGATTCAAAGAGCTACAACTTTTATTTTTGAATGATATGAGCTCCCAAAGTTGGATTAGTGGGCTGGCTCTTTCATCTTGGACTGCGAAAGCATGACCGCATTCGCGAATCTTCCCACAGCAGTCAGCGGAAATATGACCACAAACCACAGTCTTGGGTTCAGGGATTCGACTCTCGAGGCATCCAACAGCTATATTTTACCCTAAAGACACCCTAGGACCTATTCGAAACTCACCCGAGGCCCTCGGGACCTCAACCAAATATACCAACATAATCCATAACATCATTCAAACTTGTTCCAGTCATCAAAACAGCGCAAACAATGTCAAATTACTCAAACCTCGTCGAATTCATGTGTAAATTGCTAATACTTCTGAAATACACTTTCGATCAAAAGTCTGACCAAACGACGTCCGAATAACCTGAAATTTTGCCCACACACCCCAAATGACATAACGAAGCTATTGAAACTCTCATAATCCCATTCCGACTACTATATAAAAATCTCACCAATCAATCGGAATTCGCCAAAATACTAACTTCGCCAATTCAAGCCAAATCCTTCCACAGACTTCCAAATAGCATTCCGGTCGCGCTAATAAGTCATAAAACACCCAAAAACGATAACCAAATCATAAAAAGTTTCGATCCCCGCTCATATACAAACAAGTCAACTCTTGGTTAAACCATTCAAACTTAAAGCTTTCAACTAAGCCTTTATATTTCAAATTCATTCCAAATTTCCTGAAAACCAAAACTAACGATCACACCAGTCATAGTACATCACACAGGGAAAGTCATGCCCGAGAACCGGTGATCAAAGTGCAAAAACTCTAAATGACCTATCGGGTCATTACAGCCCAAGTCCCATATTTTCCTACAGACCCTCCGAGATCGTCAAATAACGGGTACGGGTCCTTTTACCAAAAATGTTGACCGTAGTCAAATTTAATAATTTTTATATAATATTTAAATGTTTTATCACAGAATTCATATTTAATCTTTCTGGCTACGCTATCGTATTGTGCATGCAAATCGAGGAAAATCTAAATGAGGTTTTAAAGGACTTGGAGACACATAATGAATAAAAAGATAGGTGATGAACTTTTGGGTCGTCACATATAGGTACCCGATTTCTCTCCCATGCTCTGTTTCGAATTCTGACTTCTTGCCTTGTTCTTTTGCAGCCAAGACCACGCCTCATCCTTCGGACACTCAGATTTCTGACTAGGTCAAGTGTCTCCTTCCTCACATAACAGGAATCATGATTTTCCAAATCTTTTCAACCAATTCAGGCCTACTCTCCCTTCCACTAGTAATATATTTTTTTTTATCATAGCCGCTCTATTTCCAATTATGTATAGACTTCTGGGATTGTAGTATGTACGTAGCTCTTACTCCTACCTTGTGAATATAGAAATGTTATTTTCAACAAATCATCAGCTTAAAAAGGTAGGTAGGAGAAAAAGAGGAAGAAGAATAAGATGAAGCAGATGGAAAAAAAGAAAAAGACAAAGAAATAGGGCGGGGAGGGGGGGGGGGAGAATACGTATTACCAAAATAGTAACATGCAAAGTATGGCATCAGTATGAAGAATTCTTATGATCAATCATATTATTGAAAATTTAGCTCTTTTGCCCTCTTGCACCAGCTAGTGTAGTTAGAGTTATCAAATCTTATGAGTCTTGTTAAAGTGCACTGATAATGTAAAAATTATTTATGTTGTTAACTTATTAATGCTTAATCTCTTCAAATGAGTGTATACATTATACCACAATGACTTGATAGTAACATAAGAACCACTAGTAGACAAACATAATGACCTAACATACTAGTTCCACTCACTGTACGAAGGAGAAAATACTCGACTCTGTTCTAAATTCAATACTAATGCTCGACCTCCACACCTTTTTATCAAGAGATAACCTCAAAAATTTGAAGTCGCACCATGTCCTGCCTGATCACCTTACTCTAGTACTTCTTATGATGACCTCTACCATTTCTCAAACTCGCCAAAGCTCACCAATAAAACCTCCTAACTAGGGAATCTTGGCTTCTCCTCTGCACGTGCCTGAAGCATCTAACTCACGCTTCTTGCTTCTTGTTCTCCATGCGGGCCACACCCACCTTTTCCCGAAGATCTTCATCATAATATTATCCAACGCCTACCCATCCATCTCAACATCCTCATCTTTACTACTTTCATCTTTTGGATATGAGAATTCTTAATTGGCCAACACTTAGCCCCAAACAACATGGTCGGTCTAACCACCTCTATATATTACTTACCCTTAATTTTTATGCCATATTCTTGTCACATAGGACTCTAGACGCTAACATCCATTGATGTTATAAACATCAATACCACACAAGAGGGCGGGGGGTGATTTGTGTGGTACCTAATTTTCACACTAGAAGAACCTGCTTCTTCTAATTGTACTAACTATGACTGTCTGCGGAATTAAGAGTGCACAAAACAAAGAACATGAAGATTTTTACATGGAAAACACCTGGCTCAAAAGGTAAAAAAACCGTGACCAGCTACATAGTAGGATTTTCGCAAACATCCACTAAAATCACTAAGCCAAAATAGCATTTACAAAACAATTTGTAAACCTAAGGATTAACTCTAATCCCAATGTGGCACACAACATCAACTATTGTGACACCTTCAAGTTAACTCTTACCTGAATACTCAAAGTACCAACTACACTTATTTCTATGAAAGCTGGAAATGTACAATTTTAAACAACCTACTACAATTGAACTAGACTAAGAATAAACACAATTGAACTGGTTCTTTTATCTCGTTCAAGTAGCTGCAGGAGTACACACTTTAATGTCACATAAATTGCTTGCAAAACAGCCTTGCTCTTTTGCTCTCAATTTAGTTTAACTTATGCGTATGTGCATACCTGTAAAAGAGAACAAGCATTATTATTTACAGAGTTAGTAACCAGAGTTTGATTAAACCTCAAATTACTGATCCTTCATCAAATTCGAGTCCTAGAACTATTCAAACTCCAATCCTTATTATTTATCCGGATGTAGTTCTGTTCACATGAGGAGACATCAACTCTTTATCCTATGTAACTTTTTCGATCAACTCAATAGATAATGTTGTTTATCCTTGAGACTTATCTTCTTTTCACGCATCTCACATGAATAAGTATACTAACACTGTGTCTCACATGATGTACCCGGCTCATGATTTAGTTTATTTTGTTAATCTTCAAAACTTTATTTGAACTTGGGCCAACAAATTCCCCCATTTTGATGATGACAAACTCTGCACTTTTATTGATCAGAGACCCTGTGGAACTCAGATTAATTGTCACACTTTAATTTACCTTATCATTAAGGACATGGGTTAATCAGGTTATAAATATCACTATATTTCAGATTATAAAGTAAAGCACAATATCTCTTCCCCCTTTTGGCATTATTAAAAAGTTGCATATTATATGAATCCCAGATATTAATTAGTACTCATGGCCGCTAGGGAAACTGCAAGTGGAAACATGATTAAGTTAATCAATAATCAACTTCACAAAGAATTTAACTATTAACAGCAGAAGTTCCATATAACAAGAGAAAACAAAGCACATTGCCATTGATTAGGAGGTGTTTCTACAATTGAGGGGGTTTATAAACTAGTTTTAGGGCTTTGAGGATTTAGAGGGTTGGGATTGAAGAATATTGAACATTTTTTGGAGAATCCCTTCACTATTTTCTTTTTCCTTTGCTAGCTCAGCTTTGAGGCCATTTCTTTCACTTTCTTGCTCAGCAATACGAGCCTGAAGCTTAGCAGTTTCTACATCTTTTGTTCCACACTCTAGAACCAATGCCCTAACTTTGTCGTTCACGGGAGTCTTTTAGGATGAACCAGGTTCAACTGGGGTTACACTTAGCAAATAGTCACAAGCCTGCAGAGTTTTAATTACAAAGTAGTCTTTGCTGGAGGCCATCTGCCACTTTTTTAATGGCACAATTAACTTGGCCAAGACAGTTATTAGTATAAACCCATAAGGTGTGGCATGGAATTTGGAGCCATTCATGACTATATCCAGCAGGTTGACAATGAATGTAGGCCAGTTATTCAACTTTCCTCTCACAAGACACTTCAGAAGGACTAGGTCCATGTAATTTGCAGTGTGCCTTCTCTCTTGTCTCGGCAGCAAACATTTGCTCCCAAATTCCAAGACCACCTTATTCTTAGGCTTCATCTTACTCTTTTGGACAAACCTAGCCTGAGGCACTTCCTCAGCATATTTGGTACCATTGAAATTTCTGGTGATTTGGAGAGCAGAAGGGAGAGAATCTAGACAAGGCCATCTTTGCCTTGTATAATCATCATATCTCTTGCAAGGTATGTCTAAAATTCTGCCCAACTTAGGTGCATCAAACTGCACCTTTACTCCTCTCACCAAGCTGGTAACAACGCCATTAACTAATGTAGCATTTGCTCGATCGGCTCTTTTCTTGCCAGCCTGCCATCCAATTGAAGAACCAAGTCTTTCCATCCCTGTGCATCCAGGGCATCAACCAATCTTTTCATGTCTTACTCCTCAAGGTCTTTCAGAATTGTTCCTTTCAAGATCTTTCTCCTGCCAAAGAGGACAAATCTATCCTGTTCCTTTTCAGATTCCTCTTCTTCTTCCTCTCAACTCCATTCTTCTTCTTCTTTAGGAACATTCACTTTAGCTTTTCCATTTTACTTCTTCTTTTTCTTGCTTGCCTCTAAGGCATTCTATAACTCAGCATCACTTTGCTTTACCCTGCTTCTAGTAGCTTTCACCTTTCATGCTGAACAGACAGTAGACTTAGAATATGATACCTCCCTCTTATTTTTTGGGTTAGAGGTGGTTGGAGCCTTTTTAGGAAAAGCTTTGCGCTTCTTGGGATCATAGCTTGCTTCAACCTTCTTCAGAATGTTAGCCTAGGTTTCATCCATAGATGAACCAGGTTCATCTTGTTGTTCACTCAGGTGTACAAGGTCTTCAACAGCCTCCCTAATTTCACTTCCCCCTGGCTTGTTGCCACTCTTCTCTATTCATCAACAAATGGAAAGAATTTTATCTTTCTCTTTCTATTACACTCTCCCTCATTTACATCTCTATAGAACCCACCAATACAAACCTATTGCTCACTTTCTCGACTACATCAGAAAAAACATAGTATGTATTTACCTCCCTGGGGTTTTCTTGATTCTTGTCTGAGTCATAAGACCCACGTTATTCTCCATCGCCTGCAGAAATAAAAGCTTCAGACTCATAACTCGAGTCAGATAATTCCTTGATTTAGGTTTAGGGTTGTCGATAGGGGGTATATATGAGGATGTGTTGGGAGATATAGGTGGGAGAGTTTCTTGATTTTCTTGAGGATTAGTCATGGTGAAGGATTTCTGGAAGGTTTTGGGGAGTTTGGTGATTTTTGGACAGAAAGAGTATGATCAGATGTTTAGCACTTAATGACGGTGATGGACTAAAATAGGAGTATGTGGAGTATATTAAAAGTTGAGTATGATTAGAAGCAGTAACGACAACCTTTTTGTAGTGGTCAATCAGGAGTCTAATCCCATGAGGACAGCAATCTTTAAGTGATGAATGGATGACACTAGATTTTAGGAAAAAGCCTAGTTTTCATTAGAATTCTAGGAGAAAGAAACTGGTTCAATGCTCAGCGGTTATATTTTTAATAGTTTGTTTAGAATAGGACTTCTGCTCATAATTGGAATGTTTGTTTTTCTGATTATGCAAAGAATAGAAACATACCTGACCTTTTCTCATGAGCATATACTGATGAACCGGGTTCTTCAAGTATAACTTCTCTTGATTATGCCTCATATATCATAATAGAAAAAAAAACTTTTTAAGGGATCAATGAATTAATATAAACACAGGTCACAAGAGTATATTGATCAGAGTATGAGACTGAGAAGGAATTAGTCTTCATATTTACATAAAGTCAGAACTTCTAACCAAAAATGTTTTTTTTTCATTGCATTCTGAACTGGTTCCTTTTTAGGTGATCTTAATCATCCCTAATTCCAATCTCTTCCTTTCAAGGTTTTCCCTATTCAGTGCGATGGTGAAGATGTTAGCAGTTTGTTTATCAGTGGCACATAATTCTATTGAGATTAAACCTTTCTCATAATTATCTCTCAAAAAGTGGTGTCTAACATCTATAGAACTAGTGTTATCACAGAATATTGAAATACATCCCCACTTCAATTTCAAAGTCTACAAACTTTTGTTTGATCCATAGCAATTGAGCACAACAAGAAGCAGTAGCAAAATATTCTGCTTCAGAATTAGATAAGGCTACTGAATTTTGCTTTTTGGTAGCCCATAACACAAGACATGAACCCATGAAATGTACCATACCTAAAGTGCTCTTCCTTTCCACTAAGAAACCTACATAATCAGCATTAGTATATCCTACTAGATTAAAATTACTACCTTTGGGATACCAAATACACAGATCAGTGGTGCCTTTCAGATATCTCAACTTCTTCTTGGCACCAGTAAAATGTGACTCTTTTGGATTTGTCTGGAAACGAGCACAGAGCCCTTCGCAGAAAACAATGCCAGGTGTGCTGGCAGTGAGATACAAGAGTGAACCAATCATAACCATATACAACTTTTGATAAACTGATGAACAAGGTTCATCAACATCTAATTTAGTGGCAGTTGCAATAGGTGCATCTATTTCTTTGGAGTCCTCCACTTTAAACTTTTTGTTTAGTTCTTTAGTATAATTCTGCTGATAGATCATGGTCACATTTGGGCTTTGTTTGATGTGCAAGCCTAAGAAGAAGTTTAGTTATCCCAATAACTTATTTCAAACTCACTTCCCATTAGTTTTGCAAAGTCCTTACTCAACCTACAAATATTGGCCCCAAATATTACGTCATCAACTTATATTTGCACAACAAGGAGGTCTTTACCTTTTTCGCTTAGGAATAAAGTGATATCAATTTTACCTATTTTGTACCCATGCTCCAGTAGGAAAATTGATAATCGTTCATACCAAGCTCTTGGGGCCTCCTTGAGCCCATATAGAGCTTTGTCCAGCTTGTACACATGCTCGAGACATTCCTTGCTTTCAAAACCCAGAGAGTGTTTCACAAACACTTCTTCCTTGAGGTAGCCATTCAGAATATCACTTTTGACATCCATGAGATGGAGAGTGAATTCCATATGTGCTTCAAAGGCTATGAGGAGTCTGATTGCCTCTAGTCTTACAACTGGAGAAAATGTCTCGTCATAGTCAATACCTTCCTCTTGGTTGTTGCTCTGAACCACCAGCCTTGCCTTTTTTTTTTGTTAACTGTTCCATGTTCATCATGTTTGTTCCTGAAGACCCATTATGTACCAATTACTGATATGTCCTTGGGTCTTGGAACTAGATGCCAGACATGACTTCTTACAAATTGGTTGAGTTCCTCCTGTATCGCATTGAGCTAATCTGCATCCTGCAAAGCCTCAACAACATTTTTAAGTTGAATAAGAGATGGAAAAGCATCAAATGCACATATATTCTTTAATTTTGATTTGGTTTTGACTCCAGATGTTGGATAAGTGAGAATATTCTCCATGGGATGAGAACTTTGATACTTGTGAGGTTTCACAACCAACTGGCTTCTGCTGGATGTTTTAGCCATTTTCTGAGAAACAGGTTAATGAATAAGTTCCTTCAAGGAGTTTATTTCAATTCCTCTTTGATTTCTCCCCCCTGTTAGGTTGCCTTGTAAGGAAGAACCTGTTCCATCACATGTTCGTTCTATTTGATCCACTTTGACTTGAGCTAATGCTTCAGCCATGTCTTTGACCAGTCCAATGACGTTATTTTCATATTCCTATCTCTCAGAAAGAATATTAGTTTCATTAAATACAACATGCACACTTTCTTCTACATACGAATTTCATTTGTTGAACAATTTATATTCTTTGCTACGTGTATAATATCACAAGAATACTCCCTCATCATTTCTGGGATCAAACTTACCTAGGGATTCTTTTCCATTATTGTGCACATATCACTTGAAACCAAATGCCCTAAGGTGGGATACGTTTGGTTTTGTCCCTTTATGTAACTCATAGGGAGTTTTCTCAACAAGATGTCTAGTCATGCATCTATTGATAATGTAACATGCAGTGTTTAGAGCATCTACCCAGAAGCTGTGAGATAATTTACTAGAGAGAAGCATGGTCCTTGCCATATCCTCAAGGGTCATGTTCTTTCTTTCAACTACTCCATTTTGATGTGGAGTCCTACGGGCAGAGATGGTTTTATCAATACCATATTCATCACAATATTCAGCAAATTTTGTATTTTCGAATTCAGTTCCATGATCATACCTAATGGATGCAAGTTGATTTCCTAATTGTTTCTGAGTTTTTCTAACCAAAGCAGTAATCATTTAAAATGCCTCATTAAGATGTCAGAAGTAGTATCCAAGTAAATATGAATAATCATCAACATGCGCCATCACATTTTTCTTTCCAACTCTGCTCATGGTTCTCATTGGACCACACAGATCCATATGAACCAGTTCCAACATCTTGGACGTACTTACCATTTTCTTGGATCTGAAGGATGACCTTACCCGCTTCCCCCTTGCACATGCCTCACAAACTGTGTCTTCCTTGAACTTGATATTAGGTAACCCCATCACCAAGTCCTTGGAGACTAATTTATTTAGTTGATTTAGACTGACATGGCCAAGTCTTTTGTGCCACAGGAGAGGATCATTGACTAACACACTTAAACAAGTGAGTTTAGTTTTTGAAAGATTTGACAAATCTACAATGTAAATATTTTTAACTCATTTTCCCTGCAAATCAATATTATTAGTGGTAAGGTTAATCACAAAGCATTTGGTTGAGCTAAAAGCCACAAGGTTACCTCTTGTACACAATTTTGACACACTTATTATGCTATATTTCAAACCATATATCTGGTAGACATTCTCTATGGAATGAGAATCAGTCTTGCCTACCTTTCCAACCCCAATGATCTCACCTTTATTTCCATTACCAAAGGAGACATTATCTCCTTTTTCAGTCCATAAGTTAAAGGAATTGGTTTTTTTCCCTAGTCATATGTTTTGAGCAGCCACTCTCTATGTATCATATTGGGCTCCTCCCTTTCACTTCGACCTGTAAATGGAAATTAAGGGTTAGTCTTAGGAACACAAACTAGTTTGGGTCCGTTTCTATAAGCATAAGGATGAATCAAATTCCTTCTTTCCCATCCAGGCAATTTATTCTTTTTTTAACAAAAACTTTGTTCCTTTAACTGCCCATTTCTTTTGCATTACATTCATATTTGTAATGGCCAGTCTTACCACACCGTGTGCAGATTTTATTTTGAGGAAGAGTGAGGTACTTGATTTCTGGATCCCATTTAGGAGCTTGAGTCCCATAGCCAAGTGCTCTTTTGTTACTGTTGTGATGCTCAGGCAAATAAGAGAGAGCATCACAGGATTTGTTCCACTTGCAAGTTCTGTCTAGTTCATCATTCACTTTTCCTAGATCTTCTTTTAAGACTTTGATGAATTCATCTTTTCTGTTTAACTCATCGTTCGTTTTTCCCAAACTTTCTTCTAGAGTAAGATATGTGTGATCAACTATCTTCTTTCCTGTTCGTAATTTCAGCTATTGATTGCCTGACCTAAGTTCTACGACACTGTTGCCAAGTTCAAGAACATGGTTCTTCAACTCAACATTTCTGTTATCACTCGCATTTGCCCAAGACACTAGACTTTTACATTTTCTATTAGAATCACACATTACTAGACAAAACTTCCTTCTCATTATTAATTATCTCAAACTCATCAATGAAGTCAATTAGTAGCTCAGCCACCCTTTCCTTAGACAAGAATTTAATCTTGTCTTTGAGATGAAGAATACTTACCTCTTGTTCATCATATGATTCTCTAATGGCCACTAGTGCGTGCTCCTCCTCACCTTCATCTTTTTAGTCTTCATCTGAGGTTTCTCCCCAAGCAGCAACCATATCCTTGGTTAAACCTTTCTTTCTCTTTGGTTGAACCTGTTCCTTCTTCATGTTTCTTCAGCTTTTTATTTCTTCCACTCAATTCCCAATTGAGGGAAGTTCTTCGGAGCTCTTGTTTTGTTGAGGTTTGTATGTCTTGAAGAACCATTTCCTCTCATCAGGTACTTCTTCAATTCCATAATGATCATAGCCACTTCATCACCTTCCAAATGTGCACCTTCAAAAAATCTGAGAGCTAAACTCCTCTCCTTTTTGGGGGTATCAATCTTCATGGTTTGTCTCATCATTTCATAGGCAATCAAATTTCAAATTAGTTGATCTAGTCTGAGGGTAGAGATTTTCTTGGATTCCTGAATGACAGTAATTTTGCTTTCCCATGTGACTGCCATAAATCTTGTCAGAATCTTCTCAATCTTGTCTTCGTAAAGGATAATTCTTCCAAGAGACTTATGTTCATTTGTCAATGTGGTTAATCTAGTGTACATCTCTTTGATAGTTTCTCCTTTCTTCATAATAAAATTCTCATATTGAGAATATAAAAGTGTTCCCCTTGATCTTTTCACTTGAGGTATTCCTTCATGAGTCACTTGCAGAATATCCCGTATTTCCTTAGCTGTTGTACATCTTTGGATCATGCTATACTCGTCTTTTCCTAGACCACATACAAGCCACTTCTTGGCATTAGCATTTTTCTCCAACATCTTCAGGTCCTCAATGTACAATCAGCCCTTGTTTTTTGGCGCATCAATTCCTTCAGTATTCTTCTTAGTGGTTGCTGGAGGACCATCAGTAAATATGTCCCAAAGTTCATAATCTTCCCCTATAATATGATCTCTCCATCTATTCTTCCACAAAGAAAAGTAATGGCCATTGAAAAGTTGAGGCCCGGCAGTTGATTGCCCTTCCCAGTTCCCAGGTGGTGCACTCATTGTTGATCTTCCTCTAAGGTGTTAGCCTCTTCAAGGATAACCTCCTCTGATACCAATTGATGTTCTAAACGTCCATACCACACAAGGGGGGGGGGGGTGATTTGTGTGGTACCTAATATTCACACTAGAAGAACCTGCTTCATCTAGATGTACTAACTATGACTGTTTATGGAATTAAGAGTAAATAAAATAAAGAACACAGAGATTTTTTCATGGAAAACACCTGGCTCAAAAGGTGAAATATCTGTGACCTACTACTTAGTAGGATTTCCCTAAACATCCACTAAAATCACTTTGGCAAAACAGCATTAACAAAGCTCTTTGTAAACCTAATGATTAACTCAAATCGCAGTGTGGCACACAACCTCAACTCTTGCGATACCTTGAAGTTAACTATATCCAGAATAATCAAAGTACCTACTATAATTGCTTTTATGAAAGATGGAAAGGTAACATTTTAAACCACCTACTAAAATTAAAGTAGACTAAGAATAAACACAATGGAACTGGTTATTCTATCATGTGATCTCTCATTCTGTTCTTCCATCAAGAATAGTGCTGACCATTTAAAAGTGTAGGCCTAGCAGTGGATTGCCCTTCCCAGTTCCCAAGTGGTGCACTCATTGTTGATCTTCCCCTAAGGTGTTAGCCTCTTCAAGGATAACCTGCTCTGATACCAATTGATGTTCTTAACGTCAATACCATACAAGAGGGAGGTGATTTGTGTGGTACCTAATTTTTGCACTAGAAAAACCTGGTTCTTCTTGATGTACTAACTATGACTGTTTACGGAATTAAGAGTGCATAAAATAAAGAACACAGAGAGTTTTACGTGGAAAACTCCTCGCTCAAAGGTGAAAAATCCATGAACTACTACTGAGTAGGATTTTCCCAAACATCCACTAAAATCACTTAGCCAAAACAGCATTAACAAAACTCTTTGTAAACCTAAGGATTAACTCTAATCCCAGTGTGGCATACAACCTCAACTGTTGCGACACCTTCAAGTTAACTCTATCTTGAATACTCAAAGTACCTACTATAATTGTTTCTATGAAAACTGGAAAGGTACTATTTTGAACCATCTACTATAATTGAAGTAGACTATGAATAAACACAATGGAACTAGTTCTTCTATCTCATTCAAGTAGCTGTAGCAGTGCACACTTTAATCTCATAAGTTGCTTGCAAAATAGCCTTGCTCTTTTGCTCTCAATTTAGTTTAGCCTTTGCGTATGTGCATGCCTGTAAAAGAGAACAAGTCTTATTATTTGTAGAGTTAGTAATTAGAGTTTGATTAAAACTCGAATTGCAGATCCTTCATAGAATTCATGTCCTAGAACAATTCAAACTACAATCCTTATTCTTTATCCGGATGTAGTTCTCTTCACATTAGAAAACTTCAACTCCTTATCCTATGCAAACTTTTCGATCAAGTCAAGATATATTGTTACTGATCGTTGAGACTTATCTTCTTCACACACATCTCATAGGTATAAGTATATTAACACTGTATCTCACATGATGGACCTGGTTCATGAGTGAGTTCATTTTGTCAATCTTCAAAACATCATCTGAACTTGGGCCAATATCAATTTTTTCCACCCCTTCCCTACACTATGCGTGACATCCTCGCCTATCTCCCCACCCCTAGATAATCGACTCAAGCTACTTGAAACTTCCTCTCTTGAAAATGACTTATGAGTCAAGCGTCACGTCCAAGTTTGCTTACTCCGTCACGTTGTTGACCTTGCACTCCAGATATTCTGTCTTAGTTCTACTGATTTTGAAACTTTTAGACTCAAAGGGTCTATCTCCAAACCTTCAGCCTCTCGGTAACGCCGCGTTGCATTTCATCAATCAAAACTATATCATCATAAAAAAACATATATCATGACACCTTCCTTTGAATATAAAGTGTAAGTGCATCCATCGACAAATGACAATAACAAATGAGTGCGGATCCTTGGTGCAACCCAATAACAATCGGAATACTTCACTACTCTATTTCTTATATTAGTCTTCGCATAGGTAATTTTAAAGAACGAATCTTCATTGAACAAATAGGATAATGCTCAACAAAAGAAAATACATAAATTTTGCAGTAGTCATTTTTTATTTTGTTTTATGAAAGTACATTCAAACACTTCCCTTCAATGTATGCTAAGGAAGATTGCTAAGTCTTTTAGTTGTGTGTTAATATAACTAAGTAGAAGACTAATAATCGACATAGTATATTTTATTTCTGTGTTTTTGAGTACATTCAAACACTTCCCTTTCAATGCGTTCTATTTCTTTGTCTTGTAGGGGTAAGTAGTACGGATTAACGACACTTGCCAAGAGAGTGTTAACAGCTCTTATTCTAACACTAAGGGGACGTTTGGTAGGATGAATTAAGGAAAATAATACTCATTTATTTTAATTTATGTGAACTTATTAGACCAGTCATAAAGTTTAAGAAATAAAGAATTTTAAAAGTTGTTGTCCTAAATAAATCATAACGTTTGTGTGGCTGTAATTCGTTTGAAACTCGTGTTAAATAAAGCAGAGTACTCGTGTGACTATAAAAGCTTGTCATTCGAGATATAATTGAAGGTTAAAATTAAATTCTTTCCTTATTTTGAAAGAGATCATTCTCTTTGAAACGGACTAAAAATGAAGTAGGTCCACATAAACTGGAACAACGAGAGTATATGTATTAGCTTTGATTTAATTAATCCCTTGTTTGGTAGTGCTTCCAACTTATGTATAACTAATATTTGTATTAGTTATATATTCTATTCAGTAATATTCTCATGCATAGCAAGCCATGGCATTGGTAATATTATGTTTATTAATACATGAATAAGCATGTATAAAAACATAATTATTATTTCAAAACCTTTTAATATATTAAATTAAATAGTCGATAAGAATTAATTCCAACATAGCAAATTCTAACATTATTTATTAACCTATCCGGTACTACTCTCATAATCCAAAACAAACAAGCCCTAACATGTTTAACACATGTTCCCTCGACCCCTAACATGTTTAACACGTTCCCGCAAAATGAAACCATCAAATTTGAAACAAACATGTACTGGATTTGTTTTACTTGTTGAGAGTAGACCACTCGTATATATCACTTTTGTTTTCATCTAATATATTGTTCTTTTCATATAAACATCGTACCTTATTCATCAAACCTTATTTAACCTGGCGTATGTCGGAGATTTACAATGAATTATTATTATATAAGGATGTTGTTATAGAAAAGTCTGGCTATACACCCTATTGCGTACTATTCTTATGCATAGCAATAAGGATACAAAGGGGACACCCTTTAGTGTTTGTCCCCAAGTGTAAGACAATTAGGAGATAAAGATACAATTCACGGCAAGGATTTGAGCGTGAACGATGCCACTGGTTTGGGGCTACAGTCCGCGCCTCGCACTGGCCTAGATACCATGCACGAGCTTTTTCTTGTTTCGCTCATGACAAAGTTATTTCGATCCTATATAGTCTCAATTTGTATAAAAGGAGTCTTGATTTAGAGGGAAGCTAACATACTTTGAAGGAGAATTCACGCAGAGAAATATACACCATGCTTGGAGGAGGCTTCTAACTAGTTTTACTTCTCTTCTCTTCATTTAGTTGCATAATTTG
Organism: Nicotiana benthamiana; assembly: GCA_034376525.1. Taxonomy (NCBI): domain Eukaryota; kingdom Viridiplantae; phylum Streptophyta; class Magnoliopsida; order Solanales; family Solanaceae; genus Nicotiana; species Nicotiana benthamiana. The sequence goes on from CM067330.1 coordinate 98,585,231, forward strand.
TTTGCTTTAGGATTGTGGGGTGCTACATAAATATTGTATTTTGAAACTTGAATTGTTCTTATTAATTTACATATTTGTTTATTTATTTAATATCACGTTTAATTATTTGATTACTTGATCACCAACTGAATACTATCTATTAATCTAGGATTGAACTTGGGAAAGGAAATTCTAGATTGCATATAAGACTGAGTAGAGCGAGATCTTGAACTCGAGTATCGAGAAAAGATTTGCAGGTAGGATAGAAATATACCTAATCGCCTTTCTTGGTTACTATAACTTGAATTATTAATGTGTTCTTGTCAATTCTAATTCCATAGGAATATAGGTGTTAGGTTAGCTTGAATGATGAATATTACTATGAGGAAAGGCCACATGTAGCATTAACCCTGTCAAATAATAAATTAGATAAATTAATTAAACAATTTATATTAAAATCTCAAAAGGGATTGTTAGCCAATAGCTCTAGAATATCGTCTCTCATTGAATTCGTCTCTAATATTCGCCAACTTGTTTCCTTTAATCTCTTAGTTTGTTACTCTAGATTAATTTGACTTAAATCTTCATACTTTAGGATTCACTTGAATAGATAAATTGTTTGGTTTAATTTAGGTGATAGTTAATCACAAGTCCCTGTGGGTACGACAATATCTGGACAAACAATCCTATATTACTTGTTGATCACGTATACTTGCGTGTGCATTTAGGAGCAACATTTTATAGAAGAAAGAGCTGAATCAGGACATGAGATTAACCAACTTTCTAGTTCTTTTCACGACATGGAGGCTCAATTGAGTGCAAAGATTGATGTGTATAATGGCCAACAATTTAGTGATGAGTTATGTGAAGATGAAAAAGATTTTCGAAGCCAAATTGAGGAGCTAAAACTAGAATATCTATCATTATACCATGTTCTTGTTGATGATGCTGAGGTTGAGGGGGTATATATATTAAAGATGTCAAAAATAATGCAGTAATATAGTTGGGTCATATTGGTCCTCGCTCTACACTATATTTGGATAGAGACATGGAGATCGAGCCTTTGGTGAGGTGTTTAGATGAAGAATAATGTCCTTACATTTTGAAATTTGCCACACCAAAAAGGCAAAATGACATACCACACTTAAGAGCCAAGAAGTGCAAGATGGGATATTAATCACTTGGTTCTTTTGTATTCACACTACTGCCCCAGAAGCGTGGCGGAAAAATTAATTAAAAAATTGTGAAGGTGATGGAGTCATGCTGCGACGTTAAATGAAGCACTTGTTGGAAGGCAACCCAATTCTACTATTTTTTTTTTTTTGTTTATTTATTTTTTATTGCATTATTTTTGTGTTATTGTAGTTATTGGAGCATGGAGTCAAAGCCAATACGCATGTGCAAAAGTGAGCATGTGGTTGAAATTAAGTGTGAGGTATCCGCACAAGGAATTATACCTAGGAGAAGTATGAGTATCCCGTGAGCTGCTAATGCTTCGGCCTTTAGCCTACCATGGAGTCACTTTTACCCTCTTTTTATTTTCAATGTGCATTGAGGACAATGCATAATTTTAAGTGTGGGGTAAGGAGATTGTCTGGGTAATTTTCCGTGCTATCTTAGCTTTGTTGTAGTACTTGTTCTTAGCGTAGTAATTTTTGTTAAAAATAAAAAAGCAAAAAAATAAAATCAGAAAGACGGGACTTTTCCTGGGGAATTACCTGTAATAACAAGAAATATGTTAATATATTTATCAATTGTGGGATTGAAGAAGTATTGTTTTTTAAATATAATTTCTGAATAAGTTAGTGAAAGAGAATTTATGATATACAAGATAGTGTAGTATATTAAATAAGTAGCTAGTAGGCCAATGTTATATTACAAATTTTGATTATTATTTGAAACGGTTTAGAAGGGGACTAAGCCCACCACTTTTCTTATTGGCCACGTAAGGTGACCTAGAGAATAAAACAATTAGGCAAATTGGTTTCTTAGTTTAACAACATAAAATAGATAGAAGAACTTCTATCAGGGATTGACAGCGCAATATTAGAGCATCTGGTTGGGTGAAGGTTTCTTACTATTCCATGTTTGCACGTATGGAAATTTAATGATAGCATGAATATTGAATTTATCTCGTCTAGTTTAATACGAAGCTTGAAAGGTAAGAAGATTGAAATTTGACCCGATATTGACATCGTTAATCAATATTTTATATAGATTGAGGTCATTGGAGACCGTTTGGTTGGTGTTGTAAACGTTGTAAGGTTAGAAAACTTTCCATTAGTAAGGTAAGGGAGACTTTAAGCTTTCGGTGCTTACTTTTCTAAATTTCATTTTTGAAGTATGTTTTTTTTCGTGCCTGGTCCATGTATTGAAACGAGCGTGTGCTTGACAGAATTAGTAGTCTTTCACTAGCCGCAAATATATATTTTCTGTAAAAGTTAAATTATTTCATAAGTGATTTGTAGTGTAGGTGATGTGGCGTAGCCATATGCTATGACGTTGGAGTGTTATAAATTATTTTTTTCAGCGTCGGAATATATTTGAGGCATTGTGTATGCCGCCATGTTATATTTGGGACATTGTGTATGCCGCCGCTATATATTTAGGGCACCGTGTATGCCACCGTGAAAGATTTGGGGCATTGTGTATGCCATCGATATATTTGGGGCATTGTGTTTGTCATTGTGATAGATTTGGGGCATTGTGTATGTTGCCATAGACTCATTGGGGCGCTTGGTTAATTTCCTACACTGCCACAAGTCCTTAGTGTAGATTGTGTTGAGATATATAAAATATTGTTGTTACATAATTGCTTTGACCTTAGGATTCACTTGAATAGATTAATTGTTATGTTTAATTTAGTTGATAATTAATCACAAGTCTCTATGACTACAATATCTGGACTTACAATCCTATATTACTTGTCGACCACGCATATTTGCGTATGCGTTTGGGAGCAACAATACTCCATACTAAACGAACCCTGACATGTGTAAGACATGTTCCCACGACCCCTAACATGTATAACAAATGTTCCCTCAAAATTGAACCATCAAATTTGAAACAAACATGTATCACATATATATCTCACTTTTATTTTCATCTTATGTATTGGCTCATTCACACAAACATCGTACATTATTCATCACGTGTTGAAGATATCTTGTGACTAAATGTGTACTTGGAAAATTCAATAACCATGCATGACTTAAGGAGCAAAGCATAAAACTATAATTTTGTATGCCTTCGTAAGACTTGGAGTATGTTGGAGATTTATCTCGTGACTTTATGTGTATGCAGGGGCAGAGCTAGAAAATTGCCTACGGATTTGTGCGAACACAGTAGCTTCGGTTCAAGCCATGTATATGTAATATTTATAAATTATTAATTTAGTTTTCAGTAACTTAAAAGGATGAATTCAAAACCTATTAGCTTCAAATCCTTGCTTTGTCTCTGTGTGTACGTAATTGGGAAATACTCAATAACCATGCTTGAATTAATTAAGCCGTTATGATAATTTTGTATTAAAGTTGAAAAAACATCAATAATTTAAAGTTGAAGTCGAAAAAATTATGAATTTCACTCTAGAGGGAAAAAGCTAAAGAATCCATGATATGTAGAATCCCGGTGCGGACATGAAATCCGTCGGGGCTGGCTCTGCGGCAGGCACCTCGCCGTGCTCCCCATAATGGAATCCTCTACTGGATCAACTTGTGGCATAACCCGAAAAACTCTAGGGCGCTCTTTTTTTCTACCATGGGCCTGAGCCCTCCCTCAGCCTCTGCCTCGGCCTCTAGCAATAGGTGGAGCAGCTCCTCTATGGTGGAGAACATCTGTTGTGCGCGCTCTCACTATTTCTGATAGAATAAGATAAATATACTTTGTACAATATCAACTTCACGATAGAAAATGCAGAAAGAATAGTTTCTTAAAACCCAATAGCCTTTTGAAGAAAAGTACGGATGTCTCTACACCAATCCGCAAGACTCTATTAGGCTTACTCTTAACTTGTGAGACCTACTATGAGTACGTGATTTTTGCCTCTCTTGACATGTCCTATAAAATTCATTAAATTAGGATTTTTCTTTTATTATTTGAATTTTTAGGAATTAATTGTGTGATTATGTCTTTATTTGCATTTTTATTTTATTACTTTTTAGGATTAATTGTGTGACTTTGCGTTTATTTGCGTCTTTTTTTTTTATTATTTGAATTTTCAGGATTTATTTGTGTAATTTTGTATTTTTTTGAGTTTTAGAAATTAATTGCATAATTTTGATTTTATTTGCAGGATTGCAAGTTTAAATTAACATATTTCATAAAAAAATATAAAAAATGGCATGGTTGCATTTAGGATATAATTTTTGCATGTTAATATTGAAAATCAGGAAAAACTACAAAAATTGGTTAATTTCCTTTCAAATATAGAGTTAAGAGTTTATTTAGTTTATTTTTTATTAAATATGTTTTTGGCTATTTTTATTTTGTTATAATTAAATCCAAAAAAAAATGCAGAAAAAGAGAGTAATTGTTTGTATATATGTTGGACATTGATTTGGGCCAATTTCCTACAGCATAGCTTAGCCCAAAACCCCCATACCCATTAAGAATAGGCCCAAACCCAACACCCTGCCCGGCCCCAAAAGACACAGGTGCAAAATGACGCCTTTACATTGTAGTATCTGAACCGTTGATCAAACTTGATCAAACGGTCAAGATGAAAAGATGTCACCCTATATAACTGTCGCACCCCCCTACCAGTCAAACCTCGTACCATGTCAAAACTTACCCTAAATTCACCACTATACCGCTGCCATATCACCACCCTCCCTTACAGTCCGCTGCCGGCCGGGAATCATCGCTGCCAGCGGCGTAGCTCCGATGGACCCCAAAATAACATCACATCCTCTCCTCGCTTCCCTCTTTCCAACCTCACCATTGGTCACCCTCGAATATATCCCCGTCTTGTCGAATACTCATTTGAAATTTGGTAGCCCCGCCGTCCACGCGGCGACCGACCGCCAAATACCCCAAGATTTACACCCTAGATTCCTCACCCCCACCCCCATCACAGATCTGAAACAACCATCCTTCTAAGCATACCACGGCTCCTCAAAGTTTAGTTTAAACCATGCAGCCAAAATACGAGACTTCTCAAAATCCACCAAATTAACACCATGCGCTCTCCTCACACCCCTCATCTTGAATCCACAACCCTCAGTCCTAGAATCCTTCCCAGTTTAGGTCAAATATCAAATCAGAAATTGGACCGAGAATCCTAGTTGATCAAGATTTGGGATATCCTTGATTGTGGGCTTTAATATCCCTTAGTATTGTGTTTTCCGGTGGAAAACATATGATTAAGGGCGGTTTGACCCCAACAATGCCGTGAAATTCGCCAGTGTTTGAGCTTGAATTAAAGTTCGAGGTTTTCTTATTTTACTTTTTATTTTCTTTTAAGTATGATTCCTATCTTCATTTCGTTGTTTTGTGCCATTGTGATCTTTGTGATTAGTTAGGGTCTTGTTTCAAGTTTCTGATTTTTTTTGGATTTATCAGTAATTTGAATTGTCCAATTTGATTCCATGTTCATCAAATTCCTTGCATTTTTGAGTTTTGTTCATTTATTCTGCGTAATTAGCTTTGAGTTTTCTTTACTGATTAGTTAAATTTTAGTTCCATGATACAATTAAGACTCATTAGAGTTTATTTTTAATTTGTGTAGGTAGATTAATTAGTTTTAATTTTGTTATAACTGGGAAGTTTCTAGATCATAACTAGTTAACCATAGTTAGTTTGACTAGGGTAAAAGGAAGCTGAAAATGTAATTAGGTCGTTTAAGTAATTCCTAGAAAGCGTAAGGGGTAGTATAAGTAATTCAGCATGAAAGAACCTGTAGTAACAAGAATGGAAACCCCTAGAAGCTTCTAGAATAGGGGTCAAACTGAAATTCAGACCTTTTGTTTGCTATAACTTGGATAGCAAGCTACGTAACTGAGGACTACTGGTAAAAAACTGAAATACAAAAGGGACCAAGTTGAAATAAAGGACTTAAAGGTTTCCCTAATGGTTGGCCTATATAGAGGCATTAGTCTTGCCTTTCAAGACAAGAAAAAGATAGGCTAAAAATACAGCAAACCCATATAAAAAGAAAAATATACTGCTACATGGAGTTTCCTCATAGTAAGCTGGAAGAAATTGGATGATAAAACCCTGAGAATACAAAGAGAATTGTAGCTAAAACATACGGAAAGGGATTTTAGAGGCTCAAGAATACAGGATTAAGGGGCTACATTATTGGTTTCATGTAAATTCTGAAAAAAAATCATAAACACAAAATAACACCGTTCCATTAGGTTGCTTGGGATTTCTGAATTTGTAAATTACTGAAGCACAGTTGGGTTCTTCGAATGCTTCAGTGTGGTTAAAACTTGGTTTTTAAAAAGCATTGTTTGAAACTGTCCCATTCTCCATTCAACTTGAAATTTGTCTCGTTGGTTTCGTAGCAATTTTCCTTTGGCTTTACTTTTGTCTACTGTTGTTGTTTTAGCGGCTTTGTTTCATTGCTAATCTCGACTGCCTCTCAGTTTTAATTTCCAGGTACAATCCAACTATATGAGTATAATCGAGGTGTAGCATGAAGCATTAATTGAAATCATGAAATAAATGAGATTATTTATGTTTGTTGGATTTGTCTATTTCAATTTGATGATCTGATTAGGATGGTTTGGCATATATTATATTTGTAAATCATTGTTAAAACTACTACCTGATACGCTGCAGCTTAAAGAGTGTTTTCAAGTTCGAGTCTGTGTCAGTTAACGGTTTAGGTGTATACGAGTTCAGTATTTCTGGGATTGGCGAGAGTTCTCTAATGACTTGATATTTGAGCGTTTGAATAACTTGTTTATTAATCATGTATTAAATTGGAGTCTGAGTTGTGACATAGTCTGGGTTCGAGAGTAGCTACAGAAGGAAGATGCATTGTTTGAAAAACTCAAAATGGTTCCAAATTGATTTAGGGTAAGCATAAGATGGAACAGATGTGGTTATGGTTTGGGAATGTATTAAACGAACCCAGATTTATAGCATGCTTTCCTTGATTAAAGACCCATTTTAATTGCCATTGAAGTGATGCCTGACCATGAATTTTCGAACACACGAATAAAGCTCAAACTCAGACTTGCAATACATAGACGTCATTTACAAATTTAGCATCGCTAACAAAACCAGTAGAATAAATATTTTGCTTGGACCTTCATCCCATTTGCATTCGTTTTTCTAATAATCTTATTGACTAGTGTGAAGATGTTAAACTAAAACAAATTAATTGCATGACCCTCGCATTATTTAATATTTAATTGATCCTTAGATTTAGAGGCGTGCCATTTAGTAAATTCCATGGCCCTCGCAAAGTTGCAAACCTATAATTTCTTTAGGCACGTCTTAAATAATCTTATCTCCTTAAGTACGAGTGCGTATTTATGTGACCCAAATCCAAATCCCGACGAAGTTTAAACGTGTCAAAAACCACGGGTGCATTTATGTGACGTGGTTTGCGACATGTTTTAACGACGTTGTTATTCTCTTAATAATAATAATAATAATAATAATAATAATAATAATAATAATAATAATAATAATAATAATAATAATAATAATAATAAAAGCGGTTGAAGAATTAAAATTGACACATAGGTTCATAATTATTTAAAATCAGATAATTTAAGCTAAATATAACAGTTGACTGACCGTTCTAGAACCATAGAACTAGGGAATGCCTAACACCTTCTCCCGGGTTAACAAAATTTCTTACGCGGATTTCGGGTTTGCAGACTATTTAACAGAGTCATTCTTTCCTAGATCCGGGATTCTAAACGATGACTTGGGACACCATAAATTTCCCAAGTGGCGACTCTTAAATTCTCTTAAATAATTGAATCCCGTTTCGATTGTCCTTTAATTAGAAAAACTCCCTTATCTACGCCCTTCGCCGGGTTGTAGTAGCCAAAAGAGGGTGTCACCTACGTTAACCTAGTTCTTTGATACCATGTTGTCATGATCCAATTCACTTATAGGTCGTGATGGTGCTCAATGTTTCCGTTAAGAAAGCCATGGTGAACTAGGCATATATTTATTCTTTCTAACATTTTTTAAATGGTTAATTTTTAATTATTAAACAACTGAGAGGTGAAAAGATATAATAGGATAAAGTGTAAACAATTATAAGAACAAGTGTAGTGAAAAAAATACTCAAAATTTGCAAGTGTCTACTAGTAAAATTTCAAAGACCTGGTAAGACAAGTGTATGAGCAACTAGTAGAATATACAAAACACTAACTATTTTCAAAAGAAAGTAGACAGAAAGTAAGTACAAAAGAGAGACGTCGGGTGCTGCAGAACAAAATCAGAAGGCAGTTCACCACTAAATCTTGCAGTATCAGGAGTATGCGTCGGGATGACTACCTATATATGCCCATGCACGGTTTGTGTAGAACTGTAGCGTGAGTCCATAAACAATATATACCCAGTAAGTATCCAGTCTAAACTCGAAGAAGTAGTGACGAGGGGTCGACATTGACTTACTATGGGCCAGCAAATAAAAATACAAAAATTCCAAATACACACGAATTATGTAAACAATAATGGTAACTGAATAATAAGTAGTGAATAAATAATTCCTCGACTAAATGTAACTTCCACATCAAATTCTATAATTAAATAATTATAAATTCTCAAGCCTTAACATAATATGAAGTGGACTTAACCTACGAATATTATCACGCACGATTATGTCGGGGTCGTACGACCCGATTCTAATAATATACTGTGTGCTTTGTCGATGGTCGAATAGCACAAACCATAGATATGCATCTATTAACCTACTGAGATGAACGACCCACTTCCATGAGAGTAGAGGAATTTACCTCGCTCACGAAAATACTTGCCACACGAGTGGACATAGATTTCTTAAAGTTATTATATAAGTCCTCAATTATTTTCACAAAAAAGAAGTCTTAATTGGAGACTTTAAATCTTTTTATCATTAATCTCAACTCTATTTATGACAACTAATATGCATAATTAACATAACAACGCAAACAAGCATGATGTAAACCTAAAACTACCCAGACTTCACATGAAATATAGTTACATACGGACTCTCATCACCTAGTGCATACGTTGCTACCCACAAAAGTAATTCACAATAAACTACACATACGGGGATGATTTCCCTCTTATAAGGTAAGGAAAGAGACTTATATCGTCCTCAAACTCACTTTCGGTGCTCAAATACACTTTAATCCTCAACTCGGTGCCAAAAACCCCGAAGCTAGCCTAATATATAAATAAGTCAATATATGTACTCAAAAATTCGTAATTCAACGTCACAACCCAAAATATGACTACTCGTGATGGAACCTAACCTCACCCGCTAGGTAAGTCCAATAACAACAATCTGATTCAATTAATACATAAGTGACTCTAATACACTCCCCAACGACCGGTACTACAATTCATGAGCTTTTAAGAATAGAATTTACAAGCTGATATGAAGTAAATGCACCTCTGTTTGAAAAGTACATAAACAAAGTTTTATAAATCTAAGGTTACCTTGAATAAGAGGCAGCTACAGCAAGAACGCGGGTACAGCTTCAATGCTAACTCCCTCCATACACAGCAACATCGATTTCCGAAATCTGTACAATGTGCATGAAGTGTAGTATGAGCACAACCAACCCCATGTAATCAATAAGTAACAAACATAACCTTATATTCAAAGTAGCGACCATAAGCTATCCCCTTTATGGGACCACCGACAGTATCCAACCATATCATCTTCTCTTCTTCGTTTGAAATAGGCGGTCGCTCACCTTGCTCATTTTGTGGCAAGCTCTGAGTGTACTCCTCCAAATTGATCTTGTAGCGACCCTTTAATTAGAATATAGAAAATTAGTAATTATATAATATTACAAACATTTATAGTAGTTATAAAACATGCATATGTAGTATCAGCCCAGTCCTCCACCTATCTACTTGGATCTGTCGGTGCTTTCTTCTTTCGGATGTGCGTCTCCATCAAGAACCCTTCATGACTCATCTTCCTCCCCAATTTTTTTCCTACAAATATAATACACGTGTTAACGAATGTTGTAGCTAAAATTCAGTTTCTCTAAGTTGCTTTTTACTATAGTTTTTTTCAGTGGGTGACTTTTTTTAAACTTCAGTATCTGCAATTGGAGCCTGCATTGTACTTTGTAGCAAACGCTACTATTTGCCTAAGGCTGCGCAACATCATTATCTGCATATAATATGGGTATCAGTATATACGTTGAAGGGTCTAAACAAGACAGAAAAGGCAAGAAGAAAAAGCATGTATCTGTGAATATGAAGATATACAAACATGGATAAAAAAGGGCAGTTAGATGAGAGTGAAAGTCTCTATATACCTAATACATTGACAAACTAGTTGTTCTTGAAGAAGCAGTTGTATTCCGTCCAAATGAGTGAAACCACAAATATTTTGTCACATTCAAATATAATTAATGTAGTTTTATACAATTTGCCAACCTTGGAGTACAACTCGGGAAAGAAGATAAAGTTATTTTTCTTGAACTAGCGGTGATCTTTCCTAGGACAGTCTGGTCTCAACCATCCAACATAGTAAGAATACCATTGAGTTAAAGGAATTAATGTAAACCAGAAGATGGGGAGGAGCCTTAAAACCTAGGACAACTTTTATCACACAACTTTCTAACAAAATGTACTCAATTTAATATTCAAAATCTTAACTAACAGAACAACTTTGTTATTATCGTTGTAAGAAAACTTATTTTCAAAGAAAAAAACCTTAAGCTAAGTAAACTAGTATATATCGATGGCAGCCTAACCAAATTGGAAGGAAGAAACAGTAACTCCACCGTAAAGAGGATATATATCCCATAAAGTGGTATTAACAACCAATAAGTAAAGCAACCAGATAAAGAGATTTATAACTAATACAAACCTAGTGCAATGGATCAAGTATATTGTGGTGTAGCAAGATATGGCTTATCAAAAAAGCAAAAGACGCCAGTTAAACCAAAACAAAGTGAATCATTGCCAAGCATTTGTCTATGTGTTTACAAGGCTTATTCAACTTCTTGTTTTCCAGTGCCCTCTTGCTACTAAATAATGTATGCATACTGCTACAAGGCCACCAGAAAACATTGCAATCTCCATAAAAAATGCTTCCAACTGTATTTGGAATCAAATTACCAAGTCAATGCATATATCAATCCCCTTTCCAATTAAAAGACGTTCATACTTGTTTTAAATTGCAGATTTGTAGGAAACAAGAATTAATTATATGAATACATAATGTTGTCACTATATTATATGAAAATGAAGGGATAGTGAAAGAATAAAAGAGAAGTAGAGCAAAAGAACAAGTCTGACCACACCGGGAGTCCATCTTAAGGTGATAATCACTTTCAAACTAATGAATGTACTTGATAAATACTTGAATAGAGAAATTTTACTAGCTTATAAGCCTATGAGAATCTTCATGTAGGTAAAACACATGGAAACAACAACTATATGCAGATGCAAAGGCAAGGAACTCATAATCTTGTGCAGTTTTAAGATGCACAATCTCAGGGACAAATGCCTCATGAACTTATAATATTTAATATGGGAGATATATATGAATATATTTCGATAAATTATAGACCGAAATATTTTAAGGAATTACCAGATGTCTCCTCGTATCCCCCATGCTCCTTGAACCAAGACAGTGCAAGGAGCCGCCCTTCTCAGATGATCGGGCCTTCTTGCCACGTTCACTGTGCTTCATTAATTTGTCGGTGGTCCAATAGCTCTCCTGCTCCACCCATACATCCGGTAGAACCCATAAGGCTTCTTTTTAAGCTTTCGAGCGGAGCTAAAGGAATCAGAGAGTCTCTTCGCAATTTGTACTCCCAATTTTTATAAATTTCACGATTATATTGGTCATTCCAGGACCACTTAGTCTGCAAATAAAGTAACATTAGATTAAAATATTATTAATATAACGCTTAAATAAATAAGAATTTTATTAAAACCTTAAATTGGTTGAACGTATGTCGCACGAGAATTTTTGGAAAGTCCCTCCAAGTCGGATAGGGTGTCAAATACAACGTGCCTAGTATATCAGTGCTTATATTTGTAACAATCCTATTTGAAATATATCTGCAACATTGCAATTACATTAAATAAATAAGAGTAGCTTTTATTATTCGGCAAAAATAAAGAAGTTTTAAATAAATCTTACCATTTGCCCTCAGACCTGATGATCAACCTATGGTAATGATCACAACACACATCATTTGCATCATCATTCGGATCATCTGAAGCATGTGCAGAAGTTGGGGCAAATGGCTCAGTGCTACTATCGCGAACACGATGGCTAGAGATGGTAGGAGATGAACTCTATGGAGAGGGAGACGGGGTCTCAAATGAAGATGATTGTGATCCACATCCCTTCACCGATCTAGACCCATGCTGTGATCCAGACCCTTGCTGCGATCCATAGCCATGTTGCGATCAGGCCGTCTGAGATCTACATGGATGCGATCATGCCGGAGATGAATCAAATGGAGCAGATGACGGGCGTATCACATGGTTATGTGATTGGTGACTCGATGTAACTATTGGTAGGATCATTATAAGGAAGCGGGGTATAGCCTTATGGCGGAGAATTGCAATAATACTATTGGACCGACGAATGATAGGTAGTATAATGAGTAGATGGATATGGTTTAATAGATCTGTGCCTAGAAGATTGCTGCTGTCCATCAACAGTAGAGGGATGAAAGTATGGAGTGGAAGGAAGGGATGGTGTAGCACCATCATCATGATCAATTGGCCTTTTATCATTCGTAGACCTACCTCGACCCCTACCGGCCATCTGTATAAAAATCATAAAATGTTAGAATTCAGAATATAAAACTACTAGCTGCAACATTGCAATACTTCAAAATCTTTTTAGTTACCGCACCATGAAATTTGGACTTTTACATCAAATGTGTATTCTACCAAAACCATCCGCTCACCGTTTCCTTGAGCTAAAAAGGGAGATGGGGAAGTAAACAAGGAAAATATACTCAATTTAGAAAGAAAACAGGAACCAAAGTGTTTGGCCTGTTATTTGTAGTAATATAAGTTAAGAGCTCTTGAAAAAACTAATATGCTAGTTGTTTTCATCAACGTATCCTTCCTCGTCTGAAGATTCGTCTTCTTCACTTATTTCATTTTCATCTTCATCCTTATTTTCTATGATTGTTATCCCCTCTTATATCAACTTCTTCTAATATGCGTTGAGGATGCTCCAAGTAATTTTCTAACTGATAATCCACCATTTGGTTAACACTTGAGGTATCGTTTTGGTAAGCAACATCTAGTACATTCTCAACTTCCGCCCTGCCAATAGGCTTTGTTTTTATTACAACCAACCAATCAGCCTTATACCTCCATAATGGATATGGAGCATAGTACACTTTCCTAACTCTTTCTGCAATTATAAATGGATCATAGCTATCATACTCCATCTTTTTATTAACCTCAATTATGTTGTACTGCGAGTGTACATTTGTACCTCTTTATGAAATATGCTCTGTCTTGTCCAGTTATGAGTAACACCATATGCAGGAAATCTAGAAGGTGGGGTCTCGGTAACTTTAGTAAAGTTCTGAAGCCTCTCCCAAATTTCCTCACCGGAATAAATCGGAGGTAGAAAATCATGTTCACGTGTATTCTTTTTGAATGCATTCTTCATCCTTCTCAACTCATGATCAACAGGCAAGAACTGACGATGGCAATCAAACCATGAATGCTTTCGGCCATTTCTTAAAGTGAACGCTTTACCATTTTACATGCAGTAAGGACATGCTAATTTTCAGGCAGTCATCCACCCAGACAACATTCCATACGTAGGAAAATTATTAATGGTCTACATTAAGTTAGCACGCAAGTTGAAATTTTGCTTAGTTGATATATCATATGTCTCAACTACATCATACCATAATTGTTTAAGCTTATCAATCAAAGGTTGCAAATATACATCAAACACTTTGGATTGCAGGGACCGGGAATACCACAATTTAAAAATATATATGGACTAGTCATACACATTTCAGGCAGAAGATTATACGGAGTGTTGCAGAAACTGAAAATGGCGTGAAACCATCAGCACACAAACCCAATCGAACATTCCTATGTTCACTAGCATAATCTGGATACGTCCTATCAAAATGCTTCCAAGCTTCCCCATCTAAAGGATGACACATAACATCGGGCGGCCTTCTATTTTCATAGTACCATATCATATGAGGAGCAGAACTAATTGATGCGTACAACCTCTTTAATATAGGAATAAGTGGTAAGTAATGCATCGACTTACCGCAGCCTTCTTCCCGCTGGAAAGTCGCTTAAAACGAGGTTTTTCACAAAATTTACAGCTTTCTAAATCTGCATCACCCTTATAATACAACATCCAACCATCTTCACAACAATCAATTCTCATAGACGAGAGTCCTAACTTAGAAACCAATCTTTTAGCCTAATGAAAATCTTCGGGTATGTTGAAAGCTGGGTCAACTAGTTCACTTATAAGGCCAATGAAACAATCCATTCCTGCTTGAGAAATATTGGTATCCGATTTGATTCTTAATAGTCTAACCGCAACAGACAACTGAGAGTGCATACTCCCTTGTTTTAGTGGACAACTAGGAGCTTCTAACTGTTCATTAACATATTTTTTCATCTTCATTAGGAGGTTGTTCAACACTTCCGTTGGTTTCAAATTCGAAGTGCATCCCAAGAGCATCCGCAATCATTTCATGGTATCTCGGATGTTGAATGGTATTCCCCATCGACCTACTACGTTCACCAACAACTACATTATGAAATACACCATCAATACCATCAATCTCTCCATGACTAGTCCACACAAAATAATTATCCATAGAACCCTATTTGATAAAGATGAATCTTATCATCTGCCTGTTCAAAATAATGCAAACACTTGCACTTTACACAAGGACCCCTAATCAACCGTCCAATTCGAAAGGGTCGAGTGACATTGCATGCGTAATAAATTCCTCAACACTTTCTATAAATTCCTCCCTCAAAAACCGAAAATTAGGATAATTCTTATTATACATCCAACTATGAGATTCCATCTACATAAAGAACAACTAAATTATATTAATCATAGTTAATTGTGATTGCAACAGCAATGTTGACAAAAGAAAATTACCATAGTGTTGACAAATGATTGCAGCAACAAACTATTAACACAAGGTCATTAATATATCTAGTACTTATAATTGAAAAACAATGGTGGATTAGGTGACATTAATGTCCTGGTTTGTCCACTTTCTGTTTCTATAATAGAAAGTCACACAACTATTTTATGTGATAGTAAAGTCAGCTGTATTCCCTCTTTGGTTTCATAGGTATTAATTAAGTTAAATGATTAACAGTCAGACTTGTGTCTGGTTTCAATGTGGCTTATGTGTGTAGCTTCGTCTGTACACATCGAAGAGAGTGTTTGAATGGACAACATTGAATGGACAGCTAATTGATCAAAGTATGCCGGAACACATTTCATAACACATCAAACTAAATGTCCACTATGAAGGCATTAGCACATTCCAGTTCTGGCAGTGTCATGAAAGGCACTACAATTGGATTTTTAAGGAGCTATCCTTGAAGTTCAACTTTTTCATTTTAACTAAATTGTTTAGGTTCCCAGATCCTCTAAGATGCTTTATGAGGACAATGAATATGCTCTTGATACTGTAACATTATTCAACCGTGATGTCGATAATTTCATGATTATGGCGAGTGAAAGAGGCTTCCAGGTGAGTTTTCTTTACCTCTTTCAAGTAAAATAGCTTTTCAATATGTAAAATTGTTATGTTGTTTCCGTATATATGTGCAGTGAGAACTATTGATAGAGGAAGGCCTTATCTAAAGAGATGTCTTATTGGTACATTTGATTTAGATTCGCGATTTTGAACATAATCCGGTGACACAGGAAAGTCGAAAACAAGAGCTGGAAATACATAGGTACTTCCCTCTTACAATTGGATATCTAAGCATTTTCGGAATGCATTTTCTACTAACTTTTAACTTGGATTTTGACTATTTCAATCAGATGCTAACTGTTAACTTGCATTCTATCGGAAATCACTTTACAATCATATGCTAACTTGGATTTTGACTATTTCAAGGATACAAAATGAGTTTACTCCTCTAGGATTTGTGATCTAATAGAGTTTGGTAGAAGTGAAGTGCTTACGATATTCAATAGAGTTTATTCATTAATGGAAAACAATCTTAAACTATCAACAAATGGAAAACAATCTTAAGAAATATAATTTCAAGATTTCTCAACTATAGTTTCCCTCCGATTTACTTGTAATGTAATTCACGACCATTACAAGAGGGGTTGCTCTGATTGTAAGCAACCCCCACTTCCAACCGAAAGGTTGTGAGTTCGAGTCTCCCCAAGAGCAAGGTGGGAAGTTCTTGGAGGGAAGGATGTCGGGGGTCTATTTGCAAACAGCCTCTCTACCCCAGGATAGAGGTAAGGTCTGCGTACATACTACCCTCCCCAGACCCCACTATGTGGGATTATACTGGGTTGTTGTTGTTGTAGTTGTTGTTATTGTAATTCACAACCATACAAAGTCTAGTTATAGTATATTTAGGAGCATGAGAAAGATATTAGTCTATGTTTTGATAAATAAGAATAAAATTTTTAATTCATAAAGGACGGATAAAGACTCATGCATGTCCTATTAATTAATTATATGCGAAGTAATTGGTACTTCTGATCTTATTGATGCAAAGCTTGAAGAGCACCAACTGCGTGGATCTAAGCAGTGTCCTGGTTGTGGACACAAACGTGAAGGAAAGCCGGTACGGTTTAATTATTTTCTTTCATAGTAGTACTACACTTAATATTCTTTGCTTCCTTACAACGATTTCAATAATAATAATTTAAAATAACGAATCATGCTTGGTACTCCTGAAGCTGCTTCATTAATATTATTTTCTTTAAACTTGTATATTACCGGAATATTTCTTACTCTAAGGCATTAATACTAATTAAATGTGGTCATTTAATTTAAGTGGATGTGCCTTGGTGTATGCTATTTGCTGATGACATAGTCTTGATAGAGGAGACGAGGGTAGGTGTTATTGAGAGGTTAGAGGTACGGAGACAGACTCTCGAGTCCAAGGCTTTCAAAACAAGCAGATCTAAGACACAATACCTGGAGTGCAAGTTTAGCGCCGAGCCGAGCGAAATAGACAGGGACGTGATGGTTGGATCTCAGGTCATCGCCAAGAGGGACAATGTCAGATATCTTGGGTCGGTGATTCAGGGGGACGGATAGATTAAAAGGGACGTCACTCATCGTATAGGATCGAGGTGGTCAAAGTGTAGGCTAGCTTCAGGAGTCCTGTGTGACAAGAAAGTTCCACAGAAACTCAAGGGGAAATTTTATAGAGCTTTGGTTAGACCTGCCATGTTGTATGGGGCGGAGTGCTGGCCATTGAAGAACTCTCATGTTCAGAGAATGAAGGTTGCGGAGATGAGGATGCTCAGGTGGATGTGCGGGTTCACCAGGTTAGATAAGGTTAAGAATGAAGTTATTCGAGAGAAGGTGGGGAAGGCCCCGGTGGATGAGAAGATGCGAGAAGCGAGGCTGAGGTTGTTCGGGCATGTGCGGAGGAGAAGTCCTGATGCCCTGGTGAGGAGTTGTGAGCGGCTGGCGATGGTCGGTGTACGGCGAGTCAGAGGGAGGCCTATGAGGTATTGGGGAGAGGTTATAGGGCATGACATGGCTAGAACGCGGGTTTCCAAGGACATGGCCCTTAATAGGAAAGTCTGGAGGTCTAGTATCAGGGTTGTAGGATAGGGTCTCCTAGAGTTTTTTGTACTCCTCACCCAGGGTTGGGTAAGGCTTGGCAGGGCTACCCATAGATGATTTGTGTATTGGATTGTGTCTCCCTTATGGTAGTTATTTCTGGTAGTTACTGTCTGACATATTGCATGCTATTTAATTTATGGTATTTATGGTTCTTATGTTTAGATAATTATCTACGCTATTTGTGCTGGAGTTACTAATGCTCTTTTGTTTTTGTTTTTGTTATTCCTTTCCTTCACTGAGCCGAGTGTCGATTGGAAACCGCCTCTCTACCCTTTCGGGTAGGGGTAAGGCCCGTCTACATATTACCCTCCCCAGACCCCACTCTGTGGGACTATACTGGGTAGTTGTTGTTGTTGTTGTAAATGTGGTCATTTCAAAAGGGTGTCTGCTTGTTTTGATTCTTCTCTCTGTTTTCATTTTGTGTTTATGAAGAGTATTTTGGTTTCTAATTTAATTTAGTTTAATATTAATGTTTTTTTTTGGGCAGGACTGGGTAGGTCTATCAGCAGGAGTAAAGTTTGACCCAACAGATCAAGAATTGCTTGAACACCTTGAAGCAAAAGTACTGGCTAAAGAATCAAAATCCCGCCCTTTAATTGATGAGTTCATTCCTACTATTGAAGGAGAAGATGGGATTTGCTATACTCATCCTGAGAAACTTCCAGGTACACTCTTTCTCCACTAGAAATATCGACAATTTCTTGTACCATAATTCAACATTGTTAGGTTTTACTATGTTTCTTTTCTTGTTTGCAAGGGACAAAGAAAAACGGCATTAAATTTTTCTATGGTTTGCAAGAAATCTTTTGAGTTTTTCCCACCTAAGTAAATCCAACATTGATAGAGTATTTGCTAACTGTTGTCTTGTTTAGGTGTTACAAGGGATGGACTAAGTAAACATTTCTTCCACAGACTATCAAAGGCATACACAACAGGCACAAGAAAAAGAAGGAAAATCCAAACATAATGTCAAGATTTTGAAGCTGCAGATGGCGAAACCCGTTGGCAATCTTAAACAATCTAAGGAAAACAAATGGAAACAATCTTAAAGAACTTGTAGGATAGCTCCATAAACAATTTAAGGAGATGATTATTTTTTCATGGTACATTGGGAAATTCATAATATTAAATTGCAAGTATTCAGTCATCACACTCACATTTATAGGATTGATAAGAATGATGCTCAACAAGCAGATGAAGCTGATCAATGATTATCAAACAAATATTCAATCATTACATAATTTCCACGCAATTTACTTCATGTAAAACTCACAGATTACGCAGCATAATTTAACAGCACTAACTTATAACTCTGGCTAAGCAGAGGACATATAGCTAGGAGATTGGCACGTACCTGTAACTCGGTATAGAGCAACCACAATTTAGCCAGGCTACGCCAACAGGGCTCACTCGACGACCTCGACACTTCAATACCCACTCCCGAATAGGTCTCACAAGCAAGCTTTACAATGGATTCAACTCAACTGAACCCAGCAACAAAATGAACAGAAATTGCTTTTCAATTAATAGAACTTCAGCAACTATGAATACTGAAAATCGAACTTCAGATTGATAAAATATTGACACGAAGATCGAAGGCGAGGTTCCTCTCAATTGCGCTATGAGCGCAACTTTTTTTTGCAGACTGATTTTGCTGAAAAAGAAGAAGGCCGAAGGTGAGTTTTTGCTGATACAGAAATCCAGCTGTGAGTGCAGCTCTTTTTTGCACACTGATTTTGCTGAAGAAGACGAAGACCAAAGGTGAGGTTCCTCTCAATTGCGCAGCTCTTTTTTGCGCTGATTTTGGGTCTCTTTGGTGTATTGTATCGGGTTAGGGATTTTAGGTGGGGAAATGGGTTTGGGTATTGGTTTTTTGGGTCGACGGTTTGGAGTTGTAGTATATATTAAGTGTATAGTACATTAAGATATATATATATATATATATATATATATATATATATATAAATGTATTAATTCTCGATTGAAATTAATATAGTATATCCAATATCGCTTTTATATGTATATAAACAATAGTAAATATTATTTATTCAAGACCTCTTTATTATCACACAATATTGTAAAATTTATATTTTAATTCGTATAAGCACAGTAATTCTCGATTGGTAAATTAAATATACAAAAATTGTGTATTCAAACGTTCCGACCGAATTCAGTCGGAAATTTAGAAATATTCTAGTAAATAATTATTTGTGTACATTAATTCCGATCACTATGGTAGTGTAATTATCAATTTATAAGCTAGTATCACTAATACAATTCTACATAATGTAATTATCAATTTATAGTATAATCGAGCCTAGGAGTACTTAATTAAGGATATTACTAATGCAGTTCTACTTAAGTTATTATCAATTCATAAACTAATCAATAATTAACATTTCTCGAGGATACTTACATTTCTACTTAGTGTTATTATTAATGTAATTATCAACTTATAAGATAAACAATTGCTGCTACATAATATAACATAGTATATATCAAAGTGTATAGTATATAAGGTATATTCGATAAAACATTAGATATATTAAAATGTGTTTGTGTGTGTGTGTGTGTGTGTATATATATATATATATATATATATATATATATATATAGAGAGAGAGAGAGAGAGAGAGAGAGAGAGGGAGACGTATATATAGTAAGTATAGTATAGTACAGTATATCGAAAATAGCTTTTATATATATATATATATATATATATATATATATATATATATATATATATATATATATATATATATATAATATTAAATATTATTTATTTAAAACCACTTTATTATCACACAATATTATAAAATTTATATCTTAATTAGTATAAATGCATTAATTCTCGATTAGTTAATTAAATATACAAAAAATTTCTTATTCAAACGTTTTGGCCGAATTCAGTCGACAATTTAGAAATATATTAGTAAATAATTAGTTTTGTACATTAGTTCTGACGACTATGGCAGTGTAATTATCAATTTATAATCTAAATGTCACTAATACATTTCTACATAATATAATTATCAATTTATACGCTAAATGTCACTAATACATTTCTACATAATGTAATTATTAATTTATAGTATAATCGAGCCTAAGATTACTTAATTGAGGATACTACTAATGACGTTCTACTTAGGTTATTATCAATTCATAAATTAATAAATAATTAACAGTTCTCAAGGATACTTTCACTTCTATTTAGTGTTATTATCAATGTAATTATCAACTTATTAGATAAACAATCACTGCTACATAAGATAATATAGTATATATCTAAGTGTATATTTTATATTTATATTTTAATTAATATAAAGCATTAATTCTCGAATTGGTTAATTAAATATACAAAAAATTTGTCTGATGAACGAAACAAAAAAATTCAAACATTCCGACCAAATACAGTTGGAAATTATAAATATTTTGGTAAATAGTGGTTTTTGTACATTAAGTAAAAGCTCAACAATATATTTGGCCACTTTCTGACAAATATCTGTCGAAATTTTGGTAAATTATTAATAAATAATTATGTTCGTACATAATATGTAGATTGACAGAATATTTGACTACTATCCGATCGACATTGGTAAAAAAAATTTGGTCTTATATAATTATTAAACATTTTTTACTTAAAAATATCTTTATTATTGATACACACAAGTCTTATTAAATTTATACTTTAATTTCTATAAAATATTTTTTCCGACCGAATTTAGTCTGAAATGTTGGTTATGATTAAAAAAATTTAATAAATATTTATTTTGGTACAAGGTGGCCAAAATAAATAATTAATGTGTAGATTATGACCAATTTGCGACGGAAATCGGTCGGAACATTGGAAACGCTTTGTGTTGACTAAATATTTGACCAGTTTCAGACCGAATTCGGTCGTAAAATTGGAAAAGTTTTTGGTTGACTAAATATTTGACCAATTTTCCGACTGAAATTGGTCGGAAATGTTAGTTTTTTTTTTCACATGAATTTTATGTTGACTGTTTCGGCCGATTTCTTTTATTTCCGACCAATTTTAGACGGAAATCTTTGGACAGAAATAACCTGATTTCTAGTAGTGATAATGTTATCTTAATAATTAGTGTGACTCTATTTGACGTAATTTTATACCTACACATAAAACCTTATTGAGAGGTTTATAGTTTATAACTAATCAAGGAACTCATTGCTCTTGTTCAGCATGCTTGTTTACATAAAAAGCAGTACAAGACCATTTGGACTTTGAGGGTCTAATCAAACCCTTTTGGCCTTAAAGAAGTAATATCTTTTTTGCATAACTCTAAATATTCAGAGTTCATTTGACAAGGTCCGGCCTTGGTAGGGATACTATCCTCAGAGAAACCTTCTTCATACGGAAGACTTATGATATGATTTTTCCTACTCCAAAATTGATTTGGGTGGTCACAAAAAATAGAGGCGTAAAACTGGTTTTTTAGAAGATTTACTTTCTCAATTAACTTACGATTCTTTAGATCTTGTTCGAATGTAATGGAAAAGATTTCATTATTCAAGAATTCAATTTGATTTACTTTAGAAGAAATATTACTACAAATAATTTCATTCAGAAGTTGTTGGACAACCTGGTTTATAAACTCAAAAGTGATGCTCTTACCATCGTAAGTACCAGTAAAACTTTTTGTATCCCAATATAAAAAAGGCATCAATTTATTAAAAAATGGGACACCTAATATTACATCCTTATCAATATCTTATAACAGAACAAAATTTTCAGGAATACATGTATCATGTTGGCAAATGTAAGCTTTAGGTAATTTATATGAAATACCCATTGAATTACCACTGACACTTTTTATGCGATGAGTAGTTTTATGGAAATATCTGGAGGGTATTATTCCTTCTTTAACACAATTTAAATCTTCTCCACTGACAAATAAAGCAACAAACACTTTTTTAAAATTGTAGTATATTAAGAGAGTTATTTTTATCAAAAATTTTTGGATGATAAAATATTGAAGTTTTTCCAAAAATTCTATCTCCAGAAAAATCTATGGCTCTAAGCAACTTATTAGCCGTATTTTCTTCAGAAGAATTGACAATTGTAATTAACTCAGTAATCTTAATACTAGGATTATCAATTATCCTAGAATTTTCTAATCCGAAAATTCTTTCATCTAAGACTATATTTGAATCCTTTAGTTATGAGGTTTCTTTCTTTACATAATTTATCTCAGTACTTAAATCTTGGATAGTAGCCATC
This sequence comes from Nicotiana benthamiana, assembly GCA_034376525.1. Classification (NCBI taxonomy): domain Eukaryota; kingdom Viridiplantae; phylum Streptophyta; class Magnoliopsida; order Solanales; family Solanaceae; genus Nicotiana; species Nicotiana benthamiana. The sequence goes on from CM067330.1 coordinate 98,608,415, forward strand.
ATTTCCCGGCTGGGATTTGCTTTTCACCTTTTTTCTGATTTCAGACATGGTGTAAGTTCCTTTTTGATATGGGGTTTCTTCGACCTCTGTTTCTTCCTCTGGATTAGTAAGAAGCTTATCAATAAGCTGAGACCTTAATTCAGGGTCTTTCATAACCCTTAAAAGACCAAGTATGTTATCATGTGACAAAACATTGATCTTTAAATCTATAAAGTGGTGATAAATATTAAAAATTTCATCGTCTGTATTACAACAATGATTCGAGCATTGTCCGTTATTACATGACTCTTGCAATTCTCCAGTAGATGAAGTATAACATTCTTCATGAAGAACCCTGAGGTCTTCACTTGTTGATGACACATCTTCCTTAGTTTCAGATATTTCTGGGGAAGAATTTAAAAGAATCTTATATAAAGAATCTTTGATATAATCATCTAAGTCAAATTCTTTGATTTTATCCTTGACCTTACAATCCTAAGCAAACTGGCCTAGTCTTCCATATTTATAACAAGCCTGAGGATTTTTTTGATTTAACAAAACCCTTCTTGGCTTTATGAAAGGCCTTTCTCCTATGATTTTTGGCTCTGATACAAAAGTTTCACATGATCCACTCCGTTTGAGTTGCCCAAGAAAATATATTACGAAGACTCCACCCCTGACATAGCTACTGACCTCTAGATTAACCTTAAATCACGATGCTCCTCACAACCCTTTAACAACTATCTGCCTAAACGGGTTTTACTAGAACCACCAGTTAAGTTGGCCTAACCAAGATTTACTGTCGATATTAGTAACTGCCTGGCCTATATAGTTCTGAACCTATAATCTCATCGGAGTAATATTGAATGCTCTTGGTTCCAAAAAAAGTTTAGTAAATAACTTTTGAATTCTAAGTTTAACACTTAATTATTTAGCCTATCATTTAGGCTAACAGTAATATAAAGAATGCAGGGAGAGAGATAGAGAGAAAATACTACCGGAGACCTTTTGTTTTGTGGCCAAGCAAACTTTTGATTTTTATTTCGGAATTCATATTATTACTAAGAGATTTTTACAAGAGAGTGGAGAGAGAAACTAGAGAGAAGTCAGGTATTAGCTTTTGTCTGCCTTCTCCTAAACTGAATTGATCCTTATATAATGGATCAGTGCACTACTAAATAAACAGAATTGGCTGACAAAATAATTTGCAATGGTGGCCTACAAAGAAAATAAGATCTCACATTATTACAAACGGACAATATACTTTATAAAAGTAGATTCCTCATAATGGAGGGGTCCGACTCTTTATTAAAGTCGTTTATCTTATTACCCCGATAATTGTTATATGGGGACTTCAATAATTTAAGCTTTACCTTTCCTTTTTTGTCTTTTTCCTCTGGAGATTCTTCATCACATTCCTTCAATTTTGCAAGGAAATTCTCTATTTAATGAATATTAACTTTCGTACCTAAAATGCTTTGAGCTTCCCCTACTGCACATATGTCTTCATCGGAAGTGTTACCCATAGAGGTCATTGATATATCATTACTAAATTCTGTTCCGAAATTCTTTGCTAAGTCTTTCTTTATTTCCTCGAAGTATGAAGCGAGCATTTCTTTCTTAGATATGGCTCCTTTCTTCATTTGAAGATTTATTTTTGTCTGATATCAAATGGACTTATTTTGTCCTTTGCAACATTTGCTCTGTCTAATTTCGCATAGGTTTCTATCTTGGTCTGAATATGATGAATTAATTCTTCAGCAAATAGATTGCCTTGGGTGTTTGTTTGGAGTAATTTGGTCCAGAATTTTGTTATAAAAATTCTATAAAGGCAAGAAACTCCTTTCATCGGTATAAAAAGTTTGAACATCCCATTTCATTATCCAGGGAATTTGAAAATTCTATGAAAAATGCATCGATGCAATACCATCATAAAAGATATTATCTTTTTATAATGAAATAATTCTGGGAGATATGTCTACCCACTAAGTATATAAATTCTTAAATAAAGGAGGAAGTATTTCCAATGATAGACCATATAATTTCTACCGTTTAAACAATTAATTTGGAATATGTTGATTGTCCATAATGGAGTAAAGTTTAATAAACCATGAGTATCTCCTATTAGGATTCTCACAAAGAAAAGATTTATTAAAACTTTCTATATACTTCCAATAATTGGATTTGACTGCGACTTTCTGATCAGAAAGAGTGTATTCTCGATCCTTTAGGGTACTCATTCCCCATTCTTTCATTCTATTTACTGTAATGATCCTACTTTTTTCGATGTTATGACCCAAAAATGTAACAGAAGTTTCAAAATACTTCATTTTTAGTTTTGATATAACTAAACCATTTTGAATAATAATCTTTTAAAATAAATCTAAATGTTTAAAATGAGATTCTGAATTTTTTGAAAATACTAAAATATCATAAATATAAACAATTATTAAATCCGTATAAGGAAGAAAGACATCATTAATAATTTTTTGAAATTCAGATGGAGCATTTTTCAAACAAAAAGGCATAACATTTTATTCGTATTGGCCCATTGGAAAATTAAAAGAAATTTTATATTTATCCAATTCAGAAATCTGTATTTGCCAATAACCTGATTTTTAATAAATTTTTTAAAATATAACAACATTATGTAGTATATCAAGAAAATCCTTTTTATTTGAAATAGGATATCTAACCTCTTTCAAAACCTTATTGACAGGTTTATAGCATATAACGAATCTCGGAACTCCTCGCCCTTGTTCGACATGCTTGTTTACATAAAAAACAGTAAAAGACCATTTTGACTTTGAGGTACACACATATAATTTTGTATTATTTCTTAAAACATAGATTATCATTTTTATGAACTTAATTATATTAGCGCACAACAAATAGATCTTTTTAGTCGATTGTTAAACAATCATATAATATGATATATAACAACGAAAAATTAAAAAGAAGCAGGAAGATTTATTAGAAAATTATTAGTTGAACGTTCCGAAAAAAATTGTAACATTATCCTTTGTGCTCGAGAGATTGGTCTAAAATAGTCCTTTAAATATTCATTTAGGCAATTTTAGTTCTTTAACTTCCCAAAGTTCGGCACTTCATGATGGCACCTATCGTGAAACAAGGCCAGCCTCAACTTAAATACCCAACACAACAACAATAGGTTTGAAAAAAATAAATGGAAGCATTTAACATTTAAAGGAAACTATTTGAAACATAAGAAAACCCAATATATGATGCATTCTAGCCCAAAATAGAGGTGTCAGTAAGTTCATGGGCTCCTAGATCAAAATACTATCCACTACGTTGTCTAGAGAATAAACTAAAAATATAACAAAATATAAAGAAGGAGAGTTAAGGCCTACGAACACCATACAACTACCTCGATAGTTTCCAAATTCTGGAACCTCAATCAGCAACCGCCAGAGCAACTTCTATTGCCTGGATCTGCACACGAGGTGCAGCGAGTAACATGAGTGTACTAACTCAGTAAGTAATAAGTCTAAGCTTTGGACTGAAAGGTAGTGACGAACTCATCTTCAACAGGTATAACAGAAATAAATGTGCAAAAATGTAGGCATGCTTTCAAGTCAAATGTACAGCTCAAAGAAATAAAGTAAATATATATATATATATATATATATATATATATGAATAGTGTAAGGTGTTGGAAACACGTTCTCAAGGCATTATACTAAACGTGTGTTCATATTTGTAGGTTTTGATGAATGACAAACTATGCGCAAAGTGACATATGACGAGGTCCAAGCACAAGCACAAAATTGATATATAACGAGATTCAAGCACAAGACAAAGATCGAGATTAAGTTTTATATGAGTCGGTATTTAATTGTGATCTTGATCCGACAACTTAAACTCAAGACCTGGCTTCTCTCGTAAAAATATTTTTAACAAATCATGCATATTTAATTTAGAGCAAAATGATTTTAAATAATGCATATTTACCTTAGTCAAAATGATTTTTAAACATGCCTCTAAAATATGGACTAAGATAATCGATTATGTACTTATGATAATCGATTATGTATAAGTCAGCTGCTTGACAATCGATTGTGTTAAGGCAGTGAGCATCAGATTTTTTAAATCTGCATGACAATCTAGTGTGAACCTTATGACAATCGATTGTGATGAGGCAGTGTCCATCAAAGTTTTTCAAAGCTCAAAATAATCGATTGTGAAGCTAATGACAATCGATTGTGAAGAGACAGTGTCCATCAGATTTTTCAAAGTCACAAAATAATCGATTGTGAACTTATGACAATCGATTGTGTTGAGGCAGTGTCTTCCAGACTTTTTCAAAGTTATTAAATAATCGATTGTGAACCTATAACAATCGATTGTCAAGAGGCATTGTCTAAATTAATTTTTCAAGACTGATATATAATCGATTGTTAGCTTAATATAATCGATTGTATAACTGACCGTTGCCAAAATGTTTTCAAATACCGTCAGGTAATCGATTATTGATTTCCTATAATCGATTGTTTTAATTAAAATCTGGAAAGGATTTTTTGAACGTTGCTGAGTAATCGATTGTAGATTTTTGACAATCGATTGTTTTAAATAAAATCTGGAAATAATTTTTTGAACGTTGCCAGTAATCGATTATTGATCTTAGATAATCGATTGTTATGCGTAAAATCTTGGATTGATTTTTGGAAGAACTGGCAAACAATCGATTGTGGTAATTTGACAATCGATTGTCACAGAGTAAAATCAGCAATTCTTAATTGGCAATTAGGCAACGGTAATACAAAGTTTTTCAACAATAAATACAGCTTCAATTCAGTCTTCTAAACACAACAACTGATCATACAATTGCTAAAGCTTGCACACTTTGTTGCTTATCATTTTATATTCATTACATATGCTTTTGAGAGCCAAATTCTTGTCGAAAGTTGTTGCGATCTTGAGCGTATTCTTTTTACTCATATCTACTCTTAAAGGAGTGTCTTTTTTGAGTGCTAAGTGTTTTTGTACACTTGAAGGGAAGTGTTAGTCCCTTGTGTTGTAAGAAGGAACTTGTGTTTCCTTGGTTGAAGTCTTGGAGTGTTGTATCTCCGAGCAAAGGTTGTTGAGGCTTGTGTCCTCAAGTTGTAACAATTTGTTGAGCACCCGTAAGCTTAACAAGTTAGTGGAAATCTCGAGAGAGTCTCTCGGGGACTAGACTAGCCACAGGTTGTGGTGAACCAGGATACATCGGTGCGTTTGTTCTAAATTATTTACTTATCGCACTTATTTATTTCCTGCAATTTTTAAATTTTGCAAGTTTACGCTAATTTTTATTATAACGCTATTCACCCCTCCCCCCGCTCTAGCGTTAAGCGTATTATCTAACAATTGGTATCAGAGCCCAACTCTCTGAAGACTTAACCGTTTGAGAGAAACATCCATGGCTTCTACTAGTGATTCTTTTGCAGGAATAGGTGAAGGACAATGCTCCACCCGACCAGCGCTATTCGATGGTACAAATTATACATACTGGAAGGAGAGGATGAGAATATTTGTACAATCAAATAGTTTTCATCTTTGGAAGGTCATAATGATTGGTAAACAAATTCCAACCAAGAAGGTTGAAAATGAATGGGTCCCAAAGTCCGAAGATGAATACGATGCGGATGATATCCGAAAGGTGCAAAATAATGCTAAAGCTATTAATTTATTATATTGTGCTGTAAATGCTGATGATTACAGGAAGATATCTTGTTGCACAACGGCGAAGCAAATGTGGGACAAGCTGGAAATTACGTACGAAGGTACGGACCAGGTAAGGGAAGCCAAAGTTGATTTCCTAACCCATGCATATGAACTGTTTCACATGAAGGAAGGCGAAAAGGTCGATGAGATGTTTGAACGATTTTCAAAAATCGTAAATGATTTACATGCTCTTAAGAAGACCTTCACGGATAAGGAACTTGTCCGGAAAATTCTCCGAAGTCTCACTCCGAATGGCGATCCAAGGCCGACGCTATTCAAGAATCCATTGGCATTTGAAATGTCACCATCGACACATTAAGAGGTAATCTTATAACTTATGAATCTACTATACTTAACCCTCTTGTTGATGATCAAAGGAAGCAAAGAATCGCTCTCAAGGCAAGCACAAGCCAACCTCAAAATGATGAGGACGGAGACAACGAGTTCGGACTCGTTATCAAGAGATTTCAAAAGTTCATGCGAAAAGAGTATGAACGAAAGGGCAAAAAGCAAGGAGATCAAATAAAGTGCTATGAGTGCGGAGAAACCGGGCACATTAAATCAAATTGCCCAAATGCTAAAAAGGAGAAGAAACCCTTCAAGAAGCAACGAGCATACATATCTTGGGGAGGCGACTCCGGTGACGAGTCAAGTGAGGAAGAAGAAGACGAAGCCGCAAATCTTTGTCTTATGGTACAAGAAGACAACAAAGAAGAGGTTTGTCAAATTTCTTCCAAAAATTTCTTTTCCCTTGAAGAAATGCAAAATGCTTTTGATGAGTTGTATAGCGAATTTATTAAAGCTTCAAAAACTGTTAAGAGTATAATTGAAAATGCTTCTTTAAAAGAAAAAGATTTTCAAAAACAACTCTCCTTTAAAGAAAAGGAATTGGAAAAACTGATTTTAGAAAATGAGAAGTTGAAAGAGGAAAACAAATTTTTTGGCAAGAGAAGCACCGACAAACCCGAGAGTTCTAGAAATGGTACTTCTTGCATGCATCTCAAAAATGAAGTAGAAAGGCTTAAGGGCACCATAGATAGGTTTAACTCTTCTCATAAAAATTTGAATGAAGTGCTTGTTAATTTGAAGTCGACCAAGCATGGCATGGGTTTTAGAAACGAGCCTAAAGAGAAAGTTGAAGCCAACCCCCAACAACCTAAGGCTCAACCTAGGATAAATAAAACAAATGTTCATCCTATATACAACAAACCTAGAAATGGTTTTCATCAATCGCAACCTAGAAATAATCATGCTAGAAATAATGCACATTCTAGGCCAAACACTAGAAGGAATTTTGAACCTTTTAGAACACCTAGTAATGACTTCCAACCTAGAAACAACTATTCTAGAAATGATGAATATCCTAGAACAAATGGTAGGAGAAATGATTTTCATGATTTGCGCAATAGTTATAAGAATAGAGTAAATGAATTTTGTCCGTCCAATTACTATCAACCTAGAAGGATGCATAATCCTAACGTGACTTGTCATTATTGTAGACGAATTGGACATATTGCTCCTGCTTGTTTTACGTGACATAGACATAACGCTCAATCACATCACTATGATTTGCCTAACCCCCAAGGACCCAAAATGGCATGGGTACCTAAAACTCATTAATCTGTTTTGTAGGTATGTTTGAAGGGATCACGTGTACTATGGTACCTTGATAGTGGATGCTCCAAGCACATGACGGGAGACGAATCCAAATTCCTTCAACTAGAACACAAGGAAGGGGGAAGCGTTATTTTTGGTGATAACAACAAAAGAAAGATTATCGGCATCGGATCGGTCGGTAAGGATGAAATTTCTTCCATTAAGCATATATTACTTGTGAAAGGTTTAAAACATAATCTCTTGAGCATAAGTCAATTATGTGACAAGGGAAATCTTGTTTTATTTGATTCGGATGAATGCTTAGTTTTTAGACGTAGCGATTTTAAAATTATCCTTCGTGGTTTTAGAATGGATAACATTTATATGGTTGATCTTGCAAATTCTTCACCCGAATATGTGAATTGTTTAATGAGCAAAGAGGATGATTCTTGGTTATGGCATCGTAGAGTAGCTCACATCAACATGCATCTTTTGAACAAATTGGTTTCACAAAATTTAGTTGTTGGTCTTCCAAATTTGAAATTTGAAAATGACTCTATGTGTGATTCTTGTCAAAAAGGGAAGCAAACAAAAGCATCTTTTAAATCAAAAAATATTGTTTCAACTACTAGACCATTGCAATTGCTTCACATGGATTTGTTTGGACCATCTCGCATTGAAAGTGTTGGTAGAAATCGCTATGTTTTTGTTATTGTTGATGATTATTCCAAATTTACTTGGACTTTATTTCTTGCCCATAAAAGTGATGCCTTTCAGAATTTTAAATATTTTCTTAAACGTGTTCAAAACGAAAAGGAAACAACCGTCACTTCAATCAGAAGTGATCATGGGGGAGAGTTTGATCACAATCTCTTTGCGGACTTTTGTGACAAACTCGGTATCGAGCATACCTTTTCCGCTCCACGAACACCACAACAAAATGGGGTGGTGGAAAGGAAAAATAGGTGTCTCGAAGAGATGGCTAGAACCATGCTCGAAGAGGCTAAGATTCCCAAACATTTTTGGGCGGATGCCGTGAGTACAGCATGCTACGTATTAAATAGATTAGTCATAAGGCCAATACTCATGAAAACCCCTTATGAACTCTACGAGGGAAGGAAACCAAATATCTCACATTTTAGAGTATTCGATTGTAAATTTTTTATTCATAACAATGGAAAAGATCAATTGGGAAAATTTGATGCCAAATCCGATGAGGGAATTTTTATTGGGTATTCTTCACGTAGCAAAGCATATAGGGTATTTAATAATAGAACCCAAACTATGGAGGATCCCCTCATATTTTGTTTTCCGAAAATAATGCTCGCTTGGCGAGAAAGGATTCTTGTTCTGATCTTGCAGGTATTTTATATAGTTTAAAAGACAAAGTACAAGAGGAATCTCCTAAGGAAATTCAAGAGGAAATCTTGGAACAATCAACGGAGGAAACGCCACAATTGGAGAAAGAAACGAAAATGCCTAATGAGTGGAAGACAATCAAAGATCACCCTCTCGAACAGGTAATTGGCGACGTCGGAGAAAAGGTAAGTACCCGAAACTCCCTTAAGAACACCTTAGGACATACTGCTTTTGTTTCTCAAATTGAACCACCAACCATCTCCGAAGCAATTGGGGATGAATTTTGGACCTTGGCAATGCAAGAGGAGCTTAACCAATTCAAACGGAATGACGTTTAGGATTTGGTGCCAAGACCCGAAAATCATACCATAATTGGTACGAAATGGGTTTTTCGAAACAAACTAGATGAAAATGGTGTAATCACTAGAAACAAAGCTAGGCTTGTAGCAAAAGGCTATAATCAAGAAGAGGGTATTGACTATGAAGAAACATATGCTCTCGTAGCAAGATTAGAAGCTATTCGTTTATTGCTTGCTTTTGCCTCTTCTATGAATTTCAATTTATTTCAAATGGATGTGAAAAGTGCTTTTCTAAATGGTGTTATTCAAGAAGAAGTTTATGTTGAACAACCCCCCGGATTTGAAGGTTTTAAATCTCCCCATCATCTTTTCGAACTCAAAAAGGCTCTTTGTGGTTTGAAACAAGCTCCCCGAGCTTGGTATGAAGGATTGAGTAAATTTCTATTGGAAAATGATTTCATTAGGGGGAAAGTTGACACCACCCTTTTTGTTAAGCATAAAAACAATGATATTTTATTAGTTCAAATCTATGTGGATGATATTATATTTGGTGCTACTAACAATGTTTTGTGCAAGGAATTTTCCGATTTAATGACAAACGAATTTGAGATGTCTATGATGGGTGAGTTAAAATTCTTTTTGGGATTACAAGTAAAGCAAATGAAAGAAGGTACGTTCATTTGCCAAGCGAAATATTGCAAAGAATTGCTGAAACGATTTGAAATGACCAATGCAAAAGCAATGGCAACCACCATGAGCACATCCGATCATCTAGACAAAGATGAGAAAGGTAAGGAAGTCGACATCAAAAAGTATCGAGGTATGATTGGCTCTCTCCTTTATTTTACTGCTAGTCGTCCGGACATCATGTTTAGCGTGTGCTTATGCGCTCGTTATCAATCGTGTCCGAAGGAGTCTCACCTAACTGCGGTGAAACGGATATTGAAGTATCTTGTTGGTACTGTAAATGTGGGTCTATGGTATCCCAAAGGTTCTTCATGCCAACTTGTTGGCTATTCCGATTCCGATTTTGCTGGATGCAAATTGGACCGCAAGAGCACTAGTGGCACTTGCCATTTGCTCGGTAGCTCTCTCGTTTCTTGGTTTAGCAAGAAACAAGTAAGTGTTGCATTGTCCACAACAGAGGCTGAATATGTAGCCGCGGGGAGTTGTTGCGCTCAAATCCTTTGGATGAAACAACAACTCTTGGACTATGGCCTAAGTCTTGATCATATCCCTCTTAGATGTGATAATACTAGTGCCATATGCTTGACGAAGAATCCCGTTCTTCATTCGCGAACAAAACACATTGAAATTAGACATCATTTTATAAGAGATCACGTTATCAAGGGCGATGTCGAAATTGAATTTGTTGAAACCAAAGATCAATTGAACGACATCTTTACAAAGCCCTTAAAGAAAGAGTCCTTCTTCCGAATTCGTAGTGAACTCGGGATCCTTGACTCCACGTTGATCTAAGTCATGCATTGCATTTTCCCTTTCACATGTTTTCTAACTTGAGCGTTGGAGACGTCTAACGTATTTTTGCAGGTATCGCCCTAAAGGCAGGGGGAATTATAAAGCTTGACGCATAGAACAATCGATATCTCTTTTATATAAATGATTATCCATTATCAATAATCGATTGTCTTGACATTATTTGCGTTATTATTTTTGAAATTGCAGATTTAATAAATAAAGAAGTTTTTTTAATTATTCTATATTTTTGCTAATGGCAAAAGGGGGAAGATAACGGGTATGCACTCTTAATACTTATCGGCATAAATTGAGGGGGAATTCATATATTGCATATCTATATACTTGTTGCATATCTTTACTTGTCTTGAATCGTCATTATGAATTGCCTAATATGCATATCCCGCTTAAACTTTGCCATTATCAAAAATGGGGAAATTGTTGGAAACACGTTCTCAAGGCATTATACTAGACGTGTGTTCATATTTTGTAGGTTTTGATGAATGACAAACTATGCGCAAATTGACATATGACGAGGTCCAAGCACAAGCGCAAAATTGATATATAATGAGATTCAAGCACAAGACAAAGATCGAGATTAAGTTTTATCTGAGTCGGTATTTAATTGTGATCTTGATCCGACAACTTAAACTCAAGACCTGGCTTCTCTCGTAATAATATTTTTAACAAATCATTCATATTTAATTTAGAGCAAAATGATTTTAAATAATGCATATTTACCTTAGTCAAAATGATTTTTAAACATGCCTCTAAAATCTGGACTAAGATAATCGATTATGTACTTATGATAATCGATTATGTTTAAGTCAGCTGCTTGAAAATCGATTGTGAACTTATGACAATTGATTGTGTTAAGGCAGTGAGCATTAGATTTTTCAAATCTGCATGACAATCGATTGTGAACCTTATGACAATCGATTGTGATGAGGCAGTGTCCATCAAAGTTTTTCAATGCTCAAAATAATCGATTGTGAAGCTAATGACAATCGATTGTGAAGAGACATTGTCCATCAGATTTTTCAAAGTCACAAAATAATCGATAGTGAACTTATGACAATCGATTGTGTTGAGGCAGTGTCTTCCAGACTTTTTCAATGTTATTAAATAATCGATTGTGAACCTATAACAATCGATTGTCAAGAGGCAGTGTCTAAATTGATTTTTCAAGACTGGTATATAATCGATTGTTAACTTAATATAATCGATTGTATAACTGACGTTGCCAAAATGTTTTCAAATACCGTCAGGTAATCGATTATTGATTTCCTATAGTCGATTGTTTTAATTAAAATCTGGAAAGGATTTTTTGAACGTTGCTGAGTAATCGATTGTAGATTTCTGACAATCGATTGTTTTAAGTAAAATCTGGAAATAATTTTTTGAACGTTGCCAGTAATCGATTATTGATCTTAGATAATCTATTGTTATGCGTAAAATCTGGGATTGATTTTTGGAAGAACTGGCAAACAATCGATTGTGGTAATTTGACAATCGATTGTCACAGAGTAAAATCAGCAATTCTTAATCGGCAATTAGGCAACGGTAATACAAAGTTTTTCAACTATAAATACAGCATCAATTCAGTCTTCTAAACACAACAACTGATCATACAATTGCTAAAGCTTGCATACTTTATTGCTTATCATTTTATATTCATTACATAAGCTTTTGAGAGCAAAATTCTTGTCGAAAGTTGTTGCGATCTTGAGCGTATTCTTTTTACTCATATCTACTCTTAAAGGAGTGTCTTGTTTGAGTGCTAAGTGTTTTTGTATACTTTAAGGGAAGTGTTAGTCCCTTGTGTTGTAAGAAGGAACTTGTGTTTCCTTGGTTGAAGTCTTGGAGTGTTGTATCTCCAAGCAAAGGTTGTTCAGGCTTGTGTCCTCAAGTTGTAACGATTTGTTGAGCACCCGTAAGCTTAACAAGTTAGTGGAAATCTCGAGAGAGTCTCTCGGGGACTGGACTAGCCACGGGATGGTGAAGCAGGATACATCGGTGCGTTTGTTCTAAATTATTTACTTATCGCACTTATTTATTTCCTGCAATTTTTAAATTCCGCAAGTTTACGCTGATTTTTATTATAACGCTATTCACCCCCCCTCTAGCGTTAAGCGTATTATCTAGCATAAGGTATACAACTCAACTATCTCTACATGCTACTGAACATACTTTATTAAATGCACCATGTGCTCCCACTCTCATCAATCATTCGGTACTGTATATGGCCATTCGGCCCAGGAAAATCCATCCCAGAAAAATCCATCCCGGAACATATATAACACTAACTGTAAGTCACGCAGTACCGAGGAAAAAGAGAAATCCAACCCTGTGGAGAAACCCATCTCCAAGTATCAGTTCTTTGGACAAATCAAAATTAATCCCTCAATAATATCATCCTCACTCACTAGGGGTGTGTTACAAACTCTGTAGGGCCTCTTACCGCCCGAGCGCTATTATAATCATCAATATAACCAGTGCGGCATGCAGCCCGAACCCATAACTATCACTTATAACAAGTCTCTCGGCCTCAATCAGTCAACAATCTCACCAGTCTCACCCACGAGCTCACAATGTCATGAAAAAAAACATAGAAACAATGATATGATGAATCAATAACTAATTGAGATTGAAATATAATATATAAATGCATGAACATGACTCAGTACAAATATAAAATAAAAATAATGAGATAACAGCGAGAACTGATCACTAAGGCTCCCCAACAATACCAGCATAAGCCAAAACATGATATCTAGCATGCTTTACAACATAATGAAATTACCACATGATAAAAGCATGGATATCAATAGGATAGAGTCACTAAACGGTGCCGTAGAATCACTCATGTCACAATAATTGCAGTGCACGCCCGCACGCCGGTCACTTGGCAAGTGCATCACCTCAATTCCAATCATATAACACATAGTTTCGGGTTTCAAACCTTCATAACCAAGTTTGGAAGTGTTACTTACCTCAAGCGTAGCAAAATCCTACTCCACAATCCCTTTGCGTCTTTATTCTTCTTACAAATGTCTCGAATCTAGCCACAAGCAATACAATATGATCAATATAGGCTAAAGGGATCAATTCCACAAGACAAATACCAAATTATAGCCAAAAATCCAAAATCAACTCAAACTCGGCCACAAGATCCATGTCTCCAAATCCGACAAAAGTCCCAAAACCCGTAAGCCCATGCACTCACGAGTTTAACTCAACCAAATTTACTCAAGTCTGACTACAAAATCCCATTCAAAACCTCAAAATTCCATCTCAAGAACACTTCCTCTTTATCCCAAACTTTCACCTCAAATAACTAGCTGGATGATATAATCAAAGATATAACCATGGGATTTAAAACATAAATAAAGCAAGAAATACTTACCCCAATCAACTCACCAAAAATCCCTTCAACTATTGCACATATCCGTTATCTCTAGCTCAAAATATAAAAATTTAGCTCAAACCCTTGATTTTGAATCTAACACTTCCTGCGCAGATTTCCTTCTTCACAAACGTGAGAGAATGCGCCCGTCTTATCGCGTTCACGTAGACCAACTTGACTGCCGCTCCGTTTTACTTTTTTCCAAATGCGACAACTACTTCACGAATGCGAACCTTGACCAGATCAACCCTTCGCGAACATGACCATCACCTCGCGAAGCATAGAACAAAAGGTTGGGGGTCCCTAAGTACCTCTCCTCTATTTGCAAACGCGACCTTACTCCATTCTTCGCGATGCACGCATAGACCACACCTTCGCATTCTTGTCTTACCCTTCGCAAATGCAAAGAAGAAATCCTCATCATCTGAAAAAAATTCTTTGTGAATGCGAGCCCCTCTTGCGAACATGTAAGAGGAAACCAGAAAAATGCAACAATAGATATCAATAATCTCACCAATGCCAAAAATGATCCATTAACCACCCGAAATTCACCCGAGGCCCTAGAAACCATAACCAAATCATACCGACGCATCCCATAATATAATACGAACTTATGTGAACCTTCAAATAAATTAAAACAACATCAATACACAAAATTACACCTGGATTCAAGCCTAAAGAACTTCTAAACTTTCTTATTCAACAATACTGATACCTACGAAACTACATTTGAATGACCTAAAATTCTGCACACAAGTCCAAAATAGCATCACGTACATACTTCAACTTCCGAAAATCCTATCTGAGCCTAATACTAAAATTTCCACATCTGGCCAAAGTCACCAGAATTCTAACTTTTGCCAATTCAAGCTTAATTCTACCACGGACCTTCAAATCACATTCCGGGTGTGCTCCTAAGTGCAAAAGCACATAACAGATATTAATAACTTATTAGTTGAATGTTCATGAGAAAACGGTAAAATTATCCTTTGTGTTTGAGACATTTGTTTAAAATAGTCCTTTAAATATTCATTTAATAAATTTTAATTCATTAATTCCCCAAAATTCGGCACGTTGTGATGGCGCCAATTGTGAAACTTTGCTAGCCTCAACATAACAATCCCGCCAACAACAATAGGTTTGAAAACATAAACATATGCATTTTACATTTAAAGGAAACTATTTGATAGAAGAAAACCTAATATACCGTGCAATCTAGCCCAAACCCGCGGTGTCACTGAGTACATGAGCATCTAGATAAAAATATAGTCCGCTACATTGTCTAGAGAAATAAACTGAAATACGACAAAATATAAAGAAGGAGAGTCAAGGCCCGCAAACACCATGCAGCTTCCTCGATAGTCTCCAAACTCAAGAACCTCAATCAGCAACCACTGTGGCGATCGGTATCTCTGGATCTGCACACAAGGTGCAGAGAGTAACATGAGTGCACCAACCAACTCAAGTCAAAACTTTGGACTGAACGATAGTGAAAAACTCAACCTCAACAGGTATAACAAAAATAAATGTGCATAAATGTAGGCATGCTTTCAAGTCACATATACAGCTCAAAGCAATAAAGTAAATACAGATCTGAACAGTGTAAGGTATACAACTCAACTATCTCTACATGTTAATATATAGACTGTATTAAATGCACCATGTGCTCCCACTCTCAAGTAGTCAATCATTCGGTACTGTATATGGTCATCCGCCCCAGGAAAATCCATCTTGGAACATATACAAAACAGACTGTAAGTCATAGAGTACCGAGAAAAAAGTGCAATCTAACCCTATAGAGAAACCCATCTCCAAGTATCAGTTTTTCGGACAAATCCATGTCTAGGAAAAGTTCATCCCTTAACAATATCATCCGCACTCACTAAGGATGTGTTACAAACTCCGAAGGGACTCCTACAGCCCAAGCATTATTATAATCATCAATATAACCGGAGCGGTGGGGAGCCCGAACACATAACTATCACTTATAACAAGGCTCTCGGCTTCACCCAGTCATCAATCTCTCCAGTCTCACCCAGGGGCTCAAAATGTCATGAAAACAAACATAGAACAATGATACATAGAACAATGATATGATGAACCAATATTTAATTGAGATTGAGATATAACATAAAAATGCATGAACATGATTGAGTACGAAATATAAACAAAAATAATGAGATAACAACAACAAATGACCACTAAGGGCCCCCAATAGTACCAGCATAAAGCCTATACATGATATCTAGCATGATTTACAGCATAATTATATTATCACATGATAAAAGCATGGATATCAACAGGATAGAGTCACTAAACGGCGCCATAGAATCACCCATATCACAATTATTGTAGTGCACGCCCGCATGCCGGTCACTTGGCATGTGCTTCACCTCAATACCAATCATATAACACATAATTTTTGGTTTCGAACCTTCAGAACCAAGTTTGGAGGTGTTACTTACCTCAAGCCTAGCAAAATCCTACTCCACAATCCCTGTGCCTCTCTAATTAACCTCCAAATGTCTCGAATCTAGCCACAAGAAATACAATACGATCAATATTGGCTAAAGGGTTAATTCCACAAGAAAAATACAAAATTATAGCCAAAAATCCGAAATCAATTCAAACCTGGCCCCAGGATCCATGTCTCCAAATCCGAAAAATGTCAGAAACCTCGAAAGCCCATTCACTCGCGAGTTTAACCTTACCAAATTTACTCAAATCAAACAATAAAATCCCATTCAAAACCTCAAAATTCCACCTCAATAAAACTTCCACTTTATCCCTAAATTTCACATCAAATCACAAACTGGATGATATAATCAAAGATATAACCATGGGATTTAATAAAAAACAAAGCAATAAGTACTTACCCCAATCATCTCACTGAAAATCCCTTCAAGAATTGCACAAATCTGTAATATCTAGCTCAAAATATAAAAAATAAGCTCAAATTCATGATTTTGAATCTAGCACTGCTTGCCCCAGATTTCCTTATTCATGGATGCGAGAGAACCTACCGTCCTCTCGCGTTCGCGTAGACCGACTTTATTGCCGCTCCGTTTTACTTTTTCAAAACGTGACAACTGCTTCAAAAATGTGAAGCTTGACCAGATTAACCATTCGCAAATGTGACCATCACCACGCGATTATGTAGAACAAAGGGCTGGGGGTCCCTAAGTACCGCTCACCACTTTGCAAACGCGACCCTACTCCCATGTTCGCGATGCACACGTAGACCGCACCTTCACATCCGAGAAAGGATAAAATCAACGGATGTTCTTAGTTACAATTATGAATGATAGATAACCCTTTGAATATCCGAGTTATCCTCGGATCTAGTGTAAAAAGCGTGGATAAGAATGTTAGTGAAAAGGTTATTTGTTTTG
This sequence comes from Nicotiana benthamiana, assembly GCA_034376525.1. Taxonomy (NCBI): domain Eukaryota; kingdom Viridiplantae; phylum Streptophyta; class Magnoliopsida; order Solanales; family Solanaceae; genus Nicotiana; species Nicotiana benthamiana. The sequence continues at coordinate 98,625,649 of CM067330.1, forward strand.
GCTTGTAATAAGAATATATTCTCTCTTTAATGTCAAAATATATTTTACAACTGAATATCTCATATCCTCTATCTTTGTATCTCTTTCTGTTTATAGGGAACATGTTAATAAAATTCATAATAGTACAATTACAGAGAATATTCACTAGAATTTTCTCTTTAACGTCTTATCTTGAAACTAGCTGTTACAACTATGTTAAGGATATTCGACCATGACCTTCTTCTTTAAATTGATCAGTTCGACATGTGGCTTCCTTGGAATAATATACTAATGCCATTTCCACTTAAAAGATTCTAGAAATAGATTTTGACCTATACACTTAGTCCCTCCACTTATCGAGTCAGGCTTCCCCGGCGGATTCGATGAGTAGATCATGTAATTGGTGGTTGAGCTAACCAGACAAACTACATGGGTCATAGTTGTTGTGGCGAACAGGAAACGTGGCCTTTTGTGGGCTGCGTATTTCAAATGCTTCGAAATTCCTAGGTGGTTCACTGGAGTTTTGTTGTGCACGGGTTGGGATGACCTCATCAAGTCATGCGACATTATGAAACGTATTCCCGATAAGTCGCTCCATTTTGCGTGTGACCTTTGATTAGACCTACAGTTTCGGTTCTGGTTCCAATCATGATGAATTGTTTTTTGGTCATGGTGCCATGACTTTTATATGTGGAGGTCCTTGAACCTAATTTTGTAGCATTAAACCCTCCAATGTTTCAAAGCACCATACCTTTGTCTTGCTCTCTTCTTCTCAGATTTTTTGCTCTGCTTCATTGACCTGTATTGTTCTTCATTCCCTCTTGTTTGTTACATTCCTCCGCTACGTTAAACCATGTCTAACGTGTCTAGTCATGTTGGTATGGGGAGTTGTGTTGCTCCATTAACAGTGATGTTCCTCCCACAGGGAGAGCGTTCCCGCCACCATTAAGGATGAAACCTTCCCGCCGGTGGAGGAAATAATCCCACACAACCATGACTCCAAATCCGATTTCACCAAGTCACTAGAGGCAGTGTTTGGAGCTTTTTGATTAGTGATGGTTGTGAAGGAGCTAGCGGAGCTTGAGGACAAATCCAGCCTTACCAACCATATTGAGTTGATCCCAGCCAAAAGGGACACTGTACAGTTCCACCATTTTGTGCTACACCCTCTATGCCTACCCCTTACAAGTCAACTATTCTTTCCATATCCTTCTGCTGGTGGAGGAGTTCTGTCTTCACTATGACATTTGTCATGCTCAGCTCATGCTGTATGTTTATAATTTTATAAAGATGCTCACCAATTTTGCCGAGATGGCAAGGGTAGAATTGACAGACAACCCTTAATACATTTATTTGCCCCAAATTTTTACCAAGGAACAATGTTGAACGCTCACTGCCGAATGGGAAAAAGTTTGGTGGTAAAGATGGACGAAAAGGACGATCTTCAATTTTGGTTTAACTTCTTTTTTTTAGAATCGAGGACGTTATGGACAACATCAATGGCTTTCCTGAGTCTTGGAATAAAAACTTATAATGTCACGACCCGGATTTCCCACCCTCGGGAGTCATAATGACGCCTACTAATGGGAGATAGGCAAGCCAAATTCAATTACGTTTCCTCAACCACATAATCCTTGATAATATTTAGCAACAATAAGATAAAAGCAACCGATTTAACTAAACAAGCGGAAGACTTAATGTTAATGTAAACTGAATAACAACGCGGAAGTTCAACAGTCTCTACAAAAAATCAAGTGTCACGTAACTCACGAACTACTAGGAGTGCTAAATACAATCGTCAGAAACAAAATATAAGTGTTTGTCTTGAATAAAAGAGATAATATACTAAAAAAAGGACGGAGGAGACGTCGGCCAGCGAACGCCTACAGGACTACCTCAGTGTCTCGCTGGACTGAAGGATGGCTCCCAATCTAATACTGGTGCTTAAATGCTGCTCTGACACCTGGATTTGGGCAAAATAGCACGGAGTGTAGCATCAGCACAACCGACCCATGAGCTGGTAAGTATCTGGTCTAACTCTGGCGAGGTAGTGACGAGGCTAGGAACAGACTCCAGATAAACATGTACAGAAATACATATAAAAGCATACCGAGAAAAACCAGAAATAAACATCTAAAACTATGAAAGGGAACATGCTTTAGGGGCAACATATAGAAACAAAATATCATATATAACAACATAAATATCTATTGGTAAGCTTCTAATACGGAATAAGGAAATATGGCATCATTCATACTCAGCTCATGTTGTTACGGGTGTGTAACCTGATCCCTTTTCTCATAACTTGTGGTAGGCGTACCACACGCTCCCACTTCATACTATCTTTTGGTAGCCGTACCACCCTCTCCCATTTCAATATCTTGTGGTAGGCGTACCACCCAATCCTATTTCAATATCTTGTGGTAGGCGTACTACCCGCTCCCATTTAAATCAGTATCTTGTGGTAGGCGTAGCACCCGATACAATTTCAATATCTTGGGGTAGGCATACCACCCGATCCCATTTCAATAAATATATTTTGGTAGGCGTACCACCCGATCCTATTCCAATCAATATCTTGTGGTAGGCATACCACCCGCTCCCATTTCAATTCCATATCTCGTGGTAGGCATACCACCCGATCCCATTTCAATATCTTGTGGTAGGCATCCCACCCGATCCCATTTCAATATCTTGTGGTAGGCGTACCACCCGCTCGTATTTCAATATCATGTGATAGGTGTACCACCCGATTCCATTCCTTCCAACACAATCTACAATATAATATCGCTGAGGGAACAAAGCAAAATAGTAACTTTCCGTCAAGGGAAACAATAATATCATAATTAAACGTCCCGGTAAGGAATTAAGATATTTCAAAATATCGCGGTAGGGGAGAAAAATCTATAACCAAAGTTGTTACAACACTAACTACCTTAGATATATCTAAACAAATTACAACACCCAACTACCTCAGCAAAATCTAAACTTGTTACAAAACCGAACTACCTCAGCTATACCCAAACCCATCACCACATCAAGTTACTTCATCTACAGCTATACTTATTACATCACCTAGCATAATGAATCATCACCTAAGAATATGTAATATTAACTAAGAACATAATGCAAGAGAACCATAACTTAACAACAGACCGGCAAGGGGGCAATGTAATGATCTCTTCTCTTTTTCACTTTCACATCACAGTTCACTCACGACCCAAGACAATGCTTCAGAGTTTTCACTATCACTTATAGTTTCATAGTTTGTTATACAACTTGAGCCCCCACTCTTCAATGTTCATAAGTCACAATTCTTTCAAACACTTTACACAAGAAATAAGAATCATCATTAAGGCATGAGAGATATAACTAAATCTACATATTCGTAATTTAAGAGTCACAGTCATGCTCGACACCAACGTATAGATACTCATCACCATACCAGTACGTCGTACTCAATAACAACCAAATAGCAAATAGGATATAACTCCTAATCCCTCAAGCTAAGGATTGACCGAACACTTACCTCGATGAATTGAATTCAACTCAAGCCTCAACTATGGCTTTACCCATCGATTCCACTACGAATCCCCTTGAATCTAGTCATAAGTTACTTAATTACACCAATAAATGCTAATGAATCAATTTGAATGGATAAAAATAAACTTCGCAAAGCTTTTTCCAGAAAGTCCAAAAGCGTCCCGTGCCCACGTGGTCAAAACCCGAGGTTCGAAAGAAAACTCGAGTGCCCATTTCCCACCAAACCCAAATATATAATTTGTTTTGAAATCAGACCTCAAATGGAGGTCCAAATCCCTAATTTTAGAAAAACCTAGTTTCTTCCCAAAATTCCCAGTTTTTACCCATGGAAATCCTTGATTTAAGTTAAAAACATGTTAATTGATATTAAAGACTAAAAAATGAATAAAAATCGACTTACCAGTGATTTGGAAGAAATATTATTCTTGAAAAATTGCCTATGTGTGTTTGGGTTTTGAAAGAATGAAGAAAATGGTGAAAAATTTGACTAAGTATGAAAAATGCAGGTCTAAGATGTGGGAAATGTGAATGGCGGTTAGCAATTGCAAACCCCGACCCTGCTAACTTGGGAATTGCGAGAAAACTGTTCGCATTTGCGAACCCTTTCAAAAAAAATTCCAGGTTCGCATCTGTTACTTGCCCCTACTCACATTTGCGAACGAGTAGATCGCATTTGCGATCAGGCAGTCAAATTCCTAGTATCTCATTTACTATGCACGACTCACATTTGAGAGATTGCATTTGCGAGACCTTCTTCATAAATGCAAAGATACCAGAACTGAAATGCATAGGAAGATACAAAATGCCCTCACGGCCTATGGAAAACTCACCTGAGCCCTCGGGGCTCCAACCAAACAAACACACAACCTCAAAAACATCTTGTGGACTTATTCATGTGATCACATCGCGAAAATAACATCATATGCATCGAATCAAGCCTCAAAGCTCATGATTCCTTCCAAGTTTTCATAAACATCAAATTTCCATTTCAAGTCCGAAACGCATCAAATGACGTCTGTTTTTGACCAAACTTTACAGAAAGTGCATAAATCATGTATAAGAGTTGTATGGTGCGCCGGAACCAAAGTACATGCCCGATACCATAGTCTTCTAATCACATTTCATTTACAATTTCTATAATTATTTCAAAGAAAAAGTTTTATGCAAAAATTCATTTCTCGGGCTTGGGGCCTCGGGGTTCGATTCCGGGCATATTCCCAAGTCTCATATTTTCCTACGGGCCCTCTAGGACCATCAAATCACGAGTCTAGGTCCGTTTGCCCAAAATGTTGACCAAAGTCAAATGTACATATTATAATATCAAAATTTAGAATTTTTCTCACAGAATTCATACTTAAGCTTTTCAGCTACGCACCCGGACTGTGCACGTAGTTCAAGGCAGTCTTAAATGAGGTTTTCAAGGTCTTAGAAACACAGAATCAATAAAGAAATAGGTGATGAACATGTGAGTCATCACATTTTCCACCTATAAAATAATTGTTCGTCCTTGAACAGACAAAAGATAGAAATACGTGAGTCGGGAAAAAGATAGGAATAACAGCTCCACATATCAGACTCGGACTCCCAGGTTGATGCCGCATGAGGCTGACCTCTCCACTGAAAGCGCACAGAAGGAAAACTCTTGGATCTAAACTGACGAATCCGCCGGTCTAGAATAGCCACCGGCTCCTCTTCAAAAGATAAATCCTTGTCCAAGTGGACAATGCTCAAATCTGACACGTGGTTGCGGCGAGGATAGGACCAGACTCCAGATAAACCTGTAAATATATACATATACAAATATACAGAGAAACAATAGAAATAAATATCTAAAACTAGGGAATGGAACATGATTTAGGGGAAGCAGATAGAAACAAAACATCAAATATAATAAGATAAATATCTATTGTTAAGCTTCTTACACGGAATAAGGAAATAAGACATCTTTCATACGCTGCTCATCTTGTTGCAGGTGTGCAACCCGATCTCATTTCTCATATCTCATGGTAGCCGTACTACCCGCTCACATTTCAAAATATCTTGTCGTAGGTGTGCCACTGGCTTCCATATCAATATCTTGTGGTAGGCATACCACCGATCCCATTTCAATATCCCGTGTTAGGTGTGCCACCCACTCCCATTTCAATTAATATCTTGTGGCAGGCATACCCGCCGATCCCATTTCAATATCTTGTGGTAGGCATACCACCTGATCCCATTTAAGTACCTTGTGGTAGGCATACCACCCGATCCTATTCCAATCAATATGTTGTGGTAGGCGTACCACCCAATCCCATTTAAATATCTTGTGGTAGGCATACCACCTGCTCCCATTTCCATCAATATCTTGTGGTAGGCGTACCACCTGATCCCATTTCAGTATCCTGTGGTAGGCGTACCACCCGATCCCCTTTTAATATATTGTGGTAGGCGTACCACCCGATCCCATTTAAATATCTTGTGGTAGGCATACCAACCGCTCCCATTTCAATGTCTTGTGGTAGGTGTACCACACGATCCCATTTCTTCCACACAATATACGATATATTCCTTGTAAGGAACAAAGGAAAATAATAACTTCCTAGCAAGGGAAACAATAATATCAAAATCAAACGTCCTAGTAAGGAAACAAGGTATTTCAAAGTATCCCTGTATGGGAGAGACAACTATTACCAAACTTGTTACAACACCTAACTACCTCATCTATATCTTAACTAATTACAACACCCAACTACCTCTGCTAAATGTAAACTTGTTATAACACCGAACTAGCTCAGTTATACATAAACTCATCACCACTTCTAACTACTTCAGCTACAACTAAAATTGTTACATCACCTAGCACAGTGAATCATCAACCTAAGCATCTGTAATATTAACTAAGAACATAGTGCAAGAGAACCATAAGTCACAATTTTTTCAACAACTTTACACGACAAATAGGAATCATCATTAAGGCATGAGAGATATAACGAACTCAAGATATTCACAATTTAAAGACTCATGGTCATGCTCGACGCCAACGTATAGATACTCGTAACCATGCCTATATGTCGTACTCAACAATTGCCAAATAGCAAATAGGACACAACTCATAATCCCTCAAGCTATGGCTAGACCAAATAATTTCCTTGATGTTTTTAATTCAACTCAAGCCTCAAATGGCTTTACCTCTCGATTCTAGCACAAATCCGCTCGAATACAGTCACAAGTTAATTAATTATACCAACAAATGCTAAATCAATCAATTTGAATGCATAAAAACGAATTTCCAAAAGCTGTGCGAAAAAGTCCAAAAACACCCCTGGGCCCATGTGGTCAAAACCGGAGGTACGACCTAAAACTCGAGTACTTATTCCCCCACGAACCCAAATAGATAATTATTTTTGAAATCGGTCCTCAAATTGAAGTCCAAATTCCCAATTTTAGAAAAACGAAGGTTCTACCCAAAATCCCAAACTTTTACAATATAAATCCTTGATTTTAAGTTTAAAACATGTTAAATGATGTTAAAGATTGAAAGAAATGAGTAGAAACAAACTTACAAATTATTTGGAAGAAATCTTTCTCTTGGAAAATCACCTAAGTGTATTTGGGTTTCGAAAGAATGAAGAAAATGGTGAAAAACCTAACTTAGGATGAAAAATGCAGGTCTCGGATGTGAGAAATGTGGACGGGGATTAACAATTCTGAACCCCGACCCTTCTAACTTGGGGATTACGAGAACATAGTTTGCATTAGCGAACCCTTTCAAAAAAATCACAGGTTCAGATTTGCAACCATATATCTCGTATTTGCGACTTCCCCCTACTCGCATTTACGAACAACTAGATCGCATTAGCGATCAGGCAGTCGAATCTGTAGTCTCTCATTTGCAATGCACGGCTCGCCTTTGCGATACCTTCTTTGCAAATGCAAAGATATAAGAACTGAAATGCATACAAAGAAACAAAATCCAGTCACGGCCTATCCAAAACTCCCCCGAGCCCTCGGAGCTCAAAACCAAACATACAGACAACCTCAAATACATCATGCAGACTTATTCGTGCGATCACATTGCTAAAATAACATCATATGCATTGAATCAATCATCAAAACTCATGATTCCTTCCTAATTTTCATAAACATTGGATTTCCATTTTATGTCTGAAACGCGTCAAACAACATCCGTTTTCAACCAAACTTTACAGAAAGTGCTTAAATCATATATAAGACATGTATCAGGCACCTGAACTAAGATACAGGCCCAATACCATAGTATTCTAATAAAATTTCATTTCTAATTTCCATAATTATTTTCAGAAAAAAATTTACTCAAAATTCATTTCTTGTGCTTGTGACCTCGGAATTCGATTCCGTGCATACGCCCATGTCACGACCTTAAACCCATACCTGGTCGTGATAGCACCTCTCGTGGGGACAAGGCAAGCCAACTAAACCCAATTCATCCTTTTAACAATTAAACAGTTCATAAGCAGTCTAAATATGATTTAATAATAATAATAATAATTAGAGAGAGTACAATCCAACACAGCCCAAACCGAGGTGTCACAAGTCATGAACATCTATTAGACTGTGAATACATTTTTACAAGGTCAAAAAATACAAGAAACATGAGTTATGAACAAAAGATAAAGGAAACGATACTACGAACGCTGGTAGTAACCTTGCTAAACTCCCATAGCTCTACATCCAATCCGCCAAAACCCGCTACCCAGTGAATAAATACATGCATCTCCACAGGAGCTGCAGAATAGAATGAGTACTCCAACTCAGTGAGAAATAATGGTAAATAATAACTGAGCAGTAGGAAATCACGTAAGGCAAATCATCATGTTTTATAGAAGTAGTGTAAAACCTTTTGAGAAAAACAATGAAGTTGTGAATCTTAAAAAATGCCTTAGCTCAGTTTAAACCTCTTTTGAAAATGACTTTTTCGAACAATTATAAAAATGAGTGCTAGAAAACTAGTGCAGATAAGCACGAAATTCTGCCCCTCGGGTGCAACACTCACTGAGCCGATAATGGCAGGCAATCAAGCAGATATTACACGAAATAGCACAACTACAGAAAATGGCAGATAATTAGACAAGCAACCAAATAAAACAGTACCAGTAGTGCTGCGCCGTGCAACCCGATCCATTTATCATCGATGGTGCTCACTAGGGGTTGGCAAACACCGGGAGGCGCTACTTATGGCGCAAGCGCAATATCAAGCCATCTCGTGGCATCAAATCTAGGCCCTCAGCCTCATATCAGTATTATTATCTAAATACTGCATCGTGCATCCCGATCCAATAGTATCCTTACAACACAGGCCTTTGGTTTACTCAGTCAAAAATCACATATGCCCTTTAGGCAACAGAAAAAATGATGCTCAGCCCAAAACATTGTTGGAAATCTTGTTTCAAGTGTTAAAGCAAAGTGAACTTGGCTGAGTTTTGAAAATAATGGAAAGCACATGGCTGAGTTCAAATATAAAATCAAAACAGTGAGAAAAAATCGACAAATCCTTGTCAAGGTCCGATTGGGATTCTGAGCCTTGGAATGGTATTTTATGGTGATTTGTGAGTTCGAAAAGCTTGCACTAAGCCCAAATATAGCAATCAGCCCTAATCATGATGATAACAAATAAGTTTCAGTCAAATACACATTAAAAATCACCAATGAGGACTGACAAGGTCACAATCTCCAAAGGTTCTCCACACCACGCCCGCTATCCATCGTGCAACTCACCTCAATATAGCACAACAATGTGCAATTCCAGAGTTTCAAACCCTCATAACATCATTTACAATCATTACTCAACTCTATCTGGTCTAAACTCTAGCCCACGTGCCTTTGTCTCACGAATCGGCCTCCGGATTCTCCATATCTAGCGGAAATCAGTACCAAAGCATCAAAATATGTTAGAGGAACAAAGCGCACTTGAAATTAATCAAATTACCACAAAATTCCCGAAATTGGTCAAACGCAACCCCTGGACCACATTTTGAGATTTAACACAAATTCACAAAACTAGAATCCTTATACACACACGAGTCTAACCATACGAAAATTATCCAATTCTGACACCATTTGGTCCTTCAAATCATTATTTTAAATTTTAAAAAAAATTTCACAATTTTCTTCCAAAATTCAATTTCCAATCACGAATTAAATGATGAATTCAAAGGTACTCTAGCAAAATATAAGTTAGAATCACTTACCCCGATGAAGTTCTTGAAAAAACTTTGAAACATGGCCAAAATCCGAGCTCTCTAGGGCAAAATATCAAATAAACAAAAAACCTCATATTTATACAGTAACCCCCAGATTTCTACCTCTGCGGGCGGCACAAAACCAGTGCAGTCGCGCAAAAATGACTGCAGCCGCAAAGTGTTCTTTGCAATGACAGGCATTAGTATTTTTGCCTAAACATTTGCTACAGATGTCCGAATGCTATTATATTAGGTTTCTGAAAATAGATTCAAATAGCTACAACTTTTATTTTTGAATCATCTTAAAATCCCTTGTTTATCAAAAAATATGAGCTTCTGAAGTTGGATTAGTGGCCCAGCTCTTTCACTGCAGACCGCGAAAGTACGACCGCGTGCGCAAAGCCTCCCTCCATGGTCAGCGAAAATATGACCGCAAACCGCGGTCTTTTTCAAAAATTCGACCCTCTAGGCCTCCGATAGCTATATTTAAGCCTAAAGACACACTAGGAGCCATACGGAACATTCGAGGCCCTCGGGACCTCAACCAAACATACCAATATAATCCATACCATCAGTCAAACTTTTTCCAATCATCAAAACACCTCAAACAACATCAAATTACTCAAAACTCATCGAATTCATGCCTAAGTTTCTGAAAACTTCCGAAATACACTATCGATCGAAAGTCCAGCCAAACGACGTGTGAATAATGTGAAATTTTGCACACACACCCAAAATGACATAATGAAGCTACTAAAACTCTCGGAATTTCATTCCAACCTTTATATCCAAATCTCACATATCAATCGGAGTTCGCCAAAATACTAAATTTGCCAATTCAAGCCAAATCCTCCCATGGACTTCCAAAATGCATTCCAGTCGCACTCCTAAGTAATAAAACACCCAAACGAAGATAATAAAATAATTAAAATTTTGATCTGCGCTCATATAAAATAAGTCAACTCTTGGTTAAACCTTTCAAATTTAAAAATTTCAACTGAGCCTTTTTCTTTCAAATTCATTCCAAATTTCCTGAAAACATAATCCGCGCTCATACATAAGTCATAGTACATTACACAAGGCAAGTCATTCCCGATAACTAGCGATCAAAGTGCAATAGCTCTAAATAATCGGTCGGGTCGTTATACCCAAGTCCGATATTTTGCAATGGACACTCTAGGACCGTCAAATCATGGGTACGGGTCTGTTTACCCAAAATAATGACCAAAGTCAAATTTAATCATTTTAATATAAAAAATAAGTCATATTTAAGCTTTTCAGCTACGTGCCCGAACTACGCACACAAGTCGAGACAACTCTAAATGACGTTTCCAAGGCCTCGTAGACAGAGAATGAATAAAAATACAGGTGATGACCCAAAAGGTCATCACATATAAGTACTTGATTTCTTTCCCGTGCTCTGTTTCGAATTCTGACTTCATGCCTTTTTCTCTTGCAGCCAAGACCTCGCTTCCTCATTGGACACTCATATTTCTAACTGGGTCAAGCGTCTCCTTCCTCGTATCATAGGAATGCGTGATTGGCCAAGTTTTTTCAACCAATTAAAGCATGCTTTCCCTTCAACTAGTAATCTTTTTACTTTGATCATAGTCGCTCTATTTCATATTATGTATTGACTTCTGGGAATAATAGTATGTACGTAAATCATACTTCTACCTTATGAATATAGAGATGTTGTTTTCAAACAATTATCGGCTCATAAAGGTAGAGAGAAGAAAAAGAGGAAGAAGAATAAAACAAAGTATATGGAAAAAAAGAAAAAAGAAAAAGAAATAGGCCCGGGGGGAGGGGGAGAATAAGTATCACCAAAATAGTAACATGCAAAGTATGACACGAGTAAGAAGAATTCTTATGATCAATCATATTATTTAAAATTTAGCTCTTTTTCCTTCTTGCACCAACTAGTTTGGACAGAGTTATCAAGTTTTATCAGTCTTGTTAAAGTGCACTAATAGTGTAAAAGTTATTTATGTAGTTAACTTATTATATCTTAATCTCTTCAAATGATTCTATGCATTATGCAATAGCGACTTGATAGCAACATAAGAACCACTAATAGACAAAGATAATGACCTAACAGACTAGCTCAACTCCCTGTACGAAGGAGAAAATGCTCGACTCTATCCTAACTTCAACCCTAATACTTGAGCTCCACACCCTCTTATCAAGAGTCATATCCTCGAAAATTTGAAGTTGCGCCATGTCCTGCTTGATCATCTTATCCAATACATCTTATATTGCCCTCTACCTTTTCTCATACTTACCAAAGCTAACCGATCACACCTCCTAACCAGGGCATCTTGGCTTCTCCTCTGCACGTGCCTGAATCATCTAACTCTCGCTTCTCACTTCTTGTTGTCCATGGGGGCCAAGATCTTCATCATAATATTATCCAGCGCCCACCAATCCATCTCAACATCCTCATCTCTACTACTTTAATCTTTTGGATATGAAAATTCTTAACTAGTCAACACGTAGCCCCAAACAATATGGTCTGTCTCACCACCTCTCTATACAACTTACCTTTAAGTTTCACTTGTATATTCTTGTCACATAGGGCTATAGATTCTAACATCCATTTATCTTCTAAACATCAATTTTGGTTCCTTTATTTTTGCACTATAAGAACATGGTTCTTCTAGATGTACTAACTATGACTATTTGCGAAATTAAGAGTGCATAAAATAAAGAACACAGAGATTATTACGTTGAATACACCTTGCTCAAAAGGTGAAAAAATCATGACCTAATACTCAGTAAGATTTCCCCAAACATCCAATAAAATCACCGAGCCAAAAAAATATTTACAAAACTCTTTATAAAGCTAAGGATTATCTCTAATCCTTGTGTGGCACAAAGACTCAACTGTTGCGACACATTCAAGTTAACTCTAACGTGAATACTCAAAGTACCTACTACAATTGCTTCTATGAAAGCATGAAAGGTACAATTTTAAACCACCTACTACAACTAAACTAGACTAATAATAAACACAATAGAACTGGTTATTCTATCTCGTTCAAGTAGCTACAAGAGTGCACACTTTAATCTCACACAAATTGCTTTCAAAATAGCCTTGCTCTTTTGCACTCAATTTAGTTTAAGTTCTGCGTATGTGCATACCTGTAAAAGAGAACAAGAATTATTATTTATAGAGTTAGTAATCAGAGTTTTATTAAAATTCGAATTGTTGATCATTCATCAAATTTGAATCCTACAACAATTCAAACTCCAATCCTTATTCTTTGTCTGGATGTAGTTCTTTTCACATAAGGAGACTTCAACTCCTTATCCTATGGAACCATTTCGATCAACTAAGGAGATATTGTTGCTGATCCTTGAGACTTATCTTCTTCACATGCATCTCACATGTATATGTATATTAACACTTTATATGCTTTTCTATGTGTAGAATATCCCAAAAAATACTCCCTCATCACTTCTGGGATCAAACTTACCTAGGGAGTCTTTCCGTTATTGTGAACATAACACTTGCAACCAAATTCCCTGAGGTGGGATATTTTGTTTTTCTCCCTCAAAGTTTCTTCTAGAGTGAGATATGTCTTTCCTGTTTCTAATTTCAGTTTCAGATTTTCAGACCTAAGTTTTATGACACTGTTGTCAAGTTCAAGAACCTGGTTCTTCAACTCAACATTTTTGTTATCACTCGCATTTGCCCTAGACTCTAGACTTTTACATTTTGCTTTTAGAATCACACATTCACTGGACGGAACTTCCTTCTCATTATTATTTATCTCAGACTCATCAATGAAGTCTATTAGTAGCTCAACCGATCTTTCCTTAGACAAGAATTTAATCTTTTCTTTGAGATGAAACATACTTACCTTTTGTTGATCATCTGATTCTCTGATGACTATTAGTGCTTGCTCTTCCTCAGCTTCATCTTCTGAGTCTTCATCTGAGGTTTCTGCCCAAGAAACAACCATAGCATTGGTTGAACCTTTGTTTATCTATTGGTTGAACCTATTCCTTTTTCCTGTTCCTTTGTTTAGCTCTTTCTTTTTTCCACTCAATTTCCTATAGAGGGTAGTTTTTGATCATGTGGTCAGTCTTACCACACTTGTAGCATCCCTCATTGATCTGTTTCTCCGGAGCTCTTGTTTTGTTGAAGTTTGAAATCCTTTCCTCTCATCAGGTACTTCTTGAAACCCCTAGTGGTCATAGCCACTTAATCATTTTCCAAATCTGCACCTTCAATAATTCTGAGAGCTAAACTTCTCTCCTTTTTGGGGCTATCCATCTTCATGATTGACTCCTCATTTAATAGACAGTTAAATTTCCTATTAGTTCATCTAGTCTGAGGCAAGCAATGTTACTTGGATTCCTGAATGGTAGTGATATTGGTTTCCCATGTGACTGGCAGAACTCTTGTCAGAATCTTCTCAACGTTGTCTTCTTCAAGGATAATCCTTCCAAGAGATTTAAGTTCATTTGTCAAAGTGGTGAATCTAGTGTGCCTCTCCTGGATAGTTTCTCCTTTCTTCATAGTAAAAGTCTCATATTAAGAATACAGAAGTGTTCCTCTTGATCTTTTCACTTGAGGTGTTCCTTCATGAGCCACTTGCAGAGTATCCCATATTTTTTTAGCAGTTGTACAACTTTGGACCATACGATATTCGTCTGGTCCTAGACCACATACAAGCCACTTATTAGCCTTAGCATTTTTCTCCCACTTCTTCAGGTCCTCAGTAGTACAATCAGCCCTTGTTTTTAGTATATCAATTCCTTCAGCATTTTTTTAGTGGTTGCTAGGGGACCATCACTGGCTATGTCCCAAAGTTCATAATCTTCCCCTATAATGTGATCTCTCATTCTGCTCTTCCGCCAGGAATAGTACTGACCATTGAAAAGTGGACGCCTGGCAGTGGATTGCCCTTCCCAGTTCCCAAGTTGTGGACTCATTGTTGATCTTCTCCTAAGGTGTTAGCCTCTTAAAGGATAACATGCTCTAATACCAATGGATGTTCTAAACATCCATACCACACAAGAGTGGATAACCAGCTCAGTAGGATTTTACTAAACATCCACTAAAATCACTGATCCAAAGCAGCATGAATAAAACTCTTTGTAGACCTAAGGATAAACTCTAATCCCAGTGTGGCACACAACCTCAACTATTGCGACACCTTCAAGTTAACTCTAACTAGAATACTCAAAGTACCTACTTCAATTGCTTCTATGATTGCTGGAAAGGTACAATTTTAAACCACCTACTATAATTGAACTAGACTATGAACTGGTTCTTCAATCTCGTTCAAGTAGCTGCAGGAGTGCACACTTTAATCTGACATAAATTGCTTGCAAAATAGCCTTGCTCTTTTGCTCTCAGTTTAGTTTAACTTCCGCATATGTGCATACCTGTTAAAGAGAACAAGCATTATTATTTATAGAGTTAGTAATCAGAGTTTTATTAAAACTCGAATTGCTGATCCTTCATCAAATTCGAGTCCTAGAACAATTCGAACTCCAATCATTATTCTTTATCCGGATG
This sequence comes from Nicotiana benthamiana, assembly GCA_034376525.1. Lineage (NCBI taxonomy): Eukaryota > Viridiplantae > Streptophyta > Magnoliopsida > Solanales > Solanaceae > Nicotiana > Nicotiana benthamiana. The sequence continues at coordinate 98,640,904 of CM067330.1, forward strand.
TAGTTCTCTTTACATAAGAAGACTTCAACTATCATATACAACCTTTTCGATCAACTCAAGAGATATTATTGCTGATCCTTGAGGCTTATCTTCTTCAGACACATCTCACATGTATAAGTATTTAGCACTGTGTCTCACATGATGGACCTGGTTCATGAGTGAGTTCATTTTGTCAATCGTCAAAACTTCATTTGAACTTGGGGCAACATCCATTTTTTCCACCCTGCCCCTATACGATGCATAACATCCTCCGTTATCTCCCCACCCTGGATAATCGACCCAAGGTACTTCAAACTTCCTCTCTTGAAAATGACTTCTAAGTCAAGTCTCACATCCAAGTCTGCTTACTCTGTCACGTTGTTGAACTTGCACTCCAAATATTCTGTCTTAGTCCTACTCAACTTGAAACCGTTAGAGTCAAAGTGTCTGTCTCCAAACCTCTAGCATCTCGTTAACGCCGCCTTGCGTTTCATCAATCACAACTATATCATCATAAAACAACATATACTATGACATCTTTCTTTGAATATGGTTTGTAAGTGCATCCACCGCCAAGTCAAATAAAAACAAGGTGAGTGTAGATCCTTGGTACAACCTAATGACAATCGAAATAGTTAACTATTCTATTTCTTATATTAGTCTTCGCATTGGTAATTTGAAAGAACAACTCTTCATTGAACAAATAGGATAATGCTCAACAAAAGAAAATACATAAATTTTGCAGTAGTCATTTTTTTTATTTTATGAAAGTACATTCAAAAAATTCCCTTCAATGCATGCTAAGGAAGATTGCTACGTCTTTTAGTTGTGTGTTAATATAATTAAGTAGAAGACTAATAATCGACATAGTCTTTTATTTGTGTATTTTTTAGTACATTCAAACACTTCCCTTTCAATGCGTTCTATTTCTTTGTCTTGTTGGGCTAAGTAGTACGGATTAACGACACTTGCCATGAGAGTGTTAACAGCTCTTATTGTAAAGATTGACCGGTCATGCATAATTGCCTTTCTTGGTTACTATACAAGATTAATGTGTTCTTGTTACTTCTAATTCCATAGGAATATAGGCGTTAGGTTAGCTTGAATGATGAATAGTACTTTGAGAAAGACCACGGGTAATATTAACCTTGTCAAATAATAAATTAATTAAACAATTTAAGTGAAAATCCCAAAAGGATTGTTAGCCAACTCATAGCTCTAAAATATCGTCTCTTATTGAATTCATCTCTAATATTCGGCAAATTGTTTCCATTAATCTCTTAGTTTGTTACTCTAGATTAATCTTAGTTAATTATTCATACTTTAGGATTCACTTGAATAGAATAATTGTTTCGTTTAATTTAGTTGATAGTTAATCACAAGTCTATGTGGGTACGATATCTAGACAAACAATCCTATATTACTTGTCGAGCACGTATCCTTGCGTGTGCATTTGGGAGCAACAAGTTTTTGGCACCGTTGCCCGGGACATAGAAATTTACTATTTTACTAGATTATATTTTTACTTTTTATCAATTTAATTTTTTAATTTTAGTTTAGTGTAGTTAGTATTATATTGTTTTTACATGTCATGTTTGAACGAAAAGTTGTGAGTTAGTAAGTATTCTTATTTTTGTGATCCTTGTCTATATTGTAAAAAACTCTACTTGTGGCAATATTGTAAAAATAATCCCAATACCGAGTTTTGTGCATCAGCACAATCATGACTATTTGTGGTAGAAATTGGGATAATTGTCTTAAATGTAGTTATCCTACTCGAATCCCTTTTTATGTTGATTATAATAATTCTTGCAAGTGTGACATGAGTAACAAAGTGGATGATGTAGGACATGATGTTCACATTCTTGATATGCACATGAAATTATTAGAGGAATATGAAGGTTTTCATTAGAAAATTACAAACAAGATGCAACATTTTATAGAAGGAAGAGCTGAATCAGGACAAGAGATCAACCAATTTTGGAGTTATTTTCACGACATGGAGGCTCAATTTAGTGTAAAGATTGATGCGTATAATGGCCAACAATTTAGTGATGAATTGTGTGAAGATGAAAAAGATTTTCTAAACCATATCGAGGAGCTAACACTAGAATATCAATCATTAAATCATGTTCTTGTTGATGATGCCGAGGTTGAGGGAGTATATATTATAAAAGTGTAAAAAATAATGCAATAATAGGGTTGGGGCGTGTTGGTCCTCATTCTACGTTTTTTTCTGCATTATGTTTGGATGGAATCATGGAGATCGAGCCTTTGGAGAGATGTATAGATGAAGAACAAGATCCTTACATTTTGAAATTTGCCACACAAAAAATGTAAAATGACATACTACACTTAAGAGCGAAGAAGTGCAAATGGGATAGTATTCACTTAGTTCTTTTGTATTTAAAGTACCGCCCCTGGAGCGTGACAGAAAAATTAATATAAAAATGGTGAAGGTGATGGAGTCGCGCCACGACGTTAAATCAAGTGCTCGTTGGAAGGCAACCCAATTATTATATATAAGATAGTGTAGTATATTAAATAAGTGGCTAGTAGGCCTATGTTTTATTACAAATTTTGATTGTTATTTGAAAAGGTTTAGAAGGGGAGTAAGCCCACCACTTTTCTTATAGGCCACGTAAGGTGACCTAGAGAATAAAACAATAAGGCAAATTGGTTTCTTAGTTTAAGAACGTAAAATAGATAGAAGAACTTCTATCAGGGATTGACAGCGCAATATTAGAGCATCTGGTTGGGTGAAGGTTTCTTACTATTCCATGTTTGCAGGTATGGAACTTTAATGATAGCATGAATATTGTATTTATCTTGTCTAGTTTAATACGAAGCTTGAAAGGTAAGGAGATTGAATTTTGACCCAATATTGACATCGTTAATCAACATTTTGTATAGATTGAGGTCATTCGAGATTGTTTAGTTGGTGTTCTAGACGTTGTAAAGTTGAAAAACTTCCCGTTAGCAAGGTAAGTGAGACTTTAAGCTTTCGGTGTTTGCTTTTCTAAAATTTATTTTGGAAGTATGTTTTTTGTTTCCTGCTTTATCCATGTGTTGGAACGAGCGTATGCTTGGCAGAATCGGTTGTCTTTGACTAGCCACAAATATATATTATTTTGTACAAAGCTAAAATTATTAAATAAGTGATTTGTAGAATAGGTGATGTGGCGTAGCCTTGTGCTATGGCGTTGGAGTGTTATAAATTATTTTTTTCAGTGCCGTAATATATTTGTGGCATTGTGTATGCCGTCGTGATATATTTGAGACATTGTGTATGCGATCGCTATATATTTGGGACATTGTGTATGCCGCCGTGATAGATTTAGGGCATTGTGTATGCCGCCGTGATCGATTTGGGTCATCGTGTATGCCACCGTAGAAGATTTGGGGCATTGTGTATGGTATTGATATATTTGGGGCATTGTGTATGCCGTTGTGATAGATTTGGGGCATTGTTTATGTTGCCGTAGACTCATTGGGGTGTTTGGTTAATTTCCGACACTGCCACAAGTCCTTAGTGTAGATTGTCTTGAGATAGATATAATATTATTGTTATATAATTGCTTTGACCTTATAGAGTAATTATATGATTAATCATTTATGTGTATATTGTTTATCAGCTCGTTGTGTGTTTGTGTTTTCTAACACTTGATTCAGAGGTATTCAGAGTAGCGGGTCGAAGATCTTACTGGGTTATATTTACATATAACTCACTCCTTACTTTCATGTCCATGCAGATACTATTGATGAAGATAGAGGTAGTAGCCGATGAGTTCTGTAGAGTTGATTCGGTTATTGAGGTGTGCGATGTATTGTTCGTGGAGGCTACCTAAAGAGTCTTTATCATTTAGTTATATTAGGTCTTTTGTAATTCTCTTAGATGCTTCATGGTCTAGTGTGAGATTTAAGATAGAGTTTTAATCTAATATTTTGAGATATTAATTAGTCGTAATAGTTATCAGATTATTTTGTAACTCCTTTAATTAACCAAATGGTGCAAATTAATGGCTAAGGTAAGAAAGTATGGTTCGCCTGGCAGAGATCCCGAGGTAGTGAATTGGCACAAAGCGAGTTGATCGTGAGAGTTTTTATGATTCCCACAAATAAAATGCAATAATGATATAAATAGTTTGGGGTTGCACACCGCAATAAAGATATAAATAGATCGGGTTGCATGCCCCAACAATGATATAAATGGATCGGGTTGCACTCTGCAATAGTAATATAAATAGATTGGGCCGCACACCGCAATAGTGACATAAATGGATCGGGTTGCATGCCACAACATTGATACAGTTGGATTGGGTTGCACACTGTAATAGAGAAAAATGATAGGGATCAGGTTTGTGCGCCGCAACAATGTTATTATTGTTCTGTTGTAGATCTTAAATTGTTCTCATGTATTTCTCTTAAGTTACTGCTGGTATTGATATACCCCCCGCAGCATGTACCCCCTCCCATCTTTATCTGTTTATCCTTATTTTATTTTCCGCTATATATTATATAACTGCATATGTATTTGGTAGTCTGGTCCTAGCCTCGTCACTATTTTACTGGGATTAGGATAGGCACTTACCGATACATGGGATCGGTTGTGCTGATATTACACTCTACACTATGTGCAGATCCCGGAGCGGCAACTTTTGGATAGTAGCATTGGATGGCTGCCTTTAGTCTAGCTAGAGATCCCGAATAGTAGGAGTCTTTATGTTTCCCGCAAATAAACCGTCCCAATTTAACATATATTTTTGTAGTGAATTATGATAAGCAGAAACTATTATTTCAATCAAAATACTCTTCAAACAATATATATCACTAACATTAAAAGTGTAGAAGTTAAAAACTTGCAAACATCGATGACCAAATCAGTACTGCCCCCGGTTCACAATAAGTGTCAAATTTTCTTTTTTAGTTTGATTCAAAATAAGTGTCTAGTTATATAATCAAGAACGAATTCAATTTGTTTTTAGAGAATAAACCGTATGTACATATCCCTAAAAACTTTTATTTACTACTCATATTAAATATTTAATTAGGGGTAGTTTAGTCATAATGTGTATTTTTGTATAGAATTTAGTATTTTCTTAATGCTCGTGCTAAAAGTAAATTGGACACTTATTGTGAACCGGAGGGAGTATTTACAATAAATTTCCACCACACAACAAATACACACAACTTATCTAAATATAAGCTTAAAAAAAAAAACTTTGGTTTTACCTCTATAAATATTTCACTATGCGAACCTTACTTTTACATCAAGAAGCTAAGATAAATCACTTACTATGCTATTAAGAAAAATCAATGGCAGTGAAAGGTTTTGCTGTGTTGTAGGTTGCAATGCTTCTCATGTCAACAGAGCATTCCATGGCTCAACAACGTGATCCCTTATGCGTAGCATTATGCGGAATGAAGTGTAGAACAAAGCATGTATGCTTAGCTAGGTGCCTTGCTGGTTGCTTTATTTCAAGTAATGACAGCTTAGACGAATCTCATTCTACTTCAGTTGAAGCTAGAAACTGCGTCTTTAATGTTGGGCGTTCCCTTGGCCATTGTTCCGAATTCCTATTCCAATATGGTACCTCTCTCTTTGTAGCCAGATTTACTATTTAGTATTTTATTTTATATAGTTGAGTTATTTTTGTATTTTAAAACTTAGTTTATGACTGCAATATTAAAAGTTGGACGAGTACGACTATAACATACCTAGTGCAATGGCGGACGTACCTGATGGCAGGTGGGTTTAACTTAACCCACTTGACAACTACTATTTTACGATTAAAGTTATGAACTTCTAAGATTGAACCCGCTTGCACACAATTCAGGGTCCGCCATTGACCTAGTTGGACTCCATAAGTGGAATCTGGGGCCTAAACATGATATCTACCATAATTTACAGCTCAATTATTTGACCACGTTATGAAAGCATGGATATCAACAGGATAGAGTCACTAAACGGTGCCATGGAATCACCCATGTTACAATTGTTGCAGTGCACACACGCATGCTCGTCACTTGGCATGTGCTCACTTCAATACCAATCACATAACACATAATTTAGGGTTTCGAACCCTCAGAACCAAGTTTGGAAGCGTTACTTACCTCAAGCCTAGTAAAATTCTACTCCACAAAGAAGCAAGAACATTTAATATAAACTTATTAGTTGAACGTTCCAGAGAAAACGGTAAATACCTTTATGTTTGAGAGATTGGTCTAAAATAGTTCTTTAAATATTCATTTAGGCAATTTTAGTTCATTAATTTCCCGAAATTCGGCACGTTGTGGTGGTCCCTATTGTTAAACTAGGTCAGCCTCAACTTAACAACCCAACACAATAACAATAGGTTTGAAAACATAAACAAAAGCATTTAACATTTAAGGAAAACTGTTTGAAACAGAAGAAACCCCAATATACGGTGCAATGTAGCCCAAAACCTAGGTGTCACTGAGTACATGAGGTTCTAGATCAAAATACAGTCCACTAAATTGTCTAGAAAAATAAATTGAAATACGACAAAATATGAAGAGGGAGAGTCAAGGCCTGGCGAACAACATGCAACTACCTCGATAGTCTCCAAACTCTAGAACCTCAATCCGCAACCACTTTGGCTACCGATATCGCCTGGATCTGCACACAAGCTGCAGAGAGTAACATGAGTGCACCAACTCAGTAATTAACAAGTCGAGACTTTGGATTAAAGGTAGTGAGGAACTCAAGCTCAACAGTTATAATAGAAATAAATGTGCAGAAATGTAGGCATGTTTTTTAGTCAAAATACAGCTCAAAGCAGTAAGTAAATAAAAATCTGAACAGTGTAAGGTATACAACTCAACTATTTCTACATGCCAATGAACATACTGTATGAAATGCACCATGTTCTCCCCCACTCAAGTACTCAATCATTAAGTATTGAATATGGCCATCTGCCCTGGGAAAATCCATCCTGGAACATATACAACACTGACTGTAAATCACGCAGTATCAAGAAAAAGGGCAATCTAACCTTGTGGAGAAATCCATCTGCAAGTATCAGTTCTTCAAACAAATCCATGTCAAGGGAAATTCTTTCCTCAACCATATAATTCGCGCTCAGTAGGGGTATGTTACAAACTCCAGAGGGGATTCTACAGCCCAACCGCTATTATAATCATCAATATAACCACTGCGGAGTGTAGCCCAAACCCATAACTATAACTCATAACAAGGCTCTCGGCCTCACTTAGCCATCAATCTCTCCAGTCTAACCCACATGCTCACAATGTCATGAAAACAAACATGGAACAGTGATATGATGAATCAATAACTAACTGAGACTGAGATATGATATAAAAATGCATGAAGATGACCGAGTACGGAATATTAATAAAAATAATGAGATGACAGCAAGAAACAACCACTAAGTCTCCCCAACAATACCGGCATAAAGCCTAAACATGATATCTAGCATGATCTACATCTCAATTATTTTATCACATGATGAAATAATGGATATAAAAAGGATAGAGTCACTAAACGGTGCCATGGAATCACTCATGTTGCAATTATTACAGTGCACGCCCGCACGCCCGTCACTTGGCATGTGCGTCACCTCAATACCAATCACATAACACATAATTTGGGTTTTCAAATCCTTAGAGCCAAGTTAGAAAGCGTTACTTACCTCAAGCCTAGTAACATCCTACTCCACAAAGCCTTTGCCTCTCAAATCGGCCTCCAAACATTTCGAATCTAGCCACAAGCAATACAATATGATCAATTTAGGCTAAAGGGATCAATTCCACAAGGAAAATACCAAATTATAGCCAAAAAATCAAAATCAGCTCAAACTCGGTTCCAATATCCATGTCTCCAAATTCGACAAAAGTCACAAAACCCGAGATCCCATTAACTCACGAGTTCAACCATACCTAATTTACTCAAATCTGACAACAAAATCCCATTCAAGACCTCAAAATTCCATCTCCAGAACACTTCCACTTTCCCCCAAATTCAGCTCAAATTACAAATTGGATGATAAAATCAATGAAATAATTATGGGATTTAAAAAAAACAAGTAGGAAATACTTACCCCAATCAACTCCACGAAAATCCTTTCAAGAATTTCACAAAACCGTAATCTCTACCTCAAAATAAGAAAAACAAGCTCAAAACCTTGATTTTGAATTTAACATTGCCTGCCTAGATTTCCTTCTTTAAGAAGGCGACTCTCCTCTCGCGTTCGTGTAGACCAACTTGACTGCCTCTCTGTTTTACTCTTTGCAAATGAGACAACTGCTTTGCGAACGCGAAGCATGACCAGATCATCCCTTCACAAATGCGACCATCACCTCGCGAACGCGTACAACAAAAGGCTGGGGGTCCCCAACTATCTTTCCTCTCTTCTCGAAGGCGACCCTACTTTAGCGTTAGCGATACACACTCAAACCACACCTTCACGTTCGGGTCTTGCCCATTGCGAGTAGAAAAAACAAATCCTCGTCTCCTCAAAAACACTCTTCGCGAATGTGAGCCCCTCCCGTGAACACGTAAGAGGAAACCAGAAAAATGGAGTAGTAGATATCAGTAATCTCACCAAGGCATAAAATGATCCATTAACCACCCGAAGCTCACTCGAGACCCTCGGTGTATTAACCAAACATACCAACGCATCCCATTATATAATACGAACTTGTTGAACCTTCGAATCAATAAAAACAACATCAATAAACAAATTACACCTCGATTCAATCCTAAAGAACTTCTAAACTTTTGAATTCCACAAACGATATTGAGACATACCAAACTACGTCCCAATGACCTAAATTATTCACACAAGTCCGAAATAACACCGTGGACCTACTCAAACTTCCAGAAATCCAATTCGACCCAGATATTAAAATTTCCACTGCTGGCCAAAGTCGCCAAAATTCTAACTTTCGCCTATTCAAGCCTAATTGTATTGCGGACCTTCATATCACATTCCGGATGTGATCCAAAGTCCATATTCACCAAAGAGAGCTAACAGAACAATCAAAATTTAAATTCGAGGTCCTCTTCATATAAGCCAACATCTAGTCAATTATTCCAACTTAAGCCTCCAATTAAGAGACTATGTGTCTCAATTCTCTCCGAAACAACTGTGAACCTGAACAAACTAACCCGGTATATCATAATATAGTTGTATAACACAAAAGAACCAGGAAATTGGGGAACAGGGCTATAACTCTCGAAACTACAAGATGGGTCGTTACATCTAGCCTCTATTATACTATTTATTACACATAGAGGCAATTATCTTTGACGAATTTGCTCATGAAGAGTATGTTAGACTTTAATCTGAAGAAAACTCTTGGGGAAGGCTTTTCTTGATTCATTTTTTTCAATTTGTAACTTAGGAATAATTCTTAACAACAATATCAACCAAGGGGATAATTGAGTATCCAGAGAAGATATAAAGCATAGATTTACTTTGCATTTAACATAATCGAGGGCTTTAATGAAATTTTTCGTATGATAAAAATTGAATGAAATTACGAAGAAGTTTGTCAGGGTGGGTTCTTCCGTTTAAAACGTCATCCGTCATTCTCAAGTTAATTCCGTCAAAGATAACGCTACAATTGTTTTGACCAAAAAAACGCGGATCTTGTTTTAACTATGTAAATTTATACAAATGAGCGTTAATGTTAATTAATTATAATATCCCAAAAATGATATTCTCGGTAGTGTGATAAACAATACATAGATCTTTTCTAAACAGTGACAGTACACAATGAACAATATTCAAGAACCCAAGCAGAACTAATATAGCATTAAATAGTGATGAATAGCAATAAATGATATTTATGAAAATAGAACGAATGAGTCATCCAAGAAAGGATGAAATCAACGGATGTTGTTTCTGACAATGATGAATGATCGATAAATCTTTGAATATCCAAGAATAGTTAAAAAAGTATGAACAAGAATCTTAGTGATAAGGTTATTTTTGTTGGCTTGTAATAAGACTAGATTCTTTCATTAATGTCAAAATATATTTTACAACTTAATATCTCATATCCCCTATCTTCGTATCTCTTTCTATTTATAGGGAACATGTTACGAAAAATCATAATAGTACAATTGCAGAGAATATTCACAAAAATATTCTCTTTAATGTCATATCTTGAAACTAGTTATTACAACTATGTTAAGGATATTTGACCTTGACCTCGATATTTGTTTCCTCGACTTCAGCCTTTGGTGACTCTTCGACCATGACCTTTGTATTTAAATAGATCACTTCGACAAGTGGCTTCCTCAGAATATTTTACTAATGCCATTTCGGCTTAAACGATTCTAGAAATAGATTTTGACCCATACAGTTAGTCCCTCCACTTATTGAGTCCCGCTTCGCCAGCGGGTTCGATGAGCGGATCATGTTATTGGTGGTCGCAAAAACCAAAAAAACTACATGGGTCGTGGTTGTTGTGGCGAGCAGGAAACGTGGCCTTTTGTGGGCCGCGCATTTCAAATGCTTCAAATTTCCTAGGTGATTCAGTGCTGTTTTGTTGTGCACAGGTGGGGATGAACTCATGATGTTATCCGACATTATGATGCGTATTCCGGATGAGTTGCTCCATTTTGCGTGTGACCTTTGATTAGACCTGCAGTTTCGTTTTCGGTTCCAATCATGATGAATCATATTTTGGTCTTGGTTCCATGACTTCAATATGTGGAGATCCTTGAACCTGATTTTGTAGTTTTAAACCCTCTAATGTTTCAAAGCACCATACCTTTCTCTTGCTCTCTTCTTCTCTGTTTCATTGACCTGTGTTGTTCATCATTCCTTTTTGTTTGTTACTCTCTTCCACTACGTTAAACCATGTCTAACGTGTCTACTGATGTTGGTAAAGGGAATTGTGTTTCTCCATTAGTAGTGGTGTTCCCCTCCCATGGGGAGAGCTTTCCCGCCACCATTGACGATGAAACCATCCTACCGGTGGAGGAAATAATCCCACACAACCCTGACTCCAATTCCGATTTCACCAAATCACTAGAGGCCGTGCTTGGAGCTTTCCGGTTAGTGATGATGGTGAAGGAGTTAGCGGAGCTCGAGGAAAAATTCAGCCTTCCCAATCATATCAAGCTGATCCCAGCCAAAAAGGACATTGTACAGTTCCAGTATCTTGGGTATTGCACCTTCTACGCCTACCCCTTCCAAGTAAACTATTCTTTCCATATCCTTCCGCTAATGGAGGAGTTCAGTCTCCACTAAGACATTTGTCTTGCTCAACTCATGCTGTAATTTTATAAAATTATAAATATGCACACCAATTTTGCTGAGATGGCTAGGGTCGAATTGACACTACAACGCTTAATACATTCGCCCCTAGTTTTTACAAGGGAGCAATGCTGAATGCTCACTGCCGAGGGGGCAAAAGCTTGGTGGTAAAGATGGACAAAAAGGCCGATCGTCAGTTCAGGTTTAACTTATTTTTTGTCATAATCGAGGATGTTATGGCCAACATCAAGGGCTTTCCCGAGTCTTGGAATAAAACTTAATGCGACGACCCATAATTCCCACCCTGGGGAGTCTTGATGGCGCCTACTAATGGGAGCTAGGCAAGCTAAATTCAATTTCTTTTCCTCAACCACATAATCATTTATAATAATTACCAACAATAAGATAAAAGCAACTGATTTAACAAAACAAGTAGAAGACTTAATATAAATGCTAACTGAATAACAACGCGGAAGTTCAACATAGTCTCTACCCAAAATCTTGTGTCACATAAGTCACGAACTAGTAGGAGCTCTAAATACAATTGTTGGAAAGAAAATATAACTGTTTGTCTTCAATACAAAGAGATAATAGACTAAAATAAGGATAGAAGAGACGTCGGGCCTGCAAACACCTGCAGGGCTACCTCGATGTCTCACTGGACTGAAGGATGGGTCCCAATCTAATACTGTTGCTCAAATTCTACTCTAGCATCTGGATCTTTTCAAAATAGCACAAAGGGTAGCATCAGCACAACCGACCCCATGTGTGCTGGTAAGTGTATGGCCTAACCCCTGCAAGGTAGTGACGAGGCTAGGACAAGACTCCAGATAAATCTGTGCAAATATACATATACAAAGATATGGATAAACAACCGAAATAAACATCTAAAACTGGGGAAGTGAACATGCTTTAGGGGCAACAGATAGAAACAAAACATCAAAGATAACAAGATAAATATCTCAAGTTAAGCTTCTAACATAGAATAAGGAAATAAGACATCTTTCATACTCAGCTCAACTTGTTGCAGGCGTGCAACCCGATCCCATTTCTCATATCTCGTTGTAGGCGTACCACCCTCTCCCATTTCATAGTATCTTGTGGTAGGCGTACCACCTGCTCTCATATCAATATCTTATGGTATGGGTACCACCCTATCCCATTTCAATATCTTGTGGGTAGGCGTACCACCCGCTGCCATTTCAATCAATATCTTGTGGTAGGCATACCACCCGATCCTATTTCAATATCTTATGGTAGGCATACCACCCGATCCCATTTCAATAAATATCTTCTGGTAGGCATACCACCTGATCCCATTTCAATATTTTATGGTAGGCGTACCACCCGTTCCCATGTCAATCAATATCTCGTCGTAGGCGTACCACCCGATCGCACTTCAATATCCTGTGGTAGGCATACCACCCAATCGCACAATATCCTGTGGTAGGCATACCACCCGATACCGTTTCAATATCTTGTGGTAGGCATACCACCCGCTCCCATTTCAATTTCTTGTGGTAGGTGTACCACCCGATTCCATTTCTTCCAACACAATATACAATATAGTCCTTGCAAGGGAACAAAGCAAGATAATAACTTCCCGGCAAATCAATAATATCATAATCAAACGTCTCGGTGAGGAAACAAGGTATTTCAATATATCCCGGTATGGGAGAAATAACTATAACAAAACTTGTTACAACACCTAACTACCTTAGCTATATCTAAACTATATACAAAACCCAACTACCTCAGCTAAATCTATTCTTGTTATAACACCGAACTACCTCAGCTATACCCTAACTCATCACCACATCTAATAACTTCAGCTACAACTAATCTTATTAATTCGTCGATAGGCTCAGTAGGGGTGTGCTAACTATGGAAGGGGCCCCTTACGACCCAAGTGCGTTATTAAGCCATCTCGTGGCATCAAATCTAGGCCCTCAGACTTATATCAGTATTAGTATCTCACTACTGCGGCATGCGTCCCGATCCAATAGTATCCTCACAACAAGGCCTTCGGCCTTTCTTAGTCAAAAGTCACATAAGCCACTTAGGCAACAGTAAAACATGATGCTCAGCCAAAAACATTGTTGGAAATCTCATTTTGAGTGTTCAAGCAAACTAAACTTCGCTGAGTTTTCAAAACAATGGAAAATACATGACTGAGTTCAAGAATAAAATAAAAAAAGGTAGGAAATATCAACAAATCATCCCCGGAGGGGTTCAAATAGCTGGCATGAAGCCCAATTATAGTAATCAGCCCAAATCATGATGATAACAAATAAGTTTCCGTCAAATACAGAGTAAAAATCATCAATCGAGATGGACCAAGCCATAATGCCCAACAGTTCTCTACCCCACGCTTGCAATCCGGCGTGTAAGTGACCTTAAAAAAGCACTACGATGTGCAATTCCGAGGTTTCAACCCCTCAGAACATCATTTAAGACTATTTCTCACCACTATCTGGTCTAAACCCTTGCCCACGATGCCATTGCCTCTCAAATTGGCCTCCTGATGCTCCAAATCTAGCCGAAATCAGTACTAAACCATCAAAATATGTTAATGGAACAAAGTCCACTTGAAATTAATCAAATTACAACAAAATTCCCAATATTTGTCAAACCCAACCGCGGGCCCACATTATGAGATATAAGAAAAATTCACAAAACTAGAATCCTTATACACTCACGAGTCTAACCATATGAAAAATATCCAATTCTGAGACCATTTGGACCTTCAAATCATCCTTTTATATTTTTGACAGATTCCATAATTTTCTTCCAAAATTTCGTCCCAAATCACGAATTAAATGATGAATTCAAAGGTACTCTAGCCAAATATGAGTTAGAATCAGTTACCCCGATGAATTTCTTCAAAAAAACCTTTAAAAAGTCACCCAAATCCGAGCTCTCTAGGGAAAAATATCAAATAAAACCAAAAACCTCATGTTTATTGAGTAACCCCAACATTTTCACCTCGGTGGGCCTCACAAAATCGACCGTGGCCGCGCAAAACAAGCGTGGTCCGCGCAAAAACGACCGTGGCCGCATGGTGTTCTCTACAATGACAGGCTTTAATATTTTAGCCAAAACATTTTCTAAAAATTTCCAAATGCCTATTATATTATTTTTCTGAAAACTAGATTAAAAAAGAAACAACTTTAATTTTTCAATCATCTTAGAATTCCTTGTGTATCAAAAGTAATGAGCTTCCGAAGTCGGATTAGTGGCCCAGCTCTTTCACTGCGGACCGCAAAAACACAACCGCGTCCGCGAAGCATCCCACCGTGGTCAGCAAAAATATGAATGCGGACCACGGTCGTGGGTTAAAGGATTCGACCCTGCAGGCGTCCAACAGCTATATTTTCGCCTAAAGACTCCCCGGAACCTATCCGGAACTCACCTGAGGCCCTCGGGAACTCAATAAAATATACCAACATAATCCATAACATCATTTAAACTTGTACCGATCATCAAAACACATCAAACAACATCAAGAACTCAAAACTCATAGAATTCATGCCTAAGTTTCCAGAAACATCTTAAATACAATATTGATTAAAAGTCCGACCAAACGACGTCCGAATAACCTGAAAGTTTGCACACACACACACACCAAATGACGTAACGATCGAAGCTACTGAAACTCTTAGAATTCAATTCCGACCTCTATATCAAAATCTCACCTATCAATTTGAATTTGCCAAAATACTAACTTCGCCAATTCAAGCCAAATCCTTCCACGGACTTCCAAAATGCATTCCAGCCACGGTCCTAAGTCATAAATCACCCAATGAGACTTATCAAATCATAAAAATTCCCATCCACACTCATATATAAATAAGTAAATGCTTGGTCAAACCTTTCGAATTCAAAGCTTTTAACTGAGACTGTTTCTTTCAAATTCATTCCAAATTTCCTGAAAACCAAAACCAACAATCCATCAGTCATATTACATTACACGGGGCAACTCATGCTCGAGAATTGGCGATCAAAGCGTAACAGCTCAAAATGACCAGTCGAATCATTACATCATCCCCCACTTAGACACACGTTCGCCCTCGAACAACACAGCGTTGTTCAAGAAGACAACCAATAGCCAAAAAACATTACCATGCATATACCCGTGGGTGATCCGACGTTACCTTACTCATATAGGTCTGATAACACATTATAACTTAAATTACATAATCCAATCTAGTCCATAAACCGTAGAATCACATTTCCACTTATAAACGCATCATTACGATCAAAACCTCATACCTATACTCTGGATAGGCCCGAACTAGCTTTAATAACCCATGCCTGCAACCTCAGGTGAAATTATACGATATACCACATAACCTAAATACACGAAGCGATAAATTCCATTCACGGCAGTTGCACACAACAAGCGAATACTATTTGAAAAACTCTTATCAACTAAAGTTTCATTCCAACATCCTTATATATATAATGCCAATGATAACTAAGACACGCAGTTAGCCATAACAATTTCTCAGATCAACCATTCATAATGCCAATTCTTCTTGGTAATTACCATAGCGATTTTTCGAGCCGAACCTCGATATCATCTTTCCAACATGTTGAAATCAAATCCATGTAATTCCAACAATCACTTCTAATCCAATAGACTAATCTGGTTCCATGACACATCAATATAGGCCTAAGCCATAACTAGCATAATACAAGCACCAATAAGCAACAGTTCGAACATAATCAAATCATGAAAATGACCCTAGTGAAAGAGATGTCCCTCAAGCTCACCAGATCCATCATAACACAAGACTGAGAACCTGTCTCATATCATAGAAATAGAACACACGAATCTAACCCTCAAGGTCAAATCTCCATATAGCTTCACTGAAATGTACGATACTATCCAAACACTGCTTCACATGAAACACCTCAAGTCACTATGATCGAAATTGACAACTATGCAATATTTGATGTCTGGAACAACGCCAAATCATTACACCCATGATGTAATGAATAATACATACCACGCTACCCGATAGGAAATAACCAATACACCACTTAACGAATAACACCCAATTAGTCTTCCCACTCAACTGCCACTATGAACTCCATTGGTCCGCACCATATGTGCCCATAATTGATATATCATAACATCTCGTAATACAGAAAGGCCTCTCTTAGATCTCCCAAATCTCTAGTAAGCTCAATGACGATCGAATCAACCTATCCCTCAACAGTAGAATTTGGGGCCAACCAAGCTGACTCAAGCTAGAACGCGCATCCACTTTGGCCTACCAAAAAACTCATCGTCAAGGAAGCCTAAAGATGTTCTTTCCACTATTATAACTCCTGTCGGTGCCATGCGAGCAGTGCAAAGAACCTAATCATTATTGAAATCAACAACCTTCCCCGACGATATGCCCCACCATGAGAAACACATCCGCTAATTCTTTCACCACCGAAACTGAATCACTATAAGGAGCCTCAACACTGACAGTCGTCACAAAAGCCCAAATATAGAAGGATAATCCTTCTCAGCCCCATGATGGGTCTTCGAATATAAGAATCCCCGATAGGACATAATCGATCGAACATCACCACTCAACCTATGGCAATTTTCGGCATAGCCAGCAGCACCGTCTTAACACAGTAGTCCCGAATAATGCAACACGGAGACAACTAGTCTCCAACTCCATATAGCACACAAATCACTATGCCTTATCCCAAATCCTACCACCCGAATACATATCACCTCAAGTACGCAATCATTCCACGAAAGATACCTTGAAATTCCCCTGTGCCATCAAGCAAACTCAAATATCAGCGATCGATCCAATCAAGAGAGCGCCATAATACTATCGAAGTTCTATAAACCTAATCACATTGCCTTTTCTTAAACATATACCCTCGTAAAATCACTATGATTAGCAATACCATTTTTTTAATTACACGAAGATCATTCACCTTGATCATCTGAAGCTCATGTTTTCTAATCACTTAAAACTGCCCGTGCTGCCTAAGAACTTCACGACTTCCCATTTGGAACTGAACTGAAACCTTACACACGCAAATCCCAATCCTCCATAACATAACGCGTATACCATACCATCCTTGGATAACATGAGAAGTGCATCTCTCTTCCAAGCCACGAACACTTATGGACTCAACTTGTCAAGAACTTCAATTGATCCCATCTAGAAGAAAATCATTACACAAAATCCCATGCCTCTCATATTCGTAGAAAATGCATCTCTCCAACCATGGTAGAAATAATTAATAACTCTCCCAATTTTGTTTGAACAAATTAAATTGCAAAGACTAAATCCTTCTAACTAGACCAAGCTAGGCAAGCCATCAAAACCCAAGAGCATTTCTGCAAAATAACAATAAAAACCCACTACCTCGAAAATATACAAAGAATTAATAATTTCCTTACCATAACGATTCGATCTACTTCTAAGCTACTCCATTTATCTAAATTTTCTTCCGATTCATCATCAACTTGATATTTCCTCTTGATGTAGTGCCACAATGCTTCAACCCAGATCTACCGCACGAGACCCCGCATAAAAACACACGAACTAATAGCCATATGCCGCTGAATACTCTCTCAAATATTCCCCGAAATAATACATTCCTGAACACTTTACTCTGTAGAGCTTCCTGCCAATCTAGGTCTGTTACCTTTAACTTCCTGATCCTAATACATAAAATCCCATAATTAACATTGAATTACCACAAGTCTTGAACTCTTCTAATGAAAACTCGGGTTTTAATCACATATGCAACTGTAGGATACCCAATTACAGCATATAGAATCATGAACACATTAGAACCATTCTCAACAGTCCTTAACTCTATTTAAAATGCAACTAGCCCGATCGAGCGAATAGAACCACATGTGCCTTATTAGAACTCTGGCACCGCAAAATGAATCCTTACACCCAATACAATCAAGCATCTACCTGCTTTATGCACCGAGCATTCCTTACCAATAAGAACTTAAGACATTTCGTGATTCTCACACCCTATGAAGCATAATATAACATTTGTCAAAATTTTCCTTTACTCTAGCCATAGCTAATTTACTCGCACGCCCTAAACTGAAACCAGCATAGCACCTAACTATGCAATGAATTGGTCACTGCAGACTCCCCCACTTGGCTTGAAGCCATAGATCAAGATTAACTCAATAGCTCATAACACTTATACGCTATCACTGCTATAATACCTTAGTGAGATTAGACTGAAATTGTAACATGAACTTTACTTCCCTCCTAACTAGGAAACATGAAAAGATTCTTCCCACACCATAAGTCGGGGCTATACATCCAATCAAACCGGAAATCGAGCACTTAATAGTTCATTTATCATCCAACAGTCCTTCCTGTAACTTCCATATCATATAGATACATCTCACGGTACTAATATACTCATACCGTGGCTATCGAGCCGTCACTTTCACCACTAGGGATAATACTGAACATGTAAGTTAAAAATATTTAGTCACACAGTCAACACCTCAATGCTCAAGACATAGGAAAAAATCCAGCCTCAATTCCTTCAGATTGGCCCAACATCAAACTAACAGAGGCCACATCTTGCCCCTTGATTGGGGAATCACAAGCCATTAAGGCACATCTGATAATGAGCGCTAATGCGCGCATGCGAACACGTGGAAGGAATTTCAAGATTGACCTTTCTATCTGAATAAAAGACGCACGATGAGAATTCAAGAATGTAGAGTTTTCCTAAAGGTTCTACAGCCCCTCAAGGATAAATACAGACGTCTCTGTACTGATATGCGTGAATCTACTAAACGTGCTCATGACTCGTGAGACCCAGTAACCTAGGCTCTGATACTATCTTGTCACGACCCTATACCCATACCCGGTAATAATGACGCCTCTCATGGGGACAAGGCCTGCCAACTAAACCTATTTCATCCTTTTTATCAATTAAACAATTCATAAGCAGTCTAAATATGATTTAATAATAATAATAATTAGAGGGAGCAAAACCCAACACAGCCCAAACCTGTGTGTCACAAGTCACAACCATTAATTAGAGTGTGAATACAGTTTTACAAGGCCTAAAAATACAAGAAACATTAGTTTTGAACAAAAAGATAAGAAACGGTGGTGCGAACGCTGGCAGTCACCTCGCTAAACTACTATAGCTTTGCCTCCAATCAACCAAAACCCGCTACCGGGTGAATAAATACCTGCATATGCACAAGAGGTTCAGGGAGCAAAGTGAGTACTACAACTCAATGAGTAATAAAGGTATATATTAACTGAGCAGTAAGAAATCACGTATGGAAAATCATCACAATGTATTGAAGCAGTGTAAAACCTTTTGGGAAAAACAATGAAGTGGTGAAATCTTAGAAAATGCCTTAGCTCAATTTAAACCTCTTTCGAAAATGACTTTTTCAATTAGTTATGCAAATGAGTGCAAGATAACTAGTGCAGATAAGCACGAAATCTGCCCCTCGAATATCGGTACCACTGCATCATGCAGCCTCATCGACATACCATTGTGGCGTGCAGCCCGATCCAGTTATCGTCGACGACGCTCATTGGGGGTGTGCAGACTCCAAGAGGGGCCCCTTGCGGCCCAAGCGCAATATCAAGCCATCTCGTGGAATCGAACACAAGGCCCTCAGCCTCATATCAGTATCAGTATCTCACGGCATGTAGCCTGATAAAAAAGTATCCTCACAACACAGTTCCTCGGCCTTACTTAGTCAAAAATCACATTAGCCCGTCGGGAAACAGTAAAACATGATGCTCACCCCAAAACATTGTTTGAAATCTCATTTCAAGTGTTAAAGCAAAGTAAAGTTGGCTGAGTTTTGAAAATAATGGAAAATACATGATTGAGTTAAAGTACAAAATCAAAACAGTGAGGAAATATCAACAAATCATCCCCGTAGGAGTTCAAATAGCTAGCACGAAGTCAAAATATAACAATCAGCCCAAATTAGTAAGATTGCAAATAAGTTTCAGTCAAATATATAGTAAGAATCATCAATTGGGACGGAATAAGTCACAATCCCTAATGGTGCTCTATCCCACGCTCGCTATCCGGCGTGCAAGTCACCTCAATATCGTACTACGATGAGCAAATCTGGGGTTTCAAACCCTCAGAACATCAATTACAATCATTGCTCACCTCGATCTTGTCTAAAGTCTAGTCTGCGATGCCTTTGCCTATCGAATCGGTCTGTAGATGCTCCAAATCTATCTGAAATCTATGCCAAACCATCAAAATATGATAAGGGAACAAAGCCCACGTGAAAATAATCAAATTACCAGAAAATTATAAAATTGGTCAAAACCAACCCTGGCCCACATTTCGAGATTTAACAAAAAAATCACAAAACTAGAATCATTATACTCTCATGAGTCTAACCATACGAAAATTATCCAATTCTGGTACCTAGTCAATGATAGAGTAAATGATGAAGTCAATGATGGATTCATGTACTCTAGCAAAACCTGACTTATAATCACTTTCCCCGATGAATTTCTTGAAAAACCTTCAAAAAATCGCCAAAACAATCCGAGCTCTCTAGGGGAAAATATAAAAAAAAACTCAAAATCTCATATTTATGGAGTAACCTCCAGATTTCCGCCTCCGCGGCCCGCACAAAATCGGCCATGGCTGTGCAAAACTAGTGCTGTCCGAACAAAAATGACCGCGGCCGCACATGTGTTCTCTGCAATGACATGCTTTAGTATTTTGGCCTTAACTCTCGCTACAGATGTCCAAATTCTATTACAATGTTTCTGAGAATTAGATTTAAAGAGCTACAACTTTCATTTTTGAAAGATATGAGCTCCCAAAGTTGGATAAGCGGACTGACTCTTTCACCGTGGACCGCGAAAGCACGATTGCATAGGCGAAGCCTCCCACCAAAGTCAGCGGATATATGACCACAAACCGCAGTCGTGGGTTCAGGGATTCGACTATCCAGGCCTCCAACTACTATATTTTAGCCTAAAGACACCCTGAGACCTATTCGGAAATCACCCAAGGCCCTCGGGACCTCAACTAAACATACTAACATAATCCATAACATCATTCAAACTTGTTCCATTCATCAAAACACCTCAAACAATGTCAAATTACTCAAAGCTCATCGAATCCATGCCTAAATTTCCGAAAACTTCCGAAATACACTTGCGATCAGAAGTATAACCAAACGGTCCGAATAACCTAAAATTTTACACACATACCCAAATAACATAACAAAGCTACAAGAACTCTCGTAATTCCATTCTGACCTCTATATCAAAATCTCACAGATAAATCAGAATTCACCAAAATACTAACTTCGCCAATTCAAGCGAAATCCTTTCACGGACTTCCAAAATGCATTCCGGCAGTGCCCCTAAGTCATAAAACACGCAAACACGATAACCAATCATTACAAGTTCATATCCGTGCTCATATAAAAATAAGTCAACTCTTGGTTAAGCCTTTCAAATTTAAAGATTAAACTGAGCCTGTTTCTTTCAAATTCATTCAAAATTTCCTGAAAATCAAACCAACGATCTCATTAGTCATAGTACATTACACGGGGAAAATCATGCCTGAGAATCATTGATGAAAGTGCAAAACTTCTAAATGACCGGTCGAGTCGTTACAACCCATGTCCCATTTATTCTCTTAAAGACCCTTCTGGATCATCAAATCACGGGTCCGGATCCGTTTACCCAAAATGTTGACCAAAGTCAAATTTAATTATTTTAATATCAGATTTAATATTTTTCTAACAAAATTCATATTTAAGCTTTCGAGCTACGCGCTCGGACTGTGCACGAAAATCGAGGAATTTTAAATGAGGTTTTCAAGGCCTCGGATACACAGAATGAATAAAGAGACAGGCGATGACCCTTTGGGTCGTCACATACAAGTACGTGATTTCTGTCCCATGTTATGTTTCGAGTTCTGACTTCTTGCCTTCTTATTTTGCAGCCTGTTTCGAATTCTGAATTCTTTCCTTCTTCTTTTGCAGCTAAGACCTCGCCTTCTCCTTCGGAGACTCATATTTCCGACTGGGTCGAGCGTCTCCTTCCTCATATCACAGGATCTGTTGGCCAAATCTTTTAATCCAATTCAGGTCTACTCTACCTTCAGCTAGTAATCTTTTTTCTTTGATCGTATCTGCTCTATTTCCTATTATGTAGAGACTTTTTGGGATGGTAGTATGTACATAAATCATAATCCTACCTTGTGAATATATAGATGTTATTTTCAACAAATCATCGGCTCAAAAAGGTAGGGAGGTGAAAAAGAGGAAGAAGAATATAGAAAAAAAGAAAAAGAAAAAGAAATAGGGTGGGGGGGATAAGTACTACCAAAATTGTAACATGCGAAGTATGACATCAGTAAGAACAATTCTTATGATGAATCATATTATTGAAATTTTAGTTGTTTTTGCTTATTGCACCAACTAGTTTAGACAGAGTTATCAACTCTTTTTAGTCTTGTTAAAGTGCACTGATAGTGTAAAAATTATTTATGTTGTTAACTTATTATTGCTTAATCTCTTCAAGTGAGTCTATACATTATACAACAGCGACTTCATAGTAACTTAAGCACCACTAGTAGACAAAGATAATGACCTAACAGACTAGCTCCACTCCCTGTATGAAGGAGAAAATGCTCGACTCCGTCCTAACTTCAACCCTAATGCTCGACCTCCACACCTTCTTATCAAGAGATATCCTAGAAAAGTTTAAGTCGCGCCATGTCCTACCTGATCACCTCAGTGCAATACTTCTTATGCTTCCCTATACCTGTTCTCATACTCGCCAAAACTAACCGGTCACACCTCCTAACAGGGCATATTGGGTTCTCTTCTGCACATGCGTGAATCATTTAACTCACGCTTCTCATTTCTTGTTGTCCATGGGGGCCACACCCACCATTTCGTGAAGATCTTCATCATAATATTATCCAGTGCCTACCCATCCATC
Organism: Nicotiana benthamiana; assembly: GCA_034376525.1. Taxonomy (NCBI): domain Eukaryota; kingdom Viridiplantae; phylum Streptophyta; class Magnoliopsida; order Solanales; family Solanaceae; genus Nicotiana; species Nicotiana benthamiana. Next base: position 98,664,113 of record CM067330.1, read on the forward strand.
TCAACATCCTCATCTCTACTACTTTCATCTTTAGGATATGAGAATTCTTAACTGGCAAACACTTATCCCCAAACAACTTGGTCGGTATAACTACCTCTCTATAGAACTTACCCTTTATTTTTTATGGAATATTCTTGTCACATAAGACTCCAGACACTAAAATCCATTAATGTTGTAAATGTCAATACGACACAAGAGGGCGGAGGTGATTTGTGTTGTACCTAATTTTTGCACTAGAAGAACCTGGTTCTTGTAATTGTACTAACTATGACTATTTGTGGAATTGGGGGTGCATAAAATAAACAACACAACGATTTTCACATGGAATATACCTAGCTCAAAAGGTGAGAAAACCACGATCTACTACTTAGTAGGATTTTCCCAAAAGTCCACTAATAACCAAAACAGCATTTACAAAACAATTTGTAAACCTAAGGATTAACTCTAATCCCAATGTGGCACACAGCCTCAACTATTGTGACACCTTCAAGTTAAATCTAACTTGAATACTCAAAGTACGTACTACAATTGCTTCTATGAAAGCTTGAAATATACAATTTTAAACCACCAACTATAATTGAACTAGACTAAGAATAAACACAATGGAACTGGTTCTTTTATCTCGTTCACGAAGCTGCAATAGTGCACACTTTAATATCACATAAATTGCTTGCAAAACAGCCTTACTCTTTTGCTCCCAATTTAGTTTAACTTCTGCGTATGTGCATATCTATAAAAGAGAACAAGCATTATTATTTATAGAGTTAGCAATCAGAGTTTGATTAAAACTCAAATTACCGATCCTTCATCAAATTCGAGTCCTAGAATAATTCAAACTCCAATCCTTATTCTTTATGTGGATGTAGTTCTTTTCACATAAGGAGACGTCAACTCATTATCCTGTGCAACCCTTTCGATCAACTCAAGAGATATAGTTGCTTATCCTTGAGACTTATCTTATTCACACGCATCTCACATGTATACGCATATTAACATTGTGTCTCACATGATAGACCCGGTTCATGACTAAGTTCATTTTTTCAATCTTCACAACTTTATTTGAAATTGGGCCAACAAATTAACCCTTTTTTATGATGAAAAAATTTGTGCTTTTATTCATCAGATACCCTATGGAACTCAACTTAATTTTCACACTTTAATTTCTCTTATCATTGAGGACTTGGTTTAATCATGTTATCAATATCATTTTATTTAGATTATAAACTAAAGCACAATATCTCTTCCCCATTTTAGCATCTTGAAAAAGTTTCATATTATATGAATCCCATATGTTAATTCGTACTCATGGCCGCTAGGGAAACTGCTAGTGAAAACATGATTTAGTTAATCAATAATCAACTTCACAAAGAATTTAACTATTAACATCAGAAGTTTCATAGAACAAGAGAAAACAAAGCACATTGTCATTGATTAGAAGGTTTTTCTACAAAACAGACCACAAAAAAAACAAACATCCAACCATGAGCAAAAACAAACTGAGAAACATCCCGAATCTCGGTCACTGAGGGGGTTTCTAGACTGGTTCTAGGGCTTGGAGGTACTAGAGGGTTCGGATTGAAATAGATTGAGCATTGTTTGGAGCATCCCTTCACTCTTTGTTTTTCCTTTGCTAGCTCAGCTTTGAAGCAATTTCTTTCACTTTCTAGTTCAACAATGCGAGCCTGGAGCTAACCAATTTCTGCATCTTTCGTTCCACACTCTAGAACCAACGCCCTAACTTTCTTGTTCACAGGAGTCATTAAGGATGAACTAGGTTCAACTGGGGCTACACTTAGCAGATTGTCACAAGCCTGTAGAGCTTTCATTCCAAAGTACTATTTGCTGGAGGCCATCTACCACTTTTTCAATGGCACATATAACTTGGCCAAGACAGTTATGAGAATAAACCCGTAAGGTGTGGCATGGGCTTTGGGGCAATTGATGTCTCTATTCAGCAGCTGACAATGAAAGCATGCCAATTAATCAGCTTTCCTCTCATAAAACACTCCAGAAGGACCAGGTCCATGTAATTTGCAGTGTGCCTTCTCTCCTGTCTGGACAGCAAAAACTTTCTCACAAATTCAAAGAGCACCTTGAGCTTAGGCTTCATGTCACTTTTTTGCACAAACCTAGCCTCAGGCACTTCCTCAGCGGAGTTGGTATCACAGAAATTTCTGGTAATTTGGATAGTAGAAGGGATATAATCTAGACAAGGCCATCTTTTCCTAGTGTAATCATCATATCCCACACAAGGTATGATTAGAATTCTGCCCAACATAGGTGCATCAAACTGCACCTCTACTCCTCTCACCAAGTTGGTAACAATGACATTCACTATTGTGGCATTTGCCATAGACTGGATCAGCTGTTTTCTTGCCAGCCTACCATCCAGTTGAAGAACCAAGTCCTTCCACCACTGTGCATCCTAGGGCATCAACCAATATTTTCAGGCTTGGCTCCTCTGGGTCTTCCAAAATTCTTCCTTTCAATATCTTTCTCTTGCTAAAGAAGACAAATCTGTCCTGATCCTTTTTAGATTCCTCATCTTCTACCTCTCAACTCCATGATTCTTCTTCTTTAGGAATTTTCACTTATTTTCCTTTAACAGTAGACCTCTTTCTCTTTGCCAGGGAGGGTTTAGTAGATACAAATTCTGAAGACTTCTTGGTTCAAGTCGGGAACCTCCTTAGTTGTACCTCTTTCCCGATGGACCAGTTCTATCTCCTCCTCCTCATCTTCTACAACCACAGAACTTTCCAGAAATTTCGCTTTTCCATTTTCTTCTTCTTGTTCTTGCTTTCCTCTATGGCTTTCTGCAACTTAGCCTCATGTAGCTTTATCATGCTTCTAGTAGCTTTCACCTTTGATGCTGAAGGGATAGTAGACTATGAGATGACACCTTGCTCTTCTTTGTTGGCTTAGAGGTGGTTGGAGCCTTTTGAGAAGAAGCTTTGCGCTTCTTGGGATCATAGCTTGCTTCAACCTTATTCAGAATGTCAGCCAATGTTTCTTCAATAGATGAACCAGGTTCATCTTGTTGTTCACTCAGGTGTACAAGGCCTTTAGCAGCCTCCCTAGTTTCATTTCCCCTTGGCTTGTTGCCACTCTCCTCTATTCCTCCACAAATGGAAAGAATATTATCTTTTCTTTTCTTTCTCTTTCTACTCGACTCTCCATCATTTACATCTCTCATAGAACCCACCAACACAAACCTATTGTCGACTTTCTCGACTACATCAGAAAAAACATTGCATGTATTTACCTGCCTAGGGTATTCTTGATTATTGTCTAAGTTAAAAGACCCATGTTATTATCCATTGCTTACGGAAATAAAAGCTTAACACTCAGAACTCGAGTCAGTTGATTCCTTTTTAGATCTCTCCTTTTCTGGCTGGCTCTCAATTTTATGTTTAGAGCCGTTCTTTGAGTAGTAGTAGCTATAGTCTTTCTTGCCAACATCTTCTGTAGGCGGAATATGGGTTTATGGTTGTCGCTAGGGGGTATAGATAAGGATGTGTTGGGAGATACAGGTGGGGGGAGTTCTTTTATTTTCTTGAGGATTAGTCATGGGGAAGGATTTCTAGAAGCTTTTGGGGATTTTTAGAGAGAAAGAGTATGATAAGAGGTTTAGCACTTAGTGACGGTTATGGACTAAAATAGGAGCATGTGGAGTGTATTTTAAGTGGAGTATGATTCGGAGCAGTAATGGCAGCCTTTTTGCAGTGGTCAATCAGGAGTCTAATCCCATTAGGACTCCGGTCTTTATGTGATGAATGGATGACACTAGTTTTTCGGAAAAAGTCTCATTTTCTTTAGAATTATGGAGAATAAAACTAGTTCAATACTCAGAGAATATATTTTTAGGAGTTTGGTTAGAATAGGACTTATGCTCATAATTTGAATATTTATTTTTCTAATTAGGTAAAGTATAGAAACATACCTAACCTTTTCTCATGAGCATATACTGATGAACAAGGTTCTTCAAGTAGAACTTCTCTTGATTATGCCTCGTATATCATACCAAATAAACTTTGTAAGAGATCAATGAATTAATATAAACACATCTCACAGGAGTATACTGATTAGAGTATGAGACTAAGTAAGAGTTAGTCTAGATATTTACATAAAGTCAGAACTTCTATCCAAAAAAGTTTTTTTTATTGCATTCTGAACTAGTTCCTTTTTAGGTGATCTTAATAATCCATAATTCCAACTTGTTCCTTTCAAGGGTTTCCCTATTCAGTGCCTTGGTGAAGATGTCAGCTGTTTGTTTATCAGTGGCATAGAATTCTTTGAGATTAATCCTTTCTCATAATTATCTCTCATGAGGTGATGTCTAAAATCTATGTGATAGGTCCTTTTGTGATGAACAGGGTTCTTTGTCATTCTTATAGCACTAGTGTTATCACTGAATATTGGAATGCATCCCTATTTGAATTCCAAAGTCTACCAGTTGTTGTTTGATCCATAACAATTGAGCAACAAGAAGCAGTAGCAACATATTCAGCTTCAGCATCAGATAGGGCTACTGAATTTTGCTTTATGGTAGCCCATAACACAAGACATGAACCTAGGAAATGTGTCATACCTGAAGTGATGTTCTTGTCAACTAAAAAACATGCATAACCAGCATCAGCACATCCTACTAGATTAAAACTACTACTTTTGGGAAACAAAAGACACAGATCAATGGTGCCTTTTAGATATCTCAACATCCTCTTGGCGGCAGTCAAGTGTGACTCTTTTGGATTTTCCTGGAAACGAGAAGAAAGCCCTTCACTGAAAACAATGTCAGGTCTACTGGCAATGAGATACAAGAGTGAACCAATCAGACCCTTATACAATTTTTGATCAATTGATGAACCAGGTTATTCAACATCTAATTTAGTGGAAGTTGCAATAGGTGTATATATTTCTTTGGAGTCCTCAATTATAAACTTTTTGATTAGTTCTTTTGTATAATTCTGCTAATGGATCATGGTCCCATTTGGGCTTTTTTGATGTGCAAGCCTAAGAAGAAGTTTAGTTCACCCATCATACTTATTTCAAACTCACTTCCCATTAGTTTTTCAACGTCCTTACTCAACTTATCAATAGTGGCCCCAAATATTTTGTTATCAACATATATTTGCACAACAAGGAGGTCTTTACCTTTTTCCATTAGGAATAAAGTGTTGTCAAATTTAGCTCTTTTGTACCCATGCTCCAGTAGGAATTTTGATAGTCGTTCATACCAAGCTCTTGGGGCCTACTTGAGCCCATATAGAGCCTTGTCCGGCTTGTACAAATGCTCAGGGCAATCGTTGCTTTAAAAACTCAGAGGTTGTTTCACAAACACTTCTTTCTTGAGGTAGCCATTCAGAAAAGAACTTGTGACATCCATCTGATCGAGAGTGAGATCCATATGTGCTTCAAAGGCTATGAGGAGTCCAATTGCCTCTAGTCTTGCATCTGGAGCAAAGGTCTCATCACAGTCAAAACCATCCTCTTGGTTGTAGCCCTAAACCACCGGACTTGCGTTATTTCTTGTAACTGTTCCATCTTTATCAAGTTTGTTCTTAAAGACCCATTTTGTACCAATGACTGATTTGTCCATGGGTGTTGGAACTAGATGCCAGACTTGACTTCTTTCAAATTTGTTTAGTTCCTCCTGCATCGCATTGACCTAATATGCATCCTACTAAGCCTCAACAACATTTTTAGGTTCAATAAGAGATAGAAAAGCATCAAATGCACACATATTCTTTAATTGTGTTCTAGTTTTGACTCTAGATGTTGGATCAGTGAGGATGTTCTCAATGAGATGAGAACATTAATACTTATGAGGTTTCACAACCAACTGGCTTCTGCTGGATGTTTTTGCCATTTGCTGAGAAACAGGTTCATGAATAGGTTCCTTCAAGGAGTTTATTTCAATTCCTCTTTGATTTCTCCCCCTTGTCAGGTTGCCTTGTAAGGAATAACCTGTTCCATCACACGTTCATTCTATATTTTCCACTCTAACTTGAGCTAATGCTTCAGCCAAGTCTTTGACCAGTCCAATGAATTCATTTTCATGTTCCTATCTCTCAGAAAGAATGTTAGCGTCATTAAATACAACATGCACACTTTCTTCTACATACAAAGTTCTTTTATTGAACACTTTATATGCTTTGCTATTTGTATAATATCCCAAGAATACTCCCTCATCACTTCTGGGGTCAAACTTACTAATGGAGTCTTTTCCATTATTGTGCACATAGCACTTGCAACCAAATTCCCTTAGGTGGGATATATTTTGTTTTCTCCCTTTATGTAACTCATAGGGAGTTTTCTAAACAAAAGATCTATTCATGCGTCCATTGATAATGTAATATGCAGTGTTTACAACCTCTGCCCAGAAGCTATGAGGTAATTTACTAGAGAAAAGCATGGTCTTTGCCATATCTTCAAGGGTCCTGTTCATTCTTTCAACTACTCTATTTTGATGTGGAGTCATACGTGCAGAGAATTGTGATCTATACCATTTTCATCACAATATTCAACAAATTTTTTATTCTTGAATTCAGTTCCATGGTCATACCTAATGGATGCAAGTTGATTTCCTAATTGTTTATGAGTTCTTCTAACAAAACCAGTGAACATTTCAAATGCCTCATTAAGATGTCAGAAATAGTACCCAGGTAAATCAGAATAATCATCAACAAGCACCATCACATATTTCTTTCCACCTCTGCTCATGGTTCTCATTGGACCACATATATCTATATGAACCAGTTCCAACGTCTTAGACGTACTTACCATTTTCTTGTTTTTATTGGATGACCTTACCTACTTCCCCCTTGAACATGCCTCAAAAAATTTGTCATCCTTGAACTCGATATTAGTTAACCCTATCACCAAGTCCTTGTATACTAATTTGTTTAGTTTATTTAGACTGACATGGCCAAGTCTTTTGTGCCACAGGAGGGATTTTGTCAGTGGTAAGGTTAATCACAAAGAATTTGGTTGAGGTGAAAGCCACAAGGTTACCTCTGTCACACAATTGTGACACACTAATTAAGCTACATTTCAAACCATCTACCAGGTAGACATTCTCTATTGAATGAGAATCAGTCTTGCCTACCTTTCCAACCCCAATGATCTCGCCTTTATTTCTATAACCACAATAAGAGATTACCTCATTTGCAGTCCTCAAGTGAAAGGAACTGGTCCTTGTCCCCAATCATATGTTTTGAGCAGCCACTATCCATATACCATATTTGTCTCCCCCCTTTAACTTCCACCTGCAAAGGGAAATTAATGGTTAGTCATAGGAACCCAAACTAGTTTGAGTCCCTTTATATATGAATATGTATGAATTAAATTCCTTCTTGCCCATCCAGGCAACTTATTCTTTTTTTAACAAAAAATTTGTTCCTCTGACTAGCCATTTCGCATTGCATTCTTATTTATAATTGTCAGTCTTACCACAGCGTGTGCATATTTATTTTCAGGAAGAGTGAGTTAATTTCTTTTTGGATACAATTTAATAGCTTGAGTCCTATAGCCACGTCCTACTTTGTTACTGTTGTAATGCTCTGGCAAATAGTTCAGGATTTACTTTTCCTAGATCTTCTTTTATGACTTTGATGAATTCATCTTTCCTATATAATTCATCTTTAATTTTCCTAAAATTTCTTCTAGAATGAGATATGTGTGATAAATTATCTTCTTTCCTGTTCCTAATTTCAGTTTCAGATTTTCAAACTTAAGTTCGAGGACATTGTTGTCAAGTTCAAGAACCTAGTTCTTCAACTATACATTTCTGTTATCACTTGCATTTGCCCTAGAATCTAGACTTTTACATTTTGCATTTAGAATCACACATTCCCTGGACAAAACTTCCTTCTCTTTATAAATTATCTCAGACTCATCAATGAAGTCTATTAGTACCTCAGCCAGCCTTTCCTTAGACAAGAATTTAATCTTGTCTTTGAGATAAAGAATACTTACCTCTTGTTCATCATCTGATTCTCCGATGGCCATTAGTGCTTGCTCCTCCTCAGCTTCATCTTCTAAGTCTTCTTCTGAGGTTTCTCCCCAAGCATCAACCATAGGCTTGGTTGAACCTTTGTTTCTCTTTGGTTGAACCTGTTTCGTCTTTGTATTCCTTCGTTCAGCTCTTTATTTCTTCCACATAATTTCCTATTGAGGGCAGTTTTTGATAATATGGTCAGTCTTACCACACTTGTAGCATCCCTGATTGGTGCGTTTCTTCGGAGCTCTTGTTTTGTTGAAGTTTGTACATCTTGAAGAAGCCTTTCCTCTTATCAGGTACTTCTTGAAATCCCTAGTGATCATAGCCACTTCATCATCTTCCAAATCTGCACCTTCAACAAATCTGAGAGCTAAAATTCTCTCCTTTTTGGTGGTATCCATTGTCATGACCCTAGTTCACCAATCGTGAACCTGTCATGACGGCACCCAGTCTTCGTGACTAGGTAAGCCTGACACATTGGGAAAATTATACAGTCTTTGCGGAAGCAATAATTTAAAATATAAATGACGTAAGATAATGTATTGAGTTCCGCCTGGCACATACATGTAAAATAAATATAACATTAAAACCTCTAAGAGCCGGAAACCCACGGGCAACGCATGCTAAGAGTAAACATACTACAGTGCTCTAACATCCCGAAGTATCTAAATCAAATGACAATGCGAAAGAAAACTATAAACTACAAGTAGAATAGAGGAAGGCTCGTCGGCTCTGCGAACTCGGTAGATGCATACCTCAATCCTCCAAAGCAATCCCAAATCCTAATAGCGCACCTGACCAGATGTACCTTGATCTGCACAACAAAAGTGTGCAGAAGAGTAGCACGAGTGCACCACATCAGTACTCAATAAGTGCCAAGCCTAACCTCGATAGAGTAGTGACGAGGAAGGTCGAAGCCCTACTAAGAAGTACGTAAGAAATAATGAAAAAGATAAATAGACAGTACGAAGTAAATAAATCTGAATATATAACAAGACAGTGATTAAAAACACAACGGCTACAATTAACAACTACAAACACAATGCAAATCACTTTACAAACAGGATCTCTACATGGAGCTCCGGGAATCCAACCCGCAGTCCACCTTATCAATATCTGAGGGTCTCTGGGAATTGAACCCGTAGTACTTCATACCAATATCAGAGGATCTCTAGGAATTGAACCCGCAATCCTTGATACAAATAATAGAGGATCTCCAGGAATTGAACCCGCAGTCCTTTATATCAATATCAAGTTGATATCCCGGGAATTAAACCCGTAGTTCATTTAACAGAAAGAAACAAAATATAGCAACAATGTAAAGGTCTAGGTCTAGAATGCTCACAAAGAGGGCATGCATTTGCAATTTGGTCAGATAGAGCAAATAAAATAATAACATGCTTTTCCTAAGCTAAGCAAGTTGAATCACATATTGTTAAAGTTAAATACACGAAGAAACACAGTCTAAATAAGTCAAGTAAGGTGAATTTTAAGCTATTAGCACAAGTACGCGGCCCCGCCCGAGGCCTTTAAACAACAATTAATATATCCTTAGGGGAGAGATCCACCACACAAGGTTAGACAAGCCACTTACCTCGAATTAGTACAAAACGCTAAGATACAATGCCCTTGCCACAAGTATCCAACTCCGAGTGGCCCAAATCTATTCAAACCAATTACATAACGTAAATAACATCGAAACTAACTTATTGCACTATTAAAATTAAAGCTAAGACGCGAAAATAGGTGAAATAACCAAAATGCCCCTCAGGCCAATGTCTCGAAATCAAATAATTTTCTCAATTTCAGAAACCTCGTACTCTCACGTCTAACCATATAAAAAGATCCCAACTAGGAGGTGAAATGCCCCTTCAAATCATCAATGTTCTGTCTAAGAACTATACCCCTATTTTCATTAAAAAATCGAAATTGAAGGTTGGATTAGAGATTAGATTAATGGGTTTTAGTCATAGAAGAGTAGAGAATTGTTACGAAGTGATTTATTTTGAAAGCCTTCGAAATTCCTCCCTAATCCGAGCTCCCTAACCTTGAGTTTTGGTAAAAATTGAAGAAGGGTTCGTTTTGAAATGTTTATATTCTGCCCAGTGATTTGCTCTATGTGATCGCGTGAAATGGAATGTGATCGCGTAGAATGAGTTTTGAAGGCCGTGAAAATGAACTATGCGAACGCATCCAAAGGAGTGTGATCGTAGAGAAGAACCAAATGGGGATATGCGATTGCATTCAATGCTATTCTATCGCGTATAAGAAATTAGCCTTGATGCCTAGGTCCTAAATTACTCTATGCGAACGGGGGTAAGGGGATGCGATCGCAGTGTATGAGGGAACAAAGGTATGCGATCACAGAAGGTTTAATGAAATCGCATTGAAGGAAAACAAGCCCAGCTCTAAGGACTCTATATGATCGCAGGAGAGTCTATGCGATCGCATAGAAAGATTTGTCTGCAACACCAACATCAGAAATCTGCAATGCTTAAAGTTCCGAAATTGCTCCGTTGAGCATCCGAAACACACCCGAGGCCCCCGGGACCTCAATCAAACCTACAAAAATATCCCACAACATCATTTGGACTTGTACCAATAAATATACAACCTAAAACAATGCCGAAACATGAATTAAGCAATGATTTGGACTTAGAAATTTTAAAACTTAACCAAACTCGCTTTCGACTCAAAACATATCCAAAACACGTCCAAATGACCTGGAAATTTGCAGACATATCCTGAATAACCTAAAAAAGCCTCTGCAACTCTCGGAATTCCATTCCGACCCTCAGATCGAAATTCTCTTTCGGATCAGAACTTCAAATTTCTTACTTTCAGCATTCATAGCCTAGTTGAGCTGCGGACCTCCAAAATACATTCCGAACAGACTCCCCACCCCACAATCACCTAAAAGAGCTAACTGAACCATCGTTTTTCTATTCCAAGGTCGTCTTGACACAGTTCTGATTACGGACCATTTCTAACACTGAAGCTCTCATTTTGGGACTAAGTGTCAAAAAACACTCCAAACTCTATTACCAAACATCCCGGCAAAACAAATTAGATGATATGAACTTAAGGGAAGTAGAAAATGGATAAAGGGGGCATAAATTCCAAAGGGGTCACCATGATACCTCCGAATCATTGAAACATGAAATACTTGATGAACCCCGCTAAACTTGGAGGTAAAGCAAGCTCATAAGCGACCTTCCCATCTTGCTTCAAAATCTCAAATGGACCAATGTATCTCGGTCTCAACTTTTCTTTCTTTCCAAACCTCATGACGCCTATGATAGGCTAGACCCGAAGCATAACCCCGCTCACCAACTATAAATGAAACATCACGAACCTTTCGGTACGCTTAGATATTCTGTATGGACTGGGCCGCACGTAGTCTATCCTGAATCACCTTAACCTTCTCAAATGCATCCTGAACCAAATCAGTTTCCAATAACCTGTCCTCGCCCGACTCGAACTAACCCACCGGGGATTTGCATCTCCTACCATATAAGGCCTCATAAGGCGCCATATGAATACTAGACTGGTAACTGTTGTTGTATTCAAACTCCGCCAACGGCAAGAACTGATCCCAGGACCCTCTAAACTCAATCGCGCATGCACAGAGCATATCCTCATGAATATGAATAATGCGCTCGGACTGTCTGTCCGTCTGAGGGTGAAAAGTTGTACTCATGGTCACCCGAGTACCCCACTCATGCTGGACGACACTCCAGATCCGTGATGTAAACACTAAACCCTTGTTTGAAATGATAGAAATTGGAATGCCATCCAGACGGACAATCTCATTGATATAAGTCCCCTCTAATCGCTCTGCGGATTATGAAATGCACACTGGAATGAAATGAGCGGACTTGGTCAGCCGATCCACAACAACCCAAATAGAATCAAACTTTCTCGCCGTTAGTGGGAGGCCAGTCACAAAATCCATGGTGATATTCTCCCATTTCCACTCCGGAATCTCCATCTGCTGGAGTAACCCTCCCAGTCTCTTATGATCAGCCTTTACCTACTGACAATTAAGGCATCTAGCCACAAACCCTACATCGTCCTTCTTCATCCACCTCCACCAGTAATGCTACATTAGATCCTGATACATTTTCACGGCACCCGGGTGGATGGAATACCGTGTGCGTTGGGCCTCCGTCAATATCCACTCCCAGATACCATCAACATCGGGCAAACAAATACGACCCTGCATCCTCATTACCCCGTCATCTCCAATTGTCACATCCTTAACATCGCCATGCTGAACCGTGTCACTAAGGACAAGCAAATGAGGATCATCATACTTTCACTCCCTTATACGATCAAACAATGTAGACCGTGAAACCACACAGGCTAGAACCTGACTGGGCTCCGAAAGGTCTAACCTCACGAGCTGTTTAGCTAACGCTTGAACATCCATGTCCATAGGTCTCTCTGAAGCTGGTATACATGCCAAACTCACCAAACTCTCCGCCCGGCGACTCAAGGCATCAGCCACCACATTGGCCTTGCCCGGGTGATCAATAATAGTAATATCATAATCATTCAGTAGCTCCAACCATTTCCTCTGGCGCAAGTCAGATCCTTCTTCTTGAATAAGTGCTGCTAACTCCTATGATTAGAATAAATCTCACAAGGCACACAATACAAATAATGACGCTAGATCTTAAAGGCATGAACAATAGTAGCTAACTCAAGGTCATGGACAGGATAATTATTTTCATGCACCTTCAATTGTCTGGACGCTTAGGCAATCACCTTACCATGTTGCATCAACACCGCTCCAACTCCAACTCGTGAAGCATCACAATAGACGTATAGGACCCAGAACCGGTAGGCAAAATAAGAATAGGTGCTGAAGTCAAGGCCGTCTTTAACAATTGGAAGCTCGCCTCACACTCGTCCGACAACTAAAAAGGAGCACCCTTCTGGGTCAATCTAGTAATAGGAGCCGCAATCGACGAGAACACCTACACAAAACGGCGGTAATACCCCCGCCAGGCCAAGGAAACTGCGGATCTGTATAGCTGCGGAGTGCCTGGGCCAACTCTGAATGGCCTCCACCTTCTTCGGATCTACCCGAATGCCCTCACTCGATACAACGTGGCCTAGAAATTCCACAAAACTCAACCAAATCTCTGATTTTTAAAACTTCGCATATAATTTCTTTTCTCTCAAGGTCTGAAGCACTATCCTCAGGTGCTTCTTATGATCTTCCCATCTCCGAGAGTATACAAAAATATCATCTATGAAAACAATGATAAATGAGTCGAGATAGGGCCTGAATACAGTGTGCAACAAATGCATAAAAGTTGCTGGGACGTTGGTCAGCCCAAATGACATGACAAGGAACTCACAATGACCATATGGAGTCGTGAAAGTAGTCTTCAGGATATCTGGCTCACGAATCTTTAGCTGGTGATAGCCTAAGCGCAAATCAATCTTAGAAAACACATGTGCGCCCTGACATTGGTAAAATAGATCATCAATACGAGGCAAAGGATATCAGTTCTTCACTGTAACTTTGTTAAACTGACGATAATTGATACACATGCGCATAGAACCATCCTTTTTATTCACAAACAATATATGAGAACCCAATGGTGAAATAGTGGGTCGAATGAAACCCTTATCAAGCAATTCCTGTAACTGATCCTTCAACTCCTTCAATTCAGGAAGAGCCATACGGTAAGGAGGAGTAGATATGGGCTAAGTGCCCGGTAACAAATCAATACCAAAATCAATGTCCCGATCAGGCGGCATGCTCTGCAGATCAGCTAGGAGCACATCAGGGAAATACTGTGCTAATGAGACAGTCAGCAGAAGGGGTATCAGCACTGACATCTATCACATAGGCTAAATATGCAGCACACCCCTTCTCAACCATATGTTGAGCCTTATGAAAAGATATAACTCTACTGGGAGTGTGATATAAAGTACCACTCCACTAAATACTAGGAAAACTCGGCATAACCAGCGTCAGGGTCTTGGCGTGACAATCATGAATAGCATAATGGGGCGACAACCAGTCCATGCCCAAGATAATATCAAAATCGACCATATCAAGTAATAAAAGATCTGCCGTGGTCTCAAAACCATGAACAGTAACCTAACACGACCGATACAAACGGTCCACAGCAAGAGAATCTACCACGGGAGTGGAAACATAAACAGGAGAGCTCAAGGCCTCTCCGGCTATACCCAAATGCGGAGCAAATTAAGATGACACATAACAATAAGTAGAGCGAGGATTGAATAGAACCGATGCCTCTATGCTACTAACAAAAATAATACCTATGATAACATAATCAGAGGCGACAGCCTCGGCACGATCACGAATGGCATAAAACCTGGATCTGCCCCTCTCTTAAGAGTGGCTTGTATCTCCGCAATCCCCGCCTCTGGCAGGCTGGGCAGGTGGGGTGGCAGCTGGAGCTAGAATAATGGCCTACTGACCTTATGGAGCATTCTGGGGTTGTGGACTCTGAGAAGGTACAACCCTACCACGTCTTGGGCACTCTCTAACCAAGTGGCAGGTATCTCTGCACTCATAACAAGCTCTAGGAGGGTGCAGCGGCTGTGACTGGCTGGATCCACCCCTGTTGGACTGACCTCTGGTGGTGCCCTGCGCATGAGGCACACTAGAAACCGAGGGTGCATAATAAGGCTTCTAAGATCTGGGAGGAGCTGGAGTACTGCTAGGTGAAGGAAGAGCTGAGTGAACTGGGTGACCCATATAGCCCCTACCATGACGTCATGCTCTTGAAGTACGGGTACGATAAAAATGACCAGACTCTCGAGACCTCTTGGCCTCTCTCTCCCCTCTCTCCCTGGCATGCATACCCTCTATCTGCCTAGCCATGCTCACCACCTGCTTATAGGGTATATTGATCTCTACATCTCGCGCCATGCCAGACCTGATGGATGTAATAAGACCCTCGATAAACCTGCGAACCTTCTTACGAACTGTAGCATCCAAAGCAGGTGCATGCCGGCCAATCTCGTATAATGAATGGCATACTCTGAGATAGTGATAGGGACTCGGCGCAAGTGCTCCAACTCTGCACGCCATGCATCTCGTAGGCTTTGGGGAACAAACTCTCTCTGAAACATATCTTAAAACTGAGTAAAAGTCGGGGAGGGAGCCTCATCTGGACTGTCTAACTCAAAGGTGCACCACCAGTCATAAGCATCTCTCCGAACCAGGAAAGCTTCAAGCGAGACCCCACTAGAAGCAGTGATACCCATAGTGCGAAAAATGCATTGACAATCCTCCATAAACCCCAAGACATCATTGATAGCTTGCCTGCTGAAAAAATAAAAGGGTCATAGTTCTTGAACCACTCCAATCTATGTTTCTCATCCTCCGAAGCAGGTGCCCCACCCCTCGGGTTTAACTGGTACTGCATGTTGGGCAGGAATAACATCTAGAATCGGTCCCTTATGCACCTTCTGCTTTAGGGTGCGGGATGCTGGAGTCTAGGCTCCTCCCATTGACTGGGACATAGTTGCAGGAAGTCAAAGTAGCCCGGCCTGCGACAGAGTGGTATACATACTCATAACCTGCGCCAACGCCTCCTGAACAACTTGAGTAGTAGAGGCTGTGGTCGTCTCTGGTGCCTAAGTCCTGTTTGGGTCTGCTGGTGGCACCTAGGAGGTTGCTCGTGTAGGTGCTCTGGCTGCACCCCACCCACGTCCACGACCCCTGCCTCCGCCCCTGCCTCTAGCGGCTGCAGGAGGGGGTGCGGGTGCCTGATCGTCTCGGGTCGTGCGTGTGCTCACCATATGTGAGAATAGGAAAACAGTAGTTTGGAATCTAGGTCAGGAACATAGCACGACAAGAATTCAAATGAAGTGAAGATTTTTCCTAAGCAGATGCATAGCCTCCTATAGATAAGTACAGACGTCTCCGTACCAATCAACAAGACTTTAAATAACCGGCCTGTGTCCTGTGACTTATATGAACCTAGAGCTCTGTTACCAACTTGTCACGACCCTAGTTCATCAATCGTGAACCTGTAATGACGACACCCAGTCTTCGCGACTAGGTAAGCTTGAGACATTGCGAAAATTTGACAGTCTTAGCGGAAGCAATAATTTAAAACATAAATGACGTAGGATAGTGTATACAGTGCCTTATGGCACATACATGTCAGGTCAATATAACATAATAACCTCCAAGACCCGGAAACCCATGGGCAACACAAGCTATGAGTACACATACTACAGTGCTCTAACATCCTGAAGTATCTAAATCAAATGAGAATGCGAAAGAAAACTGTAAACTACAGGTAGAATAGAGGAAGGCTCATCGGTTGTGCGGACGCGGCAGATGCATACCTCAAGCCTCCAAAGCAACTCAAAATCCCTAATAGCGCGCCTGACCAGATGTACCTGGATCTACAGTGTGCAGAAGAGTAGCACGAGTACACCACAACGGTACTCAGTAAATGCCAAGCCTAACCTTGATGTAGTAGTGGCGAGGAAGGTTGAAGCCCTACTGAGAAGTACATAATAAATAATGAAAAAAATAAGTAAACAGTAGGAAGGAAATAAATCTGAATATATAACAAGATAGTGATTAAAAAATAGAGCGGCTACAATTACCAACTACAAACAAAACGCAAATCACTTTACATACAGGATCTCTACATGGAGCTCCGGGAATCCAACCCGCAGTCCACCTTATCAATATCCGAGGATCTCTAGGAATGAACCCGCAGTCCTTCATACCAATATCAGAGGATCTCCGAGAATTGAACCCGCAGTTCTTTATACCAATAATAGAGGATCTCCGGGAATTGAACTCGCAGTCCTTTATATCAATATCAAGGGGATCTCCCGGGAATTGAACTCGTAGTACATCATACCAATAATAGGGGGATCTCCCGGGAATTGAATCCGTAGTCCCAAAGTAAACACTTCACAACAAGTAAATCTAACAGAAAGAAACCAAATATAGCAACAGTGTAAAGGTCTAGGCCTAGCATGCTCACAAAGAGGGCAGGTATTTGCAATTTAGTCAGATAGAGCAAATAAATTACAAACATGCTTTCCCTAAGCTAAGCAGGTAGAATCACATTTTTTATAGTTAAATACACGAAGAAACACATGCTAAATAAGTCAAGTGAGGTGTATTTTCATCAATTAGCACAGGTACATGCCTGTCATCTCGCGCACAAGACCTTCAAACAACAATTAATATATCATAAGGGGAGAGATCCCCCACACAAGGTTATACAAGCCACTTACCTCGAATTGGTGCAAAACCGCTAAGAAACAATGCCCTTGCCAAGAATATCTGACTCCATGTTGACCAAATTTATTCAAACCAATTACATAATGTAAATAACATCGAAATTAATTAATTACACTTTAAAAATTAAAGCTAAGGCCGCAAATAGGTGAAATGACCAAAATGCCCCTCAGGCCAACGTCTCGAAATCGAATAATTTTAACTTTTTCGGAAACCTCGTACTCTCACGACTGTAAATATAAAAAAATATCCCAAATCGGAGGTCAAATGACCCTTCAAATCATCAAAGTTAGGTCTAAGAACTTTACCCTAATTTTCAATCAAAAATCGAAATTGAAGGTTGGATTTGAGATTAGATTAATGAGTCTTAGTCATAGAAGAGTGGAGAATCGTTACACAGTTATTTCCTTTGAAAGCCTTTGAAATTGCTCCGCAATCTGAGCTCTCTAACCTTGTGTTTTGGTAAAAATGGAAGAAGGGTTCGTTTTGAAATGTTTATATTCAGCCCAGTGATTTGCTCTATGCGATCGCGTGAAATGGAATGCGATCGCATAGAAGGAACTTTGAAGGCCATGAAAATGAACTATGCGAACGCATCCAAAGGAGTGCGATTGCAGAGAAGAACCGAATGGGGATATGCGATCGCACTCATTGCAATGCAATCGCGTATAAGAAATTGGCCTTGATGCCCAGGTGCGGGTAAGGGGATGAGATCGTAGTGTATCAGGAACAAAGGTATGCGATCACAGATGTTCTAATGCGATCGCATTGAAGGAAAACAGGCCCAGCTACTCTATGCGATCGCAGGAGAGTCTACGCGATCGCATAGAAGGATTTGTCTAAAATACCAACAACATAAATCTGCAACACTTAAAGTTCCAAAATTGCTCCATTGAGCATCCGAAACACACCCGAGGCCCCCGGGACCTCAACCAAACCTACAAACATATCCCACAACATCATTTGGACTTTTACCAATCCTTAAACTACCTAAAACAACGCCGGAAACATGAATTAAGCAAAGATTTGGACTTAGAAATTTCAAAACTAAACAAAACTCGCTTTCGACTCATAACCTATCCAAAACAAGTCAGAATGACCTGAAAATTTGCAAATATATCCTAAATTGCCTAACGAAGTTTTTGTTACTCTCGGAATTACATTCCGATCCTCGAATCTAATATTCACTTTCGGACCAGAACATCAAATTTCTAACTTTCCGCATTCATAGCCTAATTGAGATGCGGACCTCCAAAATACGTTCCGAACACGCTTCCCACCCCAAAATGACCAAACAGAGCTAACGGAAGCATCAATTTTCTATTCCGAGGTCGTCTTGACATAGTTCTGATTATTGGCCATTTCCAACACTTAAGCTCTCATTTAAGGACTAAGTGTCCCAAATCACTGCGAACTCAATTACAGAACATCCCAGCAAACCAATACAACGGAAATGGACTTAGGGGAAGAAGAAATTGTGAAACGAGGAATAAATTCCAAAGACGATAGGCCGGGTCGTCACATCCATCTTCATGGTTTGGATCCTCATTTCGTAGGCAATTAAATTGCCAATTAGTTCATCCAGTATGAGGGTAGCAATTTTCTTGGATTCCTGAATGACAATAATTTTGCTTTCCCATGTGACTGGCAGAAATCTTGTCAGAATCTTCTGAACCTTGTCTTCTTCATGGATAATTCTTCCAAGAGATTTAAGTTCATTTCTCAAAGTGGTGAATCTAGTGTATATCTCTTGAATAGTTTCTCCTTTATTCATAATAAAATTCTCATATTGAGAATACAAAAGTGTTCCTCTTAAGCTTTTCACTTGAGGTATTCCTTCATGAGCCACTTGCAGAGTGTCCTAGATTTCCTTAGCAGTTGTACAACTTTGGATCCTACTATACTCGTCTGGTCCTACACCACATACAAGACACTTGTTGGCCTTAGTATTTTTCTCCCACTTCTTCAGGTCCTCATTGTACAATCAACCCTTGTTTTTGGCGCATCAATTCCCTTAGCATTCTTCTTAGTGGTTGTTGGGGGACCATCAGTGACTATGTCCCCAAGTTCATAATCTTCCCCTATAATGTGATCTCTCATTCTGTTATTCCACCAAGAATAGTACTGACCATTGAAAAGTGGAGGCCTGGCAGTGGATGGCCCTTCCCTGTTCCCAGGTTGTACACTCATTGTTGATCTTTCCCTAGGGTGTTAGCCTCTTCAAAGATTACCTGCTCTGATACCAATTGATTTTTTAAATGTCAACACCACACAATAGTGGGGTGATTTGTGTGTTACCTAATTTTCGCACTAAAAGAATCTGGTTCTTCTAGATGTACTAGCTATGACTGTTTGTGGAATTAAGAGTGCAGATAATAAACAACACAAAGATTTTTACGCGGAAAATTCCCGGCTCAAAAGGTGAAAAATCATTGACCTCATACGCAATACGTTTTTTCCCTAACATCCACTAAACTCACAAAGCCATAACAACATTAACAAAACTCTTTGTAATCCTAAGGATTAACTCTAATCCCAGTGTGGCACACAACCTCAACTATTGCGACACCTTCAAGTTAACTCTAACTTGAATTCTCAAAGTACCTACTATAATTGCTTCTATGAAAGCTGGAAAGATTCAATTTTAAAGCATCTACTACAATTGAACAAGACAAGAAATAAACACAATGGAACTGGTTCTTCTATCTCATTCAAGTAGCTGCAAGAGTGCACACTTTAATCTCACATAAATTGCTTGCAAAATAGCCTTGCTCTTTTGCTGTCAATTTAGTTTAGCTTTTGCGTATGTGCATACCTGTAAAAGAGAACAAGAATTATTATATATAGAGTTTGTAATTAGAGTTTGATTAAAAGTCGAATTGCAGATCCTTCATCAAATTCAAGTCCTAGAACAATTCAAACGCCAATCCTTATTCTTTATCCGAATGTAGTTCTCTTCACATAAGAAGACTTCAACTCCTTATCCTATGCAACCTTTTCGATCAACTCAAGAGATATTGTTGCTGATCCTTGAGACTTATCTTCATCACACGCATCTCACATGTTTAAGTATATTAACATTGTGTCTCACATGATGGACCTGGTTCACGAGTGAGTTCATTTTGTCAATCTCCAAAACTTCATCTGAACTTGGGCCAACATCCATTTTTTCCACCTCGCCCCTATACGATGCGTGACATCCTCGTCTATCTCCCCACCCCTAGATAATCGGCCCAAGGTACTTGAAACTGCCTCTCTTGAAAATAACTTGTGAGTCAAGCCTCACGTCCAAGTCTGCTTACTCCATCACGTTGTTGAACTTGCATTCCAGATATTCTGTCTTAGTCCTACTGAACTTAAAACCTTTAGGCTCAAAAGGGTCTGTCTCCAAACCTTCAGCCTCTCGTTAACGCCGCCTTGCATTTCATCAATCAATACTATTGTAATCGTAAAAAAACAGATACCATGACACCTTTCTTTTAATATGGTGTGTAAGTGCATCGATCACCAAATCAAATAAAAAGGTCATGAGTGCGAATCCTTGGTGCAACCCAATAACAATCGGAATAGTTCACTACTCTATTTCTTATATTAGTCTTCGCATTGGTAATTTTAAAAGAACGAATCTTCATTGAACAAATAGGATAATGCTCAACAAAAGAATATACATAAATTTTGCAGTAGTCATTTTTTTATTTTATGAAAGTACATTAAAACACTTTCCTTCAATGTATGCTAAGGAAGATTGCTAAGTCTTTTTGTTGTATGTTAATATAATTAAGTGGAAGACTAATAATCGACACAGTATATTTTTTTGTGTTTTTAGTACATTCAAACACTTCCCTTTCAATGCATTCGATTTCTTCGTCTTGTTGGGCTAAGTAGTACGGATTAACGACACTTGCCATGAGAGCGTTAACCGCTCTTATTCTAACACTAAGGGGGCGTTTGGTAGGACGAATTAAGAAAAATAATACTCATTTCTTTTAATTTATGTGAACTTGTTTGACCGGTCATAAAGTTGAAGAAATAAAGAATTTTAAAAGCTATTGTCCTAAATAAGTCATAACGTTTGTGTGGCTCTAATTCGTTTGAAACTTGTGTTAAATATACCAGAGTACTCGTGTGATTAAAAAAGCTTGTCATATGAGATATAGTTGATGGTTTAAATTAAATTCTTTCCTTATTTAGAAAGAAACATTCTCTTTGAAACGGACTAAAAAGGAAATAGGTCCACATAAACTGGAACCAAGAAAGTATATGTATTAGCTTTGATATAATTAATCCCTTGGTTGGTACAGTTTCCATCTTACGTAAAACTAATATTTGTATTAGTTATATATTCTACTCAGTAATATTTTTATGCATAACAAGCCATGGCATTGGCAATATTATGCTTTTATTTACATGAATAAGCATGTATAAAGACAGAATTATAAATTCAAAATCTTTTAATATACTAAATTAAACAGTTAATAAAAATTAATTCCAATATAGCTAATTCCAACATTATTTATTACCCTATCCAGTACTACTCTTATAATCCATACCAAACAACCCCTAACATGTTTAACACATGTTCCCTCGACCCCTAACATGCTTAACACATGTTCCCACAAAATGGAACCATCAAACTTGAAACAAACATGTACTGGATTTGTTTTTACTTGTTGAGAGTAGACCACTCGTATATGGGTACACAAGGCGGAGCTCCTACGGGCTCGATTGAACCCGGTTATTTTAGTTCAAACTATATAATTGTCTTAAAAAAATTATTTAATATTATAAATTATTAACTTGAAATTTAGTACTAACTTAAAAGGATGAATTCCAAACCTTTTCAGAAAATGGTTTCTAATTGCTTTTCTTTAAATACAATCTAAAAGCTTAACAATTAAATTCTTTTTTGGATTTGTCTAATGGAAAAGTATCATGTGCAAATCTTCAAATTTTGTATCTAATACAAGATATAAACTTCTTAAGTGGAAAAGATTTTTCGCATATTTTTATAATGGGGTTGTTATTTTACAAGAATATTGTTATAGAAAAGTCGGGTTATACATTCTTTTTAGTACTATTCTTATGCATAGCATGTCATGGCATTAGCAATATCATGCGATTATAACACATGAATAAGCATGTATAAAGGCAGAACTACTCTTTCAAAGCCTTCTAATACACCAAATTAAACAGTCGATAAGAATTAATTTCAACAGTATTTATTCAATACTATTCTTGTACTTGATATTCGGCAAAAATTGTATATATTTAACCGTTGTTGCCTTACATTCTAATACTTTAATTACTTTTTGAGTATTAATTATATTACTTTATGTTTAATATTATATTTTAATTGTATAGGAATAAAGTGGTGTGAAGATAAAAAAATTTAAAGTAAAATTAAATAAGATACGGAAGAAAAAAGAAAGAACATAAAATAAAGAGATAAAGGGGGATACCCTTTAGTGTTTGTCCCCAAGTGTAAGACAATAAGGAGATAAAGATACAATTCAAGGCAAGGATTTGAACGGGAACGATGCTACTGGTTTCGGTACTACAGTCAGCGCCTCGCGCTGGACTAGACACTGTGGACTAGCTTTTTCTTGTTTCGCTCGTGACAAAGTTATTTTGATCCGATATAGTCTCATTTTGTATATAAGGAGTCTTGATTTTGAGGGAAGCTAACATACTTTGAAGTAGAATTCACGCTGAGAAATATACACCATACTTGAAGGAGTCTTCTAACTAGTTTTTCTTCTCTTCTCTTCATTTAGTTGCATAATTTATTTGTTCTAGGACTGTGGGGTTCTACATGAATATTGTAGTTTGAAGCTTGAGTTGTTCTTATTAATTTACATATTGATTTATTTATTTAATATTGCGCTTAATTATTTGATTACTTGATCACCAATAGAATACTAACTACGAATCTAGGATTAAACTTGGAAAAGAAAATTCTATATTGCACATAAGACTGAGTATAGCGAGACTTGAACTCGAGTATTGGGAACGGATTTGCATGTAGGATAGGAATATACCTAATCGCCTTTCTTGGTTGATATACATGAATTATTAATGTGTTCTTGTTAATTCTAATTCAATAAGAATATAGGCGTTAGGTTAACTTGAAAGATGAATAGTACTTTGAGCAAAGGCCATGGGTAATATTAACCCTGTCAAATAATAAATTACATAAATTAATTACAAAAATTAATTGAAAAACTCAAAAGGGATTGTTAGCCAACTCATAGCACTAGAATATCGTCTGTCATTGAATTCGTCTCTAATATTCGCCAACTTGTTTCCTTTAAGCTCTTAGTTTGTAAAACTAGATTAATTTGAGTTAAATATTCATACTTTAGGAATCACTTGAATAGATTAATTAATTGGTTTAATTTAGTTGATAGTTAATCACAAGTCCTTGCGGGTTCAGGTACGATATGTGGACAAACAATCCTATATTTCCTGTCGACCACGTATACTTGCGTGTGTATTTGGGAGCAACATTTTATAGAAGGAAAAGATGAACCAGGACAAGAGATCAACCAACTTTGTAGTTCTTTTCACGACATGGAGGCTCAATTGAGTTCAAAGGTTGATGTGTATAATGGCACACAATTTAGTGATGAGTTGTGTGAAGATGAAAAAGATTTTCTAAGCCAAATTGAGGAGCTAAAACTAGAATATCAATCATTAATTCATGTTATTGTTGATGATGCCGAGGTTGAAGGAGTATATATACTTGAAGATGTCAAAAATAATGTAGTAATAGAGTTGGGGCGTGTTGGTACTCATTCCACATATTTTTCTACATTATGTTTGGATAGAGATATGGAGATCGAGCCTTTGGAGAGATGTATAGATGAAGAATAAGGTCCTTACAATTTGAAATTTGCCACACCAAAAAGGCAAAATGACATACTGAACTTAAGAGCCAAGAAATGTACTTTGTATTCACACTACCGCCCATGGAGCGTGACAGAAAAATTAATACAAAAATGGTGAAGGTGATGGAGTCGTGCCCCGATGTTAAATCAAGCGCTTGTTGGAAGGCAACCCAATTCTAATATTTTTGTTTGTTTTTGTTTATTTATTTTTTATTGCATTATTTTTGTGTTTTTGTAGGAGTAGGAACATGGATTCAAATCCAATAGGCATGTGCAAAAGCGATGATGTGGTTGAAACTAAGTGTGAGGTATCCGCACAAGGGATTGTACCTTGGAGAAGTCTAAGTATCCGTGAGCTGCTATTGCCTCGGCCTTTGGCCTACCATGGAGTCATTTTTACCCTCTTGCTATTTTTATTGTGCGTTGAGGATATTGCACAATTTTATGTGTGGGGTGAGGAGATTGTGTGGGTGATTTTCTGTGCTATCTTTGCTTAGTTGTAGTACTCATTCTTAGTTTAGTAATTTTTGTTAAAAATGAAAAAGAAAAAAAATCAAATAAATGGGACTTTTCCTAGGGAATTAAGTGTAATAACCCGAAATATATTAATATATTTATCAATTGTGGGATTGAAGAAGTATTGATTTTAAAATATAATTTCTGAGTAAGTTAGTGAAAGAAAATTTATTATATACAAGATAGTGTAGTATATTAAATAAGTAGCTAGTAGGCCTATGTTATATTACAAATTTTGATTGTTATTTGAAAAGGTTTAGAAGGGGAGTAAGCCCACCACTTTTCTTATTGGCCACGTAAGGTGGCCTAGAGAATAAAACAGTAAGACAAATTGGTTTCTTAGTTTAAGAACATAAAATAGATAGAAGAACTTCTATCAGGGATTGACAGCGCAATATTAGAGCATCTGGTTGGGTGAAGGTTACTATTCCATGTTTGCAGGTATGGAAATTTAATGATAGCATGAATATTGAATTTATCTTGTCTAGTTTAATACGAAGCTTGAAAGGTAAGGAGATTGAAATTTGACCCGATATTGACATCGTTAATTAATATTTTATATAGATTGAGGTCACTGGAAACCGTTTGGTTAGTGTTCTGGACGTTGCAAGGTTAGAAAATTTTCCATTACCAAGGTAAGTGAGACTTTAAGTATTTAATGCTTACTTTCCTAAAATTTATTTTGTAAGTATGTTTTTTTTCCTACCTGGTCCATCCGTTGGAACGAGCGTGTGCTTGACAGAATTGGTGGTCTTTGACTAGCCGCAAATATATATTATTCTGTAAAAGCTAAAATTATTTAATAAGTGATTTGTAGCGTAGGTGATGTGTCGTAGCCTTGTGCTATGACGTTGGAGTGTCATAAATTATTTTTTTCAGTGTTGTAATATATTTGAGGAATTGTGTATGCTACCGTGATAGATTTGAGACATTTTGTATGCCGCCGCTATATATTTGGGCTATTGTGTATGCCACCGTAAAAGATTTAGGGCATTGTGTATGCCATTGTGATAGATTTGGGGCATTGTGTATGCTTCCATAGACTCATTAGGGAATTTGGTTAATTTCCTACACTGCCGCAAGTCCTTAGTATAGATTGTGTTGAGATATACATAATATTGTTGTTAACTAATTGCTTTAACCTTATAGAGTAATTATATGATTAAAGCATTTATGTGCATATTGTTTGTTTGCTGGTTATGTGTTTGTTTTTTCCACCACTACTTTCAGAGGTTTTCAGAGTGGCGCGTGGATGATCTTACTGGGTTATATTTACATATAACTCACATCTTACTTGTATGTCCATGAAGATACTATTAGTCAAGATAGATATAGTAGCCGACGCGTTCTCTAGAGTTGATTCAGTTGTTGAGGTGAGCCACTGCATTGTTCGTGGATCTACCCAAAGAGTCTTTATCATTTATTTATATTAGGTCTTCTGCAACTTTATTAGATGCTCCATGGTCTACTGTGGGATTTAGGATAGAGTTTTAATGTAATATTTTTTTATATTAATTAGTCGTAATAGTTATCAAATTATTTTGTTATTCATTTAATTAACCAAATGGTGCAAATTAATGGATAAGGTAAGAAAGTATGGTTCGTTCGGCCGGTGGTGTTAGCTGGGTTCAAGTCACGTCTAGGGGGTACTTTGGGACGTGATAAAGTTAGTATGAGAGTGGCGCCCATACTTATGATCTTGGGGCTACTAAGCATTTAGGATGCTTTATCTTATTTGATTCCTTGATCGTGCGGTGATACTACTTGAGTTTTACTTTGGGATATTTCTTTCGCAGAGGGCTAGGACACACACACCTTCATCTGCTAGACATGCTGTTGGACGTGGTGCTACCCGAGTTGGTGGTCGACCTGAGGTTCATCAAACTAGAGCTCAGAGTAGGAGGCAAGCTAGCCCTTATCCTGAAGTTGTAAACATAGGTCAACCCCAAGCTGCTACGCCGGCTCAAGTGCAAGAACATATGGTTTACGATGCTCAACCACCAGGGCCAGCTATTGTGCCTACTATTGCCCTACCTACAGACGCATTGGTAAGGTTGTTAAATGTGCTAGAGGCATTAGTGCCTACCCAGGGTGGACTTCGATCTCCACATACTACTTTGCAGACGCAAGCATATGTTCAACTGAATGTTACAGCTTCTCATATGTCCCCTCAGCACGTTGTCCAGCCGGTTGCAAATACACGGCAGTCTAAGAATCTTATGAATTTCATGGATCTTAAGCCAACGAAGTTCGATGCTACACAGGCTTCTATTGAGCCCAGAAGTTCATACAACAATGTAAAAAGATACTATCTACTTTGGGGCTCAAGGAAACTCGAAGGGTGGAATTTGCTATTTTTCTATTTTCAGGATCTGTAGAGTCATGTTGGAATTCAATTCAGAGGGGTTGACGAGCAGGGTTTCCACCGATTACTTGGTCAGAGTTTTCAGCTATTTTTATGAATAGGTCCATTCCACTTACCAAGCGAGAGGACATGAGATGTTAGTTCGAGCAACTGCGCCATGGCAGTATGACGATTACAGAGTATGAGGCTAAGTTCAATGACTTAGCCAGTTATGCACCTTTTCTAGTTGTAGATGAGCATGAGAAGGTGAGGAGGTTCGTGGATGGTCTTGACAATCGTTATCGGGGCACTGTGGTTAGGGATGTTCGAGGTGGCTCGTACGAAGAGGTAATGGATAGTGCTCTCCTTTATGGGTCTTATCAAGAGAGGGTCATGACCAAGCAATAAAGAAAAAAGGATCGTAGCATAGGCGAATTTAGTGGAGCTCTATTTGGAGGCAAGAGTAGTTTTAACCTTGAGCAGTCCGGGGCTAATTAGTCAGATTTAGTGGTATGGTCTTCTGCGAGTACGTTTTGAGTAAGTCAAGGTCATCAACAGACACAGGAGAAGGATAATGGTTCGTTTCAATTTGGACAGTATCCGTGTTATAAAGCATGTGGTAAGAACCACTAAGGACATTGTTTTGTTATTACTAGGGATTGTTTATTTGTGGTGAAAAAGGACATATTGCTCCTAATGGTAATTATGGTAATAGTTAGGATGCTATACAGCAACAAGGAACTGCTATAGTAACGCAGACTGAGACGCAACCAACTAGAGTCACTTTACAAGGTGCCCTGTGGACATAATAGACAAGGTGCACAAGGTATTCAAGAAGCGGGTAGAACACCGAGAATCTTTGCAATGACCAGAGATGACGTTGATGCATCTAATGTGGCAGTCACAAGTATCATTAGATTAGAGCTTAGATTAGGAGGCATGCTGGCCCTCAGCCTGAAGTTGTAAAGATGGGTCAAACCCAAGCTGCTACGCCAGCTCAAGTGCATGAATATACGGTTCATGATGCTCGACCACGAGGACGAGCAGTTGTGCCTACTATTGCCCTACCTATCGATGCATTGGTAAGGCTGTTAAATGTGTTAGAGGCATTACTGCCTACCCATGGTGGACTTCAAACTCCAGAGACTACTTTGCAGACACAAGCATATGTTTAACTGAATGTTACAACTTCTCATATGGCCCCTCAGCAGGTCGTTCAGCCGGTTGCAAATACACGGTAGTCTAAGAATCTTAAGAATTTCATGGAACTTAAGCTA
The DNA here is from genome assembly GCA_034376525.1 of Nicotiana benthamiana. Lineage (NCBI taxonomy): Eukaryota > Viridiplantae > Streptophyta > Magnoliopsida > Solanales > Solanaceae > Nicotiana > Nicotiana benthamiana. Next base: position 98,692,404 of record CM067330.1, read on the forward strand.
ACAGAGTTCGATGCTACACAGGCTTCTATTGAGCCCAGAAGTACATACAGCAATGTGAATAGATACTATCTACTTTGGGGCTAAAGGAAACTCGAAGGGTGGAATTTGCTACTTTGCAGAGTTATGGTGGAATTCAGTTCAGAGGGGTAGATGAGGAGGGTTTCCACCTATTACTTGGTCATAGATTTCAGCTATGTTTATGAATAGGTTCATTCCACTGAGCAAGCGAGACGACATGAGATGTCAGTTCGAGCAACTGCTCCAGGGCAGTATGACGATTATAGAGTATGAGGCTAAGTTCACTGGCTTAGCCAGTTATGCACCTTTTCTAGTTATAGATGGGCCTGAGAAGGTGAGGAGGTTTGTGGATGGGATTGAGTATCGTTATCGGGGCACTTTGATTAGGGATGTTCGAGGTGGCTCGTACGAAGAGGAAGTGGAGAATGCTCTTCGTTATGGGTCTTATCAAGAAAGGGTCATGACCAAGCAAGAAAGAAAAAGGGATCGTAGCATAGGCGAATTAGTAGAGCTCCGTTTGGAGGAAGTGTGGTTTTAACCTTGAGCAGTAAGTCAAGGTCATCAACAGACATAGGAGAAGGATAATGGTTCGTTTCAATTTGGACAGTATCCGAGATATAATGCATGTGGTAAGAACCACTAAGGATGCTGTTTTGTTATTACTGGGGATTGTTTACTTGTGGTGCAAAGGGACATATTGCTCCAAATAGTAATTCTGGTAATAGTCAGGATGCTATACAGCCACAAGGAACTGCTATTGTAACGCAGACTGAGACGCAACCAACTAGAGTCACTCTACAAGGTGCCCTGTGGACATAATAGACAAGGTGCACAAGGTATTCAAGAAGCTGGTCGAACACCGAGATTCTTTGCAATGACCAGAGATGACATTGATGAATCTAATGTGGTAGTCACAAGTATCATTACTGTCCATATGATATTCGTATGTGCATTCGTATCTTTAGCTTTAAATTTTGAACAGGGAGTCGAGTCACTTAATGTTCCATACATGGTGACGATCCTAGTAGGGAACTATATTTTTGGAAAGAGAATATAGAGAAAGTGTGATATTTGTGCAAGGGACACCATAGTCACTCTACTAATGTTGACGATGTATGACTTTAATATTATTATGTGTATGGACTGAGCAGTGTCGTGCTATGTGATGCACAATTGCCTTGTAGATGATATTAATTGGTTGTTTCTTATGATCTTAGAATGACATGGAAAGGCATTCACGATTGCCATGGGCAAGAAAGTTTCTTATACTAAGATTTTACATGAGATTAATAGGAAGTGTTCCATATACCTATTTATTATTTAACATACTAAAATAAAATTTCTGACTCCTAGGGATAGTTGTGGTTGTTAATAAGTTACAAAATGGGTTACAAAGGCTTTATAGTGTAAACATGAGAAGATAAGATGAATGTAAGGACAAAGTATTGTACCCATGAAAAGATAAGGTGAATGTAAGGACGAAGTATTCATACATCTCTTCTAGGATATAGCTCACTTAAAATTCGAGGACGAATATTCTTTTTAGTGAAGGAGAATATAATAACCTGAAACATTTTAATATATTTATCAATTGTGGGATCGAATTTTAAAAATAATTTCTCGTTAAGTTGGTCAAAGAGAATTTAGTATATAGAAGATAGTGTAGTACATTAAATAAGTATAGTAGGCCTATGTTATATGACAAATTTTGATTGTTATTTGAAAAGGTTTAGAAGGGGAGTAAGCCCATCACTTTTCTTATTGCCCACGTAAGGTGACCTAGAGAATAAAACAATAAGGCAAATTGGTTTCTTTGTTTAAGAGCATAAACTAGATAGAAGAACTTCTATGAGGGAAAGCGCAATATCATTGGAGAGTTCTAGACATTATAAGGTTGGAAAACTTTCCGTTAGCAAGTTAATGAGACTTTAAGCTTTGAATAATTGCTTTTCTAAAGTTCGTTTTGGAAGTAATATTGTACGTTTAACATCTCTAGTTTAATAATGATGATAGTAAATTATTGCACGATAAATTAATGATTAGAAGTAAAGTAACCATAACATATAATGATTATGAGCATGGATGCGTGGCATGTAGTAATTAGGGAGAAGATTGCAATTTTCAAAGATTGATAACTACTGCAAAGGAAGCCACTGTTCGAATCTTTATTCTTGAAGTACAGAAAGATTTTGATCATTACTCCATCCATGGATTCAAAGTATTAGATAATAGAAACTTATATTGAATAATGGTTTAGACTAAGATATCGGGCTATATATTTTCACGGAGGTGTAAATTAAGACTTAATTCGAAGCTTGAAAGGTAAGGAGATTCAAATTTGATCCGACTACATAATTGACATCGTAATTAATATTTTGTATCCATTAAGGTTATTAGAGACTGTTTCATTGGTCTTTTAGACATTGCAAGGGTAGAAAACTTCCCGGAAGAAAGGTAAGTGAGACTTTAAGCTTAGTGTACTTGTTTTTCTAAAATTCATTTTGGAAGTATGTTTTTTTCTGCCTGGTTCATGTGTTTGAACAAGCGTGTGTTTGGCAGAATCGGTGGTCTTTAACCAGCCACAAATATATATTATTTTGTAAACACCTAAAATTATTTAATAAGTGATTTGTAGTGTAGTGTGATGTGGCTTAGCATTGTGCTATGGCGTTTGATAGTTAGAAATTATCGTTTTTCACTGCTGTAATAGATTTGAGGCACTATGTATGCCACCGTGATAGATTTGGGGCATTGTGTATGCCACCCCGACATATTTGAGGCATTTTGCATGCAATCGTGATAGATTTGCGGCATTGTGTATAGGCCGCTATATATTTTGGGCATTGTGTATGCTGCCCTGATAGATTTGAGGCACTGTGCATGCCGTCGCGCTATTGGGGCATTGTGTATGCTGTTGTGGACTCATTGGGGTGTTCGGTTAATTTCCTACACCGCCGCGAGTCCTTAGTGTAGATTGTGTTGAGATATATATAATATTGTTGTTAAATAATTGTTTGGACCTTATAAATAATTATATGATAAAAGAATTTTTGTGCATATTGTTTATGTGCTCGTTGTGTGTATGCATTTTCCAACACTTGTTTCAGATGTATTTAGAGTTGCGGGTCGATGATATTACTGGGTTATATTTACGTATAACTCACTCCTTACTTTCAGTTATTGAGGCGAGTCGCTGCCTTGTTCGTGGAGGCTGCCCAAAGAGTCTTTATCATTTATTCATATTACGTCTTCTGTAATTCTCTTAGATGCCCCATGGTGTAGTGTGGGATTTAGGATAGATCTTTTATCTAATATTTTGAGAAATTAATTATTCATAATAGTTATCAGATTATTTGAATACTTATTTAATTAACCAAATGCTATAAATTAATGGCTAAGGTAAGAAAGTATAGTTCGGCTGACAGGTGGTGTTAGCTGGGTGTTAGTCACGTGTAGAGGGTAATTTGGGACGTGACATTAAGGTCCAATGAAAAAATAATTTTTTTGTTTTTGTTCTAGATAGTTTTACTTAGGTAATAATCCCCTTTGTTTTTGTTTTTGTGCATCGGTTCTTTTCCAGGAGATGTAACTTGAACAGGGTAAACTTTTTTGTTATTAGGATTAAATTTTTGTAGGGAAAAGAAAAACTTTTGTTACTTGTTTGAAACTAGCATATTTAGGCCCGAGTTAGAGTAGTACTTTCCTCTGAGTGCTTGAGTAATGAATAAAATAGCATAATTTCTAACAACTAAGCTCAAGGTTGTAACTCTGTACCTAGCTTATTCTTATTTTGTTGTTCGCTATGATCCTATCAATTTTAGAGTCGAATTGATCAATCTTGATTGATACTTGTTCCATGTGTGGTGAAGATTTCTTACATATATTCCATGTTTTGTATCTTAGTCTAAAAGTGTTACTATACATGAGTTATTAATACGTTCTAGTTAATTCTAGTTCTATATGGATATAGGCCTTAGATTAGCTTGAATAGATGAGTAGTCTTCAGGAGAAGGCAACGAGTTATATTAACCTGGTCAATCAATAAATTAGATTAATTAATTAGATAATTTAAGTGGAAAACTCAACGAGATTGTTAGCCAGCCCATAGCTTTAAAATATCGTCTCTCATTAGATTCGTCTCTAATATTCGCCAACTTGTTTCCTTTAATCTTTTAATTTGTTACTCTAGATTAAATTTAGTAAATATTCTTCCTGTAGGATTCACTTGAATAGATTAATTGTTTGGTTTAATTTAGTTGATAGTTAATCATAAGTTCATATGAGTACGATATCTGAACTTACAATCCTATTTTACTTATCGACCACGTATATTTTCGTGTGCGTTTGGGAGCAACCATACTCCATACTAAACAAACCCTGACATGTTTAACATGTGTTCCCATGACCCCTAACATGTTTAACAAATGCTTCCCCAAAATGGAACGATCAAATTTGAAATAAACATGTATCACTCATATATCTCACTTTTGTTATCATCTTATGTATTGTCTCATTCACAGAAACATTGTACATTATTCATCACATGTTGAAGATATCTTGTGACTAAACTTGTACCTGGAAAATTCAATAAGCATGCATGAATTAAGGAGCAAAGCATAAAACTATAATTTTGTAAGCATTCTTAAGACTTGGTGTATGTTGAAGATTTATCTCGTGACTTTATGTGTATGTAGGGGCAGAGCTAGTATAACGCCTAGGGATTTGTGCGAACACACTAGCTTCGGTTCAAGCCCTGTATTTGTGATATTTATAAATTATTAATTTAGTTTTCAGTAACTTCAAAGGATGAATCCCAAAACTATAAGCTTCAAATCCTGCCTCTATCTTTGCGTCTACGTAATCGGAAAATACTCAATAACCATGCTTGAATTAATTAAGACGTTATGATAATTTTTTATTAAAGTTGAAAAAAATCTATAATTCAATGTTGAAGTCAAAAAAATTATGAATTTCACTCTAGAGGGAAAAAGCTGAAGAATCTATGATCCGTAGAATCTCATGTCCATCTGGGCTGGCTCTGCGACAGGCACCTCGCCGTGCTACTCAATAATGGGATCCTCTACTGGATCCACTAGTGGCATAACTGTAGAATCTCTAGGGAGATCTTGTTCTTTACCATGGGCTGGAGCCCTCCCTCAACCTCTGCCTCGACCTCTAGGAATAGGTGGAGCAGCTCCTCTATGGTCGAGAACATCCGCTGTACGCGCTCTCACCATCTGTTAGAGAATAAGAAAAAGATACTTAGTACAATATTAACTTCACGATAGGAAATGAAGAAAGAGTAGTTTCCTAAAACCCAATAGCCTTTTGAGGATAAGTACGGATGTGTGTACACCGATCCACAAGATTCTATTAGGCCTGCTCTTAACTTGTGAGACCTACTATGAGCACGTAATTTTGCCTCGCTTGACATGTTGCTATAAAATTCATTAAATTAGGATTTTTATTTTATTATTTAAATTTCTAGTGTGTTTTTTGTATTTATTTTCAATTTTATTTTATTATTTGAATTTTAGGAATTAATTGCGTGACTCTGTGTTTATTTGCGTATTTCTTTATTTATCTGAATTTTGACGATTTATTTGTGTGTTTTTGTGTTTTCTTTAGTTTTAGAAATTGATTGCATAATTTTACGTTTATTTGCAGGATTGCATGTTTTAATTAACATAATTCATACAAAATATAAAAAATGGCATGGTTGCATTTATGATCTAATTTTTGCATGTTAATATTGAAAATGAGGAAAAACAACAAAAATTGGTTAATTTTCTTTGAAATTTAGAGTTTGGAGTTTATTTAGTTTATTTATTGTTATATATGTTTTTCACTATTTTTATTTTGTTATTATAAATTTTGAAGAAAAAAATGCACAAAAAGAGAGTAATTGTTTGTATATATGTTGGACTTTGATTTGGGCTAATTTCTTGCAGCATAGCTTAGGACAAAACCTCCAAACCCATTAAAACAGGCCCAATCCCAACACCCTGCCCAGCGTTAAAGGCCACAGGTGCAAAACGACGTCGTTTTACATATTAGCATCTGAACCGTTGATGAAACTTGATCAAACGGTCAAGATGAAAAGATGTCACCCTATATAACTGTCTTACACCCCATACATGTCAAACCTCGTACCATGTCAAAGCATACCCTAAATTCACCACTGTAACGCCGCCATATCAGCACCCTCCCTCCAATGTCCGTCGTTGGCTGGAAATCGTCGCCGCCAGCGGTGTAGCTCTGATGGATCCCAAAATAACACCACATCGTCTCCTTGATCCCCTCTTTCCAACCCCACCATTGGTCACCCTCAAATATATCCCTGTCTTGTCGAATATTCATTTGAAGTTTGGTAGCCCCGCCGTCCACGGCGGCGACCGGCTAAATAGCCAAAGATTTACATCCCGGATTCCTCACCCCACCCTCATCAAAGATCTGAAACAACCATCCTTCAAATCATACCACAGCTCCTCAAATTTTAGTTTGAACCATCCAGAAAAAATACAACCCTTCCTAAAATCCACCAAATTTATACCATGCGCTCTCCTCACACCCCTGATCTTGAATCCATAACCATCAATCTTCGAATACTTCCCGTTTAGGTCAAAAATTTCAAATAAAAAATTGGACCGAGAATCGTAGTTGTTCAAGCTTTGGGATATCCTTGATTTTTTGCTTTAATAGACTTATTCTTGTGTTTTTCTGTGGAAAACACATGATTTAGGGCGGTTTGACCCCAAAAATTCAGAGAAATTCATCGGTGTTTGATCCTGAATCAGGGTTCGAGGCATTCTGCTTTTACTTTTTATTTGCTTTAATTTATGATTCCTATCTTCATTTCGTTGTTTTGTTCCGTTGTGATCTTTGTGATCAGTTTAGGTCTTGTTTCAAGTTTCAGATTTTTTAAAGATTTATTAGTAATTTAAATTGTCCAATTTGATTCCATGTTCATCTACTGCCTTACATTTTTAAGTTTTGTTCGTTCATTATGCGTAATTAGCTTCAGTTTTCTTTATTGATTAGTTAAATTTTAGTTCTATGATACATTCAAGACTCTTTTGAGTTTATTATTAATTTGTGTAGCTAGATTAATTAGTTTTTATTTTGGTTATAACTAGGAAGTTTCTAGCTCATAATTAGTTAACAATTGTTAGTTTGACTAGGGTAAAATGAAGCTGAAAATATAATTAGGTCGTTTAAGTAGTTCTGGGAAAGGGTAAGGGGTAGTATGAGTAATTAAGCATGGAAGAACCTGTAGTAAATATAATGGAAACTCCTGGAAGCTTCTAGAATATGGGTCAAATTGAAATTCAGACCTTTTGTTTGTAATAACTTGGATAGCAAGCTAAGTATTTGAGGACTAGTGGTAAAAAACTGAAATACAAAAGGGACCAAGTTGAAATAAAGGACTTAAAGGTTGCCCTAATGGTTGGCCTATAAAGAGGCATTGGTCTTGCCTTTCAAGGCAAAAAAAAGGTAGGCTAAAAATACAGAAAACACATATATAATGAAAAATATACTGCTACATGGAGTTTTCTCATAGTAACCGTGAAGAAATTGGATGTTTAAAACCTGAGAATACAAAGAAATTGGAAGCTGAAAATACAAAAAGGGATTATAGAGGCTCGAGAATACAGGATCAAGTGGCTACATTACTGGGTTTCATGTAAATTCTAAAAAAAATCAGAAACACAAAATGACATTGTTCCATTAAGTTGCCTGGGATTTCTGAATTTGCAAATTACTGAAGCACGGTTTGGTTCTTCGAATGCTTGAGTGTGTTTAAAATATCGGTTTTCAAAAACATGGTTTGAAACTGTCCCATTCTCCATTCAACTGGAATTTTGTCCTGTTGGTTTCATAGCAATTTTCCTTTGGCTTGAGTTTGGTCTACTGCTGGTGTGTCTCATTGCTGATCTCGCTTGCCTCTCACTTTTAAGTTCTAGGTACAATCCAACTTTATGAGTATAATCGAGGTGTAGCATGAAGCAGGAATTGAAAACATGAAATAAATGAGATTAATTATGTATATTGGATTTGTGTATTTCAATTTTATGATCTGGTTAGGACGGGTTGGCATATATTTCATTTGTAAATCATTGTTAAAACCATTACCTGACATGATGTAGCTTAGAGAGTATTTTCAAGTTCGAGTCTGTGTCAGTTAACGATTTAGGTGTATACGAGTTCAGTATTTCTGGGATTGGCGAGAGTTCTCTAATGACTTGATATCTGAGCGTTTGAATAACTTGTCTATTAATCATGTATTAAATTGGAGTCTGAGTTGTGACATAGTCTGATTTTAAAATTAGCTACAGAAGGAATATCCATTGTTTGGTAAACTCAAAATGGTTCCAAATTGATTCAGGGTAAGCATAAGTTTTAACAGATGTGGTTATGCTTTGGCAATGATTTAAACGAACAGATTTATAGCATTCTTTACTTGATTAAAGTTTCATTTTAATTGTCATTGAAGTGATGCCTGACCATGAATTTTCCAACACTCGAATAAATCTCAAACTCATGCTTGCAACATTTATAGGTCATTCAAAATTTAGCATCACTAAAAGAACTAGTAGAACAACTATTTTTCTTGGACCTTCATCCCATTTGCATCCATTTTTCTAATAATCCTATTGATTAATATGAAGATGTTGAACTAGAACAAATTAATTGCATGGCCCTCGCTTTAATTAATCTTGAATTGATCCTTACATTCCGAGGCGTACCATTTAGTAAATTCCATGGCCTTCGCAAAGTTGCAAACATATAATTGCTTTAGGCTCGTCTTAAATAATCTTATCTCCTTAAGTACGGGTGCGTATTTACGTGACCCAAATCCAAATCCTGACGAAGTTGAAATGTGTCAAAAATCACGGGGGCATTTATGTGATGTGGTTCGAGACATGCTTTAACGACGTTGTAATTCTCTTAAAAAAATAATAAAAACAGTTAAAGAAATAAAATAGACACACAGGTTCATAATTGTTTAAAATCATATAAATAAAGCTAAATATAATAGTCGAGCGACCGTGCTAGAACCACGGAACTCGGAAATTTGTAACACCTTCTCCTGGGTTAACAGAATTTCTTACCTGGATTTCTGGTCCGCGGACTGTAAAACAGAGTCATTCTTTCCTCGATTCGGCATTCTAAACGTTGACTTAAGACACCATAAATCTCCCAAGTGGCGACTCTGAAATTCTCTTAAATAATTGGATCCCATTTAGATTGTAGTAGCCTTTCGCCGGGTTGTAGTAGCCAAAAAGGAGGTGACAGCTCTAGCGACTCTACTGGAGAACGTGCCCAATATCTCTGGTTTAGCATTAAAGAATTCGAGCTTAGAATAATTGTTGTATTTGGCTTTGTTTATTATCTGATTTTACATGTTGACATACTGTGCAAAATGATTCTTTTACCGCTTTGATATTATCTGCACTGTACATATAAACAACTAAGAAACCCTTCTCTTCTAACCTCCGGGGATGTGCTTACTGATTGAGACTCCATTTTCTGTTAGTGTCATACCCTGAAATAAGAAAGAGACCGGACAAGTACTAAGCCGGATGGCCTTTTAGTTCCCGGTACGTAGCCCCCTCCTCGACTCGACTTGTCCGCTCGGGTACACTATCTTGAACACATACTCAGGTTTTTGAACTTAGACTAACTTGACCTCATGCCGGATCCCTAGTAGGAACGCTTATTTGCATCATGCATTTGACTTAGGGGCTCAACACATGGGTTGGGTCCGTCTAGGACAAGTTACCTGAAATGAAAAGACCAGCCTGATGTATATTAATTGCTACTTGCTGCTTTTGATTTGCATGTTGACCAACTTGTGAATAAGGAAGGAAAATTGAGAAAATAAGTGGTACTTGGGCTGACTGAGATTAATCATTTGCCTTGTAAAACCAATGCTCAAATAGCGTCGAAATGCTGCCGGATTTTCGAAAAAAAGAAGTGGTAAAACAAAAGAAAAAAAAAGCTTTTCAACAAATGTTGATGTTTTGACAAATTGTCTAACCCGAACTATGCCGGTTTGATTCTCGTCAGTTACAAGATACGTAGGAAACCCCCATAAGGTCCAACTTCCTTTTTGCAAAAATAACCACTACAAAGAAAAACAAATGTCCAACTTTTATTCGTTATCCTAAATAAATTGGGTGGTGCCATTACTGCCAAAAACACCCGAATGTTACCGAAAAGAATGCCGGAAGGCTAATTTTGCACAAATGGCCACCTTTGGTTTTTTTTTTGGCCGATTAGTAGGCACAACTTTAAAATCTTCTTTCGAAAGTGCTGAAAGTTTGTATTTGCAAAGATGGGCCTTGGTTTTAGAAAATAAATTTCATTTAAGGAGAGGTCGTTTTTAATGTTTTGTTGAGTCAAAATGAATAAAGTCTTGAAATACTAATTCATACTAATAAATGTGCAGAACGAGCAAGAATCATCATTTGCCGATAACATTGATTAATAAAATTCCATTAGAGCTACACATGATGTGGAATGACCTGGGTAAAGCGGCGCAAAACAGGGTCAAGATGCATTTGGGAGGACTTACTGGGCTGTTAAAATTATCCTGAGGGGAGATATCATAAAGGCATTGATCACATCTTTGGATCCGGCTCACAATGTATTCCATTTCTCGGATTTCGAATTCACACCGACATTGAAAGAAATAACTGGATATATTGGGGCCCCTACGATCCCCTAGAAACACCATTACTTGATTGCGCCAACAGCCCTCGCTGCGCATAAGTTCTTGGACTCCTTATAAATCGTAAGGAAGGTTCATCACCCAGACTTGTCAGCTAGCTTATGCACCCCGCAGTTTATATATTAGAGATACGGGAAAATAGGGGGATTCAATATCCCGGAAAACCATATTAGCAAAGGAAACCAACTCAAATGGGAAGAGCATCAGTGTTTTCCATTCATGGTATTTTTCTTGGGTCTTTTGGTGTTTTCGCGGAAGGATGGAAATATTGACATACGGATAGCAGGGGTTCTCACCACTTTAATAACTCCGGTCAAGAGCACTCTCGCTCCCATGATTATATCTGAAATCTTCAATTCTCTCATCGCCTGTAAAGCGGGAGGAGACTTCTTTGAAGGATGTAACCTATTGCTAAAAATATGGATGATCAAACGCTTATGCCACCGAACTCAGTTCATGAATTATGGGTCGCCAAAAAAGAGCTGCATAGAAGAATTGTATAACAGGGTTGATGGGTCTAGATAACTTGAGAAATGGGTGTCATATCTCCGGGTTATCACTGCAAAACAAATAGAGTGGACGTTCGGGTGGCTCCCCGTGGATGAAGTCATGTATATGCCAGCCATTGGGCCTCATTTCCTTCTGATGTGTCTCCGAAGTATCCAACCCAACACTCTATATAGAGTGCTAAGTAAATTAGGGATTTGCCAGATGATTCCTAGGGATGAGGATATTGGTCGCCATGTAGTTGTGATTAGTCCAGTGGTCATTTCCCCGAAGCCATTGTACGTCAAATTTGGAGCGAATGTCAATACTTTATGGTGGGTACCCGAGTACGTGACATATCTAAGGGCGAGGTTGCATCGAGGTACATTTCTTAGTACAAAAAATAAATAGAGTCCAATAGGCCAGCTAAGAGACCGCACCTCCAAGAATTTGCTGAAACATGACAAGAACAACGGGACTAGGTAGCAATGGAAAATGAATATACGGCCACCATAGGAAAATTAGAAAACCAAGTCAAAAAGCTTAAATTTGAAAATGGTTTGCAAGCCGCTGCAGATGAGGGGGAAAAGAAAAGATTAAACAAAGAAAACAAAGCGCTGCGAGCCCAAATCAAGAAAATGAAAACAGCCGTGGAAAATCCCACTAGGAGCCCGAAATCTGAAAAGCTCATATACAATTTAAGGCGAAAAGTAAACGATTATCGGTTTGACTTGAATAAAGCAGAAGGAGAGATATCCAGGTATCAGAAACAATTATCTGGAAACGCGTAGGAACAAGCCCGCATCATTGAGAAATTAAAAGAAAGGCATGACCATGAGGTTGCTGGGTTAAAAAGGAAAGTCATCATGGCAAAGAAAAAAGTGGCCAAGCAAGATAGGGACATCAAAGCTGAGAGAGAACATTGGTATGCAGCGATAGCAAAGTTTGGAGATGGATTAGTGACAACTCCAAGAACTGAATCAGGTAGCCGAACGAACTCTAGAGGCAAGGCCTCAGCAAATTGGGTGGTTACTGCAAGAAAAGAGTGTTATCAAGGAGAGAGTACAGATGATCGCAGCCTACATCACCACAATGTGCAACCACTGCGAGGATATGACAAGATCCATGTTCTTTGCCACCGCCATGACCTTTGTTCGTCAAGTGATGGAAGTCTCCACCCCCTCAAAGGGAGTTTAGCACGTAAGCCTGCATCAGGGCTGAACGATGCCTCACGGGTCCCAGGAGCACTTGAAACATTAATGGATTCATGAAGATTGCATTTCCTTTATATATATATATATATGCATATATATATATATATACATATATATATATATATACATATATATATGTTTGTCAGTTGAACATAGGGTTAGTATATTATTTTATGCATAGCTAGCTGTTCTTCGAGTCTGTAGTTCGTCTTCTATCAGAGCTTGTTAGTTTCTAGTTTAAATCAGTCAGTCTTTCGAGTCTTTGTAAGTGAAGTTTGTTATTATGAAAATGGAAAGTTCCCAAAGTATTTTATGTTTATTTTTTATTTGCAAGAACTACGTTTGGTCTGAATCATGCAGGGTCATGATACGTATGCAATCTACATAGGACTCGACCATAATTGAATAAAATAGGAGAGAGGGAGAGAATAACACTAAAACTAAGGGGTTTCAAAAGCAAAGAAATTGAAAGCCTGGATAACGCAAGCAACTAATGCATGTACTAACAAACTGTTATTTATACCCAATATGTGGCCGCTTACGTGTTTGACCATAACCGTTAACGAGTTTTTGGGGTTGTTTCAATTCTATATTAGACAGGTGGTTGGTATGTGCGGCATTCTGGCAACCCACTCCTACAACACGCGGTCTAAGAGCAAGCAAGTCATGGCCAATCAGGAAACCAATCTTCGCACTATTGACCCCTCGAAAGAAGTAGAGGAATTTGTTGTTAATGCCACGAAGGAGGAAATGTATAAGCTAAAGCACCAAATTGCTAAGATATACCAGGCATGGGCAAGAGGACAACCACCCCCTGCCTATCGTGCTAATAAAACCTTAATCCCCCCACTAGCCCAAGCACCTGACCAGCCCACCGGTGATCCACCCTCAAGTTCTTCTATTTATTCACAACATCAGGGTACGGCCTCTCAACCACCACTAGCTCCACTACTCAAAGTCGATCCTTACCCTCCTCCGCCAGTTGCCCGATTCTATGTGGTACTTCCGCCTCCCGCACTCCATAGGTTGTCAAGTGAACCCCTTCTTCAAGCTTATGACCCCCAATACTACTCACCAGAACCTGCTTACAAGACCCATGAGCCTTACTCTTATGCTCCCCGTCGCTAAATCCCGGCGGGAGTTGAAAGACCAATCAAAAATCGTTAGCAGGAGAGATGCTTAGAAAGGTCAGAAATCTGGAACAATCATTCGGGGACATGAGGGGATTAGGTGGCTAGGTGGGCATGACATTCAAGGATCTTTGCCTATTTCGAAACGTACAGTTGCCTCCAGGTTTCAATATTCCTAAATTTGACTTATATGATGGGCATGGAATTCCGGTCGTGCATCTAAGGGGGTTTTGCAGCAAAATGAGAGGAGCAGGGGGAAAAGATGAATTGCTATTGGTGTACTTTAGCTACAGTTTAAGTGGGTCGGCACTGGAGTGGTATACTCGGCAGAATCACAATCGGTGGTATACTTTGGATGACCTAGCACAAGCGTTTACTTGGCACTTTTAATATAATGTCAAAATTGCCCCGGATCCTCTATCTTTGACAAAACTGGAGAAGAAACACAACGAGAGCTTCGGGGAATGCAGTTTTCGGTGGAGGGAACAAGCAGCCAGAGTTGATCCTCCCATGAAGGAGAGTGAGATGGTTGATTATTTTCTACAGGCTCTGCAACCTACCAATTTTGGAATTTTTTTGTCAGGAAATGGTAAGTCTTTCAACGAAATAGTCAAGATGGGAAGTATGGTCGAGGAAGGCCTCAAATCTAATAAAATCATCAGCTACTCTACAATTAAGGCAACCACTCAGGTCATCCAGAGTGAAGCTGGGGGGAGCCTTCAGAAAGAAGAAGAAGGAGGAAGTAGCGACAGTGCAGTCGAGAACTTGGTTCAGGCCGCGGGCTACATCTCATTATGCCCAACCTCGTCCTCACCACCAAACATACCCACACCCTCCATACAACACTCCGCAACATTACTATCTACCATTGGAACCTCGCTTCTCAGTACATCACGCACAAACGTATGCCCAACCTCCCACTCATGCAAAATGTCATTCGCCAGCCCCACAAAATACCTACCCAACTCCATAAAAATCTTTACCTACCCCAAGAGCCTACCAACAATCCCCGAAACCCGCCTTCTGAGCAAATCCAATCTTGACAAATGAAAGGGTGCAGAAGATGAAGACTTTCACTTTGCTGGGAGAATCCTACACTATCTTATTTCACAGGCTGCTACAACTGGATTTGTTGAGATCAATTGAAGCACAATTGCTAAATCCTCCCACAAAGAATCTAGATTATTGTGTCAGCTATAAATACTATTCCGGTGCAGCAGGGCATGACACCGAAAAGTATTTGCATTTAAAGAACGCTATCTAGGAACTTATTAACTCCCACCGAATAGGAGTGCAGACTCCAGATGTACCCATTATTAACAAAAACTCGATGTCGGCCTATCAGGATACCAACATGATGAGATCGTGGAAAGAAGGGGAGAGTCCAAAAGGCCCTTACCGACATTAATAATGATCAAGTCCGTTGAAGTTAAGCCAACATAGAATGAAGGCAGTGAGGAGTTGTTAATCGAGACAAAAGAAAGAAGCAACAAACCTATCATAGTTCAAGGTAGTTGAGCAAGTACGATTGCGCCAAAGTCGGAACAGGCAAAAGTAACGGTACACGGGGCAGCTAGAGAACCTATCCTCGTTGTGGAAGGTGTTCGCATAGAGCCCGTCATCGTAAAACCTGTAATCCAGCAACCAATCATCAGCAACAAAGCCGTTCATTGGAGATATGAGCAAACACTAGTGATGTATAAAGGAAAAAAAGTTAGAGAAGAAGTGTATGAGGCCCGGGGTTTAACTCGATCAGGGAGGTACTTTGCCGCGGAAGAATTAAGAAAGGGGAGAATCGCTTAAGGTAACCCAGAACCAGTGAAGAAAGCTATGTCGGAAGAAGAGGCAGAGGAATCATTGAAGAAAATGAAAATGCAGGACTATTCCATGATAGAGCAGTTGAGGATGACACCAGCTCAAATCTCCTTATAATCCTTGCTAATCCCATTCATATGAACATCGGCGGGTGGTCATGAAGATTTTGAATGAAGCCCATGATAACAGTGAATCATTTGGAAAATATTACAAATAAGATATTCGAAGTAAACTGGGTCATGTTCTTTAACGATGAATTGCCCATGGAGGGCATTGTGCACAACTGAGCTCTTTATCTGACTGTAAAATATGAAGATTCTGTGGTCAATTGAGTTTTTGTCGACAACGGGTCTTGTGCAAATATTTGTCCACTCTCCGCATTGGCCAAGCGGAAGGTGGAGAATGAAAGGGTCCACAAGAATAAAATTTGTGTTCGAGGTTTCAACGGTGGAGGCAAAGGCATTGTAGGGTACATAGTGATGGAAGTGACAATATGGCCCGTTGAGTTTGCCTAGGAATTCCAAGTGCTGGACGTGGTAGTCTCCTATAACATCTTGTTATGTAGGCCCTGGATTCACGTAGCCAAAGAAGTGCCATCTAAGCTGCATCAGATGGTCAAATTTGAATGGGACAGGCAAGAGATTGTGGTGCACGGTGAAGACAATCAGTGCATTTCAGGTGATGCCATCGTACCTTTATTGAATCTGAATACAACAAAGGGTCATAGGTATAGGTGTTTGATAATATGTCAGTTTAGGAAATCCCCGAAGGTGAGGCTGTCATGACCCCAAAGATAGCTACCGCGTCGGTCATGGTAGCTTCGGAAATGTGGAAGAATGGTTTTATGCCCGGCAAGGGATTTAGTGCTTCTCTAGAAGGCATTTTGCAACCAGTATCACTCCCCAAAAATCTTGACATTTTTGGCCTAGGGTTCAAGCCTATTCCTTCAAACATAAGGCAATCTAGGAAACTAAGGCAGACTGATTGGGCCCTCCCAAAGCCCATCCCAAAGTTGTCAAAATCGTTCGTCAAGCCATTTACTAGCAATGGCCTCGTACCAAGGGTTTCTGGCCCGCTGATCGGCGGGGATGAAGATTTCAATAAGGGGTTAGAAAGGCTGTTCAATAAAGTGAATATGGCCGAGGCATGAGAAGGGTCGAGCAGGGCAGATGTGCAGTTTGTGGGAGCATGTGCAAAAGTCAATAACTGGGAAGCCACTCCTCTTCCCACTCAGAGGAAGTCGTGGTAGTCGGCTTTGATTTCCTTTTCAGTGTAGCTTGGATTAGCTTCTGAGTTGTAATTCAGTTGTTATTTCTGTCCGTTTGGATGTGTAAACTTTGTTATCTTTGATTCAAATGAAATGCAATTTCCCATTCAGCAGTGTTCATAGTTTCCATTTCTCTTTACTTCTCTTTATTTTCTCTTTTGTACAGTTATTTTTATGCTGATTCCACCGATCTGACATGCATATAGACTCCTCGGCCAGTATTCAAAACCGGTCTAGTTCGAAAATAATAATTCAGCAAATAGAACATGAAGATGAACCAGAATACAAAGAGGAAAGAGCATGGGATGAGATTAGTAAAGAGTTGAACCAATTTGAAGAGAAACCCAAACCAAAACTGAATGATACAGAGGCAGTCAATTAATGAAGCTTTGATAATGTCAGAGAAACAAAAAATAAGTGTCCATCTAGAGCCACAACATAGGAAAGAAATAATTGAAATATTCTTTGAATACAAAGATGTCTTTGCATGGTCATACGATGACATACCCCAATTGAGCATTGACTTGGTGGTTCACAAGAGACCCACTGACCCAACTTGCCCTCCTGTCAAGCAAAAGTTGAGAAAGTTAAAAACTGATGTAAGCGTGAAAATTAAAGAGGAAGTGACCAAGTTGTTTGAGACAAAAGTCATCCGAGTCGCACGATATCCCACCAGGTTAGCTAATGTTGTGCCCGTACCAAAGAAGTATGGTAAAACAAGAGTGTGTGTTGATTACCTTGACCTCAGTAAAGCAAGTCCGAAGGACAACTTCCTCCTGCCGAACATCCACACATTGATTGACAATTGTGCAAAGCATGAAATCACGTCGTTCATGGATTGTTACACAGGATACTACCAGATCTTAATGGATGAAGAAGATGCTGATAAAACTGTATTTATCAGACTGTGGGGGACATATTGTTATAGAGTCATGCATACATGAGGGCCATGCAAAACCATTTTTCATGATATGATACATATGGAAATTGAGGTCTATCTGGATTATGTGATAGTAAAGTCTAGAATGCAATATGATCATGTCCAAGACCTGAGGAATTTCTTTCAAAGGCTCCGCAAGTATGACCTCAAACTCTACCCGACAAAATATGCATTTGGGCTCCCCTAAGGGAAGTTGCTAGAGTTCATAGTTAGTCGCCGAAGTATCGAAATAGACCTGTCAAAGATCAAAGCTATACAAGAGCTTCCGCCACCGAGGAATAAAACAGAAGTGATGAGTCTATTGGGAAGATTGAATTACATCAATCAGTTTTTTTCTTGGCTCACAACCATTTGCGAGCCCATCATTAATCTATTTAAAAAGGATGCTGCGGTGAAATTGGTGGGAGACTACCAGGAAGCTTTTGACGAGATAAAGGAGTATTTGTCGAACACACCACTATTGGTCCCAGCAGAACAGGAAAGCACTTGATCTTATATTTGAATGTCCTGGAAAATTCATTTGGGTACGTGTTGGGACAACACGATGTTACCGGGAGAAAGAACAAGTCATATACTACCTCAGCAAGAAATTTACTGCCTACGTGGTTAAGTATACTCATCTTGAAAGGACGTGATGCGCCTGACATGGGTAGCCCAGAAGTTAAAGCATTACTTGTCCTCATACACCACTTATCTCATCTCACGTCTGGACCTATTGCAGTATATTTTCCATAAGCCCATGCCCCTATGAAGGCTCGTGAAATGGAAAATCTTGCTCACGGAGTTTGACATTATCTACGTGACCAGGACTGACATGAAGGCACTGGAATTGGCAGATCATTTAGCTGAGAATCTGATAGATGAAGAACATGAGCCTTTGAACACATACTTCCTAGACGAGGAAGTGATGCATATTGATGAAATGGAATGGGATGAGACATTGGGATGGAAATTGTTCTTGACGGGGCTGCCAACATGAAAGGCGTTGGAATAGGAGTTGTGCTCATTTCTGAAGAAGGGCATCATTACCTAGTCACAACTCAACTCTGCTTCTATTGCACCAACAACATGGCAGAATATGAGGCCTGCATTTTGGGTTTGAGATTAGCAATAGGCATGCGTGGCCAGGAAGTCTTTGTCATAGGGGACTAATACCTTCTAGAACACAAGATTCAAAGGGAGTGGGAAACTAGAGACTTAAAGCTCATACCATTCCAGCAATGGTTGTATGATATCTGCCAACGATTCAGGTCAATGGAGTTGAGGCACATCCGTATAATCCACAATGAAGTTGCTGAAGCCTTGGCTACTCTGGCCTTAATGCTATATCACCCAAAAATGACTTATGTTAACCCGATACATATCTAGGTCAATGATAAACATGCTTGATGCAACATCGTGGAAGAAGAGCTTGACAACGAGCCTTGGTTCCACGACATCAAGGAATATATCAGGAGAGCTGTATAGCCGGTACAAGCCACGAGTGACCAGAAGAGAACAATCCATCGTCAGTCAAATGGGTTTTCTTCAGTGGAGGAATATTATACAAAAGAACGCCAAATCTTGCTTTGATAAGATGCGCAGATGCTGGGCAGGCAACAACCATCATGAATGAGGTGCATGCCGGCATTTGCGGGCCACACATGAGCGGATATGTTTTGGCAAAGAAGATTCTCCGGGCAAGATATTGTTAGCTCACCATATAGTGGGATTGTATCAGCTTTGTGCGCAAATGTAGCCAATGTCAGGTGCATGGAGACTTAATTCACTCTCCGTCGTCTGAATTGCATACGGTGTCTACACCATGGCCTTTCATTGCTTGGGGTATGGACGTCATCGGGCCCATCAAACTGGCAGCCTCTAATGGGCACAAATTTATCCTGGTTGCTATTGATTATTTCACCAAATGGGTTGAAGCCAAAACTTTCAAGGCAGTAACCAAAAAAGTTGTGGTCGACTTTGTACATGAAAATATCATTTGTCGGTTCGGAATCCCCAAGTCTCTCATCATTGACAATGGGGAAAATCTCAATAGTCACTTAATGAGAGAAGTATGTCAGCAGTTTAAGGTGACACATCGAAATTCTACCACGTACCGACCCAAGGCAAATGGAGCAGTTTAGGTGTCCAATAAGAACATAAAGAAGATACTTCACAAAATGGTGGAAGGGTCCAGGCAGTGTCATGAGAAGGTACCCTTTAAATTGTTAGGCTATCGCACCACCGTCCACACTTCAGTAGGGGCAACTCCATACGTTTTGGCATATGGCACAGAGGCGGTAATCCCGACTGAGACTGAAATCCCCTCTATTCAAATCTTTGCCGAAGCAAGAATCGACGACGAAGAATAGGTCAAAGCTCATTTGGAGCAATTGAGTTACATTGACGAGAAACGATTGGCGGCGGTATGTCACATCCAGTTGTATCAATAGAGGATGCCCATGGCATATAATAAGAAAGTGCATCCAAGAAGTTTGAAGTAGGTCAATTTTGTGGAAATGGCCATCAATTCGGATACTGTCAAAACATATTATGTATGATTTTTCTTTTGGATCAATTGTCTATACTTGGCATTTGTTTGTACTTGACATGTTTTATAGATTGGAATGATGAAGGCATTTTATTCACCTATCTAAACACTTTACCCTTTGTTAACACCATTGAGCTTTCGTTTGTTTTATTTTCATATCCCCTCTTTTGGAATCCATAACGAAAGTCAGACACGCAATTATAAAAGGCGACGAACATACAATAAAGGCAAAAGCAAGAAAAGCAAAACAACAAGAGAAGACAAAAAACAGCAAAACAAAAGTGAAAAGAGAAAAGAAAGAAAGAAAAAAAAGAAAAAAGTAGAAGAAAAACGAGAAAAATGAGAAAGAAACAGCGAAAAGAGAGGAGGAAAAGGAAAAAAGACAATAATGAAAGTATGGAATCAGCAGGAACTACGTTTGACATTAATCCTTTTAAGGATACGTAGGCAGCCTCACTGCTCGGTCATATTCAAATAAACACAAATGCACCAAGCAAGAAATTGGGGCAGAAATTATGTTGGTTTTGATTCTGAAGGTTGTAAATTTCGAACCCATAAAAGCAATATTTGAGCCTTTCACACCCTTTCCTTCTAGCCTTGTCCAAAATCCTACATTAAAGTCCAAAGAAAGACCTTCTGATCAATCTGTAAGAAATGCCGGGGAAAGCAAGAAGAAACGGACCATACCTCAGCGCAACACTCTAGTTCCCACAAAAAATAATAAAATGAGAGAGCCTTATTGGTGAAAATCCTCGTGGGCACATTAAGGAGACGAGAGTTGAGAGAATAAATATGAGAGAGCCTCATTGGTGAAACCCCTCACAGGTATCGTGAGGCGAAGAAAAGGAAAGAAGCAACACTTAGAAAGGGGCTGTTAGTGGAAATCTGTGCATGAACACTATAGGTAAGCAAAGCCAGGGTTTGGTTGAACGAATCAGGTTACAAATGGTCAAAACAACAAAAGCATGTCAATAGACGGTCGATCATCGGGACAGACTAGGTCGAATAGGCCGAAGTGCATGCTATGATCATAAAAACGACCTGTTCTTCATCCGATAAGTTTTCCTTTTCTTCTTTTCAACAAATAGTGAATCTGGAATTCTTTACCCTAATACCGTTCCAAGTCATTGAGTGTGGAACAGCAAGGGGAAAGATACACAAAAAACTGTAGTTGATGGAAGATACAAGAGTCGTTAAAATGAAGGAGTACCATTCAAAGATGGGCATTCAAAGTAAAACCACAAAGGTTTTGGGGTCAGCCGAGCATAATACACCGATCGGGTAATTTGAAAAGGGACGCAAGGTTGGCACAACACAAAGATAGGAAAGGTGACAACGTTTTACCAGGCATAATAGATCAGTCGTCGGGGAAATACACAAAGATTTCAGGCAAAGGATTAAGAGCAACACAAGGTGGGGACTGAAGTAAGGGCACAAAGATCAAGAGTTAAACAAGCATCATAAATAGATAGGGTAATCTCAGGGAAGGGTGTAAGGATTTTAGCAAAGGCCCGGAAATGTAACTCAAAGATGAGGAACAATACAACGCCACACGGGTCAGAGGGTCTGCCAAGCATAACACCCTAACTCAGTAGTCGTCGCAGAAGGGTATAAGGCTTCTGGAAAAAAGAGGCAAAAGAGCAACACAAAGATGGAAATGGTCATGGAGGTTGACCCAGCAAGATATATCAACTAATCAATCGTCGGAAAAGGGCATATAGAATTCTGGCAAAGGGTCGGAAGTGCAACACAGATGGGGAGAAAAATAAGGATGCGAAGGGCAAGGGCAACCACATCATAGACATATCAGATGATTTCAATAAAGGGTGCAAGGATTTTGGCAAAGGAGTGGAAATGTAACAAAAAGATGAAGAACAAAGTGAATCTACAACGTTCAGAGGGTTAGCATAATACAATAATCAATCGTCGGGAATGACATAAAGAATTCTAGCGAAGTGTTAGGAATGTAATATAATGATGGAGAGAATAAGTAAACCGTAAAGGTTTGAGGGGTCAGCTGAGCAGTTCAAGCGACTCATCATCAACATGGACAATGGAACGCAACGCAACACGACAGTGGGGAGGCCATTTATAACAAGAATGCCGTAACCTAACCACCTCTTTTCAAACTAACTAGTTTCTTTGATTGACAGAGGGGCAGAAAATTCCAGAAGAGCCTAAAGGAGGTTGCCCACAGGAGAGGGCAAGCACATGTCATGTATGATAAAAACTTCAAGGCCCATCTGGAAACGGGACCTAGTTCAAACTCAAAAGAGACATAGTCCATCATAAGCATCCTCCCCAACAAATAGCACAAGGGGATAACATTAACTAGCAAACCCTAATAGAAACAACTCCATGTTAAAAGAGGCATGGAAGTTGAGATGGAACACATTTTAAAGCTCAAACAGGTGCGGGTAAAATGGGCAAGCACCAACACCCTCCCCAGTAAGAATCGCAGAAACTCTCCTAGAAAATAATCACTAAGAGTTGTGAGGGGGCATGGTCAAACCCTGATATTTCCCCAGCAAGGGTCAACAAGAGGCGTCAGGACCTGCCTGGATAATCAGATCTAATCATAGGAGTTGTTAGGACCCTCTGGATAATGGGACCTAGCTCTAAATACTAACCCCAGCAGTCACATTTTGTCATCTAATTAAGAGTTGTCAGGACCCGCCTGGATAATGGGAAGTAGTTTTTATCACCGGCCACCACCAGATCCCAAGCAGATATAACCCATAGCGAGACATAGTGGGAAATAACACCATATGAGAAATATAACATAATATCAAAGTTGTCCCTAGTTAAGGATTGTCGGGGCCCTCCTGAATAATAGGACTTAGCTTTAGAGATATTTGGTTAGGAGATTTGATTATCACTCACCGATCCGCCCAGTATCAAACTGGGCCAGAAAGGATTTTTTGTGTTTTGTTTGTTTTGTTGTGATAAGGTACACAGGCAGCAGTCTCATGGAAAATTTTTCAAAATTTCAAGATTTGATAGTCAGGCGCCCACCTGTAGAATAAGGGAATATTTTTCAAAATTTCATGTTTTGATAGCATGGCGCCCACATATAGAACAAGGGAATATTTTTCAAAAATTCAAGCTTTAGTAATCAGGCGCCAACCTGTAGAATATGTGAATATTTTTCAATATTTCATGTTTTTGTAATCAACCGCCCAACTGTAGAATAAGGGATTATTTTTCAAAAAATTAGTTTTTGGTAATCAAGCGCCCACCTGTAGAACAAGAGAATATGTTTCAAAAATTCAAGTGTTGGTAATCAGACGCCCACCTGTAGAATAAGGGAATATTTTTCAAATTTTCATGTTTTGGTAATCAGGCGACCACATATACAACAATGGAATATTATTAAAAAATTCAAGTTTTGGTAATCAGGCGGCCACCTATAAACAAGGGAATGTTTTTCAGAATTTCAAATTTTTGGCAATCAGCCACCCACTTGTAGAACAAGGGAATATTTTTCAAATTTCAAAGTTTGATAGCCAGGTGCCCACCTGTAGAACAAGGGAATGTTTTTTAAAATTTAAAAGTTTCGAAAATCAGGCGCCACCTATAGAACATGGGAATATTTTTCAAAATTTCAAGTGTTGGCGGTCAGGCGCCCAACTGTAGAACAAGGGAATGTTTTCAAGATTCACGTTTGGTAATCACGCGCCTACCTATCCGAACAAGGGAATGATTTTCAAGTTGCAGTTTTGTAATCAGGCACCCACCTGCAAAACAAGGGAATACACGTCAAGTCTAACCATTCGGCAACAAACACAGAAGAAGAGAAGGTAAGAAGTCAACAAGGCAACAATGAGTCTACATGAAGGAATGCCAGTCAACAAGGCGACAAGGAGTTCATTGGAAAAAATACAAGGCAACAAAGAAACAAGTATCAAGAGCAAGATTGAAGACATAGATAGGTTCTTTTGTAACTCTTGGTTCATATCTTAGTCTAGTTTCCATTTTATTTTTTACGAGGTGTAATAAGGATGTCAGCGAGCAGTAACAACAGTATAAGCAGTGAAATCACAGCTCATGGTAGTCTCAGCTACAAAGCACTCTAGAAATACAATGACATGATTCCTTTATACCCAAGGATATGTAGGCAACTTTTGATATAGAGTCCGGTCAAACAGTTTTCAAAATGCTTCTCATGGAATGCAAAGTAGGCAAAAATCTTTCAGTTTCTTATTTATCTTTGCCCGGAAACCCTTCGTGTCTCCTAGCAATGAGGGGCAGCAGTGAGGACATGATTTTTGCCTCGCTTGACATGTTCCTATAAAATTCATTAAATTAGGATTTTTTAATTTGATTTTCTAGTAATTAATTGTGTGATTTTTTGTTTATTTGCATTTTTTTATTATTTGAATTTTTAGGGATTCATTGTGTGACTTTGTGTTTATTTATGTCTTTCTTTTATTATTTGAACCTTCACGATTTATTTCTGTGATTTTGTGTTTATTTGACTTTTAGAAATTAATAGCATAATTTTGCATTTATTTGCAGGATTGCATGTTTTGATTAACATAATTCATAAAAAATATAAAATAATGGAATGGTTGAATTTAGGATCTAATTTTTACATGTTAATATTGAAAATGAGGAAAAATAAAAAAAATTTGTTAATTTTCTTTGAAATTTAGAGTTTATAGTTTATTTACGACCCTTCCCAAAATCCGCCAAGTTAACACCATGCTCACCTCACACCCCTCATCTTGAATCCATAATACTTAGTCCTCGAATCCTTCCCATGTAGGTCAATTTTCAAATAAAAAGTTGGACCGAGAACCCTAGTTGTTCAAGCTTTGGGATATCCTTGATTTTGGGCTTTAATAGCCCTTAGTCTTGTGTTTTCACATGGAAAACACATGATTAAGGGCGGTTTAACCCCAAAAATGCCGAGAAATTCACCGGTGATTGAGCCTGAATAAGAGTTCGAGGTATTCTGTTTTTACTTGTTATTTGCTTTTATTTATGATTCATATCTTAATTTAGTTGTTTTGTTCCATTGTGATCTTTCTAATTAGCATAGGGTCTGGTTTCAAGTTTCTGACTTTTATAGATTTATTCGGAATTTTAATTGTCCAATTTTATTCCATGTTCATCTCCTGCCTTGTATTTTTGAGTTTTGTTCATTTATTCAATGTAATCGGCTTCAGTTTTCTTTATTGATTAATTAAATTTTAGTTGAATGATACATTCAAGACTCTTTAGAGTTTATTTAAGTTGTGTAGCTAAATTAATTAGTTTTAATTTTTTCTATAAATGGGAAGTTTCTATATCATAACTAGTTAACCATAGTAAGTTTGACTAAAGTAAAAGGAAGCTGAAAATATAATTAGGTCGTTTAAGTAATTATGGGAAAGGGGAAGGCGTCGTATGAGTAATTCAGCATGAAAGAACCTGTAGTAACTAGAATGGAAATTCATGGAAGCTTCCAGAATATAGGTCAAATTGAAATTCAGACCTTTTGTTTGTTATAACTTGGATAGCAAACTAAGTATCTAGGGACTAGTGGCAAAAAACTGAAATACAAAAGGGACCAAGTTGAAATAAAGGACTTAATGGTTGCCCTAAAGGTTGACCTATGTAGAGGCATTAGTCTTTCCTTTCAACGCAACAAAAATATAGGCTAAAAATTTCGAAAACACATATAAAAAGAAAAATATACTACTACAAGGAATTTCCTCATAGTAAGCTGGAAGAAATTAGATGTTAAAAACCTGAGAATACAAAAAAGATTGGAAGCTAAAAAATACATAAAGGGATTGTAGAGGCTCGCGAATACAAGATCAAATGGCTACATTGCTGGGTTTTATGTAAATTCTGAAAAAAATCACAAATAAAAAATGACATTGTTCCCTTAGGTTGTCGTGGATTTCTGAATTTGCAAATTACATAAGCACTATTGGGTTCTTCAAATTCTTCAGCGTGGTCAAAACTTAGTTTTTCAAAAGCATGGTTTGAAACTGTCCCATTCTCTATTCAATTCGAATTTTGTCCCGTTGGTTTCATAATAATTTTCCTTTGGCTTGAGTTTGGTCTACTGCCGTTGTTTTGGCTGCTATGTCTCATTGCCGATCTCACATGCCTCTCACTTTTAATTTCTAGGTACGATCCAAATCTATGAGTATAATCGAGGTGTAGCATGGAGCAGGAATAGAAACATTAAATAAATGAGATTATTTATGTATATTGGATTTGTCTAATTTAATTTGATGATCTGATTAGGATGGTTTAGCATATATTGTATTTGTAAATCATTGTTAAAACCATTACCTGAAACGCTGTAGCTTGGAGAGTATTTTCAATTTCGAGTCTGCGTCACTTAACGAGTTAGGTGTATATGAGTTCAGTATATCTTGGATTGGCGAGGGTTCTCTAATGACTTGATATCTGAGCGTTTGAATAACTTGTTTATTAATCATGTGTTAAATTGGAGTGTGAGTTGTGACATAGTCTTCATTCGAAAGTAGCTACAACATTGTTTGGTAAAGTCAAAATGGTTCCAAATTGATTTAGGTGTGTAAGTATAAGATCAAACAGATGTTGTTATAGTTTGGAAATGTTTTAAACGTACCCAAATTTATAGCCTACTTAAATTGATTAAAGATTCATTTTAATTTCCATTGAAGTGATGCCTGACCATGAATTTTCGAACACTCGAATAAAGATCAAACTCATACTTGCAACATTTATTGGCCATTCAAAAATTTAGCATCACTAAAAGAACCATTAGAATAAATATTTTGGTTGGACCTTCATCCCATTTGCATCCGTTTTTCTAATAATCCTATTGACTAGTGTGAAGATGTTGAACTAGAACAAATTAATTGCATGACCCTCGATTTATTTAATCTTGAATTGATCCTTAGATTCCGAGGCGTGCCATTTAGTAAATTACATGGCCCTCACAAAGTTGCAAACGTATAATTGCTTTAGGGGCATCTTAAATATTCTTGTCTCCAAGTACGGGTGCGTATTTATGTGACCCAAATCAAAATCTCGACGAAGTTAAAATGTGTCAAAAACCACGGGTGCATTTATGTGACGTGGTCTAAGACATATTTTAACGATGTTGTAATTCTCGTAATAATAATAATAATAATAATAATAATAATAATATTAATAATAATATTAATAATAATAATAATAATAATAATAATAATAATAGAATTAAAATAGACACATAGGTTCATAATTGTTTAAAATCAGATAAATTAAGCTAAATATAATAGTTGAGTGACCGTGCTAGAACTGAGGAACTCCGGAATGCCTAGCCCCTTCTCCCGGGTGAACATAATTCTTTCCTCGATTCGGGATACCAAGCGGTGACTTGGGACACCATAAATCTCCCAAGTGGAAAACAATAAAATTTTCTTAAATAATTGAAGCCCTTTTCGATTGTCCTTTAATTAGAAAAACTCTCTTATCTACGCCCTTCGCCGGATTGTAGTAGCCAAAAAGGTTGTGTGACACCTACGTGAACCTAGTTATTTGATACCGTGTTGTCATGATCCAATTCACGTATAGGTCGTGATGGTGCAAATGTTGCCATTAAGAAAGCCATGGTGAACTAGCCATATATTTATTCTTTCTAACATTTATAAAAGTGTTTATTTTTAATTATTTAACAACTGAGAGGTGAAATAATTTAATAGAATAAAGTGTAAACAATTATAAGAACATGTGCAGTGGAAAAATACTCAAAATTTGCAAGTGTTTACTAGCAAAATATCAAAGACCTCGTAAGACAAGTGTATGAGCAACTAGTAGAATATACAAAACACTAACTATTGTTTAAAATGAAGTAGACAGAAAGTGAATATAAAAGAGAGACATCGGGTGTTGCAGAACAGACTCAGAAGGCAGGTCACCACTAAATCATGCAGTATCTGGAGTATGCATCGGAATGACTACTTACATATGCTCATGAAAGGTTAGTGTAGAACTGTAGCGTGAGTGTATAAACATCATGTACCTAGTAAGTATCCAGTCTAACCTCGAAGAAGTAGTGACGAGGGGTCGACATTGATACTTACTATGGGCCAGCAAATAAAAATACAAAAATTCCAAATAAACACGAATTATGTAAATATTAGTGGTAATTGAATAACAAGCAGTGAATAAATAATTCCTCGACTAAACGTAACTTTCACATCAAATTTTGTAATTAAATAATTATAAATTGTCCAGCCTTAACATAATATCCAAGTGGACTTAAGCTACAATACTATCACGCACGATTATGTGGGGGTCGTACGATCCGACTCCAATAATATACTATGTGCTCTGTCGATGGTCGAATAGCACAAACCATAGATGCATCTATTAACCTACCGACACGAACGACCCACATCCATCAGAGTAGAGGAATTTACCTCGCTTACGAAAATACTTTCCACACGAGTGGACATAGATTTCTCAAAGTTATTATATAAGTCTTCAATTCTTTTCAAAAATAAGAAGTCTAAATTGGAGACTCTAAATCTTGTTATCCTTAATCTCAACTCTATTTAAGACAACTAATATGCATAATAAGCATAACAACGCAAACAAGCATGATGTAAACCTAAAACTACCCAGACCTCACATGAAATATAGTTGCGTATGGACTCTCATCACCTAGTGCATACGTTGCTCCCCATACAAGTAATTAACAATGAAATACACCTAAGGTGATGAGTTCCCTCTTATAAGGTTAGGCAAGAGACATATCCTCAAACTCACTTTCAGTGCTCAAATACACTTTAAATCCTTAACTCAATGCCAAATAACCTGAAGCTAGCCAAATATTATATAAATAAGTCAATATATATACTCAAAAATTCGTAATTCAACGTCACAACCCGAAATTGGACTTGCCATGATGGAACCTAACCTCACCTGCTAGTTGGGTCCAATAACAACAATCTGATTCATTTAATACATAAGTGACTCTAATACACTCCCCAACGACTCGTACTACAAGTCATGAGCTTTTAAGAATAGAACTTACAAGCTGATATGAAGTAAATGCACTTCTGCATGAACAAGTACATAAACAAAGTTTTATAAATATAAGATTACTATGAACAAAAGGCAGGTACAGCAAGAACGCGAGTACATCTTCAATGCTAGCTCCTGCCATACACAGCAACATCGATATCCAAAATCTGCACAATGTGCATTAAGTGTAGTATGAGTACAGCCAACCCCATGTACACAATAAGTAAAAAACTTAACCTAAGATTGAAAGTAGTGACGAGCTAGAACATAGGTCGAGTCGAACACAAATAACCAACAGCAGTTCATATCAATTTAACGCAAGTAAATAAAGAAGTATCTTAGAGATAAAATGTTCAGCCTTTTCATAGTTTCTTGAAAAGAGTTCCGTTTTTAAAGTCGTCACGACCCTAAAACCGGCGCGATCGTGATAACGCCTATCATTAAACTAGGGCCAGCCTAGAAAACTCCCAAATCAAGCCATTATTCTTTAAAAGTAATTTTAAGCCATTAATTAACAAGAAATATCATAATATAAGTCTAAACAACTAGTGCAGAATAAATACACAAGCCCGATATCAGGGTGTCATAAATCACAAGCAACCACAACTATGTCTCAGTAGAATAAAGTCTAAACAAGACTGGAAGACCATACTAAATAAAGCTAGGGAAGATATGAAGGAGAAGCAGGGCTGTGAATGCCATGCAGCTTCCTTGTCGACTCAGAAATCCTACTAAATGGACAATCAATGGTGGCTATCGCGACCTGCAACTCTTGGATCTGCACATAAGGTGCAGAGAGTAATGTGGGTATGCCAACTCAGTAAGTAATTCAAGTAAATTAAAGTTGAGTAGTAAGAAACACATAGGTTCACGTCATCACTCTACAATAAATATAGTACATTTCCCAAAATAGTAGAAAAAATCATTTGTCTCGTAAACAAACTCAATTATAACTAAGGGTGTCTAATGGGCTAGGTTAAACAATAACTGCACTGGCCCTGACTGGTTAAAACCGGAACCGGTCCAGACCGGCACAAGGGGGCGGGTGGGGCAGGGTTAATGGCGTAGGGGTTTGGCCCGTTCACCTATTTTCAACCGGTTACCTCGACTGGTAAAACCCGATCAATAAAAAATGTTGTAGAACCTATTAAACCAGCTCGGATCGGACCGCCCCGGATCGATTAACGGCTAATTTCTTTCTTTAAATTTGCTAATTTGGTTACCCTTGGCAACAGTCACCTTCCAAGTAGTCATTGCCCAACTGCTAATTTGCACAATTATCCCTTTTTGGTCCCTTTTAAAAAAACATTAACACTTTTTATAGATACAAATTTAACCATTTATAAAAATATAAATACACCCCCTCTTCTTCATTTCTTCGCTCATCTCTCATTTCTCATTTTTAATTCTCAATTCAAGTTAAATCATGCCTGGTACTTCTAGTGTGCGCTCATATGTTTGGGAACACTTTGAGGTAGTAGACGAAAATGAAGAAGTTCTGAAAGTAAAGCGAAAGAACCATGGTCAAGTCTTAAATGTTTGTCCAAAGTGTGGTACAGGCAGTTTCAGGAGACATATGAAGATTTGTCTTGAGCGTCCTCCAGAAATTCCCATTTAAGTTGATTTAAGACAATTTTTGTTATTTTAAAATTATTAGACGTATTTATGCAAAATATTTTAGTTTGTTAGATTACTTAAAAGTATTATTATGCATGAAAATTTAATTTTACTCTTTTTTCATTAATTTACTTGTTAAATGCAAATTTGTAAGTTTGAGTTTTGAAATAAATGTAATACTTGCAATTTATAAGTGCAATTTTTTCCCACCTTCATTGTATTCTTTATATTTTTACTTCATACTTACAATAGTTATACAAAATAAAAAAATAAAACTTACACTAACCCGGCCAAGCCTCCCCCTTTTACCCATAACTCGTACGGTTCATTTTTTATCCGGATGAACCCGAACCCATTAAACCCGTAAGTCCTAAACCGTAACCAGCCCGACCCACTCGTTAGAAACCTTTAGTTTAAGTAAAACCTTTCATTTTAAAACATCTTTTAATAATTTCAAATGAGTGATGAAAATAGTGAGTAAAACTAATAATGATAGGAATATAAACAGCCCCTCGGGCAAAACATGTTCCATAAACCGCCCTTCCGGAAACAATATCAATGGAACAAACCCTTTGGGCTACCTCTCAGTTACTCGTAATCAGACCTTCGGGCAACAACGTAAACAACTACATCCCCTCGTAAAATATCACATCACTCACACTGGTTACCCGTGCTCACTGTGGGTGTTCGAACTCAGGAGGGGCTCCTACAACCCAAGCGTTATAACAAGCCATCTCGTGGAATAATCAGTCAGGCCCTCGGACTCACGTAACAACAAGCCACCTCGTGGCATAAATCAATCAGGCTCTTGGTTTTACAATATCATAAATCAGTAGTAACATGTTGCGGTGTGCAACCTGATCCCATAATATCCTCACAACTTATTCCCTCGGCCTCACTCAGTCAGAAACCTCTTAAGCCACTCGGGCAATAGTAAAACAAGATCATCAGCCCAAAAATATCATTAAAGTATCTAATTGGATTAAATATGGTTGAGTTATAAAATCAATAAAATACGGCATGACTGGTTAGAAATATTAAGTCAAAAATGTAAGCAATAGTAGTAAAAAGCCCCTGAGAGTTCAAACAGTTGGCACAAGGCGAAAATATGGCATTCAGCCTAAATTATAATAAAATTTTCCAAAAAAAATGATATCTAATAGTTTTCAAACAATATTCTACTTAGTAGTCGTATGGAACGGACAAAATAACAACCCCCAAAGGTGCACCCCCCACGCTCGTCTTCTAGCGTGTGCATCACCTCAAAATAGCACCACGAAATGAAATTCTTGGTGGGGTTTTCCAATAAGATAAGTTACTTGAGCTCAATAATCGTGATTATTGTAATTTTTAGTTATTAAAGCATACAATTAGTAGAAATTAGGGATGAAATTTAGGGAATTACAGCTTGGTAATTGGAGAGTTTGATTTGAAAAATTGTGAGACCATTTAATTTGGGATTTTGATGATATTGGTATGGATAGACTCGTGAGTGAAAGGGGTTTGTAGTTTTGTGATTTTTGTTGGATTTTGAGATGCGGTCCCGAGGGTCGAGTTTTAGTGAATTTTGGGATTTTGGCTCAAGTTGATAATTTTTCATGTGGAATTGGTTCCTTGGCCTATATTGATTACATTTTATTATTTTTGATTAGATTTGAGATGTTTGGAGCTGTGTCTAGAAGTAAATGTTTCGCAGAGTGGGGATTTGACCGGTTTGAGGTAAGTACTGATTGTAAATCTAGTCTTGATAGTATGAAACCCTAGATTGCATATCGTTTTACTAGTTTGAGATGATGCACACGCTAGGTAACAGGCGTATGGGCATGCACTGTTGGGGATTTTTACTTGGTCCGTCTGGCAACAACTATAAAGTTTTGAATTTAACTGAAACTATGTGATATTTATGTTTTTTAGAAATAGTTTCTGTATGTTGGGTAGAATCCCATATTTGGACCTTGTGCCAGAGCTGTTTGGACCATTATGGGCCATTTGTTATTGTCCTCTCACTGTTTTGATTGAAAATCTATACTCAGTCATGCTATAACTATTAATTTGTTAAATCATTCATTATTACCCCATTTTGATGCATAAAATATTATTTTTGCTGAACACCTAGTTTTTTTTTATTTTGGGCACCCCAAGGCAAGTGCCTAGGGTTGGTTTTTAATTATTAACATAAAAGAAAAGAAAATACAACTAATAGAAAAAAGTACAAATAAGGGGTACAATAGCACCGGTATTGTTACCGATATAACTCAACCGTACTAACCTTATTGTACTAATCCTATTGAGGCATAAATAACCTCTCTAGCATGCATGCAAAAAGAAAGAACTATCTAGAACTAGGTACTCTATGATAATCATAGAGTTCATAACATACTCTGTGATGATATTACATAGAACTATGCTGATGTGATGGTAAAATAAAAATATGAAGAAACCACCATGGTGCTCTTTTTTCTCTACACTTGTGTAAGCTTCAATTTGTCGAATCTTGACTTCGTCCACAACTCTTTTAAAAAAGTATTCAAAAACCATACTTTTTTCTTCGAACGATTGGACTTTGCAGATGTTGTTTGAATGACTAGTTTTTGTTTTGCACCTCTCATTATGAGTATCCTTATGTTTGCATCTTCATTTACTCTCCCGTCCCAACTCGTATCCCTTGTGCGCGACTTCTTGCTTTTTCCGCTATGCATAGTTGATAGATCACCTTTTCTTGCCACTTCCTCCCTACATTGTTGTAGCATTTTATCGTCTTCTCCCTTTTCGAAAAATTCTCTCCCCATTTACACAGGTTGTGGGCTATTTTTTGGCATTATCAAGTGCCACCAAGGCAGCCTCTCCATGTAAAGTTGTCACCACAGTTTGTTGTCTACTGCTTTTGTTTGCAGGACCTGTGCAAAATGAGGTAGGATCTAAAGTGATCTGTATTGCCTTTGTAGCCTGCTGTTGCTTTGCTTCTTCTGAATGTATTCCTAAAGTATTTAAAGTATAGTGATTACTTGAGCGATGGTGCTGTTGCACATTATTTCCTGTAGCATGTTGAATCACGTCAGCTTCTTCTTGCGTTTCAAAAAATCCTGGATTTGGCTTTTTTTGTTTATCCAATGTAGTAATAGCTCGAGTAGCTTGATAGGCTTATGACTCACTGAGGCTGAGGGCATGTTTCTTGTGAGGATATTATTGTGTCGTCTGCGTGCCACAATATGTTGTTACTGATTCATGATTTATGTGAGGCCGAGTGCCCGATTGATTTATGCCACGAGGTGGCTTGATATAGAACTTTAGTTGTAGGAGCCCCTACAGAGTTTGCACACCCCTAGTGAGCACGGGTACCCAGTATGGGTGATACGAGATATGCCTGAGGGGATGCGTACGAGTGACTGTGAGGTTGTCTTGGGGGGCTGTATATGAGTGATGTCGTGCCTTAGGGGCTGTTTACGAGTGATATTATTCCGAGGTATTGTTTAAAATTTTCATCACTTTTACTCACTTTTGAATTGAGCCTCTATTGAAACTATTGAAAAATATCTTCAAATAAGTTTTACTAAAAACTGGAATTTATACGAGATGATTTGACTCGCGTACTGATTTTAAAGCATGTTGTAAATTACTGAGATTTAACGATGTGGACTTTATGTGTTCTGCTACTCTAACTTTATTTAATTTTTTTACTTACTGAGTTGGACAACTCACATTAGTCCATGCTCCTTGTGTACAAATTCGGGGTTGCTAGACGTTCTAGAGAGTGTAGATTTTCATCAGTCGCTGAACTGTGGAATTAGTAAGGTTTGCATGGCGATCACAACTTTGCTATTCTTACTCCTATCATTTTTAGATGTTATTAGTTGTGTTCAATACTTTATTAGTCAGTTTTTATTGTACAGTTTTTAGTAGATGCTCATGACTAGTGACACCCCGAGTCGGGCTTTTCTTTCTGCACTTTGTTTTTTTCAAATTTATCTTGTGAAGTTTTACTAATTAAATAGCTCGAAGTAACTTTTAAATTAAAATATCGGGTTTTTTTTGGTAAAAAATTTTGCTTGCCTAGTTCCTCGATAAACACCATCACGAAATGCTAGATTTGGGTCGTGACAAGTGTTAACTGCTCTTGTTCAACGTTAAGGGTCGTTTAGTCTGATGTATTGGAAATAATACATGCATTAACTTAGGTATTAATATTATCTTGTTTTATAGTATTTTTCAATCTATGTATATGTAATAGTATAATACTATTAGTTATGCATCCTATTCAGTACTATTGAATGCATAGCAAGCTATTGCATTGGAAATATCATAGTTTTTAATTCATTGATAAGTATATATAAAAACAAAACTATCATTTAAAAACCTTTAATATATCTCACCAAAAATAAATAAGAAATAATTTAAGTATAACTAATCTAAATATTACTAGTCCCAACATTACTAATACCCCATATCCAGTATTACGTTTATGCACCCTACCAAGCAACTCCTAATGGAACCATAAAAAATCAAACAAGCATGTACTTGGTTTGTTTTTACTTGTTGAGAACAAGAGCACTCATATGTCACTTTTGTTTTCATCTTATGTATTGATCCTTTCGTAGATATATCGTACATTACTCTTGGAGATATCTTGTCACTAAAAGTGTACCTGGAAAATTCAATAACCTTGCAAGAATTAAGGGCAAAGCACAAACAAAATTCTTAATAAATATATATAAGTTAAGCATAGCGTTTCATCCTCACACGGACAGGCAATCCAAGCGGACTATTCACTTTCCGGAGGATATGCTTCGAACTTGTGTCATTTACTTTGGAGGCTCATGGGATAAGTTTTTGCCATTAGTGGGAGTTTTTCTATAACAACAACTATCAGTAGAGTATTCAGATGGCTTCTTATGAGGCTTTATATGGTACGCAGTGTCGGTCTAGAATAAGATGGTTTGAGCCGAGAGAGGCTTGGTTGTTGGGTACAGATCTTGTTCGGCTGCCTTGGACAAGGTCAGGATTATTCAAGATAGGCTTTGTACAGCTCAGTCCATGAAAAAGAAGCTATGCCGACTGCAAGGTTTGCGATTTGTCTTTCATGGTCGGTGAGCAGGTATTGCTTCGAGTGTCACCTATGAAGGGCATGATGATATTTGGGAAGAAGGGAAAAGTTAGCCCTAGGTTCATTTGCCCATTTGAGATTCTTGATCGAGTGGAGAGGTGGCTTACAGACTTGCATTGCCACCTAGCTTATCAATCTTGCATCCAATGTTTCACATGTCCATTCTTCAGAATATGACGATGATCCATCCCACAAAATCGATTTCAGCACTATTCACCTAGACAAGGACTTGTCTTCTGAGCAGGAGCTGGTAGCTATTCTGGACCGGCAGGTTTGTCAATTGAGGTCAAAGAGTTTTCCTTCTGGTTGTCTTAAGTTGAGAGGTTAGCCTGCCGAGGCATCGACTTGGGAGTCCAAGTCTGATATCCCGAGCCATTATCCCCATCTTTTCCCCGGTTCAGGTACTTCCTTCTTATGTTCGTTCGAGGACATATGGTTGTTTTGGAGGTGGAGAACCTGATGATCCTTTTGGGTTTCTAGGCCATAAAAATATTTTTCTATGTCATATCGGTTTGCATGTGTACTCCGAGCGCGTAGCTGGAAAGCTAATATGTGAAAAATTGTGGGAAATGATGAATTTTGAATTTAAAAAAAGTTAAGTTGACATTGGTCAACATTTTGGGTAAACAAACACAGACTCGTGATTTGACAATGCCATAAAGTTCGTAGGAAAATACGGGACTTGGGCGTTTGCCCGAAATCGAATTCTGAGGTCCCAAGCCTGAGAAATGAATCTTTAAAGAAATTATTTTGTGAAATTATTTATGAGTTTTGAAAATGAAATGTGCTTAAATATTGATGGTATCAGGCCCGTTGGTCCCAGTGCGTGGTACATGTCTTATATGTGATACAAGATAAGATTGTGAGATTTTGTAAGAAATGAACTTGAAGCGATGTGAATAAGATCGTATTTGCGAAAAAATGGAAAATTTGAACGCCTTAAGAAATTTCATGATTTCGATGCTAAATTCGTAGTTGTTGATGCTATTGTAGTAATTCAAATGCACGAGCGAGTCTATATGATGCTCTTAGATTGGTTTGCATATTTGGTTTGGAGCAGCTAGAGTGATTTTTGGATGGGTCACGAGGTGGATTTTGGACTTGGAAAATTGCAGGTTTTTAACTGGTGTGATTAGGCTCGGTGGTTCGCATTTACGAAGCTTGGCTCAGAAATGCGAAAGTTGAGTCACAAATGTGAACACCATAGGCCAGCCCGTATCTCGAATTTGCGAGGTACTCTAAAGCCGCAAATGCAATCTACGTATCCCAAATGCGAAGTCGCAAATGCGACATCTTGTTCGCTAATGCAAAAGTCAAAATTTTCAAATGATCGATATTGTGAAATTAGAGACTTGTAAAATTACACTTAGACGAATTTTTAACCCATTTTTATATCTTCTCAAAACATAAACATTCTAGGGAAATTTCTCAAAGACAACTCTTCTTCCAAATCGATTGTAAGTAAATTTGAACTAGTTTTCATCAATCATTAACATCTTTTCACATGATTTTAACTCAAAATCAATGATTTTCATGGGGAAAATTGGGTGTTTTGGGTAGAACCTAGGTTTCTCAAAAATTGGTAATTCGGACCTCGATTTGAAGTCCGATTTAAAAACAATTTATATATTTGGGTTTGTGGGGGAATGCATAGTCATGTTATGGTTCGAACCTCAGGTTTTGACCATGTTGGCCCGGGGGAAATTTTTGACTTTTGGGTAAAACCTTAAAAAACTCATTTTCATGCATTGGAGTTGATTCATTTAGCTTTTATTGATGTAACTGACAAACTTATGGCTAGATACGAGCGAGTTAGTGGTGGAATGAAGGGGTAAAGCGGTAGTTGAGACGTTTATTGTGTTCGTGGCATCGAGGTATGTGTTTGGTCTAACCTTAGCTTGAGGGATTAGGAGTTGTATCCTATTTGTTAAATGTTACTTGATGAGTACCACATATAGACATAGTGATGAGTATCTAAACGTTGGTGTCAAGTATGACTATTAGGCTTAAATTTAAATTGTTGTGTTCTTAAATAATACTACAGATGCTTAAGTTGATGATCTCTTTATTGTGCAAGGATTATGATTATTCTCGTGGAAATTACGTATGATTGAGTATTGGTGTTAGTTGAGGTAGTAGAATGTTGGGACAAGTTTTTTAATAGTTGTTTCTCCCTTGCCGGGATGTATTTACTTATACTGTCGATTCCCTTGTCGAGATAGCGTTGTTTCTTTAATTAATCCCTTGTCGGGACTCTACTATTCAATTGGTATTGAACTGTATAAATGAATCGGGTCGCATGCCACAATAATTATATAAATGAATCGGGTTGCACGCAGAATAGTGACATAAATAGATCGGGTCGTACGTCGCAACAATGATACAGTTGGATCATGTTGCACACCGCAACAGTATTATTATTTTTTTTCTATAGATCTTAAATTGTTCGCATGTATTTTTCTTAAATTACTACTAGTATTGATATTCCGCCGTAACATGTACCCCCTGTCATCTCTATGTGTTTATCGTTGTTTTACTTTTTGCTGTATATGATATAACTGCAAATGCTTATTTGGTAGTCAGGTCCTAGCCTCTTCACTACATCACCGGGATTAGGTCAGACACTTACCAGTACATGTGGTCGGTTGTGGTGAAAGTACACTCTGCACTATGTGCAGATCCCGGAGCGGCAGCTTTTGAACAGTAGCATTGGCTGGCTGCCTTCAGTGCAGCTAGAGATCCCGAGGTAGTGAATTGCCACAAAATGAATTGATAGTGGCAGTTTTTATGATTCCCGCAAATAAACCGCAATAACGATATAAATAGATCTTGGTTGCACACCACAACAATGATATAAATAGACCAGGTTGCACGCCCCAACAATGATATAAATGGATCGGGTTGCACGCTGCAATAGTGAAACAAATGGATCGGATCGCACGATGCAACAGTGACATAAATTGATCGGGTTGCATGCCACAACAATGATACAGTTGGATCGGGTTTCATGCCGTAACAGTGACAAATGATAGTGATCGGGTTGCGCGCCGTAACAATGTAATTATATTTCTACAATAGATCTTAAATTGTTCTCGTGTATTTC
The DNA here is from genome assembly GCA_034376525.1 of Nicotiana benthamiana. Classification (NCBI taxonomy): domain Eukaryota; kingdom Viridiplantae; phylum Streptophyta; class Magnoliopsida; order Solanales; family Solanaceae; genus Nicotiana; species Nicotiana benthamiana. Next base: position 98,731,360 of record CM067330.1, read on the forward strand.
TCTTAAATTACTGTTGGTATTGATATTCCACCGCAGCATGTACCCCCTTCCATTTTTTATTTGTTTATACTTGCTTTATTTTCCTCTGTATATTATATAACTGCACATGTTTTTTTGGTAAAGATCCCGAATAGTGGAAGTTTTTTTGATTCCCGCAAATAAACTGTCACAATTTAACATATATTTTTGTAGTGAATTATGATAAGTAGAAACTATTATTTCCATCAAAATACTCTTCAAACAATAAATATATCATTAGCATTAAAAGTGTAGAAGATAAAAACTTGCAAACATCGATGACCAAATCAGTACTCTCTCCGGTTCACAATAAGTGTCAAATTTGCGTTTTCATTTTGCTTCAAAATAAGTGTCCAGTTATGTTATGAAGAAAGAATTCAATTTATTTTAAGAAATAAGCACTATGTACATATCCCTAAGAAATACTTTTACTATTCACATTAAATATTTAATTAGGGGTAGTTTAGTCATAGTGTGTATTCTTGTATAGAAATTACTATTTTCTTAATGAGCGTGCTAAAAATAAATTGGACACTTATTGTGAACCGGAGGGAGTATTTACAACAACTCTCCACCACACAACAAATACACACAACTTATCTAAATATATACCTAAAAAACAACTTTGGTTTTACCTCTATAAATAGTTCACGACATGTGAGGCTTGCTAAGTTGGTAAAGAACCTCCACCTACGACCGTTAGGTCCTGCTTCGAGTCACCAGGGAAGGGAAGTGTGGAAGCACTATAGATCCTCCTAGTTTGCAAGGGGTTTTAAAAAAAAAAAAATAATTAGTTTACTATGCGAACCTTACTTCTACATCATAAAGCTAAGATAAATCACTTACTATACTCTTTAGATGTAGTTTTTGTTATTGTTTTTTTTTCCGGAATAACACCAGCTCAGGGCTGGTTATAAAAGTCAAAAGACTGGTTGAAAAAAAAAAAGAAAAGGTCAAACATGCATATAATTGCAGACTATTATTTATGGGATTTTTACCTATCTATACCATATAGCAAACCTTATTACCCCTCATGTTTAAGGTTTGTGTTTATTACATTTAAGCATACCAAATTTCAATTTATGTACCATAATTCAAATTAAGAGTATAATTATTGCTTCACTATTATAGGCATGGTTTTAGGAACATATATTCCTTTTTCCTTTTTTCCTCCTTTCTCTTTAAAAATCCCATGTAAAAATCCCTCCCCTCCCCAGAAGGATTATATTACCTAAAGCCAATGGTCATCAAATATATGGGAGGGAGGTAATTAGCTCTTTCTCTTATAGTTTTTTTGATTTGGATATTATTTTCTACGATGTTTTCCAAGCGTGCAACTATTCACTTTTCATTTCTACGTAGATTACATGAAATATCAATAAAATATTACGTAAAAATCTTCAAAAAGTAGAAATTCCGTTACGAATAGACAAATCATTTTTTTAACATACTAACTTCAGCGTTTACTTCTTTTTAGGCAAGTAGTGCATCCACTATATATATATATATATATATATGTATGTATGTATGTATGTATATAGGGGAGGAGCTAGATAAGAACCTACGGGTTCTGAGGAACCCAATAACTTTTGTATAAATTTTATAGTTGTATTAGAAAACTTATCAAATAGTTGTATAAATTTTTTTGACACAAGATTGTAGTTTAATTGTAGTATAAATGTAACAATACAATTTAACTATAATTTACAATTTATCTACAAATTATCTATTTTTTATCTAAATTCAACAATTTAACTACAATTTAACTAAAATTTAACTACAATTTCTGAAAAAATATGTCTTCTTCTTCTTCTTCGACGAGTTTCAATATGAAATTCAGTCAAAACCAAGTCTAATCTTCACCAAAACCCCTCAAAATTGAGATATAAACTCCTAAACATATTTCGAATTATTTACAACAACACCCAATCCAAGGGATTTTCAATTGTAGCATAATTGGCATTTTCGACATAATTGTAGAAGACTTGTAGAAGTTTTATTCTTCCCAATCTACAATTTATCTACAACTTATCCACAATTTATCTACAACTTATCTAAAATTTATCTATATTTTATCTACAATTTATCTACAATTCTACAATTTAACTACAATTGAACTACAATTTAACTACAATTTCTGGAAAAATATGTCTTCTTCTTCGACGACAAGTTTCAATCTGAAAATCAGTCAAAACCAAGTCTTATCTTCACCAAAACCCCTCAAAATTGAGATATAAACTCCTAAACGTATTTCGAATTATTTACAACAACACACAATCCAAACAAATAATGATTTTTGAAAATCCAAATATGAATTCAAAGCTTTCAAACTTTTTAATGGCTATCAATGGTGGAAAATATATGGAGAAGGAGAGAATTGCGCTGCAATAGATTTTTTTCCGTTTTAATTTTCGAAATTAATGGTGATAGAATCACCATTAAATGTGATTCCTACAAATTTGGAGCCTATTTGTTACACACAGAGATATGATGACCAAGATAAAGTACCCACAATTCTTTTCTTCTGATTGGTAAAAGAAAGTATGACAATATATAATTCGCAAAATCCCTTCCAATTGTGAAGACGGGAGAAGCACAGTTAGTGAGCAGCAAAACAGATTCCATATAACTTTGAGAAAAGAAAATATATCTAATAAAAGTACACGACCTTGTGATTCACGAACAGAACAAACAAAAGAAGCAACTACCACCAAAGAATAAGAACCAGAACAAATTTTTATGTTATAACACTTAAAGTTAATGAAAACTCTATTCATATTTCCAAATCATTGTAGATTTTCTTCCGTTTTAATTTTCGAAATTAATGGTGATAGAATCACCATGTGATTCCTACAAATTTGGAGCCTTTTTAGGGTAGAATCTATCTATTTTTGGTTTGGTACAATTTTTATAAACAAAACATGGTATAGGCGGGTAAATACCAAACCATACACAATTTTGGTAATAAGGTTTCCTATATGGTATATATATGTAAAAATCCCATTATTTATTCTAAATAGTCATTTGCAACTTACATGATTATAGTTTTATATCCATGACCAATTGCGCACTATAAGTATTCTTAATACTTGCACAATGATATTTTTCTAACTAGTCAACCATTATCATTATAGTACAACTTTGTTAACAAATCATTTCGCTCAAAATACACACACATGATTATTATTATTATTATTTACTTCGTCCGTTTCATATTGTTTCAGGTACTTTCTTTTTTTGTCTTTTTCAAAATAAATGACACATTTCTAAATTTGGAAACAATTCAAATTTAAACTCTTTATTTTATACTTTTTGTCATTAATGAGAAGCTTTTATAGCCACACAAATGGTATGACCCCATAATTTTTTACCCTTAATCTTTTAAGACCACAAGTTTTAAAAGTCTTTTTCTTTTTTCTTAAACGTCGTACCGAGCCAAACTACCTCAAATAATATAAATCGGAGGGAGTAGAATATACGTCAGTATTATATTACAAGTTAGCAACTTTTCATGACTAATTTTTAAGACATTTAAAAAAAATATTAAACTATAGAATTATAGTAATGTATAATACTTCTAATATAATTTTTCTTTATTTCAAGTAATGACACCTTAGACGAATATCATTCTACTTCAGTTGAAGCTAGAAATCGCGTCTGTAATGTTGGATGTTCCCTTGGCCATTGTTCCGAATTCCTATTCCAATATGGTACCTCTCTCTTTGCAGCCCGATTTAATATTCTGTATTTTTATTTTATATAGTTGAGTTATTTTTTCATTATAAAACATAGTTTATGACTGCAATATTAAAAGTTGGACGAGTACGACTATGGCATACCTAGTGCAATGGCGGACGTACGTGGTGGCAGGCGGGTTCAACTTAATCCACTTGACAACTATTATTTTACAATTAAAGTTATGTACTTCTAAGATTGAACCCACTTGCACAAAATTCTAGATTCGCCATTGACCTAGTTTAACTCCATAAGTGGAATCTGGAGTGGGTGAGGTGTATGAGGAAGAAAAATTGGATGACTATACATGAAACTAAATTGCATTATCGTCTTACCCATATAGTCATATATGTCATTGGCTACTGAACTAGTACTTAATCTTGAGACTTACGAAATTATTTTTCTGGTTAATATTGCAGATAATGAGAAGTTTGGAACTTGCATGTCAAACTGCAGTAAGAACTATTGCATGTGTCAGTGATAATGACACTGTGTACTCCTACTAATAAGTGTTTGTGATCCAATTAACTTTTTATGTTATTCGTTCCGAAAACCCTGAGGGAAGAAAGCATGGACATTACTTTGGCTCAGTGAAGAAATAAATAAGGTTATCCAATATTAACACCATGCAATTACAATGGAAATTTCAAGATTCTGTTGTATTAAAAAATAACGTAATTCTTTTTTAAAATATAATTACAAAGTAAAATATGTTATTTCTCAAGATACAGTTTAAAAAGTTTATTAACACAAGAAAGTTAATGAATAAAATGTTATCTGAATTATTAGTGTGACTCTAGCATGATTTACAGCTCAATTTTTTATCACATGATGAAAGCATGGATATCAACAGGATAGAGTCACTAAACGGTGCTATGGAATCACCCATTTAACAATTATTGCAGTGCACGCCCACATGCCCGTCACTTGACATGTGCTCACCTTAATACCAATCACATAACACATAATTTAGGGTTTCGAACCCTCAAAACCAAGTTTGGAAGTGATACTTATCTCAAGCCTAGTAAAATCCTACTCCACTAAGAAGCAAGAAGACTTATTATAAACTTTTTAATTGAACGTTCCAGAGAAAAAGGTAAAATTATCCTTTGTGTTAGAGAGATTGGTCTAAAATAGTTCTTTAAATATTCATTTAGGCAATTTTAGTTCTTTAATTTCCCAAATTTTGGCACGTTGTGGTTCCTATTGTGAAAATAGGCAAACCTTAACTTAACAACCCAAAATTTAACATTTAAAGAAAACTGCTTGAAACAGAAGAAAACCCAATATATTGTGCAATCTAGCCCAAAACTGAGGTGTCACTGAGTACATGAGCTTCTAGATCAAAATACAGTCCACTACATTGTCTAGAGAAATAAACTAAAATGACAAAATATAAAGAAGGAGAGTCAAGGCCCGGCGAACACCATATAGCTGCCTCGATAGTCTCCAAACTCTAGAACCTCAATGAGCAACCACTGTGGCGACCGATATCGCCTGGTTCTGCACACGAGGTACAGAGAGTAACGTAAGTGCACCAACACAGTAATTAACAAGTCCAACCTTTGGAGTGAAAGGTAGTGACGAACTCAACCTGAACACTTATAATAGACATAAATGTGCAGAAATGTAGGCATGTTTCAAGTCACATATACAGCTCAAGCAGTAAAGTAAATACATATCTGAATAGTGTAAGGTATACAACTCAACTACTTCTGCATGTCAATGCACATACGGTATGAAATGCACCATGTGCTCCCACACTCTAGTACTCAATCATTCGATTCTGTATATGGCCATCTTGCCCGGGAAAATCAATCCTGGAACATATACAACACTGACTGTAAGTAACGCTGTATCGAAGAAAAAGGGAAATCCAACCTTGTGGAGAAATCCATCTGCAAGTATTAGTTCTTCAGACAAATCCATGTCTAGGGAAATTCTTCCCTCAGTAATATCATCCGCACTCAGCAGGGGTATGTTACAAACTCCGAAGGGGCTCTTACTGCCTAAGTGCTATTATGATCATCAATAAAACCACTGCGGCGTAAATCCCGAATCTATAACTATCTCGGCCTCACTGAGCCATCAATCTCTCCAGTCTCACTCAAAGACTCACAATGTCATGAAAACAAACATGGAACAACGATATGATTAATCAATAACTAACTGAGACTGAGATATGATATAAAAATGCATGAACATGACTTAGTACAGAATATTAATAAAAATAATGAGATGATAGCAACAAACAACCACTAAGGGTCCCCAACAACACTAGCATAAAGCCTAAACATGATATCTAGCATGATTTATAGCTGAATTATTTTATCACATGATGAAAGCATGCATATCAATAAGATAGAGTCACTAACCGATTCCATGGAATCACTCATGTTACAATTATTACAGTGCACGCCCGCAGGCCCGTCACATGGCATGGCGCCACCTCGATACCAATCACATAACACATAATTTGGATTTTCGAACCCTCAGAACCAAGTTTGGAACTTACCTCATGCCTAGTAAAATCCTACTCCACAATGCCTTTGCCTCTCAAATCGGCCTCCAAACATTTCAAATCTAGCAACAAGCAATACAATACGATCAATTTAGGCTAAAGTGATCAATTCCACAAGGAAAATACCAAATTATTGAAAAAAAATAAAAATCAGCTCAAACTCGGCCCCTGGATCCATGTCTCCAAATCGAATAAAAGTCACAAAAGCTGAAAGCCCATTAACTCACGAGTTTAATCATACCAAATTTACTCAAATCTGAAAACAAAATCCCATTCGAAACCTCAAAATTCAATCTCAAGAATTCCACTTTCCCCCAAAATTTCCAGCTCAAATCACAATTTAGATGATAAAATCAAAGATATAAATATGGGATTTAGAAAAAAACCAAGTAACAAATACATACCCCAATCAACTCCGCGAAAATCCCTTCAAGAATTTCACAAATCCGTAATCTCTAGCTCAAAATATGAAAAATAAGCTCAAAACCATGATTTTGAATTATACATTACATCCCCAGATTTTCTTCTTTAAGAACGAGACTATCCTCTCGCGTTCGCGTAGACCAACTTGACAGCCTCTCCATTTTACTTTTTGCAAATGCAACAACTGCTTCGTGAACACGAAGCTTGACAATATCAGCCCTTCACAAACGCGACCATCACCTCGCGAACGCGTAGAACCAAAGGATGGGGGACAGCAATTACCTTTCCTCTCTTTGCAAACGCGATCCTACTCTCACGTTATTTATGCACACGCAGACCACACATTTGCGTTCGCGTCTTGCCATTCACGGATGGAGAGAACAAATACTCATCATCTCAAAAACACACTTCGCGAATCTGAGCCTCTCTCATGAACACATAAGAGGAAAAAAAAATGCAATAGTAGATATCAGTAATCTCTCCTAGGCATAAATGATCCATTAACAACCCGAAACTCACCCGAGACCCTCGGTATATTAACCAAACATACTAACGCATCCCATAATATAATACTAGCTTATACAAAACTTCGAATCAATAAAAACAACATCAATACACCAAATTACACCTGGATTCAAGCCTAAAGAACATCTAAAATTTTAAATTTTCACAAACGATACCGAAACCTACCAAACTACGTCCCAATGACCTAAACTTTTGCATACAAGTCCGAAATAACACCGCGGACCTACTCCAACTTCCAGAAATCCAATCAGACCCCGATATTAAAATTTCCACTGCTCGCCAAAGTCGCCCAAATTCTAACTTTTGCCTATTCAAGCCTAATTGTATTGCGGACATTCAAATCACATTCCGGATGCTCTCAAAAGTCCAAACTCACCAAAGGGAGATAACGGAACCATCAAAATTTAAATCTGATGTCCTCAACATATAAGTCAACATCTACTCAATTTTTCCAACTTAAGCCTCCAATTAAGTTATTGTATGTCTCAATTCTCTCCGAAACCACTTTGGACCTGAACAACCTAACCTGGTATATCATAATATAGTTGTATAACACAGAAGAAGCAGTAAATTAGGGAACGAGGATATAACTCTCGAAATGACGGCATGGTTCCTTACATCTATCCTCTATTATAATATTTATTACACATAGAAGCAGTTATCTTTGACGAATTTGTTCAGTAGAAGTATATTAGACATTAAACTGAAAAAAAGTATTGGGGAAGGCTTCTCTTGATTCATTTTTTTCAATTTGTTACAAAGGAAAAATTCTTAATAAAAATATCAACCAAGGGGATAATTGATAATCCGGAGAAGATATAACGCATTGATTTGCTTTCCATTTTACGTAATCGAGGGTCTAAAGAAGCAAATTTGGTCTTAAATGGCTTTAATGAAAACTTTCATTTGGTAAAAAATGAATGAAATTACGAAGAAGTTTGTCAGGGTGGGTTCTTCAGTTTAACACGTCTCGCGTTATTCTCAAGTTAATTCCATCAAAGATAACGTTACGATTGTTTTGACCAAAAAACGTAGATCTTATTTTAACTATATAAATTTATACAAATGAGGATTAATCTTAGTTAATAATAACATCAAAAAAATGAAATTCTAGGTAGTGTGATAAATAATGCGTAGATCTTTTCTAAAAGCAGTGACAGTACACAATGAACAATATTTAAGAACACAAGAAGAACTAATATAACATTAAATTGTGATGAATAGAAGTAAATGACATTTATGCAAATAGAATGAATGACTCATCCGAGAAAGGATGAAATCAACGAATGTTCTTTCTGACAATGATGAACGATGGATAAATCTTTGAATATCTGAGTTATTCTCGGATCTAGTGAAAAAAGTGAGAACAAGAATCTTAGTGAAAAGGTTATTTTTGTTGGCTTGTAATAAGACTAGATTCTCTTTTTAACGTCAAAATATATTTTACAACTAAATACCTCATATCCCCTATCTTCGTATCTCTTTCTATTTATATGAACATGTTAGGGAAAATCATAATAGTGCAATTGCAGAGAATGTTCACTAGAATATTCTCTTTAATGTCCTATCTTGAAACTAGTTGTTACCACTATGTTAAGGATTAGACCTCGACCTTGATATTTGATTCCTCGACTTCAGTCGCTATTGACTCTTCGACCACGACCTTTGTAATTAAATATATCACTTCAACACATGGATGCCTCGGAATGGTCTACTAATGCCATTTAGACTTAAAAGATTCTAGAAATTGATTTTAACCATACAGTTAGTCCCTCCACTTATTGAGTCCCGCTTCACCGGCAGGTTCGATGAGTGGATCATGTCATTGACTACATGGGTCGTGGTTGTTGTGGCAAGCAGGAAACATGGCCTTTTGTGGTTCGCACATTTACAATGCTTCAAATTTCCTAAGTGATTCGGTGGAGTTTTCTTGTGCACGGGTTGGGATGACCATATGATGTCATCCGACATTATGATGCGTATTCTTGATGAGTCGCTCCTTTTTGCGTGTGACCTTTGATTAGACTTGCAGTATTTGTTCCAGTCAAATCATTATGAACCCTTTCTGGTCTTGGTGCCATGACTTCTATATGTGGAGATCCTTTACCATGAATTTGTAGTTTTAAACCCTCTAATGTTTCAAAGCACCATACCGTTCTCTTGCTCTCTTCTTCTCTTATTTTTTTCTCTGGTTCATTGACTTGTGTTGTTCATCATTCCCTCATGTTTGTTACTCTCCTCCACTACATTAAACTATGGCTATCGTGTCTACTGATGTTGGTAAGGGGAGTTGTGTTGCTCCATTGGTAGTGGTGTTCCCCTCCCATGGGGAGAGTGTTCCCACCACCATTGAGGATGATACCTTCCCACCGGTGGAGGAAACAATCCCACACAACCCTGACTCCAAATCCGATTTCACCAAATCACTATAGGTCGTGCTTGGATCTTTCCGATTAGTGATGGTGGTGAAGGAGTTAGCAGAGCTCGAGGAAAAATTCAGCCTTCCCAATCATATAAAGTTGATCCCAGCCAAAAGGGACATTGTACAGGTCCACCATCTTTGGTATTGCATCCTCTACGCCTACCCCTTCCAGATCAACTATTCTTTCCCTATCCTTCCACTGGTGGAGGAGTTCTGTCTCCACTATGAAATTTGTCCTATTCAGCTCATGCGGTAAGTTTATATAATTATAAAGATGCTCACCAATTTTGCTGAGATGGCTAGGGTCGAATTGACACTATGACCCTTAATACATTTATTCGCCCCTAGGGGGCAAAAGCTTGGTTGTAAAGATGGACGAAAAGGCCGATCTTCAATTCTGGTTTAACTTATATTTTGTGAGAATCGAGGGTTATGGCCAACATCAAGGGCTTTCTCGAGTCTTGGAATAAAACATATAATGTGACGACCCAGATCTCCCACCCTCGGGAGTCATGATGGCACCTACTAATGGGAGCTAGGCAAGAAAAATTCAATTTCTTTTCCTCAACCACATAATCCTTTATAATAATTACCAACAATAATATAAAAGCAACTGATTGAACAAAATAAGCGGAAGACTAAATATTAATGTAAATTGAATAACAATGAGGAAGTTCAACTTAGTCTCTAACCAAAACCTATTGTAACATAACTCAGGAACTAATAGGAGAGCTAAATACAATCGTTGGAAAGAAAATATAACTATTTGTCTCGAACACGAAGAGATAACAGACTAAAGTAAGGATAGAGGAGACGTTGGGCCTGCGAACGCCTGCAAGCCTACCTCGGGGTCTTACTGGAGTAAAAGATGAGTCCCAATCTAATACTGCTACCTCGATGCTTTGAATTCAACTCAAGCCTCAACTATGGCACTTTAATTCCACCACATATCTGCCCGAATAGAGTCACAAGTTACTTAATTACATCAATAAATGCTAAACGAATCAATTTGAATGCATAAAAATAAACTTCCCAAAGCTTTTCCCAAAAAGTACGAAAACGCCCCTGGCCACGTGGTCAAAACCAGAGGGTCAAACAAAAACCCGAGTACCCATTCCCCCGCGAACCAAAAAGTATAAGTTATTTTTAAATCAGACGTCAAATTGAGGTCCAAATAAGCAATTTTAGAAAAACCTAGGTTCTACCCAAAATCTGTAATTATTACCATGGAAATCCTAGATTTTAAGTTTAAAACATGTTAAATGATGTTAAATATTGAAAAAAAACGAGTAAATACAAACATACAAATGATTTGGAAGAAATCATGCTCTTGGAAAATCGCCTAAGTGTGTTTGGGTTTTTAAAGAATAAAGAAAATGGTGAAAATTTCGACTAAGTTATGAAAAATGTAGGTCTCAGGTGTGGGAAATGCGAACGGGGGTTTGCAATTGTGAACCACGACCTTGCTAATGATTCTTTCCAAGTTTTCATAAACACCAACTTTCCATTTCAAATCTGAAACGCGTCAAACGACGTCCGTTCTCAACAAAACATTACAGAAAGTGCTTATATCATATATATGACTTGTAGCAGGCGCCACAACCAAAATACGGGCCCGATTACATAGTCTTCTAATAAAATTTCATTTCCAATTTCCATAATTATTTCTAGAAAACAATTTTTTGCAAAAATTCATTTCTCGTGCTTGGGACGTCGGAATTCTATTCTGAGCATACGCCCATGTCACGACCCTAAACCCATACCCAATCATGATGGCGCCTCTCGTGGTGTAACAAGTCACAACCATCTATTATAGTGTGAATACAGTTCTACAAGGTCTAAAAATACAAGATATATGAGTTATGAACAAAATAGAGAGGAAACGGTGTTGCGAATGCTGGCAATCGCATCGCTAAACTCCAATAGCTCTGCCTCTAATTAGCCAACAGCCTCTACCGGATGAATAAATACATGCATCTGCACACGAGGTGCAGGGACTAAAGTGAGTACTCCAACTCAGTGAGTAATAAAGGTAAATAATAACTGAGCAGTAACAAATCATGTAAGGCAAATCACCATACTGTATAGAAGTAATGTAAAACCTTTTGAGAAAAAAAATGAAGCTGTGAAATCTTAGAAAATGCCTTAGCTCAGTTTAATTATCTTTTGAAAATGACTTTTTTGAAAAATTATTCAAACGTGTGCAAGACAACTAGTGCAGATAAGCACTAACATCTGCCCATTGGGCGCAACACTCACTCACCAGAAAATTCTAGGGAATCAGGTAGATATAACATGAAATTTCATAACTATAGATAATTGCAGACAATTAAACAAGTAAACACATAAAGCAATATCGGTACCGCTGTTGTGTGCATTCTGATCCACATACCGCTGCGGCGTCCATGCCAATCCATTTATAGTTGACAGGCTAAGTAGGGGTGTGCAGACTCCGGAAGGGGCCCCCTATGACCCAATCGTAATATTAAGCCATCACGTGGCATCAAATCTAGGCCCTCAACCTCATATCAGTATCAGTATCTCACTAGTGTGGCATGCAGCCCGATCCAAAAGTATCATCACAACAAAGCCTTCACCCTTACTCAGTCAAAAATCACATAAGCCCCATAGGCAACAGTAAAACATGATGCTCAGCCAAAAACATTGTTGGAAATCTCGTTTCAAGTGTTAAAGCAAAGTAAACTTAGTTGAGTTTTGAAAACAACGGAAAATACATGACTGAGTTCAACTATAAAATCAAAACAGGTGGGAAATGTTAACAAATCATCCTCATAGGGGTTCAAATAGCTGGCATGAAGTCGAAATGTAGCAATCAGCCAAAATCATGATGATAACAAATAAGTTTCAGTCAAATACACAGTAAAAATTATCAATGGGGACAGACCAAATCATAATCCCCAACAGTTCTCTAGCACACTCTCGCTATGCGGCGTGCAAGTCACCTTAATAAAGCACTAAGATGTGCAATTTTGGGGTTTCAAACCCTCAAAACATCATTTACGATCATTACTCACGTCTATTTGCTCTAAACTCTTGTCGATGATGACTTTGCCTCTCGAATCGTCTTCCGGATGCTCCAAATCTAGCCGAAATCTACACCAAACCATCAAAATATGTTAATGGAATAAAGCCTATTTGAAGTTATTCAAATTAAAATAAAATCCCAAAATTGGTCAAACCCAACCCCGAGCCCACATTTTGAGATTTAACAAACATTCACAAAACTAGAATCCTTATACACTCACGAGTCTAACCATGTGAAAATTATCCAATTCCGACATCATTTGGTCCTTCAAATCGTTATTTTATATTTTTGATAGATTCCAATATTTTATTCACAAATTCCATCCCGAATCACGAATCAAAATGATGAATTCAAAGGTCTCTAGCCAAATCTGAGTTAGAATGTCTTACCCCGATGAAGTTCTTGAAAAACCTTCAAAAAATCGCCAAAATCTAATCTCTCTAGGGCAAAATATCAAATAAAACCAAAAACACTTATTAATAGAGTAACCCCAAGATTTTCACCTCCATGGGACGCACATAATTGACCTCGACCACGCAAAACTAGTGTGGTCTGTGCAAAAATTATCACGACCGCAAGGTATTCTCTACAATGATAGACTTCAGTATTTTATCCATATCTTTCGCTACAAATGTCCAAATGCCTATTATATTATTTTTTTGAAAAACTAAATTCAAAGCGCTAGAACTTTCATTTTTCAATCATCTCCAAATTCCTTGTGTATCAAAAGATATGAGCTTCCGAAGTCGGATAAGTGGCCCAGCTCTTTCACTGCAGATCGCGAAAGCACGACCACGTCCGCAAAGCGTCCCACCATGGTCAGTAATTATATGATCACAGACCATGGTCGTGGGTTAAGGGATTCGTCCCTCCAGGCCTCCAACGGCTTTATTTTCGCCTAAAGGCACCCCAGAACCTATCCGAAACTCACCCAAGGCCCTCAGGACATCAACCAAACATAGATACATAATACATAACATCATTTAGACTTGTTCTGATCATCAAAACACCTCAAACAACATCCAATACTAAAAACTCATCGAATTCATGCCTAAGTTTCAAAAAACTTCCGAAATACACTATCAATAAAAAGTCTGACCAAAAGACGTCCGAATAACCTGATATTTTGCACGCACACACCAAATGACCAAACGATCGAAGCTACTGAAACTCTCGAATTCCATTCCTACCTTTATATCAAAATCTCACCTGTCAATTGGAATTTGCTAAAATACTAACTTCACAAATTCAAGCCAAATCCTTCCACGGACTTCCAAAATGCATTCCGGCCGTTCTACTAAGTCATAAATACCCCAATGAGACTAATAAAATCATAAAAATTTCGATCCACGCTCATATACAAATAAGTGAACTCTTGGTCAAACCTTTCAAATTCAAATCTTTCAACTGAGACTGTTTCTTTCAAATTTATTCAAAATTTTGTGAAAACCAAAACCAACGATCTACATTAGTCATAGTAAATTACACGGGGCAAGTCATGCTGGAGAGCTGGCGAACAAAGTGCAACAGCTCAAAAAGACCGGTCGGATCATTACATCTTCCCCACCTTAGACACATGTTCGCCCTCGAATAATCTAGAGTTGTTCTTGAAGCCAACAAATAGCCTAATAACTTTATCATGTATATACCCGAGGTGATCCTACGTCACCTTACTCATATAGGACTGATAACACATTATAACTTAAATTACACAATCCAAGAGTCTGATCAGGATAGTACTGGAGAGGAGGGTGATGATCCAGTCAAGCCAAAATTTTCAAGGGAAAACTGCATCTAAAAACTGTTGAGCAATTCTGCAACAAAAGCAACTCCAAACAATTGGTTAAACCATAATGCTCAAGTTTTTGTTCCAAGAAATAATTGAAAAATAGTTATTTCAAATGTAGCGACATCAAAGTTCGACCAGAATGAAACATCACATAATCTTCAACTAAGCTCAGCCGAAGCATCAGTTGGTGATAGAATTGCAACTGCGCTGCCATCAACTAGCTAGAATCAGGTTACAAAGACAGAACCCTTCTCTAATTAAGAGGATAGGAAATTTTCGTATTCTAACTTTCCTTCTGCTGATGGCAATACAGTAGCATGTTCAGAGGCAGGGCAGCTCGTCACAACTGCTCCAGTAATCTCTTCCGAGGAAGGACAACTCTTGGACGCGATGGTAAATACAGATACTAATCCAATTTTCTGTAGTTGTGTCATGAGCAGGAACAAATCGCAAAAACAACAAAAAAATGCAGTTATGGCTAATGCACAATTAACAAAGCAAGGAGATTATCAAAAATTGCCAAATTCTATTTTGGCAGGAAGACATATACATGAAGAAGGGGAAGAAGAGGATATCTTAAAGCAATGCAGAGCAGACACTTCAACAAAAGGTGATTTGTCACCATTGCATAGTGCAAGAAGTAAGAAGTCTCCTCAAAGGGAAAGAAGTTGGGACGGCAGGGTGTTTGAAGACATAAACATAAGGAGGTCCCCCAATGAGAAATGCAAAACAAAAACAGGTCGCTCAAACTATTCTTTCAAAATCCAATCGCCTGAAGAATAAAGCATGAATTTTGAAGACTTTTTGAAAAATTATGTAGAAAAAGACAACATTCTACAAATCGAAGTTTTAACAACAAAAGAGAAAAGAGGGCACCTGCATGGCTTCTTCATCTTTTTATTTTACCATCACATTAGTATTATTCTATGTAATATCATCACAAAGCATGTTATAAACTCTGTGATGATCATTCAATTTTTAGTTCTTGCGAGTTCTTTATTTTTACATGCTTGCTAGTCCAGGAGGATTTTATTTGCCTCAAAAGAATGGCTAGAGTAAGGTCTACGCCGGCGTTATGCGGGTAACATTACCGGTGTAATCTGCCTTGTTTTATTTCTCCTATTTGTTGTAATTTTGTTTTTTCTTATTTTTTATGAAATCTAACCCTAGGCGGTTGCCTAGTGGACCCAAAAAAAATATTATCACATTTTCACTTCTGAACCCATTAATACTGTTACACCTCGTTTTTTACACGGCTACCCCGAAAGATGACACGTATGCGATTGTTTTTCAGATTAAAGTGACATTATTCGAAATGTGATTATTTATTTATTTAGAGTCACCACTTGGGATAGGTTTGGAAATTTTGTGTCCCAAGTCACCAGTTTATTTTAAATCCCAAATCGAGGAAAATTCAACTTTCCTTTGGAAATCGGCGAACTAGAAATTCTGAATAAGGAATTCTGTTAACCCAAAGGAAGGTGTTAGGCACCCTCGAACTCCATGGTTCTAGCACGGTTGATTTAACTTTTAGAATTGGCCTATTAAATGATTTTAATACAAATTAGAACCTATAGTAGGATTTTAAATTATTTCTTCGCCTCTTTTAAAATTATTAAGAATATTGCAACGCAATTAAAATACATCTCGAACCACGTCACATAAATGCACCGGCGGTTTTCGACATATTTAACATCATTGAGATTTGGATTTGGTCACATAAATGCGCACCCGGATTTAGGAAGATAAATTATTAATATAACGCGCCTAAAGCAACTACGTGTTTTAAACTTAGTGGCTTGAAATTCGCTTAACGGAATCTCCCGGATTCTATGCATTTTGGCTATGATTAAAAGGCCACACTGCATAAAATTTTGTTTAGCGTAGTGCATCTATTTTGCTTTTAGAAAGGCAGCCTAAAGAAACTACGATTTTCTATTATATGTTGTCTCCAAAATAAAAGAGAAGTCCTAGTTAATTCACCTGTTAATGATCTACCACAAAAACCATTGCATAGTCGTATTAGGTTGAAAAACTTTCAGCCCGCATATTCTCAGCATGTTTTATTACCTTATCTCTTCAATTAGGCTCATCATTAAAAGTAGCAAGCCATGCAATTGGAACATAGAATTAAGTGGTCCAATTCATGCTATCTATTAATGGAACTCACAACCAACTAAATGAACAAACAAAAGAATCAATGAAGAACAAGTTTAAACACTGAACCTAAAAATTGGTATGCAAGAGAGCAAACAACTCAATTGACTCTTGCAAGCAGAAGAAGTCATTTGAAATTATTGACACAAAGCAGAATCATCGAACAAAAATGAGAAAAATAAAATGGAATAAGAAGTGACACTCACTGATTCTGGCCTTCAACTCTACTGACTTTGAACTTGATTTTCACTTTATGTTACATGTCTATTTTGTCCGAAATAGACGCATAACGTTAATTTAAAAGCAATCGCACACTTGAAGCTCCCAAAACAGGTTGTACCTTTGAACCCTAGATCTGAAATTTGGGGAGTTTTATTTAGATTTGAAGTGTTTTGACTTGGGATTTGGTAAGAGGGAGTTGAAGGGGTTTTGGGGTGTAAAATTGGGAGAGGTTTCAGTGGCCGCCGCTGGACACGCGGAGACGACGTCCATAAAATCCTTTATTCGAAGGGTTTGGCTCATAGTTGAAGGCTGTTTTTTAGGGCATTGTGAAGAGGAGGAGACGGTGGTCCAGGGGTGTTGATTTGGAAGGGTTTGGAGGTGGCGCCGCCGTGGATGGCGGTGACCACTGATTTGAATATTCGAGCTGATGGGTGAGGCTTTTGGAAATGGGGGTTGTAGATTTGGAGAGAGGAGAGGAAGGTGGTTTAAGTGTTTATTTATGGGAGGTATTGGAGCTTCATCGCCGCCGACGACGATTTCCGGCTGGCGGTTGTGAGGCGGCATATCAGTGGAGACGATAGGTACGAGGAAGGGACATTTGGTCTCTAGAGTTTCACACAATTTCGGCACTTTTATGTAATACTCACATCGAACACAGGTCGTTGGATCATGGCTTATGAACACTTAAGATTGCTGGGCCCAAAACGACGTCGTTTTGGGGCGTCTCTAATGATAGACCGGGTCCGAGACGGGTTTGAGTCTACTTTTGGGTTGTTTGGATGGGTAGCGGCATTTGGGCTATCAAGATTTGGGCCCAATTGTGAGGCCATCTTGACTCATCTCTTTTTTTTAATTCTTTTCTATTCATTTTTATTTTAAATTTTCCTAATTTATTTTAATTCTCTTATTTCAAATAAAACTAAGCACTTCATTAATTCTAAAAAACTAACTTAAAGTACCAAATCATATAAACTAATCGAAGAATAAAAATTGGTAACTTCAAAACTACAAATTAAACAATGCCAAAATAAACTATTATTATTTATTATTTTTTTGATTTTTGTTTTTTTAGACTCCTAATAATTAATTAATACCAAAACATGTAAAATTAAACCTTATATGCAATGAACATTTTGTATGTTCATGTGAATCAAAAGGGCGTGGTTAAAAATGCACACAATTAACAGAAGGTGCCACACAAATCAACAAAATTTAAAACGAAAGAAATTATTCTGTTTGGAATTATTGGAGCAATTTATGCAGGACAAAAATTAGATGCTCACAAATTCGATCAAAACCTCATACATATCCTCTGAATAGGCCCGAACTAGCTGTAATAACCGCTCCTGCAACCTCAGGTGCAATTATACGATATACCACATCACCCAAACACACGAAGCGATAACTTCCATTCACAACAGCTGCACACAACAAGAGAATAGAGTCGAAAAACTCTTATCAAAAAAAGTTTCATTCCAACGCCCTTATATTTATATATAATGCCAATGATAACGAAAACACGCAGTAAGCCATAACCATTTCTCATATCAACCATTCATGAAGCCAATTCTCCTTGGCAATTACCATAGCGATTTTTCGAGCCGAACCTCGATATCATCCTTCCAACATGTTGAAATCAAATCCATTCGTGTTCATTAATGATTTGAACAATCACTTTTGATCCAACACACTACTATGGTAACATGACACATACATATTGGCCTAGGCCATAACTGGCATAATACGCGCACCAATAAGCAACAGTCCGAACATAATCAAATCATGAACATGACCCTAATTAAAGAGTTGTCCTTCAAGCTCACCAGATCCATCATAATACAAGGCTAAGAACCTGTCTCACATCATAGAAATAGAACACACGAATCTAACCCTCAATGTCATATCTCCATATAGCTTCGTTGCAATGTATGATCCTATCGAAACACTGCTCCACATGGAACACCTCGAGTCAATGTGCTCGAAATTGACAACTATGCACAATTTGATGTCTTGAACCACGACAAATCATTACTCCATGGTTAAATAAATAATACATACCACACAACCCGATAGGACATAACCAATACACCATTAAACGAATAACACCCAATTACTTTTCCTACTCGACTTCCTCTATGAACTCAATAGAACCACATGCCCATTTTTGATATATCATAATATCACATAACACAGAAAGTTAACTCTTAGATCTCCCAGATCTCTAGTAAGCTCAATAACGATCGAATCAACCTATCCCTCAACAGTACAATTTCGGGCCAACCAAGCCAACTCAAGCTAGAACATGCATCCACTTTGGCCTGCAAAAAAACTCATTTTCAAGGAAGCCTGAAGCTGTTCTTTACACTATTATAACTCATGTAGGTACCATGCGATACGGTGCAAGGAACTAAATCATCACCGAAATCAACAACATTCTCCGACGATATGGCCCACCATGAGAAACACATCCGATATTTCTTTCGCCACCGAAACTAAATCAATATAAGGAGCCTCAGCACTGACACTCGTCACAAGAACCCAAATATAAAAGGATAATCCTTCCAAGCCGTATGCTAGATCTTCGAATATAAGAATACCTGATAGGACATAATCCATTGAACATCGCAACTCAACCTGCGATAATTTCCGACATAGCCAGCAGTGCTGTCTTAACGCAGTAGTCCTGAATAATGCAACACAAAGACAACCAGTCTCCACCTCCATATAGCACAAAAATCACCATGACTTACCAAATTCTACCGCTCGAATACATATCACCTCAAGTACCAGATTATTCCACGAAAGATACCTTGAAAGTCCCCTATACCATCAAGCAAACTCGAATATTAGCAGTCGATCCAATCAATGGAGCGCCAGAATACTATCGAAGTTCGATCAACCTAATCACATTACTTTTTCTTAAACATATACCCTCGTAAAATCATTGTGATTAGCAATACCGATTTCTTAATTACCAGAAGATCATTCACCTTGATCATCTAAAGCTCATTTTCTCTAATCCCTTAAAATTACACGTGCTGCCTAAGAATTTCATGACTTTCCATTCGGAACATAACTGAAACCTTACACACGCAAATCCCAATCCTCCACAACATATCGCATATAGCATCCTAGGATAACATGAGAACTGCATCTCTCTTCCGAGCCACAAACACTTATGTACTGAACTAGTCAAGAACTTAAATTGATCCCATCTAGAAGAAAATCATTACATATCCCATGCCTCCCATATTCATAGAAATTGCATCTCTCCAACCATGGTAGAAACCATCAAGAACTCTCCCAATATTGTTTGCACAAATTAAACTACAAGAACTAAATCTTTCTAACCATACTAAAATAGGCAAGCCATCAAAACTCAAGAGCATTGCTGCAAAATACCAGTAAGAACCTACTAACTCGAACATATACAAATAATTAATCATTTCCTTACCACACTGATTCAGTCTACTTCCAAGCTAGTCCATCTATCTACATTTTCTTCTGATTCATCATCAACTTGATCTTTCCTCTTGCTATAGTGCCACAATGCTTCAACCCAGGCCTACTGCACGAGACCCCGCATAAAACCACACTAACTAAGACCCATAAGCCGTTGAATACTCTCTCAAATATTCCCTGAAATACAACATTCCTGAATACATTAATCTGAAGGGCTTCCTGTGAATCTAGGTCTATTACCATGATCTTCCTGATACTAATTAAGGGTGTAGTGTGGCCCGGGCCTGAACCGGGACCGAACCGGGCTAAAGGGCCTGGTGGGCCTGTCCTGGCGGTCCTGGGCCTGGCTGTCCTAGAGGCCCCCTACAGGCCGGTCCAAAACATAAAAAACATGAGCTCGGGACCACCATCCGGGGCCGGGCCGGGCCTGGCGGGTGCAAACGAGCCCAACTTCTCTTTTTAAAAAAAATAATTTTTGTATATACTTTATATATTGTGTTTTAGTAATTAGTATATATTATATATTTCGTATATATTATTACCCAAAATGGCATATCTTTCTTAGTCTTCCTTCCCCCAAGGGAATGAGCACAACAAAGTACTAATACTACCATTAAAAGGAAAAAAACTAAAAGAAGATGTGCCAATGGTGGTACTAGTAATTAGTATATTGTGTTATAGTAATTAGTATATATTGTATGTTTATATTCCCTTATATATTTTCTTGTAGTATATATTGTATGTTATATATATATATATGTTCTCTTATATATTTTTATGTAGTATATGTACTGTATATTATATATATATATATATATATATATTATATAGAATATAGTTATATATTTTGTTGTAATATATATATTGTATCTCTTATGTATAATGTATAGATATTCTCTTATATATATATATATTGTATCTTATGTATATATTTATTACTTATATATTTTCTTTGAGCTTAGGTTGTATGTTATATATATATATATATATATATATATATATATATATATATATATATATATATATATATATATTACCTTATAAATAATTCGAAGTAAAGACAAAGAAGTATTGAGGAAAAACATATTCAAGGATATGTCTTATAATTCTATTACCAAAAATGGCATATCATTCTTAGACTTCCTTCCCCCAATGGAAAGAGCACAACAAGGTACTAATACTACCATTAAAAGGAAAAAAACTAAAAGAAGATGTGACAATGTACAAGTTACATCATAATATCTACATTGTATCTCTAACAAATCTAATAAATCCGTCAAGGTTGGGAGGAGATTGTGTTGGTGGTGGTGGAAACAAAGCTTGTTCATCACAACTTACGGGCGAAGCCGAATCCTCCGAAAGTTCCGCTATCATTTCTTCATAAGCTTCATCTATCGCCGGTTGTGATTCATTTATTCCAAAGTTTCTTGGTTCCGCGCGGATCCATCTCTAAAAAGTACCGATTTTTCCAAGCTATCCCTCATCACCGCTCTATGATCACCTATTTGTTGTCTTGCTTGACTGAAAGCGCACTCTAATGCAACATTGAAGCTTCAATTGATAAAACATCACGAGCAATCCTTGCAAGAACCGGAAAATGTTTTTCCCTGGACTTCCACTATTTCATGTAGTATATATATACTACATTCAAATATATAAGAGAATATATATACATAAGATACAATATATAGTACAAGAAAATATATATATATATATATATATATATATATATATATATATATATATATATATATATATATATATATATATATATATATATATATATATATATATATATATATATATATATATATATATATATATATATATATATATATATATACAAAATATACAATATATACTAATTACTACAACACAATATACTAATTACTAGTACCACCATTTGCACATCTTCTTTTAGATTTTTTTTTTCCTTTGAATGGCGGTAATAATACCTTGTTGTTCTCATTCCATTGGGGGAAGGATGACTAAGAATGATATGCCATTTTGGGTATTAAAAATTATAAGATATATCATTGAATGTCTTTTTTCTCAATATTTCTTTGTCTTTACTTCGAATTATTTATTAGCTATAATAAATATATATATATATATATATATATATATATATATATATATAACATAAAATCTAAAATACAAGAAAATATATAAGTAATAACATTTATACTTAAGATACAATATATATAAGAGAATATATATACATTATACATAAGCGATGCAGTATATATGCTACAACAAAATATATAACTATGTATGTTATAATATATATACATAATATACAATATATATATATACTACATGTAATTATATAAGAGAATATATATATACATAACATACAGTATATACTACAAGAAAGTATATAAGGAAATATATATATATACAAACTATACAATATATATTAACTAGTACAACACAATAAACTAATTACTAGTACCACCATTGGCACATCTTGTTTTACTTTTTTTCCTAATGGTGGTATTAGTACCTTGTTGTGCTCATTCCATTGTGGGAAGGAAGACTAAGAAAGATATGTCATTTTTGGTAATAATATAAATACATAATATACAATATATACTAATTCTTACAACACAATATACAATGAAATAAATATTATATATGCTATATTCTATACTATACTAATAACTACTATACAAGATATTGCCTTAAAAAAAAACCCCCCCAACAGGGCCCGGCCCGCCAAGCCCAGGACTACTGTGGGCTTAGGCCCGTTACGGAGTGGTCTCACCCGCCAGGACCGCCAGGCCCGGCACCGCCAAGCCTGGCACTCGAAGCCCGAGACCGCGAAGCCCGGCACGTGAGGTCTGTTTAGGCCGGGCCCGGGCCAAAATACACCATTAATACTAATACATAGAATCCCATAATTAACATAGAATTACAACAAGTCTTGAACTCTTCTAATGAAAACTCGGTTTCTTATCACATATACAACTTTAACATACCAAATTATTCCATGTAGAATCTTGAACACATTAGATCCATTCTCGAGAGTCCTTAACTCTATTTATATTGCAATTAGGCCGATCAAGCGAATAGAACCACCTGTGTCTTACTAGCACTCTAGCATCGCAGAATGAATACTCACCCAAATACAACCAAGCATATACCTGCTTTATGCACCAAGCATTCCTTACCAAGAAGAACTTAAGAATTTCTGTCATTTTCACACCCTATGAAGCATAATATAACCTTTGTCAAAATTTTCCTTAAGTCTAGCCATAGCAAGTTCACTCACACGACCCAAAGTGGAACAAACATAGCACCTTACTACGTAATGAACTGCTCATTGCGGACTCCCCCACTTGGCTTGAAGCCGTAGATCAAGATACACTCAATAGCTCATAACACTTATGCCTATCACTGCCATAACACCATAATGAGACTATACTCACATCGTAACATGAATTGTACTTCCCTCCCAACTAGGAAACATGAAAAGATTCTTCACACACAAAAACTCGGTGCTATACATCCAATCACAACGGAAATCAAGCACTTAATAGTTCATTTATCATCCAACAGCCCTTCTTTGTCACTTCCACATCATATAGATACATCACACAATACCAATATACTCATCACGTGGCTATCCAGCCGTCACTTTCACCAATAGGGACAATACTAATCATGTATGTTCAAACACTTACTCACACAGCCAATACCTCGGTGCTCAAGCCATTGGAAAAAGTCCAGCCTGAAGTCCTTCAGACTTGCCCAACATTAAACTAACAGAGGCCACATATTGCCCCTCGATCGATGAATCACAAGCCTTTAATGCGCATCTGATACTGAGCGCTCATGCGCACATGCGAACGCGTGGAAAGAATTTCAAGAGTTATCTTTCAAGTTGAATGAAAGGCGTACGATGAGAATTCAAGACGTGGAGTTTTCCAAAAGGTTCTACAGCCCCTCAAGGATAAATACACACGTCTCCGTACCGATCCGCGAGAATCTACTAAACCTGCTCATGACTAGTGAGATCTAGTAACCTAGGCTCTAATATCATCTTGTCACGACCCTAAACCCATACCCGGTGGTGATGGCGCCTCTCGTGGGGAAAAGGCCATCCAACTAAACCTAATTCATCCTTTTTAACAATTAAACAATTCATAAGTAGTCCAACTATGATTTAATAATAATAATAATTAGCGGGAGTAAAACCCAACATAGCCAAAGCTTGTGTGTCACAAGTCACGAGCATCTATTAGAGTGTGAATACAGTTCTACAAGGTCTAAAAATACAAGAAACATGAGTAATGAACAAAACAGAGAGGAAACAGTGCTGCGAACGCTGGCGGTCACCTTGCTAAACTACATTAGCTCTGCCTCCAATCAGCCAAAACCCCCTACCGGATGAATAAATAACTACATCTGCACATGAGGTGCAAGGAGTAAAATGAATACTCCGACTCAGTGGGTAATAAAGGTAAATAATAACTGAGTAGTAAGAATTCACGTACGGCAAATCATCATGATGTGTAGAAGCATGTAAAATCTTTTGAGAAAAATAATGAAGCTGTGAAATCATAGAAAATGTCTTAGATTAGATTAAACCTCTTTTGAAAATGACTTTTTCGAACAATTATGAAAATGAGTGCAAGACAACTAGTGTAGATAAGCACGGAAATCTGCCCCTTGAGCGCGACACTCACTATACAGAAAATGTCAGGCAATCAGGTAGATATCGTACAAAATAGCTCAACTACAGATAATGGCTGACAATTAAACAAGTAAACACATAAAACAATATTGATACTGCTCCGGCGTGCAGCCCGATCCACATACCGCTGTGCGTGCAGCCCGATCAAATTATCATCGATGGCGCTCACTGGGGGTGTGCAGACTCCAGAAGGGGCCCCTTACGACCCAAGCGCAATATCAAGACATCTCGTGGCGTTAAACTCTACGCCCTCGGCCTCATGTATATTATATATATTTATATATCAATATCGCACTGCGTGCAGCCCGGTTCAAAAGTATCCTGACAACACAGGTCCTCGGGCTTACTTAGTCAAAAATCACATTAGCCCCTCGCGCAACAGTAAAACATGAAACTCGGCCCAAAACATTGTTAGAAATCTCATTTCAAGTATTAAAGCAAAGCAAACTTGGCTGAGTTTTGAAAACAATGGAAAATACATGACTTAGTTCAAGTATAAACCAAAACAGTGAGGAAATATCAACAAATCATCCCCGTAGTGGTTCAAATAGCTGGCACGAAGTCCAAATATAGCAATCAGCCCAAATCATTCAGATAACAAATAAGTTTCAGTCAAATATACAGTAAAAATCATCAATTGGGACGGACTAAGTCACAATCCCCAATGGTGCTCTACCCCATGCTCCCTATCAAGCGTACAAGTCACCTCAATATAGCACTATGATGTGAAATTCTGGGGTTTCAAACCCTCAAAACATCATTTTTAATCATTGCTCACCTATATCTTGTCTAAACTCTAGCCTGCGATACCTTTGCCTCTCGAATCGGTCTCTAGATGCCCCAAATCTAGCCTAAATCTATACAAAACAATCAAAATATGTTAAGGGAACAAAGCCCACGTGAAAAAAACCAAATTACCAGAAAATTCAAAAAATTGGTCAAAACCAACCCTAGGCCCACAATTTGAGATTTAACAAAAACTCACAAAACTAGAATCCTTATGCTCTCATGAGTCTAACCATTAATTATCCAATTCTGATACCATTTAGTCCTTCAAATCATCATCTTATATTCTTGAAAGATTCCACAATTTTCTTCCCAAATTCCAACCCGAATCACGAATTAAATGATGAATTCAATGATAAATTCATGTACTCTAGCAAAACCTGACTTAGAATCACTTACCCCGATGATTTTCTAGAAAAACTTCCAAAAATCGGCAAAATCCGAGCTCTCTAAGGGAAAATAACAAATAAAACCGAAAATCTCATATTTATTGAGTAACCCCTAGATTTCCACCTATGCGGGCTCACAAAATCTACCATGGCTATGCAACAATAGAGCGGTCCGTACGAAAAACGACCGCGACCGCACAGGTGTTCTCTACAATGATAGGCATTAGTATTTTGGCCATTACTTTCGCTACAGATGTCCAAATGCTATTATAATATGTCCGTGACCACACATGTGTTCTGGGATTCGACTCATCATGCCTCCATAGCTATAGTTTATCCTAAAGACACCCCGGGACCTATTCGAATCTCACCCGAGGCCCTCGAGACCTCAACCAAACAAACCATCATAATCCCTAACATCATTCAGACTTGTTACAATAATCAAAACACCTCAAACAATGTCAAATTTGTCAAAACTCATCTAATTCATTCGTAAATTTCAAAAAACTTTGGAAATACACTTTCATTCAAAAGTCTGACCAAACGACGTTCGAATAACCTTAAATTTTGCACAAACACACAAAATGTCATAATGAAGATACTGAAACTCTTGAAATTCAATTCTCACCTCTATATCAAAATCTCACTGATAAATCGGAATTTGCGAAAAAACTAACTTCGCCAATTCAAGCCAAATCCTTACACTCAAAAACAATCGCGGCCGCGAGGTGTTCTCCGCAATGATGGACCTTTGTAATTTAGCCATAAATTTACCTACAAATGTCCAAATGGGTATTGTATTATTTTTCTGAAAACTAGATTCAAAGAGCTACAACTTTACTTTTTCACTCATCCCAAAAATGCTAGTGTATCAAAAGATATGAGCTTACGAAGTCGGATAAGTGGTCCAGCTCTTTCACTGCAGACCGCGAAAGCACGGCCGTGTCCGCGAAGCATTCTACCGTGGTCAGCAAATATATGACCACGCACCACTGTCGTGGGTCAAGGGATTTGACCCTCCAGACCTCAACCAAACATACCAACATAATCCATATCATCACTTAAACTTGTTCCGACATCAAAACACCTCAAACAACATCAAATACTCAAAACTCATCAAATTCATGCCTAAGTTTCCAAAAACTTCCGAAATACAGTATCGATCAAAATTTGACCAAACGACGTCTGAATAACTTAAAATTTTGCACACACACACCAAATGACCTAACGATCGAAGCTACAGAAACTCTCGGAATTCCATTTCGAACTCTATATCAAAATCTCACCTATCAATCGTAATTTGCCAAAATACTAACTTCACCAATTCAAGCCAAATCCTTCCACAGACTTCCAAAATGCATTCCGGCCGCGCTTCTAAATCATAAAACACCAAACAAAGATAACCAAATTATAAAAAGTTCCGATCTACGCTCATATACAAATAAGTCAACTCTTGGTTAAACTTTTGAATTTAAAGCTTTCAATTGAGCCTGTTTCTTTCAAATTCAATCCAAATTTCCTGAAAATCAAAACCAATGATCTCATCAGTCATAGTACATTACACGGGGAAAGTTATGCCTGAGAACCGGCAATCAAACTGCAAAAACTCTAAATAACTGATCGCGTCGTTTCAGCGGATGTCCCATTTTTTCCTATAGACCCTCATAGATCGTCAAATCACGGGTTCAGGTCCATTTACCCAAAATTTTGACCGAAGTCAAATTTAATCATTTTAATACTAGATTTAATATTTTTCTTAGAGAATTCATATTTAAGCTTTTTGGCTACCCGCCCAGACTGTGTACGCAAATCGAGGCAACTCTAAATGAGGTTTTGAAGGCCTAGGAGACATAGAATGAATAAAGAGAGAGGTGATGATTGTTTGGATCGTCACATATAAGTACCCAATTTCTCTCCTGTGTTCTGTTTGGAATTCTGACTTCTTGCCTTCTTCTTTTGTAGCCAATACCTCGCCTCCTCATTCAGACGCTCATATTTCTGACTGGGTCGAGCGTCTCCTTCCTCACATTATAGGATCCGTGATTGGCCAAATCTTTTCAACTAATTCAGGACTACTCTCCCTTCAACTAGTAATCTTTTTTCTTTGATCATAGCCGCTCTATTTCCTATTATGTAGAGACTTCTTGGGATGGTAGTATGTACGTAAATGTTACTCCTACCTTGTGAATATAGAGATGTTTTTTTCAACAAATCATCGGATCAAAAAGGTAGGGAGGAGAAAAGAGGAAGAATAATAAGACGAAACAGATGAAAAAAAAGAAAAAGAAAAAGAAATAGGGCCGGGGGGGGGGGGGGAGAATAAGTATCACCAAAATAGTAACATGCAAAGTATGAAATCAATACGAAGAATTGTTATGATCAATCATATTATTGAAAATTTAGCTCTTTTTCCCTATTGCACCAGCTAGTTTAGCCGGAGTTATCAAATTTTATCAGTCTTGTTAAAGTGCACTGATAGTGTAAACATTATTTATGTTGTTATATTATTACTGTGTAATCTCTTCAAATGAGTCTATACATAATACAATAGTGACTTGATAGTAACCCAAGCACCACTAATAGACAAAGATAATGACCTAACGGACTAGCTCCACTCCTCGTACGAAGGAAAAAATGCTCGACTCCATCCTAACTATGCTCGATCTCCACACCTTCTTATCAAGTGATATCCTCAAAAATTTGAAGTTGCACCAAGTTCTACATGATCACCTCACTCCAATACTTCTTATGCTGCCCTCTACCTTTTATCATACTCGCCAAAGCTAACCGATCACACCTCCTAACCAGGGCATCTTGGCTTCTTCTCTGCACGTGCTTGAATCATCTAACTCACGCTTATCGCTTCTTGTTGTCCATGGGGGCCACACCCAACTTTTCCTGAAGATCTTCATTATAATATTATCCAGCGCCTACCCATCAATCTCAACATCATCATCTTTACTACTTCCATATTTTGGATATGAGATTTCATAACTGGCCAACACTTAGCCCCAAACAACATGGTCTGCCTAACCACCTCTCTATAGCGCTACCCTTAATTTTCGATGGCATATTCTTGTCACATAGGACTCAAACCCTAACATCCGATGATGTTCTAAACGTCAATTCCACACAAGAGGGCGGGGGGTGATTTGTGTGGTACCTAATTTTCGCACTAAAAGTACCTCATTCTTCTAATTGTACTAACTATGACTGTGTGCGGAATTAATAGTGCATAAAATAAAGAACACGAAGATTTTTACATGGAAAACACCTGGATCAAAAGGTGAAAAAACCACGACCTACTACTCAGTAGGATTTTCCTAAACATCCACTAAAATCATTAAGCCAAAAAAGCATTTGCAAAATAATTTGTAAACCTAAGGATTGACTCTAATCCCACTGTGGCACACAACCTCAACTATTGTGGTACCTACAAGTTAATCTAATTTGAAAATACTAACTACCTACTACAATTGCTTCTATGAAAGCTGGAAAGGTACAGTTTTAAATCACCTACTACAATTGAACTAGAATAAGAATAAACACAACGGAAGTGGTTCTTTTATCTGATTCAAGTAGCTGCAGGAGTGCACACTTTAATCTCTCATAATTTACTTGCGAAACATCCTTGCTCTTCTGCTCTCAATTTAGTTTAACTTCTACGTATGTGCATACCTGTAAAAGATAACAAACATTATTATTTATAGAGTTAGTAATCAGAGTTTGATTAAAACTCAAATTGCTGATCCTTCATCAAATTCGAGTCCTAGAACAATTCAAACCCCAATCCTTATTCTTTATCACGATGTAGTTCTGTTCACATAAGGAGACTTCAACTCTTTATCCTATATAACATTTTCGATCAACTTAGGAGATATTGTTTCTTATCTTTGAGACTTATCTTCTTCACACGCATCTCACATGCATAAGTATATTAACAGTGTGTCTCACATGATGGACCCGATTCATGACTGAGTTCATTTTGTCAATCTTCAAAACATTATTTGAACTTGGGGAAAAAAATTCCCCCTTTTTGATGATGACAAACTCTGTGTTTTTATTGATCAAAAACCTTGTGGAACTCAGCTTAATTATCACACTTTAATTTAACTAATCATTAAGGACCTGGTTTAATCATGTTATAAATATCACTTTTATTTCATAATATAAATTAAAGCACAATATCTATTCCCCCTTTTGGAATCATCAAAAAGTTGCATATTATATGAATCCCATATGTTAATTAGTACTCATGGCCGCTAGGGAAACTGCAAGTGAAACATGATTAAGTTAATCAATAATCAACTTCACAAAGAATGTAACTATTAACATAAGAAGTTTCATTGAACAAGAGAAAATAAAGCAAATTGTCAATTATTAAAAGGTGTCTCTACAAAACAGAATATAAAAAGAAAAACAAACATCAAACCATGATAAAAAACAAACTGAGAAATCTCCCGAATCTCGGTCACTGAGAGGGTTTCTAAACTTGTTCTAGGGCTTGGAGGGACTGTAGGGTTGGGATTAAAGAAGATTGATCATTTTTTGGAGCATCCCTTCACTCTTTTCTTTTTCCTTTGCTAGCTCAGCTTTGAGGCCATTTCTTTCACTTTCTACTTCAGCAATGCGAGCCTGGAGCTAAGCAATTTGTGCATCTTGCGTTCCGTACTCTAGAACAAAGGCCCTAGCTTTGATGTTAACGGGAGACTTTAAGGATGAACCAGTTTCAACTGGGGTTACACTTAGCAGATATTCACAAGCCCGCAGAGTTTTGATTCCAAAGTACTCTTTGCTGGAGGCCATCTCCCACTTTTTCAATGGCACATCTAACTTGGCCAAGAAAGTTGTCAGTATAAACCCATAAGGTGTGGCATGGGGAATGGAGCAACTGATTACTCTATCCAGCAACTTGACAATGAAAGCAGGGCCAGCTAATCTGCTTTCCTCTCACATGACACTCCAGAAGGACCAGGTCCATGTAATTTGTAGTGTGCCTTCTCTCCTACCTGGGCAGCAAACACTTGCTCACAAATTCAAAGAGCACCTTGTTCTTTGGCTTCTCTTACAAATTCTGATGACTTCTTGGTAGAAGTCTTGGATCTCTTTGGTGTAGGAGTGGGAACCTCCTCAGTTGTACCTCTTTCCGGATGGACCAGTTCCATCTCCTCCTCCTCATCTTCTGCAGCCACAACACTTTCCACAACTTTAGGTTTTCCCTTTTACTTCTTCTTTTTCTTGCTTGCCTCTAAGGCTTTCTGCAACTCAGCCTCACTTAGCTTTATCCTACTTCTAATAGCTTTCACCTTTGATGCTGAAGGGACATTTGACTTAGGAGATGACACCTTGCTCATCTTTCTTGGCTTAGAGGTGTTTGGAGCCTTTTTAGAATAAGCTTTGCGCTTCTTAGGGTCATTGCTTGCTTCAACCTTCTTCAGAAAGTCAGCCAAGATTTCTTCCATAGATGAACCAGGTTCATCTTGTTGTTCAATCAGGTATGTATAAGGCCTTCAGCAGTCTCCCTAGTTTCACTTTCCTTGGCTTGTTGCCACTCGCCTCTATTCCTCTACAAATGGCAAGAAATTAATCTTTCTTTCTCTTTCTCTTTCTACTCGACTCTCCCTTGTTTACATATCTCATAGAACCAACCAACAGAACCCTGTTGTACACTTTCTCGACTACATCAGAAAAAAACATAGCATGTATTTACCTCCTTAGGGTTTTCTTGATTCTTGTCTAAGTCAGAAGACCAATGTTCTTCTCCATCGCTTGCAGAAATAAAGGCTTCAGACTCAGTAGTCATTTTTTTTTATTTTATGAAAGTACATTCAAACACTTCCCTTCAATGTATGCTAAGGAAGATTGCTAAGTCTTTTAGTTGTGTGTTAATATAATTAAGTAGAAGACTAATAATCGATGTAGTATATTTTATTTGTGTGTTTTTTAGTACATTCAAACACTTCCCTTTCAATGCGTTCTATTTCTTTGTCTTGTTGGGCTTAGTAGTACGGATAAACGACACTTGCAATGAGAGTGTTAACAGCTCTTATTCTAACACTAAGGGGGCATTTGGTAGGATGAATTAAGGAAAATAATAGTCATTTATTTTAATTTATGCAAACTTATTTGACAGATCATAAAATTTAAGAAATAAAGAATTTTAAAAGTTGGTGCCCTAAATATAAGTAATAACGTTTGTGTGGCTATAATTCTTTTAAAACATGTATTAAATATACCAGAGTACTCATGTGACTATAAAAGCTTGTCATTCGAGATATATTGAAGGTTAAATTAAATTCTTTCCTTATTTAGAAAGAGATCATTCTCTTTGAACGGACTAAAAAAGAAGTAGGTCCACATAAACTGGAACAAAGAGAGTATATGTATTAGCTTTGATATAATTAATCCCTTGTTTGGTAGAGTTTCCAACTTATGTATAACTAATATTTGTATTAGTTATATATTCTATTCAGTAATATTCTTATGCATAGCAAGCCATGGCATTGGCAATACTATGCTTTTTAATACATGAATAAGCATGTATAAAGACATAATTATAATTTCAAAACCTTTTAATATACTAAATTAAACAGTCGATAAGAATTAATTCCCACACAGCTAATTCCGAAATTATTTATTACCCTATCCAATACTACTCTTATAATCCATACCAAGCAACCCCTAACAGGTTTAACACATGTTCCCTCGACCCCTAACATGTTTAACACATGTTCCCACAAAATGGAACCATCAAATTTGAAACAAACATGTACTAGATTTGTTTTTACTTGTTGAGAGTAGACCACTCGTATATATCACTTTTGTTTTAATCTAATATATTGTTGTTTTCATATAAACATCGTACATTGTTCATCAAACCTTATTTAAACTGGCGTATGTCGGAGATTTATTATGAATTATTATTATATAAGGATGTTGTTATAGAAAAGTCTGGATATACATCCTACTGCATACTATTCTTATGTATTGCAAGTCATGACATTAGCAATACCATTTATTTATAATACATGAATACGCTTGTATAAAGGTGGAACTACTCTTTCAAAACTTTTTAATACACCAAATTTTTAAACAGTCGATAAGAATTAATTCCAACACTGTTTTTTCAATACTATTCTTATACTTGATGTTCGGCTGAAATTGCATATATTTAACCGTTGTTGCCTTAAATTCGAATACTTTTAATTATTTTTTGAGTATTAATTATATTATTTTATGCTTAATATTATATTTTAGTTGTGTCAGAATAAAGTGATATGAAGATAAAAAAAATTTAAAGTAAAATTAAATAAACTACGGAAGAAAAAAGAAAGAATATAAAATAAGGAGATAAAGGGGGACACCCTTTAGTGTTTGTCCCCAAGTGTAAGACAATAAGGAGATAAAAATACAATTCAAGGCAAGGATTTGAGCGTGAACGATGCCACTGGTTTCGGCGCTACAGTCCGCGCCTCGCGCTGGCCTAGATACTGTGCATGAGCTTTTTCTTGTTTCGCTCTCGATCCTATATAGTCTCAATTTGTAAATAAGGAGTCTTGATTTAGAGGGAAGCTAACATATTTTGAAGGAGAATTCACGCAGAGAAATATACACCATACTTGGAGGAGGCTTCTAACTAGTTTTTCTTTTCTTCTCTTCATTTAGTTGCATAATTTATTTGTTCTAGGATTGTGGGGTGCTACATAAATATTGTAATTTGAAGCTTGAATTGTTCTTATTAATGTACATATTGGTTTAATTATTTAATATTGGGCTAAATTTTTTGATTACTTGATCAGCAATTGAATACTATCTATGAATCTAGGATTGAACTTGGTAAAGGAAATTCTAGATTGCATAAAAGACTGAATAGAGCGGGATCTTGAACTCGAGTATCGGGAACGGATTTGCAGGTAGGATAGGAATATACTAATCGCCTTTCTTGGTTACTATGCATGAATTATTAATGTGTTCTTGTTAATTCTAATTCCATAGGAATATAGGCGTTAGGGTAGCTTGAATGATGAATAGTACATTCAGAAAAGGCCACGGGTAATATTAACCTTGTGAAATGATAAATTAGATAAATTATTTAAACAATTTAACTGAAACCCCCAAAAGGGATTATTAGACAACTCATAGCTCTAGAATATCGTCTCTTATTGAATTCATCTCTAATATTCTCCAACTTGTTTCCTTTAATCTCTAAGTTTGTTACTCTAGATTAATTTGAGTTAAATATTCATACTTTAGGATTCACTTGAATAGATTAATTGTTTGGTTTAATTTAGTTGAGAGTTAATCACAAGTTCCTGTGGGTACGATATCTGGAAAAACAATCCTATATTACTTGTCGACCATGTATACTTGTGTGTGCATTTGGGAGCAACATTTCATAGAAGGAAGAGTTGAATCATGACAAGATATCAACCAACTTTGTAGTTCTTTTCACGACATGGAGGCTCAATTGAGTACAAAGATTGACATGTATAATGGCCAACAATTTAGTGATGAGTTGTGTGAAGATGAAAAAGCTTTTCTAAGCCACATTGAGAAGTTAAAACTAGAATATCTATAATTATATCATGTTCTTGTTGATGATGCCGAGGTTGAGGGAGTATATATTATTAAAGATGTCAAAAATAATGCAGTAATAGAGTTGGGGGCGTGTTGGTCCTCATTGTACATATTTTTCTACATGATATTTTGATAGAGACATGGAGATCGAGCCTTTGGAGAGATGTATAGATGAAGAATAAGGTCCTTACATTGTGAAATTTGCCACACCAAAAAGGTAAAATGACATACCACACTTAAGAGCCAAGAAGTGCAAGATGAGATGTTATTCACTTGGTTCTTTTGTATTCACACTACCGCCACGGGAGCGTGACAGAAAAATTATTATAAAAATGGTGAAGGTGATGGAGTCGTGCCGCGACGTTAAATGAAGCGCTTGTTGGAAGGAACCCAATTGTTCTATTTTTGTTTGTTTTTGTTTATTTATTTTTTATTGCATTAGTTCTGTGTTATTGTAGGAATATGAGCATGGAGTCAAAGCCAATAGGCATGTGCAAAAGCGAGCACGTGGTTGAAACTAAATGTAAGGTATCAGCACAAGGGATTATACCTAGGAGAAGTCAGAGGATCTCGTGAGATGTTAATGCTTCGGCCTTTAGCCTACCATGAAGTCACTTTTACCCTCTTGTTATTTTTAATGTGCATTGAGGACAATGCATAATTTTAAGTGTGGAATAACAAGATTGTCTGGGTGATTTTATGTACTTTCTTAGCTTAGTTGTAATACTCGTTCTTAGCGTAGTAGTTTTTGTTATAAATATAAAAGAAAAAAAAAAGATCAGAAAAAACGGAACTTTTCCTGGGGAAATTAAGTGTAATAATCAGAAATATGTTAATATATTTATCAATTGTGGGATTGAAGAAGTATTGTTTTTTAAAGATAATTTCGGAGTAAGTTAGTGAAAGAGAATTTATTATATACAAGATAGTGTACTATATTAAATAAGTAGCTAGTAGGCCTGTGTTATATTACAAATTTTGATTATTATTTGAAAAGGTTTAGAAGGGGAGTAAGCCCACCACATCTCTTATTGAATTTATCTTGTGTAGTTTAATACAAAGCTTGAAAGGTAAGGAGATTGAAATTTAACCCGATATTGACATCGTTAATCAATGTTTTGTATAGATTGAGGTCATTGGAGACCATTTGGTTGGTGTTCTAGACGTTGCGAGGTTGGAATCTTTCTATTAGCAAGGTAAGTGAGACTTTAAGCTTTCGGTGCTTACTTTTCTAAAATTCATTTTTGAAGTATGTTTTCTTTCTTGCCCGGTCCATGTGTTGGAACGAGTGTGTGCTTGATAGAATTGGTGGTCTTTGACTAGCCGCAAATATATATTATTCTGTAAAAGCTAATATTATTAAATAAGTGATTTGTAGTGTAGGTGATGTGGCGTAGCCTTGTTCTATGACGTTGGAGTGTTATAAATTATTTTTTTCAGTGTTGTAGTATATTTGAGGCATTGTGTATGCTGCCGTGATAAATTTGGGACATTGTGTATGCCGTCCCTATATATTTGGGTCATTGTGTATGCCACCGTAAAAGATTTGGGTCATTGTGTATGCCGGCGTGAAAGATTTGAGGCATTGTGTATTCCATCGATATATTTGGGGCATTGTGTATGCCATCGATATATTTGGGGCATTGTGTATGACATTGTGATAGATTTGAGGCATTATGTATACTGCCATAGATTCATTGGGGTGTTTGGTTAATTTCCTACACTGCCGCAAGTTCTTAGTATGGATTGTGTTGAGATATATATATAATATTGTTGTTAGATAATTACTTTGACCTTATACAGTAATTATATGGTAAAAGCATTTATGTGCATATTGTTTGTCTGCTCGTTGTGTTTTTGTGTTCTCTAGCACTTTTTTCATTAGTATTTAGAGTGGCGGGTCGATGATCTTATTAGGTTATATTTACATATAATGCTACTTTCATGTCCATGTAGATACTATTAGTGAAGATAGATATAGTTTCCCACAAGTTCTCTAGAGTTTATTCATTTATTGAGATGAGCCACTGCATTGTTCGTAGAGATACCCAAAGAGTCTTTATCATTTATTTATATTAGGTCTTTTGTAATTCTCTTAGATGCTCCATGGTCTACCGTGGGATCTAGGATAGAGTTTTAATATAATATTTATAGATATTAATTAGTAGTAATAGTTATCAAATTATTTGGTTACTCATTTAATTAACCAAATTGTGCAAATTAATGGCTAAGGTAAGCAAGTATGGTTCGCCCAGCAGGTGGTGTTAGCTGGGTGCAAGTCACGTCTAGGGGGTAGTTTGGGACGTGATAAAGTTTGTATTAGAGCTTAGGCATAAAGTCCCCAGTCATGGAACAGTGTTTAGTCGAGTCTTATTCATGGGTATGTTAGAGCCCAAACTTATGATCTTGAGGCTACTAAGCATTTAGGATGTTTTCCCTTCATTGATTCCTTGATCGTGCGTTGAGGCTACTTGTGTTTTACTTTGGGATATTTCTTTCGCACATGGCTAGAACATACGCACCTTCATCTGCTAGAGGTGGTGTTGGACGTGGTGCTACCCGAGTTGGTGGTCGAGTTGGGGTTCATAAGACTAGAGCTCAGAGTAGGAGGCAGGCTGGCCCTCGGCCTGAAGTTGTAAACATGGGTCAACCCCAAGTTGCTATGCCAGCTCAAGTGCAAGAACATATGGTTCATGATGCTCAACCACCAGGGTCAGCTGTTGTGCCTACTATTGCCCTACCTAATGACGCATTAGTAAGGTTGTTAAATGTGTTAGAGGCATTAGTGACTACCCAGGGTGGACTTCGATCTCCACATACTACTTTGCAGACGCAAGCAAGTGTTCAACTAAATGTTACAGCTTCTCATATGTCCCCCCAGCAGGTTGTTCAGCCGGTTGCAAATGCACGGCAGTCTAAGAATCTTAGGAATTTCATGGATCTTAAGCCAACGAAGTTCGATGCTACACAGGCTTCTATTGAGCCCAGAAGTTCATACAACAATGTAAAAAGATACTATCTACTTTGGGGCTGAAGGAATCTCGAAGGGTGGAATTTGCTACTTTTCTATTTTCAGGATCTGCAAAGTCATGTTGGAATTCAGTTCAGAGGGGTTGACGAGCAGGGTTTCCACCTAGTACTTGGTCAGAGTTTTCAGCTATTTTTATGAGTAGGTCCATTCCACTGAGCAAGCGAGACGACATGAGATGTCAGTTCGAGCAACTGCGCCAGGGCAGTATGACGATTACAGAGTATGAGGCTAAGTTCACTGACTTAGCAAGTTATGCACCTTTTCTAGTTGTAGATGAGCATGAGAAGGTAAGGAGGTTCGTGGATGGTCTTGAGCATCGTTATCGGGGCACTGTGGTTAGGGATGTTTGAGGTGGCTCGTACGAAGAGGTAGTGGAAAGTGCTCTCCGTTATGGGTCTTATCAAGAGAGGGTCATGACCAAGCAATAAAACAAAAGGGATCGTAGCATAGGCGAATTTAGTGGAGCTCTACTTGGCGGCAAGAGTGGTTTTAACCTTGAGCAGTCCGGGGCTAATTAGTCAGATTTCGTGGTACGGACTTCTGGGAGTACGTTTTGAGTAAGTCATGGTCATCAACAGACACAGGAGAAGGATAATGGTTCGTTTCAATTTGGACAGTATCCGAGTTATAAAGCATGTGGTAAGAACCACTAAGGACGTTGTTTTGTTATTACCAGGGATTGTTTATTTGTGGTGAAAAAGGACATATTGCTCCAAATGGTAATTCTGGTAATAGTGAAGATGCTATACAGGCACAAGGAACTGCTATTGTAACACAGACTGAGACGCAACCAACTAGAGTCACTCTACAAGGTGCCCTATGGACATAATAGACAAGGTGCAAAAGGTATTCAAGAAGCTGGTGGAACACCGAGATAACTTGTCTAGTTTAATAATCATGATGGTAAACTATTGTACGATAAATTAATGATTAGAAGTAAAGTAACGATAACATATAATGATTATGAGCATGGATGAGTGGCATGTAGTAATTAGGGAGAAGATTGCAATATCAAAGATTGATCACTACTGCAAAGGAAGCCATTGTTCGAATCAAAGGAAACCATTACTATCCATGGATTCGAAGTATTAGGTAATAAAAACTTATTTTGAAAAATGGTTTAGATTAAGATATCGGGCTATATATTTTCATGGAGGTGTAAATTAAGACCTAATTCGAAGCTTTACAGTTAAGGAGATTGAAATTTGATCAGACTACATAATTACCATCGTAATTAATATTTTGTACAGATTAAGGTTATTAGAGACTGTTTCGTTGGTGTTTTAGACATTGCAAGGTTGGAAAACTTTTCATTAGCAAGGTAAGTGAGACTTTAAGCTTTGGGTACTTATTTTTCTTAAATTCACTTTGGAAGTATGTTTTTTTCCTGCCTGGTTCATGTGTTTGAACAAGCGTGCGCTTGGCAGAATCGGTGGTCTTTATGCAGCCGCAAATATATATTATTTTGTAAACAGCTAAAATTATTTAATAAGTGATTTGTAGTGTAGTGTGATGTGGCTTAGCCTTGTGCTATGGCGTTTGATCGTTAGAAATTATCTTTTTTCACTACCGTAATATATTTGAGGCTCTATGTATGTCGTCGTGATGGATTTGGGGCATTGTGTGTGTCGCCACAATATATTTGAGGCATTATATATGCCATCGTGATAGATTTGGGAAATTGTGTGTGCCGCCACTATATATTTGGGGCATTGTGTATGCTTTCGTGTTAGATTTGAGTCATTGTGTATACCGCCGCGATAGATTCGGGGCATTGTGTATGTTGTTGTGGACTCATTGGAGTGTTCGGTTAGTTTCCTACACTGTCGCAAGTCGTTAGTGTAGATTGTGTTGAGATATATATATTACTGTTGTTAAATAATTGTTTGGACCTTATAATGTAATTATATGATAAAAGAATTTATGTGCATATTGTTTATGTGCTCGTTGTGTATATATTTTCTAGCACTTGTTTAAGAGGTATTTAGAGTAGCGGGTCGATGATCTTCCTGGGTTATACTTACTTATTACTCACTCCTTACTTTCATGTCCATGCAGATACTATTGGTGAAGACGGAGCTAGTAGCCGACGAGTTCCCTAGAGTTGATTCAGTTATCGAGGCGAGTCGATGCATTGTTCCTGGAGGCTGCCCAAATAGTCTTAATCATTTATTCATATTAGGTCTTATATAATTCTCTTAAATTCTCCATGGTCTAGTGTGCGATTTACGATAGAGTTTTTATCTAATATTTTGAGATATTAATTTTTTCTATTAGTTATCCGATTATTTAAATACTTACTTATTTAACTAAATGCTACAAATTAATGGATAAGGTAAGAATGTATGGTTCGGCAGGCAGGTGGTGTTAGCTGGGTGTTAGTCACGTCTAGAGGGTAATTTGGGACGTGACATTAAGGTCCAATGAAACAAATACAAAAAAAATTCTTTTTTTTTCTAGATAGTTTTAGTTAGGTAATAATGCCCTTTGGTTTTGTCTTTGTGCATCGGTTATTTTCCACGGGATGTCACTTGAACTAGGTAAACTTTTTTATCTTTAGGATTACATTTTCTTTAGAGAAAAAAAACTTTTGTGACTTGTTTGAAACTAGCATATTTAGGCCCGAGTGTGAGTAGTACTTTCCTCTGAGTGCTTGAGTAACGAACAAAATAGCATAATTCTTACACCTAAGCTCAAGGTTGTAACTTTGTACATAGCTTATTCTTATTTTGTTGTTCGCTATGATCCTATCTATTTTAGAGTAGAATTGATCCATCTTGATTGATATTTGTTCCATGTGTGGTGATGATTTCATACATATATTTCATGTATTGCATCTTAGTCTAAAATTGTTACTATACAGGAGTTATTAATACGTTCATGTTAATTCTAATTCCATATGTATATAGGCCTTAGGTTAGCTTAAATAGACGAGTAGTACTTCAGGAGAAGGCAACGAGTTATATTAACCTTGTCAATAAATAAATTAGATAATTTAAGTGAAAACTCATAGGGATTGTTAGCCAGCCCATATCTTTAGAATATCGTCTCTCATTAGATTCGACTCTAATATTCGCAAACTTGTTTCCTTTAATATCTTAATTTGTTACTCTAGATTAATTTTAAATAAATATTCATACTTTAGGATTGTTAATCACAAGTCCCTATGAGTACGATATCTTGACTTACAATCCTATATTACTTGTCGACCACGTATATTTGCGTGTGCGTTTTGGAGCAACAATACTCCATACTAAACAAACCCTGACATGTTCAACACATGTTCCCACGACCCCTAACATGTTTAACAAATGTTCGCTCAAAATGGAACCATCAAATTTGAAACAAACATGTATCACTCATATATCTCACTTTTGTCTTCATCTTATGTATTGTCTCATTCATAGAAACATCATTCATTATTCATCACACGTTGAAGATATCTTATGACTAAATGTGTACCTGGAAAATTCAATAACCATGCATGAATTAAGGAGCAAAGCATAAAACTATAATTTTGTAAGCCTTCTTAAGACCAGGCGTATGCAGGGGAAAAGCTAGTATATCGCCTACGGATTTGTGCGAATATAGTAGCTTCGGTTCAAGCCCTGTTTTGTAATATTAATAAATTATTATTTTAGTTTTCAATAACTTAAAAGTATGAATCACAAACCTATAAGCTTCAAATACTGGCTTTGTCTCTCTGTGTACGTAATCTGGAAATACTCAATAACCATGGTTGAATTAATTAAGTCGTTATGATAATTTTTGATTGAAGTTGATAAAACAATCATTAATTTAATGTTGAAGTCGAAAAAATTATGAATTTCACTCTAGAGGGAAAAAGCTGAAGAATCTATGGTCCGTATTATCCCGGTGCTGAAATGAAATCCGTCAGGGCTGGCTCTGCGGTAGGCACCTCGCCATGCTCCTCAATAATGGGATCCTCTACTACATCCACAAATGACATAACTAGAGAAACTCTAGGGCACTCTTGTTCTCTACCATGGGTTGGAGCCCTCCGTCAGCCTCTAGCAATAGGTGGAGCAGCTCCTCTATGGTCGAGAATATCCGATGCGCACGCTCTCACCATCTGTGAGAGAATAAGAGAAAGATACTTAGTACAACATCAACTTCACGATAGGAAATGAAGAAAGAGTCATTTCCTAAAACGCAATAGCCTTTTGAAGATAAGTACGGATGTCTCTACACAGATCCGCAAGACTCTATTAGGCATGCTCTTAACTTGGGAGACCTACTGTGAGCACATGATTTTTGCCTCGCTTGACATGTTCCTATAAAATTCATTAAATTATAATTTTTCTTTTATTATTTAAATCTAGGAATTAATTGTGTGGTTTTGTATTTATTTATTTTTTCTTTTATTATTTGAATTTTTACGAATTAATTGTGTGACTTTATGTTTATTTGCGTCTTTATTTTATTATTTTAATTTGCACGATTTATTTGTGTGATTTTGTGTTTGTTTGAGTTATAGAAATTAATTGCATAATTTTACATTTATTTGCAGGATTGCAAGTTTAAATCAACATAAATCATAGAAAATATAAAAAATGGCATGGTTACATTTAGGATCTAATTTTTGCATCACATTATTGAAAATGAGGAAAAACAACAAAAGTTGGTTAATTTTCTTTGAAATTTAGAGCTTAGAGTTTATTTAGGTTATTTGATGTTAAATATATTTTTTGCTATTTTTATTTTGTTATTAAAATTTTGAAAAAAAATAATAATAATGGAATAAGATGCACAAAAAGAGAGTAATTGTATATATATATATATATATATATATATATATGTATGTATAATATGTTGCACATTGATTTGGGCCCATTTCTTGCAGCATAGTTTAGCCCAAAACCCCCAAACCCATTAGAAATAGGCGAAAACCCAACACCCTGCCCGACCCCAAAAGCCACAGGTGCAAAACGATGTTGTTTTATTCTGTAGCATCTAAACCGTTGATCAAATTTCATCAAACGGTCAAGATGAAAAGATGTCACCCTATATAACTGTCGCACCCCTACCAGTCAAACCTCGTACCATGTCCAAACATACACTAAATTCACCACTGTAACGCTGCCATATCACCACCCTCCCTCCAGCGTCCGTCGTTGGCCCGAAATCGTCGCAGCCAGCGGCGTAGCTCTGATGAACCCCAAAATAACACGACATCCTCTTCTCGCTCCCCTCTTTCCAACCCCACCACTGGTCACCCTCAAATATATCACCGTCTTGTCAAATATTAATTTGAAGATTGGCAGCCCCGCTGTCCACGGCGGCGACCGATCGCCAAATACCCCAAAATTTACACCCAAAATTCCTCACCCCACCCTCATCACATATCTTAAGCAACCATCCTTTGAATCATACCACAGCTCCTCAAATATTAGTTTGAACCATCCAGCAAAACTACGACCCTTTCTAATATCCACCAAATTAACACCATGCACTCTCCTCACACCCCTCATCTTGAATCCACAACTCTCAGTCCTCGAATCCTTCCCGTTTAGGTCAAATTTCATATAAAAAATTGGACCGAGAATCCTAGTTGTTCAGGCTTTGGGATATCCTTGATTTTGGGCTTTCATAGCCCTTTATCTTGTGTTTTCCAGTAGAAAACAATTAATTAAGGAAAGTTTGACCCCAAAAATGCCGAGAAATTCGCTGGTTTTTGAGCCTGAATCAGAGTTTGAGGTATTATGATTTTACTTTTTGTTTGCTTTTATTTATGATTCCTATCTTCATTTCGTTGTTTTGTTCTGTTGTGATCGTTGTGTTTATTTTAGGGTCTTTTTTAAAGTTTCTGATTTTTTTTTGATTTATTAGTAATTTGAATTGCCCAATATGATTCCGTATTCATCTGCTGCCTTGCATTTTTGAGTTTTGTTCGTTTATTCTGCTTAATTAGCTTCAGG
This sequence comes from Nicotiana benthamiana, assembly GCA_034376525.1. Taxonomy (NCBI): domain Eukaryota; kingdom Viridiplantae; phylum Streptophyta; class Magnoliopsida; order Solanales; family Solanaceae; genus Nicotiana; species Nicotiana benthamiana. The sequence continues at coordinate 98,775,101 of CM067330.1, forward strand.
TTTCTTTATTGATTAGTTAAATTTTAGTTCTATGATATATTCAAGACTCTAATGAGTTTATTTTTAATTTGTGTAGCTAGATTAATTAGTTTTAATTTTTGTTATAACTAGGAAGTTTCTAGCTCATAACTAGTTAACAATAGTTAGTTTGACTACAAACCAACTCTATGATTATAATCGAGGTGTAGCATGAAGAAGGAATTGAAAAGAAGAAATAAATGAGATTATTTATGTATACTGTTTTGTCTATTTCAATTTGATGATCTAATTAGGATGGTTTTGCATATATTGTATTTGAAAATCATTGTTAAAACCATTATCTGACACGCTGTAGCTTAGAGAGTATTTTCAAGTTTGAGTATGTGTCATTTAACGATTTAGGTGTATACGAGTTTAGTATTTCTGGGATTGGTGAGAGTTCCCTAATGACTTGATATCTGAGCGTTTGAATAACTTGTTTATTAATCATGTATTAAATTGGAGTTTGAGTTGGGACATAGTGTGGGTTCGAAAGTAGCTACAGAAGGAAGATGCATTGTTTGGTAAACTCGAAATGGTTGCAAATTGATTTAGGGTAAGCATAAGATCGAACAAATGTGGTTACGGTTTTGCAATGTTTTAAACGAACCCAGATTTATAGCCTGCTTTACTTGATTGAAGATTCATTTTAATTGCCATTGAAGTGATGCCTGACCACGAATTTTCGAACACTCGAAAAAAGTTCAAACTCATACTTGCAACATTTAGAGGTCATTCACAAATTTATCATCGCTAACAGAACCAATAGAATAAATATTTTGCTTGGACCTTCATCCCAGTTGCATCCCTTTTTCTAATAATCTTATTGACTAATGTGAAGATGTTGAACTAGAAAAAATTAATTGCATAACCCTCGCTTTATTTAATCTTGAATTGATCCTTAGATTCTGAGGCGTACCATTTAGTAAATTCCATGGCCCTCGCAAAGTTGCAAACGTATAATTGCTTTAGGCGCGTCTTAAATAATCTTATCTCCATAAGTACGGGTGCGCATTTATGTGACCCAAATCCAAATCCCGACGAAGTTGAAATGTGTCAAAAACCACGGGTGCATTTTTGTGACGTGGTTCGAGACATGCTTCAACGACGTTGTAATTCTCTTAAAATAAATAAATAAATAAATAAATAATAATAATAAAAGCAGTTAAAGAATTAAAATAGACACATAGGTACATAATTGTTTAATATAAAATAAATTAAGCTAAATACAACAGTCGAGCGACCGTGCTAGAACCACGGAACTCGGGAATGCCTAACACCTTCTCACGGGTTAGCAGAATTCCTTACCCGAATTTGTGGTTCGTGGACTGTTAAACATAGTCATTCTTTCCTCGATTCAGGTTTCTAAACGGTGACTTGGGACATCATAAATCTGCCAAGGGGCGACTCTGAAATTCTCTTAAATAATTGAATCCCTTTTCGATTGTCCTTTAATTGGAAAAACTCCCTTAGCTACGCCCTTCGCCGAGTTGTGGTAGCCAAAAAGGAGGTGTGACAGCTCAAATGATTTATCTACGGATTGAACCCAGAATCTCTTGTTCAGCGTTCAAGAATTCAAGCTTAGAATAATTGTTGTATTTGCCTTTGCTTCTTATCTGATTTTACATGTTGTCTTAATGTGCAAAATGATGCTTTTATCGCTTTGATATTATCTAAACTGTATATATAAAAAGCTACGAAACCATTCTTTTCTCGCCTCTGGGGATGTGCTTATAGGTTGAGACTCCTTTTTCTGTTAATGTCATACCCTGAAATAAGAAAGAGGTATGACAAGTTACTAAGCCGGATGGGCTTTAGGTTTCCTGTATGTAGCCCTCTCCTCGACTCGAGTTGTCCAGTCGCGTACACAGTCTAGAACACATACTCAGGTTTTGGAACTTTGAATCACTTGACCTCATGTTGGATCCCTAGTAGGAACACTTATTTGCATTATGCATTTGACTTAGGGGACTCAACACGGGTTGGGTGCGTCTAGGAAAGGTGACCTGAAATGAAAAGACCACCATGATACATATTACATGCTACTTGTTGCTTTGGATTTGCATGTTAACCGACTTGTGAATAAGGAAGGAAAATTGAGAAAATAAGTGGTACTAGGGCTGACTGAGATTAATCATTTGTCTTGTAAAACTAATTCTCAAATAGCGCCGAAATTCTGCCGGATTTTTTGAAAAAAAAGGAAAAGGAAAAACAAAAGAAAAAAAAACTTTTCAACAAAAGTTGTGGTTTTGACAAATTGTTTTTCCCGAACTACGCCGGTTTGGTTCTCTTCAGGTACGAGATACGTAGGCAACCCCCATCGGGTCCAACTTCTTTTCTGAAAAAATAACCAAAACAAAGAAAAACAAAAGTCCAACTTTTATTTGTTATCCTAAATAAATCGGGTGGTGTCATTATTGCCAAGAACAGTCGAATGTTACCTAAAGGAACGCCAGAAGTCTAATTTTGCACAAATGGCCACCGTTGGGTTTTATGTTTTGCCGGTTAGTGGGAAAAAGTTTAAAATCTTCCTTCGGAAGTGCTGCAAGGCCATATATTGCAAAGCTGGCCTTGGTTTTAAGAAATAAAGATCATTGAAAGAGAGGTCGTTTTTAATGTTTTGTTGAGTCAAACAAAATAATGTCTGGAAATACTAATTCACCCTAATAAATATGCAGAACGAGCATGAATCAGCATTTCCCGATAACATTAATTAACACAATTCCCTTGGAGCTACACATGTGCTGGAATGACCTGGGTGAAGCCGGGCAAAACTTGGTCAACATGCACTTGGGAGGACTTACTGGGCATGTAAAAATTATCCCGAGAGCAGCTATCAAAAATGCATTGATCACATTGTGGGATCTGGCTCACAATGTATTTCATTCCTTGGATTTCGAACTCACACCAACATTGGAAGAAATAATTGGATATATTGGGTTTCCTACGATCCACCTGAGGCACCAATACTTGATTGCGCCAAGAGCCCTCTTCATGTTAAGTTCTTGGACTCCTTAAAAATAAGTAGGAAGGTTCATAACCCAGACGTGTCAGCTGTCTTCTGCACCCTGTTGTTTATATATCAGAGTTACGGGCACATAGAGGGATTCAATAACCCGGAAAACCATATTTGTAGCAAAGGAAACAAACTCAAATTGGAAGAGCATCGGTGTTTTGCATTCATGGTATTTTTCCAGGGTCTTTTGGTGTTTCCGCGGAAGGATGGAAATATTGACATACGGATAGCAGGGGTTGTCAGCACATTAATAACACAGGCCAAGAGCACCCTCGCTCCCATGATTGTATCTAATATCTTCCGTGTTCTCACCGCCTTTAAAGCGGGAAGAGACTTTTTCCAAGGATGTAACCTATTGTTACAAAAATGTATGATCGAACACTTATGCCGCCGGCCTCAGTTCATGAATTATAGGTCGCAAACAAAGAGTTTCATAGAATAATTTTATAACAAGGTTGATGGGTTTAGGTTACTTGAGGGTGTCACAGAATGGGTGCCGCGTCTCTAGGTTATCACTGCAAACAAAATAGAGCGGATGTTCGGGCGGCTCCCCGTGGATGAAATCGTGTATATTCCAACCACTGGGCCTCATTTCCTTCTGATGGGTCTTAGGTATCAAACCCTACACTCCATACAGAGTGCTAAGGCAATTAGGGAGATGCAAATGATTCCCATTGATGCGGATATTAGGCACCACGCGGTTGAGATTAGTCCCGTTGGTCAATTCCCTGAAGCCATCATTCGTGAAATTTGGAATGAATTTCAACACATGACGATGGGTACCCGAGTACACGACCTATTTAAAGGCGAGGTTGCCCCAGGTTACATTGCTTGGTACAAAAAATAAATAGAGTCCGGAAGACCAACTAAGAGACTGCACCTCCAAGAATTTGCTGAAACATTAGAAGAACTATGGGACTGACTACCAAGGAAAATGAATATAGGGCCACCATAGGAAAATTATAAAAAAAATTCAAAGAGATTCAATTTGAAAATGGTTTGCGAGCCGCTACATATGAGGGGGAAAAGAAAATATTAACCAAAAAAATTGAATCGTTGCGAGCCCAAATCCAGAAAATCAAAATAGCAGCGAAAAATCCCCTTGGAGTGCGAAAGATGAAAAACTCATAAAAAATTTAAGGCGAAAAGTAACCGAGTACGGGTTTTACTTGAATGAAGCAGAAGGTGAGCTATCAATGGTGCAGAAACAATTAGCTAAACATATGAAGGAACAAGACTGCATCATTGAGCAATTAAAAGAAAGGCATGATGACGAGGTTGCTGGATCAAAAAGGAATGTCATGATGGCTGAGAACAAAGTGGCCAAGAAAGCTAGGGACTTCAAAGCTAAGAGACAACATTATTATGCAGTGATAGCAAGGTTAGAGATGGATTTGCGGCAATTACAAGAACTGAATCAGGTAGCCGAGCGAACTCTAGAGGCAAGGGATGAGCAAATATGGTGGTTATTGCAAGAAGATGGTGTTATCAAGGAGAGAATACAGACGATCGCATACTCCATAAGGACAAAGTGCAACCACCGCGAGGATATGAAATGATCCATGTTCTTTGCCACCGCCATGACCTTTGTTCGGCATATGATTGAAGACCTCCACCACCTCCAAGGGAGTTTAGCATGCAAGCCTGCAGCATGACTAAACGATACCTTGCGGGGCCCAGGAGCACTTGAAGCATTAATGTATTCATGAAGATTGCATTTCCTTTTGTCATATATATATATATATATACATATACATATACATATATATATTTATATATATAAGTTTAACCTAGAGTTAGTATTTTCTTTTATGCATAGTTGGCTGTTATTCGAGTCTGTAGTTTGTCTTTTATCAGAGGTAGTTAGTTTATTGTTTAAATCAGTCATTCCTTCGAGTCATTGTAACTGAAGTTTGTTATTTTGAAAATGGAAAGTTCCCAAAATATTTTATGCTTCGTTTTTTATTTGCAAGAACTACGCTCGGTTTGATTCATGAGGGGTCATGATACGTAGGCAATCTACATAGGATTCGAACATAATTGAATAAAATAGGAGAAAGGGAGAGAATAAGGCTAAAACAAAGGGGTTTCACAAGCAAAGAAATTTAAAGATGGGATGACGCAAACAACCAATGCATGTACTGACCAAGTGTTATTCATGCTCAATATGTGGCCGCTTACGTGTTAGAACCTAGCCATTAATGAGTTTTTGGTGCTGTGTCAATTCTTGATTAGATAAGCGGTTGGTACTTGCGGCATTTTGGCAACCCACTCCTACAACACGCAGTCTAAGAGCAAGCAGTTCATGGACAATCAGGAAACCAGTGTCAGCATTATTGAGCCCTCGAAAGAAGTAAAGGAATTGGATGTTAATGACATGAATGAGGAAATGTATAAGCTAAAGCACGAAATGGCTGAGATGTACCAGGCATGGGCAAGATGACAGCCACCCTGACCTATCCTGTTAATCCAACCTCTATCCCGCCACTGGTCCACCCTCAAGTTTTCCTATTTATTCACAACATCAGGGTACGACCTCTAAACCACCACCAGCTCCACTACCCAAAGTCGCTCCTCACCCTCCTCCGCTAGTTGCCCCAATCTATGTGGCACCTCCGCCTCCCGCACTCCATAGGTCGTCAAGTGAACCCCTGCTTCAAGATTATGACCCCAAATACTACTTACCAGAACCTGCTTACAAGACCCATGAGCCTTACTCTTACACTCCCCGTCCTGAAATCCCGGCAGGAGTTGAAATACCAATAAAAAATCCTTAGCAGGAAGAGATGCTTAGTAAGGTCAGAAGTCTTGAACAATCATTCGTGGACATGTGGGGATTAGGTTGCAAGGTGGGCATAGTTCAAGGAGATTTGTCTATTTCCAGACGTGGAGTTGCCTCCTAGTTTCAAGATGCCTAAACTTTGACTTATTATAATGGGCATGGCGATCTGACCGCACCTATAAGGGGGTTTTGCAGCAAAATGAGAGGAGTAGGGGGGAAAGATGAATTGCTAATGGCGTACTTTAGCCAGAGCTTAAGTGGTTTGGTACTGGAGTGGTATACTCGGCAGGATCACAATGGTATACATGGGGTGACCTAGCACAAGAGTTTTCTTGCCACTTCCATTATAATCTCGAGATTGTCCCGGATCGCCTATCTTTGACAAAAATTAAGAAGAAACACATCGAGAGATTCAGGGAATATTGTTATAGGTGGAGGGAACAAGCGGCCAGAGTGGATCATCCCATGAAGGAGAATGAGATGGTTGATTATTTTCTCCAGGATTTGGAACCTACCTATTTTGGACATTTGGTGTCATCAAAGGGTAAGTCTTTCAACGAAGTAGTCAAGATGGGAAGTATGGTCGAGAAAGGCCTCAAATACAATAAATTCATAAGCTACTCTGCAATTAAGGCAACCACTCAGGCCATCCAGGGTGGAGCTGGGGGTGCATTTGGAAAGTAGAAGAAGGAGGAAGTAGCGACTGTGGAGTTGAAAACTTGGTTCGGGCCGCTGGCTCCATCTCATTACGCCCAACCTGGTCCTCACAACCAAACATACCCACACCCTCCATACATCTCTCCGCAACATTACTATCCACTAGTAGAACCTTGCTTCTCAGTCCATCACGCACAAGCATATGGCCAACCTCCCACACACGCACAATGGCATGCTCTAGCCCCACAAAACATATACCCAAATCCACAAACGTATTACCCACATCCAAGAGCCTATAAAAAACTCCTGAAACCCATCTTCCGACCTAATCCAGTCTTGAGAAATGAAAGGGTGCAGAAGAATAAGACTTTGACTCCGCTAGTAGAATCGTACACAAGCTTATTCCACAGGCTGCTACAACTTAATATGTTGAGATCAATTGAAGAACAATTGCTAAATCCTCCCCCGAAGAATCTAGATTATTTTGCCAGCTGTGAATACTGTTTTGGTGCCCCAGGGCATGAGACCGAAAAGTGTTGGCATTTAATGAACGCTATCCAAGAACTTATTGACTGCCACCGGATTGAGGTGCATACTCCCTAGGTACCCAATATTAACCAAAACCCACTGCCGGCCCATCAGGAGACAAACATGATTGAGATCGTGGAAAGAAGGGGAGAGTCCAAAAGGCCCTTACAGACAGTAATGATGATCAAGTCCGTTGAAGTTAAGCCAACTTAGAATGTAGGCAGTGAGAACTTGTTAATCGAGATAAAAGGAAGAAGAAACAAACCTGTCATAGTTCAAGCGAGCTCAGCAAGTACGATTGCGCCAAAGCTGGAATAGGCAAAAGTAATGGTACACGGGGCAGCTAGAGAACCTGTTGTGGTTGTGGAAGGTGTTCGTGTAGAACCCATCATTGTAAAACCTGTAATACAGCCACCAATCATCAATAGCAAAGCCATTCCTTGCAGATATGAGCAAGCAATAGTGATGTATAAAAGTAAAGAAGTTAGGGAGGAAGTGTGTGAGGCCCGAGGTTTAACTCCATCAGGGAGGTACTTTGCCCTAGAAGAATTAAGGGAGGGCACAACCTCTAAATATAACCCTGAACCAATGAAGAAAGCTGTGTCAAAGAAGAGGCGGAGGAATTCTTGAAGAAAATGAAAATGCATGACTACTCCATCATAGAGCAGTTGAGGAATACAGCAGCTCAGAGATCCTTAATATCCTTACTAATCAATTTAGATGAATACTGTTGGGCGCTCGTGAAGATTTTGAATAAAGCCCATGTCCCAGACAAGATAACACTGAATCATTCGGAAAAGATTGCAACCAAGGTATTCGAAGAAAACCGGGTAACATTCTCTGACGATGAATTTCCCATGGAGGGAACTAAGCACAATAGAGCTCTTTATCCGAATGTGAATTGTGAAGATGTTGTGGTCACCCGAGTTTTGGTCTACAACGGGTCCAGTGCAAAATATTTGTCCACTCTCCACATTGACCAAGCTGAAGAAGGTGGAGAATGAAAGGGTCCACAAGAATTAGATTTGTGTTCGAGGTGTGAATGTGGAGGCAAAGACACTATAGTAGACATAGTGATGGAAGTGACAATAGGGCTCATTGAGTTCAGCATGGAATTCCAAGTGTTGGATGTGGTAGACTGTTATAACCTGTTGTTGGGTAGGCCCTGGATTCATGAAGTCAAAGCAGTGCCATCTACGTTGCATCAGATGGTCAAATTTGAATGGGACAGGCAAGAGATTGTGGTGCACAGTGAAGACAATCAGTGCGTTTCAGGTGATGTCATCATACCTTTTATTGAATCTGAAGACAACAAAGGTCTATAGGTCTACCAGGTGTTTGATACTCTGTCAGTTCAAAAATCCCAAAAGGTGAGGTTGTCATGACCCCAAAGATAGCTACCGCATCGGTCATGGTAGCTTCAGAAATGTTGAAGAATGGTTTTATGCCCGGCAAGGGATTGGGTGCTTCTCTGCATGGCATTGTGCAACCAGTATCACTCCCCAAAAATCTAGACACTTTTTGCCTAGGGTTCAAGCCTATAGATGTAGACTTAAGGCAAGAGATGAAGCTAAGTCAGAAGGCTTGGGCTCTCCCAAAGCCCATCCCAAGGTTGTCCAATTCGTTCATCAAGTGCAGTACTAGCAATGGCCACGTACGAATGATTTCCGGCCCGCTGGTCGACACGGATGAGGATTTTTATAAGGGGTGTGAAAGGCTGTTCAATGATGTGAATATGGCCGAGACAGGAGAAGGGTCGAGCAGGGCAAATTTACAGTTTGTGGGAGTATACGCAAAAGTCAATAACTGGGAAGCCACTCCTCTTCCCATTCGGTTTATTAATCAGCTCACGACCATCTGTGAGCCCGTCTTTAAGATATTGAGTAAGTATGCTGCACTGAAATGGACGGGAGAGTGCGAGGATGCTTTTGACAAAATAAAGGAGTATTTGTCGAAACCACCAGTATTGGTCCCTCGAGAATCAAGAAGGCCTTTGATCTTATATTTGATAGTCCTGGAAATTCATTTGGGTGCATGTTGGGGCAACACGACGTCACCAGGAGAAAGAATAGGCCATATACTACCTCAACAAGAAATTTACGGCCTACAAGGTTAAGTATGCTCATCTTGAAAGGACGCGTTGTGCCATAACATGGGTAGCCCAAAAGTCGAATTATTACTTTTCCTCATACACTACTTATCTCATTCACGTCTGGACCCATTGAAGTATAATTTCAAGAATCCCATGCCCACAGGAAGGCTTGCAAAATGGTAAATCTTGCTCATGGAGTTTGACATTATCTATGTGACCAGGACTGACATGAAGGGACATGCTTTGGCAAATAATTTAGATGAGAATCCGATAGATGAAGAATATAAGACCTTGAACACATACTTCCCAGACGAGCAAGTGATGCATATTGATGAAATGGAACGGGATAAGAGATCGGGATGGAAATTGTTCTTTGACGGGGTTGCCAACATGAAAGGCGTTGGAATAGGAGCAGTGCTCATTTCTGAAGAAGGGCATAATTACCTAGTCACATCTCAACTCTACTTCTATTGCACAAACAACATACCAGAATATGAGCCATGAATTTTGGGTTTGAGATTAGTAGTAGACATGGGTGTCCAGGAAGTCTGGGTCTTGGACGATTTCGACCTTCTGGTACACCAGATTCAAGGGGAGTGGGAAGCAAGAGACTTAAAGCTCCTACAATACCGGAAATGCTTGTATGATCTCTGCCAACGATTCAGGTCAATAAAGTTCAGGCACATCCCCACAATCCACAATGAAGTTGCTGATGCCTTGGCTACTCTATCATCAATGATACATCACCGGGACAAGGCTTATGTTGACCCGATACATATCCATTTCCGTGACTAAAATTATTGTTGCAAAATGGTGGATGAAGAGCTTTACAGCGAATTGGTTTGCTAAGATGCGTAGATGTTGTGTAGGAAACAACCAACATTAATGAGGTGCATGCTGGCGTTTACGGACCACACATGAGTGTATATGTTTTGGCAAAGAAGATTCTCCCGGCACGATATTATTAGCTCACCATGAGCGGGATTGTATCTGATTTGTGCGCAAATGTCACCAATGTCAGGTACATGGAGACATAATTCACTCTCCGCCATCTGAATTGCATACAATGTATGTACCATGGCCTTTCGTTTCTTGGGGTATGGATGTTATAGGGCCTCTTGAACCGGCAGCCTCTAATGGGCACAAATTTATCCTTGTTGCTATTGATTGTTTCACCAAATGAGTTGAAGCCAAAACTTTCAAGGCAGTAACCAATAAAGTTGTGGTCCACTTTGTACATGAAAATACCATTTGTTTGTTTGGAATCCCCAAGACTCTCATCACTGACAATGGGGCAAATCTCAAAAGTCACTTAATGAGAGAAGTATGCTAGCAGTAATGCTGTACTATGTCGCGGTTCCGAACCGGAATCGGTCCGGATCCGTGGCCATACCGGTTCTACCGGTTCCGATGGGCCGGTTCCGGCGGTTCCGGTTCTACCAATTCCATGGAACCGTGATGGGCCGGTTCTAACATCCAAAACCGCTTGAACCGGAATCACCAGAGCCGGAACCGGCTGGCGATTCTGGACGGTTCTAGCGGTTCCGGTCCGGTTCTGGCGGTTCCAACGGATATTTTTTTTTTAAAAAAACTTTTTTTTTAATAATTTCAGTAACGGCTCTTTGCAAAAAGTAGCCGTTTGGAAGTTTAAAAAATAGCCATTTGGCCCCCAAACTTTAATTTAACCCCAAACTTTATATAATTACACTTTTTCCCATTTCTCAACTATAAATACCCCCTCATTCTTTCATTTTTATTCACCAATTCATCAATATCTCTCAATCTCTCTCAAGCTCTCTTTCAATCTTTCTAGTGCAAGTGCTTAATTTATTGTTGAAAATTCGTGAAAAATTGTGAAGTTGTTCAATTGAAGTTTTCAAGTGTTCAAGTTCAACGATTTTCAATTTTCAAGAAGTTGTTCGTCACTACGGTAAACTTGTTTCAACTCTTACGTGCTAATTGTATTTTTTTGTGTTTTTAGTTTACTTAATTCTAACTAGTATGGCATTTTCGTTGAAAAAAATGTTCGGTAGAGGAAAAGGTAAAACCGGTGAAAGTAGTGGCCAAAATACTACCCTTCCCCCGGCTCCCCGACCTGAAAAAGATATGCAAGTTGAAAGTAGTAGCCAACCTAGATTTCCTAATCAACCATTCGTAATCCTTGATAGTGATCACCCTTGTTTTCCATTTAACGGTAGTGAATTTCTACATGATTTTGCCGTAGGCGATAGATTAGATGATGATATTATGAATGCTCTTTATCCTACTGAACCTATCTTAGAGAAAAATGAGCATGATGATGATGATGATGATGAAACCCAAGCACCAGATTTAGATGATACACCTACTAGTCCTGCTCATAACATAGGTAATGAACTGGCACACCCACCAATACAAACTCCCACTTTTAGTAGACAACCTCCTAAACGTACAGAAACATCATTAGTTTGGCAATTTTTTACTCATGTAAGAGAACAAAATAAGGCTCAGTGTAAAACTTGTGGGAAATTACTTGTTCATATGTCTACTGGAGATCATAGCGGCACGGGTAGTTTGACTAAGCATATAAAATTACACCCTAGAGATAAGGCTAGATTTTTTGCAAATGAAAGCGCAACAAGAGGAGGAGAAAAGTATTGCATCGGAGAGCGCTTTGAGTCAAGCAAGACTATAAATCAGTGATCACTGAGCGTCGATGCGGGAGAGCTTGGAAAAATCGGTGCTTTTTAGAGATTGGATCCGCGCAGAAAGAAGGAACTTTGGCATAGCAGAATCACCACCGGATATAGGTGAGGCATATGAAGAAATGATAGCAGAACTTGCTTTTGAAGCGACTTCACCCGGAAGTGTTGATGAACAAGCTTCATTTCAACCACCTCCAACACAACCACCTCCCAACCATGACGGATTTATGAGATTTGTTAGAAATACAACATAAATTATGATATAACTTGTACATTGGCACGTCTTCTTTTAGATTTTTTTCCTTTTAATGGTGGTATTAGTACCATGTTGTGCTCATTCCATTGGGGGAAGGAAAAAAAAGAAAGATATGCCATTTTGGTCAATAAATATGCTCTTTATCATATCCTTGAATATCTTTTTTCTCAATACTTCTTTGTCTTTACTTCGATATCAATCCTTCAATATTTATATAACATACAATATATAACGTACAACACAATATACTAATAACAACATTTTTTTATCAATATATACTACCTATATACAATTTATACTAATTACTAACTACAACACAATATACACTTATATAGAATATATACTACTTATATACAATATATACTAATTACTACAACACAATATATACTAATTACTACAACACAATATATACTATACTAATAACTTAGTACACCATATAAAATATATTCTACACTATACTAATGACTACTATACAAGATATTGAATTTAAAAAAAAAGAAAAAAAAACGTCAGACCCGCCAGAACCGCTAGACCCGCCAGACCCAGAATCGCACGAACCGGAATCGCATGGTACTTAGATCCGTCGCGGGTCGGTTCCAACCATGAGAACCGCCAGACCCTGAACCGCCTGAACCGCCAGACCCGAAAACGCCAGAACCGGAACCGCCAGACCCAGAATGCCAGGCACAAATAGACCCAGAACCGCCACTCAATACAGCCTTGGCTAGCAGTTCATGGTCACACATCGAAATTTTACCCCATATCTCCCCAAGGCAAACGAAGTTGTTGAGGCGGACAATAAGAACATAAAGAAGATACTTCGCAAAATGGTGGGACGGTCCTGGCAGTGGCATCAGAAGCTACCTTTTGCATTGTTAGGCTATCGCACCATTGTCCGCACTTCAGTATGGGCAACTCCATACTTGTTGCTATATGGCACAGAGGTGGTTACCCCGACTGATAGTGAAATAACATCTCTTCAAATAGTGGCCAAAGCAGGAATCGACGACGAAGAATGGGTCAAAGCTCGTTTGGAGAAATTGAGTTTGACTGAAGAGAAAAGATTGGCGGCGGTATGTCACGGCCAGTAGTATTAATAAAGGATGGCCATGGCATATAATAAGAAAGTGCATCAAAGAAAGTTTGGAGTAGGTCAATTGGTATTGAACCGCATCCACCCTCACCGAGCAGAGGCAAAGGGCAAGTTCGCTCCAAACTGGCAAAGAATGTTCGTCATATCAAGAGTGTTGTCTAATGGAGCATTGTATCTGATCGATGTGGAAGGGAAATGTGTTGAAATGGCCATCAATTCGGATGCTGTCAAAAGATATTATGTATGATTTTTCTTTTGGATCATTGTCTATACTTGGAATTGTTTGTACTTGGCAGGTTTTATAGATTTGAATGATGAAGGCATTTTATTCACCTATTAAACACTTTACCCTTTGTTAACCCCTTTGAGCTTCCATTAGTTTTATTTTCATATCCCCTCTTTCGGAATCCATAATAAGAGTCAGATGCGCAATTATAATAGGCGACAAACATACAATAAAGGCAAAAGCAAAAAAAGCAAAACAACAAAAAAAGACAAAAAGTAGCAAAACAAAAAGAGAAAAGAGAAAAGAAAGAAGGAAAAAGAAGAAGAAAAAAAATAAAAGAAAGAAAATAAAAGAAAAAAAGAAATAAGGAGAAAGAAAAATAGAAAAATGAGAATCAAACAGCGAAAAGAGGGAAGGAAATGGAAAACAGATAATAATGAAAGTAAGGAATCAGCAGGAACTACGTTTGGCCTAATTCCTTTTAAGGATACGTAGGCAGCCTCACGGCTCGGTCATATTCAAATAGATCCAATGGCCCCAAGAAAGAAATTGAGGCATAAATTACATTGGATTAGATTCCGATGGTTGGCCTTTCACACCTTTTCCTTCTAGCCTTGTCGAAAAGCCTACATTACAATCCAAAGAAAGACCTTCTGATCAATCTGTAAGAATTGCCGGGGAAAGCAAGAAGAACGGACCATACCTTAGGGCAGCACTCTAGTTCCTGCATAAAATAATAAAATGAGAGAGTCTTATTGGTGAAAACCCTCGCGGGCACCTTAGGGTGACGAGAGTTGAGAGAAATAAAAATGAGAGAGCCTCATTGGTGAAAACCCTCACAGGCACAGTGAGGCGAAGGAAAGGAAAGAAGCAACACTTAGAAAGGGACGGTTGGTGGAAATCTTTGCATGAACACTGTAAGGCATGGAATGCTAGGGTTTTGTTGAAGGAATCGGCTTAGAAATGGTCACAATAAGAAAAGCATGGAAACAGAAGGTCAGTCATAGGGACAGACTGGGTCGACTAGGCCAAAGTCCATGTCATGATCATAAAAACCAGTTGTTCTTCCTCATGTAAGTTTTCCTTCTATTCTTTTCAACAGTCGGTGAATCTGAAATTCTTGACCCTAAATACTGTTCTGAGTCATTACATTTGATTTTTCTTTCGAGTCTCTAATTTCTTTTGTTTAAGAAAACGAGAGGAATTTCATTGTCTATTATCAGCTCCCAAAGGGACAAAGCGTATGACGCCCTAATGTGTAAAAAAGATCACGAGTGTGGAACAGCAAGGGGAAGGATACACAAAAATCTATAGTTGATTGAAGAGACAAGAGTCGTTAAAGCGAAGGAGTACCATACAAAGATGGACATGCATCGGTCAATCTCAAAAGGGAGTCAAGGTTGGCACAACACAAAGATAGGAAAGGTCACAAGGTTTGACCAAGCATAGTACATCAGCCGTCGGGGAAAGACACAAGGTGGGGAGCGAAGTAGGGGCACATAGATCAAGAGTCAGTCAAACATCATAAATAGACCAGGTAATCTCACGGAATTGTGTAAGGCTTTTAGCAAAGGCCCAGAAATGTAACACGAAGATGAAAAAAAAAACAAAGCCACAAGGATCATTTACGCATAACACCCAAACTCAGCAGTCAACAGAGAACGGTGTAAGGCTTCTGGAAAAAGCGGCAAAAGCGCAACACAAAGATTGAAATGGTCATGGAGGTAGACCCAGCATGATATATAAACTCCTCAATAGTCGAAAAAGCGCATAAAGAATTCTGGAAAAGGGTCAAAAGTGCAACATAAAGGGGGGAAGCAAAATAAGGACGCGAAGTGAAAGGGCCAACCAAACGTCATAGACAAATCAGATGATTTCAAGAAAGGGTGCACAGATTTTGGAAAAGGAGAAAAAATGCAACATAGATATAAAGAACAAAGTTAAATCATTAAGTTAAGAGGGTTAGCATAATACATTAATCAATCATCGTGGAAAGACATAAATAATTCCGGCCAAGGGTTAGGAATGTAATACAATGATGGGGAGAAATGTAAACCGGAATGATTCGAGGGGTCAGCTGATCTGTTCAAGTGACTCATCATCAACATGGACAATGACCCACAACGTAACATGACAGTGGGAAGGCGTTTCCAACAAGAATGCCGCAAGCTAACCACCACTTTTCATTCTAACTAGTTGTCTCTGATTGACACAGAGGCAGAAAATTCCAGAAGAGCCTAAAGGAGGCCCGCCCACCGGGGAGGGCAAGCATATGGCAGACATGACCAAATCCTCAAGGCCCATCTGAAACGCGACCTAGTTCAAACTCAAAAGGGACATAGTTCATCATAAGTATCTTCCCCAGCAAAGAGCACAAGGGGAGAAACTTTAACCAGCAAACCCCAATAGAAACAGCTGTATGTTAAAAGAGGCATGGAAGCTGAGATGGAACGCAGTTTAAAGCTCAAACACATGCAGGTAACATGAGAAAGCACCAACACCCTCCCCAGTTAGAGTCGCAGAAACCCTCCTGGACAATAATCACTAAGAGTTGTCAGGGGGCATGGTCAAACCAATATACTTCCCCAGCAAGAGTCAACAAGACGCGCCAGGACCCGCCTGGATAATTGGATCTAATCCTAGGAGTTGTTAGGACCCCCAGATAATGGGACATAGCTCTAAATACTATCCCCCAACAATCACATTTTTTCATATAATTAAGAGTTGTCAGGACCCGCCTGGATAATGGGAAGTAGTTTTAACCACCAATCACCAGTAGATCTCCAGCAGATATAACTCATAGCGAGACATAGTGCGAAATAACACCTTATGAAAAACATAACATAATTTCAAAGTTGTCACCAGTTAAAGATTGTCAGGGCCCTCCTGGATAATGATACTTCGCATTAGAGATATTTTGTTAGGAGATTTGATTAACACTCACCGATCCGCCCAGTATCAAACTGGGGCAGAATGGATTTCTTGTGTTTTGTTTGATTTGTTGTGATCAGCTACACATGCAGCATTCTCATGAAGATATTTCGAAATTTTGTGTTTTGATAGTCAGGCGCCCACCTGTAGAATAAGGGAATATGTTTCAAAATTTCATGTTTTGATAGCCAGGCGCCCACCTGTAGACCAAGGGAATATTTTTCAAAATTTCAAGTCTTGGTAATCAGGCGCCCACCTATAGAATAAGGGAATATTTTTTAAAATTTCATGTTTTGGTAATCAAGCGCCCAACTGTAGAATAAGGGAATGTTTTTTCAAAATTTAAAAGTTTGAGAAATCAAGCACCCACCTATAGAACAAGGGAATATTTTTAAAAAATTCTAGTTTCAGTAATCAGGAGCCCACCTGTAGAACAACGGAATATTTTAGAAAAATTCATGTTTTGGTAATCAGGTGTCCACCTGTAGAAGAAGGGAATATTTTTCATAAATTCATGTGTTGATTATCAGGCGCCCACCTGTAGAATAAGGGAATATTTTTCAAATTTTCATGTTTTGTAATTAGGAGCCCACCTGTAGAACAAGGGAATGTTTTTCAAAAATTCAAATTTTTGTAATCAGACGCCCACCTGTAGAACAAGGGTATGTTTTTTAAAATTACATGTTTTTGACAATCAGGTGCCCACCTGTAGAACAAGGAAATATTTTTCAAAAAATTCAAGTTTTGGCAATCAGGCACCCACCTGTAGAACAAGGGAATATTTTTCAAATTTCAAGGTTTGATAGTCAGGTGCCCGCCTTTAGAACAAGGGAATGTTTCAAAAATTTCAATGTTTCGAAATCAGGAGCCCACCTGTAGAACAAGGGAATATTTTTTAAAATTTCAAGTCTAGGCAGTCAGGCGCCCACCTGTAGAACAAGGGAATGTTTTCAAGCTTCACATTTAGTAATCAGGCGCCCACCTTTCAGAACAAGGGAATGATTTTCAAGTTGCAAAGTTTTGTAATCAGGCACCCACGTCCAAACCGAGGGAATACACGTCAAGCCCAACAATTCGGTAACAAACATAGAAGAAAAGAAGGCAAGAAGTCAACAAGGCAACAATGAGTCTACAGGAAGGAATTCCAGTCAACAAGGCAACAAGGAGTTCACAGGAAAAAATATAAGGCAACAAAGTAACAAGGATCAAGAGCAAGATTGGAGACATAAATAGGTTCTTTTGTAATCCGTAGTTCATAACTTAATCTAGTTTTCTTATTATTTTTCACAAGGTATAATAAAGAGGTTAGAAAGAAATAACAACAACATCAGCATTGAAATCACAGCTCATGGTAGTCCCAGCTACCAAACACTCCAGAACTACACTAACCTGATTCCTTTATAGCCTAGGATATGTAGGCAACCTTTGATACAGGGTTTGGTCAGACGGTTTTCAAAATGCTTCTCACGGAATGCAAAGCAGGAAAAAATCTCTAAGTTGATCATTTATCCTTGCTCGGACACCCTTCGTGCCTCCAAGCAAAGAGGGGCAGCTGTGAGCACGTGATTTTTGCCTCGCTTGACATGTTCCTATAAAATTCATTAAATTAGGATTTTCCTTTTATTATTTGATTTTCTAGGAATTAACTTTGCGGTTTGGTATTTATTTGCATTTTTCTTTTAGTATTTGAATATTTAGGAATTAATTGTCTGACTTTGTGTTTATTTGCGTCTTTCTTTTATTATTTGAATTTTAAGGATTTATTTGTGTGGTTTTGTGTTTGTTTGAATGTTAGAAATTAATTTATTCTTAGTTATTTGCAGGATTGCACGTTTTAATTAACATAATTCATAAAAAAATATAAAAAATGGCATGGTTGCATTTAGGATCAAATTTTTGCATGTTAATATTGAAAATGAGTAGAAACAAAAAAAATTGGTTAATTTTCTTAGAAATTTAGATTTTAGAGCTTATTTATTATTAAATATGTTTTTGGCTATTTTTCTTTTATTATTATAAAATCTAGTAAACAAATAATAAAACAAAATGCACAAAAAGAGAGTATTGTTTGTATATATGTTGGACTTTGATTTAGGCCAATTTCTTGCAGCATAACATAGCCCAAAACCCACAAGACCATTAAAATTAGGCTCAAACCCAACACCCTGCCCGGCCCTAAAAGCCACAGGAGCAAAACGACGTCGTTTTACATCGTAGCATCTGAACCATTGATATAAACTTAATCAAACGGTCAAGATGAAAAGATATCACCCTACATAACTGTCGCACACCCCCTACCAGTAAAACCACATACCATGTCCAAACATACCCTTAATTCATCGTTGTAACGCCGCCATATCACAATCGCCCCTCTGCCGCCGGCCATCGGCCAGAAATCGTCGCTGCTAGCGGCGTAGCTCTGATGGACCCCAAAATCACACCACATCCTTTCCTCGCTCCCTACTTTCCAACCCCACCATTGGTCACCCTCGAATATATCCCCGTCTTGTCGAATATTCATTTGAAGTTTGGCAGCGCCGCTCTTCATGGTGGGGAACGGTCGCCAAATACCCAATTATTTTCAGCCCAAATTCCTCACTCAACCCTCATTACAGATCTGAAACAACCATCATTTGAATCATTACACAGCTCCTCAAATTTTTGTTTGAACCATCCAGCCAAAATACGACCCTTCCCAAAATCCACCAAATTAACACCATGCGCTCTCTTGACACCCCTCATCTTGAATCTATAACCCTCAGTCTTCGAATCATTCCCGTTTAGGTCAAATTTGAAATAAAAACTATTACCAGGAACCCTAGTTGTTCAAGCTTTGGGATATCCTTGATTTTGGGTTTTAATAGCCCTTAGTCGTGTGGAAAACAAATGATTAAGGGCGATTTCACCCCAAATATTTCGACAAATTCGCCGTTGTTTGAGCCTGAATCAGAGTTCGGGGTATTCTGCTTTTACTTTTTATTTACTTTTATACATTATTCATGTTTTCATTTCGTTGTTTTGTTCCATTGTGATCTTTGTTATTACTTTAGGGTCTTGTTTCAAGTTTCTGATTTTTTTTAAAATTTATTTGTAATTTGAATTTTCCAATTTGATTCCATGTTCATCTGTTGCCTTGCAATTTTGGGTTTTGTTCTTTTATTCTACGTAATTAGCTTCAGTTTTCTTGATTGATTAGTTAAATTTTAGTTCTATGATACATTAAAGACTCTATAGAGTTTATTTTTAATTTGTGTAGCTTGATTAATTAGTTTTAATTTTGGTTATAACTGGAAAGTTTCTACCTTATAACTGGTTAAACATAGTTAGTTTGACTAGGGTAAAAGGAAGCTGAAAATATAATTAGGTCGTTTATGTAATTCTGGGAAATGGTAAGGGGTAGTATGAGTAATTCAGCATGAAAGAACCTGTAGTAACTTGAATGGAAACTCCAGGAAGCTTCTAGAATAGGGGTCAAATTGAAATTAAGACCTTTTGTTTGTTATAACTTGGATAGCAAGCAAAGTATCTGAGGACTAGTGGTAAAAAATTCAAATACAAAAGGGACTAAGATGATATAAAGGACTTAAAGGTTGCCCTAATTGTTCGCCTATATAGAGGCATTAGTCTTGCCTTTCAAGGCAAGAAAAAGATAGGCTAAAAATACAGAAAACACATATGGAAAGAAAAATATACAGCTACATGGTGTTTCCTCATAGTAAGCTGGAAGAAATTGGATGTTAAAACCCTAAGAATACAAAGAGATTGGAAGCTTAAAATATAGAAAGTGATTTTAGAGGCTCGAGAAGACATGATCAAATGGCTAAATTACTGGGTTTCATGTAAAATGTGAAAAAAATCGTAAACACAAAATGACGTTGTTCCATTAGGTTGCCTGGGATTTCTGAATTTGCAAATTACTGAAGCACAGTTGGGTTATTCGAATGCTTGAGTGTGTTTAAAACTTGATTTTTCAAAAGCATGGTTTGAAACTATCGCATTCTCTATTTAACTAGAATTTTGTCCCATTGGTTTCATAGTAATTTTCCTTTGGCTTGAGTTTGGTCTACTGCTGTTGTTTTGGGTGTTGTGTCTCATTGCTGATCTCCGTGCCTCTCACTTTTAATTTCCACGTACAATCCAATCTATGAGTATAATCGAGGTGTAGCATGAAGCAGGAATTGAAAACATGAAATAACTGAGATTATTTATGTATATAGGATTTGTCTATTTCAATTTGATGATCTGATAAGATTGTTTGGCATATATTGTATTTGTAAATCATTGTTAAAACCATTACCTTTCACGCTGTAGCTCAGAGAGTATTTTCATGTTCGAGTTTGCGTCAGATAACGATTTAGGTGTATACGAGTTCAGTATTTCTGGGATTGCGAGAGTTCTCTAATGACTTGATATCTCAACGTTTGAATAACTTGTTTAATAATCATGTATTAAATTGGAGTCTGAGTTGTGACATAGTCTGTGTTCGAAAGTAGCTACAGAAAGAAGATTCATTGTTTGGTAAACTCAACATGGTTCCAAATTGAATTAAGGTAAGCATACGATTGAACAGATGTTGTTATGGTTTGGCAATGTTTTCAACGAACCCAGATTTTTAGCATGTTTTATTTGATTAAAGATTCATTTTAATTCCCATTGAAGTGATGCCTAACCATGAATTTTCGAACATTCGAATAAAGCTCAAACTCATACTTGCAACATTTAGAGGTTATTCACAAATTTAGCATCACTAACAGAACCACTAGAATAAATATTTTTGTTGGGCCTTCATCCATTTGCATCCGTTTTTCTAATAATCTTATTGACTAGTGTGAAGATGTTGAACTAGAACAAATTAATTGAATGGCCCTCGCTTTATTTATTCTTAAATTGATCGTTAGATTCTGAGGGGTGACATTTAGTAAATTTCACGGCCCTCGCAAAGTTGCAAATGTATAATTGCTTTAGGCGCGTCTTAAATAATCTTATCTCCTTAAGTACGGGTACGCATTTATGTGACCCAAATCCAAATCACGACGAAGTTGAAATGTGTCAAGAACCGCGGGGGCATATATGTGACGTGCTTTGAGACATGTATTAATGATGTTGTGATTCTCTTAAAATAATAATAAGAATAATAATAATAATAATAATAATAATAACAATAATAATAATAATAATAATAATAACAATAATACAAATAATAAGAATAATAGTAATAATATTAAAAGCGATTTAAGAACTAAAATAGACACCTAGATTCATAACTGTTTAAAATCAGATAATTTAAGCTAAATATAACAGTTGAGCGATCGTGCTAGAACCAAAGAACTCGGGAATGCCTAACACCTTCTTCGGGGTTAACAGAATTCCTTACCTGGATTTTTGGTTCGCGGACTGTTAAAAAAGGTTATTCTTTTATCGATTCAGGATTCTAAACGGTGACGTTGGACACCACAAATCTCCTAAGGGGCGACTCTGAAATTATCTTAAATAATTGAATCCCGTTTCGATTGTCCTTTAATTGGAAAAACTCCCTTATCTACGCCCTTCGCTGGGTTGTAGTAGCCAAAAAGGAGGTGTAACACCTACGTGAACCTAGTTCTTTGATAGCGTGTTGTCACGATCCAATTCACTTATACGTCGTGATGGTGCCCAATGTTGCCGTGAAGAAAGCCATGGTGAACTAGGCATATATTTATTCTTTATAACATTTTTTGAAATGGTTAATTTTAATTATTAAAAAGCTGAGAGGTGAAACAATTTAATAGAATAAAGTGTAAATAATTATAAGAACAAGTGTAGTGGAAAAAATACTCAAAATTTGCAAGTGTCTACTAGTAAAATTTCCAAGACCTGGTAAGACAAGTGTATGAGTAAGTAGTAGAATATAAAAAACACTAAATATTGTAAAAAATAATGTAGACAGAAAGTAAATACAAAAGAGATACGTCGGGTGCTGCAGAATAGACTCAGAAGGCAATTCACCACTAAATCTTGTAGTATCACGAGTATGCGTCGGGATGACTACCTACGTATGCTCATGTAAAGTTAGTGAAGAACTGTAGCTTGAGTTCACAAACAACATGTATCCAGTAATTATCCAGTCTAACTTCAAAGAAGTAGTGACAAGGGGTCGACATTGACACTTACTATAGGCCAGCAAATAAAAATTCAAAAATTCCAAATAAAAACGAATTATGTAAAAAAAATTGGTATCTTAATAACAAATAATTATAATTAAGTCGACTTAAGCTACGAATATTATCACGCATGATTATGTCGGAGTCGTACGACCTGATTCCAATAATATACTATGTGCTCTGTCGACGGTCGAATAGCACAAACCATAGATGCATCGATTAATCTACCGAGACGAACGACGCACTTCGATGAGAGTAGAGCAATTTACATCGCTCATGAAAATACTTGCGACACGAGTGGACATAGATTTCTAAAAGTTATTTTATAAGTCTTCAATTCTTTTCAAAAATAAGAAGTCTAAATTGGAGACTTTAAATCTTGTTATTCTTCATCTCAGCTCTATTTAAGACAACTAATATGCATAATCAACATAACAACGCAAACAAGCATGATGTAAACCTAAAACTACCCAGACTTCACATGAAATAGAGTTATGTATGGACTCTCATCACCTAGTGCATACGTTTCTCCCGACACAAGTAATTTACAATAAAATACACTTAAAGGGGATGAGTTCCCAATTATAAGGTTTGGCAAAAGACCTACCTCGTCCTCAAACTCAATTTCGGTGCTCAAATACACTTTACATACTCAACTGTGTGCCAAACAACCCGAAGCTAGCCAAATATTATATAAATAAGTCAATATATATATTCAAAAATTCGTAATTCAACGTGACAGGTCAAAACTCTACTAGCCGTGATGGAACCTAACCTCACCCGCTAGGCAAGTCCAATAACAACTATCTGATTCATTTAGTACTTAAGTGACCCTAATACACTCCCTAATGACTGGGACTACAAGTCATTATCTTTCAAGAATATAATTTACAAGCTGATATGAAGTAAATGCACTTCTGTTTGAAAAGTACATAAAACAAAGTTTTATAAATCTAAGGTTACCATGAACACGAGGCAGCTACAGTAAGAACGCAGGTACATCTTCAATGCTAGCTCCTGCCATACAAAGCAATATCAATATCCGAAATATGCACAATGTGCGTGAACTATAGTATGAGTACAACTAACCCCATGTAGTCAAAAAGTAACAAACTTAACCTTAGATTGAAAGTAGTGACGAGCTAGAACATAGGTCGAGTCCAACACCAATAACCAACAACATTTCATAACAATGTAACGCATGTAAATAAAGAAGTAGGTTAGACATAAAATGCTCAGACTTTTCATAGTTTTTTGAAAACAGTTCCGCTTTAAAAGTCGTAACGACCCTAAAACCGGCGCGATCGTGATAACGCCTATCATGAAACTCGGGTCAGCCTACAAAACTCCCAAATCAATCCATTATTCATTAAAAATCATTTTAAGCCATTAATTAACATCAAATATTATAATAAGTCTAAACAACTAGTGCATAATAAATACATAAGCCCGATATCGGGGTGTCACAAGTCATGACCAACAACAACGATTCCTCAATATAATAAAGTCTATACCAGAATGGAAGACCATACTAAATAAATCTAGGGAATATATGAAGGAGAAGCAGGGCTGCGAATGCCATGAAGCTACCTTGTCGACTCCGAAATTCTACTGAATGGACAATAAATGCTCACAATTGCGGCCTGCAACTCTTGGATCTGCACACAAGGTGCATGGAGTAATGTGAGTATGCCAACTCAGTAAGTAATACAAGTAAATGAAAGTTGAGTAGTAAGAAACACATAGGTTCACGTCATCCTACATAAATAAAGTACATTTCCCAAAATAGTACAAAAATCATTTGTATCATAAAACAAACTCAATTTCAGTTAAGGGTGTGTAATGGGCAGGGTTTCACCAAAACTGGACTGGCCTAGACCGGTTAAAACCGAAAAAGGTCAAGACCAGTACAAGGTGGCCCGGTGGGGCTGGGTTAAAGGCGTAGGGGGTTGGTTCGTTCACCTATTTTCAATCGGTTACCCAGACCGGTTAAACCCGACTAATTGAAATATTGTTGAACCAATTAAATCAACTTGGATCGGACCAACCCAGATCGATTAACGGCTAGTTTTTTTTTATTTAATTGGATTATTTGGTTACTGCTGGCAAGATTCACCTGCCAAGTAGTCATTGCCCAACAACTGATTTGCACAATTAGCCCTTTTTGGGCCCATTTTAAAAAAAAATTAACACTTTTTATAACTAGAAATTTATCCCTTTATAAAAATATAAATACACCCCCTCTTTTTCATTTCTTCACTCATCTCTCATTTCTCATTGTCAATTCTCAATTCAAGTTAAACTATGCATCGTACTTCTAGAGTGCGCTTATATGTTTGGGAACACTTTGGGGTAGTAGAAGAAAAATGAAGAAGTTCTAAGTAAAGCGAAAGAACCATGGTCGAGTCTTAAATCTTTGTTCAAAGTGTGGTACAGGCAGCTTCAGGAGACATATGAAGAGTTGTCTTGAGCGTCCTCCAGAAATTCACATTTAAGTTGATTTAAGACAATTTGTGATATTTTAAAATTATTATATGTATGTATGCTAAATGTTTTAGATTGTTTGACTAATTTGAAGTATTATTATGCATGAAAATTTAATATTACTTTTTTTCATTAATTTACTTGTTAAATGCAAATTTGTAAGTTTGAATTTTGATATAAATGTAGTACTTGCAATTTATGAGTGCAATTTTTACCACCTTCATTGTATTCATTATATTTTTACTTTATATTTATATAACTTACAGTAGTTATCCAAGATATAAAAAATAAAAATTATTCTAACCTGGCCCAGCCCCCCCCCCCCTTATACCCATAACTCGTACGGTTCATTTTTACCGGATGAACCCGAGCCCGTTAAACACGGTATGTCCTAACCCATATCCGGCCCGACCCACTCATTGGAAACCTTTAGATTAAGTACAACCTTTCATTATAAAACATCTTTCAATAATTTTAAATGAGTGATGAAAACAGTGAGTAAAAATGATAATGATAGAAACAAAAACAGCCCCTCAGGCAAAACATGTTCCATAAACCGCCCTTAAGGAAACAATATCAATGGAACAAGCCTTTCGAGCTGGCTCTCAATCACCCGTAACCAGCCCTTCGGGCAACAACATGAAATAACAACAGCCCCTCGGGCAGTATCACATCACTCACGCTATTTACCCACGCTCACTGACAGTGTTCAGACTCCGGAAGGGCTCCTACAACCCAAGCGCTATAAGAAGCCATCTAGTGGCATAATCAGTCAGGTCCTCGGCCCATATCCTCACAACACATACCATCGGCCTCACTCAGTCTGAAACCTCTTAAGCCACTCGGGCAATTGTAAAACAGGATCATCAGCCGAAAATATCATTTAAAGTATCAAAATGGATTAAGTACGGTGAAGTGATGAAATCAATAAAATATAGCATGACTGATTACAAATATGAAGTAAAAACAGTAAGGAATAGTAGTAAAATGACGCGGAGAGTCCAAACAGTTGGCACGAGGCCAAAATATGGCATTTAGCCAAAAATATAATAAAATTTTCCAAAACACAGTGATATCAAATAGTTTTCAATCAATATGCGACTTATTAATCGTATGGGACGGACAAAATAACAACCCCCAAGGGTGCACGCCCCACGCTCGTCTTCTAGCGTGTGCATCACCTAAAAACAGCACCACGAAGTGAAATTCAGGGTAGGGGTTTCCATTGAGATAAGTTACTTGAGCTCAATGCTCGTTGTTATGGTAATTTTTAATTATTTCACCATGTAATTAGTAGAAATTACGGATGAAATTGAGGGAATTACGGCTTGGTAATTGGAGAGTTTGATTTGAAAATTTGTGAGACCATTTAAATTGGGATTTTGATGAATTTGATATGGATAGACTCGTGAGTGAAAGGGGATTCTAGTTATTTGATTTTTGTTGGATTTTAAGATGTGGTCCCTAGGGCCGGGTTTGTGTGCATTTAGGGATTTTTGCTCAAATTGATAATTTTTCATGTGGAATTGGTTCCTTGGCCTATATTTATTGCATTTTATAATTTTTTATTAGACTTGAGACGTTTGGAGGTTGAGTCTAGAGGCTAAGGTGTCGCAGAATGGGGATTTGACCGGTTTGAGGTAAGTACTAATTATAAATATAGTCTTGAGAGTATGAAACCCCAGATTGCAAATCGTTTTACTAGTTTGAGATGATGCACAAGCTAGGTGACAGGCGTATGGGAGTGCACTGTTGGGGATTGCGGCAAAAACAATAAAGTTCTGTATTTAACTAAAACTATGTGATATTTATGTGTTTTGGAAAGAGTTTCTGTAAGTTGGGTTGAATCCCATATTTGAACCTTTTGCCAGAGCTATTTGAACCCTTATGGGCCATTTATTATTATCCTCTCACTGTTTTGATTGAAAATTTATACTCAATCATGCTATTTTAACTGATTTCATAACTCATTGTTAATTACCCCACTTTGACGCATAAAATATTACTTTGGGTTGAACACCATATTGTTACTGATAGCCCCAGTAGCTTTAGAGGCTTATGATTGAGTGCCCGATTGATTTATGCCACAAGGTGGTTTGATATAGAAATTGAGCAGTAGGAGCCCCTCCATAGTCTGCACACTCCTAGTGATCGCGGGTACCCAGTATGAGTGTTATGAGATATTCCTGAGGGACTGCATACGAGCGACTATAAGGTTGTCCTGAAGGGTTGTATATGAGTGATGTCATGCATGAGGGGCATTTTACGAGTGATGTTTTTACCGAGGCATTGTTTGAATTGATCCTCTATTGAAACAATTGAAAAATATCTTCAAATAATATTTATTGTACAATGGAATTTATACGAGATGATTTGACTCGCGTACTTATTTGAAAGCATGTTGTGAATTACTGAGATTTCATGACGTGGTCATTTTGTGTTCTTCTACTCTATCTTTATTTACTTTATTACTCCTGAGTTGGCATATTCACATTACTCCATGCACCTCCTGTACAGATTCAGGGTTGTTAGATGTGCTAGCGAGTGTATATTTCATCAGTCGCTGAACTGTGGATTTAGTAAGGTAGCTGCATGGCGATCGCAGCTCTGCTCTTCTTCCTCCTATATTTTTTTAGATGTTATTAGTTATTTTCAAGACTTTATTAGTCTTAGTTTTTATCAGAAAGTTCTTAGTACATGCTTATGACTAGTGACACCCCGATGTCGGTCTTTCTTTCTGCACTTTGTTTTTTTCAAATTTATCTTTTGAAGTTTACTAATTAAATACCTCGAATTAACTTTTAAATTAAAATATCGGTATTTTCTGTAAAAAAAGTCATCCTGCCTATTTCCTCGATAGACGCCATCACGATATGCTAGATTTGGGTCGTTACAAGTGTTAACTACTCTTGTTCAACATTAAGAGTCATTTGGTCGGATGTATTGGAAATAGTACATGCATTAACTTGGGTATTTTTATTGTCAGTATTTTTTCAAGCTATGTATAAGTAATAGTATAATACTATTAGTTATACATCTTATTCAGTACTATTCGTGTGCATAGAAAACTATTGCATTGGCAATATCATAGTTTTTAATTCATGGATAAGTATGCATAAAGACAAAACTATCAATTAAAAACCTTTAATATATCTCACCAAACAGTCAATAAGAACTAATTTCAGTAAAACTAATCTAAATATTACTAGTCCCAGCATTACTATGCACCATATTAAATATTACTTTTATGCACCCCAGGAAACAACTCCTAATGGAACCATAAAAAATGAAGCAAACATGTACTGGGTTTGTTTTTACTTGTTGAGAATAAGACCACTCAGATGTCACTATTGTTTTCACCTTATGTTCTGATCCTTTCGTAGAAATATCATACATTATTCTTGGAGATATCTTGTCACTAAATATGTATCTGGAAAATTCAATAACCTTGCAAGAATTAAGGGCAAATCACAAACAAAATTCTTAATAAATATACATATGTTAAGCATAGCGTTTCATCCTCATACGGACAGGCAATCCGAAAGGACTCTTCAAATTTTGGAGGATATGCTTCGAGCTTGTGTCATTGACGCGGGAGGCTTATGGGATCACTTTTTGCCTTTAGTGGGAGTTTGCCTACAACAAAAACTACCAGTCGAGTATTCAGATGGCTTCTTATGAGGCTTTAGATGGTAGGTATTGTCGGTCTCCTATAGGATGGTTTGAGCCGGGAGAGGCTTGGTTGTTGGGTACGGATCTGGTTCGGGCTGCCTTGGACAAGGTCAGGATTTTTCAGGATAGGTTTCGTACAGCTCAGTCTAGGCAAAAGAGTTATGCCGACTGCAAGGTTTGAAATTTGGCTTTCATGGTCGGTGAGCGGGTATTGCTTCGAGTGTCACCTATGAAGGACGTGATGATATTTTGGAAGAAGGTCAAGCTTAGCCCTAGGTTCATTGGCCCATTTGAGATTCTTGATCGAGTGGGAGAGGTGGCTTACATACTTGCATTGCCACCTAGCTTACCAACCGTGCATCCAGTGTTTCACATGTCCATGCTTCAGAATATCACGAAGATCCATCCCACGTGATAGATTTCAGCACTATTTACCTGGATAAGGACTTGTCTTATGAGTAGGAGCTGGTAGCTATTCTATATCGGCAGGTTTGTCCATTGAGGTCAAAGAGTTTCCCTTGCATTGAATGTTTAGTGGAGAGGTTAGCCTTTTGAGGCATCGACCTGGGATTCCAAGTCCGATATGCAGAGTCGTTATCCCCATCTTTTTCGCAACTCAAGTACTTCCTTCTTATGTTCGTTCGAAGACATAGGGTTGTTTTATAGGTGGAGAATCTAACGACCCTTTTGTGTTTCTAGGCCTTAAAAACCTCTTTCTATCTCATCTCAATTTGCGTGTGTAGTCCAGGCGCGTAGCTTGAAATCTAATATGTGAAAATTTGTCGAAAATGATGAATTTTTATTTCAAAATGAATTAAGTTGACTTTGGTCAAACTTTTGGTTAAACAAACCCAGACTCGTGATTTGACAATCCCATAAGGTCCGTAGGAAAATACGGGACGTGGGCGTATGCCCGAAATTGAATTCCGAGATCCCAAGCCTGAGAAATGAATCTTTAAAGAAAATTATTTATGAGTTTTTAAAATGAAACGTGCTTAAATATTGATGGTATCGCGCCCGAATTTTGGTTCTGGTGCATGGTACATGTCTTACATGTTATATAAGATAAGCTTGTGAAATTTTGTAAGAAACGAACTTGTAACGATGTGAATCAGATCGTATTTAAGAAACTGGAAAATTTGAAGTTCTTATGAAATTTCATGGTTTAGTATGCAAAATTCATAGTTCTTGATGTTATTATACTAATTTGAATGCACGAGCGAGTCTCTATGTTGCTGTTAGATTGGTGTGTATATTTGGTTTGGAGCATCTCGGGTGAGTTTTGGATGGGTCACGGGGTGGATTTTGGACTTGGAAAATTGCATGTTTTTAATTGGTGTTATTAGGCCTGGTGGTTTCGCATGTGCAAAGCTTGGCTCGCAAATGAGAAAGTTGAGTCACAAATGTGATCAACATAGGCCAGTCCTTATCTCGCATTTGCGAGATACTCTAATGCTGCAAATGCGATCTATGTATAGCAAATGCGAAGTCGCTAATGCGACATCTTGTTCGCTAACGAGAAAGTCCAATTTTTCAAATGGTCGATATTGCGACATCAGAGACCTGTAAAATCACACTCAGACGAATTTTTAACCCATTTTTATATCTTCTCAAAACATAAACATTCTATGGAAATTTGTCAAAGACAACTCTTCTTCCAAATAAATTGTAAGTTAATTTTAACTCATTTTCAACAATCATTAACAACTTTTCACATGGGTTTAACTCAAAATAAATGATTTTCATGGGGGATTTCGGGTGTTTAGGGTAGAACATAGAATTTTCAAAAATTGAGGATTTGGACCTCGATTTGAAGTCCAATTTAAAAATAAATAATATATTTTGGATTGTGGGGGAATGAATAATCATGTTATGGTTCGAACCTCGAGTTTTGACCATGTGGGCTCGGGGGAAATTTTTTACTTTTGGGTAAAACCTTGAAAAACTCATTTTCATGCATTGGAGTTGATTCATTTAGCGTTTATTGATGTAACTGAGTAACTTGTTACTATATATGAGCGAGTTAGTGGTGGATTCAAGGGGTAAAGCAGTAGTTGACACGTGCATTGTGTTCGTGGCATCGAGGTAAGTGTTTGGTCTAACCTTAGCTTGAGAGATTAGGAGTTGTGTCCTATTTGTTACGTGTTACTTGATGAGTATGACGTATAGGCATAGTGATGAGTGTCTATACGTTGGTGTCAAGTATGAAAGTTAGGCTTAAATTAAAATTGTTGTGTTCTTAAATAATACTACAGATGCTTCAGTTGATGATTCTCTTTATTGTGCAAGGATTATGATTATTTTCATGGAAATTACTTATGATTGAGCATTGGTGTTAGTTTAGGTAGTAGAATGTTGGGAAAAATTTGGTTATTGTTGTTTCTCCTTTGCCGGGGTGTATTTACTTATACTGTCGATTCCATTGCCTATATAGCGTTGTTTCTTTAATTAATCCCTCGCCGGGACTCTATTTGTGAATTGGTATTGAACTGTATAAATGCATCGGGTTGCACGCCACAAAAATTATATAAATGGATCGGGTTGCACGTGGAAAAGTGACATAAATAGATCGGGTTGCACGTCGCAACAATGATATAGCTGGATCGTGTAGCACGCCCCAAAAATGATATAAATGGATCGGGTTGCACGCTGAAATAGTGATATTATTGTTTTGTTGTAGATCTTAAATTGTTCTCATGTACTTCTGTTAAATTACTACTGGTATTGGTATTCCCCCGCAACATGTACCCCCTCTACTCTTTATCTATTTATCCTTATTTTATTTTCCACTGTACATCGTCGGTATTAGGCCAGGCACTTACCAATACACGGGGTCGGTTGTGTTAATATTACACTATGCACTATGTGCAAATCCCCGAGGGCATCTATTGAACAGTAGCATTGAATGGCTTCCTTCAGTGCTGCTAGAGATCCCGAGGTAGTGAATTGGCACAAAATGGGAGTTTTTATGATTCCGCCAAATAAACCGCAATAATGATATAAATAGATCGGGGTTGCACACCGCAATAATGATATAAATAGATCAGGTTGCACGCCCCATCAATGATATAAATGGATCAGGTTTCACGCTGCAATAGCGGTATAAATGGATCGGATCGCACACCGCAACAGTGACATAAATGTATCGGGTTGCATGCGACAACAATGATACAGTTGGATCGGGTTGCATGCCACCACAATTTAACATATATTTTCGTAGTGAATTATGATAAGTAGAAACTATTAAATCCATGAAAATACTCTTCAAACAATAAATATATCAATAGCATTGAAGTGTAGGAGTTAAAAACTTGCAAACACGGATGACCAAATCAGTACTCCCTCCGGTTCATAATAAGTGTCAAATTTGCTTTTTCATTTTGGTTCAAAATAAGTGTCCAGTATGTAATCAAGAAAGAATTCAAATTGTTTTTAGAGAATAAGCCCTATGTACATATCCCTAATAAGTGTTTTTACTACTCACATTAAATATTTAATTAGGGGTAGTTTAGTCATTGTGTGTATTTTTGTATAGAATTTAGTATTTTCTTAATGGGCATGCTAATAGTAAATTGGACACTTATTGTGAACCGGAGGGAGTATTTATAACAATTGTCCACCACACAAGAAATACACACAACTTATCTAAATATAAACCTAAAAAAAAAACTTTGGTTTTACCGCTAAATATTTCACTATGCGAACCTTACTTTTACATCAAGATGCTAAGATAAATCACTTACTATACTGTTAAGAAATATCAATGGCAGTGAAAGGTTTTGCGGTGTTGTAGGTTGCAATGCTTCTCATGTCAACAGAGCATTCCATGTCTCAACAATGTGATCCCTTATGCGTAGCATTATGCGGAATTAAGTGTAGAACAAAGCCTGCATGCTTAGCTGGGTGCCTTGCTGGTTGCTTTATTTTAAGTAATGACACCTTAGATGAATCTCATTCTATTTCTGTTGAAGCTAGAAACCTGCGTCTATAATGTTGGATGTTCCCTTGGTCATTGTTCCGAATTCCTAGTCCAATATGGTACCTCTCTCTTTGAAGCCCGATTTAATATTCAGTATTTTATTCTATATAGTTGAGTTATTTTTTCATTATAAAACTTAGTCTATGGCTGCAATGAAACATATTACATTTTTCAAGAATTCAATTTGACTTACTTTACAAGAAATATTACTAGAAATAATCTCATTTAGAATTCGTTGGACAGGCTGGTTTATAAACTCAAAAGTGATGCTCTTACCATCGTAAATACCAGTAAAACTTTTTATATCCCAATATAAAAAAGGCATGAATTTAATAAAAATTTGGACACCTAGTATTACATCCTTGTCAATATCTTTTACCACAACAAAACTTTCAGGAATGCATGTATCCTATTGGCAAACGCAAGCTTTAGGTAATTTATATGAAATACCCATTGAATTACCACTGGCATTTTTGAAGCGAGGAGTAGTTTTATAAAAATATCTGGAGGGTATTACACCTTCTTTTACACAATTTAATTCTGCTCCACTATCAAATAAAGCAACACACTCTTTTTTAAAATTGTAGTATATTAAAAGAGTTATTTTTATCAAAAATTTGTGGGTGATAAAATATTGGAGTTTTTCCAAAAATTCATCTTCAGAAAAATCTATTGCACCAAGCAACTTATTAGCTGTATTTCCTTCAGAAGAATTGGCAGTTTTATTTAATTCAGTAATCTTAATACTAGGATTATCAATTATCCTAGAATTTTCCAATCCAAAAATTCTTTCATCTAAGGCTACATCTGAGCCTTTAGTTCCGATATTTCTTTCTTGAGATATTTTATCTTAGTACTTATATCTTGGACACTAGCCATCCTTTCAGGCTGGGATTTGTTTTTCACGATTTTTTTGATTTCAAACATGGAGTAAGGTCCTTTTTGAGATGGGATTTCTTCCACCTTTGTTTCTTCCTCTGGATTAGTAGGAAGCTTATCAATAAGCTGATGTCACACCTCTTTTTTCGCACACAACCATGTTACGAGGTTGAGTTAGCAGAGTTTTTCCAATTAAAGTGACGTTTTAAAAATTGATTAGTTATTATTTAAAGTCGCCACTTGGAAATGAGTTTTGGTGTTCCAAGTCACCTTTTATTTGAATCCATTTTCAAAAGGAAGGTTTGACTCTTATTTTATGGTCTACGAAAATAGAAGATTGAGTAAGGAATTCTGTTGACCGAGGGGAAGGTGTAAGGCACCCCTCGAGTCCCGTGGTTTTAGCAGGGTCGCTTCTGTTGAAATGTAAGGCTTAAATCAAATTTTAGCTATTCTTGTATTTTTATTGATTATGGCTTATTTATTACTGTTTCACTAAATTTATTATATTTTTATTAATTATTTTGACCAAGATGTGATACACACACAAGGTACTTCTTTGAAATTAAATATTAAACCAAAGTACGGAATGCACACATGGTTATAATCATACTTATTTCAAATTAAAAAAGGTATCAAGACGCAAAATGCGCACATGATCCTTTTATTATTTAAGCATATCAATACATGGTTCGGGTATGACACATGGGCTAATAGCATCTTTAAAATATTTAGTTATTTTTTTCTCTTTAATATTCAAGATATCTAATAATTGTATATGCTTATAATTTGGTTGATATTTTGGAATTAATGAATAATATTATTTTTACAAAATAAAAAAAAAAAGAGTCAACTTTATAGCTTCATTAACTTTGAGTGTAGTTTTTTTTACCCACTATTTAGTTTATTAACTTAAATCCATACAACCTAACTACTAATAACTTCTCATTAATGCAACATCATCAGCAATGTAAGAAAAATATTTGAACTAAGAAAATATATATATATATATATATATATATCTATATATTTATATATATATATATATATATATATATATATATATATATATATATACTTATTATTACAAGCAAAAAGTGAATTAAAGCTTTCAAAGAAGACATGAAAAATTCCGTTAAATTAATTCTGCAGACTTGCCGTTTTTTAGAGAAAAACATAAATCATACCTTTATTCTATATTAACAAAAATTTATAACGATGGAGGCATGAGGAAGCAACATAGTAGAGTTTCTTCGAATGAAGTAAATAAAATAAAACCTAAGGGATTCTTTGACTATTTTTCTTATGATGAAATAAATAATATTTATGTCTCCAAAATGAATTAAAATGGATAACATCGCTCTAATGCAATTCCGATAAATAATCTGACAAACTAATGGAATTATACTTACGAGAGGAAAGTAAATGTATAAAGATATGAAATAAGATTATGATTGACCAAGATTAGGCAAATTATCTCAAGGGAAGAAAAATTCAAATCCCAAAAAATTTCTACGCTAACTCGATCAACATGCCATGGGGATTGAATGTGACATTATGGAAATGGGTAGATTAAAACCAAGATTAAAAGTGATGAATAATTTTTAGATTAGTCCATTTTTTTTTCCAAACATACATATACACGCAATCTAAAATACATAAGAAAGCAAAATAATAACTGAATTTAAATAAACTTATATCATGCATTCAATTATACATTATATTATACCAAACGCAAACCCTAGGCACCATGGATTCCGGCGAGCAAGCTCCTGAAGCAGCGATTATGCAACCAGTTCCTCTAGTAGAAACAATTATGGAAGCTCAGGAGACACCAGAAGTTGAAGGGTTATCAACCACTCCAAGTACAGTAGAAGCAACTCATGCCACAGATACCACCATGCAACCAACAATACCACCGGAGGAGCAAACATGACCTACCAAAACCATAGCAGAAGAACATAGGAAAACATGGTCAACACTCTTTCAGAAGAATCGCTTTGCGACACACGGTATGGCTCTCGATTACATTCCCCCGATGATAGTCGATGGGAAACCTATGGTACAACTGGAACAAGCTGAAGTGGAGGAGGAGGAAGATAAATGGAAGTGTGCCTTAGTGGTATACATTCTGGTTGACGGTCCTGGCTTCAATGCAATGAGAAGATTCATTAGTCATCACTGGTCCCAAGTACCTGAACCAGATTTGTTCTATCATGAAGAAGGATAATACATTGTGAAATTCAAGGCTGTGCCTGATGCAAAAGAGATTATCTGTGCTGGTCCATAATCCATTGCCAATAGGCCCATGATTCTCAAACAATGGACATCTGAGTTCGATTTCTCTGAAGAATTTCCAACAGAAGTTCCCCTGTGGGTAAAGTTTCCAAGATTACCAATGCCGTGCTGGGGGATGAGGTCTCTTAGCAGAATTGCTAGTGGGTTGGGAAAACCAATTTTCGCAGATGAGTGTAGCACAAAACAGACACGGATATCTTATGCCAGAATGCTCATAGAGGTGATTGTCACCAAAGAATTGCCTACGCAGATATGGGTTATGGACCCAACTTGTAAGAAGTTCCTGCAGGATGTGGAGTATGAATGGAAGCCCTCCAATTGTGAGAAATGCCAAACAATAGGACACAATTGTGCAGTCCAACAAAAGCAGAACCCAAAATAGACTACACAAGTGTGGAAGCCAAAGGTGGTGCAAGAATGGAGAACAAAAGGCCCTACTAGGCCAGTACAACAGCAGCCTGTAGCCCAACATACTAAACCTACTGAATATGAAGCCAGAACAGTCCAGAATCACAGAGTCGAAAAGGGCACTGATAAAGGGAAGCAAGCCCAGATCCCAGCACTCAACATCTCCAACTTCCCACCCTTATCCCCCATCAATATGAGTAACAGATTTGCAGCAGCTTCTGGTAGTAAAGAACATCCTCCAGTGGAGGTAGAGGGAACAACATCAACATCAACATCTTACCAATGAAGTGGTTAATATGGAATATTAGGTGTGTAAATAAAAGGTATAAGCAAAAAGAGGTTGGGGAATATATTAGGAAAAACAATATTAACCTAGTTGGATTAGTAGGAACTAAGGTCAAACAAGTCCATGCTAGCAGAATTGCTAATCTGCTAGCTCCATGCTGGGGTGTACTCACAAACTATGTCTATGGTGAAAAGGGTAGAGTTTGGATCCTATGGAATCCAAAAAATTTCTTAGTCACTAGTGTTCTGGAGGAAAGCCAGTTGATCCATAGCAGATTTCCAGCAGAACAGGGGAATTCATAGGGTTCCTCACTGTGGTGTATGGGTTCAATGGCATGGAACAAAGAAGATCATTATGGACCAGTTACAAGCACTGGCAGCAGGAATACATGGTCCCTGGGTTGTTGCTGGGGACTTCAATGCTGTTCTATGTGATAAATACAGACAATGTACCAAGCCAATCAGACTCCCTAAAACTCTAGACTTCAACAGCTGTTTGCAACAAGCTGGACTGACTGAATTGCCTTGGAGGGGAGAATACTACATATGGACAAACAAACAAACTGGTGTGGACAGAGTATGTAGCAGGTTAGATAGAGCCTTTGGCAACTATGACTGAATTGATCAAATTAAGCCAGGTGGTTACTGACTATGTTATTCCCCTAATCTCAAACCATAACCCCATGGTGCCGACACTGTCCTCAACTTCATGGCATGGAAAGAAAAATTTCAAATTCTTTAATGTTTCGGCTGACCATGAGAAGTTCCAACAAATTGTATCCAGAGTTTGGCAAGAGGGAAAGACAGATACAATGAAAGCAATTTGGGGTAAAATCAAAGCACTGAAGCACCCCTTGAAGAACCTGAATAGTAAGGAATTCAAGTCAATCTCACAGAATATTCAGCAGTGTCGAAAGGACCTGGGAACAGTCCAAGCCCAAATGCACCAATCATACACTGATCATCTACAAAAGAGGGATAAGGAACTGGTCCTGAACTTAGAAAAATGGTCACTTATTGAGGAGGGTGTGCTCCAACAGAGGGCAAGTTCTAAGTGGATACAACTTGGGGACTCCAATACCAAGTACTTCACTGCAGTAATGAAAGAAAGAAACCAGCACAACCAGATCACTAAGCTTACTAATGCAGTGGGCACCAAACTTACTACAGCTGAAGAAATCAAAGAGGAAGTAATATGTTTCTACAAGGCACTGATGGGCACATCTGCAAGAACTCTGCTTGCTATAAACAAAATGCATATGTCGAATGGGCCAAAGCTAACACAGCAACAGGGACAGGAACTATGTGCAACAGTTACTGATACAGAAATTGTAAAGAGTCTTAAGGCTATTGGAGATGACAAAGCCCCAGGGACTGATGGTTACAATGTTGTCTTCTTCATAAAGAACTGGGGTATCATTGAAAATCAAGTCAACACTGCCATCAAACAGATCTTCAAATCATCTAGGATGTACAAACCAATAAACTATGCAACTATCACCCTCATTCCTAAACTGTCCAAACCAACTACAGTCAAAGAGTTCAGACCTATTGCATGTTGTTCTGTCCTATACAAGATCATCTCAAAAATCATTGCAAATAGGGTGCAGAAGGCAATGTCAAGTATTATCAGTGAAGCTGAGGCAGGTTTCATCCCAGGAAGAAAGATTCAGGACAACATCATCCTAGCACATGAGCTTGTAAAAAGCTATACTAGGTGGCATGTATCCCCTAGATGCATGATTAAAATAGACCTCCAGAAAGCATATGATCAGTCGAATGGGCATTCTCGCAACAAGTTATGGAGCAGTTTGGCTTCCCTAGCATCTTCACAAAATGGACCACGGAATGCATCTCAACAGTCACCTTCTCTGTGTTAGTTAATGGTGAACCTACCATACCTTTTGCTACTGCCTGAGGACTGAGGCAAGGGGACCCCATCTCCCCCTTGCCAAAGGTCGAACACTCCGAGCTGCCATCTTCAAATTGGTCACATCTGAGTTTGCATATGCTATCTGGCTGGAAAGGAATGCAAGAGTCTTCAACAAAATATTCCGATGTAACACTGCCTTACTAAGAGACATAGTGTATAATTGTAACGCTAGAGGTACCCCAAAAATTAGACAAATATTACAACACCTTCACATATAGTAGTGCTAGATAGTTAGGAAAGTAGAAATAGTAAGTATGTTAACCCCTAGACAGTCAGCTGAGTTGAAGCTCGACTATGGTTTTGTAAAGCTATTTCATTGATGATTAATGGAAATCCTTAATTATCAAAAAAAAAAAATATTAACCAAAGAGATTTAGTGTACCCTTTTATAAGATTTTACATTAAAGAATATATATAAATTTTTAAAGTTGCAATACTAACATTTTTAGAACAACGAACACGGAACCGCGAACGAAATCCCGAACTCCTATTTCCTTTCTTTCTTTCACGTTTTTTTTTTTTACTTTTCCCTTTTTCTTCCTTTTCTCTCTTTCTGTTTTCATCGTTTTTCTCTTCCAGTTTGCGTTTCTTTGCTTCTTCTTTTTTTTTTTTTTTTTTTTATGTTTCTTTCTTTCTTTTACTTTTACTCGTTGCTTTTTTTTTTTTCTTTGTTCGTTGCTTTTTCTTCCTTTTTCAACGTTTTCCTTTCTTTAGTTGTTTTCTTTCTTCGTTCCATTTACTTTCTTTTTTGTTTTATGTTATGTTCTTTCTTTTATAAAAGGAATGTCGAGGTACGTGAAAGAGTTAGAGTTAGAATTGAAGTGGGAGAAAAAGGTTGAGAATATCATGGTAAGTGGTTAGGATAATTTTTGTTTGAATCTTTTAATATTTAATCCTTTTTAATTTATTATTATTATTATTATTATTATAATTAGTTTCTCTGCATTTTTTTCATTAGTTATTATTATTCTTTTTATTTAATAACTTCGACTTAATATTTATTAATGAAGAAATTAGAAAGTAAAGTTCATAGTTAAAATAAAATTAGTTAGCTACCTTATACTTAAATATTATATACATAAGAAAATTAAATATTTACATTTTCGTTTAAATTATACTAAGAAAAATGCTATGGCTTACATTTAAAATTCTAATTAGATTTTTAAAAATTTTTCTTTTATTTAATACTAGGAGTAAAAATTATACTCTAAGAATGTGAATATATAGTTAATAATTTTTTTCTAAAATAAAACATACAAAGAGTATGATAAAAGATTTTTAAAATATTAAGATTATTCGTAAAAGAAATATTTACACAAAACTTGTATAGAATTTGGTTGTGGTAAATAATTAGGTGTTCACAGCATGCCCCTCTTTGCTTGGAAACATGAAGAGTTTTCAAGCAAAGAAAAATGAACAAGTTGACTAATTGTTTACCTCACTATCATTTGAAAAGGAAAACAAGAAAGAAGAGATGGTGCGACCGAGCCTTGGTTTTAGGCAGCCTACATATCCAGGGTTATAAGGGAATTAAGTCACGTGTAGTTCAAGTAGAAAGAAGAGTGATGGAGCATACTTAGGTGGAGAGTCCACTGAGGTTCCGTCGATGTTCCGATCTGCGGTTCCCACTATTACATCAAAATAAAAAAAAAAGATTACATACTCTTGAAATCTAATAGTTACAAAATTCCTATCTAAATGCCATTTGTAGATTTTTCTTGATTCTTGATTTTCTTCTCCCAATGAATTTGGATTGAAAATTGATGCTCTCGATGCAATAGACTATGAAATATTCTCTCATGCTTGTTTCTTGATCCGACGATGGGAAGAAAGATCTTGACCATATGTCTGCGCATACGTTATGGCAAAGCTAGTTGCGGCAGGTATTGAGATGATGCGTTCCACTTTTTCTAGAATGAATTGAAATCTTAATTTTTGCTCATCAAATCTGCGCTTTGCTGAAAAACCAACAAGCCAACACAAAAAAAGAAAACGAATAAAATTTTTATGCCTCAGTTTGCAGTAGGAAATTTTTGTGAGTTATATAAAACACTTTAAACTATCATTGCTACTGTAGAATAAAGAATTGAAAAGGAATTTTTTTTAATAATAGGGAGTATTATACCCTGTGTTAACAAGAAGGAGGCAACTATGGGATGTAGTAACTATGTTTTTGATATAAGATGAGGCCCGTGGCATCTACTAGAGGATGTCATACCTTATGTAGGTAGAAAGTAATGAGACCAAGGATATAGTACCATATGTCGGCAATAAGATAAGGCTCGTGGCACTCTAATATGCAACTAGGGGATGTGGTACCCTATGTAGAAAATAATGCAGTCAGGGGATGTAGTACCCCGTGTTGGCAATAAAATGAGGCTCGTGGCACTCTGAAATGCTACAAGGGGATGTCGAACCCTATGATGAAAATAATGAAGGGAGCGGACATAGTACCCTGTGTCAGCAATAAAATGAGGCTCGTGACACTCTGAAATGCTACAAGGGGATGTCGTACCCTATGTAGAAAATAATACAGTCAGGGGATGTAGTACCTTGTGTTGGAAATAAAATGAGGCTCGTGGCACTCTGAAATGCTACTAGGGGATGTCGTACCCTATGTAGAAATAATACAATCGGGGGATATAGTACCCTTTGTTGAAGATAGGGTGTCGATCCCCTATAATGAAACTAAATAGCACGTTTACCTGCATATTGGAAGGAAATCATGGATTTGATAACTTCACTTAGTATTGTTCGTCTTTCCACGAAGTGTTTCACTAAACGAATTTTTCCTTATTCTAAAAAAGGAAAGATTTGTTAATTTTTTTTAAATGACAGTCAGTTTGTGGCCTTGACTTCTTGGGCGACTTGACCTTGCGTCCATTGCACTTGTTAGGACCCTGTCGATGATCGTACAAATTTTCGGGAGATTCTCACTTTATTTTCTGCATATCATTTTTTTTTCAACATCAACACCTGCCATTTTTGCGCCTAGCACCATTTGTGTCTATGGTTCAAAAAAATTTGTTCCCGAAAATAGCTTTTAATGAGTAACTTTTGTTGCCCTTGAAACATTGTTAAGTTCTTCAAGCCTTTTGCTTGAAAAGGAATATCAATGTCGGCTTTATGGTTGTGCTCGCACTTCTTATGCCCCATAAATTTTTCCTTCATATAACGAGGAAACTGTAACCAAATTTGTGTCATTTTCTTTGCATTGGTTTAACAAAATTAAACTGAAAAGGACTCAAAAAGAACAATACGAAAGAAAATAAGTAGGTGAAGTAATAATTACAACATAATCAAGAAGTGTCCCTTTCAGGGGAAGAATAAGAAAAGACTTATCTGTAGGAACATGCTGACTTAAGTTAACATGACATGCACTTTGGACTACATGCCCAATCCGTCTAAATCGTCTATTTCTCAAAATCTGTTGTAAAATTCTCTTTGAAACTTAGCTCTTTCACCATGCTTGTGTTTGGATATAAGAAGACCTAAAATGGATCAACGATGCCCTTTGTGGGTTTTCACCAATTGCCCTCTCTTATTTTCCTTTTCTCAACTCACCATCACCTCATATTGCCCGTGATGGTTTTCACTAATAATACTCTCTCATTTGTTTTTCTCAACTCGTCATCGCCTAATAATGCCCTTGAGGGTTTTCATCGATAAGGCACTCTCATTTGTTTTTCTCTCTTTGCATTGGTTGCAGCGCCACCGCTAGTGTAGTGACTTAGCATTCTCAAAAGATGATCAGATGGTCATATAAGGGAAAGATAAAAAGAAATACTCAACTGAATTACAACTTTTGGAACCATTCAATGGAACAACCATCGTAAATAAAATAAAAACATGCCCCAATTTCTTTGAATATTGGGGAAATGTGGATTTTTTGTTTGGTGTGACTGAACCTCAGAGAAAGCGTGCTTACATATCCTTTCGGAATGAAGTCGAACGTAGTTCAGGATGGTATGAACTTGTTATGATGATGACTTTCTTTTTAAGTATATTGGTTCCAAAAGAGGGTAAACACAAAGAAATTTAAACAAGGCTTCAAAGGGCTAACTAGGGTTGACCAGTGTTTGGTATCGAGAATGATAGCCTTTCGTTATCCCATCCTGAGAATGCTAAGTATAAACAAAATGCCCCAATAGAAGCATGTCAGACATAGTATCTTTTCATTGCATCTACATTTACGGACTTGTCCATCACCTTTCCTTCTACATCTGCCAAGTGTAGAGCTCCTTTCGACAATACTTTCTTTACGAGGTAAGGACCATGCAAATCCGGGGCAAACTTTCCTTTTTCTTCTTTCTGGTGTGGAAAGATGCGTTTCAGAACAAGTTGTCCTTGTGCGCACTTTCTTATTGTAAGCGTGTTCCATTCTTTGTTGGTATA
Organism: Nicotiana benthamiana; assembly: GCA_034376525.1. Lineage (NCBI taxonomy): Eukaryota > Viridiplantae > Streptophyta > Magnoliopsida > Solanales > Solanaceae > Nicotiana > Nicotiana benthamiana. Next base: position 98,817,854 of record CM067330.1, read on the forward strand.
ATTGGCCAAAATAAACTGCCGCCAGACTTTTTTCATCAACCAAACTCAATTTTCCGGTCGTGACTTCACCTATTCAGTTTCTTCAATCCCAGCTTCAACAATTATCTAGAGAGAGTGAATCTCAACTTCAGTAGGTATGACCGCTTCAGTTCCATAAACTAACAAGTAGGGTGTTGCACCAACTTATGTACAGACAGTTGTCCGGTATCCCAACAGAGCATAAGGTAAATTCTCCTGCCATTGTCTAGACCCTTGGACCATCTTCCTAAGAAATACATCTCTATACTTAAACAAAAATTGAATTATGGAATCTCTCATCTTTTGTTAACTATCAATTCTTATTTTTGTTTCTCTGATTTCTTCAGGACTTCCCATGTTAATTCCCTCAGTTTCATTTAAGTTATGCTTATGCTTATTCTCAAATTGATCAAATTCTCTTTTTATTTTCTTAAAGGCCCCATCTTCATCATACTCAACTTCTTGATTTATTATTTCGAGATTAGACAACTTTTTCAGATATGGGCATGAATTCCGTGTGAATGCCATGTTTTTAAAGCCAACATTAATGAAACTTAAAATGATGAGAATTTAACAAAACTAGGGAAAGGAAAGACAAAATTCTACTATCAAACTAGAACTTCATTTCTTTGAATTTGAAAAGATAGAAGGGTTAACATCAACGCGAAGCAATTAAACTAAAGTATATGGATTTCAACCCTGAAAATAATCCAAATACAGAAAAAGCAGCAAAACAGACTACCAACACCCCTTCCTGATGGAAAAGGAGTTACATCTCAGTTGTCGAGCGAGGTATATAGGCCAATCAGCTGAAAACTTGCACGGCTAGGGCCCTCAACAACTTGAACTATGTTGATTCAATAGAACATCTAGTTGAGACCCCGGAAAGCTTCATCAATGTCATTTGGAGTAGAAAGATATTGGACTTCTTCAAATTGTGGCTTGACAAAAGAGTAGGTAATGTGAGGGATTGGTTCTGACAAGTTCGACCATTCTTTTTTCCAGCCTTGTCTCTGTTTATGTCAGTTGATGTTGGTTTAGAACCCAAGCCAAATGTATCTTTCCTCTAAAAGGGAGCAATGGGGTTTACAATTCCTTGCAAAAATGATCCTAATCCTTTTCCCAGTTCAGAGCCATTCCTCAACATCGGTGAAGCTACCATCATATATGTGGCTGAAAGATGGGGATGCATAATTGGTTTTCCTTCTTCCACTTGGTCTACCTCAATCCCCTCAAATGTTTAATATCTAAGGGATTCAAATCCTTCCTTGGCCTCGATACATGGAATGGACAGGTCATTGTAGACGGACAAGTTGTCCTCCCCATGAACAACAATTTCTTGCCTGTCATATTCGAGGTGGACCATCTGATGTAGGGTAGATGGTATAGCTCTGGCAATGTGGATCCACTGCCTTCCAAGAAGAAAATTATAGGAAGTTTTCATATCCAACACTTGAAATACAATGTTAAAATTAGTCGGGCCACTCGTCATGATAAGTTCGATTTCCCTGTAGTGTCTCTTTTTGAACCATCAAAAGCCCTGATGTTGACACTACTAGTTCGAGTTCTGTTAGTGTCAATGTTCGGTTGTTGAATATAAAGAGGGAATACATATACGCTTGAGACCCCGTCAATCATGACCCCTTTTACGTAATGACCTTTACATTTGACCAATATACGCAAATCTTTATTATGCCCAGCCCCTTCCCGAGGCAAATCATCATCGTTTAAAAAAAAATTCACCTCAAAGAATCTTTTAGCCATCTTTTCTACTTGTTTCACTGTTGTGTTTTCTGAGACATGCGCCTCGTTCAATGTTTTGATCAACACGCAGCGATGTTATTTCGAGTGAAAAAGCAGAGATAAGAAAGATATCTTAGCAAGGGTATTCCTAAGTTGAGCAATGATTGAGTAATCTTGCATATTCATCTTCTTAAGAAAATCCTCTTCTTCTTTTTCTGAAATAGTTTCTTTCACTAGAAAGTGGTTTTCCTTGGCTTGCTTAGCTTTTCTCAACTCCTCTGGCGAGTAGCATCTTCAAGAGCGGGTCATGCCTCCCATTTCATCTGTTTCTTCCACTATCTCTTTTCCATTGTATGTCATGGCAGTCCTGTTATAGTACCTAGGAATATCTTTTGGGTTTGAAACTAGAAGTTGTGCAACAGGTGGGATTAGAACTGGCTCTGTTATATTTCTCAAAGCATTATTCGGAACAATCATTTGAATGCCCCCAGGGATATAAAGTTTTGGCCCACCAAATTGAACCTCAATCTTTTTTGTTCTTCCAGGAACATATAGAACCGTTTTTTCATAACCTGCCAAGTTTGAACTAGAACTCACACATTTCACAAGCAGCGGTGCCAATTGCGGCAATCTTACTATCACGTTTGGCTCCAGCCTTGTGGTTCCAGCAATCATCTATGTCTTGGCAGATTACTTGTACTCACGATCATCACAAATCGTCCAAATAAAATGCGTATTATCATGAGATGGGAGAGGATTGTTTGTGATATTAGGAGTATATTCATTGTTTGTCACCACAATTTCCTTTGATTCAATCTAATTTTCAATGGCTTTCATTATTGTCCAACATTTTTCGGTACTATGACCTCAGGTGTTATGATGATACTCACATCTCGCATTGTAGATTAAACTGTTTGAATTTTTATTCACATAACGTGGCATGATAGGTTCAATCAATTTCAGCTGCATTAACTTGTGAAATAGGCTTGTATACGATTCTCCAATTGGGGTGAACTCTTTCTTCTGCTCCTGTTCTCTCACATATTCCTGTCTAGGAACAGGATTATATGGTGCTTCAAAACTTTGCTGGAGTTGACGGGAGCATTGCGGAATTGATGCTCGCCATTGTTAGTGATTGGGAGGCCTCGCATAAGCCTGAGCATTATACACTATGTATTGTTGCGAGGGAAATGAGTATCAGGGACCATGAGGTGGATAATAATGTTGAGGAGAATTGGATTGTCCTTGTTGGAATTTCCCTTATGAAGGAACTATTCCTTTTTGAACTCCCGCGAATCCCGACGCCATCATGGAACCTTCCTCCTTCTTTTTCTGATTTCCAAAACTGCGTGACCCACTTTGAATTGCTTGCGTGGTCACCGTAAGGGCTGCCTGACTCACCATTTTCCCCACTTCATGCCATTCTCAACTATTTCTACAATCTTGATCGCCTTGGCAAAATGCTTACCAATGGCAGCCAACGTATAATGGAGGTAATAAGTTCCTAAGCTTGGAGAAAGTAGTCAATCATTTCTGCCTCCTTCATTGGTGGTTTGACCCAAGCAGCCTGCTCTCTCAACCTGATTGTATATTCTCTGAAGCTTTCGATAGATTTCTTCTTTATGTAGAAAAGAGAGGAGCGGTCTGGCACTATATCAATATTGTACTGAAATTGTTGGGCAAAATCTTGAGCCATGTCGTTCCATGCGTGCCAGTGAGATATGTCTTGATCTAGGAAGCACTCTGAAGCAATTCCTATCAAACTTTCCCCAATATCAGCCATGAGTAATTCTTGTTTGCCCCCTGCTCCCCTCAATTGGTTACAATATCTCTTCAAGTGGGCCACATGATCATCGTGACCATCATACTTGTCAAACTTAGGGGTCTTAAATCTAGGTTGCAAATGAACATGGGGAAACATACATAAATCATTGAACGAAACACTCTTGTGGCCTCCCAAACCCTATATGTTTCTCGTGGTTTGTTCCAAACACTTCACTTTTCCGGTCATTTCCTCTTGCTCCATATTCTTGTCGGGCTTTTCGACCTCGACTAGGAACAGGTTCTGTGGAGGATACTTGTATGAATCTGGAACCTTGAAAATCAATTCTGGAGAGTAATGCTGGGTATCATGAGCATTCAATTACTGATTATTGTTGAGCTTTTGGGCAAGAGCCGGTTGCGGAATGGGTACAGTATGTAGGTCATTTCTAAAGAGTGCGGCTGGAGGACGTGGAATGGAGGCACTGGGGATAGTGGGGGGTTAATGCTCGGACTAAATACAGGTTGGTACAATGGGTTACTTATTATGGAGATGGACTCTTGATTTGAAACCGACACCTTATGATGATTATCTGAAGGCCCCATGGGTAGTGACGACGGTGCCTGTCCATTCACCCAGGCTTGGTACATATCTGCCAATTGTTTTTTCAAAACTCTTACTTCTTCAACCAGTCCTGAACCTTGTTCGACCAATTGTCCATACACATCATCATTATCTAACTCATTCTCATTGTTGTTTCCTATTTTACTTTTTCCTTTTGACCTCGTGTTGTAAGGGTGAGTTGCCAGTTTAAACAACAAACTAGTCACCTTTGTTTAACCTTATCTCTTTAGAAATCGCAAAAAACAAACGTGTTAGAGTCAGGCATTTTTCTGATATTAATCATACATTTTATGCCATGCACCTAATGCCATTTTTATTTCTAAAATGATTTTGGAAGGCTTCATGATTCATCCCGACTTGTTGGTTTATTTCCTTTTGAACTTACTGCTCTTTTATTTTATTTTTTTTTAATTTTTTCATCATTTTTTTAGATTAGTAATGGTTGTGGTCGCATCCGATGGGATTGCCTACGCATCATGACGTCGTACAAATCAGACCACCATATAGTTCAGGATAAATAATAACAGTTCTAAGTATTTCTGCTCTTTTTTAAAAACATTAATAAATAAGACTAACAAAATTGTTTTTTTTAGAATGAGAGAAAAGGAAATATATACAAACAGACTCTACTAACTTAAAGACATAAACATGTTTGGAATAAATTAAACTTTGATAATAATAAAAAAAATCTCCAAAAATTAAATAAATAAATAAAAACCAAACTGTGGGATTAAAATAGTAATACTCATTAAAAAACAAAAGGCCCAAATAACTTTTTTTTTGTTTTTGTAAAACAAAAGCTAATAAAAAATAAAACGGCCTCCCAATTTCGCATTTTCGATATATGTTTCAAGGCTATTTTGACAAAAAGATAGAATGCAAGGGCAAAACTGGTTAAAAACTTGACAAAGTGACTATATTATCATTATTTGAAAAAAATAAATAATAATAACTAATAATCCATAGAAACCCTTTTCTTTTATTCCCTCTTTTCTAATGTTTATTAAAAATGGGGTTGAACCAGAGGAAGGCTGCCTAAGTATCTCACATACGGTGAGAATCAAACCCGCGTAGTTTGGTTAAAACAACTAAAAAAGAAAACTATTTTAAAAATTGTTAGTCTATATACCAATACCTTTCAAAATTTTATTTTAAAAAAAAGGTATTTTATGAAAACTTGGAAGTTTTCTTTTTCTTTACCCTTGTTTAATTCTATCCTAAAGCCGGTCAACATTTGAGTGAACCCTACCAAATGACGTTCCATATAGCAAATAGATATGAACATATTGGTCCGAAAATTTGGTTCCTTTCCTAGACGGGCCCGTCCCATGTGCTGAGCCCCGCTAAGTTCAATGCACATGATGAATCATAACTTACTAGGAATATTCATTGCTTGTGGCTTGTTCTTCTATGTTTTCAAATTCTAAACGAGATGGTATATTGACCTGGCTTACCCAGGTGGACAACCCGAGCCGAGGAGCGTCAAGCATCATCAGTAGTAGAACAGCACTGGCTAGCTAACGGCTCTCCCGCCTAAACATATGTGATTAAATCTTTCACCAGAGGCTGGTAGGCTAACTGGCTTTATCTTAAGACATAAGTGTTGTGATGCTGGTAGGCAAACACAATATAACTACCTATCAGAAGACTCAGAGGGGTGCGAGAGAGGGTAAAATTTACATCACAGTTCAAATAAATATTAATGCGTTAAACAAGCGACAAATAGCACATTTGGCTTCCAAATACAGTAATATCCAAAATATGATAAAATCCAAACAAGAATCAATATACAAAGCTCCAATTCTTATTAATTGTCCCCAGCAGAGTCGCCACGGCTGTCACACCTCTTTTTCCCACACAACTCTATTACGAGACTTAGTTAGAAGAGTTTTTCCAATTAAAGTGACGTTTTGATAAGGGATTATTTATTATTTAGAGTCACCACTTGGAATTTAATTTAGGTGTTCCAAGTCACCTTTTTTTAATCCCTTTTCAAAGGGAAGGTTTGACTCTTAATTTATGGCCTAGGAAAACAGAAGATTGAGTAAGGAATTCTATGGACCGAGGGGAAGGTGTAAGGCAACCCTCGAGACCCGTGGTTCTAACACGGTCGCTTCTATTGATTAATGTAACACATAAATCAATTTTTAGCTATTTTTGTATTTTATTGATTATGGCTTATTAATTACCACTTCACATAATTTATTATATTTTTATTAATTATTTTGACTAAAATGTGATACGCACACAAGGTACTTCCTTGAAATTAAATATTAAACCAAGGTACAGAATGCACGCATGGTTATAATCATAATTATTTCAAGTTAAAAAGGTATCAAGACGCGGAATGCGCACATGAACCTTTTATTATTTAAGCATATCAATCCAAGGTTCGGGTATGAACAAATGGGCTATATAGCATATTTAGAATATTTAATTATTTTTGTCTCTTTAATATTCAAGATATCTAATAATTGTATATTCTTATAATTGTGTTGATATTTTGGAATTAATATATAATATTTATCTTACAAAATAAAGAAAGATTCAGCTTTATAGCTTCATTAACTTTGAGTGTAGTTTTTTTACCCACTATTTAGTTTATTAATTTAAATCCATACAACCTAACTACTAATAACTTCTCAGTAATGCAACATCATCAGCAATGTAAGAAAAATATTCAAACTAAAAAAAATATTTTATTAATTATTATTAAAAGCAAAAGGTGAATTAAAGCTTTGAAAGAATCCATGAAAAATTCTGTTAAATTAATCCTACAGATTTGCCTATTGTTAGAGAAAAGCCGAAATCATAACTTTATACTATATTAATAAAATTTTCTAACGATGGAGGCATGAGGAAGCAACATAGTAGAGTTTCTTAGAATGAAGCAAATAAAAGAAAACCTAAGGGATTCTTTAACTATTTTTCTTATGGTGAAATAAATAATATTTATGTCTCCAATACGAATTAAAATGGACTAAATCACTCTAAAGCAATTCCGATAAATAATCTTACAAATTAATGAAATTATATTTACCCGAGGAAAGTAAATATATAAAGATAAAAAGTAAGATTCTGATTGACCAAGTATAGGCAAATTATCTCAAGGGAAGAAAAATCCAAATCCCAAAAAAATGCTACCCTAACTCGATCAACATGCGAAGGGGATTGAACATGAAATTATGGAAAAGAGTAGAATAAAACTAAAATTAAAAGTGAAGAATAATTTTCAGATTAGTCTGATTTTTTTTCCAAAGATACATATATACATGGATAAATAACAAGAAGAAACTGACGCCATCTAAAATACAAAAGAAAGCAAAAAATAACTGAATTTAAATAAACTAACATCATATATTCAATTATACATTATATTAAATTAACAAAAGAGATTGAGTGTTACCTTTTATAAGATTTCACAGCAAAAGAATATCTATAGATTTCCAAAGTTGTAATACTAACCTTTTTAGAACTACGAACACGGAACCACGAACGAAATCCCGAACTCCTATTTCCTTTGTTTCTTTCACATTTTTTTTTCCCTTTTTCTTCCTTTTCTCTCTTTCTGTTCTTCTCGTATTTCTCTTCCAGTGTGCTTTTCTTTGCTTTTTTTGTTTTTTTACGTTTCTTTCTTTGTTTTCCTTTTGTTCGTTGCTTTTTTTTCTTTCTTTGTCGCTTTTTCTTCCCTTTTCAACGTTTTCCTTTCTTCAGTTGTTTTTTTCTTCGTTCCTTTTTTTTTTTTGGTTTTATGTTTTATTCTTTTTTTTATAAAAGGAATGTGGGGAGTAGGTAAATGAGTTAAAGTTGGAGTTGAAGTGGGAGAAAGTGGTTGAGAAGATCATGGTAAGTGGTTAGGATATGTTTTGTGTGAATCATTTAAGATTTATCCCTTTTTATTATAATATTACTTACCACTATTACTATTATTATTGTTATTATTATTATTATTACTTATTATTATTATTACTTATTATTATTATTATTATTATTATTATTATTTTTTTTTTTTTTTTTTTGGTAATTAAATTTTTTTATTAATCACCAAAGATAAGTCTTTACAAAGCTATAGTCCAGCTAACACAGCTGACTATCACTTAAGTAGCTCATATCCTACTTCTATACTATGCCTCTATGTCTAATTACAGGGAAGCTGTTGAAGTTGTAAGCTAAACTCGCTAGGACTTCTAACATGACAAATGTAGGCAGTGTTTCTAAGCAATTGCCCAACAGGAGTTGAAACATTAGTAAACATCCTGGAATTCCTTTCTAGCCAGATACTATAACACATTTCTGCAATGATCAATTTAAAGTTGCGAGCTCGAACAGTCCTTCCTTTAGCCTTGGCAATAATCCATTGTATAAACTGATCCCAATTATGAAAACTAGGTTGAGTTACTCCAATCCAACTCATAACATGATGTCTCAGTATAGAGGTGAAAGGACACAAACAGAAGAAATGATCTCTGGACTCAGCACTTTGTTGACATAATATGCACAAGCTGTCAATGGTTGGACTCCACTGTCTCAATCGATCTTTGGTAGGCAACCTATCTTGCAGTATTAACCAAAGATTAAACACTGCCTTAGGCCTTGCTGGATTATGCATAGTTAAATTTCTCCAAATGACTCTTGGCAGCTGACCAATTTGATGAAGATAGAGTTTCTTGACAGACCAATCTGTTTGGGACACTAGCTGCATTTGACTCAATGTAACAGTGGCTTCAACAATCTTCCTAACCATCCAGCTAGCTTGGTTAGGAATTTTGATGGCATGAAGCTGCTGTTGCTTAATGTAAATAGCATGAATCCATTTAACCCATAAAACATCCTTCTTGTGGGCTAAGTCCCATCCCAGCTTAGCAATAGCAGCCCTATTCCATAGCATCAAGTTCATGATATTAAGCCCTCCAGCAGATTTAGGTAAACACATTCTATCCCAAGCCACATAAGCCTTCTTTGATATATTGGCAGTACCTGTCCAAATATAAGATCTGCAAATTGCATCTAACATCTTTAATATCTTTGAAGGAACGATAAAGATTTGTGCCCAATAAGATTGTATACCAAAAGTAACTGTTTGAACTAGTTGGATTCTGCCTGCATATGACAACTTCCTGGCAGTCCAAGAAGTTATCTTAGCAGTAACTTTATCCACCAAAGGCTGCCACTGCAATAAAGACATCTTCCTTGTAGATAAAGGAATTCCCAAGTACTTAAATGGTAATTCTCCAGATGCAAAACCAAGCTGTGTCAGAATATGTTGTTGGATATCAGCAGGGACACCACCAAAATATACAGAACTTTTGCTTAGGTTAGCTTTCATACCAGATGCCTCAGTGAACTGAGTGATATATTTGAACATAGTGCACACAGACAGATAGTCACCTTTAGCAAATAATAATAGATCATCTGCAAAACTAAGATGAGTAACACCCATTTTTTTGCAGCCAGGATGAAATGGAAAGTCAGAATTCTTTTTAAGTTCACATAGAGACCTGCTAAGATATTCCATCACTGTGGTAAACAAGAATGGGGACATTGGATCACCTTGTCTCAAACCTTTGGCTGCTTGGAAAGGTTCAGTAGTTTCACCATTAACCATGACTATGTAGCTCACAGTTTGAACACATTCCATGATCCATCTGATAAACTTACATGGAAAATTTAGAGATTCCATCACCTGCTGTAAGAAAATCCACTCAACAGAATCATATGGTTTTTGTAAGTCAATCTTTATCATACATCTAGGAGATATATGAGCCCTTGTATAATGTTTAATCAATTCATGTGCAAGGATGACATTGTCAGCAATCCTCCTTCCAGGAATAAAGCCTGCCTAGGTCTCACATATGATACTTGCAATGCACTTCTGCAATCTATTGGCCAATATCTTGGAGATGATTTTATACAAGACTGAACAGCAAGCTATTGGTCTAAATTCCATAGCTGATTTTGGATTAGCAACTTTGGGAATTAAGGTAAGGGAGGCACAGTTAGCTGGTTTATACATACAACTGGTCTGAAAGAAGTTTTTGACAGCCAATGAGATCTTCTTACCAGTGATATTCCATGTCTGCTTGAAGAAAACAGCATTATATCCATCAATGCCTGGAGCTTTGTGATCACCTATAGCCTTTAAGCTATCAACAATTTCTTCCATAGTAACATCAGCAATTAACTGCAACTGCTGCCTGTGACAGAGTTTAGGACCATTATCCATATAGGATCTGTTAATTGCTGGCAAAGAGTCAGATGATGTTCCCATCAAAGATTTGTAAAAATGCTTGACTTCCTCTCTGATTGCATCTGGATTAGTGATTCTTGTACCTCCTGTTGTAACTAGTTCTGTAATATGCTTGTATTGGTTCCTTTCTTTCATTAAAGCAGTAAAGTATTTGTTGTTTGAATCTCCTAATTGAATCCATCTAGCCCTGGATTTTTGTTGTAGTATACTCTCTTCTATCAGTGACCATTTCTCTAATTTCAATATCAGATCCTTTTCTTTAGTCTGTAACTCATCAGTATAATGCAACCCCATCTGATTTTGAATGCTTGCCAATTCCACCCTGCTATCTTCAATTCTTTGTGTAATGTTCTTAAATTCTCTAACATTTAAAGACTTAAGAACAGGTTTGAGTGTCTTGAGATTATGCCATATTTCCTTGAGAGTATCTGGACCATTTGACTTCCAGTTATTCCTGACAATGCATTGAAAATCTTTATGAGTAGCCCATACATTGTAAAATCTGAAAGGAGCTTTCCTGAGCCTACAATCTTCATAAACAGTAATAACCATGGTATTATGATCAGATATTAAGGGAGGTCCATATACAGTTTGTACATGACTCCACTTAATCATCCATTCATAATTACCAAAAATTCTATCAAATCTACTACACACTCGATCAGAACCAGTTTGTTTATTAGACCATGTGTAAAAAGACCCTTTCCAAGGCAATTCTGATAATTCTGCAGCTTGCAAACACTGAGTGAAATCCTGAATTTCAGCCTGTGTGACCTGATTACAAGATTGCCTATCAGTAATAGACAACACAGCATTGAAGTCCCCTGCAACCAACCAAGGTTAATTTATGCCAAGAGCAAGATTCTGAAGCTGCTGCCATAATACCCTTCTTTGATCCAAAGCATTACATCCATATACTATAGTAAGTATACAAACCAGCTCCCCTGCAAGAGTAAGAACTTTACAGTGAATAAATTGATCTCCCTCTTGAATACCAGTGATATTAATCTTCTGCTCATCCCATAGAATCCAGATTCTGTCTCTTGAAGAGTCCCTGTAGTTAGCTAACAACTTCCAGCCAGGTAATAATGTATTAGCTATTCTCCCTGCATTTTGCTCTTTAACCTTTGTCTCTACTATACTAACAATACTAAACTTATTTTGTTTAAAATATTCCTTAGCCTCCTTTTGTTTGTATCTCTTATTTACACCTCTAATATTCCATACTAAAAGCTTCATTTAGTATAACTAGGTCCTCCTTTTTCAGGAGGATTGCCAAGTTTTCCATCTGACATGCTGTGGAATCTGTTGTTCAACACCACAGGTGATAAAGGGGGGAAATTAGTTATATTAAACATTGGTTGGACCTGCTTCCCATTGTCTTCCTTCACCACTCCAATATCTTCACTATGAACAGCTACTCTACTAGTGGATATCTTCTGCTCTGGGACAGTTTGCTGGTTCATAGGTTCTTGAGCTTGATCATTATTCACATTCACCACTTTTGGTATCCATTGTTGAACAACTTTAGGCTTGTTGACAGGTTGAGATTTGGGCATTACTAATCAATTGTGTCCAACTTTAAGGCACTTTTCACAAAACACAGGTTTCCAGTCATATGTCACTTCTTGAAAGAATCTATTACCATTTGGATCAATGAGTTCAATCTCATTTGGTAACATTTTGGAAACATTAACCTCAATAAGCATGCGTGCAAAGGAAATCCTGGACTGTTTAGTAGTGCATTCATTAGCAAATAAAGGCTTCCCAAGGACACTAGCTATCCTACTAAGGGACCTAATCCCCCAGCAAGACATGGGAAGGTTAGGAAATTTAACCCACAGAGGGATTTCAATTGGGAACTCAGCTGTGAAATCAAAATCAACAGACCATTGTTTCAGAATCATAGGTCTATTAGCAATAGTGTATGGTCCAGCACACATTACTTCTTTAGTATCATCTATGGACAGAAATTTGGCTACATAATAGCCCTCCTCATGATAGTATAATTCTGGTTCAGGAACATGAGACCAGTGCAGATTAATAAATCGTTTCATAGCATTAAACCCTGGCCCATTCCCAAATACAAAGATTACTAAAGCACTCTTCCATTTTTCCTCTTCCTCCTCCACTTCCTCCTTCACCAGTTAGCCTACAGGCTTGCCATCCAGCATAACTGGTGGGATATACTCCAATGCCATACCATTCGATGAAAATCTGTTTTTCTGAAATAAATTTGCCCAAACCTTTGGTGCTTCCTTAACCTCCTTGGGTGGATCTGCCTCTAATGGTTGTTTAGGACTCTGCATGGGAGCTTCCAGAGATGGGGATGCTACCAAATGCTCTGCTTGTATAGAACTCACCTCCGATTGTGCCAATGAAACCGTATTTGATGGTACAGTACTCAATGTAACAGTACCCAATGGAACAGTAGCAGACTTTGAGTTGTTATCACCCTTATCGTTTATTGAAGTCATTGAATCTCCAGATGCCTTCAAATCCTTAGTTATTGAAGTCATGGAATCTCCAGATGCCTTCAAATCTGTAGTATTATGAGCAACATTAGCAGAGGGATTCACTAATGTTGGGGGGTTAGTGTTCGCATTGATTGGGACTAGAACTTTCTTTGGTCTACCTCATCCTCTTGCCATTACAATCTCAGTGTATGTTAACTTACATACACAAAGAAGACAGGGAAGAAGGCAATGGATCAGCAAGGAAGATGAAGAAATTCTAGAAAGAAGTTGGAGCTTCTCTCTCTAGAATTCTTTTCATTATGATAACCTATTATTATTATTATTATTATTACTTATTATTATTATTATTATTTTTGACTTTTTTTCTTTTTTTTTGGTTAGTTATTATTATTCTTTTTGGTTAATAACTTTTACTTATTCTTTATTAATGAAAAAATTAGAAAGTAAAGTGCATAGTTAAAAATGTTAGTTAGCTACCTTATACTTAGATATTATATACATAAGAAAATTAAATATTTACATTGTCGTTTAAATTAACTATGAAAAATACTATGGCTGACATTTAAAATTCTAATTATATTTTTATTAATTTATCGTTTGTTTAAATCTAGGGGTGAAACTTATACTCTAAGAATGTGAATATATAGTAAATATATTTTTTTTTCTAAAATAAAACCTACAAAGAGTAAGACAAATTTTTTTTGTTAAAATATTAAGATTAATCGTAAAAGAAATATTTACACTAAATTAGAATAGAATCTAGGTGAGGTCAAAAACCTCGACATGCCAATGCACAAACTGTATGAAATGCACCATGTGCTCCCACTCTCAAGTACTCAATCATTCGGTACTATTTATGGCCATCCGGCCTAGGAAAATCCATCCTGGAACATATATAACACTAACTGTAAGACACGCAGTACAGAGGAAAAAGTGAAATCTAACCCTGTGGAGAAACCCCTCTCCAAGTATCAGTTCTTTGGACAAATCAAAATTCATCCCTTAATAATATCATCCGCACTCACTAGGGGTGTGTTACAAACTCGGGAGGGGCTCCTACAACCCGAGCGCTATTATAATCATCAATATAATAGGTGCGACGTGCAACCCGAATCCATAACTATCACTTATAACAAGGCTCTCGGCCTCAATCACTCAACAATCTCTCTACTCTCACCCACGGGCTCACTATGTCATGAAAACAAAAATAGAACAATAATACAATGAATCAATAACTAATTGAGATTGATATATAATATAAAAAAGTATGAACATGACTGAGTACGAAATATAAATATAACTAATGAGATAACAGCAAGAAATGACCACTAAGGGTCCCAAACAATACTAACATAATGTCTAAGCATGATATCTAGCATGATTTACAGCATAAATATATTATCAAATGATGAAATAATGGAAATCAACAGGATAGATTCACTAAACGGTGCCATAGAATCACCCATGTCACAATAATTGCAGGGCACGCCCGCACGCCCATAACTTGGCATGTGCGTCACCTCAATACCAATCACATAACACATCATTTAGGGTTTGGAACCTTCAGAACCAAGTTTGGAAGTGTTACTTACCATAAGCCTAGCAAAATCCTACTCAACAATCCATTTGCCTCTCTAATCGGCCTCTAAATGTCTCGAATCTAGCCACAAGAAATACAATACAAAATATAGGATAAAGGGATTCCACAAGAAAAATACCAAATTATAGCCAAAAATCCGAAATCAACTCAAACCCGGCCCCAGGATCCATGTCTCCAAATCTGACAAAAGTCACAAAACCCAAAAGCCCATTCACTCACGAGTTTAACCATACCAAATTTACTCAAATCTGACAACAAAATCCCATTCAAAACATCAAAATTCCATCTCAACAACACTTCCACTTTATCCCCAAATTTCACCTCAAATCACAATCTGGATGATATAATCAAAGATATAACCATGGGATTTTGAAAAAAAAAACAAAGCAAGAAATACTTACCCCAATTAACTAACGGAAAATCCCTTGAAGAATTGCACAAATCCGTAATTGCTAGCTCAAAATATAAAAAATAAGCTTAAACCCTTGATTTTAAATCTAACACTGCCTGCTAAGATTTCCTTCTTCACGAACGCGACCGCCCTCTCGCATTCGCATACACCAACTTGACTGCCGCTCCATTTTACTTTTTTCAAAAAGCGACAACTGCTTCACGAATGCGAAGCTTGAGCAGATCAACCCTTCGCAAACGTGACTATCGCCTCTCGAGTGCGTAGAACAAAAGGCTGGGGTCCCTAAGTACCTCTCCCCTCTTTGCAAACGCGACCTTACTCCCATGTTCGCGATGCACACATAGACAACACCTTCGCATCTGAGAAAGGATGAAATCAGCGTATGTTCTTTTTGACAATGATGAATGATGCATAAATCTTTGAATATCTGAGTAATTCTCGGATCTAGTGAAAAACGTCTGAACAAGAATCTTAGTGAAAAGGTTTTTTTGTTGGCTTGTATTAAGACTAGATTCTCTCTTTAATGTCAAAATCTATTTTACAACTGAATATCTCATATCCCCTGTCTTTGTATCTCTTTCTATTAATAGGAAACATGTTACGAAAAATCATAATAGTGCAATTACAGAGAATATCAATATTCTCTTTAATGTCCTATCTTGAAACTATTTATTACAACTATGTTAAGGATATTCGACCTTCACCTTGATATTTCATTCCTCAACTTCAGCCTCTGGTGACTCTTCGACCATGACCTTCGTATTTAAATTGATCAGTTCGCCATGTGGCTTCCTAGAAATGTTATACTAATTCCATTTCCACATAAAAGATTTTTGAAATAGGTTTTGACCCATACAATTAGTCCCTTCACATATTGAGTCAGGCTTCAAGGGCAGATTCGATGAGCAGATCATGTTATTAGTGGTCGAGCTAATCAGACAAACTACATGGGTCGTGGTTGTTGTACGAGCAGGAAACATGGCCTTTTGTGGGCCGCGCATTTCAAATGCTTCGAATTTCCTAGGTGATTCACTGGAGTTTTGTCGTCCACGGGTTGGGATGGCCTCATGAAGTCATGTGACATTATGACACGTATTCTCGATGAGTCGCTCCATTTTCCGTGTGACCTTTGATTAGACCTATAGTTTCGGTTCCGGTTCCAATCATGATGAATCGTTTTTTTGTCTTGGTGCTATGAATTTTATCTGTGGAGATCCTTGAACCTGATTTTATAGTTTTAAACCTTCCAATGTTTCAAAGCACCATACCTTTCTCTTGCTCTATTTATCTCTAATTTTGTGCTCTGCTTCATTGACCTGTGTTGTTCTTCATTCCTTCTTGTTTCTTACTCTCCTCCACTGTGTTAAACCATGTCTAACGTGTCTAGTGATGTTGGTAAATGGAGTTGTGTTTCTCCATTGACACTGATGTTCCCCTCCCATGGGGAGAGCCTTCCCCTCACCATTGAGGTTGAAAGCTTCCCTCCAGTGAAGGGAATAATGCCACGCAACCCTGACTCCAAATCTGATTTCACAAAATAAGTAGAGGTCGTGCTTGGAGCTTTTCGATTAGTGATGGTGGTGAAGGAGTTAGCTGATCTCGAGGACAAATACAGCCTTCCCAATCACATCGAGTTGATCCCAGCCAAAAGGGACACTGTACAGGTCCACCGTCTTAGCTACTGCACCCTTTATGCCTACCTCTTCCAAGTTAATTATTCTTTCCCTATCCTTCCGCTGGTGGAGGAGTTCTGTCTCCACTATGACATTTGTCCTGCTCAGCTGATGCTGTAAGTTTATAAAGTTATAATTATGCTCACTAATTTTGCCGAGATGGCTAGGGTCGAATTGACACTACGAACCTCAAAACAATTTTTGCCCTGAGTTTTTACCAGGGAACAATGTTGAACGCTCACTGCCGAGGGGGCAAATGCATGGTGGTATTGATAGACGAAAAGGCTGATTGTCCATTTTGGTTTAACTTCGTTTTTGTCAGAAGACGTTATGGTTAACAACAACGGCTTTCCTGAGTCTTGGAATAAAACTTATAATGTAACGACCCGGACTTCCCACCCTGGGGAGTCATAATGGCGCAAACTAATGGGAGCTAAGGAAGCAAAATTCAATTACTTTTCCTCAACCGCATAATCCTTTATAATAATTAGCAACAATAAGATAAAAGCAACTGATTTAACTAAACAAGCAAAAGACATAATATCAATGCAAAATAAATAACAACGTGGAAGTTCAACGTAGTCTCTACCAAAAATATAGTGTGACATAACTCACGGACTACTAGGAGTTCTAAATACAATCGTCGGAAAGAAAATACAACTGTTTGTCTCGAATACAAAGAGATTATAGACAAAAATAAAGATAGAGGAGACGTCGGGCTTCGAACGCCTGCAGGACTACCTCGGTGCTTCGCTGGACTGAAGGATGGCTTCCAACCTAATATTGTTTCTCAAATGCTGCTCCGACACCTGGGTTTGGGCAAAATAGCGTAGGGTGTAGCATCAACACAACCGACCCCATGTGCTAGTAAGAATCTGGCCTAACCCAGGCGAGGTAGTGACGGAGCTAGGACCGGACTCCAGATAAACCTGTACAGATATGCATATACAAACATACGGAGAAAAATCAGAAATAAACATCTAAAACAATGGACGGGAACATGCTTTAGGGGCAACAGATAGAAATAAAATATCACATATAACAAGATAAATATCTAAATTTAAGCTTCTACCACGAAATAAGGAAATAATACATCATTTAAAAACAGCTCATGTTGTTGCAGGTGTGTAACACGATCCCATTTCTTATAACTCGTTGTAGGCATACCACCCACTCCCATTTCATAATATCTTAGTGTAGCCGTATCACCCGTTCTCATTTCAACATCTTGTGGTAGGCGTACCACCCGCTCCCATTTAAATTAATATCTAGTGGTGGGCGTAGCACCCGATCCAATTTCAATATCTTATGGTAGGCATATCACCCGATCCAATTTCAATCAATATCTTGTGGTAGGCGTACCACAGGATACCATTTCAACAACTTCTGGTAGGCGTACCACATACTCCTATTTCAATCAATATCTCCTTGTAGGCATACCACCCGATCCCATTTTAATATCCTTTGGTAGGCATACAACCCGATCCCATTTCAATATCTTGTGGTAGGCGTACCACCCGCTCCCATTTCAATATCTTGTGGTAGGTATACCACCCGATTCCATTTCTTCCAACACAATATACAATATAATATCAGTGAGGGAACAAAGCAAAATAATAACTTTCCGGCAAGGAAATAATATTATCATAATCAAACGTCCTGGTAAGGAAACAAGATATTTCAAATATTCCGGTAGGGGAGAAATAGCTATAACCAAACTTGTTACAACACTAACTACCTTAGCTATATGTAAACAAATTACAACACCCAATTACCTCAGCAAAATCTAAAGTTGTTATAACACCAAACTACCTCAGCTATACCCAAACCCATCACCACATCTAATTACTTCAGCTACAACTAAACTTATTACATCACCTAGCATAATGAATCATCAACCTAAGCATCTGTAATATTAACTAAGAACATAACGCAAGAGAACAATAACTTAGCAACAGAATGGCAAGGGGGGAATATAACGGTTTCTTCTATTTTTCACTTTAACAACACAATTCACTCACAACCCACTCTACAGTTTTAACTATCACTTATACTTTCACAGTTTGTTATACAACTGGAGCCCTCGCTCTTCAATGTTCATAAGTGATAATTCTTTCAACAAGTTTACACAACAAATAGGAATCATCATAAAGGCATGAGAGATATAAAGAAATGATGATATTCGCGATTAAAGACTCTGATCCTGCTCAACACCAACGTATAGATACTCATCACCATGCCTATACATCGTACTCAACAATAAACAAATAGCAAATAGGACACAATTCCTAATCCCTAATGCTAAGGTTAGACCGAACACTTACCTCGATACTTTGAATTCAAATCAAGCCTCAACTACGGCTTTACCCCTCAATTCCACAACAAGTTTGCTCGAATCTAGTCATAAGTTACTTAATTACATCAATAAATGCTATATGAATCAATTTGAATGGATAAAAATGAATGTCCCAAAGCTTTTCCCAAAAAGTTGAAAAACGCCCCGGGCCCACGTGGTCAAAATCCGAGGTTCGAAAGAAAACTCGAGTGCCCATTTTCCCACGAACCCAAATATATAATTTGTTTTGAAATCAGGCCTCAAATTGAGGTCCAAATCCATAATTTTAGAAAAACCTAGCTTCTTCCAAAAATCCCCAATTTTTACCCATGGAAATCCTTGATTTTAAGTTGAAAACATGTTAAATGATGTTAAAGACTAAAAAATGAGTAAAAACCAATTAACCAATGATTTGGAAGATATATTATTGTTGGAAAATCGCCTAAGTGTGTTATAATCTTGCCAGATTGAAGAAAATGGTGAAAAATTTGACTAAAGTATGAAAAATGCGGGTCTTAGATGTGGGAATGCGAATGGGGGTTTGCAATTGCAAACCACGACCCTGCTAACTTGGGAATTGCATGAAAATAATTCGCTTTTGCGAACCCTTTCAAAAAAATCCCAGGTTCGCATTTGCGACTTGCCCCTACTCGAATCTGCGAACGAGTAGATCGCATTTGCATCAGGCAGTTAAATTCCTAGTCTTGTATTTGTGATGAACGGCTCGAATTGGAGAGGTTGCATTTGCAAGAACTTCTTCGCAAATGCGAATATACCAGAACTGAAATGAATACAAAGATACAAAATGCACTCAAGTCCTATTCAATACTCACCCGAGCCCTGGCGCTCCAAACCAAACAAACACATAACCACAAAAACATCATGCGGACTTATTCATGGGATCACATTGCCAAAGTAACATTGTATGCATCGAATCAATCCTCAAAGCTCATGATTCCTTCAAAGTTTTATTAAATATAAAATTTTCATTTAAAGTCCGAAACGCGTCAAACAACGCCTGTTTTCAACAAAACTTTACAGAGAGTGCTTAAATCATATATAAGAGTTGTACCGGGCGTCGGAACCAATATATGGGCCCGACGCCATAGTTATCTAATTAAATTTCATTTCCAATTTCCATACTTATTTCCAACAAAAAAATTTTATGCAATAATTCATTTCTCTGGCTTAGGACCTCGGGATTCGATTGTGGGCATACTCCCAAGTCCCATATTTTCCTACGGGCCCAATAGGACAATCCAATCACGGGTCTGGGTCCGTTTACCCAAAATATTGACCAAAGTCAAATTTAATCATTTTCATTTTTCTCATATAATTCATATTTAAGATTTTCGGCTACGCACCCAGACTGCGCACACCATTCGAGGCAACACTAAATGAGGTTTTCAAGGCCTTAGAGACATAATGAATAAAGAAATAGGTGATGAACATGTGAGTCGTCACATTCTCCACCTCTAAAATAATTGTTCGTCCTTGAACGGACAAAAGAAAGAAGTACCTGAGTGGGGACACAAACTCGACCCTACAATCTCAAAACACCATACTCGCCTAAGGTCACCTGCTTGGCACCTCCGCTCTGCACCGTGTTTCAAAGGACAAACAAACGGGGATCATCAAATTGCCGATCACACATACACTCAAGTAATGAAGAACGAGCGACCGTGCAAGCTTAAACTCGGATAGGCTCATAAATATACACCCTCACAAGTCGATTGGCAAAGACCTGAGCATCCAAAGCAAGTGGTCTCTGTCCGACCGGGATATAAGCAAGACTGCCCATGCTGGCAGACTTCATACTCAACGCATCGGCCACCATGTTGGCCTTCCTTAGGTGATACAAATAGTAACAACATAATCTTTCGACAACTCCAACCTCCTCCTATACTTCAAATTGAACTCCTTTTTCTAGAATAAATACTCAAGGCTCTTGTGTTAAGTGTACACCTCACATAACACGTCGTACAAATAATGCCTCGAAATCTTCAATTTATGAACAATGGCTGCCAATTCTAGAACATGAATCAGATAATTCTTCTACTAAATCATCAATTGACTCGAAGCACAGGCAATGACCTTTCCATCCTACATCAACACTGCACCAAGCCTAATGCGGGAAGCATCACAGTAAACTGTATAAGGTCCTGAACCTTTGGGCAAAACCAACATCGGTGTCGTAGTTAGAGTGGACTTGAGCTTTTGAAAGCTTGCCTCACTCTCCTCCGACTATCTGAACTGGGCACCCTTCTGGGTCAACCTAGTCATCTGGGCTGCAATAAATAAAAACCCTGCCACGAACCGATGATAGTAGCCCGCCAACCCCACGAAACTCTGAATCTCTGTAGCTAATGCTGGTCTAGGCCAATTCTTGACTACCTCAATCTTCTTTGTTTCCACATGAATACCCTCTGCTGATACAATATGACCAATAAATGCATATGAGCTCAACAAGAATTCCCACTTCGAGAACTTAGTATATAACTGGCTATCCGTCAGAGTCTGATGAAGCACTTTGAGGTGCTGCTCGTGCTCCTCCTGATTGAGAGAGTATATCAATATATCATCAATAAAGACTATGACGAATAACTCCAACTAAGGTCTGAACACTCGGTTTGTCAACTCCATAAACGTTGCTGGGGAATTGGTCAACCCAAATGACATGACCAAGAACTAATGAGCCCACACCGAGTATGGAATGTTGTCTTAGGGACATCGGATGCCCTAATCATCAATTGATTGTAGCTAGATCGCAAATCAATCTTGGAAAATACCCGTACACCTTGAAAATGATTGAACAAATCATCAATCATCGGCAGTGGATACTTATTCTTGATCGTTACCTTGTTCAATTGCTTGTAATCAATACATATTCTCATTGACCCATCCTTCTTCTTGACGAACAACACCGATGCACCCCAAGGCGATGCACTGGGTCTACTGAAACCCTTATCCAACAAGTCCTGCAACTGATTCTTTAACTCTTTCAAAACTCACGCGGGACCATACGATATGGCGGGATAGAAATGGGTTGGGTTCCCGGAGCCAGATCTATGTTGAAATCAATATCCCTATCGGGTGGCTTCCCTAGCACGTCTGAAGGAAAGATCTTAGGAAACTCATGAACCACGGGTACAAAATCAATAGAAGGAACCTCAAAACTGGAATCCCAGACATGGGCTAAATAAACAAAGCACCCCTTCTCGACCATACACAAGGCCTTCACATACAACATAACAGTGTGGGCAGAATGACCTGGAGTCCCTCTCCACTCTAAGCGAGGCATACCCGGTAAAGCTACAGTTAAGATCTTGGTATGGTAGTCCAAGATAGCTTGATAGGGTGATAACCAGTCCATCCCAATATGACGTCGAAATCAACCATATCCAGAAGAAGTAATTCTACACGAGTCTCAAGACCTCCAATAACCATTATACCTGAACAATGGATACAATCCACCATAGTGGAATCACCCACCAAGGTAGACACATAAACAGGGGCACCCAATAAATTATTAGGCATGACTAGATACGACGCAAAATAAAATCGAAGCTCCTCTACCACAAACCAGAAAATTACCTGCATCTCCACCTCTAATACTTACATCTCCACCTCTTGTACTTTCATCTCCATATCAAGAATCTATAATTCCACCTCTATTAACTCTCCTTGAGTGCTGTACAAAACTCTTCCTAAAATAACTGCCTGAACTAAGCTAAAGTCAAAGCTGAGGACCTATTTGGTATAGCCAATATATAATTCCTCTAGCCGGTATTGAAAGATCTAGATAAGCGAAAAGTAGAAAAATCAACCCCATTGGCCTCCACATTCCTGAGAACCTATGATATGACCGTTATCTAGATAACCTCGGGAATCCTCAGAAGATGCACCACTATAAGAAATACTAAAGAGCTTGGCGGAAACTATCCAACCTTCGCAAACCCTCCGAGGGCGTAACTGAGCTATCACTGGTTTGCTCTGTTGCTCGATTGAAGAAGCAGTACATGACCTCGCATTCGCGAAAGACAATAGTTGAGATTTAACTTACCATTGCGAAACAAAACTGCACGACAAGAAAGAACAAGCATGAAATTTGTCCTAACTTTGTTGCCTATAGGGGATAAACACAGACGTCTCCGTACTGATCCCTAAGACTCAACTAAGTTTGTTCATGAGTTGTGAGACCTATGTAACCTAGTGCTCTGATACCAACTTGTCACGATCTGAATTTCCCACACTCGGGAGTCGTTTTGGCGCCTACTAATGGGAGCGAGATAAGCCAAATTCAATTACCTTCTCTCAACCACATATTCCTTTCTAATAATTATCAATAATAAGATAAAAGCAAAACATTTAACTAAATAATCAGAAGACTTAATATTAATGCAAACTGAATAAATACGCAGAAGTTCAACAGTCTCTACCCAAAATCTGGTGCCACATAACTCATGAACTACTAGGAGTGCTAAGTAAATCGTCAGATAAAAAATATAATTGCTTGTCTCGAATACAAAGATATAACAAACAAAAATAAGGATATATGAGACGTTGGTCCTGTAGACGCCTGCAGGGCTACCTCGGTATCTCGCTGGACTGAAGGATGGCTCCCAATCTAATATTTTTTCTAAAATGCTACTCTGGCACCTAGATCTATTCAAAATAACATAGAGTGTAGCATCAGCACAACCGACCCCATGTGCTGGTAAGTATCTGGCATAAACCTGGCGAGGTAGTGACGAGGCTAGGATCATACTCCAGATAAACCTGTATAGATATACATATACAAACATACGGAGAAACAACAGAAATAAAAATCTAGAACTGGGGAAGGTAACATGATTTAGGGGCAACAGATAGAAACAAACTATCAAAGTTAAAAAGATAAATATCTACAATTAAGCTTCTAACATGGAATAAGGAAATAAGACAACGCGTCTGATCTTTTTACAAGTGTGCAACCCGATCCCATTTCTCATATCTCGTTGTATCCGTACTACCCGCTCCCATTTATTAATATGCGGTAGGCGTTACCACCCGGTCCCATTTCAATATCTTTTGGTAGGCGTACAACCCGATCCCATTTCAATATCTTGTGGTAAGCGTACCACCCACTACCATTTCAATTAATATCTTGCATTAGGCATACCAGCCGATCCCATTTCATTATCTTGTGGTTGGCGTACCACCCGATCCTATTCCAATCAATATCTTGTGTTAGGAGTACCACCCGATCCCATTTCAATATCTTTTGGTAGGCATACTACTCGCTCCCATTTCAATAAATATCTCGTGGTAGGTGTACCACCCGATCCCATTTCAATATCTTGTGGTAGGCGTACAACTCGATTCCCTTTTAATATCTTGTGGCAGGCGTACCACCTGATCCCATTTAAATATCTTTGGGTAGGTGTACCAGGCGCTCCCATTTTAATATCTTGTGGTAGGTGTACCACACGATCCCATTTCTTCCAATACAATATACGATATTATCCTGGTAGGAAAAAAGAAAAATAATAACTTCCCGACAAGTGAAACGATAATATCAAAATTAAACGTCCCAGTAAGGAAACAAGGTATTTCAAAATATCCCGGTGGGTGAGAAACAACTATAACAAAAGTTGATACAACACCTAACTACCTCAGCTATATTTTAATTAGTTACAACACCCAACTACCTAAACTAAATCTAAACCTGTTATAACACCGAAGTAGCTCAGTTATACCCAAATTCATCACCACATCTAACTACTTCTGCTACAAGTAAACTTATTACATCACCTAGCACAATGAATCATCAACCTAAGCATCCGTAATATTAACTAAGAACATAATGCAAAAGAACCATAACTCAACAACAGACCGACAAGGGGGCAATATAATGATCTCTTCTTTTTCTCATATTTACATCACTGTTCACTTCACGACCCTAGCCAATGCTCTAGAGTTTTCACTATCACTTATACTTTCACACTTTGTTATACAACTGGAGCCCTCGCTCTTCAATGTTCATAAGTCACAATTATTTCAACGACTTTACACAACAAATAGGAATCATCATTAAGGCATGAGAGATACAACAAAATCGAGATATTCACAATTTAATGACTCACGGTCATGCTCGACACCAACGTATAGATACTCGTCACAATGCGTATACGCCGTACTCAACAATAGCAAAATAGCATATAATACAAAACTCATAATCCCTCAAGCTAAGGTTAGACCAAATAATTACCTTAATGCTTTGAATTCAACTCAAGCCTCAAATATGGCTTTACCTCCCGATTCCACCACAAATCCACTCGAATATTGTCACAACTAACTTAATTACATCAATAAATACTAAATAAATCAATTTTAATGCTTAAAAAGCGAATTTCCCAAAGCTTTTCCCAAAATGTCGAAAAACGCCCTCGGGACCATGTGGTCAAAACCAGAGGTACAACCCAAATCCGTGTACCCATTCCAACATGAACCCAAATATATAATTGTTTTTGAAATCGGACCTCAAATTGAGGTCAAAATTCCCAATTTTAGTAAAACCTAGGTTCTACCCAAAATCCCCAACTTTTACCATGGAAATCCTTGATTTTAAGTTTAAAACCTGCAAGTGATGTTAAAGATTGAAAGAAATAAGAAAAACCAACTTACAAATGATTTGGAAGAAATCTGGCTCTTGGAAAATCGCCTAAGTGTGTTTGGGTTTTGAAAGAATGAAGAAAATGGTGAAACACTTGACTGAAAAATGCAGGTCCCAGATGTGGGAAATGTGAACGGGGGTTCACAATTACGAACCCTGATCTTTCTAACTTGGGAATTGCAACAAAAAAATTCACATTTGTGAACCCTTTCAAGAAAAATCACAGGTTCGCATTTGCAACTAGATATGTCGCATTTGTTACTTGCCCCTACACGTATTTGCGAACGACTAGATCGCATTTGCAATCAGGCAGTCGAATCCCAAATCTTGCATTTTTGATGCATGGCTCGCCTTTGTGAGCTGGCATTTGCGAGAGCTTCTTTGCAAATTCAGAAATACGAGAACTGAAATACATACAAAGATACAAAATGCACTCACGACCTATCCATAAATCACCCGAGCCTTCGGAGCTCAAAACCAAACATACACACAGCCTCAAAAATATCATGCGTACTTATTCGTGTTATCACATCGCCAAAATAACATCATATGCATCGAATCAATCCTCAAAGCTCGTGATTCCTTCCAAATTTATATAGACATGGAATTTCCATTTTAAGTCTGAAACGCGTCAAACGACGACCGTTTTCAACCAAACTTTATAGAAAGTGCTTAAATCATATATAAGAGCTGTATCGGTGCCAGAACCAAGATACAAGCCTAATACCATAGTCTTTTAATAAAACTTCATTTCCAATATGCATAATTATTTCCAGAAAAAAATTTACGCAAAAATTCATTTCTTGTGCTTGGACCTCAGAATTCAATTCTGGGCATACACCATTTCACGACCCTAAACCCATACGTAGTAATGATGGGACCTCTCACGGGACAAGGCAAGCCAACTAAATCCAATTAATCCTTTTATCGATTAAATTGTTCATAAGCAGTCTAAATATGACTTAATAATAATAATTTGAGGAAGTACAACCCAACATAGCCCAAAACCGGAGTGTCACAAGTCACGAACATCTATTAGAGTGTGAATTACAAATCTACAAGATCTAAAAATATAAGAAACAAGAGTTATGAAATAAAGAGAGAGGAAACGGTGCTACTAATGCTGCCAGTCACCTCGCTAAACTCCAATAGCTCTTCCTCCAATCCGCCAAAATTCACTGCCTGATGAATAAACACTTGCATCTACACACGAGGTGCAAGGAGTAGAGTGAGTACTCCAACTCAGTGAGTAATAAGGGTAAATAATAATTGAGCAGCAGGAAAACACGTAAGGCAAATCATCATGCTATATAGAAGCAGTGTAAAACCTTTTGAGAAAAATAATGAAGTTGTAAAATCTTAAAAACATGCCTTAGCTCAGCTTAAACCTCTTTTGAAGATGACTTTTTCGAACAGTTATGCAAATGAGTGCAAGACAACTAGTGCAGATAAGCGCGAAATTCTGCCCCCAGGCGCAACACACACTCAGCAGAATATGCCAGGCAATATGGTAGATATTACCCGAATCATCACAACTACAAATAATGTCACATAATTAAACAAGTAAACAAATAAAACAGTACCGATACCGCTGCAGCGTGCAGCCCGATCCACATACTGCTGCGGCGTGCACCACGATCCATTTATCGTCGAAGGCACTCACTAGGGGTTTGCAGGCTCTTAGAGGCATCCCATATGGCCCAAGCGCAATATCAAGTCATCTTTTGGCATCATGTCTAGGCCATCAGCCTCATATCAGTATTAGTATCTGGCTACTGCACCGTGCAGCCCGATCCAACGGTATCCTCACAACACAAGCCTTCGGCTTACTCAGACAAAAATCAGATAAGCCCCTTAGGCAACAGTAAAACATGATGCTCAGCCCAAAACATTGCTGGAAATCTCGTTTTAATTGTTAAAGCAAAGTGAACTTGGCTGAGTTTTGAAAATAATGGAAAATACACGACTAAGTTCAAGTATAAAATTAAAAAAGTGAGGAATATCAAAAAATCATCCTCGGATGGGTTCGAATAGCTGGCACGAAGCCGAAATATGGCAATCAGTCCAAATCATGATGGTAACAAATAACGTTCAGTCAAATACACAGTAAAAATCACCAGTCAGGACAGACCAAGTCACAATTCCCAAAGATGCTCTACACCATGCTCGCTATCCATCGTGCAAAGCACATCAATTTAGTACTACGATGTGCAATTACGAGGTTTCAAACCCTCAGAACATCATTTACAATCATTACTCACCTCTATCTGGTCTAAACTCTAGCCTACGTGCCTTTGCATCTCGAATCGGCCTCCAGATGCTCAAAATCTAGCCGAAATTAGTTCCAAACCATCAAAATATGTTAAGGGAACAAAGCCCACTTGAAATTAATCAAATTACCACAAAATTCCCGAAATTGGTCAAACCCAACCCCGAGACCACATTTTTAGATTTAACAAAAATTCACAAAACTAGAATCCTTATATACTCACAAGTCTAAGCATACGAAAATTATCCAATTCCGTCACCATTTGTTCCTTCAAACAATCATTTTTCTTTCAAAGATTCGACAAAATTTCTTCACAAATTCCATCTCGAATCGCGAATTAAATGATGAATTCAAAGGCACTCTAGCCAAATCTGAATTACAGTCACTTACCCCGATAAACCATTGAAAAATTGCCAATATCAAATAAAACCAAAAACCTCATATTTAAATAGTAAGCCCAGATTTCCACCTTCGCGGGCTGCATAAAACCAGTGCGATATATGCAAAAATGACTACGTCCGCAAGGTGTTCTCTGCAATGAAAGGCTTTAGTATTTTCGCCAAAACCTTTTGCTACATATGTCCAAATGCTATTATATTATGTTTCTGAAAACTAGATTCAAATAGCTACAACTTTTATATTTGAATCATCTCAAAATTCCTTGTGTATAAAAAGATATGAGCTTCCGAAGTTGGATCAGTAGCCCAGCTCTTTCACTCCCACCGCGGTCAGCAATACTATGACCGCAGACCACGGTTGTGTTCAGAGATACGATCCTCCAGGCCCCCAACAACTATATTTTAGCCTAAAGACAATGCAGGACCTATCCGGAACTCACCCGAGGCCCTCGAGACCTCAACTAAACATACCAACATAATCTATAACATCATTCAAACTTGTTCCAATCATCAAAACACCTCAAACAACATAAAATTACTCAAAAGTCATCGAATTCATTCCTAAGTATCCAAAAACTTCAGAAATACACTTTTGATCGAAAGTCTAACCAAACAACGTCTGAATAACCTGAAAATTTGCACACACACCCCAAATGACATAAAGCTACTGAAATTCTCGGAATTGAGTTCTGACCTCTATATCAAAATCTCACTAATCAATCAGAATTCGCCAAAATACTAACTTCGCCAATTCAAGCCAAATCCTTCCATGGACTTCCAAAATGCATTCCGGCTGCGCTCCTATGTCACAAAAACACCCAACAAAGATAACCAAATCATATAAACTTTGATCCATACTCATCTACAAATAAGCTAACTCTTGGTTAAACCTTTCAAATTTAAAGTTTTCAACTGAGCCTATTTGTTTCAAATTCATTCCAAATTTCCTGAAAACCAAAACCAATGATCTACATCAGTCATAGTACACTAAACAGTGCAATTCATGCCCAATAACTGGGGATCAAAGTGCAACAGCTCCAAACAATCGGTCGGGCCATTACAGCCCAAGTCCCATATTTTCCTACGGACCCTCTAGGACCGCCAAATCACGGTCCAGGTCTTTTTACCCAAAATATTTACCGAAGCCAAATTTAATCATTTTAATGTAAAAATTTAGTATTTTTCTCACAAAATTCATATTTAAGCTTTTCGGCTACGTGCCCGAACTACGCATTCAAATCGAAACAACTCTAAATGAGATTTTCAAGACCTCAGAGAAATAGAATGAATAAAGAGATAGGTGATGACCCTTTGGGTAGTCACATATAAGTACCTGATTTCTATCCCGTGTTCTGTTTCGAATTCTGAATTTTTGCCTTCTTCTTTTGCAGCCAAGACCGGTCTCATATTTGTGATTGGGTCAAGCGTATCCTTCCTTGCATCGTAGGGATGCATGATTGGCCAAGTTTTTTCAACCTATTCAAGCCTGCTCTCCCTTCCACCAGTAATCTTTTTTCGTTGATCATAGACGCTCTATTTCTTATTATGTAGAGATTCTAGGGATGGTAGTATGTACGTAAATCTTACTTCTACCTTGTGAATATAGAGATATTGTTTTAAAAAAATCATCGGCTCAGAAAGGTAGAAAGAAGAAAAAGAGGAAGCAGAAAAAAACAAAGTAGACGGAAAATAGAAAAAGAAAAAGAAATAGGGGGGAGGGGGAGAATAAGTATCATTAAAATAGTAACATGCGAAGTATGACATCAGCAAGAAGAATTCTTTTAATCAATCATATTACGAAATATTTAGCTCTTTTTCCCTCTTGCACCAGCTAGTTTAGCCAGAGTTATCAAATCTTATCAGTCTTGTTAAAGTGCACTAACAGTGTAAAAGTTATTTATGTTGTTAACTTATTATATCTTAATCTCTTCATATGAGTCAATAAATTATATAACAGTGACTTGATAGTAACATAAGCACCACTAGCAGACAAAGATAATGACCTAACAGACTTGCTCCACTGCCTGTACGAAGGAGAAAATGCTCGACTTCGTCTTAACTTCAGCCCTAAAGCTTGATCTCCACACCTTCTAATCAAGAGTCATATCCTCGAAAATTTGAAGTCGCGCCATATCCTGCTTGATCACCTCATCCAATACTTCTTATGTTGTCCTCTGCCTTTTCACATAGTCGCCAATGCTAACCGATTACACCTCCTAACATGTGCATCTTGGTTTCTCCTCTACACGTGCCTGAATCATCTAACTCTCACTTTTCTCGAAGATCTTCATCATAATAATATCCATAGCCCACCCATCAATCTAAACATCCTCATTTCTACTACTTTCATCTTTTCGATATGAGAATTCTTAACTAGCCAACACTTAGTCCCAAACAACATGGTCGGTCTAACCATCTCTCTTTAACTCTTACCCTTAAGTTGCGCTGACATATTCTTGTCACATAGGACCCCAGATGATAACATCCATTGATGTTCTAAGCTAAAATACCACACAAGAGGGGTGGGGGGTGGTTTTTGTGGTACCTAATTTTCGCACTAGAAGAACCTGGTTCTTCTACATGTACTAACTATGATTGTTTGCGGAATTAAGAGTGCATAAATAAAGAACACATAGATTTTTACATGTACAACACCTAGCTCAAAAGGATAAAAAACCATGACCTACTACTCAGAAGGATTTCCACAAACATCCACTAAAATCACTGAGCCAAAACAATATTTACAAAACTCTTTGTAAACCTAGGGATTAACTCTAATCCCAGTGTGGCACACAGTCTCAACTGTTGTGACACCTTCGAGTTAACTCTAACTTGAATAATCAAAGTACCTACTACAATTGCTTCTGTGAAAGCATGAAAGGTACAATTTTAAGCCACCTACTGCAATTGAACTAGACTAAGAATAAACACAATAGAACTTGTTTTTCTATCTCGTTCAAGTAGCTGCAGGTGTGCACAATATTATCTCACATAAATTGCATGCACAATAGCCTTGATCTTTTGCTATCAATTTTGTTTAAGTTCTGTGTATGTGCATACCTGTAAAAGAGAACAAATATTATTTTTTAAAGAGTTAGTAATCAGGGTTTGATTAAAACTCGAATTGCTGATCTTTCATCAAATTCAAATCCTTGAATAATTCAAACTCCAATCCTTATTCTTTGTATGGATGTTGCTCTCTTCATATAAGGATACTTCAACTTGTTATCCTGTGCAACTGTTTCGATCAACTCAGGAGATATTGTTGTTGATCCTTGAGACTTATCTTCTTCACACGCATCTCACATGTATAAGTATATTAACAATGTGTCTCACATGATGGACTCGGTTCATGACTGAATTCATTTTGTAAATCCTCAAAACATTATTTGAACTTGAGCCAACAAATTCCATCTTTTTGATGATGACAAACTCTATGCTTTTATTGATCATAGACCCTTTGGAACTCAGCTTAATTTTCACATTTGAATTTAACTTATATTTAAGGACCGGGTTTAATCAGGTTATAAATATCGCTTTATTTAAGAATACAAAGTAAAGCATAATATCTCTTTTCCCGTTTGGCATCATCAAAAAGTTGCATATTTCGCAGATATTGATTAGTACTCATGGACGCTGGGTCAGTTAATCAATAATAAACTTCACAAAGAATTTAACTATTAAGATCCGAAGTTTCATAGAACAAGAGAAAACAAAGCATATTGTCACTGATTTAGAGGTGTTTCTACGAAATAGACCACAAAAAGAAAAACAAACATCCACCCATGAGCAAAAACAAACCGAGAAAAGTCCCGAATCTGGGCCACTAAGGGGGTTTCTAAACTAGTTATATGGATGTGAGGAACTAGAGCGTTGGGATTGAAAGAAAATTGAGCATTGTTTGGAGCATCTATTCACTTTTCTCTTTTTCTTTTGCTAGCTTAGCCTTGAGGCCATTTCTTTAACTTTCTAGGTCACCGATGCGAGCCTGAAGCCTAGCAATTTCTGCATCTTTCGTTCAACACTCTACAACTAATGCCCTAACTTTGGTGTTCACAGGAGTCTATAAGGATGAACCAGGTTAAACTTTGGTTGCACTTAGGAGAAAGTCACAAGACTGAAGTGTTTTGATTCCAATGTACTCTTTGCTGGAGGCCATCTCCACATTTTGTATGGCACATCTAACTTGGCCAAGATAGTTGCCTGTATAAACCCATAAGGTGTGGCATGGGCTTTGAAGACATTTATGACTCCATCCAGCAGCTTGAAAATTAAAGCCATGCCAGTTAATTTGCGTTCCTCTCACAAGACACTCCAAAAGAACAGGTCCATGTAATTTGCATTGTGCTTTCTCTCCTGTCTGAGCAACAAAAACTTGTTCACAAATTAACAGAGCACTTTGTGCTCAGGCTTCGTCTCACTCTTTTTAATAAACCTAGCCTAAGGCACTTCTTCAGCAGACTTGGTATCACAGAAATTTCTGGTGATTTGGAGAGCAGAAGGGAGAGAATCTAGACAAGGCCATCCTTGCCTAGTATAATCATAATATCTCTCACAGGGTATGTCTTAGAATTTTGCCCAATTTAGGTGCATCAAACTGCACCACTACTCCCCTCACCACGATGGTAACAACCCCATTCACTACTATAGCATTTTCCATAAACTCCATCATCTCTTCTTTTGCCAGACTGCCATCATGTTGAAGAACCAATACTTCCACCCAGTACATCCAGGGCATCAACCAATCTTTTCATGCCTGGCTCCTCCAGGTCATTCAGAATTCTCCCTTTCAAGATCTTTCTCCTGCAAAAGAGGACAAATCCGTTATGTTCCTTTTCAGACTCCTTTTCTTCTTCCTCTCCACTCCATGCTTCTTCTTCTTCAGAAACTTTCACTTGTTTTTCTTTGACAGCAAACCTGGTTCCTTTTGCCAGGGAAGGTTCAGCTGATACAAATTCTGAAGACTTCTTGGTAGAAGTCTTGGATATCTTTAGAGTAGCAGTGGGAACCTTCTCAATTCTACCTCTTTCCAGATGGACCAGTTCCATCTCTTCCTCCTCATCTTCTGTAGCCATAGAACTTTCCACAACATTAGCTTTTTCCTTTTCCTTCTTATTTTTCTCTCTTGCCTCTAAGGCTTTCTGCAACTGAGCCTCACTTTACTTTATCCTGCTTTTAGAAGCTTTCACCTCTGATGCTAAAGGGACACTAGACTTAGGATATGACACATTGCTCTTCTTTATTGGCTTAGAGGCGGTTGGAGCCTTTTGAGAAGAAGCTTTGTGCTTCTTGGGATCATAGCTTGCTTCAACCTTATTCAGAATGCCAGCCAATGTTTCTTCCACAGATTAACCAGGTTCATCTTGTTGTTCACTCAGGTGTACAATGCCTTCAGCAGCCTCCCCCAATTTAACTTCCCCCTAGCTTGTTGCCACTCTCCTCTATGCCTCCACAAATGGCAAGAATTTTATCTTTCTTTTTCTTTCCCTTTCTTCTCGACTCTCCCTCATTAAAATCTCTCATATAACCCACGAACACAAACCTATTGTCCACATTCTCGCCAATATCAGAAAAAATAGCATGTATTTACCTCCCTAGGGTTTTTTGATTCTTGTCTGAGTCAGAAGACCCACGTTCTTCTCCATCACTTGCAGAAATACAATCCTTAGACTCAGAACTCAAGTCAAATGATTCCTTTGTAGAGCTCTCCTTTTTTTGGCTGGCTCTCAATTTTTCATTTAGAGTCGTTCTAAGAGCACCTATAGATATAGTCTTTCTTGCCAACATCTTCAGTTAACGGAATCTTGGTTTAGGGTTGTCTCTAGGGGTAGAGATG
Source organism: Nicotiana benthamiana (assembly GCA_034376525.1). Lineage (NCBI taxonomy): Eukaryota > Viridiplantae > Streptophyta > Magnoliopsida > Solanales > Solanaceae > Nicotiana > Nicotiana benthamiana. Next base: position 98,851,903 of record CM067330.1, read on the forward strand.
AGGATGTGTTGGGAGATACAAGTGGGGTAGTTCCTTCATTTTCTTGAGGATTAGTCATGGTGAAAGATTTATGGATAGTTTTATGGATTTTAGAGATTTTTAGTGAAAAAGAGTACGATGAGAGGTTTTGAAATTAATGACAGTTATGGACTAAAATAGGAGTATGTGGAGTGTATTTAAAGTTGAGTATGATTTGGAGTAGTAACATAAGCCTTTTTGTGGGGGTTAATCAGGAGTCTAGTCCCATTAGGACTCCGGTCTTTAAGTGATGAATGGATGACACTAGTTTTTAGGAAAAAGTCCCATTTTCTTTAGAATTCTAGGAGAATGAAACTGGTTCAATGCTCAGCGATTATCTTTAGGAGGATGGTTAGAACATGACTTCTACACATAATTGGAATATTTATTTTTCTAATTGTGAAAAGTATAGAAGCATACCTAACCTTTTCTCATGAGCATATACTGATGAACCGGGTTCTTCAAGTCGAACTTCTCTTGATTATGCCTCATATATCGGAATAAAAAAAACTTTGTAAGAGATTAATGAATTAATATAAACACATGTCAAAGGAGTATACTGATTAGAGTGTGAGACAAAGTAAAAATTATTCTAGATATTTACATAAAGTCAGAACTTCTAACCAAAAAACTTTTTTTTTCCATTGCATTATGAATTGGTTATTTTTTAGGTAATCTTAATCATCTCTAATTCCAACCTGTTCCTTTCAAATTTTTCCCTATTCATTGCTTTGGTGAAGATGTCAACTATTTGTTTATCAGTGGCACAGAACTCTATTGAGATTAATCCTTTCTCAAAATTATCTCTCCAGAAGTGGTGTATAACATCTATGTGCTTGGTCATTTTATGATGAACAAGGTTCTTTGTCATACTTATAGCACTAGTGTTATCATAGAATATCGGAATACATCCCACTTCAATTCCAAAGTGTACCAGTTGTTGGTTGATCCGTAGCAATTGAGCACAACAAGAAGCAGCAACAACATATTCAACTTCAGCAGTAGATAGGGCTACTGAATTTTGCTTTTTGGTAGCCCATGACAAAAGACATGAACCCAGGAAATGTGCCACACCTGAAGTGTTCTTCTTGTCCGCTAAGAGACCTACATAATCAGTATCAGCATATCCTACTAGATTAAACATACTACCTTTTTGATACTAAAGACACATATCAGTGGTGCCTTTCAGATAGATATAATCTTTTTGACAGTAGTGAAGTGTGACTATTTTGGATTTGCATGGAAACGAGCATAAAGTCCTCTACTGAAAACAATGTCAAGTCTGCAGGTAGTGAGATACAAGACTGAACCAATCATACCCCTATAAAACATTGGATCAACTGATGAACCAGGTTCATCAACATCTAATTTAGTGGCATTTGCAATAGGTGTATCTATTTCTTTCGAGTCCTCCATTTTATACTTTTCTATTAGTTCTTTCGTATACTTTTGCTGATGGATCATGGTCCCATTGGGGCTTTGTTTGATCTGCATAGCTCAAAAGAAGTTTAGTTCACCCATCATACTCATTTCAAAATCACTTTCCATTAGCTTTGCAAAGTCCTTACTCAACCTATCAGTACTGGCCGCAAATATTTATGTCATCAACATATATTTGCACAACAAGGAGGTCTTTACATTTTTCCATTAGGAATAAAGTGTTGTCAATTTTACCTCTTTTGTACCCATGCTCTGGTAGGAATTTTGACAGTCGTTCATGTTGAGCTGTTGGGGCCTGCTTGAGCCCATATAGAGCCTTGTCCAACTTGTACACATGCTCAGGACATTTCTCGCTTTCAAAACCTGCATGTTGTTTCACAAGCACTTCTTCCTTGAGGTAGCCATTTAGAAAAGCACTTTTGACATCCATCTCATGGAGGGTGAATTTTATATGTGCTGCAAAGTCTATGAGGAGTCTGATTGCTTTTAGTCTTGCAAATGCAGCAAAGGTCTCATCATAGTGAATACCTTCCTCTTGGCCGTAGCCCTGAACCACCAGCCTTGACTTGTATCTTGTAACTATTCCATCTTCATCAAGTTTGTTCCAGAAGACCCATTTTGTACCAATAACATATATGTCCTTGAGTCTTGGAACTAGATGCCAGGCTTGACTTCTTACAAATTTGTGGAGCTACTCCAGCATAACGTTGACCCAATCTGTATCCGGCAAAGCCTCAACTACTTTTTTAGGTTCAATAAGAGATAGAAAAGAATCAAATGCACACAGATTTTTTAATTGTGATTTGGTTTTGACCCAGATGTTGGACCAGTGAGAATGTTCTCAATGGGATGAGAATTTTGATGCTTGAGAGGTTTCACAACCAATTGGCTTTTTTGGATGTTTCAGCCAATTGCTGAGAAACAGGTTCATGAACAGGTTCCTTCAAGGAGTTTATTTCAATTGCTCTTCGATTTCTTCCCCGTGTTAGGTTTCCCTGTAAGGAAGAACCTATTCCATCACATATTCCTTCTGTAGGTGCAACTTTGACTTGATTTTATGCTTTAGACAAGTCTTTGACCAGTCCAATGGCCTCGCCTTCATGTTCCTGTCTTTTAGAAAGAATGTTTGTTTTATCAAATACAACGTGCACAATTTCTTCTACACATAAAGTTTTTTTATCGAAAAATTTAAATGCTTTACTATGTGTAGAATATCCAAAAAATATTCCCTCATCACTTATGGGATCAAACTTACCTAGGGAGTCTTTTCCATTATTGTGCAGATAGAACTTGCAACCAAATGGCCCAAGCTTAAGCAAGCTGCCCCAACTAAATCAACAAAGTCCGAACAATCTAAAAAGAAATCATGAATTTTGAAAACTTCTTGAAGAATTGGGACAATGTTGATAAAGAATAACAAATTGAAGAAATTTCAAGGATCGACAAAAAGGGACATCATTTTAACTCTTTCATCATTTTAAGTTGCCACTTTGTTAGTATCCTCATTTATAATCTCATCACAGAGTACGTAATAAACTTTGTGATGGTCATAAAATATTTGGTCCTGTCATGTTCGTATTTTTTGCATTCTTGTTAATAAGTGAGGTTGTCAAGCCTCAATTGGATTTAGTACGGTACGTTTATCCCGGTATGTGTTATATGGGTAACAATAACGGTGCTAATGCCCCCTTATTTGTACTTTTCCTAATTGTTGTATTTTATTTTATGCTGTTAATAAAAAGCTAGCTCTAGGCACTTGCCTAGTGGATTTCCCAAAAAAATGCCCTAAGGTTGGATATGTTTGTTTTTCTCTCTTTAAGCAACTCATAGGGATTTTTCTCAACAAGATGTCTAGTTGTGCATCTATTGATTATGTAACATGCAGTGTTTACAGCCTCTGCCCAGAAGCTCTGAGGTAATTTACTTGAGATAAGCATGGTCCTTGCTATATGCTCAAGGGTCCTGTTCTTTCTTTCAACTACTCCATTTCGCTTCGGAGTACTAGGGGCAGAAAAGTTATGATCCATACCATTTTCATCATAATATTCGGCAAATTCTGTATTTTCAAATTCAGTTCCATCATCAGACCTAATGGATGCAAGTTGATTTCCTAATTGATTCTGAGTTTTTCTAACAAAAGCAGTAAACATTTCAAATGCTTCGTCTTTAGATGTCATAAATTAGACCTAGGTAAATCTAGAATAATCATCAACAAGCACCATCACATATTTGTTCCCACCTCTGCTCATGGTTCTCACTGGACTACAGAGATCCATATGAACCCGTTCCAACGTCTTGGACGTACATATCGTTTTCTTGGATTTGAGGGATGACCTTACCTGCTTCCCCCTTGCACATGCCACACAAACTTTGTCTTCCTTAAAATTGATATTAGGTAACCCTATCACCAAGTCCTTGGAGACTAATTTGTTTAGCTGATTTAGACTGGCATGGCCAATCTTTTGTGCCACATGAGGGGATCATTGACTAACACACTTAAACAAGTGAATTCATTTTCTGAAAGAGTTGACAAATCTACAATGTAATATTGTTATCTCTTTTTCCCTGCAAGATAATCTTGTTAGTGGTATGGTTAATCGCAAAGAATTTGGTTGAGGTAAAAGCCACAAGGTTACCTCCGTCATACAATTATGACACACTTATTAAGCTATTTTGCAAACCATGTATCAGGTAGACACTCTCTATGGAATTAGAATCAATCTTGCCTACCTTTCCAAACCCAATGATCTCACCTTTATTTCCATTGCAAAAGGAACATTACCTACTTTTAAATCCTCAAGTGAAAGGAACTGGTCCTTGTCCCCAGTCATATGTTTTGAGCAACCACTATCTATATACCATAATTGGCTTATCCCTTTCACTTGGACCTACAAAAGGAAATCAGGGGTTAGTCTTAGGAACCCAAACTACTATGTGTCCCTTTGCATAAGCAAAAGGATGAATAAAATTCCTTCTTGCCCAGCCAGGCAACTTGTTCTTTTTTTTTTTTGCACAAAACCTTTGTTCCGTTGACTTGCCATTTCTTCTGCATTACATTCATATTTGTAATGGCCAATCATACCACAGTGTGTGCAGATGTTATTTTTAGGAATAGTGAGGTACTTGCTTTTTAGATTCCATTTAGGACCTTGAGTCCCATAGCGAAGTCCTCTTTTGATACTGTTGTGATGGTCTTGCAACCAGGAGAGAGCATTAGAGGCTTTGTTCAATTGCAAGTTCTGTCTATTTCATGTTTCACTTTTCCTAGATGTTCTTTGAAGACATTGATGAATTCATCCTTCCTGAATATTTCATCTTTCATTTTTCCCAAACTTTCTTCTAGAGTGAGATATGTGTGATCAGCTATCTTCTTTCCTGTTCCTAATTTCAGTTTTTATTTTCAGACCTGAGTTCTAGGACACTGTTATCAAGTTCAAGAACCTAGTTCTTCAACTTAGCATTTTTATTATCACTCGCATTTTCCCTAGACTCTGGACTTTTATTTTTTTCTTTAGAATCACTCATTTCCTGGATGGAACTTCCTTCTCATTATTAATTATCTCAGACTCATTAATGAAGTCTATTAGTAGCTCAGCCAACCTTTCCTTAGACAAGAATTTCATCTTGTCTTTGAGATGAAGAATACTTACCCCTTGTTCATTATCGGATTCTCCGATGGACTTTAGTGCTTACTCCTCCTCAGCTTCATCTTCTGAGTCTTCATCTGAGGTTTCTCCCCAAGCAGCAACCATAGCATTGGTTGAACCTTTGTTTCTCTTTTGGTTGAATCTATTCCTTCTTCTTGTTCCTCCGTTCAACTCTTTCTTTCTACTACTCAATTTCTCATTGAGGGTTGTTTTTGATCATGTGATTAGCCTTACAACACTTATACCATCCCTCATTGGTCAGTTTCTCTGGAGCTCTTGTTTTGTGGAAGTTTTTACCTCTTGAAAAACCCTTTCCTGTCATCAGGTACCTCTTGAAATCCCTAGTGATCATAGCCACTACATCATTTTCCAATTCTGCACCTTCAGCAATTCTGATAGCTAAACTTCTCTTCTTTTGGGGGTATCTATCTTCATGAATTGTCTCCTCATTTCAAAGACAAATAAATTTCCAATTTATTCATCAAGTCTGAGGGTAGCAATGTTCTTGGATTCCTGAATGGCAATTATTTTGCTTTCCCGTGTGACCGGTAGAACTCTTGTCAGCAACTTCTCAACCTTGTCTTCTTCAAGGATAATCCTTCCAAGAGATTTAAGTTCATTTGTCAAAGTGGTGAATTTAGTGTACATCTCCTGGATAGTTTCTCCTTTATTTATAGTAAGAGTCTCATATTGAGAATACAGAAGTGTTCCTCTTGATCTTTTCACTTGAGGCGTTCCTTCATGAGTCACTTGCATAGTGTCCCGTATTTTCTTAGCAATTGTACAGCTTTGGATCATACTATATTTGTCTGGTCCTGGACCACATAAAAGCAACTTCTTGGCCTTAATATTTTTCTCCTACTTCTTCAGGTCCTCAGTAGTACAAACAACCCTTGTTTTTGGCACATCAATTCCTTCAGCATTCTTCTTAGTGGTTGCTGTGGGACCATCACTGACTATGTTCCAAAGTTTATAATCTTCCCCTATAATGTGATCTATCATTCTGCTCACCAAGAATAGTACTGACCATAGAAAAGTGTACGCCTGGCAGTGGATTCCCTTTCCCAGATCGCATGTGGTGCACTCATTGTTGATCTTCTTCAAGGTGGTAGCCTCTTCAAGGATAACCTGTTCTTATACCAATTGATGTTCAAAATGTCCATACCACACAAGAGGGCGGTGATTTGCGTAGTACCCAATTTTCGCACTTGAAGAACCTGGTTCTTCTAGATTTACTAACTATGAGTGTTTGCGGTTAAGAGTGCATAAAATAAAGAACATAGTGATTTTTTATTGGAAAACACCTCGATCAAAAGGTTAAAAAACCACGACCTACTACTCAGTAGGATTTTCCCAAACATCCACTAAAATCACTTAGCTAAAACAAGATTAACAAAACTCTTTGTAAACCTAAGAATTAAATCTAATCCCAGTGTGTCGCACAACCTCAACTGTTGCAACACCTTTAAGACAACTCTAATTTGAATACTAGAAGTACCTACTTCAATTGCTTCTATGATTGTTGGAAAGGTACAGTCTTAAACCACCTACTACAATTGGAACTAGGCTAAGAATAAACACAATGAAACTGGTTCCTCTATCTCGTTTAAGTAGTTGCATGAGTGCATAGTTTAATCTCACATAAATTGCTTGCAAAATACCCTTGCTCTTTTTGCTTTCATTTTTAACTTCAATATATGTGCATAGCTGTAAAAAAGAACAAGCATTAAAATGTCTAGAGTTAGTAATCAGACTTTGATTAAAACTCGAATTGATGATCCTTCATCAAACTCGAGCCCTAGAACAATTCAAACTCCAATCCTTATTCTTTATCTGGATGTAGTTCTCTTCACATAAGAAGTCTTCAATTCCGTATCATATGCAACCTTTTCGATCAACTAAGGAGATATTGTTGCTGATCCTTGAGACTTATCTTCTTCACACGCATCTCACGTGTATAAGTGTATTACCACTGTGTCTCACATAATGGACCTGGTTCATGGCTGAGTTCATTTTATCAATATTCAAACTTTCATCTGCACTTGGGCCAACATCCATTTTTTCCAGCCCGCCCCTATGCGATGCGTAACATCCTCGTCTATCTCCCCACACTGGATAATCGACCCAAGATACTTGATACTTCCTCTCTTGAAAATGACTTGTGAGTCAAGCCTCACGTCCAAGTCTGCTTACTCCATCACTTCGTTGAACTTGCACTCCAAATCTTGTGTCTTAGTCCTACTCAACATGAAACCTTTAGACTCAAAAGGTATGTCTCCAAACCTCCAGCCTCTCGTTAACGCCACCTCGCGTTTCATCAATCAAAACAATATCATCATAAAACAACATATACTATGACACCCTCGTTTGAATATGATGTGTACGTACATCCATCGTCGAGTCAAATAAAAACGAGGTGAGTGTGGATCCTTGGTACAACCCAATAACAATCGAAATAGTTTACTACTTTTTTCTTATATTGGTCTTCGCAATTGTAATTTGAAAGAACGAATCTTCATTGAACAAAGAGGATGATGCTCAACAAAAGAAAATACATAAATTTTGCAGTAGTCATTTTATTTATTTTATGAAAGAACATTCAAAAAATTCCCTTCAATGTATGCTAAGGAAGATTGCTACGTCTTTTAGTTGTGTGTTAATATAATTAAGTGGAAGACTAATAATCGGTACAGTATATTTTATTTGTGTGTTTTTTAGTACATTCAAACACTTTCCTTTCAATGCGTTCTATTTCTTTGTCTTGTCGGGCTAAGTAGTACGGATTAACGACACTTGCCATGAGAGTGTTAACATCTCATATTCTAAAGCTTGACCGGCCATAAAACTTAAAGTAATAAAGATTTTTAAATGTTGTGGTCCTAAATAAATTATAATATTTGTGTGGATATAATTTTTTAAAAATTTGTGTTAAATATATCATAGCACTCGTATAACTATAAAAGTTTATCATTCGAGATAGGATTGAATGTTTAAATTAAATTCTTTCCTTATTTTGAAAGAGGACATTTTCTTTGGAACGGACTAAAAAGGAAGTATGCCCGCATAAACCGGAACAAAGAGAGTATATGTAATAGCTTTGATATAATTAGTGCCTTGATTGGCAGAGTTTAAAACTTATGGATAACTAATATTTCTATTGGTTATATATCCTATTTAGTAATATTCTTATGCATAACAAGCCATGGCATTAGCAATGCTATGTTTTTTAATACATGAATAAGCATGTATAAGATCCTTTTAGTTCCTAATTAACTTTTTATGTTATTCGTTTCAAAAACCTTGAGGGAAGAAAGCATGGACATTACTTTGGCTCAGTGAAGAAATAAATAAGGTTATCCAATATTAACACCATGCAATTACAATGGAAATTTCAAGATTCTGCTGTATTAAAAATAACGTAATTCTTTTTTAAAATATAATTCCAAAGTAAAATATGTCATTTCTCAAAATACATTTCAAAAAGTTTATTAACACAAGAAAGTTAATTAATAAAATGTTATCTGAATTATTAGTATGACTCTATTTGACGTAATTTTTTACATACACACATATAATTTTGTATTATTCTTAAAACATAGATTATTATTTTTATGAACTTAATTATATTAACGCACAACAAATAGATCTTTTTAGTCGATCTTTAAACAATCATATAATATGATATATAACAATGAAAAATTAAACAGAAGCAAAAAGATTTATTGGAAACTTATTAGTATAACGTTCCGGAAAAAACGGTAAAATAATCTTTTGTTTTCGGGAGATTGGCCTAAAATAATTCTTTAATTATTGACTTAGGCAATTTTGGTTCTTTAACTTCCCAAAATTTGGCACTTCACGATGGCGTCTATCGTGAAACAGGGGTCCCCATCATTACTAGCATAAAGCCTAAACATGATATCTAGCATGATATACAGCACAATTATTTGATCACATGATGAAAGCATGGATATCAATTGGATAGACTCACTAAACGATGCCATGGAATCACCCATGTTACAATTATTGCAGTGCATGCCCGCATGCCCGTCACTTGGCATGTGCTCACTTCAATAGCAATCACATAACACATAATTTAGGATTTCGAACCCTCAGAACCAAGTTTGGAAGCGTTACTTACCTCAAGCATAGTTAAATCCTACTCCACAAAGAAGCAAGAAGATTTGCTATAAACTTATTAGTTGAATGTTCTAGAGAAAACGGTAAAATTATCCTTTGTGTTTGAGAGATTGGTCTAAAATAGTTCTTTAAATATTCATTTACGCTATCATAGTTCTTTAGTTTCCCAAAATTCGGCACGTTGTGATGGCGTCTATTGTGAAACTAGGCCAGACTCAACTTAATAACCCAACACAACAACAATAGGTTTCAAAACATAAACAGAAGTATTTAACATTAAAAGAAAATTGTTTGAAACAGAAGAAAACCCAATATATGGTGCAATCTAGCCCAAACCCGAGGTGTCACTGAGTACATGAGCTTCTAGATCAAAATACATTCCACTACATTGTCGAGAGAAATAAACCGAAACATGACCAAATATAAAGAAGGAGAGTCAAAGCCCGACGAACAACATGCAGCTACCTCGATAGTGTCCAAACTATAGAACCTCAATCAGCAACCACTGTGGCGACCGATATCACCTGGATCTGCACACGAGGTGCGGAGAGTAACGTGAGTGCACCAACTCAGTAATTAACAAGTCCAACTTTAGACTGAAACGTAGTGACGAACTCAACATCAACTGTTATAATAGAAATAAATGTGCAGAAATGTAGGCATGTTTTCAAGTCAAATATACGGCTCAAAGCAGTAAAGTAAATACAAATATGAACAGTGTAAGGTATACAACTCAACTATTTCTACATGCCAATTCACAGACTGTATGAAATGCACCATGTGCTCCCACAATCAAGTACTCAATCAGGGGGTACTATATATGGCCATCCGGCCAAAGAAAAATCCACCCTGGAACATATACAAAACTGAATATAAGTCACGCAGTATTGAAGAAAAAATTCAATCCGACCATGTGGAGAAATCCATCTCCAAGTATCAGTTCTTCGGACAGATCCATGTCCAAGGAAATACTTCCTGCAACAATATCATTCGTGCTCACTAGGGGTATCTTACAAACTCCGGAGGGGCTCTTACAGGCCAAACACTATTATGATCATCAATATAACCAATATGGTGTATAGCCCGAACCCATAACTATCACTCATGACAAGGATCTCGGCCTCACTCAGCAATCAATCTCTCCAATCTCACCCACATGCTCACAATGTCATGAAAACAAACATGGAATAATGATATGTTAAATCAATAACTAAGTGAGAGTGAGATATGATATAAAAATGCATGAACATGACAGAGTACAGAATATTAATAAAAATAATGAGATGCCAGCAAGAAACGACAACTAAGGGTCCCCAACAATACCAGCAGAAAGCCTAAACATGATATCTAGCATGATTTACAACTCAATTATTTTATCACATGATGAAAGCATGCATATCAAAAATATAGAGTCACTAAACGGTGCCTTGAAATCATTTATGTTACAATTATTACAGTGCATGCCCGCACGCCCGTCACTTGGCATGTGCGTCACCTCAATACCAATCACATAACACATAATTTGGATTTTCGAACCCTTAGAACCAAGATTGGAAGTGCTACATACCTCAAGCCTAGTAAAATAATACTCCACAAAGCCTTTGCCTCTCAAATTGACCTCCAGTCATTTCAAGTCTAGCCACAAGCAATACAATACGATCAATTTAGGTTAAAGGGATCAATTCCACAAGGAAAATGGCAAATAATAGCCAAAAATTCGAAATCAACTCAAACTCGGCCCAGGATCCATGTCTCCAAATCCGACAAAAGTCACAAAAACTGAAATCGCATTAACTCACGAGTTTAACCATACCAAAATTTACTCAAATCTGACAACAATTCGTTCAAAACCTCAAAATTCCATCTCAAGAACATTTCCACTTTCCCCCAAATTTTCAGCTCAAATCACCAATTGAATGATAAAATCAAAGATATAATTATGGGATTTTAAACAAACCAACTAAGAAATACATACACCAATCAACTCCGCGAAAATCCCTTCAAGAATTGCACAAATCCGTAATCTCTAGCTCAAAATATGAAAAATAAGCTCAAAACCATAATTTTGAATTTAACATTGCCTGCCCAGATTTCCTTCTTTACGAACGCGATCGTCCTCTCGCCTTCACGTAGACCAACTTTACTGCCTCACCATTTTACTCTTTGCAAATGCGACAACTGCTTCCGGAACGCGAAGCATGACCAGATCAGCCCTTCACAAATGCAACCATCACCTTGCTAATGCGTAGAAGAAAATGTTGGGGGTCCCCAACTACCTTTCCTCTCTTCGCAAACGTGACCCTACTCTCGCGTTAGTGATGCACACACAGACCAAACCTTTGCGTTCGCGTCTTCCCCTTAGTGAATGCAAAGAACAAATCCTTATTATCTCCAAAACACTCTTCGCGAATGTGAGCCCCTCTCATGAACACGTAAGAGGAAACGAGAAAAATGCAGTAGTTGATATCAGTAATCTCACCAAGGCATAAAATGATCCATTAACCACCGGAAACTCACCCGAGACCCTCTGTATATTAACCAAACATATCAACGCATCCAATAATATAATACAAACTTATTTGAACCTTCGAATCAATATAAACAACATTAAAACACCGAAATATACTTGGATTCAAGCCTAGAGAACTTCTAAACTTTTGAATTCCACCAACGATACCGAAACCTGCCAAACAACGTCCCAATGACCTAAAATTTTTCACACAAATCCGAAATAACACCGCGGACCTACTCCAACTTCCATCCAATCCGACCCTGATATTAAAATTTCCACAGCTGGCCAAAGTCGCCAAAATTCTAACTTTCACCTATTCAAGCCTAATTGTATTGTGGACCTTCAAATCATATTCCGGATGAGCTCCAAAGTCCAAAATCACCAAAGGGAACTAACGGAACCATCAAAATTTAAATCTGAGGTCCTTTACATATAAATCAACATCCTGTTAATTTTTCCAACTTAAGCCTCCAATTAAGAGACTATGTGTCTCAATTCTCTCCGAAACCACTTTGGAACTCAAAAAACTAATCAGGTATATCATAATATAGTTGTATAACACAAAAGAAGTACGAAATTAGGGAACGGGGCTATAACTCTCGAAACGACTGGATGGGTCGTTAGATCTAGCCTCTATTATAATATTTATTACACATAGAGGAAGTTATCTTCGACGAATTTGCTCATGAAAAGTATTTTAGACTTTAAGCTGAAGAAAACTATTGGGGAAGGATTTTTCAGTTTGTAACTAAGGAAAAATTCTTAACGACAATATCATCCAAGGGGATAATTTAGAATTCGGAGAAGATATAAATCATTGATGTACTTTCTATTTAACATAATCGAGGGTCGAAAGAAGCAAATTTGGTCTTAAATGGCTTTATTGAAATTTTTCTCATGGTAAAAATTGAATGAAATTACGAAGAATTTTTTCAAGGTGGGTTCTTTGGTTTAAAATGTCTCGCGTGATTCTCAAGTTAATTCCGTCAAAGATAACGCTACAATTGTTTTGGAAAAAAAACGTAGATACTGTTTTAACTATGTAAAATTATACAAATGAGGGTTAATCTTAGTTAATAATAATATCCCAAAAATGTAATTCCCAGTTGATAAATAATACGTAGTTCTTTTCTAAAAGCAGTGACAGTACACAGTGAACAATATTTAAGAACCCAAGCAGAACAAATATAGCATTAAATAGTGATGAATATCAATAAATGACATTTATGCAAATAGAACGAATGACTCATCCGAGAAAGAATGAAATCAACTGATGTTCTTTCTGACAATGATTAATGATAGATAAATCTTTGAATATCGGAGTTATTCTCGGATCTAGTGAAAAAAGTGTGAACAAGAACCTTAGTGATCTCGAATAGTGGGAGATCTTATGTTTCCCGCAAATAAACAGTCACAATGTAACATATATTTTTGTAGTGAATTATGCTAAGTAGAAACTATTATTTCCATCAAAATACTCTTCAAACAATAAATATATCACTAGCATTGAGAGTGTAGAAGTTAAAAACTTTCAAACATCGATGACCAAATCAGTACTCCATCCGGTTCACAATAAGTGTCAAATTTGCTTTTTCATTTTGGTTCAAAATAAGTGTCCAGTTATGTAATCAAGAAAGATTTCAATTTGTTTTTTAGAGAATAAGCCCTATGTACATATCCCTAAAAGAATTTTTTACTACTCACATTAAATATTTAATTAGGGGTAGTTAGTCATAGTGTGTATTTTTGTATAAAATTTATTATTTTCTTAATGGGCGTGCTAAAAGTAAATCGGACACTTATTGTAAACCGGAGGGAGTATTTACAATGCTTCTGATGTCAACAGAGCATTCCATGGCTCAACAATGTGATACCTTACGCGTATGCATAGCATCATGCGAAAAGAAGTGTAGAGGAATTATTATATGCTTTCGTATGTGCTCTGCTGGTTGCTGTATTCAGTTGAAGCTAGAAACCGCGTCTGTAATGTTGGATGTTCCCTTGGCCATTGTTCCGAATTCCTATTCCAATATGGTACCTCTCTCTTTGCAGCCCGATTTCATATTTAGTATTTTATTTTATATAGTTGAGTTATTTTTTCATTATAAAACTTAGTCTATGACTGCAGTATTAAAAGTTGGACAAGTACGACTATGACATACCTAGTGCAGTGGCGGACGTACGTGGTGGCAAGCGGGTTCAACTTAATCCACTTGATAACTACTATTTTACGACTAAACTTATGTACTTCTAAGATTGAACCTGCTTGCACAAAATTCTGGGTCCGCCATTGACCTAGTTATTCTCCATAAGTGGAATCTGGGGCGGGTGAGGTGTACGTGGAAGAAAAATTGGTTGACTATACATGATAACTAAATTGCATTATCGTCTTACTTATATTGTCATAGATATGTTGTTGGCTACTAAACTATTACTTAATCTTGAGACTTACAAAATTATTTTTCTGGTTAATATTGCAGATAATGAGAAGATTGGAACTTGCATGTCAAACTGCAGGGAGAACTATTGCATTGGCAACAATGCTCTAGAGAAAGCTTAAGAAGCAAGCATTTGCTCCAAAGAAATAAGTGTTGCCACAGTATGTGTCTGTGATAATCCAGTTATCTAATAAGATCCTTTTAGTTCCTAATTAACTTTTTATGTTATTCGTTCCGAAAACTCGAGGGAAGAAAGCATGGACATTACTTTGGCTCAGTGAAGAAATAAATAAGGTTATCCAATATTAACACCATGCAATTACAATGGAAATTTCAAGATTCTGTTGTATTAAAAAATAACGTAATTATTTTTTAAAATATAATTCCAAAGTAAAATATGTCATTTCTCAAGATACAGTTTAAAAATGTTATTAACACAAGAAATGTAATGAACAAAATGTTATCTGAATTATTAGTATGACTCAATTTGACGTAATTTTATACGTACACACATATAATTTTGTATTATTTGTTAAAACAAAGATTATCATTGTTTTGAACATAATTATATTAACGCACAACAAATAGATCTTTTTAGTCGATCTTTAAACAATCATATAATATGATATATAACAATGAAAAATTAAGAAGAAGCAAAAATATTTATTAGAAACTTATTAGTATAACGTTCCGGAAAAAACGGTAAAATTATCTTTTGTGTTCGAGAGATTGGCCTAAAATAGACCTTAAAATATTCATTTAGGCAATTTTAGTGCTTTAACTTCCCAAAATTCGGCAGTTCATGATGGCGTCTATCGCGAAATAGGGGTCCCCAACATTACCAGCATAAAGCCTACACAGGATATCTAGAATGATTTACAGCTCAATTATTTGATCACATGATGAAAGCATGGATATCAATAGGATAGAGTCACTAAACGGTGCCATGGAATCACCCATGTTACAATTAGTGCAGTGCACGCCCGCATGCCCGTCACTTGGCATGTGCACACCTCAATAGCAATCACATAGCACATAATTTAGGGTTTCGAACCCTCAGAACCATGTTTGGAAGCGTTACTTACCTCAAGCCTAGTAAAATCCTACTCCACAAAGAAGCAAGAAGATATGTTATAAACTTATTAGTTGAATATTCCAGAGAAAACGGTAAAATTATCCTTTGTGTTTGAGGGATTGCTCTAAAATAGTTCTTTAAATATTCATTTACGCAATATTAGTTCTTTAATTTCCCAAAATTCGGCACGTTGTGATGGCGTCTATTGTGAATCTAGGCCAACCTCAACTTAACAACCCAACACAACAACAATAGGTTTTAAAACATAAACAGAAGCATTTAACATTTAAAGAACACTTTTTGAAACAGAAGAAAACCCAATATACGATGCAATCTAGCCCAAAACCAAGATGTCACTGAGTACATGAGCTTCTAGATCAAAATACAGTCCACTACATTGTCTAGAGAAATAAACCGAAACATGGCAAAATATAAAGAAGTAGAGTCAAGGCCCGGCGAACACCATGCAACTACCTCGATAGTGTCTAAACAATAGCAAGGATCTCGTCCTCACTCATCCATAAATCTCTCAAATCTCACCCACAGGCTCACAATGTCATGAAAACAAACATGGAATAATGACACGATGAATCAATAACTAATTGAGAGTGAGATATGATATAAAAATGCATGAACGTGACTGAGTAAGAAATATTAATAAAAATAATGAGATGCCAGCAAGAAACGACAACTAAGGGTCCCCAACAATACCAACATAAAGCCTAAACATGATATCTAGCATGATTTACAACTCAATTATTTTATTACATGATGAAAGAATGGATATCAAACGGATAGAGTCACTAAACGGTGCCATGAAATCCCTAATGTTACAATTATTACAGTACATGCCCGCCGTCCATCACTTAGCATGTGCGTCACCTCAATACCATCACATAACACATAATTTGGGTTTTCGAACCCTCATAACAAAGTATGGAAGCTTTACAAACCTCAAGCTTAGTAAAATCCTGCTCCACAATGCCTTTGCCTATCAAATCAACCTCCAAACATTTCGAATCTAGTCACAAGCAATACAATACGATCAATTTGTTGAAACACGTTCTCAAGTCGCTAAGCTAAACGTGTGTTCATATTTGTAGGTTTTTATAAATGAAAAACCGACGTGAACGGAACATTGACATATGCCGAAGTCCAAGCACAAGAGAAACAAAGATCAAGACTAAGTAAAGAAACAAAGTTATACATGAGTCGTTCTATAATTGTGATCTTGATCCGATAATTGATTCAAGACTTGCCTTCTCTCGTAAAATCATTTTTATCAAACCATGCATCTTAAATTTAAAGCAAAATGATTTTCAAATATTTCATTTTAACCAAAATGAATTTTAAACAATTCTTTCAAATCTGGACAAACAAAATCGATTATGTACTTTATGATAATCGATTATGTTAAAGCAGTGCTGTAAGATAATCGATCATGTACCTTGTGATAATCGATTATGTTAAGGCAGTGTTCACCAGATTTTACAAATCTGCAAGATAATCGATTATGTACCTTATGATAATCGATTATGTTAAGGCAGTGTTCACCAGATTTTTCAAAGCTACAAGATAATCGATTATGTACCTTATGATAATCTATTATGTTAAGGCAGTGTTCACCAGATTTTTCAAAGCTACAAGATAATCGATTATGTACCTTATGATAATCGATTATGTTAAGGCAGTGTTCACCAGATTTTTCAAAGCTACAAGATAATCGATTATGTGCCTTAGACTAATCGATTATGTTGAGACAGTGAGCATCAGATTTTTCAAAGTAGCAAAATATTCGATTATAGCTTTCTGGTAATCGATTATCTTAAAGACCGTTGCCAAAGTATTTTCAAACAGTGAAAGATAATCGATTATGTACAATCAGACAATCGATTATGTTAAGCATAAAATCAGGGATTGATTTTTGAACGTTGTCAGGTAATCGATTATACGATTTGGATAATCGATTATTCTGCTTAAAATCGGAAATTGATTTTTGAACGTTGTCAGGTAATCGATTATACGATTTGGATAATCGATTACTCTACTTAAAATCTGGGATTGATTTTTGAACCTTGGCAGATAATCTATTATGCAGAATCAGATAATCAATTATCCTAGCACAAAATCTGCAATTTGTGATTGGCAATTAAGCAACGGTCTTGGGTGTTTTGAGCACTATAAATACAACTCAAATTCACTCTTCTAAATACAACAACTGATTACATTCTTGCTAAAGCTTACATACTCTCTTTGCAATCATTTTATATTCATTTCATAAGTTTTTGTGAGCCAAACTCTTGACTAAGTTGTTGCGTTCCTGAGCGTATTTATTTACTCATATCTACTCTTCAAGAGAGTTCTGTTTAAGTGAGTGCTAAGTGTTTGTACACACTTGAAGGGATAGTCTAATCCCTTGTTGTAAGAAGGAAAAGTAGTTTCTTGGATTGAAGTCTTGAGGTGCGGTATCCTCGAGCAGGTTGAAGTCTTGTAGAGTGTATATCTACGAGCAAGTGTAACGGTTTGTTAGGCACCCGTAAGCTTAATGAAGTTAGTGTAAAACTCGAGAGAGTCTCTCGGGGACTGGACTAACCACACGTTGTGGTGAACCAGGATAAAATTCGGTGTGTTCTCTCCTTACCCTTTCAATTACTGCACATACGTTATTCCTGCAAATTTAATTCCGCAAATTTACATTGTTTTTTATTGTAACGCTATTCACCCCCCCCCCTCTAGCGTTAAGCGTATATTCTAACAATTGGTATGAGAGCCATACTCTCTGAAAGACTTACCAGTTTGAGAGAAACTTTCCATGGCTTCTACTCGTAGTGTTTATGCAGGACTAGGTGAAGGACAATGCTTCACAAGGCCACCACTTTCCGATGGCACCAACTACACTTACTGGAAGGAGAGAATGAGGAATTTTATACTATCAAACAACTTCCAATTGTGGAAAATTATCAAAAATGGAGAACTACAACCTACCAAAATCGTTGGAGAAGAACTCGTTCCCAAAACGGAAGACGAATACGATGCCGATGATATCAGAAAAGTAGAGAACAACGCAAAGGCAATCAACATGATGTATTGTGCAGTGAACCCCGATGACTATCGAAAAATATCATGTTGCACCACTGCCAAGAAAATGTGGGACAAATTAGAAATCACCTACGAAGGTACGGACCAGGTAAGGGAAGCTAAAATTGATTTCCTAACCCACAAATATGAACTATTTCGCATGAAGGAAAACGAGAAGATAGATGACATGTTCGAACGATTTTCAAAAATCGTCAATGACCTACACACCCTCAAAAAGACATTCACGGATAAGGAGCTTGTCCGAAAAATTCTACGAAGCTTCACTCCGGAATGGCGTTCCAAAGCTGACGCAATCCAAGAATCAATCGGCATCACAAACGTCACCATCGACGGACTACGAGGTAATCTTAAAACTTATGAATCAACTATTCTTAACTCTCCCTTGGATGATCAAAGGAAAAGAAAAATTGCGCTCAAAGAATCAACTACTCAACCTCAAAACGATGAGGAGTCAAGTGATGAAGATGTCGAGCTTGGACTCGTTATTAAGAAATTTCACAAGTTCATGCAAAAGAAGTATGAACGAAAAGGTAAGCAACAAGGCGACCAATTGAAGTGCTATGGATGCGGAGAAATCGGGCATATGAAATCAAATTGTCCAAACATCAAAAAGGAGAAGAAACCATTCAAGAAACAAAGAGAATACATCTCTTGGGGAGGCGAATCCGGAGACGAATCAAGTGATGGAGAAGGAAACGAGACCGCAAACTTGTGTCATATGGCACACGAAGAAAATCAAAATGAGGTATGTACTTTTTCTAAGAACTATTTCACTTTAGAAGAAATGCAAGATGCATTTGATGAGTTGTATAAAGAGTTTATTAGCGCTTCTAAATCTATAAAAGATTTTAGAAAACAATTTTCTTCAAAAGAAAAGGATTTTGAAAAACTCACTCTTGAGAATGAGAAATTAAAAGAGGAAAACAAGTTTTATGGCAAAAGAAGCGCCGATAAACCCGAAAGCTCAAATAAGGATTGTACTTCTTGCAAATCTCTAAAGAAAGAAGTAGAAAGTCTTAGAAGCACTTTGCACAAATTCAATTCTTCACACAAAAATCTCAATGGAGTGCTTGTAAATTTTAAATCCACTAAGCACGGTATAGGCTTTAAACACGAGCCAAAAGAAAAAGTTTAGTCCATTCCTAAGCCACCTAAGGCTCAACTTAGGCAAAAAAAAATACATGTCAACACTCAACCTAGAAATTTTAATCCTAAAATTGCATCTCATCCTAGAACAAATGCTAGGAGAAATATTGGAATGTATAGACCACCTAGAGAAGATTTTCGAAAACCACATCAAAACTATATTCCTAACAATAGAGTAAATACTAGAAGAAATATTGGCATGCATAGACCACCTAGACATGATTTCGAAAACTACATCAAAACTATATTCCTAAAAATAGAGTGAATAAATCTAGACCTCCAAATTATTATCATCCTAGAAGAATGCACAATCCGAATGTCATTTGTCATTATGGCAATAAAATTGGGCATATTGCTCCTGCATGCTTCACTAGATATAGACATTTCACTGCAGGACAATCACACCAATATGTTGCACCTAACGCACAAGGACCCAAAATGGCTTGGGTACCAAAATCTCATTAATTTGTTTTGTAGGTTTGTTTGATGGGATCAAGTGTACTTTGGTACCTTGATAGTGGATGCTCCAAACATATAACCGGGGATGCATCAAAATTCCTTCAACTTAAACCCACGGAAGGAGGAAATGTTATTTTTGGAGACAATAACAAAGGAAAGATTATCGGCATTGGATCGGTCGGTAAGGACGAATCCTCCTCCATTAAGCATATTTTGCTAGTTAAAGGTCTTAAACATAATCCCTTGAGCATAAGTCAGTTATGTGACAAGGGAAATCTTGTATTGTTTGACTCCGAAGAATGCTTAGTTATCCGTCGTAGTGATTTTAAAATTATTCTTCGTGGTTTTAGAATGGATAATATCTATATGGTTGATCTTGAAAACTCTTCATCAAGTTATGTCAATTGTCTTTTGAGTAAAGAAGACGACATGTGGTTATGGCATCGTAGAGTAGCTCATGTAAATATGAATCTTTTAAACAAACTAGTTTCACAAGATTTAGTAATTGGCCTTCCAAACATGAAATTTGAAAAAGACTCTATTTGTGATTCATGTCAAAAAGGGAAACAAACAAGGCCTCTTTTAAATCCAAAAATGTTATTTCAACCACTAGACCTTTACAACTTCTACACATGGACCTTTTCGGACCCTCTAGAATTAAAAGTCATGGTGGTAATCTTTATGCTTTTGTTATTGTTGATGACTATTCTAGATTTACATGGACGTTATTTCTTGCTCATAAAAGTAATGCATTTCATGCTTTTAAATGTTTTCTTAAACGTGTTCAAAATGAAAAGAACACAACCGTCACTTCCATAAGAAGTGATCATGGGGGAGAGTTCGATCACAACATCTTCGCGGATTTTTGTGATGAACTCGGTATTGAACATACCTTTTCGGCTCCACGTACACCACAACAAAATGGAGTGGTAGAACATAAAAATCGATGTCTCGAAGAGATGGCTAGAACCATGCTTGATGTGGCCGAAATTCCCAAACATTTTTGGGCGGATGCCGTGAGTACCGCAAGCTATGTTTTAAACAGAGCTATCATTAGACCGATACTCATGAAAACTCCCTATGAACTCTACAAGGGAAGGAAACCTAATCTTTCCCATCATAGAGTCTTCGGTTGTAAATGTTTTATTCACAACAACGGAAAAGATAACTTGGGAAAATTTGATGCGACATCTGATGAAGGAATTTTTCTTGGTTACTCATCGCGTAGCAAAGCATATAGAGTTTTCAATAATCGAACCAAAACTGTTGAGGAATTTCCTCATATTGTATTTTGTGAAAATGATGCTCGCTTGGCGAGAAAGGATTCTTGTGTTGATCTTGCAGATGCTTTAAAGAAAATCCATCTTCAAGACGAGGTACAAAAGGAGGATTCAAAGGAAGTTCAAGATGAAGTCATGGAACAACCTTCGGAAGAAGTACCACCACAAGAAGAAGAATCGATGATGCCTAAGGCTTGGAGGACGTCTAAAGACCATCCTCTTGACAAGGTAATTGGCAACATCGAGAAAGGGGTAAGTACACGAAACCTTCTTAAAGATACTGTAGGACATATGGCTTTTGTTTCACAAATAGAACCTAAAACCATTTCTGAAGCAATTGGGGATGAGCATTGGACCTTGGCAATGCAAGAGGAGCTTAGCCAATTCAAACGTAATGATGTTTGGGAATTGGTGCCAAGACCCGATAATCACACCATAATTGGTACGAAATGGGTGTTTCGGAATAAATTAGATGAAAATGGTATAATCACTAGAAACAAAGCTAGGCTAGTTGCTAAGGGATATAATCAAGAAGAAGGCATTGACTATGAAGAAACCTATGCACCCGTTGCACGCCTAGAAGCCATTCGTTTATTACTTGCTTTTTCATCATCTATGAATTTCAAATTATTTCAAATGGATGTCAAAAGTGCCTTTCTCAATGGGTTTATTCAAGAGGAAGTGTATGTTGAACAACCCCCGGGTTTTGAAGATTTTACATCTCCCGACCATGTCTTCAAGCTTAAGAAAGCTTTATATGGTCTTAAACAAGCTCCTCGAGCTTGGTATGAACGTCTAAGTAAATTTCTCTTAGACAATGAGTTTGAAAGGTGGAAAGTTGAAACCACACTTTTCATCAAAAATAAAAACAATGACATTCTATTAGTTCAAATTTATGTCGATGATATTATTTTTGGTGCTACTAATGATTTTCTATGCGAGGAATTCTCTAAGTTAATGACTAGAGAATTTGAAATGTCAATGATGGGTGAGCTAAACTTCTTCTTGGGGCTACAAGTGAAACAAATGAAAGAGGGAACTTTCATTTGCCAATCCAAATATTGCAAGGAGTTGCTAAATCGTTTTGAAATGAGCAACGCCAAAGCAATGGCCACCCCAATGAGTACATCCGACCATCTTGACAAAGATGAGAAAGGTAAGGAAGTGGACACCAAAAAGTATCGAGGTATGATCGGATCTCTTCTCTATCTTACTGCTAGTAGACCGGACATCATGTTTAGCGTGTGTTTATGCGCTCGATATCAATCATGTCCGAAGGAGTCACATTTAACTGCGGTAAAACGGATTATGAAGTATCTTGTTGGAACAATAAATGTGGGACTATGGTTATCCAAAGATTCTTCATGCCAACTTGTTGGCTATTCCGATTCCGATTTTGCAGGTTGCAAATTGGACCGCAAGAGCACTAGTGGCACTTGCCATTTGCTCGGTAGCTCCTTAGTTTCTTGGTTTAGCAAGAAGCAAGTTAGTGTTGCGTTGTCCACAACCGAGGCTGAATATGTAGCCGCGGGGAGTTGTTGCACTTAAATCCTTTGGATGAAGCAACAACTCTCGCACTATGGTCTTAGTATCGATCATGTTCCTCTTTGATGTGACAATACTAACGCCATAAGCTTGACGAAGAATCCTATTCTTTACGCAAGAACGAAACACATAGAAATTAGACATCACTTTATAAGAGATCACGTTCTCAAGGGCGATATCGAAATTGAATTTGTTGAAACCAAAAATCAATTGACCGACATCTTAACAAAGCCTTTAGAGAAAGAGTCGTTCTTCCGAATTCGTAGTGAACTCGGGATTCTTGACTCCACGTTGATCTAATTCATGCATTGCATTTTTATGTTTTAACAACTACTAACTTGAGCGTCGGAGGCGCCTAATTCTTCTTTGCAGGTATCGCCCCAAAGACAGGGGGAATTATATGACACTGGTGTAGAATAATCGATTTCTCTAAAGTCAATAATCGATTATTCCTCATTTACGTTTTATGTTTATTATGCTGGAAATTGACATAATCGATTATACAACACTACAATCGATTATCTAACAGTTTTGGCTTTGCAGGATTTTAGCTGTTAAATATAAAAATCGATTATCACATATCCCTAATCGATTATGCTGACATTTATTTTCAGGTGTTAAGTCACTGTGTGACAATAATCGATTCACTAAAA
Organism: Nicotiana benthamiana; assembly: GCA_034376525.1. Classification (NCBI taxonomy): domain Eukaryota; kingdom Viridiplantae; phylum Streptophyta; class Magnoliopsida; order Solanales; family Solanaceae; genus Nicotiana; species Nicotiana benthamiana. The sequence continues at coordinate 98,875,355 of CM067330.1, forward strand.
CAGTGTAATCCATTTTTCTATTACCGTCTCGGATGTCCGTTACTACATTTCCTGAAATAATCGATTATCTCAAAAGCACAATCGATTATTCCCTGAGTCAGAAAATCACTGGGCACACTGTGTCAGAATAATCGATTACCATAATTCCATAATCGATTATTCTCAGTCAGTATTTCATAATAGTTACCGTTTCTGACCGTTTGCTCCTTAATTTTTTGCAGATTTCTTAACTTTAATGCAATTTCATTCTTCACACTATAAATAGGTGCATTATATCTTCAATGTCTTCACTCAAACATCAATCTTAGCTCCCAAATTCTCAGAAATCTCTCAAAACTCTTCAAAGGCTGTTACTATTTATTCAAAATGACGGGCAAAACTTCCAAACGATCTCGTTCCGGCAAAAATGTTGCCTCATCTTCCGTCACTCGTCCACTAGTTCATTGTTATAAAGATGGTTCTTATTTACGATTCAATAGTGAAGCCGAACTTATGCACTTCATGGAAAAATTTTAAAATCGAGAAATCCTTCCTCCTCGATTTTCCACGGATCGTTTCCTTAATCAAAGCGCCCCTCCATCAACAGCAAATATGCTTATACAAAGCCAACTCCTTGAATTCCTATATCTTCACACTCCTTACATTCACCCTCCTCTAATTCGGGCCTTCTATTCAAATCTCCAGAAGCACGAAGATGGTGAAATTGTCTCGAACGTCAATGGAACTTCAATTCTTCTATCTGAGGCAAATATTCAAGCCCTCACTAAACTCCCGCGCAATGGGAAGACATTTCTCTTTATACTAGGGAAGAAGTCGCGTTATTTGATGAACAACTTCTCTTCACCCAAATTGGCATCGGTGAATTTATTGCAACTCCGGACCATCGTCGTCCAACCATCACAAACATGCTCCCGGAATATCGTCTAATTTTTTATTTCATCACCCGCGTTCTAAAACCGCGAAAATTCAATCACACAGCTATCTCTCATGAGGATTCAAAACTCATGCATGTCATTATCACCGGGGCTCTCATCAATTGGTGCAAGTTCGTCATGACTCACTTATATGATGCAATTGGGGAAGATAAGCCACTCCCCTATGCTTTTGTCGTTATGACCATTCTTGTTGCTTCCGGTATTGACACCTCCGTCGGCCCTCACAAAAAGGCGACAAAACATTGGGAAATTCAAGAATCTTCATTTCCCAATATCGGTGAGCATCCTCCTCCTCTACCTCAAAGACGTCGTCATCCGGCCCCGTCCGATGCATCCCTTCAATCTATTTCCGAGCAACTTGCCTCCATGTCCACATCCTTAAATCGTATTGATATGAATGTCAATCGATTGACTCACGAGCTCCATGGCTATTCTGATCACGTCAATTATCCATATGCCCAAATTGTCCTTCCGGAAGATGTACCGGATGTCGAGACGGAAGTCAATGATGATAATGAATAATGTCTTGTCTCTTTGTTTTTCTAGTTTGCATAATATTCTGTTTTTTATGTATTTGCAATATTGTCTAATCAATAAAGAGTTAGTTATTTTTTTGCTAATGTCAAAAGGGGGAAGATATGGGCTATGCACATATATACATATTGGCATAAATTGAGGGGGAATTCATAACTTGAGGGGGAACTCGTTGCATATCTAAATACTTGTCTTGGATCGTCATTATGAATTAATTAATATGCATATCCCGATATTGGTTTGCCATTATCAAAAAGGGGGAAATTGTTGAAACACGTTCTCAAGTCGCTAAACTTAACGTGTGTTCATATTTGTAGGTTTTGATAAATGACAAACCGACGTGAACGGAACATTGACATATGCCGAAGTCCAAGCACAAGAGAAACAAAGATCAAGACTAAGTAAAGCAACAAAGTTATACATGAGTCGTTCTATAATTGTGATCTTGATCCGATAATTGATTCAAGACTTGGCTTCTCTCGTAAAATCATTTTTATCAAACCATGCATCTTAAATTTAAAGCAAAAAGATTTTCAAATATTTCATTTTAACCAAAATGAATTTTAAACATGTCTTTCAAATCTGGACAAACAAAATCGATTATGTACTTTATGATAATCGATTATGTTAAAGCAGTGCTGTAAGATAATCGATTATGTACCTTATGATAATCGATTATGTTAAGGTTGTGTACACCAGATTTTACAAAGCTGCAAGATAATCGATTATGTACCTTATGATAATCGATTATGCTAAGGCAGTGTTCACCAGATTTTTCAAAGCTACAAGATAATCGATTATGTACCTTTTGATAATCGATTATGTTAAGGCAGTGTTCACCAGATTTTTCAAAGCTACAAGATAATCGATTATGTACCTTATGATAATCGACTATGTTAAGGCAGTGTTCGCCAGATTTTTCAAAGCTACAAGATAATCGATTATGTGCCTTAGACTAATCGATTATGTTGAGACAGTGAGCATCAAATTTTTCAATGTAGCAAAATAATCGATTACAGCTTTCTGGTAATTGATTATCTTAAAGACCGTTGCCAAAGTATTTTCAAACACTGAAAGATAATCGATTATGTACAATCAGACAATCGATTATGTTAAGCATAAAATCAAGGATTGATTTTTGAACGTTGCCAGGTAATCGATTATACGATTTGGATAATAGATAATACTGCTTAAAATCGGAAATTTATTTTTTAACGTTCTCAGGTAATCAATTATACGATTTGGATAATCGATTATTCTGCTTAAATTCTGGGATTGATTTTTGAACGTTGGCAGACAATCGATTATGCAGAATCAGATAATCGATTATCCTAGCACAAAATCAGCAATTTGTGATTAGCAATTAAGCAACGGTCTTGGGTGTTTTGAGCACTATAAATACAACTCAAATTCACTCTTCTAAGTACAACAACTGATTACATTAATTCTAAAGCTTACATACTCTCTTTGCAATCATTTTATATTCATTTCATATGTTTTTGAGAGCCAAACTCTTGACTAAGTTGTTGCGTTCTTGAGCGTATTTATTTACTCATATCCACTCTTCAAGAGAGTTCTGTTTAAGTGAGTGCTAAGTGTTTGTACACACTTGAAGGGATAGTCTAATCCCTTATTGTAAGAAGGAAAACTAGTTTCTTGGATTGAAGTCTTGAGGTGCGGTATCCTCGAGCAGGTTGAAGTCTTGTAGAGTGTATATCTACGTGGAAGTTAACGGTTTGTAAGGCACCTGTAAGCTTAACGAAGTTAGTGAAGTACTCGAGAGAGTCTCTCGGGGACTGGACTAACCACACGTTGCGGTGAACCAGGATAAAATTCGGTGTGTTCTCTCCATACCCTTTCAATTACTGCACTTACGTTATTCCTGCAAATTTAATTCCGCAAATTTACATTGTTTTTTATTATAACGCTATTCACCCCCCCCCCCTAGCGTTAAGCGTATATTCTAACACAATTTAGGCTAAAGGGATCAATTCCACAAGGAAAATGCCAAATTACAGCCAAAAATTCGAAATCAAGTCGAACTCGGCCCCTGGATCCACGTCTCCAAATCCGACAAAAGTTAGAAAAGCTGAAAGCCCATTAACTCATGAGTTTAACTATACCAAATTTACTCAAATCTGACAACGAAATCCCAATCAAAACCTCAAAAATCCATCTCTAGAACACTTCCACTGTCCCCCCAAATTTTCAGATCAAATCACAAATTGAATCATAATATCAAAGATATAATTATCGGATTTAGAAAAAACAAGTAATAAATACTTACCCCAATCAACTCCTCGAAAATCCCTTCAAGAATTGTGCAAATCCGTAATATCTAGCTCAAAATATGAAAAATAAGCTCAAATCCTTGAATTTGAATTTCACATTGCCTGCCCAAATTTCCTTCTTTACGAACGCGATCGTCCTCTCGCGTTCACGTCGACCAACTTGACTGCCTCACCATTTTACTCTTTGCAAATGCGACAACTTCTTCGTGAACGCGAAGCATGACCAGATCAGCCTTTCACAAATGCAACCATTACCTTGCAAACGCGTAGAACAAATGGTTGGGGGTCCTCGGCTACCTTATCTCTCTTCGCGAACATGACCCTACTCTCGAGTTAGTGATGCAAACGTAGAACACACCTTTGTGTTCGGACCTGAACAAACTAATCTGATATATCATAATATAGTTGAATAACACAAAAGAAGAAGGAAATTGGGGAACGGTGCTATAACGCTCCAAACGACTGGATGTGTCATTAGATCGATCCTCTATTATAATATTTATTACACATAGAGGCACTTATCTTTGATGAATTTGCTCATGAAAAGTATGTTAGACTTTAAGTTGAAGAAAACTATTGGGGAAGTCTTCTCTCGATTCATTTTTTTCAATTTTTAACTAAGAAAATATTCTTAACGACAATATACGCCAAGTAGATAATTTATTATTATGAGAAGATATAAATCATTGATTTACTTTCCATTTATCATAATCGAGTGTCGAAAGAAGCAAATTTGGTCTTAAATGGCTTTATTGAAATTTTTCTCACGGTAAAAATTGAGATTACGAAGAATTTTTTCAGGGTGGGTTCTTCGGTTTAAAATGTGTCGCGTCATTCTCAAGTTGATTCCATCAAAGATAACGCTACAATGGTTTTGACCAAAAAACATAGATCTTGTTTTAACTATGTAAATTCATACAAATGAGGGTTAATCTTGTTTAATAATAATATCCTAAAAATGAAATTCTCAGTTGTGTGATAAATAATATGTAGTTCTTTTCTAGAAGCAGCTACAGTACACAATGCACAATATTTAAGAACCCAAGCAGAACTAATATAGCATTAAATAGTGATGAATAGCAATAAATGACATTTATGCAAATAGAACGAATGACTCATCCGAGAAAGAATGAAATCAACGGATGTTCTTTCTGACAATGATGAATGAAGGATAAATCATTGAATATCAGAGTTATTCTCGGATCTAGTGAAAAAAGTGTGAACAAGAATCTTAGTGAAATGTTTATTTTTGTTGGCTTGTAATAAGACTAGGTTCTCTCTTTATTATCAAAATATATTTTACAAATGAATATCTCATATCCCCTATCTTCGTATCTCTTTCTATTTGTAGGGAACATGTTACGGAAAATCATAACAGTACAATTGCATCGAATATTCACTAGAATATATTCTTATATGTCCTATCTTCAAACTAGTTGTTACAACTATGTTAATGATATTCTACCTTGACCTCAATATTTTATTCCTCAACTTCAGCCTCTGGTGACTCTTCGAACATGACCTTTGTATTTCAATAGATCACTTCGACACGTGGCTTCCTCAGAATGTTTTACTAATGCCATTTCGGCTTAAATGATTCTAGAAATAGATTTGACCCATACAGTTAGTCGCTCAACTTATTGAGTCTCGCTTCGCCGGCGGGTTCGATGAGCGGATCATGTTATTGGTGGTCTAGAAAGCAAGACAAACTACATGGGTCGTGGTTTTTGTGGCGTGCAGGAAGCATGGCCTTTTGTGGGTCGCGCATTTCAAATGCTTCCAATTTCGCATGTGAATCATTGGTGTTTTGTTGTCCACGGGTTGGGATGACCTCATGATTTCATCCAACATTATGATGCGTATTCCCAATGAGTCGCTCTATTTTGCGTATCACCTTTTATTAGACCTGCAAATTCGGTTCTGGTTCCAATCGTGATGAACTGTTTATTGGTCTTGGTGTCATGACTTCTATATGTGGAGATCCTTGAACCTGATTTTGAAGTTTTAAACCCTCTAACGTTTAAAATCACCATACCTTTCTCTTGCTCTTTTCTTCTCTTATTTTTTTCCCTGATTCGTTGACCTGTGTTGTTATTCATTCCCTCCTTTTGTTACTCTCCTCAACTACGTTAAAAGACGTCTAAAGTGTCTACTGATGTTGGTAAGGGGAGTTTTGTTACTCCATTGGTAGTGGTGTTCCCCTCCCATGGGGAGAGCGTTCCCGCCACAATTGAGGATGAAACCTTCCCACCGGTGGAGGAAATAATCCACGCAACCCTGACTCCAAATCCGATTTCACCAAATAACTAGAGGCCGTGCTTGGAGCTTTCCGATTAGTGATGGTGGTGATGGAGTTAGCGGAGCTCGAGGAAAAATTCAGCCTTCCCAATCATATCAAGTTGATCCTAGCCAAAAGAGACATTATACAGGTCCATCGTCTTGGGTACTGCACCTTCTACGCCTACCCCTTCCAACACAACTATTCTTTCCCAATGCTTTCGCTAGTGGAGGAGTTCTGTCTCCACTATGACATTTGTCATGCTCAGCTCATGCTGCAAGTTTATAAAGTTACAAAGATGCTCACCAACTTTTCCGAGATGGCTAGGGTCGAATTGACACTACAACCCTTAATACATTTATTCTCCCCTAGTTTTTACTAGGGAACAATGTTGAATGCTCACTACCGAGGGGACAAAAGCTTGGTGGTAAAGATGGACGAAAAGGTTGATCGTCAGTTATGGTTTAACTTATTTTTTTGTTAGAATCGAGGGCGTAATGGCCAACATCAAGGGCTTTCCCGAGTCTTGGAATAAAAACTTATAATGTAACGACCCAGATTTCCCACCCTCGGTAGTCTTGATGGAGCTTACTAATTGAGGAGCTAGGCAAGCCATATTCAAATACTTTTACTCAACCACATAATCCTTTATAACAATTACCAACAATAAGATAAAAGCAACCGATTTAACTAAACAAGCGGAAGACTTGATATTAATGCAAACTCAATAACAACGTGGAAGTTCAACATAGTACCTATCCAAAATCTGGTGTCACATAACTCACGAACTACTAAGAGTGCTAAATATAATCGTCGGAAAGAAAATATAAATGTTTGTCTCGAATAGAAAGAGATAACAAAGTAAAATAAGGATAAAGGAGACGTCGGGCGTACGAACGCTTGCAGGGCTACCTCGATTTCTCATTCGACTGAAAGATTGGTCCAATCAAAATTTGCTGCTCAAATATTACTCTGGCACTTGGATCTGTGCAAATATCACAAATTTTAGCATCAACACAACTGACCCCATGTGTTGGTAAGTGTCTAGCCTAACCCCAACGACGTAGTGACAAGGCTAGGACTAGACTCTACATAAATTTGTGCAGATATACATAAACAAACATACAGAGAAAAAGCAGAAATAAACATCTAAAATTGGGGAAGGGAACATGCTTTAGGGGCAACAGATAGAAACAAAATATCAAAGATAACAAGATAAATATCTACAGTTAAGCTTCTAACACAGAATAAGGAAATAAGACATCTTTAATACTCAGCTCAACATGTTGCAGGCGTGCCACCCGATCCCATTTCTCATATCTCGTGGTAAGCGTACCACCCGCTCCCATTTCATAATATCTCGTGGTAGGCGTACCACCCGCTCTCATTTTAATATCTTGTAGTAGAGGTACAACCCTATCCCATTTCAATATCTTGTGGTAGGCGTACCACCCACTCCCATTTCAATCCATATCTTGTGGTAGATGTACCACCTGATCCTATTCCAATATCTTATTTGTAGGCGTACCATCCTATCTCATTTCAATCAATATCTCGTGGTAGGCGTACCACCAGATCCCATTTCAATATCGTGTGGTAGGCATACCGCCCAATCCCATTTCAATATTTCTATGTAGGGCATACCACCCGCTCCCATTTCAATCAATATGTCGTGGTAGGCATACCACCTGATCCCATTTCAATATAATGTGGTAGGCATACCACCCGATCCCCTTTCAATATCTTGTGGTAGCCGTACCACCCGCTCGAATTTCAATATCTTGTGGTAGGTTTACAACCCGATTCCATTTCTTTCAACACAATATACAATATAATCCCTCCAAGGAAACAAATCAAAATAGCAACTTCCCGGCAAAACAATAATATCAGAATCAAACCTCTCTGCAAGGAAACAAGGTATTTCAAATTATCTCGGTAGGAGAGAAATAGCTATAACAAAACTTGTTACAACACCTAACTACCTAAGCTGTATCTAAACTATATACAACAACCAACTACCTCAGCTAAATTTAAACTTGTTATAACACCGAACTACCTCAGCTATACCCAAACTCATCACCACATCTAACTAATTCAGCTACAACAAAACTTATTACATCACCTTGCACAATAAATCATCAACCTAAGCATCTGTAATATTAACTGAGAACATAATGAAAAATACCATGACTCAACAACAGACCGGCAAGGGGGCAATATAAGGATCTCTTCTCTTTCTCACTATTACATCACAGTTCACTTCACAACCCAAGCCAATGCTCTAGAGTTTTAACTATCACTTATACTTTCACGGGTTGTTATACAACTGGAGCCCTCTCATTCAACGTTCAAAAGTCAAAATTCTTTCCAACACTTTACACAACAAATAGGAATCATCATTAAGGCATTAGAGATACAACGAAATCAAGATATTCGCAATTTAAAGATTCAAGGTCATGCTCGACACCAACGTATATATACTTGTCACCATGCCTATACGTCGTACTAAAAAATAACCAAATAGCAAATAGGACACAACTCCTAATCCATCAAGCTATGGTTAAATCGAACACTAACCTCGATGCTTTGAATTCAACTGAAACCTTAACTATGGCTTTAATTACACCACAAATTCGCCCCGATTTAGTCACAAGTTATTTAATTACATCAATAAATGACACATGAATCAATTTGAATGCATAAAAATTTACTTTTCAATGCTTTTCCCAAAAAGTCCAAAAACACCCCCGAGCCCACGTGGTCAAAACAGAGGTTCGAACAAAAACCCAAGAACCCATTCCCCACGAACACAAATATATAATTGATTTTGAAATCGAACCTCAAATTGAGGTCCAAATCCCCAATTCTAGAAAAACCTAAGTGCTACCCAAAATCCCCAATTTTTTACCATGGAAATCCTTGATTTTAAGTTGAAAACATGTTAAATGATGTTAAATATTTAAAGAAACGAGTAAAAACCAACTTACAAATGATTTGGAAGAAATCTTGCTCTTGAAAAATTGCCTAAGTGTGTTTGGGTTTTCAACGAATGAAGAAAATGGTGAAAATTTCGACTAAGTTATGAAAAGTGAAGGTCTCAGATGTGGGGAAATGCAAACTGGGGTTAGCATTTGCGAACCCCTTCAAAGAAAATCCCAGGTTCGCATTTTCGACAATATATATTGCAACTGCGACTTTCCCCTACTCGCATTTGCGAACAACTAGATCGTATTTGTGAACGAGTAGAATTCATTTGCGATCAGGAAGTCATAGTCTCGCATTTGGATACACGGCTCTCCTTTGCGAGCTTGCATATGCGAGACCTTCTTCGTAAATGCAAAGATACTAGATTTGAAACTCATACAATGATACAATATGCAATAACGGCCTATTGAAAACTCACCCGAGCCCTCAGAGCTCCAAACCAAACATACACACAACCTAAAAAACATCCTACGGACTTATTCTGTGATCGCCAAAATAACATCATACATCGAACCAAGCTTCAAATCTCATGAGTCCTTCCAAATTCTCAAAAACATCAACTTTCCATTCTATATCAGAAACGCGTCAAACGACGTCCATTTTCAACCAAACTTTACAGAAAGTGCTTAAATCATATATAAGACTTGTATTGGGCGCTGGAATCAATATACGGGCACGATAATATAGTTTTCTAATAAAATTTCAATTCCAATGTTTATAACTATTTCTTGAAAACAATTTTACGCAAAAATTCATTTCTCGTGCTTGGGACCTCCGAATTCGATTCCGGGCATACGCCCATGTCATGACCCTAAACGCATACCCGGTCGTGATGGAGCCTCATGTGGAGACAAGGCCACCCAATTCATCCTTTTTAACAATTAAACAGTTCATAAGCAGTCTAAATATAATTTAATAGTAATAATAATTAGAGGGAGTACAACCTAACACAACCCAAACCGTGGTGTCACAAGTTAGAAGCAACTATTAGAGTGTGAATACAGCTTTACAAGGTCCAAAAATACAAGATACGGGAGTTAGGAACAAAAGAGAAAGGAAATAGTGCTGCAAACGCTGGCAATCACATCGCTAAACTCCAATAGCTCTGCCTCTAATTAGCGAAAACCCGCTACCGGGTGTATGAATACATGCATTTGCATATGAGGTGCAGGGAGTAAAATGAGTACTCCAACTCAGTGAGTAATATAGGTAAATAATAACTAACCAGTAACAAATCAAGTAAGGAAAATCATCATGTTGTATAGAAGTAATGTAAAACCTTTTGAGAAAAACAATAAAGTTGTGAAATCTTAAAAAATGCCTTAGCTCAGTTTAATTCTCTTTTGAAAATGACTTTTTCGAACGGTTATGTAAATTAGTGCAGATAAGCACGAAAATCTGCCCATTGGGCGCAACACTCACTCAGCAGAAAATGCCACACAATCAGATAGATATCACAAGAAATAGCATAACTACAAATAATGGCAGACAACTAAACAAGAAAACACATAAAATAATACCGGTATCGCTGCGGTGTGGATCTCGATCCACATACCGCTGCAGCGTAATGCCGATCCATTTATCGTCGACAGGCTCACTAGAGGTGTGCAGACTCTGGGAGGGGCCTCTTACGACCCAAGCGCAATATTAAGCCTTCTCATGGCATCAAATCTAGGTCCCTAGCCTCATATCAGTATCAGTATCTCACTACTGCGGCATGCATCCCGATCCAAAAGTATCCTCACAACAAGGCCTTCAGCCTTACTCAGTCAAAAATCACAAAAGCCCCTTAGGCCACAGTAAAAAATGATGCTCAGCCAAAAAGATTGTTTGAAATATCGTTTCAATTGTTAAACCAAAGTAAACTTGGATGAGTTTTGAAAACAATGGAAAATACATGACTGTGTTCAAGTATAAAAAAATAACAGATAGGTCATACCAACAAATCATCCCCAGAGGGGTTCAAATAGCTGGCACGAAGCCCAAATATAGCAATCAGCCCAAATCATGATGATAACAAACACGTTTCAATCAAATACACAGTTAAAATCATCAATTGGGACCGACGAAGTAACAATCCCCAACAGTGCTCTACCCCACACTCGCTATCCGGCGTTCAAGTCACCTTAATAAAGCACGACGATGTGCAATTCTGGGGTTTCAAACCCTCAAAACATCATTTACAATCATTATTCACCTCTATCTGGTCTAAACCTTTTCCCCCGATGCCTTTGCCTCTCGAGTGGGGCTCTGGAAGCTCCAAATCTAGCCATAATCAAGTGCATCTGCTAACTCATTGTAGCAACGGGGAATGTACCTGAACTATATTAACCTGAACCGTTTGCTGAGGTATTTGACATGCTATATATATGGGAGGAGCTTAATGTGTTTTGTCTCCCATTCTCCTTAAGCTTGTCGGATGATTATACCAGAGTCCCCCATGATTAGCAACTCTTTGACATCTTGGTTAATAGCCATGTTCATGCCCATAATGCAAGCCTCATATTCAGATGTATTATTAGAATAGAAGAACCAAAGCTAGGCTGTAGTTGGATAATGCTGACTTGTAGGAAAGATTAGGAATGCCCCGATCCCTACACCCTTTGCATTTGCTTCTCCATTAAAGACTATTCTACAGGCGTGGGTGTCCTAAGTTGCTATTTCCAATAAGTTCACTTCATCGTCAAGGAAGTAAGTGTTTAGAAGTTGATATTCGTCATCGAAGGGGTTCTCTGCCAGATGATCTAAAAGTGCTTGAGCTTTCATCAACGTACGAGTGACATAAACAATGTTGAACTCGATAAGCAGGATCTGCCATTTAGCCAGTCACCGTGTGGGCATTGGTTTTTTGAATATGTACCTTAATGGATCCAGCCTAGTGATGAGGTACGTGATATAAGCTTGCAGGTAGTGCCTTAGCTTTTGAGCTACCTATGTCAAGGCGAAACACGCTCTCTCTAACAATGTGTTCTTGGCATCAAAGCCGGTTAAATTTTTTATCCCATAACAATTGGCCTGCTCTTTCTTTCCCGTGGTGTCATGCTGCCCGAGAGTACAACTGAAAGAGCCTTCCAAGACCGTCAGATAAAGAAATAGTGGCCTTCATGTTTCTGGAGGAACTAGAATTGGTCGATTGGACAAGTATTGTTTGATTTTATCAAAAGCTTCCTGACACTCGGCTGTCCAAACTCATGCATCGTTCTTCAGTAGCTTAAATATGGCTCACATGTTGAATTCAATTGGGCATTGAATCGGCTTATATAGTATAATCTCCCCAATAGACTCATTACATCCTTTTTGGTCCTTGGAGGAGGCAGCTCTCGAAGGATTTGATCTTGGTTGGATCAAATTCAATGCCTCTCCGACTGATGATGAACCCCAGAAGTTTTGGTGACGAAACTCTAAAAGCGCATTTTGCAGGATTCAATTTCAAATTATATTTGCGAAGCCTTTTGAAGAATTTCCTCAAATCCTTTACATGATCTCTCTGTGTCTTGGATTTGATAATTACATCATCGACATATACCTCTATCTCTCGATGCATCATGTAAAAAAAGATGGTGGTCATAGCCCTTATGTATGTTGCCCCAGCGTTTTTCAAATACAAAAGGCATAACTCTATAACAATACGTTGCCCAAGGTGAGGTGAAGGAGGCTTCTCAACATCTGCCTCATCCAATAGCACTTGGTGATTCCTCGCATAGCAGTACACAAAGGATTGAATCTTATGCTTGGCACAATTATGGACAATAATGTGGATGTTGGGTAGAGGGAAATTATCCTTGGGACTCGCCTTTTTCAAGTCTCTATAACCCACACACACTCGACTTTTCCCGTCCTTCTTCGGCACTAAGACCACAATAGCCAACCATGTGGTGTACCGCACTATCCAGATTACCCCTGCTTCAACATGTTTTGTAATTTCCTCTTTGATTTTATCACTAACATCAGCCTTAAAATTTCTTTGCTTTTGTTGTACTGGAGGGCTTTCGGGATATGTAGGCAACTTATGAACAGCAAAATCCATACTCAGACCACTCATGTCGTCATAGGACCACGCAAATACGTCTTTGAATTCCACCATAAGTTGAACTAATGAATCCCGTATCTCTTTATGTACGTGAATGCTTATTTTTGTTTCTTTGATTTCATCAAGATTGCCCAGGTTAATCAGTTCAGTATCATTTAAGTTAGGCTTAGGTTTGTTCTGAAAGTGTTCCAGCTCTCGAGCGATTTCCCTAAAAGACTCTTCTTCATTGTATTCCGGTTCCTGGTTCATTATTTCACAAACAGACAACGATTTTGGGTCGTGGTAATAAGTCCACGAGCATGTCATTTTATTTAAAGCCGCATTATTGAGACTGAAAGCAAGATGAAAAATAAAGAAAGGCAAAAATCAGATAAAGGTAAAAAAGAAGTGAATGACAAAATATTGATTTATTTCTTTGAACTTGAAAGATAACAAGGTTTACAATTGAGTTTTAAAAGTGCTAAAAGGAAAACAAACACCCGAGCTACACACTAAAATAGCTTGTGATGTGGGAAGAGGTAGGAAGGCGAGACAACCGGGTCTCCTGCCTTACCCAAAAAGGGGTGACCTTCCAATTTTGAAGTTTCGCATCTGGCCCCATATCAACACTTCAGCGGCGCTTGAACCTTCTCCCGGTTGGACCATGTGTACATCATAGAGCAACTCTCTCACAACCTCGCAGATCCCATCAATTTCTTCTGCCGTGAAGGTTTCTTCTTCCTCCTCTTCACAGTACATTGGTTTTATAATGGTTTTGTACAAGTGTGGTAAGGGTTGTGGTAAGGCCCATCATTGGCACTTGGTGTGATTAGACTAGGTGATATCTTCTGATATTGGACGAAATCCCAATCCAAAGAACTTATTTGTGGAAGGCAAGGCGACCGGCTCGCTTATGTCTTGTAGGGATCTTCCGAGTCCCTTGTCTCGAACGGACATAAAAAGGAAGTACCTGAGTCAGGGAAAAGATGGGGATAACTGCTCTGCATGTCGGACTTGGACTCCCAGGTTGATGCCTCAGTAGGCTAACATCTCCACTGAGTACGAATAGAAGGAAAACTCTTCGACCTCAATTGATGAACCTACCGGTCTAAAATAGCTACCGGCTCCTGCTCATAAGACAAATCCTTGTCCAGGTGAATAGTGTTGAAATCTAACACGTGGAAGTGATTGTCGTGATATTTCAAAAGCACGGACATATGAATCACTTGATGCACGGTTGATAAGCTAGGTGGCAATGAAAGTCTAAAAGCCACCTCTCCCTTCCGATCAAGAATTTCAAATGGGCCAATGAACCTAGGGCTAAGCTTGCCCTTCTTCCCAAATCTCATCACGCCCTTCAGAGGCGACACTGAATGCAATACCCGCTCACTGACCATGACAGCCAAATCTCAAACCTTGCAGTCGGCATAGCTCTTTAGCCTGGACTGAGCTGTACAAAGCCTATCCTGAACAATCCTGACCTTGTCCAAGGCAGCCAGGACCTGATCCGTACCCAACAACCGAGCCTCTCCAAGCTCAAATCATCCTACAGGAGACCGACACTGCCTACCATATAAAGCCTCATAAGGAGCCATCTGAATACTCGACTGGTAGTTGTTGTTGTAGGAAAACTCCCTCTAAAGGCAAAAACTGATCCTATGTGCCTCCAAAGTCAATGACACAACGTCGAAGAATATCCTCAAAAATTTGAATAGTCCACTCGGACTGCCCGTCCTTTTGAGGATGAAACATTCTGCTTAATATATGTATATTTATTAAGAATTTTATCTGTGCTTTGCCTTTAATTCTTGCATAGTTATTGAATTTTCCAGGTACACATTTAGTGACAAGATATCTCCAAGAATAATGTACGATATTTCTACGGAAGGATATATACATAAGATGAAAATATAAATGACAGATGAGTGGTCTTATTTTCAACAAGTAAAAACAAACCCAGCACATGTTTGTTTCATTTTTTGATGGTTCCATTAGGAGTTGTTTGGTAGGGTGCATAAAGTATTATTGAATACGGTTTATTAGTAATGCGAGGATGAGTAATATTTAGATTAGTTATACTTAAATTATTTCTTATTGACTGTTTGGTGAGATATATTAATGGTTTTTAAATAGTTTTGTCTTTATACATAGTTATACATGAATTAAAAACTTATATTGCCAATGCAATCATTTGCTATGCATATGAATAGTACTGTATATGATGTATAACTAATAATATTATACCATTACTTATACATAGCTTGAACAATACTATAAAACAAGATAATAATAATACCTAAGTTAATGCATGTATTATTTCCAATACATCCGACTTAATGACCCTTAATGTTGAACAAGAGCAGTTAACACTTGTCACGACCCAATTCTAGCATATGGTGAAGGCGCCTATCGAGGAACTAGGCAAGCCGACTCTTTTACAAAAAAACCCCGATATTTTAATTTAAAAGTTACATCGAGCTATTTAATTAAATAAATTTCACAAGATAAATTTTAAAAAAACAAAGTGTGATAAAGAAAAGCCCGACATCAGCGTGTCACTAGTCATAAGCATCTACTAAGAAATGTTCGACAAAAACAAAGACTAATAAAGCCTGGAAAACAACTAATAACATCTAAAGAAAGATAGAAGAAAGAAGAGCAGAGCTGCGATCGCCATGCAGCTACCTTAATAAATCCACAGTTCAGCGACGGATGAAAATCTACATTTGCTAGAACGTCTAGCAACCACAAATTTGTACACAAGGTTCATGGAGTAATGTGAGCGTGCCAACTCAGTAAGTAATAAAAGTAAATAAAGATAGAGCAGCATAGCATATAAAGTCCACATAATGAAATCTCAGTAATTTACAACATGCTTTCAAATCAGTACGCGGGTCAAATCATCTCGTATAAAATCTAGTCTTCAATAAAAATTATTTGAAGATATTTTTCAATAATTTAAATAGATCCTCAATTCAAAAGAGAATAAAAGTGATGAAAATCGTAAACAATCCCTCGGGAAAAACATCTCTCTTAAACAACCCCTCAGGCACAACATCACCCATATACAACCCCTCGGGACAACCTTGCAGTCACTCGTATACAGCCCCTCAAGCATATCTCATATCACTCACACTGGGAACCCGCGCTCACTAGGGGTGTCTAGACTCTAGAGGGGCTCCTACAGCCCAAGTGCTATATCAAGCCACCTCGTGGCATAAAATAATCGGGCACTCGGCCTCCCATAAATCATGAATCAGTAACAACATGTTGCGGCACACAGCCGGAACCCATAATATCCTCACAAAAAACAGGCGCTCGGCCTCACTCAATCATAAGACTCTCAAGCTACACGGGATATCTGTAAAAATAGGGTGTTGAACCCAAAATAATATTTTATGCATCAAAATGTGGTTATAAAGAAAAAGCTATGCAATCAGTAAATATAGCATGACTGAGCATAGATTTTCAATCAAAACAATGAGAGGATAATAAGAAATGGCCCATAAGGGTCCAAACAACTCTGGCATAAGGTCCAAATATAACATCAAACCCAATTTAAAGAAACTGTTTCTAAAACACATAAATATCACATAGTTTCAGTTAAATACGCAACTTTAAAGTTGTTGCCGGACGCACCAAGTCAGAATCCCCAACGTTGCACGCCCACACGCACGTCACCTTTCTTGTGCATCATCTCAAACTAGTAAAATGATGTGAGAACTTGGGTTTCATACTCTCAGGACTAGATTTACAATCAGTACTTACCTCAAACCGATCAAATCCCCACTATGCGACACCTTTGCCTCTTGAATCAGAGTCCGAACGTCTTGATTTAATAAAAAATAATAAAATGCAATGCATATAGGCCACTGTTCCAATTACACCTGAAAAATTATCAATTTGAGCCAAAATCCTAAAATTCACCCAAACCCGGCCCTCAGGCCCACATCTCGAAATCCAACAAAAATCACAAAACTAGACACCCCTCTCACTCACGTGTCTATCCATATCAAATTCATCAAAATCCCAAATTAATTGTCTCACAAATATTCAAATCAAACTCTCCAATTACCAAGCCGTAATTCCCTCAATTTCATCCCTAATTTCTACTAGTTACATGCTTAAATAACAAAAAATTACCATAATCACGAGTATTGAGCTGAAGTAACTTGCCTCAATGGAAACCTCTACACTGAATTTCACTTCGTGGTGCTACTTTGAGGTGATACACACGGTAGATGACGAGCGTGGGGCGTGCACCATTGGGGATGTTATTTTATCCGTCCCATCCGACTATCACGTCGCATATTGATTGATAACTATTTGATATCATTGTATTTTGGAATGTATTATTATATTTTGGGCTGGATGCCATATTTTGGCCTCGTGCCAACTGTTTGGACTCTCGGGGCTTTTCAATATTTGTAATCTGTCATGCTGTATTTTATTGATTTCACAACTCTACCGTATTTAATCTATTTTAATATTTTAAATGATATTTTGGGCTGATGATCCTTTTTAAAAGTTTTCCGAGTGGCTTAATTGGTTTCTGACTTAGTTAGGCCTAGGGTCTGTGTTGTGAGGATATTATGGGATCGGGTTGCATGCCGTAACAAGTTATTACTGATTCATGATATTGTAAGACAGAGAGCCTGATTGATTTATGCCACGCGGTGGCTTGTTGTTACGTGTGGCCGAGGGCCTAAATGATTATGTCATGAGATTTCTTGTTATAGCACTTGAGTTGTAGGAGACCCTCCGGAGTCTGACCACCTCCAGTGAGCACGGGTGACCAGTGTGAGTTATGTGATATTGCCCAAGGGGGTGTTGTGGTTTCATGTTGTTGCCCGAGGGGTTGTTTACGAACGATTGAGAGGTAGTCCGAAGGGCTTGTTCCGTTGATATTGTTTCCAAAGGGGTGGTTTAGTGAACATGTTTTTCCTGAGGTGCTGTTTATGTTTCTATCATTATCATTTTTACTTGATGTTTTCATCACTCATTTGAAATTATTGAAAGATGTTTTAAAATGAAAGGTTTAACTTAGACTAAAGGTGTGTAAGAGTGGGTCGGGCCGGTTACGGGTTAGGACTTACCGGGTTTAACGGGTTCGGATTCATCTGGGTAAAAAATGAACAGTACGAGTTATGGGTATAAGGAAGAGGGTTGGGCCGGGTAAGTGTAATTTTTATTTTTTTATTTTGTATAAATATTGTAATTTATATTAATATAAAGTAAAAATATAAAGAATACAATGATGGTGGAAAAAATTGCACTTATAAATTGCAAGTATTACATTTATTTCAGAATTCAAACTTACCAATTTGCGTTTAAGAAGTAAATTAACGATAAAAGAGTAAAATTAAATTTTCATGTATAATAATACTTCAAATTAATCTAACAAACTAAAACATTAAGCATAAATACGTCTAATAATTTAAAAATAATGAAAATTGTCTTAAATCAACTTAAATGCGAATTTCTTACGGACGCTCAAGACAACTTTTCATATATCTCCTGAAACTACCTGTACCACACTTTGGACAAACATGTAAGACTCGACCATGGTTCTTTCTCTTTACTTTCGGAACTTCTTCATTCTCGTCTACTACCTCAAAGTGTTCCCAAACATATGAGCGCACTCTAGAAGTACGAGGCATGATATAACTTGAATCGAGAATTGACAATAAGAAATGAGAGATGAGTGGTGAAATGAAGAAGATGGGGTGTAGAGATAACACAGAAAATTAAATAGGGACAACACGGTATCAAAGAACTAGGTTCATGTAGGTCTCACAAGTTAAGAGCATGCATAATAGAGTCTTGCGGATCGGTGTAGAGATATCCGGACTTATCTTCGAATGGCTATTGGGTTTTAGGAAACTACTCTTTCTTCATTTCCTATTGTGAAGTTGATATTGTACTAAGTATCTTTCTCTTATTCTCTCACAGATGGTGAAAGCACGCGCAGCGGATGTTCTCGACCATGGAGGAGCTGCTCCACCTGCTGCTAGAGGACGAGGTAGAGGCTGAGGGAGGGCTCCAGCCCATGGTATAGTACAAGAGCGCCCTAGAGTTTCTCCACTTATGCCAACAGTGGATCCAGTAGAGGATCCCATTATTGAGGAGCAAGGCAAGGTGCCTGCCACAGAGCTAGCCTCGACGGATTTCATGTCCGCACCGAGATTGTAGTGGATCATAGATTCTTCAGCTTTTTCCCTCTAGAGTGATATTAATAATTTTTTCACTTCAATTTTAAATTAATTTTTTTTCAACTTCAATAAAAAATTATCATAACGGCTTAATTAATTTAAGCATGGTTATTGAGAATTTCTCGATTACGTATACACAGAGATAGCGCCAGGATTTGAAGCTTATAGATTTGGGATTCATCCTTTTAAATTACTTAAATATAAATTAATAATTTATAAATATTACAAATACAGCGCTTGAATCAAAGCTACTATGATCGATAAAATCTGTAGACGATATGGCAGCTCTACCCTTGCATACACATAAAGTCACGAGATTAATCTCCAACATACGCCAAGTCTTAAGAAGGCTTACAAAATTATAGTTTTATGCTTTTCTCCTTAATTCATGCATTGTTATTGAATTTTCAAGTACACATTTAGTTACAAGATATCTTCAACATGTCAGAAATAATGTACGATGTTTCTGTGAATGAGACAATACATAAGATGAAAACAAAAGTGAGATATATGAGTGATATATGTTCGTTTCAAATTTGATGGTTCTATTTTGAGGGAACATTTGTTAAACATGTCAAGGGTCGTGGGAACATGTGTTAAACATGTCAGGGTTTGTTTGGTATGGAGAATTGTTACTCCTAAACGAACACGCAAACATACGTTGTCAACAAGTAATATAGGATTGTAAGTCCAGATATCATACTCATATGGACTTGCGATTAACTATCAACTAAATTAAACAAAATAATTAATGTATTCAAGTGAATACTAAAGTATGAATACTTAACTAAAATTAATTTAGAGTAAGAAATTAAGAGATTAAAGGAAACAAGTTGGCGAATATTAGATACGAATCTAATGAGAGACGATATTCTAAAGTTATGGACTGGCTAACAATCCTGTTGAATTTTCCACTTAAATTATCTAATTAATTTATCTAATATATTGACTTACAAGGATAATATATCTCGTTGTCTTCTCCTGAAGTACTACTCGTCTACTCAAGATAACCTAACGCCTATATCCCTATGGAATTAGAATTAACAAGAACGTATCAATAATTCATGTATAATAACAATTTTAGACAAAGATGCAAACCATGGAATAGATGTAAGAAATCTTCACCATACATGGCACAAGTATCAATCAAGATGGATCAATTGTACTGTAAAACACATAGGATCATAGTGAACAACAAAATAAGAATAAGCTATGCACAGAGTTACAACCTTGAGCTTAGGTGTAAGAAATAATGCTATTTTATTCATTACACAAGCACTCAGAAGAAAGTACTACTTAAACTCGGGCCTAAATATGCTAGTATCAAACAAGTGACAAAAGTTTTCTTTTCCATTAAAAAAATTTAATCCAAAAAATAAAAAAGATTACCCGGTTCAAGTTACATTCCCTTGAAAAAAGAACCGATGCACAAAGACAAAACCAATGGGAATTATTGCCTAATTAAAACTATCTAGAACAAAAAAAAAAGAATTTTTTTTGTATTATTTTCATTGGACCTTAATGTCATGTCCCAAACTATCCTGTAGACGTGACTAACACCCAGCTAACACCACCTGCCGGGCAAATCTTACTTTCTTACCTTAGCGATTAATCTGCAGCATTTTGTTAATTAAATGAGTATTTAAGTAATCCGATAACTATTATGAACAATTGATATCTCAAAATATTAGATAAAAACTCTATACTAAATCTCACACTAGGCCATGGAGCATCTAAGAGAATTACAAAAGACCTAATATGAATAAATTATAAAGACTCTTTGGGGAGCCTCCACAAACAATGCAGTAACTCACCTCAATAACTGAATCAACTCTAGAGAAATCGTCGGCTACTAGCTCCGTCTTCACAAATAGTATCTGCATGGACATGAAAGTAAGGAGTGAGTTAAACGTAAATTTATTGCGGTGGCATGCACAATACCCCAAATCTATTGCGGAGCCATACACAATACCCCAAATATACAATGGCGACATACAAAAATTCCCCAAATCTATCAGTGCGGCATACACAATGCCCCAAATATATAGCGGCGGCATACACAATGTCCTAAAGCTTTCACCGCGGCATACATGATGCCTCAAATATATTACAGTAGTGAAAAAATTAATTTCCAATGCTCCAACGCCATAGCACAAAGATACGCCACATCACACTACACTACAAATCACTTATTAATAATTTTAGTTTTTTACAAAATAATATATATATAGTACTGGTCAAAGGCCACTGATTCTGCATAGCGCACGCTTGTTCTAACACATGGACCAGGTAGAATTTTAGAAAAGTAAGTATGCAAAGCTTAAAGTCTCATTTACCTTGCTAACGGAAAGTTTTCCAACCGTGCAATATCTACAACATTAACAAACAGTCTCCAATGACCTCAATTTATACAAATATTGATTAACGATGTCAATTATGTAGTCGGATCAAATTTCAATCTCCTTAGCTTTCAAGCTTCGAATTAAGTCTTAATTTACACCTCAATGAAAATATACTGCCGATATCTTAGTCTAAAACATTGTGCTATATAAGATTCTATTTTCTACTTCAAGAATAAAGATTCGAACAGTTAAATGCCACTCATCCATGCTCATAATCATTATATGTTATCGTTACTTTACTTCTAATCATTAATTTATCGTAGACCAGTTAAATTTCCATACCTGCAAATGTGGAATCGTAAGAAACCTTTACCCAACCAGATGCTCTAATATTGCGCTGTCAATCCCTGATAGAAGTTCTTCCATCTATTTTATGTTCTTAAACTAAGAAACTAATTTGCCTTATTGTTTTATTCTCTAGGTCACCTTACGTGGCGAATGAGAAAAGTGGTGGGCTTGCTCCCCTTCTAAACCTTTTCAAATAATAATCAAAATTTGAATATAACATAGGCCTACTAGCTACTTATTTAATATACGACACTATCTTGTGTATAATAAATTCTCTTTCACCAACTTATCGAGAAATTACTTTTAAAATTCGATCCCATAATTGATAAATATATTAAAATGTTTGAGGTTATTACATTCTCCTCTTTTAAAAAGAATATTCGTCCTTGAAATTTATGCGAGCTATATCCTAAAAGAGAGGTATAAATACTTCGTCCTTACATTCACCTTACCTTTTCAGGTTTACAATACTTCGTCCTTAAATTCACCTTATCTTTTCATTTTTACACTATATAAGCCTCGGTAACTCAGTTTGAAATTTATTGACAACCACAACTATCCCTAAGAGTAAAAAATTTTACTTTATTATCTTAAATTATAATTAGGTGTATCGAACACTTCCGATTCAACTCATGTAAAAACTTTGTATAAGGAACTTCCTTGCCCATGGCAATTGTGAATGCCTTTCCATGTCATTCTAAGACCATAAGAAACAACAAATTAATATCATCTGCTAGGCAATTGTGCATCACATAGCACGACACCGCTCAGTCCATACACATAATAATATTAAAGTCACACATCGCCAACATTAGTAGAGTGACTATAGTGTCCCTTCCTTGCACAAATATCACACCTCCTCTATATACTCTTTCCACAAATATAATCTCCCTACTAGGATCGTCACCATGTATGGCACATTAAGTGACTCGACTCCCTGTTCAAAATTTAAAGCTAAAGATACGAATATTATATGGACAGTAATGATACTTGTGACTACCACATTAGATGCATCAGCGTCATCTCTGGTCCTTGCAAAGAATCTCGGTGTTCCACTCGCTTCTTAAATACCTTGTGCACCTTGTCTATTATGTCCATTGGGCACCTTGTGGAGTGACTCAAGTTGGTTGCGTCTCAGCCTGCGTTACTATAGCAGTTCCTTGTGGCTGTATAGCAGCCTGACTATTACCAGAATTACCATTTGGACAACGTCCATAGTGGTTCCTACCACATGCATTATATCTCGGATACCGTCCAAATTGAATCGAACCATTATCCTTCTCCTGTGTCTGTTGATGACCTTGACTTATCCAAAACGTACTCCCAGAAGACCGCACCACTAAATCTGACAGAGTAGGCTTTGACTGCTCATGGTTAAAATGACTCTTGCCTCCTAACGGAGCTCTACTAAATTCGCTTATGCTATGATCCCTTTTTCTTTTATCGCTTGGTCCTATCCTTCTCTTGATAAGACTCAGAAGGGAGAGCAGTATCCACTACCTCTTCGTATGAATCACCTCGGACATCCCTAACTACAGTACCCCAATAATGATGCTCAAGCTCATCCACGAACCTCCTCACCTTCTTATACTCATCTGCAACTAGAAAAGGTGCATAACTGGTTAAATTAGTGAACTTAGCCTCATACTCTATAATCGTCATACTGCCCGGCGCGGTTTCTCCAACTGACATCTCATGCCGTTTCGCTTGCTCAGTGGAATGAACCTAGTCATAAACATAGCTAAAAACTGTGACCAAGTAATAGGTTGAAACCCTACTCGTCTACCCCTCTAAACTGAATTCCACCATGACTCTGCAGATCTTTAAAATAGAAAAGTATCAAATTCTACCCATCAGGTTTCCTTCATCCCCAAAGTAGATAGTATCTTTTCACATCGCTGAATGAACTTCTAGGCTCAATAGAAGCCTGTGTAGCATCGAACTCTGTTGGCTTAAGATCCGAGAAATTCTTAAGATTATTCGACTGTCGTGTATTTTCAACCGGTTGAACGACCTCTTGAGGGGCCATATGAGAAGTTGTAACATTCAGTTGAACACATGCTTGCGTCTGCGAAGTAGTCTATGCAGTTCGAAGTCTACCCTGAGTAGGCACTAATGCCTCTAACACATTCAACAACCTCACCGCTGCATCTTTAGGTAGGCCAATAGTAGGCACAACAGGTGGCCCTGGTGGTTGAGCATCATGAACCATATGTTCTTGAAATTGAGCTGGCGTAGCAGCTTGGAGTTGACCCATGTTTACTACTTCAGGCTGAGGGTCAGCCTGCCTCCTACTCTTAGCTCTAGTCTGATGAACCCCAACTCGACCACCAACTTGGGTAGCACCACGTCCAATACCACGTCCAGCAGATGAAGGTGTGCGTGTCCTACCTATCTGTGGAAGAAATATTCCAAAGTCAAACTCAAGTAGTCTCAACGCATGATCAAGGAATCAAAGAAACGAAAACATCCTAAATGCTTAGTATTCTCAAGATCATAAGTATGGGCGCCAACATACCCATGAATAAGTCTTCACTAAACACTGCTCTATGTCCCGGAACTTAACGCCTAAGCTCTGATACCAACTTTTTCACGTGTCAAACTACCTCATAGACGTGACTGGCACCCAACTAACACCATCTGCCGAGCGAACCGTACTTTCTTACCTTAGCCATTTATTTGCACTATTTGGTTAATTAAATGTGTAACCAAATAATCTGATTATTATTACGACTAATTAATATCTCAAAATATTAGATTAAAACTCTATCCTAAATCCCACACTTGACCATGGAGTATCTAGAAGAATTACATAAGACCTAATATAAATAAATGATAAAAACTCTTTGGGTAGCCTCCACGAACAATGCAACGGTTGACCTCAATTATTGAATCAACTCTAGAGAACTCGTCGGCTACTATCTCTATCTTCAGCAATAGTATCTACATGGACATGCAAGTAAGGAGTGAATTATACGTAAATATAACCATGTGCAATCATCGACCCGCCAATCTGAATACCTTTGAAACAAGTGTGACAATTCACAAACACACAACGGGCAGACAAACAATATGCACATAAATGCTTTTATCATGAATTACTCTATAAGGTCCAAGCAATTATTTAACAACAATATTATATATATCTTACCACAATCTACGCTAAGGACTTGCGGCATACATAATGCCCCAAATGTATAGCGGTGACATACTCAATGCCTCAAATATATTATGGCACTGAAAAAAAAATTTATAACACTCCCACACCATTACACAAAGCTACGCCACATCACCTACATTACAAATCGCTTATTAAATAATTTTAGCTTTTTACAAAATAATATATATTTGTGGCTAGTCAAAGACCACCGATTCTGCCAAGCACACGCTCGTTCAAATACATGGACCAGGTTGGAAGAAAAACGTACTTCTAAAATGAATTTTAGAAAAGCAAGCACCGAAAACTTAAAGTCTCACTTACCTTGCTAACGAGAAGCTCTCAAACCTTGCAACGTCTAGAACATCAACCAAATGGTCTCCAGTTACCTCAATCTATACAACGTCAATGTCGGGTCAAATTTCAATCTCCTTACCTTTCAAGCTTCGTATTAAGCTAGAGAACATAAATTCAATATTCATGGTATTATCAAATTTCCATACCTGCAAACATGGAATAGTAAGAAACCTTCACCCAACTAGATGCTCTAATATTGCACTGTCAATCCCTGATAGAAGTTCTTCTATCTATTTTATGTTCTTAAACTAAGAAACCAATTTTCCTTGTTGAATTATTCTCTAGGTCACCGTACGTCGCCAATAAGAAAAGTGGTGGGCTTACTCCCCTTCTAAACCTTTTCAAATAATAATCAAAATTTGTAATATAACATAGGCCTACTAGCTACTTATTTAATATACTACACTATCTTGTGTATAATAAATTTTCCATCACTAACTTACTCAGAAATTATATTTAAATAATAATACTTCTTCAATCCCACAATTGATAAGTATATTAATATATTTCGGGTTATTACACTTAATTCCACAGGAAAAGTCCCGCTTTTTTGATTTTCTTTTTTGCTTTTTTATTTTTAACAAAAACTATTAAACAAAGAACGAGTACTACAACTAAGTTAAGATAGCAAATAAAATCACCCAGACAATTTCTTCACCCCACACTTAAAATTGTGAAATGTCATCAATGCACATTGAAAATAACAAGAGGATAAAAGTGATTCCATGGTAGGCCAAAGGCCGAAGCATTAGCATCTCACGGGATACTCAGACTTCTCCAAGGTATAATCCCTTGTACGAATACCACACACTTTGTTTCACCCACCTGCTCGCTTTTGCACATGCCTATTGGCTTTGACTACATGCTCCTACTCCTACTAAAACACAAAAATAACGCAATAAAAAATAAATAAATTAAAACAAACAAATATAGTAGAATTGGATTGCTTTCCAACAAGCGCTTGATTAAACATTGGCGCACGACTCTATCACCTTCACCATTTTTATATTAATTTTTCTGTCACACTCCTGGGGCGGTAGTGTGAATACGAAAGAACCAAGTGAATAATATCCCATCTTGCACTTCTTGGCTCTTAATTGCGGTATGTCATTTGGCCTTTTTGGTTTGGCAAATTTCAAAGTATAAAGATCTCTCCGAAGGCTCGATCTCCATGTCTCCATCCAAACATAACGTTGAAAAATATGTAGAATGAGGACCAACACGCCCCAACTCCATTACTGCATTATTTTTGATATCTTTAATAATATATACTCCCTCAAACTAGGCATCATCAATAAGAACATAATTTAATTTAATTATATTCTAGTTTTAACTCCTCGATTTCGCTTAGAAAATCTTTTTCATCTTCACACCACTCATCACTAAAATTTTGGCCATTATATGCATCAATCTTTGCACTCAATTGAGCCTCTATGTCGTGAAAAGAACTGCAAAATTTGTTGACCTCTTGTCCTGATTCAGCTCTTCCCTTTATAAATGTTGCATTCCCATTTGTAATTTTCTCACAAAAACCTGCATATTCCTCAAATAATTTCATGTGCATATCAAGAAAGTGAACATCACATTCCACATAGTCCACTTTGTTACTCATGTCACACTTACACGAATTATTAGAATCAACATAAAAAGAGATTGGAGTAGGATAACTACATTTATGACAATTATTTCAATTTCTACCACAAATAGTACATGATTGTGATGATGCACAAAACTAGGTATTGGAAATATTTTCCATGACAATATCCTTATATAACAACAATTCATTATAAAAGCCAAGTTTTCCTTCGAATAAAATTTTTATGTTATATTTTACCTCTGTATAACATTTTTTAAATCTATAACAGCAATATGGGTTTTAGTAGAACGCTCTTTATAAAATTATCTCTCTATAACAGCCAAATAGAATTTTTATGATTACTAATAGTAATTCTAACAATATGCGCACAATCTTTTCCACTAAAGAAAGTTAATATCTTGTATGAGATACAAGATTTGAAGATTTGCACATGATATATTTTTCATTGGACAAATTCTAATAAAATATTTAGAAAAAAAATTTAACTGTTGAGCTTTTAGATTGTATTCAAAGAAAAGGTATTGAATACCTTTTGCCGAAAAGGTTTGGGATTCATCCTTTTAAGCTTGTACTAAGTTTCCAGTTTATAATATATTGTATTCAACAATTATTTTAAACCAATTATATAGTTTGAACTAAAACAATTGGGTTCAATCGAGCCCATAGGCGACATGGTAGCTCCGCCTTGTAAAGTCAGGAGATAAGTTTCCAACATACGCCAGGTTAAATAAGGAACATTTTTGTTTATACGAGTGGTCTACTCTCAACAAGTAATAACCAATCGAGTACATGTTTGTTTCAAATTTGATGGTTCCATTTTGTGGGAACATGGGTTAAACATGTTAGGGGTCGAGGGAACACGTCTTAAACATGTTAGGGGTTGTTTGGTTTGGATTATAAGAGTAGTATTGGATAGAGTAATAAATAACGTTGGAATTTATTCTTATCGATGGTTTAATTTAATATATTAAAAGGTTTTGAAATGGTAATTCTATCTTTATACATGCTTATTCATGTATTAAAAAGCATAGAATTGCTAATGCCATAGCTTGCTATGCATAAGAACATTATTTAATAGAATATATAACTAATGGAAATATTAGTTATACGTAAGTTGGAGATAGACCCTTTTAGTCTAAAGGTTTCAAGTTGAGTAAGACTAAGACAGAATATCTGGAGTGCAAGTTCAACAGGGTGACGGAGTAACCAAACTTGGACGTGAGGCTTGACTCACAAGTCATTTTCAAGAGATGAAGTTTCAAGTACCTTGGGTCAATTATGATGGGAGGATAGACGAGAATGTCACGCATCGCATAGGATCAGGGTGAAAAAAATGGATGTTAGCGTCTGGAGTCCTATGTGACAAGAATATACCACTAAAACTTAAGGGTAAGTTCTATAGAGAGGTGGTTAGGCCGACCATGTAGTTTCGGGCTAAGTTTTGACCAGTCAAGAATTCTCATTTCCAAAAGTTGAAAGTAGTAGAGATGAGGATGTTGAGATAGATGGGTGGGCTTTAGATAATAATTTGATGAAGATCTTCGGGAAAAGGTGGGTGTGGCCCCCATGGACAACAAGAAGCGAGAAGCGAGAGATAGATGATTCAGGCGCGTGCAGAGGATAAGCCAAGATGCCCTGGTTAGGAGGTGTGATCGGTTAGCTTTGGCGAGTATGAGAAATGGTAGAGGTAGCATAAGAAGTGTTGGATTGAGGTGATCATGTAGGACATGGCGCGACTTCAAATTTTCGAGGATGTGACTCTTGAGAAGAAGGAGTGGAGGTCGAACATTTTCTCCTTTGTACAGGGGGTTGCGCTAGTGTCCAAATTATTTTTCTAGTTTTTTCATAGTATTGTTGCACTATAATGCTTATATTATTTTTCTGATTTTTTGTTGCTATCACAGATTTTACTGTCTGTTTTTGTAAAATTGAGCTAATGGTTTCTCAGAAATAGTCTATCCCTTTGAGGTAAGGGGTAAGATCTACATATGTTCTACCCTCCTCAGACCCCATTTATGAGATTCTTCTAGGTTATGGTTATTGTTGTAGAGTAATGAATTACTTACTAGTTTACCCAATAAAGTTGGATGAATCTGATTCATTTAGTTTCCATTTCACTGGCCATATAACACTTATAGACTCAATTCCAATGCATGTGAATATGGCAGAGGGTAGCCCGGTGCACAAGGTATCCCGTATTCATGTAGGATTCGAAAAAGAACCGCACTTTGAAAACTGTGGTGAACTCGTGACCTATAGGTCACACATATGAATGTGAAGCAACTTTTGAACCAAGAACGAGGTTAGACAGTAAAAAAGCTCCTCTCTTAGCATTCTTTTTTGTTAATCAATAAAATGGCAATACTTGTAAACTAAAAAATAAATAATGCTTATGTTACTATCAAGTCGCTGTTGTATAGTGAATAGACTCATTTGAAGAGATTAAGCAATAATAAGTTAACAACATAAATACTTTTTACACTTTCAGTGCTCTTTAACAAGACTGATAATATTTGATAACTTTGGCTAAACTAGCGGGTGCAAGGGGAAAAAGAGCTAAATTTTAAAAAATATGATTGATCATAAGAATTCTTCTTACTGATGTCCTACATCGCATATTACTATTTTGGTGATATTTATTCCCCCCCCCCTCGCCCTCCCAATTTCTTATTCTTTTTATTTTTTTCCATCAGCTTCGTCTTATTCTTCTTCCTCTTTTTCTCCTCCTTACCTTTTTGAGCCGATGATTTGCTGAAAATAATATCTCTGTATTCACAAGGTAGGAATAGAATTTACGTACATACTACCATCCCTAAGTCTCTACATAATAAGAAATAGAGCGGCTACGATCAAAGAAAAAAGATTACTAGTTGAAGGGAGAGCTGGGCTTAATTGATTGAAAATATTTGGCCAATCACGGATCCCTACGATGTGAGGAATGAGACGCTAAACCCAGTCAGAAATATGAGCATCCGAAGGAGGAGGCGAGGTCTTGGCTAAAAAAAAGAAGGCAAGAAGTAAGAATTCAAAATGGAACACGGGGAGAAACTAGGAACTTATATGTGATGACCCAAAGGGTAATCACCTGTTTCTTTATTCATTATGTGTCTTCGAGACCTTGAAAACCTTATTTAGGATGCCTCAATTTGCGTGTGCAATCCGGGAGCGTAGCTGAAAAGCTTATATATGAATTCTGTGAGAGAAATGAATTTTTTATATTAAAATGATTAAATTTAACTTCGATAAACATATTAGGTAAACAGACCCGAACCCGTGATTTGACGGTCCTAGCGGGTGCGTACAAAAATATGGGACTTGGACCGTAACGACCCGACCAGTCGTTTTGAGCTGTTACACTTTGATCGCCAGTTCTCGGGCATGACTTGCCCCGTGTAATGTACTATGACTGATGTAGATCATTGATTTTGGTTTTAGGAAATTTTGAATGAATTAGAAAGAAACAGTCTCAGTTGAAAGCTTTAAATTTGAAAGGTTTGACCAAGAGTTGACTTATTTGTATATGAGCCTGAATCGGAATGTTTATGATTTGATTAGCTTTGTTTGATGATTTATGACTTAAGAGCACGGCCGGAATGCATTTTAGAAGTCGGTTGAAGGATTTGGCTTGAATTGACGAAGTTAGTATTTTGGTGAATTCCGATTGATAGGTGAGATTTTGTTATTGAGGCTGGAATGGAATTCCGAGAGTTTCAGTAGCTTCGTTATGTCATTTTGGGTGTGTGTGCAAAATTTCAGGTTATTCGGATGCCGTTTGGTTGGACTTTTGATCGAAAGTGTATTTCGTAAGTGTTTGGAAAATTAGGGATGAATTCAATGATTTTTGAGTAATTTAATGTTGTTTGAGGGTTATTGATGATTGGAATAAGTTTGAATGATGTTATGGATTTTGTTGGTATATTTTGTTGAGGTCTCGAAGGCCTGGGGTGAGTTTCGGATAGGTTCCAGGTGTCTTTAGGCTAAAATATAGCTTTTGAAGGCCTGGAGGGTCGAATCTCTTAACCCACGACTACGGTCTGTGGTCATATTTTCGCTTGACCGCAGCGGGAGGCTTCGCGGACGCGGTCGTGATTTTGATAAACAGGGAATTTTGAGATGATGTAAAAACGAAAGTTGTAACTCTTTGAATCTAGTTTTTAGAAAAAATATTATAATAGTCATTTGGACATTCGTAGCGAATGATATGGCCGAAATACTAAAGATTGCCATTGCAGAGAACACCTGTGCAACCGCGGTCATTTTTGCGCGGACAGCATTAGTTTTGCATGGACCGCAGTAGTTTTGCGCGGCCACGGTAGATTTTGTGCGGCCCGCAGAGGTGGAAATCTGAAGGTTACTCTATTAATACAATGTTTTGGATTTTATTTGATATTTTCCCTAGAGAGCTCGGATTTTGGCTATTTTTCGAAGGTTTTTCAACAAATTCATCGAGATAGGTGATTTTAGCTCAAGTTTGTCTAGAGTACATGGATCTATCATTGAATTCATTATTTTATTCGTTATTTGAGATAGAATTTGGGAAGAAAATAGTGGAATCTTTCAAAAATATAAAATGATGATTTGAAGGACCACATGGAGTTGGAAATGGATAATTTTCGTATGGTTAGACTCATGAGAGTATAAGGATTCTAGTTTTGTGAATTTTTGCTAAATGTCAAAATGTGGGCTCGGGGTTGGGTTTGACCAATTTTGGGAATTTTGTTGTAATTTGATTCTTTTCAAGTGGTATTTTTTCCCTTAACATATTTTGATGGTTTGGTAATGATTTCGACTAGATTTGGAGCATCCGGAAGCCGATTCGAGAGGCAAAGGCATCGAGGGCTAGAGTTTAGACAAGATAGAGATGAGTAATGATTGTAAATGATGTTCTGAGAGTTTGAAACCCTGGAATTGCACATGATAGTGCTATATTTAGGTTACTTGCACGCCGGATAGCGAGCGTGGGGTAGAACATCATTAGGGATTGTGACTTTATTCGTCCCAATTGATGATTATTGCTGTATATTTGACTGAAACTTATTTCTTAACATCTTGATTTTCGGTGATTACTATATTTTGGCTTGGTGCCAGCTATTTGAACCCCTCCTAGGTTGATTTGTTGATATTTCCTCACTGTTTTGATTTTATACTCCAACTTAGTCATGTATTTTCCCTTGTGTTCATAACTCAGCCAAGTACACTTTGCTTTAACACTTATTATGAGATTTCCAATATTGTTTTGGGCTGAGCATCATGTTTTAGTATTGTCCGAGGGGCTTATGTGATTTTTAACTTAGTAAGGCCGATGGCATGTGTTGTGAGGATTGTTTTGGATCGGGATGCACGCTGAAGTAGTGAGATACCAATACCGATATGAGGTTGAGGGCCTAGATTTGAGGCCAAAAAATGGTTTGATATTGAGTTTGGGCCGTAAAGGGGCCCCTCCATGAGTCTCCACACCCCTAGTGAGCGCCATCGATGTTAAATGGATCGGGCTGCACGCCACAACAGTACCGGTACTGTTTTATGTGTCTACTTGTTTAATTTTCTGCCATTATCTGTAGTTGTGCTATTTCGTGTGATATCTACTTAATTGCTTGGCATTTTCTGCTGAGTGGGTGTTGTGCCCGAGGGGCAAATTTCTGTGCTTATCTACACTAGTTGTCTGGCACTCATTTGCATAACTGTTCAAAAAATTCATTTTCAAAAGAAGTTTAAATTGAGCCAAGCAATTTTCTACGATTTCACAGCTTTATTGTTTTTTTCAAAAGGTTTTGCACTGCCTCTATGTAGCATGATGATTTTCCTTACGTGATTTCTTACCGCTCAGTAATTATTTACCTTTATTAATCACGGAGTTAGATTACTCAATTTACTCCTTGCACCTCGTGTGAAAATGCAGGTATTTATTCACCCGGTAGCGGGTTTTGCCTGATTCAAGGCAGAGCTATCGGAGATTAGCAAGGTGATTGCCAACAGTCGCTACACTGTTTGCTCTCTCTCTTGTTCATAACTTCAGTTTCTTGTATATTTTGACCTTGTAGAACTGAATACATACTCTAATATATGCTCGTGACTTGTGAGACCCCGGTTTGGGTTGTGTTGGGTTGTACTCCCTCTAATCATATGAACTGTTTAATTGTTAAAAAGGATGAATTGGATTTAGTTGGCTGGCCATGTCACCACGAGAGGGGCCATTATGACCAAGTATTGTTTAGGGTCATGACATAGGTGTGTGCCCGGAATCGAACTCCAAGTTCCCAAGCCCGAGAAATTATTTTTTGCGTAAAATTGTTTACTGCAAATAATTATGGAATCAGGAAATGAAATTTGATCAGAAGACTATGGTATCGGGCCCATATTTTTGGTTATGGAGTCTGGTACAAAACTTATATATGATTTAAGCACATTCTGTAAAGTTTGGTTGAAAACGAACGTCATTTGACACGTTTCAGACATAAAATGGAAATTTCATATTTATAAAAATTTTGAAGGAATCATGAGATTTGAGGCTTGATTCGATGCATATGATATTATTTGGCGATGTGATCACATGAATAAGTTCGCAGGATATTTTTTAGGTTGTGTTTATGCTTGGTTTGGATCCACGAGGGCTGGGGTTAGTTTTTGATAGGTCGTGCATGCAACCCGATCTAACTGTATCATTGTTGTGGCATGAAACCCTATGCATTTATGTCGTTGTTCAGCGTGCAACCCGATACATTTATATCATTATTGTAGTGTGAAACCCGATACATTTATACAATTCAATGCCAATTCACAAATAGAGTTTCTTCAAGGGATTAACTAATGAAACAACGCTATCTCGGCAAGGGAATCGACTTAATCCTTGCGCAATAAAGAGAATCATCAACTTAAGCATATGTAGTATTATTTAAGAATACAAAAATTTTAATTTAAGACTAACGGTCATACTTGACACCAACGTATAGATATTTATCACTATGCCTATACGTCGTACTCATCATGTAACACATAGCAAATAGGACACAAGTCTTAATCCCTCAAGCTAAGGGTAGATCAAACACTTACCTCAATGCCACAAACACAATGCACCTCTCAACTACCGCTTTACCCCTTGATTCCACCACTAACTCGTTCGTATCTAGTGACAAGTTACTCAATTAAATCAATAAACGCTAAATGAATCAACTCCAATACATGAAAATGAGTTTTTCAAGGTTTACCCAAAAGTCAAAAATCGACCCCAGACCTACATGGTCAAAAATCGAGGTTCGAACAAAAAAACGATAACCCATTCCCCCACAAACTCAAATATATAATTTATTTTAAATCGAACCTAATACTATGTCCAAATCTCGAATTTTTGAAAAACCTAGATTCTACCCAAAACACCCGATTTCCTACTAAATATCGTTGTTTAGAGTTGAAATTATGTGAGAAGATGTTAATGATTGATGAAAACGAGTCAAATTTGACTTACAGTCGATTTGGAAGAATAGTTGTCATTGAAAAATTTCCCTAGAATGTTTATGTTTTGAGAAGATATGAAAATGGGTTAAAAATTTGTCTAAGTGTGATTTTATAGGTCTCTGATGTGCAATTGCGATCATTCAGAAAATTGAACTTTCGTATTTGTGATACATAGATCGCATTTGTGACTTCAGGCATTAAATGGGAACTTCGTATTTGCGAAGAGTATCTTGCAAATGCGAGGTAAAGACAGGCCTGGGCACTTTGCATTTGCGATTCAACTTTCGCATTTGAAAGCCAAGCTTCGCAAATGCGAAACCACCATGGCTAATCACAACAGCTAAAAACCTGCAATTTTCCAAGTCCAATATCCACCCCGTGACCCCTCCAAAACTCACCCAAGACACTCCAAACCAAATATGCACACCAATCTAAAAATATCATACGGACTCGCTCGTGCATTCAAATTCGTACAATAACATCAACAACTATGAATTAAGAATCAAAATTATGAAATTTCTTAAGGACTTCA
The DNA here is from genome assembly GCA_034376525.1 of Nicotiana benthamiana. Taxonomy (NCBI): domain Eukaryota; kingdom Viridiplantae; phylum Streptophyta; class Magnoliopsida; order Solanales; family Solanaceae; genus Nicotiana; species Nicotiana benthamiana. The sequence continues at coordinate 98,910,384 of CM067330.1, forward strand.
AATTTTCCAGTTTTCTCAAATACGGTCTTATTCACGCCGTTTCAAGTCAGTGTCGTACATTTCAATTAAAATACAGACCCGATAATTTATGCACATTTCAATTTCAAAACTCATAAATAATTTCAGAGAATAACTTTCTTTAAAAATGCATTTCTCGGGCTTGCGACCTCGAAATTTGATTCCGGGCATATGCCTTAGTCCTGTATTTTCCTACGGACCCTCTGGATCGTCAAATCACTGGTCTAGGTTTTATTTACTTAAAACGTGATCAAAGTCAACTTATTTCATTTTAAGTCAAAATTCATCATTTTCCACAATTTTTCATATACTAGCTTTTTGTATACACGCTCGAACTGTGCACGCAAATCGAGGTAAAATAGAAAGAGGTCTTTAACGCCTTGAAAACCAAAAGGGTGATCAGATTCTCGACCTCTATAACAACCGTTTGTCCTCGAAAAGACATAAGAAGAAGGAAGTACCTGAGTCGGGGAAAAGATTGGGATAACTCCTCCGGATGTCGTACTCGGACTATCAGGTCTATACCTCAATATGCTAACCTCTCCACTAAACATGAACAGAAGGAAAACTCTTCTACCTCAACTGTAGAACCTCCAAGTCTAGAATAGCTACCGGTTCCTCCTCATAATACAAGTCCTTGTCTAGGTGGATAGTGGTAAAATCTAACACGTGGGATGGATCATTGTAATATTTTCGAAGCATGGACTTATGATACACTAATGCACGGTAGATAAGATCGGGGGAAATACAAGTTTGTAATCCACCTCTCCCACTAGATCGAGAATCTCAAATGGGCCAATGAACCTAGAGCTAAGCTTTTTCCCAAATCTCATCACGCCCTTCATAGGCGACATTCGAAGCAATACCCGTTCACCGATCATGAAAGCCAAATCTCGACCCTTCCATTCAGTATAGCTCTTTCACCTAGACTGAGCTGTACGAAAGCATATCCTGAATAATCCTGACCTTGTCCAAGGCATCCTAATCTGTACCACACAATCGAGCCTCTCCCAGCTCAAACTATCCTATCGGAGACCGAAACTGCTACCATATAAAGCCTCATAAGGATTCATTTATATACTCTTTGGTATCTATTGTTATAGGTAAACTCCCGCTAAAGGCAAAAACTAATCCCATGAGCCTCCAGCCTCCAAAAACTGGTATCTGAGGATGAAACTCTATTATTAACTTATGTATATTTATTAAGAAAATTTTATGTGCTTTGCCCTTAATTCTTGCATAGTTATTGAATTTTCCATGTACACATTTAGTCACATGATATCTCCAAGAATAATGTACACTATTTCTACGAAAGGATCAATTCATAAGATGAAAAAAAAAAAGCTACATATATGAGTGGTCTTATTCAACAAGTAAAAAAAACCCAATACATGTTTGTTTCATTTTTGCTGGTTACATTAGGGTTGTTTGGTAGGGTGCATAAAAGTAGTATTAAATATGGTGTATTAGTAATGCTGAGACTTGTAATATTTAGATTAGGTATGCTGAAATTATTTCGTATCGACTGTTTGGTGGGATATATTAAAGTGTTTTAAATGATATTTTTATCTTTATTTATGCTTATCCATGAATTAAAAACTATGATATTGTCAATGCTATGGTTTGCTACGCATATGAATAGTAATGAATATACTAATAGTATTATACAATTACTTATACATAGCTTGAAAAATACTATAAAACAAGATTATATTAATACCCAAGTTAATGCACGTATTATTTCATATTCATCCGACCAAACAACCCTTAATTTTGAACAAGAGCAGTTATCACTTGTCACGACCAAAATCTATCATATCGTGATGATGCTTATCGAGGAACTAGACAAGCTAACTCTTTTACCAAAACAACCCGGTATTTTAATTTAAATGTTACTTCAAGCTATTTAATTAGTTAAAATTAATAAGATAAATTTGAAAAAAATATAGTGCACAAAGAAAAGGCCGATATAAGAGTGTCACTAGTCATGAGTACCTACTAAGAGCCGTCCAATAAAATCTAAGACTAATACAGTCTGGAAAACAACTAATAACATCTAAATGATGATAGGAGAAAGAAACGTAGAGTTATGATCACCGTGCACCTACCTTGCTAAATCCACAGTTCGGCAATGGATGAAAATCTACATTCGCTAGCACCTCTAGAAATCCTGAATGTGCACTCAAGGTACATGGAGTGATGTGAGTATGCCAACTCAGTAAGTAATAAAATTAAATAAATATGTAGTAGTAGAACAGATAAAGTCCACATATTGAAATCTTACTAATTTACAACATGCTTTCAAATCAGTGCGCGAGTAAAATCATCTCATTTAAAATCCAGTTTTCAGTAAAAATCATTTAAAGATATTGTTCAATAGTTTCAATAGAGGCTCAATGCAAAACAGATTAAAAGTGATAAAAATCGTAAACAACCCGTCAGAAAAAACATCACCTATAAACAACCCCTCAGGCACGACATCACTCACATACAACCCCTCACACAAACCTCACACCCACTCGTACACAGCTCCTTAGGCATATCTAAGATCACTCACACTAGTTACCCACATTCACTAGGGATTTGCAGACTCCGGAGGGGCTCCTATAGCCCAAGTGCTATATCAAGCCACCTCGTGGCATAAATCAACCAGGTGCTCGTCCGCATACAAATCATGAATCAGTAACAACATGTTGCGGCGTGCAGCCCGACCCCATAATATCCTCACCAAAAACAGACCCTTAGCCCCACTTAGTCATAAGCTTCTCATGCCACTCGGGCTATCAGTAAAATAGGATGCTCAACCCAAAAGAATATTTAATGTATCAAAACGGGGTAATAAAGACTGAATTATGAAATCAGTAATCATAACATGACTGAGTGTAGATTTTCAATCAAAACAGTGAGAGGATAATAAGAAAAGGCCCCTAAGGGTCAAAACAGCTCTGGCACAAGGTTTAAATATCCATTCAACCCAACATACAGAAATTCTTTCTAAAACACATAAGTATCACATAGTTTCAGTTAATACAAAACTTTATTGTTGTTGCAGGACGGATCATGTCACAATCTTCAACAGTAAACAGTGTGAGTTATGTGATATTGCCCGAGGGGCTGTTGTTTCATTTTGTTTCTCGAAGGAATGAATTCGATTGATTGTGAGGTAGCGCGAAGGGCTTGTTCCATGGTTATTGTTGCCCGAGGGGCAGTTTATGGAACATGTTTTGCCCGAGGGGCTATTATGTTTCTATTATTATAATTTTTACTCACTATTTTGATCACTCATTTGAAATTATTGAAAGTCTTTTTAAAAATAAAAGGTTTTACCGAATCTAAGGGTGTCTAACGATGGGTCTTGACGGGCTGGGTAGGAAAATTTTGGAACTGGGAAAGTTGGTAACAATGACGGTTATAGGTTAGGGCTTACCGGGTTTAATAGGTTTGGGTTCATCTAGGTAAAAAATGACCTTTACCGGTTACGGGTACAAGGGCGGGCTGTGCTGGGTTAGTGTAATTTTTAATTGTTTTTTTACAATTTTGTATAAATATTGTTAGATATATTAATATAAAGTAAAAATATATAGAATATAATGAAGGTTGAAAAATATTGCATTTATATATTGCAAGTACTACATTTATTTCAAAGTTCAAACTTACAAAATTAAATTTAACAAGAAAATTAATGAAAAAAGAGTAAAATTAAATTTTCATGCATAATAATACTTCAATTAATCTAAAAAACTAAAACATTAAGCATAAATACGTCTAACAATTTTAATATAACACAAATTGTCTTAAATCGACTTAAATGCGACTTTCTAGAGGATGCTCAAGACAACTCTTCATATACCTCCTTTAACTGCATGGATCATTCTTTAGACAAAGATTTAAGACACGACCACAATTCTTGCACTTTACTTTCTGAACTTCTTCATTTTCTTCTACTACCTCAAAGTGTTCTCAAATATATGAGCGCACTCTAGAAGTACGGGGCATAATTTAACTGAATTGAGAATTGAGAATGAGAAATGAGAGATGAGTGAAAAAATAAAGAAGAAGGGGGTGTATTTATAGTTTTACAATAGATTACATTTGTAATTATAAAAAGTGTTAATTTTTAAAAAAAGGCCCAAAAATGGGGCTAATTATGCAAGTTAGCCACTGGCAAATGACTCCTTGGCAGGTGACCGTTGCCAATGGTAACCAAATAAGCCAATCAACAAAAGATAGTAGCCGTTAACTGAGCTGGGTAGGTTCGGTGAGCATGTGATTTTTGGCCCTATACGAATTACTCTCATAAATGCAAAACAAAATGATTTCGTGTGTTTATTTGCAATTTTTGATTTTTTTTATTGTTGGATTTCCTGTGCATTTTAAATAAAAAAAACATGAGGTATATGAATTAATTAGTAATTGGAAAATGAAATTCAAAAACGGCTTAATATGCATCCAAGTTTGATTTTAAGTAATTTGTTCAATCTTTTTTTTTTTTTGATAATGATTGACTAAATTACGTTATAGGGTAATTCAGATTCCATTAATAAAGAAAGGATTAAAAGACCACCTATAAATTTAAGCCAACGTATATATATATACTATTTGGGCAAATGTGACAGGAGACCTAGCCCAAGTGCCCATTCCCATCATTTCCTGACCCAGCCCAATCTCAAGGGTGCCAAACGACGTCGTTTGGTCCCCATTCATCTTCGCCGTCTGTTAAAAATCATCCAACGGCCCTAAACTCCCCCCAATTCAAATAAAGATGTCCAAACGTATGTAATAGCATTAGAGACCATACCCCCTCCTCGTACAGTTGCCATCGGAATAACACCACCACCAGGCCACCCTAAAACCGCCGTCTCCCAACCTAAAAACGCCGCTGAAAATCACCTCACAGCGATGGCCGTCCACCAAACGACCCTAGAATTACACCATGAAAACACCTCATCTCCCTCATCCCAAATCAACGATTCACAACCTTCGAATCTTACTCCAGCATCTCGAATATTCAATTTTGTGGACGCCACCTCCGCCGCCCACGTCGACGTTACTTCCAACTTGTCTCAGGTTCACAACCCTGCACCCCCTTGACCTCCTCGTCTAATTCCTACAATAAACCAATCTCGAATCTGCCCCCTGCTATTCGAATTCCAAATCAAAACTAGCCAGAACCCTCATCCGCAGAATTCTAGGGTACTTTTGGTTTTGGGTCCTAATCACCTTTAGTTTTGTGTTTTCAGATAGAAAACATTTATAAGGCGATTGAACTGCTGGTGAGGCCAAGAGGTTCGTTAGCTCGGTTTAAAACTAAGGTATTTTGTTTTCCTCCAAATGTCTGATTTTATATGATTCCATTTATAATCCAATTACAACCACCATGTCTAGTTTATTATTTCATTCTTCTGCGTTTTGCCATATAGCGGTTTACTAAGCATAAAAATAGGTTTGAATTAAATTCATTCCAATTATCATTTTTTTGTGATTGTTCTTCTCGGTGTTTTGCTGTGATCATCTCAGTGTTTTAGTTAAGTTCTTCTCCCCCTTTATTTGTTATTTCTGTTGTTTGTGTGGCCTAAATAATCTCGCTCACTGAAGCCTCATGGCTCGTTGAGTTTAGAGTGGAATTTGTAAGTTTGGGCCAGAAAATGCACGCCCAAGAGGATTTTGGTTAAGGTTTTGGGTCAAATTGACCCAAGTGACCTACAAAAAACCTCGTGAGGTTAAGTGCAAAGGACAAGGTTATTAAGGGAAATTTAGATAATAATGGAATAGAAACCTCAAAAATCTTCTAATGGGAAGGTTAAAATGAGGTTTTCGGACGTTTGGGTAGAAAACTTGGTCGACAAGTTAAAAACAAAAGGAAAAATTTGCAATATTGGCTTAACGGGTTTCCCTACCTACTTCAACTATAAAAAGGGACCTATTCTTGCCTTGGAAAGGGGGCTTGAGGGCCAGAGTTAAACATATACACAATTAGTCAAATTGCTACTGTTCCATTGGTTTTGCCGATTTTTGGTGCTTTCAAGTTGTGAAATAATCTATGATTTATTGGAGGCTTAGGGTGCATTGATATTAGTTGTTTGTTTTCCTGGTTGCATATTATGATTTTGTTTTTTCCTTGCTGAGTCCTCTATGATAAATTGATGGGCCTGGGTTCACCTTGGCTGTCTCATTATTGATTCCCGCTGCAATTGCTGACTGCTCACACACCCCTTTCATCTTTGCATTTTCGAGGTATTTCTCTGGACTATGTGAGCTGTATAGTTCAGCAAAATTTGAAGCAATACAAGCTGTTCAAATTGAGCCTCCCTTATTTCATCGTTGTTGTTTTACATCATGTAGTAATTATGTAGCAAGGATGGTTGTTTAAGTTAATATTTACGAGGTACAAACTCAATTCCTTTACTGCTTTATGATAGGAGGGATGTAACTCTAACTATTGTAATGGATTTGGACTTGTGTGTTAGTCTCATTACGTTTCTGGACTTGGTCCTGTTGTTAAGTTTAATTTGTCATAGTTTTCAAGTGTATGTTTGGCCTGTTGAGGTTCGACATTGGGTGTAAAGGTGCACTGCATCTCTTGAAGGTTCATATATGGGGGTCATGATATCAAATAACTTGGCCCATTCACGTACAGCCCCGCTTCAGATGAAGTCTAGGGTTTAATGTATGGGTTATTCTATTAATTGTCGATTTGCTTTGATATTATTTGAATTGTGTATAAACTGTTTCGAAACCCTTCTCTCTTTATATTCGGGGAAGTGTTCTCTGGTCGAGACTCCCCATTTTGTTAGTGTCATACCATAAAATAAGAAAGCGGCTCGGACCAGTTACAAAGTCGGACGATCTTGTGGGTCCCCGGTACGTAGCCCCCTCCTTGACTCGAGTTGTCCGCTTGAGTACACAGTCTAGAACAGAAGCCCAGGTTCTGAACATAGTATAACAAAACCTCATGCCGGATCTGTAGTAGGAACGCTTATCTGCATCATGCATTTGACTTAGGAGACTCATTAAAGGGGTTGGGTCCATCTGCATCATGCATTTGACACTGTAAGGGATATAGTGTTGGAAGTGACGATAGGGCCCATCGAGTTCATTATGGAATTCCAAGTGTTGGACGTATCCGTCTCCTATAATCTGTTATTGGGCAGACCCTGAATTCATTTAATATGTGGAAAACGAAGGGCCATGCGTTTACTTGGTGTTTGATACGGTGTAAGTTCAGAAGATCCCAAAAGGTGAGATGGTTGTAACCCCAAAGTTAACCACCGCATACTTCATGGTAGCTTCAGAAATGTTCAGAAATGCCCATATACCCGCCAAAGAGTTAGGAGCTTCTCTACAAGGCATTGTGCAGCAAGTGTCCCTTCCCATGAATCTAGACACTTTTGGTCTAGGGTTCAAACCGTAGACATAAAGCGAGCAGGAAGATGAGTCAGAAAGCCTAGGTTCTCCCAAAGCCTATGCCGAGTTGGTCCAAATCATTTGTCAAACCGAGAAATGGCCCCAGACCCAAGATTTTCGTCCCGCTGATCGACGCGGACGGAGATCTTGATAAAGGGGTTAGAAAGGATGTTCAATAAGGTGAATATGGTAAAGGCAGGAGAAGGATCGAGTAGGGCAAATGTGCAGTTTGTGGGTGCACACGCAAAAATCAATAACTGGGAAGCCACTCATCTTCCAACTCGGAGGGAGTCGTGGTGGTCGACTATTATTTTCCTTTCAGTATAGTTTGTATTAGGACATTCAGTTGTTATTTTTGTCCATTTGAATATGCAAACTCTATTATCTTTGATTCTAATGAAATGCAATTTCCATTTCAGCAATGCTGATAACTTCCATTTTCTCTTTACTTTTCTTCCTTTTATCTTTTGTATAGTTAATTTTATGTTGGTTCTAGTGATCTAACATGCATTAGGACTCCTCGACCCAATCTTTGCAACAAACGTAGTGCAGAAATAATAATTCAGGAAATAGAACACGGGGATGAACCAAGGTACCATGAGGAAGGGGCATGGGATGAGATTAGTAAAGAGATGATCCAATTTGAAGAGAAACGCAAACCAAACAATAATACAGAGGCAATAAATGTAGGATGCCTAGATAATATCAAAGAAACAAAAGTAAGTGTCCATCTGGAGCCACAAATTAGGGAAGAGATAATCGAAGTATTGCTGGAGTACAAAGATGTCTTTGCATGGTCCTACGACGACATGCTCGGATTGAGCACTTATTTGGTGGTCTACAAATTACCTGCTGACTCGGCTTGCCCGCCTATTAAGCAAAAGCTGAGGAAATTCAAAACTGATGTGAGCATGAAAATTAAAGAAGAATTAACCAAGTAGTTTGAGACAAAAGTCATTCGCGTCACATGATATCCCACCCGGTATGCTAATGTTGTGCCTGTGCTGAAAAAGGACGAAAAAACTAGGGTGTGCTTCGATTATCATGACCTCAACAAAGCAAGTCCAAAGGACAACTTTCCCTTGCAGAACATCCATATATTGATTGACAATTGCACAAAGCATGAGATCGGGTCATTTTTAGATTATTACGTCGGGTACCGCCATATTTTAATGGACGAGGAAGATGCACAGAAAATGGCGTTCACCACACCATGCGGGACGTAATGTTATAGAGTCATGCTTTTTGGATTGAAAAATGCTGGAGCCGAATACATGAGGGCTATGACAACAATATTCCATGATATTATACATAAGGAAATTAAGGTCTATGTGGAAGATGTAATAATCAAGTCTAGGAAGCAGTCTGGTCATTCCAATGACCTGAGGAATTTCGTCCAGAGGCTCCGCAGTATGACCTCAAACTTAACTCGACAAAGTGTGCGTTCGGGGTCCCATCGGGAAAGTTTTTAGGGTTCATATTCAACCGCCGAGGTATCGATCTAGACCCATCAAAAAAATAATATCTATACAAGAGTTGCCGCAACCCAGAAACAAAACAGAAGTAATGAGTTTACTGGTAAGGCTGAATTACATAAGTCGATTCATCGCCTAGCTCATCATTAGCTTGTTGAGGAAGGATGCTGCGGTGAGATGGACAGGAGAGTGCCAGGAAGCTTTTGATAAGATAAAGGGAAAATTGTCAAAAACATCAGTACTGGTCCCGCCTAAACCGGGTAGTCCCTGATCTATATTTGACAGTCCTTGATAATTCATTTGGATGCGTGTTGGGTGAGCACGATGTTACTGGGAGAAAAAAGTAATCCATATACTACCTCGCAAGAAATATACGACCTATGAGGTTAAGTACACTCATCTTGAAAGGATATTCTGCGCCTTGACATGGGTAGCCCTCAAGTTGAAGCATTATTTGTCTTCATACAAGACTTACCTTATCTCACGACCGGACCCATTGAAATACATTTTGCAGAAGCACATGCCCACTGAGAGGCTAGTAAAGTGGAAAATCTTGCTCATTGAATTAAAAATCACCTACATAACTAGGACTTCTATGAAGGTGCAGGCATTGGCAGACCATTTAGCAGAGAATGCCATAGATTAAAAATATGAACCCTTGAACACATATTTTTCAAATGATGAAGTGATGTACGTCAATGAAATGGAAAGGGATGAGAAGTCGGGACGGAAATTTTTCTGTGATTGGGTTGCCAACATGAACAGCATCGGGGTAGGAGCGGTACTCATTTCTTAACAAGGCATCACTACCCGGTCACAGCTCAACTCCGTTTCTATTGCACCAATAACATGGCCGAGTATGAAGCATGCATTTTCGGTTTGAGATTAGCAGCGGACATGTGTTTCTAGGAAGTCTTGGTCTTGGGGGACTCGGACCTTCTGGTACACCAGATCCAAGGAGAATGGTTGACAAGAGATTTAACTCATACCTTACTGCAATGCTTGCATGATCTTTGTTAACGATTCTAGTCAGTAGAGTTAAGGCACAGTCCCAGAATTCACAATGAGGTTGCCGATGCCCTGTCTTCTTTGGCGTCAATGTTACATCACCCAGACAAGGCTTATGTTGACCCAATACATATCCAGGTCCATGATAAACATGCTTATTGCAACATGGTTGAAGAAGAGCTCAACGGTGAGCCTTGGTTTCACGACATCGAAGAATATATCAGGACAGGTATGTACTTGACGCAAGCAACGAATGACCAGAAGAGAACAATCTGTCGTTGTCAAGTGAGTTCTTCCTTAGTGGATGGGTATTATACAATAGAACGCCAGATTTTGGTTTGTTAAGATGCATAGATGCTCGGTAGGAGACGATCATCATGAATGAGGTGTATCCTAGCATCTGTGGGCCGCACATGAGCAGATACGTTCTGGAAAAGAAGATTCTCTGGGTAGGGTATTATTCAATTACCATGGAACAGGATGGTATCAGCTTTGCGCGCAAATGCCACTAGTGTCAGGTACACGGAGACCTAATTCACTCTCGGAGTCCGTCTGAACTGCACACAATCTCTGCACCTTGGCCTTTCGTCACTTGGGGCATGGATGTCATCGGACCCATCGAGCCAGTAGCTTCTAATGGACACAGATTTATCCTTGTTGCTATTGACTATTTCACCAAATGGGTTGAGGCAAAAACCTTCAAGGCAATGAAAACGAAGGTCGTGGTTAATTTTGTGCATTCAAACATTATTTGTCGATTGGGGATGCCCAAGATGCTCATCACTGATAATGGGGAAATTATCAACATAAACCTAATGAGAAAGGTTTGTCAACAGTTCAAGATCGCACATCGAAACTCTACTCCGTACTTCCCCAAGGTGAATGGAATGGTTGAGGCCATGAATAAGAACATAAAGAAGATACTTCGAAAAAAAGGTGGAAGGATCCTGGCAATGGCATGAGAAGCTGCCTTTTGCACTGTTGGGTTATCACACCACTGTCCGCACTCCAGCGGGGGCTGCTCCATAATTATTGGTATACAGCACGGAGGCGGTAATCCCAGCTGAGATTGAAATCCCCTCTCTTCGGATCGTGGCCGAAGCAGGAATTGACGAAGAAGAATGTGTCAAAGCTCGTTTGGAACAACTAAGCTTTATTTATGAGAAAAGATTAGCGTCAGTTTATCATGGCCAGTTCTAACAACAAAGAATGACCAGGGCATATAACTAGAAGGTGTGTCGTCGGAAGTTTGAAGTAGGTCAACTTGTACTAAAGCGCATCCTTCTTCACCAGACTAAGGTGAAAGGAATGTTCGCTCAAAACTGGGAAGGGCCATTCATCGTATCAAGAGTGTTGTCCAATGGAACATTGTATCTGACGGACGTGGAAGGGAAATGTGCGGAAATGGATATCAACGGGGATGTTGTCAAAATATATTATGTATGATTTTCATTAGAACATTGTTTATACTTGTGATCTGTTTGTACCTGGCACATTTTGAAGATTGAAATGACGAAGGCATTTTGTGCTGCTACCTAATCACTTTATCCTTTGCTAACCCCTTTTGAGATTTAATTATCTTCGTTCATGCCCCTCATTCGGAATCCATAACAAAATTCAGAAATGCAAGTGTTAGAAGGCAGTGAAAGAAAATGAAATGAAAGAATGGAAAAAAGAAGAAGCAAAGAAAAACCAGGAAATAAAAGAGGAAAGAGAAATGAGAAAACGAAAAGAAAGATAGGAAAGAAAACGAAACAAAACAAAGAAAAACAAAAAATAGAAAAAAACAAAAAGAAAAGGGAGAAGAAAAATAAAAGCAAAAACAAGGAATCGTCATGAACAATGTTTTACCTGATTCCTTTTAAAAGGATACGTAGGCAACCTCACGGTTTCGTCTTATCAAAATCGCTTGGGATACGTAGGGAGCCCCAAGCGAGAAACTAGGGCAGAAGTTGTGTTTGTTATAAGAATATGATTCCGAAAGTTGTAACTGAACCCCTTTGAGTTATTTTGATCCTTTGATACCCTTTCTATATAACCCTATCCAAAAGCATACGTTACGGTCCAAAGAAAGACCTTCTGATTAGTCTTCAAATATACCGAGTAGAGCAGGTAGAGGGTATTCATGTCAGGGACAACACTTTGAGCTAGACAAGAGAGGTAATAAAATGAGAGAGTCTTATCATTGAAAACCCTCACGGGCACAAGAATGAGATGAGAGTTTGAGAAAAAATAAAATGAGAGAGTCTTATCGGAAAAACATTCATAGGCACCGTGAGGTGAAGGTAAGGCAAAAGAAAAATTGAGAAAGGGGCTATTGATGGAAGAACACTGTAGAGCGGGTAGAGCTAGGATTTGTCGAATCAAGTAGGTTAGAAGGGTATCAACAATAAAAGCACGGCAACGGAAGGTCGGTCATCGAAACAGATTGGGTCGCCTAGCGAAGTGCATGTCATGATCTTGAAAACCAGTTGTTCTTCTTCAGATAAGTCTTATTTCTTTTTTTTTTCAATAGTCAGCGAGTCTGGAACTCGTTACCCTAAATACCATTTAGAGTCTTTGCATTTCATCTTTCTCTCGAATCTATAGAGTTTTTGTTTAACCAAGCGGGAGGAATTTTAAAGGCAATTGTCAAATCCCAAAGGGACAAAGCGCATGACGCCCAAAGGCGTATCAAAGATAACAAGTGTGGAAACGTAAACGGAAGGATTCATAAAAATTGTGATTGATGGAAAAGACAAGAATTGGAAAAGTGAAGGAATACCACACAGAAAATGGTATGCAAATGAAACAACAAGATTCGGATGGAACATAAAGTTTGAACAACACGAAAACAAGAAAGGTCACAAGGTCGCAGGGTTTGACCAAGAATAATATGTATGTCGTAGCGAACTTTTGTGAATGATCGAGAGTGCAACATAGGGTAAGAAGCAAAATTTAGGGCATAAAGTTCAAGAGTCAATCGAGTATCCCAAATGGGCCGGGTAGTCTCAGGAAAAGGGGTAAAGATTTTGGCGAAGGCTCGAAAATGTAACACCAAGATGAGAAACAAAACAAAGCCACAAGTTTCAGAGGATCAACAAAGTATAACACCCTAAATCAGCAATCACAAGAGAAAGGATACAAAGATGGGGAAGGTCGCAAGGGTCAGCCAAGCATCGTAAACTGGCGGGGTAACCTCAGGAAAGGATGCGACAGTTTTATCAAAGCGCCGGAAATGCAACACAAAATGAGGAGAAGAGTGAAGGTACATGGGTCAGAGGTTAAGCCAAGCATAATATATTGACTTGGAAATCTCGAGAAAGGTTCAAGGATTCTGGCAAAAGGGCTTGAAATGTAACACAATTATAGGGAGCAATGTAAAGCCGTAAAGGATAGAGGGGCCAGCCCACCAACTAAGGCAACTCATCATCGATATGGAAATTTAAACATAATGGAACATGACAATGAGGAGGCCACTTCCAACAAGAATGCCGCAAGCCAACCACCACTTTTCAAACTTACAAGTTTTCTTTGATTGACACAGGGGCTGAAAAGTTCCAGAAGAGCCTAAGGAAGGCCTTCCATAGGGGAAGGCAGGCACGACAGGTATGATCAAAATCTCAGAACACATCTGGAAGTGGCACTCACTTAAACTTCCAAAGGGACATAGTCCGTTATAGACACCGTCCCCAACAAAGAGCACAATGGGACAAACTTTAACTAGCAAACCCAATAGAAACAACCGAGTGTAAAAAGAGGCATGGAAGTTGAGATGAAATTCAGTTTAAAACTCAAACAGGTGTGGGTATCATGGGCAAGTACCCACATCTCCCCAGTAAGAGTCGCAGAAACCCTCCTGGACAATAATCACTATCAGAAACAACAAGAAGTCAGAATTGGCATTTAAGTGTGAACCTTCAGGACCCTCCTGGAAAATGGAACTTATTTTAAAGTCAAAGGTAATCATGGATAACAAATGAAATTAAATGACTTGCATGTCGAAGTCAGATTCACTTAGAGTTGTCAGGACCTTCCTGAAAAATGGGACGTAACTCAGAACACAAAAAGTCGGGTGGCATGGTAAAACCCAAATACTTCTCCAACTAGAGTCAATAAGAGTTATTAGGACCATCCTGAAAAATGGGACTTAGGTTAGATATTTCCCCAAGAAGAGCGAATAATAGTCATTAAGATCCTCCAGAAAAATGGAATTTCGAGCTAAAATATCCCCAGGCAGAGTCAACAAGAGTCGATAAGAGTCATCAGGACCCTCCTGAAAAATGGGACTTAGAGCAAATATTACCCCAGCTAGAGTCAATAAGAGTCAAGAAAAGTCATCAAGACCTCCTGAAATATGGGATTTAGAGGGAAAATTTCAAATTTCCCCAGCTGAGTCAGCAAGAGTCATTAGGACCCTCCCAAGGATGGGACTTAGATTAGACACTTCCCTAGCAAGAGTCAACAAGAGTCGCCAGGACCCCCCCCCCTGGATAGTGGGATGTAGCCTAAATACTAATCCCTAACTGTCACCTTTTTGTCATCAAATTAAGAGTTGTCATAACCCGCCTAGATAATGGGAGGTAGTCTTAATCATTAGTTACCAGCAGATCCCAAGCAGATATAACTCATAGCAATACATAGTGGAAAATAATACCTTTTTTGAACAATAATATAGTCTTTAAATGTTCAGCAGCCGAGAGTTTTCATGACCAGTTTTAATAATCAGGCGCCCACCTGTAGAACAAGGGAATATTTTTCAAGATTTTATGATTCGAAAATCAGGCGCCCACCTGTAGAACAAGGGAATATGTTTCAAGATTTTATTTTTAGAAAATCAGGCACCCACTTGTTGAACAAGGGAATATTTTTCAACATCTCAAGTTTTAGTAATCAGAAACCCACCTGTAGAACGAGGGAATAATTTTAAAAGTTCAAGTCTTCGCGATCAGGCTCCCACCTGTAGAAGAAAGGAATATTTTTCAAAATCTCAAGTTTTAGTAATTAGGCGCCCACCTATAGAACGAGGGAATATTTTTCTAAATTCAAGTCTTGGCGATCAGGTGCCCAGCTATAAAACAAGGAAATATTTTTCAAAATCTCAAGTTTTAGTAATCGTCCGCCAACCTGTAGAAAGAGGGAATATTTTTAAAAATTCAAATCTTGGCGATCAGGCCCACCTGTAGAACAAGGGAATATTGGTCAAAGATATTAAGTTTTTGCAATCAGGAGCCCACCTGCAGAACAAGGGAATATTTTCAAGTTTTTAATTTTTTGCAATCAGGTGCCCACTTGTAGAACAAGGGAATATTTTCAAAATTTTTTAGGTTCTTGCAATCAGGCACCCACCTGGAGAACAAGAGAATATTTTCCAAAATGTCAAGTGTTGGTGATGAGGCACCCACCTAAAAAAAAGGGGAATACAGTTCAGTTTCATTCAAGTTTTGATATCCAAGAACCCTCCTGGAGAACAAGGGAACAGAATTCGAGTTTAGCAATAAGGGACCCACCTGGAGAACAAGGGAATATTTCTCGAGAGTAAAGTTTTGATGATCAGGTGCCCACCTGAAGAACGAGTTCAAGCAACCAGGCGCCCACCCGTAGAACAAGGGAATGCTTTCAAAGGTGTACATCATAAGACTACCAATTCAGCATCAAAATTGAGGAAGAGAAATGCCATAAAACAAGGCAATAAGAAGTTCCACAGCAAGAAATGCAAGACAACAAGACAACAAGGATTTAGAGCAAGTCGGAAGATATAGATAGGTTTTCTTGTAATATATAGTTCATATCTTAGTCTAGATTCTTAATTTCACAATGGAGTAATAAGGGGGTCTAGTAGCAGTTGCAGCAGCAACAGCAACAGTAAACTCACAGCCTCAGTTGTCCCAGCTACCAAAATACTCCTGAACTACACTGACCTGATTCCTCTTCAGCTGAGGATATGTAGGCAACCTCTAAAGCAGGGTGTGGTCAAACTTTTCAAAAAACATTTCTCACGGAAGGTTCAAAGGGGAAAAAATCACTCATGTTTACTCACTTATCTTTGCACGAAAGCTCTTCATGTTTTCGCGCAAAGAGGGGCAGCTGTGAGCATGTGATTTTTGCCCTATACGAATTACTCATAAATGCGAAACAAAATGATTTCGTGTGTTTATTTGAAATTATTTATTTTATTATTTGCATCCTGTGCACTTCAAATAAAAAAACAAAAAACAAAAAAAAACACAAGGCATATGCATTAATTAATAATTGGAAAATGAAATTCAAAAAAGGATTAATATGCATCTAAGTTTGATTTTAAGTAATTTGATCAATCTTTTTTTTTTTATAATCATTAACTAAATCAAGTTATAGGGTAATTAGGATTCCATTAATCAAGAAAGGAGTAAAAGACCACCTGAAAATTCAAGCCGAGGTATATATATACTCTTTAGGCCAATGTGACAAGAGACCCTAGCCCAAATGCCCATCCCCATCGTTTCCTAACCCAGCCCAATCACACGGGTGCCAAACAACGTCGTTTGGTCCTTGTTCATCTTGGCCGTCTATTACAAATCATCCAACGGCCCTAAACCCCCCCTAAAACAAATAAATATGTCCAAAAGTATATAATAGCATTATAGACTAGGCCCCCTACTACTTGTACAGTTCCCATCGGAATAACACCACCACGAGGACACTGCAAAACCGCCGCCAGAAATCACGTCACGGCGGCATCCGGCCACCAAACGACCCTATAATTACACCATGAAAACCCCTTGTCTCCCTCATCCCAAATCAGTGACTCACAACCTTTGAATCTTACCCCAACATCTCGAATATTCAATTTTGTGGACGCCACCTCCTGCGCCCATAGCGGCGCCACTTCCAAAAGGTCTCATGTTCACACTCCTGCACCCTCTTGACCTCCTCTTCTCATTCCTACAATCAACGAAGCTCGAATCATTCCCTTGATCTTCGAATTCCAATTTAATATTGGCCCAGAACCCTAATCGGCAGAATTCTAGGGTACTTTCGGTTCTGGGGTCCTAATCACGTTTAGTTTTGTGTTTTCTGATGAAAAACACATTGTTAAAGGCGATTGAACCCCATATGAGGCCAAGAGGTTCGTTAGCTAGGTTCAAAATCGAAGGTATTTGGTTTTTCTCAATATGTATAATTTTATGTGATTCCATTTCTTGTCCAATTACAACCACCATGTCTAGTTTATAATTTTATTCTTCTGCGTTTTGCCATATAGCTTAGGTTCACTCAGCATGAAAATAGGTTTGACTTAATTTCATGCCAATTATCATTTTGCTGTGGCTGTTCTTCTTGGAGTTTTTCTTTGATCATTTAAGTGTTTTAGGTCAGTTCTTTTCCTCCTTTATTTGTTATTTCTATTGTTTCTGTGGCCTAAATAATCTCGCTCACTGAAGCCTCATGACTCATTGAGATTGGAGTGGAATTTGTATGTTTGGGCAAGAATATCACGCCCAAGGGGATTTGGCTTAGGGTTTTGGGTCAAATTGACCCAAGTTACTTATAGAAAGCTCATGAGGTTCAGTGTAAAGGACAAGGTTATTAAGCGCAATTTATATAATAATGGAATAGAAACCTCCAGAAACTTGTAATGGGAAGGTTAAACTGAGGTTTTCAGACTTTTGAGCAGAAAACTTGGTCCAAAAGTTAAAAATAAAAGGACCAAATTGCAAAATAGGCTTAAGGGTCGCGCTACCTACTTCAACTATAAAAATGACCTATTGTTGCATTGGAAAGGAGGCTGGAGGACCAGAGTTAAATATATACACAATTAATCAAATTTATACTATTCCATTGGTTTTGCCGATTACTGCTGCTTTCAAGTTGTGAAATAATATATAATACATTGGAAGCGTAGGGTGTATTGATATTAGCTGTTTGTTTTTTCTGGTTGCATATTACAATTTTTGTTTTTTCTTGTTGAGTCCTCTACAATTGCTGACTGCTCACATACCCCTTTCATCTTTGCATTTTCCAGGTATTTCTCTGGTCTATGTAAACTGTACAGTTGACCAAAACTTGAAGCAATACAAGATGTTCAAATTAGAGCCTCCCTTATTTCATCGTTGTTTTTTTACACCATGTAGTAATTATATAGCAACGATTGTTGTTTAAGTTAATATTTACGAAGTTTAAACTCAATTCCTTTACTGCTTTATGATAGGAAGGATGTAACTCTAACTAGTGTTGGATTTGGACTTGTGTGTTAGTCTCATTATGTTTCTCGGCTTGGTCCTGTTGTTAAGTTTAATTTGTCATAGTTTGCAAGTTGATGTTTTGCCTGTTGAGGTTCGACATTGGGTGTAAAGGTGCACTGCATCTCCTGAAGGTAAATATATGGGGGTCATGGTATCAAATGACTTGTCCCATTCATGTACAGCCCCGCTTCAGCTAAAGTCTAGGGCTTAATGTATGTGCTATTCCATTCATTGTCGATTTGCTTGTTTTATTCCAATCCGCAAGTATTCGCAAGTTTGTTACCGAAGAGAAGCCTTATGTCCCTTGTGTCCTGTTTTACATAAATACCTGACATAGCAAATGAAATATAGTTTTAAAGGCTGACACGTTAAAGCTGATACTAATTTGAAGTTAGCATGAGTTTGTGGCTTGATATTGGGTCCATGATCCTTATTTTGGCCTAGCATCATCTTGGCTCATTAAACTTAAGGGAGTAAAGAATTAGCCCTCACGAATTGATAGTAAATTTCTGGGCTTGTTAGCCCCAGATTAGATTATTCATCAATTGTAATCTTCAGTCAAAATAAGGAAATTCCCTTAGATTAAATTGAGAAATGTCACTTAGCAAATTTTCTTGGCTCTCACAAAATTAAACGCATATTCATTTTGGTTGTTCTAGGTAAATCATTCACTTTCCTAAAAAATAGTGCACATTCATGTGACCCAAATCCAAATCTCAACGAAGTTGGAATGTGTCAAAATCCATGGGTGCATTTATGTGATGTTGTTCGAGACATGTTTTAACAACGCTGCAATTCTCTTTAAATTAATGATAAAATAGGATTAAAGTTAAAAAGCACATAAGTTAAAACATGTTCTAAAATCAGATAAATTAGGCCAAATATAACAGTTGAGCAACTGTGCTAGAACCATGGAACCGGGGAATGCCTAACACCTTCTCCCGGGTTAACGGAATTCCTTACTCGGATTTCTGGTTCGCGGACTATTAAACATAGTCATTCTTTCTTCGATTCGGGATTCTAAACGGTGACTTGGGATACAATAAATCTCCCAAGTGGCGACTCTGAAATTCTCTTAAATAACTGAATCCCATTTCGATTGTCCTTTAATTGGAAAAACTCCCATATCTACAACCTTTGCCGGGTAGTAGCGAAAAAGGAGGCGTGACACGTCCAGTCCGAGCCAGTTTAATCGGTTCTACATTATTCCTATTGACCAGGTTTGACATGTCTGGGTAACCTGTTGAAAATAGGTGAACGGACCAACCCCTTACCCCTTTAACCCAGCCCCCCAGCCCCGTTGTACCCATTCAGGTCGGTTATCATTTTAATCGATCTGGGTCGGTCAGGTTACGGTTAAACCTAGTCCGTTAGACACCATTAACTGAAATTGAGTTTGTTTTACGAGAAAAATGATTCCTATACTGTTTTACTAAATATACTATATTTGTTGCAGTGTGATGATGTGAACTTATGAGTTTTTTACTGGTCAACATTCATTTAGTTGTATTACTTACTGAATTGGCATAGGCATATTACTCCCTACAATTTGTATACAGATCCAAGAGTCTCTGGCCACGATAGTGAGCATTGATTGTCCATTCAGCAGGATTTCAGAGTCGACAAGGTAGCTGCACGGCGTTTGCAGCCTTGCTTCTCCTTCATATCTTCCCTATCATAATTTAGTATGGTCTTCCAGTCTTGTTTCGACTTTATTGTATTGAGACATAGTTGTAGTTTCTCGTGACTTGTGTCACCCTGATGTCGGTGCTTGTGTATTTATTCCGCACTACTTGTTTACATTTATATTATGATACTTCTTGTTAATTAATGGCTTAAAAATTGACTTTAATAAAGTAATGGGTTGATTTGGGAGTTTCGTCAGCTGGCCTAGTTTCATGATGGGCGCTATCCCGACCGGGCCGGTTTTATGGTCGTGACACTTTAAAAGCAGAACTGTTTTCGAAAAACTATTAAAAGGCTGAGCATTTTATCTCTGAGCAACTTCTTTAGTTACTTGCATTACATTTTTAAGAACTGATGTTAGTTATTGTTGTTGGACTCGACCTATGTTCCAGCTCGTCACTGCTTACAATCTAAGGTTAGGTTTGTTATTTATTGAGTACATGGGGTTGGTTGTACTTGTGAGCACATGATTTTTGCTTCGCGTGAATTACTCATACAAAATTCTTAGATTCAGTATTTTTCCTTGAATTATTTTATTTTTAGGATTTAACTGCATATTTTCAATTTTTATTTGTATTTTTTTGTGCACGTTTAATTTAGATCATTCATAAAAAATACAAAAATTATTGAATTTGCACTTAGTATTTAATTTTACATATTTTAGATTAATTAGTAATTAGGATTTTACAAAAATAAAAAAATCATAAAATTTATTAAGTTCACTTGGTTTCATTTTTTTAACTTTGAATTTTCTTACTCTTTTGATTTGATTTGGCGTTTAACTATTAATTAGAGTTTAATATAATTAAATAAGTTAATCTAGTTATTAGAATAAATTTAGGTTTTTTTGCTTTTATTTGAAAAGAAATAAAGGACATTGAGAAATTAATTAAGATACCCGATCTGGGCCAACCAAAATCAAAAACCACCCAAATACCTACTAAATTCGCCCCATAACCGGCCCAAAATCCGGTCCAGCTCCCCCATAACCAACATGACGTCGTTTCATAGCCACTAAATCCGAGCCGTCGAGGTTAGATGATCCAACGGCTCAACAACTAGGGTCACTAAATATATATATCTGTCCTAAGCGACCTATCCCCCCTATCAAGTCTCCTCTCACACCGCGCTCAACCCTATGAGACCAACCATAACTCCACCTTCCACCACTGCCTGTCACCCTCCAGAAATCGCCCACGGTGGCGGCTAGTCTCAAATCACCACCAAATTCACACCACAAGACCACCTTGACATCCTCATATTGAATCCACTGGTATTTTCCCTCAAATCCCACTAGAACCCCTCGAATCTCCCAAAATCCTAGCTCCGCCACAGAGAAGCAGAGCCGCTTCTATTCAATCGCAAAGTAACACACTAAATCCCCCAGCCTCCTCTCATTCCATATACCTCATTCATTACCTTCTAATTGCAACATATCCTTTTGTATATCAATTAAAAAAAAACTCTAATTCCCAAAAGGGTCTCAGATGCGATTCTGTTTGAAGATTTAGGTTTATCATAATTTTATTCGTGTGATCTTGTTAAGAACGCACGATTAGTATCGCGGTAAGCAAGAAATCAAAAGTCGAAGGCTAAGGGGTATCTTCTGCATTTTTCACCTAAATTTTAGGTACTACAAGCTTCTTTATTCCTCAAGCCCTTTTCTTTTCTTTTTTTTTCGTTTGAATTATTTTCTTTTTACGTTATTTGTTATTTATCACATGATTACTTATTTATTGTTATTTTTCTATTTTCATGTTGCATCATATATGTTAATGATAAAAATAGTTTATGTAGTTTTAGGTTGCTTTTTTCAATTAGTCAATTTACCCCTATGTTTAAGTTTAGGTCCTTTTTCTCTTTTATTTTGGACAGTCCCTCGATTGTGGACTTGGGCTTTGTTATAATCAATTCCTGGAAATCAGTAGGCAAGTAATGAACTCATTTAGGTCTATTCAAACACATTGAGCTGTGTCATTTGGCTCGGGCCCTTGTCTGGTAAATTGGACATATATTAAAGGCCATTCAGGGGTATATTAGGTAATTTAAATTAGAGAATCTCTCGAAACAAGCTTAGGAAGCTTCCTAGAAGCTTCAAACCCAGACAAGCTTGGTTAGAGGGTAAGAAAATGAAGGACTAAGCAGGAAAAAGGAAAACCCAAAAAGGACTAATATGAAAATTGAACCCCTTTGGACTGCCCTACTTGCTTGCTTATAAAGGCACCTCAACTTGCTTGGCAAGGTAGATTTGGAAAAGAGAAAAAATTTCATAGAAATGAAAAAGACAGAAAACTTCCGCAGAAACATTGTTCCATTAGAAAATTA